>OX382266.1:27957483-32957483 GCA_947507595.1 Pyralis farinalis | reverse complement strand
TACGGCACGAACTTTATGTATATTTACGTTGTAGATGAAGTATTCAATACATGCGAATAGTTCTTGCAACGAAAAACACAATTTGCGCATTAAAAGTCAAAACCCACAGAAGCGGGAAAAGGCAGAAAGCGGCCGCGATCCGGCGCGTTGCTATCGGTTTTTGTGTGACAGGTTACAAAAATGAACGTTACAAAAAAAACGATCCTGGGTTGCTACCGCTTTCCCGTTACCATTAACAAGATGCCGCTTCCCCGCTTTTCCCGCCTCTGTAGTTTCGGCTTTTGAGTTAAAAAGAAGAATCAGGTTAAGTTTGTGTACACCTTACACTTTCCATAATATGTTTATAATACTTAAAACTAAACTTCCACTGCTTCAAAACCAATAGGTATGTGCACAAAAAGGTAGGCGTCATTGCAGTTGGCTGCTAAGTTTTTTTTGCCAATTTTCGAGCAGGACAACTTTTGTTGGGTCTGCTAGTGAACATTTTGCACTTTTTACGGGCAAACTGAACGATTTTAAATAGTGAATATTCTTTTGGGTTCCCAGTGCGGACGCGTCATGGACATGCTAATCAGCAGTATATTTATGGCTATAAGTATAAGTTATAGAAGTTTATTTCTGTCAGCAGTCTGCACGACTTTTTTGTGGAATTGGAAAACTTCCTTAGCATTTGAAAAACACGTTTCAAAATGATTCAACGAAATAATTTTAAGATCGTATCTATGAGATGGATTTTGTAAACGGAATTTCATCTTCTTTTAATTATAATGAAACTCGGTTACTGAACTGGTACTCTACTGTACTGGCAATTCAGTATAATTTACTCATCAAGCTGGCACGATCACGAGGAACGCGAATACTCTTTAGCCTTTATCAGCCCTCACGGTGTGTTTCTTATAGTGATATATAATTATCTCATTTCATATATTCTCCGCATTTCAACTCGTACTGAATATGGCACATGTTTACTTTTGATTTTACTATCAATTTACAGTTTATAAAGAAAATTAATGACATTCTGCTAATTACGAAATGTTCAGATCGAAGCAGTTTGATTGAGGAAGTCTCTACCCTTCATATAAAATCACAACCAAATATTGCCCAGATACACATTCTACCTTACGATATAAAACTATTCTTTGGACACTAAAACAATACAATTTCTTATTAGTAGATATTTCAGGAGATAATACGAGTAAATTCAAGGCATATCAAACAAATTACGTGGAATATACCTAAAGTGAAGCGTAACTAATTAAACTGAGAGGTAATGCGCCATAAATAACGTGGATGGCTATTACAAAATTAATTTTATATCAGTTTATAGTTTTCTCAAATGCTAATACACTAATTTGAGAATGTAAGTTATACTTACTTGAAAAGAAAACCATTGTATTCAATTAGCTAGATAGTATACGAGTATGTGTCAGGTAAATGGACCCTTTGGCTTTTTTCGTGAAATCGATGATTTCACGAAAAAAGCCAAAGGGTCCATGTGACAAGATTATACTAAAGTGTCTTCTTGTCGGCATTATACCGTTTTCTGATCTTTTAGCAGAGTCTGCTGTGCCTAAGGATTTGGTGGTCGACCTCCACCAACTAGAGGGAGAAAACTTAAAAAATTAAATCAGGCTTTTTTTATGTTATATTTATTAGACTTGCAGGTTTCTTCACGATGTTTTCCTTCACCGCCGAGCTAGTGATAATAACACATATGTATATAAATCCGAAAACACGAATTTAGTGTTACATGCCAGGATTTGAACCGAGGACCAGTTGGCCAATAGGCCGGTTCTTTCCACAAGACTTTACCAAAGTTTATAAATCAGTAATATTAAGAATGTCAGTATAAAGTTCCATCTTATGTTTAGATGTGTGCTTGATACATTTTCAATTATATCCGACGATTTAATTTCTACACGTATACCCTAAAAATGTTATGTCGAATGGTTACTTTAGTTCATTGATAAGTATTGCATATTAAAACTATTACGTACAAACACTCTCCTTTTTTATTTCCAATGACAATCTTACATTAGTAGTAACAAAGTTATTTACAACCGAAAATCGATAGCTGTTACACGTGTTACATTTTCTAGGTTTATAACATTCTTATAAAGTCTATGTTGATTTACACTGTAAAATAGGTCAAATAAATACAATGACCGTAGAATATTTGTAGTTATTTGAATTAACCAAGTGTTGTAAGCAGTTTTAGTTAAAAATGTATATTTACGTAAACAGGCAACACTGTATAGAAAGAAGCACTAATCTCAACAACTACTCAACTTTGACTACTGAAGTAAAAATAAAATAGACCAGTAGAACAAGTCGAAGAAAACATAATAACTACTCATTTCTTTGTCAAGATTTTATTGGATCGGATATCTCATTACAACAATTGAGGCGGGAGCTCAAAACAATCGGCGCCGTTTTATTATTGATTCCCTCAGATTATAAACATGGAATCACAAGAATATCGGCGAAGCGTGAGTTACTCGTACAAAGAACAAAGATTCTGTATAGTTGCTATGCATCGCCTAGTGGGCGAGAAATACTGTAAATGAAGTACTCCAAATGGGGAATAGATAGGAGCGTTATTGAATCAATCTCACAAAATGCGATAATTAAAAAAATAGGTTGTATTCAAGCGAGGGAGATGTATGTTTGAAAAACACTTTGGATAATATAATATATAGGAGCCGAGGAAGGCAAAGACTTAGCTATCATGACCAAATAATCGTGTTTTATCAGGTGTTGTCAGGAGCCCTAGAAATCGGCTAGCGGGCATGAGAAGAGCTGTGAATGTTAAAGAAGCGAGTTAGATGTGTAAGGGTCCAGTCGAGTGGCGCTCGGCGCCTCTCTCTGCCTGCTCTGCGAGGGATTTTGGCGTGAAGTAAGTAAGTTAATACGACCTAGTCGGCGCGACATTCCGAACAAGAATTATAAAGCTTCAGAGGTTTTGTATATAAGTGTTTTTTATAGCACTAATATGTGCACGGCCTGATTGATAGCAGCAGCCTACTGGTCACTTGCAAACCTTGGGTTACTGAATTAACTGAATATTGTTTTCCGTAGATCTTGATCCTCTTGAGCAAACTTTGATAAGGAGGTCACTACACAACCAGATAGTTTTCGAAAGAAACCTATAGGAGTAGCTGGATTAGCAGCAGAGGTGGCATTGCGCGAGTGATACTTAATGTGTTGCAAGCGCTCATAGGCGTGTAAACACTTTACATCAAGTGTATCGTAGGCTTCCCGATGTGCTATATAAAAAAAAGAAAGACATAGCAGTAGAATACCAGCATCCGACCTTCTTGATGAGATTGGATATATTAATATAAGGTACAAGGCATATCAAGGATCACTACCATAAACTAATAAATCACTCCATCTCAGCGAAACGAACCAACTGACCAATGGGAGAATATTTTAACCAAAAAGCCGATAACTGCCTCGATGCTGATCCGTGAACTAGCCAATAATAGCCGCAAGTTCTACTTTACACCCCGAACCGCAGCGGTAAATTGCGTTACTACATAATATCGTCCTCATTAGTTCTCCATAAGTTAACTCCTTCATGGTCAGTACTCTGCCTCCCAACGTCTCATGATGAGGAACCTAGCAAGAACTTGTGAGGTATGGATCTTCTGCTATGTGTAAATATCCTCTCTCTCTCAGCTGTTCGTTGGTATTTTGCCAAGGTACAACACGGTACATGGAAGGCTGATTGTAGACCCAAAGCTGACAGTGAGCTATGTATAACCCAATACTTAAAATGTGTGTTCTATTCAAGCTAGTAAATAAATTTGTAGGTAAGCCTTAATTCATTTTATTTATTTTTGTCTTATCGGAATGAAAAACTAAGCTCTTCCGACCTCCTCAAAGCCCACTTAATAAAAAGCAAAACGTGTCATTATATTATTTACTAGCTTTTGCCCTCTACATCGTCCGCATGGAATTAGTAATTTGGGTAGCTTATTTCCACCCCCCTTTTTTACACCCACAACGGATGATTTCGTAGATAAAACTGTTCTATATCCTTCCCCGCAACTTCAACTATCTCCATACCAAATTTCATCTAAATCGATCGAGGGATAGATTCCCCATACAAACTTCCACCCCTCTTTTCAACCCCTTAAAGGATGATTTCGGAGATAAAAACTAAACTATGTTACTCGGAGATAATGTAGAATTCTAATAGTGAAAGAATTTTTGAAATCAGACTAGTAATTCTTGAATTTATTGGTTACAAACATACAAATCTTCTCTATAATATTCTCACTCTCTTTCAGACCAACTCTGTTTCTAACATCATCATTGCGAATGCAGCCAACAAGCGTTACGCCATGAATTACGAAATTATGTGCAATTTCCGATATTTTTAATTCTTAAATACAATATTCCTTTACAGAGTGTATTGCCGTTAATTTATCTGAAAAAAGTGTGACGCGTTATTTTTTAGGGAGCGTCCACCGCTCCCTAAATAGCGTGATAGCGTGTATTATGCTTCTTCTTGTCACTAACAAGAACCTTGGTTTTCATTGGTACAACATTGAACAACGTTTGTTAGCAACAGGTTTTTTTTTTGTATATACTACTCACGAGGCATACAAGCATACGGCCCACGCGTATTAATGCTTGCGATATATTAAGTATCTCTCGTGCGATGCCTCCTCTGATGCTTATACAGCAACTCCTTGGGAGCTTACTGGTGACCTCACTCCCACGCAGGAACACAACAACCCTCTAGGGAGTTGTTATTTGGCTGCGGTTTTCTGTGATGTGGAGGTACATCCCATCACAACAGAACAAACAGACATGTTCATGCACACAAATGTTTGGCTTGTGTGGGAATCGAACCCACGAGCGTTGGTGTCAATGTCGCGTCATTCACGACGGAGCCTAATAAATATATATATATATTTATTAATATATATACAAGTTAATATTACTCTAATATTAATACTATTGTGCAACTAAGTTTTGTTGTTGCTGTAGTTCACTTTCTTTCGCACTTCTGTTACTTTTTTTTATTTTATGTGTCGAAACTAAATTCTGTAATGCTCTTTATTTTCCAAATAAATAAATATCCAATATTTGTATTGAATTAATATAGTTTCTTTCATTCATCGTAACGGTCGCTTTTGAATACAGCTAGAACGAACCCTAAATCCGTGAAGAACGAACATTTGAGCCCTACCATTGTTTGCAAATCTTGTTATTTTATTGAGCAAAACATGATTTATGTATCGACATGTCGAATAAAAGGCAATAAACGCGTTAATAGTTTGACAAGCTAGATCGTGCATCGCATTTATTGTCTTTTATTAGACATATCGCCAAATTGATACGATACGGATGCTCAGGCACAATGCCAAATGCATTTATGATGTTTTGAATGTAGATTGCGAGTTTTTAGGGTTCCATAGTAAATGAGTAATCTTGGAATCCGGCGATACAAATATATTTTTATCCATGCGGTGACTTTCTCGGCCCCCTCTCTTCCCGTGGGTGTCGTAAGAGGCGACTAAGGGATTTCCTGAGGTTCCAGCATTTCAGCCGGTGGTAGGGTATATACCCACCTGGTCAGCTACCACCGTACATACGGCGAAACAAACGTGAAGTGGCGTACGTCGCGTTTCGGTATTAGCTGGTGTATATCCAGTGCTCGGGAGATTGTTAACGCGATATTGCGGGAACAGTGGTGGATTCTGTCTATCCATTGTCAGAAGGACTGAGCTGACCTGTCGGCCAGGGAGACTCGAAACGGTTGTTCCGCAGACTGCTCGCGATATAATTACAGGGGCCCAATTAAGACTAACCACCATGGGAGCCTGCCCTTTCATACCGCTCATAATCTCAGTGTAAATCGTCGTGCTGGTTGGTGACAGGATGGTGGGTACCCGGCGACTACCTGCGGAGGGGTTCGGGGGCCCTTCCGTCCGACGGATCAGTACAGCTTCTTTCTCGACAATTTAATGGAGAAACAGTCCACCGTGCTTCTTCTCCAATGTCGTGGCAATTCTCTCCTGCTTCATGCTTCCGTTCTCTACACTTCTCATGACAGCGCAAATAGGAATATAGGAACGACTGCCGTCCGACCTCCAGAAATCATTGCACAACTTTCTTAGGTCAGGTCACAAGTCTATCGAAATGAGATTTATGGGACGTACCGGTTTCCTTACGATATCTTTATATGGAGCAAGTGATAATAACAAATACGAACATAAATCTGAAAATACCTATATAGTGATACATGCCCCCACCTGGAATCGAAACAAGGACCAGTGGGTTAATAGGCAATTTCATTATCCACTGAGCTATCACTGCTATTGATTTAACTAGTTGAAATTCTTCTATTACAATGAATATTGCTAATAAATATGAATAATTTTCGCTTCCGTTTATTATTTAAAACAATTAACTCAAATAACTTGCGTATATTATAAGCATATAACGTTCCACTCAAATTTTAACTTTTAAGATATATAAGAGATAATTAAAAATTTAATTGGAAGACATTACAAGGCCTCTCAGCCAATATATAAAAATAACCAGTATATAAACTTAATGCGTGTGCACTTTGGTATTTCTATATTTTTTTGTTTGACGTTATTGTATGAGAACCAATAGTAAGGCCTCGAAGATATACTTTCATCTCCTCGGGAGTCTTTTAGGCAGGCTTCCAACAAGAGGCTGTTGTCTTTCATAAACTTCAGAATAAATTGTTTCCCGTTTAATGTTTCCACTCATAATATCTACTGATTTTCGATACCGTTATACAAAAATGGTGCAACTTCGAATATCGGGTTATTTTGACTTTTATATTTATATCGATGAAAATAGATTATACTTTGGTATTTATCATATCTTAGTATTTTGTGATGTTTGTGGACATTATACGAGTTAAAAAGTTAATAGAGATATGGTTGCTTATTAAAGAATTAAGTGAGACTATTTTCGAGATTTACATTAACATCTTCAATAAGTAGCACTCTACCTAAACTACACTAACCCTCATATAATTAGAATAGACACGCGCAACAACGCGATCGAGTTCACTTTACTCTACCTATGCATCTAAGTATTATCCGAAATTATTGTAGTGGCTTTCCTTATATGGTTGAAAATAAGTTGTGCTTATTAAAGAAGTAACCGCTAATTAGGAGTAAGCAGTATCATTTATAAACAAAAATTATCAAATATACAACTATCTCTGCTAAAAAAAACATTTGTACTAAATTGATAAGTTACATTTCAAATGTCTATTCAATCGAAACCTACTGGTTTCAATTATAGACTTAAATTCAAATGTGGTTCGCAACTATCTCCAAACTGTTAATGAAGTATTGGTACTCGTACTAAAATGATAAATCACATTTCAAATACCATCAATTGAAACCTACACTGGTTTCAATTGAAGATTTAAAACGAAATGTGATTCGTCTGTTATTCTCTAAACGGTAACTATTACGAAGAGGTAAATTCATTTTTTGCAGTTACGCGTGTTCAGTTCTGATATTCCATCAATAATTTCCCTTACACTTCTCTTAATCTCAGTTGACATTTATTATACAACTTTATCGAAAAACTACTTCAGTATTATGTTATCTTTGGAAAAACTGTATCTGTTATTGACTTGTTTTCATCTATTTGTTGTTTATTTTTGTTTACACTAGACCCGAATCCCCAACCATTTTCCCAAACTTAATATCTACAATCACGCAGAAATTAATTACATTAAGACAAGTCTTCAAAACTTAAAGACTGTAATAGTCCATTATTGGTTAAAAAAGGTGAGGGCTTGGACAATTTTGTAATACATTCTTTGAGATATTGAGATTCCTAATGTTTAATTGATATCAAAAATTAGGTACTGATATCCTGGAAATGTAGCATGGTAGTACGAAATAAATCCTAATAAATATATCTCCGTCAATAGTTGTTGAAAGAGAAATAGAATTATGAGCCGAGCAAGCGAGGTGAGTTCCATAATAGTATTAGACGCACGTTTTAACACCTTATTAGGTACATTTCCACTATTAGCACATATTTACATATATAATTTATTACATATACATATATTAAATATAATTGAGGACTCAATGGCGTTGTTGCGCGTGTCATTCTAGCCGAACACGTAGGTTAACAACCTGTCTATGGATGATTTTACCAATGTCGAGTTTCTCCGTGCTTCGGAGGGCACGTTAAGCCGTCGGTCCCGGCTGTTATCGATAGATGACAGTCGTTAAGCTATGGCAGTGCTTGTAATGTTTTAAACATCAGTGTCAGAATGTAGTAGATATAAAAAAATATGTTAATTAAGATGAGTATTTACTAGCTTTACACAAGCTGCATTAATGATAAACGGAAATATATTCCCAAATACACACACGCCCTCTAGCGCAATGCGGAAAACACTTACAGGAGTCGCAATTTTTGCTATCAGGACCTACAAAACTCATACTACAGAAAGGCATACCTCACGAATAATGTTTATTTCTGTTTTTAATTAAGTGCACTTCTCTACGTATATTATACGTTAAGTTCTGCGCTTTGTTTGTACGGAAATAAAAAAATTAATTGCACTGTCGACCTACAACGTTGGGCACCAGTGACTGAAAATTTATATTATGAAAAATAAATCGATGTTTATTTTATTTTCCGATCACTCAGGGAGCTAAAAATAAATACCAAGCAAATTTATATAATAAAATGAAATGTGTAGTTCAGAACAAATTTGAACTGCAAATTTCATTTTATAATATAAATTTGACTTTTGCAGAATCATAAATGAATCTACGTATTAACTGAATAAATAAAAGGCTTTTATTGCGCTTTGTTCACATTCATAATACAGGGAGAAGACGGATTTATTTCTAATTTACATGAACTAGTTGGTGGTGGACACACGCAAAGTAGTTTATATTGAATTGCGCAAAATTAAACATTTTTTTTTTAAGTTTCTGAGTGTTTGAAGAACTTTGGCCAAACTATGGTATAGAGATAGAGAAGTAGAGAAACAGTCCATCTAGGGAATTACCTCCACTGTACAGAAAACCGCCGCCAAATAGTAACTCCCTGGAGGGTTCTTGTAAACCTGCGAGTGAGTGAGGTTACCAGTAAGTTTCAAAGGAGTTGTTGTATTAGCAGCATTGCGTGAGTGATACTTCAAGTATTGCAAGCGCTCATAGGTTCATGGTAACCACTTTACATCAACGCCTCCCAAGGTTCAATAAAAAAAGTAGACAATCTAATAAAAAACTGCTACAACAGCACGCAAGTAAGATTTAAAATAGTAACTAGACAGAACTAAGAGATTTTCTACCAGCTGTCTCTAGTAAATTGCTTGGATCGTTTTTGTCCCAGAGGTTAGTAACAGATAGCTACATTAATACATACATTTTCTTTCACATGGGTAAGGATGAAGTATTATCTTTTATGTAATCTAACTAGAAAAAAGAAATAACAAAAGATTTACTATATTTTGTTGACTTTTTACCGAAACAAAAATAGTGCGCAATGGGATCTCTCTAGTGTTCGCGCTACCGTGTAATCAAATGACATATACATACGTACGTACAGAGCTAATGGATGGAGCTCCTATTTTATCTTCTCTGTTTATTTAATAAAAAAGATCATTTTTTTCCAAACAATTAAATAAGTCAAAAGTTCCTAGAAAGTTACCGAAAATACTATTGATTAATAATTTTAGACTTTCGCAAAATAATACCTGAACTATTATTATATTAACTTTAGAACTTTAACTTTAGAAACAAATTTTAGACTAGCATTTTTATTTTTTTATACGGCGTCGGGAGGCATACAAGCTACGACCTACCTGATTAAAGCAGTTATACCTTATAACTGCTTGCAATACAAATAAGTATCACTTGCGCGATGGGAGGTGGCACCACGCAAGTGATACTTAATTGCTGCTCACACAGCAACTCCTTAAGAACTTACTGGTAACCTCACACACGTGCAGAAACAACAGCCCTTCATAGGGTTGTTATTTGACTGCAGTTTCCTGTGAGGTGGAGGTACTTCCCCAGAGGGGATGCGAAGATACGCACTACGTCTCTTAATTTAGTTTAACGATTTTAATAGGTTAATTACCTATATTGAAAACACCCAGACCGACGCAAACATATATGTCAATTATGCACACAAATATTCATCCTGTTTGGGCATGGAACCCACGAGCGTTGGTGTCACAGCAGCGTTACTAACAACTGCGCCATCTAGTTCGTCATAAGTTTAGCTTTAATAGAATCACAACAACAACTACTAACAAAAGCTAGAATCAATAATACATTTGGAATAGCTAATATCAGTGAAATTGTGATAAATCAAGCTTATCCTTGAACAGGTAGGTTCGTTTCGGCTGTCTCGCAAAAGTCGAATAACCCGACCCATATCAAAGAGAGGTATCGGGGTTTGATTCCCTAAACGTTTCTCAGATGGGACGTACCTGGAAGGGAATTCTTTAAGAAATGAATGAGGGATTTCGAAAACCTTCTTCTGTTTTTGTCCGAAATTTATTTCTAAATTCAATTCACTATTTACCTATTCAGAACTATCGTTTAATAAATTAAACGGCAGTTCTGAATGTGTAAATTCACAAAGTAATATTGAATCTCTGAAATTGTTTGCGTTTTCATACAATGAGTGCTTCCTTCGGAGTTTGAAGGTCTGTCAAAGTACTCTTCTTCTAAATAGTTCAGGTATTATTTTGCGAAAGTCTAATTTACATAATTCACAAGCAATTGATAGCTTAAAAGGAGCCTCCGGTTATTTGTAACATACTGTAAAACTATGTCAATAAAACTTTTTTTCATTTTTCACATGCAATTCGATCTAACCTGTTTTATGTGCCATCATGTACTTCATACGTATTAGAGCCGACAGCCGGATAGTAGACGCATACCGTCGTTGCTGTGGCTGTTCCGGTCGTCCCGGCCTCGGTAGCCGCGGTCATTTCCGCGACTAAGTTGTAGAGAAAACCCGCACGTATAAGTAATTATATTACGAAAGGCGTGTGACCTAAGTGTGTTTTTAAGAGAGGTAGGACGTCAAAGCAGCTCGACTAGGGGAAGTACCTCCACTTCACAAAAATACCGCAGCCAAATAGCTACTACCTGGAGGTTTCTTGTGTTCCTGCATGTGAGCGAGGTAACTTGGTGTAGGTACATTCCCCAGATACGCCCTACCTCTCTTAAAAGCACCCAGACCAAGACAAGTAACATGTTCATGCACACAAATGTGTGTACGGTGTGGGAATCGAACGGCTAACACCTACAACGCCTCTGTATGCCAAATGGAGCGGATAAACAAGCGTCACAGAAACTATCGGGGTAACTAAGCTAGCAGCAGGGGCCGGTGCAGGCGGTTCCTGCTCCAGATGCAAGTACACGTCTTCTTTTTGACTACAGATGTGGCCAGATATTATATTACGAGTTTTCCACTAAATTTGTCGCTGACACAAAGTTGTTCAGGGTTGACAGATTAACACTATTTACTACGCCCGCATTCGTAACTGATGTAGCTATAATCCGCGATCAAGTTCGATTTTAATACTACTACTACAAATTTTAATACATGTGAAAGAGCATACAACAGAGCAATATACAAAAAAAAATCAAATGGTTATTTGCCTGTGATTCATATATAGTTATAAATTTTATGCTGCAACAAAAAGTATTTCAGGAAAGTCTTGCAAAGATTTTCCTGAAATACCTTTTGTTGCAGTCTACTTCGAGTTCAGTTGTCAGTTTGCAAAACTCTAAACTTTAAGGTGTTAATTAACATCTTAGCAAGTTATTTGTATAGAATTATTTAGAATCATTTAGCTATTTTCGTTTCAAAATTTTTCAATATACGTGCTGGATGGTTCTTTTATTGCAATTAGTTATCTTTCGATAAATACTAGAACATGTGATAATAAAACAGTAACAATTATAACTAAATGTAAATGCAAACAATGCAGCGTTTTAATTACTTGCTGTAATTTATATCACTGCCTTAGACGTTATCCGCTGAATTGTTATTACGCCAATTTGCTTAAAAAGGGAAAATATTTGAGATATCTATTTTCATTTTATACTGCGTCGGAAGGCATACAAGTATACGGCCCATCTGATATAAAGCGGCTTCCGTACTAAGTATCACTCGCGCGATGCCTCCCCTGCTGCACCACCGCAACTCCTTAGGAGCTTACCGGTGACCTCCCTCTCACGCAGGATCACAACAACCCTCTAGAGAGTTGTTATTTGGCTGCGGTTTTCCGTGAGTTGGAGGTACTTCATCAGACGGGCAGCTTTGATGCACCCTACCTCTCTTAACACATCCAGACCAAGAGAAACAGACATGTTCATGCACACAAATGTTTGTCTTGTGTGGATCGAACGCACTTGCGTTGGTGTCAAAGTCGCGTCATTCAAGACTGAGCCACCGAGCTCGTTAAAAGCTATTAGACTATCTAGATTATTCGTTGCGCTTATACTAAGCTCACTACAAACATAGTATACTACGTATGTTCGTAATTATATGCTTGTTTATACTGCTAACTTAATAAACACAAAATTACGAAACATTGTTGCTGGAACGGCAGAGCTAAGGTCGCATTATGCAAGCTTCACGACGGCTTTCATCGCATTATCAATTATGTCTCTTACATAAATACGTTAAAAATATATATAGACCAAAGCTGTAAGTGTTTTTAACAAGGAGTGAATGTATGTGAAACTTGTTCAAATAGTGGAAATATCCACGTATATATATAATAATGTCGTTCTGTTATCTTTCTATATATTTCTCGTAGGTACGTTCAATCTATAACTGACTCTACTTACTATGTTAGGATAGTTCCAGTTAGATTAAAAAGATTGCTTTTAGCAATAAGGCCGCCTTGTTGCATAATAAGTGTTCCAGATTTACAATTTTTAAGTAAATATCTGTAACCATTATTATGTAAATAAAGCTTATTCTATTATCTATAGTTCCATTATGACTCTTGTGTTCGCTTAGTCGGATATATTTACAGGCAAATTATTATTTTAATTTATGGAAGTGAAAGCTGGGTATGGCAGAGAGAGCACGAAAGTAGAATAAATGCGGTCGAGATGAGAGCATTGCGCAAAATTTGTGGCGTAACGCTTGCTGACTGCGTTCGTAATGATGACGTAAGAAAAAGAGTTGGTCTGAAAGAGAGTGGTGTTAATAAGAAAAACCATGGTTGGGCCATGTAAAAAGAATGCAGGATGAAAGAATGACGAAACAGATATACAATGCAAAAATGGAAGGATGTAGGGGCCGAGGAAGACCAAGATAGAGGATGATATCAAGAGTCCTAGAAACCAGAGTTATGAATGTTAAAGAACCGAGTGAAGTGTGTAAGGACCGCATCTTATGGCGCTCGGTTCTCTCTGCCTACCCCGCAAGGGACCTGGCGTGAAGATATACATACATACATGTAAAGTAAATAAGTGTATAGTATAAGAAGCATATAGAGGTTGCTAAGATACGCTCTACCTTTCTTAATTTAGTCTAACGACCATCATTCATTGGAAGCAGCCGGAACCGGCACGGAAGCTCGGAAGACCTAGTGATGATTAGACCATCCCTACACAGGCTGCATTTCAATTAGATTTAGCGAAAGTGATGATCATGATTGATACTGAGTACGAAAACACGAACTTTAATGATACATGTCCACACAAGAATTTCGTTCGTCGTCGTTTCGTCTTAGTTCGACTAAGGACCAGTTGCTTATTAGGCTGGTTTTTTAACCTCTAGGCTAGGTCCCAATAATCAGCTAACTGCAGGTTCGAACTTCGAATTAACGAACGAACCCGAAATCGATGCACGCACACAGATGAGCGCCGCTACGCAATTTTAAGCGACTTTCGCGGTCAAATCAGCCGCAGTTAGTCCGTCAAATCGATTGGTCACAGATTTTGAGTTGTGTTAATCGCGACTTTCACTTTTCTTTGTTTTAAATTACTACCTACCAATTATACCACTCTACTATACTGTCTAAGCATTTTATACATTAAAACCATAATATGCAAGAGATTGTGCTTAAGAACATAATTTAGCCAATTCGATATTAGGACAACCCAAATTGTCGATTCTATAAAAATATTAGGCTGTGCTAAAAAAGGGTAGCTTAAAATAATCGGGCACCATCTGCGTCTGACTGCGGATTCAAAATGCTTAATGTGGAATGCCTTCGGTTGGTGGATATACTGTTGCAGAACAAAATATATAGAGTGGCATATGTCTAAACTTCTTTAATTTTACTCGTGTAGTCTGGATTAAAAAAGTTTAGACAGGTAAGTTATTAAAATCCAAACGAAAAAATACTGCGTTGTTTGGCGAACATTCGTCTTGAAGTTGTTAGCCTAAGTATGCTTTCAATACAAAGTAGTATAACTCCAGCTTGTTGTCAAAGCAACAACTTTTATAGATACCATTGGTGCTCACCCTCTCGCGGGAATACGACAACACTTCAGTAAGTTTTGATTTGACTGCAATCTTCTGTAATATGAAGGTACTTCCTCGTAGAATTGCCAATTATTTTTTTTGTAAAATTCTACTATTCAATCTGTTTAATAACGTACCTTATGCGATATGTAAGCATCACATTGCCTGCTAGCTATATTTGTTGACAAACTGGATTAGATAGAGTCCATTGTTTATGATACTGATTATGAATATTTTAATAAAGTTTAATTTTAATTACATTACATATGTGTGACCGTACCTAAGAATGATCTTGTTTTCTCTCTGGGTTGTGTAGGTCTAACGATAGTAGCTTCATGTAAAAATCTTTATATACGCCAAATCCGTATGTACGTAATTATATTTTGAAAGACTTGTGACTTAACCTAAGAAAAATCTAATTTTCTCTCTGGGTTGTTAAGGTCTGACAGCAGTCGCTCCACATAAAATTCTGTATCTTCGCTAATTCCTAACGCTTTGGTAGCGGACCCCGTCAATCCTAATAGATTAGGAAACGGGATAGCGCTAAGAAGAAGAAGACCAATCATATTTGTTGGACCAAGTACAAGTGTGAATTCCTTCATATTCAGGTGACAAACAAGCACACCGCCCACATGATTAGAAACTATTATCGGGGCTTAGAATCGTTTGCGGCAACCCTGCAGGTGTTTACTGCTGATCGCACCTGATAAAGCAGCACCTAATAACATCTGGCTGGGTATGTTATTCACTTACAGAAACTCAACCTCTTCTTCCCATCATCCCGTTGCCTCATCCATTAAGATGAGAAGCCCGCTACCAAAGCCTAAAAGATTTATCGAAGATACTGATGACTATGTGGGGCTACTGCCGTCAGACCTCCCAGCTAAGAGAGAAAATTAGATTTTTCCTAGGTTAGGTCACACGTCTTTTGAAATATAATTACTATGTGGGGCTACTGCCGTCGGACCTTCACAGCTCACAGAGAAAATTAGATTTTTCCTAGATTAGGTCACACGTCTTTTGAAATATAATTACTATGTGGGGCTACTGTCGTCAGACCTTCAAAGCTCAGAGAGAAAATTAGATTTTTCCTAGATTAGGTCACACGTCTTTTGAAATATAATTACTATGTGGGGCTACTGCCGTCAGACCATCACAGCTCACAGAGAAAATTAGATTTTTCCTAGATTAGGTCACACGTCTTTTGAAATATAATTACTATGTGGGGCTACTGCCGTCAGACCTTCACAGCTAAGAGAGAAAATTAGATTTTTCCTAGGTTAGGTCACACGTCTTTTGAAATATAATTACTATGTGGGGCTACTGCCGTCAGACCTTCCCAGCTAAGAGAGAAAATTAGATTTTTCCTAGGTTAGGTCACACGTCTTTTGAAATATAATTACTATGTGGGGCTACTGCCGTCAGACCTTCCCAGCTAAGAGAGAAAATTAGATTTTTCCTAGGTTAGTTCACACGTCTTTTGAAATATAATTACTATGTGGGGCTACTGCCGTCAGACCTTCCCAGCTAAGAGAGAAAATTAGATTTTTCCTAGGTTAGGTCACACGTCTTTTGAAATATAATTACTATGTGGGGCTACTGCCGTCAGACCTTCCCAGCTAAGAGAGAAAATTAGATTTTTCCTAGGTTAGGTCACACGTCTTTTGGAATATAATTACTATGTGGGGCTACTGCCGTCAGACCTTCCCAGCTAAGAGAGAAAATTAGATTTTGCCTAGGTTAGGTCACACGTCTTTTGAAATATAATTACTATGTGGGGCTACTGCCGTCAGACCTTCCCAGCTAAGAGAGAAAATTAGATTTTTCCTAGGTTAGGTCACACGTCTTTTGAAATACTTATAATTACTAAGACGTGGGGATTTACTAATGTTTTCCTACGCCACCGATCATGTAATAATTAGAAATGTGTACGAATACACAAATCCGAAAACATAATTTTTGTGGTACATGTCAGAATTTGAACCGGGAACCAGTTAATCAATAGGCCGGTTGTTTTTGGCCGCGATATTTTATAAGGTAAAGGTACCAACCGAACTCATCAATTACTAAATACATTCGTGCCTTACCATAGCTTCTTTTTCGTGTCATTTCACAGACAAATATATTTTAAAATACTCGTACTTAAAAAATCTTACAGAGAGGTATTTTCTGTCTTTCTGCATCGAATTTGAATGTTTATATTATATGTCTGAAATACTAAGGGTCAAACACGAAGTTTATTATAAGTTTATTCCACTTATTTATTTTCCATCTCGTTTACATTTCTAGAGAGCTCGATGGTGTCGTTGCGCGAGTCATTCTATCCAAACACGCAGGTTAAGTAACGTCGATCGCAGCCTGTCTATGGATGGGTTTATCTATCTCGAGTTTCTACGTGCTTCGGAAGGTACGTTATGCATCAGTCCCGGTTATTGTCGTTAGATGACAGTCGTTAAGCTAAGTCAGTAGCCCTCGGGCGGCTTGAAAACACTGGCCTCCGCCAATCCGCATTTGAGCAGCGTGGTGGAGTATGCTCTCAACCCCTTCAGTTGATGGGAGACCCGTATCCCTACAGTGGATAAGTAAGGGTTATAGTTACATTTCTAAATACATTAATACAAATTATGAAATATATATATATATTAAATTAAATTAAGTATTTTTTTAAACAATATCGGGAGGTATACAAGCATATGACCCACCAAATGTAACGCGGTTACCGTACCCTATGAACACTTGCAACATATTAAGCATCACTCGTGCGATGCCACCTCTGCCACTAACACAGCAACTCCTTAAGTGCTTACTGGCTATAAATCATTTACCAGCAGGAACACAACCACCCTACAGAGTACTGTTATTTGATTGCGGTATTCTGTGAGGTGGAGGTACTTCCCCAGATAGGCTACTATGATCCGCCCTATCTCTCTTAAAACCAGACCAAGACAAACAGACATGTTCATGCACACAAATGCTTGTTCTGTATGGAAATCGAACCGGCGAACGTTGGTGTCAAAGCAGCGTTGCTAACCACCGCGACACAGAGCTCGTTAGTTATATATATATATATATATATATATATAACTAACGAGCTCTGCGAATATATATATATATATATATATATATAAATAAAATCATATATGAATTATGAAGTCATTAAGACTTCGAAGTTATTAAGAGAGGTAGGGCCCATCAAAGCAGCCCGTATGGGGAAGTACCTCCACCTCACAGAAAACCGTAGCCAAATAACAACTCCCTAGAGGGTTGTTGTGTTCCTGCGTTTGAGTGAGGTCACCAGTAAGCTCCCAAGGAGTTGCTGTGTAAGCAGCAGAGGAGGCATCGCACGAGTGATACTTAATACATCGCTAGCGTGAATAGGCTACGGTACCCGCTTTATATCAGGTGGGCCGTATGCTTGTATGGCTCCCGATGTAGTATATAAAAAAAGTCACGTGACGTAATTATAATTGGTACGAGTATACACATTTCAGAATTATCCATCTTACCATTTTAAAGTAAAAATATTTTTTACAAATTCCCCTTAATATGCATGTAAAAAAATCCTCCAATAAATCTATATCAATTAAGTATCTGTGCTGCATGTAACTAAAAAGTTGGTTGTTTGTAGAGTCGGTTTACGGACGATAATTTTACGTGATAACGTCATAAGAAAACATTCAACAGTTGACAAAACAGTTAACGTGTATGTTGTATGCTGCCGCTGTCTCTCTTATTCTCGGACGCATCGGCCGATGGAGTGGAAGAGAGATAGATGCGTCACAAGCCGAACGCTTAGGCCGAGCGTGCCTCTCTATCGCTTGTTCCGCGCTCTCGCTTGCACGCTCGGCTCAGACGGAACGTGACACTTTTTCGTGCATGCTGCCGGCGTTCATCGATTTATAAGACGTGATCACGTCAAAAACTAATGTTATTACACTATGGCATAGCGAGTAAGACTATGACATACGACCCACAATGCTGTACGATGCAACACTGTGCTTTTAAAGTGGTGTATGTGTAAAGAGAAGTTTGTGCACATTTTTTTTTCGAATAGCCGCTATTTTGAGTTCATTAGGATGTAGAGGGAATACCCAATTAAAATAAATTGATATCACATTTTAAGTAATTCTGTTTCTTCCCTTTTTCCCTTAAAATATTAGGGAGTAAAATTTTAAATGAACCCTTCTCATTAGGGTCTCCAAGTTCAACACTGCCCAAACTAATTATGGACGGTAATTTTAGTCGCCTCCCTAGTTTTCCTTGTGCCATCTGTAGATTCGACGTTAATAAAGGTTCGAGCGCCAATGGCTCGCCCTGCTCTATTTACGTTTGACGGCACTCGACTGCAAGACTGCCATGTTACAAAATATTCGCCTCTTCTGTTTTAGGTATCAGAGTTTCGATGAACATGCAGTGGTTTCGATACTATTTAATAAAATTTCCGAAATAAAGACGTTACAGACTTTCAAATTACTATTACGTGCATGCACATACATTGAACACATGAATTCGTTATGAGAAAGGACAGACAATATTACATGATTCATCTAATATTTTTTAACATTTTACTCTGATACTTTCCTTACCTTTTACGAAAGTACTTAACATCGGGTTAGCATCGAACATGAAAATTACAACAATCTCACCAATACACCAAAATAAAACTCGGTGATTAAAAAACCGTACCAACAATGAAAAAATAAATAATTACTAATACAGATAACTATTTCTATTAAAATATAGTTTAAACAATAATTTATTATGATATTTGATAGAGGTGATGTCGTATGCACGTTCCGCAATACGACTTGCATTCAGTGAGTGCATTTTCTTTTATTCTGAGGCTTTCAAATATTGATTTCGAAATGGAAAAATTCCCGAGTGCTTGCCTGACGAGTTGTTTGTTTAGTTTCGTTCACAATTGCATTGCTACTCTGATATTGATTGTTTGAAGTTGCTACAAAAGAATAATTGCGATCTACGATACAAGAGCGACAAGCAGGTAATTACTGAAGAAGTATCGATATTGACAATCTACACGACTTAGTAATTTCGGTTGCTCATGTGTATTATACATAATTGTACTACAAAATAATTATGAGATATATCACACACCAAATATACTCAGTTTTATTATCAAATCAAATAACACACGTTATACTGGGTTTCTAGCAAATTTACTGTAGTGACAGCAATTCCAATTAGTAATTCTTCTAAGCATTGTCCCGTTTCCATATCCAGTAGATTCGGCGGGGTCCGCTACCTAAAGCTATGGATTTGGCGATGATATCGTTTTTTACTTGGAACGACTGCTGTCAGACCTCTATAGTACTGAGAGTCATTTCTTACGTTAGGCCATACGTCTATCTAAATACAATTATCCAGACTTGCGATGTTTTCCATCATCGTCGAGCTAGTGATAATTACAAATGAGTACGTAAATCCGAAAATACGAATTTAGTAGTACGCGCAGTATTCGAACCGGACATTAGTTGGTCAATAGGCCAGTTTTCACTGGGCGATCACTGGTCATAAACCATACAATAATGAAATATTTAATAGAATCGGGCATTATTTTGCGAAAATCGAATTTACATGCAATTTGATCTAACCGGCCTTCGCCACAAATTAGTGCATGCGAAACAGCGTCAACAGGTTGTACATATTACTCGTAGCATGTTCTAGCGGCTTACATCGCCTGACGATGCCTTGTGGTCGTGGAGAGACGGAACACGTGTCGCAGCGACGACCAGGCCGCTCGTGGCAACAACGATGGCGGGCGCATGCTATTTCTGTTCCAGATGACGGGCAATCGCGTGGACGACTACTGGAGTAGCCATAGCAGCAACGGCATGTTGCATCTACTAACGGTAGTGTGTGGGTACCGGCCGGCGCTAGTTCGCATGACCTAATTAGTGGCGGAAGCACACAAAGCAGGTTAGATCAAATTATAAAGAAATCTTACCCTACTAGAAAGTTACTATTTATAATTTAGGATAATAACGGGTAAAAATCGAATTGCAGCGCCATCGAGGGTCATTGCTGTAATTATCAGTACGCTCCTGCGGAGTTGCTGGAATTACAGAAGGGGTGGCAACTAGTGAGCGATACTCTTTGTATTCTAAGCGTTCATAGGCATTGGTAATTTTTTTTTTAAATCCGGTGGGCCATATGCTTGCATGTCACTCAACGTTATATAAAAATGTCAGATATTACGTGCAATTTTTTCGCAATAAATTTTTATTTGTATTCACATAAGGTTGATGAAAAAACTTGTCCGCTGCAGGGAGGGTAAAGAAATTATAAACTCTACTCTCTGAGTTTCCTAAATAACGTTGCGCTTGTAATGCCTCTATAAACATTTTCTGTAATAAGAATGCCGAATGGCTATATAAAACTGTGTAAACAGATACACATTTAAAAGTTAACATATTTTTCGCTGTCAGGCTGCTTTTATGCGCGCTATACCTCTCTTGAAAACATACAGACAAAAACAAACAGACAACAGTGACATACACGACAAATAAGACAATGGGTATCGAACCCACGAGCGTTGGTGTTTATGTAGCACTAGCTTCTACCCGCGGCTTCGCCCGCGTGGCCTACATAGTCCTACGACGAGTTGAATAAAGATTGAAATACTATACCTACCGCAGCATATCTTTGTATCTCGTTATATAGGGAATACAATTTTTCCTACAAACTTGAACACGACATTTCACCCCTTTAGAGGTAGATTTTCGAAAAATCCTAAACTATGCGTTTCATTATTTGTTTTGAAGAGTTTTCATACCAAATTAAGTATATACACACAGGAAATATGATTTTGCATACAAACTTTTATACCTACCGCTTTTCACCCTTTGTGGTGGAATTTCGAAAAATTCGCTCAAATATTATGACTCTAAGATTAGCGGTTTAGCATTGTGTGTTGATATATCAGCCAGCCACAACTTTGAATTCTGTATGTGTACATCGCTGACCACTCTACCACCGAATTCGTCAAATAACAACTCCCTTGAGGGTTGTTGTATTCCTGCGAGTGAGTGACGTAAGAGAGTTTTTTTAGTCATAGCGAAGTAGACACAGCGCACCTCCCGACACCCCTGAGTTACTCACATTGTATTGGTAGTGAAGGTGGCAACGCATAGGCGATGCTCCTTATGTACATAGGCTACAGTAACGCTTCACTTTACATAAGGCGAATCGTTGTTTGTGTGCCTACCGACGTTATATAAGACAAAGATTTTACACCATTATTTATATATTACCGAAATTAGAAAGAAAGAAAAATCCGGCCACGTGCGAGTCGGATTCGCGCACTAAGGGTTCCGTACCATTATCTATAAAAACGGCAAAAAAAATCACGTTTGTTGTATGGGAGCCCCCCTTAAAATTTTGTTTTATTTTAATTTCATTATTTATTTTTAAAGTGAATATATAAATATTCTATGAATATTTCAAGCGTCTACCTGTTGCCGTTATCAATATCGAGTAAAAACGAGCAAAAAATCACGTTTTTTGTATGGGGGCCCCTCTAAATATTTATTTTATTCTATTTTTTAGTATTTGTTGTTATAGCGGCAACAGAAATACATCATCTGTGAAAATTTCACATATCACGGTTTATGGGATACAGTCTGGTGACAGATGGATGGACGGACGGACGGACAGCAGCAGGAGTCTCAGTAATAGGGTCCGTTTTACCCATTGTGTACAGAACCCTAAAAACACGGACGCAGTCGCGAGTATCAGCTAGTACATTGTATAAACAAACAACAGAAAATCTGCCCTATGTATATGAATACCAATGCAGGAAGTACCAACCATTATTAAACAATATAACATTATAGTTATGACATTTATTAGCCACCGCAAAATGCTCATATAAACCACTTCCATAACCAACTTCATAAATAAACGGGTAAATTTAACTGTCGGTTTAAATGCATTCTATACAACACGATCCGTCCATTAACCATTATCTACATCAGTAGTTCTCAACATTCATAACCTCTGTAAAAAGAATATGAGGTTTCTATCCTTTTAACATTTTTACACGAAAATGGTACACATGTGGTCATAATTATACTACTCAGATACATATCTCAGTCAATAATTGTTATTTTTTTTTCAAGTAATGCTATAAAGAAAGGAAATACATGCAAATGCTTCCTGTCGGAGTGGAAACACAATTAGCACCGCAGGAATTTTTATGCTCTTCACTCTCGCTTGTTTCATTGGCTTCCTAATTGTTCTTCCTAACAGTTGAACAAGCTATATGGTGGTGTTAAAGGGCACAACAAAGCGGAGAAGACATAGCATACCTCCAGATACCCCTGAGATACACATACTGATATTATTATTTTTTATTTTTTTTATAATGGCTCGGCATAGTGGGTCCGCTTTGCCTGTTGGTAAGCGAAAAGAGGAGCCCAAATTGCAGCGGCAACTGATAAAGGACTCCAGTGTCCTGTCAGTTAGCGCTACCATGCTGGCCCGCAAGGATCCCATGTTGTAGGAAGGAGGAAACACATGTGCAGGCAAGGCGTTCCACTTTTTAATAGTTCGACAAAGATAGGAGTTGCCGAACTTTTTAGTACGAGAAAAAATGTCCTCAACAGTGGAATGATGACATCGCAAGCCTGTGTTTCTATGACGGAAGGGAGAGGGTGGGATAAGGGAAAATAGTTCTTCCGAGCACTCACCATGGTACAGGTGGTAAAATGTACTTAGGGAGCTTATGTCCCTACGAAGTTGCAGAGGTTCTAGGTTTTGTGGTACCTCTTCGTCGTCGATTATGCGGATAGCCCGACGCTGGAACCTATCGAGAGCCATTCCAGAGATGCGAGCAATACTCCACGCAAGCCCGAACTTGAGTCTTATAAAGAGGACAAAGTTGATCCGGCGTGAAAAACCGGCGCACCCTGTTCAGGACTCAGTGTAATTTCGTTGGTTTAGGCCGCAACGAATTCCATGCCTAGCAAATTCAGACTATCTCGCATATTGAGGGTAGCGCCCTGAAGACTGGGAGTGGGGTGAATTGGGGTTATTTTTCTTGTGAACGTGCACACCTGAGTTTTCTTGGTATTAAACTCAACCAGGTTATTGGAACCCCATTTAGTAATGAGGTCCAAAACCCGATTAAGCTCAACGACAAGACTCTCACGCCTCTCACCGATTTCTGCCCAACCAGCACTAGGCCATCCGAAATATCGCCCATGAACCGTACTGTCATCTACATACTCGTAGCAATGAATATTACCAAGTGGTAGCATGTCATTGATATGAAGAAGAAAGAGGGTGGGTGACAGGATGGAGCCCGATGGGACACCGGCATTCACTAACATGAATCGCGAAGCGCATCCATCTGCAAGGACGCGGATTCTACGCTCATGCAGGAAGCCAGCAATCTACTTACAAAGCTGGAGGGGCAGACCGTGGAGCAAGAAGGGCCGGTAGTCCACTAGAGTACACGGTCGTAGTCGTAGAGAACAAGGTTGTGGTCTCTGCTACGATTGTTCGGCAGACACTTAGCTTTCCGAGTAGTTGCAGATTGCTCGCCGTACATGAGGGTAGGTGAGACGCAGCGGAATACTAGGTGCGACGTGCGTGATTCAGCGGAGCAGGCAGCTCCGGTGAAGACCGTACTCGTACGGGTGAACTCTGTAACGCACAAATCCCGTGTGTTATCCTCTGTTACAGCCTTGCCTTTCGATTGCCTATCCTCGCCTTCGATGCTAGCCGGGCAGAGGAAAAGCTAAGCATTTAAGAAGCCAGCTAGCAATCGAAGTGAGGCAATCGTGAGAAAGAAGTAGGCAGAAAGGTAGATAGACCTGTTAGGCATACCCAGTAGATTAAAAAAAGGTAAAAGTATTCTATCTGTCTATAACTCCACGCGAAATCCCTTGCGGGGTAGGCAGAGAGAACCGAGCGCCACGTGACTCGATTCTTACATATCTCACTCGCTTCTTTAACATTCATTGCTCTTCTCATGCACGCTCGCCGGTTTCTAGGGCTCCTGACATGACCTTCTGATAGAACACGACCAATTTGCTCATGGTAGGTAAGCCTTGGCCTTCCCCGGCTCCTACATCCTTCCAATTTTGCATTGTATATCTGCTTCGTCATTCTTTCATCCTGCATTCTTTCCACATGTCCGAACCAATGGAGCATGCCTTTTCTTATTTTAACACCGACGCTCTTTTTCAGATCAACTCTGTTTCTAACATCATCATTGCGAATACGAAAAATAAATAGGAAAAAGTCAAATAAGAAAATTAAATAAGATACAATAAAATAATTTCAAAAAATGTAAGACGTTTTGTCTTAGGTTTTCGCGATTGTTACACATTGAATTAGACAATTTTTAACGGAAGTATCGCGTGTTTTATTTATTTTGTTGAACCTGACGTTTCGAATGTTTTGCAGCGTCCGTGGTCGCAGGAAGATTGCGTCTTTAATTCAAAATGTAAGACGTGTCTAAGTGATGGCCTAATGGTAAATAAAAGAATCTTTATCTATTATCATCAATAGTATATCAAACTTCATCAAACCTATTAGCCTATTTAACTTCCGACATATTTCGACTATAGTCACATCAGCATTGTCCTACTTGGTGGTATCTCCAAGCCGTGACATGTTTATTACATTATGTGAATTTTCTTGAAGAGTCCTGTGTTATTGTTTTTATATTCCCTGACACGCATACCAAGTCGCTAGGTATTTAAGACGGATATTAATCTTCTTTTACCTTATTTTCTTTCTTCTAATGACTGCGCTGTATATACAAAAAAACTCCTTATGAATGCTCTGTGATATTTATTGTCAATTTTACTGATAATATCTTCTTTTATTAGAAAGCAGCCCAACTGGGAAAGTAAGTACCTTAAGCTAACAATAGTAGTTCCGAGCCGTTGGACATTTTATTGACTCCCTACAAATTATTTAATTCTCTGTCTTTGTCCCTTTTAACTTACGCAATCTCCACCTTCTAGGGCAACGACTTCCACATTAATGCCTTCGCTGTCGTCCATGCTTGATCTTCTTTTTTTCTTTTCGAACCATTCTGTTGCATGTCCTCCACGCATGCCATCCGTGGGTGAACCTGCACAAAACAGCGAAGTTCGCTACCAATGGTGCAGGATCCGTGAAATACACCGGTCTCGAATGTTCCTTACTATGCTGTATCCCATCCATCATCACTCAGCGCAGATCATTATATACAAGACAGTACCACAAATGTGATATCTGTTCTCATAAGCTTTTTCTGAACATGCCATACCCGCCGACAATCTGCGATGTTCTCCGATAATCTGGCTTGACTTTCACTTGCTTACTTGCCTTCAGTCGACCAGCCACCTCCGGGAAGAATCGATGGAGTTCCCGTTCGTATCTGCAGCTTGAGCCCAACTCTACATTGAGGATCGACGCCGACTTGATGCTCTTCATTGAGCCGTGTCCGAGTTTGATTGTTAACGGCTGCTGAAATTTTCCCTATACAGTCTTAGATTGCGTCAATGTGAATGAAAAGTTCAGCCTATTACGTGTACCTAAGTCTACTAGGCTTAGAGCTGTTTTTGCGATCGACTCAATGGCAACGACCGAATGTGAATTAGATTCCATAGTGAACGCCACATCGTTTTAACCAACCATCCATCTTAACCCCTTTTGGTAAAGGCAGGCGTAACAGACCATCCTTGAGGATTTTCCAGGGCATTAGCCCGAGCACGGAGCCCTACGGGCAGCCTATGGTGAAGTCATTTCTCAACACCAAATCACAACCTACAGCTACGCTGGTGAGTGCTGTGAAATACATAGACGCCATTATTTACATGCCTTATCATTCATGAAATTGAATAAGCAGCTATTGGCATTCATGTGATAGGCATATTAATTATGAACTATAAAAGTATATATTTAAATATTTCATTAGTAATACTTCATTACAGGAATTAGACACTTCAGTCTTACTTGCAATAAGTAAGACTGAAGTGTTTAATTCCTGTTTTATCTCCCGTTGCGAACCATTGACCAATGACACAGTTCGCATGCACATTTGACTGTTCTTTGCTAGTCTAAACAAAAACTACGGCTCTGGTTTTTTGCTTGCGTGGCGTTTAAGATAGCGCGAGGCAGTTTAAGATAGTCTAAATGTTCCATTCCCGTGATAACTGTTCTAAATGGGTCTGCAAGAAATAATACAATGGTATTCTTAAAGTCGTTTTTTTGAGAATGCGATAACATCGTTCACATATAGTATTCTTGAATGAAATAAAATCTTCAGTGCACTTTGACATAATTAATTATACATGATAATATCAAAAATTCAAAATAATAACTGACAGTGATTGAATGCATGAAGATTACCTACTTTTGGTGAAAAGTGCTACAATACGTCTTCAGCCTACATTCATACAGATTGATGTGGATAATAATTCTTCGCCTAGCTTCTAGATTGCTTAACTTTTTTGGCGTTGATTCCTTTTGAAACATCTAAACCGTCGACAGGCGCTTCGTTTCTGGATCGTATCCATAAATCCAGGACTCATTACCTGTGATGATGTCGTAAACAAGCCGAGACCAGCCTGCTTCAATTTATTTGTTTATCATATCACGTCACCATTCCACCCGGGCCTGCTTCTGAGCAACGGTGAGGTTGTGCGGCACCCAGCGAAAAAAACTATCCTCCTCACGCGAAGATGCAAGTGTAGAATCTCGTCAAGGCTTCCCGATCCAATCTGCAGTATGTGCTGAATCTCCTGATACGTGACTGGCTTGTCACGTTTTTTTATATTGTCTTGGATTAATTTTTTTACTGCTAGCACGTTTTTTTCCGTAACAGCCGTCAAAAGGCGATCACTTCTTTCTTCATCCACCTAAGTTAGTCGACCGCGTTTTAATTCGTTATACCAACGATACACAGTTGCCTTGGAAGGGCCTTCAACCATGAATGCCATTTGAAGTCTATTGTACGATTCGTCCGGTTTCAAGCGACACTTGAAATTGTAAAAAATCATAGCGCGAAAATGTTACCGGCGCAGATCCATTTTTCAATAAGATACGATAATTTAAATTAGCTTGCAAGAAAAGCGTGCATAATTTTGAAATTGGTACGTACCTATTTTTACTTATAAATAATCATATTTTACAGAAAAACTTTTTTCGTACTCGTAATACTTTCTGAGTAGCTTGGTACTGTTGGAGTGCATTCAACCTGTGGTTTTCAGGTGTTTTCAATTATCCTCGCCTTATTTTCTTTCTCAAACTCTAGTGGAGCGACCAGAACTTTTTCCGCTCTGGTTGGTATTGATAATGGGAGACTTCCAGTTTTGTTTGTCTTGTGAGAGTATGCCTCTCTCGAGGAAAAGAAGGAAATAGGGGGGAAGGTAGATCCTGATATTGAGGCAACGCCTTGGAATTTCACAGACATACATGTTACCCGTCTCTCGGACGTTTGAACGTTTCTGTAGCGCTCTTCGGAGCGGTTCTTTTATTGTAACGTTTTGGCACCGCCTTGTCTGGATTTTCTAAATCATATATTCATTATTCAATCATATATATTAATATTTTAAAATCGCTGCCAAATAACAATTATTTCTTCCTTGAACAGGGTGTTGCATTTCTGTGATTTCGAGGATTATCCAGTAAGCTTCTAAGGAGTTGCTGTATGTTAGCAACCGGGATGGCAATACGCGAGCAAAGCTTCCTGTATAGCCAACGATCATATACTAAGGAACCCTCCGTATTTACCGGCCTCTCTATGTCGTAAGAAAAAAGAAATGCTAAGATCACCTGAAGTCGATACCTGTAAATAGCATAGGACCGATGGTCACGTATCTGTGGTAGTGTAAGGTGGAGGCATATATTCAGAGGTAGACGTCTATTAGCAGGAATGATCAAGATAATGATTATCGTAGAATAACTATACTACATACTAAAATTATTTAGTATACGGCGCCGGCGTAAGTATGCGATAGGAGAGCTGAAAAATTATCTATCTGTCTATAACTTCACGCCTAATTCCTTGCGGAATAGGCAGAGAGAACCGAGCACCTCTTGACTCGATCCTTACATACCTCACTCGCTTCTTTAACATTTATTGATTTTCTCATGCACTCTCGCCGGTTACTAAGGCTACTGACATCACCTTCCGATAGGACACGGCCAATTTAGTCATGGAAACTAAAGAAATATTTTTTACTTTTAGCTTTCTCATTAATAATTTTCCTCTGCTATAGTATCAAAATGCTCTAAATTATTCATTCAACCCGACGTTGGAGATTATTAAAAAAAATCCCTTGACCACGACGAGGAAATTCGAAATTTATTATGGGAAACTTGATCCAAGTTGCGGCTAGCACGTCACCCTTCGTTAAACGCATTTCAAACTTCTCCGAAAGACGGGAAAAACTTACAAAACACGAAAAAAGTTCCTTATTGCCTTCGAGCTAACAGTATTCTTACAAGCAATGAATGCAGGATTTTCTGAATGAATGAAATTAACAAATTGCTTATCCTCAGCCGTGTTTAAGATTTATAGGTTTAAAACATGAATTTATACGTTGCTGCGAAGACATTTTAATAAATACTACAAAGTAAATTAAGTGCGTTCAGATAATTGATTAATTAAGTTTAATTTGTATTCTGAATTATTAACTTTGTTTAATAACTTCCTATGGGGAAGATATTTCAATTATCCCAATAGTCGGAATTGAAATTGCTGGCGTGTTTATGTTTCTTCTTCAGTTAAGGTCTTCTGCGTTGTTCTGTACATTTTAGAGGCAGCTGTATTATTATTTATTTGTGTATGTGTAGACACGAAAACAAATTTTCAAGCTCATTTTTCTAGTAACGGATACTATTTCCTTCTAATAAACCAAACTATATATTTCTTTTAACAGTTTGATAACTTACAAGAAAGATAACATCTTTGTGTCAGAGCATGTCAATATATTCTTAAATATCCATAGCCATTATTTCTTAAAGTAAAAACTATTATAAAAAATGCTAAGAAATAATCGAACATTTTCGAAAAGTCAAAAAATGGCAACTTTCTTCCAACTGGTACCCTCTCGAAATGTTTCCTAGAGCTTCTGCAATTATTGTCTTACCCCGACCGAAAACTTGAATTAAGTTGCATCAGTAACCGATGTGCTAGATAGAGCCTTGGCTATGGAAATCATCGATTTGTCAAGGAGTTAATACTGCATGCTAAATATACGTAATTTATTATAAAAAATTGAAATATAAACAATATCCAAGTTACATACTTCGGGCTGTTAAAGTAATTGCCAATTTTATATATGTAACTTAGCGCTGATTTTACTTTAAACTACTTCAAAAATATGATATTACACTATTTTCAAATGGGCAGTCTTTGCAATTGACTAGTAGGCATAATACTTCTGTAATATTTATATAAATATATCTGTTCCCATATGGAGGAAAGCCGCGACAAACTTGTGTCCGAAATGTATGGTATTTTGGCTTGCTGGAGTATCTGACTGAAGCGACTTAACTTGGTCGAATTCAACCACAAGAAGACAACAGTTTGCATATTCACCGTTAAGAAAACTCCATTTCCTGTGGTTCGTACATTCCAGAACACATCTCTTACCATCACCAAAAGTATTAGGATGCTGGGCATCGAGATCTCCAGTGAAGTGCAATATCGAAGTCACGTGGAGGAGAAAGTAACCTGGCGTTCAAAAAACTTAGTGTGCTCAACAGAGCAAAGCAATACTTTAGCGCGATGTGAATACTTATAAAAGTCTCAAGTACGACCGTTTTTGGAATACTGCAGTCACCTTTGGGCGGGTGCACCTGGATACCAGCTTGCACCATGTGATTCAATTCAGAGACGAGCTGTGAGAATTGTCGACAATCCTAGGCTTACATACGGTATTGAACCCTTAAGTTTAGTGTCTATGGGTTACCAGCAGCGGTGGCAATGCGCGAACGATCCTTCCTGTTTTGTAAGCATTTATAGGCAATATATAAAGTCTGGGGAAGTACCTCCACCTCACAGAAAACCATAGCCAAATAACAACTTCCTAGAGGGTTGTTGTGTTCCTGCGTGTGAGTGAGGTCACCAGTAAGCTCCTATGGAGTTGCTGTGTTAGGAGTAAAGGTGACATCGCGCGAGTGATACTCAATGTATTGCAAGCGTTTATAGGCTACGGTAAACGCTTTACATCAGGTGGGTTGTATGCTTGAATGCCTTCCGACGTTGTATATAAAATAAAGTAAATATTTTCCATCAGGTGAGCTGTAACGTGCATGCCTTCAGACACTATAAAAAATACGTAGTAAAAAATAATATCTGCAATTGATCTACCAAAAAATAAATCCAAACAAAGCAGGTGAGATCAAATTCCAGGTAAATTTGACTTTCGCATAACGCTTGAATCTAGTAAACATTATACCTTTCAAATTAAAGAAGGCAAACAATTAAATTAGGTATACCAAAATATGATTTTCCATTACCCTTAGGCTATAAATTAAATCATGGTATTAAATTCTGGTATTTTAATGTTCCATTATAAAATAGTCGTCTGTTGTCCCAGGTATTTCCCTAACTCCCAACACAGTAACTGATAATCTTACTTATGCGAAGGAACACAACAGTTCAACATGGAGTTGTTATTTAGCTTCGAGTTTCTGTAATACTTCCCCAGTAGAGATGTGCACAGATTCTTTGCTTAACGACTGTCAGTTAACGTAATCAGCCCGGACCGACAGCTTAATGTATTCTTCGAAGCAGGGAGGTATTCGAGACAACTAAATTGATCCATAGTCTGCGGTTGACGCTGCTAACTTGCGTGTTCTATTACGCTGAGGACCCCGTGGCAAATGAAGATATTTTATCACTTTTTAGGGTTTTGTAGTAAACAAGGAACCCTTATAGTTTCAACATGTCCGTCTGTCTGCCCGTCCATCCATCTGTGTACTGTACGGGTTCTTACTGTACTGTGTACTGTTCTACAGTACTTCAGTTGCCTCTCTATCGATCTGACTGTACCTTTTTCAGTCTCTGTTAGTGTTTTAGATGCGAATGCTATTGGTTTTTCAGATCCATCTCAAAGTCTATGTGAGAGTACAATTCCGAGTCCAACAGGACTCGCGTCAGTTGCGAGTACCAATACTTGTTCGGGTCAAAATATGTAAGTATCCTTTCACTAGCAATTTCCTCCTTAATTTTTCCGAAGCTGATGTTACATTGTTCGTTCCAATTGAAGGGCTGGCCTTTTCTAAGTAAGTTATTCAAAGGGTGTGTAAGCGTGGCTAAGTGTGGGATGAATTTGTTGTAATAATTGGCAATGCCTAAAAATGTTCTTAGTTCATTTGTATTCTTAGGTTTTGTAGTATTTCGGATTGCAGCTCTCTTCTCTTTATTTTTATGTAGGCCGTCTTTATGGATTATATACTTCTATGAAATAAAATGAAATTCGTTTGTGTAGGCTCATCGTTACATCAGTTTTGTATATTTTGTTTCTAATGTTGAGTTTCTTGAGTGTATCCAATGAAATTGAAGTTAATGCTGCACCGGTGTCGAATTCCATTCGTAACGATCTGTTTTCTACTTCCACTGTAATTATATATTTCTCTGTAGTTTCTGATTTAATAAGGTTAATTTCTGCTAAACTACCTTGATCGTATAGTGGTTCTTCTAATTGATTTGTACTTCTGTTACGTTGAAGGCAAAACTTAGCCAGGTGACCTTTTTTTACATTTAAGCCATTATTCATTGATCATTCCGCAGTCATTAGCCTTGTGGTCACCCTTTCCACAACGAAAACATTTTCCTCGTAATTGTCTCAATTTGGTTGAATAAGAGGAGTTTGTTTGTTGCTTGAATGTATTTGGTTTCTGTTCCACTGTAGTATTTGAATGTCTTTTCGTTAAGGTGGTCATTTGGTTAGTGGGTTCGATTGATGGCTGGTTCTTAAATGAAATGGCTTCATTATCAGTTTTACCCATTTACAGCACTGTCGCAGTTTGGATGATGTCTGTAAAAGTTAAAATCTTCTTATTTTGTATCAGTCTTGTAATGCCGCTATCTCGTAGTTCCCTGGTAAATTGCAAACAGAGAAAGTTATCAGCGATTGATTTCTGACAATTATGACATTGGAATCCGCAGTCGAAAATTTTCTCAATGTAGCCGCGTAAATAGGCACAGTCTCATTTTCGTTTTGTAGGCGTTATATGAATTTGTGCTAATAATCTGTATGGACCAGGGACAGGGTCAATGTAATCATCCAGTATCTTGGCTACGTTTTCGAATGTCATTAATTTCGGGTCTTCTGGTGCACATAGATCGTACGCTTTCTCATGTAGTTCAGGTGTAAGCATTGAAAGTAATATTTGTGTCTTTGTATCTTTTTATCAGCAACATTTACCTGGTTTAGGTTTATGTATAGCTCTAACCTCCGTACGATGTTTTTGAAGGTATCTGAATTATTTTGAAATGGTTAAAATTGAATTTTAGGAGTACGGCAATATGATATTGTATTTGTATTCTCGTTGTCCGTGTTAGGGTTTATTGTAGTTCTTAATCTCTTCATACTGTTCAGCATGTTAAATATTTTCGTAACTGCTTCTTGTAATTCGAACCTATTTTCAACTTCTGTCCCTAATTGTACTTCTTCCGTAAAGTAGTCAATATTTGTTTGGCATTCCTCGTATTTTTTTGTAGTTCCGTAATATTTTGAACCTCAGTTGCAATTTCGTAGTTTGTAAATTACTTACATGATATAATTGGTTTTCCTTTCGTGTAGTAAGCAAACCGCGAATGCAACTTCGCGATTTTTTATACTTGCTTAGCTCGTTTGAGGCCATCGTAATAAATTCTCGTCACCAATATTATATTCACAATAAATATTCGTAATCTCATAATCATGATATTTTATTGAGTGACATTTTACACCAGCAAAATCATAAAGGTATATAGAATGTATATCAATAATTTAAATGAGGTTACTATGTAAACAGGATATATAACAGTACCCATGAGATTAGGATGTGGGGAGATCACTTTATATATATAGTGATCTGTATATCATGATAGCAGTCTATATAGTGAATTTAAAAGGAAAACTATTCCGGCTAAGCAGGCTTTACAGGTTAAAGCTGGGAACATCTCTTGTGCCGTTGGAGCTCCGCAGAGAGGTCTTTGGGCTGAGTCTGAGTCACACACCGACTGTATCATGGAGAATGTTTGGAAGATCTGTACAGCCTTATTCCTCCTTCCCCGTTCAAGTACCGGAACTACCGTCCATCTCAGCGAGCACATTCTCACACAGTCGAGGATATCATCCCATTACCTGGCACAAAAAGGTTTAGTCAATCCTTTTTGTGACGGACCGCTGACCGGTGGAATAAACTATCCGGCGATGTGTTTCCGGCTCCACATATGTTCGACATTGGGTTCTTCAAGAGGAATGTAAAAGACACCTTCAAGGCACCTTTAATAGCAGACGCGACTAGATGACATGAAGTGAATGGTATTTCGTGGCTTCTATTCCTATACACAAGTGTCCTGCGGCCCAGAAAGTAGGCCCTGTCTGTCACATGCTGTGTCCCCAATAAAAAATAAAAAAATAATAATCGACAAACTTATAAAATGTATTTTCTTTTATGAAAACTTACAAATGCCATAGAATATTGACATTGCCTATCCTATCTGCACTAAGCGTTTTGCTTCCAAGTTTTTAATTTGAACGAGGTGGAAGTCCCCGCCTTCCCTGCGATACATAGGTAATTTCATAGTATTTTATAGTTTATCTGAATTTTTATACGAAATTTTAGTTCCAACATTTTACACTATATGGCGCTGATCACAAATTACATCGCCATACAGAAGTCAACCGGGTGTGGACTTAATATTCATATGCCTATGCGTTTAATGTAAATTAGTTTCATGAAGGAAGCTTCTAGGCGCTATTTCGAAACAGCATCCCAACACCCTAACCCATTGGTAGCCGGGCTGCCAATTACACCCCGCGGATTGACGCCCGAGCGTTCCGGCGCAGACCGCGGAATTCACTCTTTGATCCCGATGATCGCATTACTGTTGCGAATGCCCCCTGCCTCTCCGACGCCGACCCCAACTCTCCACAAATACACCGCACTCGGCGGATCCGAGTGCGGAGAGTTAGGACTTCTGCGCGATATACCAGGTACCGAGTAGCCCAAGTACCTGGGCGCCTCTCCTCATAAGCCTTTCAGGCACGAACCTGCGTGATCGATTGTTTAGCTCCGAGACACCCTAAGCTGAGGTTCGACCCCTCTCGGGGGCCCTTAGGCAGTCGCTGTTTTCGGCTGTGGCGCCTCACGCCCGCCTCTCACTTCCGGTGACGTAGTAACGGCACATAGACAGTGTTCTGGATTTGGATACTCATAGATGTTATTCTACTTTCTAAATATCTTTGGATATTTAGTTACATTCTTTAAATAGGTATGGTTACAAGTAGTAAAGTATGTTTTTGAATATTAAAAAAAATACGATAGGCTCGATTTACTATTATTTTAGACAACTATCAAATTTTTTCGCAAGCAAGCAAAGCGAAGCAATTACGGAACCCTACTCTGTGTGTGGCCCGACATGCACTTGGCCGGTTTTTATCTTATCTTAAAGAATAATTATCCGTAATACAACTTCCCAATCTAAGGCTCATCTCTCCATAACACGCTGTGCAACCTTGAGCTTCCGTATGAGGCTCATAGTAAGAGATCATAAGCGACTTAGGGAGCTGATTAAGAGGAGTAGGAAGATATTGATTATGACGTGAAGGTATACAAATCAGCGGTTTGGGTTAAGTAAGATGGTTGATGTCATTTGTGACCCTAAAATGCCCGTTAGGCTGAAAGGACAGGTTTGTAAATCCATTATTAGATCTGTCCTTTTATATGGCAACGAAACGTGGCATGTACTTGAGCAGTACAAGCTGGAGCTGAGTGTCACGGAGATGATGTACGGAATGACGTGAAAGAATCGCGTAAGGAACTCTCGCATTAGCGGTAGCCTTCGTGTCCGTGACTTAGCTGGCGAACTGCAAGAGTGTCGCCTACATTGGTATGGTCACGTCTGACGAAAATCGGCAACGTGGAGAACAAATGTCTAGCCATGCCACCTCCGTCGGCTCCTGGTAGGGAATAGGCTCAAGAAGTGCTGGCTTGACGTCGTGAGGGATAACATCCGTGCCAATGGTCTCACTACACAGGATGGCAAAGACCGTGCGAAATGGAGGAGTAAAACCTGGTAACGGACCCTGGGCGGAACCCAGGCGGAGCGATAACGTAGAACGCGGCCCGGTTTAACGTTCAGATGATGTTAATTATTAAGAGGGGTAGGGTTCATCAAAGCACTCTGTCTGGGAAAGTACTTACACTTCACATAAAACCGCAGCCAAATAACATAGCATTTGATTTAATTTGAATAGCAATTAAGTTCTTGCGTGTGAGTGAGGTCATCAGTACGCTTCCAAGGAGATGTTGTGTTAGCAGTGGAGGTGGCATCATGCGAATAATACTTAATGTAATGCAAGCGTTTATAGGCTATGGTAACCGCTTTACTTCGAGTGGCCCGTGTGTTTGTATGCTCTCGACGTTCTATAAAAAATAATATAATAACGCATCAGTTTTTTTCATTCCTCATTACTAAGAATCGTGCTGAACTCTGACTGAAGATGGGTAGTAAATCAGCGCTTCCGTAGCAGCGAAAACACAGCTTATTGTAAACGCACCTTAAAACGCAGAGCTTTTAAATCATATGATGCAAGACATATTACAATAAAAATGCTACATAAAAGCCGTTTATGGGCTAACAACATACAATAACCACATAAACTTGTAAAAAGATCCTGCTAAAAGAAATATGGAGGCGGCAAAGAAGTACATAATTCCCCGGCTCATCCGACGCTATCCTGAGGTTTTTATTTATGGCCCGCTTAGTGACGTCCGTCGAGGTCGCAGAATTAATGCGCCACAGCCTGAATAATTACACTTTTTTTCCCCAAGAACTAGCCAAGATGGTGAAAAAGTAGGTAACACTATAATTAACTACCGTGCTTGGGGCTATAAACTTTTTGCCTTTCATATCGTTTAGATTCTTTATGGTTATTTTTATAGAAATAATGAGAAGTTAAGTTTAAGGGACTAGCATTTTCTAAAAGTGACGATTGATACTGAATTGGTTGGGAATGGCTACCAACGTCAAGTTCGCGTCGGTAGAAAAATAGTTCACTTCCTTACAATTATTCTGCACTTGCTCGCAGGAAGACAGCAATCCTTCATGGAGATGTTTTCTGTGAGGTAAAGGTACTTCTCCAGTCAAGTTGCTGTGATGCACCCTATCTAGTTTACATAGGATCGTCGTCAGTAACAACTCGCGCTGTCGAGGCATCTGCCGTGTTTTGTTGTTGTAACAGCACGCGGTCGCCCCGATCTTTAATTGTCTTCAATAGAGAAAGTTTTGGTATATCTGTTGACAGTACGATATACGAGCATACGGCTGATAGCAAGCTATTGAAGTGTCTTGAATATAGCCGATGGTTCCATACCCACTTTGTCCAATGCAATCACTTGAATCCTATTTTCTTTAACACTCCATTCCATAATGTAATTTGATAATAAACACGAAAAAAATATGTAAAACGGCGGAAAATTGAAAGAAGTTTTTAACATAATAAACGAGTTCCAGGTTCAAAATAATTAAAGTGTTGTAATATGAATATGTATACAACCTTTTTTGTCTTTGTACATGTCTATAAAATATCATTGTCAAAATGTGTACAAATTTTTTTGGAAAATTTAAGTATTCAAAATTAAAATGGTCGATAGACGACCGACCAAGAAACAAGGGAGTCTACGCTGAGATTTGATCAGCAACGCACGGTGAACCGACTACCGCGCCTGTGACCTTCAGTCCCTGCTGTGTTGGCTACGCGGTGTACAGCCGGCGGCGGCACCGTTTGACCGCAAGGCTGTTCCCGCCGACTCCTACTTTCTACTGCGCTTTGATCTTCGACGTTCGTGAGCTCCTCACGGATCTACTCGCTGGCTGAGATTCGCTGGCAAGCTCCTCTACAGTCGGCGGCCTACTACAGCTGGCTGCCGGCCTTCATTTGCATCCGGACCGTGACCGGGTGCTGCCAACAGTGAACAATGAACTTTGGTTAGATCGATCCAACGGGAGTTCTCAAAGACGAAACTAACCGAACTCTAGCATTCGTTTTTTTATAACTTAGCTTAAATTAACTTAGTTTTTTAATAAATTTGTGATTCCCTTTAGTAGCCCCTTTTTCTTTTTATTGCATAGTTGATAAAAAGAAAAGTTTCTATGGAACAGTATTTATGGCCACACTAGTTATAGGGTGATTGTTATCATTAAATACATCAAAATAAATGTGGAACTCTACATATCACATAGAGAGTAGTCGTCTGATAAAACTAGGTATACAGTGCTCTATTAATTTTTTCTATCTTGGGTATGCTTTAAATTACTTGAACGCTTGAATATGAAATGAGGCAAGTCAAAACTTTGTGGAATTCCTTAGATTAATTACTATACACAGACATATCTATTAGATTTATCATAGTTTCTCTCATGATCTTATAAAAAATAACTACTACAATTATCGCAAGTATAGTACATATGTTGTATTCATTAAGAGAAACTACCTTTTTTGATAATTACTTCACGAAAGGTAGATATAGTAGCTATAGTAAGCTTAGCTGACTTTTAGTGACACATTTATTTCCTATATTTGGTTCTTCTTTTTTTATATCACTAAGGTGGCAGTCAAGCATACGGTCTGCCTGATGTTAAACAGTCACTTGTCCCGTTAATTTTGTGAGCTCCTATTTATTAAGACGAATTACCATACAAACAAACATTAAAAGTATTTTTATTTTGCCAAAAAATATTTTTTAATAAAAAAAATCGCCTTCAAAAAACACCCTGGAACTAAAAAGCGAAAAATAATTGATCACAATTACTTACAATTTTTCGAATCCGTGCCAGTATAATGATATTTTGCGGCGTAAGTAATTGTGACCTATTATTTTTTGCTTCTTAGTTCTAGGGTGTTTTAAGAAGGCGGTTTTTTTTTATTTAAATAATTTTTTTTTGTTTCTTAGTGCTATAAATAAAAAAAAAACAGATACTGAAAGTTCTCATCAAAAACTTTTGCTGAAGGAAACAAATCAAAATATTATCTGTGTATATATTTTTGTTTTTGTTGATTTTCTCAAAAAACGCTAAATAAATTTCGATGACATTTATATGGTACTACTAGTACATTACATTTATGCTACCTCTGAAGTATGCCCTACCAAACAAACGAAGAATCATCAAAATCAATTCATAATTAGCGGAATGATTGCGTAACAAACATACAAAAAATTAATTACAGTCGAATTGAGAACCTCCTCCTTCTTTGAAGACGGTTAAACATAACCGTGGGTATAATCCCATTATTTCAACTGGATCAAAATTATTTCTAACGATACATTAAATATACAAGTGGCATTACCTAATCAAATCCTTTGTGCTATAAAAAATATTTGGAATTATTTTAAAGGTTCTTTATTATATCCAAATTATTCATACTCTGGTACTTTATACGTAAATAGATATGAATGTTACGTCGCGAACATTGTGTAAATTTAAACATCATTTATACTATGATGAGTGGCAAACAAGCATACACTTTGTAGAGGGTTGTGTCTGTAACATATAGACTCTGGCAACAAAAAACACGATACCTAGCGATCTGGCGAGCGTTTCGATTGTTTTTCTTACTCCAGGGTAGTTATGCAAGAAAGTCCCATTTACTAGTAAACGAGATGCACCACGTGCAAGCTATGCCAGCTTTGGCTCTAGAAGGTATTGGGGTACTACTTTCTATTTACCCCAAGCAAACAAAAATTAAATAGGTACGTAAAATATTTGATTGCCCTCAAAATTCCTTATCCTTAATTCTAAAACATTATTTGTTGAGCCGTATTTCAATTCCACATTGGGAAGGATGTTATCAGTAGTTTTCTTATACGAGCGAAAATTGAATCTAACCAGGATGGGAACCAGAGTAGAAGGAATTGAGAATCTCATTCTTGTTCAAGAAATATCTTAATTGTTCTCTCTATCTATCTATAACTTCACGCTAATCTCACTCGCTTCTTTAACATTAATTGCTCTTCTCATGCACGCTCGCCGGTTTCTAGGGCTCCTGACATCACCTTCTAATAGAACACGACCAATTTGGCCACGGTAGGTAAGTCTTGACCTTCCCTGGCTCCTACATCCTTCCACTTTTGCATTGTATATCTGCTTCGTCATTCTTTCATCTTGCATTCTTTCTACATGTCCGAACCAACGGAGCATGCCTCTTCTTATTTTAACACCGACGCTTTCTTTCAGACCAACTCTGTTTCGAACATCATCATTGCGAATACGGTCCACAAGCCTTACGCCACAAATTTTGCGCAGCGCTCGCATTTCGACCGCGTTTATTCTACCTACTTTCATGCTTTTTCTGCCATACCCAGCTCTCGCTTCCATAAGTTAGCGTTGAGACCAACACCGCATTATGTATAGCGAGTAGTGCCTTCTGGCTCACGTTTTTACTGCCAAGAAGTTTTCCCAACGCTCCATTCACACTATTCCCAGCACTCACTCGTCTTTCCACATCTGCGGTGTACCTTCCATCTCTGCTGAAAGCGCATCCAAGATATACAAACTCATCCACTTGTTTCAACACTTCATCATCAATCGTAATCCTTAAATTAGTTCTGGATTCTTCTCTTTCAAATACCATTATCTTTGTTTTCTTCGCATTCAGTAGTAAGCCTTTCTCCATACATTCGTCTTTCATCGTTGTGACCAGTGTTTGCAGTTCAGATGGTGTATCTGCTAATAGTACGGCATCGTCTGCATACAGCAGATAGTTCATCACTAGGTCACATAGTTGTCTGCAGAGAATAAGGTCAACGAATGTGGGATTACATTCGTTGACCTTATTCTCTGCAGACAACTATCGAGATACAGGATAAACAGCCTAGCAGATAGCATGCAACCCTGTTTGACACCAATTTTGACATCAAACCAGGGTGATGTGCCACCATCTATCCGCACACATGCTGAGCAATCCTTGTAAGTGGACTGCACAGCACGGAGCAGTGAACCGTCAATTCCATATCTCGGCAATATGTCCCACAATTCCTCTCGCACAACCCTATCAAAGGCTTTCTCAAGATCTATAAAACCGCTGAAAACCTTCTGGTCTATGGCTAGATGCTTCTCTACGATATTGCGAAGCGAGAAAACTTGATCCGTACATCCCCTTCCATTTCGGAAACCTCCTTGTGCGTCCCACAGCATTTCATCGGATTTCACCCTCATTCTCCTTTCAATCACCTTTCCATATACTTTTGCTGCTAAGCTGATCAAACTGATGGCCCTATAGCTGGCGCCGACCATGCGTGACCCCTAGCCTTTATACAAGGGCACGATGACTGCGCGTCTCCAGTCCATTGGGACCCTTCCAGTTCTCCAGCATAGGTTGCATAAGTACCAGAAGGCGTCCCGGACGTAAGTGCCACCTAATTTGATCATCTCAGCTGCGATCAGATCAATTCCCGCCGATTTTCCATTTTTCCAGCTTCGTATCGACCATTCGATCTCATCCATAGTTATGCCTTCGTCGGACGCCGTCAACGTGGAGTAAGCATCCGACTCACTCTCATTGTCAGCGTCCGAGGCATACTCATACATTTCCTCAAAATATTCACTCCACCGTTCTAACACTGACGAGTGAACACTCCTGAGTGTTCGCAAGAATGACACCAGCTTTTAGGCTTTATCTTATCGATTATGGATGCCGACGAACCACTCCGAGACTTTTTTACCTCTCTCCAAAAGAGTTTGGTATTTGCCTCGAAGTTTTTCGTCAGCCTCTCTTCCTCATTCATAATTTGTCTTTCACGCTTCTCTTTCACTAAAGCCTTGGTTTCATTCTTGCATAGACGGTACATTTCTTTCTTCTTTTATCTCATATTTTCATTTAAGGGCAAAGATGATACGTAATCCAGCCACGCTTTTCTCTTTCTTGCTACGGAGGATTCAACCTCCGCATCCCGCCAGGCATCTCCTTTCGCTGTTTTATGTCTCTTGCGCATCCACAAGCTTCTTTTGCACTATCCACCATACTTTCTTTCAAAACTTTCCAACAATCACCCACATCTGAGTCGGAGAGGCTTGCATTTGCAAGTCTCTCACTTACCAGACGTACATACGTTCTCCTTACACTTTCATCTTGCAATTTTTCGCTCCTTATCCTTTCATGATCTCCGAAAGGGATATGCACTCGCCAGTCCCTCCACTTCCTAAAAAGGCCCACAAACCGGCTTACCACCAGGTCCTTCTCAAGAGTGGGGCCTCTAAAGGCTCTTGTATCCATTATAACATTTCGGAGACGTCAATCTATTAAAATCAAATCAATCGCACTTTTTTGGTCATTCCTTCTCCATGTATACGTGTGAATATCCTTATGATGAAATAAAGTATTCGAAACGAGGAGGTTTCGTTCCATACATAAATCTAGTATTGACTTACCTGCTTCGTTCACTCTACATCAAGAACAGGTTCATAGCTGTATCGCTTGGTCGCAACCCATCCATTCAAATCTCCACACATAATCACTCTTTCATTCCCATCAGCTAAGTCCAGAACATCCCTCACAGACTCTCTTAATTGTTACTGTACAAAACATTCCGAAACTTGGATAAGTTTTAAAGATTGAAAATATGATCGTAGTCAGAAAAAGATGATGGATAGAATTTTTTAGGCATTTGAGTAAAATCGTCAAGAATTAAGTTGATTGCAGAAATGACTATATCTAGGATAGGCAAAAGCATAAAACAGCTTTTCTCCCACGGGATTCGTGGTCACCCAATTATTCTTTCCAACATCGGTAATTATGAATGACAAGTAAAACATGTTTACCAAACATGTTTTACCGGTTAACCATTTTAAGTACATTTTAAGTAAATAATTCTTTGTAACAAAATTGTTCTCATTCCGCGTCCACCTTTTGAAGTAAAACACCTGACCGCAATTTACCCTAATAACCACAATTTCGTTTATTTCAGATAGCCTGAAAATATCGTATTCAGCAATGAAGTTTCTCACGTATCCACAGAGGAGTGGGAGCCACCTCGTTAGTGCTAATAACGTTTTCAGAGTTCTTTTAGATGATGCTGAATCCTATTATACCGTACAGTCGCTTTTTACTCCTTCGAAAATAAGAACAACTTTTATGTTTCATGCAAAAATTTTTGTTAGTTTCTTTTAACATCGTTATCTTTGCAGATATTTCTGCTGTAAAAATTATTCATGTAGTTTTTCTAAAATGAGGTTGCTGTAATTTATTTGAGCGTATCCGGGTATATCCCAGAAACTTTTGCAAATTCTTATTAATACATACCTACAACAAATCAACAATAGTATTTTCTTAGGTTTTCGCGATTGTTATACATTTAATTAACAATTTTTAACGGAAATATCGCGTATTTTATTTATTTTGTTGAACCTGACGTTTTGAACGCTTTGCAGCGTCCGTGGTCGCAGAAAGACTAAGGTGACATTTGTTTTACATTGGTTATTCAATTATTACATCTACCGACATGGATGAATTAATTATATATGTTCCGATTCACACAAAAATCGCTCACGGTGTCCGAACGTTTTTTAGTAGATCTCTGGGTTTGTGACTGGATTATTTTTAGGACTGGATCCCAAGCAGGTGGTACTTGCTTGGTGGTACTTCAATAGAGAAAATGGTTGGCAAGTACCTCACACTGTACGAGAAACCGTTGTAACGCTGAAGTTACAAACCATACGTCATCCTCCGTACTCGCCAGACCTTGCTCCAACTGACTACCATTTTTTTCGGGATTTGGACAATTTTCTACGTAGTAAAAAAATTTGGAGGAGGACAGAGCCCAGGAGGCAGTACAAAATGCTTTCACACAGTTTGTTGAATCTAGATTCCCAAAGCTCTATGGCGAAAGCATAAATAAACTTCCGATTAGATGGCAGCAATGTATAGATAATGAGGGTAAATATTTTGATTAAATAAATATGTTACATCTTAGAACAAAACTAGTTTTTAATTTTTCAGTACAAATCGGCATTTTCATACTTGAACCCCTAATAGGTTGGTAGGTAGGTTGCCTGAAAGAGATCGTTTAGCGATAAGATAATATAGATTATTTGTTATAAGTTTTATTTAAGTGCAATAAAAATTATCGGTATTTGTTTATTTATTTATTTTATGCTACAGAATACCAATTGCTAGGAAATTTAAATTCATATAATGTATGTGCGAGTGAGACTAATTAGGAAAAATAATTTTATTATAATAGTATTAAATGTTAAGTGCTTTTTTGCATTTGGAAACTTTGTTCATATAGAGCTAGGCTAGTAAAGTTTATCTAATAAATCTTAATAAAACAGTTCTAATGCCTTCATATGGTAATTAACAAAAAAATATGAATTTGACATGTCACTGACATGGTCAACACGAAATAGATTTTTTCTCTTCTAAGATCTCTAAAATTTTCAAATAATTTCTTAGTATGCAACGATAACACAGATTTGTAGGCAAATTTAAATCACAAAACTAAACTGTAAGATGACCTATGTTTCATTCCTACACAATGTAAAAGGTTTTACAGAGAAAATGGACAAACTCTAACAACTTTGAGTTGAGTAAGCAATAATTAAAGTCAAAACATCCCTTTACCCTATTTAAACCGCCATTAAGTAAGCGATTTCAATAGTAATTATAACTGTTGAACATTTTCCATTGAATATTTTCCAGCCGTTATCAAAATGATTGATGAAGTCACATACACCGAATTTCTCACTATAATCATATCGTAAGAAGATTTTTTACGATTATCATTAACCTATATCAGCCTGCTACTGTATTTTTTTTTATACTACGTCGGGAGGCATACAAGCATACGCCCCATATGATGTAAAGCGGGTACCATAGACTATTAACGCTTACGATATATTAATTACACTCGCGTGATACCTCCTCTGCTGCTTACACAGCAACTCCTTGGGAGCTTACCTACTGGTGACCTCACTCACACGCAGGAACACAAAAACCCTCTGTTTTTTTTGGGAGTTGTTATTTGGCTGCGGTTTTCTGTGAGGTGGAGTTACATCCCTAGACGGGCTGCATTGATGCGCCCTACCTCTCTTAAACATCCAGACCAAGACAAAAAGATATGTTCATGCACACAAATGTTTGCCTTGTGTGGGAATCGAACCCACGAGCGTTGGTGTCAAAGTCGCGTCATTCACGACTGAGCCACCGAGCTCGTCAAATTAGGCTTACCAACTTTTTTCTCTAATGCGATCGTATGCTTTTACTGTTCTGCATTAAATTACTTCCAGCTTCTCACTTAGGATCATATATGGCCAGTTTAATACTACTTCAGGGCTACATGATGATGACTTTGGTTCTCCATTGAATGGCTTTGTTTTGGATTTGATCTCCTAAAGAACCTCTGAATATAGCTGTTTTATTGTCTCGCTGCGTGGCTCCTAACCTACGAACTAATTCAGTGGTGAAGATCCATATATCTGTACTGTAGATAAGTGGAGAGAAGAGATATTAGTCTTAAATTTTGGTCTTCAAGCATTGAAGTATGTACTCAAGTAGTACATTCGATAAAATTATGTTAAATACTAAGAACTTCTTACGTACTAGTTGGTTAGTCAATTTTTAAGGCCACAATATTATGGTATTCGTACCCTGTTAAACAACACAGTCGACTGTGCTGTGGAGAAAAATAATACAAAAAGTAGGTCAATAAATCGATAACATAAGGATATATCTTTTACGTTATACTGAAGGGAAGGTCGATGTTTAAGCATACAATATCTGTGTTAACAAGCTCAGTAAAATGTAGTATCTAGTCTATAAAGGAGTATTTACTAGATACTATATTTTACTTAAGTAAGATTACTTAATGCAAGACTTAATAATTTGCTACAATAATGGTTTGCTCGCTAATATGTTTATGTGCATGGAAGATAATTTGCACGTACATACTTCTATGATCCAAATATTTTTTTATTCTGAAGTTATGCCATATTACTTTGTTCACTATTAAGGATGATGACTTCACGGTTGATTATCAATGATAGTGAATGATGATTGAATATTAAATTTTAACCGTATATCTTTTATGTGTTTTATCGAAATAAAGAAACAACGTGCTACAAGTAAAATTAGTAAACATGATCTTGTTCAAATTATTTACAATCATATTTTGATTGTAATTGTTCTGATAGTCTAAATAGAATTTTTATTGCTTTCTTTAGGCAAAATATCCTTATTTGGTACTCGTATAAAATATATATGAAAAGTATTTTAAATTTATCAATTAAGTACCTACCAATAGTACAAACTTTGATTACAAGAAATCGCAAAATAAGTTTTAATAAAAGGAATCTAGAAATAATGTGTGAGAGTATGTGTAATTGGTCACATTATTTCTAGATTTAAATGAAATCCTTGCCGAGGTTTTCCTAAGGGACTACAGCATGAGGTTCTTTAGAAAATGTATGCATATATTTTTACGTGACCGGCAAAATGAGAGTGATGCTTGTAATTGCTTACCATCAGAGAACCATATATGTTCTTTGCTGCCTCATATATGTATAAAAATCTTTAAGCAATAAAGAATTATATTTTATATGCTCTTATCCAGTCGCACATTTCGTGGCTCACACTTCACTTTGATTGGAGCAAAGAAACAAAAGACAGGCAATTTATTATGAGGAAGAAGAGTCTGGAACAATAAAGGATTCTCTAATATTTCAAACTGGAAATTTAATAGCCCATGGAGTCGTTTGTAAATGATTTCTAATATTACTGCAAGGCTTTACGCCACCTTTGTTTGCAGGAAGTTCACAACTCATTTTAAATGTTGCAAAAGTTTAAGCAGATTACGTAATAATTTGGCGTCGACTTAACGTTATTTGACTACTTCGAATAATGTTACGTCGACGCCACAACCTTTTGGCGTAAATAATAAGGTAGTTAAGGTGAAAACATGTGCGTTATGATTGAAAATACCTGTACTTGATTTATACAAAAACAAGAGACAGAAATTTTGATTAATCTTTGAGCACAGGAATAAGAAACTTTGGCGGTTCCCTGGAAAACATATATCCAAATAAACCTACTCGGATAAGAATATTTTTTTCATGGCATACGTTGTATATGCACACAAAGTGCGCATTCTTCAAATAAAATACATTTCTATAAAGTAAAGGATTTACTTTTTGGGAAACTTTAGTTTAGCAATTACCTAATCGATCAAGTCAAGTACATTGTTGAGCGGATCGGGAGCGATAACTAAACGCTGCATATATATGTATGCACGACTTGTTTTTACAAAAATACATTTAGTTTTATTTTACACCACCAAAGCAGTCTGTAAATTATAAGCAATTATTGTAGTCTAGGGACGGTTCCAACAATAATACCCACATTCGCTTATCGTCCACAGAATGTAAAAAACCAGAGGTTTTTCATAGAACTTATTATAACCATGCGCTTATTATAACCATGCCAACAAAAAGGAAGTACATAAGATAAGGACTTTGATTATCATCCAAAATATTCTTACGACGACTTCTAATGTATAGAAAGTAAAGTCAATTTGTTGTAAACGAATATATAGTATGTCAAAACGTCGGTTAATCGAGCGACTCCTGAATATGACACGTCCTTTTTTGTTGTCTACCAAATAATAACTTGATAATATTTCGTCATATAAGATTTGGAGAATATTCACTCACTCTCACTTTCATTTTCAGAATGAAACACCTCTCCAGAATTTGGTGTACCCTCCTAATAAACAACATAGGGCACATAAAAACAACCCAACTGAAAAAGTACATTCACATTACATAAGACCGCAATCAACTAAGGAACCCGGCAATGCTTATGAAAATAAGTGATTTTATCAGAAAACTTCTGAGGAGTTGCTGTGCCAGCAATGGGGATGGCGATGCGCGAGTGACATGGTTTGCAACACCAAGAGTTTGATAAACGCTATACGTAAGTACATACGTCTGCTTGTTTGCCTTTCGACGTTATAAAAATACAAAAAGAACTCTGCAAGATTCACTCCCAAACTGGGCAAAGACTGAACCAAAAATACTACTTAAGTTTGCAGTATTTTTTAGAACTACATTTAACACACAAAACCAGATAGATAACGACAGACAAACATATGCAGACGAAATGTTAACATTTTGCGGGAATCTAACCCACTCCTGGTTAGCTATTACTTGCCATTTAATTACCGAACTCGTAGATTGAAATTAGTCACTAGCTGCATACATCGATTTTCTACAGCTTCATAGCTCTATAATAGCTATTCAGATGCGGTACTGTTATCGTTAAGCTACATAGTAGCTGTTGTAGATTTATTTAGTTTTAATAGACCTATTAAAGCCTCATATGCTAGCTGGGCAGTACCTTTAGCTGTGTAGGAAAATTATTTAATCGTACCTACGAGTATATTTAGAACATTTACTTTGTAAAAATGTATGACATTATGACAAAGAAGTTTCGAAATATACTATTATATTCACGTTGATACACAGTTAATTTATTTATTTTGATTTTGTAATTACCGTTGTGAGTCAAACTGAATTGTTATTATGAAAATAATGTTTGTTTTACAAGTTTAATTGAAGGGAATCACCAAGTAGACTTTGTAACAGATATGTAATTAAATTTTGTTAGTGATTATTCTTTTTTTGAACTTTTAATTACATAATTAATGTTAATGAATAAATAACAAAAACAGAAGTTATAATATCGTTATGAAATGTTTTATCGGATAGTGTACTTGAAATTGATATGGATATTCAATATTTCGTATGACGTTTACTAATCAACCCATGTGACACTCGGATGTTTGCCGTAATTAAGTAGGTAGATTTATTATCAGTGTGGCTGAAATAGAATAGATAGATGCCTCTTCTGTATTACGTAGAGATTTGATGTCTCATTGACAATAATGAAAACTGTTTCATGAGAAGAAGTATAAAATAGATTTGTTAAAACCGTTTCATAATTATCAATGAAAAATCAAATCGCTACATAGTACCTAAGTGACATCTATCTATTTAATTGAAAAGAAACCATTTTTAACGGAAGTATCGCGTGTTTTATTTATTTTGTTGAACGTGACGTTTCGAACGCTTTGCAGCATCCGTGGTCGCAGGAATACGTCAGATTCAACAAAATAAATAACAACACGCGATACTTCCGTTAAAAATTGTTTAATTTCAATGTGTAACAATCGCCAAAACCTAAGACAATATCTATTTATTATTCTATATATATATATATTTCTTCCTATCTGTCGTCTCTGCCTCGGCTTCTGCGATCTTCCCTGCGACTGCCCGCCATCTAGAACAAGAACCGCATGCACTCGCCTCCGTTGATGTAACGGCTGCCCTGGTCGTCTCTGCGACTCCTCAAAACAACGACATAGAAAAGGTTAGATCAAATTGAAGAACTAGTACCTTCAAATCTGTAGTGACCTTGATTTCTTACTTGGTACTCGAGACACGCTTAACGTCTCGCCTTCCGCAATCTCGTGGTTTAACTCAAATCTCCGAGGTAGGCAGCAGAGTGTTAAGGTTGATGACAACTTTTCAGAGTGGATTGACTTAACCGCTGGTATCTCTCAAGGATGCGTGCTATCTCCTCTACAATTTTCGCTATTCATTAACCTAATTACTATTATAAGTAATTTCTTCTTCCTACCATCTATACGCAGACAATTTAGAAGTAAATCGACATTTTGCACCATCTGTGATTTTTTGGGCCATTCAATCAATTAATTTAGACCTGGAAGCAATCGCGAGCTGGGCTAAATCCTATGGGCTGCGAGTTACGCCTACTAAATCGCAATCTTTGATATTTGTAATAGCAGATTCACTAGATCTAATTCTTATCCAAATATATTGTATGTACCAGTATACTATATTCACATAAATCAAAAAACTTGAGTCTGATCTTAGATAGCAATTTAACCTGGTCTCCGCATATCAATGAAGTGAGTAGACGCGTGCACTATACTTTTCATTCTCTCAGAAGTTTCCAGAATTTTCTTCCTGTTACCACTAAAGTCATGCTTAGTTATACTTTACTTCTCCCTCTTCTTGATTACGCCAATATATGTTATCTTGATGCTAATGAGGACATGTTAAATAAAATGGAACTGCTACAAAACCATGCGATAAGTTTTACGGATTAAAAAAAAACTGACCACATTAGTAAATACCGGAAACAACTGAAATGGCTCCCAATTCGCTTTCGGCGTAATCTCCATGTCCTTTCTTCCTCTATAAGATCCTCAAAGACCCACTTGCCCCCTCTTATATGCGTTCCCGTTTCCAATTACTTCCACCTAGATCCCGCTCTTTACGTCCTTGCGTCACCGAGACGCTAATTCTTCCAACTGCGCATTCCAATTTCTTTTACAACTCGTACACTTTTACCGTACTACACAGTAGTGAAATCAACTACCCTCACATATTCGTGAGAGTTTATCTGTCGCCACTTTCAAAAAGGGACTGAAAGACCATTACCTATCAATTATCGCATAGATGTTTATGTATGTCATTTTATACATGTATTTATTTTAGTAGTATTTATTTCATAATTATAATGTTACGTAAATGTTATTAATAAGTATTTAATTCTATTTTGTTATTTAGTGTATTACTATATCAGGTGTAGTGTACCTTTTTTTATACCACTAAGGTGGCAAACAAGCATACGGCCTACCTGATTGTAAACAATCACCGTAGCATATGGACATTTGCAATACCAGGGGTGTTACTAATGCGTTGCAGACCCTATTTTTCTATCCGGTATTTAACCGGTATTTAGTCAGGTACTTTACAAAATGTCCCACAGTACCGGTTTGCTGGAAGAGATCTCTTTATTATAGAGCTCGCCTTTACATAACTACTATTTCTGTTACTATGTTTAACACTGTTATTGCATGTAAAGAATATATTAAAAATAGACAGATCTAATTTTCGCTGTGAGTTGTGGTCTGATGCCAATCGATTCATGTCAAAGTCAGTATCCTCGCCAAATCCTTAGGCTTAGGCAGCGCACTCGAAACGGGATAACGCTGAGGAAGAAAGATAGGAGAAATTTCCGTAATTTGCTTGCATAATCCGAAGCAACTTTTTCCCTAGAACATTACCTTGGACAATTCTTATAACAGCCGCGTTTTATATACCAACTACATAAACGAATTGAACGCGGTGCGAAGCAAGTGTATGTTTGTGAGTTCTATATTGAGCAGTTGGTTGTGTGTTAATAACTAAAGAAAGTTAGGTCACCTATTAGCAAAAAATACATTCCAGCTACAGGGCTTCACTATTATCTTTGCACCCAATCTCCACCGGCACGTGGCATACATCACCTTAGCATCGAAGCTCTGTAGAAAATGATAGAAAATGATCAAAGCTGTAAGAAATAAGATGCAGTATACCAAGTAAAATTATTTGATAAGAAATTCAAGTAACAAAGTACCTACTTCTATCAGACTCATTATGACGTACATACAAGCTCGAAGCAAAGACTTATGTATACAGGGTCAAGTCAGACCCCACACAGACCTTTGGATAATAACACCTGTGTACCAGCTGCATGCTTGTGATTCGGTTCAGAGATGAGCTGTGAAAATTTTTGACTATCCCAAAAGAATTGTAGTAGACTCTAGAGTTTAATGAGAGATTTTGTCTCTCATTGTGCATTCTACTGATAGTATAACTGAATTCATAAATAGGAGTCGTTGGATATGATGCCAATACTAATATTCTCCTGCAACCGCGGCATCGATGACTGAGAGTTCATCCTCGCGTAGCAGTATAATTGTTAACAGCAACATTTTTCTACAACTATAGCGTCGATAGCGGAGAATTCCTACTTAGAAGTCTTCCTCAAAGAACATCATGGAGTTCTTCAGAAAGCGGGGTTTTAATATGCATTTTGATCTAACATACTTTGTGTGCATCCGCCACCGTTAGTAGATGCATCATGCCATCGCTGCCATGGTTGCTCCGGCAGAAGTCCTCTGATGGTAGAAGCACACAAAGCAGGTTAGATCAAATTGGATATAGGTAAATTTGACTTTCGCAAAATAAATATATAATATAAGATAAAGAAAGACGCAAGATAAAGAAAACTATGTAATATCTCAATGATAAACATGTTACACGGTAGCAAATATGCGACTTACTTCTTTAACCTACAAACGTCACAATCGAAAAGTATTATCAATGAGTACTTTTATTTACTATTCCACTACAAAGTAACCCAGGAAATGATTAACTTTCGATATCAAATCCTAATTTCATGCGTACTATGCTATACAAAATCCGCTCATTTCATTTTCGCTTTGTGAACAAGAATACATTGAAAAAGGCCGTTGTCTCACAAAATATTCAGCAACTATCCCGGCGGTAAAGAAAAAAAACCCGTTATCGTTAACCGAAAGCCGCAATATGGGGCAGCGACAAAGGAATTCGGTAATTTGGTAGTTATCCAACGCGTCGGGCACTCTAACTGACACTTCCACACTTTTATTATGGTACAAGTGGATGCTGTGCTTTGTACAAACGTTTTGTATATAATTGTGCATTTTGTGAGGTTATTTCGAACAATGGTTTGAATGGGACTCAAACCGCACAGACGCACGGATTAGGGATCCGATTGTTATAATACTCTCCAGGGGAAACCGTTGGGAAAATATACCGAGAAATAAATAAATAAATATTTTCTAATAAATTACACAGCGCCATTTAGTCCCAAATTAAGCAAAGCTTGTGCTATAGGTACTAGACGACTGATTAACATACGTAAATACCTTTTTTTGTAAATACATACTTCTACGTATACATAAAAAACAGACACGTTTATGTACATAAATGCCTTGGATGGGAATAGAACATCGAGCCATGGAGCAAAAACAGCCTTAGCGATGGATGTTTTTGCTCCATGGCATTCCACATCTGAGGTCGTCCATACCTAAGTAGAGCAACTTGGTTGGTTACAGGTGTATTATAAATGTGTGCAAAATTAATGGTCTATTGATTTATTATCTCGAGAGATTATTGATATTGGGCTATTAAAGAAGATGAACTAATACGTACCATAACTATCACTTTCGATCGGACAAGTTAAATGGATCAGAAATATATGTTCTACACTTCAGTTTCAGTGCTTGTCATTATTTTTATATGTTTAGGTTTTTATTCATTTTTATATTAGTCATTTTACCGTGCCTTTAATATTTTCACCTCGTGAGATCTCCATATTATTATCTTAAAGACTGACAATAATAAATATAAACAAGAGATTATTTAGAAGTTTGAGGCTGAATTCAGTACTGTGGAGTTCGTAATTCCTGTTTCGCCCATGCTCCACACAATGTTAATTATTTAGCGCCTAGTCTATTTCGGCAACTTCTACAGCATTATGTCATATGCTATACTGCTATGGGGGAAAACGGCTGACATTGAAATATTTATATGTTACAAAAGAGAGCCAACCGCTTTATTTACAACAGGAGGTACAGAGAATCATTTAGGGGACAATTCTACGAAATAAACCCTCACTACACTCAGGATATTTGTAAAACATAATATACATAAAATATAAAATCGTCTCATGTATTCAGTGAAAAACTTAGAAGCTGGAATAAGTTGCCGATACATCAGCCGGTATATATATATATATATATAGCCGGTATATAACCGGATACATTTTGACGAGCTTCGTGGAATTCACAAGTGTTGGTGTCAAAGTAACCTTACTTTTGTTGCATTTGTGTATATGAACTCTATTTGTCTTAGTCTGGGTATTTTTAAGAGAGGTAGGGTGCGTAGTATATTATATGGGCCGTATGTTTGTATGCCTTCCGACATTGTACAAAATACATCGGTAAATCTTGGTGGATATTTTATTGTAATTGTCATTATCATTAGTACCGGCCGGCACTAATTCGCATAAAGTAACTAGTCACGGAAATACACAAAGTAGTTTAGATCAGATTGCCAGCTTCTTATAAAACCATGGCATATTTTATTCATATATCGAACATATGAGTGATCTTAAAGCGGTATGCTATTTCTTTTTTGTGTACGTGATCCTAAAATGAATAATTCAGAGGAGAATATACAATAATGACAAGAATATAAATTCAATCCGTTGTTATTCACGAAGTTGAAGCCTTCCATCAAATTTCTCGTACCATTTATAACTGGCGTCAGCTGCGAGGCTCATATCGCGCGATTGATAACACAGATATCCATCTAGGACTGGCTGTTTTACAACTCCGGTGCTGAGGAATTGAGTTTCGGCATAGCCATTATAAAAGCTTTTGTTTAAACCATTTGTACGGAATTGTTTGTGGGTATTTTTTTGTAATTTACTTGCATGAATCAGCTTTTTCCCCAGAGCATATTTGGCTATGAAATAATGCCACACGTTTTAATTCTACCTTAGAGGTTTTTTTTTTTAAATAGTAATCATATCCACAGGCTCTTTGGCCCGTGCCTTTGTTTGTTTGTCATTTTTTTTGTCAGATTGTTAGTTTTTTGTTATCGCTCCGCAAGTGCGATTACAATAAGTGCCTTAAGTCAGGATTATTATATATTTTTTTTTTACTAGTGTTTATTTTAGTTTTTGTTTTAAGCAGAAAGTGGGACGAGAGACGCGGGCAGACCAGTCCCTCCGAGCGGCACCCGTTCACGAGTTGACGCAGAGGCAGCCATCACCGTGTTCAACCATATTTTAGGGAACTCGACCCGCCCTCCAACGCCGCCGCCAACCTTAGAGGGTTAGTCGAGGTAGGGTTAATATGAGAGTGAGTTAATCACAATTAAGCTAGTGGAGAATGATATTTTAGCAGCGATACTACCCATGTTATATGCGCCAGTAAGCTACCATAACCTCAGACAGTTCATATCAAGCGTGTTTTGTAATCGAATATGGGACCTGAAGTAGTATAAAATAAGTGCGAGTCGGACTCGCGCACGAAGGGTTCCGTACCACTATCTATAAAAACGGCAAAAAAAATCACGTTTGTTGTATGGGAGCCCCCTTAAATATATATTTTATTCTATTTTTTAGTATTTGTTGTTATAGCGGCAACAGAAATACATCATCTGTGAAAATTTCAACTGTCTAACTATCAGGGTTCATGAGATACAGCCTGGTGACAGACGGACGGACGGACAGCGGAGCCTCAGTAATAGGGTTCCGTTTTACCCTTTGGGTACGGAACCCTAAAAACTGGGCAAGTTCGAATCGGACTCGCGCACGAAGGGTTCCGTACCATTAACGGCAAAAAAATCACGTTTGTTGTATGGGAGCCCCCCTTAATAATTTATTTTAATTTAAATTAATTATTTATTTTTGAAGTGAATATATAAATAAATATTCTGTGAACATTTCAAAACGTCTACCTGTTGCTGTTATCAATATCGAGCAAAACGAGCAAAAAAATCACGTTTGTTGTATGGGAGCCCCCTTAAATTTTCATTTTATTCTGTTTTATAGTATTTGTTGCTACAGCGCCAATAGAAATACATCATCTGTGAAAATTTCAACTGTCTAACTATCACGGTTCATGAGATACAGCCTGGTGACAAACGGACGGACGGACGGGCAGCGGAGTCTCATGGTCTGTCAGGAATAGGGTCCGTTTTACCCTTTGGGTACGGAACCATAAAAATATTCATAGAAAACCGTTAACAGAAATTTGGGAGGCATGTTTACCGTATTACTCGCGCCTTGCCATCTCTGTTGCTAACACAGCAACTCCTTTGGACTTAAATAGTTAATAGCTTAAAAGGAAAAGGAACCCTTATATGATCACTTAATTGGCCGTCGGTCTGTTTGTCTGTCTGTCTGTCGTCGTCAGATACGGGTGAAGCTATCAAACAGGAACTAATATCAAATACTCATGTCTACAATCCCTTCGAACAGTGAAAAATCAAACTTCTAAGTCAACGCAATCAAAAGATATATTTTGACAGTCGCAAAGGAATCAAAATCTATTGGGTAGGGGAGTTGTACTCGCATTGACGGTTTTTTTATTATACTATGTCGGCCTACTTGACATGAAGTTACCGTAGTCTATAAATGTTAATAACTCGTTGGGATCGTACTGGTTAATCTCACTTACTCCCAGGAACACAACAACCCTCCAGGGAGTTATTATTTGGCTGCGGGTTTATGTGATATATAGGTTCCCCTGGGCCGTTTTGATGCATCCTACGTCTCTTAAAAACTTCCAAAGAGACATATAAACATGCATACAAATATTTGTCATGTATGGGAATCGAACCCACGAGCGTTAGCGTTCAAATAGTGTTACTAGCCACTTCGCCACTTCGCTACTCAAAATTCATAGATTATAGCAACAAACGTAAAGTCATGAGAAGTTGAGTTTAGAGTAACAAAATTCTCTCCAAAAACAAACCAGTCAATGGCAAAAATGCAAAAGCAATTAAACTTGAAGCCAAAAGGGAGTCTTGAGTGAATCAATTTAAAGTGAGCCGGTGCAAAGACAAGAGAGGCTGGGGTAAATTAAAAACGCCAATGAAGTAAATTGCGATGTCAATCAGTCGGCAGCAGCGTCACTGCCGCTATCAATCTTCATGAGGCCAGAGCTTCCCCTTAAGGCGAGTTTACAACAGCTCATATTCTTTTTCTAAACATATTTCCTCGATGTTGAATTAATATCGTACCTACATCTCAACGGTGGTGTCGGACGATATTGGTCATTAAGAATTATTTAACAGTTAGACGATATTGATTCTTTACCGACGATTTGTAATAAAATTGAAAATTCAATAGACACATAAAAACCGGCCATAAAGTTCTTAAAAAAAGGTGATTTTGTATTCACTGAAATTTATTTTCATGAGCCACGTCGTACGTTTATTAGCCTTAGTAATAAACATCTATCTATCTATCTATAAATTCACGCCAGATCCCTTACGCAGAGAGAACCGAGCGCCACGTGACTCGATCCTTACATACCTCACTCGCTTCTTGAACATTGTTCTTTTCATGCACGCTCGCCGGTTTCTAGGGCTCCTGACAACACATTCTGATAGATCACGACCAATTTGATCATGGTAGGTAAATCTTGGCCTTCCTCGGCTCCTACATCCTTCCATTTTTGCATTCTATATCTGCTTCGTCATTATTTCATCCAGCATTCTTTCTACATGTCTGAACCAACTCTGCTTCTAACCTCATCATTGCGAATACGGTCTACAAGCGTTACGCCACAAACGTTTAACGTTTGCGCAACGCTCGCATTTCAACCGTGTATGTCCTACTTTCATGCTCTCTCTGCCATACCCAGCTCTCGCTTCCATGTAGTAGTAAACATGAACGAGTATATAAGATATTGGCCGCATCCCGAAACTTTCATCGTGCGTATTCCGGTATTCCGGTTTTCTACTTTCTTTATTTTTTCTCGGCTTCTATCATAATGTTCAATAGCATTAGAATCATCTTCAAGAATTGGGTTATCAAATGCAAATACATTTTTTCAAATTCGATTGTTGTTCCAGAGATTAGAGCGTTCATACAAATACATTGTAACAATATTTTTCAAAAATCTTTTAATGTAGAAATATTTAATAGAGATTATAGAAACTGTTTTGGTTTGCAAAACAATATATTTTAGAATTTTTATCTGTTACTAGGTGCATTGCAGCCGTATTCAACATCGAATTCATGTTTTATATATTTTTTTTTATTATCTTTTATTTTATTTCATCCAAAAAGTGCATACATGTGTTATATTTGAGTTTTACATACTTAAGTTGTTAAAGTAACAGTTTCGTGTGCTCAATAGATCCAATGGAATAACTAAACGGGGATATTCAACTTCCAAAAACAAACCAAATGAACCCAAACTCGAGGGGTTTCAAGGGTTTCAAGTTACTAATGAAGAATTTCACTATCCACGTCCAGGATACATTATCAACTCGTCAAGTAAATGTACCACTGCTGAACCTCCAACAGACGGAACTGTGCGATTAACCATCTGAGCAATGCCTCGAGATGTTTTAAAGGCGCAATGATTCCACTGCCTGGCGATTTTACGCCAAATACTACTAGCCATTTTAAAATCGACTGCTGCTGGTGAAATAAACGCTTGCCTAAAATCATTGAAAATTCAGCTGACGGCAAACATGCGAGTTCTATTGCTAAACGATCTATATGGATAGCAAATATGCAAGTTGCATTACTAGACGATCCATCTACCGCAGGTTTCTCCAAGCAATTACCGATTATCGGTCATGGTCGTATTCCTGTCGAGGAATCTAACGGATTGATTTCGTTTCCGCTGAATTTTGCAATTTCTTCTCAAGCATCTTTGATAACCATAAAAATCACAATCGGTTAAGTGAACGAGTAATTCTTGCAGCAAAGAACAAAAATGTAGAACACTTAAACTTTACAATTCATAATTAAATCGTTGGTCTACTGCATTCCTTTAAATCTACCGACCATGTAACAAACCAAGACGAAGCATCCACCTATACAACTAAATGTTTAAACTAATTGGATCAACCTCACTTACCCCTGCACAATTTACAACTGAAGGTTCGCTGGGCAGTCAATTCAATAAAGAGAATTGACTCGAATGCTGCCCATCCAGCAAATAGCTTAATACATAGTTGTCAACAATAGTAAGCGAATCATTTCGTTGGCTTCTGTAAAGATAATGCATTGCTGCCATGTGAATTACATTTATTTTAATATACTTAAAATACTTCTCATTTATATTTTTGAACACTTATTATACTTAATTCATTTTGTCTTAATAATTGATGAATTTAATTCAGCTTATAAGTTAAGATAACATTTATTGTTTCTGGGGCGGTACGAAGTTCGCCGAGTCAGCCAGTTTAAAATACCATGTAAAATCTTTCAAGAAATCTATACAAGTTATTACTGAGTACTGCATGTAACCTGATAAATTCCACAAATTTAGTTTGCATTTGAGCGACTGGTAATATTCAATATTGTTGTTTAAAGTTCCTTAAAGCCAATAATGAAAACTTCGAAAATAGGTGTATACACTCAACTCATCACATAGACTATCATTACTAGACTGACTGAACAAAAAAATCTTAAAATTTTACTTACATGCATTCCTTAATATTGGAATTTGAAAGTAATTTGTAAGATCGCTTTTCGAAAAGTAAGAAAGTTTCCTTACTATTTTCTATATTAAAATTCAATTCGAATGGGCAGATTCATCCCCTCGATTTCATTTTAGTAGAGATAAATATATGTAACATACAGAAAACTAAGTAATAATATATCGGTTTCGATTTCTCCCTTTGGGACAGGAATCCTAAAAGCTATACAAACGTGATTCACAATACCCTCCCAAGCTCAACCTCCGTGTAGAATGTCTTTAAGAGAAACAAATTGCCTTCACGTCACATGGGTAGACAAAGTTGCAATATGAGTAAGGAGAAAGGCGTCACGTCTCCGTAAAGAAGTACATTAATAAAGATATATTTAACGTTCACCAAAGAAATCATTATGCTCCTAAAAGCCGACATATTTTTTCGCGAAAATATTACGCTACTACGATTCGTGGAATTTATATATGGTTCTTGTTGTCTATAGGTTTTCGGATTAAAAAAGATTGCCACTACATTTCTTTAGACTTACTGTTTCATTTACTAAAGTGTAACGGGAAATGGATTTTAGCCAGGAGGCACTCTAAATTTGAAAGTGTGTACTATTTTTGTTCTTTAAATTGGAGTGAAGTGATTGGTTAACTGCTAGCTGCATTCGAATATTTACCCGATTATTACAAAGTCAAATGCACTATAATTTCATTAGTTAAACATTTGTGTGCATGAACATGTCTATTTCCCTTGCTTTGAGTGTTTTTAAGAGTGGTAGGGTGCATAGAAGTAGTCTATCTGGGGAAGTCTCTCCACCTTACAGAAAACCCCAGTCAAGTAATAAATGGATAATTGTTGTATTTCTGCTAGTGAGCGAGGTTACCAGTAAGCTCCTAAGAAGTTGCTGTGTTAGCGGCAATGGTTGCATCGCGCGAGCGATACTTAATATATTGCAAGCATTCGTAGGCTACACTAACCACTTTACATTATGGTCGTCAATGTCGTGTGTTTTTTTTATTATAAGCCTCCCGAAGTTATTAAAAAATGATAAAAAATCTTATGAAGCCGAATTATATGGGCAATTTTGTTATGAAAATAACCTTAACAAAACGAAAAAAAAATTGCAAATAAGTGTCTTAAAAACTCAATAATATGATATAATCCCACGAATATTATGTATTATATTATATATTTTATTCCATTATATTCTATAATTTTACGTCAAGTTCCTTGCAGCTGAGCACCACATGACTCGGTTCTTTAATATTCGTAGCTCTTTTCACGCATGCTCCTCGGTTTTAGAGCTTTTTTCGTTTTGATTTGATTGTGGCGCTCGGTTCTCTCTGCCTACCCCGTAAGGGATTTGGCGTGAAGTTATAGATAGATAGATAGATAGAATATTATGTAAAGTTAAAGAGTTTTCTAGACCCTTACAAATTCTCATAATGAGGTTTTATTACTATTCAAATAAATTAAAAGTAGAGCAGACTTCGATGCACTTGGTCAAGGATGTACTTCTAATCTATTCTATACTCTACTCAACTGTACACCGCTTCCCTTCCATTCCGTTCTTTTCCTTTTCTATTCCTTCCCTTTCATTCCGTTACATTCCATTCATTTTATTCCATTATATTCTATAATTTTACGTCAAGTTCCTTGCAGCTGAGCACCACATGACTCGGTTCTTTAATATTCATAGCTCTTTTCACGCATGCTCCTCGGTTTTAGAGCTTTTTTCGTTTTGATGTGATCGTGGTAAATGAGTATAGGTCTTCCTCAGTATCTACATTCTTCTACTTTTGCGATCTCTTTCGATACTCGTACATTTGTAGACCTTATATTATCATTAACAAGATATAGATATATAGTACAAACAGTCAAGTCAAAAGCACCCAAGACGGCTTGACACATAGATAACAGAAACAACGGGAGATGTGACTTACTACGTGAGTTTACATTGGGACGGTTATCGCCTAGTTTCACCCCACCATAAAACACACACACACTTAAATAAATAAAAGATGTCATTCTACGCACACAAGTGCAACGACACACTTTTGTTAAGACGCTGTCATTGGACGTTTACTCATACAACACCCAAGTAAGCACGCACTACTACAAACACTGATAAAGCGACTTTGCTGTGACACGCGGGTCGATATGACTTTGCCGATATTGACAACGTTATATCGATCTATGATCTATCAAGAAGTGTAATGTTTGTAATAAAATATTTATGAGGTGTAAGTGGATCAATGTCAACTTAGAGCCAAAGCCAACCCCACTATACTATATAACAATTCCCTGGAGGATGATTGATTTCATGCGAGTTAGTGAGGTCACAAGAAGTTGAGTTGCTGGATTGGCAGCGGGGGTGACGATGAAAATATTGATGAAATAATAACTACAGTAAAGACTTATAATTTTTATCTAATACTAGCAGCCTATTGACACTTCGTATCGATAAGTGAAGTCAAAGCGCACCCCTAACCGACGGCAGAAACAAGCGGCCGTATCTCGAAACTGCACACACAGTGAACGAATAATATCGCTCGCTTTACATTGCGTGTTGGGAAACGAACGGTGGCGACTGCGTAATGGTAGAAAAGCAATGTATGATTTAAGAATGAGATGTTGATTATTTCAAATTTGCATCGTGGTAAGGTTCGGGTAGAAATGGCGTCGGAGAATTTTAAAAATTAATTTTGTATTTATGCTTATCAAACGTAATATTATTTGTACTTACAGGTGATAAGTGATTCCATTTGGTTTAAAGTTAACCACTGCACTTCTATTTTTGCAAATTGCAACAGCACAACTTGGCATTTTGCTAAAACAAGGAGCAACGTATCTCAATCGAACTTGATTGCAACTAACTAACTGTTCTTGGCAATGTTCTCGTTTTGAGCATATTGCGGCGACACCAACCACGCCCCCTCGTCACATCTCCCGTTGTTTCTGTTATCTATGGCTTGACACGTCAAACAAAGGTGACTGAGCTGCCACCCACTCGCACATATGCTGTACAATCCTCATACGTATACTATACAGCAGGCAGTAGTATACCGTAATATGTCCCAAGGATCCTTTCGCACAACCCTATCAAATACTTCCTCAGGATTCAGAAACCACAGAAATTCTTCTGGCCTAGATGCTTCTTCATGATATTGCCGAGTAAAAACTTGAACCGGACATCTTTTTCCATTTCGGAATACCCCCGTGCGATTCGAGAGGAGAATGAAGGTGAAATCCGATCGAATATACTGTTAATTACATTTAATTATTTAAGTTTAACACTGATTATAAAATACAATAGTTGAGTTATTGAAATATAAACAGTAAAGGAAGTTAATTAAGGTAGGTCTGTTATTTAGCAAAGCATTACGTTTTATTTTTTTGCTTACACATATATGTCCTTAAATAATCAATTGTAATTAACGCAGCATTATCGAGAGGTGGAAACTTGGTGACTTGTAATACAGGCTTTCAAAGCCTTCCTAAGACACCAACTTCTGATACTATACTTTATTATTTTAAGACTTAGGTATTAAATTAATATATTTAATGCATGTGCAAAAAGAAATAAATACGTATTAATAATATAATTGCCAATTTAAGGTAATAAGATTTCTATAAGTATGAGATTATCAAAGTCAAAAAATAATTATTACTAATGAAAAAAAATACTAATAAAATAGCGACTCAGGCTAGAACTATGAGTCGTTTATATTATAGTATTAAACCAGTACAAAGCAAAATAATAAAACTACAAAATATACGATAATAAATGAAGTAGGTTTATGTTGGTTTTAATTTAAATGTTTCTGTTATTTTAAATACTCCACGAACTCAATTTAGGCTTTTTGATAAAGAATAAATAGTACAAAGCCACTCTTTAATTATAAATGCTGTTTACCTGCCCACTTGGCAGTAACTCCAATGGCTATTATAACCGTACTTTAACAATTTCAAACACGCCACGTTTGCATAGTTAGTTTTAACAACACAGTTTTGAGTTTAATGTTCTTTACTACTTCGTATTAGAACGATTAAGATTACTACTCTTGGATATTAATAATATTATAAATATCATGTTACTTACATTGTTCTAGTAGCCTAAACAGAAATATTGGCGAATAGTACAAATTATTTTATGTGGTGAAGGAAAAGCATCACTAGGAAACCGACACGTCCAAGAAATTATATTTCGAAAGACGTGTGACCTGACCTAAGAAAGATCTGCTTTACCCTCTGGCTTTTGGAGGTCTGACGGCAGTCGCTACATGTGAAAATCAGTATCTTCGCCAAATCCTTAGGATTGGGTAGCAGACCCGCCAATCCCAATGGATTAGGAAACGGGATAATGCTAAGAAGGAGAAGAAGTAGAGGAAGTAAGAGTACGTCGGGAGACAATCAAGACGCTCAGTTTGACCGTTCAAAGTTCTTACTTTTCCAAGACTTTTGTCTCCCGGCGTATTTGTATAAATTTGCTCCTGCTGCCAATATAGCATATCTCCTTTTTGCCGGCCGTTTAATTTACTCATAGAAATGAAACCATATTGGTAGTTGTTATTTAGCTACCACACGTTCTGTGAGTTTCAGGTAGTTCCCCAATGAGCCTGCTTTGATGCGCCATGCCTCTCACTTAAAGCTAGATAAACATATGTGTTCATGCACACAAATGTATATCTTGTGTGGGAATTGAACCCACGAGTCATGGTATTAAAGTAGTCATTATAAATTTTAATTGTGATTTACAATGGCTACTTAACTATTAGACTAACTAACTGTTAGAAATCAGTCATAGCGCTATTAGGTTTCCGTATTTATTATATCTTGATTTATTAGATCTTATCTTAACAAACTCAATGAAAGAAAAAAATATTTAGTTGTTTAGAGCACAGTTCGCAGTTATTACATGTATCAGTATTTCTTGTAAATACCACCCTTTTTTTGACCTTATCTCACTTTAGAAGGCATAGCAAAACATATTTGCGTCATCTACTTGCTTCTGTAAAGAATGTATGTATGTATATCTTCACGCCAGGTCCCTTACGGGGAAGGCAGAGCACCGAGCACTATAAGATGCGGTCCTTAGACATTTCACTCGATTCTCTAATATTCATAGCCTTTTTCATGCACGCTCGCACTCGTATGCAGGAGCTGACATCACCACTGAAAACACTGAAAACACGACCAATTTGGTCATGGTAGGTTAGTTTGGTCTTTTTCGGCTCCTACTTCCTTCCACTTTCGCATTGTATATCTGTTTTGTCATTCTTTCATCCTGCATTCTTTCTACATGTCCGAACCAACAGAGCATGCCTTTTCTTATGTTAACACCGACACTCTCTTTCAGGCCAACTGTCTTTCTTACGTCATCATTACTAACGCGGTCAGCAAGCTAACGTTACAAATTTTGCGCACTCTCATCTCGCCCCATTTTTTCTACTTTCATACTTTCTGAGCCAAACCTATAGCTATAGCATAGCTTTCACTTCCATAAATTAGCTTTGGGATTAGCACCGCATAGTACATAGTGAGCTGTGCCTTCTGGTGGTCTTCTAACCCGTGCGTCTGTGCGGTTTACGTTTAGGTCCTACTGTAATGCAGCATGCATGCAACATGCTCAATATTATGTTCACACCATTTATAATTACGCAATCTATCCAAACCTTTTAGGTGCTTAGACGTCAAATCATAGTTTCACACTCATCACTTTTTTGACTACTTAAGTTTCATCCTCGTCATAAGATACCCATACCATGTTCAACTATTTCCCTCTAAACAGTTTTGTAAACCAGTTCCATTTTCAAACTTACTTAAGATCTCTTTCTTTAATTTTTTTTATTTTAATCTTAAGCCAAACTCTTTTGAAGCTTGTGCGCTATGTCGATTAACAACCTATACTCTGGCGACAGTAACTCGCAGGATATGGACATATCAGCGAACTTAAAAAGCAAGAAGCAGCAATAACGTTTCAAAAATGACCAAACGAAAAAGAGGCCGGGTTAGGCGGGGCTTAGAAATGAGGCCGCGCGCCTTGACAGTCGGTGTTCGTCAGTCGGCTTGAAACAACGACGTGTCAGTCCGTCTTAATGTATGTATTCTCAAGATTTTTCGTAATAATGCCTTCTTGTGACGTCAAATGGTGTGTAAATAACACTACCAGTAATCATAAATGCTCAGGAATCACATTTCATAGGTAAGTAAATCTGTTTGTAAAGATAATTATTCGTAAAGATATATTATTCGTGGTCGTTTATTGCAATAAACGGCCTTACTTTCGTGGCGCGTACATGTCGCCACATCGAGTGAACTCGTGTCTCGATCGTGCGAGATCGCATGCAGCCAATCATCGACAAGAAAATTTTGTTTACATTTCTATGACTCCTTTGTACCATAAACAATTATCGTAAAGTGCGGCTTATGTTTTGGAGGTAAGGCATATTTTTCGCTAACTGCATTTTCGAGAAATGATGTTTTGTTTTCAAATACGAGAGCGTGATTGTTTTGGTGTCGATTATGCACTATGAATTTGTTCTAAATTATCATTCTATGCTTTTTAAGTTCGCTGGGACATATGGATTATTTTTGTAAATAGATTCGAGTGTTCTGTTGCGAAAGTCACATTTACAGACAATCTTGAATTTAATGGTTAGGGTGACTTGAATGAACACAACTAGAAATTACTTATAGTTATCTGTTACCTACAGGAACTGTAGCAGTTGAAGCTTATATAGTTTTAGCAGCCACAGCAATGGCAGTATGTATCTATTGACAGCAATGGGTGCCGACCGCAGGGCCGCTAGCCATGCAAGACATCTGGCTTTAATAATATTAACAGCCTTTGTAGTTCTGACAGCAGGCGGTCGCCCCGATATTTTATGGTCTTCAACAGAGGAAGTGTTGGTATATCTGTCGATAGTACGATATACGAACATAAGGCCGATACCAAGCGTTTGAGGTGTCTTGAATATGACCAACGGCTCCATACCAACTTTGCGCAAGGCAATCACTGCAATCCTATTTTCTTTAACACTCCATTCTATGTTGTAATTTGATAATACACAAAAAAAAATATTGTAAACACCGGGAAATCGAAATAAATTTTAAACATAATAAACGTGTTCCAAATTCAAAATAATTAAATTATATTTTTCTACTCTTTAATTATTTTGAATTTGGAACACGTTTATTATGTAACAGTATTTGTGACCAGACGAGTTATATCTTGACAGTTGTTTGCAGAAAATTAAGTCGATGAACGTAGGATAAAAAATAAAGTTGTTATTAGAGAAAATAGTCAATTGAGATGAATAAGGAACAGCAGAAACTTATAGGCAATTTAGCATAATTTGAGAATGTATCAAATCGACGCCATTACTTTGTGGTATTTATAATTTACAAGACCTTCATAGAATGTGTTTGTTATATATTAGAATATAAATGCTATTACCATGTTAACCAGTATCTTTCACGAAGGGCATCCTCTAACCCCGTTCGTGAAATCGACAGGAAATGGACGCCATTTGTTTCAACTAATTGATAAGGAAAACTCGTTATGAAGGGACCGCATTATTTAGATTCTACTAAGATACAATAATATTGATTCATCAATCAATATTATTGTATCTTTTCCTTTTTCTTGTACTTTTCTCTATGTACCAACATTATAAATACAATATGCAGACTCTGCAAAAAATAAATGTTGTATTCGCAATACGGAAATGCATAACAATGAAGTGAGAAGCTACATAGAACGCTTCGGAGCGATAGGCACGTGCCCTGTTGGGGCCATAAAGACAATGAGCGCAAAGTGGTATTTTCGAATGCAAAGCGAAGCTCGCACAAATGGTTTATATTCAATTTACTTGTCTATGATCTGAGTGGAATGATTTGTAGGAGAGTGAGATGCTTATTCACGTAAAAATGATTGTCGAGGAAAATGGAATACTTTGAAACTGGTAAGTTACACACAAATTTACAGTTGGTAAATTCTTTGAATTTACCAACTGGGGAAGTACCTCCACCTCACAGAAAACCGCAGCCACATAACAACTCCCTAGAGGGTTGTTGTGTTCCTGCGTGTGAGTGAGGTCACCAGTAAGCTCCCAAGGAGCTGCTGTGTAAGCAAGCAGCAGAGGAGGCATCTCGTGAGTGATAATTAATATATCGCAAGCGTTAATAGGCTACGGTACCCGCTTTACATCAGGTTGGCCGTATGCGTGTATGCCTCCCGACGTAGTATAAATAAAAAAAATAACAATCTCAAATTCAACAAAAGCTGTAAAAGGGTTAATGTGTAATAAATATCAAGTTCCATATTAGTCTTCATCTGTATCCATATGTCTGTCTAAACATAGGCCTCCCCCTTAGAATTCCACAGCGATCGGTACTGTGCTGCTTACGTTCATCGGTTCCCTGCGATCTTCTCAAGATAGTCGGTCCATCATGTGTGGGGTGTACTGCGTTTTCCGGTTCGTGGTCGCCATTCCAGAAACTTTCTGCCTCAACAGCCATCGGTTCTCCGAGCTACGTAGCCTGCCCACTGCCACTTCATCTTGCTGATCCTTAGAGCTACGTCGGTAACTACAGTTCCGCAACAGATATTCGCATTTCTGAATCTGTCTAACAGAGTAACTTCGAGCTTGGCTCTCTCCATCGGATGCTTTGTAATATTGAGCTTCCGTATAAGGCATAGGTAACGGACGACTTTTCTGTGCTGTAAGTAATCACTGGCAACACACACTGGTCGAAGACTTTCGTTTTGAAGAGGTATTTTAGGTTCTTAATGAATTGAAAAAGATATATACTCGTACATTCCACACTACGGTATGAATGTATATAACGTATTTCAGTTCCTTAATATCGTCCAAAATACCTCAGTAGTTTGCAAATAAATCAGTATTTTACCTTGTAAAATTGTCTGAGTTATTATCCCTGAATGAATGATATAGCAAATACAATTACTGATAATTCCCTTAACTTTATACACTTACGCATAATTCCACGAACTGAAGTCGTATTCTCGTGGGTATTTCTAAAAGTCCTTTCTTAGTGCCTTTCACGAATACATTAGGAATATTCTGCCCTAAATTTTCCACCCCTATGTCATGTTGTGCGTTAGTCAGCTATGTGCTGATGTAAGGGTTTACAGAGGTAACACTAGATATTAAAACCAAATGGCTTTATTTAATTGCACAGATTTCACAACACTTACCTACTTTTACGACCACATTCATTTATTCCCAGGACAAAATCTCAAGGAAAATCTTGTTGTAAACATGTTTACAAGTAAAATCCATGAGCCCAAATAGAATTTTATTTGCCCGCTACTGGCCTGATATGATTAGACGGTTAGCATGGTTGATCGATATTTTTATTACACGTTTTACTAGAAGATAGGATCTGGATTAATACCTAATTATATTCTTAGATTGTTATTTGTTTATTGTGCATAGTTTGTTATAATTAGGTAGCACTTTTTAAGAACTCATTTATCTCGTTACCGTATAAAGTTTGTATATCGTTTTCGAATAAAGATTCCGTAATTATACAAAATAGCTTACTTCCTTTTTTTTAAAATAACTTCATATACCTATCAGTCAAATTTGATTAAAATTGTTTCAGGATCTTCATTTTTTTTAAAACGCACTCAATTGACTTACATAAATTGCTCGTTCGAAGTAATAGAATAGGTAAGTGTTTCACACTTTAGAGCTGCGTGGTGCGCCGTAACGATTAGCGATCTAGGTTCAGGCGAGAGCGAAGTAGTACAAGGGGGTAATTATTTATAGAAAATTATTATGTAAAATTTTTGACATTTAATTTTTCTTTACAAAATTTTTTTTTTTTGCTAAAAAAATTTACTAAATTTTCTTTACTAAATAAATACATTTATTTATTCTTTACAATACAATACCCTTTATTGAACCAAAAGAAAAATACATAAAAACATAAACAACGAGCACTAAAGCAAGTAAAATGACAAGGTGTACGCACATAGTTCTGAAGAAGCCGCTCAAGTGGTCGGAAAGGATAGGAAAGCGTCTGTAATGGTTTGATGGGAGTGTCTTATCAAGGAGTCGCAAAGCTTCATTTTTGAGAAAAAGGAGTGAAGACTTCAGCCAAAGTGTATCAAGAGACTGTCTTAGATCGTGTAAGTTGTGAAACCTGTCAGCAATACACTTTTTAAAAATGTACCGTTGACTTTCCAGCAGGACTCTCCACCTGGTCACAAGGCAGGAACTACCCTCAAAATCAATTTACCGGACTTTATAATTTTACTTACTTTATAATTTCGTATATAAACATTTTTTTTTATTGTTTCCAGAGTCTTCTATAAATATGTACATATAAGTTTTATTAATATTACATTACTTCATAAAAAATAAATGCATATTAATTTGTAACAGAACTTGTGCCCAGACTAGGTACTTATATGCGTCGCTAGGTTGATTTAAAAAAAACATTAACACATATCATTTTAGGACGATATCTCAAAAAATAATGTACATTTCTACATTTTTTGTATCATAGCACAATAGAAGACATGCGACGATTAAACAATGCGAATACGCAAAATTTATGAAACAAATAAACAGAAGCCTTTATGTTACGTGAAATTTATCTAATGTTATAAATAAATCAAAATAAAGTATGAAAAATATACATTCTTGCACATATCCCGAAATTTCAAAAATGAACAGCTGAGTAACCGCCTTGGCTGTCTAATGAGAAGACTGCCAAGACGCTGTAAGCCATTCCCTACGTAATCCGTTATAGCAGAGACAGGACGTGTTACCGACCGTATTTCATTTTAAAGATTTAAGCCAGCACCCGCTGCGGGTTCGTTAATAAAGAATAGATAAAGCCGTTTACAGACTTGGAGTTTCGTTAAACCGGTTTTATTATAAATCGTACATTAAATGGATCATGTAGCTTTATAAATTTTAAAGGACAAGAGTTTTAATAACTTTTCTATTTCATTAACTACCTTTTTAGGGTAAGTCATAGAAAATACGCTATTAGCTTAAATTCAAATTTTGTTTATATGTTTTCATTTAATCAAACCGAATATTTTTGAGTATTGTTAGAAATTATTATATACCTACGCTAAATTAGGAAGTATTAACAATTTGACTGTAAGCAAAATGCAACTGCGCCTTATTGTACACGGAAAATATTTTCTATTGATGGTAAGATTATGATAAACAGAAGTTATTATATCCAGTTCATCATCAAACACCAACTTATCATGTATCAATCAATACAATCGACTTTACGATACTGTTTCACTATTTGGGGCTATTTATTAAACATAGGGACTGCTATTCAAGCTGAAAATAAATACAATCGGGAAATTGTATTTACGAGACATGTATCTTCGTCCACACACGCATGTCATAGTATACTACATTATGGAAAATGCAAGCATGCACCGAACCACATACATTGCAACATCGCCGTGTGACCGGCTTCGGTGAAACGCGATCGCCACGTGTGCTGACGACGCATGACGCCACCTCGCCGGGCGCCTTGCGCAATCCGCGCAATGCATAGTTTTAAGTAAATGATATTTTTCGAATTCATTCTGTTTCTAACATCGATCAGAACTAGACTAAGTTATAATTGTAATTTTGATATTAATTAAATTAGTTAAAATAATTTTGGTTTTTTTTGGGTCCTCCGGCTGTGACAAATATATCTGGCGCAGTCTTGGTCGGGAGGATACTCGAGCCGTCTCGAGATAGTTTGATAGGTTTTTCTCACATCGAAAGACCGCGTTAACTCTCGCTATCGCGTCGCGAGCGATCGAGTACTCCGAAACGAAAAGAACCTTCAAGTCTCACCGGGGGATAAATCCAGACATCGATCCCAGAGGTACCAAAATGAATTTCATGTAAGTACACCCACAATCTTTCTGTGTGTTGCTTTATTTTAATCCCTGTAAGTGTTAAAGTAATTGTAAAAATTTTCCACCCTAGGCAAATTACCCCTAGAGGGCCTGCGCGTTCTAGACAAGCTCGTAGGCTCGATCTAGATAGTAATAGGAACATTAGTACAGACTATATAGGTTTAAGTGATAGTTCTGGTAGCTCAGAGGTTTTCGACAGCCCAAGCACTACCGAAAAAGGAGATATGTTTGATGTTGACTTAATTATTAAGGCCTTACGCCTATTGCCAGACTTCGATGGCAATCCTCACGTGTTACCTAGATTCATTCATCTATGTGATCAGATTGCGGTTGACTTCGAGGTATCAAATCCTGGTAACGCTTTTGTTAAACTTTGTCTAGTGAACGGGATCCTGAATAAGATAACAGGAACAGCAGCCCGTATTTTAAATTCTAATGGCATATCTGAAGATTGGGATAGCATTAAAAGAACATTAATAAATAATTTCTCAGACCAACGGGATGAGACAGCTCTTTATAACGATCTAATGATGGCCACCCAAGGTAACAGATCACCCCAGGAATTTTATGATCATTGTATTAATTTACTAAGCACCATCATGACGTATGTTACATTGCACGAAACAATTTCAACCACTATTGAGGCTAAGCGGGAGTTCTATAGAAAATTAACAACACAAGCTTATGTTCGTGGACTCAAAGAGCCACTGGGCTCCCGTGTGCGTTGTATGCGTCCTGATAGTATTGAGAAGGCGCTTCAATTCGTACAAGAGGAATTGAATGTGGCTTATATACAGGGTTGTAACGAATCTCTCGGTAAAAGACCACAAATCTCGGTACATAAACCCATGGCGCCGCCTGTCGCCATGCCACAAACAAGCACCTTCAATTTCCCTATACGAACCGCACCCGTTACTAACTGGCAGCCACCTCAGCAACTGTGGAAGCATAATATTCCACCTAACCAAGCTGTACAATTTAATAAACCGTTACCGAATAACATGCCCTCGCGGACTCAACAAATGTTCAGGGCTCCGCCCCCTAATTACAACCCTTCCCATAATAATTTCCAATTACCTCCTAGAAACGTGCCTTATAACCAGGGCCCTAAGCCTATGAGCGGTGTAAGTAATTACGTGACCAGAGATAGGCCACTTGCTCAAAATCAGCTAACGGGGCGCGATTGGCGTATACATGGCAACCCTCAGCCGTCTAATTACTTCAAATCTAGGGAAATGAATATGAACGAATGCACGAACCCATATTACCCAGAGTTCTATGCCAACAGTGAATATGATAATTATTACTATCATGTAGATGACATAGAACAGTATAATAATACAGAACAACCTAATTATTACTTAAGTGAGGAACATAGTTACCAAGTACCTGCTGATTATTCTCATTGTGATCCTATGGTTCCTATAATAGAACCACAGCCATCTGCCAGTATGGCAGAAGAGCAGGATTTTCCCAAGCGGGAGAACTGTGCAAAGTTAAAATAGAAATTAATATGCACACACAAAGGCAGCTTCCGTACATTCAAATCTCGGATCCGCCCCTAAAATTCTTAATTGACACAGGTGCGAATCAATCTTTTATATCTCCGGAAGCAGTGAGGAAATTCTTTCCTAATACGCCATTAGATTACGAGCCGTTCGAAGTGACTAATGTACATGGTACTACGAGAGAAAATCACTCTATTACTATCCCCAGTTTCAAAGAATTTTATGATTCAAGTACCATTAAACTTTTTATCTACAAATTCCATAATTATTTTGATGGTCTCATTGGATATGATTTACTAGATAAATGGGAAGCGCAAATTAATCTTAGAGATAAATTATTAATAACTCGTAAAAGCTTAAATCCTATAATGTTACTTAACTCTCGTAACGTCAACTTATATGAAGACGTTATACCTGCAAAAACGTCTAAAATGGTTAGAATTCCTATTAATCTACACGATGGTGATGCATTTATTCACGAGCAAACTATTTCTAACTGTGTTATAAACGAGTGTCTTACTACAGTACAAAATAATCGTGGTGTGTTAGAAGTATCTAATCCTACGTCCCACGACATCATTTTCTCGATGAATCAACACATCAAAGCAGAAGTGTATAATATCGGAAGTATCTGTACTCAACAACCATCTCCTTCGCGTGCTCAACAAGTCCTATCGCGTTTACGAACCGATCATTTAAATCTAGAGGAGCGGGCTAATTTAGAGACACTATGTGGTAGATATGCGGATGTATTTTACATTGAAGGAGAGGCACTCACTTTTACTAACAAAATAAAACATCATATTAGGACCACAGATGAACTTCCAGTTTACTCGAAAAATTATAGGTACCCTTATATTCACCGCGATGAAGTTAAAGAACAGATAGGGAAAATGTTAAATCAAGGCATCATACGACCATCAGAATCGGCTTGGAGCTCACCTATTCGGGTAGTCCCAAAAAAGAATGATGCTTCCGGCAAAACCAAGTGGCGAATAGTAATAGATTTCCGAAAACTAAATGAGAAAACTATTGACGACAGATACCCTATTCCCAATATAAATGATGTGTTGGACAAATTAGGTAACTGTCAGTACTTTTCAACTCTCGATTTAGCTAGTGGGTTCTATCAGGTGGAAATGGACCCCAGCGATATTCCCAAAACAGCTTTTAACGTGGAGAATGGACATTACGAATTTTTGCGTATGCCGATGGGCTTAAAAAATTCCCCGTCTACATTTCAACGCGTAATGGACAATGTCCTTAGAGATCTGCAAAACGTAATATGTCTAGTTTATTTGGATGATATTATCGTATTTAGTACGTCTCTCCAAGAACACATAATCAATCTTGAGAAAGTTTTTCAAAGACTTCGAGAATCGAATTTTAAAATCCAAATGGACAAGTCCGAATTTCTCAAGTTAGAAACCTCATACCTAGGTCACATCATCACTAGGGAGGGTATAAAGCCAAACCCGGATAAGATTTCAGCCATCGACAAATACCCCCTTCCGCGAACACCTAAGGAAATTAAACAGTTTCTCGGTCTAATCGGCTATTACCGAAAGTTTATACCTGACTTCGCGCGTATAACGAAGCCGTTAACACAATGCTTAAAGAAAGGTCGAAAGATTGACATATCAAACTATGAGTACGTTAGTAGTTTCGAGAAATGTAAGACTCTCTTCACTAATGATTCGATTTTACAGTATCCTGACTTCTCTAAGGAGTTTGTGTTAACCACGGATGCTTCTAACGTGGCAATTGGGGCCATTCTATCTCAAGGTCCTATAGGTGCGGATAGGCCTGTTTGTTTCGCATCCCGTACTCTTAACGAGAGCGAAATCAATTACAGCACCATAGAAAAGGAGCTGTTAGCCATAGTGTGGGCAACTAAATATTTCCGGCCCTACCTTTTCGGTAGGAAATTTAAAATCGTAACGGATCATAAACCACTTCAGTGGGTTATGAACCTCAAGGAACCGAATTCGAGACTTACTCGATGGAAATTAAAGTTATCAGAATACGACTTTGCTGTGATATACAAGAAGGGCCGTACCAACACAAATGCCGACGCTCTATCAAGAGTAGAAATTCATAACGAGGAGGCTAGCTCCATGATCGCGAATCCCTCCGAACGGCCACATTCAGTAGCTAATTCATCCACATTAACTGCCCATACCAGCCTAGAGAACCCTATTCTTGAAATACCTATTGTCGAGGAACCATTGAATAAATTTCATAGGCAATTACACATTACAGTAGTTGGCGATATTAAGAAACGTGTTAAGGCTTCGAAGCCTTTCGAAACGCATACAAGGACGGCAGTGGAAGTATCTAGAGATAATTTAAATCACGACATCGTAGAAACCATCAAAGAATATGTTAACCCTAAAATTAAGACCGCTTTACTCATAAATCCCCGCCTCGCCATGTACGATACCTATCATTCAAAAAAACTTTAAGAGCACCGCGATGAATTTAGTTTTAGTCACTCACGAGGTAGAAAATATAAGAGACTTCTTACAGCAACAGGAAATAATTAAAGGATACCATGAGGGCAAAACAAATCACAGAGGAATAAACGAATGTTACTTTGTCGCGCAGATATTACTGGCCGAAAATGCAATCACAAGTAACAAAATTCATTAACGATTGCATCACCTGCGGCCGTGCTAAATACGATCGTAATCCAATTAGACCCCAGCTCAACATCGTTCCTCCACCTTCAAGACCATTCGAGACGGTACATAATCGACCTATTCACCGTACAGGGCGAAAAGTATCTGACCATCGTAGATGCATTTTCCAAGTATGCTCAGGCATACCATATACGGGATGGTACTGCCATCAGTATTCTACAAGCCTTGTCGAAGTACTGCACCCATCACGGATTACCGCTGACTATCGTGTCAGACAATGGGACTGAATTCACGAACCAATTGTTTAATGAATTCATAAATTTTCATAAGGTTAACCATCATAGAACTCTAGCGCACTCTCCGAATGATAATGGTATAGTGGAGCGGTTCCATTCTACATTGTTAGAGCATATACGTATCTTAAAACTAACTAATAAAGACGAAGATGTAACTAATCTAATTCCTTACGGTATTTTAGCCTACAATAGCTCAATTCATAGTTTCACAAAATGTAGGCCGTACGATATCATAATTGGGCACTATGATCCGCGCGACCCCTTTGATGTGGATTTAAATAAACAAGTATTGCAACAATATATTCATAGTCATAAGGAAAAGATGAGGATAGCTTACGAACTTATAAACGAATCATCCCTAGCCATACGAACCAATATCATAGAAAGGCAAAATAAAAACCGCGAACCTGAAATTGAGTATCAACCCGAACAGCGAGTCTTTGTTAATAACCCCTTAGCTAGTCGTCAAAAAATAGCACCTCGGTATAGTCACGACACAGTTTTGGCCGACTTGCCAATACATATTTATACTTCCAAAAAAAGGGGCCCTGTAGCGAAAAATAGGATCAAAAGAGTACCTAAAAGTGCTCAATTGTTGCAGGGTGCTTCTGGTCCTGATTGCTCCTTTGATACCAGCCCAACCGATCAATCAAGAGATAATGCTTGAAAGTCTCCAGGATGGCCCTGGATTGCTACCTTTTCGACTGGGATTAACTCGACTAACAACACATTACCACACATTCCTGCTCTACATTCAACTCCATAAAATTACTGAACACTTCCAAATCCTCCAGAAACAACTAACAAATTTCAAAGATAACCTGAGTAATGATACTTATATATTATTCGAACTACAAATAGATTACCTCGCTAATAAGCTTTCTAAAACTATGGATCACCTGGAAACATTAGAACCGAAGCGTGTAAAGAGAGGTCTCGTAGATGGTCTAGGATCAATAATTAAAAGTATTACTGGTAACTTAGATCAATCTGATGCGGTTAAATTTAATAATGCTATCCAAATTTTGCAGAGCAATGAAAATAAGATCACTAGCGAGTTCAATAGCCATATCAGCCTCAGTAAAAAGTGGATGGCACAGCATACTCATATAATAGGTAGGTTAACGAAAAATCAGCTTAAGTTAAATGAAACTTTACAGCTTATAATTGACAGGGAAAGTTATTCCGGATATAGTTTAATAAAATATGCTAAGTTTGCTCAGTACTTAACAATAATAACAGAGAACATAGATGACATATTCACCGAACTTTTAAGATTAGAAAATATGCTAGCTTTCATTAGGGCTTCGACCACCCATCACTCCATGATCCAAATTGGAGTGTTAGGTCATATGATAGAAAGGTTGAAAGCAATATATGGTCATGAGCACATACTGAATCTCGAGCTAAGGGAATACTACGAGCTAATTAAACCCGGATATTATTATTCGAGGGATCAAATAGTTATCACCTTTAAAATATCTATATTTTCTCCTGATAGTTATGACCTATACAAATTGTCTATAGCTCCAAATAAATTTAGGCAGGCCCTCATTCCTCCTCATCCTTTAATAGCAACTAACAGCAAAGGTTATGTGTACATAGAGGCAGAATGCCCGAAGCTCGACAACTGGTACCTCTGCGAAGGGAAAATGGATCATCACCTTCGTCAGCAGCCTGATTGCACGAATATTCTTATCACGACGCAATCCGTCGATAACATCTGTGAACCAGCCACAGTGACATTATCAAGGACGGCGATGGAAGAACTAGACGAAAAACACTACGTCGTATCTTTCCCTAACGCTACAAGAATACATACATCATGTGGTAAGGAAGATTACATCATACTTAATGGAACCTATTTAGCCACAGTGCCTGCAAACTGTTTCCTGTATACGTCAGAATTCGTTATCACTAACACTAACGATCACATAGAAGGACGACCTTTAAGAATAGCGAACCTGGCCCTCTCAGAAACTCGCCGAGACACGAGATTTCATGTAAGCCTTAACTCAGTACATCTTGGGCAATTATACGAAACTCAACACAAGATAATGATGCAGCCAAATCTCCAAATAGAGCAAATTCCGTCTCAATATCTTTACCACACCACCATACCACTTTACGTGCTATTCATCAGTATATCTGCAATACTACTCATCGTGATATGGATTGCACAGCGACACAAAATCTTCCTATGCAGATCTGAAACAGCATCCTCGGGAGAAAAACCCTACGAAGAAATTGGACAACCCGGAATTCAACAACCAAAGTCGGCAATATTTCCTCATCCCAAGAGTCAAAAATAATTGCCGAACTGAAGGGGGAGGTGTCATAGTATACTACATTATGGAAAATGCAAGCATGCACCGAACCACATACATTGCAACATCGCCGTGTGACCGGCTTCGGTGAAACGCGATCGCCACGTGTGCTGACGACGCATGACGCCACCTCGCCGGGCGCCTTGCGCAATCCGCGCAATGCATAGTTTTAAGTAAATGTTATTTTTCGAATTCATTCTGTTTCTAACATCGATCAGAACTAGGCTAAGTTATAATTGTAATTTTGATATTAATTAAATTAGTTAAAATAATTTTGGTTTTTTTGGGTCCTCCGGCTGTGACAAATATATCTCGCAATAATAAAAGCAGGCAGCAGAGAGTCAAAGTCAAAATCTTTTTATTCCGTAAAAATGGTTAACCGTTCAAAAAAGCAACACATTATGTAAACAAGAAAATAAACATGGCTTGTTATCTCTTATATAATAATATTTAATAAGTGTATTGCGGAGAGACTGGGAAAGTATCTCCTCCTCTCATATATTAGCATAATAACTCCCTAGGTTTCTGTTGTGTTCCTGCGAGTGTGAGGAGTTATCAATAAGCTGGTAAGGAGTTGCTCGGTTAGCAGCGATTCTCCCTGTATTACATGTGTTCATAGAATGACAACATTACGTAGGCTTTTACGCCTCCTGATATTGAACTCGTATCGAAAAGTAAACATCGATTTCAAACACCAACTGCGCAAAACTCATGTGCATTGTATGGCTGTCAGGATACATAACAGGCTTCCGAGTCACTTTATAACTAAATTTAAACAAATTAAAAAGAAGACGAAAGAAGAAGAAGAAGTGTTAATATCCCCTGAATATTCAAATGAATAAAACAGTAAATCAGATTGATGAAGTTAAGAAATATGATTATTTTCAGTGACTAATATTAAATAATATTTTTTTATTTGTAATTATAGAAGATATAGTTGAAGTAACGCTACATTGTATTTAGAAATATACACACTCTTAAATTTTATATAATCTTCTTCTTCATAGCGTTACCCCGTTCCCGTTTATTCCATCAGGATCGGTGGGGTTCGCTACCTAAGCCTAAGCATTTGGCGAAAATACTGATTTTTATATGGAGCGACTGCCGTCCGACCTCCACAATCTAGAGGGTAAACCAGACCTTTATTAGATAAGGTCACAAGTCTTTCTGTGCTATAACTAAGACAGTTTTTAAAGCATTCATTTATATTAACAGAAACTTTATTACAGAACATTTGGACGAGCTCCGGGCGCTCGGTGGTAGTTAATAATGCTACTTTGACACCAACGCTCGTGGGTTCGATTTCCACACAGGACACACTTTGCTGTGCTTGAACATGTCTGTCCATCTTGGTATGAGTATTTTGAAGTGTGATAGGATATATCAAAGTTGCCTGTCTGGAAAAGTACTCCACGTCACAGAAAACTGCAGCCAACTCCTTAGAGTTCCTACGTGAGAGTGAGGTAACCAGTAAGCTCCTAAGGAGTTGTTGTGTTAGTAGCAAAGATGTATTACAAGCGTTTATGGGCAACAGTTACCGCTTCACATCAGGTGGTATGCTTGTATGCCTTTCGACGTTGCATAAAAGACCAGTTGAGAATGCGTAAGCTTGCTTTGCCAGAGGAACACCTGGCTCGTCTATATAACTTTTTTTTTTTTTAAACTTTGTTAGCCATTTTGACCATGCCCCTTAAGAAATATGATATTGGTTTTTAAGACATTCCTATTCTACTTTTTAATTTACTTTTCGAATCTGAAATAAAAATTCAATTTTTTTTTAATTTGTCGGCCACTTTTTCCATGTTCCTTAAGAGATAGGAGGTTAGTTTTTCAGACATTCCTATTCTACTTTTTTATGCTGAATCCGAGTCTGAAGTCAAAATTCGAATATTCGAAAAAAGTGATAGACACACACACACACACAGACAAACGCACGCACATCAAACATATAGATTACATATAGGAACGGTGTTCTTGAAAACAATATTTAGAAACCTAGAAAATTTACTATATCGTCATTTAAAAACGGGAATTAACGCTAATTTTGAACTTTTTAATAAATTAGTTTATCACTGCCAAATCCGACAAAGTACATATGACCTGACTTATATGACACCTGACCAGAACTTGACAGTATTATTTTTATTCTATTTTTCATCACATTAGTGAAAATGTCACAATTATTATTACAAAAAATTACATTTCTCTATTCTGAACACACCCCTAGAGGAGATTTTGAGTTTACGTGTTCAAAGCTGAGACGAAATGATGAATATCCCCGAAACAAGCCACACTTTTATACTGAAATTCTTATGTAAACCGTCATTAAGGCTTTTACGGAGTTTTAAAAGCGAAATCGCTTATGAAAATAAAATTGACTTACAAATCAGTTTGTATTTTCTTCCGTTGTGATTAAGTTCGAATCTCTGGGCAATACTTTTGCTTGGCACGCCTCAAGTCTTACCGCACATGGAGTATATTAACATGTTTGGGAACACCTGAAAGTCAACTTGGATTTTGTAACTTGGTTTAGAGAAATTTTCATGCGAATCGATGATGGTCTCAGGCTCCTTGTGGCGCGTTAGTGAAAAATGACGAGATAATTTTTGCGACACTGACATCTAAAATTGACATCATGAAGTTGGTTCGTAAATGTCTCACAAGTCTTGTTCGTGACTACATTCAAGTGCTTATTTATGAATGTACAGCATGTGTTTTATATCGGTACAGATAACATATCTTCATATATAAATATGTAATATGTGTACGTGGCTTTAAATCATATACGGTTGTGATATTGATAATTTAATATATATTCGTTTGGTTATACAAACGTATTGACACGCGGGATGAAGTTTTTAGGGTTATGTTTGTTTTGTTACGCGAAAGAAGCGGGTATAAAAGCAGGCTTAAAGAGAGGTAGGGCGTATCAAAGCAGCCCGTCTGGGGAAGTACCTCCACCTGACAGAAAACCGCAGCCCTATCCCTATCCCTAGAGGGTTGTTGTGTTCCTACGTGTGAGTGAAGTCACCAGTAAGCTCCTAAGGAGTTGCTGTGTAAGCAGCAGAGGGGACGCGTGATACTTAATATATTACAGGTGTTAATACGCTACGGACAAACATTGTAGGACAAATTACACTGCGCTATCTAGCCCCAAAGTAAGCTTGTGTTATTGGGACGGTAACTGATTTACATCAGGTGGGCCGTATGCTTGAACGTCTCCCGACGTTGTATTTAAAAAAAAGGTATAACTTCTAACATGCATCCATAAGTATGTCCTTTTTTTGAAGAAATATAATTGTTACCAAAGATTACCTCATTGTAGTAAAAAGAATTGTTCAATACTTTTTTCTGTTACGTATGTCCGTAAATTTAAAATAGTCATTAATAGAATATGTATCTACAATGACAGAATTATAAACCTACATAATGTCTAAAATAGCAACAAAAATATACATAAATACTGTATTATAATATCTGAATGTAGAAGTAACACGAACAACTCTCTTTCGAAATTGATAGTAAATTAAAAGAACACTATCAGCCAATGATAGTTTATTCGTACATTATGATTTAACAAGACTCCGGAATAGGGTTCCCACCTCTCCCGGAATTCCGGGAGTCTCCAGGAATTCAGGAATGAAAATTTAAATCTCCCGGCTCCCGGAAGGAAAATCAAATAAACAAATTTCTTCCGGAATTTCAAATTTGCGCACGCTGACGGATTGATAGAGAGTACAAAAACCATACGAAGATACGCGGCAGCGGTCTGCTGGTCAGTGCGTCGCAGTTGCTCGCGTCCACATTTTCAACCTCCCTCGCTCACTTCACCCCCCGCCGCCCGTCTCGCTCGGGAGGGACCAAAGAAAGAAACTGCTTAAATGAAGAACATGTCAAGGCAGAAATCCAAACGTTCTTCAATTTTAAAATGGACTGAAAAGAGTTTTTTTTTTATTTGTTAGGCCAGATATGGAGTCTGTACGTTCAAATGAAAAGTATAAGTTCAAAATAAAATAACAAGTTATGGAAAGTCGCTGGTTTTTTTCTCCCGGATTTAGACTAATCAGAGGTGGCAACCCTACTCCGGAAACTTCATACAAATGCCCTTCAACCTACACATACAAACATTGGGTTCACATAAACTGGCATTTGGGTTTACAGCTCCTTCAAAAACAAAGCCCGTCTAAAATCTCAAATGTCTATGATGTCACAAGGTTCGTAGTGTGAATTTGAAAGTGACAAAGAGTATAGTATTGTTTTATGATTTATTATATTATAACGGAACTTATTTTTTTATGAATATCCCCAATACTGAAACGCACCAAGTGCGCACGGCGCCGGCGGTGACATCGCTTAGTTTATTTCTTGTTCCCTTATAATAATCGAACACAGAGAATCATTCCCGACTATCTTGCTTGTGTTATCTGTATTATTTGCCCCTATAACCACTTTTAACGCAAATAAATATTCTATACTATTCTATTCTATTCCATAATTTGATTTGATAGAGGATAGTCAAAGCGGCACATCCTCTGAGTCTGAAAGGGCGCATGTACTGGAGTTAACTATGCTTTCGTTAATGTCGCACGTAGCCGTTGTAAAATATTAAAATGTTTTTGAAATGACGCGATTTGGAATTGGATGGACAGCGTTCCCTATGATGAAGATATGTTATCTACCATTTTTTTAACTGACACATATCTGGTTGTTTATCTCAAGAATAATAATATGTGTATATTTTTTCTTCAATAAATTTAGAATTTGATACACACATACATAAGTACAAAAAACATTATTAACACAGTTTTCTTTCTTTAATTTACCCCTAAATATGTCCTGCACATTCAGGAAACCATTTGTGTACCAAACTTCATCTTAATGGATATACCTAGTGAATTTGGTGTGAGTGTGGCAGAAAGACTTCTGTCTTTTAAGGTTTCTGTTTTTTTTTCAGAGATATAGAACACTGAAATAGTATCAGCTGGGAACAATTACTAATAAACAAAGATACTTACTTCCAATCTAAATTTGCAAAATGATACGCTAAAAATATCCTATGTGTTTTAGGATTGGACAAATAGACGGAGTGATATATCGTTCCCTTCAATTCCATTTCTAGCTAATCCCTGGATAACTTTTACAAAGTGCTTCTATTTTAGTGTTTCGCTGTTGAATTCTGAGACTATGTTTGCGCAATATGTGTATGATAAATATATAGCACGGTGGGGGCTTCTTCCTTGTGCAATATTTCTAGCATAATAACTAGCCCAGTTCGATTTCTGGTATGAACATATACCACTAATTTTGTGATTTCGGATATATATTTATGATTATCTCTTTCTTGCTCGGCGGTAAAAGGAAACATTATAAAAACTCGCAAATCCCAGAAAATATGCCAACAAATCCTACTAATATTATAAATGCGAAAGTTTGTATGTATGGATGAATGTTTGTTGCTCTTTCACGCTTAAACGGCTGAACGTATTTGAATGAAAATTGGCACGTAGATAGATTATGATCTGGATTAACACATAGCCTGCGTTATTTGAATCCACGCGGGCAGAGCCGCGGGCAGCAGTTAGTATATACATATTGACAAAACTCACACAAATAACTGACATAAAAAAAAAATTCAGTCACGTTTGCATGGGGTTTTATAACATGCATACAACCTTAAAAGCTTATAAACAGAACAATAAAAAGTAAAATCGGTAAAGTCATTTTTCTACTGTTTTTTTGTCCGTCAAAATGAGTTCGAAATGAAGAAATTCGTTACATTTTCAAATTTTATTACAAAAAAGGGACACAAGTGTGAAAAAATATTGTGACATTTGTACATAAAAATAACAATATATATTTTTTTAATTTTAATGCAGTATTTGTAATAGTAGCACAAAATTGGTTCAAGGGTTGTCGGGCCGAAAATTTTGATGTCAAAGATGAAGCTCACTCAGGTCACTTGATATGGATAAGGTCAATGTCATTTTCGAAAAAGTGAAGTAAAATTAACATGTTTGTAGTAACGGCATAGCTGAATAACTAGAGGTTGACCAAAAAACAGTTTGTAGAGAATATGGAGAGTTTGGTTTGTAAGGGTTAACGGATCCAACATATAGCCCTGACCGTGTAGTCTCAGATTTTCACCCGTTTCTGTTGTAACGGTTTACCAATTACAACCTACATAGAAATCCCAGTTCCCTAAATAATTTTTTTTCTAATCAAAATAATGAATATATGAACGTAAACAAACTAAATTCATTCAAATCTTATCTTAAAGCGTTACAACTAACGCTATCTGATCGCTAAAATTTTTGTTTTATAAATAGGTGCTATCTACAACAGAGGTCGCAATATGATAAGTTAAATCTATTACTTTTTTGACATTGAAATCCAAATTACTTTAAAAATGTATAATTCCAATATTCTGTTATAAAATAATTTTCGATTTAGATTTTATATCTGGAAAGCTTCTGGAAAAATGGTATGTCTACAATTTCAAATCTCGACTATTCTATCCTTCGGTCTGTTACTCAGATCCAGTTGGTTTCGTTCGAATCAGTCGTTCAAAATGATGAAGGAATGTCCATTTCTTTCCAGGATTTAGCTATCGCTGGTCACAAATAGCTGTCTGCAAAAAATTATCTAATATAATATTCTCAGCACAACTGTCCGTTGTTTTCTATAATACTACGAGTGCCATCTCAGTGCAGTGATTGAAATATAAAACCTCAATATCAACATATTGGGTACGTATCTCCTTATGAGCTTATAAGAGTTAAGATAAATCTAATATTTATTTTTTTACAGCTTCAATGTCACATTTTATGTTATTTAAATAGTTAACGTCTACGATAGGAATTAATTGCAAGATTGCCTTCTATTGTAGTGTACAATTGAACTATTACGTAACTGTCGAGTACCTACATAATTTTAATGTTACTTGGATAACGGATCTTCAACCCGATTTAAATTACGAATACTGATAGGAACAACCATAATTATTAGGTATGTTTTATATTTATTTATATGTATATATTAATGTTTCTAAATAGTTATTTTCCTATTTTAAATAATAATAATCTTTTTAAGCTCTTCAAGCAACAAACATAACTAATCTAATGTTATTAATATTCTATATTATTCAGTAATATTTTATGCTGTCTATCTGTGTGCCTATCAGGGGGCACGGCAGTGCCCCCGCCAAGTCGAGTGCGAAGCAAACACTGCCGTACCATCCTTTACTGGAACCATTTCGCCGCATTTTCAGGCCCCTATTTGAGAACGTCTGGATAAGACCAGAACGCAGAAATTTTCGTCATCCAGTAAGCTATAATCACATACTTAAAATCCAAAATTTCAAGTCTGTAGGTCATTTAGTTCCGAAGTTAAGCGAAAGCAAAGTTTGGCATTTATGACACTCACTCATGATCATCAAAATAGAACTAGTACTTCCCATAAACTCCGAGAGCTGAAATTTGGTACAGAGTTAGGGTTTAATGGCCACATAAAGGGAAAACTATAAAAACTAGGATAATCGAAGATCTGGAGTACCTGGTGACCCTGATTAGAAAACACAAGAGCCCAACCAAACTATTAGAGATCGACATACCGCCTTTACAAAAAATATTCAATTTGATGTCAAAAATCGAAGGTCTGAAGTATCTGATGAAGAACCCTCAGCTGGTCTCAGCTGTATTAGATATATGGTAATTCCTTCCTTCTACTATGAGAAAAAAACTGTGTCAAATAAGAAAATCTAATAAAATAAATCAAAATCTAATAAAATAAATCAATATGTCCACGTTTCTACAAAAAGAAGTGAAATCCCACCAAAAACATTCTAAAAAACTAGCCAAGTCTCGAAGGAGCTGCTTGTTTATCTCTAAAAAGTAATGAAATCTAGACAAAGTCGTGCCAAGTCTAAGGTTCCTTACTGCGATTTCTTTATTATTATAGTTAATGTTGTGTGACTTGGCCGTTGAAGGGTACACAAGGGTACAAAACCAGGTGCTCCATGATACCATTGCACCAATCTATCGCCAGAGCCGCTGCCCATTGACGATGGATAATTGCCACTTGGAAAACGTTAATTCAATAACCAGTCAATTGTAGGCTTGATAAAGCTGCGGATTTCAATTATTATACTTACGTATAGGCGAGCCTGAAACAAACAATATAAAAAAATATTTCCAGTACAGACGGACTTCTAATCACTGATAGAAGTCCGTCTGTACGTCTATTTTATGTTGGATCGGTGGTCGATTTGACGCTCCAAAAAGAAGAGAGCAGAAGTCAGCATTGTCAATGCTGAATGCATGTGTTGCACAATCAACAACAGCCTAAAATGAGATACTAGCGTCCAATTACCAATACCAGTATGGGCTATTATCTCGCTTAATAAACATAGGTAGTTACAACAGATATAACATTACGTGTAAACAAAATTGACTTGTACCCACTAACGTATAAAGAATTTTCAACGGCCAAGTCACACAACATTAACTATAATAATAAAGAAATCGCAGTAAGGAACCTTAGACTTGGCACGACTTTGTCTAGATTTCATTACTTTTTAGAGATAAACAAGCAGCTCCTTCGAGACTTGGCTAGTTTTTTACAGAATGTTTTTGGTGGGATCTACTTTTCTGCCTTTTCCTTTCTCTCAGTTGCGTCACTTCGTTTGCTAGCTGGCTTCTTAAATGCTTAGCTTTTACTCTTCGCGGTTAGCATTGAAGGAAAGGCAAGGCTGTATCAGTGGCCAACACACTGGACGTGTGCGCTACAGGATTCACCCGTACGGGTATGGCTTTCACTGGAGTCACGCCCGTCGCACCTGGCCTTCCACTGCGTCTCGCCTACCCTCATGTATGGCACGCAATCTGCAACTACTCGGAAAGCTAAGTGTCTGCAGAACAACCGTAGTAGAGACCTTGTAATCTACGACTATGACCGTGTACTCTATAAATAAATCCTTGTCGGTATTTCCCTCTTTTATATTCTTTTCTCACACTACTGGACTACCGGCCCTTCTTGCTCCAGGGTCGCTAACTCCTGCGACTCTTCAGAATTCTTTAGGTAGTGTTAGGTTAACATCAAGAGATGTCGAAACTACTCATCGCAGTGTTTTGATCAGAAGTCTCAAAAATTTTACAGCACTGGGATAAGATTATGTCACTTACTACAAAATTGCAACAAGTTGTAGACAAAAATGGTATATATTATATAATCAAATATAAATAAATAATGATAAAAATATCTTGAATTTGTAGATAAGATACGAAAAACTTATCCCCCGAATTAATATGTATGTATGGAAATATACTACAATAATACTATACGACTATACTCATGCCGTATTATATTCTTCATAACAAAATAATTTGTATGTTTAATAGATTATATTATTATTTCAATCAACTTATTTAGTTTAAATTAAGCTTAACGGCACAAAAGGTATACATAATGATATTATGAATTAAATATAATATTTTTAGAGTCCCATTCCTTCCTAATTAGTATTTCAAACGACGGAATATATAAACTTTCACATGTCTTATGGTAAAAGATAAAGATAAAAATTCTTTATCTGCCATTGAGCCCTTGTGTGCATTTAAACCCATCTTACATTTTTGAAATATAATCTTATTTTATCTCATTTAATTCTCTTATTTTACTTGTTTTCTTTTTTAATCTATAATTTTAAAAATGCTAGTAGAATTTCGAAAATGACCATTGGCGAAGAGGAAATGCCGAAAGTAACTTGCCAATATATGTCTCTTTTATAATTGTTAATTAGGTATTACAAAAAAGTCACATAAGCATATTGGTACCATAATGATATCAAATGGTAAAATTAAAGATTATTAAGGATAGTTCAACTGTGCTGAATTATTTCCAGACATCTATGTCAGTTACATACTCATCAATTCTATAATAAGCCCTTTTACAGACAGTATTTTTAATGTGCATTTTGAATACATTGTCAGGAAAGGACAGAACAGTTTCAGGCAACTTATTATAAACTCGAATACAATTTATAAGAAAAGATCTATCAGTTCTAGCAAGCCGATGTACCGGCATACACAACTTATTTCTACTTATAAGTTTCTCGCTGAAGTTTGAAAATGACTTTAAATTTTTACGTACATACATCATGTATGCGTAAATATATTGAGAAATAACAGTGAGAATATTTATTTCTTACTAGCTGCTGCCCGCGGCTCCGCCTGCGTGGAGTCAAATAACGTAGCCTATGTGTTAATCCAGATCATAATCTATCTACGTGCCAAATTTCATTCAAATCTGTTCAGCCGTTTAAGCGTGAAAGAGCAACAAACATCCATCCATACATACAAACTTTCGCATTTATAATATTAGTAGGATAACAACCGCTATAAAGATTTTAATATGTACGCCCTCAAAGCTTAAACAGTGTTCGCAAAAAAGCTGTGTTGAATTAGGATATAAAAAATAATTTCTTGGAACACACTTTGTATCCCATAAAATTGTAATTTAATATTTACATATATACGTATACGCATATATGTATATATAATTACAGTTGGGTATATGTTCAAATCAAAAAATCTTTTACGATTTATAATTATCGCTCGGCGGTAAAGGAAAACATTGTGAGGAAACCATTACCATTTCCAAAAAACTATATTTCGAAAAACGTGTGATCTATGAAAGATTTGATTTTCCTCTCTGGATTGTGAAGGTATGACGTCAGTCGCTCCATGTAAACATTAGTATCTTCGCCAAATCCTTAGGCCTAGGTAGCGGACCCCGAAACCAAATGAATCGGGAAACAGGATTACGTTATGAAGAAGTTGTTCTATATCAAAACAAAGCTGATAAATCTTATTTGTACAATGTTTTAGATTTATTTTTAAAGTGAAAACTTCTTTAGGTGCGTTGAAAGATTTCTGGTAGTTGTATGTCTTATGGTTTCGCGTCATTGACATGCTAATATTAATATAATATATTGTAATAGTATATTTGTCGCCAATCCCATGACTGCCTTACTGTTATGCGGAATTTAGATGTCCGAACTTACGTTCTGACTTGGCAGATTTTTAAATGTTTTTCATTTCTTACACAAACAAGCGTCCCGATTGCGCGCGGTCATGCAAAGCATTCATTGACAAACATTTACTTTTGCTACATAAAAAAATATTAAATTCGTCTTGAATCCAAATACAACCTTAAATTGCCCTGAGGAATGTTCTGTTTTGCCTGAGTTATACGTATTAGTGTAAAAAAATTGGGGGCCCCCGATGAATGTGTAAATATGTCAGGTGTTGACGGTGCTGTCTATAAAAGAGTCGTGAGGTCTACACGGGTGTCAAGTTCTGTAACACTTTGTTCATATAAAATAACTAACTGATGGAATACATAATACTTGGAATGTAGAAAACTTATATGTACAGAGAGTAGATTGTGTCAGGAGCCCTAGGAACTAACGAACGTGCCTAAAAGACTTATAAATGTTGAAGAGGCACGTAAGATAGGTATATGTTATAGAGAGTTATATGATGCTCGATATCCTTTGCCTATACCTCAAGGGATTTGGTGTGGATATATAGATAGATATAGAAGCTTAAAATTTTATTGAAACACTTGGTTGAAATTAAAACTAAAATAAGGTCGAACTTCTTAAGAGATGTACGGCGCATCAAAGCCTATGAAACATCTACGAGGCTTTTATTAAACATGTGTGTGATTACAAGCATCTAACCCAGACGGTTACAAGTTAAGTTTTAACTTTTTGGATTACTTAGCGAACATCTTTCCAGTTCATATTAAAATCCGTCTTGTGCGGTGGAGTGACCATTATTTTAAAGGTAGCGAATTTATGCCATATTAAGACTTTTCTTACCATCAATATTTCTATATTCGATTATACTCGTAGAAACAACTTTCTTTAACCGTTTTCCCGAATAGAAAAACAACATGTAATCTTTCAAGAAAAGAGTCTATATTTGCATAAACCTTATAAAGGTTATTAAATTCGACGACGAGCTCGGTGGCGCAGTTGTGAAGCGCGCTGTTACGCTACTTTGACACCAACGCTCGTGGGTTCGATTCCTACACAGTACAAACATTTGTGTGCATGAACATGTCTGTTTGTATTGGTCTGGGTATTTTCTATGTATAATAAGTATATATTTACAAAAAAAAAATGTTTTTACGTATGTTTATCAGTTGTCTAGTACCCATAAAACAAGCTTCGTTTACTTTGGGACTAGGTGGCGCTGTGTAATTTGTCCGACAATATTTATTTATTTTTAATTGAAAATATTATATAGGTAGGGAGGTATAGTTTGGTTATCGAAAGTTTGCGGGTACGTTCAATGCGCATAACAATCATAACTCAATCTCACGACACGCACATACTCGTCGCGCGTGAGAAAGAGATGTGGAGACTTTCAAGATTCGTATGCAGTGTGCAGCCATGCAATTCTCTAAGCGACTCGTAATGGCTGTGTGCGTTGCTGTGATCACAGATGTCACAGCTTTGACATGATCTACTGCGATCACGGCTAAATTATTTGGTATTCCATAAGGCTGTAAGCGTACGCGAGGCTGTTTGCCTTGTAGAATTCCAATTCCAAACGCAGCCTTGCGGCGCTAGTGTCGCACAACCATGAAAACCGACCCGAAAGAATTGCAATTTTGTGTTCAAGGCTGTAACAGCCGATGTTTCCGAGGATGTAAGTATGTTTGCTCTTACAGAATTGCATGGCTGATGTATACTACACAAATGAAAGTCGATGTGGCACGTGCCAGCTTTTGATAACCATTATAAATCGAATGTTACTACTCGTAGTTCACACAAACTAATTAGTAGCGAGCACACAGAGTAGCATAGATCAAATCACCCACAAAACATATTTTTTTTTTACCTGTCGCAAATATAGCGCACTTTATCACCGGCTGTCTTACACTTGACAACTATATCGCTGTAGTTTCACGCAGTGCTGTTTTCTGTTGTTAAAATTTTCATACAACTGACAGCTCAAACTGCTTAACCGATTAAATTTTGCAGTTTAATATAACAGCTCGGAAACAAAGCTAAATTAACCTTTGCTTATCAAGCATTATTTGGCGATGATCCAAATTTTCCTGTACGGCTTTGAGAATCTGAAACTTTAGTTGTCTTGAACGAGCAATAGCGTCTTGGCACGAATATGCTCTTATTAAAAGACTAACCATCGATTTGCGGTTAATGTGATATTTAATCACTATTATACGACTTTAGTTCTAGTTTAATGTCCAAGACGTGGGAAAGGGAGGTATGCTTTCTTGTGAGTAAAATCGGGAACAAGAATAGATTTAGACAAATACTCAAATTTGTTGACTTAGTTCCCAAAGCGATCAAAAATAAAGTGACATCAAACCGATCGCGTTTATCGAATCAGTAGTTCGAAGTAGTAGTTCTACGTTCTGTGGATGCATTTATGCTATTAGATATACAAAAGAACTGCCACAGGTTGCGAAAAGTGAAGAATCGCATATGAAAAAAAATTTGACGACCTCGGTGGCGCAGCGGAGAAATTCGCTGTTGCATTACTTTGACACCAACGCTCGCGGAGGGCAAACTTTCGTGGGCATAAACGTGTCTGTTTGTCTTGGTCTAAGTGTTAAAAGAGGTAGGGCGCATCAAAGCAAAACCGCTGCCATATAACAACTGTCTAGAGGGTTGTTGTGTTCCTGCGTGTGAGTGAGATCACCAGAAAGCTCGTAAGGAGTTGCTGTGCTAGCAGCAGAGGTAGCATCGCGCGAGTAATACTGAATGAATTGTGACTTTTCATAGGCTACAGTAACGGCTTTCCATCAGGTATGGTTCGTAGGTTCGATTCCCACAAAAGACAATCATTTTGTGTCTGTCTGTCTGTCTTGGCCTGGGCGTTTCCTATGTATCATAAGTACGTATTACACAATTTTCGCTTACTTTGGTCCAAAATCGCGCTGTTAAATTTATCTGACAATATTTATATTTGTTTATTTATCTCACTGTAAACTTCAGCCAAATAATAACTTCCTGGAGAGTTATTATATTCCTACGTGTGGGCGTGATTACCGGTAAGCTCCTAAGGAGTTGCTATATAAGTGGCATCGCGGGAGTGATACTTAATGTATTGCAAGCACTGTAGGTTTTTTTTTTTTTTTTTTTTTCGTGCACCCCTGCCATGGGCAAGGCTATTGTATAGATATGCGTATAAAACATGCAACAAATCAGATAATTTATGTTCCGGGTGGCGGCGGGTATTCGCAGAGATGACCAAAGTCAAAGTCAAAGCACTGTAGGTTACGATAACCGCTTTAGAACAGCTGGGCCGAATAATTGTATGTTTCCTGACGTGCATCTGGTCTTCCATAGTCTTTACCTATCCCAATGGGAGACAGGCATGATGACATACATGCTTGTAAATTTAACAAGATCGTGGAGTATTGATTGTATGAACTGTACCACACTAGATGTATTTTTAAACCATGTTTACCATCCTACCCCATGCAATAATGTTGATATTGAAATAAATACATCAAGTAAAACTGGACTCTATATACCGTTTACGTTACATTTATTTAAAACGGAAAATTCAAATTGCACTTTCAAAGGCTAATGTCGTGTCGGCAGACTGGCGTGACGTCTCGATAAAGAAATGGTGGACATTAAGTTAGAGGTGCACACGAAGTCTCATGCACGCAATTATTGTGACGTTATTGGACAGGAAATATATAGTTAAAATGTATCAACCCTCGTACGGCACGTTGTAAATGAAAAACGTTTATTTCAAAGGTGTGTTACACAGAGATGATTGTAAGGACCAGCTATTAAGCAGATATTGCTTATGATAGATAGATTAGCGCTTACCTAACATATATTTATTTAGCACATTTCGAAAATAGAAGGGAGTTAGATCTTGCACTTTAAATATCAACGAAAGTGTTCGCTGATAATTATCAAATACAATAGAAGTTTTAAGTAGTGACAAGGAAGCATTAATCATAGTGTTATGTAAATCCTACATAAGGATTTATGTATTATGTTGGATTAATCATAGTACGTATGTAGGATTTAGCATATAATATTTGAACCTATTTGTCACAAATGTCGTGAATGAAAATAGAGATTTGTGGATAAGTTTATTTTATTCGAGGCAATTTGATCTAAACTACTTTGTATTCTTTGCTACCGATTAGTTCACGCCGGCTGGCACCCATCCACTGCGGTTACTAGATGCATGCCGTCGGTCGCTGCCATGGCTGCTACGGTCGTCTCTGCAAAGTCTAAGTTACTCCTTATTACATCAGCTATCTGCCAGTGAAAGTCCGGTCAAAATCGGTCCAGCTGTTTCAGAGATTAGCCGGAACAAACATACAGACAGACAGACAAAAATTGTAAAAATATTCATTTTGGTATATGTACCGTCTATACATCCATATGCATTTAATACAATGCGGTTATTTTAATATTACAAACTGACACTCCAATTTTATTTATCTGTATAGATGTATAGAAGAAGATTATTTTTGCATGTGATAGGAAAATTATTAAGGATGGTTCTTCAATATCACGATATTGTATCTATTCTAAATGTTAAAATAATCCACGTACATACATTTCCATTATCTGAATTATTTTTCACACACACTCGCACAGCGGTACCTCAATATACTCGTAATATCTTCTAATATAAAAAAAAAACGTCTGACTTCAAGCAAGGATGTATGTAAAGTTTGAAACAGGGAATGTCTTGAAATATACAAGCAAATACGTTTTGTAGCCGTACTTTCTCGGTCTAGTTTTTCTTTTGCACAATAAAACGGGAATGTTCCAGTTAAAATAAAAATTCTCACTCCGCCAAGTAACAATGCGTTGCAAAGATTTTGCAACCTACGTCTCGATGCAACAATCACAATGTCAACTCTTATAGGATTTCTTTTTAAGTTCTTACTAGTTTTATAATTTAAGTGTTGTTTTAAATTCTATGCGTCCACTCTATTTATATAATAGCATTGTAGAGATTTACATTATAAATGACGAAGTATCCTATATTTTTGACGAGCCCATTGTCGACTGGTTAGCAATGGATATTTTAAAACCTATACTCGTGGGTTCTATTGCCACTGGATAAACATTAATTCGCAGTCCAAATATATTTAAAAAAATCGGCCAAGTGCGAGTCCGACTCGCACACGAAGGGTTCCGTACCATTATCTATAAAAACGGCAAAAAAAAACACGTTTGTTGTATGGGAGCCCCCCTTAAATATTTGTTTTATTTTAATTTAATTATTTATTCTTAAAGTGAATATATAACTAAATATTCTGTGAATATTTCAAGCGTCTACCTGTTGCCGTTATCAATATCGAGCAAAAATGAGCAAAAAAATCACGTTCGTTGTATGGGAGCCCCCTTAAATATTTATTTTATTCCATTTTTTAGTATTTGTTGTTATAGCGGCAACAGAAATACATCATCTGTGAAAATTTCAACTGTCTAACTATCACGGTTCATGAGATACTGCCTGGTGACAGACGGACGGACGGACGGACGTACGGACGGATAGCGGAGCCTCAGTAATAGGGTTCCGTTTTACCCTTTGGGTATGGAACCCTAAAAAAGCTCTACTAGTGAGGTACCTACAGGGTCACCTCACTTATGAGTGAGTGAGGTCATCAGTAAGCTCCTAAGGAGTTGCCGTACCGCTTGCAGTGCAAAAAGTATCACTAGCGCATTGTCATCCCCGCTGTTATTATAGCGACTCTTCAAAATCTTACTAGTAACCTCAGAAACAAGGAACAAAACAAAATCCTAGGGAGTTGTTATTTGGCTTGGGGTTTTCTGTGACGTCTAGGTACTTCCCCAGTTGGGCAGTGTGCAACTTCTCTTTGCTTAACGACTCTCGTCGAATACAGCCGAGCATGGAGGACCTTGAGACAACTAAACCCATCCATGAACAGACTACGGCCGACTACCTTACTGGCCGCTAACTTACGTGTTCGATTAGTTTAACACGTGCATTGACGTTCTTTGATTTCCTAGTATTCATAGATTACAGCAATCTCTTCACATGAGATACCTTTCTAAACAAGTAGGAAGTATCTATGACGAGCTCGGTGGCGCAGTGGTGAAACGCGCTGTTACGCTACTTTGACACCAACGCTCCTGGGTTCGGTTCCCACACAGTACAAACATTTGTGTGCATGAACATGTCTGTTTGTATTGATCTGGGTATTTTCTATGTATAATAAGTATATATTTACAAAAAAAAATGTATTTACGTATGTTTATCAGTTGTCTAGTGCTCATAAAACAAGCTTCGCTTACTTTGCGGCTAGGTGGCGCTGTGTAATTTGTCCGACAATATTTATTTATTTTATTCTATCTCTATTCAAGTTTAGTCAAAAAACTAAACAACCATATTTAGCAGAAAATCACAGCTGATTAACAGTGGACCGTGCTTTAAGCACAACCCACATGACTCGATCAATCATTTTTTTTCTTAATATTCATTGGTGATGTAAATATAATCCACTTTTACTTGACCGCATATTGTATAATATCCATATGTTATAATAGCAAGTAACTTTTTTTAATGTTCTTTTTTTGCGAATTATATTATCCACTAGCGATCCGCCTGGCTTTGCACGGGTGACCTAGAATGGGTGATCCGATCGGTACCTATCTTCACAGAATTAGCCGCTAATCTAAACATTTCATCAAAATCGGCCCAGTCGATTTGGAGTGTACACACATACACTCATCGAATTTGATAAATAACTAAATTTACTCCTTTCCGTTTGTAAATCGATTTGTTTGCCACCTTAGTGGTATAAAAAAAATACGCGCTATTTCGTATGTGTTTTTCTAAAATTTTCAATAATCAAATACGGTCTTATGGTCAGATTTCGAACGTAAGACCATAAATTGTCAAAACTGAACTATTAAGTTGCGGAATGAGCTCCCTGCGGAGGTTTTCCCAAGGGACTACAGTATGGGGTTCTTCAAGAAAGGCGTGAAGAGGTTCTTACAGGGTCGGCAACGCAAGAGTGACACCCCTGGTGTTGCAAATGCCCATAGGCTACGGTAACTGCTTACCATCAGGCAGGCCGTACGCTTGTTTGCCACCTTAGTGGTATAAAAAACTATATTTTGTAATTTATACTTAATTTATCCATAATTTTGCAATTTGCAATATTTGTACATCTGCTTCGCTTTTCACGTTTACAATTGATTTGAATCTGCATTAGTATCATTGCCATGGTCATCACTTCTTTTTAATTTGTACATTACCTTCCTTTTATCGCTTGCCTTTTGATCTGCGCAATTATTAAAAGTAGGCAGTAATCGCATGTGAACATCTAATATTTGAATAAATGGGATTATACTATGCCGTGTAGGTATATAAGACAATAACAAATTCAGAGCATCAAAATCTAATTTCCGCTTTATGTTTATAAAAATGCATAAACAATTTACGAAAGAGAGTTTATACCGCAAATCCGACGTACACAAAACAGCTGCGGAATATGCAATGGGAGCCGATATTAAAAATGTCGCGGGTTGCATTTCACGCTGTGTGACAGTTAGCTATAAATATTACGAGAATCTTATTTCAGTAGAAATATATTTCGATGTCTCCGCAAATCCACTTTCGAGAATAGTTCGAAGTCTCCAGGATCTATTGTTTTGATCAATTTGTAGGGAACTATTGGATTGTTTTGATAACATTTCCAACCAAGTTTCGAGTACGTATATATCTCAAGATTGATTTGTAATTTGGATTACAAATCAATTTGGGAAGTACCATAGCACAGTGAGGAGATTACAGCAATTGGCTGACTAAAATTGCTCTAAATCATCGTATTCACACGAGCTGCTAATATTCATAAACAAAGTTCAGCGAAGTCGTAACGTTTTATGTTTTGTACGTTTCACCGCTCATTATTTATCATCTTAAAGATTATAATAAGCCAGTTACATCTTTCGATTTACTTCCACCACCACACTAACCCGTTCCACTGCAATTATATGGTCTGTCTTCAACCGAAGGAGTCTAAAGCACAATTCGCCATGTTGCTTAACTTCGGATTGGCGGAGGCCAACGATTTCAAGCGGCCCGAATGTCTGTCATCTATCGACAACAGTTCGGACCGACAGTATAATTGAGAATCGCTCAAGATAGACAAACCAAACACAGGTTGCATTCGAGGTTACTTAACTTTCGTGTTAAAGTGACACACTTACCGACACTTTCGAGCACTTCCATTACTTAGTCGCTAAAAAACTCTACCAGATGATGTAACACCCGTCTAAGTCGGTTCAACTGCGAACTAAGGGGCATAAGCCGAATAAAACTGTAAAGGTATGTCTGGTTTTTAGTAGCTGCATATATTATAGACGAGCTCGGTGGCTCAGTGGTGGAACGCGCTGTTACACTACTTTGACACCAACGTTCGTGGGTTCGATTCCCACACAGTACAAACATTTTGTGTGCATGAACATGTCTGTTTGTATTGGTCTGGGTATTTTCTATGTATAATAAGTATGTATTTACAAAAAAAAAGATGTATTTACGTATGTTTGTCAGTTGTCTAGTACTCATAACACAAGCTTCGCTTACTTTGGGGCTAGGTGGCGCTGTGTGATTTGTCCGACAATATTTATTTATTTATTCACATGACATGAACATTTCATTTTACATTTTTAATTACGTTATGTTATTACTGGGATTAGGTATTAGTGTTTATATTTACTTTTCTTGTATTGATGAGCACATGCAAAAGCTTAAAAAAGTTCATTAGATATTGGCGTTCTGAACATATGTATGAAAATCGCAGTATATTGTATGTTTTCATTACTGCTACATATTTATGTATGCAGTACACGCAACAAGTACATAGTTTAGTACATATCTTTTTACCATTTAATCCCTGTTTTTATATTTCATCATCACACCTGTGTTACTATTTTGAACTTTGGAAAGGCTAATGATATGGGTGTACTTGTCAAATTGAAGAGTAAAGTATGCCATTTTGTTTCCATCTTTGAAGTTTACTTTTTACGAAGTCGACTTTATTCTTTTTCAAATTACTGTGTTTATAGCTTATGAAAACTGCAATTCAATAAATTATTATACGCTGGATTAGAATAAATCGAATCCACAATGTAACATTTATTGTTCTAATTTCAAAAAGTCAACGAGTTTCTTTTATTATCATATCAAACCCAACCATTTCGTCAAATGTTCCTCACGAAACTATTCGCCCAATCAGAATACCTATCAATGTCACATCCAGTGAGCATTACCATAACGTTACAGTACCAGGACTTGGCGCTATAAATTGCAGCTGGCACGGATCGATAGCCCACTTATGATACATAGTTTCCTGCACCGGACCCTCCGATAAAACCTTGATTTGTGATCTTCGTCGAATAGGAAACAATATAGGTTCTATTTATATTAATAGATATACGAATAAATAACGGAGATAATGTTGTGTCGTTGTACGGAGTTTAGAATTTAGTTCAGACGATATTTCACTTCGGATCAGTGTGCGTCATTGTTTTTAAATCATTTAGTTCGCGTAATGACGATCATGTGATCATCGTTAATTTATGGCAATATTGCCTCGGAAAAACGACTATAATTCATTTTATTCGCGAAGTCAATCTTGGCTGATGTCGTTTGATTACAGTCAATTAAATAAGTCGACTCTTTGACAGGTTACGATCGTCGTCGCTTGATCCCTTATGGTTTTATTAACGTGCGCTTTAGTGTATCTGAATGGACTACGTAATAGAATGCCCCTACTGAGAAGTTTTACTTTATAGATGGATATTCGTTATTATCGATAACTAGTTGTAATGAATACGTGGATCTACTTATTCCTTTCAGTTTGATTGCATTTATGAAGTCCAGGCTTCCTCCAAAGCTGACGTGCCACCTCTCACTAATACAAAAGATATTTGAAACTAATAAGTGGTGCACTTGAGCACTTCTACGTAATGCCCGGTGGTAAATGTCTTGTCAATGGCAGCCTCTTGCAGTTTTTAACTTTAGCAATACTAACGCTAAAATCTGCACGAGGTTGCCACTGTACGTACTGTCTTATTCGAATATACACACCAAAGAGTGCTCAAGGTTCGGTGCAAAATTGGTACATCCGGAATGTCGGTTTGCAACATTAAACATAAAAACGTCTAGAGGTTGCCACTGTCTTTTTTGATAATACGTACTAATCGGTGCTCCAGGATCGGTGCAAATGCGGTACACCTGGAATTGGATGTTTCGATGTTTTCGTTAGCTTGCCGTAATTATACGGAATTCCAGATCTAATACCGAACAACATATAAATTATGATCATCATCTGATTTTGCACTGGAGTTACCATTTCGATTTTACACCCCACAAATCATATCAACCCTTGCTCAAGGTTGACAGTACATATTGTAAACGAAAGCTCTAATGTTACACGGTATTACTAGTGGATGAAATTTTCAATTGTGTTGAGCGCATGAAACAGGTTTGAGAAAAGACAAAAATATTTCTATGTACTAACATGATAATGATTCTAATAGGCTTGACTTTTTAATGTATTAAAACTTTATATGCGGATCATAAAAAAGGTCAATATTTTAGGCCAGTAATATTAGTTTAATGTGCGTGTTATAAACATTAAATTAATCTTGTAACTGTTTTATCTATATATTTATGTATATATTTTACGTCAAAGTGTAGGTATATAGTATGCTTATGTATAATATAAAGTCGCTCTAAATGATCTAAATATTGAAATATTAATTATTGTACTATAAAGTTTTCTGTAACGACATACTTTCAGGTTACTAAATTAAAAATGGATCTTCCAAAATAAAAATAACAAAAGTCATTAAAACTACTATTTACAAGAAAATATATAAAAAAAGACGGGTTCAAAAGTTCTGAGCTAGGCCTGGCTTTAAGGACTCGCGTTGAATGGGCGAAGGCGCGAGGTGGCCGGCAGGTCCCGGTCACGTCGGGAGGTCTGGACGGAGATGTAAGCCTCAGGCAGTAGTGTAGCTCGCCAGCGAACCACAGCGATCGAGCAGGACCGTGAGGCGCTCACGGTCGCAGGAGGTCGCAGGCGCTGTTGTAGTAAGAGTCAGTGAAGATCGCCTTGCAATCCACCACCGCAGCAGTCAGAGTTGCCGAGGACGCAGAAGAAATCGAGCGCTGATGTACACGGCGAGGCCCAATACAACAGGTGACAGGGGAGCACACCGCACACAGAAGAGAACACCGTGATGCACACCGTGCATTGCTGACTCGAACTCAACGTAGACTGACTGCTGTTTCTTCTGCTCGGAAACGGTCTACAAAATTGATTTTTATATTTTAAAATTTAAGAAATATTTTTTTCTTGTTAAATTTTGACATGACATTCCGAATGAAGGATCTCTATGTACAAAGAGTAAAAAAGTTTATATTAAAGTGTTACAATATTTGGAACTCACAACCTTGGCGGATATGTCTACTATGTGTTACGTGACGTAAATTGCTTCTCAGGCAGCGTCTTATATGAGATTTACATATAACGTGTATTTTTTATGTGCCTTCTCTACTTTTATATGTATTTCATAATTCTTGGTACATAAAAAAAAAATCAAGTATGAAGTAGTATTTCAACAAGACTCTATGTCTTGTTCAAATACACACATCAAAAGTGTCTAGGGATCAAGCATTTTTATGCGGATTTCTTGAGATTGAGATGTGGCTTTGTAATAAAAAAATATATAAAATATATAAACGTATACGACACTGGAGAACCCCTGGACGCCAACAGCGATTAAAATCCTGCCAGGAAGTCCATCCTTATAGTGGTGGAACCATCATGGTATGGGCGGGTATTTGGATCGGCGGAAGAACTGAGTTGATTTGGATCAGAGGCAACCTCAACGCTCAAATTTATGCTGAGACGATTGTGTCAGACGTCATCGTTCCTCTACAAGTGCAAATCGGTCCCTTATTTCAGTTAATGCATGATAATGCACGACCGCACACCGCAAGAGTTGTAAGACAGACTCTCGCCGCAGCTAATATCAATGTCATGCCCTGGCCTGCTCAGTCGCCAGACTTGAACCCGATTGATCATGCATGGGATATGCTACAGAGAAGAGCTCTGCCGAATATGGAGGGTATCCAGTCGCAAGAAGACCTTTTTTTGTTGTTGCAACGAACATGGGCGGCCATTCCACAGCGTGATTTGGATGAACTCATTTTGAGTATGCCAAACCGATGTTCTTGTGTTGTTAGTGTTCGCGGTAGAAACACGGATTATTAATTGTTTAAGTTACCCAATAAAATTTTAAAGAAAACTGTTATTTCAGTCTTTTTTTCGAACTTTAATGTTAGTGGTTCAAATGTCAAAAATCCCTTTATTATGAAAATGGCAAATTTCTTTATTAATGCAAAGGTGACTTGGTTTATCGTTACTGTAGACAAACGAAAACACTTTATTTGATGAATCCTTAAAGAAAATTTTAATTAATATCAATCAGGAGAAAAGTTATTGCAAAAATATATGTTGATCCCTAGACACTTTTGATGTGTGTATTTGTATGCAAAAATTATATTACCATGGTACTTTTGCTCGCGCATGGTAACTGCTCGCTCGCTTGACGCTTTCAATTTTTTTTTATACAACTAGATTGGCAAACATGCATGTGCCCTGCATTGGAAGCTAAGCAGTCACCGCAGCTTATTGACGCTCGCAGCACCACGGGGATTTAACTCGCGCTGCCAATCTTGTGACCTAAGTCGGTTTCGTTACAGTAGCTAGTAATTTCTCTGCTCTATCTCACCCTTAAAAACCAGAACAAAGCTATATAAATATAGCTGCAGAAATAGGTGAGACAGAGGTACTCACGCAGACCACTTTTGTAGAAAGTCTTCCTTTGGTGAAAGTATTTACGCAGTTATTAGACCTCACCGAAAATCAGCGTATGGCTCGCTCAAGAGCTTATTCTGAATGGGAATCCCTTTATATAGGCAGCTTCCATATACCTACAATTTTTACACTTTTTTCCATGCTTGTGGGTATTATTAATGCACTTTTAATATTTTATATGAATGACAAATATATCCTTCATTCATTTCTTTGAGTTGCTTTTTTTATATTAGTTCAGCATAGTGCCTCTTTGCCTGATGGTAAGCAAAAGAGGAGCCCAAATCGCAACTGAAACTGACAACATACTACATCCCGTATCCTGTCAGTTGACGCTGCCATGCTGACCCGCAAAATGCTTCTTCACGCTTCGTTTGAAGGATCCCATATTGTAGGAAGGAGGGAACACATGTGCAGGCAAGGCGTTCCACTTTTTAATGGTATGACAAAGATAGGAGTTGCCGAACTTTTTGGTACGCGATGAGATATTCTCAACCGTGGAACTATGACATCGCAAGCCCGCACGTGTGGTTCTATGACGGAAGGGTGAGGGTGGGATAAGGGAAAACAGTTCTTCAGAGCACTCGCCATGGTAAAGGCGGTAAAATACGCTTAGAGAGCCTATGTCCCTACGGAGTTGAAGAGGTTCTAGGTTGCTTGCAACTATTTCGCAAGTGTTTACTTTAGTTGAACGTGTGCAATAGATCCAAATTCGGGTTACGCTGGCTCTAAATATAAATCGCTTTCTCCAAATAACTTTCTCCAATAAGAATTGATGTGCCAGGTTAGAGTTAGCAACTCAGCACTGTATAAGCTAAAGTCATGGTATATACTTCAGTGCTAATTTCGGGAATTAACTATTTAGTATTATTATGTTGATCTGCCTACGTTTCCCCAATAATTACATTTTGTCCAGCCCGTCGTGTAGACGAAACTGGATAATCTTTATTACCAAATTGCCCGTAACAAACTCTAATTTGATTTTCGGGGCCCAATCTCTATCTATATCAATCTACATATTATATACTTATGTGATTTGCTCCCTTTCCCTAAGATTGTCTGATAGAAAATGCTCTTAGTAATTACGTCCGTCTTTTTTAACCTTGTCTTGTGGTTAATTAAGTTCACGTACATAAATAAGGGACTTTGTAGTCGTATCGAATAAAATATAATGTGACTATACTATGGTAAGAAAGAATAAAAAATATTTGTGACGAGCTGCGCAGGTGGTGAAACGCGCTAATACGCTACTTTGACACCAACGCTCGTGGGTTCGATTCCCACATAGTACAAACATTTGTGTGCATGAACATATCTGTTTGTATTGGTCTGGGTATTTTCTATGTATAATAAGTATGTATTTATAAAAAAAATGTATTTACGTATGTTTATCAGTTGTGTAGTACCCATAACACAAGCTTCGCTTACTTTGGGGCTAGGTGGTGCTGTGTAATTTTTCCGACAATATTTATTTATATATTTCACATTTTTTATGAAAAACAATCCAAGAATTGTTTATACACGTGTAAATTACAATTACATATTTCGTAAATTAAAATGGAAACTTATATATACGTATTTTTAAAACATTCATCGTGAGAACTTCCTAATAATACTCATTTTTATACTACAAATGAATAGGAACCAAACATACAACTATATGCTTCAACACGTAAATATATTTTTATTTCTGAAACACTAAAAATGTAAGGACTGATATAAATGATTGCTCGACGTATCGCTAGCACAAATCAATGCCTTACACACACCTGTTTCCATAACATAAATCTACTATGTTTTATCATTTGACATGACATGATTTCCGTTAGGTATAGGTGCTTCATTTACAACAAGATTATCATTGTGAGGTACGTTTTTTTAATTTGGCGAAATCGGCCTATTGTTCTTCCCATTTTTACTTTTATATGATTGTTCATCAGTTTTCTTATATATTATTAATTGAGGAGTATCATTTGTTGAGATATACACGGAGATTAAGTGTGATCAGTACTACTTCTTTCAGTTTGGTTTACTTTACAGCGCTGTACTGTATTTGTTTGGCTTAACAGCTCACACACATTAACTGAGTGAACGCGCAGCTAAACAAGCCGTGCTAATGTATATTAGGAATTAATACGGACATTTATATTGTCAAAGGTAGTATAAATACTAACTTTAACAGTATCAGCAAGTAATAACAGAAATCGCCAGCCAATTCACAGCTACATAAATCAACCCAATAACCCACCTCCGCTCATGCGTTCGGTTGTTGTAGAGCTGGTTGAATAGTTTAAGAACCGGCTGTGAGCGTAACGATGCTGTTTAGCCTTCATACGCCTGTAAAACTATTGTGTAGAATGTCGAGCACATTATAGTAAGTCAACTTTTCAAATGTAACGGCGATCTAGCTATTTGTTCGTTTTAAAAATGACTCTAATCTATAACATAGCAGCTAACTATATCACTGTAATATTGATTGTGTAGGTTGATGTTCAGAATATTTGTGCATATAAATAAATAAATATTGTATTGTTATCTCTCGACATCAGCAACAATTGCAACATGATATTTTATACCTATCACCAGACTCAAATCGCACTGGCAACGATGTCTGTTTTTCCTTTATCATCACATATTCCGTTGACTCGGTCTTTAAACATGCCACTTGCTTTAAAATCCATGGCTCTATCCAAGTACGCTTGTCGATTCATAGAGCACCTGATATTTTGTATCACGTTTTTTGATAAAACACGACCAAATTGGTTATAGTAGGTAAGTCTTGATCTTTCTCGGCGCCTACATCTTTCCACTTACGCGTTGTAAATATGTTTCGTGACTCTTTCCCCCTACATTATTTCTTCATGACAGATCAAGCGGAGCATGCGTTTTTTTTATCGTAACACACATCGTTGAGAACGCGGTCTAAAAGGTTTACGCCACAAGCTTTACACAATGCTCGCATCTATTTATAACTTCACGTCAAACCCCTTTGCGAAATAGGCAAAGAGCATCACATGACTCACGAGCAATGCCTTCAGGCTCAAGTTTTTATTACGAGAAGTTTCCTCAACCCTCCATTCACACGCGTCTTTCTACATCAGCGGTGTTCCTTCCATGTCTGCTGGAAGTGCATCCAAGGTACACAGTCTCATCCATTTATTCCAACACTACATCATCTACCGTAATGCTTGAGTTCGTTCTGGTTTCCGCTGTTTAAAGATTTTATTTTTATTAGGCATTAACAAGTTAAAAGCTAATAGGAAGTAATGAACAATAAACTACTGATTTAACATTAGACAAAAAATTAAAAGAATACGATTTTTAATTTCAGAGTTATTTTGGATCGGACAGATCCTTTCAGATTTGAATATCCTTATTCTGATAAAGAGTAAGCAAATGAACCTATAAATCCCATAAAGTTATTATCTTATATTAGTTTGTTTGCTTCTTTGAAAGAGCCACCCACACGAAGGAAATATCAATTCAGACTGAATTGAACATTAATTTTGTATTTGATAATCCAATTCTTGAAAGCCTATTTAACATGATACAATCCTTACAAGCCGAGGATAACTAAGACAGTAGAAAAGGCGGATCTAATAGGATACCGGGAAATGCGTGGACGATGTCGCAGACTACGGCTCGTTTGTTATATATATAACATTACAGATTTTCGGTAATAATTAATAAATGTTTGATCTGTAAATCAATAGCCAACTTTAAACAGATCCAGAAATGTGGGTTGTAAATACACATTCGTTTTTGAAAGGTTCCATTTTAAATACTCTACATTGACACTCGTTACGAACGGTTTATCCACGTGAAATATAGTATAAATGTAGATTTCTGATTACATAGTGTAGGTCAAGCCCGACCTGTGTATCGTTCTTAAGACGTACGTAATAAGACTTATATTTGAACGTCCAGTGTGAAGTACCATCTACCGTTAATTGTACATAAAATTCGATGTAAAGCTTTTGAATACAGATATTTACAGAAAACGACATCGTTGAAGTTTAGGGTGTGTGTCGCTTATCGTCGACTTTATAGTCAATGTCAATCTAGCCCGTGCGTGTTGCATAAGGTTCTTTTTTTTTATATACCACTAAGGTGGCAATCAAGCATACGGCCTGCCTGATGTTAAACAGTCACCGTAGCCTATGGACATTTGCAACACCAGAGGCGTCACTCATGCGTTGCCGACCCTCTAAAAACCTCTTCACGCATTTCTTGAAGAACTTTCTGATCAAAGAGAGGTAGAGTGCTACAAATTAACCGACAGACAGACTGGGAAAGTAAGACCGCAGCCAAATAACCGTTGTTGTATTCCTGTGAGCGAGTTAGATTACTAGAAAGCTCCTGAGGAGGGAGGCAGTGGGGGATCCCTGTGGTGGGCTACTCCTTTTCTTACTAGTGATCACAGGCTTGGTAATTACTTTACATCAGGTAGGTCATGTAGTTGTTTGCCGATGGTGTGCATAAAAAATCGATATATTTTCACACCGTTTTCCAATTCTTCTTCTTCTTACCATGATCCCGTTTTCTTATCCACTTGGATTGACTGGCTCCGCTACCTGAGCTTAAGGACTTGGTAAAAATACCGATTTTGACATAGAGTGACTGACCTCAGACTTCCACAACTCAGAGGGAAAATCAGACCATTGTTAGGTAAGGTCACAAACGTCTTTCGAATTATAATTTCTTGAACGTGTGGGTTCCTCACTATATTTTTCCTTCACCGCGAGCTAGTGATTATTACAAATACATAGCTGGATTCGAACCGCGACCAGTTGGTCAATAGGACGATTCTTTATCCACTGGGCTATCATTGCTCTCTATATCGATTTTTTGACGAGCTCTGTGGCTCAGTCGCGAATGACGTGACTTTAACACCAACGCTTTTCGCAACGGGTTCGATTCCCACACAAGACAAACATTTGTGTGCGTGAACATGTCTGTTTGTCTTGTTCTGGATGTTTGAAGAGAGGTAGGGCGCATCAAAGCAGCTTGTCTGGGGAAGTACCTCCACCTCACAGAAAAACGCATCCAAAATAACGACTCCCTAGAGGATTGTTGTATTCCTCTGTGTGAGTGAGGTCACCAGTAAACTCCTAAGGAGTTGCTGTGTAAGCAGCAGAGGAGGCATCGCGCGAGTAATATATGTTACATGCGCTAATAGGCTACGGTAACTGCTTTACATCAGGTGGACCGTATGCTTGCCAGTGTTATCAAGTCGGGTAAGCTCGAGTTAGCTAAACCCGTTCATGGACAGACTGGAGTTGACTTTGCTTAACCTCCATATCCTATTAAACTGTTACGCGCGACTACGTCATCGAGCTCCACGTTTTGGCGTTTTATTTTTAGAAAAATATGGTACACAAAAGTCGTAGATGCCTATAACAAAACGTCCCTCGACGAATTCAATAACCCGCAGGCAATGGTAACAAACAACGGCTATGTTAGAAGTTCGTTTACAACGTACACCGACAACTGTGTACAGAAACTTCTGCGTTTGTATATTTTGGAAAATGTTTCCAACTGCTTGTCAATCGCTTTTTGTAATAAAGTGAAAATGTTAAACGTGAAAAGTCATTTGCCTTCTTGCGTATCATCTCTCAGTTCTTTATATAAAAAAGTGAATCGTGCTCTATATTATAATATTCTGTTTTATTATATTATGGGCTATATATTACATAGTTTGTAAGTGAAAATTAACGAAATTATGAATCTCAAATTGTGAAAATAATAAATTGAGATACGATTTGATCTAATCTGCTTTGTGTGCTTCCGGTTCAGGTTAAATCAAATCGCATGTAAATTTTATTCGAAAAATAATGCTTGAATCTATTAACTATTTAATAACGAATTGAGTTTATTCTTTGTCTATAACTTCACGCCAAATTCCTTTGCAGGGTACACAGAGAGTGCCGAGTACCACGTGCCCGGATCGTTACACACCTCACTCGCTTCTTTAACATTCATTGCTCTTCTCATACACGCTCGGCGGTTTTCATTCGTTTCATTTATGCTTTACTTTCCTTATTATTCCTCAGCGTCTAAGGGTCGCGTCGAAATATTGAGTAGCCCATAGATAACAGAAACAACGGGAGATGTGACAAGGGGGCGTGGTTGGTGTCGCCGCAATATGCTCAAAACGAGAACATTGCCAAGAACAGTTAGTTAGTTGCAATCAAGTTCGATTGAGATACGTTGCTCCTTGTTTTAGCAAAATGCCAAGTTGTGCTATTGCAATTTGCAAAAATAGAAGTGCAGTGGTCAACTTTAAATCAAATGGAATCACTTATCACCTGTAAGTACAAATAATATTACGTTTTATAAGCATAAATACAAAATTAATTTCAAAAATTCTCCGACGCCATTTCAACCCGAACCTTACCACGATGCAAATTTTAAATAATCAACATCTCATTCTTAAATCATACATTGCTTTTCTACCATTACGCAGTCGCCACCGCTCGTTTCCCAACACGCAATGTAAAGCGAGTGATATTATTCGTTCACTGTGTGTGCCGTAGATAACAGAAACAATGGGAGATGTGACATACCACGCGAGTTTACACCGGGACGGTTGTCGCCGAGTTTCACCCCACCATAAAACACTCACACACTTAAATAAATAAAAAATATCATTCTACGCACACAAGTACAACGACACACATTTGTTAAGACGCTGTTATTGGATGTTTATTTAAACAACACCCAAGTAAGCACGCACTACTACATTTATAAAGCGGCAGAAACAAGCGGCCGTATCTCGAAACTGTACACACAGTGAACGAATAATATTACTCACTTTACATTGCGTGTTGGTAAACGAGCGGTGGCGACCGCGTAATGGTAGAAAAGCAATGTATGATTAAGAATGAGAAATTTGATATTTATAATTTGTATCGTGGTAAGGCCCTGGTAGAAATGGCGTCAGAGAATTTTTGAAATTAATTCTGTATTTATGCTTATAAAACGTAATATTATTTGTACTTATAGGTGATAAGTGATTCCATTTGATTTAAAGTTAACCACTGCACTTCTATTTTTGCAAAAAGGCAACAGCACAACTTGGCATTTTGCTAAAACAAGGAGCAACGTATCTCAATCGAACTTGATTGCAACTAACTAACTGTTCTTGGCAATGTTCTCGTTTTGAGCATATTGCGGCGACACCAACCACGCCCCCTCGTCACATCTCCCGTTGTTTCTGTTATCTATGGTGTGTGCAGTTTCGAGATACGGCCGCTTGTTTCTGCCGCCGGTTAGGGGTGCGCTTTGACTTCACTTATCGATACGAAGTGTCACTAGACTGCTAGTATTAGATAAAAATTATAAGTCTTTACTGTAGTTATTATTTCATCTATATTTTCATCGTCACCCTCGCTGCCAATCCAGCAACTCAACTTCTTGTGACCTCACTAACTCGCATGAAATCAATCATCCTCCAGGGAATTGTTATATAGTATAGTGGGGTTGGCTTTGGTTTTAAGTTGACATTGATCCACTTACACCCCATAAATATTTTATTACAAACATTACACTTCTTGATAGATCATAGATCGATAAAACGTTGTCAAAATCGACAAAGTGATATCGACCCGCGTGTCCCAGCAAAGTCGCTTTATCAGTGTTTGTAGTAGTGCGTGCTTACTTGGGTGTTGTTTAAATAAACGTCCAATGACAGCGTCTTAACAAAAGTGTGTCGTTGTACTTGTGTGCGTAGAATGACATCTTTTATTTATTTAAGTGTGTGAGTGTTTTATGGTAGTGTGAAACTAGGCGACAACCGTCCCGGTGCAAACTCACGTAGTATGTCACATCTCCCGTTGTTTCTGTTATCTATGGAGTAGCCTTAGTAATAATAGGTAACTGTTAGTAGTAATAGGTAACCGTTAGTAAGAATTAGACTACCAAACGCGAAAAAAAATTTTCAAATCCTACTGGCAGTTCCACAGATTAGCGCGTTTAATAAACAAGTAGTCTCTCCCTTTTATATATTAGTATGGTTTTAAACTCAAAGCAAACAAAGGACTGTGCCATTTTGCGATAGGCAGTTTGCAACACGTTTTCATTCTGACGGGTGGGAAACAAAATTTTTTTAATTAGAAAAAGAACTACTAATTCGTCGAGTCGAAAATCTACTGAAGCCTAAGTTACGTTAAGATACATCCAATATAAAGCATATAATCATTAATTACAGTCATCCTCTCAAAAACGATACAGAACGGCTTTATTATATAAACAATTTAGTAAATTCTGAATTTCGACTTTTGGGGCTCTAGCAATAACGCGATAAAGTGAGAAATTATATAAGGCAAAGTAGCTCTAGTGTACCAGTATTAGTACGGAATTACAAACAATCGCGTCCTAGAGGAAATGTATATATTTAATATTAAATAGATCCAAATAAGCCAAATAAAATTAATTCAATAATACAAAGCTAAGCTATAAATCAAACACGACATAATAAAAAAAATAACACACTTTATTTAAATGTACTAACGGTAAAGAAAACTATGCTATCTAACCGGAAAAACTGGAAAAGGACCATTAAAATGCAAGTTACTACGAGTATTACCTAAATTAGATTATTTATTTTTTAAAAGTACTGTTGTCTGAATACGCTCTGCTACGAGTACCAAACTACACACATCAAAAGTGTCTAGGGATCAAGCATTTTTATGCGGATTTCTTGAGATTGAGATGTGGCTTTGTAATAAAAAAATATATAAAATATATAAACGTATACGACACTGGAGAACCCCTGGACGCCAACAGCGATTAAAATCCTGCCAGGAAGTCCATCCTTATAGTGGTGGAACCATCATGGTATGGGCGGGTATTTGGATCGGCGGAAGAACTGAGTTGATTTGGATCAGAGGCAACCTCAACGCTCAAATTTATGCTGAGACGATTGTATCAGACGTCATCGTTCCTCTACAAGTGCAAATCGGTCCCTTATTTCAGTTAATGCATGATAATGCACGACCGCACACCGCAAGAGTTGTAAGACAGACTCTCGCCGCAGCTAACATCAATGTCATGCCCTGGCCTGCTCAGTCGCCAGACTTGAACCCGATTGAGCATGCATGGGATATGCTACAGAGAAGAGCTCTGCCGAATATGGAGGGTATCCAGTCGCAAGAAGACCTTTTTTTGTTGTTGCAACGAACATGGGCGGCCATTCCACAGCGTGATTTGGATGAACTCATTTTGAGTATGCCAAACCGATGTTCTTGTGTTGTTAGTGTTCGCGGTAGAAACACGGATTATTAATTGTTTAAGTTACCCAATAAAATTTTAAAGAAAACTGTTATTTCAGTCTTTTTTTCGAACTTTAATGTTAGTGGTTCAAATGTCAAAAATCCCTTTATTATGAAAATGGCAAATTTCTTTATTAATGCAAAGGTGACTTGGTTTATCGTTACTGTAGACAAACGAAAACACTTTATTTGATGAATCCTTAAAGAAAATTTTAATTAATATCAATCAGGAGAAAAGTTATTGCAAAAATATATGTTGATCCCTAGACACTTTTGATGTGTGTATTTTAAACATATAACGCACCACAGTCACCTACTTTGAAATTCCAACCTAATTATAAACAAACACTCAATTTTCTTGTTCTGCAACTTCGATGGGATCTTATGATGCAGGACGAGGATGCTGACCCTATAGTTAATAGGAACATGAAGAAATTAATGTGCTTTCTAGTCCATTGCATTCTTGGCAGGTGTAATCGCATGTCGTCCTCACTACCGCCTGCAATAAATACTAAGTTTTCGTCGTACAGTAACAATAATTTCATCAAATTTGTACGGGCCCCTTCGATACGACCCGTACACTTTCGTAAACGAATTTGTAAAATAATAATGTAGGTACTGGCGGGCTTGTTCTTCCACCTCCGGTTGTAAGTCGCAGGTGTGGGTTGGTGCAGAATGAAACGCCTGATGCTGTCTTCAGAAGTAATTCTTCCGAGGTCGGGACTTGTCTGGCTTCCAAGTAACGGTGCTGGCTAGTTATCTCTTGTGTGAGCGCTGAGTGTAGCGGACGACTGGTACCGATCGTCAGTGTGGGTCATCTCACAACCTCCTCACGGTGGCTGGGGAATCAGTTCCGAGATAGAAATCTCTCTACTGAGGTATCGATCGCAGCATGTGAATACATACCGGGCGTTGTGTTGGCCGTATAGGCCGAGATGCGCGCTACGTTTCTAGTTCGTCAGAATCGTCTCATGTGTTGTTGTTCGCGAGTAACTCACGAGCGTAAGGGCGTCCGTCCGGCGGCCGAGTATGTAGAGGCGCCAGATTGCGTATATGACGCAAATCCGACGCGTCCGCACGCTCGAACAGGCTTACAGTGAGTCGGCGTATAAATGCGTCCGTGCTCTCCATACGTAGGTCCCTCTGTATAGTGGCGTTCTTTACAATGCGCGGGGCGCCTGTAATCTGCCTGAGGGAGATGCTCTGTTGCTGTTGGATTCTCTCAGCGTTTCCTTTGCTCAGTAGGGCGAACCAAGCTGGCGCTGCGTATGTTAAACGTGGCCGTAGGTAGGTCTTGTATATGCTGAGTTTCGTGTTCAGCGGAAGCTTCGAGGAGAGTACCGGCCGCAATAAAGCGCGCGATGCACGGGTCCTAGCGATGATTTTGTTCGCGTGTTTTTTATAGTGAGCCGCCGGTCGATTTCGACGCCTAGGTAGGTCGCCGATTCGCGCCAAGCTAGCTGCTCACCATGGAGATACAAGGTGGAAGGCTTCTTTACGGAGAGATTCACTAGCATTGCTTGTGTCTTTCGCACGTTAACCGAGAGCCTCCATTTGTCAAGCCACTCGGGGAGCAGGTTTAGTACGCGTTGCATTTTCAACACTGCGAATCTAGCATTTTTGTTGTATGTCAGATACGCTGCGTCGTCGGCGTACAATGCTAATGTGGATTCGTCTGACTTCGGAATGTCATCGGTGTAACGTGCGTACAATGCTGGGGAGAGGCAACTCCCTTGCGGTACGCCGGCTAAGATTTTTCTGGACGTCGAGGACTCTGTTTCTACGGATACGTGAAAACTTCTATCACTCAGGAAGGAGGCTATTATTCGGACTAGTTGGGAAGCGCTGGACGTCGCTAGTTTGTACAGCAGACCGTCGTGCCAAACACTGTCGAACGCTTTCTCCATATCGAGAAATACTGCTACTGTGCTTCCCCTCTGGTTCATACCCTGGGTCATCATGTGCAGCACTCTCAATAATTGAAGAGTCGTCGAATGTTCCGCTCTGAAACCATACTGCTCGTCGCGGGGGGCGATGTGCGGGGCGAGGTGTTTCAGTAGGAGGCGTTCGTACACTTTCGACTGCGTAGATAGCAGTGTAATGGGCCGATAACTCTCCGGTTTCAACACGTTCTTACCGGGTTTAGGCAGCAATATTACGCGTCCGTCTCTGTATATAGACGGGAAGTGTCCAGTGCGATTTATACCGTTGTACAGTCGAGTTAGCGCCGCGACGGCGCGCGGCGGTAACCGACGTAGGGCTTCATTGGTTATTTTATCTGCACCGGGCGCCTTCCGAAGAAAAATAGCCTCGTAGGTACTGTTGCACCATTTCGACGTGAGCTGTATTTTCTGTTTCGTTAGGGCGGAATTGGCGTTCTAAGTGGTCGGCGAATATTTCAGCGCGGTCTGCTGCGTGATATCGCAAAGTTCCATCGGCTGCCAGTAGTGGGCGTACTGGAGGCGGAGATCTCGTCAGCTGCCTGCACAGTTTGTGGATGGAATTCCAGTCATCACTGACATCCTCTATGTGCTGCTGCCAACTCTCCTCTCGATGGGTTTCTAGCGCGTCCTTTACTACGGTCGTAAGGCGATGAAGTTCGGCCTTTAACACAGGACACCGCGTCCTCTGCCACAACTTGCGTAGTCGACGTTTGTCTGTTAGCTTACGCTTGATGGCGTCGGGGAGTGGCGAGTATTGTTGTCGCTTCTTAGTCTCGGTGGAGGACTCATTGAAGGCCGTCTGGATAGTCTCCGTAATAAGCACCGCTAGCCGCTCCACATCATCCGGAGTTGAGATGGGAAACGACGCCGCGAGCCTGGAGTCTACTTTTTCGGTGTACTGGGCCCAGTTGATGAGACGCTTGGGAATTGGCGGTGAGACCGAAAGTGGAGTCTCTGGAATCGTCACGAGTACCGGTAGATGGTCCGAGAACATGCTCTCCAATAGAACCTCTTGCGTAGGTTGGCAGTGTAAGTTCTTGTGAACTATAATATCCAGGACATCGGGTACCGCCGCATCACTATACGGATAATGCGTCGGAACCTCGGGGCCCTGCACGGTATAGCCCCCGCGCTCCGCATCGTCAAACAACCGACGTCCGCTTGGGCAAATGTGCGTGGCGCACCATGCTGTGTGTTTGCAATTGAAATCGCCAGCCAGAAGGACAGGTGTATTAGTCTCCGTATCGACTAGGCGGGTTATCTCCGCCGGGTCCAGCTTCCCAATCGGGGGTCTATAGGCTGCGTACAGGTGCATGGATTGCCTACCCGCGTGGATGTCAACTCCTAAAGCATAAAGCTTGGCCCTCTTGTGGACAGACTCGGTCTCGACTATCTTGATCGGTTGATGGACTAAGCGGCGTCTGACTAGCACTGCCAACCCACGGTAAGCCCTTCCATGGGGAGAACGTTCGTCTTTACGATAGATATGGTAGTTTGGGATTCTCAGCGTAATGGACTCCTTCAGGTGCGTCTCAGACACCAAACATACGTCAATATCCTGCTCCTTGAGTAGCGCTTTCAGCAGAGCAACCTTTTTGTATAGGCCGTCTGCATTCCAGTGCAAAACTCTAAGAGCCCCCATGTTGCAGTCTCAATTGGATGAGCTGAGCCATTCCTCCTAGTAACACTGACAGGGTGTTCTGTCCTGTCCGTACGGCCTTCAATACGTCCTCCATGATAATAAGAGCGACGTCTAAAACAGCAGTAGCGTTGTTGTCGATCGCTCCAGCGCTGGGTGCCGGTATATGCGATGTAACAACCGCCGTTTGCCTCGCCTGACGACCTACTTGTTGTGTAGGGACGCCCGCTTTCTTCAAATCACCTTTTCGGGGTGCTGAAGTGGTTGCGGTCTGGGTCCTTTCGGCCGGTTTTTGCGCCTGTACGGCTTGCGCAGCCTTCCGGGACTTCTTCCTACGCCTCTTCTTCTTGAGAGAGGCGCCTCTCTCGGTGGGAGCGTTCGCCTGTGCCATTAAAGAAGGCGTTTCTGTCTGTAAATCGACTGTAACGGCCTTCTTTGTCTGTTTTGAGGCGCCGGCGGTGATTGCAACCGTCCCTGCTCTCTTGTTTCGCAATTCGCGACGAAACACAGCGCATCTGGGATTGTTGGCCGTGTGCGCCTCTCCACAGTTGGCACACGTCGGCGGCTCCTCTCTGGGACGCGGACAGTCACTAGCAGCGTGCTCTTCTCCGCAGCGCACACACGCTTGTTTGCGGTGGCACATATGCGATGAATGCCTGAAGCGCTGACAGCGGTGGCACTGGGCTGGCCCCTGCCTGCCTCGCCACGCCTCTATCTTCACTTCGGGCATGCACAACAGCTCGGTGACGTCGTATATCCGTGGGATGGTGTCGGAGGTCTTCTTAAGTTGAGCGAAGAAGATGCATCCGGGTCTGCCTTGTCGCGCGCGGATGGGTCGCACGTACTCAGGTACGAAATTCAGTTCCGCTAGGGCTTCTGAGATCTCGTTCGGATCGGTGTCAGACGGTAGCCCTCGTATCGCTACCTTTGCGCTGGTTTCAGCCGGCAACGAATACGAGAACCAGCTGAGCTTTTGAGTCTTCTCAAGATCGTAAAGGTACCTTTGTACGGCACGGTATTCTTCCTCAGTCTTCGGTGTGAACCGCACTCCTCTGCCAAAGGGTCTCGCGTTCGGGCTATGGCCCAGCTTAGACTTCAAGGCTTTGAAGTGCGTCGCCCAATCCGGTAGGGTCTCAACAATGAGCGGTGGGTAGCGCGGGTTTGCTTTCGGCGGCACCGCAGGCTTGCTACTCACCGGCGCCGGCGGTACTTGTGACGCACCGGACGTTGATGTCGACGCCTGCGCTCGTACCGTGTCAGCAAACGACACTGTAGGCACTACGTCGCTCCTTGTCCGCGGGGGGGGGGGGGGGGGGGAGAAGGAGGAGGGGGGGTGGCACTACGTCACTTGACGGCGCGGGGGGAGGAGGAGGAAGCACTATATCGCGGCGACGACTAATGCGCGGGTCGCGTTGCTCCCTCGGGGTGAGCGTCGAAGGGGGAGGTACCTCCATCGGTACACTAAGAGAGGCCGGAGGGCTTGTGAGTGCAATGCGGATTCGCTTTTGCATCTCTGCCTCGGTGTCACTCTCTGGGGACCTCTGGCGCCGTATACCGCGCTCGCATAGTGCGTGCACGGCTTCTTGCGCCTCGACCACTTCCAGTGAGGGGGGGGTTGAAGACCCTGCCGCCACCTCATCCTGGTAGTCACGGATCGTCATCGCGATCCGCTCCGTCAAGGGGTCCGAAAATATGCCCCGCCGGCAGATCTCAGCAAATTTCACCATGTCATCCTCAAGGATGGACTTGGGTGAAATGCCGGAACCCAGCAGGCGCACTCGCGGGACCGCCAAGACGGCCGGGTCACGTGATGTCACCGGCGTCGGATGGAGCAACGCGGACCTAGCACTATCGCGCTTACGCGACGATGAAAGCGACCTGGAGCGCTCGCCCTGAGAAGGGCGCGACGCTCCGGCGCGGGAGGCACCGACGCCGCCGGCGGCGTCGATGCCTTGTCTGTCCCTCTCGCGTGGAGTGTGCGACGGCAGCCTGGTGGCTTCGCCCTGAGAAGGGCGCATGCCTCCGGCGCTGCGCTCGGTCAACGACGAACGGGAAGCAGCGACGCCCGCGACGGCGTCGGTGCTTTTTGTACCCTTCCTCTGAGACATCAGCGGCGGCTGCCTGGAAGTTTCGCCCTGAGAAGGGCGCATACCTCCGGCGCTGCGCTCCGGCTGGGAGGTAGCGACGCCCGCGACGGCGTCGGTACCTTTAACACCCTTCCGCGGCTGCATCGACGCAGATGACGTCTGCGGAGCAGGTACAACGGCGGGCGCACGCGGCGGCTGCGCGGTGGGGGATCGCGGCGACGGCACGGGGGGTTCGCCTCGGCTGGCGGCGACGGGCGTCGGGCGTTTGGCCCCGAGAGGGGCCTTTTTATCTGAGCCCTGAGAAGGGCTCGACATCCGAGGGACGGTCTGTGCTCCTGTATCCGCACTATGGCGGCCAAAAACCTCACGCCCCCAGGCCCTAAGGCCCGAGGGGAGTAAGTGTTAAGGCTTAGCCAAGCGTCGTCAGGGCTGTGGAGTCACCTCTGCAATGCCTTCGGTTTGATTGTACTTTAAAAAGTACAGAAAAACTGTCCGGCGGCGCAGGCGTATCTCTGTTGATGTTTCGTTACGAAACACAACCGAGATACAACTAGCGACACTGGTCAGTCGCGGATCGCACAGGTACTACACGGAGCGAACGTCGGAACGTGCACTCAGTGCGGCGGGCCGTAGCGGTGTGGTACCGATCGCCGCACCGGGGCCCATATTTATACCCCCGGTGCGGAAGCGAGACAACGATAGCCAAAATCGCCCAGAGTTGGAAGAATTACCTTAAGGAGCTCGCTTTATTTGCATCAAAAATACATCGAAGTTGTTCTATTTTTACGTACTTTTGACCCTTTTCCATACAAGTTTATAAAACTTTTGATAAAAGTTATTGCTAAAACCTATGGGTCAGTGAAGCTTACACATGAAATGTTTTATTTCAGACTTAAAACTATGATGATAGGTACTTGTAACATTTACCATTATAGCTGTTGCCGCCACTAATCCAATATTTATATACTTTATTATATATTTCGCTTGCAACAGCTCGTACCTATAACTAATGTAAAGTATAAAACGTGTAAACTTATATCTAATGAACTAATGTGTAAAAACTGTTTGTAAAATGCTTATCCTATGTATCTATATATAAAAAACAACTATAACTATGTGCCTTACTAACTACGCGCGACGGCTTTCTGTTTACATGACATAGTTGTCGCGAACAAAATTTATTATTGCAACATGCCACTTCGATTCGATTTACAATAAATTTAGGTCCATCTCGAACAAAATGAACGGGTAGATGACACTCTTAGCTGGTGATAACATTGAAACTGGTGCCCCATGAACTACTCGAACTACTCCAAAACCAATATTGACCGTGCTAGACGGGAATGGTGGGTCTCTAGTTAACCACATCACATTAGTCTAATTCTTCAAATGTACCATATTATCAATTTATAATATAGTAAGACTAGATGTTCCCCGCGGCTTTGCAGGATGTTAAATTGTCTATAACTTTGCTCAGGAATTGGGATGTGAAATGCAAAAAGATTTTTAAATCCGACTGGAATATCCAGAGATTAGCTCGTTCAAATAAACAAACAAACTCTTCCGCTTTATATACTTAATCTGGCCATAAATACTGTTACAATTAAAAATAAACAAAATATTACATTTGAATTTGGAATCAGTCATTTTTATATGATTGTTCATTGTGTTTTCTCATTTTGGCGCCAATACATTGTACAATATTTTGCGATATTAAAATGGAGTGGGGTGATAAAGAGAACCGAATCGCTGTGATTGCATTACACAAAGTAGGTATGAAGCCAAATGCAATTTTTAAAACTCTCCATACGCTTGGTATTAGTAAAATGTTTGTGTACCGGGCTATTGATAGGTACAATGAGACCTCCTTTGTGACAGAAAAAGATCTGGCCGTCCACGTAGTGTTCGTACGAATAAGGTGGTCAAAGCAGTAAGGGAAAGAATTCGAAGAAATCCTGTTCGAAAGCAAAAGATTTTATCTCGGGAGATGAAGATAGCACCTAGAACCATGTCGCGTATTTTAAAAGATGACTTAGGACTTGCAGCCTATAAGAGACGTACTGGTCATTTCTTAACTGATAATTTAAAAAAGAATAGGGTGGTAAAATCGAAACAACTACTGAAGTGGTACGCAAAGGGAGGTCACAGAAAAATTTTGTTTACGGATAAGAAAATTTCTACCATCGAAGAAAGTTACAACAAACAAAATGATAAGGTGTATGCCCACAGTTGTGAAGAAGCGAGCACGCCTATTCCGAGTGTCCAGCGAGGGCATTATCCTCCATCAATCATGGTTTGGCTTGGAGTCTCATACTTAGGCTTAACTGAGGTGTTTTTCTGTGGAAAAGGTGTGAAAACCAGTGCCGTGGTTTACAAAAATAGCGTCCTAACAAACATAGCAGAACCTCTTTCTCAAACAATGTTCAGAAACAGACACTGTTTTTTGTACATTTAATTACCTTTCGTTTCATATATAACTTTTCCATAATTATCAAAAAGTGTATCATTAATTACATCAAAAGTTTTTGACAGAACTCATGACCTGACTAGGTATTAATATAGATTTTGATCATATCAAATGAAATGTTTATACGAGATTTTTGAAATTAGATACAATAAAACGATTTTATTTAACTGTCCTCATGTAAATAATTAAACTATCTCGATTTGAAATGTATAGTTAGTAGACAAAACTTCAATCAAAAATACTGCATAGACAATATTTTGAGCATATTACCTATCTGTAATCTTATACTCCCACCTATCTTACTGTAGGTCCTCGCAGCGTTGCCAGAGAGAACCGAGTGTCATAAGAGCCAGCCCTTACGCATTTCATGCATACTCGCTTGTTCCTAGCACTCACTACACCTGACCATACCTTTTTTTTTATACTACGTCGGGAGGTATTCAAGCATACAGCCCATCTGATGTAAAGCGGGTACCGTAGCCTATTAACGCTTGCGATATATGAAGTATTACTCGCGCGATGCCTCCTCTGCTGCTTACACAGCAACTCCTTGGGAGCTTACTGGTGACCTCACTCACACGCAGGAACACAATAACCCTCTAGGGACCTTATGACAAAACATAATGATTAATTATTATTCCCATCTTAATTGTAGTTTAACCTCATATATATGCCTAGACCGGCCATAAGTTCTGTTACTTGCGAAGTAATGTGATCTTAATAACATCGTATTTATATTTTTATGGAAGTCTCAGTAAAAAATAAAAAGATGATTCTATTCGCAATGAAGCATATAATCATTTGGCTTTGATACACGCCTTTAATCTGTCTGGCCACGAATTTATGAGTTTACGCACTGTTTCCATGGGAAATTCTGTCACTGCTTGCCCCAGAGATTTCTTAACAGACACAATGTCGGCGTGTTGTTTCGAGCAGGCCACGCCCTATAAAACATATATTTACAATATATATATATATATATATATATATATATATATATATATATATATATATATATATATATATATATATATATATGTATATATATACAGACCTTTAATCTGTCTGGCCACGAATCTATGAGTTTACGCACTGTTTCCATGGGAAATTTAGCTACTGCTTGCTCCAGAGAGCCAGGCTTGGGTAGTTCGTGCCTCGTGACAAGGTGCAGAATCCTGCTGCCAAGACCACGGTACATTTTAAAAAAGTGTATCTCTTGGTATCAAAAGATATACTTTAGCTGAAATCTTCACTTCTTTTAAAAAAAAATGAAGGTTTGTGAAAACTTGAAAAAAAGAAAAGATTTTATGTAACAGTATTTACGGCCAGACTAGTTATATATCGCCAGCGCTGAATTATTTCCACACATCTTGTTACATATTCATCAATTCTATAATGAACATTTTTACGGAAAGTACTTTCGTTGTTTTTTTTTTGAGAAAGCATTTGATAGAGTCGTGCGAAAGAATCTCTGGAACATTTTGCCCGGATATGGGGTTGACGGTGACCTACTCCGTGCTGTGCAATCCACTTATGAGGATTGTACAGCATGTGTGCGGGTGGACGGCAGCTTGTCGCCCTGGTTTGATGTCAACATTGGTGTCAGACAGGGATGCATGCTGTCGGTTCGGCTGTTCATCCTGTATCTGGACAGTTGTCTTCAGAGAATAAGAAATATGAATGTGGGAATGCGAATGGGTGACTCAGTGGTCAACTGCCTGCTTTATGCAGACGATGCGGCATTAATAGCAGAATTACCATCCGAACTGCAAACACTAGTTACAACAATGAAAGATGATTGTATGAAGAAAGGCTTACAATTGAATGCGAAGAAAACCAAGATAATGGTATTTGAAAGAGAGACAACCAGAACGAACACTAGGATTATAATAATAAATATTGTCGGACAATTTACACAGCACCATCTAGCCCCAAAGTAAGCGAAGCTTGTGTTATGGGTACTAGACAACTGATAAACATACGTAAATACATTTTTTTTTTGTAAATACATACTTATTATACATAGAAAATACCCAGACCAATACAAACAGACATGTTCATGCACATAAATGTTTGTACTGTGTGGGAATCGAACCCACGAGCGTTGGTGTCAAAGTAGCGTAACAGCGCGTTTCACCACTGCGCCACCGAGCTCGTCAAATTATGGTTGATGATGTAGTGTTGGAGCAAGTGAATGAGATTGTATATATTGGAAGTGCTTTTAGCAGCAATGGAAGGTACACCGCTGATGTGGAGAGACGAGAGAGTGCCGGGAATAGGGTGAATGGTGCGTTGGGTAAACTTCTAGGCAGCAGAAATCTAAGCCAGAAGGCACAGCTCGCTGTACACAACGCGGTGCTAATTCCAACGTTAACTTATGGAAGTGAGAGCTGGGTATGGCAGAGAGAGCATGAAAGTAGAATAAATGCGGTCGAGATGCGAGCATTGCGCAAAATTTGTGACATAACGCTTGCTGACCTCGTTCGTAATGAAGACGTGAGAGAAAGAGTTGGTCTAAAAGAGAGTGTCGGTGTTAAGATAAGAAAGGGCATGCTCCGTTGGTTCGGACATGTAGAAAGAATGCGGGACTAAATAATGACGAAACATATATACAATGCAAAAGTGGAAGGATGTAGGAGCCGAGGAAGGCCGAGACTAACCTACCATGACCAAATTGGTCGTGTTTTATCAGAAGGTGATGTCAGAAGCCCCAGGAACCGGCGAGCGTGCATGAAAAGAGCTACGAATGTCACAGAAGCGAGTGAAGTATGCAAGGACCGCGTCTTATGGCGCTCGGTTCTCTCTGCCTACCCCGCAAGGGACTTGGCGTGAAGATATACATACGTACTTTCGTTGTGCTTTTTGAAGACATTATCAGGAAAGAACAGAATTGTTTCAGGCAATTTATAATAGAATCGAATACAATTTACAAGAAAAGATCTACCAGTCCTAGCAAGCCCATGTACCGGCATACACAACTTATTTCTGCTTCTGTGTGGAGACCTAGCAACCGGTGAGGACCAATGAGTAAGTACTCAGCACAGGCTATATTACACATCCACAGATAAAGGTAATTGCTTCATATCAGGCGAGCCCTATGCTTAATTGCACATAAGAGTAGTTTAGTATACAAAATACTATAACGTTTAACAGCAGTTTACAAAATCTATAATACTAGCAAACAATGGGAAATGTTAAAACTTTCCCAGCAACGTGTACATCGTAAACTCTGAATGGAAACTTCTGCTTGTTGTCATATTTTGTAAAAAATGCCACGATACAACGCATAATTTTCATTTATAAACTACATTTGTATAACTTTGTAGTTTCAACTTAGATACACGTTGGCGATACTGGAAATCCATATCCATAATAATATTATTGACGAGCCTGGTGGCGCAATGGTGAAACGCGTTGTTATGCTACTTTGGTTCGATTCCTACACAGGACAAACATTTGTGTGCATGAACGTCTTTGTTTGACTTGGTCTTTTCTATGTAATAAGTATGTATTTGCAAAAAAAAAAATGTATTTATGTAATGTATAACACAAGCTTCGCTTACTTTGGGGTTAGGTGGCGCTATGTAATTTGTTCGTCCATATTATAAATGTGGAAATGTGTTTGTTTGTTTGTTCTTCTTTCTCTTCGAAATGGAGCAATTGAGTGGTATAATTATTTGTGTGTCTATATCACTTTTTGATATGTTGGAGTATCAAAAAGTGATATAGGCTACTTTCTATAGCGGTAAAATAGCTCATTCCCATGAAAAAATACGTTTGGTTTCAATTGGACAGCCACAGATAAAGCTACGGGTAACATCTAGTGTCAAATAAAGTCCATGCTAATAATATAAATGTGAAAGTATGTTTGTTCTTCTTTCACATCAAAATAATGCTACGGAGTGATATGATAGTTTGTATGGAGATAGTGGAAAGTTCCGAGAGTGACATAGGCTACTTTCTATACCGGTAAAATAGATAATAAAATAAAATTAATAATTGCTCATTTCCATGAAAAAATACGTTTGGTTTGCCTTTGACCAAGCAGACGAAGTCGCGGTTAATAGCTAGGTTCAATAATGAACATGTCTCGATTCTGATATCTAACACTAGGTATTAGACTTATGATACAATTACTATATTTCAAAGTACACACATCAAAAGTGTCTAGGGATCAACATATATTTTTGCAATAACTTTTCTCCTGATTGATATTAATTAAAATTTTCTTTAAGGATTCATCAAATAAAGTGTTTTCGTTTGTCTACAGTAACGATAAACCAAGTCACCTTTGCATTAATAAAGAAATTTGCCATTTTCATAATAAAGCGATTTTTGACATTTGAACCACTAACATTAAAGTTCGAAAAAAAGACTGAAATAACAGTTTTCTTTAAAATTTTATTGGGTAACTTAAACAATTAATAATCCGTGTTTCTACCGCGAACACTAACAACACAAGAACATCGGTTTGGCATACTCAAAATGAGTTCATCCAAATCACGCTGTGGAATGGCCGCCCATGTCAGTATCAGTCGACTTTGGACACGTTACCGAAGCACTGGTACCGTGGCTGAGCGCCATGGAGGACGGTATCGCTGCACCACACGGAGACAAGACCGATACATTCAAATCACAACTCGAAGAGCTCCAACAATAACCGCCATGATGTTAGCCGTGACGCTTCATCACTCTTCAGGGAACTTAATTAGCGACCAAACAGTCAGAAACCGCTTGCATGAAGTGAACCTTCATTCCCGAAGACCGCTAAGGGTACCACCTATAGCAATGCACAATCGTAGGATTCGATATCAATGGGCTCTTGAACACAGAAATTGGGCAGAAGAACAATGGCGTTTCGTGTGCTTTTCTGATGAGTCTCGTTTTGGTATGAGACCGGATACAAGACGTATACGACACTGGAGAACCCCTGGACGCCAACAGCGATTAAAATCCTGCCAGGAAGTCCATCCTTATAGTGGTGGAACCATCATGGTATGGGCGGGTATTTGGATCGGCGGAAGAACTGAGTTGATTTGGATCAGAGGCAACCTCAACGCTCAAATTTATGCTGAGACGATTGTATCAGACGTCATCGTTCCTCTACAAGTGCAAATCGGTCCCTTATTTCAGTTAATGCATGATAATGCACGACCGCACACCGCAAGAGTTGTAAGACAGACTCTCGCCGCAGCTAACATCAATGTCATGCCCTGGCCTGCTCAGTCGCCAGACTTGAACCCGATTGAGCATGCATGGGATATGCTACAGAGAAGAGCTCTGCCGAATATGGAGGGTATCCAGTCGCAAGAAGACCTTTTTTTGTTGTTGCAACGAACATGGGCGGCCATTCCACAGCGTGATTTGGATGAACTCATTTTGAGTATGCCAAACCGATGTTCTTGTGTTGTTAGTGTTCGCGGTAGAAACACGGATTATTAATTGTTTAAGTTACCCAATAAAATTTTAAAGAAAACTGTTATTTCAGTCTTTTTTTCGAACTTTAATGTTAGTGGTTCAAATGTCAAAAATCCCTTTATTATGAAAATGGCAAATTTCTTTATTAATGCAAAGGTGACTTGGTTTATCGTTACTGTAGACAAACGAAAACACTTTATTTGATGAATCCTTAAAGAAAATTTTAATTAATATCAATCAGGAGAAAAGTTATTGCAAAAATATATGTTGATCCCTAGACACTTTTGATGTGTGTATATATATCGTCATAATTAATACTTTTTTAATTCACTGAAAACATTGTAAAAAGGCTTTTTACAATGTTTTCAGTATATATATATGTGTATATATATCGTCATAATTAATACTTTTTTAATTCACTGAAAACATTGTAAAAAGGCTTTTTACAATGTTTTCAGTATATATATATGTGTATATATATCGTCATAATTAATACTTTTTTAATTCACTGAAAACATTGTAAAAAGGCTTTTTACAATGTTTTCAGTGAATTAAAAAAGTATTAATTATGACGATATATATACACACATCAAAAGTGTCTAGGGATCAACATATATTTTTGCAATAACTTTTCTCCTGATTGATATTAATTAAAATTTTCTTTAAGGATTCATCAAATAAAGTGTTTTCGTTTGTCTACAGTAACGATAAACCAAGTCACCTTTGCATTAATAAAGAAATTTGCCATTTTCATAAAGGGTCTCCTTCAATAACTTCGTGGAACACATTCATCGCCAAATCAGTTGTAGTAAAACGTGTGCCCCTAAGTTAGTATTCAATTTCAGGAAATAAAAGGTCCCAATGTTTGGGTTGTCATCAATTCTATAAGTGTGGACATGTTGACGTAGTGGTAAAGGAAGAAATTGCTACGCGGACGCCTTTAGCAAATATTTTCTAAGACTTTGGGTAAACACATGTATATGTACCAATCTGCAGTCACAGTTCTTTTATCTTCATTAACTCTGTTATGTAATATCCTATATTGCTGGAAAGGTGACTGTTTCCTTGCCAATGGTTCGACCTTTCTTAACTTTCATTGGCATAAGAATGTTAGAGTTATGCTACGGTAAAACTTTCTCTTTCCAGTATCCGTATAGGTACGGACTAACAGACAGACAGCCCAAATATATATTTTTTAAGTACTGGTAAGATATTTTAGAAATAGTCCCATGAATATACATATAAAACATAGATAAATTGATCTTTGCAGTGATTTGCTTTCTTAGCATTACTATTTTAGCCAAATAGAAAGTATAACTTCATGTAACATTAACGATGTCATACACACCACAATTATCTGTAAAAAACATATTCTCGTGACTTCGTTGAAGTAAAAGCCGCATTTATCACAAAATATATTACCTTGTTTTAGTGATGTCGTATAAAATGTAACCTATGCCCCTTGTCGGGGTATAAGCTATTTCCAACTAAATTTCATTGAAACCTCTTAAGGGAATTTCTGCTTACTATCTCGTTAGTTTAGATATTATTTTTGGCGAGAACCCTTAATTTTTTATCGCAGTTTTATATAAAGTATTCTTTGAATCATTTACAAAAAAACTGATAGAGTAAAAAAAATATTAATCATAAATATACATTGATTTGATTTAAAAAATATAAGACGAGTCTAAGTATTCGCGAGGATTAAAGTTAGCAATAAATAATTTTTATCTTTATCTTCTTTCATACTTATCACAAAAATCACAGTGTTATTCCCTCAGTGACCTAGATACGGAACAGAGGGACGAAATAAGCGAAGTGGTTAGAAAAACACTTTATAGTAAACGAAGCGCCGTACAAACCGCCTAAATCGTCTGAATAAACCATTAATCTATCTACTAAACTCATTGATTTATGCGACCACATCAACCATTGTGGGATATTGTGATTGAAAATCATAAGCAGTCGGCATCAGTCCGCATCAAACGGCTATTTTACGTGACAGTGGGCACACGACGGCAAATAGTGGGTCGACGGATATTGATGGCCATGTTATGGAGAAAGATGACTGTGTGTGTGGCGCTATGTGGTGAGTGGTTTAACCTACTAAGCAACATGGATTTTAGGGTGCTGTATTCGAAAGTAAAGGCAAAGATTTTTTGCTTCCTCTTTGCAATGTAGCTCATAAACGGAATACGTTACAGATATGAATATTACTTTAAAAATAACCTCTGTCTAGTCCCAAACTAAAGAAAGCTTTGCACTATAGATGGTTTGCACTATATATGTAAATTCATTGTATTTTGTAAACGTACATACAAATATTTTCATATAAATTATTATAATACGTGGATATACCCAGAGCAAGACAAACAGGCATGTCCGAATTATTTGGTAAGGTCGGTATGAATGTTAGGGAAAAGAAATATCTAGAGCATATATTGATTATACGACTGTAAGAGAGTACGACATACAGGGAGAAAGTGGAAGGCCCTTGCGGTCAAGAGCTACCTGCTCGTGCGCAATTTTGTTCATGCATACAAATATTTATCCTGTGCGGGAATTAAACCCACAATCGATGGTGTTAAAGTACACATTGCTTACCACTTGACCTGTGTATATTTACTACTTTTTATATATGCATATCTTAATTTATCTCACGCCAGGTCTCTTGCGGTTTAGGCAGAGAAAACCGAGCGCTATAAGACCGTGCTTCTTTAACATTCTTAGCTCTTTTCATGTACGGATGCCGGTTCCTAGGGCTCCTAACATCACCATTTTATAAAACACGATCTATCGGTCGAAAAATCGAAAAGAGCCACTTCTCACAATATTATACAATATGATATAATGCTGCACAGAAGCTGATGTAGGTTAAGCATACAGTAGCCACGTCCGTCATTTGTCCGATTCCCCGAATCGCATATACAGAGGAGCTAAGCTTACAGCAACCAGCAACTTTGTTTATGTGAGGGCTCCATTGTATTTTGGAGTCTTCTGCATATTAAAGAAACACAAGAAAAACATGTCATTACGAAATAGTGCTATTCGCCTTTTTCTGCACCATGTAGGGCAGATTTATTGACATATACTAAAAATAAAAAGGGACCCAAAATAGAACTCTGGGGCACCCCGATATTAACTATACCTACTACGTTTAAATTTAACACTATGTCAATAGTTTGCAATCTGTTATTTAAATAAGATTTATTTTTTTATGCAACGTCGGGAGGCATACAAGCCTACGACCCCCCTAGTATAAAGCAGATGCCGTAATCTATTAAAGCTTGCAATACAGTATAACTTGCGCGATGCATCTGCTGCTAACAGCAACTCCTAAGGAGCGTACTAGATCCCACACTCACACGCAGAAACACAACCGTACAAGGAGTTATTATTTGGCTGCGATTTTCTGTGAGGTGGAGGTACTTCCCCAGAGACATTCAATAATTATAGGACCGCTGGAGTAAATATTTTGAAGAAAGATATGACTATGCTCAGGATTCTGAAAGTGTGGCAATGCCAGCGTACCATGTATAAAATTAAATAGTCGATATGAAGTTTGAATAATGAAAATAAATGTGAATCGATATGATTACAGCTTAGAGTTATAGGCGAAGTAGGGCGCATCAAAATAGCCCGTTTGATATACTCTTTGCGCATTCACAAGTTTCTTTCACACTATCCACCATACTTTTTGTACTTTTCAACATTCGTTTACATTTTAGTAGGAAAGACTCGTGTTCGCCAGTCTTTTACTGACTAATACATACGTACGTCTTCAAATTTTCATACCTTCTTATCTTTTCAGGATTTCCGAAAGTAATAAGCACTCGCTGGTGCCTCCTTCTTCAATTCTGCGGGGGCAAATCAGGCTGATCAAATGAGTTTAAACACTCAGTTGTATAGGTGGTTGCTTCGTCTTGGTTTGTTACATAGTCGGTAGATTAGAAGGAATGCAGTAGACATGATTAAATTTTGAATTGTGAAGTTTAAATATTTTTCATTTTTGTTCTTTGCCGCAAGAATTGCTAGTTGTGATTTTTGTGGTTATCAAAGATGCTCGGGAACACTTTATAGTATTGATGAGCTCGTCCTTCATTGAGAAGAAATTGTAAAATGACCTTTACTAGTCAGTAATCGCTTGTAGAAACCTGCGGCAGATGAATCGTTTAGCAATACAACTCGCATGTTTGCCGTCAGCTGAAGTTTCGTCTCATAGCTCTCCAGAGTCGATGATTTTAGGCAAGGCTTTATTTCACTGGCAGCGGTCGATCTTGAAATAGCTGTTAGTATTCGGCGGAAATCGCCAGGCACAAGAATCATTGTGCCTCCAAAACATCTCGAGTCATGAGCCCATATCGAGTGCTTTCAATACCTACGCGTGTATACGCCATTGTTCATTCATCCCTGATGGTCATGATTTTACTTGTTACCAAAATATTGGTCCTTGCTGAATGTTTTGCAATGTTGGATATCGGTTTTTTAGTTGTATAAAGGTTTAACGAAAATTTCAATGCTGCATGAGTCATTCTGAATCCATTAAGCAACATAACCGCCATCCCAGAGAGGCAACTGCAATTTCGCAAATGTTGCGAAAAGTGAGCAAAGTGGGCAAATTCAACGATATGGTGAATGTCTTCCTAGATTCACCAAGCGTATCGAGAAAAAATAAACCATTTCTATCATCAATTGCCTTCGTTAACGTATCAGGCAGTACCTTATGTTCGGGCTTCAACAATGGTACATTCGCTCCAACTGATTGGTTCAATGCATTTTGAACATATTCACATTTCAATTCTCGACTAAAAGCACCGTTCATTCCACGATTTGACGAAGTTCAGCACTCGCCAATACGAACAAAAAAATATTTATTGAAACTTGTCAATACGTTCTTTAGATATCATAACAAAAAGAGCACAGCTGAAAATTGGAAACACCCAAAGCAACGCCCAACTCATCACCCGTGGCGTCTCACAAGGTTCCATATTAGGACCGCTATTGTTTCTTATCTATATAAATGACATAGCAGGATTTGGTATTTATGGTCATGTAACCTTTTACGCAGACTATACATGTCTATTTTATTTCGGTAACAGCATAAATGAAATAACACTACAAGCTCAAGAATATCTTAACATGTTGTTCGAATGGTTTCAATATAACTTGTTAACTATTACCAGAGGGACGCTTTGTACAAAAGTCGTCTTTGTGCAAAGGTACCTCTGTCTCACCTATTTCTACCGCCAAGCAGCTATATTTATATAGCTGTGTTCCGATTTGATATGGCAGAGAAATTACTGGGTACTGTGACGAAACATCCGTAGGTCACAAGATTGGCAGCGCGCAAGTAACATTCCCGTGGTGTTGCGAGCGTCAATAGGCTATGGTGACCGCTTACCATCTAATGCGGGCCGCATGCTTGTTTGCACATCTAGTTGTATAAAAATAACTATTAATATTTCTAAAACTACTACGGCTACGATATCTTCAGGACAGAAAACAAAGTAATGCCTCCCCATGACTCCTTAAAGATTAATGACACTTGAACAGAATACCTGCGAAAAATACCTTAGTCCTAGAATGGACATTTATTTAACATGGAATAAACAAATAGAATACATAAAAAACAAATTAACATCACTTATAGGTTCTCTCCAGAGTATAAATCAATGTATACATAGAAAACTACGTTTCGGTATCTACAACTCCCCGGTAAAGTCATATTTGTTATATCTAATAGAAAGAACATACACATACAAGAACTATAAAGAGCTCAAAATAAAGTACTAAAAGCACTATTCTATTACCCATACTTAATACTAACTCTAACGTAAAATTTTAAGGAGACAAAATGAATAAGTATTCGACAACTTTATTTATACAGTACTTGCATTTTAATTAAGATCATTAGTAAAACCATCCAAACTAATCTATCTTTCACTAAAAGATCACAAGTCTCTAAATGCAGTTTACGTCGACCAGGCTTGCTCGTGTTACCAAAAACTCGTACCAGGCTTGGGACAAAAATTATTACCTTAGAGGGAGCACTCTCCTGCAACAAATTACCTTCTCGTATCAAAAACGCAGACACCTTACATAGTTTTAAATCCAAGTTACGCGATCATATTATTCAAAACTGCTCAATCTCCGAGTAATAAAGTGGGATAAATGTCACTCATGTAGTCCTCTATTTTGTTATGTTTTTAAAGTGCATATAGTGGGTAATACGTAGGTATTGCCAAACCTTATTCCGAGATCCAGTATACACTAATTTACTATCAAATTTAAGTTCGGTTGAAGGTTAATAGTTTTAAGAGAGGTAGGGCGCATCAAAGCAGCCCGTCTGGGGAAGTACCTCATCCTCACAGAAAACCGCTGCCAAATAACAACTCCTAGAGGGTTGTTGTGTTCCTGTGTATGAGTGAGGTTAGCAGTAAGCTCCTAAGGACTTGCTGTGGAAGCAGCAGAGGAGGAGGCGAGTGTAATGTTATTGTTTACTCGATGTCAGGCACCTCTTTTATTAATGGTGTCCACAGAATACCAGCGTCGAGGCACTTCGTGCCGAGACATTATGCTGAGTGGAGACCTATTTGGTACACACACTGTAATTTAGCCTTAAGTTTCAAATTTATGTAAAATTTTTGTGTTGCCAAATAAACGTTTTTCTTTCTTTCTTTCTTTCTTTCTTTCAATATATATATGCGATAATAGGCTACGGTAACTGCTTTACATTAGGTGGACAGTATGCTTGCATGACTCCCGACGTTGAATAAAAAAAAAGGTGTTTAGAGCATACTCCACCACGCTGCTCAAATGCGGATTGGCGGAGACCAGTGTTTTCAAGCCGCCCGAGGGCGTAGCTTAACGACTGTCATCTATCCACAACAGCCGGAGCCGATGGCCTAACGTGCCCTCCGAAGCACGGAGAAACTTGAGATAGATAAACCCATCCATAGACAGGCTGCGGTCCACGTTGCTTAACCTGCGTATTTGTTTAGAACGACACGCGCAACGACGCGATCGAGCTCATAATACACAAGATATCATTGTCGGTATATGGATATTAAAGTTTCTTTAAAATTAATTTGCATTAATTAGACTTCAGGGAAACACTTCAAAGGAAGGAAATAATTAGTAAAGTTGTGTCATTATGACAATAAGTAATTTTTGTTGTCTAATTCAGGCTTCAGGCTTAGGTGGCGGACACCGCCAGCCCAATGGATTAGGAAACAGGACGGCGCTAAGAAGAATATACTCGTATTTAGGAAATGACATTGACTAAAATATTTCATTGTAATAGACCGCAATAAAATGAATATTGCCTGAAGAAATAATTTAAACCTTTAATAGCAACGTCGTCGGGATGTATACAAGCGTACGGAACTGATGAGAAATGTTTACTGTAACATATAATCGTTTGTAACCCAAGAAGTACCACTTGCATTAACTTGGAAACTTCTCAGGAGCTTACTCATTAACTCATTCACTCGCAGGAATACATCAACTCTTCATAGATTCATTATCTAGCTGCGTTATCCTGTAAGATGGAAGTATTTCCTTTACACTCCCAGTATAACCAGGCAACTTCTTATAGTCTACTAACTTACAGTAATATGGGACCCTATCCCGTAGGTGGAGTGGTCGGGTTTAGCTTAGGGTCTTAGATACAAATGAGGTCTTTCGGTTCGTAATGTCTGAAGTATTAAAATGTCCATTGTCAAAATGATCAAAATGCCTATTTATAAAGGTATAAACTATTAATTTAAAATCGTGGTATTTTTTATTTTTACTATTTTATTACATTAATTATTTATTATTTTATACATTTTTTTTTGTTACGATTTAATGTTATGATAATTTTGATGTGTGGACATTTTACGAGTATACTGATCCTTTCAATAAATAGACATTTTAATATTTGATATTTTAATACCTCATACCTTACAAACGAATAAATGAAGTAGTGGTTCAAAAGCTCAGTTTAGCATCTGTGATATTACATCTAATGGCCAGCAGAGAGCTAGTATCGCCCTTTATATCTGAAATAAATCAAAGCTCTGAGCATTAAATCTCCCCAAGATCCCTAACTCTATTGAGTGACTGCTCGATAATGCAATATTTGAACAAATAGGATGAGCCTCTATATACGCTATGGGATCTATAAAAGCGTGTGTAAGGGCAGGGTTCCCAAGTCTTATCAATAGCTCCTATCTTCCGTAAAAATATATTCCTAAAACCGCAACAAAAATAATTACGTGTATATTAAAACAATGTTTAGCATATAGGACAAGTTAAGAAAGTCCCATTTACGTAAATTTGTAGTCTCATCACAAACAGCAATCAAAAACCATTTGCGAAAATATTTGTTTACGGAACCCGCGGTGCGCGAGTCGGACTCGCAATTGGTGTTTTTTTTTCTATATGCAATTCAACTTTTCGTAACGTTTGCTACCCCTGCTGATATTACTCCTTAGGTAAACTCGCTCACTTGAAGGAATAGAAATAGGTTCTTTGATTGCGGTTTTCGGTGAAGAGAAGGCAATCCCCAGTTGGGCTGTTTTAACATATGCAGTGATAGTATCAAAATTATTCATTGGTATACATTTCAGTAATTCATCATCTTTTCAGTTACGGACATCTACCCCTGAACGTTATACCTTTAGAATTTCACCACTATTGCTCCTGTGTCACTTGTATCCATCGGCTCCCTGCGATCAACAAGAGATCATCGGTCCATCGAGTGGAAGACAGCCCTGCATTCTCCATTTCACGTACGCCATTCGTGTTATTTTTTTTATATAGCGTCGTCTATCTGATGTAAAGCGGTTATCGCAGCCTATAAACATATGCAATTGCATTAACTACCACTCGCACAATGCCGCTTCTACTGCTGAAATGGCAACTCCCTAGGACTTTACTGGTAGCCTCGCTCACAGGCAGGGTTGTTGTAACACTGTAAGGAATTGAAATTCGGCTGCGGTTTTCTGTGAAGTGGAGGTGATTCCCCAGGCGGGCAACTTTGATGTATCCTACCTCATATCACACAGATATATTCATGCACACTAATATTTCTCCTGTGTGGTAATCGAACCTACTAGCGTTGGTGTCAAAATAGCGTTACCAATCACTGCACCACCAAGCTCGTCGTAGCTTATGCATTGCCACTTTAGCCTACCGATGCTTAGAGTTACGTCAACGAATATTAATTAAAAATGTAGTAAACAATATGCAACTCGTACGGTACCCTAATGGCTTGCTGAATTACTAATTTGTAACAACTTTGTTGTTATCCGTGTCGCCATCAGAGGGGGACATTAAAAGTTACTGTTTATGAGCCCATAGTTAAATGGCTAGCAAATTGCCACTTTAACATCAATAGTCGTGAGTTCGATTCTCGCAAGTTATATACCAATCTAACCGAACACTGCGACTTCGTTCGCGCATATTCCATGGGAATCACTTTTTCTTAATTTTATTTTGCTCGATTTATAGGGCTCGTGATATTGAATCGCCTAACCATCTTTAAGAATTGGGACATCAAACGCAAAAAATATTTGTTCAAATCCGAGGGGTAGTTCTAGAGGACGGACGGACGGACAGCGGAGTCTCAGTAATAGGATCCGTTTTACCCTTTGGGTACGGAACCCTAAAAAAGACTCAAATTAGTAACTTCAATGAAATTTGTTAGTTTTTGAAGATAAACGGGAGCAAAAATAACCATTTGTACTCTATATATCTTCATGTTAAAACCCTTGTTCGGTAGGTAGAATGAACCGAGCATCACATGACTCGATCCTTATATAACTTACTTCCTTCTTACTAATTTATAGACCTCTTATGTACAAACACTGACTTTAATACAGCTAATAGTAGTAGTTTCTAAGAGAGGTAGGGCTCATCAAAGCGGACCGTCTGGGGAAGTACATCCACCTCACAGAAAACCGCTGCCAAATAACAACTCCCTAAAGAGTTATTGTTTTCCTGCGTGTGAGTGAGATCACCAGTAAGCTCCTAAGGAGTTGCTGTGTAAGCAGCAGATGAGGCATCGCGTGAGTAATCCTACTAATATCATAAATGCGAAAATTTGTATGTATGGATGTTTGTTGCTCTTTCACGCTTAAACGGCTGAACGGATTTGAATGAAATTTGACACGTAGATAGATTATGATCTGAATTAACACATAGGCTACATTATTTGACTCTACGCGGGCGGAGCCGCGGGCAGCAGCTAGTACTTAATATATTACTAGCGTTAATGGGCAACGGTAACTGCTTTACACCAGGTGGGCTGTATGCTTGTATGCTATAATAAGGTCTCCATTTAAAATATAAACTGTTGTGAGAAAGCAATGCTGTATACTAGGGGACAAAGACCAAACCAATATTCACTAGACATTTTTTTAATATGAAGGATGGTCGAGAAAAACTTGAATAATCAAACATGAGTAAATTTTGTATTTACGAGTATGTTATATATGTATTCATGTAAATATATCTACGGTATATATGTGTGTATGCGGTATATATGTATTTATTTAAAATTTATTTAGGCACGTACTGCTGTCCGCAACTGATGAGATGTCCCACTGCTGAGGGTCAGCTGGAAGAGATCTCTTTTAGAGATAAGCTGGCCTCTGTACTGTCTGTATCATACATTGTGACTTTTTTGTATTTATATGTGCAATAAAGAATAGTAAAGAAGCTAGAAAATCCCTATAAATGCTTTCAATATTTAAAAAAACATTAAGCTATTTTCGGTGACCATCCAATACGATGCTATTGATGATAATAACATAAAAAAAGAACAAATGAATTAACTGAAGGTTAATTTTCATAAATCGTGTACACGTGGAATGTGACTTGACATGCCTTAACTGAATGAACAGCTTAATTACATAAGCTATAGTTTGATTGTACCCAACCTCTCATACTGCGCGACGCCCGTATTTGCTCCAAATTGATTTGATTAAATCCAACACACGTCCTTGCATATTATGCCTCATGCTCACACATGCAGAACTGAGTACCAGTGTAATGATTTTGTACGTGATTATCCTAAATGTATGTCTATATATATATAATATATAATCCCTGTCCAATCAATTCGAAACTTAAGTGTTGTGATTTTAATAATATACGAGTATCTTAATGTAATATAATGAGAAGGCAGTTTTCTTTTGTACTCTTGACTTTTCTTTGTGCTGGAAAGTCGGTAGTCTATCTATCTATAATATTGCTGCTTCTAATTTTTTACATTACTTTATGTTATAAAATCTGTAATTTGACAATAAGTTTAGTCTTTATAGCTTTAAATTTTAATACTTTTGCCAAATTTCATGATCCTAGATCAATTGTAAGTTCTCTCATGATTTTTAATCATAACGTGTTGAAAACAGACAGGAATATTCGAATTTTCCTTGTACTTCTGCTTCTTGTTGGACTAAATCCGCAATCCTCTCTGTTTTAAATTCGTAACTTCCTTTGCACATTTACATAATATTAAATGTACATACATACATATCATCACGCCTGTCTGCTATTGGAGTAGGCAGAGACTATGGAACGCCAGATGCACCGATCCAAACATACCCCTCTCGCTTCTTTCACACCCATGATTCTTTCATACCTCATGCAAGCTCTTCGGTTTTGGGTGCTTTTGTTTTAGCCCTTTTTCAACACATCACCAATTTCATCCACACATTTGTGTCCGTCTAGGGCGGCCCCTCCCGAAATCTCTATTTCCTCTTAACTGATACACTTCTTTCGTCACTCTTTTATCATTTATTCTTTCTTAATGACTAAACCATCTCATCATACCCTTTTCAATTTTTGTCACTACATCATCTTCATGTCACAAAGTTGCCGTATCGTGCTGTTCTTTACTCTATCATTTTCACTCCACACATACTCCTCAGCGTTATCACGGCGTTCACCCTGCTTTCATGCTTCTTCTGCCATACCTATATTACCCTGCCGTACATCAATGTTGGCATATATGTCTAGTGGTAGAAACTCCTCATAGAAGTTGTTAGTTTAATTCATAAAAGCTGCTGCGCCGTTGTGGTACCTACGTTTTACCAAGGATTTTATTCCTCCTATGACCTATCTCTGTGTTTATTAGATGCCAGCTTTGTTTATAATTGCTATTGTCCTTGTGAGTATCCAAACTAGCAAAGCAATTTATGGTAATCGCCTGCTAACTACAAAGCGACGAGAACTATTTGAATAACTTTATGAGAGCTGATTCTAGTTACTATAAATACAAAATAAGTCTAATCCGACCATATTTCATAACTTAAATGGATACACCTAGTTTACATATGTAAATTATCATATAATTTTATGTGCTAGGTATATACCTAAATATATCCACATAGAATCAGTTAAGAATGCGCAAGCTTGCATTGCCAGAGGAACACCTGGCTCGTCAATTATATAGCAATTTAATATATTTTTTTAATTTGTCGGCCATTTTGACCATGTTCCTTAAGAGATAGGAACGGTGTTCCTGAACATTCCTGTTCTACTTTTTTATGCTGAATCCGAATTTGAAGTCAAAATTCGAATATTCGAAAAAAAAACGCACACACAGACAAACATAGATTTCATATAGGACCGGTGTTCCTGAAAATGATCACTCATGGTACCGAATTCTCTCAAGATTTAAATATTCTATAAGTCGCCTAGTGCTCGAAGTTCGACCATAATTCCTCAATCTTTAAGATTGAACGTTATTACGATTATTTTGTCAACGAATATACCTCTGTTATCATTGCATATATTACTATATAATTTAGTGCTATTACGTAAGCTACCAGTGTCTACAAATACGTCATTGGAAAAATATATTATAGGTATAGCTTGTTAAGTCCTATAAAAAAACCATTACGCGTCGTTTGACATATTATTCAGTTTTAATTGATGTAAAACATCTATTGGTGCGTCTTGGCAGTAAAATCGAACCGTATGCTGTGACGACAAATGGCATGACGCTCTCTCACGCCGTCCCCTCTACGTCGCCACTCTCGACTCTCTTGCTTGTTGCGTGCGCACACTAGACACGTTGCTATTCTACATGAGCTGTTTCAGATATATATAAATATATCTGAAGGTTTCAGATTTTTATTTATTAAAAATTTGACTTTTCACTAAGATATTTCACATCAGAATCTGTCGGGCGCCCCGTGACGGCTACCTTTTTTTATTGTAATACCGGCTACATGTTTCGCCGAAGTGGCTACATACCTAGTCTTGCCATAAATACTTAAACAAAGAAAAAAAAATTTCTATTGCAAATAACATTTATTACTTTTACAGTGTGTTAGTTTAATACATAAATATAAAATAATTTAAAACATAAAAAGCTTATTCGAAGTGGTCTCCATTGGCTGCCATAAACGTTGAGGCCAGTTATATATAAGCACGCACTCTTTCCATGAGAAAATTCTTCACTGCCAATCGTACGGATTGTTTTAGGGACTCCAAATTATCATGGCGTTTAGAGCAAGCCGTCCTCTCTAAAACTGACCATAAATCATAATCCAGCGGATTAAGATCGGGACTAGACGACGGCCAGTCTTCAGCTCTGATGAAGTCCGAAACGTTCGTTTCCAACCAAGACTGCGTAGACCGAGCTTTATGAGCCGGCGCCGAGTCTTGCTGGAAGGACCATTCTTGGTTATTGAACATGGTGTTGATAAGGGGTTTCACTACCTTCTCAAGAATGGTATCTTGATACACTTGTGCCGATATTTTGATACCTTTTTTACAAAAGTATGGCTCAGTCACTCTTCCTAGCTAATACCCCAGCAAACTATCACTGAAGTCGGATAGTGCCCACGTTGCACTCTCATCGACTAATTGGGAAGCTTCCTTAGAGCTTTGAGCATAAATACGGTCATTTTGTTTGTTAAAATATTGCTCAATTGTAAAAATTATCTCATCCATAAACAAAATTTTTCTGTGACCGAGAGGGAATCGAAACAACTACTGAAGCGGTACGCAAAGGGATTTGCGTACCGCTTCAGTAGTTGTTTCGATTTTACCACCCTATTCTTTTTTTAATCATCTGTTAAGAAATGACCAGTACGTCTCTTATTGGCTGAAAGTCCAAAGTCATCTTTTAAATTACGCGACATGGTTCCAGGTGCTATCTTCATCTCACGAGATAAAATCTTTTGCTTTCGGACAGGATTTCTTCGAATTCTTTCCCTTACTGTTTTGACCACCTTTTTCGTACGAACACTACGTGGACGGCCAGATCTTTTTCTGTCACACACAGAGGAGGTCTCATTGTACCTATTTATAGCCCGGTACACAAACATTTTACTAATACCAAGCGTATGGAGAGTTTTAAAAATTGCATTTGGCTCCATTCCTACTTTGTGTAATGCAATCACAGCAATTCGGTTCCCTTTATCACACCACTCCATTTTAATATCGCAAAATATTGTACAATGTATTGGCGCAAAAATGAGAAAACTCAATGAACAATCATATAAAAATGACAGATTCCAAATTCAAATGTAATATTTTGTTTATTTTTATTTGGAACAGTATTTATGGCCAGACTAAGTAGTTTATTTACCTATTTTAATGTACTAGTATATTATAAAATTTACTCACTTTTAAGCCAAAGTAAGTTAATTCACATGATTTACTCACAAAATATACAATGTAAGTATAAAGTAAACAATGCATATTTAATTTCAACAATATTATTTAAAAACTCTTTAGTGAAAATCTATAATCTGAGTATGAGTTTTTGATCACAGTCTAATATGTCAGCAGATTGGGACAGCATGTGTGACTACTTTGCTTCCGTCCCGTGGGGGCAGCGTTGTTTCAGTGAAAAAGATCTTACGGCGAGTGATGCGGCGATTGTTGACGAGATCTGCGTTGGCATGGAATACTATATTCCTCACTCCGATGTCATGGCCCGAGACGCCCTTGGATTAATCGCGAGTGCGCTGTAACAAGCAGGCGGCGTATCGCGCTTGGGCCAGGGGTCGTGCTCTCAAAGATCTGAATATTAATCACAAAAACAAAATGCATTAAATTTAGTCTTCCAAATGTGACTTCTGCTAATACAGAAATTCTCATTGGGAATAATAAATTAGAATTTGTTAATAATACTGTGTTTCTTGGAATTACAGTAGACTCCAAAATACAGTGGGGCCCCCACATAAATAAACTTGCCGGTAAGCTCAGCTCCGCTGCATATGCAGTTAGGAGAATCAGGCAATTGACAGCATTATGTCGTTATACCATACGACTGTTGTGGGTAACGGTGGCAGACATTGAAACAATTTTTATATTACATAAAAGAGCCATTCGCTCTATTTATAACATGGTCTCCAGAGAATCCCTCAGAGAACTGTTTAAAGAAATAAATATCCTCACTGTTACTTCTCAATATATTTATGAAAACATAATGTATGTCCGTAAAAATTTAAAGTCGTTTTCAAACTTCAGCGAAAAACTTAGAAGTAGTAATAAGTTGTGTATGCCGGTACATCGGCTTGCTAGGACTGATAGATCTTTTCTTGTAAATTGTATTCGATTTTATAATATGTTGCCTGAGACAGCTCTGTCCTTTCCTGACAATGTATTCAAAAAGCACATTAAGAATACTCTCTGTAAAAGGGCTTATTATAGAATTGTAATAAATAGAATATGTAACTAAATAGTTAATAGATTCAGGCGTTACTTTGCGAAAGTCCAATTTACAGGCAATTTGATCTAAACTACTTTGTGTGCTTCCGCTCCCGATTAGTTCGTGCGATCTACTGCCGGCCAGCACCCACCAACTACCGTTAGAAGATGCGTGCCGCCGCTGCCATGGCTGTTCCGGTCATCTCTGCGAGTGTTCGCCATCTGAAATATGAACCGCATGCACCCGCCACCGTTGCTGCCCTGGCTGCTCCGGTCGTGTCCGCGAGACGTGTTTCGCCTCTCCACGAGGCATCCTCAGGCGCTATAGCTGTTAGTAGTTGGAATAACATGCTATACATAAATTCAGCACAGACGGCCTATAAATAATCTTTAATTTTACCATTAGATATCATTATTGTACCAATATGCTTATCTGATTTTTTTGTAATATCTAATTGACAATTTTAGAAGAGATTGGCAAGTTTCTTTCGGTATTTGCTCTTCGCCAATGGCCATTTCACAGACGACCTATCAATAAACTTTAATTTTACCACTGGATATCATTACTGTACCAATATGCTTATGTGAATTTTTTGTAATATCTAATTGACAATTTTAGAAGAGACCTATATTGGCAAATTTCTTTCGGCATTTCTTCTTCGTCAATAGTCATTTCCAAAACGCTAGTAGATTAAAAAAAGAAAAAAGTAAAATAAGAGAATTAAATAAGATACAATAAGATATTCTTTCAAAAATATAAGACGTATCTAAGTGCCCGCGAGGGCCCCATGACACATAAAGCATTTTTGAATTAGCTGAAACCAGCCTATAATACTGCCGCCAAGGTCTGCAATAAGGCACATATAAGAGCGTACGTCCAGCGCGGCCGACTCGTGGCCCGAAACTAGTAGCGCACCCTACTGGGTCGCGTAACTAGCGGCAACTAGCCAAAGCCGTGCAGGTGAACTTCTGCAAGTCCTCGCTGCCTCCTGAGATGCCCCGATGACTTACTGGCGCATCAGCCGCAGGAGAAAGCTGATCTTATAGACAGTCTCTTTGCGGCTAACTCCCGGATCTATGACTGTGGCACGCAGCCACCATCGATACCTTTCTATGGTTCGTTATGCCAGATATTCACATCAGACAGCGCGATGTGCGTTTTCAGCTACTGTCACTCGATGTCCGTAAAGCCAGTGCTCCTGATGGTATCCTAGCGATTGTACTGAAAAAATATGAAACGGAGTGGTCCCTGGTGTTGACGCGCCTCTTTCGTTTCTCATACTCGACCGGTTGTATTCCGAAGGCTTGGTGGCCAATGTGCAGCCGGTGACCAAAAAGGGAGACCGTTCCGACCCATCAAATTACCGGCCCAGTTCAGTGTTGTGTAGTCATGGAACGGATCCTTATCAATCAATTGATCCGTTACCTAGAAGATCACACTTAATTAATGATCGTCAATATAGTTTTAGACCGATACGATCGACAGATGTGTGTCTTCTAGCGTATGTGACGTACCTCTGGGAGGAGGCAATCGATAAACATGTCGAATCTATGGCAGTCAGCTAAATCCGATCCGATCAAATGGCTTGGTAATAGATATCGCCAAGCCATTTGATCGGATTTGGCATAAAGCAGTTCTCTTCCGGCATACGGTCTGCCCCTCCAGCTTTGTAAGTAGATTGCTGGCTTCCCGCATGAGCATAGAATCCGTGTCCTTACAGATGGATGCGCTTCGCGGTTCATGTCAGTGAATGCCGGGGTCCGTCCTGTCGCCCACCCTCTTTCTTCTTCATATCAATGACATGCTGCCACTTGGTAATATTCATTGCCATGCAGATGACAGTACGATCCATGGGCGATATTTCGGACGGCCTGATGCTCGTCGGACAGAAATCGGTGAGAAGCGCGGGAGTCTTGTCGTTGAGCGAAATCGGGTGTTGAATCTCATTAGTAAATGGGGTTCCAATAACCTGGTTAAGTTTAATACTGAGAAAACTCAGGTGTGCGCGTTTACAACAAAAATGTCCCCATTACTTCCCACTCCTAGTATTTAGGGTGCTACCCTAACTAAGTATAGTATAGAGATAGCCTGAATATGCTAGGTATGGATATTCGTTGCGATCTTAACCAGTGTAATTACATCGAGAGCCTCATTTCAACAGCTCTCTCAAGTTCGGGTCTGCGTGGAGTATTGCTCGCATGTCGGCTCCACACAGTATCTTCTCGAGGCTCTTGATAGGTTCCAGCGAAGGGCTATCCGCGTAATCAACGACGAAAAGGTCACCAAAAACCTAGAACCTCTTCAACTACGCAGGGACTTTGGCCTTTACCATGGTGACTGCTCTGAAGAACTGTTTTCCCTTATCTCACTCTCTCCTTTCCGTCAGAAAGCACACAAAGTAGTTAAATCATTGACTATAGACAATATATGAATTACATTCGATTTGTGGGAGAAATAAGTACATTATATTATTGTTTTATTTTTATATAATGTATCTTTAATTACATTTTTTTTTTCTATCTATCTATAACTTCACGCCAAATCCCTTACGGGATAAGCAGAGAGAACCGAGCGCCACGTGACTCGATCCTTACATACCTCACTCGCTTCTTTAACATTCATTGCTAATATTTTATATTAAATATTTTTTCCGGTCATTTAATAAGCGTGCACGGGTATGTGGATCCAACGCGTATAATTATAGTATGTCCGCCGTGGCACGTTCCGAAGGACATCAATGGTATAATATACATACATGGAAGTATTGTAAATATGTGGGAAATTATTGGACTATTTTAATGAGAACTGAAATATTATTTGTACTGTAATATTACACAGGAGAGATTGGCGCCTGTCATAATTATCATATCTGATTGCTACTCCCGGCAGACGGTGGCGCGCCACTCGCTGGATGGACACGCGAAATGCCAGAAAAAGTGTGCAGGGGGCAACACCAATTTGAGTGATTCAGTGATATCGAGAGATGTGCTGCGCTTTCTCTGAAGTTACTCGCGACGTTATGCCCTTTAAAACTTCCAGTCATGAGCATTGTTCCACGATTCCTTTTTAAACAGCCAATAAATGTAAATTCCCGCTTCAGCTCTCTGTACCAGCAGCTGGAACCAAAAGCTGCCCAGATTGTGGTTCCAGCTCGCCACGATCGGGGCAGCTGTTTACGCGGTTTATTATTAATATTCCTTATTCTTATTACTTTCTAGAAAATAATCTCATTTAAACATCGAGTATCCATTTTTTCTACGATCCGTGGTTTGATCGTCCACCTAACTAAACTTCTGTTTGTCACTCGGACCACTCTAGTTCACCTTATTACTTTGATTCAATTAATCAAACTGGACTTTACTCTGATCAGGTAGAGTTCAATTTCGTATGTACTTGTGATAATGATATATTTTGCTAACCTAATCTAGGCATTGTCCGTAGTAAACCAATTAATAATGCGGGCAACGTGTCTACGAGTATGTTCCTTATGAATATAGGAGTCAAGGTCTTGTTCGGAGTACATATACCTGAATACCAATCGTGTTATTGTTCTTTCGGATGCCACTTACGTAACCCATATTTACTAATTTAGTGGACATATTGAGATCAAAGTGGCAGCCTAAGAAATAAATAAAGTAGAGGTACAACCCCAGTCGCGCTGCTTTACCTCTCTTATAAACACCTAAATCAGGACAAACAGACTTATTTAGGTCATGTTATTCATCAGTAAAACTATATGTCAGCAACCTAATAACTTTATCTATCTATCTATATATACCATTGCCATTAATCGCTCCGCCACTAAGCTCCTCAAATTTTCAGAATCTTCTTAGCATTATCCTGTTTCCTAATCCATTAGGTTTGGTGGCATCCGCTACCTAAGCTAAAGGATTTGGCGACGATACTGATTTTTCCGTCGACCGATGACATCAAAAATACGGCCAGAAGAGGCTGGATGCGGTAAACGGAGGACCGCACATGGTGGAAGGCATTGGGGAAGGCCTATACCCAACAGTGGGTATATACAGGCTGATGATTATTATGACTGATTAACCTAGAGGAAAAACCAGATTTTTCTTATGTTAGGTCTTCCGATACAAGTTTTTGGACGTGCGGGTTTCAAGATGATTTCCTTCCCTGCCGAGGAAGTGATATAATTACAAATATATAAAAACACGAATTTAGTGGTACACATGCCAGGAATAGAGACCAGTTGGTCAATAGCCCGGTTCTTTAACACCGCTCGGCAAATATTGAGAACATTGTATAAAATATATTTCATAGTAACATTCCACGCGAACAAAGTCGCGAAGCCTATCTATTCTATAACAGAGTCATGAACTTTGCCGTGAACAATTATGACATTTATCTTTACCTACCTTTATTCAAAGTACCGGTAGTCTGTATTCCATTCTTTGTAACTGTTTTACGTGACAGTTTTGCCAAGCAGCCGCGATAAATCGTCCTCGATTTCGTTAAACCGCTGAAATTTTGCAAAGCCAAACTTGTAAAGGCCGAACGTGATAGGAAAACGAGTTAGCAAAGGGTAAACACCTTTGTTTTTTAACGTAGGCTATACAGAACTATTATACCCAAAGTTCTTTGTTGTTTCCAAGTGTTATTGACGGCTCTAATCTGGGCTTTTGAAGAGAGTGGTACAAAATTCTGTGAATTTTCTGGGTGTATTTTATTTCCTTGATAGAATAATCCGTATGCATGATATAGCGCCAAAGTTGTGGGTTAACACAGCAACTGCTTAGGAGCTTTTTGGAGGACCTCACTCACACGCAGGAATGCAACAATCCTTTAGAGAGTTGTTATTTGGCTACGGTTTTTCTGTGAGGTGTAGGTACTTCCCCAGACGGGCTGTTCTATGTGCCATACCTCTCTTAAAAACACTCAGACCAAGACAAATAGACATGTTCATGTACACAAATGTTTGTCCAGTATGGGAAGCAAACCCACGAGCGTTGGTGTCAAATTATTGTAACAGCGCGTTTCACCACTACGCCACCGAGCTCGACAATTGGATTGGATGATTTCTTTGTGAGCTCATATTTTTATATAACGTGTGCCACCCATGATGAAAACACAGTAACAAATAGAAGCTGTTAAACTCACTCACTCATAGAAACAAAATAACCCTCCAGGAAATTGATTTGACCGCAGTTTTCTGTAAAATAGATAAAATACCTGTCAATTTACAATAACGGTAGTTCTTAGAAAGTTATTATGACTTTTAGAGCAGAACGTTCAGAAAATATTTTTTGTTAATTACTAGTTTTTCTTTTGTATTGTCATTCATAATTATCAATAACATTTAATAGGAAGAACTGAACGTACTGATGTTTGCAATAGATGAATCTCCCAAATCAGTATCTTAAACCTGATATGTAAAAAAATTGCAATTACTCGCAATCTGAGATTTGTGCTTGAAAGTGCACAATGAATCTATCTATCTATAACTTCACGCTCTATTCCTTGCGGGGTAGGCAGAGAGAACCGAGCGCCATGTGACTCGTTCCTTACATACCTCAGTCGATTCTTTTACATTCATTGTTCTTCTGATGCACGCTCGCCGGTTTCTATGGCTCCTGATATCACCTTCAGATAGAACATGATCAATTTGATCATGGTGGACTCCTACATCCTTCTACTTTTGCATTGTATATCTGCTTCGTCATTCGTTCATTCTGCATTCTTTCTACATGTCCGAACCAATGGAGCATGCCTCTTCTTATTTTAACACCGGCGCTCTCTTTCAGAGTAATTCTGTTTCTAACAGCATCATTGCGAATACGGTCTACAAGCATAGACTGTAATTAGGGCTATATATAAATAGTCTTAATTGTATAAGTGTCATAGTATTTTTTATATTTCCAATACATGCTGAATAGAATAACTTACAAACAAACGAACAACGCGCCTGAAACACTGATTTGGACCGAGGAACCATGAAAATACAATTGACGATTGATTCTTATTTTAACACCGACGCTCTCTTTCAGACCAACTCTGTTTCTAACATCATCATTGCGAATACGATCTACAAGCGTTACGCCTATTTTGCGCAACGCTCGCATTTCGACCGCGTTTATTCTACTTTCTTGATCTCTCTGCTATATCCAGCTCTCGCTTCCATAAGTAAGTGTTGAGTCCAGCACTGCATGGTGAATAATGAGCTGTGCCTTCTGGCTCAAGTTTTTACTGCTAAGAAGTTTTACGAATGCTCCATTCACACTACTCTCAGCACTTACTCGTCTTTCCACATCTGCGGTGTACCTTCAATCTCTGCTGAAAGCGCAAGCAAGATATGCAATCTCATCCACTTGTTGCAATAATTAATCATGTGTAAATATAGTATTGTCGTTCTAAGTACCTTTGTTAAAGGTAAATAAAATTCATATGAAAAACAATATGTACATAACACCATGATGAATATATGTAATCGCAACAAACTAATATACTCGCGCTGGTGAAGAGCTGAGAGTAACCAAAAGGTAGCAGTACGCGCCGTCATAATGCCAAAGACATCGGGCACTCTCGCCTCGATGAACATGCTCTAGGCGCTGCATGTGCCAAGGCAGATGCTTGAGAACACGAAAGGGATTATTATCTGAATCCTCAGAATTGGCAGGCTTAAAAAGCAATACGTATTTAAACGGTTTTTTTTTAACTTCGCTTTCACACCCACCAAATGTTGCACCGAACCGAGAGTGCCAATCGCTCCCTTTTGATGTTCCTGACGTCGCTCAGATCCCCGTCAGGATATGTCTCATCGCAACTTTGGTACGTTACGGATTCCGTTCAAACCTAAAAACCATTGCTGTCGTATTAGGTACGTTATTTGAGGGGTGACGATCACTATGTCATCGGCATAGCTTAAGCTTTTTATACAGATACCACTCAAGTGAGATCGGATGCCCGTGGCCCTTAGCTCTCCGATCAAGTCGTTAATAAACACGTAGAAGTTTAGACACGCAAGTCTCCCCCACCCCGGCGAACGCTGCGCTCCAACTCCAACTGGTCAGAGGTCGTGTCGCCCCATTAGTTTGATTTTCGTAACAGTCTTTAAGTACTTTAATCACATTTCCCGGAACACCTGCGCTGAGCAGTTTGCCCCAGAGATATATCATAATTCATCAGGTCAAAGACTCAACTCAGGTCCGGGAAATATGCGTACATAGACTTTCTGAGAGATCGATAGTAGTTAAAAGGTGTCATTATGTTAGATAGCATTAGAGTGCATCAAATCTCTGGAGGGTTGTTGTGTTCCTACGTGTGAGAACACTCGTAAGCTCCTAAGGAATTGCTGTGTTAGCAGCAGAGGTGGCATCTGGCGAGTGATACTCAATGTAGTACAAACGTTCATAGGCTACGGTAATCGCTTTACGTCAGGTGACCGTATGCTTGAATGCCTTCCGACGTTGTATAAAAAAATAACTGAAATAGCATAATTTTGAAATGTTATACGTACATGTTTTGTTTAGTATTTTCTGTTTGTTCAAGACTTTAAATAGTCCAGGGGCAACGTAAAATGCGGTGGCTTTTGTTTCAACTAGATAGTTTGCGATGTTTCTTAATTAAGTTCCTCCATCTTTCCAATAATCTTGACCTCCCCCGTTTCAGTTCATAATGAATGCCTAGCAGTTAGGTCTTGTAGTATCTCAAGATACACAGTAATGTAATGATAGACTTTGTATCACTTAGCAAAAGTCTCAGTTACTACTTTTTGATGTGATTGGTGGCACAGTGGTTAGTGACGCTACTTTAACACTACACTTGTCGGTTCAACTTCCACAGAGAGCAAACATGTACGTGCATGAACATGTCTGTTTTTAAGAGAGGTAGGAAGTACCCCGTCGTCATACATACCGTGCGGAAGTACCTCCATGTCACAGAAAAAGCACACATCACCTCCTAGGAGGATTGTTGTGTTCCTGTGTGTGTCTGAGGTCACTAGTATGCTCCTGCAGAATAGTTGTATTAACAGCCGAGATGTTTGATGCTTAATATGCTTCGGTAACTGCTTATGTCAGTGGGATATACGTGTACAAATAAATAAATAAACGCCCAAACCAAGACAAACAATACAATACAATACAAATATTCTTTATTGCACCAAATTAAAATTGTAAACAAAAGATACTTAGAAACTATAGCACAATAGGCGGTCTTATCGCTAAGCATTCTCTTCCAGACAACCTTAATATAAGAGAAAACTATTATTTGATGATGATGACGTTAGAAGTGGAGTTGGTCTGAAAGAGAGCGTCGGTGTTAAAATAAGAAGAGGCATGCTCCGATGGTTCGGCCATGTAGAAAGAATGCAAGATGAACGAATGACGAAGCAGATATACAATGCAAAAGTGGAAGGATGTAGGAGCCGGGGAAGGCCAAGACTTACCTATCATGACCAAATTGGTCATGTTCTATCAGAAGGTGATGTCAGGAGCCCTAGAAACCGGCGTGCGTGCATGAGAAGAGCAATGAATGTTAAAGAAGCGAGTGAGATATGTAAAGATCGAGTCACGTGGCGCTCGGTTCTCTCTGCCTACCCCGCAAGGGATTTGGCGTGAAGTTATAGATAGAGAGAAAACTATTATTTTATAATAATACAGGTAGGTGGTGCAGAGCAAACTATATGAATCAAAGCAAAGTTATGATAAGCATTAAGTTATTGTAGCTACAATAATGTCAGTGACATAGTGATGATCAAGAAAGAGAAAGAGAATGATCAAATAGAGTTACACGAAAGGTAGTGTTCTTTGACAAGAGATTTAAATGAGGAAAGTGTTTGAGCACTACGAATATTAAGTGGTAGAGCATTCCAGAAACGTACAGCTTGAACTGAAAACGATTTGGAATAGAATTGAGAGGAGTGAAATGGAGTTTTAAGTCGAAGAAGGTTTTGACGTAATTCACGACCCTGTACGTCGCTATAAAATATAAATCGATCTTTGAGGTAACTAGGAGAAGCGGAATTGAAGAAAATAGAATAGAGAAGAGATAGCAAATGCAAGTTGCGGTGAAATGAGATAGGGAGCCACTTGAGCTGAGTACGAAATTAGGAGACATGGATATATCTGCGGAGTCCAAATATGAATCGAATACAAAGGTTTTGAAGACGCTCAAGTTTATTTAATTGGTGTACAGTGAGGTCAAGATAGCAGGCATCAGCATAATCAAGAATAGGAAGGAGATTGGATTGCGCAAGCGCAATTTTGGTGTCCATCGGAAGGAAGTTGCGCAGTCTTCTAAGAGAGCAATTGGCAGCAAACAACCTTCTGCTACTATCTGTAATGTGTGCAGACCAAGATAAAGTTCGATCCAAGTATACACCGAGACTCTTTACTTTCTCACTATATTGTATTATAATCCCATCGAATACTACATTGTTTAAACAACTCCAGTTAAATTTACATATTAAACACATGTTCACACACAAAAATGTTTGTCCTGTGTGGGAATTGAACTATGGAGAGCGTTTCACTACTGCGCTATCTAGCTGTCGACAAAATATATATTTACTGATTTACTAATGAATCATAACAAAATACATGTTCATGAAATCATTTTTGAAAATTACCTTTGACCGATATAAATAAGTTCACATTTGTCACAGAACAGCTTATAGACGCTGAACTTTTTAAGAGTATTAGGCAGTATTTTATCTTTGAGTTACAAAATGACTTGAGTGAATTATGGGATTTAAGTGCAACGTTTATGTATTTTTTTCTAAATATCTTAACTATTTTCTCAGTGATGAGTACATTTAAAATAAACAATCTAAACTTGCTCTTATTGACAAAGAGAGCGACCTAAGCAGCTCACCTCTATTAAATATATTTTCACTCACCCCGTCAACCCCCGCCCTCAATTTAATGTAAGCGATGGTACTACGATGGATTTATCACATGCAGCTTCTTATTCTAACGATTAACGTCTACAGCGTCTGTGGATGCCTCGTGAAGAGACTAAACATCTCTTGTAGATACAAACAGGGCAGTCATGGTAGCAACGGTGGTGGGTGCATGCGGTTTCCTAATAGTGAGCAACCGCGATGATTACCGCAGCAGTCGAGGCAGAAACGACCGCAGCAGCCATGACAGCGGCAGGGTGGGTGCCGGCCGGCGCTACCTCACATGAATTAATTGGTGACGGAGCCACACAAAGCTGGTTAGATCAAATTACATTCTAAAATAGTAAACCAAAGAGTAGATCATTTTATAAACAGTATATTAATATTTGTAGAAATAGGATGTATAACGATACCTATTATTCATCGTTGATGAGCGAGTGACGTTGACATTGGCTTGAATGATGATAATGAGTCACTGATGGAATAATGCTCATTATATAAGAACATCGTGCTGTGTATTTCACCCCTAGAATATCAATAATAGGATCATAATTGTCAAAGTTTAAGAATAATAAAATGGCTTCTTCAATTTTTATTCAATCTACTATAGTGATAAACTGATAACTAAATGTGGTAATCACATTTTTTATGTTCTCCACCAACCCATACTCATGCTGGGATATGGGTCTCCATTCAATCAAAGAGGTTTGGAGTATACTTCACCACGCAGCTCAAATGCGGATAGGTGGGGGGCGGTATTTTCGAGCCCGAAGGCCAATGACTTAGCATACGACTGTCGCCTATCGGTATAAGACGGGATTGATGGCTTAATATGCCTTCCAAAGCATAGAAGACGTCGACGTGACTACACCTATCTATAGACAGGCTACGGTCGAAACTCGCGTTTTTGATTAGAGAGTCGCGGGCATCGAGGGCACTAAGCTAAAAATGTGATACTTGCCAGCTCGGCGCAGTCGCTGTTCCCTGCAGGCGACTAACCAAAGAATGACTGCACTGTCAGGCCTTCGCCGATGACGTCGTGCTGATGTTCGACGGCAACACTGCGCTGGATATAGAGAGACAGGCCAATGCCGCTCTCGAGCATGTGAGGGCGTGGGGTGTCAAAAACCGGTTGAAGTTTGCGCCGCATAAGACCAGCGCTATGCTGGTCACGCGCAAACTTAGGTATGACACTCCGCGCCTTACCATGGGCGGGATAGACATTGGCATGTCTCGGCAGATCAAACTGCTGGGGTTGACGATTGACGCGGGTCTGACGTTCAACGCGCACGTGGCTACTGTCTGTAAAAGGGCAGTGGCCATATACGGGCGCCTTGCGCGTACGGCCCGCGTCAGTTGGGGTCTCAACCCTGAAGTAGTGAAGACCATATATTCAGCCGTAGTGGAACCTACGATATTGTACGCTGCCGCCGCATGGGCTCCAGCGGTCAATAAGCTGGGCATCCAGAAACAGCTCAACAGCGTACAGCGGGGCTTCGCGCAGAAGATCTGCAGAGCCTACCGCACGGTCTCCCTGAACTCCGCACTGCTGCTGGCCGGGGTGCTGCCTCTTGACCTCAGAGTGCGCGAGGTCGCCTCCTTGTACGAGGCCAAGAGGGGGCTACCCCATCCGCTGCTCGGGGACAGGGAGATCGAGCGGATGGCCTCGAAGATCGAGGCCCCGCATCCCGCGGAGCTAGATAGCTTGGAGTTCGGCAGCCTGGTGGACGAGGAACAATGCAGGGCACACTCCAACTTTGCCCTGCGAATGTTTACGGACGGCAGCAAGATTGGGGGCCGGGTTGGCGCCGCTGTATCCATATGGAACGGCGACGCCGAAACCAAGGCCCTCAAGCTTGCTTTGTCGTCCTACTGTACCGTCTACCAGGCGGAACTCCTGGCTATCTGCACGGCGGCCGAGTACGCTTTGAGCTGTGATGGACCCAGTATCGGCATCTTCAGCGACTCCATGGCGGCGCTCCAGGCGGTGGCGAGCGTCGAGTCCCCCCATCCCCTGGCGGTGCAAACACGGGACGCTCTTAAACTGTGCAAAAGCCAGGGTAAGAGCGTCTCGCTGTTCTGGATTAAGGCACACGCGGGGTTGGAGGGGAACGAACGCGCCGATGAACTCGCCAGGAGCGCCGCACTGGGGTTGCGGAGGCGGCCAGATTATGACCGCTGCCCTGTCTCATTCGTCAAAGGTATGATCCGCAAGGGGACCATTGACGAATGGGACAGGAGATACACATCGGGAACTACAGCTTCGACAACGAAGATGTTCTTCCCGAGTGCGGCGGCGGCGTACGGCATCGTGGGTAAAATGGTGCCGTCGAGCATCACTACGCAGGTCCTCTCGGGACACGGTGGGTTCTCCGCGTACTTGCACAGATTCAAGTGCGCGGATGACCCATCGTGCTTTTGCGAGCCCGGCGTGGACCAGACAGTGCAGCACATATTGTTTCGGTGTCCCGCATTCTCCAAACAGAGGTACGATTTGGAGCAGGAGTTGGGAATGCGGGTCACCGAAACTACAGTCTCCGAAATAGTGATGGGGAAAACACGAGCAAAATTTATAAAATACTGCGTCAGTCTAGCCACGGCTACTATAGATCGGAATAAGCAGAGCAGCTCCACCTAGGACTAATGCTGTATACCTCGGCTATACTCCGTATAGCCGATGGGATCGCGGTGGCTAGGTGGAGCTGTGAAGCTCGCTGACGCCCGTGGCTGGACTGATGCAGTATGGGGAGGGAAGTTGGAAAGATATGAAGATATTTCACCGGCGTTCTAAAACGGGCAAATCAAAAAATTTATTTTGGAAATTAAACTGAAAGATGATGAATGTAAGAATGATTGTGGAATATGAAAGCGAGTGTGATGTATGAATGTGTTTATTTATATTGTACCGTGACTTTTATTTATATTGAATTATTTTACTTTTATATTGTGCAAAAAGTGCCTTGCCCACGGCAGGGGTGCAAGATATTAAAAAAAAAAAAAAAAAAAAAAAAAAAAAAAAAAAAAACCAAAGAATGACCTGAAATAGGTCCATTTCCTAGAAAAAAATAACATGAAAATGGATAGAGTTAGTTTTATCGACAAGAACCAGAGTAAAATACCAATATAAAATTTAAAATTTTACTATAAATATCAAGTCTTCGTGGGTTAGAAGTAAAATATACAAAGTTACATGTACACGGTACAGCTGATTCCATTATTCACAATATAGATACGGCATGTGTTAAGAATTTCTAGTCCCAGGTGCCACATATAAATGTCCACAATGTCGCTCTAGTGGCGAATATGAGCCTTTTTGTATCAGAGTACAATTGTGGCAGCAAGTCAGTTGTGATATTCGCATACTTTATCATGTGCTTGTGATTTTATTACACAGTATATAAAGATTTTATAGCAGTAATAGCTCTGCGGATAAAGAGTCAACCATACTAATGGTTTTTTGATCAATTCCATGCGTGGACATGCACCGCTATATTCATACTTTTGAATTTATGTACATGTTTGTAATTATCACTGCCACTAGTAACATGTAGATCTATATTTTTTTTTATACCACTAAGGTAGCATTCAAGTATACGGCCTGCCTGATGGTAAACAGTCACTGTAGCCTATGGACATTTGTAACACCAGGGGTGTCACTCATGCATTGCCAATGTCAATGGACCTCATTTCTGCCGAATTGGGGCATGCAACATTCTCTTGTAATGTCATATATTAACATACATTATGTGTGACAAATTTCAAATAATAATAACAAATTTTAATAAATAATATATACAATATTTACTTCTATTATGAGTTATTATTATGATTAGAGATAATGATCAACGCTACGCCGCGACGTTGGAATGGACATACTACGGACATTTCTTTTTAAATTTTTGCTTTTTTGCATGGACCGCAAAAAAAAAATCGGCCAAGTGCGATTGGGACTCGCGCACGAAGGGTTCCGTACCATTATCTATAAAAAAGGCAAAAATATCACGTTTGTTGTATGGGAGCCCCCTTAAATATTTGTTTTATTCTATTTTTTAGTATTTGTTGTTAAAGCGGCAACAGAAATACATCATCTGTGAAAATTTCAACTATCTAACTATTATCTATATATCACGGTTCATGAGATACAGCCTGGTGACAGACGGACGGACTGACGGACGGACCGGTTCAGTTTTACCCTTTGGGTACGGAACCCTAAAAACAATAATTTTATTTCATACATTATACATATTCACATACTAATTAGATGTTATGTATCCTGTAGGTTACTCTGGAAGCCAATTCAGACACTTCAGAATTAGAATTAGAACGACGAGCTCGGTGGCTCAGTCGTGAATGACGCGACTTTGACACCTACGCTCGTGGGTTCGATTCTCACACAAGGCAAACATTTGTATCTGTTTGTCTTGGTTTGGATGTTTTAAGAGAGGTGGGGCGCATCAAAGCAGCCCGTCTGGGTCTTACACCAGGTGGGCCGTATGCTTGTATGTCAGCCGACGTTATATAAAAACAAAAATAAAAAAAGCTAAATTTCTCTCACCTACCGTGGATTATTTTCAAACGTTTATGGGTAAAGTTGTAAAAATTTTTTATTAAACAAAAAAAAACAAAATTTTGGTTGATACTTGGTATCGGTTAACATAGCATCAATACGATATCCAACAGAAATCTTTTTCATCTTCCCCAATGAACATAAAAGCAGCAAACCTTAAATAAAATCGCTGACACCCGTCAATGTAAATTAGGTAAATCTGATTCCGTAACGCGTCGCCGTTCAAATATTCCTCATCTCAGAGTATTGACAATGCAACGTCGACCAAACTGTGCTACGTGACTGGATTACAACCTTTCGGACAAACAGTGGTTCTCAAAGGCGTTATTTATACGTATCCCGCTGAGAAATATGTAAATTTCTGTTTTATGGGATACTACCCGCTTAAAGTAGCTCCTCATACAGTCTAGTTTGTAACAATAGTATGATTACAAGATTATTAATCATTTTATTTGATAAAACAACCCATGGTTTAATGTGTGTCCACAAATTGTTCCGACATTAGCAATCAACGTCTCTCGTGTTGTGTATTGTTTATTGATTCATCAAACAGTAATAAACAAATTAGCATAGAAGCAAAATTATCTGCACCATTCGTATTGCGTACCTATATTCATAATGTGTTAATGAATTCAGGTAACAACTTGCAGTATTTAAGGCAATTTGAATAGATAGTACGGTAAATGGATCCATCATTTACCACACTATCTATTCAAACCGTATATATAAGAAAGCATTCGTAAATATATCCAGCAAAAAATCGTGGTAGAGTAGAATTTCTGCACGAAATATTAATGAAATAATAACTGGTCTCCAATATTGACGCAGAAGCTAACACAGTATTTATTTTTATCTCATTGCATTTAAAAGCATACGGTCAACGTGACGTAAAGTGGTTATCGTAGTATATAAACGCTTGCAAAATATTAAGTATCACTCGCGCTATGCCACCCCTGCTGCACATACAGCTACCGCGTCGTAGCCTATACATATCTGTACGTCGTGTTAAAAAATAGGGAAGAATTTTGATAAAATCTTAAATTATAATAATCATTCAATCATTCCTGTGTCAATATATAGGATTGTTAAGACTCAGATCTACTTGGAGATATTTATATAAATTTCAAAAACCACAAAGCATGCCGGTATAACTAAGAGTAAGTAGGTGTATACTTAACAATAAAATACTAGTAGTAAATGTTACAGGAACATCGTCCATGTTTCATGTTTTTGACTGTCGCTTCGTCGCTGCTTAGTCTCTCCCCTCCAGTGTGTTGCTATGTCGTCCCAAATGTTTCTCGCTTTCCTTTTTATGCATCTGCTACCTTGCCTAGCACCGAATTATCCCTTTATTTTAAATATTCTTTAAACTGTTCTATTTATATTCTTATGCATAAATATCACATTTCTGACTTTAGTTTAAATGATAATATAAATATGTTAGATAATAATTATAACTAATATTCTAAATTGCCAATGTCTACTAGGATGCATACTATTCTATATTAATATACAAAGTGGAATACTTTGTTTATTTGAACGTGTTAATTTCTGGAAATATTTTTGCATTTGATTGCTTCATTCATGAGGAAGGTTATAGACTATTCAACATCACGGAACGCCACATAGAAGCTGAAAAAAAGAGAACAAGTGATTAACACAGTATACAGGAATATGTGCGAAGGAAGTCGCATGGTGCAGCTGGTAGCATATAAACATATTTACAAGAAGAAATATATGATGGTCGAAAATATTACAATAACAAATTTTAGTGTGCCAATTTACCAAATGTTTGAGAACCAATTTGAGAGAATGAAGTAGATATGGCGTTGGAAGATGCTCTGTCGCTCGCTTGGTCAGGTACATGCCAATGTGAAACGTGGCGAATAGGACGACTGCCACCCATCTGCTCAACATACGTGATCATTGAATGCAAAATTTATAATCATAAGTAATAATACTCACTGCGGTTACCGAGCCCTTCAGAGAGTCGATCACAGACTTTGACTCTGGCATCTCTTTTTGACGACCTCGGTGGCGCCGTGGTTAATAACGCAACCTTGACACCAACGCTCGTTTCTTCGGTTCCCATCCCACGCAGAACAAACATTTGTGAGCATGAATATGTTTATTTGTCCTGGTCTGGGAGTTTCAATAGAGGTATCAAATCAGTGAAGTCTGGGGAAGAACCTCAGAGAAAACCACAATCAAATAACAACTCTCTGCTGAGTTGTTATGCTCCTGCGTGGGAGTGAGGACACCAGTAAGCTCCTAAGGAGCTGCTGTGTTAGCAGGGGTGGCATCACGTGAGCGATTCTTAATGCATTATCAGCGTTCATAGTCTACGGTAACCGCTTTACATCGGGTGGACCGTATGCTTGTAAGTCTCTCGACATTATATAAAAAAAAAAATACATCGTCGGTCGGAGTGGAAACCTAAGAAGGCCCGCAGGAGTCTTGCCTTCACTGGCCGTCCAGAGCCGTTAAAGTTATAACCTCCAGTTGTAAAAGTGTTAAATGGTAATGACCTGAGTAAGTTCGGAGAAGGTGCAGAGCACTTCTTGACACCCCTAAGTCACTCACATCGGTGCCGCTCACGGAAAACTTTTTCTGATGTTTCGGATCTAGAGATCGGCACTCATTTCATATAACGTTCATTTCGTAAGTATAATGCCTAGTATAGCCCTCGTTCATTGTTCTCCTATCACATTCAGGCTGTATTTTATCATAAGTTAAAATCATGAGCGCTAGTAACCGGCGACCATGTATAAAAAGAGCTATGAATGTTACAGAAGGCCTAATTCACGTTGCACTTAATTCTATCTGCGTACCTGTAAAGGGACATGGCGTGAAGATATATTTCCTTTTAGGTATAACGGTAAAATCTACCTACCTGCTTAAATCATATAACATTTAGGTACGTCATAAAATGCATTTTCATCCACTCTTTCCGGCAATTTAGTGCTGACTGCAAAATGCAACATTGCCGACTATTCATAATTTAGAGTCTAGAGTCAGAATAATTATTATTGCGGAATAGTATTCCTCCTAGCTAATTTACTTACACATTTATACTCGAAATTTTGTTCAATTGCGACAAAAAGACAAACAAAAAAAGTCTAATTGTTAAACATAAAACTTTAATAAACTTGGGCAATTTGGAATCTTAAGATTCGAGTCAACCGGCGCCAGATTAAAATATCCCCCTTGGAAAAGGTTTGGCAATAAAAAACAAATGTTCCCGCGTCGATTCTAACACTGATTCGGGATGAATTTCATTTGCGCGAATGTTACAAATTAGTTTATTGCAATTTCTGTTTCGGCGGCACCGTTCATTTTGAATGGAGAGTTACGGGTGAGTATTTTGTTTATGCACGTCACGCCTAATGGGATACACTCATCGTAGAAATTCCCTAAATATTATGTAAGACTTTTAAACACACATAAAATAAATTAATTTACATGCAATTTGATCTAACCTGCTTTGTGTGCTTCCGCCATCAATTAGCCGACCGGCGCTAGGCCGCATGAACTAATTGGTGGCACCAATTAGTTCATGCGGCCTTTGACTTTCGCAAAATAACGCCTGAATCTAGTAACTACTTAAATTAATTTATTTACCGTTGTACTATATCTTTATAATCCGATGGATTAGAATTACGTAAAAACCAAAATCAATGCAACGTAATAAACGATGCATTGATTTTGGTTTTTTTCGTCTGCTCGGCTCGGCAACAGACTGACTTATATCTAAGTAGCAAAACTACCTACATGAGGGTTTTATAAATATACCCTAATTACACCATAACCGTATCGTTTGCCTGCTTTGACTGTATTTTATCATGCTTGAACCAACTTCAAAATGGACAAGACTCTAAATTAAATTACATGTACATTATGTTTATTTTATATTAGATACGGGATCACTATGGTAGTAATTAATTGTTTTCTAGTTACTTGAAAATGTTTCAATTCGATATCTATTCGTAGTAATTTTCATCTTTTTTTTATACCTCTAAGGTAGCAAACAAGCATACGACCTGCTTGAAGCAGTTACCGCAGTCTATGGACATTTGCAACACTAGGGGTGTCACTTTTGCGTTGCCGACCCTAAGAACCCTTACATCGTTAAGGCCCTTGGCTATAAACGAGAACCTTTTTTAAGAGTATCTTGCGCATTATTATTTTCTTATACTGTATCTATATATGTTTTTCTTTTTGTTAAGCATATATATATACTTAAATGACGTCAAAAAGGAGGGTGTTTTCGATTCGACAGCAATTTTTATATGTCTATTAGGGTAGTTCGAATCCTGCTATGTACCACTAAATTCGTCTTTTCTAATTTATGTACATATTTGTAGTTATCACTTACTCTTAGGTAAAGGATAACATCGTGAGGAAACTGGCACGCCTTAAAAAATATATTTTATCTTGTGATCTAACTAAGAAAGGTCTGGTTCTCCTTCTCGGTTGTGGATGTCTAACGCCAGTCACTCCATGTAATGGTCAATATCTTCGTCAAACCCCTAGGCAGGGGTAGCAGAGGTAGCGGACCTTGCGAATGTAATATAGCTAAGAAGAAGAGATTTTTGTATGTATTAGAACAGGTATAACGTCACAAAATATATACTTCTGTTCTACTACTATACTTCGCCGATTCTAAACTGATTTTGCCGCCATCTATAAGAACGCATAACAACATAAATTTAGTCTAGTGACGACGACAAAAAAACGAAGTTTTTAAACCTGTAAAATTATATAAAAATCTACTTATGATGTAACGTTCGTTTGAACTTAAATAAAACTTCATAATTGTTTTAACTAAAGATATATTAATTAATGTTAAGAGATAATAGCTAAAATATTAACTAAATTAGTTATTTTGAATTCTAATGTTTGAATTTATGTAAATCTAATGTAGGATATTTAATAAATAAAAATCTTAAATCCAAACACAAATCGCTGTTTGTGAGTCTCCATGTAATCCAATATTCACTGAAACCCGCTATTGTCCGCATCAACAGCGGTTGAGTGCAAAATAGCTCCCGTATGCACCCACTCAACTCGAGCCGATCGAGCCGGCTAAATTTGAGCGTTTGTATTTTTCCAAGCGGCGGCAGTACTCAGAATTGGCCTCATTTGTATGTTGTACGTATTGACATTTTTGTAAAATAAAAATGACTTTTTGTTATTCTAACGACCTGTTGTATGCCCATTTTCAGATTTCCGCAACGGTGATAAAATAACCCTTTTAAAAACGCGCCTGGTCGAACTGCCCGTGTGTAGTTGCCTTTTTTTTCAATGACAAAATTAATGGACATCAATCATTTTCTGGATGTATATTGTGAATAGTAAGTATTGTAATACAATTAAGAGATTTTCATCAATTTGATAAAGTATAGACAAATAAATTTTTACGATACCTACTGCTTGCACCAAAACATGTTTGATCATACTTTGATCAAAACTAATAAAAAAACAATAGCACATTCACAAGAGCACGTCTGTATTAACGACAGTAGGTTATGATACTACTACTATTAGTAGATACCATGGTATCGCTGCCATGACTGCTTTGGTCGTCTCTGTACTTTTTACGTTTGCCTGCTATCGGGAACAGACAATGTTTTTATGCAATTAAAAACAAAGTCTGAGCTCAATGGCGGGAACAGGTGACGAGCGGTCTTGTGTAACTTTGAGGTGATTCTTCAAGCAGACAGACCCTGACGGAATCCTCGTTGCCCATTGATGTCATATGGTTTTATTTTTGTAATGTCGTGGTACCACCGATTAAGCAAACATAAATTAAGCAAGCTGGCGCTGCGACGTTGCCGTTGAAAAATACAAACATACACATACGGTAAGTGTGTGTATATGTGTATGTGGAAGTAGCTTAATGTTCTATATATAGGGTATATATGGTAACTCCTGATCCTATGTATACACTTGTGTATTTAGTGGTATATATGGTGGCTTCTGATGGCATATTTTGATCCGAAACAGTCACTATCTCTCTTTTACACACACTCGAGAGGGACAGTCACACATTCGTGCGCGCATACATTGGGAATATAAATCATAATAAGTAGAAAAATAGGTTTATTATTTGAAATTAGTTCAAAAAATAAACCTAGTTTTCTACTTATTAGTAACTTTGTGTTACTGTATAAACAAGCTTGTGAGGTTTTTTGATTAGTCAAAAAACCTCAATCTTATTATTACAGTTGATGAAAAGTACGGCAGTTTGAATCTTGTATAAGTCAGGTATGTGTCAGATTTCATCAGGTTAGTAGTTGTAATAGGTAAACGGACATAGTTTTGTGGATTACCATAAGCAACTCGACCGACCAGTGAGACTTGGCCGATCTTTTCTATATCCACACTTATATTTTAAAACTATTTATTTGTTATCTTTTTTATGACTAAATCTGTACAAATTTAGAGAATTAACGAATAGAGCTAGGGGCATCAAAGCAGCCCGGCTGGGGAAGTACCTCCACCTCACAGAAAACCGCGCCCAAATAACAACACCCTGGAAGGTTGTTGTGTTCCTGTATGTGAGTGAGGTCACAAGTAAGCTCCTAAGGAATAGTTGTATTAGCAGCAGAGTTGGCATCGCGCGAGTGATACTTAAGCTTTCATAGGCTATGGTAACCACTATACAACAGGTGAGCCGTACGCTTGCATGCCTCCCGGATATGTATATAAAAAAAACTTATCCTAATATATTGTTCCTAAATCATAAGTCATACATAACCCACAAAAAAACCGCGAGGATGTAATGTGTGACAATTTTAGTTAAGTCGTAATAACCATTTACTTAAGTTAGTTAATCAAAACACGGGTAGAATTAAAAGATGATGCATATCATGAGATAATGCCTTATCCGACTGAATAGTTTCATAAGGGATTGTTGTTATGCTTTATTTGTAACGTATCTATTTGTCTTTTTACATATCTACCCGTGCGAAGACGGAACAAGTTCCTAGTAAATTTTATAAACACTTACTTTACAAGAGAAAAATATAATTACAGGAAAACAAGTGTCGCGAGCAATGCTGCGAAGAAAAGTCCGCAATAGGTAAAAGTTTGTGTAGTCCACGATATAACAACGTTCAGCGAGTTGTTAATAAGTTTTTACAGCACACTAGCAGATGCCAAGATCACAATTTTCATAAGAAACGAGTGTTGTCAGCGTAAGGCACACATAAACAAAAAGTTCTATTCATTTAGTGAGAAGGAGCTCACTTCGCTTACTCCGCAGAACCGAATTGTTGGAAGATTTCCCATTCTCATTGCACTACGTTGACGATTAAAAAGTTTAAATCCTGGATGAAACTTTGCCTTATATTCGTACTATAAACGGTTTAAAATTCTTTATTTCTCATAAGATTTTACAATCACTTACTGAGAAAAATACATAAATAAGAATGACAATATCGTAAGCGTTTTTGTAGACATATCATAGGTAATTTACAGTTTATCACTTATATTATTCATACCAATTGTAAAGCGGGGTAGTTTACTAATAATCACTGCTACGAGTACAATCCGCATGCGAATCGCGTTTGGCAAATGCGCTTAGTCACAGGCCGTCAGGGCGGGTTGCACGATTACAAACTGCTGTTAACTATTAATTAGCCCAAACTTAAAATTGCGTCGAGTGCATTGTACATCCTTGCAGTCGAAGATTACATAATATTATATTAAATGATACATTAAAATAAATCAGTTATACAAATTAATTAGCATAATCACAACAAAAACATCACTATCCATCTGGAATTACCAATAATTTAAGCAATTATATCACGTACATTTGTCATAATCTAATAGGTACCTACTTGTATACACATGTATTAAGGTGATAAGTACAGATAATACATAACTGTGGGTTATTGATTTGTCAATGGGTAACAAATAAATTATATTACAATTCATTAAAGTGTTCCTGAATGATAAGTGAAACCCCTGGCAATGTAAGCTTTGAGACTTTTTTTATACATATTAAACGATTTAGCCTCTTTAATGTCGGTTGGTAATTTGTTGTATAATTGTGCTCCTTCATACAAAATGCTCCTTTTTCCGTAGTTTGTTCTATTTGCACGAAGTACTAAGTGATTTGCCTGTCTTGTTACTCTTTTTTGTATTTGTGATTTTTTTGTAAAGCTTAATTGACAGTGGATATCCCTGTTTAATATTTTGCGTATTAAAACACATGTATTATATATATATGTCTGTGCTAAATTGAGTAATTTTGTTTCTTTATATATTTTATAAGTGGATGTCAAGTGATCGTAATGAAATAGTATTTTAATTATTTTATTTTGTGATATTTGAAGGGTTCTCAAATTTGTCGGAGCAGCAGAGCCCCAGATTTCTATTAAGTAGTCGATGTGGGGCTTTATCAAGGAGTTATATATGGTATATCGCGTTTTTTTCGGAAGACAACGTACTATTCCCCTTAAAGCTCCGGTTAAGGATATCATTTTAGAACGAATTGTTTCAATGTGCGGTTTCCACGTTAATTTATCGTCAATAATAAGACCAAGATACTTTTCTTGCCTAGAAGATTCCAGCGTCACCTGATTAATGGTTAGAGTATTTGAAGCAGATACTTTTTTATTCTTTGCTGAGAATATTATATATTTGGTTTTTTGTTCATTTACAGTTAATAGATTTTGTAATAACCAGTTTTGCAATGTATCTAAGTCTTTCTGTGCTTCTTGAAATAGTGTATCCAGTGAACGCCCGAAGTAAAATAAACAAGTATCGTCAGCGTATAGACTTATCTGCCCTTGTAGTCCTATTTTTTGCACATCGTTTATGTAGACTAAGAATAACAGAGGCCCCAAAATGGAGCCTTGCGGAACCCCATAGGTAATCAGTTTAGCACTACTTTTCGATTGGTTTATGTTCACGACCTGGTAACGATTGGAGAGGTAGGATTTAAAGATGTCTAAGGCAGTTCCGGTGATTCCAATAGAGTTAAGTTTTTTTATTAGTAGTGTGTGGTTAACAGTATCGAATGCCTTCTTTAAATCAATGAAAATGCCTAACGCTAATTGTTTCTCATCAATACTGGTTTTTATTTTTGTTATAAGATCGATAGCGGCCGTAAGGGTACTGGATTTGCTTCGAAAGCCGTATTGTCTCTCTGAAAGAAATTTTATGGAATCGAGATATTCAGTTAAACGTTTATGCAGTACTTTTTCCAAGATCTTCGACATTACCGGAAGGACAGATATGGGGCGATAGTTGCCAGGATCCAGTTTATCTCCGGATTTGTATATAGGACTTACTTTAGCTGGTTTAAGTATGTTGGGGAAGAAACCTTCTGACATACATTTATTAATACATTCAGTCAGATCATCACAAATTATGTTTTTAATAGACTTTAGTATTTTCGTACTAATACCATCTATTCCTGTGCTAGTATTAGAGTTAAGGTTGTTAATTATATTAATAATTTCTTCTTTAGTTGCAGGTCTTAATGTAGTAAGCTGAATCGTATTTGTGTCGTAGTACTCAATTTCATGTTTGTGGTACTCAGTAGGTATTTGACCAGCCAATATAGATCCTATATTTGAAAAAAACTCATTAAAATGATTGCAAATTTCTTGTTCATCAGAGATCATCTCAGATTTGACTTTTAACTTTAACGGGGCACAGTTATTCCTACTTTTGTTACTAGAAAGGCCATTTATTAATTTAATAAAAGGTCAGTTTATTACATATATTGAATCACCTCTGTTAAGTGAAGTCATTAAATAGTATTCTGTTGATACTGTTGATTGTTGGCGTTTGGTGGAATTTTGAAGACATCTTGTTAATGATAACACTTGTACAGATTCAACTTCAATGTTGTTTGTTAATTATTTTTATTTTTACCGACCGGTTTTGCCTTTACAGCATTATCAAGGTATTTGATACAAACAAAACATCTAGCAGTCCTGTGCAATCAGTGACAGTCAATCTATATATATATAAAAATGAATGTTTGTCAGTATGTCCTCTATGAACTCGAAAACGGTTGAGCAGATTTTGTTGAAATTTTCTGTGACTCTTCAGATTATTGGATCACCCGTGCGAAGCTGGGTCGAGTAGCTAGTAATTAATAAAATGTTTATTAATTAATAGATGCAGGCGTTATTTTGCGAAAGTCAAATTTACATGCAATTTGGTGTAACCTGGTGGTGGGGGCATGCGGTTTCCGTTCCAGAAAGCGGACGACCGCAGCAGCCGAGGCAGAGACTACCGGAGCAGCCATGGCAGCGTCGGCATATTGCATCTACTAACGGTAGTGGGTGGGTGCCGGCCGTCGCTAGGCCGCATGAACTAATTGGTGGCAGAAGCACACAAATCAGGTTAGATCAAATTGCATGTAAAATGATTATTAATCAATATTGTGACTAATCCACAGGTGTTACTAGGCAGTGCTACCACTTTATGATTACGTATTAGGATTTTAAAAGATCTGAAAACAAAACATTATAGTTAGAAATTAAAATTCTTTGTAACAAATACTTTGATATTGCCGTAAAGGCGAAACCAGTCGGTGAAAATAGAAATAAGTAATAAATAACAAATAACATTGTGAAGTGGAATCTATACATGTGTTCATCAAAACACTGTTATGACAAGATGACATAAAATAGTTTATTATTGATTATTGGTCTGAAAGAAAGCGTAGGTGTTAAAATAAGAAGAGGCATGCATGCTCTATTGGTTTGGATATGTGGAAAGAATGTAGGAAAAAAGAATTACGAAAGAGATATACAACGCAAAAGTGGAAGGATGTAACAGAAAGGCAAAGACTCCAAACCATTGCCAAAATGATCGTGTTTTATCAGATGATGATGTCAGTAGCCTTGGAAACCGGCGAGCTTGTATGAGAAGATCAATGAATGTTAAAGAAATTAGTCTGTAACAGTTTCATTCCTTCCAAAGACCATCGCTTTCATCTCAAGTTCTCACTGCCTACCCCACAAGGGATTTGGTGTCAATTTATGGATATGTAGATTATTATTAAGCAGGATTACTATGAAGAGTATTATTATCAAATATATTACGTACCGCAAGTAGTGATTCCTCTATAGAATATCGTTTTGCAAGAAAGATGTTGTCACCGTCATCGTTTTTTCTTTCGTTTTTTTTATACAACGTCGGGAATCAGACAAGCATACGGCCCACCTGATGTAAAGCGGTTACCGTAGTCTATGAACGCTCGTAATACAATAAGTATCACTCGCGCGATGCCTCCTCTGCTGCTAACACAGCAACTCCTTAGGAGTTTTAGTGATGACCTCACTCACACGCAGGAACACAACAATCCTCTAGGGAGTTGTTATTTGGCTTCGGTTTTCTGTAAGGTGGAGGTTCTTCCCCAGACCGGCCGCTTTGATTTGAGGGCCTACCTCTCTCAAAACATCCAGACCAAGACAAACTTGATGGTCTTGTGTGGGAATCGAACCCACGAGCGTTGGTGTCGAAGTCGCGTCATTCACGACTGCGCCACCGAGTTCGTCAAATGAACAATTGAACCTATTCAATTGATACTTTATTACAATTCTTGAACATTATCTGTCGCTCGATAAAAACTTACATCGGTGAACGCGTATAAAGAAATGGCATTCAAATAGAAACCACCTACATTATGTGTGGAATTTGTCGTCATGGCCGCGTTGCCACAGATAATATTAAATTTAGAGTCAAGTCAGTCCAAATCATTCTTACTGATTTCCAGTTACAACTAAATGGTTCTTTAATAGTAGTTTGTGTAATGTTTATATTGGAAACTTCAAGTTGCAGAATCAAACCCGATCGCAATAAAATTTAATCCGAATAAATAACATACTAATAGTTTATCATTTATTATCTACTATCTGTGCCCGCGACTTCATCCGCGCAGAATAGTTATTTGTTTATTATTTATTTATATTAATAAAATTAAATAAAATTTCTAAAATAAAAGTAGCCTAAGTTACTCCTCATTACATCAGCTATCTGCCAGTGAAAGTCCCGTCAAAATCGGTTTCAGAGATTAGCCGGAACAAACAGACAGACAAATATTGTAAAAAAAAAAATTTTGTTATATGTACCGTGTATACATCCATATGCATTTAATAAAAAGCGGTTATTTTAATATTACAAACAGACACTCCAATTTTATTTATCTGTATAGATTATTGATTCTATCACTGTCATTTCAAAGCGATGATGGCTAAGTGGATAAAGTTCTCAGTTCATATCCTGGTGGGGCTGTACCACTAAATTAGTATTTTCGGATGCATCATGAGCAACGTCTAAGAAATTACATTTCATAGGACGTGTAACCTGACTAAATAAAGGTCTGGTTTTCCTTTTTCGGCAGTCACTCCATGTAAAAATCAGTGTATGTATGTATATCTTCACACCCAGGTCACGTGCAGAGAGAATCGAGCGCCATAAGACGCGGTTCTTTCACACTTCACTTAAAAATCTGTATCTTCGAAAAATCCTTAGTCTTAGGTAGTGGACCCCGCCAATCCTAATGAATTAAGAAACGAGATAACACTAGAAATTTAGTTTAAGAATTGACTTATTAAATGTTCGTTATTGAATGTACCTACTTTATCGTATATTGTTTTTTTTTTTATGTACACTGTTTATTGTATTTATGCATATTTTAACGGTTATATTAAGACAATATGTAACAATATGCTTATACAGCTTTGCTTGATTTGGGGCTGGCTGGCGCTGTGTATCTTTGTGCTAATTATTAATTGGCACAAAAAATGTCCTTATGGTTGTAAGAGTGTGTTGTATCGCTGCCGCGCATTCCCGCGTGTATCATTAGGTTGCAGCTGAAAATCAGTGTTTGCTCCTCGAGCAGACAACCCACTGAGCTGCTGCCTGTTTGTATCACAGCAACACACGTGCTTGAACATCGCTGTACATTGTACTGTATGTATTTTGTCTATCTGATAATAGTTTTTGTATGTTTCTTTTTGTAATCTAGGCACCTATTCTCTATGAAAAACCCAATCTCATTGTCTTACATGTGTGTTCTATGATACAAATAAACTTTTTATCTATCTATCTATCTAGAAAGAAGAAAACTATTATTTACAATCATCCCTAATCTATAAAGTATATACATACATAATAGGGATATAAAATATCTTAGACACTTTCAATTTTATACTACTAGTTGGTTTTATGATTATGTTAATTAGTACACAGTGACACGGTTCATGCAGTTCAACTAGATTATTCATCATTATTAGGTGACATCACGAGCTTTAGCGTTTAGCAAGAGCAATGAATGTTAAAGAAGCGAGTGAGGTGTTTAAAGATCGAGAACGTGGTTCTCTTTGCCTTCCGCACAGGGAATTTGGCGTGAAGTCATAGGTAGATACTTGTACATAGAGAGAACTAGATTATTACTAAAATATCTTAGACATTTTCAATTTTACACAACTAGTTGGCTTTATGATTATGTTATTTAGTACACAGTAACGCAGTTTACGCAGTTCAACAAGATTATTCATCATTATTAGGTGATGTCACGAGCTTTAGCGTTTAGTAAGAGCTATGAATGTTGAAGAAGCATGTGAGGTGTGTGAGGTTCTAGTAGCACGTAGCACTCCGTTCTCTCTGCCTACCGCGCAAAGGATTTGGCGTGAAGTTATAGATAGATAAAACTAGATTGTTACTATGGTGCGACTTATCTGAAGACAGTTTTCGTAGTATGCTTCGTCAGTTAAATGATTTTATTAAATTACAATGTCGCCTTACTCGAATGGTTTCCTTCAGTCCAGAGTTAACCTAGTTTATAAAATGAACCAGTAGAGAATGCGCAAGCTTGCATAGCCAGAGGAACACCTGGCTCGTCAATTATATAACAATTCAAAATTATTATTTTTAGGGTTCCGTACCCAAAGGAACCCTATTACTGAGACTTCGCTGTCCGTCCGTCCGTCCGTCTGTCACCAGGCTGTATCTCACGAACCGTGATAGTTAGACAGTTGAAATTTTCACAGATTATGTATTTCTGTTGCCGCTATAACAACAAATACTAAAAAATAGAATAACATAAATATTTATGGGGGCTCCCATACAACAAACGTGATTTTTTTGCCGTTTTATAGATACGGTACGGAACCCTTCGTGCGCGAGTCCGACTCGCACTTGACCGATTTTTTAATTTGTCGGCCATTTTGACCATGTTCCTTTAGAGATAGGAACGGTGTTCCTGAACATTCCTATTCTACTTTTTTATACTGAATCCGAATCTGAAGTCAGAATTCGAATATTCGAAAAAAAAGCGACAGACACGCACATACAGACACACACAGAGAGACAAACATATAGATTTCATATAGGAACGGTGTTCCTGAAAATAGTTGAGGAGAGAAAGTATTTAGGATGATCCTACTACCCTAGAGACTCAAATTATTGAGCCACTTGATCCTTGTTCACAAACTGCGCTCACAAAAACCTTGTCTTTTAGCGCCTACATATCTCAGCGATGCGAACCTGATGAATGGAAGAATATTTTAACCAATAAGCCGATATGGTGCGATGTTGGTCCGTGAACTAGCAATGAGAGCTACTCGTTCTAATTATACAACCGACTCGTAACGGTGAATGGAGTTACTACGTTATATCGGTCTCATCGTCTCTCCATAGATTGTTTTCTGTAGGGACGGTTTCATGCCTAGAGGGTACTATAGGGAAGCTACCTTCTTCACTGCTATTTGGTTGTGGTATAACAACAGTAACGTAAACTAGTTGGACAAAGATTCTCTGAGTAATCCTTGGAAGCATCATGCAATTTGATTTAACCTTTGTGTGCTTTCGCCACCAATTAGTTCATGCGAACTACCGCCGGCCGACACCAACTCACTGCCGCTAGTAGATGTATATCGTCGCTACCATGGCTGCTTCGGTCGTCTCTGCCTCGGCTGCTGCGGTTGTCCCCGCGATTACCCGCCATCTGGTACAGGACCATGCATCCATGCAATACAGGAACTCCTTAGTAGCATACCGGTAATCTCACTCACTCACGAGAATACAACAATCCTCCAGGGACTTGTTATTTGGCTGATGTTTTCTCTGAAGTGGAGGTACTTACATAATCTTTGCTTTGATACACCGTACCTTATTTAGCAATTCGTAATAAAAAAAAGTACAACCGTAAGCAAAGTGACGCAATAAAAGCCAACAAAATATTGCCCCTTGAGGTATCAAAACAAAGCAGTGGATATCAAAATGCAGTAGATATTTTCGCCTCCAACACTGTCAATGTTATATATCTCACAGAGCTGTAAGGCGATCTTGTTCTACATCCGGCGCATTCCGGGCGATCTCATGACAAAGACATTGGCGTATCACTTTTATTGTGGAATACTGGAAGAAATGTGTTGGTCTTTTGTGCAAAGAGAGTTTGGTATTACGGTAGGGATCACATTTTGTGCAAATATTTGAAAATACTGTGCGACATTTTTGTTCGTTATTGTTGTATCGTCACATTTTTACAAGCAATAACAAATTGCTTTTATTGATAAACTCGGTGATGTAGTGGTTAATCATACCAGCAACTCCTTAGGACTTTACTGGTGACCTCACTCATACGCAGGAACAGCACTCTAACGAGTTGTTATTTTGAAAGAAAGAAAGAAAACGTTTATTTGGACATAAGACAAACACTATACAAATATAAACAATACACAATAGATACAACAAAAGTGCTGTGTGGTACTACCTATTTGGCTGCGGTTTTCTGTGAAGTGGAGGTACTTCCCCAGATGGGCTGCTTTAATACCTCTCTTAAAACATCCAGTTCAAGGCAAAGATCAAGACAGACCATCTGGACATGTTCATGCACACAAATATTTGTCTTGTGCAGGAATCAAACCCAGAAAAGTCGCATCATTCGCGACTGCGCCACCGAGCTCGTTAATATTTCCGTTCAGTATCTTCATATTGCATATATGTAAAACTTTTGTTGAATTGCGACGCGTTATGAACTAGACTATGGGTCAATTGAAGCGTTTATAAACGTTGCTATTCAAAGAGCATCGCTTTCCCTTTAAGTCTTCAGAAGATTGGTCGCTCATTCATTTGCAGAAATACATTATTCTTCCAAAGAGTTGTCACTGTGGTAATGGTCCTATGGTATGTCCCCATTAGACTCACTGTTATATTTCAATGTACTCTTTAACTAGAGCTTCGAATAGTGCACATGAGGTAGGATAAAGATAATAGTTAAGGTTACTTACTACCCAAGATCTCTTATTTTTATATTTATTATATAATGGAGAAAAACGTTAACCATCTATTTTACTGTGTCAGACAATAGGTTTCCATCACAATCTGGAAGTTAAAATCTCTCTCACAATACCGTAATTGAGATTTTTGTTCACTCGAAAGTAACTAATTACTTATGATCTAAATCATAAGGAAAAGTGTTATGCATGAAAAACATCAATAAATAAATTAAGGACCTCTAAAATATAGTAATAAAATAACAACTCCCTAGAGGGTTGTTGTGTTCCTGCGTGTGAGTGAGGTCACCAGTAAACTCCTAAGGAGTTGCTGTGCAAACAGCAGAGAAGGCATCGCGCGAGTGATATATGTTACAAGCGTTAATAAGCTACGGTAACTGATCAGATCAGATGGACCATTTATGCTTGTATACCTCCCGACGTTGTATATAAAAAAAAAAGATTCTGACAATATGGCATACATCTACAATTCGGTTCTAACAGTTAAGTTCTAGTGAAATAAAGTAGCTCACATACTGATATTCTTGCATAAACTTAGTATAGGTTACACACTTTTGGGTAAACGTGCAAAAAGAGAACAAACGAAAGCATTTCTACTTTGCTCTCTTTTTTAAACCACTATCGAAAAAAAGTTACTGCTAATTTATAGATTACGTTCTTAACATAGGCATTCGGAATAAGTTTGTGGGAAGGACAAATGATAATCACTACTGAATATACTTCCCTCACACTCCCACAATTCCTACAAAGGAAACTGTAAATAAAATCTATAGATGAATTCACGCATATAGGTAACTAAATTTACTACAGAGAACTATTTAATATACTCCTCGCATATTCCCACAATTTCTATGAAAGGTAACTGTAAAAAAACTTTCCATAGACGATTGACGCGTATAGGTAGCTAAATATACTACAGAGAACTACTCAATATACTTCCCTCAGACTCCCATAATTCCTATAAAGGAAACTGTAAAAAAAACTTTCCGTAGACCAATTCACGGGCACATGTATCGATAGTATTTTTTACATGTGAATTAAAATCCGCCAAACATTTTCCCGTGCACATCGTATAGCCACTTTATATGCGGGTGGTGCAGCACGGTGCAGTTAATGCACTTTTGTGGTCGGCCCACATCCCACAATCTCTCTTTCAATTTGTCCAATTAATGCGACAGTTTCGTATCGGAAAACCGATATATTATTTTTATTACTTATTACTGGGCGAAAGGGTGATAAAATATGTAAGAATACTATTATTTTTAAACCCCTACACAATTTAGACAGAAATAGTAACAGATAAAATGTTTTTTAATATTTCAGCCGGTCAGAAGATTAGCACGTTTGTTTTTTGATATATGAATCTCAGTAATAAAATAGAAATAGAACATTATTTCAAATTAGGTACATTGCAATATTCTTATAAATTAAGATAAAGATAATTTATTTTTACTAGCAGTGGAGCCCTCGCGGGTATTAAACATGTTATACATTTTTTTATTGTAATCTTACTGTATCGTATTCAATTCTCTTATGTTACTATTAGATTAAAAAAGAAAAACATAGGAAAGTAACATAAGAGAATTCGATTGTGAAGCAATGTGAAAACATTGCTTTAATGCGACAGTCATGGAGTTCACATAACGTGCAATAAGTGCATTGTAAACAAGGCTTTTTTTTTCTTTTAAATCTCTTTATACTAGCATTTAGACAATTCAATTCCATGCAAATGTACTTTGCGTAGTTAATTGTGAAATTTAAATGTTCTACATTTTTGTATAGAGTAGATCAACGACTTAATTATGAATTGTGAAGTATATGTGTTCTACAATTTTGTTTTTTGAAGTAAGAGTTACTTATTCACTCAACCAATTATGATTTTATGGTTACCAAAGATGCTTGAGAAGAAATTGCAAAATTCGGCGGAAACGAAATCAATCCGTTAGATGCCTCGACAGGAATACGACCATTACTTATAATTAATAATTGCTTGGAGAAACCTGCCTGGAGAGAAAATGAATTTTCTTCACGATTTTTTTTGTTATTTTTTTCCATGTTCTAATAGTTATTCTGCTATTCGGGGCGGAAACAAATCCAACAAAACAAATATCATAAAAATCGCTTCAGCCGTTCTCGAGTTATAAATAGTGTAATTAACCCGACTTTGTTTTATAAATATAAATAAGGGTCCAACCTGCATCGGTAGACCCTTATTTATATTTATAAAATAAAGTCGTTAAAATATCGTTTAAAAATAAACTTAATAAAGAAAATTTTAATAATTATTACTATTTTACTCCGTTATAATTTTTTCTCTTTATATTCATATTCGCTTCGACAATAACAAGTAATTAAATTGGCAATGTGATGGCATTACAGTTATTCTGGACAGGACAGGCGTAGTAAAAAAATGTTTGACACAGTAAGCTAATACTATACGATTCTTCGATCGCTAATGGCAGGAATCTTTCAATGTTATATATGTAACTAACTATAACTTCACGCCAAATTCCTTGCAGGGTAGGCAGAGAGAACCGAGTGCCACGTGACTCGATCCTTACATACCTCACTCGCTTCTTTAACATTCATTGCTCTTCTCATGCACGCTCGCCGGTTATTTATTCGGTTATTTCACCGAATAATGAGGCCAACCCGACCGATGTATATATAGGTACTAAATCCGTATATAATTTAGGTCATATACCATACGGCTCACTGGACACTGGACACTTACAACATCACCCCTTATGCCTAAAAAATCCATCACATTATTTTCGAAGAATCTAATGCTGTACCCTTTTTAATATCAATAAGAAGGCAAAAAAGCTTACGGTTTTAGTTCCAATGAGAGAATGAACATCCTGTCGATAGCAAACAGTATAATTATAAACGTCATACTGAACACGTACTTGGAGAGTCGGTAAAACACACAAATAAAGTTAAAGACTCCTTAGAACTCTAGGATATAACATAATTCCAATGTTATAAAAACTCTCTAACGAAATTATAAATTGGCAGACTTATACCAGTAGGGTGTCTCTTACAGTCAATCATTTTATTTGAAAGGCAAATATTTTATTAAAACGAGTACAGTTGTCCCCATACAAAACTGTATGATATTCTCTGTGGAGGGAAATCTGTTTTACGTACATTTTTTCAAACATCCTTAGATAGACCATCAGTATGTCACTATAATACTAATACGACATAGCAATGACAGATAACAGTTGATATGCATTAACATCAATGCACAATTGTATTAACATTCATTTTTTTACTACGTCGGGAGGCATACCAGCATACGGCCCACTTGATGTAAAGCGGTTATCGTATTTAATGAACGCTTGCAATACATTAAGTTTCGCACCCGTGATGTCACCTCTATTGCTAACACAGCAACTTCTTAGGAGCTTATTAGCGATCTCACACACATACAGGAACACAACCCTCCAGTGAATTGTTATTACGCTGCGGTTTTCTGTGAGGTATAGATACTTCTCCAGATGGGCTGCTTTGATGCGGACATGTTCATGCACACAAATGTTTGCCCTGTGTGGAAATCAAACCCACGAGCGTTAGTGCCAAAGTAGCATTACGAACTAATGCGACTCCGATCTCGTCAAGTCATAGACGAACCTACATTATTAGGTTTATTTTAACGATAAATACGTATGATATATATTGTTCATATTAGGCATAGTAATGAATGAAATATACCCATACCGTATCTTTATCTATCTTGGTATGGATATACCTTGATCCTCAATATCATTAACTTAACTGTTTGATTGTTTAAGTTGGGACTGATTTAGATGAAATACCCTTCCGATACTTAGTTTACTTAGTGCTGTTCCTTACGTAGTACTTAGTTAGGTTAGTAGTTAGTTACTCCGGTAATGAAGGAGAAATGTTGTGGTTAACCAAGGATTCTGTGAACTTCGAATTTATTTACTTCCGTGGGTTCATTAATAAGATTCAAATTCAAATTTCAGTAATCCTTAAAGTCATTTTGTATATTATACTATTCATAACATTTTAAAAAATAAATCTCTACGATAAATATTTTTTATCTGTCCCTAAAAGAACTATTAATATTTCTGAACTTTCCTTTTTATTTCACAAATAGAAACTTTCGCTAATCTGTGCTAGTTTTGAATCAATTATAAAAAATAACAGACATCAATTTTTGCCAAGGCACGTTTTTGTAATTTTTTATGTTTTGTCGGGTAATTCTACAGTTCCTAACTTATAAACATGAATATAAATGTTTATTCTAAGAAATTTGTATTTAATATTGTGATTAATCTAGTAATTTATAATTTTTTGCCGTGTTTTCTAACAGTATATAGCATACTATCCAGTACTACGGTTTCTGTTATTTAATTTGTTTTGTACAGGTACTGATGTAGGATTAATTTATTTGAGATTATATTTGCATGACATAAAGAATATGTTATGTTTTTACTAAGATGCATTGCAACGTGGTTTTGCTGTGGTTGCGGTTTCTTCTGCTTTGTTTTAGACTGCTGTTAGTCAAAGAACAAGGCGTGTTTTAACTAGTTCCTACACCAAATGCTGGGTCCAATGCCAATGACGGCTCAAGTAGTGATAACGAAGTTGCTACAGCTCCCCATGATAGTTCCCCAACACCCGCAATAAGTTCTTCCTTTGTGAGGCTGACCAGTCTAGGTAGTCCTGTGCCAAGCGACCCTTCAGATAACGTAGTGGACACATATGTCAGAAAGCAAGATCTTTTCCAAGCTTCTCTTACATCAGTTTTTGATGAAATGTTTCCTAACCTCACACAATATAACTATAGCGCTTTACCTTCAATTTCTTCCTTGCATTCTGTTTAACCATATACATCTACGCCTGTTATTTCATCGTCGGTGACACGTGCATAAGAAAAGAAGTTACATTCCGTCATAAAGCTGAAATACAAATTTTCTTTAAGGATACTGTATGTAGTAATTAGCCACCATTATATATTTTTTATAGATGTTTTACAAAGGATTTTGTTAATACTATCACGAATAATACTAATTTATATATCGCGCAAGAAACAGGAAAGTCAATCAATGTGTATAAAGAAAATATATCAGATTTTATCGCTATTAATGTCTTCATGGGTATCGTGATTCTACCATTATATAAAGATTATTGGAAAACAACTTTGCGATCTGCTAAAGTAGCTAATTTGAAAAGGTTCCAGCAAATAAGACTTTTCACGAACAATACTCAAGCTGATGTGCCCGACAGATACTATAAACTTCGCCCTGTAATTGAATCCACACGAGCTCATTGTTTGTTAATTGAAGAGAAGAATGTTTTCAGCATCGGTGAGATGGTTATACCTGATAAAGACAAGAAGAAGGCAAGCAGTCATCGCCAATATAACCCAAATAAGTCAAGTAAGTGGGACTTCAAGAATCTTGTTACAGCAGGTGTATCCGGTATCATATACGACTTTATATTATGTATATGCTGGGGAGGATACTTTTAGAGGCATTTAGTTAACGGAAGAGGAAGAAACATTGGGCGTTGTAGGCAAAATTATTGTACTATTTCACCTCACTGGAGCTAGTTCATCTGCATCGGAAAAATAATAGGCTGTTTAGTTTGGGAACTTTTATACAAAACAGGTTAAAAGGAAATTGCTTTCGAATAACACTCTGAAAAGATGGCAGAGGAGCATTTAGTCAGCAAATACATTAAACTAAGTATCATCCAGTGGTTCGACGGAAAACAGGTCACATTGGTCAGCTAATACGTGGATGCCTACCTTCTCGAAAACATAAAACAGTTCAGCAAGGAATCCAAATATCGTATTAATGTAACGCGTCCACAAATTGCAAAACATTATAATCGCCATATGGGAGGTGCAGATAGCAAACCTAGCAGATATGTTTATTGCATATAATGTAACCGGAATTAGACACACAGGTGGTACATGAATATTTTTTCACAGGTCTTAGATATTTACATCAACAAACCCTGACGTCGTAGACAATAGAATAGAAATAGAATAGAATTCAATCCCGACATATACGAGATGGATGCAAGATCATGGTGTTCAACTGCTGAATTGTTTTGAAGGAAGATGGCCAACTCGTTATGGTATTGAGCAAGCAAAGGCTCAGCATCCACGTGGCTGTAGCTATAACCTATACAGGTATGACATGGGCTCAGTTTAAGTAACTATTTGTAGCTAAGTTCGTCAGCATTGAAATCTCTGCAGTTAACCTCATTAATCTACAAGTTGACAAACCAAAGGAGGATGAGAATCATGCAGCTTAAGCTGGTCGTCTCATCACTTCATTGCTAGATCAATGGAAGGATTTAAGTTTTGAGCAAATAGCAGTGTCAACCGTAATATTTGACACTGCTATTTGCTCAACACTCACATCCATGATTATAACATCCGGAGCCGCTCGGAGGGACTGGTCTGCCCGCGTCTCTCGTCCCTCTTTCTGCTTAAAACAAAAACTAAAATAAAAACTAGTAATAAGGCACTTATTGTAATCGCACTTGCGGAGCGATAAATAAAAAAACTAACAATCTGACAAAAAAAAAATGACAAACAAACAAAGGCACGGGCCAAAGAACCTGTGGATATGACTACTATTAAAAAAAAAAAAAAAAAAAAAAAAAAAAAACATCCGGAGCAGTAACGGTGGCGGGTACATGCGTTTTCTGACACGTCGTGGGCAACGGCGTACACGAATAAAGCAGCCGATACATAGAATGCACACTAAGTAGATCAAATTGCCTATATTTTCATATCACTTATCCAACAAGATATTATAAAAAATGGCCTTTTAGGCACTTTCGCCCAAAATTGCTTTTTAGCACTTTATGTAATACTGTGAATATTACGGACGGTAGGGAAAGTACTATCAAAGACAGACTACTTAAAAATTTCATTATTTTATAACTCGAGTATGAAATTTCTGTATAGACATAGTTATATGTAATGTGTTTTCTTAATATTATTTAAGATCTATCCAAATGTGAGGAAAAAAATATTTTATGGAAAACCAACAATTGCATGATTTAAAAAAAATATATTTATGTATTTTTGCGTACAGTTATAAAAAAGTGAAACGGAACCGCTCACATCACTATCTGTCTAATGTTTATGTTTGTCATAAGAAAGTTATGGGACTTACAGCCGTTAAATTTGGCATTAGTTTATAAATATTAGTTATATATCTTGATCATCATGTAGTCCCTTACGGGGTAGGCAGAGAGACCCGAGCGCCATAAGACGCGATCCTTACACATTTCACTCGCTTCTTTCACATTCAAAGCTCTTTTCATGCACGCTCGCCGGTTCCTAAGGCTCCTGATATCACCTTCAGATAAACGACCAACTTGGTCATGGTAGGTTAGTCTTGGTCTTCCTCAAAGTCAAAGTCAAAATCTTTTTATTCCGTAAAAATGGCTACATTTGTTTGGAATCGTCACAATTTTTTTCCCTACCGTGCAGTTTATGACTAGGTGAGCACTGATAAAAATACTGCCAAAAAACTCAGGCATCCCTCTTTTGGTATCCAAACAAATTTACATATTTTATTAATTACATCATAATTGGATCGACTCACTCCCAGGCATTTTTATCATTAATATAGTCAGATACTTTATAATATGCCCTGCTACACAATTTGGCTTTAATAGTAGTTTTAAAAATTGTTAATTGACAATTCTCTTATATTGCTGGGAAGTTTGTTATAGAACCGTATACATTGCCCCATAAAAGAATTACTTATTTTGTGGAGACGGCCTCAGCTCCTACATCCTTCCATTTTCGCATTGTATATCTGTTAGGTCATTCTTTCATATTGCATTTTTTCTACATGTCCGAACCAACGGAGCATGCCCTTTCTTATCTTAACACGGACACTCTCTTTCAGTCCAACTCTCTTTCGTACGTCATCATTTCGAACGCAGTCAGCAAGCGTTATGCCATAAATTTTTCGCAGTACTCGCATCTCGACCGCATTTATTCTACTTTCATGCTCTCTCTGCCATACCCAGCTCTCAGTTTCATAAGTTAGCGTTGGGATTAGCACCGCGTTGTGTACAGCGAGCTGTATCTTCTGGCTTAGATTTCGGCTACATAAAAGTTTACCCAACGCTCTATTCACCCTATTCCCTGCATTCACTCGTCTCTCCACATCAGCGGTGTACCTTCCATTGCTATCAAATACTTTCTCAAAGTCCAGAAAACCGCAGAAAACCTTCTGATCCAAACCCAGATGCTTCTCTATGAACCTATATACATGAATCGGGAATAGAATAAAGTTTAGAATATGATTTTTATATTACAAAAAAATCTTAATGCATATATTTTAAACGTGTTTTTCTTTTTATGTACGTAACTGTATTTTAGGGTCGGCAACGCATGACTGACACCCCTGGTGTTGCAAATGTCCATAGGCTACGGTGACTGTTTACCATCAGGCAGGCCGTATATTAGTGTATAAATGTATTCCCACCTTGGTGGTATAAAAAAAAGCAATTTTCAAATATATTTGAATATTTCTCAATATAAGTTTCTTTTGTAGTCCATAATTATAACAATAGATACAATCTCTCTTTCTCTTCTCTTCGCTCTCCACCTCGCAAGAGACTTGGCGTGAAGTTATATCTAAATAGAAAGATAGATGAAATCTACTTTAGGAAAACTTCCAATCATACGTAATATTAACTTTAGTTATTGATTTGTATTATTGTTGAAAAGCGTATCCTTTATTGAAAAGCGTAAAAGTTTAATTACAACATTGACAAACGTCAGCCCGGGTCCGTGCATCGTTGAAATGATAAAGCCTTTTCCAATAATTTTAATAGTGAGTACAATGACACCTTTATTTTGTACAAGGCGAGATAAAAATAATAAATGCCTTTGTATTTTAAATTTCATTATTTTTCAGCTATCAACTTGATTCAGAACTTTAATGAAGTTTTAATGTACTTCATTAAAACATGTATTTATGTTTAACTGATTAATTCTCCAATACAGCAGTGCATGCCTTAAGTAAACATGTGATACAGTATATATTCTAATAGTGTACAGAGTGCAAGTGTAAATTCGGTTTTAGAAAATAAGTAAGTTCACAATCCAGTGGATAAGCGCTCATATTCTATTTATTTATTTTAACCATCTTTAATAATATAATATTGAATTTAAATGTACGAATAAGCGGGTAGATATCGCCTCTTTACAAGAGCAATGTGACATCTCATAAAAACGTATTTTTTTATTATTTGATATTCAAAACCGCGATGTAGAATTTTATTTTCTACAAAAACGCGGCATTTTAAAAGTGAATGTTCGAGGAGCTATGCGTGAACGAGACGACACCACCGTGGCAAATGGCGTTATCACGTTGTCTCTTTCGGTGTGGCGCACGACTTCGACAACGCGACGTGTTAGTTTGCCCCGCACGCGCAACGAGTGAAGTGTTCCTGCTTTTCACAAAAAACGTGGCATCACGAGTATACCACGTTTTTAGTGCAAAGGTATGTTTCTTGTTGTTATTTACTTTAACTCGAATAATGTGATATTAGTTATTTAACTCGTTTTTGTTGTAAAACTCGTGGGTATTGAGAATGAGATAATGAATATTGCCACATTATTGATGAAAAAGTTACAAGTTTTCTTTGTGATATCTTAGAATGTAACCATGTTGTTGATGAATCGTTTTCAAATACTATGGGTTATTTTATTTCACATCGTTATTTTTGAAAACCTTTAAGTTATCGTTTATATTATGCTAAAATGTTACATTATACATGCTAAAATAAAGTAACTTTTACGAATTTGTTTTTCAGATGGCATCCCGATCTAGGATGTTAGTTCACTTAGCTACTGGTGTTAAAAATAATTTAAGTGAACAACTAAGTGATTCAAACTCTCAGATCGATATTTTAACACAAGACGAAAATGAATATGCCAAAAGCTCGACCAATACATTGCAGACATCAACAGAAGGTATTTTTTTACTTGTACTGATTTTTTTTTCTAGTTATATAATATAATAATAATAGTAATAATAATAGTTATGTTCCTATAATTTCACTATTTTAATCCTCTTTTTAGACAAAGACATCGCAGTAGATTCCATCCGACCTCGTAGTAATTCGACTAGTAGCAGCGGTTCCTCTAGTTTCGCAGTTCTTCGAGTTCTAGCAGTTCTTCAAGCAGTGGCCCATCTATATATCAAAGTAAGTTAATTAAAATGCAGAGGGATATAAATCATTTACTAACCTAACCTAACATCTAAACAGAAGTTTAGATGTTAGGAGTAAATAATTCTCACAAAATTCGAGGGTAATTGATCAAACCAATACCACACCATTACACTTCAAGAAATTGATTGCATTTATAACGTTACAGACATCGACGACTCGGTAACGGATCCTGATTCTGACGGACAGAGCCCGACCAACAAAACGTGCTGAGTATTCTTCTGATACTGACGTGGAACAAAATATCACTACCAACTATAATAAAATTTTTGATTATCAAAATTTGGTAACATCTAATATGGTTTCAATAAACATTGAAAACTACGACGAACCACTTTCGTCTACAAACGAACATGCTATGGCATTCAACGATCTCGGTGTCATAGAGAACAGGGAATCTTCTGCGATTGAAAACGTAAGTAAAGAAAAAAACGTATTGAAAAAGAAAATGATAAGATCAACAAAAATATTTTAGTAGCGATCTATGATTTTCAAGCAGTGTTCCTATGCCCCAAAGGAGACGTCTCAGTTTTTTACTACAAGTCCAAACTAAATCTACTTAATTTAACTATTTATAACTTACAAAATAATTCAGTTGAGAGTTATGTATGGGATGAGTCTAACGCCAATAGAGTTGTCAACGAAATAGCTCCTATGTTTACAAATACCTGAAGAAAATTTCCGCAACGGCTGAAGACCTCGATGTTGTCTTTTATTCAGACAATTGTGCCGGACAGCAAAAAAATAAGTTTATGATCTCAATGTACTCGTACACTTACGCAGTCAGAACTCTGCCAAATCTCAGATCAATTACACACAAATACCTCGTAAAAGGACATATGCAGAACGAGGGCGATTCATCTCACTCTCAAATAGAGAGAGAGAAGTTAAAAGGCAATTGAGATCAGGACCAATGTATACACCTGACGCATTTATCGGGGCTATAAAGGCGGCACGGAAAAAAGCGAGCCATTTCATGTTAATAAAATGTGGTTCGATGATTTTTTCATTGGAAAAGTATATGCACTCAAATGAACTTCGCAATAATGAAAGACGAAGACAATAATACTGTGAAACTGGCTGGACTGAAGATGATAAAAGTTCAAAGCTCTGATCCCGATACCATATTTTTCAAAGAATCATACGCTGACGAATTATTCAAGAAAGCTATAGTGGTAAAAAAAAAAGAAAAATCATAATAGCCAAAGCATTAATTTAGATTTGCAAAGGCCTATCTTCAAAAACCTGGACTAGCAGAAAGAAAAAAGCTGATCTCATGGATTTAGTCAATAAAAACCTCATTCCTAGATACCACAAGCCATTTTACGAATCGTTGTAATAAGACTGATTAAGTACAAGGATTTTTTGAATTATATTTTTTGAAATATTTAATTGCTATATTTAAAATAATAGTGTTTTTTATTACGAGTAGTATTAAGAGAATTTGTGATTCTATGTTTATGAAGGGTGATAGCAATGTTCCTATTTTGAATTTCTAAGTACTATAAAACTGGGTACCATAATCGTGTTAGAAGACGTTACTTACTATTAGATACCTTTATGTACAGTTAACTTTTTGATTTTTTTATTTGTATGAAAGTAATTTTTAGTTACCTTATAATTTTAATTAAAGCGAGTACTAAGTACTATGTGATTCATTGATCTTTAATTGATTATTGTGCCTTAAACTAATTTCATGGTGTAAGTAAGCCGTTGTTTTCGTAAATTTGTATTTTTAAATACAAGATCTTTATTTTAATAGTGTGTTTTACTAAACTTATCACACAGCCTTACGCCTAAATTTATCATCTTCAATGTGATATATCAATATGTTACAAGCACTTTGTGACTTATTTTCATTAAAAACGTGACATGTGTGTCTGTGTTTTTTTTTATCAGTTTTCCCACTTATTTCATATTGAGTGAGTTTTTTTTTGCTAATTTTCAGAAAACACATTAATTCCCGCAACAATTTAATTGTTTTCCGACAGTAAAATTGTTAATATTTTAGAAATTATCAACACTTAAATGTTTAAAATTGCTCTCCTGTAAAGTTGTGGTTTCAAAAATATCACGTTGTTCTTGTAAAGAGGCGATATTATTTTAATGAGAGATTATCCCACTGTACTTACGCTCAATGACTAGGAAAATTATTTGAAATATTATGGCTCACAATTATCTTTTGAAGCAAACAAATAACGTTCCATTGTTATCTTCACTATAAAAGTCAATGTCAAAAAAAATAGACTTTAGTATAAATATTTAATGGTAAAACTTAAAACGTGTAAACATTTGTCTCATAGGTAAGACTTTTGTACAGAAAACAAGAAGGCCGAAGAGTGACAAAAGCTTCTTATAAGCCGTCGGTAGTGCGCCCCCTGTGAATTAACGTCGTTTCACAACAGCTATTATAAAATTTAAGATATAAAAAATCCATTAAATACTAGTCGATCTTTGCGCTATTTGAGAGCCATAATGCTTTTTTCCTTAAAATTGTCTTGAAAACATTTTTTTTTATACTACGTAGGGAGGCCATACAAGCATACGGCCCACCTGGTGTAAAGTGGGTACCGTAGCCTATTAACGCTTGAGATATATTAAGTATCACTCGCGTGATATCTCCTGCTTAGACAGCAACACCTTAGGAATTTACTGGTGACCTCACACCCACGCAGGAACACAACAACCCTCTAGGGAGTTGTTATTTGACTGCGGTTTTCTGTGAGGTGGAAGTACTTCCCCAGATGGGCTGCTTTGATGCGCCCGACCTCTATTAAGAAGATTACTCCCTATATCTTCTTACCAAACCCCTTGTAAAGTAGGCATAGTGAATACCTATATGTATAGTTAATATTAAAGCTCTACTTCTAGGCTCCTGAGATCATTCTCTATTAAAATACTATGAATTTTGTCGTGATACGCAAGTTTTGGCCCTCCTCTGATCCTACATACTTTCATTTTCGCGTTATATATTTATTTCGTCATTCTTTCCTCCTATTATTTCTACATGTTCGAACTTATCCCTCTTTTATCGTAGCACCTATTATACTCTCTTTCAAATCAAATCTTTTTCTTTTCTTACATTCTCATTTCGAATGCGGACTAGAAACATTATGCCACCAATTTTGTGACAATGCTATGCTTAGGTCTATAATACACCTCAGTTAACGTTGAAATCAGCACCACGTTGTAGCAAGCTGTATTGATTGAAAAAATGCTTGTAATAAAGCTTCATTTCATGCATAAAAGTTATTATAATTTTTACTTATTCTGTGAAAACAGTACATTATTTACTTAATCACGATTAAGTAAATAATGTACTATACTAATGTACTATTATTATTTTGCATCGCTACCTACCTACATTGCAAGGACGCGTGATAAAAAATAATGCAATCAACTAGGTACATATAAATCCGTATTTGTATATATATATATATATATATATATATATATATATATACAATATCACATACTAGAATAAAAGGCTAAGACTCCGCTGTTGTTGTTGAATCTTTATAAGTGTTTAGGAATAGATTCCGTATTCACGCATGTTTTTAGTGGAGATACAGATCCCATTGTTTATGTGAGTATAGCCAACTGGCGACTGACAAAGTCGTAGTCGTCGATATATCTTTTGTATGAAATGGTTTTTTTTTTTAATATAAAGTAGGAACAATACAGAGCACACATATATATACGAGATGCATATAGCGAACTATACCATATCTATACGAAACCTGATCCAAAAACTAACGGAAACCAGATCTTGTTAGAGCAGATCTTTAGCTTTTGAAAGTCGAAGAAGATAAAGAATTGACTCAAGATTACGGACAAATAAACATAAAAAAAATATATATTTCTCAATTTTCGATCGTAAATGTAACATTATTTTTACTATGCACACACTCGACCCGTTATATACTCGTATTTACTGCAAGTAAAGATAACAACTGAAACTCTGAAATACGGTAATTACAGTAGCATCTGAACAATTACGTAATAGCCTGTCTACTCAAAATCCGAGAGTATGTGTTTAATTGCCGTAGATGTGAGCAATTAACGACAGGTATGCGTAATAATGGCAACAGATGACAGTAATCACATCTGCTGATGACAACTCATATGATTTCAGACAACAATCTATTACGTTCGCACGGTTTGTAAACATATAAAGGTATTTTAGTATTAGTAGATCACCAAGATCATTGAAACCAAAGCGAAGTAAGTCATAAACTATCATCAGAGCTTTAGTGAATAACGAAACTGCTTATATTATTCAGAAAAAAAACGCGTCTAGTTCGCGACGATACAATTACAGTGCAAAAGCCGTGTGTTCCGCTAAGTCAGAGTCACCTGACTTACCGGGCTTGGAGGAGCTTTTGAACATTTCTTATCGTTAATTGATGCTATTTTTTATTATTACAGTATTTTTAATAAACAGTCAAGATAATTATTAGACTAGTTATAGTTCAGTCGTTAAAGAAATAACCTTTTTACTTCCCTGGTTCGAATCCTGACATGGGCATGTATCATTAAATTGGTGTTTTCTGATCTATGTATGTACATATTTGTAATTGTACGGCGGTGAAGGAAAACATCACGATGAAATCCGCTCGTCTGAGAAGTACATACATATCATCACGTCTATCTCCCATTGGGGTAAGCAGAGATTTTGGAACGCCAGGTGCACCGATCCAAACATACTTCTCTCGCTTCTTCCACACCCATTAACCTCTTCATGCATGCTCTTCGGTTTTGGCAGCTCTTGATGTGGCCCTTTTTCAATACATCACCAATTTTATCTACATGTGTGCGTCTAGGGCGGCCCCAACCGATATCTTTATTCACTCATCCCTATACACTTCTTTCATAACCCTTTCGTCATTATTTTTTTCTAAATGACCAAACCGTGTCAATAAACCCTGTTTGAATTATTGTCACAACATCTTTCATTCCTCATAGTTCTCGTATCGTGCTATTTACTTTATCAATCATTATTATTCCACACATACTCCTCAGTGCTCTCATTTCTTCGGCGTTCACCTTACTTTCGTGCTTCTTCTGCCATACCCATGTTTCACTGCTGTACATCAATGTTGGCGTTAATATAACCTGAATGATAGCAAGGCGAGCTTTGCTATCGAGCAACAAGAAGTTGTCCACAGCTTGACAGTTCTCGGAAGAAAACTTCACTGGAACCGCACAGTACGCGACTATTGCGGTTCCAGCGTGTGAGGGTGAACTCCCCGACGTCGGCGAGCGGTGCGGTTATAAAAAGTAGCTGTCAGCATCATTACGAACAGTTCTTCAGAACACAACCCGTTGTACAATCGGTAGAACACACAAAGGGAGGCAAAATCTCACAAAAATAATGAAGTGTCATGTCAACGAAGTCAATGTGAAGCGCAGAAATCCTTTCTATGTTTCACCGTTATACACATTAAGAAAAAGACTTGATACACATATCCCATCCCCTTACCCCGCTTGCACATCCCCAATATTCGATTCCGTTACAAACATCACTCTTTCAATCAGAATCTTTGCATACAATTTGCCTGCAGGACGATTATATCACGATAATTTTTGCATTCGTACTGTGAATTATCTCTTCCATGTTAATGTCATTTATAGAGCTAAGATTCTCTCTTTTTCTTCTCGATTTCTCATTCATATGTTCGTTTCTATTTCTTTCATTACCACCTCGTTCATATAGACATTCAAAATATCGCTCCTTTAAATTTTCTATAGTATCCTTAATGGAGATGTACTCCATTTGAATTTCTTATCACACCTACTCTCGAATCTCCAAATTTGCCTCGGGCTGTTCTGACTAAATGGCGGAATAGGTTGACATTGGCCCGAAAAATACTGGAATTTTTTCTGTAAGAAATAATATAATAATATTTATGAATAATAAGTCTATGAAATAACATTTCTAAAACTTGGGACCTCACTTAATAAAGGTCAAATTTTCCCTCTGGATTATGGAGGTCTGATGACAGTCGCTGCCTGCCAAAATCAGTATCAGAATCCTGCCAATTCTAGTGGGTTAAGAAACGGCATAACTTTTTTTATACCAGTAATGTGGAAAATAGGCATACGGCCTATCGGATGGTATGCAGTTACTGTATTCTACGGACAGTTGCTATTACATTCGAGGGATGTCACTCATGCATTGACGTAAAAATCTCCTCACATATTTTTGAAGAACGTTATATTATAGTCCCTATGAAAATATATTTTTTGTGGTCCAGTAATAAGCTATACTGTGCTAGTGTATTCAAATAATTAATATTCCGTAATTAATCTAACATGGTAACATCTTATTCTAACGACTAACAGTTTGAGGACGTCTCGTGAAGAGGCGAAACATGTATCGCAGAGACGACCAGGACAATCGTGTTAGCGATGGTGGCGGGTGCATGCGGTTTCTGTTGGCGGACGACTGCAGCAGCCGAGACAGATACTACCGGAGCAGCCATGGTGGTGACGACATATTACATCTACTAACGATAGTGGGTGGGTGCCGGCCGGCGCTAGTTCGCATGAACTAATAGGTGGCGGAAGCATACAAAGCAGGTTAGATCAAAGATTGGATGCTTATCAAAAAGAGAAATCGTTTGCATAATAACCCGTTCGCGGCGACTTACGACTGTTTTTTGAGTAAAATCGAACCTGATATAAATAAACTTGTTAAAAATCATCAGATTCATCCTTGTCATTAGATTAGTTTAAAATTAAAATTGATTACCTATCAATATTGTTTCGTTTAATTTGAATAAAAGATATTCTTAATATTATAAAGTTGCGTTTTAATTGCTCTCACCGGTAAAAATGTCTTGTTTAGAATGTAAGTTTAAACTCCAGACCAGACTAATATAGCGCACTATAATTAAATTAATGAATGCCATTGTGGTTTTTAAGATTTAGGAATGTAAAAAATATTGCGGGCGCTGAAAAATAATTGATTTTCAAAGTGAGCGGTAGACGAAATAAGTTTGAGAATCTCTGAGTTAATCAGACAACGAGTAGATAAATTGTTCATTATTACAGTAATAAATTTATGAATATTATTTTGTCTAGGTCGGTGACGGAGTGGTTAGTACTACTACTTCGACATGAGCCTTGGTGGTTTCGATCCCAATACTGGACAAACATTTGTGTATAAGATGTTTATAGGGCAGTTTTAGCGCATCAAAGCAGTCCGTCTGGGCAAATCGCTCTACCTCATAGTAAAATAACAACGCAAACAAAAAATAACTCCCTGGGGGGTTGTTGTGTTCCTGCGAGTGAATGAGGTTACCAGTAAAATGTTGCTGTGTTCGCAGCAGATGTATGAACGTATTTAGACTAATTAGCAAGCATGGTGCATTCATCAGGTCCTGGTGATGTCTTCAACTTTAACTATGGTTACATAGAAGACTACATTACATTGGTTTAGATGATTAAAAGTGATAAAAGATGGAACTTATGGATGGATGGAGCATGAAAGTAAGTTGAATGCAGTCAAAATGCGAGCGTTACGCAAAACTTGTACTGTGAATAAGCCCGCCTTTGCAAATCAAATTCTTATATTTTACGAATGTAAACATTTATGCAATAAAGATCTACAAACAAACAAACTTTCTGCCGAGGTTTTCTAAAGAGACTACAGTATAGAATCCTTCAAGAACGGCGTGGAGAAGTTCTTACAGGTTCGGTCAACGCACAAGTGGCATCCCTGTCATCAAGTTTGTTGAACATATCTATAGGCTACTTTAACTGATTATTATTAGGCTAGTGGTAAGGTTGTTTTCTACCTTAGTGGTGTAAAAAATATTTATCGGTCTTCAAATATTATTAATCAGATTTCATTTAATATCTCTGCCTACCCCGCAAGGGACCTAGCGTGAAGATATACATCCACACCTTCAAATATTGTTAGTATCTATTAATAAGGGATGAATATGTTTCAAATAACTTAACAAAAAGCCCGTGTTAATATTTACTGAAAATTTCGTGTTAAACCAATAATCCCTAAAGGCAACTTTCCAAAAATAAAATATGAAAGAATTTTTTATAATGATTTTTAACAATACTTTGCCGTCCTTAAAAAGTGTATCTAAAATAAAAGTGTATGTCATTATGTCTAAAAATATATATAAGTATAATAGCTATCCGCCCTGGCTTCGCACGGGTGATATGATCGCTACCAAACTTCACAGGATCACCTGCTGGGCTAACCTGAAGATTCACTGAAACTTTCATCAAAATCTGCGCAGCCGTTTTTGAGTACATAGAGGACATACAGACAAACGTTCATTTTTATATATATATAGATTCTGGTCCATAGATGCCAAATTTATATTTATGCTAATGATTATATTTTTTGTACTTTTATTTTTAATGAGTTGATCAGACAACAGCAGCAGCAGCCCCTCTGGGGAAGTACCTTCACCTCCCAGAAAACTGCAGCCAAATAACAACTCCCTAGAGGGTTCTTGTATTGTTGCGTGTGAGTGAGGTCTCCAATAAGCTCCGAAGGAGATGTTTCGTTGCAGAGGTGACATCACGCGAGGAATACTTAGCGTTCATAGGCTACTTAGTAATAGGGTTCCGTTTTACCCTTTGGGTACGGAACCCTAAAAAGAGAGATTGCAGGTATGAAAAATTAATTATGATTTGATGTAAGTGTCCGTGTTATAAGAAACTTCTATTTGTCATTTTATTTATTAATAGGACTAATCTTGATTATTACTAATAATAAAGATCTGGGTACTAAGTCTAGTCGAATATTACTTCGGAATCAATGGTGGCTCCCTGCCCTTCGAAAACGTAGCAAACTTCACTGTTATTTGGGTATTGTTTGACTGTCAAAGTCACCCCAAAGTGCAAAATAGAAATATGAAACACAGTCATCCACTTATTAAAATAATTAAAAACTTAGAATTACACTCCTCTTAATTAACTAACGGCAAATAAATAATATTTATCTATTTAATACACGAGAGATTTAATAATAATCGATCAAAGTGGCCGGACCGGAGACGTAGCTCTAACTCCCTCCAAACTACAGGCAAATAACAGCAAATAGAACAAATGTGCTTAACTTCAGTCACTGTATATTACATATAAAGCTATGGAAACATCGCCAGTATCAGATTGTCTATGGATTTGGAGATAACCTGCATAACACCATATATTGGTCACGAGTAGTAGTAGAGTATGGACGTTGTTAACGTATACTCATGACGTGTCTATTGCCCACACAGGTAACTACGAAATTAGGTAATTGCTGCCGGAGATTATGTTTATAAACCACAATAAACTGAATGGACGCATGTCAAAGTAAAGTCACTAATAATTTTTACAAGTGCTCAAGTTTAAACAAATTGTTTTCAGTTTGAGAAGTATTTTGACTTTCTAGTTTGACAGAAACAGATGTATGTAAATAACATGTGAATATCTTTATTGGACTTTAAATTACTCGTAGATATAACACACAGGGAACATTTTTTACCATTGAATAATTAACGAGAATATATATAAGCTATGTGTAACCTGTAAATATGCAAAAATAATTTATTTGAACATTTACAGCTTTAAAGCTCAAACAAGATGATTCAAAAATGCACAACCCAACGCAGTCATCATCGATGTAATACCTTAACATGTTGACAATATTCATTCTAATTCCCCACACACCCTGCTCTAATAAATAAACCTTTTACATACAAATTAAATCTAAGTTTATAAAGCTAAGCTGATGTGAAAACACAAAGCATTGTTAAAGGGATATTTCCTACACACTAACCACATTTTAGGCACTGAGTGAGAAATCAAAGAATACCCATTGTTATTCAACAGGTGAATCATCCACATAGTCGTTTGCTTAAGTGTTGTAATTAAAACGGTTGAGCACTCGGACTCCCGAAACAGTTGCCGTAACAGATACTTAAATAATAATATCCACATAATATCGTCTATAAAGAACTTCATTGTTATAGCCTCTATTGTTTTTCAAATAGGCTGTTATTTCTATAGCAATTAACCTAAAGCAATTAAGTATTTATAAAAACAATATAAGGTATTTTAATGTGTACGAGTATATTAGATAGTTGAAAAATGAATAGTATTTTATAAATCAGGCAGGTAAGCACTTACACAAATAAAATAAAAATACGTTTGCATTTGTACCCAACTAATCTAAGATTAGTTAATTTTTGGAGCATCTCCTTTCGACCTTAATACGAATATAAGTAATATAAAGTCACATCACCAATAGTAATTTATACGTATTTATGAACGCACAGTAGATAATGTAGAGTGCGGGTGGAGATAAAAGCATTTTATAAACCTAAAAGACTGTAAACCAAACAAAGACGAGAATAAGGCGCAAGTATCAAATTGAGTTACGACACCACATTGTGGGCGACACTTTCAGTTCCTGGCTATTCCCATGTCGAGGGATAGATAGATACCAGGAAATAAGGTGGTGGTACACTAAGTGTACTTTAAAGTTTCATATACATGGCCTTGCCTTGACATGCCCATGAAAGTGCGATGGCCATTGCTGCTGTTGCCGAGCGACAGTCGATACACCATCCTAGTAGCCTAGTCATCATCACCATTAACATTCCTTTGTTCCCTTCAATTGGTATCCTTTCACATTAGGTCAGCTGACCTAATGTGAAAGGATACCAATTTCTACTTTAAATATCCTATTTCTGTATATTTATGTGCCCAAATCTTGAAGCTCGTTCATTTTAATACTTATTACCGCGCTGGAATTTTCCTTACTTTTTTACATATCCTCTAACAATATAATACAATACCTCAGTGATTAAAATCCATACAGCTCTTTGCATATTATCTGAAAATTAAGAATCCCACATATTTATACACCTTTACTGACGTATTTGAATTTTCCCTTGCGTATTAGAATTATATTACAACACTGTAGTTTTTCATGAACCTTTGTCCTTTTGTAGGGTAGTGTCATAACAAACGGGACTGTGGAAAAAGAGAGGATAGATGCAATGTAGGAGCTCGATTTGGAAAGTCTAGCTTAACGCAAGACCTAATGAAACCCATCTGCCTGAAAATTGTTACTGTGGTGTAAGGGCATTAGTAATCTCTCACTGAGTTGTTGTTTTAGCAGTTGGAGTATGGTGGGGTAAAGTATCAGATACTCCTTGCAGTTCATAGGCTATTGTATTCGCATTATATTACGCGAGGCATATACTTGTATGACTCCCAACGATAAATAAAAAGAATCGTGTTTTCGAAATAATAATGTCATGCTGAGTGTGATATCAACTTTAGATCTCAACGATGCTCTCAAAGTATGCCTTGTCTACGAAGTTTATAGTTTAACCAGAATTTATGTCAGTGTAAACAGGTCATCGGTTTTACAACTACTAACATGGTTAAATTGTTATTTATGAGTGTCACACTTGCCCCTGAAGAAAATGGATAAATATATAGAGGTTACCTTAACGCTACTTATCCAGCTAAATACGGATCTCCGAGAAACGATCGGAATTTTCTATCAAAATCAACCTTTATTCGCAATCCTAATGAAAAGTAAATCAAGCATAATATATATTAGACAAGCTCGGTGGCTCAATGCTGAAACGCGCTGTTACGCAGCTTTAACACGCTCATGGGTTCGATTCCCATACAGGACAAACATTTGTGTGCATGAACATGTCTGTTTGTCTTGGTCTGGGTATTTTGGTGAGAGGTAGCGCGCATCAAAGTAACCCGTCTGGTGAAGTACCTTCACCTTACAGAAAACAGCAGTCAAATAATAAATCCCTAGAGGGTTGATATGCTCCTGCGTGTGAGTGAGATCTGCAGTGTGCTCCTAAAGAGTTGCTGTATTAGCAGCAGACGTGACATCGCGCGAGTAATACTTAGTGTATTACAAGCGTTTCTAAGCGGGCCTTCTTAAGTTTTCACTCCTAACGATGAAGACATGCCGTAGGCCCTGATCGAGTCCTTGGAGCGCTCAAGTACCCGTGGTGTCGTTACGCTACCTGGTCATTTCATATGTGTGCGCAGAGATATGATAGGCACACCGTAGGCAAAGACCCTGATCAACTTTGTTGAGCACTCTGCAGTGACGTCACTCACCACAGCACAGTAGGTATTGGGACTATTGCGATATATAACAGAATTTAATATATATGCGATATATAACATGCGATATATAACAGTTTTATTCATATGAGATCTGGATGGATTACGCAGAGGGATAATCTCATAGCTATTTCACCTGGGCAGTGGATCACCAATCAAAATGTCAAAAAAAGTTAGGCAAGAGTGATGCAAGCGTAAATGGAGCGTCAGTCAGAAGGCACAGCTCGCACAACGCAGTACCGACTCCAATGCTTAATGTAAGAGAGATTTAGGTTTGGCAAAGAGGACAAGAAATTAGAGTAAATGCTGTCGAAATATACTAATATAATTACAAAATACATTTAAAAATATAAAAATGGGCACCCACAGATAGCGCAGCTTAGGTCTACGCTACTGGTGGTCAGGGCTCCTGAGTGAGAAACCTCCTCACAATACGTGTCGAGAAAGTCTGCCTTCTGTAATTGGTTCTTGACCCAACTATCGAGCGAAAGTCTCTCAAGGTTATTATCAAGACTTATAGCAAACTATAAGTCCGTTCACTGTTATTACTACTCACGGTGGAAATTGTTTGGACCACATTATGATAAAATCCAAGCACCCTGCCAATTGTTACGTCTCCGAGACGTCAATAACAGATCACGACTCTGTAATACTTATTCTTAATTACCACAATGTACAAACATTACGCCCAAACTTCAGTAATGACTTTTTCCGTGTAAAAAAGATTGACTACAACGGACTTGACTCTGACATGAATAATATAAACCTAACCGCTATTTTTCAATCTACAGATGCTAATGTAGCTACTTCATTATTAATACACGAGTTAAATGCTAAAATTATCTCTAACACAAATAATATATCGGTCCCTAATCGTAAACGGATCAAAAAACCTTGGATTACATCCGGATTGTTACGATGTATGAAGAATAGGGACAAACTTTATCAAAAACTTTTAAAAAATCCAACGGACGACATCATTAGACTAACCTACATAAGGTATTGAAACTTCTGCAATTGGCTCTTAAAAAAACTAAAAAGAGATTATGAAAAAACCCTTATTCAAAATGCAGCTAAAACTAACAATAAAAAACTATGGGACTCAATAAAATAATGTACTAACCTAAATACTAACTTGCAATCAGCATCTGACCTTATTTCTCAATTATTATTATTAACCCTAGTAATTCAGTTAATAATATTAACCAATTTTTTACTTTGGTGGGAAAAAATCTGGCAGAAAAATCTGTTGTAAACTCATCACATGGCCATGAGATCACGCTACCCTACTCATTCACCTTCATTCTTTCTGACACCTACTGATGAAACTGAAGTTAGAAATATAATACTTAGCTTAAAAAAAGGTAACACGTCTGGACGCGATTTCTAGTAACTTTCTTAAACGATATCTCAGCATTCTGGTTCCACCACTGACTCACATCTTTAACCTCGTGCTTTCCACTGGTACCTTTCCAGACGAGTTCAAACTTGCCGATATTTAAGAATGGTGACAGAGGCTGCGTCAATAACTACCGGCCTATTTCCTTACTTTCAACCTTGGCAAAAGTGGCAGAAAAAATAATAAACAAACGGCTAGTTCATTATCTTGAATCCCAAAATCTTATCTCTAATTCCCAATTTGGTTTTAGAGCTAATATTTCTACGAATGATGCAGTCCATGAACTGACGGATTTTATTGTTACTAAACTTGACGAAGAAAAGAAAGTATTAGCAATATTCCTTAACCAAGCCAAAGCATTTGACACGGTCTCTGCACCACTTCTTCTTGATAAACTTGAAAGGTTGGGAATTCGCGACATCCCTTCAAACTATTCAACGACTATTTGAGTAACAGACGACAGAGAGTTAGAGTTGGGAATTATACGAGCGACGATATACCAATTATCTACGGCGTGCCGCAGGGCAGTGCACTTGGTTCCACGCTTTTTCTAGCTTTCATAAACGATTTATGCAACCTGCAGTTGCCCAATGGCAAAATCGTAACCTTTGCAGACGATACCGCATTGATCTTTCATGGAGATACCTGGGATCAGGCTTATAACCACGCCCATGGGGGGTTCATTAAGGTTTGCTCTTGGTTGTCGGGTAACGCCCTGACACTTAATGTTGACAAGACTAAATACATTCCTTTCTCCATTAGAAATACTAAAATAATAATACAATTCATAATAATTACTCCATATTAGCACATTTTTGTGCACCCGGACAACCTTGTTCCTGTAGCAAAATTACATTATCTTTCGACATTAAGTATAAGTATCTGGGAATTATGATAGATAACACACTAAGTTTCAATTACCACATTAACTTACTTACAGCTAGAGTCCGTAAGCTCATCTTTATCTTCAAAAATTTACGCCACATTGCTGATGCAAATATTATTAGAATGGTGTACTATGCTCTGTGTCAATCCATTCTGAGCTATTGCATCACTGTGTGGGGAGGACTACCAAAAACCAGACTACTATTACTTGAAAGAGCTCAAAGAGCAGTCATAAACGTGTGTTACTTCCTGCCATTTCGTTTTCCTACTGAAGACCTTTATTCTTTATCTAACGTTCTGACTGTAAGACAACTCTTCATCCTTAATCTAATCCTTAGGCAGCATTCCCGACTTAATTTCAATCCTTCCGCTGTCACGAATAGGCGCCTAAAGCATAAAGTCTGTCAAGTCGATCTGTGGTCCACTGCTTTTGCCCAAAATTTTGGTTTTCTAAGTAAGTACAACCACAACAAAATTAATAAGACCATCTCAATATATCTCCTTACTAAAACCAATTGCAAAAAAGCTACCGCGACTTGGTTAAAAACCCTCAACTATGATGACACTGAAAACTTATTAGTCGTATCTACTTAACTTTACCCACTATTTCTATCCGATGGAATGCTTTGGGAAGCACAGGGTGGATTTCGAAGCGGCAGAGGATGTACGGATCAAGTTTTTTCACTCCGCAACATCGTAGAGAAGCATCTGGCTTTGGACCAGAAGGTTTTCTGCGGTTTTGTGGACTTTGAGAAAGCATTTGATAGAGTCGTGCGAAAGAATCTCTGGAACATTTTGCCCGGATATGGGGTTGACGGTGACCTACTCCGTGCTGTGCAATCCACTTATGAGGATTGTACAGCATGTGTGCGGGTGGACGGCAGCTTGTCGCCCTGGTTTGATGTCAACATTGGTGTCAGACAGGGATGCGTGCTGTCGGCTCGGCTGTTCATCCTGTATCTGGACAGTTGTCTTCAGAGAATAAGAAATATGAATGTGGGAATGCGAATGGGTGACTCAGTGGTCAACTGCCTGCTTTATGCAGACGATGCGGCATTAATAGCAGAATCACCATCCGAACTGCAAACACTAGTTACAACAATGAAAGATGATTGTATGAAGAAAGGCTTACAATTGAACGCGAAGAAAACCAAGATAATGGTATTTGAAAGAGAGACAACCAGAACGAACACTAGGATTATGGTTGATGATGTAGTGTTAGAGCAAGTGAATGAGATTGTATATCTTGGAAGTGCTTTTAGCAGCAATGGAAGGTACACCGCTGATGTGGAGAGACGAGTGAGTGCCGGGAATAGGGTGAATGGAGCGTTGGGTAAACTTCTAGGCTGCCGAAATCTAAGCCAGAAGGCACAGCTCGCTGTACACAACGCGGTGCTAATTCCAACGCTAACTTATGGAAGTGAGAGCTGGGTATGGCAGAGAGAGCATGAAAGTAGAATAAATGCGGTCGAGATGCGAGCATTGCGCAAAATTTGTGGCATAACGCTTGCTGACCGCGTTCGTAATGAAGACGTGAGAGAAAGAGTTGGTCTAAAAGAGAGTGTCGGTGTTAAGATAAGAAAGGGCATGCTCCGTTGGTTCGGACATGTAGAAAGAATGCGGGACGAAAGAATGACGAAACAGATATACAATGCAAAAGTGGAAGGATGTAGGAGCCGAGGAAGGCCGAGACTAACCTACCATGACCAAATTGGTCGTGTTTTATCAGAAGGTGATGTCAGAAGCCCCAGGAACCGGCGAGCGTGCATGAAAAGAGCTATGAATGTCACAGAAGCGAGTGAAGTATGCAAGGACCGAGTCTTATGGCGCTCGGTTCTCTCTGCCTACCCCGCAAGGGACTTGGCGTGAAGATATACATACATACATACTATTTCTATTGTATGTACGTATTTTTAGTTTAAATAACCGCAATTTTTCAAAATCAGGCACTCATGACACACATGTAACCTTACACCTCTGGATTCGTGATAAGTATCTTATTATTTTCTTTTTCTTTAATATGAAACTTTTAAATGTGCATAAACATATTCTCTAAAAATGATCAATTAAATCTAAATCAAGTGAAGATAGCACCTAGAACCATGTCGCGTATTTTAAAAGATGACTTAGGACTTGTAGCGTATAAGAGATGTACTGGTCATTTCTTAACTGATAATTTAAAAAAGAATAGGGTGTCAAAATCGAAACAACTACTGAAGCGGTACGCAAAGAGAGGTCACAGAAAAATTTTGTTTACGGAATAGAAAATTTTTACAATTGAGCAACATTTTAACAAAGAAAATGACCGTATTTATGCTCAAAGTTCTAAGGAAGCTTCCCAATTAGTCGACAGAGTGCAACGTGGGCACTATCCGACTTCAGGGATGGTTTGGTGGGGTATTAGCTATGAAGGAGTGAGTGAGCCATACTTTTGTGAAAAAGGTATCAAAATATCGGCACAAGTGTATCAAGATACCATTCTTGAGAAGGTAGTGAAGCCCCTTTATAACACCATGTTCAATAATCAAGAATGGTCTTTACATCAAGACTCGGCGCCGGGTCATAAAGTTCGGTCTACGCAGTCTTGGTTGGAAACGAACGTTTCGGACTTCATCAGACTGGCCATCGTCTAGTCCCGATCTCGGCTTGCTCTAAACGCCATGATAATTTGGAGTCCCTAAAACAATGCGTACGATTGGCATTGAAGAATTTTCCCATGGAAAGAGTGCGTGCTTCTATTGATAACTGGCCTCAACGTTTAAAGGAATGTATGGCAGCCAATGGAGACCACTTCGAATAAGCTTTTTATGTTTTAAATTGTTTTATATTTATATATTAAACTAACACACTGTAAAAGTAATAAATGTTATTTGCAATAGAAATTTGTTTTTTCTTTGTTTCAGTATTTATGGCAAGACTAGGTAGATATGAAACATTTTAGAAAATCGGCACTCAACGAGCACAAGTTTTTTCCAAAGTTTAAAGGGATATAAGAAACCGGAGAACAAAATCCCGTACATCACTATATGCAAATACAAAATAGGTACAAGTATTTCGCAGTGCCTCTACAAACGTAAAACTACAGTGTTCCTAGTATAGGGGCCTTTATTTTTCCTCCGCGCTGCACTTGCATAATTTGCCTAAATGAGCACTCCAGGGCGAGTCCGCTTTATTCCTCTCGGCCGATATTAAAACTTGGTCAAATGTGCAACCCCATTGTCTCAGGAACCCTTTGTTTCTAACTGGAAACTATTTTATCTTCTAGATTTTCCAGTGGTTTTGTTACGGGATGTATTTCATCCGCCTCTCTAAGTTTAAATGTAGCTTGCATTGTATGTAGACAACCAGCCTTTTCTTTTTACTAAACTGCGGAGACATTTTATTTTTAATGTCTATGTAATATACGCATAATAAAATTATAGCATATAGTAATCCGCGCGACCACTGCAGGGTTAAACACATGTTTTGATATATTGCTGCAGTTAGAATTGTATAGAATTCAGACATTTTAAAAATCTATCAATTGCGTAAGCAACATGCAAAAAGTCCTGATTATTGAAACGAATCAATTGTCGTAAATTTATGGGTATCTAATTTACTAACTTTATGCGTACATAATTAGGTACGTAACATCTTCAAAAATTATAGCCTATGGCACACCTACAATCACGGTGAATCTAACAACACCTCATATTTAAAAATCCGACAAATAGATCGAAATTAAATTTTAGCATAAATCCAAACGTTGCAACAATATTATCCCCCACCCCGCGGTCGTTCAAATAATGTAATAGTCCATAATGTAAACCATAAAAAAATTTAAGTAATGCCCACTTACAAATATTTCATTTATATATACAGATAAATAAAATTGGAGTGTCTGTTTGTAATATTGAAATAACCGCTTTTTATTAAATGCATATGGATGTACACACGGTACATATACCAAAATGACAATTTTTACAATTTTTGTCTGTCTGTTTGTTCCGGCTAATCTCTGAAACGGCTGGACCGATTTTGACGAGACTTTCACTAGCAGATAGCTGATGTAATAAGGAGTAGCTTAAGCTACTTTTATTTTAGAAATTTTATTTATTTTTATTATTAATATAAATAAATAATATTCCAAGCGGGCGAAGTCGCGGGCACAGCTAGTTTTTTAATAAAATCCTATTGTTATTAATTTCTCACAGTTTTAATTCTTCTTTTCTTTCTACCAGCATTTGATAAAAGGCCAATGGCAAAAAATAAATTAATAGAAAAGTATATGTATAGTGGTAAAAATAAAGATACATGTTTGTGTATATATTATGCGGAATCATTTCCGATCATGTTTGATGCCTGGAATGTTATTAATTTTATGATAAACCTTATCTAATAAAAATAATATGTATAATAAATACGTCTTACAAATAATATAAAATTAAATAAAATAAAACTTCAGGGTGAAGTACTAAATGTGGATAATTTAAATCTGCCAATGTCAAATACATATTAGTCTGTGGTCAAGGTCAAACAGTCACATTGAGTACAGATTATATCTAAAGAATCTATATAATATTGTTGAAATGAAATATGCATTTTCACTTTAAACATACATTGTTCATATGTCAAGCAATTTACTATAAAATCGAATATAACTTAAAATAAAACCCTTTTTGCGCCGACAAGTACAAATTATTCTTCCCTTTCAGATTATCACTGAATTGTGAAAACAACTTTACATTTATACAAGCATACATAATATTTTCATATGTACATTGAGTAATGACAATAAGAATAAATATTTATTTGAAAATTTCTTTTGTAAAAACTCATGTCCGTCAATCGCCTGATTCTCCAAACTGCATAAGCAATTATGGGCATAATACGGCAAAGTTGAGGCTACTAGCAAGTTTATTAATATGGGAGCCCCGCTGCTATTAGAAGGCTAGCCAAATTCTTAGCAGTACAGAATCATTATTCATTAAGAATTTAGTATTATAGATGAATACTTTTGTATTGGCATTTGGTAGATTAAACGTGATATATATGGTTTTGGCATGGAAGTTTATTCGATCATATATTAATATGACAGTGTTTTTAAACATCGTATATAACAAACCTCAAGGGGTTTGAACTCTTCTAATTACCGTATTGTCTGCCACTGCAAAATAGATACTAAATGGCTTTTTTTTTGCTCCGGAAAATCTAAACGAGTAAATTCTCATGTTAAAAATAAATTGGCATATAGTATCACATATTATTGTGCCTTTTTTTGGAATTTTGTATTAACTTGGACATTTGAGACGAACCTTAGTACAAGAACCAATTTAAATATTTTATTATGGGAAATAGACGAGCGAAATTAGTGGAAATTTAATACTTCATGTTCTATTAACAATAATTGTCCTACCTATTTTTCAGTATAGGCAAATCGGACATTGTTCTATAGACAATTTTATTTGTTTTATATAAAACAAAAAAAAAATAGGCAGTAGTGTGAACGACACAACGAAATATTCTCGGGAGGCATTCAAATATATGGTGCTTCTGTTATAAACTGGTTACCGCAGTCTATACTATAAAATACATATCACTTATATCTGTATATAGCATGACGCGACTGTGAAGGGTCTCTTCGTCTTAGCGTTATCCCGTTTCCTAATTCATTAAGATTGGCGGAGTCCGCTGGTTACGCCTAAGTATTTGGTGAAGATATGAATGATCAGGTTTTCCCTCTGGATTGCGGAGGTCTGACAGCAGTCCATCCATGTAAAAATCAGTATCTTCGCTAAATCCTTAGGCTTAGATAGCGGACCCCGACAATCTTAGTGGATAAGAAAACGGGATAACGCTAAGAATAAGAAGATTGCTAAGTTGTTGTTGCTATCTGGCTATAATATTCTAAAAGCAGGAGGTACTTTTCCAGTCGCGGTGCTTCAAACATTCTATACCCCACGTCTCGTTTGTCAGAAACTCATTGGTGTTTGTTGATGATAAGCTACTTTTATCGGTACATAAATAACCATGAATGTATTATATACAAACACATACGTACACACTTAGCAACATAACTTATTTTACTTTACTTATTTTACTTTTCCGGTCGCGCTGCTTCAAACATTCTATACCCCACGTCTCGTTTGTCAGAAACTCATTGGTATTTGTTGATGAGAAGCTACTTTCACCGGTACATAAATAACCATGTATGTATTATATTCAAACACATACGTACACACTTAGCAACATAACTTATTTGAGCTACGCTATTTGTGGTTTGTTATAATAATAAAACATAATAGACGCCGGTGCAGTGGTCATAATTTATCATTTGTATTTGCTCTCGTCTAATGAGCGTATTGTTTAGAATGCGTTTGTTGTGGACCGCGACCATTGCATCTAAAGCGTGTGAGTGATGTATTGTTGTAGAATTCTCTTTGTTGTGTGGAATAGAAAATTCATAGAACAACTGTGTATTGTATTTACGTGGTGGGTGATTTTTGTATTAAAAATGAGCTGAGAGCTGAGAGCCCGGAAGAGCACTGACGTGAATAATCTAGAGAAGCCATATCGTAATGTGATTTGGGATTTTAATATAATCGTCGACTTGTTGTAAGCTCATGTAACATGCGAGACAATGATGCGAGAAATGCGAGTAAGAGTTGCGAACGGTAGGTTTCGTATTGTACTTAATAGATAGTAAAATTAATAATTATTAAATAAATTAAATAAACATATAGTTATTAAGTTATATATATGTAAGTCGATTCTAGATTTAGATTTGATTATAATTGATAGACGTCTCCGAAATACTATAATGGATACGAGCCTTAAGAGGTCCCACTCTTGAAAGGGACCACTACCTGGTGGTAAGCCGGTTTGTGGAACTTTTCAAGAAGTGGAGGCATTGGCGAATGCGTATCCCTTTCGGAGATCATGAAAGGATAAGGAGTGAAAAATTGCAAGATGAAAGAGTAAGGAGAATGTATGACATCTGGTAAGCGAAAGACTTGCAAATGCAAGTCTTTTCGACACGGATATGGATGATTGCTGGAAAGTTCTGAAAGAAAGTATGGTGGATAGTACAAAAGAACCATGTGGATGCACAAAGAGGAACATTGAAAGGAGATGCCTGGTGGGATGCGGAGGTTGAATCCTCCGTAGCAAGAAAGAGGAAAGCGTGGCTGGATTATGTATCATCTTTGCCCTTAAATGAAAGTATGAGAGAGAAGAAGAAAGAAATGTACCGTCTATGCAAGTATCAAACCAAGGCTTTGGTGAAAGAGAAGCGTGAAAGACAAGTTATGAATGAGGAAGAGAGGCTGAAGTAAAACTTCGAGGCAAATACCAAACTCTTTTGGAGAGAGGTAAAGAAGTCTCGGGGTAGTTCGTCGGCATCCAGTATGAACAAGATTAAGTCTAAAGCTGGTATCATTCTTGCAAACACTCAGGAAGTGTTAGAACGGTGGAGTGAATATTTTGAAGAAATGTATGAATATGCCTCGGACGCTGACAATGAGAGTGAGTATGATGCTCACTCCACGTTGACGGCGTCCGATGAAGATATAACCATGAATGAGATAGAATGGTCGATACGAAGTTTGAAAAATGGAAAGTCTGCGGGAATTGATATGATCACAGCTGATATGATTGATCATCTAGGTGGCATTTACGTCTGGGACGCCTTCTGGTACTTATGCAACCTATGCTGGAGAACTGGAAGGGTCCCAATGGATTGGAGACGCGCAGTCATCGTACCCTTGTATAAAGGCAAGGGATCACGCATGGACTGCGCCAGCTATAGGGCCATCAGCTTAATCAACTTAGCAGCAAAAGTATATGGAAAGGTAGTTGAAAGGAGAATGAGGGTGAAATCTGACGAAATGCTGTGGGAGGCACAGGGAGGATTCCGAAATGGAAGGGGATGTAAGGATGAAGTTTTTTCGCTCCGCAATATCGTAGATAAGCATCTGGCCACAGATCAGAAGGTTTTCTGCGGTTTTGTGGATCTTGCGAACGCATTTGATAGGGTTGTGTGAAAGGAACTGTGGTGCATATTGCCGAAATATGGGATTGACGGCTCACTGCTGCGTGCTGTGCAGTCTACCTACAAGGACTGCTGGTTTGATGTCAAAATTGGTGTCAAACAGGGTTGCATGTTGTCTGCTAGGCTGTTAATTCTATATCTCGATAGTTATCTACAGAGAATAAGATCGATGAATGTAGCATTACGCATGGGTGACCTAGTGGTGAACTATCTGCTGTATGCAGATGATGCCCTCCTATTAGTAGAAGTACCATCTGAACTGCAAACACAAGTTACAATGATGAAAGACGAATGGATGAAGGAAGGCTTAATATTGAATGCGAATAAAACAAAGATAATGGTATTTGAAAGAGAAGAAAGAGAAGAAAGAGAAGAAACCAGAACCAATGTAAGGATTACGGTAGATGATGAAGTGTTGGAACAAGTGGATGAGTTTGTATACCTTTGATGCGCTTTCAGCAGGGATGGAAGGAACACCGCAGATGTGTAAAGGCGAGTGAGTGCTGGGAATAGTGTGAATGGAGCGTTGAGAAAACTTCTTGGTAGTAAAAACCTGAGCCAGAAGGCGCAGCTGGCTATACACAATGCAGTGCTGGTCCCAACCCATACTTATGGAAGCAAGAGCTGGGTATGGCAGAGAGAGCAAGAAAGTAGTATAAACACGGTTGAAATGCGAGCGTTGCGCAAAATTTGTGGCGTAACGCTTGTAGACCGTATTCGCAATGATAACGTTAGAAACAGAGTTGGTATGAAAGAGAGCGTCGGTGTTAAAATAAGAAGAGGCATGTTTCGTTGATTCGGACATGTAGAAAGAATGTAGGATGTAAGAATGACGAAGCAGATATACAATGCAAAAGTGGAAGGATGCAGGAGCCGAGGAAGGCCAAGGGTTACCTATCATAATCAAATTGGTCGTGTTCTATCAGAAGGTGATGTCAGGAACCCTAGAAACCGGCGAGCGTGCATGAGAAGAGCAATGAATGTTAAAGAAGCGAGTGAGGTATGTAAGGATCGAGTCACGTGGCGCTCAGTTCTCTCTGCCTACCCCGTAAGGGATTTGGCATGAAGTTATAGATAGATAGGTAGATATATCACTGAAAAATAAATGTTTAAAGCTTTATTAGCACTAACCAATACCCAGTAGTCGAAAATCGATCATAATTATTTTAATTATTTTTTTTACGGTACAGGCCCACAACTCGTTCCTACCACTGTGTCTCCTGTGTACCCAAAATTAACAGCGGCGACCACCAAAAAGGCAATGAACAGTGAAGTTCATTGCTGTCCCGGGGGTTAAACTACAGCTGCCTTGGAACTCACAATGAATTTAATCAGAAGTTTGTAGGGGTAGTTTTGGAATTTACTTTAATTCTATATTGTATTAGGGGACAATTAGAAATTATGAAATATATAAATTATAAAATTACTCTTATTAACAAACAGACAGACCTAAGCAACTCCTCTCTATTAAATATCTTTACACTCAACCCATGCACCCCCGCCCACAAGTCAATATAAGGGATAGCACTACAATGGATTTGTCATTTGTAGCATGTTATTCTAACGATAATATCTACAGCGCCTAAGGATGCTTATTGAAAAGGCCAAACACGTATCGCAAAGACGACCGCAGCAGCCATGGCAGCGACGACATGTTGTATCCACTAACGGTAGTGGGTGGGTGCTGGCTGGTGCTAGTTCGTATGAACTGATTGATGGCGGAAGCAAACAAAGCAGATTATACATCAAATCTCTCACTTCTTCATGCCTTTCTTCTGAAATTTACAAAAGGTTGCTGTTCCAGATGACGGGAAATCGCTGAGACAATTGCAGCAGCCGAGGCAGAGATGAATGAAGCAGCTAATATAGCGACAGCATATATCTACTCAGGGTAGTAAGTAGGTGCGGCCAGCGCTAGTTCGTAGAACCTATTTGTCACCAATTAGTTCATACGAACTAGAGCATGAAGCTCTCACTCACATGACATTGTGTGTAAATTTGAATTTCACAAAACAACACCTGAATCATTTAACTTTTTGCTGTGGCAGAGTCGACTAGAACAGCCAAGCAATAACGTTGCATGCGGCTCTTGTTTTAAATTGCAGGCAATCGCGGAGACAAGCGCAGTAGTCGTGGTGGAGACGACCGGAGCAGTCATGGCAGCGACGGTCCATCTATTAACCGCTAATAGATTCATCGTAGCTAGGTAGGTAAATAGGTGAGTGCCAGCCGACGCGAGATTACATGAAATAATCGGTGGCGGAAGACAAAAGTTACCGGCAATTTGATCTTACCTACTGGTTAGATCAAATTGCCTGTAACTTTTATCGCACTCAAGCTTAGCACGTGCGGCTTTATGCGGTGAAATCAGACGTAACGATCGGCACAGAGCCCGAGGAGTGTTACAAGTGCAAGGCACGTACAAATAAAGAAATTCTGCGCTCACACTTTTACGTTCGTTGTAGAAATAATAAAAACGTACAACATCGTGTCTACCGTTGTATTCGCATACAGGTGAAATGTTAGTACCCAACATGAATCTAAAAGCAGTTCGTGCCGGTATATGCGCATATTAACAGTTAATAATACAAGTCAATTCCAAAACTTCCTATTCCTACAAATTTCTTCTGATTAAATTCGTTGTGAGTTCCAAGGCAGCTGTAGTTTAACCCCCGGGACGGCAATGGGCTTCACTGTTCATTGCCTTTTTTGTGGTCGCCGCTGTTAATTCTGGCTACACAGGAGACACAGTGGTGGGTATGAGTGGTGGGCCTGTCCCGAAAAAAAAAAATACAAGTCTTGTATCTTGATGTGATTGAATTAGAGCAAGTTCAAGCGCTCCTAGTCGATACTTTAATTATAGTTCCCTAAACATAAAGTAAATATGTACCTTTACCATCATTCATATAGCAATATGGCTTATATTATATGTTCATATAACATATCAATTGACAACATATTACTGATTTACAATAGATAATACATATAGTTAAATAAGAAGAGACCTATTTTCCCTTATCTCACCCTCTCCCTTCCGTCATAGAACTACACGTGCAGGCTTGCGATGTCATCACACTATTGAGGACATTTGTTCTCATACTAAAAACTTCAGCAACTCCTATCTCTGTCGAACTATTAAACAGTGGAATGCCTTGCCAGCACATGTGTTTCCTTCTTCCTACAACATGGGATCCTTTAAACGAAGCGCGAAGAAGCACCTTGCGGGCCAGCATGGTAGCGTCAACTGCCAGGACATTGTAGTCCTTTGTCAGTTGCCGCTGCAATTTGGACTCTTTTTTTCGCTTACCAACAGGCGATGAGGAGCCACTATGCTGAGCCAATATAAAAAAAAGGCGTGTAGCGTGGTTTAGATATAAATATGAAAATTATTGTTAACAGCGAGATCGATGTACTCTGTAACTGAAAAGACTCGGCGTAGAGACGAGCTGTGAGGATCGTCGATGATCTTGAACTCACACACGGTATTATGCCCTTGAGGTTGAGAAGAGTTTTTGCCTCCCTTTGTGTATTCTACCGATTGTATAACGGGTTGTGTTCTGAGGAGTTGTTCGACACTATGCCAACAGTTGACGATGGCTGGGAGTTCATCCTCTTACACTGGACCCGTAATGGTCGCGTACTGTGCGGTTCCAGAGAAGTTTTCTACCAAGAACTATAGGCGTGAAGAGGTTCTTACAGGGTCGGCAACGCAAGAGTGACCCCCCCTGGTGTTGCAAATGTCCATAGGCTACGGGAACAGGCGGATCGCACTCTTGTTTGCCACCTTAGTGGTATAAAAAATTTACTGCGGTACATATCAACTCCCAAACTAAGCAAAGCTTTTACTATGAGAGATCTACTAGACAATTGATAAACATAAGTTAATAATTTCCTTGTCTAAATAGTTGTTTATTATTTATTTATATTCAAGGAGAACCAACAGCTTACAAAAAATAAAGTACAAGAAACAATAGATAATAGAAAGCCAATAAAATGTTCTCATAAATAGAATTATACGTAGTAGGAAATCGGCATACAGATATGTTGTACACAAATGTTTGTCTTGTTAGGAATCTAAACACCATTACTAGGCCACCGGGCGCTTTACGACAGGATATTAAAACGACAACCCGTGTCGCTCACATAGGCCCCGGAGGCACTTCTAAGTAATATTATTCAGGCTTATCTATTGTACTTTATACAACAAGTGATCACTGGAAATTTGAGAAACGGGGCTACGTACCCACATGTCAAACTAGCCACAAAGGCTGTCTGAGTCTGCCTGAAAGTCTGAGCTTGATGGTACGAGTGAGAAGATCTCTCCAAATTCTCTTTCAAACTTTGATTATTATTAAGTTACCGATATCCTATTAGAGTGGTTGTTTTTTGACACCGTTAAAGAATTAAATAAGCATATGCACTATCTGATGGTAAGTAATTATCACATCCAGTCGACCTTTGTAAAATGGCCATTATTCGTGATATTTCTACTCTGTATAAACATTTGAACAGTATAAATTGGAATATGGGAGCTGTGATTTTTTTTTCTATGTTGATTCAGCATAGTGGCTCTTGATGGTTAACATATAAGTCTACATATTGCATTTACAATACATATCTTGTATATTGATAGGATTGAAATAGAACAAGTTCAATCCTGTCCAGTCCATACTTCAATTGTAGGTCCGTAATAATCATTCGCATTGCAATATATTTCATATATTTATAACATGTTACTGATATATACAAAAGATATATCGATAGATAAATAGAGGCATGCACCCCTGGTTCGTACATCTACAGAGAATGCGAGAGGATACATATATATATATATATATATATATATTATGTTTTTTAATGGGACAGGCCCACCACTGAGTCTCCTGTGTAGCCAGAATTAACAGCGGCGACCACCAAAAAGGCAATGAACAGTGAAGTCCATTGCTGTCCCGGGGGTTAAACTACAGCTGCCTTGGAACTCACAACGAATTTAATCAGAAGAAATTTGTAACAGTACGAAGTTTTGAATTGACTTCCCCTCTTGGCAAAGTGAGAGACAGCAAAATGATATATAAGGCATTAAAAACCCTCAAAGAGATGGTTAGTCAAGTGAAACTCAACCGCCGTGCACCACGGTTTATCAAATATCTAACACTATTGTGACCTAAATTGTGAGTTGTTACCTAACACATCGATTCCAATAAAATAGATTGCAGAACCACCTAAACGCCCGGTAATTCTCCCTTGTTGCCACCAAATCAGAATAATATACTACCCCGGATGTGACATGCAAGAAATTTAACATATTGTCCCGCTCCCGACGCCAGAGATCGCACTCCCAGAGAACATGACGTGATGTTTGCTCGAATTCATTATTTGTCGTAGAACACTTGTATAAACGAAAAGAGCTTAGCTCTAAAGTTTCCATGTCCAGTTAAAAATTGCGCAACGGGATGATGGACTTCTAACCACTCTTTACTTAATCTGTCTCGCACTGATTGAAAGAACAGATACAGGTGGCGTCCTTTAGTAGAAGTTTCCCGCCTTTCTTGCCATTAGACAGTAAAGTTTGAAATACCTCGTCAGTTGGTTTGAATAATCTAAGTATTTAATCCATATCGCGGTGTTTTAGAAAGTCAGGGTGTATGTTTTTAGAGGTGTAGTACGTTGAAGCCCGGCGTTGAATTTCTTAGTCAACTAGTAATACGCCTGCCAGCACTGGTAGTGCTTCGGTGCTCACAGTTCTATACGATTTACATAGAAATATTAAAGCGAGACACTGACTTTGCAGTAACTTACGACGCGCAGCACCTATGGTAGCCCGTAGTATGATAGTATCAGCCCATGCAGGTGAACCGTACGTAATACATCCTAAATATGTGGATGTGTAAATAATTTTTAACGTTTTAAAAGTTAAGCCCCACGTCGAAGTGGAAATTCGAGTTAACGCATAAAAGTTGTTTTTGGCTTTTTCTCCAACCTGCTTTATGTGTACAATGTAATTAATACCTTTGTCTAACAGTAATCCCAAGTAACAAACCGAGTTTTTATTTGCAACTGATACTCCATTGAAGTGGAATCGCGGCGGGGAGAAACCTGCAAATTCCCCTTAATCAAGAGCTGGTATGTTTTGTTGGGTGCGAAATCGAGACGGTTACGATAACCCCAGTCTGAAATTAGGCCAAGGTAAGTAATGGCTAGTTTTTCTATACTTGATCTGAAATTAGCTTTTATTAAATAAGAGGCCGTCATCGGCGTAGCCAGTTAACGAGCACCCTTCCTCACCTGATATAAATCTGTTACCATAGTGGACGCCTAAAATACAAGCAGTACCGCTTGCACGTTCCTCTTCAGCAGCACACGATAATTTGTAAATTGCACTTGATATATATTTTTTTAATATTTGCTTTCCTTCAGGCTGTATGCTTATTTGCCAAAATATTTCAGTTGTATAAATGATACAGCAGTAACTCCAAGACTTCCTCGAAACACAAAAAGCTACGCCAACATCAAGTAGACACTTTTAATTGCACCTAGTAAAGTTTTCCTACGCTGTTGTATGCATTGCTCCGTCGGGGACGCTAACTGAGTTACAGCTCCCCAGACCAATGTTCAAATGACCACAAGACGCCCGGACAACTTTACTTGGGAAAATTTACTAGGAGATTGAGTATAAGATACATATATCTGCTTAAAACCTAGTACTAATGTGCAACCTAGTCCAAATAAAAAGAAAGAAAGAAGAAAGATAAACATGTATTCGTACACAACACATCACTGAACAACAATATGTATACACAGCTAGTGTCATAAAATCGGATAGAAAAACAGTATGCTTGTGACAAACTAAAATAAACACAGCAAAACATTTGTACAAAACTAAGCATAAACACAGCAAACAAAGTTGTGATAATTAATATATACCAAGCGTTAATAGGCGGTGCCCGCTTTACATCAGGTGGGCCGTATGCTTTTATGCCTCCCGACGTAGTATAAAAAAAAAAACATGTAATTGAATATAAACATGTAATTGAATATTATGTAAATCGGTATGATCTAAACATTATACATCTACCTTTACTAACCAAGTTGCATTTTGCATAACAAGATGCTGTACCTTGTTATGCAAAATTATAAGTTTCACGTAGAAAGACTTCGAGATTCCTATAATAATACACACCGCAGTGCGGATTGCAGTGCAGAATTCGCTATAGTTATTTCCAGAATACGTTTCATGTCATAAATGTGTCGAATCAGAAATTGCAGTAATATATCTCAAACTTAGTAGAAAATAGAATCGACTCAATAAACATACGATAGGCTACTAGTATCTAATAGAGGTAAGTCATCTTGAATAGACAGAACTTTTAGTAACATGTTATATTTTTATTATAACTTGTATTTCAAAGATCTAACTATAGAAAGCCTTCTTAGACTGATTTAGACATCGCAACATATAAGGCATAATTGATTTAATGTTCATTTGTAATAATATCTTAAATGAATATACAGAGAAAAACCGCAGCCAAATAACTACTACCTAGAGGGTTGTTGTGTTCCTGCGTGTGAGTGAGGTCACCAGTAAGCTCCTAGGGAGTTGCTGTGTTAGCAGCAGAGAAGACATCGCGCAAGTGATACGCAATATATTACAAGCAACAAGCGGGTACCCGCCGTTGTTTGTCACCCGACGGAGCATACAACTGTCCATAGGCTGCATAACAGTTTTACATCAGTCGGGCTGGACACTTGTATGTCATCCGACGGAGTATACAAGTGTCTATAGACTGTGTAACAGTTTCACATCCGGCGGGCTAAACACTTGTTTGTCACTCGACAAAGTATATAAGTGTCCGTCGGCTGTGTAACAGTTTCATATCAGGCGGGCTTAACACTTGTTTGTCACCCGAATGAATACTAAGAAATATCCATGGGCTGGGTAAAAGTTTCACATCAGGCGGGCTGAACACTTGTTTGTCACCCGACGGAGTACTAAGAAGTGTTCATGTGTTGGGTAACATCAGGCGGGCTGAACACTTGTTTGTCACCCGAATGAGTACTAAGAACTATCCAAGTGTTCGCCTCGCCCGATCACACTTTTCGTAACGCTCACCGTTCCCCTCGCCCGATCACACTTTTCGTAACGTTCTCCTTTCGCCTCGCCCGATCACACTTTTCATACCGCTCTCGTCACGCATTCACCAGCTTACTCCCAAGCCAAACGTGTATAAAGAAGTTTTACTTCAAAAAGGAGCTCTCGGTTCCGTCCAAATATAGGCCTAAGGCAGCAATGACTCCCATATTTTCCAAAATCATGGAAAATATCATCAACCAGCAACGTTTAGACTTCTTAGAAGATTGCCAGCTAATAAGTGATCGCTAATACGGCTTTCACCGTGGCCGCTCGGCTGGCGATCTTCTGGTATTCTTGACCCACCGCTGGGCGGAGTCAGTAGAAAGCAAAGGCGAGGCTTTAGCTATTATTTTGGACATAACAAAAGCCTTCGATCGGGTGTGGCACAAAGTACTTCTCTCGAAGCTTCCTTCTTTTGGGCTACCCGAAAATTTTTGTGCATGGATTGCCAGTTTCATCATTGGGCGGAGCATCAAGGTCGTAATTGACGGTGCGTGCTTGGATCCACTGCCCATGAACGCTGGCGTCTCACAAGGCTATTGTGTTGTCTCTCACTCTGTCCCTTCTGCATATCAATGACTTGTTGCACGTGCGTAACATTCATTGCAATGCGGATGACAGCACAGTGGACGCAAGATACACTGGTGAAGCCAATATCCCTCGGGATTGCGTCAATGAGTGCCGATCACAGCTTGTATCTGAAATTGAGACATCACTAGAACAGGTCTCGGATTAGGGTAGACTGAATTTAGTTCAACTTAATCCCCTAGAGATACAGGTGTGCGCATTTGTCGCGAAAAAGTCCAGATTTTTCGTAGCTGTTCGGTTCGAAGGTATACCCCTCAGCGTTACACCTAGCATCGGTATCCTGGGTGTCCACATATCGAGCGATGTATAGTTTCACGGTCATCTGGAGGGCAAGGCTAAGTTAGCGTGATCAAAAGAGCTAAACAATATTTTATACCTTAACATCGCCGTCAACTTTATAAGACCGAGGTCCGGTCGCACATGGAATACTGTTCACATCTTTGGGCGTTTGTAAAACTGCAGAAGCAGTAATCCAAAAGTTAATCAATAAACAATATTTCGTCACGACAAGTTTTCTTCATATAAAAATAATGTCCAGTATATTGAAACAAATGGTGGGTAAAAACTATTGTGAAGTAGGATCTGATCACATTTGCGGACATTTACGCCAAAGTAACCTTTTGCGACTGGTGGCAGACAAGTATTTAAAGATAAGATGTTTTCATAAAGCTGAACTAGATAACCTAGAAACTGAGGCCACATCAAAATGAAAACTTTTTAGAAAACAAGTACAAAGAGACGGGCACTAACTTTATATTCTGTCTGTACATTACGTAATAAAAGATAACTGTAAATAACTTGTCTAAGGTTTTCGGGATTGTTATACATTGAATTAACACAATTTTGTTACGACGTTTCGAATGCTTTGCAGCGTCCGTGGTCGCAGGAAGACTAACGACACTGCAAAGCATTCGAAACGTCAGGTTCAACAAAATAAATAAAACACGCGATACTTCCGTTAAAAATTGTTTAATTCAATGTAAATAACTTATTTTATTAAATTGATATTTATTTTTACTTTTATTTAGGAAGCAAACAGTCATATAAATTATACACATAAAGATACAGTTTCATGTTTATAGACCTTTACAGTGAAGTTTTAATGTGAAAATCAAACAAGTGAAACGAGCATCGGCAGTTCGTGCAGTAAAACCGCAGACTAACACTCTTTTTACGCTAGTTTGATCCGCGCCATGTACCTTTGTGTTTTTATAATAAACTATAAACATTCAGCAGATTGGTCTAAAAACGATGAAGAAAAATCCGAATGAACCTGCATTACGACTTTTTGAAAGTCATTATGCACGAATTGTAAAATCATGCTGTAGATTAGCTGACTTTAAAGTATTTTCAACTTACGACCTCCGTTTTTTAAGTCTGTTATATTTTTTACTTCAGTTAGATGTGCTAAACCAAGCCTAAACAAATAAAAGATAAATTTTGACACGGACTTAAAATTAATTATGTCGTATTTAATTTTCGTACGCAAACTATATTACATATTTGATATTATGCATGAATATGTTACTAGAAAAAATACATAATAATCAAGTCAAAATATTTATTTCAGTAAAATAAATCTATTTATAAATAATATGTCTCCAATAAGAAAAGAAGATTAACATCACATTGGATACTTGTATATTTTTCCCTACTTTAATTGGAATCGTTTAATGACCAGGCATCATTATGCACGCACACATAAATAACGAAATTAAAAAGACACGGGCGAGTGTACAACGTAGCTGCAATGCACACCAATATAAATTTGTTGTTTCAGGACGTAATAAGCACGCTCATAGATAAATAATCTATAACTTCACGCCAAGTCCCTTACGGGGTAGGCAGAGACAACCGAGCGCCACGCGACTCGATCTTTACATACCTCACTCGCTTCTTTAACATTCATTGCTCTTTTCATGCACGCTCGCCGGTTTCTAGGGCTCCTGACGTCACCTTCTGATAGATAAAAAGTGGAACACCTTGCCTGCGCATGTGTTTCCTCCTTCCTACAACATGGGATCCTTCAAACGAAGCGTGAAGAAGCACCTTGCGGGCCAGCATGGTAGCGTCAACTGACAGGACACTGTAGTCCTTTGTCAGTTGCCGCTGCAATTTCGGCTCCTCTTTTATCCTCCTCTTTTTATATAAAAACAAAAAAAAAGATAATCAAAGCATGGATATATACAAATATCTTAAATAAAATATATACTTTCCTCGCAATTATTAACAAACCATTCATATTTTTTTTAAGACTAGATGGATAGAAAGTAGTAGATTATATCACTAAGGGTAACATTGGTCTGGTACACTATTGAGTCAAAAATATAGCTAAACATATGATGAAACTTGATGTACTCAATAGGGCAAAGACTTGCTTTGACTTGGGACAGGCTTATGCATTCATGTTAGATCTTCATGGAGCACTGTACCTCCTTTGTATAGAAGCACCCAGATATCCAGGTCGGACTTAGAGATTTTAGATGATCCTAATCGGTTCAGAGACAGTCTGTAAAATTGTTGACCATCTTAAGCTTACACTCAATATCGAACTTTTAAATAGGAGAGACTTTAACGCCGTTTATTCGATTCTGCAATGGGTTGTATTCCACAAGTTGTACTTTTTCAACCGCACTTTAGAATTAATCGAACCAACGGAGCATGCCTATTCTTATCTTAAAACACCAAAACTCTCTTTCAGACCAACTCCGTTTCTGTTATCATTATGAATGCGTTCTACAAGTGTTATGTTAAAAAAATATCCTAAACAGTTTATTATTTTATCAGCGTTCTACTAATTTATTTATTTGTTGCATGTTTGCTTAATTTTGTAGCTAAATATAATAGTTCAATATTTGTCGTATGTTTATACATATATCTTAGTAATATATAGAAAACCATCTGCTATTATTTTTGTATATTTTACATCTACTTTAAATACCTATTAGAAGTAAATATAACCGTACAGTCTAGAAAAATGTTCAGATTAAAGCAATACATTTATTTACAAGTCGCAACAACACTTACATCGCTTTCTTTCAAGTATGTATGAAATGCAAAAGGTTTCCAGATCCCAAGTACGGTATGTTATTACCCTCTGTAAAGGGAATAACAAATAAAATTAACATTTAAAATGTGCACTGTAATTCGGTGCCAATTTTAAAATCAGCGTTCCGAGTATTGGTATTCTCTTTTTCGCTCGAACTGTGGAATTTATTTTACCACAAGCTTTGAACTAAAAGTTTTCTCTCATGTTTCCTTTGTTCAGATGGCGAGGTGAGTTATTATAATGTATAAATATATAGAAGGTTACTAAAGTTTAATATCATATTTCGTTTTTTCTTATACGGTGAGAATATTTAAATGTTTTTTCTTATTTCATTTTGGCAGTCACTGTCAAGGGATAGTTTTGTCCTACTTATCGATAAAATGATACATTATGTAGATATTATAATTTGTACAAATTGCAAATATTCATGGGCTGCTCATGCTCACAAGAAGCTCGTATACTTTTTCTTGTCAATTAAGCGGTGTGAAAGTAGTACGAGTACATTCATAGTAAACAAAACCTTAAATTTCGATCTTACATTATACTTAAGTATTAGGGACGAGTGTAAGTTAAGAGATTTGCAAACTACGTGCGGTGGAATATTGTCTACTGGTAAGTAACAAAACTTCCTATTTTAACTGAGGCAAAAATTCTTATTTTTTATAGGTACTCCTAAAAAACTACTGTTACAATGCTATTACTTTTTTTACTCAAAATACACCCACTGCAAAAAAAAACTGTTCAATCTCTTTAGCACTTTCACACATATATTATCACAGTCATCATGAATCGTGCTTTTACATCCATGTAAATGTTTAATGTAAAAATATTTAAAAACCATATAAACATATATTTACAATCTACCTACTACACCTTTACATAAATGACTAAAACCTACTTTAATAAATTATTACATAAGTTATTTTTCAACGTACAGACAACATCGAACAAAATTTTTCAGTTAGTAAAAGGCTTGGAGCGAAGCGTGCGGATTGATGGATTGATCACCGCTGTCGCGCCACGATGACATGCTATGACTTGGTAGATCTTTCAACGGGTCAACCGCATACCACTCTGACCGCGTGTCTCTTTCCCGAAGTCATAAGATGTTCCAACTTTCATTGAAACTTAATAATTTCTTAGTTTACTTACTTGATTCGAGTGAACTTCTTATACTACTTTCAAAGAAATTATTTAATTAAATTCAAATCATGTGTCTGAGTAAGTTGCGCACATTAAGATTTATTAAATTAAGGTATGCTTTTAAATAGTCATACCGTTTTGTAGAATACGCAATCGTGTTAGATACTAGGTAGGCTAATACTAAACAGTATATTCATAATAATGTAGTTATAGTCTAGTTAAAAAAATAAATAAACAGTGCTTATTGTTGTATGAAATTGTATAATAGATATTATTTGTGGCTTTCTTCATACCATACATCATCAAAACTAGTCGCATAACCAGCGCTCGTCTTACTTTATGATTAATCCATATCGAAGTTCGTGCAGACCTACTACGGCCCGACTCAAATTGGAACTGAATAAATTTTATTTGAGAAGATCGGCTGTTAGATCTACCTACGAAAACCCACTTCAAGATTCACTTGAGAACTGCATTGCTTAGGCTTTCTTGAGTACGCAGCATATATCCACGCGTGCAGGCTTGTCATAATTCCACTGTTGAGGACATTTTTTCTCGTACTAAAAAGTTCGGCAACTTCTATCTCTGTCGAACTATTAACAGTGGAACGCCTTGCCAGCACATGTGTTTCCTCCTTCCTACAACATGGGATCCTTCAAGCGAAGCGTGAAGAAATACCTTGCGGGCCAGCATGGTAGCGTCAACTGACAGGACACTGTAGTCCTTTGTCAGTTGCCGCTGCGATTTGGGCTTCTCTTTTCGCTTACCAACAGGCGAAGCCGGGCTACTACGCTGAGCCAATATTAAAAAAAATCGGCCAAGTGCGAGTCGGACTCGCGCACGAAGGGTTCCGTACCATTATCTATAAAAAAATCACGTTTGTTGTATCGGAGCCCCCCTTAAATATTTTTTAATTTTAATTTAATTATTTATTATTAAAGTGAATATATAACTAAATATTCTGTGAATATTTCAAGCGTCTACCTGTTGCCGTTATCAATATCAAGCAAAAATGAGCAAAAAATTCACGTTTGTTGTATGGGAGCCCCCTGAAATATTTACTTTATTCTATTTTTTAGTTTTTGTTGTTATAGCGGCAACAGAAATACATCATCTGTGAAAAGAAGAGTGTTTAGCTTGTTTATATATTTTCTTTATCTGTGTAACACTTATTGTAACAGGTGGTATTTCTTTTTTTGTTTATTTATATCAACTGTTAAAATACTTTATCATCACTCACCATATTTTAATACTATTTTTCGAGGGTTCCGTATGTATACATTATTTTATCTTCCAATGGCTTACTACGTACAAAAGTCAAAGAGTACGAGGTTTTAATTAGAGGTTCTACTGCTACTTATAGGTACAGTGCAGTACTTACGGAAACAAATTACTAAATTTGATCCACTATTTCCTTTCAAAGATATTTTGGAGAGTCCTATTGAACCTTGCTACACAGAATTTGTTAAACAATTCGTACCATCGCATCCATAGAATTATTAGCAACGATACTGTGGAACATCAACATGAATTATTTCGATATTTTAGGGTCTCTTAAAGATAAGGGCGTAGATAATTTAACTTCTACTTACAATGCTGAACCTTCAATTCCAGCGCCATCGATGAACATCTCTGTCACTTGTGAATAACGCGGGGCAATAGTTGATTTTGTAATAAGTCATGGCTGTCAGTATTTTTTTTATACTACGTCGGGAGGTATACAATCATACGGCCCACTTGATGTAAAGTGGGTACCGTTAGCCTATTAATGCTTGCGATATGTTAAGTATCACTAGCGCGATGCCTCCTCTGCTGCTTACACAGCAATTCCTTGGGAGATTACTGGTGACCTGACTCACATGCAGGAACACAACAACCCTTTAGGGAGTTGTTATTTGGCTGCGGGTTTCTGTGAGATGGAGGTACTTCCCCAGGCGGGCTGCTTTGATGCACCCTACCTCTCATTATCCGCGGACCGCTTTTTCGCCAAGAAATGTATGGGAAAATGTATATAACGGGGTCTCACAGGTTAAAAAATAGTAGTTAATACGAAAGTAATTTATGAATTTTTTTTCATGCAGGCAATATTTAGATACTGATTCAGTTTGAAATTGCGTTATTTAAATTTTGCAATACTATAACTTGGTGAAAGTAATACTGTTATCTAGAAAAGTTGTCTCGAAAATAACTTCATAAAGGTGGGAATGCCAATTTTAAAATCAGCTCTGGAAATGCTATCATGGACACCTCTTTTTAACTTGGAGAGAACCTCGGAATGATCGCAAGTTTCCAACTTATGTTTTCCATTTGTTTTGTCTACTTTCGTAACTACGGTATAATTAGATAATAACGGTTATATAACCGTCCTATTTTTATTCTGTTATAGAAATGCAGAAGTTTTGTCTTTTGGGTATGAGCGGACACGTAGATAATAATTTAAGAGCAGTACTAGTCGTCCAGTGTATAAAGAATGGGCCTATTTACCAGCTAGCTCCCGGTTCGAATCCCGACATGTATATGTAAACTTCTGTTTTTGGATTTATGTCACTTGCTTGCTCGCAGTGAAGGAAAAACACAACAACGCATCGTGAGGAAGCCCGCACGTCCAAGAAATTATTGCTCGAAAGAAGTGTGACTATAGGTTTCCCTCTGAGCTGTAGAGGTCAGACGGTAGTCGCTCCACGTTAAAATTGGTATCTTCGCCAAATCGTTACGCTTAGGTAGCGATCCCCGCCGTCCTAGTCGATTAAGAAATGGCATAACGCTAAGAAGAAGTACCTATGTAAATAATAATGCAAAATATCTAATTAGCCATTTTATAGTGAGTACGTGTTATATATTGCAGATTGTAAGCTAATTGTAGAACACTGAGAGGTGATGCGTGGTTGGATGCGCGGGGGATGAATCCTCCGTGGAAAAAATGAGGAAAGCGTGGCTGGAATATGTATCATCTTTGCACTAGAGTAGTAGTATAAAAGAGAAGAAGAAAGAAATATACCGCCGAAGAAAGAATGAAACCAACGCTCATAGCACTGTCACGGTCACTTATTAATATTACCGAGGATATTAGAGAAAATATTGATGACAAACTCTTTACTCTTCTCATCTTACTTGATTTCTCTAATGCCTTCAACATGGTGGATCATGATATCTTGTTGGCGGTACTTCATCAACTAAATTTATCATTTACTTCTCTCTCTTGGTTTCAATCATTTCTCTCTAATCGACATCAATTGGTAATGTTTAATGAGTGCAGGTCTGACTGGTGCGAGGTCAGAGTTGGAGTCCCGCAGGGTAGTGTGCTTTCACCCGTCCTATTCACTATCTTCGTTAATGACATTACGTCATCTTTAACCTCCTCGTTTCATTTATATGCTGATGACCTACAAATATATGCTGCTGCTACGCTCCAAGACTTCACAAATACTATTAAAGGTATTAATTCTGACCTTAGTGCAATTGGCGAGTGGGCTGAGAATTTCGGCTTAAAAATTAATACAGCAAAATCTCAAAGTATTGTGATAGACAGTCCCTACTTTATTTCATTGTTCCAAACTGGTTCATTTCCGAGTGTTATTTATAACGGTACAGTATTACCTTATTGCTCTTCGGTAAGGAACCTAGGAATTGTCATGGACCAGACATTGTCATGTGGGCCTCATATCAATGAAATAAGTCGCAAAACTTTCGCCTCGCTTCATTCTTTAAGGCGTCTTCAAAACTTCCTCCCTGTGGAGACCACAGCGATGCTGGCTCGTTCCCATCTTCTACCCCTTCTTGACTATGCTGACGTAACATTTCTGGATCCTTCAGAAGAATTACTCGACAAGCTAGACAGGCTGCAAAATCAAGCAATCCGATATGTTTTTGGTCTTTGAAAGTATGACCATGTCTCTCAGTTTCGTCAGCAGCTTAACTGGCTATTTATAAGGCAGCGTCGCATAATTCACATTCTCACGTCTATACAATGTCCTTTTCAACCCTTCTTATTCAAACTACCTCCGGGAATGGTTTCACTTTCGGCAAGTGGACGAACGTCTACGGGGTAGCGGAAATCCTATTCTGAAGGTCCCAAGCTCTCTTACAAATACTTTCTGGAATTCATTCACCGCACAAGCTGCACGCCTATGGAATGCGTTTCCTGTGGAAATTAGGGTTTCTCAGACTATAGGCTCCTTTAAAAAGCGACAATACGGTTTTTATGGTACTCCCGCGTTGAGTTGAGCTTACGTATGTTTTTATTATGTATTTAATATGTATCTACTTATTAGCGATTTCGTTATTAATCACATAAGTTGTCCTGATTTTTTTCTCTTTCTACTTTATCTTCTATCACTTCGATCTTTTTTTTTATATAATGTGTGTATTTATTAGCGATTTCGTTATTAATCACATAAGTAGTCCTGATTTTTTTCTCTTTCTACTTTATCTTCTATCACTTCGATCTTTTTTTTTATATAATGTGTGTATTTATTAGCGATTTCGTTATTAATCACATAAGTTGTCCTGATTTTTTACTCTTTCTACTTTATCTTCTATCTCTTCGATCTTTTTTTTTATTATTATTTTCTCCACCGTCATTCATTGCTCCATTCAAGTACTCAAAAGCAATGGTCGGCCGGAAGAGATTCCTTGAAGGAATAAGTCCGCCTTTGTAAATCATATAACTTGTATACTTTGTAATTATGGATAATGCAATAAAGTTATACAAACAAAAACGCTTTAGTGAAAGAGAAGCATAAAAGGCTACTTATGAATGAGGAAGAGAGGCTGACGAAGAACTTCGAGGCTACTAAACTAAACTCTTCTGAAGAGGTGAAGAAGTCTCAGCGTTATACGTCAATATCCAGAATGGACAAAATAAAAAGCTGGTGGCATTCTTGCTAACGCTCAGAAAGTGTTAGAACGCTACAGTGAATATTTTAGAGAAATGTATGATTATATCCAAGACGCTGGCACTGTGAACGAGTTTGTGACTGACTCGGCAGTGTCGGCGTACCATAAGGACAATAACTATGGATAAGATTGTATGGTCGATACGAAGTTTGAAAAATGGAAAGTCAGTGGGAATCAATATTTCTAAAATGTATTGTCTTAGGTTTTCGCGACTGTTACACATTGAATTAAAAAAAAATTAACGGAAGTATCACGTGTTTTATTTATTTTGTTGAATCTGACGTTTTGAACGCGTTGCAGCGTCCGTGGTCGCAGGAAGACTGATTATAAAAAGTGACCAGAGCGATTATAAAAAGTGACTGTCGGCATCATTATTGAACCATTCCTCAGAATACAACCCGTTGTACAATCGGTAGAACAAACAAAGGAAGCCAAAATGTAGCCTTAATTTAAGGGCTCAATTCCGTCTGTAAGTTTGGGATCGCTGGCAATTCTCACAGCTCGTTGTTGAACCCAATCACAAGGTTCTAGCTGATATTCAGGTACGCCCGCCCAAACATCACTACAGTACTCCATGTGCGGTCTGACTTGTATAATATAAGTCTTTGTTCTGCGCTGAAGTACTACTTTGCTTGGTTCAGCACGCTAAATTTATTGGACGCCATAAATGCGAATATTGCGCAAAATTTGTGCCGTAAAACTTGCTGACCGCGTTCATAATGATGACGTAAGAAATAGAGTTGATCTGAAAGAGAGTGTCGGTGGAGATAACAAAAATCATGCAAGAGAATGCAGGTTGAAAGAATTACAAAACAGATATATAATGTAGTGGCACGATCTAGGAACCGAGGAAGACCCCTACTAACCTACTATGACCAAATTGGTCGTGTTTTATCAGTAAAGTCAAAGTCAAAGTCAAAATCTTTTTATTCCGTAAAAATGGCTACATTTGTTTGGAATCGTCACAATTTTTTTCCCTACCGTGCAGTTTATGACTAGGTGAGCACTGATAAAAATACTGCCAAAAAACTCAGGCGTCCCTCTTTTGGTGTCCAAACAAATTTACATATTTTATTAATTACATTATAATTGGATCGACTCACTCCCAGGCATTTTTATCATTAATATAGTCAGATACTTTATAATATGCCCTGCTACACAATTTGGCTTTAATAGTAGTTTTAAATTTGTTTATTGACAATTCTCTTATATTGCTGGGAAGTTTGTTATAGAACCGTATACATTGCCCCATAAAAGAATCACTTATTTTGTGGAGACGGCTTGCATGTAACACAAGATTATGCTTATATCTAGTATTTATGCTATGAGTATCACTCTTTTTACTAAATGAGTCTATGTTTTTATGGACATACAAAAGATTTTCATAGATATATTGCGATGCGACTGTTAAAATATTTATTTCTTTGAATTTTTCTCTAAGGCTCTCCCGGGGACCAAGTTTGTAGATAGCAGTAGGTGGTGTCAGAAGCCCTACGAACCGGCGAGCGTGCATGAAATAAACCGTGAATGTGTATGTGCGTATCTCACTCGCTTCTTTAACATTCATTGCTCTTCTCATGCACGCTCGCCAGTTTCTAGGGCTCCTGACATCACCTTTTGATAGAACACGACCAATTTGGTCATGGTAGGTAAGTCTTGGCCTTCCCCGGCTCCTACATCCTACCACTTTTGCATTGTATATCTGCTTCGTTTATTATTATTATTACTTTTTATTTATTTATTTATTACTTTCTTCTAATTTATTTATTAGTCATAGTAATGTTAGCGTATACAAAATATTGTTTAATATACGGTTATCATTCTAAATTTAATAGAGGAAATTAGTCACAGGCCCCATATCCTATAGTACGAGTATATTGTCACAAAGATGCCAGCATCTTGCAACAGACAGCTCGCTTGCAAATAAATGATCTGTTTTTATATTTCGTACTAGCTGACCCGGCAAACGTTGTTTTGCCATACTTTTAGGCAACTTTTTAAATTTTTCTCTTCGTAAGAACCATCCTCGTACTTCAAGGGATATTCTAAAAAAAGAATTAGCGAAATCGATTCAGCTGCTCTCGAGATTTGCGCTTAGCAACACATTTAGCGATTCATTTTTATATTATAGATAGTCTTTTTGACATTATTGTTCATTATGTCACCAATGTAAATCATATAAGTACCTATTACCTACTCACGCCTGTATTAAAAAAAACACTAGTTTTATCCACTGCTTTGCTTTCATTATTGCAGATACCTGGGAGATCGAGCTAGGCTCGGCGATTTTTTGTATATTTTTTTTGAGTGTTTTCGAATTCAGGAATAACACACACATAGATGCTTTTTAAAGCAAAACCATGTGTATACTTAGATGTTTTTAGGGCTTACCACATAAGGTGAAGACTGTAGAGCTCTAGGGTACCTGCTCATCTTCATTATTTCAGCCGTAGGACGTCCACTGTTGAACATTGTTTCTTTTTATCATCGTCAGGAAGCATATAAGCATACGACCCACCTGATGTAAAGCGTTTACCGTAGCCCATGAACGCTTGTTATACATTATCACTCGCGCCACCTCTGTTGTTAATACAGCAACTCTTTAGAAGCTTACTGGTGACCTCACTCACACGCAGGAACACAACAACCCTCCAGAGAGTTGTTAGTTGGCTGCGGTTTTTCTGTGAGGTGGAGGTACTTCCCCCAGACGGCTTGCTTTGATGCGCCCTACCTCTCTTAACAACACCCAGACGAAGACAAATAGACATGTTCATGCTCACAAATGTATATCCTGTGTGGGAATCGAACCCCGAGCGTCGGTGACAAAGTCGCGTTTTTAATCGTTCGCCACCGAGCTCATCAAAAGGTCCTAAATCCTTAAACTTTCAAAATGATCGATTCCTGTTGCATTATATGAATACGATCGTTATTACCTTTTAATTTGTCATTAATATCCATTAATAAGTTTCATTATCAACATTATATATTAACATTATATAGGTTAAATATAAGCGAAATTTGATTTTCAGCATCCAATACTACTACTAATAGATTTCAGCATCAAATAACCCGACTTGAATCGTTTTCGCATTAGGCGGTACCCTCAATATTGCAAGCGTTAATAGGCTACGGTAACTGCTTTACGGCAGGTCGGCCGTACGCTTGTATGCCTTCTGACATTGTTAAAAAAAAATTGCTTAGTTCCAATTTCAATTACAAATACATTTTCTAACAAAATATGTGCATTATATGCAATTTGATCTAACCTGCTTTGTGTGCTTCCGCCACCAAGAATAACATGCTACAATTCTTCTTACTTCTTACGATTAACGTCTACAACGCCTGATGATGCCTCGTGGAGAGGCGAAACACGTGTCGCAGCGACGACCAGGCCAGTCGTGGCAGCGACGGTGGTGGTGGGGGCATGCGGATTCTGTTCCAGATGGCAGACGACCGCAGCAGCCGAGGCAGAGACTACCGGAGCAGCCATGGCAGCGTCGGCATGTTGCATCAACTAACAGTTGTGGGTGGGTGCCGGCCGGCGCTAGGCCACATGAACTAATTGGTGGCGGAAGCACACAAAGCAGGTTAGATCAAATTGCATGTAAATTTGACTTTCGCAAAATAACGCCTGAATCTATTAACTATGTGCTTTATACTTATACATTGAAATACGCACTCTTAACTTTTGGAACGGCGCCTTTGCTTCATCATAAAACTTGTTTCCAGTAGTTTGGAACTAACTGTATTAGTAATAGACAACGATTTGTACATGCAAATAAATATGTGCCTTTTTCGCTATAAGCACTATTTAACTAATCCATATAAATAAGATAAAGTTTAACGCAGGACATACTGATCAAATTATAATTAAAATCAGGTAATACCGTATGTGTGGTGATGCTAGCTCGTTGACGCGAGGCTGATGATGAAATAATGCATACAAGGTACCCCGTCATAAGAAGCAATGTTATATGACTGCCGTTTCTGTCACCGTTTTCCCTGTCAACTCTCTATTACATCCACAATTATTGATGTGAAATATTTATTGGTGCGCCTTGTCAGTAAAATCGAACCGTATGCCGTGACGGCAAATGGCATGACGATCTCTGATGCCGTCATGCCCTCTCTATGCCGCCACTCTCGTCTCTCTCGTGTGAGTGCGCGCGCTTACTAAATACTCAGTTGCTTCTCTGCATGAGCTGTTTACTATATCTATCCGATGGTTTCAGATTTTTATTTATTAGTAATTTAAATATTCACTAAGATGTTTCAGAATTTTCAGTTATAGATACATTGTAGTATGAACTGCAATAAAACATTCAAGGGAACAAAATTATAAATTATTTTCAAAATATTAAAGCCGATATTTTTAGGAAACATGATACAGAAATCAGACACTACCCTTTGCTAGGAGAGAGGTTAATGGCCATACCGTGTAGCAGAGGATTAATGACTATTATTTCTTACAAATTAAATTCGCCAACAGTATATCAACAGTATTCTCGAATCTTTATGATATAAAAAATAAAAAAATATTTTTTTTTATTTCATTTCATTTCATAGTAATTGCTTTTCTTATATCTAAAATGTTTACATATACAGATTTCCAATGTAAATTTATCTGGTGGCCTCTACACTAGGACGAGCCTGTCTCGTGGAAGCCTTAATGACGTCACAATATGTAACATGATCAATATAACAAATTAATCGATCGAGAAAAACTTGTGCAGAAAGGTATACAATGATAGTGTAGAACAACAATTGACTGTGATTTATACAATTTGATTTTTGCATACACTATTATATATAGCGTGCATTATACATTTAATATGATTGAAATAGAGCTATTATAAAATTAATATAGGTTTAATAATTTAATTAATCAAATATATATCTTTAATTGAATTGGTAAATAAGTACATTAATTGATTTAATAGTCTGAGTGGTATGTAACCGTTATATATTAAAAGACCATAAATTATCTATATATAGTAGTACATTTGGACTAAATACTTAGGTTATTTGTCCAAACAAACGGTCTGCATATTGTACCCGTTATTTAACTATCATTTGCAGAAAAACTAGAAACAAAAGTGTCTCTCCGTCCGCGTGTAACCTCTTTCATTCATTCCTGTGGTAATGGGATTTTATTTTCAGATTTGCTTTGGTTCGCTGAGCTCTTTCCTTTAAGTTTCTTTTCTTTTGTAACTTTACGAGAGATCGCGGTTTTATGTATAACAATGAATGGTATTTTCTGCTATTTTCCTAGTATCGTTCTATCTTATTGCTCTTGTATTATTTATATCTAATTATATTTATAGATAGTAAGTACCTAATGTTTATTACATAAATGTAACCACTTTAAAATTATTTATGCGTATATATATATATATATATATATACGCATAAATAATATATATGTATGTATACCTAGTCCGAGGAAATGCGATTTTATTAAAACTTATATGTACATATTTATGGAAGTCTCGGTAAAAAATAAAAAAAAAGATTCTATTCGAAATGGCCACCTTTGGCTTTGATACGGGCCCTAAATCTATCTGGGCCACTAATCTATGTATTGGACGGTTTGCATGGCAAAATTAGCTACTGCTAGCTCCAGAGATTTCTTAAGAGATACAATGTCGGCGTGTCGATTCGAGCAGGCCATGTTCTCTAAAACTGGCCATAATTTCTAGTCAGATCTGGATCTGGGCTAGACGAGGGGCAGTTTTCAGCTCTTATAAAGTCCGGAACGTTGGTTTCGAGCCAGGCATGTGTATTTTGTGCCTTGTGATCAGGTGTAAAGTTCTACTGGAAAGTCCACGGTACATTTTTAAAAAGTGTATTGTTGAGAGGTTTCACAACCTCATCCAAGATAGTCTTTTGATACACTTTGGCTGAAGTCTTCACTTCTATTTTTTTCACTTCACAAAAATGATGCTTTGTGACTCCTTGACAAGACACCCTCCACCAAACCATTACAGACGCTGGACTATGACCACGTTGTACCTTTAGACTACTTGGGCGGCTTCTTTTTCACAGTGTACGTACATTTTGCCATTTTGTTGTTGTAGTGCTCTTCAATCAGGAAAAGTTTTCATCAGAAAAGAGGATATTTCTGTGCCTTTCGCCTGCGATCGATCAAAATGCATTCTGTCCTGATGACAGAAGGCATTTTGATCGATCCACTCTCCTCAACTGTAGAGATTGATTTAGGGCATGTCCTGTATATCGACGACAAGCGCCGAGCTTCGGTCTTGTTTTTTTATACGCGACAGTGTCCTAGTGGGAATCTTCATTTCTCGTGATAGGATTTTTGTTTCCTAATGGGGTTTCGGAGAATTCTGGCTTTAACAGCATTAACGGCCTTTGTAGTTCTAATAGCACGTGGTCGCCTTGATCTTTTATGGTCTTCAGCAGAGGAAGTGTTGATATATCTGTCGATAGTACGATATACGGACACACGGTTGATACTAAGTTTTTGAAGTGTCTTGAATATGACCAACGGCTCCATACCCACTTTGTGCAAGGTAATCACTGCAATTCTGTTTTCGTTAATACCCCATTCCATATTGTAATTTGATAATAAACACGGAAAAAATAAGTAAAATGGCGGAAAATCGAAACAAGATTTTAAAAAAGAAAAATTTTAAATTCAAAATAATTAAATATGTATAACATATATATGTAATTCGCTTACTTTATTTAACCTACTTACATCTATTTGAAATCAGTTAATAAATGTTTATTTCTAGTGTAACCCTGTTGATACATGGAAGCAGGACGGCTACAAATCCCTTTTCATTTCATATCTAGAGTATTTTAACATCGTGTATATCAAAATGAATCGATTGAAGAATACGATGCATTGACTTCTATCAATATTTCTTACAACATCAAGCCATTTATTTCCATCGATGGCCAATTGAAGCTATCGATAGACTAAGATATGTCGATATTTATTGATAGTCAAACAATAAACAATATTTATAATTATAAAAATATATATATTTATTGTTGAAATTAAAATGAAGCCTTATGGAATGCCACGTGAATGGTTTCAATGTGTTAAACGTTTACATCTTTTTAATGTGTAATGCCATTGTATTTTATCAAATCTATATATATATATATATAAAATTAATGTTTGTCTGTATGTCCTCTATGGACTCAAAAACGGCTGGGCAGATTTTGATGAAATTTTCAGTGAATCTTCAGGTAAGCCCAGCAGGTGATCTTGTAAAGTTTGGTAGCGAACATATCACCCGTGCGAAGCCGGGGCGGATAGCTAGTGTTTCATAAATATTGCAAGACCATCTCGCAGCGAACTTGCTCTCTACCTACCCCGCAAGGTATTTCGAGTGAAGACATAGACGATTGATAGTTTTCATAACATTAAACAAACGGAGTTATATTAACGTTTAGGTATTTAATACTCCAATTGATCGATCTTGTCGATCGGCAAAAGAATGACATTGCTCCGATAACCGAAAGTTCAATTTTCATATTTATGAGAATATTCCCGGTATACAAGCATAAAATAAATTTTAACATGTATTTTTTGTACGTAATATGGACCATTATATTTTCTGTGAATGGTACGAGAAAATTATATTAATATAATCAGTATCCACGCTAGCCTTTGTGTCATCAGCAAAACAAAGTTATTTCGTTAAAGTTGGCACGGATACATTTTGCTGTCTCTACGAGTTTAAAACTTTCCACCATCTCATAGGATTTCATTTACATTAAATATATTAGATGCAATAGCACAGATGCTAGTACGAAAAACATGATGAAATACACATTCATAGTGCAATGTTAGTTGAAATCATATGACGTCAAATTTGATATCAAATAAAATACGAGTAAATTTGATTATAACTGACTAATGAACATGTTATTTAGTGTGTAAGAAACCATCGTACAAGTCCTATAAAAAACTATTTGGGGTATAATCGATGTTCTAAATTATTTTTTTCACATTTTTTTTTTATACAAATCAGCATAGTGTCTCCTCTTTGATGGTAAGCGAAAAAGGAGCCCAAATCGCAACTGCAACTGACAAAAGACTACATAGTGTCAGTGTCAGTTGACGCTGCCATGCTGTCCCGCAAGATACTTCTTCACGCTCCGTTTGCAGAATCCTATATTGTAGGAAGGAGGGAATACATGTGCAGGCAAAGCGTACTTTTTGGTACGCGAAGAAATGTTCTCAACCGTGGAACAATGACATCGTCTGCCTGCGCACGTGCACGTGTCATCTGGTTATGGAGGTTAGGCTGCTGAACCAATAAATGAGTCGTCATTAAATTTAATATCTTGCATTATTTTTTAGATATTTTTATACAACGCTGGAAGGCACACAAGCATATAGCCAAATGCAAAGCGGTTACAGTAGCGTATGAACGTTTGCAATACGTTAAGTATAAGTCATGCGGTACGATGTCTGCTGCTAACAAAGCAACTCCTTTAGAGCTTACTAGCGACCTCACTTTTTTTTTTTTATATTATTTATTCAAAACAAAAATACATAATATTGGACATACATGCATAGCCATTAGTTGAAGCCATCGCAGTGGCTTATTTACCAAGTGGCGAGTTCTCTATATAACTTTAACATATATATTATACAACTTTAACATAGATATTAGTTAATTAAATATCAATTTCTTATATATATTACACAGAATTGAACACTACATATTATTGTTATTTCCATCGATAAAGTATTTTTTTAATATTATTTTGATTTTGGTTGGTTTATTTAATATGTTTTTCAATAGATTACTAGGTACATTGTTAAGTATGTCAGGTAGTAAGTACTCCCATTTTCGTTTACCATATACGTTTGTATAGTTTGGTAACGCATAAGTATTCAATTGACTTAAATTTTGTCTTAGATTTTTTTCCCGTGACCTTTTATGCAGTTGTTCAATTCTGTTGCAGTATTCGCTAGCAATGGCCATCCTAAATTTATTGAAGACATTCACAACTTTGCAGTGCGTAAATATATCAATTTCTTGTTTTTTTAATCTTGCTTTAATTTGTTTTGGTAAAATGGTTTTAAGTAGGCTGACTTGCAGGTTATAGATGCTCTCCAAATACGTTTTATAGGAACGGCCGTAACTACTCAAACCATAACTAATCACCGAATCCGCTAGTGATAAGTACATCGTTCTTAATATACTATAAGGTAACTTAAATCTCAATACTACCATTTTTGAATTAATTGATCTTAGCTTATTGCACACATACTCGATGTGCGGCCCCCAGTTAAATCTGTTATCAATTATTAAACCTAAATATGTGTGTTTGTGTACAATTTCTAAGGGCATACACTGGCATGCATGTATATCTTTATTATGCATACACTCATGTGAATGTGCTACGACTCGTGGTGTGGTACTGGTCTTTAATTGTGAACTATGTATATGCATTAGTTTTGTTTTTTTTGCATTAATTACCAACAGAACATCATGTACCCACTTGCACAATAAGTCAAGATTTCGTTGCATTATTTTTTCAGCTTCTGTTACGTTTTTATGAGCAACTACTAGGCATGTATCGTCGGCAAATTGATACACAGAGCCCTCTTTAAACAAACTGCACATTTCATTTACATACAAAAGGTATTCTATAGGTCCTGCTATCGAACCCTGTGCTGTACCTTGTTCAGTAGGAAACAAGTCACTGCGTATGTTGGCTACACTCACCGCTGTGAATCTATTTGTATGATAGTTCTTAATGAAATCCAACAAGGGGCCCCGTATGCCACTTTGCTGTAATTTGGAAAAAAGTATACTATAATTTAAAACATCAAAAGCTTTTTGAAAATCGACAAATACTGCTAAAACATGTAGCCTTTTGTCCATATAGTCACATATTTCGTTAGAAAAGTCCGACAATAATTGAGATGTACTTCGGTTCCTTTGAAATCCATATTGCCTTTGATTAATTATGTTATTATTCGATAAGAACTTTTTAATTTCTGAACCAAAGTACTTCTCAACTACTTTATCGATACTTGATAATATATTTATAGGCCTGTAGTTGTCTACTTCTGCATGGCTACCTTTTTTGTAAATAGGCCTTATTAGACCTATTTTTAAATCATTTGGGAATATACACTTAGTTATACACATGTTTATGAGATGTACTACCAACGGCGTAATATCTTTATTTACGTGCTTTATATCTTTTACGCGGATGCCATCGATACCAGGACTTTTCCTGTCGTTCATATGTTTTATTATTGAAAAAATAACCTCTTCCGTTGCCAGACTCATTCTCATAGACATGTCACAGCTTCTTTCGTACATTTTTTCATCTAGTAAATTAATGATACATGGGTTTATAATTTTTTTTACACTGTCACGGAATCCGGTGGCAAATTTGTTAGGTATTACAGAAATATCTTGCTTAAAAGCTTTCAAAACAATATCTTCAATCGATTTGATCATTTTCCCACTAATTCTATTTATAATTTCCCAAACTTTTTTCGTGTTGTGAAAATTTGAGCTTATCTCATTTTTAATATTATATTATTTTTAGCATTAGTAATGTATTTATTAGTCTTATCACGGTATATGTTGTATAATAATCTATTATTTAAGTTACTCTCATCCTGCTTCCATATAGCAAATAGTTCATCTCTTTTCGTGCACATTTTTATTATATTTTTATTTATCCAATTACACGTAGTTCTTTTATTTATTTTAATTTTGACATTTATTTTACTTTTTTTATATACACTTTGAAATTGCTCTGTCATATATTTAAGTATGTCATTAGGATCGTTATAAAATAAACCTTGACTCCAGTTTATTTTACTCAGTTCTTGCCGAACCTTATTATTATCAAGTTTCGATATTATCTTATATCGAACACCTGCATTTTTGAATGAACTATCCACTATTGAGAAACCAGTAATAAAGTGGTCTGCCAGTGCATTGTTTATAACAGCCGTGTACATGTCTCTCTCGCTGTGTGATCTGAAACCTACATTCCTAACAAATACATGATCTATACATGATTTGCTAAAATTTTTATTTCTTAATTCCACCCTTGTATACTGATTGATACCACATTCCAAACCAGCCTCACTTAACGTGTTAAGGTATTGCGTTACTATATAATTTGTTGTCATAATATCTATATTTATATCGCCTAATAACACAAAGTTTTGATTCAATGGATAGCTATGAATAATACGTTTTAACTCACAGATAAACAGCTGCTTACTTAAATCCGGTGGTCTATATATAGCACACAGTGTTGTTTCAATTCCACTATTTAATTTTATATCACCCGTTATGCACTCACAATGATATGTTTTCACCGATTGTCTTGTAAAACTTACACTGTCATGTACGTAAATTATTATGCCACCTCCTTTACGTTTGTATCGTAACTGAGTAAACATATTATAATGTTGAAGTTGGAATAACGATGCACACTCGTCGGAGATATTTGCTTCCGTTATGACTAATACATGAATTAGGTTGGAACTGTTGTTTACTATTAACTCCAGTTGTGAAAAGTTTTTTATCATCGACCTTATATTCACATGGATAGTTAAGATGTTATTATATTGTGATGGAATGCAATCAGCAAACTGATTCCAATGTTTATACGTATTTTGAATTATATTAGGTGTTATATCATCCATTTGTACAACAAAGAGGTTGCCAGTGTATATATATATACCTTTAGGTACGTGATTACTTCACTTTTTTAGCTGTGAGACAAGACGTTCTATATCATTTAATGATCTTACGGAGCTCGTTTTCTCACCAGCCTTTCTGCGAACAAGTATAAGACCTTTCTTATACCATACATAGTCACAGAGCTTTGATTCCTTTAATTCTGTTTTGGTTTTCCACAACAGAAACGAAGTTGCAGGGGTTAAACATTCACGCATGTATATTTGTGAGTCGTCGTTCTTTCCAATGTCCCTGCAGGTAATCTTTGCCGATTTGGCGGCCTCCAGCCATGCATCCCGACTACCCTCACGCAATGCTACTATTATACTTGATGGTTGATTATCATTCTTGCGGTGCACTTTTCTTTTTCTGTACACTTTTCCTACGTCATTCTGGTTTAATTTTAATGTATTGCATATATTTGTAACAACTTTATTAATGCTCTCATCTTCCTCTTCAGTTACCCCGCAAATTTCAATGTTATTACTCAAATTATTTTGCTCCAGGGAGTTGAGTTTTTGTTCCAAAATGTCATTTTTTAATTTCATGTTTTTACAAATGTTTCTTAAATCGTTGCACTGGTTTTCTACCGCCTTCACATCCGTTTCGAAATCCTTTAATTTTTGCTCATAATCATCGATTTTGTCCGAATAAAATTGGAGGGCAGTTTGAATTTCATCTCGAACGACCTCCCTTATCTGTCGGCGAATATCGATCATTACTTTCTCGACAATTGGATTAATTACAGCTTCATGTTCTGTGGAATCGTCGTCTTCTTCTGTTTCCGGCAAGATACATGATAGCCTCTTCGATTTCGTCCCACTGGCACAGCTTGAACATTTCCAGTCAACTGCGTCCGTTTTGGATAAAGCACCCAATTGACCGTGTGATATCGAGGCACATTCTGCATGCAGCCATTTATTACATTTTGAGCATTGAATTCCTGGGAACTCCTTGCTTACAAGTTTTACACACTTATTGCACTTAACCATGATCGGATAGGGGTCGATTACAAAATATTACAATCGGAACAACGAACGTGCGCGAACGCCGCCGCAGTCGAGCGAGAACTGAACTTACACGCATGAACATAACAACCCTCCAGCGAGTTGTTATTTAGCTGCGGTTTTATGTAAGGTGGAGGTACTTCTTCAGACGGGTTCCATTGAAGCCCCCTCTTATAAAAATCTTAGAATATCTGAAACCGTTTTTTTTAACATTTTTTCAAGAAAAATATATTACTAAAATGGTAATTGTACAATTGAAATAGATACAAAATTAATAAACAACTAAGCGACATTGACAGAACCAAATTTACTCTATCACTTTCTATTATATCTAACTATCAAATCCTCTGCTGGGTAGGTAGAGAGAACCGAGTGCTACGTGACTCGATCCTTACAAACTTCACTCGCTTCTTTAACATTCATTGTTCTTCCTATGCACGCTCGCCGGTTTTTAATACTCCTGACTTACTATTACATGAAAATGTATATTATATGAAAATGACTTCAACATTTAGTTTTACTATCCACCTATAAGGTGCTCGAAGAATATTCAAATATTTTGTATATTATACATGAATATGTGACCAAGGAATTTTGAAAGCACTGTGTATGTTATTGATGTATCAAATAATCCTCAGAGAATTGTCTTCGTCTCGGCGTTCGTTTGTAATGAACGAAAGTGTTCGTTGCTTTGTTTAACATAAGAGAAACAGTTATTTTTTTGTTTTGAGCTAGTTCCAGCGAAGTAATTTCGATGAGCTAGGTTCGAGGGTTCGATTCCCACATAAAACAAATGTTTGTGTGCATGAACACGTCTGTTTGTCTTGATCTGGATATTTTAAGAGAGGTAGGGTGCATCAAAGCAGCCCGTCTGGGGAAGTACTTCCACCTGACAAAAAACCACAGCCAAATAACAACTCTCTAGAGGGTTGTTATGTTACTGTGTGGGAGTGAGTCCACTAGTAAGCTCCTAATGAGTTGCTGTGTAGGCAGCAGATGAGGCATCGCGTAAGTGATACTTAATATATTACAAACGTTAATAGGCTACGGTAAATGCTTTACATAAGGTGGGCCGTATGCTTGTATGCCTTTCGACCTAGTATAAAAAAATAAGTTCTTAGGTCAAAATATTAACCTGACAGCATAGTGGAAAGATAGTTTTCTAACTTATAATGACATTCCCATAATATGTACTTAAATAATACATAGATATGTAACATAATTATATATTTCTTCTGTTAATGCAACAGGAATTGATAGTCATGAAAGTCTAGGGACGAGGCCTGTGTTTAAGAGGCAGTTTTTACGCCAAATCTCATTACCTTCATCATCATCAGTTCCGCCTGCATTCGTCCACTGCTGAACATAGGCCTCCCGTCTAGAGTGCCACTCGTCTGGATCCTGTGCCACCAGCGTACATCGACTCCCTACAAACCTCTTGATGTCGTCACTCTATTTAGTGGGGGGTCGTCCCACACTGCGTGTACCAGTACGGGGACACCATTCGAGAACCTTTCTTCCCTAGCGATTCTACGAACTATGTGGCTATGTCGGTTATCTTAATTCTACTACGAATATCTTCATTTCTGATTCTATCACGCAGATAAACCCCGAGCATAGCTCTTTCCATAGCATGCTGAGTGACCTTGAGCTTCCCCATATGGCCCGCAGGGAAGGGCCACGTCTCAGTTCCGTATGTTCCAGTTCCGTATAAGTTCCTCCAACGATTTCGCCATGAGAACTATATCGTCGGCAAATCGAAGGTGAGTGATGTATTCGCTAATGATGTTTATACCTTTTAATTTCCAGTCCAAGAACTTGAAGATATCTTCCGATGCTGCGGTGTAGGGTTTCGGGTATACGACAACGCCCTGTATTACACCTTTTTTCACTAGGATCGGTTTCGAACTCTGGTCTTGTACTCGGATACACATCGTAGCCTTACTGTATAAGCACTTCATCGCTTCGATGTACCGATAGTCAATTTCGGGCAGGCCATCAGGCATCGCTGGAGAGACTGTAGCACCGCCCATGTCTCAACGGAATCAAAGGTCTTTTCGTAATCATGCGCCAAACATAATTGCAGACTATACTCCTCAGAGTTCTGTATAATCTGGCGGAGGGTATGTATATGATCCACGGTGTTAAAGCCTTTTCGGAATCCGGCTTATTCGAGAGGCTGGAATTCATCAAGTCTGTGAGCGATACGGTGATGACTCTCGAAAACAGTACATAAACGCGGCTCAGAAGCAATATCGGCCTATAGTTGTTCAAAAAGCTCTTATTACCCTTTTCGAAGAATAACGTGACCAGGCTTCTGCTCCACGCTTCCGGTGTTTCACCGGAGTGTATGGCGGAACTGAATAGCTTCTGAAGGACTACAAGTATAGGCTTTCCACCCGCTTTTAGAAGCTCCGCTGTAATTCTATCCTCACCCGGTGCTTTTCCATTTTTAAGCTGTTTGAGAGCCATACGAATCTCATACAGGCTGATGTCCGATTTCGGTATAGTGTCGGGTCTTGTGATGTGTTTAGCATAAATTATTACAAAGTTAGATTATGCACTACGGTGAATATACGTAACTGCAAACATACGCACAGAAACTACCAAAATCATAACCTGTCTTTGCCAAAGTCAGGAAAATAACTGCATTTTAAATTAAAGTGAAAATAATCAGAGCTACAATCCGTTCAAAATACTTTCTTAATAAAACACAGTTCAATTGCCTCAGTTGTTTAGGAGAAAAATAAGTGTACACTTTTTTTCGTACCAAACGACATACAGACACATTCAAAAACACTCGTACACAGTCCCATGCAAATACCTATGTAAAAACCTATTCTATCGAAATTGGAATCGAATAACTCAGTATGCATCAACAATATTTGAATTCAGTCCGTGGGGGAAATTAAAATACCAATATTTATATATGAGCAATCTGTGGGCAATTATGACTGATCCCTTTGCCATAGCATCGCCCCTTTGGGTCCTTGTTATTTTATACATAAAACAAAGAGCTATGATAAGATAAGACAAGATAATTTATTTGTAAAAATAAGGTACAAAAGACGTTACAAAATTACAAATCCAACTTATTCTACCCTCGTGAGGGCGTGCAAATGTTTTGGTAATAAATTTAAATAGTTAATAATAATATATGTACACATTAATGATGCATTAAATGATTGCATGTCGAGAAAGTAAATTGGCTATAAATGTACAAAATGTTCTAGAAAATATCTCCTTTCGAACATTGCGAAATATATCAGAACGTCCAGCGAGAGAAAATTTGATAGTCAGCAGACCACTGGCCTTTGTGTCATCAACAAAACAAAGTTACCGCAGTGGAATTGGCACAGACTCAGTGTATAATAAGATGGCACGAGAGTTCTACCATACATTTATTTCCAGAGTATTTTTTTTCAATTGTAGCAGAATGAAATGTGCTTAAAAATTGGCTTTTAGAAATAAGTGTTCAAAACGTCACATTAGCGACGAAAATAAAAAACGTCTGTTAAACTAACGATCATTACGTCATCATAACTATGAATTACCAAGTTAGTAGTTGATAGTTTCTGTTAATAATTCTAATTCTAGTAAAGATAACAGTAGTAGTATTTTAATAATCGAGTATAAGTATCCATTAACATTGGTTAAATTAATTTTCCATATTACCAAGGACGGATAGGGAATATAAAAATATAATTTATTCCAGTTTATGAAATTTACGTATACTATAAGTTTTATAAAATGTTAAATTGTGCAAAAGCAAATCGAAGAGCATGCATGAATAGGTTGATGAGAGTGGAAAAAGCGAGGTGTGTCTGGATCGGTGCACCTGTCGTCTCGTGGTCTCTGCCTAGCCCTAGAGGTGACAGGCGTGATGATATGTCTGTATGTACATTGTACCATATATAACTATTAAGAACTACAAGCTACGGGCATCTTTGTCGATAAAGAAATGCCATTTTCTTACACGTAAAATCATTATTGTTAGTTAAATTTGTTTGCTAACTACAATCTAATAGGCATATTACCTTTTTTATGAACATGCCAGATACTTAGCTTTATTGAACTTTTGAGCTTTATGTTAACACAGCAACAAAACATAATTCTGGCAATTATGTTTATTATCCAACCAAGAAAAAATAAATTCGAAGAAGTGCAAGAGCAGTGATATCTTAGTGGATATAGAACCGACCTGTTGACCAAATGATCCCTGGTTCGAATCCTGACATGCACCACTAAATTTAAGTAAATCAGCCTATGTTTTATATAACCTCACAAAAAAAGTTAACCGAGAAACCCTTCGAAACCCGTGTGGTCATATATGACCGCGAAATGTATGGGAAAAGGTATATAACGGGTTCTGAAGGCTTACTAGCATATCATGCCACTGTGAATCCTATTCTAAGGTATGGTCTAATTTTTTGGGGTAACTCAATTGAAAGAGAACGGATTTTTAGAGCTCAAAAAAGATGTGTTAGATCTTTGTGTGGTCTTAAAAGTACTGATAGCTGCGTGCCTATGTTCAGATCTCTTAAATTATTAACACTGCCGTTGTTATATATATCAGAAATTTGTATATTTGTAAAAACGAGTCTACACCTATTTGTCAAAACTGCATCCATAAGAAAAGGACCAATACGGGCTCAGTACAAAAACTCCTCAAGTTGGTGGCTATAATGCTGCATTAATCCGGAAAAATGTTATCGGAATGGCACACGTGCTTTACAACCAATTACCAGATTATTTAAAAGAACTGCCTTTGACATTATTTAAAAAAAAGTTATTTGAATTATTAGTTGACAAATGTTACTACAGTATTACAGAATTCATAGAAGACAAATTACGAGATTTTTTTTAATGTTGTACTTTAAAGTTAATGATTTTTATGGGTTATTTTAAATTTTATGAGATATTGTAAATTGAATGTTTATTATTTTGTTATTTTGCATGCTTTGTATTAAGCAAAATGTATATGAGACCTCTAATAATTATCAACATAATTGTCAATACCTACATTTTACCCAATTAAATATATTGATTGATTTGTATTTGTTAAATAGCAAAAAATTTCTTTAGTTACTCGTAATCTCTCCTTACGCCAGTTTATGCAAGCGATATATTAAATATATATTGGAAACCAGTATACATATTTTGGTGGGATTTTCATTTGTTTCAGGTCGATCATGATGGTGCAAGCATATTTTTGGCCAAAACTGCAAGGTTTGATGATCGTATCATACCAATTGTTAATCAAAAGGTGTTGATCAATTGAACTGTTGTAGTTTATATGCAGACTGGCAAAAAGAAAACAGAAATAAAAAGGAAATAGAGCGGCAAATAAAGAATATAAATATTTTAAATATGAGATATGTATACTCTAAATCTAATGGAATACGCAAGATAAACGAAGCCGATCACAGACTATTGATGGTCATTTTGTCATTTCGATTTCTCTGTGCACATTAAGCCGCCGGCCCTAGCCGTTTTCGTCATATAACGGATGTTAACGTTAGAGAGGTAGGGTGGAACAATACAGCCCGACTGGAGAAGTATCTCTATCTCTGAGAAAACCGCAGCTAAAAACCACTCCCTGGAGGGTTGTTGTATTCCTGCAAGTGAGGTTATCACAGAACTTGTAATGAATGCTACCAATATGATGAGTGAAAGCACCAGGGGTGGAAACGCCGAAGCGTTACTTCCTATATCCTGCAAAGGGAAAGTACTACTTTACCTTAACCAAACCTATGCTTGTCTAATTTCTTTTTGTAGCAGTAAGAGTGGATAAAAATCAGCTTCATTGACCAAAAGGTTCCCGGTTCGAATCCTGGAATGTACCACTAAATTATTTTTTCTGATTTATGTACACATTTGTAATTATCACTAGCTCTTCGATGGACGAAAACATCATGAGGACACTCGCATGTCAAGAAATTAAATTTCAATAGACGTGTGACAAAATTTAAGAAAAAATCTGTCAAAGGCTGCGGTGACCGCTTACCATACGACTACGAGTAATATCCTATAACAATATACGAGTAATATAATAACAGTAATATTTACTTTTTAAACCATTTCAACTTTAAAGCTACAATTTAAAAATTTTACAACTTATGCTAAAGAGAATGCGGTTAACGGAACAGTTTCCGTACAGCAGTTATCTCGCTAAAGTAATCTCTTCCTTGAATTAGTTTTCGCCGCAACGTGGAAAAAGTACGTGGGAAAATGGAAGAATGGCGAGAATAGGAGTTAGTTTGTAGGTTTCTAGCAACAACAATAAAGTTAATAGTAGTAAGGAATAATGTGGACGCGACTGTATATTTATATCATTGCAGATAGCAAACAATGCAAAGATAATAGTCCCATTTATAAAGTACCGACCAATTGTCCGACAGTCCCTGGTTAGAGTTCTGGTATGTGTAACACTAAATTCGAATTTTAGAATTTATCACTAACTCAGCGGTGAAGGAAAACAAAATGAGGTAACCCGCACGTCTAAGAAAGAATATTTTGAAAGACGAGTGACCTAACCTAAGACAGGGCTGGTTTTCCCTATGGATAATGGAGGTTTGACGGCAGTCGCCCTATGTAGAAATCTGTATCTTCGATACATCCTTAGGTTAAGGAAACGGAACGCTAAGAAGAAGATAATATAACGTAGAATGACGTATTTTTTATTATTAAACTAAAGTATAATAGAATACATAAGATAAATAGGGCTGATCGAAGCTTTTTCCCACCTCCATCCCATGGCTCCACCGACCTCACGGTCACATGAGCCGAATTGCCGGATTTGCGCGCGGTACTTGCTGCTCTGAGGTTTTGTTCCGTGCCGTGGGCAACGCTTGGCACCCTATAATTTTTTTAGTCCTTATCCACAATATCTCGTTACACTTTCTCTCCCTTCTGGAGCAGCGACATTCACAACTAACGCCTTCACTGCCGTCCATTGGTCGGCATTCTCCTTCTCATGCGCTCTTCTGCCCGCTCGGATAGCTCTTCCGCGCTTCTACGTGCCTGTCAGGCGTGGGCGAATCCACCTAAGGCCGTGAAATTCGCCGCCAACGACACAATTATTCCGGTCCCGGTTCAGATTCGTCGCGCCGAATCCCGTCCATCATCGTACGTAGGAATAGACCACAGTACGTAGCCTCTGTACTCCTCGCTCTCACCACAAGTGCACATACTTCCCGCATTCAAAGTCATCTCTGTCAGTCGCTTCCTGAACCATCCATGACTCGTCAAGATCTAAGTGGATAATCTCGACCCAAGAGGCCTTGAGACGAGCCTGCACTTCAGGGAAAAATCGTCGGAGTTCTTCCCTACTCAAGCGGATCTGCCGCTCCTCGACCATGGCGACCCAAATCTCGCGTTTGGCTGATCGAAGCAATCCGACTATTACAGTATATTTGCCTAATAGGATTTTTTTTTAAAATACCTTAGCTTTTTATTTTATTTAAAACCTTAAGCCTTACTGGTTTCATTTGTTGGAATTGATGCTTGTTATGTTGCAGCAGTAATGGAGAGACTTGCATGGTTTTGTATACTTTAATCTACTGTTGTAAATGGCATATTTTATTAAGTAATTATGCTGCTGGATTACTGGACTGGAAAGTTAAGAACCTTTTTATTATACAACTAGATTGGCAAACAAGCATACGCATCAGATCGTAAGCGGTCATCGCAGCCTATTCGCTCGCAACACCACGGGGATGTTACTTGTGCGCTGCCAATCTTGTGACCTAAGGATTTTTCGTCACAGTACCCAGTAATTTCTGTTTGTAAGTAAGTAAGTTCCGTTTGGATTACCGCAGTCAATGAACGCCTGCAATACATTAAATATCACTCACACGATGCCACCTCTGCTGTTAACTCAGCAACTCCTTAGGAGCTTACTGATAACCTCAATGATACGCAGAACACTCTAAGGAGTTATTACTTGGCTGCGGTTTCCTCTGAGGTGGAGGCACTTCCCCAGACGGGCTGCTTTGATGTGCCCTATTTCTTTTAAAAACACCCAGTCTAAGACAAACAGACATGGACATGCACATAAATGTTTGTCTTTGTGGGAATCGGACCCTCGAGCTTTGGTGTCAAAGTAATGTAACTGCGCGTTTCACCAATGCTCCACCTAGCTCGTCAAAACGATGGCGTCTTTATTTGTCTAATAGAACACAAATGTTAATGAGTATGGACTACAGGCTGTCTAAGGATGGGTATGGTCATTGTGAGTTACGCCGTGCTTCAGAGGGTACGTGAAGCTATCGCCCCTGTCTGTATTTGACAGATGACATTGGTTCGTTGTTAAGTTAATGTCTTATGTAGGGTGTATCAAAGTAGTCTGACAGGGGAAGTACTTCTACCTTACAGAAAACTTTTTATATCTTTGCATATTGGGGAATTTATCAGGAAGCTCCAGTCATGGGCAAGATTCAGGAATCGCAGACATAATGTATATATATATATGTATATATTCTATATATATTACGTATTATGTCTATATTGTAGTATGTATGTATATAACGTATATTTAATTTTTATCTATGAATATGTATTTTATAATCGCATTGTATTTGTTGATGATGTTCCCTTGTGCACCTACTTATATACTATTTTCTGCATCACTAAGGTTGACTGGTAGAGAATGCTTGTATAGCATTAAGTCCGTCGTTGTACACCTGTGTGCATAAAGTTTAAATAAATAAAAATAAATAAATTATATTAAGAGTCATTGCATTAGAAGCGGGTTGACAACGAATGGGGAAAAAAATAAATTACATCATTTCGGTTGTATGCTTTATTACCTCCCAATGCTGTTTAAATAATCTTTAATCATTAAACGCCCTTATATTGCTTGATATTACAGCATAAGTGCATACATCGTAATAAAATCGTAGATCGCACTATCACTCCAGCAACAAATCCGCGCTAAATCGTTAAATAGCGTCGTATCGTGCCTGCAATAGCGTACTCGTAGTGTAGCCAAATTGCCACCGCGGATTTAACGTGTTAACCAGACGCAGATTTATCTGTGTATGAAGGGGTTATTCTGAAAAGGTCTTAGTCTATTCTATAATAGAGTGCAAAACACAGTTTTTTAAGAGGAGTAGATACAGTCATATACTGCATGATGCTGACATTACCTTTGACGAGCTCGGTGGCTCAGTCGTGAATGACGCGACTTTGACACCGACTCTCGTGGGTTCGATTCCCGCACAAGACAAACATTTGTGTGCATGAACTTGTCTTTTTGTCTTAGTCTGGATATTTTAAGAGAGGTAGGGCGCATCAAAGCAGCCTGTCTGGGGAAGTACCTCCACCTCACAGTAAACCGCAGCCAAATAACAACTCCCTAGAGGGTTGTTGTGTTCCTGCATGTGAGTGAGGTCACCAGTAAGCTCCTAAGGAGTTGATTTGTTAGCAGCAGAGGAGGCATCGCGCGAGTGATACTTATGCATGTACAAGTCTCTTTGTATTGATCTGGGTGATTTCAGTAGAGGCATATCAAAGCAGACCGACCGAGTATCTACCTACTAAAAACTGTAGTCAAATAACAACTCTCTGGAGAATTGTTGTATTCCTGCGAGTGGGCAAATTGTAAGCTCCTAAAAAGTTGCTGTGGAAGCGGCTTGAGGCTACGGTAACCACTTTAGATCAGGTGGGTGTGATATGGGATATGCCTTCCGACGTTGTACGAATTACTAAATTTCCAATAGGTTATAGACAGAACCAGCGCCTACTATAGTATGTATACTCTATCTGGAAAGGGCCTGCGACATATAAAGGAAGTAACTTTGCTATATTGTCACATAAGGAGTAACATAAAATTGTATGGAATATAAATTCGTTATTTCTGAACAACGTATCGGCCCCCTTCTAAGTGTAACTTACGTAATTCTAATCATTCTAAACGACTTAATATAATGATGAGAAACTACTTAATAAAGACCGTAACAATAACCCGTACCGACGGTATGAAAGAGACCTGGTTTGATAGAGTGTATTGATATTAATATAAGAAAGGCACGCATAAGAAAAAGCATGACGAAAGAGATATACAACGCGAAAGTAAAAGAACCGAGCCTAGGAACACTAAGACTCTCTTATCACTCAAATTGGTCACGTTTTCTCAGAAGGCGATGTCAGATGCCCTAGGAACCGACGAGTCTGCGAAAAGCTGTTTAAGAAGCGAATGAAGTGTTGAAGGTCCGCATTTTGTGGTGCTGGTGCTTCTCTGTCTACATATAGATTACATAGACAAACAAACAAAAAGACACTATACGCTACGAAACTGTTATGGAAATATATTTACTCATATCTTCACGCCGAGTGGGCAGAGAGAGCCGAGCGCCACATAACTCGGTCTTTACATCCCTCAACCAAAACGAAAAATATTTCCTAATACAAATGTGACTAGCTAATCAAACATTTTGCATATACACGTTGAAATCACAATATATAAATGCAAAGTGATAATGAAATGAAATAAATTTATTTGCACGCAAACACGGTAGAAATTCATGTTAGAGCAAATAATATGTCTAAATTTAATTGAACAAGCGTTTTGCGTCAACAATTGGCATGCAAATGTTCAAAGTCAATGCTTTACAATTTGTAGTCAACGGCAACGTTAGTCTTAAAAATAATATGGCTACGTCGTACACTTAAGCAAAAAAAAAAAAAGAATTAGAAAACTATGTCAATGGATAAAAATTTAAGTATATAATTAATACTGAGAAATTATTTGAGGGCGCTACATGTCGAAACTCACATCAAAGAAATTAATTTATTGTATAGAAACAATTTGTAGCCAGCAACGTATGAAATTGTTTTTTAAATTTCGAAAATGATAATTATTCAAATATTATATTTTGGTACGTCAATGGCGTTCACATGGGGTTATACATTATCACGAGATATTACAAAAATACAAGTTCGTCTATTGCTGTTAACTATGTAATCTATACAATGTAGGTTAACCGAATAAATAAAGTAGTCTTCGTGAACATCACGTTTATATCACTTAATCCACACCTCGTTAACATGTTACATGTTAATTCTGCTAGCCATTTGCTACACATACGACTTCCCAATTGCATTCCGAATTCTGTTTAACGAGAATACTATTTAAAGAGAATGCTTTCGGGGAATACGATCGGTTTTGTTTTAATGCGCTTGTGAATGTAGTTAACGTTTCAACTTGATGTATGTCGTGTTACAATTCCCAGTAGGTTTAACTGTAGATTTGCTCTATTCACGGCATGATAACTACTGACAATTGCAAAACTTTTATCAAATTAATTATGAGAGGACAATATGTTTGTTGACTTTTTACAGTAAAACTTCTTTACGCACACTTGACTTGGGGAATAAGCTGGTGAATGCGTGACGAGAGCGTTACGAAAAGTGTGATCGGGCGAGGTGAACGGAGAGCGTTACGAAAAGTGTGATCGGGCGAAACGATCGGAAGTTGAGAGGGAGATATAAGTTAGTGAAGATAGAAAGAGAGAGAGTCACTTTTCGTATATTACTGTAGGGGCAAGAGAGAGAGGTGGGAGCACGAGGGGGGGAAGGGGAAAGGAAGTTGAGAGGGAGATATAAATTAGTGACTTTTGGCAACCACTATAATAATGTGAATGCCAAAAAAAGTGCTTCTAAGCTCTAACGTTCAAATGAAGTTTATGAAGAAGAAGAAGAACCAAGTGAAATTCCCAGTCAACACTCTCCGTGCATGCGTGCGTACGTCAGTCCGTCCGTCGTGAGCGGGAAGGATATTAAATTGCCTATAGTCTGTAAATTTTACTTCAGTCGTGAGGCCTAAAGCATATACCTTTTTTTTAGTTTGATCTGGATTACTAGTTCCTTCAGGTATAAATGAGGTATAATATATACCTGTTACATGTACTCGCATAATTTATGTAATAGGTATTTTTTAGGTGATCGTAAGTTCCAAAGAACAAAGGAACTCGAGATCGTATGAATCTCGAGTTCCCCGATCTTGAGTTCTTTTTTCTGCTTTGCGAGATTGTTTAAAACTTTGGAGCCTGTATAGCTTATAGTCACTGTAGGTGGGTTGAAAACTCTAGCCCCCCATCTAGCAATAGTACAGTATTTATCCCTTTGACTGAAAATACGTCTCGTGTTAAGGAATGAACATGAAACTCAGACTGTCATATTCGCTTTTGTAGAAATATCTATCTAGGCAGAGAACCGAGCGCCACGTGACTCGATCCTTACATACTCACTTCTTTAACATTAATTACTCTTCTTATGCATTCGCCGGTTTGGGCTCCTGACAATGCCTTCTGACAGAAAACGACCAATTTGATCATGGTAAGTCTTGGCCATCCTCGGCTCCTACTTCCTTCCACTTTTGCATTGTATATCTGCTTCGTCATTCTTTCATCCTGCATTCTTTCCACATGTACGAACCACGAGGCGAAGCATGCCTCTTGTTATTTTAACACCCACGCTCTCTTTCAAACTAACTCTGTTTCTAACATCATCATTGCGAATACGGTCTACAAGCGTTACGCCACAAATTTCGCTTTTTCTCGCATTTCGACCGCGTTCATCCTACTTTCATGATCTCTCTGCCATACCCAGCTTCGCTTCCATAAATAAGCGTTGAAACCAGCACTGCATTGTTTATAGCGAGCTGTGCCTTCTGCCTATTGCAAAATTTTTACTGCCAATAAGTTTTTCCAACGCTCCATTCACATTCTTACCAACATTTTCCACATCTGCGATGTACCTTCCATCCCTACTGAAAGCACATACAAGATATACAATCTCATCCACTTGTTTCGTAATCCTTACATTGGTTCTGGTTTCTTCTCGTCAAATACTATTATCTTTGTTTTCTTCGCATTCAATAGTAAGCCTTTCTCCATACATTCCTCTTTCATCATTGTGACCAGTATTTGCAGTTCAGTTGGTGTTTCTGCTTATAACACGGTATCGTCTACATACAGCAGACAGTTCACCACCAGGTCAACCATGTGCAATCCCACATTCGTTGACTTTACTCTCTGCAGACAACTATCGAGATACAGGATAAATAGCAGAGCATATAGCATGCAACCCTGTTTTACACCAATTTTGACATCAAACCAGGGTGACATGCTACCATCTATCTACTACCATCTATTCAAACGCTGAGCAATCCTTGTAAGTGGACTGCACAGCACGGAACAGTGAACCGTCAATCCCATATCCCGGCAATATGTTCCACAGTTCCTTTCGTACAACTCTATCAAATTTCTCAATTTCTTTCTCAATACACACAAAACTGCAGAAAACTTGGTTATACGCTCGCCTTTGTACAACTTTGATGTAATAATTGAAATGATACAATCTGCGGTTCCTTTTGAAATCATTTATTTCACACAACTTACTGGTACACGCTACCAATAAGTACTTAGTTACTAAATCGACATCATCAATATTCAGCGTTGAATAATAAAGTACTTAACTACTACAATTGCTTAGCACGTCTGCATGTGTCCACGATCAGTTGACAACTGACTATCCGATTCCAGTCTGCCACTACGCGCGCCCTGCCCCACCATCTCGACCGTTAGGGAGAGACGGAAAGGAAGTGCAAACGCAGCGCAGTCGTTTACATCCTTTTTAAAGTTACAGCTACAAAATAATATTATTTTAATTACAGAATTATTTATTAATACCTCAAAATATGTAACAAATATAACAAGATAATATTATGAGTATTAAACAGCAACAAAGAACACATAAATATCTTAATGTGCCAATGTGATCCCCTACCTGATAAATGAATAGAAATCCTAGAAAAGGCATATGCATGCTTCGATAAAAACGTTTTCTTCCTAACAAATAGTATGGTAAAGTACATTTAATAAGTATATTATTAGGGGTTGAAGTATGAAATTACCAATTTGTACTGAAAAATTAAAACTTGTTTTTTCTAAGATGTAACATACTCGTGTTTATTCCGTTATCTATACACTGTTGCTATCTTAACGGAAGTTTATTTATGCCCTTGCGATAGAACTCTGGGGGTCTAGATTCGATAACTGTGTGAGAGCATTTTGTACTGCCTCCTGGGAAGAAAATTTTTTACAACGTAGAAAATTGTCTAAATCACGAAAGAAATGGTAGTCAGTTGGAGCAAGATCTGGCGAGTACGAACGATGACGTATGGTTTCTAACTGCACCTCCTGCAGAGTTACAATAGTTTCCCGTGCAGTGTGAGGTCTTGCGTTATCATGGAGCAATATTGGTGAAGATCGATTCACGAGTCGAGGATGTTCTACTATCAGTTTCGCCATCATTTTTTTTTTTGCTTAACGGGATCTGAAAAAGCTAAAGTGAATAACGCCGTGAAGAGATCACAAAACAGTTAACATTACCTTTTTATTGGTAAGCTCTGGTCTAATCTGGTGTTATTGCTTGTCCAGACCTGAGAAAGCTACAGTAAATAACGCCATGAAGAGACCACCAAACAGTTACCGTTATCTCTTTATTGGTAACCTAAAGGCACTGTTGCAGCGTTTGACCTGGGGTCAGCCATTGCATTTATCGCTTAAAGTTATGGTAAAGAATTCACTTTTCATCACATATCACCTACGAATAAATATTAAGTCAGGAACTAACTCAGAACAAATTCCACACAAAAAGTGGCGCTACGTGAAACCAAAATGACGTATGGTCAAATTACGAATCAATTAGATTACACCAATACACGTGCCTAGTGATTGATTTTAATTCAAAACAAGAGCACAGATTGCAATGTCAATGGTAGCAGTAGAGTCATAGCGGCGTGGACAATGTTATGCTATAAGTGAAAAGGAACTAATATATACTAAAATAATAATTTTCATGCTATAAAATAAATAGATTTTTTTACATACATACGAATGGATTCTAAATTGGTATTTAAATAGAAAAGTGAAATGATGAGGTCATAATATGTATGTATGTAACCAATTTATTGCACAAAATAAACAGAACTAACAATATAATTTAAGTGCAATTGCGGACTTATTTCCCTACATGCCAGCCATATTGTAACATAGTTGATAGGAATTCCACTACGAATAATTATTTATGATAATATTATTTTGACAACCCATATAGCCTAGTTAGCAGTGTAGCTATCTTCTGCGCATAGGTCCTGAGTTTGTTTCCCTACTGAGTAGTTATTAGAACGATGAGTTTAAATATCCTTCTTCTTTAAGCGATAAATCGCGGTTGCATTCACTACGGAGCCTGGAGTCCCTGGAGTGGTTTACATCTTGATGTGATGAGAGTCCAACTTATATTGGAGCGACTACCATCTGACCCTTGTGTTATCTATGGTCTGACCTCTGTAGCTGACGTCTGATATCTTTCTAGCCTAACTGCAGCTATCCGGTTATTTTGACGAATTAAATCGGTAGGAAAATTAAAAGTAAACATAAATAAGCAAAATGTATTAGTTTTAAAAATATATTTGATAATTTTATCGGTTTAAATATTTTATCAAGAGGGGAAAAAGATCCTACTAAAGTCTAAAATTGACTGACTTCATTTGGCATAATATTGACCATCTCGATTTCATAGCGTATTTAAACATTTTTTATTATAATTATATTTGAGCAACTATTACTAGTGGAAAGTGATCCCAGGACACTTAAATCTTGTATGACTCCTGCACCACTTCACAACATAACCTATCATGATGATTTTTAGTTGATTTACAGTTATAAAAACGAAAATGTACACAAAGATTTGACATGTGCTCGCTTGCGTGAAAAATGTTCGACTAAGTGACGCGTGTACATGACTTTTAAGCCCCACCCACTTGTTGTACACGATTTTCGTTGGGTAATTTTTGAGTGCAGTTACATTTCCTGACTTATTACTTATTCGTAGCATGTCACAATTCGATCCAATATTCCTTCATTTCTGTACCGATTCAACAAGGCAACACAAGTTTCAACACGCGTTTCTTTCTGCAGATCAATCAAATCATGATTCATATTTTTCTGCTTAGTTTGACTCGAATCGGCTTCCACCATCTCTTTCAATTCAGCGTTAATCACCTGTGTGGGCGGTCATCTACGTGGTTCGTTATTCAAGTAGAAGTTTCTATTACGAAATCGTTTAAACCATAAACGCACAATGTTTTCATTAGGAGTCTCCTCTCCAAACGCAGCATTAATATTGCGAGCCGTTTCTGCTGCGTTAGTTCCGCGTCGGAACTCGTATTCAAAAATTACTCGGATTTTCGAAGTATCCATCTTTCCCGTCTAAGCTGAAAAACAATTAAAATACGATAACCAAAATTTGTACATTTTTTTAAAGAAGAACCTCATGAAACTGTTTTCTCGTGATACCTATCACGTGAAAAAGTTTCGCTCGAAAATCTCACGCCATGAAGGTTTAATGTCAAATCAAAGTATCTATTACTATAAAACAGCAATTTCATAATTTAACCCCTATTATTTAGTAGGCTTTTTGTGCACTCCTATACTCCTTGAATATTATATATTCAAGGAGTATAGGAGTGCACAAAAAGACTATATAGGTCAACGTGCCATCTGTGCTGTAACATCATTACGTTTCGATTACAATAATTACGCTTGATATGTAAAGTTAACATCCGCGTAATATAGTTTGTTTTACCTCAATTCATTGGGCATGAAAATGATGGTATCCAGTCCAATGCAATATGCATTTGTAGACTCAAATATTTGCTTGAAATATAATTTTTTATTCCAATATTTTCAAAGTAATAAAATTTTACTAAAATAATTCCCGACGTATATATGACGTATATATGAATACAAAAATGTTTATACTCTTTTAAAAGTTAACATGTATTTTAAAAATGTCCATTTTATGATCATACAAATATTGTGAGTTATTAAATTTTTACTTCTGCATTGCCAATTGCATTCATGAATGCACAGTAATAATGTTACGTGAAACGACAGAAACAAAAATGGTTACAAATATTCACTTCGATATACCATGATTGTAATATCTTACACACTGCTGGACTTCGGCGATTAAGAGTTGAGGTTATCAGCCTAGACATGGTAGGGCATTTGATCAGCTCTGGGTACTCTAATAAAGTTGCTATCATACGGGTTATTCGAAGGTTTGTGCAAATGGGTTCTCGGCTTCTTATCCAGATATCAGTTTACCTTGTGTCTAAAATTGGTGATGTTTTGACTAAAGTATCCGACTAAAGTTGGTATTATTCAACCCAATCAAGACACAATTGTACATAATAAGCCGTAGCAACTACTTACCCATCTACCGTCACGTAGGCCATACGCTTGTTTGCTGCCTTAATGGTAAAAAAATTAAAACAAAACGTTTGCTCAATCGACTTTATCTAGCTTAATTCTTTAATTATGAAATTCTGAAGCATATTACTTCTCACATTACGCTATTAAATAGTGGTCTAATGCCTTAAATTAGATGAGTCTCCATATAAACACTAACGTACATTACCAAGACTTCAATATTTGTTTACGTAGGGGGTTAAAATATAAATATATACCAACGTTTTAAGCATCAAAACACATTGGCATTTCCACTGGTAATAAAACAGCAATTCAATAAACGGGTCAATTCTCTGGACGCATCTTAGCGGGCTTGCGCTTGAAGGCTGCAGTTTACGACAACAGTTAAACCATTTGCTACAGCGTCATAGCACAGTAGAGACATAGGAACAGTAGAATAACTTCAAATAAACATCAACAAAAGGTCACTCACGCACATGAGTTGCTTATGAGTCTACACGGAATTTGTAGTTGAAAATCGAGCGCTACTTACCGCTCGGAATGCATGAACTTGTTTTATATTCTATATATGCACCGTACACTGTTCTTTAAAATATATCGCATAGTTTTGTATGTTTGACCGCTTGCATCTACTTCAAAACTAGGATATACTTTTTTAACTGCTTGCAGATGTTGAACGTTGTACGAATTGAGTGACGAACGACAATCAAATGCAAGCATCGGTCAATTTACCAAAAAGGACGTAAGTGTACTAAATGAAACACTGCTCTATTATCTTTACTGAAGTCTCTGGACACCCACCGTCTAATAGTAAAGATGGCGTGACTCATGTCTCTCAAATTACGCTAAAGTTTAACGATATTGTTAAAATGTAGCAAACGGTGTTAACGTAACTTTAGATGGTATTTTGAGGAGATTCCTAGTGTTGGCAATTTATTACTTACTCGTACTTCACGTTAAAGTTGGAAGACAATTAAATACACAATACAAGGAGTACAACTTGCGCATTGTCATTTTCACCATCCACGCAGTAGCTATCTGCAATATAGAGACTCCATTCTGTCGTCATCTCAGTTATGATGTCTTATACGGGTAGTAGGCAGTTTAGTTCAGTAGAAAACAGTGTACCAGATGGTTCGAACATGGACGGATAACTTGTTCGCGCATTCACAGGCGTGGTGCACAAAATTACCCGAGAGAGACTTTGTACAAAAGTCGTCTGCATGGGTACCTCTGTCTCACCTATTTCTATCGCCAAGCAGCTATATTTATATAGCTGTGTTCCGGTTTAAAGGGTGAGATATGGCAGAGAAATTACTGGGTACTGTGACGAAACATCCTTAGGTCACAAGATTGGCAGCACGCGAGTAATATTCCCGTGGTGTTGTACACACAATACAACTGGTATAAAAAAATAAAATTCTTAATCAATCTTGATATTTCTATGTTGTTATACAATACAAGATCGCGAAAGTAGTAATTGTTTGTCGTGGTCTGTTTTAAAGAGAGGTAGGGCATATCAAAGCAGCCCGACAAGAGTACATCCACCTTACAGAATACTACAACCAAATAACAACGCCCTATAAGGTTGTAGTGTACCTACGAGTGAGTAAGATTACCATTAAGCCCCTTACTAAATTCTGTGTTTTACGAGAAGCAGGGCACATCAAAGCAGCCTGTCTGGGGAACTACCTCCATCTCCCAGAAAACCGGAGCCAAATAACAAGTCCATTGAGAATTGTCGTGTTCCTGCGTGTGTGTGAGGTCACCAGTAAGCTCCTAAGGAGTTGCTGCGTTAGCAGCAGAGGAGGCATCGCGCGAGTGATACTTAATGCATTACAAGTATTCATAGGCTACGGTAGCCGCCTTACATGATGGTGGGCCGTAGGCTTGCATACCTTCTGACGTCGTATAAAAAAAATTATATTAAAATTGATACAGTGCAATAAACTTTAGACACAAGTTAAATGTAAAATCACTGTTATGTTATGTTGTGTATGAACGAGTCGACAATTATATACGGTGACACCGTAAGCGTTCCCGGAATAATTCTCGAACAAAAAAGAAAATTAGTTATATTCATTTCTTCCGGAAGGAGATTTTGTACAAAAGTCATCTGCAGAGGTATCCCTCTCTCTCTCACCTATTTCTACCGCCAAGCAGCTATATTTATATAGCTGTTTTCCGGTTTGAAAGGTGAGATATGGCAGAGAAATTACTGGGTACTGTGTTGTAGAAACATCCTCAGGTCACAAGATTGGCAGCGCCCGAGTAACATCCCTGTGGTGCTGCGAGCGTCAATGGGCTGCGCTTACCATCTGATGCGGACCGCATGCTTGTTTGCCAATCTAGTTGTATAAAAAAAGGAAAAATTTATTAAACTAGTCAAGTGAGAGTCGAGCCTCGATATATTACAACCTGATTCTTTTATTAGATAGAGAGAGTTACTCTTAGTTGGCCTCATATTTGTGATATAGCAACAATCCGTGAAGGGAATGTTTTTTTGCAATAGTCTCATACCTTTGAGTTTATTAACAATATAAAGTATCCATCCATGTTGTAAGTATTAGTTATTTATATGTAATATATCACAATATAACGGTACTTTAAACAATATATATTATGTATATATTACATATATAAATTATATAATAAAACCTAGAAACCGGCGTGCGTGCATGAGAAGAGAGTAAGGTGTGTATGGACCGAGTAATGCGACGCTCCGTTCTCTCTGCCTACCCCGCGATGGATTTGGTGTCACGTGATAAATAGATAGATAGATAAATTTATAAATAGTATAGTTTAAGAGATACATTTTATTCCTAAAATATATTTGGTTACCGCCTACCGGGGCCTAATAACTTGCAATACAAGAGGTATCGCTTGGATGTTGCCCATCCCCTTGGACATCCCCTATTACACAACAACTCCTTAGATGGCATCTGTTAATACTCGTATTTTCAATTGTTATTTATCTGCTATCTTCTGTGAGGTGGAGATCATTCCACAGTTGGTATGATACGCAGTGCACTACCACTGCTGCAAGTAATTGAGGTTAGGTGCCAGCAAATTAGATAAAAGTGGTCGCTGTATTAGTATTAGTGATTAGAAGTCGATCATCCTGTTGCGCAATTTTTAACATGGAAACTTTAGGGCGAAACTCTTTTCGTTTAGACTTGTGTCATCGCCGTTATGCGAGTGTTCTACGACAAATCATGAATTCGAGCAAACAGCATATCATGTTCTCTGGGAGTGCGATCTCTGGCGTCGGGAGCGCGACGATATGTTAAATTCCTTGCGTGTCATTTCCGGGGGTTATTCTGATTTGGTGGCAACAAGGGAGTTCTGCAATCTTAATTATTGGAATTGATGTGTTAGGTAACAACTCACAGTTTAGGTCCCAATAGTGTTAGATATTTGATAAACCGTGTTGCCATCTCTTTGAGGTTTTTAATGCCTTATTTGTCATATTGCTGTCTCTCACTTTGCCAAGAGGGGAAATCAGTTCCAAAACTTCCTACTCCTACAAATTTCTTCTGATTAAATTCGTTGTGAGTTCCAAAGAAGTTGTAGTTTAACTCCCGGGACAGCAATGAACTTCACTGTTCATTGCCTTTTTGGTGGTCGCCGTAGTTAATTCTGGCTATACAGGAGACGCAGTGGTGGGTATGAGTGGTGGGCTTGTCCCGATTAAAAAAAAAGTCGCTGTATTAACAGCGGGGGTGGCTACGCGCGGACGTTGTTTTGCATTGTAAGCGTTAATAGGTTACGGTAACTTTACATCAGGTGGGCAGTATCCTTGTATGCCTTCCGGCGTTGTATAAAATAATTTCCACTCTTCATCAGAGCCTCGTTTATTAACAGGGTGCATCAACTCCACCACCGTTCGCACCTCTAAAGAAGACCATGATTCGCTTACATCCTGTATCGTTTTACAAATACTGGAAATCTTTGACCGCTTACCATGGTATTTGTATTCGAAGTTTAAATAAAAGTTATACACTGCTGAACATAGGCCTCCTTCCACGGCGATCGGTACTTGCCGCTTGCATTCACCGGCTCCATGCGATCTTCACTAGATTGCCGGTCCAACGTGTAGTAGGCCGTCCTATACTGCGTTTTCGGTTCGTAGTCGCTATTCGAGAATAATTCTGCCTCAACGGCCCTCTTAACTATTTAGCCTACCCATTGCCGATTCAGCTTGCTGATCCTTAGAGCCACGTCGGTAAAACCAGTTCTGCTACGAATGTAGTATATAGATAACGCATAGCAGAATAAAAAAGTCTCCTTTTCATTCATAAGATGCTTACAAGAATATTACTTAAATTGAATTTCTAAGTTAATGTTTTCTTTCATCGCAGTTGTCCACACAAAACAATCAAATTTCGTATTTGTTTATCAACCGTGAGTTACGGACGTAAAATGTTATTTTATGAACTAGAGTCGGTGGCATACAAATGGACAAAGAGCGCAACATTTTTAATACAGCTCTGGTGTTGCCTGTCGATCACGTGACTCTAATAAGTGACGCAGTGATAAGTTGCAAAAAAGACATCTCAAAAGGGAGATCTTTCTCCTGAAGCTATTTGCAATAAAAAAAGCATAGCTAGGCAAATCCCGCTAAACGATGTTACAGAGGTTCCTTTACCCGACCTCGTTTCGCAAAAATTTGATTTGTAAATACACCCTGGCAAAAGGGCGAGATCTAATTCCAAAATCAGGTGATTCGATTGCGCAATCGTTGGAGGGGTCTCAACTAAATGAGATGTAGCTGCCTCTTTATCATTAAACAAAGAACCTTGTTCCGCTCCAATATTCCCGTCAGGATTTAAGAGCTCATTATATTTTATTTAAAACCGATTCACTGAAAATTAATCTACATAAGACGGTTTTAGTACTAAGACCATTTCTCTATCAGTTAACTTATCCTTTGGGAGAAATAGAAAATCGATAATTGACAAAATTTGGCCATTTTTATTCAAGCGATAGTCATTATTGACAACAAGTAAATAAAAATATAATGTAATTTAAATATTGTTACTTCTTGATTTGTAGTGTGCAATAACGGATGTACGGAGGTAGGGCGCATCAAAGCAGCCCACCTGGGGAACTACCTCTACCTCCCAGGAAACCAGTGAGTTACTGCGTGTGAGTGAGGTCACCAGTAAGCTCCTAAGGAGTTGCTGCGTTAGCAGAGGAGGCATCGTATTAGTTCTTCCTAATGTATTACAAGCGTTCATAGGTTACGGAAATCGCTTAACATTAGGTGGGCCGTATGCCTGTATGCCTGCCGTAAATAAAAAACTAATTTTATAGTCCAGTACTCTTAATCCCATATTTGTACCACATTACTTCAGAATTGACTAAATTGCGTTTTCACGGTAAACTACAATATTTGATATGAACTGTCGGTTCACGAAAGACCTACGCACTTATTACGCCTTATCAAATATTCTTTGAATCAAGGTAAAGTGGGTTTTCGAACGTAAACGTGATAGATTGCTGTCGATTTGTGTTCAGGCGTAACAAGTGGTTTCTGCCTGCATGTACTCGTAAATCCTTCGTTTTTTTCTCTATTCTAATACGAGTAGGTACCATAACGATGTAATGTTTATTTGTATGTGCGAATAACCTTTAGACTCTTACTCCTTATATGATTTATAACGCAAACTGAATACTGACTCAAGCTTCTATAAGAGGTTGATTACATAAGTAGAACTTGATTTCATCTGCAGATTTAGAGTGAATGGGGCATTCCTTTTGAAGCCGTTGTTACTCGCCTTCCGCTAAAGCTGACGAGGGAAACTTCTGTTAGCAGTCCATGCCACCACGGTGAAAATTTGGAAGCCCGACATCTGTTGAAGAGAATTGGAAATCTATTCTTTAATGCTTAAGAAAAGTTGATTCACTGGATAATCATCTTGTAATATAATAATTACTCAAAATCACGATAGACTAAACGATTTATTTTCTACTCTTTGTATCATGTAATTCAGTATTTTACTTACAAAAGTAATCTTAAACTAAAATTAAGATAACACTTATAATTAAACAATTAATATATACTATATTATTTTATAAAAGTATACATATAAATATACTTAAAATTATTTTATAAAAGTATGTTAAAATTTCACTTCCTAATCGAGTAAATTTTACGGAAATCGATACATCATTATAAAACTAATAGTAACTAAGGTTCAATTAATTAATCGTTTTAACAATCTAAGTCGAATTTGAACGACCGACAGGACAGGACAACGACAGAGTGGTGATGAAACGGTGTTGTGATGTCCCTTCTTGCACTTTCCAAGAGGTCCCTCCTCAACTGACTAGATATGTTTACTTGGACACCAATGGTGAAAGTTTGATACGTGCAACGAGACAAACATTTATATGTATGTATGTGTGTTTATTTTGAACTGGGTATATTAAATACAACGTAATCACGCTACATTTAATATACACTATCTACCATACTGGGTGCAAAGTGTACCTATTATGACAGTTCAGATTCATTTTCATATTATTTAATGATATTTATTAATATGAGAGATAGTTAGATGCCATTAAAGTTAACAGGTATATGTAAATATATACATTACGACTATATTCGTAGCACCTTTCATGTTGTAGAGAAATCAAAGTATTTTTTTTATAGATTTGTCGTCATATGTTTACTTGGACACCAATGGTGAAAGTTTTGATACGTGCAACGAGACAATCATTTATATGTATGTATGTGTGTTTATTTTGAACTGGGTATATTAAATACAACGTAATCACGTTACATTTAATATACACTATCTACCATACTGGATGCAAAGTGAGTGTCAAGCACCACGTAATTTAGATCGTATATCTCGTAGCTGGGCTCAATCTATGTGCATAAAGAATTATAGGTATATTAACATGTTATTATTATCATATACATATACGTACATATCATCGTCATAAGCCTGTATCGTATATATGCTCTATAAATAATTTATAGGAGCGAAGAATTGCTTACGGCACGAAAGAAACTCAGGGCAAAACGTCATGCCCATCTCTCACGATTCGGCGTACATGATCGAGTTATCGGTGGAGACATACGAAGATAGTGGAATATGTATCTACGTATATAAGAATTGCGCAATTTTTTCGCTAAATGTGATTCTTCGCCTTTCATATAAAACTTCAAGCTGACTTTTGAGCTGCCTTTTGCCAGCTGTCTATCTAGACAGGAGTGGAGGCTCGTAAACCTCTCCGTCATACTACGCAGTTTCCAATCTAAAACTGTCTATCCGCCATACTTCGTACCTATCATGACAGTTCAGATTCATTTTCACATTATTTAATGATGTTTATTAATATTAGAGATAGTTAGATGCCATTAAAGTTAACTGGTATATGTAAATATGTACATTACTACTATATCCGTAGCACCTTTCATGTTGTAGAGAAATCAAAGTATTTTTTTATAGATTTGTCGTCAAGGAATTCTGTTACGTTAAAGTAACACATATGTATGAGGAAAGTTTTTAGATATTTATTAAATAGAGAATTTTTGTTTTTATATAATTTGGGACGCGGTTGTACATTTTTATCCCGAATGGTGGAGGCTGGATGAAAATAGTTTCATTATGGTAAGTGGTATTTCTAATTTATTTAAATAACTTTTATTTCTCCTGTTGTTATTATTATTATTTTCCTTCGATGTGTGAAAGTTTTTCTGCTTCTGTAGAAATTTGCATGATTCCAGAATATATATGGTATAACGTATATGTTATTATCTATATGTGAATGCATATAATAACATGTTACTAAAATCAATATGTGATATTAATTATACAAAATCATAGGTTAGCGTCACAATGTTAAAATACAATCCATGGCGACAGTCAAACTTCACTTGACCTCTTTGTAGGTCTGTAGGCTATTAGTGCCTTTTTGTTATATCGATAGCTTTCATATTGTCAAGCAAGGAAGTCAAAACTTCCTACTCCTTTTTATTTTATATATTAATTTCTTTTGATTCATTATGCAACAGACCCACCTTTTATTTTTAAACGATTGTTTCTCTTCCCGACTTATGTATGGAAGACATAGTTTAAGCGATAAGACCGCCTAGATAGTATAACCCATTTTTTTTCTTGTGTGCTTTATATGTTTATAATTGTATAATATTATAGTAAAGAGTAATCTATTCCATAGTGAGTTTCAAAGTAGCCACAAAACAGCGGTGTTTTAACGTCCGATGAACTTGTCACTAATAAAAAAATCCACTTCAGGTTCAGGTTGCAAACTTGGAGAACTGTGTCGACAACTTAGTTATTTGTCGAATTTTTCTTGTTGCGTTGTCGTCCCCCTAGAGACTTGTAGTAAAATTTTGCATCGCTGTCTGTGTGACTCGTAAAGGCAGGCAAATTAGTATCGAATTAACATGAATTCTATCTATGCTACCATTCACGCCAACTCCCCTGCGGCGTAGGCAGGGTAAGCTGAACGTCATATGACTCGATTCTTAAACACCTAACTTGGTTTCTTAATATTCATAGCTTCATATGCATGCTCCCCTGTTTCTAGGGCTCGTGAATGAACCTTTAGTTGTGGTAGATGAGTCTTATACTCTTAGATCCTTCTACTTTCGTTTTGTATATCTGATATCTGTTTCGTGATTCTTCCTCCTGTATTATTTAGTATATTATATACATGTCCGAACCGTCAAAGGTTGCCTTTTCTTATTTTAACACACGTATTCTCTTTCAAACCAACTTCATTTTTCACATTATCAATGGAACGCGGTCTACAATTATTACTCCATAAATTTTGTCCAACGCTCTCGTTACGACCGCGTTTATTTCACTTTCAAGCTCTCTTTGACATACCCAGCTCTTGCTTCCATTAGCTACTGTTGGGATCAGTTCTGTGTTTTGTATAGCGAGCTGTGCCTTTATGAATTCATTTCCATAAATTCAGTCACTCGAGAATATTACATAACCACTTACTTCACGCCTAAGTTAAATCGATACGATGTCTCGGACACGAAGGCCTTAACCTTGACAATGAACTGTAATGCTTTACTTACTTTATGTTAATTTGATAATGCGATTACTAGCGCTGTATCACGGCTGTGAATTATATTTATGTTTTAATTTCATGTTATCAAAATAACATGATTTTGAGATGATTTCTTTTCTCTTAAAAGAAAAAATTCTTTTTTCATTATCATTTTAACTTTTCGTGATTGGTTGAAACGTTATTAAAACAAATTGATTCATGATATCACTATTATCACTGTTTACTATTAGGAGAGCCGCATGCTTGTTTTCCAGTCTACCGCAATTTTTTTGTTTGTTACACGACTTCTGGATATATGCGCCGAATTGTGTATTTAATCGAAGGATACCCATTACAATTACAATAATTGTCTTAAAACTTGGTAAAGTTAGAAAAAATATTTTTAAGAATTTCAAAAGGCACACCTTTTGGGCTCCATAATTCACATGCCCTTTGCCTGACTGACATTCTGGCATTAAGTGACGTATGACATTTCATTCATTATGTTTGCGACTTGAAATTACGGATTGCTACCCAATGGTATGGCTCGGTTCTCTCTGCCTACCCTGCAAGGGATTTGGCGTGAAGTTATAGATAGATAGATAATAGATTCATGTGTTCATCTCTTTACAATTGCCTACCATCTGGAATAGTAAACGCATGCACCCGCCGCCATTTTGCTATCCTTACTGCTCTAATCGTCCTTGTGACTATCTAAGAAAATTATCTATATATATATGTATATATACTAGCTGCTTCCCGCCGCTCCGCCCACGTGGAGTCAAATAACGTAGCATATGTGTTAATCCAGATCATAATCTATCTACGTGCCAAGTTTCATTCAAATCCGTTCAGCCGTTTAAGCGTAAAAGAGAAACAAACATCCATCGATACATACAAACTATCGCATACATATAGAGAAATACACAATTTTCATGACATGTGATCAATTTATTTGTAAGATTTGAGAATTTTGTAAATATAATTAACAAATCCAAACGGACAATGACAGCTTTAAATATATTCTTCTTCTACTTAGCGTTCTTCCGTTTCCTAATTCATTAGAATTGGCGGAGTCTGCTACCCAAGTCTAAGAATTTGGCGAAAATACTAATCTTTATGTGGAACGACTGTCATCAGACCTCCACAATCTAGAGGTAAAATCAGACCTTTCTTAGATTAGATCACATATCTTTCAAAGTATAATTTCTTCAACGTGCGGCTATACTCACGATGTTTTCCATCACCGTCGAACAAGTGATAATTACAAATATGTACATAAATCCGAAAACACGCGTTTAGTGGTACATTCCAGGATATGAACCGGGGAACAAATGGTCAATAGGTCGGTTCCTTATCCACTGGACTGTCACTGCTTCTTTGCTTCTTTCTTTCCATATATACTAGTCGTAATATTATAAAAAGATAAAATTTGTTTATTTTGGATGTATGGAACTAAAGTTGCGACTTTGAAAATTCTTTCACTAATATATAGCTATAATATGCACCTTTGTGCTACAACATCTTATATTTTATTTAGAGTTGAATTTTATGCACGCGGATGTAGTCAGCTATGTCTACAAGTATACAGCTGTAGCTAGTATGTTAAATGCATTCAGTGTATTATATTCCTGTGTAGTGCATTCATAAAGGTAGTTAGCGTGGCTTATGAACGCTTGTAATTATTTTTGTTGGTACTTTTCATTTTTTTTTTATTTATGGCAACTTCACCCAATCTCAGGAATACGGGTACAATCCAAGAAGTTATTACTTGCCTGTGGTTGTCTGTGAGGTAGAAATATTTCCAGATGGTTTATATTGATGCGCTCTACCTTACTTCAAATTAGTTTGTCCCCAAACTTTACGATTTAAATTTTTAGATATCTTTATAAATACTTCACTACACTGTACCAACTCTAACTCATCCGACTACAGGAATACGGGTCTTCCTGCAACCAAAGGAGTTTAGAGCATACTCCACCATGCTGCTCAACTGCGGATTGGTCATTGTGTTAAAGCCGCCAGAAGGGCACTGACTTAGCTAAACGACAGGCATCTATCGACGATAGCCAGGACCCACGCCTTAACGTGCTCTCTGGAGCTCGGATAAACTCGAGATAGATAAACCCATCCATAGACAGGCTGCGATCGACATAGCTTAACCTACCCTTTCGTTTAGAATGACACAACTACGCCATAGACACATCTGGCATGCTAGAAAATAAATCTAGAGTAATAGTAATTACTGCTAATGAATAATGTTTTATTAAATAGCAATAACAATACATTCATGGACTCCATGGGAAAACATTTTATCTGTAGCTTTAAAGAGAATAATAGTGCACATTTAAACTCATTTAATGAAGTGGTCGGTAATTAACTTAAACGACTGAAGCACTACCATAAAGATACCCACGAAAAAGGGCAGCTCTTTCTAATTTAGACGTTACTTTGATTCTACTAGATTTTTTAACGTGAAAAATTTCAATTAAGCTTACTAAAGAAGTAAGTTGAAAGAATACTGGCAGTATTTAAGCAAGTGATTGTAAAGTTCTGGCGTTAGGAGATGCTTAGTTTAGGGAACCGCCTAATTTTTAAGCCTTATTTTTCGTTCAAAAAGCTTGCTCTAAGCCTATTGAACGAAAAATAAGGCTTAAACCCAGAAAACTGACTCGCTTTTTGTACAATATCTGGAGGCATGCAACTATACGGCTCAATTGATATTATGTAGTTGCCGTAGTCTATGCATATTTGCAATACAAAGAGTGACATGGGTCTTCTTTACACGGTCGCAGGAACACAACAAAAGAGTAGTAAGTAGGGAGATTTTTTTTTGATGCTATAAGGTGGGGATATTTTTTTATATAACGGCGGGAAGCATTCAAGCATGTAGCCCATCTGACGTAAAGTGGTTAATGTAGTCGCAACTATTAACAGCAGCAGTGGAAACACGCTATATAATACCTGTATTATTTGAACGTAATACAGATAATATATAGTTAGCGTGTGACGCTAGCTTTTTCCTCCTATTCCTCCAATGTGAGTTTGGAGACCTTATTACTCTGTCATGCCAGTTCTCGCTATTGCTACCTCTCGTACTTACATACTACATACTTTTCTTTCTTTCATTCTATCTCTTTCATTCCTTGTCAGGTGGGATGCCTGCTAACTACTGCCAACACTGCAGCGGGATTATGTAAGCCCTCAAGAGCTTACGTACGCTTAGGTAACTTTACTCGACCACAGGAACACGAGAACCTGCTGCGATCTGCTGTGAGATAATATCTTCTGTGAGGTACTTATCCAGTCGGGCTGCTTTGTTGCGCCCTATCGCTTTTTGTCCTTATTTGTTAATTGGCAAGGTATGCCACGTGCAGTTCTATTTGATTCTAAAGATGAAAGTAAGTCACATGGACTTAAATAAATAGATAGATCGAATACGCTTTATTTGCACAATATTGATTGTAGGAAATACATTATAAAAGATAACTTATTAATAATCTAATAGAAAATATTATATATGTTATATAATAAGACGGCCTTATTGTTAAATGCAATCTTTTCAAGACAACCTAGAATAAAATAAAATAAGGATTCTGTGTACAGAGAAGATAGAGTTAGCAAGGAAGCAAATGTGAAATAAACTTGTACCAATTTAAACTTATTTATAGAATTATTTATAATTAAAACGCGATATTTAATTAGGTAATTATTTATCTCTACACTTTCTCTGTTTACGAGGTGATTTGAAGATGAATGGGTCGCAAGATGAATGATTAAGGAACCAACATCTAGTGCACTCAGCTGATTACCAAAACAATTTCTGGTGAAAAATGTACTTCCCCAGCGGGGTTCTTCCCTTAAACAACTGAGATTAAGGTTGTTCTCGTGATAAAAACCATGCAGCGTCTATTTCGCCCAAAATCTTGAATTTTGATAATATGAAAGGTTTTATAGCACAACTAAAGGAAAAATGTAAAAGTTATGTTTAAAATGAAGAATTTATTAGCTTCATAAAACCGGAACTGTTATTCTTATTTATACAGTTAAGTTAAGACCAGAATTATTACTCTAGTTTTACAGTTTTATTTTTAAATAATAATTGAATGCAGAATTAAAGAGTACTTAAAATTACAATAAATTTGAATTATCCAAATACTAGATTCTAAAATTATTAAAAAATTTGAATAAGAATTAAAATAACAAAATGTATTACAATGGATTAGGTAGCAAAAGTAAATGAAAACACTTAGAGTACTTCACATAATCAAAACATATTTTACAGTAGCTATCCATGTAAGTGGGACTACTAAAAGTATCACGGTAACAGACTATGTACTCGTAAACACTGTCGTGGACATCAATTAGCTTCGAATATTACAGTACTTTACTACATATTACAATAGCGCACATAATATGCATATTCACATAGAAAACATGACATAGTTCTGAACATTAAAATGCAGCCATTCCATTACGCGATGTTTTCGAGTTGATAAATTATGCCATATCGTTTATAAATCATAGAACGATGGACAGTGAAAAATTTACAGAGCATGTCGTTAGTCAGACAGGCAAGTAATGCCGTGGTAAAGATCATTAGTACAACAATTTAAATCGCTGTCAGTGTATTGGGCAGAAATATTAGGGATTAAAGTATGAAGTTGCCGGTTTGTACTGAAAAATTAAAACTGGTTTTTTTTCTAAGATGTGACAATTTATTTAATCAAAATATTTAACTTCATTATCTGTGCATTGTTGCCATATAATCGGAAGTTTATTTATGGCTTTGTGATGGAACTCTGGGGATCTAGATTTGACAAACTGTGTGAAAGCATTTTGTACTGCCTCCTGGGAAGAAAATTTTTTAACACGTAGAAAATTGTCCAAATCACAAAACAAAGGTAGTCAGTTCGAACAATGTCTGGCGAGTACGGAGGATGACGTATGATTCTAACATCAGCTCCTTTAGAGTTACAACGGTTCCTCGTGCAGTGTGAGGTCTTGCGTTATCATGGAGTAATAATAGTGAAGATCGATTCACGGGTCGGACTGTTTCACTGCCAGTTGTGCCATCATTTTTTTTTTTTTTGCTTGAGTGGATCTAAAAAGCTAAGGCGAATAACGCCGTGAAGAGATCACCAAATAGTTAACATTACCCTTTTTATTGGTAAGCTTTGTTTTAGGGCACTGTTACGGCATTTGACCTGGGATTAGCCATTGTATTTTTCCCTTACGGTTATCGTTAAGAATCCACTTTTTGTCACATGTCACAATTCGGTCCAATATTCCTTCATTTCTGTACCGATTCAACAAGGCAACACAAGTTTCAACACGCGTTTTTTCTGCAGGTCAGTCAAATCATGAGGCACACATTTTTTATATTATTAATTTGATGCAAATGAGTCAATATTGTAGGTAAGGTAACGTCAAATCATGTCGTTAATTCCTGAGTAGTTTGACTCAGATAGGCTTCCGAAAAAGTTTTCTTTCTTCCTTCTATCTTCTTCAATTTAGCGTTATTTACCTGTGGTGTGTGGTCTTCCACGTGGTTCGTCCTCCAAGTTCAAAAAAGTTCGACAACCTTTGTCATACTATTAAAAAGTTGAACACCTTGCCTGCACATATATTTCCTTCTTCCTAAAATAGGGGATCCGTCAAACACAGAGCGAAGAAACAAGCGGGCCCGCATGGCAGCGCCAACTGACAGGACAATGTACCAGTCTTTTACCAGTTGCCGCTGCGATTTGGGCTCCTCTTTTCGCTTACCATCAGGCGAAGCGGCGCCAATATGCTGAGCTAATAATAAAAAAGAAAAACAGTACGTACCGTGCTAAGAAGAACTTCTTTCTATATCTGATCCTTGATCCAACTTTCCAACCCGAGCCTATTAAGTTGTTGGTCGAGGCTTTTTGCTGTTAAACCATTAGCTGTCACAGCAATCAAAACAACAGCTATTCCGATTGCTGCGATAGCTAATAGCTAATAAAAAAGCAACAGCATCAAGATATTTTTTCGTCTTTTCTTTTCAGAATTAACAATATTAATATGTGAAACAGTGATATCAACAATGATCGCTTAGCGGGCTGATTTATCTATATTAATAGATAAATCAGCAGCAATCGAAAGCTTGTTGACTACAATAGCCCTGTCACTGACGATAGATCTATTCACATAATAATGTGATGTGGTGTATTGTATTACACTTTATATAACTAAAAAGCTGAACATTAAATAGCCATACGTAGAGACATGAATCCAACAGGAATCTAAAGCAATGGATATGGGATTTGTAGAGATTATTGGCAGGTTATTACAGAAAAAGGACGGACGTCTGCCATACGTACGTAAGTATTACTTCTGATCACTATTTCCAGCTACCGGTGGCTCGCTAATCACTGGATGGGTGCTCGAAAACCTAGAAAAAATCCACCGAGATCAATACCTTTTATTTAGTGACTCAGAGACTCTCTACTTAACATTGTTATAGACTTCGATCCCTAAAGCATATTATTACTCTAAGAGTATCTCTGGCCAAGACGAGCCTTCGGCGTTCATTTATTGGGTTTCTGTTCAAACTGACGTAGACACGTCGGAGACGAAGGTGCCAAAGCACCCAGTACCCCCAACAGCCACCATAAACGGCCCTATATTTCTATAAGTATTGCATCATTACCATCTCTCTGAAATCCCGGGTTTTAATCCTGGACATTCGCTACAATTGCACAGAGCAAAAACTAGTGAAAATTCAAATTTTACTGTGGTCTCAGCCGATTAGCTTGATGTCAATAAGCCGACCACGCGCTATATTTCACCTTCCTCATATCGCACATCATGCGCGATGACGCGCAGCGATACAAAGTCTCGATTTAGTTACAAAAAAAAGCAGATAAATTATCATATATGTAGCATCCCACCTCCACAGACGTGCCATGTGATACACGCATTACTAGCCGCCATTGTGAAAACAAATCCTTTATTAACTAATTTAAACGCGGTGAAATTATTTTGATAGTTATTTATATTAGGAAGGTTATCATAAAGATAAGCATAGGCATAATCCAGTTTCTTCTTTGTATAAAATTACCTGTTAAATAACTTATGTAATTCAATTATTTTAACTCTGATCACAAAAACGCTAGTAACGCAAATTTGAATACGTTAACAGGATCCCCACATGGGTCCATATTAGCTCACAGAAAAATCTTATTTTTATTTTTTGTTTTACTACCGATTTGTGTTCATAATAATCACTCTTCATAATTTTTTTATCATAATTTTTTATTACTGCCAACGGAACTCATAACAGGTAGTTATCATATTTTTTTATTAATACTGTCATTAATAAGAACATGTTTCAACTCATATTTTTTCAGAACTGTTTCCTTTATAACAGTCAGTGATCATATGTTTTTATTTAATAATGTTATTATTAAGAACATACTTCAACTCATAATGTTGTTTTTCAGAACAGTTTCCTTCATATCAGACAATGTTCAGTTCTGGCGCTTCGCCTGCCACAACCGCGACACGCTCGCTCGGCTCGCGCGCTGTAGGGTCGCAGTTCGACCCAATACTCCTGCTCGCTTCGCTCGTTGTCGTACCTATTATGTCTACTATTACCCTATATTTTTTTTCCATTGCAATCCGAAGCGGATATGATTGATTAGAATTTTCGATCATTAGTATAACAAAATATATACGTATTATTTTCTATTATTATTTTCGCATAAACCTAGCTGGTATTCTGCCTTTGCTATTGTTGAAATGGATCTTTCTGAAATTCCTAAATGACTAAATACAATCTTATAACACAGCAAAGACAAAATACACGTGCTTCTAAAAAACAGTAACCTCAGAATCTTGCTCGTACTCAGATATAAGAATTCATATTTGCAGACTCTTTCTGTCACCAGCCTCAAGAGACTGTAACTGTATTACAATAGAGAGAATAAAGAATCTCATATATCATCATATATATATACAGACTTACTTTTGAAGAATATATCGGCATAACATGTAAAAGAGTAGGTACGTATTATACCCAATAAAGCAACTTCATAATGTGGCACCGTTACCGCTATTGAAATAAAAATATCTTACAATATGTCGGTCTATTTCTAGTTATTTTATCAAGATTTAGGGCTTCAGCTATTATAAAAATAATAACTATCAAAGAAGCCCAAAGATCCCTGCTCAAAGTAATACTGTAGAAACCGTATCGGTTTTCTACCAATTTGTGTAACCGAGAATGTGGCTTATTAAGCGTACCAAAGTTACATATACAACTTGAAAGTTGAAACGATGCTTCACAAGGATAATTTCCTTTAAAAGAACAATACAAAAAAAAATGTTACTAAATAGGTTATTCAAGATTTTGATGTATATATGAGTGTATATGAGTATATTTATGAGTTATGACTAGTTTTTCAAGGAGATTCTCATGTTTCTTACATCAAGTTCTTTCCAATCGTTTATTTGCAATTTGAAACGTAAATTTACATTTACTATTATTATGCATGTGAAAATGGTAATATTACCTGATCTGAAAAAAGGCATTATTTTTGCATACTTATGCCTATAAATATTACTCTTGCGTTACGATCCTACTGCTAACGAACACCCTCCCCGATACGCGCTGGTAACCTCACTCACCCACAAAAACACAAGAGCCCTCCACAAACTTACTTGGTTGCAATCTGTATGGGTGAGGTACTTTCTCAGTTCAATGGTTCTTATTTACTATCGTTATAGCCCGTCTCTTGATCGACTTTGGCTCTAATCGTGAGCCACTTATATCTCAAACCTAATTATTTACTTACAGTCTATTACCATTAAACACCATCAGCATAGCCGATGAGATCGCGGTGGCTAGGTGGAGCTGTGAAGCTCACTGTCGCCCGTGTCTGGACTGACGCAGTATAGGGAGGGAAATTTGGAAACAGTTATAATCGTTTTACCGGCGTTCTAAAATGGGCCAAATCAAATTTTTTTTTAGAAAATATAACTGAAAGATGATGAATGAAAGATGAATTGTGGAATGAAAGAGAATGTGATGTATGAATGTGTTTATTTATATGTGAAATGTGACAAATTAGAAAACGTACACCAATGTGAATGTTATAAAATAGCCTTGCCGGCAGGGGTGCTAGATTTAATTAAAAAAAAAAAAATACACCATCAGCAAAAATAAGTAACTAATATGTGTTTATTTTACATGTACTTTGCGTGCTATAGATAAACAACGTAAAATGGAATATTGCAGACAAAATTTCCGATTATATCATGAAAAAAATGCTAAGTAATTGAAACGAAAATGTAGGTAGATTCACAATATGTTGCCATGTTTATGTCAATGCTAAAACGTAGTAGGTATTTTTGCATGAAGACGAGCTATATTTATTGATGCAAGTAAGTGAGCACAGTGCACAGAAACACAGTCTTTGCATTTCAGCGAACATGAATGAAACTATTGAGACAAAATGCGCCGAACTTACACATGAAGAGACGAAAACGACATTTATAGGGAGAGATGTTTTAAGATATAATGTTAAGATATTGCTAACTTCATTTTATATGAATAATTCCGATTTTCACCTAAAATATCATCTATTATATGAAATCTAATACAATGGTGAAACATAACTTAATTATTTTCAGTCTGGTAATGTATATGGTAATCGCAAAATACAAAATTTAAAGATATTTTTACTGAGATAATGTTCCACTTTTTGCTCAGTAAATTGATTTTTCAACTAATGTTTTCAATCGATGACGAATCTTGGAAATATGATGTTTTTTTAGAGTTCCGTACCCAAAGGGTAAAACGGAACCCTATTACTGAGACTTCGCTGTCCGTCCGTCCGTCCGTCCGTCCGTCCGTCCGTCCGTCCGTCCGTCTGTCACCAGGCTGTATCTCACGAACCGTGATAGTTAGACAGTTGAAATTTTCACAGATGATGTATTTCTGTTGCCGCTATAACAACAAATACTAAAACATAGAATAACATAAATATTTAAGGGGGGCTCCCATACAACAAACGTGATTTTTTTGCCGTTTTTATAGATAGTGATGCGGAACCCTTAGTGTGCGAGTCCGACTCGCACTTAGCCGATTTTTTTTTAAATTAACTTACCTAAATCTGAAACAAAAAGTTAGCGATTTATCTATACATGCCCTTTTAAGTAGATCTATATAATATATGTATGTATTCCTAAGGTCGCCATATAATACAAACGAATTGTATTGAACAGGTGCATCTTTAGATCAGTTAAGTTCAATGTCAACTATCGGATATTAGATTACACTAACATATTTAACGTTATCAGGAACTCGATGACAATGCTGGGTGTGTCTGTTAAAAACAAATACATAATAATACAATTATCAATCAAGTAATAAGAGTTAGTTATGTTACAAAAACATATTTTCTTACGTTACGAAATTGAGTGTTCAAATCACCCAGCGCACCGTTATCTGTTTAAACCGGTTTACAGCCACCAGATTTGACCTATTACCTATATATGATAGTCTGTCACACATCAAGTAGATGATACTTATTCATATCTGTATAGGTACACATAACTTTATTGTTAACGTTAATTGCACAGCTCATACATATTATAGTTGTATTTTAGGATAATGTCAACTATTTCTGGATTTGTTATTGAATTTCTGAAGTTTTTAATAACTTTATCATGTCTTACAGATGTTTGTAGTTACGAGAAGAGTTAAATAATAATCCGATATGGACTACTTAGTGCGTTTAAACATTTTTTTTATGTAAATTAAACGTATTTCAGTAGTTACTAAGTAAAACTACATATGCATACTTGATTCAGATGTGTTATCTTTCGAAATACTTTTTTATGAATTGGCAAAATATTTAGAATGAGTTAGCACCAATGTGTTCCTTGCTTAATGTAAATATTGTGACGTAAACTTGATTGTTAATTTAGCCACCACACGAGAGTCTGGCTCATCAATGGAATCGTGAACTATTTTTATAATTGATAGTATGTGCTAAGATTTTTCTTACAGACGTTATCCTGTTTCCTAATCCATTAGGACTCGTAGGTTCCACTATCTAAGCCTAAGGATTTGGCAAAAATACTGATTTTTACGCAGATTAGAGCAATAATAGCCCTGTGGATAAAGAACCGGCCTAGTGACCAACAGGTCCTCGGTTCTAATTCTGGCATGTATTGCTAAATTTGTGTTTTCGGATTTATGTACATATTTATAATTATCACTTGGTCGGCGGCGAAAGAAAAACATGGCGAGGAAACCCGCACGTCCAAGAAAATAATATTTCGAAAGACCACACGTCTTTCGAAATATTATTTTAACCTAACCTAACCTAAGAATGGTCTGGTTATCCCTCTGTGTCCCTTAGGTCTGACGGCAGTCGTTTCATGTAAAAATCAATATCTTCGCCAAATCCTTACATTTAGGTACCAAACCCCACCAATCCTAATGCATTGAGAAATGGGATAGTACTAAGAAGAAGAAGACTGATTTTTACACAGAGCGATCACCGACTAAAGGTTATAGGTCACACGAAATATAATTTCTGAAAAACCGGCCTATTGTCGTACTGGTCCGCGGTTTGAATGCTAATACTCGTAGTAGCATATTCTCTCCACCAGTATTCAACCCGCGGACCAGTACGGCAATAGGCCGTCTTTGTCCACTTAGCAATCACAGCTACTAAATGAAATTATCTGTTAATATGAATCTGGTTTAAATAATATCTGAACTTTTTAAATAATAGTGACCACCTAGAAGCCGCACTCTTGCAATCCTGATGCAATTGTCATAATCAGTGTGTGCGAAGAAGTATTTTCTTTACATACAGTGAACAATATTTTATTGTTCACTGTAAAATGAACAATAAAATATTGCAAAAATGTGCAATCACAGCTACTAAATGAAATTATCTGTTAAGATGAATCTGGTTTAAATAATATCTGAACTTTTTAAATAATAGTGACCACCTAGAAGCCGCACTCTTGCAATCCTGATGCAATTGTCATAATCAGTGTGTGCGAAGAAGTATTTTCTTTACATACAGTGAACAATATTTTATTTCTAAAAACGTAAAGCACGTGACATCTTGTGGGCATGATGGCATACCAGCAGTGGTGCTAAAGCAGTGAGCCCTGAGTTGTGTTCTATGCTAACGCGCCTTTTCGTGCTTTTCTACTCCACTAGGCAAGTTCCGTCTTCGTGGAAGACCGACAATGTATACCCGGTGCCCAAAAAGGGCTATAGATCAGATCCATCGAATTACCAGGCCTATTGCCATAACCTCCCTTCTCTCCAAGGTGATGGAGGGTATGATAAACATACGACTCCTGGCATACCTAGAAGATCACGACTTAAGCGACCGTCAATACGGTTTTCGCCACGGTCGACTGGTGATCTTCTAGTGTATCTTACACACCGCTGGGCTTCAGCGACTGAGAGTCAAGGTGAGGCATTGGCTGTTAGTGTAGATATAGCAAAGGCATTCATGCATGATCCTGAACTCACATACGGCATTGAGCCCTTGAATTTGGGAAGAGATTTTGCCTCCGTTTGCGTGTTCTAACTGGTTGTATAATGGGTTGTGTTCTGAGGAGTTTTTCGTCATTATATTTTATATTGACGAGTTCGGTGTCGCAGTGGTGGAACGCGCTGTTACGCTACTTTGACACCAACACTCGTGGGTTCGATTCCCACACAGTACAAACATTTGTGTGCATAAACATGTCCGTTTGTCTTGGTCTGGGTATTTTCTATGTATTATAAGTATGTATTTACAAAAAAAAATGTATTTACGTATGTTTATCAGTCGTCTAGTACCCATAATACAAGCTTTGCTTACTTTGGGGCTAGATGGCGCTGTGTAATTTGTCCGACAATATTTATTTTTTTATTTATTATGCCAACAGCCTCGTTTTACAATCGCACAGCTCGCTGACGGCTGGGAGTTCATCCTCATACACTGGAACGGCAATAGTCCGCATAGTGCGGTACACGAGAAGTTTTCTAGCCTATTAAGTTGTGGACGGCGCTCCCTGCCGGGTTCTTTAAGAAATGCGTAAAGAGGTTCTTACAGGGTCGGTAACGCAAGAGTGACACCCCTGGTGTTGTAAATGCCCATAGGCTACGGTAACTGCTTACCATCAGGCATGCTGTACGCTTGTTTGTCACCCTGGTGGTATATAAAAAAAAAGAGACTGGACTACGCTATCTTTTTCGGCTTTGGGTTCTTTATTTTCTCGAAAATCAAATGCCCTACCTCTCTTAAAACACACAGGCTAGGACATGTTCATACAAACAAAAGTTTGCCCTGTGTGGGAAACGAACTGATATTAGTGTTAAACTCTGGAAGTGAGCTCGTCATTAAATACAGCAAATATTAACATATATACATATACATTTCACTATTAACTTGTTTGATTTAAAAGTTACACAAATCTTTCAGTCCATCCTAGTTAACAACGCGAGAAAAATCTTTACATTTACAAAACGGATCTCTATATTTTATTTTAAGAGAGGTAGGGCACATCAAAGCAGCCCATCTGGGGAAGTACCTCCACCTCACAGAAAACCGCAGCCAAATAACAATTCCCTTGAGGGTTGTTGTGTGTGAGTGAGGTTACCAGTATGCACCCAAGGAGTTGCTGTGTAAGCAGCAGAGGAGTCATCGCGTGAGTGATATTTAATATATTACAAGCGTTAATAGGCTACTATAGCCGCTTTACATCAGGTGGGCCAGGTGCTTATATGCCTCCCGACGTAATAAAAAAAAACCAGTTGAGAATGCGCAAGCTTGCATTGCCAGAGGAACACCTGGCTCGACAATTATATAACAATTCAATTTTTTTTTTAATTCTTCGGCCACTGTGACCATGTTCCTTATGAGATAGGAACAGTGTTCCTAAACATACCTATTCTATTTTTTATGCTGAATCCGAATCTGAAGTCAAAATTTGATTATTCTAAAAAAGCGACAGACAAATACACAGACAAATACGAGTATATATTTAGATTTCATATAGAAACGGTGTTCCTGAATATTGGTACTGCGTAATTGGAGTTTCTTCGTATAAAAATCATTTCACAAAGCGTATTCATTTGTATAACATTATATATAAGTAAGTAGTCAAATATCTGATTCTTCAAATTCTATTGTGTTGGCGTCACGTCATCCGTCATGATCCGCATCACGAAGAATAAGCAAGGACGAATTCAGTACTAAAATAAACGTGATTGTATTTTTATCTACTAAAGTACTATTTAGCTACAACTTATTTGTACCTACTACTAGATCATTCCTCTCTCTACATTGTCCGAGAATTACAATTATGTATAGAATGATAAGTCGTTGATCTTTTTGTGGATATTTTTTAGGTCTTTATCAAGGTTACTGTTATTATTTGTCTACGTTGTTATCGATATTATAGTTTTTGTGAAAGTCTGCACTAGTTAATACACCGTTATCTAAGTGTTTCTGTTGTGATATTGTTGCTCCGACACAGCATTTTTTTTATACTACGTCGGGAGGCATATAAGCATACGGCCCACCTGATGTAAAGCGGGCACCGTAGCCTATTAACGCTTGTAATATATTAAGTATCAGTCGCGCGATGCCTCCTCTGCTGCTTACACAGCAACTCCTTGGGAGCTTACTGGTGACATCACTCACGCGCAGGAACACAACAACCCTCTAGGGAATTATTTGGCTGCAGTTTTCTGTGAGGTGGAGGTACTTCCCCAGACGGGCTACTTTGATGCGCCCTACCTCTCTTAAAACATCCAGACCAAGACAAACATACATGTTCATGCACACAAATGTTTGCCTTGTGTGGGAATCGAACCCACGAGCGTTGGTGTCAAAGTCGCGTTATTCACGACTGAGCCACTGAGCTCGACAAAACTGTTATTTTGTCAATTACATGATGAGTTTTTTCGACTAGCAGTAGATATACACAAAATAACATGCTCAAAAGGTGTCATATTTTTTTACGCATAATATTGAATACTAGCTGTTGCCGCGTGGAGTCAAATAACGTAGCCTATGTGTAAATCCAGATCAAAATCTATCTACGTGCCAAATTTCATTCAAATCCGTTCAGCCGTTTAAGCGTGAAAGAGCAACAAACATCCATCCATACATACAAACTTTCGCATTATAATATTACGAGTAGTAGGATTTTTATGAATAACAACAGAGAATAACTTGCCATAACCAATTCATGACAAAAGGTAACAATGTAACTTCTTATAGTCTATTTTAGAGAACAGATGAGTGAACACATATTTTTAACGAAACGATTAAAATACATACTTATTGCAACGTATTAAAGTTTTTATTACACCAATACTTCTATTTTCGGAAACAAGTTATCAAACCTTACAACATATTTTGTATCAATGTAAACACTAAAACATTCCACAGCCACATCAACCCTTACTCATCCCACTGCAGGGATATGGGTTTCCCTTCAACCGAACGGGTTTAGAGCAGACTCCACCACGTGTATTCGCCAAATCCTTATTTAACAAGTGGACTGGTATTTTACCGTTTCTTGGTTTTGCAACTACGTTTGCCAAGAAAACGTATAATAAAATTAATATTATGCTATGTTATTTGTCTTCTGAACGCATTTTTCATCCATTTGGTATGTAATCTTTTATAGGCGTAGCATAGTGCTGTTAGGAGAGCCAGTAACATACAGGCAGGGGACCCACCGGACCTAATAAATTAGGAAACGGCAAAGTTCATAAATCCTAGTTATAGTCGATGCATCTCGAACGATGTGACCCGCGTGTCGTATATAAAACTGCATGATATCACAGGATATCTGAGTACATACTATGCATGCTCAAGAAAGGAGAAACATTATACTTACTTTGAAGTAATTTCCACATATCATAGTTCTTCTCTTGGCTATTTATGAAAAGTGATTGGTCACATTTATGCGACTTAATTTAAGCTACGATTCAGATTGACGATCGTTCTCTCTTGGAACAAGATGTTAACATCAATCTACTCGTAACGCCCTAATTACGAACCACCAATGAAAAAAAAAAAAAGCGTCTCTTTTTATTACAGTTCGCTTATAATAACTAACTTATATTAAAGTATCTGTAATATCGGTTATATTTATTTGGCACAGTGTATGTATAAGTATGTTACCCTCAAATCACGCGTTGATACTTCATCATTGAAATCATCACCAAATTGATGTATTTGTAGTACGCCTGCTGAGTTTCATTCAATAATTACTTTATTTTATTCCGTTACAAGGATGCCCCAAATATTCTACACGAGGTGGCTTCTTTTATGTAAGTATGTATTCCTATATCCGTGAGTGAATAATAAAACTATGTACATAATTTTTCAAATACCATTATCTTCGTTTCCTTCGAATTTAATTGTAAGCCTTTCTTCATATTATCATCTTTGTCTTTAAGTATAAACAAAGAAGGAAACTAATTAATAATTGTCACAAGTATCTCACAACATTGCCAAAATATGGCGAATTGCATAAGAAGAAAACTAATGAAGCGTAGCGAATAAACAAATGTCGAAGTAATAAATCTTTTATATATTCATAATTTGAATAAAATTAGAAAAATAATAAATAATTCACAACAACATAAATATGAAAAGGTAGCCCCTTTTCATATTTGTGTTGTAAGGTAGCCCCTTTTCATATTTATGTTGTTGTGAGTTATTTATTATTTTTCTAATTTTATTTTCGAATCGAGGTTCGATAGAAATGACCTTCGGGATAGACGCTGTCACCGATAAACAAGTTTAGTTCTAAAGAATGACAAGTTCTGTAGCTGTTCTTTTAATCACTGCTTTAAAGCTATATCTCATGTATAATCTCAATCTACGAAATACGACAACGGCCCAAAAATAAAACATAACCATAGTCGGTAAAAACGCAAAACGTACATGCATATAATAATAATATATACCTACACATACATGCATAATATATACATAAATATTGCTGATATATCACTATAAATACTTCGCGTGTTTTTTTTATCACATGTTTACGAGTATATCAAACTAAACAGGATTTCTTTTTTAGCGTCACGTGGCAAAATTTGCAAAACTATATAATGATACACAATACTTATACCAGGACTTAATAAGTCTGTCTGTTCAAAACCTAATTGCCGTAGCTTGACAATTCCACATTCCAGACGAGTTCGGTGGCGTAATGTTTAGTAACGCTACTTTGACACCAATGCTAGTGGGTTCGATTCCCACACAACAAACATTAGTGTGCATGAACATATCTGTTAGTCTTGGTCTGGGTATTTTTGAGAGAGGTAGGGCGCATCAAAGCAAAGAAGGAAGGTAGGTCTTGGGAAGTACCTCCACCTGACAAAAAACCGCAGCCAAATAACAACTCCCTACAGGGTTGTTGTGTTTCTGCATGTGAATGAGGTCATCAATAAGTACCTATTGAGTTGCCGTGTTAGCAGCAGAGATGGCATCGCGCGAATGATGCTTAATGTATTGCAAGTGTTTCTAGCCACGGTAACCCGTGTACATCAGGTAGGCCGTCGTCATCCAGACATCGTATCTATGTATAAAAAAAATCCATATCACGCCCGTTTCCATCATGAAAAGCATAAAAAATTTTAGCATCTAGATTTCTAAAGATATTCAGTGACGAAACACTGAAATTAGTGGGTCAAACTGACATGCTCAACACAATGAAGCTGTCTCGAGTCTTCAGGTTGATGTAGACTTTGTTATGAGCCGTTGTTAGAGCGATTAGTTGCTTAATTCGCTTAAAACTCGTGATCTAACAATTGTTAAAATTCATTGTAACTCGTTATTTAGTGACGGGGAGGTTATAGTGCCAATAAACCGATGGTATTCTATAACAGAAATTTTAATAACGCTGTGAGACGTCAGCTATTGCTATAATTCCACGTTGATAATTCGAGAGGAGAATGGCATAGGTGCTGAAGCTGTCTATCCATGTTGCGAAGCAGAAGTACTTTCTCGCGCTTTCGTATTTGCTAGACAAGTCCCGCGCCTCCCCAAAAAAAAAAGCATACGGTCCAGCTGATGTAAAGTGGTTACTATAGTCTATAAATTCTTGTAATACATTAAGTATTACTCATGCGATGCCACCTCTGCTGCTAACATAGTAATTCCTTAGAAGCTTACTGGTAACCACACTCACACGCAGGAACACAACAATCCTCCTGAGAATTTAGCTGTGATTTTCTGTGAGGTGGAGGTGCTTGATGCACCCTAACTCTCTCAAAAAAAGGTCAGACCAATACAAACTGACATGCACACAAATGTTTATACTGTGTGAAAATCGAACCTACGGGCGTTGGTGTTAAAGTAGCGTTAATAACCACTGCTGCACAAAGCGTCATAGTCAAATCAAAAAATGTTGATGGCGGTTGCTTCGATAACATGAATCGCATAACTCTACTACAGATTACGTTACTGGGAGTTATTTCATATGCTTACAGTCTTCTTCAATAACCACACCGATGATTAAGAATCCATCCCCAAATTGAGAAATCAAAATGATTGCATATTTTGCGGTGCCAGAGTGATATACTTCCACATAATAAGTTGTGGAAACAACTTCTTGTCCAGTTTGTTTCAAGGGACTCCAGAAGAAGTTGTTGAAAAAAGTATGAACATATTTTTACAAGGTGGGTTTAAAGCAGTTAAAGGCTACAGTAAATGTTTTACGGTGTATGCTTGACTGAACCTATAGTAGTATAAAAATATACTAAATTACTAAGAATAAATAAGAAAGTGAAACGAACTTAAAAGTAATCCACACCAGTAAAAGGCGTCAGCGTCAGAGCTTTCTTATTGAGAAGTTTTTATTGCGTAACTTATAATTTTATCTTCTAAGTTTTATTAAAACTTCATTAAAATTACATAGACATACTCGTCACTATTATACTGTGTATACTTGAACAATATTTTTTAACTCAAATGATGAAAGTTTTTAATTGTAGATTGAATATCAAATATGGATGAGAAACATTTCATATTCAATCAACTATGGTCGAGATCTGCTATAGTAGAATACTAATTAAACTATACAAATTGGTTAAGCTATATCTGATATATTGCTAAACACGTTATAAAATTAATGTGTAGTTCAAAAATAAATAAAACATGAGAAAAAAGTTGTTCATGTAGATTATATAAAGAAAAATTGAATTGATTGAATTTGAAAAAAAAATATTGTAACGTAGATATTTTAAGAAAACTTTGAATATTGCTATCAACTTAATTGAAATTCACTTTAAAAAAATTGTTAAATGATTAAACATAGTAAGAGGCTTCGGAAAGACGGCTTGTTCTGCATCAAGAAGTATTAAAGCAGGTGTTCAGCTTTCTTGTATGATATTTATCAAATTAGTCAACCAATTCGCTTGAGCTATACTGTCACAGTCTCCGCCAATCCGCATTTGAGCAGCGTGGTGGAGTATTCTCTAAACCCCTTTGGTTGAAGGGAGACCCGTATCCCTGCAGTGGGATGAGTGAGGGTTGATGTGATGATACTATTACAGTAAGATTTGATTTTATAAACGTAAGACGTGTCTAGGTGTCCTTATATTTCTTTTATCTATTTCATCTTATTCCTTAACGAAAGAGAGCGAAAGTACGTAGTCGAGACTTTCAGTTCACGATAAATGATATAGATATCAAAAATGATGTAGAAATTGCGACTGAGTTTGAAAAATATTTTTCTAACATTCCTCCTATTACTACGAGAAATCTTAGGTCTTCTTCTATAGCTGCTGAACTGGTTCTCAAACAGAGCGTGGTAGAATGCGACACAATATTTGAATTTTCAGCTGTAAGCCCAAAAGATGTTTTGAACGCTTTTAAATCAATAAATATGAAAAACACTAAAGATCTGTGGGGTCTATCTGTCAAAACCATATCTTCTATTATTATTTCAATCGCTCCACATTTAGCTACAATTTTCAATTGTTGTGTGGCATCTGGTGTATTTCCTGACTTGATGAAACATAGTAAAATCATTCCATTATTTAAATCTGGTGATAGTTCGGACCCTTCGAATTTTCGACCTGTTTCCATACTGCCCATTCTCAGTAAAATTTTTGAAAAACTAATGCTTAGCCAGTTGCTCAGACATTTCAATACACATAATTTGCTTCATAGGAGACAGTTCGGATTTACGAGAGGTTGTTCAACTATAGACGCAGGGATTCATTTGCTTAAAAGTATATTCGCGGCATGGGAAGGTTCGCAAGATGCCTTGGGAATTTTCTGTGATCTGTCTAAAGCGTTTGACTGCGTGCACCATGACACTCTTGTCAGAAAATTACACCACTACGGTATCAGGAACAAGGCTCTCGAACTTCTGTCTTCTTATCTGGGCAATAGGATACAGAAGGTCGATGTTAATGGTAAAAGATCTTCGGGGTCCCCTGTAGTTATGGGAGTCCCACAGGGGTCAATTCTAGGTCCATTCTAATTTTTAGTATATATAAATGACTTACCTTATTATGTAAAGGATAAACATGAGATTGTATTGTTTGCGGATGATACCTCTTTGACATTCAAAATTAATAGACAGTTAGGTAATTAAGACGAAGTTAACGATGCTCTCTCTAAAGTTATGCATTGGTTTAATGTTAATAATCTGCTTTTAAATGATAAAAAGACTGAAGTAATTAAGTTCTCGACACCTAATGTAAGACAGGTGACTACCCATGTCAATGTTAATGGAACTAATTAAGCCCCTGTGGAGACAACTGTGTTCTTGGGTATAACAATTGACTCCAAACTACAATGGGGCCCACAAATTGAAAAATTATCAGGAAAACTAAGTTCTGCAGCCTATGCAGTGAAAACTATTAGACGGCTCACTGATGTTGATACGGCTAGAATAGTTTATTTCAGCTACTTTCATAGTATTATGTCATATGGAATTCTTCTTTGGGGTAACTCCGCGGACATTAACACCATCTTTTTATTGCAAAAGAGAGCCATAAGAGCTATCTACAAACTTGGTCCCCGGGAGAGCCTTAAAGAAAAATTCAAAGAAATAAATATTTTAACAGTCGCATCGCAATATATCTATGAAAATCTTTTGTATGTCCATAAAAACATAGACTCATTTTGTAAAAAGAGTGATACTCATAATATAAATACTAGATATAAGCATAATCTTGTGTTACATGCAAGCCGTTTCCACAAAATAAGTAATACTTTTATGGGGCAATGTATACGGTTCTATAACAAACTTCCCAGCAATATAAGAGAATTGTCAATAAACAAATTTAAAACTACTATTAAAGCCAAATTGTGTAGCAGGGCATATTATAAAGTATCTGACTATATTAATGATAAAAATGCCTGGGATTGAGTCGATTCAATTGTAATGTAATTAATAAATTATGTAAATTTGTTTGGATACCAAAAGAGGGATGCCTGAGTTTTTGGCAGTATTTTTATCAGTGCTCACCTAGTCATGAACTGCACGGTAGGGAAAAAAAATGTGACGATTCCAAACAAATGTAGCCATTTTTACGGAATAAAAAGATTTTGACTTTGATTTTGAAACCCTTCAAAACCCGGGTGGTCGTATACGACCGCGAAATGTATGGGAAAACGTATATAACGGGTTCTGACTGCTCAAGTAAGTATAACTATGACGTACGGTAACGAATTTTGCTAAGAACGAAAATTTTAGTATTTAGAATAGTTTACTTCAAACACTGCTTTACCAAACATGAAAGACAGACCGTATATCATAGAACAGAACACTAAATGTACCATGCCCGACTCTTATCTGACCGCTGTTTTTTCATTAGTTGTCTGTATGTGTAACCCCGGGTATGATAGTTTGTTTAAAAGTCCTTGACTTTAGGTCTTCAAAACTGGCTTTCGTAGCTTGGCTATCGGGTTTATGTTTTGGCAAAAATAAGACGATGCTTTTCGAATATTTCAGTTTTATATTTTTATTAATAACAATCATTTTGATTTCTCATATTATGCTGAGTGGAGACCTATTTGGTGCACACACTGTAATTTAGTTTCAAATTTATGTAAAATTTTTGTGTTGCCAAATAAAAGTTTTTCTTTCTTTCTTTCTTTCTAAATTAAAAATAGAAATGTTTCCGTAATAAATGTATCTTGATATTTTTTCTAGCTTTTATCGAGTTGTTTAGACAAATGTTTAAAATCAAAGCAGCCCGTATGCGGCTGTATCTCTACTTCACAGGAAATCGCAGACAAATAATAACTCCCTAGAGGGTTGATGTGTTTCTGCGCGTGAGTGAGGTCACCAGTAAGCTCCTAAGGTTAAAGTTACTGTGTCAGCAAAAGAGGTGGCATCGCGCAAGACAGTGAGTTAATGTATTGCAAGCGTTAATAGGCTACGGTAACCGCTTTACATCATGCGGTTCTTATGTTTGTGTGCCTCCCGGCGTTGTGTAAAAAAGACACATGCTACTGCAGGGATACGGCTCTCTGTGATGAAGTATGCTCGAAACCGAAGGGGTTTAGAGCATACTCCGATTGGCGGAGGCCAGTGACTTAGCTTAACGACTGTCATCTATCGACAAAAGCCGGGTCCGACGGCTTAACGGAGAAGCTCGTTATAGAAAAATAATCCATGGACAGGCTGCGGTCGACGTTGCTTAACCTGTGTGTTTGGTTAGAATGACATGCGCAATGACGTCTTCGAGCTCTCTTTATTACGGTATAACAATTGAAAGCATTTTAATTAGCTCGTATGATTCTGTTAAGATTTCGTAAATATTTAAGAGAGGTAGAGCGCACCAAAGCAGCCCGTCTGGGGAAGTACCTCCACCTCACAGTAAACTGCAGCCAAATAACAACTCCCTTGACTACAAAATTTATGAAAACTTGTACATAAGTAACTGAGCTTTCATCCATTACATCAGTAATGGATGAAAGCTCAGTTAGAAATTATAGAAATCGAAATTTGTCATTTTAATTAACAATCAGTTTCATATCAAAGGTTTTAGCCATTGCTTAACGTCGAACATTACTTTAGAATCAGTGCAACTTCACTGTTATTTGAGGAATTATTACATAGTATAGATTTTTTCGACTATCGAAGTCACCCCAAAGTGAAAAATAAAAATATAAACACATTTGTCCACTCTCTTTGTTATTTAGAAACATAATTTTATTAACTTTTAACTTAATATTATTTTCGTTTTACTTTGCCTGTGCAGTAGTCATTTTTTTAGTTACTTTTACCCAGTACCTAAAATGGCAACAAGTTACTAAATTACTAGCCGTCAAATTGAAATTAGATTAACAAAGGCATTACAAGAACTTAAGGCACCAAAAGAACTCAGTGAGCGACTGTTGCATGAGAGAAAGGGGACTAAAGAGGATATCGTGAAGGTCTTACAAAAGAACACCGAACTAAAAGTCAGCTTGCAGAACTGAATATTACCTACCATAATGTCCTCAACCAGCGTGATCAAATCCATAAAACTGTTGATACATTGCACCAATGCAGTGACATTCATGGGGAAGCTCTCGGGCGTATTTCCGACTTGAAACTGGAGTTGAGAGAGGCGTACAAGCTTATAAATCAATATCGACAAGTTCCAGAGCAATGTGAATCTACTAGAATTACACATTTATACGAAGAATTAGTCAACAATGCTTCTACGTCTCCCTCAACAGGTACTCCACATGTTACCGAAAACTTAATTCAGTCTCATAATAAAATAAAGAAATACCTATAAGCTAAAAAACTGTGTTAAAATTATAAAAATCACAAAAAATTCAATATTATAATAATTTAAAAGTAATAAAATTTCATTAACAAATGTAAAACTACACACCGATCCTAGGCCATGTTAAATACAACTGGTGGAAAGACAACAAGATGATGACACAAAGTACCTACAATCTAAAATGGAAACTTTGGATAGGTCGCTTAACGACCTAGCAGTTAAATACAGTTTATTCCAAAGCCAAATTCAAGAACCAATTTTGGCACTGGATCTGACTGGATCACTTTGAATCTTTGAGTAATCGCTGCACCTGTCACAAATGCTACATATCTGTGGTCAGTGATACGTAGCTCGTTTCAATGGATATCGCAATTAAAAAATATAAAATCTAGTTCGGGTATTTGTGACAGCAGTTTAGTTTCTAACAGCAAAACCATTGTATTTTCAGACAGAATAGGATCTAATCTAGGCATCTGTTAAATTATTACGTAAAAGGCCATATTATTAATTATGATATGCCACATCTAACATGTGGCCAAATAATGGATAAAATTATGAATGTACAAGTGGACGACAAAACCACTATTGTTCTGATATTAAGAAATAGTATAAGAATTGTCTTTATACATTGAATTAAACTATTTTTAACGGAAGTATCGCGTGTTTTATTTATTTTGTTGAACCTGATGTTTCGAATACTTTGCAACATCCGTGGTCGCAGGAAGACTAAGGTGACATTTGCCTTACATTGGTAATTCAATTATTACATCTACCGACATGGATGGATTAATTATATATGTTCAAAAAAAGTCGCTCACGGTGTCCGAATGTTTTTTGAGTAGATCTCTAGGTTTGTGACGATTATTTTGATAACTGAATCCCAAGCAGGTGGTACTTGCCAACCATTGAAAAAAAATCTCTATTGAAATTGGGGTGTTTTCTTATTTTAATTTTTAATAGTTATTTTTCTTTAATTCTACAATTTGATATCATTATTGTACCAATATGCTAATGTGAATTTATTGTAATATCTAATTACCAATTTTAAAAGTGACCTATATTGGCAAATTTCATTCGGCATTTCTTCTTCGCCAATAGTCATTTCCGAAATGCTAGCAGATAAAAAAGGAAAATACAAGAATTAAATAAGAAATAATAAGGCATACATTTAAAAAACGTAAGACGTGTCTAAGTACCCGCGAGCACTAAGTACCCCAATGGCAAAAAAAGAACTTTTATCTTTATCTTTTTACCTGCGTGTGAGTGAGGTCACCAGTAAGCTTCTAAGGAGTTGCTACAGAGGTAGCGTCGCGCGAATGATACTTAATGTATTGCAAGCGTTCATAGGCTACGGTAACCGCTTTACATCAGGTGGGGCGTATGCTTGTACACCTACATAAGTTATATAAAATATGTATATGTATATATAATTTTTGGGCGTGCGTGTTTCCTCATGATGGATTTCTTCACCACTTAGCAAGTGATAGTTAAAAATATGTACAGCTAAGAGCAGATCACGCTCAACACTCGAAGTTCGATAGGAACTCTTGTTATGTACGGCATAAGAACGGTACAAAGGTCAAAGTGTAAAGCTTGACGTGCACTTAGCTGTACATTAATCTATAAACACGGTTTTAGTAGATTTTGGTTCGGCTGACACTAATATTTGAACTAGAGACCAGTTGGTTAATAAGATATTATTTTATCTACTTGGGTTACTTCTAAGAATTTGTACACGATATCATTTGTTGTTTTAGTGAGTTTATCGTAACGGTTTTCAACATACCAATGATTTACATTGACTTTTGTAATTGCATGAACATCTAGGTATATTTCAAACTTTTTAGTCCATAAACGTTAGGCTGCCTATCCACCGAGCCGAGGAAAGCGGAAAGGAGCGAAGCTGTTCCAATATTAACCAATAGAATTTAATCCCCGCTCGACTTGGATTTGCTAACCAGAACCAGAGAGAAGCAGAGCAAATATTGCCTCTGTGGTCAGGCTAGTACTTCATATGCTCCGCTCCGCATACTTCCTTGCTCCATTCTGCATACTCTTTTACTTCAATCCACTTTCATTCATCTATTTTAATTTAAAAACATGTGGTATTTATTGGTACCTACATGTGCAGCGTCTATACTGGCGGTTCCGCTGAGGCTCTTACCTTTTTATCTGTACAATACGTCTATGTGAATGTAAGGGGCTACTATATATTTCTGCACTATGTAATAATGTCATTGGTCGCAGACAATGTGTTTATACAGATGAATAAAGTTTCTTTTATTATTTATTATTATTATTTAGTTACTTCCTCGTGCCAGTGAGCAGGCAGCCGTATAGGCAGTTGGGTATTTCAATTCTTAAATTGTTCGCTCTTTTCCTTACAAAATATTTGCTTCTCCTAATTTAATACACGTCTATTTTATGGTTCTGTAGCATGCTTCTATCCCTCCCGATGTAGTATAAAAAAAAGAAAGCAGTTCTTTGACTGCGAGGTATAATTTCTATAAGGAGGTACTTCCATGGTCGAGCTGCTTGCCGCCCTACCTCTGGTAAGTTGTATCTACGTAGGAATCTCATTTACGTTGTAGGTATTGAAAGTTTTTAATTTGTTTCACCTCTGCTGGCCTTTTCGTGGCACGATATTGTCAAGTTCAGCCACAATAGGTTTAACATAATTACTCGTAAATATAATGTAACTTTCCATACTATGTTGTCATACTAAGATATCATAATATTATTAAAACTCGGCGGCCCCGCAGACCTGGGGCTACTTTAAGGGGAGGGGCACATTGCTATCTGTAGTATTAAAACCAACTGCTTTGTACTAAAAATACGATGATAAAGGAAAATTTTACTAGCTAGGTAAAGTAGTTAACAATGACCTTTTTAAGTATATTTGTGTATACATCTCCCCTCGTATATTTAAACGAGCAATTCTTATTTAACTATTTTGATAAGCTCGGTGGCGCAATGGTGAATGATGCGACTTTGACACCAATCCTCAGGTTTGATTGCTACACAGGGCAAACAAATTATATTCATGCGGCTACCGGCACAACAATATTGTATTAAAAATATTATTGTAAAAATATGCAATAACTTTATTTATCTGTCATAAATTATAATTTTCATTATTGACTACTGCACATTTCCTGAAACTAAAAAGTGGATTAAGAAATTTTTATACATCCAAGTCGACAAGACCAACAGCTAACAACGTAATGACCGTCCTAAAACTGGACGGAAATTATCAAGAATATTGCGGCCAAGGAAATGGAAAAAAATAAGCTTGACCTGCACCCATTACTGAATGAGATAACAAGTTTTGCAGAACATTGATCTTCATTTAGAGTCAACATGGTTCAACGAATTGATATCTTGGAAAAAGATGTGAATTTTTTTTTATCCCATCATCTAGAATAACGCAGATATCATATATGCACCTAGTCTTGCCATAAATACTGAAACAAAGAAAAAAAAATTCTATTGTAAATAACATTATTACTTTTACAGTTTGTTAGTTTAATACATAAATATAAAACAATTTAAAAATAAAAAGCTTATTCCCAGTGGTCTCCATTGGCTGCCAAATAGTCCTTTAAACGTTGAGGCCAGTTATCAATAGAAGCACGCACTCTTTCCATGGGAAAATTCTTCACTGCCAATCGTACGGATTGTTTTAGGGACTCCAAATTATCATAGCGTTTAGAGCAAGCCGTACTCTCTAAAACTGTCCATAAATCATAATCCAGCGGATTAAGATCGGGACTAGACGACGGCCAGTCTTCAGCTCTAATGAAGTCCGAAACATTCGTTTCCTCTTGGCTGGACCGCGTAGACCGAGCTTTATGACCCGGCGCCGAGTCTCGCTGGAAGGACCATTCTTGGTTATTGAACATGGTGTTGTTAAGGGGCTTCACTACCTTCTCAAGAATAGTATTTTGATATACTTGTGCCGATGTTTTGATACCTTTTTCACAAAAGTATGGCTCAGTCACTCCTTCATAGCTAATACCCCACCAAACCATCACTGAAGTCGGATAGTGCCCACGTTGCACTATGTCGACTAATTGGTAAGCTTCCTTAGAGCTTTGAGTATAAAACGGTCATTTTGTTTGTTAAAATGTTGCTCAATTGTAAAAATTTTCTCATCCATAAACAAAATTTTTCCGTGACCTCCCTTTGCGTACCGCTTCAATAGTTGTTTCTTAATTAAATTATCAGTTAAGAAATTGCCAGTACGTCTCTTATAGGCTGCAAGTCCTAAGTCATCTTTTAAAATACGCGACATGGTTCTAGGTGCTATCTTCATCTCCCGAGATAAAATCTTTTGCTTTCGGGCAGGATTTATTCGAATTCTTTCCCTTACTGCTTTGACCACCTTTTTCGTACGAACACTACGTGGACGGCCAGATCTACTTCTGTCACAACCAGAGGAGGTCTCATTGTACCTATTAATAGCCCAGTACATAAACATTTTACTAATACCAAGCGGATATGGAGAGTTTTAAAAATTGCGTTTGGCACCATCCTTATCACTCCACTCCATTTTAATATCGCAAAATATTGTACAATGTATTGGCACCAAAATGAGAAAACTCAATGTACAATCATATAAAAATGACAGATTCCAAATTCAAATGTAATATATTGTTTATTTTTAATTGTTTTTAAGTGTTTTATCAAAAGGTCATGTCAGGAGCCGCTGGAACCGGCGGGCGTGCATGAAAAGAGCTATGAATATCACAGAAGCGAGTGAAGTACGTAAGTACCGCGTCTTATGGCGCTCGGTTCTCTCTGCCTATCCCGCAAGGGACTTGGCGTGAAGATATATATGCATTATAGCTCGTGGCTCTAACACTTCGCATGTTGTTAATATAAATTTTTACAAGTCTAAGCAGTATAAGTCTAGTATAAATAGTGTTAAAATAATAAGAAGCATGCTCCGTTGGTTCGGACGTGTTGAATGATTGTAGGAAGAAAGAATTACAAAACAATTATACAACGCAAATTTAAAAGGACGTAGGAGCCAAGGAAGGCCAATACTTACCTACCTAGATCCAATTGTTCGGATTTTATCAGAAGGTGACGTCAGGAACCTTAGAAACCGGCGAGCATGCATGAGTTTAAGACTAATGATAATTAAAAAAAATATTATTTAATCATTAATCCTAAAATTACTTATAAAATTATTTCTTATTATTAAATAAAGGTATTTTAAGTAGTAATAAGTAAAAACAAAAGTTTGATACATCAGAAAAAACATAGAATCACTAATGGTGATTTCTGAAATTCTAATATATTAAAAATTAAAATAATAAGTGAATAAGATTTTATTACAAAATAACAATTAACATCTAAGTGCCCGCGAGGTTCAAATAGCAAACGTATATATTTTTATCTTTTTTTGATTCTAATAGGAAATTCGTTTACCCTTTATTAAATTTTGAAAAAACTTTTAAAGAAATAGAATACTAAAAGTAAAATATCAGCGTGTTTTGTGCCAAACTGTAAGGAAGTCATTGACATCACACAAAAAAAAATATCTCTTAAACACTTCGTCAGTGCATAATTAAGTACGTACCATAAACGTGTTTCAGTATTTTCAGGTTTCTGTTAAACAATACCTCCATTTCAATGACACTTTTGTTCATTATTGAAGTAAGATATAAACTGGTACGAATTTTAAGGTTGCGTAAAGACCAAAACACAGGCTTTTCTGGATATTATATATTTTTTTACAACGTCGGAATGCATACAAGTATACGGCCTACCCGATGAAATGGCGGTTACTGCAGCCTATGAACACTTGTAATACATTAAGTATCACACGCGAGATGCCTCCACTGCTGCTAACACAGGAAATCCTTAGGAGCTTACTGGTGACCTCACTCACCTGCAAGAACACAACAACCCTCTGGGTTGTTATTTTGCTGCGTTTGTCTTTGAGGTGGAGGTACTTCACCAGATGGGCTGCTTTGAACGCACTACCTCTCTTAAAATATTAACAACTTGATTATTTTAGATTGTGATAAACAGTTAAACAATTGCTCAAATATTCAAATTTCATTGTAGTATCAAATTAATCTATTAGTCTTATTGTATTGAGGCTTAATATTTAAAACAACATTAAAATAAGGAATAACATCCTCCCCTCATCAACGTGCAGAATGAGGAGAGAAAAAGTGGCCTAGGAAGAAAACTCGGCCAAGTGCATCTCGGGCCACGCGCAATGTAAGGTTCCGTAGTTGTCCTTACAATAATGCGTATTAAGAAGAGGACTTTTTGTGGTTTCATAACATGGGGTCGTAAGTTACAGTCTGCGTGGTGGTATTATGGCGAGTAAATAATACCAGGTAGACCCATGAGGTTTTAAATGGTTTATTACCTCATGGGTTTTTGGGTTAGGTTTACAACAACTTACGAGTATATACAGGTATAAATATTTACATGGCCCTGAATATAGCACGTTACGTTAGGGATGTGATGATGCCAAACTCAAATAATAAATATAGATGAATGTTGCTAATACTTTCTTATGTATATCATGTCTGATTATTAAGGCTACTATAGAACTCCCACTTTTAATAAATAATAATAATGCACCTCGCAGGCAGTTTGTGGTGAGCTGATGGTGAGTAACGACATCATGGATTTCGCGTTTTGGTCTGTTCAACTCCTATCAAACGCATTCCTACGTGCCTCTTCCATGAGCTCAGCACGAGCTATCTCCAGGTCCGCTAGGAAAATTCTTGCCAGTACAGGCAGGGCCGCCGTGCTTTCGGGTGTGTACGCTTTAGTCAGCAGAACAAGTGTCACAAGAAGTCAGATAGGGCTCTGACTTCTTAGAAAGACACTACGATATACAAACATACTCTGTGGCATCAGATTGCAGCGGCGTATGAAAACGTGGTCACGTATGTTTCCTAGTAGAGTATCCTCAGGTCCCGGTATCTATAACCGTATCATAACGCGGAAAACCGCACCATCTTTCCAAACATGCTCCTGTACAGGTGGCGTGTTTTAGTGAAACGCCGGGTCCAACTCCACTCAGAGGATTACTGCCGATGCAACCGTCCTTACCGATATTCGCCCGAGCTTTGTTATTGGGGGTCGTTTCAGCGTTATCATTACTGACTTTGACGGAGAAAACCCCAGTTTTGTCTTAGGTTTTCGCGATTGTTACACATTGAATTAAACAATTTTTAACGGAAGTGTCGCATGTTTCATTTATTTTGTTAAACGTGACGTTTCGAACGCTTTGCAGCGTCCGTGGTCGCAGGAAGACTATGGTGGTATTTGTTTTACATTAGTTTTTCAATTATTACATCTACCGACATGGATGGGTTAATTATATATGTTCCGATTCACACACTGTGAGCGATTTTTGTGTGAATCGGAACATATAATTAGTCCATCAAATTGTTTAATTCAAAACCCCAGTTTGTTGCGGTATCCCCTGGCGACGACTTAACACAGAGCTTAGTTTGCTAGGTTTTAGATTGCAGCTCGTGAATTAGCTTCAATCGTAACCAATTACGTGGTCAGCATAATCTATCATATTAACACCCTTTGGAAGAAGCAGCAGGTCATCCATGAGGACGTTCCACAACGTCGGTCCGAACATAGAACCCTGCCGACATCAATGATAGAGATCATGATAGAGACATTCCACATCACCCGGTCCCCGACGATTAAGCCCACGCCCCGTCCGGTGAAGTAGGAAAAAAAGCTTATTTTCTCCCCTGTAAAGATCTGCCGTCAGTTGCTCTATATCAAAATCTGTCTTCTTCTTAGCGTATTCCGTTTCTTAATCCATCAGAATTTGCGGGTTTCGCTACCTAAGCCTAAGGATTTGGTCAAAATACTTATTTTTACATGGAATGACTGCCGTAGTAACTTACCGTACCACAACCCAGAGGATACTTATTTACCCTCTGGATTGTGGTGGTATGATGTTTACCTTCACCGTCGAGCAAGTAACAATCACAAATATGTACATAAATCCGAAAGCACGCATTTAGTGGTACATGCCAGGATTCGAACCGGAGATCTGTTGCTCCGTGGGCCGATTCTATAACCACTGGTCCTATCACTGCTCATGTCAAAATCTGTATCTCCCCCAAATCCATAGGTTTAGATTCGATCTATCTAATCACAAACTTATCGCCATACCTTCTTTTTCCTCTCCCTTTTCAATTCAACGGAGCGTGTGTTAAACAGGCGACTCTTAGCATGTTTGGAAGATTACGACTTGATCATCAATTATCACTACAGATTGTATCGCGGAAGGTCGACTGGTGATATTTTTGTGTCATTAGATTTCGGCGATTTAGAAGCATTGGTTGTCAGCCATGCATGGAAAAGACATTCATCATCATCATCTCAGCCCGTATTCGTCCACTGCTGAACATAGGCCTCCCCTCTAAAATACCATTCATCTCGACCCTGTGCCACCTATATCCAGCGACTCCCTACAAATCTCTTAACCTGTCAGACCCCGTTATATACGTTTTCCCATACATTTCGTGACGCAAAAGCGGTCCGCGGGTAATCGGGGGGTCGTCGCTCCATATAATGGTGGGTTGTCCCACACTGCGTGTACTAGTACGGGGACGCTATTCGAGAACCTTTCTTCCCTAGCAGTTGTCGGTTCTGCGATCTATGTGGCCGGCCTACTGCCAATTCGACTTGCTTATACGGTCGGTTACCTTAGTTCTACTGCGGATATCCTTATTTCTGATTCTATCATGTAGTGAAACCCCAAGCATAGCTCTTTCAATAGCACGCTAAGCGACCTTGAGCTTCGCCATATGGCCCGCAGTGAAGGGCCACATCTCAATTCCTGTCATTATCAATTCCGCATCGCTAGAGAGACTGTAGCACCGCCCATGCCTCAACGGAATCAAAGACTTTTTCGTGGTCCACATACGCCAGGCATGAGGGTAGATTATACTCCTCAGTCTTCTGTATATTCTGACGGAGGGTATGTATGTGGTCTACGGTGGAAAGCTTTTTCGGAATTCGGTTTGTTCGGGAGACTGGAATTCACCAAGTCTGCGTGCAAGACATTTTGTGATGACTCTCGAAAACAGTACATAAACACAGTTCGGAAGCGATATAGGCCTATAGTTCTTCAAAACTCCAAGGTCTTATCATCCTTTTTGAAGAACAACATGACCAGGCTTCTACTCCACGTTTCCGGTGTTTAATGTATGAGTGTATGACGGAATTGAATAGCTTCTGAAGGACTACAAGTATCGGCTTTCTGCCCCCTCCCGCAGTCCAGCGCTACAGCCGCGCCACAATTACAGGATCACCACGTGTAAACCCTCATGCCAGAAACACCACGCCTGCACAGGACTGTTTAAATTTTTTTGTTACAGAGAGAAAGTTATCAAAAATACTAGAATATACAAATTGAAGGATTCTGATCGTTCGACATGATGCGAATAGTTCAAATGAATATGTATAAGCAGAAACGTGTATAACTGAACTAAAAGCAGTTATTGGACTGCTGTATCATGTAGGACTTTTTCAGGCAGGCAAAAGCTTTATGACTTGTGGGCCAATGATAAAACAGGAATCGAGATCTTTCCTTTGATAATGAGTCTAAGATGGTTTGGTTTTATTATTAACTGTTTGAAGTTAATAATAAAAACAAGTAGAAATTTTTATTAAAAACTGGCAGAACCATTACACTCCCTACAGATCTTTAGCGAAGACTTTGGAGCCTTGGTTCCGCTCTATCGCCTCTTTAGAAGATAATGATGAATGAATTCAATCAGAAGGAATGTAACAGGCTTCGGAAACTTCTATCGAAATCGTACGGGCTACCCGAGGCTTGTGCAAATCACATATCCGATGCTATTTTTTTAGCATATAAATATAATGTTGTTAATTTATGGCGATTGCTATGTCAGCATTGGGGACACTTAATAACATCCCTATATCCTTATGGAAGAAATCCACGATCAAATTGTATCTGAAATTGTAGGTAATTTATCGAAACTGAGTACTATATTTAAAAAGATTTTTACAGAATAAGTGCTTACCAGAAGGCGTACGCTTGTTTGTCACCTAATTTACATTCAAAAATAGTAACATCGCCATTGTGATCTCTGGGAGGTTCAGGGGTAAATTACTATTTCTCTAAAGAAATTTCATCATTGTTGAAAAACCTTTAGTGGTATAAACATGATTATTAACGAATAATAATTTGTTTTCTTAAATATGGCCACTCAAATGTAAACATAGATGAACCCCAATTCATAAAGCGAATAAGTTCAGGGCTGTATAACTGTCAGTTTAAACATCAATATTATAACATAGATAACATATTTAAATTTATAAGCTCACCAGCGAACAGATAGCCCCACTTAGTGATAAATGATAAATCCATAGGTTTGTCTCCATTCCTGTGAATATCACATGGAATAATTCTTTTTCGTATGTCGGAACTACAATAGTTGCGTACTGTGTTGTTCCGGAGAAGTTTTCTTGTCAAAATAAATGACTATAATACTCGTAAATTACTTATATGGGCGAAGTTCCTTAGATTCGTCTCCATTTCTGTTAATATCATATTTTTGACAAATTTTTAATATATACATTTTTGTTCATATGTAGGTAAAACAATAATTGCGTACTAAGTGGTTCTGGAGAAGTTTTTTTTTTTTCGAAAATAATTTGCTTTATTGTAACATGACTAATATGGGCAGTATTCCTTTGACTCCCCTCCACGTGTCCCACAATAGTATCGAAAAATCTTCTTCTTATGCCGGAATCGCAATAAATGCGGACTTCGTGGTTCCTGAGAAGTTTTCATCCAAAAATTGTTACGTCGTAAATGTGTGTTTCCAAGGAAAACGTAAGGTTCTTAAAAAAAGACGTGAAGAGTTCTACGGGTTCGGTAATGAATAAGTGTTGCAAGTATCCATTGGCTATAGAAATAACTTACTATCAAGCAGGATGTATGCTTAATTGCCACCTAAATGTATAAAGAAATCGACTTACGTTCAATCATTACTTCTTACTTTCTTTCTATTCTACTTTCTGTTACTACATATTTTACTGGGGAATTCCATAACATTATTTTGTATCTATATAAATTAGTCACCATGACTTACTTCTTTTTTATTTTCTCTTTTGAACTCCAGCTTCTTTTCACTCTATTTATATATCCATTATTATTTATTATTAAATGTTATTGTAATTTAAATTTCGTCTTTTCGTTTCGCTTCTTTTTTAGCTCTCATCTATTGATAACGTTCGTTCTTCTTCAATTTTGTCAAGTGCTTACTGTTCGGCAACTTTTTATTTTATACACCATCCTAAAACAACAAATAATGACCGAATATAATCCATCTGCATCCTCTTCGCGCCGATAACATTTAGTGGCCTGTGTCTACAATCTATGTAAAAATACGGTTTTGAAAGAACAGGTCTTTCAAAACTGTATTTTCACATAGATTATATTGTTCCCTTGGTCCAATATAATAGACTCCACAAAAAGCTAAACCTACTATCATTATCAAAGTTTTGATAAAGAAAAAGTCACGAAATTTTTACAGGATCTAAGTTACATGGAAATTGTGAAACCAATTAGCTGATGAAACTAACAAACTAATTATGTCTCCAATATCATTAAAACATTACCGATTTGATCCACGAACTTATTCACTTATATAAGTTGCTAATCTATCAATAGACGACTTACTCATGTGCATGCTACTCACAGATAAACACAGAGACTGTGGTTGTCTTTTACACTCACACTTCTTTTGTTAACGCATTCTAACTCACATCTCTCTACATTTAGTTAGTAAGATTTAAACACTGTTATGTATATATATATATATCCCGCGTCGAGAGTACTTTGGCTCTGAGTCACAGATCCGTGCCTCGTTCAGTCATCAATCTCTCACAATCTTCTACTTGTTACAACCACTATATTATGTTAATGTATACTTAAATTGTGGAGAAAATAAAGATTTTATAATTATTTATTATTCTCTTCTATCTTCCTCAACATCGCATTTTCTTTTTCATTACTGTATTCTCTCCACCTCGACAATATTCATTCCACTCCCATACTCTTTTGAACACTCCCCCATCATGTTTTTGTACTCTATCTATATCTTCACGCCCTTGCATGGCAGGCAGAAAGAACCGAGTGACACGTTATTTAACACTTGAGTAATTGAGAATAAAACCATATAAATAGATTTAAATCAGCTCCGCTAACAGCAAGTACGCGATTCCGTCTTTGGGAAAAGTCATTAAATTTTTTGAATATTGGAAATTAGAACTATATGTATTTCTGCTGCAATTAACAGTTGATTATTAGGTTGCAATGTATTGCACAATACAACTAATTAAATATTACAAATACACAGGTAATATTGGTTATTACAAATTACGAAGTTACAATTCATAAACTAATTATTAATCAAGGGGTGGGAGGAATAAAGACCAAACCAGGCGGATCCTATACTTCAGGATTCCGCATGCGTCGAACTTGAGGCATGTATTTGTTTCGAATTTGAATTGCTGCCCAAAACGTACAAAAATCAAACACGACACTGCAAAGCAGGCAACAACTCTTATACAGCACATATAATATATATACTCTGTATATAATAGCTATTGCTTACGGCTTCATTTCACGCCCTCTACTACAAGAGTCTTACTCGTTTATCAGCAAAACCACAAACAGGTGAGACAAACTTTGACTCTGGTAATTGTAAGCCATTTTCACCCGATTCTTCACCGATGAATTCATCCACCAGCTTCAGCTATCTTTGCATTGTCTGTCAGACACGGTAGAATTTAAAGTATTGAAGATACAAAAGGCATAGCTAATCTTGAAATTTTCCGCAACTCGAAATAGATACATCGCAAAAAGTTGATAAACTGCTGCGAATCGATTTGTCTGTATTCGCGAATATTATTGTTGAGAGTGATATAAAAGAGCGCAGGCGGGCCCGGCGCCTATCAGTGTAAACTTGTTAGTGGATGTGCACTGTACTAGTTAATTTAATAATTATTAAATAATAATAAACATACATTTACGATGATCGAGGTTAAAGAGCCCGCTTTTACTGAATTGAGCGAGTTTGCTAGTTGTAGTGTAAGTTAAGAGTGATGTATTTATATTCAGTGATATATTTATGTTTAATTTGGAAAGCATATTGCACGTAGATGTCCAATTCTACCATACACTGTGAACAATTGTAATACATGGGTATTATTTGTGATGCAAACACATTTCTTGGAATCTTGCTTGACTAAACTTCCTCGTAGTTTACTAAAATACATAATAATTTCTATTTGGATGTAGTATTTAGTAAAGTGAGCAGTAACCCTAAGTAGTGCTGATCTAAAGTAAACAATCAACACCACTGTACTCTAATTTTCATCTTGTTTAATCTCGTTTGCTAAACGGTAAACCCAATCACGGGCAAGCAATTCGGTTTTATTAAATTTCAAAGAAGATAATTTAATTAAGCTATTTAAAACCATTATAGTAATTTATCTAGTGTTTTTATTGCACTTGCAACATAATGTTTATTTACGTGTTTTCGTGTTACATTGGTGGAAACTAAGTTAACACAAGTTTGAGGAGCATTCAATCAAACACGCGAGTTAAGCAACGCAACCGCAGCCCGGACAGGCTCCAGTGGATGGGTTTAGTCGTCTCGAGTTCTTCCGTGTTCGGAGCATACGTCAGTTCTCGATATATAACAGTAGTTAAGCAAATAGAAGCCTAATGGAAGAAATACCTCCGCCTCACAAAAAACCGCAAGTGACAACTCTCTGGACAAATATTTTATATGAGATGGGTCATACGCTTGCATGCCTCCCGGCTTTATATAATAAAAGCAAGCTAAATCAATGCTTCTTAGTTATCCAGTTGTGAATTCACTCCTCAATTTACCCATGTATCATAAGATCAGTCACGTCTTATTGAACTTCCTAGATAATGTAGCACTACCACCATTAAGAGCTTTTTCGTCTTCAGTTAATTCACAAAACAAGTAGTTATTTTATGTTTTCAACTGTGTTCACTAATATAGAGGGCTTCAGATGTGTCAGTGGTGGTAATAGTAGTAGCAACGCTGTAGAACTTAAGTGACTATTCTTATATGGCGATGGTATAATTTTATTTGGTCATTTATTATTATAATTTTTTCCGTATCCTAAATTCTTGTGATCTTTATGTTTATCAATCCAGAGTCACAGCACTATTTATATTTATGCGTCGTATAAATATCGTATAAACATTACATAGTGGCAGACGTCTCCTTTAGTATAAGGTAATACAATGCCTGTGGTAGTATACCTAGGTCGATAAATAAAAAAAATGGATAAGCAAATTCAAAGTTAGGCAAGTGTAATGTTTAAGAGCACAAAGGCATACAGTTTAACAACTGTCATCGAATGAATAAAATCTGAACGGCTATTTCATATCCCTAAGCTATCAAAAGGGATGCTCGTAATTCCGGGCACATATCTCGCACATTATGAACCCTATAACTTGCTTTAACAGCACGGAGAATAGTTACGAAGTGTGTTTAATAAAAACCCTAATTTTATTAACAGGCAGGTGGCAAAGTGGTATTCGCAACTGATGACTTCTTCGCACCATGTGAGAACATGATATCAGATTCTGAGCCGGTTTTCATAGAGGAGAAGTTCACAGAGTTCGGCAAATGGATGGACGGTTGGGAAACCAGGAGGAAAAGGATAACTGGCCACGATTGGTGCATCATCAAGTTGGCTACTAAGTGTATTATCAAAGGTATGTTAAAAAGATGAGCAGATGTATGGACAGAGCGGCACCATAATCATTTCTTTTGTTAACTATTAGGCACTGAACTTTAAAATGCATAAAAACGTGCAAGCAATTAGTATACCTAAACTATAAAGATTCCGTTAAATAGGCAGTTAATCAAGTATAATAAAATCATGCTCCAAAAAACTAGACTTGTAAAAAATTAGTCGGTTGTTTACGACAAAAAGTGCATGAAACAAGTTTTTTAAGTTTGCAAAGCTACATAAGATATGTGTGACGATTAAAAATATAATTTTGAATACCGATGTTTTTGGAACCTGATATTTTCGGAGCCGGATTTTCCCTGTACAACATTCGAGATTTTGATATTAGTTGCAGCATTTTGGTTTGAATGGTTTTTGCCGGTTAAATGCATTTACAACATATATTATATAACACATAAAAACGTGCAAGGCACTTATTATACCAAAACTATAAATATTCGGTTAAAGATGCAGTTAATCAAGTATAATAAAATCATTCTTCAAAAAAACTAGACTTGTAAAAACTAGACTCGTCGGTTGTTTACGACAAAAAGTGCATGAAATAAGTTTTTTAAGTTTGCAAACCTACATAAGATATGTGTATCGATTAAAAATATAATTTTGAATACCGATGTCTTTGGAAGCTGATATTTACAATTACAACACATATTAAAAATTATTCTAATGTTATAGGTTTGCTTGTTGACACGGCTTTCTTCACTGGAAACTTTGCTCCGAAGTATTCAGTCCAGGCTGCTTGTCTAACACCGGAAGGTTTGTATGATATCTTATCTAAAACTCAATTATTACCTTTTTTATACGAATAAACTACAATTATGTTTTACATAAATAAACTAAATGCTTGTGATAACAATCGTCGAGCAATTGATAATTTGTGTTATTGTTGACCTAACCTAACAAAGGTTGTGGTTTTCCCTCTCCGTTGTGGAGGTCTGCGGGCAGTCACTATGTAAAAATCAGTTAAATTGCCAAATCCTAAGGTAGCGAATCCCACTAATCCTAATGGATTATGTAGTAGCTTTACAGCATCGCTGGTGCATAATGACTTTATTTAATGCTTAAAAGACTGATAAAAACTCCTGGAGTTTAGGAAATGGGATAATGTTTAGAAGAAGCTCACGACAACCAACTACTTTGTTAACTTTAAGAAATCGTTACAGAGGAAGCACTAATACCAGAAAGGAACTCCAAAATGGGAGCGGCCTGTTCGGAATGCGATTTGGAACATATTAAACTACTAGGCGCCGAGAAATGGGAAGAGATTGTGCCGGTAACAGCACTACGGGCCGGCTACGAGGCGACAAGGATGAATTATCAGAAGGTAAATAAAACAAATTGATCTTGAATAACGCTGATTGAACGAGTTTTAGTTTTAAATATTTGTAAACTACTACGTAAATAAACATACTATCATGTAGGTACGTTCCACTATCAATTACTAAGCTCTTAGAACCTAGCATGTTTTCCCTATTAACGCTTACAACACATTAAGTATCACTCGCGCGATGCTTACTCTGCTGCTAACATAGCTATTCCGTAGTAGCTTACTGGTGACTTCGCTCACTCTCAGGAACACAACAACCCTCCAGGGAGACGTTATTTGGGAGTTTTCTGTAAGGTAGAGGTACTACAGTTTTCTATGAGGTGGAGATATTTTTCCAGAGGGGCTGCTTTAATGCGCTCTTCCTTAAGAACACCCAGACCAAGAGAAACAGATATATTCATGCACACAAATGTTTGTCAATCGAAGCGTACATCACTGACCTCGTTGCAATTAAGAGAAGTCACTAAAAAAGCCCTAAAATTAGTGCTGATTAAAGCAGGGACATTCCTGACGCCTTACGTAAAAGTTTTCTTAGAGTACGGTAATCCCTGCATATCACATAGCACATCTAAATAACAAACACACTACAAGGGTTGACGGTGATCGATTATCCCTTAAACATTATTCAGTAGTTTTATGAAATGGCTATGGTAAGAAAGTTTTCAAACAGTGTTATAATAACAATGTTTTTTTTCAGGTGGTAAGTGATGAGACATGGACACATATACGAGTAAATATGTATCCAGATGGTGGAATAGCACGATTGAGAGTTTTCGGTGAAGCGCGACCTGAACCTCCACTGTGCAATGTTGTTGTTGACTTAGTATCTTTACTAAGTGGAGGCACTTGCCAAGGTGGGATATCATCACCAGCTCTAATAATTAGATCATTATCATCCCAATAGTACTATCTGAGCTTCAAAATATACGACAATAATGCTCGTGTGGGAATCATTTCAGACATAATAATTTTTAGGAAGTCATTCCCTAGTCACCTATCACCATTTAAACTTTTATATGATGTAAGATATGATATAAAGTGACCATCGTAACCTATGAACGCTCGCAATATAGGAAATATCACTAGGAGCATCTGGTAACCCCACTTACGAGCAAGAACACAACAACCTCTAGGTAGTTATTATTTGTCTGCGATTTTCTGTGAGGTGGAAATACTTCTCCATTCGCGCGATCTCACATGTTATGTTTGTCTTGTATGGGAATCGAAGCCACGAGCTTGGGTATTAAATGGCATTGCTAACAAACGGAGTGGTAAGCACTTGGCCCGCCAACATTTCCCAAGTAGTGTCATAAAATCCACTTCTCATTCTCTGATTCAATGATTTTAATGCTTCCGACGATTAATATTTTCCGAAATTAACGTCTACTTTGAAAATATGTACGATATCATTGTTGTAATATCATATTACAGAAATTATAAAGGTTTCTTATTCATTAACATGATTAAGATGATCGTTGGAATTTTCATTAACTTTTAATCGACGAAAATAGACTTTAGCTTTCGATGCTCTATTCGAAATTCATTGTATTTTTCATAAGTATCTTTTTTACCTATCACTTATCGTACTTAATTTGATTAAAACGGGTTTTATTATTTTTTAAAATGTTCATGTAGTGTTATTATTACAAAACAATTGAAATCTAATTTTGTTATTGTTTTAGGTTATTCAAATGCACATTACGGCCATCCTAGAAATATGATAAAACCTTCCAAGAGTAAAGTAATGTCTGACGGTTGGGAGACAGCCAGACGATTAGACAGACCTTGTGTTATTGAAGCAAATGACGATGGAACTTTAAAAATACCAGGTAAATAAAAAAAAAAATTGTGTAACTTGTACCGATTCTGTTTCATAAAAAGTAGATTGATGAGTATACAAAATTAATCATTGTGAACATATATCCAATGGGTAGTCAGTCTTTTAGCCAAGTAATGTAACCGAGCCGAATTATACTTACTTTGTAAATACAAACGTGTAGAACATGAAAAACTCAATCAAAATCTTTCATCGAATATTTTATTTCTGTCTAGGTCAAGAATGGGCAATCTTCAAATTGGGATTTCCAGGAAAAATTAAGAAACTGTGTATAGATACAGCTCACTTCAAGGGGAACTTTCCGGATTCCGTGAAAGTTGAAGGAACTCACTTACATCAGCCGAACTGGAATTCAGATATTGAACAAAACTGGCAGACCATACTGAATTCCTGCAAGGTAGGTGACAATTATATTCATATCGTTGTCACATTATGACAGTACCTTCCCCTAGACAATCATTTGCGTTAATTTACTTATTTTACATATCTTTAATATAATTTTGGAGAATTCGAATTTACTACGTTTTTTGCAACACAAAAGTACCATAACATTTTTTTAAGGAATACAAAACAAATAAAGGAATCAATGGAACTAATCGCTTAGAATAATCTTGTTGTATTAGTAAATATGGAGTTCATAATTAAAAGTTCCTAATCTATTTTGAGACAGAAAAGATCCGTTTAACGTGTATTCCATTGCCCAGATAATACAGGCACTAAATGGTTATTTTTGTTACTGTATTTAAATAAACGCTAAAATTATATAGTAGTCATGTCTCATTCATTACTGTACGATTATGTACGCAATTATTACATTTTGGTACGACATCGAGAACAAAAACCAATAGAGTAGAAATATTCATTTGTTTAACAAAGATTCTTCCTTAATAAAGCGGTCTTTGCGCTCTCATTCTCTGATCCAACGATCTGAGTGCTTGAAATGTACAATGTACAAGTACAATAACGTGCACGCCCAGATCCAATATTAGTTTTATATTGCCGTTGCTGTACTGCACTAATACACTAAATCGCAAATAAATCTATTTTAATCTATTCTATAATAATTCTAACATACCATCTAATCAGTGGCGGTATAACATCGCCTTACAATACCATTCTATTGTTTTCTATGTTCTCAATACTGTCTTTATAGCTAAAAAATATTCGCTTTGTCTCAAATCAATTCTCCTTTTTCAGATGACAGCTCACAATGAACATTGGTTCGATTGTGACTCAGATGTTATTACCCACATCAAAGTAACAATGGCCCCTGATGGCGGAATGAGCAGAATCAGGACATTTGGATATGTCGATATTAGACCTGTTTGAAACAAAACTTTTTGACTATCCTCAATAATAAGTACTTATCAGGACATGCGGTCCATAAAATATGTATAGGATATAATGCTGTTGTCGTAAAGGAGGTCCTTTATCTTAACCTAATCCAACAAAGGGACAACAAGAATTATATCAAACTGAAATTAACCAAAACGAGATTTACATTCCATTCTGTCAAAATAAAATCAATTTTGATGTAATATAAAAACGTGGCCGACAATGACACTTCGGATATAAGAAATATATACCCTTTAATGGAAAAAAGTAGACATATACTTGTATAGAAGAAAAGCTCATCATTAAATTATCCCCTATCACTAGTTCATCAAGCGGCAAGTCCCGGTTGCATCCACTACGGAGACCGGTGTTCAAAATGATCATGATCCAAGATGTGGGGAGTCTAGTTATTACATTGGAGCGACTGCCATTTGACCTCCTTAAAGGGGAATCAAACAAGACAATGAATCTTGATTACACATCCAGAACATCTGCATGTGCAGGTTTCTTCACGGTGTTTTCCCTCACCAGGAGCAAGAACCTCACGCTTGTTAGGCGTGCGATTATACCGCGGGGCCACCACCGCGCCAATAATTAAATTAAATTATCCTCTATATCCGTATATGAAAATAATTGAAATTAAATCAAGTCGTTATTACCTAGATAGTACCTATTGAACTAAACTATCCTGTTATTGTAGTAGTGTCTATTGGGGTTAAATTATATTTTTATCGCACTTTCACAAACGTTCCCGCAGCGATAATTATTTATGTTAATTATCACTCCATAAATGTATGTCAATCATTCAGTTCCGCCATGTAGAACAAAATAAGTATTAACGCTGCGGTACCTACCGAAAACATGATCAGATTGTTACATTTTTTGTTGTAATATCTTTTTTCTCAAAGTGTTATTGTTTTGTTTTATGTTTAGTCTTATTATAAATAAAACTGCTGGTCAGTCAATTATTTATTATTAAGTTATTATATAATATTTATAGTCAAGTTAATAAGAATTATTTATAGTGGTGATTGGCTATTTTATTATTGGCTTAGTTATGTATTGAAAGAAATGGAAAATGTTTTAAAATAACTTTTAAAAGCTTTAGTTATTATTGTCTTATTATTTAAATGGTAAAAAATATCATTTCTGATAGCACATGTCGACGCCCAATTATTGCTATTTTGCTGCATTGTAAATAATTCTGACAAGTATTACTAATTATTGTCAATAAACTGTTTAATGAGAAATGTTCTTTTAATTATCATATCTAAAAAGTTATCTACGCAAGAAAGTTCTGGAGACGTCTGCAACAGATTTACATAGGTTGCCAATTCTTTCTGCTTCCACGCTACAATCGATGGCTACATTATAGGACCACGTTATAGTGTTCTTTAATAATAATATAACAATGATAAATTTATTCACCAAATCCTTAATTCACCAGGCGAAATAGATCGAGTTAGTATCTCTGTTAAGCCATTAAAACAACGCACGAGACCCGAACCAAAGGAGTGGAAGCGAAATATTGAAAAGGCTGGAAAAGTTAAAGGGTTATCTTATACAACAAGGGGTATTACACGACCTGCTATGGTGCCTAAACCTATAAATTGTGATAAGTGCCTATTTGAATGCACTAAAAATTTTACTTCTGAGGACTGAGACATCTATTGCCGACATTTTTACAAAATGGATTATAAAATTAAAAAGAACTTCATTATTTCTTGTCACCGTACAGCCGGTGGAAATACGAAAGCTACAGAGAACATCGTGTCAAAAGGATCGCTTATTCAGTAATAAATGTTCATTCCATTCTGATAATATGCACTGACTGTATACTAAAATATGTAAAGGTTTCTAAAAATAAGTATAGATCAATTTTTAGGATAGATAGGGGCGTATGTCTTACATTACCTACCTCATGAAATGCCAAAAACCATGACACAGGTGAGCATTGTCTCTGACACATGCAGCGCACAGAACAGCAACTAATATATTTCGCCTCTTTTGCTATGGGCTGTCCAGAAAATAGGTCATCTTCAAATCATAGAGAAAAATTCCTTAAAGAGTGTGCACACCCACATGGAACTGGACTCCATGCATGCTGCTATTTAAAATGCTGCTGCCAAAAATCACATCTATTAACAGCGTCTCAGATTAGAAGACTATATTCAAGCAAGGCAGGAATAAAAACATGCAATTTGATCTAACCTGCTTTGTGTGCTTCCGCCACCAATTAGTTCATGCGGCCTAGCGCCGGCCGGCACCCACCCACTACTGTTAGTACGTGCAACATGCCGACGCTGCCATGGCTGCTCCGGTAGTCTGCCTCGGCTGCTGCGGTCGTCCGCCATCTGGAACAGAATCCGCATGCCCCCACCACGACCGTCGCTGCCACGACTGGCCTGGTCGTCGCTGCGACACGCCTCTCCACGAGGCATCATCAGGCGTTGTAGACATTAATCGTAACTTGTAGCTTACGATTAACGTCTACATGCGGATTCTGTTCCAGATGGCGGACGACCGCAGCAGCCGAGGCAGAGACTACCGCAGCAGCCATGGCAGCGTCGGCATGTCGCACGTACTAACAGTAGTGGGTGGGTGCCGGCCGGCGCTAGGCCGCATGAACTAATTGGTGGCGGAAGCACACAAAGCAGGTTAGATCAAATTGCATGTAAATTTGACTTTCGCAAAATAACGCCTGAATCTATTAACTAGGAATAAAAACATAAAATCATTTAAAACGAAGAGGGGAAGAGAGAAAAATTAGAGGTGGATAGTTACAATGTGAAAGAGTTTAAATATAATTAGATGTTGAATCTAAACAACCTGAGTGCTAAAAAAATTTAATTACAACATGTCACAGAATTTTCGACAGTTAGATGCTTTTAACATATATCTGAACACATCTAAAACGCGAGCTGCAAGGCGTTCTAACTCACCATCTGTTGCAGCAGTACCGTTGTTGCCAGATGAGTTAGAACCATTATATCAATGCAAGTTACCTATAAGTGAGGCTAAGAAGAAGGACCTCGAGACAATGTGTAAGAAGGATATAACACCAGAAGAACTACACGGCTGGATAAAAAATATGAAAACATTTACCACCAATGTTGCAAACGAGACTGAAGAGGAATAGTTATTATACGCTGTATCTTCATAAATACCACCTTAGTTCTTTGCAACATTAATATAATGCTTATAAGGAAACATAGTTATGTGACAGCCATGTTTGAACTTTTTTTTAAAGTACTTAATAAATACTTAACTGATATATTCAGTATTTTTCTTAGTGGTGAAACACGCACAGACTGAGGATTGTCGAGAAAGTTACAGAGCTGGAAGAAAAAATAGGCAAGTTGCATTTAAATGTCATTGGATTATCAGAAGTTCGAAGAGAGAGCGAGGACACGATAACCCTTGTGTCCGGCAACTTGCTCTATTTTCGGGAATGCAACCAACAGTCGCAAGGTAATTTTTGGCTTATTGTCCGAAGTTCTCTCCGTAACAACATCCTATCGATCGGGAGTGTGTCAACGTTGTCCTTAACATCAACAAGTGGTACTCGCTAAAGGTGATACTGGTCTACGCGCCGACCTTGACACACCCTGATGAGGTGGAGGCTATGTATGAGGATATATATAAAGCCATACGTGCATCCAGGACCCAGTATACGATTGTTATGGGTGATTCCAACGCAAGGCTAGGTCCGGGGAGTGGAACAGAGTAGAGAATGGGACAATTTACAATAGGACAGCGTAAACAAAGCGGACAGATGTTGGCCGATTTCATGGAGAAGAAGGAACTCTATGTAATGAACCCTTTTTTCAGGAAGCCACCATACAGGAAGTGGATCTAGATGAGCCCTGATGGTTCCACAATAATGAGATAGACTTTATCTTGACCACCAGAGGACGGATATTCAATGACGTCTCAGTAATCGCTAGAGTGAAAACCGTTAGTGATCATCGTATGGTAAGAGGCGTCTTGAATATCAATGTCAAACTGGAGAGTCCCCGCCTGATGAAGTTTACGTATTTATGAAGATGAAAGTATCCAAGGATCCACATGTGGATCTAGATTGTGGATCCAAGTGGATAGAGGGGTAATCTCTAGTGCCGTCATCTTCATAATTCATTGCCATTAACTGACATCTATCATTGATATGATGCAGAAATTGCATCGGGGACAGAACATAGCACTGTATGATGCTAGCATCCATGATATCTCGGAGCAGACTACTTAACCATTATTAAGCGTCTGGTGAACAAGTGTGTGTGCATATAGGAAGCAAACTACCTATATGCACACACAGTCGGATATGATGTATGATGGCAACTTCTGTATATAACTCTAATTCCAGACCGGATCAAACGCCTTCGCCATTTCTAGGGTTAGAGCCATTGGCACAATTTATCGCCGCCCAATGGTGTGTAAGATCACACTAAAAGATCACCAGTCGAACGATTATCGATCAACGTTTCAAGTATCTCAGCAGCTCTGTAAATATATTTATATAACAGCAAGTTATAGCAAAAGCCCTTCTTATTTCTCTCCCCTCTCCCACTTCCATCCTCCCTTTTTAGCACAGGGCGTACATTCACAGTAGTCAATGAAAACGAAACGTTTCCATTGAAATATGAAAGTGAGAGAACACGTATCAGTACAGAACATGGGAGCAGAACTTATTTATTTAGCATATTGCTTGACACAATAATTTATTAGAAAATTGAATTGATTTGAAACTCATAAACTTAAAGTTTCTCAATTGTATTCCAAAGTTTAAGAATAATAAAGCCAACTCAAAGCAAGCGATGAGTATCTTATCTTTTACCATTAATTATTTTGTAGATTTAAATGGCTTGCAATTATAACGAATTTTGCGTATAAATACGAGTAGCAATACTCGTATAAACATGTATATCAGTTCATTAACACTTGAAAACAAATTGGCTTAGTATGGGATAAAGGCATATTGTAAGACTTTCGCGGTTAAATTATGACATGGAAATGTCTCTTTTCTATTTATCAGGGAGACAAGTTCTCAAGCATTCCAATTTGAACAAAAAATATTATTGAAACAATAAACAAAACATATAAAATAAGAAGAGGCATGCTCTGTTGTTTCGGCCATGTGGAAAGAATGCAGAAAGAAAGAATTACGAAATAGACATACAACGCAAAAGTGGAAGAATGTACGGTCCGAGGAAGGCGAAGACTTACCACGATCAAATTAATAATTCTCATGCACGCTCCACGGTTTCGAGAAGTCTTGTGGCGTTCGGTGCTCTCTGCCCATCCCGCAAGGAATTTGATACGAAGTTATAGAATAGAATAAACAAAATATTAGCATCGGTTCGAATATTTGGATAAAATACATAGGTAGACTAAGAATTCGCGATAACGAATTCAATAAAGTCATTTATGTTTAGCATAATTAACTATATAATGTTTAATTATCTTGTCAGAACGAATGTGCGTACGCAAGAAATATTCAAATTATTTCCAGGAGACTACAACATGGGGCTGTTTATACAGACTTTTACAAGGTCGGCAACGCGTGAGTAATACTAGTATTTTCAGCAGACATGACAGTTGCCACCTTACTCAATCATTTGTACCACACAAAAGAGTGAGTTCGATATTATAATCGATAAAGGACGTCAAGTGCGAGTACGACTCGCGCACCGAAGGTTCCGTAAAATCTGTTGTGTATATTTGTGCAATAAAGAGACTACAACAACAACAACAACAAAATATTTTCGCAAATTATTTTCCCACCATTTTCTTTGTAATATAACTACAACTTGACGGTTTTTGGATTTTTTCCTTTACTTGTGCTACATGACATTGCTTCTTATCAAAATTCATGGTCAACGAGAAATACCCTGTTTTGATTCCCTTGCGAGTGTCAAAATATGCGCATAAACGAGGCATAAACAGTTATATCGTTTGATCGCGTTGACTTGGAAGTTTGATATTTTCACTGCTCGAAGAGAGTGCTGACCTGAGTATATATTATTAATTTCATGATGATAGCTCTACCAGTTCCTGAGAAAAGGGTTTTATCAGACAGACAGGTTTGACAGACGGACGGACACACGGACAACAAAGTGATCCTATAAGGGTTCCGTTTTTCCTTTTAACGTACGGAACTCCTAAAAATATTCCTGATACCAATTTTTCGCAATTCTATGTGGGCTCGCACACTGAGAACACAGCACACTTCTCGGATTTTTATTGATTTTTATATTATATAAATAATAAATAAATAAATATTGCCGGACAAATTACACAGCGCTACCTAGCCCCAAAGTAAGCCAAGCCTGTGTTATGGGTACTAGACAACTGATAAACATACGTAAATACATTTTTTTTTTGTAAATACATACTTATTATACATAGAAAATACCCAGACCAATACAAACAGACATGTTCATGCACACAAATGTTTGTACTGTGTGGGAATCGAACCCACGAGCGTTGGTGTCAAAGTAGCGTAACAGCGCGCTTCACCACTGCGCCACCGAGCTCGTCATTATATTCATCAACATGAAATTATATTAGTTATGTTTTAGATTTAATGACTTGGGTGGTGCTCAACGAAAATAGCAGTGTTGTCAAAACCATATCCCATTAATTTGCCAGATATGTGTTAAGTGGAAAAGCCTATCGCAATGTACACATTAGGGACCACCATCGGCCACAGACCAGTTTCAATTGGAAGAAGGGAAACTGGGCTGTAGTAGACTTAATTATCGACGAGCTCAATGTCTTCGTTACGCGTGTGTCTCTAATTGATCACGTAGGTTAAGCAACGTGAACCGTCGCGTGTCTACAGACAGATTTATCTTCAGCTTCTGCATATCCTAAAACTAATCAGTCGAAGGTAGACCTATATTTCTTCAGTGAGGTGAATAAGAGTTTTAAGTAGTCGTATAGTAGAATTAAATAAATATTATATCTCTTATACATTTTAAAAGACCAGTAAGAGATTGGTCGTTAACAGCTCTCGAAAAAATCGTTTTCGCGACTTTACCTCTAAAGTTAAAAGAGAGCCACGTATACACCGTAATGTGTATATAGATTACATACATACATAATCATTATGCTCTCCCATTACTCTATACAGAGATCGTTATAACGACAATTGCAACGATTTAAACATACCTCTCTCGCTTCTCCCACACTCAACCTTCTTCATCCATGCTCTTCTTTTGTGGGTACTATTGACTTGGCCCTTTTTCAGCATATAGGTTACTCACTATATAACAAATACCTTGGATTTTATTAACCCTGCGAGTGCCTGAGGTTACCCGTAAACGTTCATAAGCTTCGGTAATTACTTTACATATCAGTTGGACCGTATGCTAGTATGTGATCCGACGTTATATTTAAAAATGCCGATGTATCGAATGTATATGGCATCTTTATATATTACTCGAGTTGAAAAATGAATACACCAAAATGTGACAAGTATTTGAACAAAATGCGGTAGTTCTAGGACATTTGCAATCTCCGTTACAATATCCGGTATGAAAGTTTAGGTCACATGAAATGAAGTTTATGGAAATTTGAAACTATAATACCGTTGGTTAATATTTTTGTATATTTGAGGATGAAGGATAGAGAAATTAAGTTAAAAACTAAATCCCGAATAAGAAAACAATTCGCACTAAAAAGCAAAAAAAAAAAAAAATTTGCAATGGAAGTGTTTAATTTTACATATTTTGTTATACAACGTCGGGAGCCAAACGATCCACCTAATGTAAAGCGGTTACCGTAGCCTATGAACGCTTCCAAATATTAAGCATCACTTATGCCGCCTCTGCTGCTAATGCAGCTACTTCTTAGGAGCTTACGGGTAACCTCACTCACATGCAAGATCACATCAATCCTCCAGAGTTGTTAGTTGTCTGCGGTTTTCTGTGAGATGGAGGTACTTCTCCAGATGGGCTACTTTGATACGCCCTCGCTCCCTTAAAAAGACCAACACAAACAAATATGTTCATACACACAAATACTTGACCTGTGTGGGAATCGAACCCACGAACGTTGGTATCAAAACACTGTACCACCGAGGTCGTTCAATTGTATGATAAATTATTAAAAAAATACACTGCTTATAATTAAAATAAACGTCAATTTTGTATAGCCGTGCGCACATGCCATTACTATACAATGCCATGTATCCAATTTAAACAGATATCGATCATTAAAATAACAATCGCCATGAAAGGTCGCAATTCGCCGATCATCTCATAGACAAAGGACATAATTTATCCCCCAATAATACTCGTACATATCAAATTTTACACACCATACACACCACAAAGGTTTAAAACTAAACATTAGGTTTAAAACTAAACATTACAATTAGAAATTAATAAACACAAAAATTCTAAAATTACTCTCATGAACAAACAGACTGACGTAAACCATTCCCCACTATTAAATATCTTTTCTCTCACACCATCCAACCCCACCCTCAATTCAATATAAGGGACGGCACTGCGATGGATTTGTCACTTGTAGCATGTTATTTTTACGATTAACGTCTACAACGCCTGATGATGCGTCGTGGAGAGGCGAAACACGTGTCGCAGCGACGACCAGGCCAGTCGTGGCAGCGACGGTAGTGGTGGGGGCATGCGGATTCTGTTCTAGATGGCGGACGACCGCAGCAGCCGAGGCAAAGACTACCGGAGCAGCCATGGGAGCGTCGGCATGTTGCATTTATTAACAGTAGTGGGTGGGTGCCGGCCGGCACTAGGCCGCATGAACACAAAGCAGGTTAGATCAAATTGCATATAAAAATAACTGTTTTAGGGTTAATGAAAAGATACATTTTTGATGAGGAAGGATTTGTGCTTCACCTAATCCAACAACTATTTTTGGAGTGGCATTCTTATACAAGGTGTAAAAGACAATTCCCCAGAATCGAATATCGGCATACCAATCCGAAATGTATGTAACACGATATTTGCTCAAAAACTTAAAAGATAATATTCATTGCGATATAAATGCTCAGCGGGTGACCGGCAGCCGCTTGGAGGTAAATGTTATCTCTGTAGTCAACAGTTACAGTATGTCGTATATTTTAGAATTCATTGGTAGTTTTGTGTTTCCAGCTTAAAAAGAACCGTTATTTTGTACAGAAAACTTGACTTTGTATTCACTCAATTATAGCAAAATATCTAGAGGAGAGAGAAAATATTCAAAATAATCCAGGAATAATCTTCAATGGAATCTGAGTCAATACGATGAATAGAATGTTGTATCAGTAAACGGTAACCATGTCTTATAACGAGTACAACATTTGAGCGTAACTTATATTTTTTATTTTCAGTATGAATGTATGAAGACATGTAGGTATGCAGGTATATTTTTACAATTTAATCATTGATATCTTTCTTTTCTGGTTGCAGCATACGCTCCCGTAATCTCAGCGTGCGCTCAAGAACTAAAGAAGTTTTGGGAGTTTGTGAGGGATGTTCTTGATTTAGCTGAAGGGAATGAAAGAGTGGTTATAAGTGGAGACTTGAATGTATGTGTTGGGACCAAGCGATACAGCTATGAAGCTGTTCTTGGTCCGTATGGACATAAGAGAGTGAACGAAGCAGGTAAGTCAATTCTAGATTTATGTATCGAACGAAATCTCCTCGTGTCCAATACTTTATTTAATCGTAAGGATATTTATACGTATACATGGAGATGGAATGACCAAAAAAGTGTGATTGATTTGATTTTAATAGATGGATGTCTCCGAAATGCTATATTGGATATAAGAGAAGTCCCACTCTTGAGACGGATCACTACCTGGTGGTAAGCCGAGGAATTGGCGAGTGTGTATCCCTTTCGGAAATTATGAAAGGATAAGGAACGAAAAATTAAAAGGAACGTATGTGCATCTGGTAAGTGAAATAATTGCAAATGCAAACCTTTCCGACTCAGATGTGGATGATTGTAGGAAAGTTTTGAAAGAAAGTTTAGTGAATAGTGCAAAAGAAGCATGTGGATGCGCAAAGAGACATAAAACAGTGAAAGGAGATGCCTGGTGGGATGCGGAGGTTGAATCCTCCGTAGCAAGAAAAAGCATCACGCAAGAGTGTGTTATAGGTGTGAAGCAGCAGAGCAAAGGGCATGGGAGACCCTAGGTAAGATGATCAGTGGCTAGGCTGCGTGCAAGGCGTAGGTTCGAGTATTTTTGCAGGCCAAAAACCAGGAAAGTTAATAATTCATCTGCTTCAAATAGTATAGATAAAAGAAAGGAGCGCCACCTGATTTAACCAAAACCTATAAGGAAGGTATGATAAAGTAATGTAAGAACATATATAAAGAGAAACAGATGAGTAAATTACATGTATTTATTATTTAGTCGCTTTCAAATACAATAAATAGCAAACATAAATTAACTTACATATGTCTATATCCTACATGGCATATTTAAATGTAATTAAAGAGTAAATAAATTTCCTCTCATATCGACAACATACATTTATATATTCATCTAGTTTAGATTACCATTCTTTAAGCTAGATTACACATGCACTTAAATCTATCTACTGCATTAGGCCTATGCAAATGTATATTTTCACCGTAACAAGTGAATGGAGATATCAGTAGGGGCCGCCCTAGATGCATACGTATAGATCAAATTGGTGATGTGTTCAAAAAGGGCCAAATCAAAAGCACCCAAAACCGAAAAACATACATGTAGAGGTTAATGAGTGTGGAAGAGGCGAGCCACCGCCACGCCACCAGGCGTTCCATAGTATCTGCCTACCCCAATGAGAGACAGGCATGATGATATGTATGTATCATCAGATAAAAATAAGGCTTTACCTATTATAGAAAGAAAGGTAAAAATGTTTTGCTGTAAATTCGATTACGAACATAACGGAATGGAAAATATTCAATATTACAAAAATGGATTGCTGATTAATCATTCGGTTACCGATTCAAATCCCGTTATGGGCATATTTGTAATTATCACTTGCACGGCAGTGATGGAAAACATAATCGGCGAGGAAACCCGCGCATCCCAGAAATTATACTTTTAAGGACGGGTGACCTAACCTAAGAAAGGACTATTTTTTTTTTCTGGAATATGGAGGTCTGACGACAGTCGCACCATGTTGTCATCAGTATCTTTGCCAAATCCTTAGGCTTAGGTAGCGGACCTCGCCAATCCTAATGGATTAGGAAATTAGGTTTATTTTTACGCTTAACGACAACATTTATCAAAAGAAATTGTCTTCATTTTGATAAGGTGACGTGTTATGCCATTTTGAGTTCATCTACATTTACACAATTTTGAAAGTACATTAGCATTATTTGGCATTTGTTATACTGATACATTAAATGATTATTAATACATTACGTTTAATGATACCTTAGCACCCAAACTTAGCACCTAGTTCAATATTTACTATCTTTTGTAGTAATCTCCCTAGAGACAGTTAAATGTCGGGCACATCTTCAAAAGAGAGACATATAATCCTCCGTAAAAATATTTCGGCTACCCCTTAACCTAGTTTGCCAGTCTAGAATGCAGCACGTGCTAATTGACTGAGGATATAAAGATTAGCACGATGAAAACTGATCAAGGCCATTACAATCTCAAACACTTCGGCATTAAAAAGTAAATTATAATAAAAGGCACTTGCGAAGGATGCTACATTAAAAGTATTTACATTACTCTTCTTACACTAAAAACGTTGGCTCTCTTAAATTTCTGAGTGTCTTTTCTTGTTAACGAAAATACCATTTTTATTTTAAATAATACAGCTCGTATTTCAACGGGGTCAGAGAAATGTGTGAAAATGTAAATTTACCTCTGTCATAGTATGTAGATAAAGCAGTAAACACACTGTAAATAAATACAAATGTTGCACAAAAATGAAATTCAATGAAGCAACCTTCAACGAGTTAATACAGGTCCCATTGGCCTAAGTGAGCTACTGAGAAATCTAATTTTCAGTATCGTTTCAAAATACCTTTCACTAGATTTTGGTCCGTCGGATTTTTATTTTTCCGTTATATGGATAATTTTCATTAAATCCGATGAGAAATTTGAATAATGACGAATCCGGCGGTCGAATGATTATGATATGATTGGTAGCTTTAATACCAACGTCAGTTTGATTCCCGCACAAGACGTGCATGAAGATTTATGTAGATCTTGGTCTATGTATTATCGATGTATTTTTTTCATAGAAGCATACGGTCCACCTGATGTAACCCGGTTACCGTAGCCTATTAACGCTTGCAACATATTAAGTATCACACGCGCAATGTCACCTCTGCTGCGAACATAGCAACTCCTTAGGAGCTTACTGGTAACCCCACTCACACGAAGGAACACAACAACCTTCTGAGAGTAATTTGGCTGCGATACCTGTGAGGTGGAGGTACTTCCCGCCCAAGTATGTTTCAAAAAAAAAAATTGGAAAACGTACAGAGTACAGACGTTTGAAAATAAGCTCTTGATTATTTTAATATAAAAAAGCAAAATTATAATAATTTAGCAAAAGTGATATAAAGGTTAAAATTGGTACAAGGTCGCCAACAAATCTATACATATAAATAAAATTGAAGTGTCTGTCTGTGAAATAAAATTGAAGGGTTAATTTCACGTTACCAAAGCCTAAACATGCATTTTAACTTTTTTGTCTGTCTGTCTGTCTGTTTGTTTGTCCGGGCTAATCTTCGAAATGGCTGAACCGATTTTGACGGGACTTTCACTGATAGGTAGAGGACTGTTCAGAGCAGAATATAGTCTACTTTTTATTCCGTAATTATTTAGGGTTCCTGCGTAAAAAATTAAAAACTGTTAAAATTAGGAGGAAATATCGGTAACTTTGCGATTTTTTTTTATTATTTTCAATTCAATGAATACGAATTTTTGTGACATAAAATAAGTACGCATTTTTTATTATGTAATATAAATAAAGTACATATACGTTGCCTCCTGTAAAGGTCAATAGATGGCGCTATCCGAAAATTGAATCGCTCTATGGTTGCATCTACGACCCTGAACTTTGTTTTTTTTTAAACAGAAACAATTTCATATCTACAGAGAAATAAAGGCTACTAAAAGCCCAAATCTCATGCGTGCGAAGCCGCGAGCTTCTGCTAGTATTCAATAAGATTTTCTATATAAACTCGGCAATATTTTTATAACGAAATTTTAACACCATCTTGGACCCACAGACACACTTAAAAAGAGGACGGATGAAATATCTGCAATGTCCGCCTTGTCCAAATACTCCCTTGATAGCTGCAACAGTACTCCTGACATTGTTTCATGCGTTAAAGACACATATGAAATTAGCCTTGCAAGCTTTAGATTTTATTTTGAGACGCTTGTTTGAGACACAGGCACGGTCTAATTTGTTGCTGTTCCATGGACTTCCTGAGGGTCAGAATCAGAACTTGATATAGGTAACGCACACATTGTATAAGTAGGCATTGCAACCGGACATCGCTCCATAATCAATTGCCTCATTGTTCACTGCTTGGTAGCAAAACATCAGCTGATGGTCCTCGACCATACTACATAATTATATTCGCCTTGTATCAAACCAGACCACATGTATGGATGGCGAAAAAGAAGTTGAAGGGGCGCACCTTCAACTTCTTTTTTTTTATCATTCCATTATCCATCCGCTAGATAAACTATAATTATTGTAATTGATTGATATGATAATACTGTCTGCACTTCATTTCAATTACGAAGTCTGTTTAAAAAAGTAATCTCAAATAAATTTCTGAATTTAAAATTCTCTCAAATGTAACATATTAACATACCATTACCAAATACCGGTTAATTATTTATACATGTGAAATGTGCAGAGTACGTTCGTGTTAAAGATCGTTATGGGACTTTGTAATTAGAATGAAGTATTATATGCATGATATAACAGAGGCGAGGATATACAAAGCATGCGATATTCATGAATGATGATCGCAGGGAACCACAGCGTCAACTGTTGTCGGAGCATTTAAGATGGGGCAATCCCTCAGGAAATCTATCTAGCCTGGGGCAAGCTGCATAATTAAAATAAGTAAGGAAAATAGTAGAGAAAATAATAAACAAATTTAAAAATAAGGGAATAAACTCCCTGTCGAGATTTTCCCTGGGGACAGCATAATATTTTTCTGAAAACGGTATGAATAGGTATTTCCAGGGTCGGCAACGCTCGTGTGACACTTCTGGAGTAATAAGTGTCCACAGTAACTGCTTGCCGTCAGGCAGACCGTATGGGTGTTTGTCACCTTAGTGGTATATATAAAAAAGTTCGAGTAGGTTGTATTAGGGACCAAGCCATAGCGGAGTACGTGAAATGTTTTGTGCTGAAGAATGATATGTAACGCGTTTCGAATGAATACGAACACAGTCTAGTGAGAGCAACTGAGGCCATCAAAGACGGACATCTATCTCTATTGCTGCCCAAGTTCTTGCGTATATTTTTTGACGTCACGTACATATACGTGGTAGTGAACATCAGTTAACGAAACATAAAATTATGAAACGTGTTTTTATACACCATCGGGATGCATGCAAGCATAGGGCCCACTACATATATAACGGTTACCGTAGCCTATAAACAACTGCAATACATTACTTAATGTATTGCAGTTGTTATATGTTATATGTTATACTTATAACTCACGCGATGCCAACTCTGCTTCTAACACATTAACTTCTTAGGTGCCTCATTGCTAATCACTCGTCCACCAGGCTCATCAATGAGCAAAAGGCAACTGTAACTGCTTCCCATAAGGTAGGTCGCCTTCTTGTTTGCTACCTTAGCGGTGTATAAAAAAGTTTGTATGTACTTATGTACGCACGTGTGAAGTTACACTTCTTTCGTGTAATAAAACGTAAATAAGTCAAATTTCATACCGTGTACCAGTACTCATCGTTTATAAAATAAAACGATAATATAATAAATATAATTCACCACCGTATATAATTTAAATACACGCACACATACACACACACATATATATGTATATATATATATATATATTATCCGCACTGATATAAAATACTTATTTATGAATCTACAGATTTATAAATAAGTATTTTAATAACTACCATGAATATACAATAATAACACAACACAACACCGTCTCCTTATCATAGACTTCTGCGCGAGGTCCAAGGAGAGTCGCCTCAAGCACTACAGACGTCATATTAGGTGGTGGCTGCTCGATGAATCCAAGTCCCAGGAGTTCGCCTCGGCTAACTGCGACATGTGTATCGGAGTTCACGTCACGAAAGTGCTGAACATCTGTTTGTTGAAATTTCACTTTCTCATACATGCATACTTCTTGGCGTTCTGTATAGTTTCTCCTCCACAGTAGATTATTTCTCCACTTTGAAAAAACTTCTCGAAGATACAGTACCTTCTTTCAGTCATACTATTATGATGGATAATACTTGTCTTCTCAAAAATGATCATCGTTCCCGTGCTCTTCAAGCACTCTCTAATGTCTGTAATTTATCCATTCTGCCTTTAAAATCCACGCACTTTTTTTCCTAATAGCAGGCCATCTCTTCTCGACCTCATTATTGTCTCATCTCCCGATCATGTCGCTAAGCATGAACAATGTACAGAAGATGCTTTTTCCTTCCATGACCTTATATTCCTTTCTTACAAAGTTTGTCCTCCTAAAGTCAAAGTCCTTTTGCAGCGCAATTTTGGTGACATGAATATTGACCATCTGCGCAATGACGCGCCTAATACTGATTGGTCAGTAGTTGAGCTAACATCTACTGTCGATGAACAAGTTGACCTGTTCAATTCGAAATTACTCGCACTTTATGACCGTCATGCTCCTAATAAAAACAATAATATTCCTAACAAAGTTGATATTGGTAGCCTTAATAGGCATTTCTCTTCCTCAGCTCCATTTGATAGCAGCATTAAAAATAATATTCTTAATCATCTTTCTACGCGTCCGACTCCCGACTATCCCCCTTTTATCTTTACTCACTTTACCAATTGTGATGTTGAAAAGAACATACGTTCGGTGGCATGTCAAATGGTGTGAGGGATAATTGCATTAGTTGTCTTATGATCCTGCCAATCCTTGACATTATACTTCCTATTATCACTCTAATCCTTAACAATTCCATAGCAAAAGGTGTTTTTCCATCAGCTTCGAAAAACGCTTTTGTCATCCCTTTGCCTAAGCCGACCTGATGTCCTTTTCTGACTACCGACCCATTTCCATTCTCCCTTTCCTTTCCAAAGTACTTGAGCAACAATTGAGCAGATTCTGGAATAATCCTCACTTGAATAACCTCGGTTCGTTGCAATCGGGTTTCCGTCCAGGTATAGCACGACTACTGGCCTTATGAAATTTTCTGATGACATTCGTTTCGCTATAGATCGATCACGTCTTACTGTGCTGTTGATTTTGATATTCTTTTGATGCAATTGCTTTCTCTCAATATACCTTCAATAGTCATTAAGTGGTTTCATTTGTATCTGTACGGGCGTCAGTAGCGTATACGAATTGAGGATTCGTTATCTTCTTGGCGTTCTATAGCTGCAAGCGTGGTGCAGGGTGGCGTGCTGTCTCTGATTTTATTTGCTTCATTCATTAACTCCGTCACTTGTAAACTTCACTCCTGTATGTAGACGACTTACAAATTTATAACCATTATTCTTTGGAACTAATGTCTAACGCAATTTTTAGTAGGAACGAAGATCTTAAACTCATATCGGAATGGAGCAAATCTTATGGACTAATCGTTAATCCAACTAAGATGCAGTCTATTGTCATAGGTAGTTCCCGAATGATATATATAAATTGATTGGCCTAATTTTCCCTCCATTACTTTTAATGGGACTCTTATTAAGTACAGCGATACTGTCAAGAATATTGGTATAATTTTTGATAAAACCTTTTCCTGTACAAGTCAACTTGCTTCTATTAGTAGGAAGAGGTTTTCTGTGGTTGGCTCTCTAAGAAGACTGTAATATTTTCTACCAAGTGACACCAAAACATTCATTGCTATTTCCGATTCTTATGCTTATGCCGACTCTTCTTGATCTTACTGAAGAACAATTGAATAAACTTGAGCGTCTCCAAAATCTTTGCATCTGGTTCATGTTTGGACTTTGCAAATATGACTATGTTTCTCAATTTGGCTGCTAGCACATCCTGTTTCTTCTATACTCCATCTTGTTTAATCCTTCAACTCCAACCTATCTAAAGGAACGCATCTCATTTTACACTGGAGTACAAGGTCGTAGCTTGCGATATACACTGTCCCTCCGGCTGTCCACGCCATCACACTCTACCAATTATTACTCGAAATCTTTTTCGGTACAAGTTCTATGCCTCTGAAATGCTCTACCATTATATATCCGATGTGCTCAAACCTTATCTATATTCAAAAACCTTGTAAAAGGTCACTGTCTCTCTCTTGACTCTTTTTAACTTTACCTGTCTATAATCTTTCTCTATTCATTTCTGTTATGACGCCTGATTACGTAATAACTTTTACTAGATTGTGCTTACGAACATACTTTTATATATTTGGACATGTTTATATATGCATTTATGTATTTTTTTATACAACTAGATTAGCTAACATGCATGCGCCCGCATTAAATGGTAAGCGGTCACCGCAGCCTAACCCAGTAATTTCTCTGCCATATCTCACCCTTCAAACCGAAACACAGCTACATAAATATAGCTACTTGGCGTTAGAAATACGTGAGACAGAGGTACCCTCTCGAAAACATGTGACATAATGACGAAAATTACATCATTACCAAAGTGACGAATACTCTCGCATTATAGTTGCGAACTGTTGAACTGAATGTATAATACGTAAATTATAATATAGCAACTAACATTAGCTCGTTTCATGCGCTCATCTATTGTTCATCCTAATGAGCTCAAATTTGTATGTTACTACATTAAGAACCAAAGAAATAATGAATAGAAATAGCAGTTTCAATGCAGTGCCTAATTGATGAAATACCATGGAGTATATACGAGTAAATTAGTGAAAAATTCCTATACAGGTCCAAAGTTGTCACTGCTATGATATTGCAAATGGAGAAGTATAAGCTAGGAATTTGTAAATGTACTCCCTACGCTATGATATAGAACACACAAGGTCTTGGTCTGGGTACTTTAAGACGTAGGGCAAATAAAACCGGGACTCTGAGTAAGTATCTCCAGTTTATAGACGACTACAGCTAGATAACAAGTCACTGGAGGGTTGTTGTATTCCTGCAGTGACCAGTAGACTACTTAAGAAGTTACAGTGTTAGGAGGAGGGATGGGCTCAAGAAGGACTGACTTGATGTCGCAATGGATGATATGCGTGCAAATGGGCTCACTGAAAGGGTTGCTGAACAAATAATAATCGGAAAGCGGATCCAGGGCTTGTGTGAGCTTAGGACGCGACCCTAACGTAGGAGTAATGCTCGGTTGGTGGTGATGAAGAAAAAGCATAAAGCTATTATATTACTATCCTAGTAGATTGAAAGAGGATAAATATAACTAAGAGAATTGAATAAGATACAAAAAGATTATACATTAAAAATGTAAGACATGTCTACATGAGGGCTTAATAACAAATAAAGAATTTTCATTTTTATCTTTTAAATATAATAGTAACTTTATGGAATAAAGAATAAGTAAATCACAGGCGAGTTAAATAGACTGACGAAAATATTTTACAGTACAGTATTATTATGTGTGTATCTTATACAGAGTAAGATTATTTATTCCTTGGTGCTTCGTACGCTGTCACACCGTTTATCCCATTGCGATAAGATTTTAGCAAGTTGATGGTGGCACTTGGAGGAAGAATACATGAATAAAAAAATAAAACAAAAAATACAGATAAATGGAAAATATTAAAAATATCAGCAACGTGGCCAGTGCGGACGCGTGCGAAAGATTACAGGATAAATAAGAAACAAAATAATAAATTTTAAATGCATCGGATATCAACTTGTTCCTCATAAAATCTTTCTACGTAGTTGCTCACGGGTAAACATATATCTTTACAAAAAAAAATAAAGCCATTATAAACAGGTCCTTCAACTCTTTGCAATGTGAACATAACAGTTTTTTTACTAAATACATATGAATGTATAGGCGATACTTAAAGCATAAATCAATTTTTAAGATGTTTGACTGTCTGTCTGTTTATTGGGATAATCTCCGAAACGACTGGGCCGATTTTAACGGCACTTTCACAGGCAGGTATCTGATACTGCCAGTGAAAGTAGTAGTTAGTATAACGAACAATTGTACATGAGATTACTTAATAATATTATACAAATATTTGCATAGTTGCACAATTATTCTCATTTTACTTTAAAAGCTGTAGTGTGAACTATAAGAGAGAGTATTACAAATACATTTCAGTTTATAAAAGTAATATAATTAGCTATACAAGTACAGTAAAATTGTATGGTACATTTTAATATAGATCGTTTTAGATAGCCAGTACAAAAAAAGCCAGTAAAGTCAGGTGTGTGTGTAATATTAAGTCCATGAAGTTTAATTGTTAATTTATTTTTATATATATATATATTTTAAATGTCCCGGAGTCCATTTTTTATTTTCGCATATTCAAGATGTGAAAGATTATTTTATGTGAAATAAGTAAACAAACTACTTCTGCAATATTAAAAATGGTTTTGAAACCGATAATCTAAACGTCTACACTACTAACACATTTTGAATGTAACGCGATACACGCTACTTGTACATTTTATCGGATGTTTGCTTCGTGTCACACTAGCAATACTATGTCAAAACGCGAAATACATGCAGAAATAGAAAAAATATTGTCAAACGCTAAATGAACATGTGTTGCTGCAAAAACTTTCAATTTAAAAAATTGTTTGTTGCAAAATATTATGTAAATTTTTCACTAAATGTATTATTTAGGTATTTATAATATGTTTACTATTTTACAATATATCATAACATAAAAAAATGGTATTGTTTGCGCTTCTACTTGAAGCAGAGGCTTGATTGATGTATTAAAAGACTTGATTGTGCTATTTCTTATAATTTTACAAGATTTTCAACGTTACATGGTACAGAGCAAAAAGTAGTATCTAAAAGTAAAACGTGTAAGCGGATGCACACCACAGACACTTCCAGTGTTGCCACAGCAAAACTATATCGATATTTGTCTATGCCCCAACATGCCCCCGGCCTTGGAAGCACTGGCTTTCAATGTAGTTCACTGCAAATGCTGGAGCTAATCTTCGAGGAGAGGGCAGATCTTGGCATAGGTGCGTCTCACGATTCCTGACGCTGTCCTAATATCAGCGACTCTGGCGATGCCGTCCGTTCCAGGAATGATTCTGATTATACGTCCCAGTTGCCACTTGAGAGGAGGCAAATGATCATCCTTAATGACGACGAGCATATGAGGCAGCAGTAGAGGGGCTGCCTTCCATCCTTTAGTTCTAGCTTGGAGCTCAGATACATACTCCTTTGCCCAACGGGACCAGAAATGCTGGCGGATCTGTTCCACTCGTTGGTAGCGATTGAGGCGATGTGCAGGCGTTTCGGCGAAGTTCTCACAAGCAGGTGCAGTAAGCGGACGGCCAACCAGGAAGTGAGCCGGAGTTAGCGGGGCAAGATCGTTCGGATCTGCGGACATAGGACTTAAAGGACGGGAGTTCAGGACAGCCTCAATTTGTGTTAACACCGTGCTGAACTCCTCGTAGGTTAAATGTGCGTTCCCTATGACACGTCGTAAGTGGTGTTTGCAGGATTTCACCGCTGCCTCCCACAATCCACCAAAATTGGGCGCGTATGGCGGTATGAAAGTAAATTTAATATTTTGATTCGTAGCATAAGCTATGATTTCTGGTGAACAGTTAGCTAAGAAACGTTTGAAGTCATTCATCAACCCGACAAAATTGCGACCATTGTCGGAGAATATTTCTAGAGGTTTGCCACGTCTAGAAATAAAACGCTTTAAGGCTAGTAAATAGGCATCTGTAGACAGGTCACTGACAAGTTCCAAGTGAACCGCTCGTGTCACGAAACAAACGAAAATGCAAACGTAGCATTTTGTCGTCCTAGCCCCCTTACCCTTGCGATTGAGGATGACCATGGGACCTCCATAGTCCACCCCACAGCGTATAAATGCAAAGCCGGGACTCAGGCGCTCTTTAGGCAAATTTCCCATCACAGGACTTGGTGTTCTACCCCTCAAACGCCTACAAACAATGCAATCGTGCACCACCTTTCTCGCGAGATTTCTACCGCCGATGGGCCACCATGTTTCTCGCAAGTTGTATAAAAGCGCTTGTGGGGGCGCATGCAGTAGCTGTTTATGCTCATATCGAAAGAGCAACAATGAAAAGGTATGCTTAGAAGAAATAAGAATCGGATGCTTTTTATCGAATGTGAAGTCGGGAGAATTTACGATGCGACCACCAACACGAATGATTTTATTTTCATCAATAAACAAATTTAATTTAGATAAATTATGCTTGTTGACTATGGGTCCATTATTTGTGAGTGACATGTACTCATCTGGAAAAGATTCTAGCTGAGACAGTCTAGCTAACGTTATAACAGATTCTCTCAACTCATCAATACCAAGACTGCCAGAACGCCGACTGTTGACTTTTCCCTTATTGCGTACATTATAAATAAACCTACACACGTATGCAACAGTCCGTCTCATGCGATTAAACTGAGAGAATCTGCTAAACGGAAATAATGAACAGTCGCGTACTTGATCCGTTGCAAAAGAAAGCGATACTCCAGACTTCAACTCCGGCAAGCTATCGTGTGCGTCGTACGATTCTGCAGGAACATCATTACAGCTAAAATCTACTTGGCGAAGGAAATATGGGCCCTCCCACCATAAGACTGAGGATGAAAGCTCCTCCAACTGAACACCGCGTGAAATTAAGTCGGCAGGGTTTTCTTTCCCGCTCACATGGCGCCATGGGAGTTCTTTTGTCAACTCGTGTATTTCCGCCGTCCTGTTTTGCACAAATGTTTTTTGTAAATTAGGTGACATGTGTAACCAGCCTAGTACTATGGTCGAGTCAGTCCAAAACACAACACTGTCGAAGTGGTGACGAAGCGATTTGTGTACTCTGTGGTATAATCTAGCGCCTAGTAAAGCCCCGCATAATTCTAGCCGCGGAATACTAACGGGTTTTAAAGGGGCGACCCTACTTTTGGAGCATAACAATCTCACCGATACAGTATGATTATTTGAAACTGTGCGCACATAGATACATGTACCGTATGCGACTTGGCTGGCGTCAGTAAAAATGTGAAGTTCTATACGTGTAGGATAGGTAGCTATAACATGACGCGGTACCCGGAGGTTAGTAAGCGTTGACAAGCCATTAATGAATTGTGACCACGCGCGCAACACGTCGCGCGGCACCTCATCGTCCCAGTCTAATTGTAGTAACCATAAGCGTTGTAAAAGAATTTTAGCTATTATTGTTGTTGCCCCGAGTAAGCCGAGCGGGTCGAATAGTTGAGACACATACGACAAAATTGTGCGTTTCGTAACCTTGCAAGTATCTCCTTTAAACTGAGTATTAAAATAAAATTCATCGGATGAATTATGCCATCCCAAACCGAGCATTTTACAATGAACGTTCTCTCCTAATGTCAGCTCCTTCGAAGAGCAAAACGGAGCCGATGATTCATTGCAGTCAAAGTTAAAAATCCATTTTCGTAATGAAAAGCAACCCGACTTTAAAACCTGTGTAGTTTTGTTACATAATTCGAGCAAATGGGGTTTGTCGTCCGAACCTGTAATCATGTCGTCCACGTAAAAATCCTCCATGATTACCTTTCGGACGTCCGGATCTGTACAGTCGAGTGCTAGCTGTTTTAGGCACCTAACACTAAGATATGGGGCGGATGCGGTCCCATATGTCACCGTATTCAGCCGGTAAATACCTAACGGCTCAGCTGGATCGTCCCGCCAGAGGATCAACTGCAGGTCGCGTTGGGACTCATCTAATAAGCACTGCCTGTACATCTTTTCGATGTCGGCGCAAGCTGTGTATCTATGTTCCCTGAAGCGTAGTAAGATGTCGAGTAAATCGCTCTGCAGAGGAGGGCCTACACGCTGGATATCATTTAGTGATACCCCTGTGCTCGTGATTGCGCTGGCGTCGAACACGACCCGAAGAGCGGTCGTAATGCTATGCTCGTTAAATACACCGTGGTGCGGCAAAAAGTAGTGTGGTGTTCCGTACGAATTAACCTTCAACATATGACCTAGACGTATATATTCATGTATAAAATCGGTATATCGTTTTTTGTAACTCGGCCTACGGTGTAGACGGTTCTCTAGTGCCATAAAGCGACGTTCAGCTTGGGAGAATGATTCCCCGAGGGTGTCTGGCGAGTCCTTGAGTGGCAAACGCACACAAAACCTTCCTTCACTATTGCGCGTAGTAGTGTTAACGAAATGGTCCTCACAAGCACGCTCCTCGTCAGTGTACATGACCCCTGCCTTCGGCAATTCTTCAAGTTCCCAAAACTGTCGCAACTGCGTGTCAATAGAACGAGTGAAGTTACATTGGATATGCCTATTATTATGCGTGTGATTGCGAATAGGTCCTGACACTATAAAGCCTAATTTTGTGTTTTGTAAAAAGGGCCCATTGGGCAGCTTCATTTTACCTTCACACAATAAATCCCAAAATATATCTGCACCAATTAAAATATCAATATTTTGAGACTCGTAAAACCACGGATCAGCGAGCTGTACATTGTCAGGAATCATAGGCTGCGCGCCTTGTTTATATACAACCGCTGGTATCGTGGAAGTAATATATGGCAATACAAAACATCGTATTTGCGTAGTGTAGGTACAGACGCGTGATTTAATTTCAATGTCACAGATTTCTTTTGACTGTGAGATTGAGTTACCTACCCCTCGAATTTCATAAGTGGACTGTATTAACTTAATATCTAATAGATCACATAGTGACTTAGAAATAAAACAATGTTGGCTACCACAGTCGAGGAGCGCGCGGGCGAGGTGAACATTATTGTATCTGTCGGCTATCTCGACCACAGCGGTAGATAATAAAACTGGGTGCATGAGCATATTTGATTGATTGTGTAATGTGTGTGTATTATGTATGTGTGCACTGTTTACCTGAGACAAAGGAATTTGCACGGGGTTGGAGTCCGCGGGCGGCGCGGGGGCCGGGGAGCAAGCCCGACTCTCGCGCAGAGCACCGGTGTCAGCCGAGTGAAGCGATAACACTTGCCTGTGATCAGGCGTGTCCCTATGAATTAGCGTGTTATGTTTTTTATTGCACTTTCGACATGAGCCTAACTTACACGTATCTATCGAATGCCCGGAGCGTAAACAGTTCTCACAAAGTTTATGTGCGGTTATGAATTGCAGTTTAGTGTCTAAATTTGAGTCTAAAAACCTTCGGCATGCATACAGCGAATGATCGGCTTTACACATCGAGCACATTTTTTTTGCATTAGTGTTACGACTCTGCTCCGGCTTATTGGTAGAAACATTGCAATGGATTTTATTATGTGACGTGTTATGTGAAGTACGCGGGTTATGTGCTGTCGCCGTATTTTTAACATCGTAGTTAACCTTACTGTGCGAAACTAGCAACGTTTCCAGCATGTCGGCCCGGTCTTTTAGGAACCCGAGAATATCGTCAACCTTTAGAGATGATTTCAAATCACGATTTTTACGTATAATGCACTTATGCTGCTCCCACTCCCGTTCTGTTATTTCATCTAACTTTGATGTGACAATGTAAACAATCAACGTATCCCAGTGCTCAGTCGGCTCGCCTAATATTTTTAAAGCGCGTAGATTTTTTAATATGGTGTCAATGAGCCGTCTGAGAAGGTGTGGTGATTCTTTAGTCAGTTTTTGAATAGTAAATAAGGCCTTGACGTGATTATGTATCAATAGACTGCTATTGTTATATCTATTGAGAAGTAGTTCCCATGCCACAGTATAGTTACTAGCCGAAAACTCCAGGGAATCAATAACTAACTCTGCACTACCTTTGAGTGATGATTTTAAATAGTGAAATTTCTGTATGTCACTTATATCGTTGGAATTATGTACAAGAGATAGATAAACATCACGATATTCGATCCACTGGCCGAATTCGCCGTTAAATACAGGGAGGGATATGACTGGCAATTTTATCGATTGTAGCCTATTGTTACACATATTAGAACTGTGAGTAACCTCAGACGAATTAAGCACACACTCAGCCTGAGCCAGCAAACCGTAATAGCTGTCTTCAAACAATTCTCGTTGTGTTAACTGTGCGTCTAAGTCACATTCGCGTACGGTTTTCTCGATTTTTGTTCCGGCTCGAAGGACCACACGACGTATGTTTGCGCTTCTACTTGAAGCAGAGGCTTGATTGATGTATTAAAAGACTTGATTGTGCTATTTCTTATAATTTTACAAGATTTTCAACGTTACATGGTACAGAGCAAAAAGTAGTATCTAAAAGTAAAACGTGTAAGCGGATGCACACCACAGACACTTCCAGTGTTGCCACAGCAAAACTATATCGATATTTGTCTATGCCCCAACAGGTATTTAAAGTAGACAACTCGTTCTTGCATATGGACCTCCAGTTGTTTCTTGTTTTATATCGTATATGAAACAAAATAGTTGCCCTATCTGCATGATTGTCGATTTTGTTGTTACTTAGAAACTCGTTTCTTACTTAGAAATTTATTTTGGTGTTGCTATTAATTCAATCGAGTCTCGGTGAGTATTTAATACTAGGATATTTAAAGTGTCTTGAAGTGAAAACTTCTTCAGCATCATTGTGATTTGAAAGACGACGAAACGAAAAAGCGTCAGTAAAAAGAGACAACCACATATCATCGTAAATAAACCCTACAATTATCCTACTCCTGTAATTCTACATTCGTCTCATCTTGAAGTTCACATTTTTTTATGTTCCACTTCTATCGTGTGTGAACTGCACATATATTCTTATGACTATTTCTTATATTATTACTTATTTTCTCAAAAATGTGATATAAAAACATTATGTGCAAGACGGGTGGTTCATAAACCATAAACTACCCGCTCGCTTGTAATTATATGAATATAATATAGAAAACACTAGATTCTTCTACAACTTATATTGCTCTCAGAGTTAATCAAGCTCTTACTTCCACTAACGTACACCAAAATAGGCATTAGCTTGATAGGTGGCCTTTGTGATACAAGCGTTCATTTTTCCAAGTTGTATCCCAAGCGACCCAATTTGTATGGAAAGAATATAAATTTGTATTTTTTACTATAAAATACCAAAGACGATGATTGACAAGATAGACTTATTTATATATTTATTTATTTATAAGCGTCAATAACAAATTGGATTGAAGTAAAAAGATATTAAAATGCCTGTCAATTTGATTTTCACCATATAAGACCTGAATATATAAACTATAAATAGGGTAATGACCATGCTATTATGATATGCAATACACATAGCAATGTTAATATTGGGGTGCCCCAGGGCTCTATATTGGGCCCCTTTTTATTTTTAGTATATGTGAATGATCTGCCCTACATGGTGCAGGAAATGGCTGATATACTACTGTTTGCTGATGATACTTCTTTAATTTTTAATGTTACTCGCCGGTGCGAAAATATTGACAATGTAAATCGTGTTCTATCTGCCATTCTAAATTGGTTCACATGTAATAATCTTTTATTAAATTCAACCAAAACCAAATGTATAGAATTTAGTCTACCAAATGTGCCTTCTGCCAATACTGAAGTTTTCATTAACAATAATATACTAGAATTTATTAATGATACTCTATTTCTTGGAATTACAATAGACTCCAAATTACAGTGGGGCCCCCACATAAAAAAACTGACCAGTAAGCTCAGCTCCGCCGCATATGCGGTTAGGAGAATTAGACACTTGACGGATGTGGCTGCTGCGCGCTTAGCTTCTATTTCAGCTACTTTCATAGCATTATGTCGTATGGTATACTGTTGTGGGGAAAAGCGGCTGACATTGAAACTGTTTTTATATTACAAAAGAGAGCCATCCACTCTATTTATAACATGGGCGCCAGGGAATCTCTTAGAGAACTATTTGAAGAAATAAATATCCTCACGGTTACTTCTCAGTATATTTATGAGAATATAATGTATGCTCGTAAAAATATAGAGTCATTTTCTAAATTTAGTGAAAATCTTAGAAATAAGAATAGATTTCGTATGCCTGTACATCGACTTGCTAAGACTAGTAGATCTTTTATTGTAAATTGTATTCAATTCTATAATAAATTACCTGAAACAGTTCTGTCCTTGCCTGAGAATATGTTCAAAAGGTACATCAAAAATACTGTGTGTAAAAAGTCAAAGTCAAAATCTTTTTATTCCGTAAAAATGGCTACATTTGTTTGGAATCGTCACAATTTTTTTCCCTACCGTGCAGTTCATGACTAGGTGAGCACTGTTAAAAATACTGCCTGTGCAAGAGGGGTTATTATAGAATCGATGAATATCTAACTGATAGAGATGTTTGGAAATAATTCAGCACATGTATTAATATATTTTTAATAGTTCCACTTGATTTCACTATATGTACACTCACATATATTTATTGTAATATATTTTAACGATGGAAAAAAAAGCCAAATGCCAAGCCAATGATCATTTCCGAAATGCTGGTATATTAAAAAAGAGAGATTAAAAGTAAAAAAAAAGAAACTGGAAAATTATTAAGTTACAAAATGATTTAATTTAAAGAATGTAAGACGTGTCTAAGTGCCCGTAAGGGTCTAATGGCAAATAAATTATTTTTATCTTTATCTTTTACACATAAACAATATTTATTAAAACATTACTAAGAATGTGATAGTACTCGTACCATATACATGGCATTAAAAGAAAAAAAACTTGTAATTAAAATGACTACATAGATAACATGAAATAAGTAATTTACAAATATCATCAATCAAATTGTAAAAACAAGTCCGAGCGTATTATGTAAGTGGAAAAAAATAGATCTCATACCTAATTTCTTAAATGCTCAACACTCTAAAGTTTCCACAGGACGCTTGATAACCTATAGATACATTGTGCAAGTGGAGTGTTAATGGGCACGTGGCAATTAAATTTTGATAAAGCTGACCCAAAGAGCATCGGTTATCTACTAAAAACCAGTATATCGCTGGTTTTGACTGGATAACAGTCACCTAGACTGTAGTCTGCCTGTTATCGAATGCACACGATTTATCTATTGCATTGTGAGAATTTTAATCATGTTTGGTTGTTCCGAGAACATGTAAATAGTTAAATATGGTAGCGTGAGTAGTTACAGCAACCGTTGAAAATGACGTATGTTACGCGCCCGTTTGACATTCGTGGATAACCTTTTTCCTCAGAGGGTCACTCATCACATATCTTTTAAAGAGACCAGTGCTGTGGTACCGGCAGCACGTTGAGTTTTCTTTTGTTACTCACCCCTGCCCGATAACATATTATATTTATTTCAATACCCGGTTTAGACGAATAAAAGTATTTCAGGACTTCAGTCCTTTACCAGCTACCGTAACACATTATTACGTTTGCGAATATACACATACATCATGGTCTATCAACTAGTGTCGTCTCACGTTTCTTCCTGCAGATCAGTCAAATCATTATGCGCCCATTTTTCATATTTTTTATTATATTGATTTGATGCAAATGAATCAATATTGTAGATAAGATAACGTTAAACCATGCTGCTAATTCCTGGGTATATCGACTCTGATCGGCTTCCACCATGTCCTTCAATTTAGTATTCTCCTGTGTGAGCGGTCTTCCACGTGGTTCATTCTTCAATCGAAGTTTCCATTATGAAAGCGTTTAAATCAAAAAGGCGCGGTGTATTCATTAGCAGTTTCCTCTACAAATACAGCATTGATATTGCGAGCTGTTTCTGCCGCGATAGTTCCGCGTCGGAACTCATATTCAAAAATTACTCGGATTTTCGAAGTATCAAAAATAACTGAAAATCGAAAATCAAATGTTGTACATTTTTTAAAAGGAAAACCTCATTAGATACATGTGAAAAATGTTTCACTCGAAAATCACACACCATGAAGGTTTAATGTCAATTCATATTTATAACCAAACGGAAATACTTCATAACCCTATTATAATGATAAAATCAGTGCGTAATTTAATATACATCAAATCCAGTATTAAAAGTATTGACAATTTCATTCCTACTGATAAATCAGCCAAGAGAGGCCAATTTCCACGAGATATTTCAAAGTAAATAGCATACGTTTGACAAGGGTGCGACGTGGAACGTCCCTTCGTAATTACACTGAGCAACAAACTGCTTCACACCTGCTACGGCCGCGCGACGTCGGCATAGCATGATACAATAACCTACTAATATGATAGCGTTTATTATAGCACACATCCTCACTGTACTTTATGTATATTAAACATACTCGTATATAAGAAAATATCAAGTTCAAAATGTAATTATATTTATCGCGACCATTTTCTTAGGAATTATTTTTTTCTTAGGAAAGACACCTATATTCATAAAATTAAAAAGTCAAACCTAGCCTAATACGAAATTTGCTCCAAACCTTAAAGATGTTTCTGAAAATATGAAATATTACTATGGTATATTACTATTTTAAACGAGTATTTATTGTATGTATATCAACGTAATAGCTCCAAAGATTTAGATTAAAAAAATTGTATTTACATATTGTTTTGGTTCATAAGTTTATCTGTAGACATATCTTTCTTGAGAAAATGCTATTTTACACAAAAATAATAATAATTCAATAACGTATGAAATTCTTTCGCTCAGGTAATATTAATGTACAATAATAGCTCATTTAGAGTAATAGAATTATTAACAATTTGTACTACACATAAATCTACCTAATTAATCACAGTTTCTTTCAATATAATTACTAGCTTTTGCCTACGGCTTCGCACGCGTAGATTTTGGAATTTCGGCAGTTTTTCTTATTTTTAAGTACAGTCAGCATTCAATAGTTAGTAAAAGTACCACATGTCCTTATTGGTGTAGTAATGAAGATATATAACGATCTGTTCAGTTTTCATTATTTTTTGATACTGACTCTAAACACTCAAAGCACCTGTATAAATATACACAACATTCCCTATTTTAAAAACATAAAAATTTCAAGTCACAAGCTTGAAAAAATATTTATCTAAGTTGAAATTCAAAAACTCCTTTCTTATCTTTCATATGCATTACAAAAGGAAACTCTTTTCTGTTAATATAGATCAGCGTCTCGTCCAAACACAATTTCAACTCCCATTTCACCTCCCTAAGGGTAGAATTTTTGAAAACGCTGAAACCACTTTTTTGTATTCTAATAGAGAGTATCTGTACAAAGTTTCAAGTCATAAACTGCATAAAATATTTCTACTCCATACAAAGTATCAACCCCATTTTCAGCCCCTAAGGGTGGGTTTATGAAAAACGCTGAAATCACTTTATTGATGTCTTGATTGAGAGTATATTTATAAAGTCTAAAGTACTTAAAAAAAACAAGTTCTTCAACTTTAAGTTCAAGAAATACTTTTTACCCCCATTACACCCTTTAAGAGGTGGACTTTTTGTAAATGCTGAAATAACATTTTTTGGATTCTAATAGATAGTATCTGTACAAAGTTTCAAGTCACTGACTTCTAAAAATATTTCTACTCCATACAAACTCTCAACCCCCTTTTCAGCCCTATAGGGGTGGAATTTTGAAAAACGCTGAAATTACTTTTGTAACGTTTTAATTGACAGTATATTTACAAAGTCTAAAGTATGTCATGGTAAAAAAAAACTATTTCTTAACACTTCGACTTTAGAAGTTTAAGAAATTCTTTTGAACCCCATTACACCCTTTAAGGGGCGGGATTTTTGAAAACGCTGACATTACTTTTTTTGGATTCTAATAAAGACATAATCTATCTGTACAAAGTTTCAAGTCACTGACTTGAAATGCTCGCTCATAGGCACTCATAGGCTAAGTCCCGACTGTAACAAAAAATAAGTATACTCTGGCACTTTAATTAAAATATAGCATCTGAAATTGTAGAAAAGTAACTTTTCACAGTCATTCGGGGCAAAGCCGCAAGTGGTGCACCCTGAGTTACGAGTACCTACCGGATTTACGTAAAAGCAATGTTAATTATTTTTTTAGCGGCTTTTGACGACCCAGGGGTCGAATGGTTAACAATGGCATTTATTGTAAACGCACACACCTGAGTTTTCTCGGCATTAAACTCAACCAGGTTATTGGAACCCTATTTACTAATGAAATCCAAAACCCGATTCAGCTCAGTGACAAGACTCATGCTTCTCTTTCATACAGCTGTAGTAGTAGAGTTTCACTTCCGTTTTATTCATAGTATGCTAATTCAATTTCAAACTGACGTTAGTTTTTTGTTACTTCTTAAGAGTTAAAACAAATGAGGCGCATCAAATTAGCTCTATTAGGGAGATATTATTCGACTTTCTATTTGGTAATAGAAAACCACAGTCAAATAATACTTCCCTGGAGGATTATCCTGTTTTTGCGAGTGAGTGACGTTATAAGTTCCTATGTTACTGTGTTAGCAACAGGGGTGGCAACTCGCGATCCTGTTTTCTTTACAACATCGTGCTGCATACAATGTATACGATCCAACTGACGTAGAGCGGTTTTAGAGTATGAACGCTGGCGATATATTAAGTATCACTCACGTGACCTGTGCTACAAACACAGCTACCTCTGCTGAGCTTACTGGTTACGGTTTTATGTGAAGTGGAGGTACTACTTAGAATAAAAGCAATATATTAGGACAATAATATATATTTATTGTTCTTTTTGGTGTCGGTGTCAAGCTTTTAAGATTTTTTCAGAAATTTCCTTACATTTACAAAATACACACATCAAAAGTGTCTAGGGATCAACATATATTTTTGCAATAACTTTTCTCCTGATTGATATTAATTAAAATTTTCTTTAAGGATTCATCAAATAAAATGTTTTCGTTTGTCTACAGTAACGATAAACCAAGTCACCTTTGCATTAATAAAGAAATTTGCCATTTTCATAATAAAGGGATTTTTGACATTTGAACCACTAACATTAAAGTTCGAAAAAAAGACTGAAATAACAGTTTTCTTTAAAATTTTATTGGGTAACTTAAACAATTAATAATCCGTGTTTCTTCCACGAACACTAACAACACAAGAACATCGGTTTGGCATACTCAAAATGAGTTCATCGAAATCACGCTGTGGAATGGCCGCCCATGTTCGTTGCAACAACAAAAAAAGGTCTTTGGACACGTTACCGAAGCACTGGTACCGTGGCTGAGCGCCATGGAGGACGGTATCGCTGCACCACACGGAGACAAGACCGATACATTCAAATCACAACTCGAAGAGCTCCAACAATAACCGCCATGATGTTAGCCGTGACGCTTCATCACTCTTCAGGGAACTTAATTAGCGACCAAACAGTCAGAAACCCCTTGCATGAAGTGAACCTTCATTCCCGAAGACCGCTAAGGGTACCACCTATAGCAATGCACAATCGTAGGATTCGATATCAATGGGCTCTTGAACACAGAAATTGGGCAGAAGAACAATGGCGTTTCGTGTGCTTTTCTGATGAGTCTCGTTTTGGTATGAGATCGGATACAAGACGTATACGACACTGGAGAACCCCTGGACGCCAACAGCGATTAAAATCCTGCCAGGAAGTCCATCCTTATAGTGGTGGAACCATCATGATATGGGCGGGTATTTGGATCGGCGGAAGAACTGAGTTGATTTGGTTCAGAGGCAACCTCAACGCTCAAATTTATGCTGAGACGATTGTATCAGACGTCATCGTTCCTCTACACGTGCAAATCGGTCCCTTATTTCAGTTAATGCATGATAATGCACGACCGCACACCGCAAGAGTTGTAAGACAGACTCTCGCCGCAGCTAACATCAATGTCATGCCCTGGCCTGCTCAGTTGCCAGACTTGAACCCGATTGAGCATGCATGGGATATGCTACAGAGAAGAGCTCTGCCGAATATGGAGGGTATCCAGTCGCAAGAAGACCTTTTTTTGTTGTTGCAACGAACATGGGCGGCCATTCCACAGCGTGATTTGGATGAACTCATTTTGAGTATGCCAAACCGATATTCTTGTGTTGTTAGTGTTCGCGGTAGAAACACGGATTATTAATTGTTTAAGTTACCCAATAAAATTTTAAAGAAAACTGTTATTTCAGTCTTTTTTTCGAACTTTAATGTTAAAAATCGAATTCTAACCGATTCTAATTTTGTTCCGTTATAGGTATGTATAATTTACATTGAGTGAATGTTTTTGAGGAGGGTGAAATGTCATTAGTTTTGTTTTGGAATAGTTAATTTCAAGATTGTGGTCATCTGTCCAGTTTGATATGTCGGTAAGTGCTAAGTTTAGTTTGTCATTTATTATGTAACCATTTTGACACGATGTGAGAAGGGATATGTCGTCAGCGAATAGAACGCACGGCGCGTCTATAGTATTCGGTAGATCGTTAATATATATTAGAAACAAAAGACAGCCGACGACACCGCCTTGGGGAATTGAAGCGTTGGTGATTATGTGGTCTGCTGAACGGATATTACTTACTTGTTTACGGGTTTTATCAAAATGTTGGATTGGAACGTATTGTTCTCTGTTTTTAAAGTACGTAGCAAACCGTCCATGAGCATGGCCGCGGATCCCTACTCCGTACAGCTTATTTAATAGTATATCGTGCCGAACATAAGCATATGCATAATATATGCTCATATCTAGCAGTAATCCGATAGCGTACTCTTTTTTATCCAATACGTTAACTATATATTGTATAAACTTATATACGGCAAGAATCGTCGAACGTTTCCTTCTAAAACCGTTCAGACTATAATCAAATATTTTATATTTCTCACAGATATTATAAATATGATTGCAAATAGGTTTTTCAAAGATTTTAGAAGCAGTAGGTAAAAGGGCTATGGGGCGTTCTCAACTGGTTTATTTTCGAAACAATGGAAGAAATAAATTTCGTCTGATGATTAAGCATTGCTTTTGATGACAAAAAACACCGTTGAAACGAAAGCATGACTTGATATGTATTATCCAGACTCTCTACCAGGAAAATGTACCATTATCGACTGGTTTGCTGATTTTAAACGTAGACGTATGAACCCCAATGATGTGCCGCGCTCAGTTAATATTAAAGAGATGGTTATACCGGAAATTAAAAAAGTCCGCAATTTGTTTCGCAAGCCGTAAAGTGATATTGCAGTAGGTAGTTGACACTCCTACTTAATCTACCTAAATATAGCTATGGAACGTGTAGCGCCTTTATTTTGAATGAACATTTTACAATGAGAAGGCCTTCCAGAAGTCGGTGGTGTGCTAACAGTAGATCGAAAACAACAACGAGTTGACGATTCTGAGTGCTGTTTAGAGCTATTTCGGCGGAATAAAACAGATTTTTTGCAACGATACGTAACAAAGAACGAAATTTGGATCCATCTATGTACACCAGAATCAAATTGGCAGTCAGCTGAGTGGACAGCAGACGGTGAAACTCACCTAAAGCGACTAAAAGCGCAACAGAGTGCTCGCCACGTGGCCCAACTGGATCGTTTGAACGAGGAAATTATGAAGCGATACGGGTCTCCATTCAACCGAAGAGGTTTAGAGCATTCGCCACCATGCTGCTCCACTGCTGATGGACGGAGGCCAGTGTCTTCGGTGATCCGCCTGAAGGCCATTGTGCATCAACAGCTTAACGTGCCCTACGAAACACGAATGATTTATAAAAACATTAATACAGGCTGCGATCGATGTTGCTCAACCTGCGTATTCGGTTAGAATGACACGTCTACACTACTACTACTACTACGACTACACCATCAAGCTCTCAGTCTCTATCAGTAAAAATCTGTGGTTTTATTTCACTTACTAAAACACTTTTCTTACTACAATAATAAACGACAGAATTTTGTCATTACCAAATCTTTCGCCTTAAATACAATCGCTACTCACTCAATAAAGATTAAATCAAAATTCTCCAGGCATTGAAATATATAGCCTGTCGAAATTCTCATGAACTTGACCGTTATAATTAAAAGTTACAAACAATAAGTCTCACAAGTTGGCAAAAGCACTCGACTGGCCCACTGATTTCCAACAAGGACCGCGTTGAAACTCCGCAAAGGGACATTGTCGCTGTGTTTAGACAGAAACTTTTCGATACTTTAGGCACGTTTACTTTTGACTTGTTTGTCTTTGACGGAGTTATTTATGAAAGCATGTTCATTGTTTCTTATTTTGTGTTGTATTCTCTCTTATTTTCATTCTGTTCACGACTCGGGTATCTCAGAGTTCGTTTTATTTTTGAACATCATTCAATACTGTTGCGTATAATATTTCTTCTGATTATTCACTTATCTGTATATCTTCACGCTGGGTTCCGCGTTGCGTAGGCAGAGAGAATCGAGCGCCTTATGACTCACCTAACACACTTCCGTCGCTATTTTAATATTCAGAACTCTTCTCATGCACGCTCACTATTCTCATAATAATTCTTAGTTAGGTAGGTGTATCTTACATACCTTGATTTGACAATTGACGAGTTAAGGTAAGGCATTTGCTGTCAGCCTAAATATGGTGCAGATGTTCGAACGGTTCTGCCATCGGAGTTTACTGTTGAATTGCCATAGTACTGACTGCCTGACTATGGTTACTGCTAATATAGGCCTTAAAGAGACTCGACTCAACAAAGGGATCTAGGAAGCTAGGATTGTCCCAGTTTATAAAAAAGGTGACATAGAAAATGTGAAAAATTATAGACCTATATCCATCTAGAACACATTCTCAAAGCTATTTGAATTTCTCATTTGTGATGTCTTAACGCGCCATATTTCACCTCTCCTAAATCCCATGCAACATGGATTCCGTGGCGGTAAATCGGTTTCCACAAATTTGGTGGCACATGTATCGTACTTGGCTGGAAAAGTGGATATGAGAACACAGGTAGATACCATATACACAGATTTTACCAGCGCTTTTGATAAAGTAAGTCACTCTCTTCTGTTGAGGAATCTACTGGCCTGTGGCTTATGTGGTACGTTACATAAGTGGTTGGCTTCATACCTAGAATCCAGAATGTTGTCAGTGGTAACAAACGGTTACTCATCAAAACTTTATGATGGCACATCAGGCGTGCCCTAGGGTTCGCACTTGGGTCCGATTTTGTTCCTGGTATTTATAAATGACATTGTTGACTGTATCGAACATAGCAAATACTCTCTGTTTGCTAAAGACATGAAAATATTTAAAACAATATCTACTACACAAGATATATTAGAGCTACAGGAAGATATCGTTCGTGTTTGTGACTGGTGTTCTAAAAATGGCATGGTTATAAATCCTAGTAAATGTTTTCATATTAAGTTTACGAGAAACAAAAACAAGTTTAGATCTTCATATACAGTCAACAACGTTGTGTTGGAAGAGGTGCAGCAGATTCGTGACCTGGGTGTGACCCTGGATAGTAAGCTAAGTTTTACTCCACATTACGATGCGATTGTCAATAAATCCTTCCAGATGCTCGGTTTCATCAAGCGCAATACTACAAAATTTAAGAACATCAAAACTGTAATTGTCCTCTAATTCATTAGTTCGTAGTCACTTAGAACTCGCAAGCGTAGTATGGAATCCGTTCTATAAAAAGTACATAGATAGCATTGAACGTGTCCAGAAAGCCTTCACACGACAGCTAGCTTTCAAAACACCTAACTTTAGCTACAGAATCAATTATAGTGACCGTCTATCAAAATTTGAGATGATTTCTCTTGAAAGGCGCCGCCAAATGTTAGATTTGGTGTTCAAGTTAACCAATGACTTAGTCGACTATCAGGATAGCTTTGATTCCCTTAAATACACGGTCCCTAGTTTGACCTAGGTCATACTCTCGAAGAAAACTGTACAAGACGTTTCTCATACCTGGTTCGCGAACTAATCTCGGTAGAAATGCCCTTATCAAGAATACTTGGTAGCTATAATAATTAACGGAAAGTGCGATTTAGATATTCACCACGACTCCCTTTTGAAATTTAAACATAAAATACAGTCATCATCATAGTAATAATAATCTCTATACTTCACAAAAACATCCAAAAAGCAAATTTTAATTATGAAATTTAAGACCTGCCTACCTACTTTTATTTTACTTTTAATGTAATTATTGTTAGTACTGAATGCTTGCCCATGTATTCGAAAATGTTGTGTTCACCTTTAATTGGGTTTCATGCTAGAATAAGTACATTTAAAAATGTTATTGAGAATGTAAACATGTAACCTGTTGGTGTACCTAAATAAATAAATAAATAAAAAATTAAAAAAAGATAGTTGCAGACTCTTACTCGGCAATTGCATAAAAGTAGTTGTTGATGGCATTCGCGACGTCCTCGCCTATTACCGTATTCAAGAATATTTGGCATTCTTGGTTTTGAGATCTCCGTTGACATCACATGTCGAAGAAGGTCAGATTGACGTTGAAAGCTGGTGCACTCTATAAATTGACACAGTACATCATATATCTTCATATAATATACATAGGTTTTATGTTAATACATCGGAGTAAGGACTTATCCTATAGAAGTCTGAAGTCAGACCATACACATTTGGAGTACTTTAGCCACTTCATATACATATAGCTGCTTGAAACTTATGATTAAGTGCCAATAGAAGCTATAAGAATTATCAGCGATCTTATGCTTACACACGGTATTCAGCCCTTAAATTTAAAAAGAAAGTTTTCCGAAATGCTAGAAGATTAAAAAAAGAAAAATAGTAACAAGAAAACTGAAAAAGATACAATAAGAATATATTTCAAAAAATGTAATATGTGTCTAAGAGCCCGCCAGGGTCTAATGGCAAATAAAGATTTTTTTATCTTTTTGAACTTTATTATACTATTATATTATTATTATTACTGTAGAGGGTTGTGATCTTTGTTATGACGTCCACAGTCTCCTCCTACAATCGCGCTGCTCACAACACCGAAACCACAATGGTTGCGTACTGTGTGGTTCCAGAGAAATTTATTTACCGAATGTTTTCCCAAGAGTCTATAACATAATATATACCAGCGCCGATTGCAGCCTGTCCATGAAAGGTTTTTGTTCTATCTCGAGTTTCTTGACGCTCCCGAGCACATGTCAAACCGTCGGCCCAGGCTGGTGTCTATAGATGACAATTGTAAGTCAGTGGCCTTCGAGCGGCTTGAAAACACTGGTCTCCGTCAATCTATAGTTCAGCAGCGTTGCGGAGTATGCTCTAAAATCCATTTGGTTGAAGGAATCGAATCCCTACAGTGGCAGAAACAACTATGGGTATGCATAGACACTAGTACATAATAATTCAATTTAGGTATGGCTCTTATTTTTTTTTTGTTACCTACGGATCAATAAATAATTGTTGATACATACTATAGAAGTAGATTATGCCTCACTATTTTATTCGGTAAGACTCCAATGTTGGTAACAAACAAACTTCAGCAAAGATTGGTTTTCAAGTTGTTACAACGCAACTTCCTTTAAGTTCTGTGGTGTCGAAGTTCCGTTATATCAAAGTTTCATTGTGTCTCCGTTTTATTACATGGCAGTTCTGCTGAAGCTTGTCGCTGCTCAGTCATTTGCAATATAGTGTCAGTCGCAATTCAGTGTTACCCAGAAGCGTAATACTGAAAGAATTCAGACGAAGACCACGTAACAGACCATATTAGTATTTCTTATCTTTCATTTCGCAATATATTAGGAACGGTGATTAGCGTTATCACGTTTCCTTATCCTTTAGAATTGCCAAAGCCTACGTCAAATTAGTGGCCAAATTAATGGCGTCTTCGTACTGGTAAACGCAGTGTGGGACGAGCACTAGATGGAGCGATGACTATAAGAGATTTGTAGGGAGTCGATCGATGCAGGAGGCACAGGATCGAGACGAATGGCACTCTGGAGGCGAGGCTATGTTCAGCAGTGGACGAATACGGGCTGAAATGATGAAGCCAAATTAGGTATTCACTAACTAATTGGGCTTAGAATTTGACGTAGATGCTAATTTTGAAATGTAAATACAGTCAGATCTCAAATTAGATCTTTTTTAGTTTAGAGCACACATCTTTGAAATTCAATTTCTTAGACATAGCTTATATCATGAGGTACATTATATATACGGCGTGAACAAAGCAATGCCGACTGCAGCCTGTCTGTGAATGGGTTTTTGCCCGTACCGGCTGCTGTCGATAGAGAGATTACAAGAGACGTAGGGCGCATCAAAGCAGCCCGTATGGATAAGTTCCCACCTCACAGAAAACCGTAGTATATAACAATTCTCTAGAGGGTTGTTGTGGGCCCTGCGTATGAGTGATATCACCAGTTAGCTGCTAAGGAGTTGCTATGTTAGCAGCGCAGCAGGCGTGACATCGCGCGAGTGATATTTAATGTATTGCAAGCATTTATAAGCTACGGTAACTGCTTTACCAAGTGGGCCGCATGCTTGTATGCATCACGATGTTATATAAAAGATGACAATCACTAAGTCAGTGGTCTTTGGGCGGCTTTAAAACACTGACCTCGGACAATCTACAATTGAGCAGCGTGACGGAGTGTACTCTAAAATCCATTCGGTAGAAGATACCTTATCCTCACAGTGGGATAAGGCGAGGTGTGAATGCGTATAGTATAAATGGCTATAAATATGGGATATATACATTATACCTGAAAATATCAAATAAATCTGATTTAGAGATGATCTCACGTAACAAAGAAACTTCAACAAAGATTCTCATTTTCTTCAGCAAAGGTTTTCAAGTTGTCACAACACAACTTCCTTTGCGTTCTGTGTTGTCGAAGTTCCGTTATATCGAAGTTTCATTGTGTAGCAGTTTTATTATATCGCCGTTCTGCTAAAGCTTGTCGCTGCTCATTCATTTGCAATAGTGTCAATAGCAATTCAGTATTACACTTCTTTTAGGCGAACACCACGTAAAAGTCAATATTAGTATTTTCAGGAACACCGTTCCTATATGAAATCTATATAGTTGTCAGGGTGTGCGTTTTTTTTTCGAATATTCGAATTTTGACTTCAATTCGGATTCAGCATAAAAAAGTAGAATAGGGATGTTCAGGAACACCGTTCCTATATCTTAAGAAACATGGTCAAAATGGCCGATAAATCGGCTAATCGGTTAATAGCTTAATTTTTATTTACCAGACTATTACTACTTTCCTCTCATGGACCATGACATAATCACAATATAATCTGATTAATTTTTACGAGAACATTACAGTTTATGAGAAAAGTAATCACAACTGATGTTATACTATGGGTACTTTCTGTACATTCCTTCTAATACTATTTAAAATATGTAGCAGTTAAGCGTTGTTAATTTATAGTTAATTGAGATGTCTATTGTTTAAAAAATAAATAATAATAATGTCAGGAGTTTAACCTCTCTTAAACCATAGCATATAAACACTTGCAATAGGTACATTAAGTATTACACGCGCGATGCCACCTCTACTGTTAACACAGCAACTCCTTAGGAGCTTACTGGTGATGACGCAGTAGAGCAAAGTAACTGACATAGCCCACAGGATAAGCAAGTGGCAGTGGGCCGGGCACGTAGTTCGTACTATCGACAACCGCTGGGAAAGAAAGATTCTCGAATGGCGTCCCCGTACTGGTACACGCAGTGTGGGACGACATCTCACTAGATGGAGCGACCACCTCAAGAGGTTTGTAGGGAAAAGTACTTCCACCTCAAAAGGTTTGTAGGGAGTCGATGGATCCAGGTGGCACAGGACGGAGACGAGTGACACTCAATAGGTGTGACCTACGAGTATATTCAGCAGTGGACGAACACTGGCTTATAGATGATTAGCTGGCGTCCTGGTAGTATATACCAATTATAACATTAATATCAGTTTTTGCTAAACTATTAGGAATTCACAATTTTTTTTTAATAATCAACAGCATTTTTTCAATACATGTGTACATTTTTAGGCCTATCTGCAAACAAACAAAAATGTATAGTCTTGATGAAAAAAATTAATATGAACAAAAAAAATACATGAAGACATGAGAGGTTTTAATGCAGTAGATGCTTACCGCGAGCAAATAACGATGCGGACGCTTTAACATTTGCTAGCGTCGACTGCAACGAGGTCCTCATTGAACTTCATTGAATGAGATCTCGTTGAAAAATAAAAAATTCCCAGAAGGCTACAGTCATTCCAGGACTACATTAAACAAACCAGTTGAGAATGCACAAGCTCGCATTGCCAGAGGAACACCTGGCTCGTCAATTATATAACATTTCAAAAAAAAATATTTTTTAATTTGTCGGCCATTTTGACCATGTTCCTTAAGAGATAGGAACGGTGTACCTGAACATTCCTATTCCACTTTTTTTATGCTAAATCCGAATTTGAAGTCAAAAGTCGAATATTCGAAAAAAGCGACAGACACACGCACACAGACACAAACATATACAAACATATAGATGTCATATAGGATCGGTGTTCCTGAACAATTTTATCGTAATAGAATTAACCAAGGCAATAGAAAATTTTCTCCCTGGGCCGTTGTTAATTTTAATGTAAATGAAACAAGAATTCCGCTTGAAAAATTGTTGCAATGAGATAAGGAATAACACCTGACACGAGAGTCTGCGAGTCGTATTTATCCTGCAATTCGAGCAGCGATCGTAAAAGGAGGATTAAATTGCTCAGACCGCGACGTTGGAAAAATGTATGAGGAGAGTAAAATGGGAGTTGGGTAGGCAATTAGTGATGGCGGATCATTCCAGCCTCTCATTTGTGCCCTTACTACGTAACGTGCTTTTTTGCTGCCTTTGTTTTGCGGATTTTTACAGATATTTGGTTGATGTAGTTGTTTCTAAGAACAGAAAAGTGAAGAAAATTTGAACTAGTCAAGTGCAAGTTGTGCATTTAAGGATTTTTATTAGTATGTGATACAATTGTATTCCTGAAGAGAGGTTAAATAATAAATGAAAGTTTTTAGAAGAAGTTTGTTAAATATTTCATAATTAGTGACCTATTTAATTCAAATCTATTTAGACGTAAATTGTCTTATAGATGGTTTGGAAGAGTTACGTACTTGCTTCAATTACGAGTAGTCTCTAAATTTTTTAATGCGAAAACTGCGTAAATAATTATGCAGAATAATACAATACTGTTTATTATATAGCTTCATTTTGTACTGTATTATTTTCTAATTAAATAAAATAATTAGGTAGACTCAGGAATTACTTTGCCAAAGTGTAATTTACAAGCATCACCCATACGATGCCACCTCTGCTACTAATACAGTAACTTTATCAGCTTATTGGTGACCTCATACGCAGAACAACCCTTAAGGGAGTTGTTATGTGATTGCAGTTTTCGGTGAAAAGGTACTTACCCAGACAGGCTGCTTTGATGAGATATATCTTGGAAGCGCTTCTAGCAGGGATGGAAGTGGAGACGGGTTAGTGTGGGGCTATAGTGCAAGTACAGCGTTGGGTAAACTTCTAGGCAGCTGAAACCTAAGTTAGAAGATACTTGTGTAGCTCGCTTTACACAATGCGGTGCTAATCCCAAAGCCAACTTACAGAAGTGAAAGCTAGGTATGACAGAGAGAGAGCATGAAAGTATGCGCACATTGAGTAAAATTTCACCAGCATGATGTAGAAAGAAAGATGGTTTGAAAGCAAAAGACTCGATGTTAAGATAAGAAAAGCACACTGAAAAATTCACGTGAAAGGAGAACCGTGCAAAGGACGTTATAAAGCAGATTCCACAAACAAAATCAAGAGAGGAACAAGCAAAAATTTGAAAATTTCTTGAAACTATGAGAGTAGGTAAATCTCAGAATACAAATACTTCTGACTTTGATCTGAATCTAATTAACTGTCATTTCTCTTCTTGTTCTTCTCTTGACATAAACGTAAAAACAGACACGTTAAGTCAGCTTTCTACGATATCCCCTCCAGAGTACTCTCTTTGTTTTCGTTCCATTTACTGATTGTGACGTTAAGAGCAGCGTACAGCCTATTGGATCGAATGATGTTGGAGTTGATTGCATTCGCCGTAAAATAATTATTCCTCAAATCGATGTTATTTTTCCTGTCGTATCAAAAATCCTCAATTTTTCTATTTCGACCGGTTCATTCCCTAAGTGCTGTAAGGATGCACATTTAATTGTTGTTACCTAAAAAGCCCGTTTCTTCTTCTGTCAATGACTGTGTGCTAGAGCGGTTAGTACATTAGCAATTAAGTTACTTCCTCTCCTCCAAAATATTTATAATCCTTTCCAATCTGGATTCCGTCCTGGTCATAGTACAGCTCCTGCGTAAATGAAAATAAAAAAAATAAAAAAAATGTGAAAATACAGTTAACGTGCTTCCTTTCTTTTTTTATTCTACAATTAAAAAAGGTAACGGTGGAAGTAGTTGTAAAGTTGGAAAAAAAAACAAGGAATTATAATATATTCCCAGTTTTAACTACTCTGTGTGCTTCCCCCATCAATTACTTTCACAGTACTAGCGCCGGCTGCTACTGTTAGTAGGTACATGCGGTCACTAATATGGCTACTTTGACGAGCTTGGTTGTACAGTGGTTAGTAACGTTACTTTGACACGAACGCTCGTGGGTTCGATTCCCACACAGGACAAACATCTGTATGAATGAACATATCTATTTGTATTTACGTGGATAGTTCTAAGAGCATTGTGTAAAGCGATCTACACAAGTATCTTCTAGCTTAGGTTTCAGCTGCCTAGAAGTTTACCCAATGCTGCATTTGCACTTTGCACACACCCACACGAACTCGTGTCCACTTCCATCCCTGCTAAAAGCGCTTCCAAGATATGCTTCATTTAGTGTTTCACACTATATCATCAACAGATAACTTACAAAATATTTGAGTAGTTTTAAAATACACTATTTCCTTGGTTTTAGACCTCTCGGTGAGATATTAAAGAGACTTTAATTACTCCTCCAACTGCCTCAAACATGACTCTGCAAAAACAAGAGAATATACAGAGAATATAGAGTAGATAGTAATCATCTTGGCAACATCGGTATTAGTACCGTGCTTACAATACCATACAAATGAAGTACCAGGCTACCATAAAACGTTAGGCAGTTCTGCATCGAGGCCATCTTGCGGAGTGGCCTGATATTCGGCTAACCGACGACGCTCTATTGGGCACGGTGCCAACTCCGCTGTCCATACACTTCAGGTCTGCCGCTTACACCGACATGTACTTTTATAAATATGCAAAACAAACGTAATATAAGGCCATATTTAAAATATATTTACGAAACTCTTGTATATATAAATCTGAGGCTAAAATAAATTAAAATTCAAAAAGACTATGTGACAGTGTTTTCGTATTTTAATTTATTTTAGCGTATAATATGTTATTATTTATTATATATTATTTATTATTAAGTGACATTTTATATTTTATTCCATAGATAGAAATTATTTTTATTAATGTATACGTGTCGAAGAATGTCGAACTTAAAAACGATAAAATTTTACATACATATCATCACGCCTGTCTCCCATTGGGGTAAGCAGAGTCTATAGGTGCCCTGTCGCTGACAGATCCGGGGCACCCCACCAAAGCGGCCGATGGAAATTCGCGGGCTCGTTTAGTGGGTATACCGTTGGGCAGCCAACGGGGAGTCCCACACTATCACCGGAGGCCACCCAGGCACCGGTGGTGTGCGTAACGCATTTTTCCCCGCGTCAATAAAAAAAAAGGCAGAGTCTATAGAACGCCAGGTGCACCGATCCAAACATACCGCTCTCGCTTCTTTTACACTCATCAACCTATTCATGCATGCTCTTCGGTTTTGGGTACTTTTGTTTTGGCCCTTTTTCAACACATCATCAATTTGATCAATCAGTGTGCGTCTAGGGCGGCCCCTCCCGACATCACCATTTACTCTTGCTTGATACACTTCTTTCGTAACTCTTTCGATAAAATTTTATATTTTTATTTTTTGGTATGGGTGCAATGAAATAACTTTATTAGTAGTTACATGGTATATATATTAGTAGTTACTTGTAGATTATAATCATCCATCCATGTGGTGAAATAAGTTTTTGTCTCTTTTATGCTGACAAGAAATAAGTATAAAAATACCATCTGCAAATTATGTGCAAGTTTCGGCTAAGCACCTTATCCATTTAGAATGTATTGTCCCCCTTTTCCCAAGTTACTAATTTTAATTCACCTATATCACCAAAAGTCATTATATTCATAGAATGTGTAGTAACTTGGAAAAAGGTTTTAAAAATGTTGTAAAACCTATGTCTCGAAATATTGTATAATGATAGCGTTGGCTGGTAAAAATGGATTAGCCTATCACCGGTCACCTGATGCCATTCTTTGCCATTTTCTGAGGTATGCCTTTTAGAAAGATAAAGTGTACAAAATAACTATAGTGTTGAATGCCGTATAAAGCAAAGTCATGAATAAAAACTGTATACGAATAAGATGAAATCACTAAAATGATCAGAAGGAGCGATTGGATTTGACAAAATTAGAAACGAGTAGATATAAACACTAAAAATTACACTATTGTTCAAAAACTAACGCAGAATGGATGGACAAGTGATTAGAAGAGAGGCGTAAAGGTGTGAAGCATAAGACGGAGGACTTGTCTAAAAAGGCGTAGGGCACCCCCAACGTGATGAGAAGTATGACCCCAATAACACACGGTCAAAGCACAACTACACTAAAAACAATACAGGATAGATCAATCTGACAAATAAAAACATCTACATTTTAAACATTGTTTAGCTCGGAAGCTATAAGTATAAATACAATTCTATTAAAATAGAAGCAGTGATCCCAGTGAATAAAGAATAGACCTATCATCCGACGGTCCCAAATTGCAATCATTGTGTCAACATGTACCACTAAATTCGTGTTTTCGGATTTATATACATATTTGTAATTATTACGAGCTGAGCGGTGAACGAAAACAACGTGAGGTAACCCGCACGTCTAAGAAATTATATTTCAAACGATGTGTGTGTGTGAAATATCTGATCTGATGATTTTTTTATACTCTGGGTTGTGAAGGCCTGACGGCAGATGTTTCTATGTAATAAGTTCTACCTTCTTCAAATCCTTAGGCTTAGTAGCGGGCCACACCAATCTTAATGGCTTAGGAAACGCTAGGAAGACCAAGACAATTACATTAAAATGATAAAATCTATAAAAGTTCGTTTGTGGATTTACGTCGTTTCTTGATAAATGAATTTGACAAAAATAATCTGTTTTATGTTGACAGATAACTAATAATTTTTAAGGTTTTCAATTTTCCCTTTTCAGAGCTCCCCTAGCAAAAGAACTGGTGACTTTGTGACATACAAATAATACTTATGGTATAAACTGGTTCGCCGATTGATTCTCTTCGGTCTAATTTCAGCCACAATTCATCTTTACGAGAACATTGGGTGTAATTTTAAACGCCAATATCGGCCGAGATTTCGCTGTGAAACCATTTTACAAAATACTCCACAGGTATCCGGCGCATAAAGAAACAACACTGGAGTATTTGGCAATTAAGTCAAAAATGCAACGTCAATCAAACACCAAGGTAGGGAGCGGACTGGTTTATTACGCTAAGGCTTACCTACATTGCAAATAATGCAATAATCCTCCAATATCCCCCTTTTCAAACTAACTACTATATTTCTATAACCCAAGGACTTACGAAATAGTTTACTATCTAAATATTCCAGAGTGACATATGCGTAAATTAAGGCCATTTCTTATCAGATTTATTCGCACGTTTAGCTCGGCTATGAGTTCGCAAATCCCGAAATTAATCTTTGGTCGAGGCGTCGGAGAACACGTTGTTACTATCGGCCTGGGGCCGGTGGCAGATATTGGAGGCAGCCCTTGTTTACCAATGACTGGTTCCTCCGACTCCTCTCCTGCATCTTTAAATTTATCGTCGGCATCGTTTAGCGGCTTTTCCAAGCAATCTTGTTTTTCCGGTAACTTGAAATTTGGCCGTGATAAGGAGTGGAAAGGTGTAGAAAGAATGCAAAATGAGAAAATGACGAAACAGATATACATTGCGAAAGTGGAAGGATGTAGGAGCCGAGGAAGACCAAGACTAACCTACCATGACCAAATTGGTCATGTTTTATCAGAAGGTGATATCAGGAGTCCTAGAAACTGGCGAGCGTGCATGAAAAGAGCTATGAATGTTAAAGAATCGAGTGCAGTGTGTAAGGACCGTGTCTTATGGTCCTCGGTTCTCTCTGCCTACCCCGCAAGGGACCTGGCGTGAAGATATACATACATATGAGTACTCAAGTTAAAATCGAAGTAATTAAAAATAGATTTTACGGGTGGCCGAAAGTGGATGGCAGGAGCACCCTGCAACGTAGATACTATCTGCGGTTAATCATAGCACAGCATTACTTTTTCGTCAGCTATCATCATATACACTCTGTTCGAGTTCAGTTTCAGCTGGATAACATTATGAATAAGCAAGAATTAAATGAAAGAAATTAAACAAGACTTCAAGAACTATTCATAGAAATTACGAAAAGAAGTAGGGGACAGTTCAAAGAATTTTAATCATACATTTTTAAAATAATACAAAACTCAAATCACCCGGAAAAAGAAAATTTACCAAATATAAATTATAATAGATATTCAAAAGTAATGTAAATGAAAAACGTAATGAAATTTTATTTACGGACAATTTTCAAGGACCTAAAATGATGTTTGAAAAATCTATTATTTCTTTGGCGAGAAAAAGCGGCCAGGCCGCAACGTTTCAATCTATACACCTGAACAAGCAGTATTTCGAGGAACTAAGAGGAGCTCTGTGGCATCGATGCGCGTGTTACTTTAATCGAACACGCAGGTTATACAACGTCGACCCCAACCTTTGAAAAACTTCTTAAGAGAGGTAGGGCGCATCAAAGCGCCAACGCTCGTGGGTTCGATTCCACACAAAAGAAACAATTATGTGCACAAACATGTCTGTTTGTCTTGGTCTGGATTGAAAGAGAGGTAGGGTGCATCAAAGCACAACCTTACAGAAAGACGTAGCCAAATAACAACTGCCTAGAGGGTTGTTGTGTTTCTGCATGTGAGGTCACCAGTAACCTCCTAAGGAGTTGCTGTGTTAGCAACAGAGGAGGCTAAGCGCGAGTGATAATTAATGTATTACAAGCGTTCATAGGCTACGGTAGGCGCTTTAGATCAGGTGGGCCGTGTGCTTGTATCCCTTCCGACGTTGTATAAAAAAAAAAAGTATGATGGTTAGCCAAATGAAATGAACAGGTTTCTTTTTAAACTAAAAAAAAATATGTTTGCTTCAATTATTTATCAATTTTTTCTATAATCGATATTTAGTATAATTATGTAGGAGAAGAGTCTTTTTCCTTCAGACATGTAGAAAGAATACAAGAAGAAACAGACATACAATGTAAAATCAGAAGAAAGTAGGAGCCGAGGAAGGCCAAGACTTACCTACCATGACCAAATTGATCGTGTTTATCTTGTGTGATGTCAGAAGCGTTCAAGTGTGCATGAGAAGAGCTATGAATGTTAAAGAAGCGAGTAAGGTATGTATTGACCGAGTCATATGGAACTCAGTTCTCTCGACTCTTAAATTATAACAAATGACAAAATAGTTGTTATTTCCGGTTCTGTATTACTAATCACCTTCGAATTTAATTTAAAAAAAACATTTCAAATTACTAACAAAATAGAACGACGCGTCAGTATATTCCCCCTATTTCACCATTGCGTTTACTGGTGGAACACGGGGTATATATATTTTTTTTTATTAATTCATAACTTATTAAGAACACAAAAATTATGTCAAGTACATCTTAAAAATCCCTGTATTCCCTAGATCCTACTTACTACGTGGCATTACCAGTAGTGGCATGGGAGATTTTTCTTTATCGGTGAAGATGATGGCATGTGTAGAATTACATTTCGCGTGCGCACGTTTTCATGCTACTCGTACAAAGCTCGGCAGTAGCCATTAAACAATACAAGTACAACACGACAATGGAGTCTCTGCCCACAAAGCCTTTAAGATTATTTTTGGGAAATTTCCTTAGATTTACAAATATATGTGGGAATTTTGAATAGTATCCGAATGTATGAAAGGTTGTATAATTGATGATGCGTGAATCCGAATGTGCTGTGTGAAAGAGATTGAAAGGTGTGCGAGAGAGAGGGAAGACGAATGGACGACGAACGACGTAGCTTAACTCCGCTGTGTAAAATAATTATTTCTGAAGTTTTTAATAAATCAGTGATACGTGCGCGATTTGTTTTCTATATAATTCCCACTCCCCACATATATTTAAAGTTACGTTAACGGGATAATATAGCAATAATAGGCCTAAAAGGTAGCCGATTAACTTGTGTCTAAAATTGAGGGTACTTTAGCTAAAGTATCCGACTACTTAGTTAAACTTGGCCAAACTAAGTCCAATGAAGACACAAGTTTGCGCGTCGACCGCTAAGAAAACCCCATTTGCTGTGGTTCCTCAATTCCAGAATACACTTCTTACCATCGCCAATAGCATTGGGAATCTCGCTGTCGATATCTCCGATGTTCAACACCGAAGTCACCTGGACGAAAAGGATCAAACTAGCATCCAAGAAACTGGGTGTGCTCTACAGAGCAAAGCAAGTACTATAGTGTTGTGCAAGTTTCAAGTAAAACCATGCATGAAATACTATAGTCACTTTTTGACTTGGGTTCTGAAGAGTTGTGATATGATGCAGACAGCTTGTTTTTACAACCGCACCGCTTGTCGACGGCGAGGAGTTCACCTTCATGCACTGGAACCGTAATGGCTGCGTACTGTGCGATTTTAAAGAAGTTTTCTTCCGATAACTCTCAAGTTGTGAAATAGACACTTAGCCGAGGGTTATCCAATGCACCACAGCATGGAGTTCTTCAAGAATGATTAGTAGGCTTGAAGTGCATACATAGTGTGCATATGAAGAGGATTATACAGTGTCGTCAACGCACGAGTAACACCCCTGGTGTTGCAAATGTCCATAGTTAATAGATTCAGGCGTTATTTTGCGAAAGTCAAACTTACATGCAATTTGATCCAACCTGCTTTGTGTGCTTCCGCCACCAATTAGTTCATGCGGCCTAGCGCCGGCCGGCACCCACCCACTACTGTTAGTGCGTGCATCATGCCGACGCTGCCATGGCTGCTCCGGTAGTCTCTGCCTCGGCTGCTGCGGTCGTCCGCCATCTGGAACAGAATCCGCATGCCCCCTCCACCACCGTCGCTGCCACGACTGGCCTGGTCGTCGCTGCGACACGTGTTTCGCCTCTCCACGAGGCATCATCAGGCGTTGTAGACGTTAATCGTAAGAATAACATGCTACAAGTGACAAATCCGTCGCAGTGCCGTCCCTTATATTGAATTGAGGGTGGGGGTGGATGGTGTGAGCGAAAAGATATTTAATAGTGGGGAATGGTTTACGTCAGTCTGTTTGTTCATGAGAGTAATTTTAGAATTTTTATGTTTATTAATTTCTAATTGTTCCCTAATATTTAGTTTTAAAATGTCCATAGGTTACGATAGCTGTTTACCAACAAGTAGGTCGTACGCTTGTTTGCCATATTAGTGGTATAAAAAAATTAATGACCGTAAACACCCCTGAATGACATTTTTTCCTGTTATTTTGATTTACCCTTCGAAACCCGTGTGGTCATATATGACCGCGAAATGTATGGGAAAAGGTATATAACGGGTTCTGAAGGCTTAATGACCAAACTACTGAACGGATTTCAATAAAATTTCTATGGGACTAATCTAAAGTTATATCCTTCAGAGTAAAAAAAAATTTGAAATAGGTTTATAAATGACGGTGTTCTGAGGTAACAAACATAACATATTTCAATTTTTTTTTAGTTAATAGATTCAGGTGTTATTTTTCAAAAATCAAATTTATATGCAATTTGATATAACATCTAACGGAAGCACACAAAGCAGGTTAGATCAAATTGCATCATATCACCTTTCGTGGTAGATAAGTTTTCATCTTTCTGTCTCCTACATACCATTCCATTTTCGCTTTTGTTTATCTGTTTTATCACTTTTGCCACCAGCAGTCATCCAGTACGTCGAAACCAATGGAGTATACCTCTTAAAACCAACACTCACCTGTTCAGTAATTTTAAATCTCCCAATTGCCATGAGAGATTATTCTTTCTTAAAATTGTAAAATTGCATTTCCCGTATGTATATTTCCAATAAACATACAGACGAAATTTCTATACATTTTCTCTTCTGTCAACCGATTTTCTTTGTTTTTGTTTTGTCCAGTATCTGCCGACGAGCGGAAAAATGCACACGAAAAAATAAATTTTACTCATGCCACTAGCAGGAGAGCCACAAGAAACAAAAATCTCCCATGGAACTACTGGTACTGCCACAGTAGTGCCTTGAAAAAAAAGAGGCTCTCCTTCAGTGACCTCAAGAAATATATCTCCCAAAACGTAGTTCGTATTGCCAGAAGAAGAAGGATTAAATTTAGTACACTTAATTATATTAGAATATATACCACCACTAGGCCTGTTAACGTAGGCATTATATGAAATGAGCTACGCAATTTGATAGATTTGATAGGATACTTAGCGTCAGATAAACACCGCATTTAGATAAATAGCGTTTTAGAATTCATCTCCTTCGTATCGATAGAAAGGTTAATGTGACAGTGCAAGTTAAAGCTGTCTGACGTTTGATTATACTTGTGTGAGCCTTTTAGGAGTTTTTAACACTGAAATATTATTAGTTACCCCTAATTTACATGCAATTTGATCTAACCTGCTTTGTGTGCTTCCGCCACCAATTAGTTCATGCGGCCTAGCGCCGGCCGGCACCCACCCACTACTGTTAGAACGTGCTACATGCCGACGCTGCCACGGCTGCTCCGGTAGTCTCTGCCTCGCCTGCTGCGGTCGTCCGCCATCTGGAACAGAATCCGCTAGCCCCACCACCACCGTCGCTGCCACGACTGGCCTGGTGCTACTAATTATATAATTATTTATATGTATAACTAATACTTAATTATATATATAAGTAATTGGTGGCGGAAGCACACAAAGCAGGTTAGATCAAATTGCATGTAAATTTGACTTTCGCAAAATAACGCCTGAATCTATCCTTTATTCCCATTAGTCCCCTCTTAACTATTACCCATAATTTTATTAGTGTGATCTGGTCAATATAACTGTTTGACGTGCTCGGTCGTAGACTGGTTAGAAATGGTTACTTTACCACCAAGGCTCGTGGTTTCGATTGGTACACAGGACTAACATAATGTGCATGATGTCTATTTGTATGTGTATATGCGTACGTTTAAAAGAGGTAGGGCTCATCAAATCAGCCCGACTGCGAAAGTACCTCAGACTCAAAGAAAATCGCAGTCAAATAACAGCTCCCTGGTTGTTGTGTTCCTGTGAGTGAGGTTATCAGTTCCTAAAGAGATAGAAGAATACTTTTTGTATTGCTTTACATCAGGTGAACCGTATACCTTCCGACATATATATAAAAAACCAAATTACGCGCTTTTAATGTAATCTATCTTATATGTAACTTACTACATACTTTTGTTTTGTCATCACGGAACTTGGCGGAGTCGTAACTTAATCTCAACTTACAAAGGACATGGGTAACTTCGACTAATACTAATGTGATAACCATTGTACGCAACTTATTTCTGTTCTATAGTATGTTTATAGCACAAGCATCTATGATGACAACGATTTACCGTTTAGTAACAACATTATACAAAAATAAAGTGTACTTAAAATGACAAGATGATAGTATGGTAGACTCGAGTTGGTAATCGAAATTGGAAGGCTCCATCTGTGTAACAAAATGTAAGAAGGAACTAATTTTCCCGTAATTTTATTTATATAGTAAATTCACTCGTAGAATAATCCTCGCGCGAGAATACAAAGGTACATTTAATCCTAGGCTAATGACGAATCGAAAAATAGTGAGCTCGATGGAGTCGTTATGCGTGTCATTCTAACCAAACACGCAGGTTAAGCAACGCAGACTGTCTATGGATGGGTTTATCTATCTCTAGTTTCTCCATGCTTCGGAGGGCACGTTAAGCCGTCGGTCCCGGCTGTTGTCGATAGATGACATTCGTTAAGATAAGTCAGTGGCCCCCGGGCGGCTTGAAAACACTGGCCTTCGCCAATCCGCATTTGAGGACCGTGGTGGAGTATGCTTCAAACCCCTTCGGTTGAAGGGAGACCCGTATCCCTGCAGTGGGATGAGTAAGGGGTGATGTGAAATGACGAATCAAAAATTCTGTATTTGACGCAAGACATATCAAGATTTTTCTGGTACTGTTGTCTACCCTAAACCTACGAGAACTCGGAAATTAATTCCAAATAGTAATTAGTGAATACGTGCACCGCCTATCATGCAAATGATCATTAAGCTATTTATCCGTCACTCTTGATCATCAAGATTAGCATAACACTTGTTGTCTACTAGATATTTAAATCATTTTCAGTTTTTTAAGGACTTGCGCACGCGTATGACAACAGCACCGCAATCCGCGTGATGTTGATAGTTAGGATTCCGTGGTGAATACTCTTGCATTGGATTCAGATTATAAAAGTACGAAAGTGTTTTTGTAAAGTCTTCGTTACGTAATATTATACAATAATCTACTTTTCTATATATATAAAAGCTAATTTGATAAATATTCATCGAGGAAAAATCACATAAAAGCGCTTCAATTCTAAATGTAATGTAAATACACATCTTATTTGTAAATATAATGAAATCTTTTGCTTTTATCTTTGATAATAATGAATTCTTTATTACGAATAAGTACGATGCTATCAAAATTATGTTTTCATTAATATAATACCATGTTTTCTAAATTATGTGTACTGGCTGTGTTGAGACTATAGGACTGTCTGTTTAAAGCATTGCATTAGGATTAGTACTGTCTCTTATTGATACATAAAATGACATTAAATAATACTTGCATGAAATGACACATCGGACGGTACTTCGGGATGGTGTCAAAGTATTATAGTACCTGTTACTAACAACAAGGAATTGTGTCCTACAATATGAGTGCAACATTAACACGTTGTCTGCCAGATACGAGTGTACTCGTAGTAAGAAACCCCGCTCTCAGCGCCAACTACGAGTGTATAACATAGTATAGACTGTGCTAAGTTATCAGCCCGATATACACATTGGAATCCTTTTGTATGATGGCAATAGATAATAACATTGGGCCTCGTATGAGGTGGCAGGCAACGTGTTCTAGTAAACTTTGATGTAGAAGAAATCTGGTATCTCTCCTCTCAGGTAGCGAAAGTATAGAGCGTGGGAGACTAACAGGTCAAGAAAGTGAAAGGTCGATCCGGATATGAATATACAACTAGTATAGCCCCTGTGTCAAAAATTAGGATCAGAAGAAACATTTCAAATTCGCTACACCCGTAGGATAAAGAAAGATTGCATGAATCATGTGGAAGGATCTACATCCTTCTACCTCCGCTACGAAAAAATGGATACGCCTGTTATTGAAACATTTAGATTATCGTCACAATATCTGCAACAGCAAAAGCTTTTTAAACCGTGGCTAGATATCATAGAAATAGTAAATAGTGAAAAATAATTACTTCTATACCTATGGTACCGTCGCATACGAGTGTATACGAGATTATAGAATTCGATTTTCACGACGTACAATCAATGCCACCGGGTGCTCGTAAATATTCGAATCTCAAAGAATTTATTTTATTAAAGCCACAAACACTTTATTAGGTACGGGAACTATCACGGTGTGAACCCCGACTGGATCCTTAACGAAACAGGAAAGCTTTAGAACTCTTGGCATTATTTAGAGCTTTTATTGAACTTAAAATTTATGCTCGGAATAGTTCAACGCTCAAATTATGTTTTACAACTTTGCCAAAAGTGAGAACAGCGTAGAATTTTCGTATTCACATCGTATATTCACTAGTTTGATAATTGTATTGCGGATGAGAAGTCTAGGCACCTCGCAGCCTAAGCTAAGATATTAAACAAATTTTGGTGTTCCAAACGTATTCTTACTACGTATATTTGCAAGTCTTGTCAACAAGAAATTTGCTAAATACGTGTCATGGCCCATAGATCCCAACACATACGTACAATTGAGGCCTTTAAGATTTCTTTGTCGTTTTCACTTATTATCCATTCCCTCAATCTATTAAAACTTTAAAAATATCAAGAATAATAATAATTTTCTAAAGTTTTTTGGTCATTTTACGTGGCTATCACAGTCATTGTATCTATTATTTAAAAGCCTTCTAATGCTGATTCGAAAAGTCAATAAAAATTTTATGTTATCAACTCATTCCGATCTCAGCCATGTACACATCACGATTTGGTGGCAAAGAGAGAAGGTCTGTCATCTTAGAGTAGACTATGGAATTAGATTAACAAAATGACTAACTTACAAATGTTTTTATTCTATTAATTAAAACTGATATTATATAATTGGATAAATTTAACATTTTAGACCTGATATTAAATCAGTTTGATCAGCTTAGCAGCAAAAGTATATGGAAAGGTGATTGAAAGGAGAATGAGGGTGAAATCCGATGAAATGCTGTGGGACGCACAAGGAGGTTTCCGAAATGGAAGGGGATGTACGGATAAAGTTTTCTAGCTCCGCAATATCGTAGAGAAGCATCTGGCCATAGACCGGAAGGTTTTCTGCGGTTTTGTGGATCTTGAGAAAGCCTTTGATAGGGTTGAGCGAAAGGAACTGTGGGACATATTGCCGAGATATGGGATTGACGGTTCACTGCTCCGTGCTACAAGGATTGCTCAGCATGTGTGCGGATAGACGGTGGCATGTCACCCTGGTTTGTGCGTGCATGAGAAGAGCAATGAATGTTAAAGAAGCGAGTGAGATATGTAAGGATCGAGTCACGTGGCACATGGGATTTGGCGTGAAGTTATAGATAGATAGATAGATATTAAATGTTTCATAAAATAGTTATAAAGTGTGTAATTAAATGAAATTATAGTTATTGCATTTGTAATAACCAACTAACCATATCAACTCTTACTCAACCCACTACAGGAATACGGATCTTCCTTCAACCGAAGGGGTTTAGAGCATACTCCACCACGTTGCTTAAATGCGGATTGGCGGGGGCCAGTGTTTTCAACCCGCCCGAGGTCCACTGACTTAGCTTAACGACCGTCATCTATCGAAAACAGCCGCGACTGACGACTTAACGTGCCCTCCGGAAATTCAAGATAGATAAACTCATCCATAAACAGGCTGCGGTCGGCGTTGCTTAACCTGCGTGTTCGATTAGAATGATACGCGCAACGATGCTATTGAGCTCATTTGTAATAATTGTAAGGTAAATATGTTAAACGTATATTTGCACGTCATATAGTTGTGGCAAAATATGAGTGCAATATCAAACAAGACCTGAATGCAACAATATTTTATGTAATTAAATTATTATTCTATTCTATGGTTTCCAATAGAAATGAGCAAGGAGGCTTATGCATATTCCTCCATGGCTTCTCTCGTATCAATGTCACGCTTTTCGTATGAACAAATACCTCGTTTCACCAGCTTCGCTGTGCTTGGTAAATCCAAGAAAATCTAAAAAAAGAAATCCTATTTGCTTGTTTTATCCTTATCTCATCTTCTTCGCTCTACTCTGGTATAAAAGTATTATTACAACTGTTTAGGCATTTTTTTGACCGACAACTAATTACAAAATAATAAACGTAAGTAATTGGAAAATTAAATTGTTTTTTTAGTAGCACACAAACATATTCAACTTGTGACGTACTCTCGGCGCCAAACCTTGATCTGCGTCAGGAAGTAGGCCACCGGTGATAACCATACAAATAACATGAACATCATGTGCGCGACTTTTTCCTGAAAAAGACACATTATTACTTTAAATAAGTAATCCTTGTATATATACAGATATATTTCGTGTATCTCGGGGAAATGGTTCTAACGGTTGGGATATTATTTATATATTTTTTTTTATACTACGTTGGGAAGCATACAAGCATACGGCCCACCTGATGTAAAGCGGATACTGTAGCCTATTAACGCTTGTAACATATTAAGTATCACTCGCGCGATGCCTACTCTGCTGCTTACGCAGCAACTGCTTAGGAACTTAGTGGTAACCTCACTCACGCGCAGGAACACAACAACGACTCAGGGCGTTGTTATTTGGCTGCGGTTTTCTGTGAGGTGGAGGTACTTTCTCAGACGGGATGCTTTGATGCGCCCTACCTCTCTTAATACCTTATAGAAGACTGTAGCCAGATATCGAATCCTCAGCTTCTGCGAGAGAATAAAGTCACCAGTAAATTCCTGAGGAGTTGTTGCCTTAGTAAGGGTAGTGGCAAAGCCACGAGTCACAAGATATGGCTTTCTGGCAGACTTTCATATGCTATGGTAACTACACACATCAAAAGTGTCTAGGGATCAAGCATTTTTATGCGGATTTCTTGAGATTGAGATGTGGCTTTGTAATAAAAAAATATATAAAATATATAAACGTATACGACACTGGAGAACCCCTGGACGCCAACAGCGATTAAAATCCTGCCAGGAAGTCCATCCTTATAGTGGTGGAACCATCATGGTATGGGCGGGTATTTGGATCGACGGAAGAACTGAGTTGATTTGGATCAGAGGCAACCTCAACGCTCAAATTTATGCTGAGACGATTGTATCAGACGTCATCGTTCCTCTACAAGTGCAAATCGGTCCCTTATTTCAGTTAATGCATGATAATGCACGACCGCACACCGCAAGAGTTGTAAGACAGACTCTCGCCGCAGCTAACATCAATGTCATGCCCTGGCCTGCTCAGTCGCCAGACTTGAACCCGATTGAGCATGCATGGGATATGCTACAGAGAAGAGCTCTGCCGAATATGGAGGGTATCCAGTCGCAAGAAGACCTTTTTTTGTTGTTGCAACGAACATGGGCGGCCATTCCACAGCGTGATTTGGATGAACTCATTTTGAGTATGCCAAACCGATGTTCTTGTGTTGTTAGTGTTCGCGGTAGAAACACGGATTATTAATTGTTTAATAAATAAATATTATAAATCCAATAAAATTTTAAAGAAAACTGTTATTTCAGTCTTTTTTTCGAACTTTAATGTTAGTGGTTCAAATGTCAAAAATCCCTTTATTATGAAAATGGCAAATTTCTTTATTAATGCAAAGGTGACTTGGTTTATCGTTACTGTAGACAAACGAAAACACTTTATTTGATGAATCCTTAAAGAAAATTTTAATTAATATCAATCAGGAGAAAAGTTATTGCAAAAATATATGTTGATCCCTAGACACTTTTGATGTGTGTAATTCATATCTGATGGGCTATATGCTTGTGTATAATATAGTACACGAAACAAAGTATTGAATAATTAGTCCTTCAATTCTATAGAAATTAAATAAAAATCAATTTACTCAATCCTCTTGTAACGTAAATTGATTGCACTATAGTAAACAACTTTGGGTACCATTGATAAATCGCAAAAAAAATCTATATAAAAACTACGAGTAGTATGTTAATTCATACCTACTTAAAATGAAATAAAAAGAATCTGCAATCAGTGTAATTAAATTCAATTACGTTTTGGTCTTTTTCAATAGACGTTTTAATACTATGGTAATTTTGATCACGGACGTTTTTAACTGGTCGTTATTAACCCTTCGAAACCCGGGTAGTCGTATACGACCGCGAAATGTATGGGAAAACGTATATAACGGGTTCTGACTGCTCAATAATTAAAATTTTGATACTATGGACATTTTAATATTGTAGACCTTATGAACCGAAACGGTTTTTACATGGTCGATAATATGCGAGTAACACACATATATTGTTGCTACGCTATGTTTTTTTTATTACTTATTTACCTACTTACAAAAACAATTACTCCTCAAGATGTATTTCATAAACCACTGAGATTTGCAATAAATGCATCTCTACATTAAGTGAATTACAACTGCGTCCCATTACAAATACAACACAATGCCGATAAGCATATTATGTTGCTATGCTGTGAAGCTCGCTGTCGCCCGTGGCTGGACTGACACATTATGGGGAGGGAAGTTTAGAACAGTTAAAATCGTTTCGCCGGTTTTCAAAAATGGGCTAAAACGAAAGATGATGAATGAATGAATGAGTTATGGAATGAAAGGGAAGTATTGTGTATGAATGTGTTATAATTTATTAATTCGCCAATAACTAAATGGCATCAAAATAGCCTTGCCCATGGCAGGGGTGCAAGTATTAAAATAAAGAAAAAAAAAAGCATATTGTATTATTGAGTTGAGGAACTCGGTAGCGTAGTTTTCAGTAACGCTACTTTGAAACAAACGCTTCTGGGTTCGATTCCCACACAGCACAAACATTTGTGTGCATAAACAATTTCTCTTGGTCTGGGTATTTTCTATATATCATAAGTATGTATTAACAAAAAATATATATTTATGTATACCTATTTATCAGTTGCCTAGTACTCATAACACAAGCTTGACTGTGACGCTAACTTTGGGGCTGAATGGAGCTGTATAATTTGTCCGAGAGGATTTTTTATTTATTATAAGAAGTATATAGTCTTAATCAAGTATCATGCTCAGTAGTGAGACACCGAATACTACAAATTGGACGATCACATCAATACATATTTTTTTGCCATTGAGCAGTCAGAACCCGTTATATACGTTTTCCCATACATTTCGCGGTCGTATACGACCACCCGGGTTTCGAAGGGTTAAGCAAACCGTGCGATTGTTTACCACATTAAGGGTACATAACGGTCGAAGATATCACCGCGAGTATGGACGGGAAAAATATTGGTCTTCTTACCCCATAGGAGACTCGGACACGTGGAGGCGTGCATATAACAGAGCCTACTTGAGTATTTCGCTTCAGCACAATAAGCGGTTTCGATGCCCCTCGCAACAGAGACGTCGCTCGCAACAAACCTGAGACGTTTCTCGCCCTTTGAAACATTTTATACTCTTGTGTAAATTAATAAACGTTTATTAATTTTCTAGTATCTATACAAACTAATGGCAATAAATAGCAATGACGATTATTGTCAATTTGACAATTACGTATTTGGAATTATAAATGTTTCGTCTAAATTATCTATGGAGAGTCTGAATAGACTATGGTACTGTTTACAATGTATAAAGGGAAAATTAATACCAGGTTCTATGGAGGTTTAAGTTATATTTCTCTGAAGTTTAACATTCATAGTGTCAGAGTATTAACCCAACTATGCTTCTCAATTATGGATTGGTAGAGGACAGTGCGTTCAAACTATCCATAGGGCTATGGACAGTTTGAACGCACTGTCCTCTACCAATCTGACTTACTCTCACTTACCTCAATGATTATATCCGTCTCGAATTCGAAATCGACTAATCGCAGTTCCTAAAATAATATATATTTTTTAAACCAACGAATAACTTTATATTAAGGTGTTAAATAAACTATTATTCTCGTGTTTTTGGAAAGGACATAAAAATAGGCCACATATATTTATATTCCTCCAAGCACCAGTCTAGCCCGTAGCGTTACAGATAAAGCCCATGTGCTGGGTAAGTTCCCGTGTTCGACTTTGAACAACGAGGAAGTTCTGCCACCTACTATCCCGTGGTGTGCTAACTCCATTGCAGAAATGTCAATAACACAGCGAGGTGTGTGGCGGATGTTGCTCTCCCTTAACATTCATAAGTCTAATTATCCAGTCATCACGATACTGGCAGTGATGTTGAAGCTGTGTGTTCACAACTTATGTATTGTACTACATCTTGTTATTCCACTGGGCAAATCTGGTGGTATAGATGGGACTAGTCAATATTCAAGTACATTGATGTAATCTCTCATCTCTAAGATGAACGTTTTTTGTTTATAGGTCTAAGATGCCGCCAACCGTACGACCTGTTTGGTGGTAAGTAGTTACCGTACACACTTGAAATGTCAGAGGTGTCACCATGATATTGCTGAACCTGCAAAAACTCATGCTATGGTTTCTAGGGGAAACCTCGGCCCGAAGTTCATTCCACTAGAAAACTCATCTAGAATCGTACTATACAGGGCCTTTACGGTTTTAGTCTGTGAGTATGAAATTCCAACCGTCCGCAAGTGATGCAGTTGTAAAACAAGGCTGATAGCATCATATCGAACAAATCCCCGGGACATTGTCTGTTATACAATCAGTAGAACACAAGGAGGGCAAAATCTCACCTTAAGCCCAAATGTTCAATATCGCTTAAATTCATTCTCAAATCTTATAACTCGTCTGTACACCAAATCACAATATCCAAAGTGTTATCCCAATTCTTCTGTCCATGCGAGACTTGTATAACAAAAATCTTTGCCCTAAACTGAGGTACTATTTTCTATGAGGTACTAGTTAGACACACCAAGTTAGGCGATATGCGACGAAAAAAATCTACTACGTTACCATGAAGTTATTGTGAAGTATTAGAAAATTTGTATTTTTTTATTATTATCAAATTTATAAAGGAGGAATTTAGGATTAACATCAGCAGAATTCTGTTTTAATATACCACTTATTTCACATATACAATTACATATTCATAGTTTCAGATGAAATCCAGTTTCGAAGCACTAAATCGCGATGCTCTAACACACCAAAATCAAATTTTAGTTACACACAAAGCTGATATAATAATATATCGCGAATACCACGAGCAAATATCGTTAGCGTTAGGTGTTTACTTCGTAATAATTACCCAGAGTTTGGGGCAACTCTGAAACAACCAGTCTTTTGGAAGTTGCCTGGAGGCGGCTTATCAACTTGTTACATTTCGTCAAACCTTTGTGCGAAACGAGCTTAGAGGAATCTATACGAACTCACATCAAAATCGTAGCAGGGTCGAGTTTGTACATCGAATATCAGAGTAACTATACAACGGGTGTTTACTGCAAACACGGGAGCTAAAATATACATTTTGAGTTGCGTACCAAAAGGGTAATAACAGAACATAGAAATATTGAATTGAATTGAAGACTCTCTGCGACCACGCTGCAAAGCGTTCGAAATGTCAGGTTCAACAAAATAAATAAAACACTTGCGATACTTCCGTTAAAAATTGTTTAATTCAATATGTAACAAACGCCAAAACCTAAGACAATACAACATAGAAATACTAAGGCTGTCTGTCAATACGACGGTCACTAGTTATTGAATAGGCAAATTAAAAAAAAATTAAGGCGCATGTGTGGCCGTTATAACAATAACAAAAAAAAAGTTGAAAATTAAATGATTATACCAAAATATGCTTTTTGTAGCGTTTTTTAAAACGATGACATGGAACCCTTCACCTCCTTCGACCCTCGTCTCCTGTATCAAAACCGACGAATGATTCAGCGTGTACACACAGTACTTGTTGTAGATTTCGTTATAACATAACAACATTTGCCATTTTTCAGCAACGCTGCCTTTCTTAATATGGAGTCTTGGGGAGAATTTCATCTTGCAATCTTAATAATTGACTTCCTTAAGTATCAAAACCCGTAATACGAGTACCTTTATAATGAACTTAAGTTTTCAACATTTTATCCACATTCGATGGGGTGTTCCAAGATTAGCACGTGTTCCTATAGTCTACGAGTACCATCATCATAGGACCATCGCTTTTACTGGCTGTTTCGGCTACCAAGCTACTAAGTGCTGAAACAACATACCTCCTCCAATAAAAACAATCTCATCGAAACGTTTAAAAAAAAACTATTAATATTAACCCTTCTAGAGGTATTGAAGTTCGATGGGCGCTTGTGTTTGGCATTACATACCGCGGGTTTGTTATAATCTTGTCCTCTTTACTAAATCTTCTTCATTATTCTCAATCCTGCTTAATTTTTTGTCTATTTACTGAGATCACCATAGTTTCGTACATTTCTATGAAATTTACCTGAACATATATACATCATCAACCTTACCTGTACAAAACTCAATGTAATGTACATATATACACATACATAGGTACATTAAATATATATATATATCTTATTCAAACATCTTGCCTCTAGCGATTCTTACTGGGTGATAGCTGAAAACCTGTGACTTGCCTTAACACAAGTAATTCACTTAGCTGTAGCCCTTTCGCTTCTATTAACATTATGTCTACACTACTTGTATTGGTACATAATTATGGGTCTTCTTATGTATGTTTATCTGCCTATTTTTGTTTCTGTATACTTATGTACTTCCAACATGATATTAACTAAATATAGTGATAAGGAGTGCGAGGAGCATGGTGCGCTTGCGCACGGACACTGTTCTTACACTTCTTATTATTTTAATACATTAAGTATTATAATCTTGTTGTACTGTACGTCTCATTATGTATCACTTGCTAGTCCGACTCGATCAGGATCATTTTTTTTAATCCGTCCTTCAAAAACACCTCACTTTAATACTTATTCTACGTAAAAACATCAAAATCGATTTGTGATCGATTTTGATGTTTTGACGTAGAATAAGTATCAAAATCGATCACAACAATAGCTAATTTTTCCTCCAAAGTCGTGGTCCGCAGGCAATTTTTATTGCCCGTGGTTCACCGAGATGGGACTGCACTGCTACTTTAGATTTTTTTTATACCACTATGGTGATACATAAGGGTACGACCTGTCTGATGTAAGCAGTTACCGTAGCCTATGAACACTTATAATAGACGGCCAAGAAAGATACTTACAACTAAAAAAACGAGGCATGTAACATTACGATTAAATAAAGCATTAAAAAGAGGTCCCAAGTGTACCGAATGACATAGTGTTAATTTTATACAAATTAAGAAATACATTGATAAATAACAGTGCGTGCAGTTTGTTACATATGAATTTATTTATTCCATTAACACTTGAGATTCAGGCAATACTTCCATTAATAAACATAACCGAACATGAACGTGATTCCCTCCCCTAAATGTTTATTGAGATAACTTAATCCCCCCATAATGGCTATCCTACTGCTAATCGTACCTCCGCCTGCCTTCAGTCACGTTTCAAACACCACCTTAACATCAATATTTGCCCATTAAACAGTGTAAACAGCCCTTGTTCCCTGTTTCTTGTTTGTTTAATAGCTATGTTTTGATTTAGTACCAATAGTTACTAATAATTTACAATTTATTATATTCGGAAGCTAAAAACTAACAAGGAAGTAGCACTGGATGTGAACGAAAGAAACATAATAAACAAATATAGTTTATATTTGCATATTAATACTAAAGACATCAATAAGCGTGAGATAATTACTTAATTGAAGTCGTTTGTATACGCTAGACTTAAATATCGACATAAATTGGAATTGAAATGAAGGGGCTTTCGCTCTATTAATATTAGTTATTACGTATTGTTAGTTTACGTTTTAGCTATTATGGTTTTGGATAAAAGTTAAACACATTTTACTAGTGTGTTTCTAATAACATATATTTTAGCATAATTATCAAATGTCAACTGGGGACATCCGTAATAGGGATAAGTTTTATGTGCAATGAAGATACGTATATACAAATCGTCATTACCGGTTTGTATTCATAAAAAAGTAACAAAGTTCAACTAGGAGTTGTTTTGAAATATTCAGTGATTGAATAATTAATCAATAATACATTTTGGTAGCAAATACATAAAGACTGAAATAGTATGTAATGAAGGTTATTCAATATTATTTAACCCTAGAACCGTACCCATATTAGAATTTCATTAACGGTACCCTGGGGTACAGATGTACCCCAATAAAAAAAATCGGCCAAGTGCGAGTGGGACTCGCGCACGAAGGGTTCCGTACCATTATCTATAAAAAAGGCAAAAAAAATTACGTTTGTTGTATGGGAGCCCCCTTAAATATTTATTTTATTATATTTTTTAGTATTTGTTGTTATAGCAGCAACAGAAATACATCATCTGTAAAAATTTCAACTGTCTAACTATCACGGTTCATGAGATACAGCCTGGTGACAGACGGACGGACGGACAGCGGAGCCTCAGTAATAGGGTTCCGTTTTATCTTTGGGTACGGAACCCTAAAAATGGATATACAGCTGCATTCTCATGTGTACACCAATTATAGGTACGTACAATTTACACCATAGCACAATAGTTTATTGCTTAATATGAGTACTTAATTATCAAATTGAATATAGTATTAAAATCACTACAATATAATATTAATAAACATAATTATCAATGTCAACCAACTGTAATGAGCGACATTTTACAAACCAATAAATCTGCATAGAATTAAAAAAATCGGCCAAGTGCGAGTCGGACTCGCGCACTAAGGGTTCCGTACCATTATCTATAAAAAACGGCAAAAAAAAAAAAACATGTTTGTTGTATGGGAGCCCCCCTTAAATATTTGTTTTATTTTAATTTCATTATTTATTCTAATAGTGAATATATAACTAAATATCCTGTGAATATTTCAAGCGTCTACCTGTTGCCGTTATCAATATCGAGCAAAAAAATCACGTTTGTTGTATGGGAGCCCCCTTAAATATTTATTTTATTCTATTTTTTAGTATTTACTGTTATAGCGGCAACAGAAATACATCATCTGTGAAAATTTCAACTAACTATCACGGTTCATGAGATACAGCCTGGTGACAAACGGACGGACGGACAGCGGAGCCTCAGTAATAGGGTTCCGTTTTACCCTTTGGGTACGGAACCCTAAAAAACAATAACAATTATAAATAACTTGAGAATTCAGATGGAGCGTTTAGTAAATCGGATATCGTAGTATATGAACGCTTGCAAATAGTATATAGTAAGTATGCTATACTTGCTTATAGTATCAATCGCGCCGCAGTGCCACCTCTGCTGCTAATACAGGAACTCCTTAGTAGCTTACTAGTGGCCTCACTCGCATGCAAGAATACAGCAACCCACCAGAGAGTTATTACTCGTATTTCGCTGCGGTTTTCTATGAGGTACTACCCCAGACGCTTTGATACGCTCTACCTCTTTTAAAAGAAAGAAAGAAAGAAATATATCTATTACAACCAAACATTGCCAATGATACAATATCCTGTGACTCTTAAACTAGGCTAAGCCTGTCCCATAGGAGTGACCCGCGTAGAAACATTCATATAAATTTGCAGGCGGCAATAAATCAGTTACAAACTATAATAAAAGCCACTATTATTGAAAGCATGAAAGGACATAGCTACATAAGACTGCAGTCTGAATGCAATTCAGAGGTTTACATGTATCCCCCATGCATGCGCTTACAAATTGCGTCCGCGTGTGTATATGGGCACTAGAATAAAAACACCCAGATTAAGACAAACAGACATGTTCATACACACAATGTCCTGTGCGGGAATCGGACCCACGAGATTTGGTGTCAAAATAGCGTTACTGACCACTGCGCCTTCGAGGTCGTCAAAGTTCTTATGTTAGAGCGATACTATTAAAATAGTATAAAACCGCACGCCACACCTATCTACATATAATAAAAGTAAGCATTTTTTATCTATCCATTCAAAAGGAAAGCCTCACGGTTTTTGTAGGGTGGAGCAAAATAATGAAATGTCCCTTCTTACTTCGCAAAAAAATCTTTTGACTCGCTTGTCCCCGAGAATTGAGATTGATGAATTGCCATGTTATTTTTACTTTAGAAGTAAAGCTAAGTTCACATGGTCACAGTTTACAGATATATATTTTTTGGTTGATCTCTAGTACCGATAGCCGATTGATTACGAATATTTTAATTAAATGCCCGAAAATTAACGTCTTTGATCGATTGATGATATATTTAATAAATTAATTATTATGTGATAATAACGATCGAAGCTGAATTATACATTATTATTACGTTTCGAAAATGATATAGCTATATTCTCACTTTTGCTATTAAATACTACTTTGAGCGAATTTTTCAGTAAGAAGATAATATCCCATCCATACTTCTTCCATTAATCAATTACCGTGACGTGCGTTATATTGATCTCAACAAAGATATGCAGTGTAGTGAACAGGCCAATTAGCATATATCCTCGGAAGTTATACTGAATTTAAATTTGACGTGTGCTTTTTTGGTAATTTGATTTGACATCAGTATTGTCTATGACCTTAAAATTTCAACTCTCAATTACTCTCGAGGTGGCCTGAATAGCAAGATAGGCTATAATTCTTAGAATTATCATCCTACAGTACGTTTTGGAATAACGCTCTTCAAATTATTACCATTTCCATTATTTACGTAGTTTCTCATACAAATCGTTATATTTTTCTATCACAGGTAAATACACATTTTTTAATCGTACAATAGTCAAATATAGACTAGCATTAAATAAAAAAATAACAATTCCATGTGAACGCTGCATTACATTTTTTCAGTTCCAGTGAAAAATATCCGGACAGGCCCATTACTTTGTTTTCTCGCCCAAATTTTATCCAAGATTTCAGAGTTATTATTTTAATTTACGCTTAATTAATTTTATGTGGGGTTAATTCGAATGAATGGCTACTTAAGCAGATCTGTTATGACTAATTAAATAGATAAATTAAATATTGTGTTAATTTTAAAATTCCTATACTTAAAAGTGACTTGACAAATTATCAGACTCACATGTACAATGGTTTTCTGTAGCTCGCAATATTGTATGTAAGTAACCTACATATCTATACTGTGTTCAATTCATCAATCAACTTTTGACAGACCATTCTATCTCTTTCCGATTTATCAGATACGAATCGAATCATGCTGAAATTGCACATATATGATTAGTTCGAATAACTATAAACGATTTTGGTATCTTAGAGGTGATCTCTGTTAATGGAACCATGTGGTGGCCTACCTCATGGCAAATGTTTTTTTTTATACTACGTCGGGAAGCATACGGCCCACCTGATGTAAAGCGAATACCGTAGCCTATAAACGCTTGCGATATATTAAGTATCACTCGCGGGATGCCTCCTCTGCTGCTTACACAGCAACTCCTTGGGAGCTTACTGGTGACCTCACTCACACGCCGGAACACAATAACCCTAGGGAGTTGTTATTTGGCTGAGGTTATCTGTGAGGTGGAGGTACTTCCCAGATGGGCTGCTTTGATGCGCCCTATCCCTTAAAACATCCAGACCAAGACAGACATGTTCATACACACAAAATGTTTGCCTTGTGCGGGAATCGAACCCACTAGCGTTGGTGTCAAAGTCGCGTCATTCACGACTGAGCCACCGAGCTCTTCAAAATGTTGGAACAGTTGAATGTTGGGCTCCATTTTTTTAGGATGTAAGTAATTCTCTTACATCTGCTAAACTAAATCTCATCACTGTCACATGCACGTTGTGCACTGCAGCAACGAGTCTCTGATGAAAACTCAAGCTAATATTACTGAATACTGCCTTTAATTTTATTATGAGCCACAACAGTATTTAGGATGTAAGGTGAATTTAGACAGTATTACAGTTGTGTATTCTAGGTTTCTTTTTAGGGTTCCGTACCTTAACAAAATGAGCTTTGGCATCCTCGGTATCCAGATCTCCAGCGATGTTGAGTACTGCACTCATCAGGAAGAGAAGGTCAAGCTGGCATCTAAGAAACTTGGTGTGCTCAACAGAGCCAAACAGTACTTCAGCTCGCAGCAAAGTCTCATCTGCTCTAATATTAGAGGAAAGATTATTATTTTTGTATGTTTGTAACGAATAAACTCAGAAACTACTGGACTGATTTCAAAAATTTTACTACTACTTTTTTACATTTAAAAAGTTGATGGAAATGCCGACCAAAATAAGACCAAGTTATCCATTATACACACACCATTACACCTTTGTATTAAACCTTATCCAAATAAATCATTACATAATTCAAGACTGTTTTGATACCTGTAGATACTTTTTGAATTATCCAAATTGGTCATTATATTCAAAAGATATCACAAATATAAAAATGTCAATCTAAACAAAATACTAATAGAAAAATCGGCCAAGTGCGAGTCGGACTCGCGCACGAAGGGTTCCGTACCATCATCTATACAAACGGCAAAAAAATTACGTTTGTTGTATGGGAGCCCCCTTAAATATTTATTTTATTCTATTTTTTAGTATTTGTTGTTATAGCGGCAATAGAAATACATCATCTGGGAAAATTTCAACTGTCTAACTATCACGGTTCATGAGATACAGCCTGGTGACAGACGGATGGACGGACGGGCGGACGGACGGACAGCGGAGCCTCAGTAATAGGGTTCCGTTTTGCCCTTTGAGTAGGGAACCCTAATAAACGCTGCCGCGCCGCCCGCGCCGCCGCGCCGCCGCCGTGGCCGGTGTGGCCCCACGCAGTGCAGCGGGCAATGCAGCTAGAGAGGGGGCACCGAATTGAGGAAGAGGGGCGTGGACATCTACGAAATAGGTAGCCGCGCGGCTCGTACGCGCGAAAAATGTAAAACTTAAAAAATATAAACAAAAAATATTATGTTGCTATTTCGACTGCAATGAAATTTAGCTTAGAGATTGAAGTCTTTGTTTTTAATATAGAATATTTGAACAAATTGAGTCACGGACGTTTTAATTAGCTTATTTTTAAGTGATTGCAATTATTTAATTTTGTTCTGCGTTTATCCCAAAATTAAAAAATATATATGTAAAAAATAAGATGAAGTAAAAAAATATTGGAAACCCCTTAAAAATAAAATACTTTAGTACATAAAGCTAAAAAACAATATAAATTAAATGTAAAAATAAACTTGAGAATAAAATAGATTTATGGATAAAAATATAAAATTTTATAAGAAAAATATAAATAGTAATATGAAAAATAAACTACTTATGTTCTGCATAAAGATCCATTTATTCTACGTTTTTCCTAAAACTTTAAAAAATAATTGTCCACCCTTGCGAAGCCGGGACGGATCGCTAGTGTTATATAAATGTCTAGTCAGACCGCATACCTATGGAGTACTGTACTTTTGGGCGGGGGTACCTGGATACCAGCGAGGACCTTGTGACTCGGTGCAAAGACGGGCTGTGAGGATCGTCGATGATCCTGAACTTTGAACTGAGGAGAGATTTTGCCTCCCTTTGCATGTTCTACCGATTGTACAATGGGTTGCTTTCCGAGGAGTTGTTCGACATGATGCCAACAGCCTCACTTTACAATCGAACCTCTCACCGATGGCTGTGAGTTCATCCTCATACAATGGTCGCGTACTGTGCGGTTCCAGAGGTTTTCTCTACTGAGAACACTAATGTTGTGGAATGAGCTCCCTGCGTAGGTTTTCCATAGGGACTACAGCATGGGGTTTTTCAAGGGGGTGCCCCCACCCCCCCATTTGTAAGAAAGAAATGCCCACACAAGGATTTGAAAACCATCGGTCGGTTAATAGGCTAATATTTTATCCGTATTGAATCGTACATACCTCAATAACATTTGAATTTAGACTTCAAGCAGTCACAAAGATTTTCTTTAGAACGAGAGAAGATTACTAAAATACGAATAATCAATTCGCACCTACTAATATTAATATTAATAATTAATTTAAAAGACAATTTAGTAAAACAAGTATCGTGAATTTAAACCAAAATAGGGAAAAAGAACGAATCCTTTTCAACTGCACAAGTATGAATGTAAAAAGCGGGCAAGCCACGCGTCGGGTATTTCGAGCGGTAATTGCGCGGTGGTCATTCACATCGGATTCTGCTGAGTTGAATTTAAATAAAACAAATTTGAATTTGACCCGTGCATGCGTGTGTTGTGGAGCATTTACTGTACTCGGTTCGCAGTAATTATAAGAAGGCACAGTTACATATAAAACTGTAGGATGTAATTTCATATATTGCATGGATCTTTTAAAAGGTACGGATTATAATTAGATCTAAGGAAAACAATGAATGAATTTATTATATATACAGAGCTTACGACTTTAATATACCACTTAGGTGGTAAAAAGTGTACGACCCACCTGATGGTAAGTAGTTAACCAGGGTAAATCATTTGTTTCTTGTCTGCAAAAACCAGTTCAAATCATTTTTGTCGAACCCTTTCTGTCTATCTTGCGAAAACTCCTATTAAAGTTTTCCATATATAGATAGAAAAGGGCTCATTCTAAAACATAATAATATAATTGTTTTTTACACAACGCAGAGAGACTTTTCGAGAGGCATACATGGATTTTTTTTATACAACGTCGGGCTACAAGCATGTGGCCCACTTGATGTAAAGCGGTTACCGTAGCTCATGAACGTTTGCAATACTCCTGTGTCGCAAGCACGTCGCCCTGCCGCTACTAACAAAGCTACTCCTAGCGCGTAGAAAGTTCATGCGTGAAATTTCTAAGTAGATTGATATTTATAGCGAGGTAAAGCTGACAGCGCGTTGTGCCCATCCTCAGAATAATGTACTCGTATGCCACGGAGCCCTTCTTAGACTTTAATATATAATTTTAGTTTAGTTTCATATTTAATTTAGTTATAATTATTTTTATGGTACCTATATATTAAGTTTATACTATAGCATGATTTATTATTATATATAAATATATAGTATATACATTAGATCGTATATCTTCATGTCAAAATTTTATATCTGAAAGTAAATTATCAGTACAGTTTTTTATACTACTAAGGTGGTAAACAAGCGTCCGATGTGCAAGCAGTTACTGTAGCCTATGACAACAACAGGGGTATCACTTTAGCGTTGCCGACCCTATAAAAATCTCTTCATGCCTTTCTTGAAGATCCCCATGCTGTAGTCCGTTGAAAAAACCTCGGCAGTGAGCTCATTCCATAACTTAATAGTTCTCGGTAGATATTTCTCTGGAACTGCATAAACGCGACCATTGCGGCTTCAGTGTGAGAATGAGCTCCTATCCGTCAGCGAGCTATGCGATTGTAAAACGAGGGTGTTGGCATCATATCGAACAACTCCTTAGATTACAACCCATTGTACAATGGGTAGAACACGCAAAGGGAGGCAAAGGAGGCGTCTTAAACTCAAGGGCTCAATACCATGTGTGAATTTAGGATCATCAATGATCCTCACAGCTTTAGACGCGCTCGGTGGCGCAGTGGTGAAACGTGCTGTTACCCTACTTTGGCACCAACGCTCGTGGGTTCGATTCCTACACAGGACAAACATTTGTTTGCATGAACATATGTTTATCTTGTTCTGGGTATTTTCTATGTATAATTAGTATATATTAAAAAAAATGTGTTTACGTATGCTTATTAGTTGTCATGTACCCATAACAAGCTTCGCCTACTTCGGGGCTAGATGGCGCTGTGTAATTTGCTCGACAACATTTATATTTGTTTATTTACAATCTAAAAAATGTCTAAAACTATATCTATTAATTATAATATATTAGTAGGTACATTGCAGTTCTTGGAGAATGGCCATAAACCCATAGATTGCTATTACTTATGTTCCATTGGTATACATCTTCTACAGTTTTGATTATACGTAAGAATTTCGCAATCTTTTGCTTTTTCCTATGTTTTTCTGTGTTTTTTAACAAACTTAACTATTTTCAGGATATCCTGAAAATATATGATGAATGAATGAATGAATGTTAAAGAAGCGAGCGAGGTATGTAAGAATCGAGTCACGTGGCGCTCGGTTCTCTCTGCCTACCCCGTAAGGTATTTGGCGTGAAGTTATAGATATATATATATATATATATATATATATACAATTTTTTTATAACTGGAGTTTTAACATTTATGTACAATGTTAATATTTCGGTTATAGTAAAAGTGTATGACAACAAAGTAACTGTCTCTTATGTTTCTCGTATTACCTTTTATTGTCGACCTGAAATCTCCTATCCTGATCGTAATAAAGATCTTCTCAACAAACTGGACCACCATATTCCAGTGTATGTTCCGTCTTCGTAAATTCTATCATGTCTCTTTCTACCCGTCTAAACCAATATGGCTTCCTATTCGTATACGTCAGCACTCCAAAAACTCCTTTCTATTTTCAATGTTTTTGTATCATTTGGAATACTTGAAGTGTACATTTCAAAAACCCTCTAATTTTCGTCTAGTTTTTCCTTAAGCTGTCGACTATTCTTTTTATTCTGCCGTTATGATGAATTTCTATATATTACAAGTTTAGCTACAGGTATTTGCGTAGAAATTTCAGTGGAATTTTTAATTCAAAGGAGTATTTGGAAAAACCCATAAATCATCTTTTTTAGGGTTCCGTACCCAAAGGGTAAAACGGAACCCTATTACTGAGACTTCGCTGTCCGTCCGTCCGTCCGTCCGTCCGTCCGTCTGTCACCAGGCTGTATCTTACGAACCGCGATAGTTAGACAGTTGAATTTTTCACAGATGATGTATTTCTGTTGCCGCTATAACAACAAATACTAACAAATAGAATAACATAAATATTTAAGGGGCTCCCATACAACAAACGTGATTTTTTTTGCTCATTTTTGCTCGATATTGATAACGGCAGCAGGTAGACGCTTGAAATATTCGCAAAATATTTAGTTATATATTCACTTTAAGAATAAATAATTAAATTAAATAAAGCAAATATTTAAGGGGGGCTCCCATACAACAAGCGTGATTTTTTTGCCGTTTTTATAGATAGTGGTACGGAACGTTTCGTGCGCGAGTCCGACTCGCACTTGGCCGATATTTTTTATACGACGTCTGGAGGCATCCACGCAGTACATGCATACAGCCCATGTATAGGTAAGTTTATATATATTGCCGTATATATAACATAGTTATTATTTATACGCATATATTTAATATGCACTGTAATTATAATAACAAGCAATTTACTTTACTTTCCTTCTTCGTGTGTATTTTTCTTACCGAAGGTTGCATGATTGAGATTGCAATTACCATTAAGTCCGCCTTTATAACGTAATGTGTGGTAAATAATGTTTGAATAAATTAATAAGTATTAAGTAGAGGCTAGTTACTGTAGTCTATAAACATTTGCAACGCCAGGAGTATTCGCTCCTAGCTGTTGCTCTCTGCTTATGTCGTGACTGCTTGCATTATCTTAGAGGTGTGCATAAAATTCCATTTATGAAGAATAAAATATATTTGGGTTGGATTGAATTATTAGGATACAAGTTGCTTTATCCTCAAACCCAAAGGCAATATGATCTGAGCGTGATACAACCTAGCCACTGACAAAAAGAGTTGATGTGCAGTTGATAAGAGATGGAGCATAGCGTTAATTAATTTGCAGCTGTGAAAATACCTCCTCCGTAACCTAACAACAACTCATTGGAGGGGAATTGTGTTTTTGCGAATGAGTGGGGATTACTAGAATACTCTTGAGATGTTGTGTTAATATCAGGTGTAGCAAGGCGTAATAGATACTTTATTGTACTGCGGATTTTTATACGCTACTAAGCTTGGCTAGGTTACTTCTTCTTCTTAGCATTATCCAGTTTCCTAATCCATTACGATTGGCGGGGTCCGCTACCTAAACCTAAGGATTTGGCGAAGATGCTGAATTAGAGATGAAGATGAAGAGCTACTGCCGTCAGACCTTTACAAACAAGAGGATAAATCAAACGTACGTGTTACCTCACGATATTTTCCTTCCCCACCGAGTAAGTGACAATTACAAATTTGTACATAAATCCGAAAACATGAATTTAGCGGTACATGCCAGAATTCGAACCCGGGACTAGTTGGTCACTAGGCCGATTCTTTATCAACGGGGCTATCGCTACTCAAAACTATGCTTGCCCCCCTACGTATATTGTCACGTCTTCATACTACAGCGTCCGAGGAAGTCCTCGGCAGAGAATCACAACCAAAACGTTCGCGAAAGAAAACCCCTCTAGATGCACACATTAAATAAATATAAATAAATATTGTCAGATAAATTCTACAGCGCCATCTAGCCCCAAAGTGAGCGAAACTTGTGTTATGCATACTAAACAACTAATAAACTTAGGTAAATATTTTTTTTTGTAAATTCACACTTATTCATACTCTATCTATCTATCTATCTATAACTTCACGCCAAATCCCTTACGGGGTAGGCAGAGAGAACCGAGCGCCACGCGACTCGATCCTTACATACCTCACTCGCTTCTTTCACATTCATTGCTCTTTTCATGCACGCTCGCCGGTTTCTAGGGCTCCTGACATCACCTTCTGATAGAACACGACCAATCTGATCATGATAGGTAAGTCTTGGCCTTCCTCGGCTCCTACATCCTTCCACTTTTGCATTGTATATCTGCTTCGTCATTCTTTCATCCTGCATTCTTTCTACATGTCCGAACCAACGGAGCATGCCTCTTCTTATTTTAACACCGACGCTCTCTTTCAGACCAACTCTGCTTCTAACCTCATCATTGCGGATACGGTCTGCAAGCGTTATTATATTATTCATACTCGTTGGTATTTATTCTTTTTATTGTGTTTTTATGTACAATGAAGATATAAGAAATAAACAAGCAAACTCATTATACGTAGAAAATACCCAGACCAAGACAAACAGACATGTTCATGCACACAAATGTTTCTCCTGTGTGGGAATTGAGCCCACGAGCGTTGATGTAAGAGAGGTAGAGCACATCAAAGCAGCCTGTCTGGGGAAGTACCTCAACCTCACAGAAAACCGCAGCCAAATAACAACTCCCTAGAGGGTTGTTGTGTTCCTGCATGTGAGTGAGGACACCAATAAGTTCTCAAGGAGTTGCTGTGTAAGCAGCAGAGGAGGCATCGCGCGAGTGATACTTCATATATTACAAGCGTTAATAGGCTACGGTACCCGCTTTACATCAAGTGGGCCGTATGCTTGTATGCCTCCCGACGAAGTATAAAAAAAATGTTTAAGTAGCGTTACAGCGTGTTTCACCACTGCGCCACCGAGCTCGACTCTAATGCATCAGAGTGTCGAAGTAATGTCGAAAGCGAACATAAAATGCTACTAAATAACTAACAACTTATATGGAATGCACTGAGAAATATAGTGAACATAAAATACCGCGAATTCAACGTGGAATCCCGATGAAAATCTTTTTTTTTTATACAACGTCGAAGGTCATACAAACATACAGCCGAACAGCATAAAGCAGTTACCGTAGCCTATAAACACTTGCACATAACTATACAAATCGAAAGTAGGAGGATGTAGGAGCCGAGGAAGGCCGAGACTTGACTACCGTGACTAAATTGATCGTGTTTTATCAGAAGGTGATGTCAGGAGCCTTAGAAACCGGCGAGCGTGCATGAGAAGAGCACATTCACGCAAGTGAAGCTTCTGAGGATCGTGTCATATGGCGCTCGGTTCTTTCTAGCTATCCCGCTAGGGATTTGACGTGAAGTTAAAGATAAATAGATGTATTCTTGCAATATATTAAGTATTAGTCGCACGATCCCACCACTGCTGCTAACACAGCAACTCCTTAAAAGCTCACTGGTGACCTCACTAACATTCAGGAACACAACAACCCTTTAGAGAGATGCTATTTAAATGCGGTCTTCTGTAAGGTGGAGGTACTTCCCAAACAGGCCGCTATGATGCGCCTTACCTCTCTTAAAAAATGATTTAATATGCAAATTATTTAGGGTGAAAACATAACATTGATAAGGTTTTTGTATATCCCACTAACTATCCCCATAATATTTCGTGTTACATCTCACGTTTTTTCAGTGACGTCCCCTTGTCTCTGTGTTACTTTCCGCGTATTTCGTTATACGCTACTATTTTCCGTAACCTTTAACGACGCCTTCCTCATACCTCTACTTATCTGTATTATTTCTTCCGTCTATTATCTGACGTACCTATACTTCTTATATTTAAAGGAAGTAGCACTTTTCTTCGTTCAATCGTGTCAGTTAGTTCCTGATTGAACATATTTATTATAATATTATTAAAAATGTGCATATAACGTACTAGCTATCAATATTTGAAAGAAAAGTACCATACTAGAATATCAAAAATATGAGAATCCGTTAAGAAATTAGAAATAAATGATGGATACAAATCTTGGCATGACTATTCATGATTGTTTGTGAATGTAATGCAGGGTTCTTAATATAAAAGTATATTTAAAATGATGTATGTCATAAGGAGAAGATAATACAAATAGGAAACAACTCTTATATACATTCAAAGTCCGGTCAAGAAAAAGTCACTATAACTAAAATGAAATCATGATAAATATGCAATGCACAGTTCATAATATCGTTCTTTATTTCTGTATAATACGATTTAAATTTGAATTACAGTCTCCTGCTTGATGTTTTTTTTTTATACAACGTCGGGTGGCATACAAGCATACGGCCCACCTGATGTAAACCAGTTACTGTAACCTATTAACGCTTGTTATATATTAAGTAAGTGTGTAAGCGGTAGAAGCCTCCTCTGCCGCTTACACAGTAACTCCTTAGGAGCTCACTGGTGACCTCACTTACACGCAGGAACACACCAACCCTTTACGGAATTTTATTTGGCTGCGGTTTTCTTGAGGTGGAGGTACTTCCCCCGAAGGGCTGCTTTGATGCGCCCTCCCTCTATTGAAAATTCTCATAAATAAGGTTCGGTAATTGCATTTCAGTGATATTGGAATATAAAATAAGAGTAATATTCTTATTCTGTTTTATATTTATCTAAATTTATAGGAATAGGGGTTTTCATTATTGAGTGAGGAAAAAACAAGCGAATGAGATTTATAAGGATCAAGTCATGTAGCGCTCGTTTCTCTCGGCCTACCTTGCAAGCGATTTGCCGTGAAATTATAGTTTGAGGGAAGAAAAATATTTTCGATGACAAATTTTTATGGTTACCAAATTTTTTTATGATTTACACAAATAATTTCAATACATCATTACAATTTTGAATTTTAACCTTAATATTAGGTCGTTATACATGAAATTGGCGTTTTGTCATACTGGCCACTTTGATCTCAAATATCTGGCGTTTGGTTAGGAATTCCAAATTCAAATTTATTTCAAACCATTCATGGTTTCAAGTTATGCACACTTAAGATTAACATTAAAAATCAAATCATTTTTTTCCCCTACGTTTCCCAAAAAATTAAGCCATAGATACTTTCTCCGGGAACAAATTACATAAAATTAACAATACTTTAATATCATAACCTAACTCACAAGTTCCGGTTCGCCATTTAAATGAAATTATTGCCAGTACTCAAAAGTAAATGAAGTACTCGACTGAATAAAGGCAGTCAATTGAAATTAAAAAATAATCTTCCATTTATTGCGCATAACTAATACAAATTACTTTTATTTCGAAATATCATGCCGACAGGGAGCTAAGTATTTGCAATGGTACCCGTGCGAAGCAGAAGAATAAAATTATTTAGTTATTTATGCGTCAAATACATTACATATATATAGCAGCTACCTATAATCCAACCGTAAAATGTAGGTCAAAAATAACCCACAATAAAGAGTTTTATAACCGTTTTTCTAGTAATTCTGGAGCTATTTTTAAACAATGTTACTTTTATTCAAATAGATAGTTGAAGACCTACAGATTGCAGCAGATTTCATTTGTGCACAACTACGTAATATTTCGAGTTATTGATTCATTTTTTTTTTACGCCATTTTATTTTTCTTTGACATCGGTCTGTTCACAATATGGAAAACTTAAAATATCGCGTTATTTGCGAATACGAGTTCCACTGTGGCACCAACGGTGCAGAAACAACTCAAAGGATTAATGATGTGTATGGGGAAGCTACTGTAAAAGAAAACACGGTACGTTTTTGTTAGAACCAAGGAGCAACGAATTCATGTGATTTTTTGTACGGATCTAGTTTGAAGGTCCTAGAAGAATATGGGCTACTTTTTACCTCGGTAAATATCTCACTTCCACGGTAAAACACCTTTTGTTTCTCTGTGACCACGAAGGCGAAGCCGCGAGCATCAGCTAGTGTTTATATATTTTAAACATTTCCACCATTATGGAATGCAATAAATATTGAAATTGAAATATGGACGCAACTCGCAAGAGGTAAAATCTCTTCTTATAACGCTCCGATTTGACATTTATCAACTCTGAATTTTTGTTATCCAGATATCTGAGATAAATACCTTTATATGCAGACAAATTGGTATCTGCGATTTCCTTTCTACCCTTATGGCATGAAACTCTATTATCTCACTAGTAATATTTCATATTTATGCTTATGTTTGAATTATTCTTATATATTAGGCGACGAAAATAAGACATATTGTTGGATAATTAAGGCAACATGCACTTTGCACAGTCTCTTCCTATGAATGCATAATTTGAATTTTAACATCATCCATCAACTATATGTATTGTCCTCAGACTAATACAAAAGAAACGGTTTGTGTTGAAGCTTCATAATATTGAAGACCTGTAATTGATTTGATTCCATGAAGAGTTAATCAACTAAAAATTTTTGATTTTTCTAGTATTTACTTGGACTCTTAGTTGTATTTTAATGTATTGCAACTTTTCATTAAACATGATACGAGCTACTTACAAAATTATAATATGTGTGTGGTTTGGCAAATAAATAGCAAGTCCATTTTAGTTCTTTTCATAAATGTCCATTTTGATCCACGTAATCATTCAAATGGCACATCAAACATTTTCAGTTCACTTTTGAAAACGGGTTAATTTAATTTGACGGGATAATTTTTCAGATAGGCGTATAACTTCAATATAACAACGACAATAACACTGAAGTGATTAACATGCAATAATCTAGAGATATGTGGAGAACCTGATACGTCTCTGCAGTTTAGTCTTTGCTCCTGAGACATATGTTGGAATTTAAGTCGGTGGTTACCAGTGAATAGGAGCGAAACAAGAGAACATTCAAATTGATATTGGGAATATAGTTAAAGTTAGATCTCGAATTTTTATGCCCTCGAAATTTCATCGTCTACCTCCCCAACTTCGAATTGGTGATGTGTTGAAAAAGGGCCAAATCAAAAGGACCCAAAACCGAAGAGCATGCATGAAGAGATTGATGAGTGTGGAAAAAGTGAGTGGGGTGTGTTTAGATCGGCGCATGTGGCGTTATATAGGCTCCGCCTACCCCAATGTGAGACAGGCGTTATGATATGTATATATGAGTAACATTATTAGGAAATGTTATATAGTTCCTCATAAAAAGGTTTCAATGAAATCGTCCTAGATATTTTTACATTAAGGCGCATTTAAAGAGACAGACGGAAAATGTAATAATTATGTTTTCACTTTTAGTCATACTGCAAATTCCTTCAACACAATTAAAGAAAAACGTCTTACCGAATCAGATTTTTTTACTATTTTCGTCTGTACATGTAAACCAGTATGTCAAAATCAATTTTACAAAACAAATTAAAAACAAAATATAATTATAAAAACTTGTCAACGATTATTTCATTCAGATTGCTTCAATAGGCAATCAAAAACTTATACAATCAATATAGAAACGCAGATCAATGTAGAAAATGGACAGATACTACAAAAAGGAAACAATTCAACAGAATTATTAATACTACATTCATAGCATAATCAATAAAAACTCAAGCTACCTTAAATTCTATATACATTGCAACTCACTGTGACAAAAAACTAAATATCGTTAATCAAACTGTTATTAGATAATTATATCATTATACCATACTTACAACAAATATAGTTACCTAAATAATGCGCGCCATATTTAATTGGTTGTACTGAATCTATACATCTATACATGTAAATGAAATTGAAGTGTCTGTCTGTGATTTCAAAATAAAGCCTTTATCTTAAGCTCATATTATTATTTTCACCTTACCAAAGCCTCAATACGCATTTTTATCTTTTTTGTCTGTCTGTCTGTTTGTTTGTCTGGGCTAATCTTCGAAATGGCTGAACCGATTTTAACGGGACTTTCATTGGTAGGTAGACTGTTCAGAGCAGAATATAGGGTACTTTTTATCCCGTAAATATTTAGGTTTCCTGCGTAAAAAATGAAAAACTGTTAAAATTAGGGTAACATATGTTCCCCTTCGGGGGACTTTGCAATTTTATTTTTATTATTTTCATAGAATACGTATTTTTTGGAACATAAAATAACTACGCATTTTTTATGTAATATAAATAAAATACATATACGTTGCCTCCTGTAAAGGTCAATAGATGGCGCTGTACGAAAATTGAATCGCTCTATGGTTGCATCTACGACCCTGAACTTTGTTTTTTTTAAACAGAAACAATTTCATGTCTACAGAGAAATAAAGGCTACTAAAAGCCCAAATCTCATGCATGCGAAGCCGCGGGCTTCTGCTAGTTATTAATAGGTGTACAGGTGTATTGTTGTTATGTACCTCATTCTCCCACTCTCAATTGAAATTTGTCTTTTACAGAGAGGAAGCAAGCACATTGAAGGTCATTCCACACTAGTACTAGTAGGTTAATAGGCTGATTCTTATTCACCAGCATTAATTGCTCCTATTTAATGTCACCCAAGGTATGTACACCCTGTATTTGACCAAAATAAACTATGAAATGTCCATAGGTCAAAAGGTTAGTGAGGGCAAAACTTTTACTACGGTTCCAATTTCCACTTTATTTTACTGAAAAAAACCTATCAAATACGAACGTGATTCATGTCGCATAGCGCGTTCAATACAAAATATAATTTATAACGTTATATTTCTTTTGATACCATAACTCGGTAACAGGTTAGGAATGTCGTTTGTTCAAGAAACTATACGTAATAAACATTATGATAGCATAAAATAGTAATGGCATATATAAAATTATAACTGTATAAATATTATTTTTTATGTTATAACTCGTTTACTGTATATTGGGGTTCTTCTTTTTCGAAGTGGTCTTAAATCATCATATTCATTAACATCAAACTTCAAACTTATGGTTTAAATTGGAAATGGAATAATATTATTTATTTCGAGAGGCAACTCTAACAAATATAATTTAAAAACTCATTTTATTGATAAAGAGATTACAAAGGCAAGTTGAACGAACCCAAGTTAGATATCAATCGAGTTGTACTCTCAAACCGAGGGTTCCGTACAACTATTTACATTTTATTCAGAAAGACCAAGCAAATATTAAATGCGGCATTGGATCGAAATATACCTTTACCTGCCACAGTCATTTTAATATCTCTCTGCCTACCCCGCAAGGGATTTGGCGTCAGATTATAGATAGATAGATATTATAATAACATGATTGTATCTTATTTTAATTTTATTTCGTTTAGTAAATATATTCAGGTGTTATCTTGCAGTTCAGTTCAAATCATGAAATTTGCAAATTTACCTATAGGCAATTTTATTCAAATTAGTTTTTGTGCTTCTGCGTCATTTTCAGTCGATATATGTTTGTGTTACATCTGTCTCTCTCCATGTTAAATAATAATAAAACAAAACATAAATGTATTTATAAAGTACGTATATTTTACTTAGTACCACGAAATTTGATAAAAACCAAAGCCTTATAGCATTAAATAAAATCTAAAAATTCCATTGGGATACTGTATATTTATATGGCAAACAATATATGTTGTGTAGTTATTAAAAACAATTTATATGGGCGATGCAAAGCCTAATATTTAGTTGCAGACGTTATTTTGCGAAAGTCAAAATTACCTACAATTTGATATAAGCCGCTGTAGTAACCCAAAATGACGTGGACTTGATACTGCTGGTGTACAGCCTGTAATGACCTAAAACGATCGTCTAGTTTTGCTTCATTTGTTTAGAATTTTAATTATTAGCGTGAATCTATAAACATTAAGAGCGGTTCAGAGAATTGTTTGTTAGTGCGATTGTTGGTACGCTATTATGGCGTGGATAACAGTTCTTTGTGAAAGACTTGATAGAAGCTTCTGAAACCTTTACTGACCAGGATATTGCTATTAGGTCTTAAACCTTTAGCTAGCCTCAGCGTCTGCGCAGTTTTTATAATTGGTGGTCAGGTAAATTTCCTCTGACTGTGCTGTAATCAGCTTACGCGATTAATATAGTGACTTCTATCATTATACCAATCTCGTGGGAGTTTGAATTTTGTGTGCGCTATGTAAATTATTATACTTATTTTAAGTATCGTGTACACTATCGTGAATTATCCTTACAGGATTATCGTGGCATGTTTTATAGGCTGGGCAATCTCACATATGTGTATTTAAATGGTCTGAGTAAACAGTTCAGAGCCGTTAGCGATTCTAGTTAAGTATATAGAGATCGGGCTGTAGCGTAATTTTGCCACGATTGGCTAGCCAAGAGAGCGGTCTCCGGCTGGAACAATAGCATGCACTTATCAATCCCGTAAGATACACTAGTAAGATGCTAAAAGTTATAGGTACTCTGCCGCCGCTAAAAAGCGCGTATAAATGGGTCTCCTGGTTTACACAAGTTCGCCACTCATAGGCACCAACCAAAAGCCCATCGCCTCAGCGAGACTGTATGAATGCGGTCATCCAACCTCGCCTACACCAGAGGTACTAAGCAAGACTAAATTTAAATTTGCAACTATGCCACAAATTTAGGCATAGGCGAATGTTATTTACTTTTATTCGCGATCGCGAACGCTTCCTGCGGGGAAAATCAACACACACAATAAACAAATAAATCTTAAATCTACACTTATCTGCCTGCAGGTCAGCACACTAGGCTTAGAGCTGCGTCCCGCGAAGAACTCGTGGTCTCGTGCTGTGCAGCGAGGGTTCGGGCGGCCGTTGGCTGTCCCCGGCGGCGTCGCTACCCTGGTCTCGGCGCCTTCGCGTTTCGTGGGGAGTTGCGGACTCTCGACCCTTTAAAACTTATCTCTAACACTGTTTAAAATTTCCAAAACAAAAGAATTATTATGATACGAGCCGCGATATTCGAACGACCGTGCCGCGAGAACTCCCGAGAACCGAATGAATCGCCCAGTCGTTCGCTTCCTACTCCCCTTCCCCGCTCCCCGCCTCATGCGCTGGGTGACGCTCACTCTGATTGGCCAACACCACCATCGCATAGTAACAAGCAACAAGCTCGCCGCATACCAACTGTACTTCCCAGCATGCACGTGTGCTGTCAAACGAAAAGCCGCCCGTTCTCAGAATAATACAAATAGATATGCCCCTTCCTTTGTTCTCGTTGCCTTTTGTTATCGATAGCTCTAAAGTCGCTTTGTACTTAATTGGAGACACTTGGCGCGTCCGTCCGGGGTTTTCCCAATTTTATGACGTCCGCCCCGCGGCATAGCTAATTATTTATTTTCAACGCTCAAATGCAAAATTACGAATTTCTGTTACCATGCATAGTGTATTCCCTTCATTCATGCATTTATTGTACTACATGCGATTAGAACTGCCCGAAATTACGCTATTTGAAATTTCGCACACACGCTATCATATGTGAAAATACGACCCTTGATCATAAATATATGCATAACTAAATTCGTCATCAATTCCACAATATAACTCTTCAAGATATATAATCTACGTTGTATCATTACACCGCTTTGTGTGCTTCCGACACCAATTAGTTCGTGCGAACTAACGCCGGCCGGCACCCACGCACTATCGTTAGTAGATTCAACATGCCATCGCTGTCATGGCAGCTTCGGTAGGCTCTACCTCGGCTGCTACGGTCGTTCTCGCGATTGCCCGCCATCTGGAACAGAAACCGCATGCACCCACCACCGTCGCTACCAGGACTGTTCTGGCCGTCGCTACCAGGACTGTTCTGGCCGTCGCTGCTACACGTGTTCGCCTCTCCACGAGGCATTCTCAGGCGCTGTAGATGTTAGTCGTTAGAATAACATGCTACAAGTACATGGACTTGGACGACCGCAGCAGCCTAGACAGATACTTTTTTTTTATACTACGTCGGGAGGCATAAAATGCAAGTGGCAATGCAAAAAGGCAGTGGAGCATTCCTTAATGCAGTTATTGTAGATCAGTCGAGATTTACATTCATATGACGATTTTCTCTGGACAGCTGTTAAGAAACTCTTAAAACAATAGGGGTTAAACTTTGAAATTGTCGTTTTATAGTAATAGATATTTTGAATTGACATTAAACCTTCGTGATGTGATATTTTCGAGTAACACTTTTTCCTATGATACCTGAAATTGTTTCTTTTAAAAAATGTGCAACATGTGAAGAAAGATGGATACTTCGAAAATCCGAGTAAATTTTGAATACGAGTTCCGACGCGGAACTAACGAGGCAGAAACGGCTCGCAATATCAATGCTGCGTTTGGAGAGGAAACTACTAATGAACACACCGTGCGCTTTTGGTTTAAACCGATTCGAGTCCAACTACCCAGGAATTAGCGGCATGGTTTAACAACCTACAATATAGACTCATTTGCATCAAATCAATAGGATAAAAAAATATGAAAAATGCGTGCCTCGTGATTTGACTGATCTGCAGAAAGAAACATGTGTTACCGCCTTATTGAATCGGTCCAGAAATGATGGAATATTGGATGGAATTGTGATATGTGACGAAAAGTGGATTCTTTACGACAACCGTAAGCGAAAAATGAAATGGCTGACCCCAGGTCAAACGCCGCAACAGTGCCCTAAAGCAAAGCTTACCTATAAAAAGGTAGTGGTAACTGTTGGTGGTCTCGTCATGGCGTTATTCACTATAGCTTTCTCACGTCTAGTTAAGCAATAATAGCTGATGTTTACTGTCCTGAATTTTTAACAATGATAGTGAAACTGGCAGCCCCGACTCGCGAATCGATCTTCACCATTATCGCTCCGTGATAACGCAAGACCTCACACTGCACGAGAAACCGTTGTAACTCTATAGGAGCTGCAGTTAGAAACCATACGCCATCCTCCGTACTTGCCAGACCTTGCTCTGACTGACTACCATGGTTTTCGTGATTTGGACAATTTTCTAAGTGCTAGAAAAATTTCTTTCACCAGTACAAAATGCTTTCACACAGTTTATCGAATATAATAAAAAAAAATCCCGGAGTTCTATCGCAAAAGCATAAATAAACTTCCGATTATATGGCTGCGATTTATAGATAATGGTATCGGTCAGCTTTTTTCTCTCTGTCACATTTTATACTACATTTGCTTTCTATTTCCAGTTAACTGAAAAAAAACCAAATTAATAATTTAGCAATTAAAGAATCATTACAAGATACTCCATAATTAGCAAATCCATCAAAAATAATTATATTTTTATTAATTTGCATATTTTTTTAATTAATCATAATTTCGAAAATGAAATTAGTGTCAGAGTATCTAACAATGCTCCTTTAACATCAATGCTCGTCGGATCGATTACTACGATTCCCATGCATGACTGTTTGTCTTGGTCTGGGTGTTTTCAAGAGAGGAAGGGCGCATCATAATAGACCGACTGGGGAAGTAGCTTCACCTTGCGGAAAACCGCAACCAATGAATAGCTCCATGGAAAAAATTGTTGTGTTCCTATGAGTAAGTGAGGTTATCAGTAAACTACTAAGAAATTGTTGTGTTATCAATAGAAGTAGCAACGCGCGACTGATACTTAACCGCTTTATATCAGGTGGATGCCTCCAGACGTTTTATAAAAAAATGCCATTGGTAAAGACAGAATGTTGAAAGAAACTTGTCAATAAAGCTTATTTTTTTTTTAGATCGTCGTTACAATCGATTTGGTTACTATAGAAAATAAATTTCCAAAATCACACACTACCGTAGTAACAACGCTTGCTCTGTTTTACTCCTTAAATTTATTATGCTAATGTATCCTGATTCATTGTAATAGTCATTTGACAAGCTAGATAAATTACAATATACATGAATCAAATATGTCTTCTTCTCCTATTTCTTAGGGTTATACATTTCCCAATCCACTAGGATTCCCTACCTAAGCCTAGAGTTTTGGCGAAGATACTGATTTTTACATGGAGCGACTGCCGTCAGACCTACAACAGCCCATAGGGAAAATCAGACCTTTCTTAGGTTAGATCATACGTCTTTCGAAATATGATTTCTTGGACGTGCAGGTTCCCTCACGATGTTTTCCTTCACCGCCGAGCAAGTGATTATTACAAATATGTACACAAATCCAAAATCACGAATTTAGTGGTACACGCCAGGACTCGAACCGGAGACCTGTTGGTCGCTAGCCAGTTCTTTACCCACCGGGCTATCACTGCTCAAATTAATCAAATACGTATTTGGCTTTATAAAATGCGACAATGTTTCAATGTATCTATGTATGGTTAACACAGACATCTGTGTACTTAAATAAATTTATATAATGTGGGACTTAATACGTAATTTAGGTTAAAATATTATCTTTGTATTCGCAGTCCGCCCGTGACCACGGCTGATGCAACTCAGCCGAAACGTCGGGAAATACAAAGGTAATATTTTTACCTAAATTACGCGTTAAGCCTCGTATTATATAAATTTATATAATTATGCAACGCGAAAATCTCTATACTTGTTTTTCTCTTCAATATTTTATTTAATCCGGTGACAGCTGTTTACTTCAGACGAAGATTTAGATTTTGTGATGTGGATTAGCATGTGCTTACCTGTGGACAACCAATATTATACATAATTCTCAATAGCAAATTACTCCTATGGCAAGTGTTATCAGTTTATGCGGCACAACTCTGGAATTCTTTGCCACTGGATATTAATAATGATTGGCTTCCTCAACAACCTCCCTTAGAGTTTAATACGATTTTTGCACGAATGTATTTCGGTAACATATACACCTAGTTTTCAAGCCGCTGAACTCCTTTGGAACACAAATTTACATTTGCAAGTAAATAAGAATCAAAGTTACAGAAACACTTTAGCAAATAACTACCGATATAAACCATTTAACTTGGTAAATTCGCATGTTTGCCGTAACCACACACAGCAAGGGAACGAGTTGCTGTTAGATGTCGACGTCGTATTTATCTTGAAAATTTAACACGGTAAATCGAGTCGGAAGATTAGGATGTGATTAAAAACTGCTTACCATTTTACCTTTTTTTGAGTGTAGAAATACGTAATTTGTCAAATAGCAGAGGAAGCGTTGATTTAACTCTTAAAATGTCTGGTGGGTCTGACAGACCCGTCACTGACCAAACCCACTGCGCTCCTGAGTAGCTTCTCGATATATACTAGCGGCCATATTACCGCTCTTCTTGCAAGGCGCTAAGCGAGTAACACGCATTATTGTATGCGCTCTGGTCTGCGGCACCCAACCTAGCTTATTCGATAGTAATTATTTTTGTTTTTATTATATATTATGAGGCAAATTAATAACATAGATAATATTTAGTTAGTAACGACAAATTTTAAAATAAGATTTGGATAAAAATGACGATGTGACTTTTAATGAAAGTGAAGTGGAAGGGAGAAAATTTACACAAAAATAACCTCTCGTATCGGTGAACCCTCAGAGTCACAACTCGAATGAAATAATCCTGCTGCAAAAAGAGCCTTTTTATTTATATCTTTCCAAATAAGATCGCAAGTCTAAGGAGTTACACATGAGTCAAATTTGCCTGGAAATATGCTGAGTAACCAATATTTTTTTTGTATTCAAAGATCTATAAGTTGATTTTTCTGTGCCTTTAATTAACGTGAAGTTTCATTTAATATCAAGTGTTAGAGATTTTTCATTATGTTATTAAGATTTTCTAAACTTTAAAACAATTTTCAAAACAAATAAAAAGTTTATTTTTTTTAGATACATTAAATAACAAACAAAAAAAGCTACTGGTGCGACAGATCCACCAGGCAGCCTAAGGACTGTATAAGTATCTCATTATAATTTCTGGCGTCAAAGCCTACCTTAATGTAAATATAAAATAAAAGTATGTGTGTGGGCAGCGGCAGAGCAGAGGGCGTGGAAGATTCTAGGCAAGGTGATCAGCGGCTAGTCTGCGTGCAGGGCGTGAGTTCGAGTAATTTTGCAGGCCAAAACCAGGAAGTCAATAATTAGTCGGTTTTAAATATAATAGATAAAAGAAAGAAAGAGCGCCACCTGATTTAACCTAAACTTATCAGGAAAATAAGACAAAGTAATGCACAAACTTGTATAAAGAGAATGTAGTCATGTATTTATTCTTTACAATCGCTTTCAGATTTTTTAATGAAGATTCAATTAATGGGAAACATAAATTAACTTTCACTATGTCTATATCGTACAAGCATATTTAAATATAATTAAAGAGTAAATAAATCTCCATTCATATGGACAACATAATATATTTATATATTCATCTAGTTTAGATTGTCATGCTTTAAGCTGGATTACACATATACTAAGTTTGCCTACTGCATTAGGCCTATGTAAATACATGAAGTCGTACACTTTATAAAACAGGCGTACATTTGTACAGATCTAGTTACGTTTTGAGTGCATTATCGGGCCAAAACATTCACCTTTTACAATTAGCACTTTATAGAAAATTCCGAAACATTAAAACGATCACCTGATTGTAAGCAGAGCTTCGGGTATGATGACAAGAAGACCAGCGCTGCACTTGTTATCCATGATAGCAGAAATACAAGCCGTGGGCCAGCAGCGAGCAATTATGCGACCAAGAACCACGCACTACGGGTTGCGGTGTGCGAATATATTGTGGCCAGCGAACTGGAATTACGACCAGAGAATTGCATTGCGCCTGCGAATTGCCACCGAACCTTAGTCTGCAATTAAAAAAAAGACAACGTAATGGTTACTTTTTTTTTAGTTATCATCTGATATCAAATTACCGGGAATGAAAACATCCTCTGCTTTGCGAACTATTGCAAATTATTCAGACATACTTACTCAGTATAGACAGTTCAAAGATTACATCCAATTTCTGTAGGTAACGCGATGACGCCATGTTTCTTGATTGAAATTTTGATTTATTATATTAAATCCTAAGGGTTAGAACCCCGTGTTAACTTATTGGTTTAAAAGCCATATTGGATGGCCGAGTCCACTACGACTCGAAGAAATTAACTTCACATGTTCACATATTGAGTCCTTCTGCCAAAAAAAGAGTCTGAGAAATAACGTGACTTCTACGCCCACTCCAAATCTATCTATCAAACACAAATCTATTAGTTGACAGCTACGTGTTGCCATTACGATGAATTAATCTTCTTTTTAAATTCTTCTCAAAAATTCCGTCCTATAATTTTCTATAATAAAGGATATTTGTGGAAAACAATGAAAATAAATAAACTTTGATAATGCAGAATTTTAGAACTGTTGTAACAACAAGAAAAATCAAACTAATGAAAGCAAAGAATTAAATTAATTAGAAGCGACTAGAGGACAGCACTTAGCTAGACTAAATGCGATCGATTTAATGTATTTACGAATCAATAGATGACGCTGGTAGCAACAAAATTCGTATCAATATGCAAGCGTAGATTTGCACCGTAACAAATGTAAATACTGCATAGGTACTACTGATTAGTGAATTAGATTCAGGTGAAAGTGATCCACAATTACCGTTAACGCCAACCCAAACATAATGATGCTATTACTAGAGAAAAGAGATACTGAAATTAAAGATTATAAATAATCTTATCTGTAACTCACATCAGAGTAGCATTAATAGATTTTCCGTTTTGTTCTCCCAGGTATGAAACCCTAAAAGCACGCGTAACATTTCTTTCAAGTGTCGACATTGTGTTACACAATTGCTTAAACTTTCACCAGTTAATAAATAATAAAAATATTTCTTTATTTTCGTCATCGACGCCCGTGTTCTCGCGACCTTCGATATTATCGGCTATTACAACTACCCCCATATTATTTTCTATTTAGTTATTCAGTCGCCACGTTATTTGATCAGCGAATAAAAACGAAACCTGTAAAATGTAATGGAATTGTTGGCGGTAATGTGAGCCAATCAGGGCAAGTCAATGGCTTTTCGAGGTTAACAACTAAATACGTATGGCGACTATAATATGAAAAAAGTGTTGTTTCGATAGAGACTAAATGCAAACACAAGTATGCGGGGAGAAATAATGACGAAACAGATACACATCACCGGAGAATACTGTTTATTGAATTTGAGGAAGGAAGCTTAAGTACACATTACTTCTCTTAGGTTTTCGCGATTGTTATACATCCGGCGTCACAGGAAGACTAAACACAGATGCTGCAAAGCATTCGAAATGTCAGGTTCAACAAAATAAATGAAACACGCGATACTTCCGTTAAAAATGGTTTAATTCAATATACATGACTTACTTACTACTGCCAAATGTAAAAAAAGATGGTCTTTTATCAGAAGACGATGTAATTAAAAACCATCTGGCGCGCATGGAAGAAAGATATCCATTTTAAGGAAGCAGGTGAGGTATTGTAAGAATCGAGTCACGTATCACCCGGTTCACTCTATCTACGCCCAAGAGACATGGCCTTAAAATGTCGATACATAGACAGGACAAAATCCGTGATATTATCACATAAAATTGTTATTTCATAGAACCACACGAGTTATAATAATACCCAATAAATTATCTGTCACCATCAAGGAAATAACCAATGCAAAACCGATGAGATAGATACTACGTAATAACTCAATTCACGGCTACGGTTCGGGGGGTGAAGTAGAACGCGCAGCTCTTATTAGTCAGTTCACGGGTTATTGGTTAAAATATTCTCCCATTGGTCAGTTGGCACGCGCGTTTCCGTAAGCGCAGGGTACCTTCATGCGCAGTCAAGGGGTTTATTGGTGTGTGTCTATCAAACACTATCTCATTTACACTCCTAAAAAAATATTTAATGATTTAAGAATATTATGCAGCGTAATGTCTTTTTGTGTCATTAGTAATCTCCTGAGAAGTTGCAATAGTTATGACGATACATCAGCAATATGATTTGCATACTGAAGCTATAGGCAACAGGAAGCTAAGATTTACACCACATCAAAAGGTAGACATTATTAAAAAAAAATAAGTACATTTTCCAGGACAGGAGTACCAACAATTTTAGGTTTCCTTTACGCCGGAAACACGTCGGAGCCGTATCGGTTCTGAACCGCAAGCTAGCGTATCAAACCGCAATGCGTACTGTGCGATTCCAGAAAACTTTTTCCGAGAATTTTTGAGTTATGGAATAAAGTTATGAATTATGGAATGTTGAGGTTTTCCCAATGAACTACATAATATGGTTTTTCAAAAAGGGGTTCAGCGCGGGCGCAGAGAGCTTCAATTCAAAATTAATATTCAAAATTCTTCATGTTCTCCACAATTTCATACAGCAAACTTTTCCTACTTGTTAATAGTTAATGGGTGTTAATAACAATAGCTGGAATAGATATTTAAAATTGTTTATTTTTCTCTATAATCTCATACACCAAACTCTCCCTAATTGGTGTTAACTGTATAACAATAGGTATTTGACTATTTTTTTATACTACGTCGGGGAGGCATGCAAGCATACGGCCCACCTGATATAAAGCGTGTACCGTAGCCTATTAACGCTTGCGATATATTAAGTATCACTCGCGCGATGTCTCCTCTGCTGCACAGCAACTACTTGGGAGCTTAATGGTGACCTCACTCACACGCAGGAACACAACAACCCTCTAGGGAGTTGTTATTTGGCTGCGGTTTTCTGTGAGGTTCACCAGACAGGCTGCTTTGAAGCGCCCTATCTCCCTTAAAACATCCATGTTCGTGCACACAAATGTTTGCCTTGTGTGGGAATCGAACCCACGAGCGTTGTTATCAAAGTCACGTTATTCACAACCGAGCGACCGAGCTCGTCGTAATTTTCTTACAGTTGTCTACAAATAAGTTAGGAAAAAGTGTATAATCTAAATCTATCATTAAGAGAGTTGTTTATAGGGCCAGTAACGAGTGAGTAATGTTCACCTAACTTAAACTATTATATTTACTAATAAATAAAGTAATTAAATGCCTACAGATTAAAAAATAATCAATGTGATTTCATAAGTAATTGCGAAGATATCTCATAAAGACTAAAATATAAGAATGTCATTCAAAAAATAATCAGAAACTTGTACTTTTTTATTTAATGGAATATTCCCCACTTTTATATATTTATCGTAATTTTTTTATCATGCAATTTTATCTAACCTGCTTTGTGTGCTTCCGCCACCAAACGGTGGTAAATTTGACTTTCGCAAAATAACGCCTGAATCGATTAACTATTTCATTATTACTTATGCTCCGTACTTATTGTATAATTAAAGTTCCAGGAACAAAACTAAAGATACTAATTCACTTTGTTGTTTATTTAATGTATATTATTTAATATATAATGCCTAACAAAAAAATATGTTATTAAAATATTTTACTACGAGTATTTTTTATGTTAATCTAATACATAATAGACTATAATAACATTTTTAGTTAATCGATAAACTTGTTTGATAGTACTCTTCTTTATCAATTCGTAACTGTATGCATATTTGTATATTTTGATTATCAATATATATTATCATATATTTTACTGGCAGCTTGAACATAAAAAGTTGAATAATTAACTTAATCAGGAAAGCCAAATGTAAATTAAACAAAGCCGTAGGATCTCGCCGATAAAGTTCAAAATATGAAGACAGTAACCAGATTATAACTTCTATACTGTTTACTTCAAGAACGATTACAACTGAAACACTTTATAAGAACATTAGCAGATACAGCAGTTCAAAGTAACGTTCTGCTGATTTATGAATATGTCGTTAACTTAACCAGACTTACAAAACCGCTCATGAGTCTTAAAACTGCTTACATCGCTATGAAACTTAAGGTGCATATCCATTATTTGTTAAGATATGAAAAGAGGTAAATAATATATTAAAAAAAAAAATACTTTAATGCATGTTTATGAATTACTCGAATGATGGATAATTGGTATTCAAAATATCTGAAATAAAAGCGCTATAAAATATCTTTCATACAGGCTGAGCTAAAAATTTTCTATGTAGGGGGGTATTTACGTTATATTCTCGAACCAGTTGTTCGAGAGTTGCATTGTTTTAAAAAGACAATTACTTGGTATTAACCAACATATCAATGTAAAGTTCATTTATCTATAAAAATAAGTAGAAACTCATCAAACACAGATATGAAAACTAGAGTAAAATCATTGACAAAATTTCATATTTTGCATAAGGATTTTTTTAAGTAAGGGTCGTCATCGAGTGTGGATGAAGTAAGTAATGAATGTGAATTTGTAATGGTAGGTCCGATTCACAGACAACTACCAGAACATATATTATATAAAATCCTTGTGTTCTTGCTAGTGAGATCAGTTATCGGTTACCTTGTAAGAAGTTGCTTACATATGCACGCGACCATATCCATATCCGATAAAGTATAATAGAAAATATTATAAGTTACCAGTGGATACCCAGCTTAACTGTACTGAACAAGACGCTTCTTGTTTTATCTAGAGACCGAGTATCGACTTTTGTGCTTTGCATAAATTTACATAGAAAGATGTACAGTGATCCCGCAAAGTCCTTTATCGCTCGTTATCTAAATTTAATCATGGCGTCAGTAGCTTGCTTACTAAAAAGACAAGAAGGAATATTCGTATTCACGAAATAAGTCCAAATTGGATCATGTTTATCGAGGTCTTGAAAGTAATATAGAAATATTGAACATCCTTTCATATAGTTCAATGCTTTTGTATACGGAACTCACACGTATGTAATGGAACGAAAATGGCGTACTGCTTTTTTTGCAAATACATAAGTTACAGAATGAACTTACTGTTAAGGTTATCCGGAAAAAAAACGTAGGGTTTATAACCACATAGAATTCTGTTTTAGTAGTTAGTATGTACCTTTCTCATAATTTTACATGTACGTAAAGCTGCAATCAAATAAAAATCTTTCTCACCTGTCGCATAGCTAACACGATCATAGCAAAAAACAATTAAATTTCATAACAAAAAAAGGTAAGACTGCATTTAACAATTTCGCATAAAAATATTTAAGAAGGGTAGATCCCAGCGTGAGATCGTGCTGTGCTTTCTTCCCCTCAGATTTTTCTGTAGTGTTGCAACAATACAGGACCTCTGGCTCTAATATCCGTCCAGAGAAGCACAACCACCTTACAAAAGACAGCAACTAAATTTCGGGAGGACAAGAGACGAACAGTGTGGGCACGGTAGTCAGGGAGACCCGGGGAGCATTAATCTTCGCCCCGGGAGATGCCGAACCGCCAACATACATATGTATAAACTCCCTGTTACATCGGTCGTGCTTGAGAACCGGAGTAAAACCGGCTGCTGCAGCAAAGCAGAGAACGACGATTGTATATTTCCAATAGTCTGGCTAATTATCTTTCCCGGCCTACACATCTTACTTCTCTTTTGGGGTGTAAGTGGTTCAATGTCACCTTTAGAGCCAACCTCACCTGGACGTGGTGCACCCTGCTTATCAACAGACGAGGCTCTGGCGAAAGAGAGGTAGAGCACGACGTTAGCTCGACTGGGGAAGTGCCTCCACCTCACAGAAGACGGCAGCCAAATAACAACTCCCTGGAGGGGTTGTTGTGTTCCTGCGAGTGAGTAAGGTCACTAGAAGATGAAATGAGGAGTTGTTGTGTTTACAGCGGGGGTAACAATGCGCTAGCGACATTATTGCGCGCGTAGCGCTCTCGAGGCGAGGATAATTCTAGGTATTCACCGCTTGGAAAACCATTTGTTGTGGTTCATCAATTCTAGAACACATTATCGCCAAAGTATATTAATAGTCCCAAAATGTGATGCCAAAATTTCCAAAGATGTTCGGTGCTGAAGTCACCTGAAGATCAAGTTGGAATCCTCACTTGACAGAAAGTGTGTGTTAGTGGTCTCAACAGAGCAGTGCTTCCGCTCGGAGCAAAGATTTATGTTACACAAGTCTCAAGTTAGACCACACATAGAGTCATTTTGGCTAGGATCCCTGGATACAAAGATGAGCTGTAAGAATTGTCAACGATACTAAGCTTACTGCTTAATCTAAGTTGGAACCGCAATGGTTAATGAGAAATGGTATTTATATGATCGGTAACATACGATTTAGGGTCGGCAACGCAAGAGTGACACCCCTGGTGTTCGAAATGCCCATAGGCTACGGTAACTGCTTAGAATCAGGCAGGCCGTACGCATGTTTGCCACCTTAGTGGTATAAAAAAATACTAGTGATACCCCTGATATTGCAAATTTACACACCCACGTAACATCGTATTATCGAGCAGGCTATATCCGTATTTGACACCATAGTATTGTATTATAAAATATATCATGTAAATGCCCCCAAAGACCCAATGTCAAAGTTGTATACATTTTGTTTTTTTTTTTGTATTCAAATATAATCTTATCCTGGTCTTCTTAGATCTGATTTGATGCAAAGACTAGAATTTTCTTCAGTCAAAACATCATGAAATATAAACTACTCACTAGACATAGGTATTTTGCTATCGGAAAAAAATTTACTAAGGACTATTAACTGCCGTGTGTGAACACGGAAAAAGAAACAAGGAAAAATATAGCAAAAGAGTTCCCTCTTCGATTGTACCTATACACTTGATTATGCGGAAAACACGATACCCCGCAGGTACCTCACGCCGGCATGTATCATAAAATTTATCAGCCATTCTGTCGGAAATAACACCGGTTAATGTCATGCGTTCGCGAAAAAATAAATTCTTACGTGATAATGTCGCGTCGATAGTAAAATAATTCAGGTCGCTGGCTATTCGGCATGTTTTTCCGAGATGTATGTTTTAAATTGGTTAGCATAGATTACTTCAACATCAAGGATCGTGGGTTCGGTTCCCGCACACAACGAATATTTGTGCGAATGAACATATATGTTTACCTTGGTCTGGATGTTATCTCTTCTACTTCCTAGTGTTATCCCGTCACCTAATCCAATAGGATGGCGGGCTCCACTACCTAAGCCTAAGGATTTGGTGTTACTAATTTTTACACTGTGCGACTGCCGTCAGACCTCAACAACCCAGAGGGCAAACCAAACATTTCTTATGTAAAGTCACATGTCTTTCGAAATATAATTTCTTACTCTTCGATATACCGATAGTCTATCCGGCATTTCCGGAGTCGCTTTGTCGTAGTCCACATACGCCAGACTTAAGGACAGCTTCTATTCCTCAGTCTTCTGTACGTTTGATTTCAGAAGCTCCGCCGTAATTCAGCTTCCACACTTCATAGGAAAAGCATTTTTTCAAAAAATTGTTTTAAACCGTTTGAGAGCCATAAGAATCTCGTACAGACTGATGTCCTGTATATTTTCGGTATAGTGTCGGGTCAGTTTTGCTCTGGAATTTTTGATCGGCTGTAACGATGATTGTACATCTGTTCATAGAACTTCTCTATCTAATTCAGATAGTCATCCTTTGTATAAAAATGGCCCTGGTGTCAGTCTTCAGCTTCGTTAGTTCACTTAGCCTAGCAGATAGATCTTCGACGAAGACTTTGACGCCGCGGTTCCGTTCTATTGTCTCTTTAATTCGAACTGTACTAGTATGCATTTACAGCTATGTTCAGCTGCCTGTGCTCTAGCGTATGAGCTCAAGACTGCAACGATATTTCACGTCTGACCTGAATGAGATTCTGCGTGTGATTCGAGAGCTTCTGGGTTCTTTTTGTGCGAGGCTTTAGAAAATTAGCTCCCACCGCATGGACAGTTCCCGCTTGCTTGCAGAGCTTGCTTTTTGTCACTGAAAACGAAAAATTACTGAAAACGATGATAAAGTTTGAGTTAAAAGTTCTCAGGGTGTTAAATCATGACACGAGATGGACGGCGCATGGACTTTGCCAAACGAGACCTTCGAACTTCATGTTATGGTTCAACATGCTTCTCACCATCCGGTGTTCGCTTCAGGTTTTCACCCTGTTCATAACAGAGACATTAGACTATTTACCATCAGGCAGGCCATATGAATGTTTGCTATCTTAGTGGTTTATAAAAAAGACATATCATTGAACAAATACCGGTTATACATCAAGATGCTATCTCGTTTATCTTCAATCCTATCTTATTTTCACCTATGACTCAATCTATATATTCGTACTCTTTGTTATTAAGGAATTCTGCTATGCCTTCGAAGTCACAGTTCCGCCCGATTTAAGACGTAATTCAAAATAGTAGTTACCTACCTTATTTAAGAATTGTCACTACCAAAATTAAAGATCGTATTAATGTAGGACCATCTTGTAGCTATACTGAACCCAACGCAAAAAAAGTGTGTGTGTGTCTCTGATGCACGTTTACTCCTTACATACGATAATTATGATATATATCGAATAGAAAAAGAGCATAAATGAATGCATCTTCTGGAATAATAAGAATACAATTTATATTATTCATAAATGTGAACCTATCATATCCTACTGGCTTACGAATTAACCGCATTTTCTTGTTTTTCGGATTCTTCTTCTTTACGACTCGAAATTTCGTTTTTTAACTTTAAACCCTTGATGATTTGTTTAATAGTACACAAAAATATACGTAAAATGTTACCAAGCTTCGTAATACGCACGCGGGCACACACGCGTACTAACACGCTTTCGCGTTCGCCTTCACCTTAACGTTCGAGTTGGCGTTTGCGTTTGTCTTCGCGTTCGCATTCGCGTTCGCCTTCACCTTAACGTTCGAGTTGGCGTTTGCGTTTGTCTTCGCGTTCGCATTCGCGTTCGCCTTCACCTTAACGTTCGAGTTGGCGTTTGCGTTTGTCTTCGCGTTCGCATTCGCGTTCGCCTTCACCTTAACGTTCGAGTTGGCGTTTGCGTTTGTCTTCGCGTTCGCATTCGCGTTCGCCTTCACCTTAACGTTCGAGTTGGCGTTTGCGTTTGTCTTCGCGTTCGCATTCGCGTTCGCCTTCACCTTAACGTTCGAGTTGGCGTTTGCGTTTGTCTTCGCGTTCGCATTCGCGTTCGCCTTCACCTTAACGTTCGAGTTGGCGTTTGCGTTTGTCTTCGCGTTCGCATTCGCGTTCGCCTTCACCTTAACGTTCGAGTTGGCGTTTGCGTTTGTCTTCGCGTTCGCATTCGCGTTCGCCTTCACCTTAACGTTCGAGTTGGCGTTTGCGTTTGTCTTCGCGTTCGCATTCGCCTTCGCATTCACGTTCGCGTTCGCCTTCCCCTTCATCTTTATCTTTGATTTTTCTTTCGAGTGATACTTAATGTATTACAAGCGTTCATAGGCTACGGTAACCGCTTTACATCAGATGGGCCGTGTGCCTTCCGACGTTGTATAAAAAAACTCTGTTAAATCCTGAGATACTTCTATCTCACTCTCTCGCACGTTAGATCCTACAGATATATAGTATACGAGTATGTTGGTCTCTTTTTAAGCGGACGAGCGTAACGTTTATTGTTAACGCGTACACTCGATTGTACTCCTCATAAAATTTCCTTACCAGGCCAGAAAATAAATTCTTAAGTAGTGTCCTCCTTAAATCGGTGAAATCGGTTCATGAAGAAAGAACATATATAATGCCCGAATATATATAAAAAATGTACCTATGTACAGACGAATTGATAACCTCCTCCTTTTTTAAAGTCGGTTAAAAAAGCAACTAACTAAGAACCAATGTGTTCGTAGCTTGAATATTTGCCGCTTCTCACATTTAGGTACTACAAAATTCATTAGTGCATGCATAATTATCCAGCGTGCTAAAATTTTGTACATGTTATATGTAAACAATGTACGCGGGATGCATAAATGTGCTTCCAATTTTCGTTTTCGGAGTTACAAATCGGTACTTTACGAGTTTAGTGCAGACGTTAGTTAGTTAGTCTTTTTCCATTCGGAACGTATACTGCCGGTATAAGATAGTCTTATTAAACGCAGACTTATAATTTGCCACCAACTTTGACACCAACGCTCGTGGGTTCCCACCAGACCCAACATTCGCGTGCTACATGTCTGCTTGTCTCGGTGAGGGTAAGGCGCATCAAACCAGCCCTTCAGGAGAAGTACCTCCAGAAAAACAGCCAAATAACAACTACCTGGAAGGTTCTTTTGAGGGTTGGTATATTGCTATATATTATATATTGCTATATACCAGTGAGCGAGGTCACCAGTAAGCTGCTAAGGAGTAGCTGGGTTAGCTGAGGTGGCATCGCGCGGGTAATACTTGCAAGTTGTTGTGTTGCAGGCTTGTAGGCTTAGCCATTTCACATCAGGTGAGTCGTATGTTTATATGCTGTCCGGCGTATAAAAAAAAGTTAATCTACAAGTTCTACTATGTGTAATCTACTCATCCGGTACGCCGAGTGGCTTTTGCTATCTTCTCCTTGCGTGAGATGCAATTTCATTCTGATCGGCCCCGAGACCACAACGGCCGTGCACTGCTGCAACTAAAATGCCTTTATCTAGCTAAATAATTGCCTCACAGTCCAAAACTTATATATCATTAAAAAGTCAATTAAATAGCGGTGCTATTGTGTAAAGTTATGCATATACAACTCTATTAAGTTTCTTTTTCTTCAACTTCAAAACCCAGGTTTTTAGAAACTCGAAATAATTTTTCACTACTTAGCAAAATATAAAAAGCATACATCACAGAAACAGATACATATATTATTCAGTATTTTAAAACTCATATACGTTACGAACTACTCCAATAAGCATGACCTTTTCTATCACAGACTATTATTTTTTTGCATCTAGGCACAGAAATACCATTATTCGGGTTGCAAAGATGTATTGCTACTAATGTTTGATATTTTACTTGGCATAATATCAACATCACAAAATGCAATGAAATTCACGTCCTGAGCAGATAAGCTTTTTCTGTGGTACCTACGTACAGCTAAGTGCACCTCAAGCTTTACATTTTGTCCTTTGTACCATAGGGATGGTGCCGTACGTGATAAGAGGTACTCGTACAATCGAGTGTTAAGCGTGATCTGCTCTTGGCTGTACTTGACTCAATTAAGATATGACTCTGTGGTACCTACTTCTTCCTAGCGTTATACCGCTTCCTTATCTATTAGGATTGGTGCTACTTAAGACTAACGGTATGGCGAAGATACTGATTTAAAATTTGACCGTCACAACCCAGAGCGAAAATCAGATCTTTCTTAGGAAGGCCAATACGTCTTCCGAAATATAATTTCTCGAGTGAGCGGACTAGTCTGGCCATAAATACTGTTACCTAGAATTATTTCTATTTTTTTAACTCTTTAATTCTAACTCTATTTTGAATTTGGTACGCGTTTATTATGTTAAAAACTTCAACTTCCCGCCGTTTTACATATTTTTTGGTGATTATTATCAAATTACACTATGGATCCCCATGTGTTAAAGAAACTAGGATTTCAGTGATTGCACAAAGTGGGGTATGGAGCCGTCAGCTATATTAAGACACTTCAAAGCTTGGTATCAGCCGTATGTTCGTATATCGCACTATCGACAGATATACGAACACTTCCTCTGTTGAAGACCATAAAAGACCGGGGCGACCGCGTGCGTGAGAACTATAAAAGCTGGTAAAGCCAGAATTCGATGAAACCATATAAGGAAACCAAAAGAATATTGCGAGAAATGAAGATTCCCGCTAGTATTCTGTCGCGTATAATAAAATAAGACCTGAAGCTCAGCGCTTATCGTCGAAATACAGGACATGCCCTAAATCAATCCCTACAGTTGAAGAGAATGGGTCGATCAAAACGCCTTCTATCCCGATACGTAGTTGAAAGGCACAGAAATATCCTCTTTACTGATGAGCAAATTTTCACGATTGAAAAGCGCTACAACAATCAAAATGACATTTTTTTTTACAATGCTACCTATCCCCAAAGTAAGCGAAGCTTGTGTTATGGGTACTAGACAACTGATAAACATGCTTAAATACATTTTTTTTTTATAAATACTTATTATACATAGAAAATATCCAGACCAATACAAACAGACATGTTAATGCACACAAATGTTTGTACTGTGTGGGAACCGAACCCACGAGCGTTGGTGTCAGAGTAGCCTAACAGCGCGTTTCACCACTGCGCTACCGAGCTCGTCACGTCAAAGTATACGCACACAGTTCTAAAGAAGTCGCCCAAGTGGTTGGAAAGGTACAACGTGGTCATCATGCTGCTTGTGTAATAGTTTGTTGTCTTATCAAGGAATCACAAAGCTTCATTATTGTTAAAAAGGAGTGAAGACTTCAGTCAAAGTGTATCAAGAGACTGTCGTGGATCGTATTGTGAAGCCTCTCAGCAATACACTTTTTAAAAATATACCGTGGACTTTCCAGCAGGAGTCTCCACCTGGTCACAAGGCACGAATTACCCAAGCCTGGCTCGAAACGAACATTCCGGACTTTATAAGAACTGAAAACTGGCACTCGTCTAGCCCAGATCTGAACCCTGTAGACTACAAATTATTTAGTATTCATAGTTTTAGAGGGCATGGCCTGCTCGAAACGACACGCTAACATTGTGTCTCTTATGAAATCTCTGGAGCAAGCAATGGCTAAATTTGGAACCCATGGAAACAGTGCGTAAATCCATATTCGTGGCCAGATAGATTAAAGGTCTGTACCAAAGCATAGTGGCTCCGCTTCACTTGATAAGGTAAGCGAAAAGAGCAGCCTCATTCGTAGCGGCAACTGACAAAAGACTACAGTGTCCTGTCAGTTGATGCTACCATGCTGGCCCGTAAGGTACTTCTAGACGCTTCGCTTGAAGGATCCCATATTATAGAAATGAGGAAACACTTGTGCCAGCAAGTCGTTCCACTTTTGGTTAGACAGATATAGGAGTTGCAGAACTTTTTAGTACGCGAAGAAATCTTCTCAACAGTGGAATAGCGACATCGCAAGCCTGCATGTGTAGTTCTATGACGGAAGGGAATGGGTGGGATAATGGAAAACAGTTTTTCAGAGCACTCACCATGGTAAAGGTGATAAAATACGTTTAGGATTTTAGTGACCTCTTCGTCGTCGATTATGCGGATAGCCCTTCGCTGCAACTTATGGAGTGGTCAAACATAAGAAAAGTTTTATTTTTCCCGTGGCACTTTGAAATTTCACGGCAGTAGGTCCAAATCAAAATTAGTATCTTCGACAAATCTTTAGGATCCAGTAGCGGACCTCACCAATCCTAATGGATTATGAGATGGAAAACGCTAGAAAAAGAAGTATCTTCGGAAATAACGTCTTACGTTTGTCAATTATTTGTCAGTGCTTAATATGTATTTTTGTTAATTTATACTTTGTTTCATGGTTCTGGTGATTGTTAATCATTTTGAAGTTGAGTTACATTTAATTTTTTCGATGGGAAACGAATGATATGATATATTATTATTTTATTGGAAATAATGCGGTACCATTATTTCCAAAGAAATATCATTCGTTTCGTAATCACAAGAGTGTTGAGCAAAAAATGCAAATTGTATTTATACAACATCGGGAAGCAAACAGCCATACGGATGATGTGGAGTGGTAACCGTTGCCTACGAACTTGTTATGCAAGAAACATTTTTGATATCACGCTTATATTTGCAGGTATTTAATGAGTCTTGTGGGGATTTATTTTTTTAATTATCTAATTCTACTTTTTTGTATTCCAAATGCTCTACTACAAAAGATTTCCGTTTATCTACAAAGTTCAAATCTACAAAGTTTTAGAACTTTGAACATTGTAGATAAATGGAAATCTTTGAAATAAAAAAAAAATTGAAACATATAATTCAAAAATAAATCCTTTCGCATTGAATTTCCTCAAAGTAACAAAACAGGAAAGTTCGGAATCGCCAACGAAATGTGATATAGGAAAAATTACGATTTATTATTTTTCCTGAACATCAAACACAAGAGTATATTTTCACATAAACGTCCTTAACATTATGCTTTTTATACCGTATTACTTTTATTACCGTATATACTACACACATCAAAAGTGTCTAGGGATCAACATATATTTTTGCAATAACTTTTCTCCTGATTGATATTAATTAAAATTTTCTTTAAGGATTCATCAAATAAAGTGTTTTCGTTTGTCTACAGTAACGATAAACCAAGTCACCTTTGCATTAATAAAGAAATTTGCCATTTTCATAATAAAGGGATTTTTGACATTTGAACCACTAACATTAAAGTTCGAAAAAAAGACAGAAATAACAGTTTTCTTTAAAATTTTATTGGGTAACTTAAACAATTAATAATCCGTGTTTCTACCGCGAACACTAACAACACAAGAACATCGGTTTGTGTTCGCGACAACTATGTACATAAATAAATAACCGTCGCGCGTAGTTATAAGTGATGCACATTTTTATATAGTTAATAGTTATAGTTGTTTGTATTAGTTGTTTATATAAGGATTAGAATAGGTTTACACAGTTTTCATACATACTTTGTTAGAGATAAGTTTTACATGTTTAGTATAGGTACGAGCTGTTGCAAGCTAAGTATATAATAAAGTTATAACGGCGAATTACTGGCTGCAACAGCTCAATAGTGCATAGATGTACCTATTAACGTAATTTTAAGTTTATAATGAAAACATTTTTATGTAAAACTTCACTGACCCATAAGTTTCGACAATAACTTTAGCAAAAGTTTTATGGTTTTATATGAAAAAGGGTCAAATGTATGAAATAATAGTACAACTTACAAACATTTTAGACACAAATAAAGCGAGCACGATCAGGTATTGCCTCTAGGTCTGGGCGATTTTGGCTATTGCTATCTCTTTCCCACACATGTGCCTCTCGCTCGCACAGCGGAGGTATAAATATGGGCCATACATCGTTGATCGGGACCAGTCGTCCGCTACACTCAGCGCTCACACTACAGTGAGATAGCCAGCCAAGTCACTCCAACAGCCAAGCCAGTCCAGACCTAGCAGGAAGTACCTACGGCTCCATACTTCTGAAGACAGCAACAGGCGTTTCATTCTGCACCAACCCACAGACCTGCGACTTACAACCGGAGGTCGAAGAACGAAGCCCGCCAGTGCCTACATTCTATTATTTTTATATTCATTTACGAAAGTGTACGGGTCGTATCGAAGGGGCCCGTACATTTTGGTCCTTCAGAAGCCGGATACTGGGAATAGTTCTTCAGACGACGAAGAAAAATGCCTGTTACAAGAAGTATGGAGTCGGAAAGGAAGACAACGCCTGCTCAAGTCGACGGAGCCGCCGCCGCCGCCGCCGCCACAGTGACGCCCGCCGCCGCCGCACCCGCCGTAGCGACGCCAGAGACGTCTACAGCCGAAACATCGACGACGACGAACACTACGGCCACTGCAACGACCGGCGAGACGACGGCGACCGGCGAGACGACAACCGGCAAGACAGCAGCCACACACCGGACAGCCAGCCCACAGAAGGAGGCCTCTCGCCGCCCGCCCAGCGCGCCCCGCACTACGTCGACAATCAAGCGGAGAGCGCTGGCCAAGGCGCGAGAATTCCTTCTACAGAAGGAAGTGGAGCTGGCAGCTGCACGTGTCGCCGCGTTGGAGGCGGACTCTGAAGACGAGATCGAAGCAGACGAGGACTTGGCAACTAGGAACGAGCGAACAACCGACTGGGTCAACAGAAGCACGCTGGCACTCACAATGGAGCCCTACGTACCGAAGCCCGACGTCCCAGGCCCGGACCATCGCAGGACCGATGAAGAGGAGGTTATAGCAGCGCCGCCGCCGCAGACGTGCAGCGACGCACTTCATCGGGGCCACAGCGAGGTCACGCGGCACGCCGAGCAACAAGTACCGGTTCCAGTGAGAGAAGATATAGAGCCAGCACGCTATTGTGAAGAGAGACGACCGCAACGGGAGTTTGACTACAATCAACTAGCAACTGCCATCACACTTGCAGCGAGAGCCGTTCAACCCGCCATTGCACCGAGGACCGTCGAGTTACCGTGTTTTCACGGGTCATCGAACGAGTGGCTGCCATTCAAGGCCGCCTATGATGAAGCTGCAAGTCACCTCTCCGAACAAGAAAGGCTGTCCAAGTTACGTCACAGCCTGAAGGGAGCCGCCAGAGATGCAACACTATGTCTCTTCGTCGGGTCAACGACTTCAGAAGAAGTTATGAAGATGTTAGCCGCGAGGTTCGGTCGTCCAGATGCACTGGCAATGACCGAACTGAACAAGCTCCGTGCGCTACCACGACTGGCCGAGAACCCAAGAGACATCTGCATCTTCGCTTCAAAGGTGCTTAACGTCACAGCCACAGTTAAAGCACTGAAGAAGCATCACTATCTACACAACGCCGAAGTGGTACGCAGCGTCATTGAAAAACTGCCGCCAGCGCTGCGCTACAGGTATTACGACTTCGCCGCCGAACAGCCGGAAGATCATCCAGACCTTCTCACGCTGTCCAAGTTTTTGGAAGTCACCGCCGATCGATGTGGAAGCTACGCACCGGCCGAGCTCACTGCGGTTGAAGACCGGCGGGAGCCTGCCGTACGAAAAGGACTACGTGCTTACCACACTCAAGATCAGAAGTCTACTGCGGTGCAACTAAAGTGTCAAGTTTGCAAGAAAGAGGGTCACCATCCGTACGACTGCAACGTGTTCAAGAAAGCCGACCAATTTGCGAGATGGGAGCTAGCCAGAACTCACAGGCTATGCTTCCGTTGTTTGCGAGTCCGCAAATTTCGGCATAACTGCAAGCCAAAGCAGTGTGAAGTCGACGGATGCAAATACACGCATCACCCTCTTCTACACGACACGAAAAGAAAAGAAAATGAAGTTGAAAATTCAACAGCCATAGTTACGTCGACAAGGGAAAACTTCACTGCTGCCTATCTCAAGATTCTGCCTGTACAAGTGACCGGTCCGAAGGGTACATACGACACTTACGCCCTTTTGGACGACGGCTCTACGTGCACACTCATCGAGTCGGCAGTGGCGAACAAAATCGGCGTACACGGGCCGCCCGCGCCTTTTTACATAGAGGGTGTGGCCGGCGCACGTATTACGGCCGATACATCGGAACGTGTACACTTCACTATACAAGGAAGAAACTCAGTGAAGCACGATGTGTCGGCGCGTACAATGGACAAGCTGATGTTGACGACTCAAGGTGTGCCACGTAGTGTCGTGAAACACTGTCGTCATTTGGAAGATATCGAAGATCAGCTGATTTATGAGGAAGGCCATCCAACCGTGTTGCTGGGTCAAGATAATTGGTCGTTGCTGCTCACACACGACGTGCGAAGAGGGACCACAGCCCAACCAGTCGCTTCATTAACCGACTTGGGATGGGTATTGCACGGCGCGACGGGAAATAAGAAGAAGCAGCAAGTCCATCGAGTTAGCCATCTGACTACAGTAACACTAACGGAGGAACAGACAATGGATGACCTCATGAAGGAGCACTTCGCCCTCGAGTCTCTGGGTGTTCAGCCTAAACATTCACACACCAACGACGAGCTCAACGCGCTGCGCACACTCGAGGAGAAGACGCGTCGATTACCGGCGGGAGGGTTTGAAACAGGATTGCTATTCAAACAAAGCGATTTTGTACCGCCGGATAACTACAACACAGCGATGCGTCGCCTCGAGTTGGTCGAGAAGAAACTCGACAAAAATGTTGAATTGAAGCGGCGCTACGAGACACAAATGAACACTCTGATACAGAGCGGCTATGCAGAGAAGGCTCCACAAGTGAAAAGCGACAGAACTTGGTATCTGCCACATTTTGCAGTTATCAACCCGCAAAAGCCCGAGAAACTACGCATCGTGCACGACGCGGCAGCCAGGACCCGTGGTATCAGCCTCAACGACATGCTGCTGTCTGGGCCCGACCTCATACAGTCTCTACCCGGAGTGCTGATGAGGTTCCGTCAACGCCCAGTAGCGGTCACAGCCGATATCAAGGACATGTTCCTGCGCATCAACATACGGGAGGAAGACCGAGACATGCAGAGGTTCCTGTGGAGAGAAGACAGAAGAATAGGTCCACCCACAGAGTACCGCATGAGAAGCGTGATCTTCGGCGCCACGTCGTCACCATGCACGGCGATATACATCAAAAACAAAAACGCCGAGGAATTCAAAGAACAGTTTCCCGAGGCAGCGCAGGCAGTGATAGCAAACCACTACGTCGACGACTATCTTGCCAGCTTTGACACGGAGGAGGTCGCCATACAAGTATCAACACAAGTCGCTAATATACACAAACGAGCGAATTATCATCTTCAACGCTGGGCATCGAACTCAAACAAGGTGCGCGCCGAATTCTCCACTACACCTAAGGGGAATTTAGTGCAACTCGATGCAGAGAAGATATTGGGCATGGTGTGGGACCCGAATGAAGACAATCTGGGCTTCAACATCAATCAACACAAGCTTCCGCCTTCAATATTGGAAGGCACGAAAACACCGACGAAGCGAGAAGCCCTACGTACAGTGATGTCTTTGTTCGACCCGCTGGGCTTAGTTACACCTGTTACAATACAAGCGAAGAAGATTTTACAAGATACTTGGCGTACTGGAATCGACTGGGATGTCAAGTTGCAAGACAGTGAAGCCGAAAGTTGGTCATACTGGCTCTCTCACGTGAGAAGACTACCGAGCCTAGCTATACCAAGGTGCTATCCCGGCGTATCGACCGCACATACGAACGAGATACATACTTTCGTCGATGCAAGTTCGTCGCAATACGCCTGCGCTGTGTATTGGAGGGCACAGGATGCATGCGGGAATATACATGTGTCATTGATAGCTGCAAAAGGCAAAGTTGCACCGTTGAACAAAGTGACGTCAATACCGAGACTCGAACTCCAGTCAGCTGTACTTGGGTGTCGTCTTGCGCGCACAGCCATAGACGAACACGACATAAAGCCGACCCGCCGAGTATATTGGTCGGATTCACGCACGGTACTCTCGTGGCTACGCACTGGCCCGCGAGCGTACAAGCCGTTTGTGGCCCACCGGATCGCGGAGATCGCCGAGGAGACGAAGACCAGCGAGTGGAGATGGGTGCCTACCAAGGAAAATGTTGCAGACGACGCAACGCGCGACACTCCACACGACTTCAACTCACAACACCGGTGGTTCCACGGGCCCGCGTTTTTACGCGAGTCGGAAGCAAACTGGCCGCGAGAGGTCAATGAACCCGACCATATGGGTCTGACCGGCGAGGAAAGAGTCAACTTTGTTCGAAACACTACATCACTAAAGGAAGCACTGCCCGACGCAACTCGTTTTTCAAGTTGGTTAAAGTTAGTGCGTACTACGGCGCGTGTACTACAATTCATTGAATTTCTGCGCATCAGAAAACAACTGTGCAACGCGGCCTACAAACGCAATAAGAAAAACGAAGTTGACGACGCTACTTGGACGAAAATAAAGAAAGCAGCGAAGGGAAAAAACAAGAAAATCAGTGTTACATGTGAAAGTGAAAACAGCTGTTTCATTCAACTTGAAACACATCACTTACATCGTGCCCAACAGCTGTGGATACGCTCAGTGCAAGATGATGCGTTCAGTGAAGATGTCGCAGCTTTAAAGTGTAAAAAACAGTTGCCTGCTAATAGCCGACTAAGTCAGCTGTCCGTCATTATAGACAGCGATGACGTCATACGGCTACGGTCACGAATAGCAGCCGCTGTCGACATCACGGACGAACAAAAAGCTCCGCCGATTATGGATGGCAAACATACATATGTGCAACTGTACATCTCATGGGTACATCGAAGACTCCATCACGGGGGCTTCGAGACCACGACCAACGAAGTTCGACAACACTTATGGGTACTACGACTGCGCAATACAGTTAGAAGTGTGTTGAAAAGATGTCAACAGTGTCGCATCAGGCGGGCCGTGCCCGCTCAACCGTCTACGGGTGACCATCCACGGAGCAGACTGGCGCATCATCAGCGCCCTTTCACCTACACCGGCCTCGACTACTTCGGCCCGATGACAGTCACTGTTGGACGTGCTCATCAGAAGAGATACGGCGTACTGTTTACGTGTCTAACAACGCGAGCAGTACACTTAGAAGTCGCCGGCACTCTCAGCACCGACTCAGCAGTGATGGCATTGCGACGCTTCATCGGCCGTCGTGGATGTCCAACTGAGCTGTGGTCGGACCAGGGTACCAACCTGAAGGGCGCAGACGTGGAGCTGCGCAGAGCTGCGGAGGAAGCCATGAAGGAGGAATCTTCGGTGCGCTTCATACAATGGCGTTACATCCCGCCGAGCGCTCCATTCATGGGCGGCGCTTGGGAGCGCCTTGTACGGAGCGTGAAGACCGCACTGGCTGCCACACTGCATGAACGAGCCCCGAAGGAAGAAGTTCTCACCACTCTGCTCATCGAGGTCGAACATACACTCAACAGCCGACCACTCACTCACGTGTCAACGGAGGCCGACGACGACGACGCACTCACACCTAACCATTTTTTGATGGATGGATGGGCCATCACGAGTGCCACTGCCGGGGTCATTCACCGACGCCGACGCAACAGGGCGACGGGAGTGGCGTGCGAGCTCGCCAACCATTTCTGGAGTCGCTGGGTGAAGGAGTACCTGCCAGAACTCCAACACCGGCGGGACCCACGCGCTTCACACGGCGCTATCCGGGTCAATGACCTCGTCTTGATAGCAGATGGCACTCTACCTCGTAACTTGTGGCCACGAGGTGTAGTCGTCGCTACCTACCCCGGACCGGACGGAGAGACACGAGCGGTGGACGTGCGGACCAACAAGGGCGTGCTACGAAGACCCACCAAGAAGCTGGTGATCCTGCCTACAGCGACGGTCGACGGCGCGAACGCGAAAAATATCTCCAGCTGAGATAGCTGCGGCGGGAGTATATGTTCGCGACAACTATGTACATAAATAAATAACCGTCGCGCGTAGTTATAAGTGATGCACATTTTTATATAGTTAATAGTTATAGTTGTTTGTATTAGTTGTTTATATAAGGATTAGAATAGGTTTACACAGTTTTCATACATACTTTGTTAGAGATAAGTTTTACATGTTTAGTATAGGTACGAGCTGTTGCAAGCTAAGTATATAATAAAGTTATAACGGCGAATTACTGGCTGCAACAGCTCAATAGTGCATAGATGTACCTATTAACGTAATTTTAAGTTTATAATGAAAACATTTTTATGTAAAACTTCACTGACCCATAAGTTTCGACAATAACTTTAGCAAAAGTTTTATGGTTTTATATGAAAAAGGGTCAAATGTATGAAATAATAGTACAACTTACAAACATTTTAGACACAAATAAAGCGAGCACGATCAGGTATTGCCTCTAGGTCTGGGCGATTTTGGCTATTGCTATCTCTTTCCCACACATGTGCCTCTCGCTCGCACAGCGGAGGTATAAATATGGGCCATACATCGTTGATCGGGACCAGTCGTCCGCTACACTCAGCGCTCACACTACAGTGAGATAGCCAGCCAAGTCACTCCAACAGCCAAGCCAGTCCAGACCTAGCAGGAAGTACCTACGGCTCCATACTTCTGAAGACAGCAACAGGCGTTTCATTCTGCACCAACCCACAGACCTGCGACTTACAACCGGAGGTCGAAGAACGAAGCCCGCCAGTGCCTACATTCTATTATTTTTATATTCATTTACGAAAGTGTACGGGTCGTATCGAAGGGGCCCGTACAGTTTGGCATACTCAAAATGAGTTCATCCAAATCACGCTGTGGAATGGCCGCCCATGTTCTTTACTTATATACTTATTGTATGGCTTCCGACCTAGTATAAAGAAAAGTTTTTTTTTTTTTATATATATTTTGGCTCAGCATAGTGGCTCCTCTTCGCCTATTGGTAAGCGAAAAGAGCCCAAATTGCAGCGGCAACTGACAAGGACAACAGTGTCCTATCAGTTGACGCTACCATGCTGGCCCGCAAGGTGCTTCTTCACGCTTCGTTTGAAGGATCCCATGTTGTAGGAAGGAGGAAACACATGTGCAGGCAAGGCGTTCCACTTTTTAATAGTTCGACAGAGATACGAGTTGCCGAACTTTTTAGTACGAGAAGTAATGTCCTCTACAGTGGAATGATGACATCGCAAGCCTGCACGTGTGTCTTCGTTGTCGATTATGCAGATAGCCCGTCGTTGCAACCTGTCGAGAGCCTCGAGAAGATACTGTGCGGACCCGTCCCAGAGATGCGAGCAATAGCTCCACGCAGGCTCGAACTTGAGTATTATAAAGAAGACAAAGCTGGTCCGACGTGAAGAACCGGCGCACTCTGTTCAGGACTCCAAGTTTCTTTGAAGCTGTTAAAATGAGGCTCTCGATGTAATTTCGTTGGTTTAGGTCGCAACGAATATCCTTGCCTAGCATATTCAGACTATCGCGCATATTGAGGGTAGCGCCCTGAAGACTGGGAGTGGGGTGAAATGGGAACATTTTTGTTGTGAACACGCACACCTGAGTTTTCCTGGCATTAAACTCAACCAGGTTATTGGAACCCCATTTACTAATGAGGTCCAAAACCCGATTAAGCTCAATGACAAGACTCACGCCTCTCACCGATTTCCGCCCGACCAGCATTAAGCCGCCCGAAATATCGCCCATGTACCGTACTGTCATCTGCATAGCAATGAATATTACCAAGTGGTAGCATGCATTGACATGCAGAAGAAAGAGGGTGGGCGGAGCCCTATGGGACACCGGCATTCACTGACATGAACCGCGAAGCGCATCCATCTGCAAGGACGCGGATTCTACGTTCATGCAGGAAGCCAGTAATCCACTTACAAAGCTGAAGGGGCAGACCGTATGCCGGAAGTTTGGAGAGAAGTGCTTTTCATTCTTAAGAGTATGAAGTTTTTGCGCTCATATGTTCTGGCAGAGAAGCCGTGGGAGAGAATATGTACGAGTATTAGTGGTGTACACAAATACGGTCGCAACGAACATTCGTCACGTCAGCGTTATATCGTTAGACAGGAACGCACAGCTCACTTAGTGTAGGTACACTCTAATCTACAAAAAACAACTTCATAACAATATCGGTGTTGGTTACAAATATATGATAGGTATCATATATTTGTAACCAACACCGATATTGTTATGAAGTTGTTTTTTGTAGATTTAGCAGAATGTAATTAGGGTACCGTAACCAAGTTGTGTAAACGAATATTGTTTTAAATTGTTATTGAATTTTGTATTGTAATTGACCAGACGGGCGGCGGTTGAATAAATTCTGATACGGCAAAAGTAATTCAATTGTTTGTTTATCAAGACGCAATCAATAGCAATATTAGTAGAGTTATATATCGAACAACATTGTAACAGCGTTAAGGTTAAGATTATGTTTTTTTTAATGGTTTTTTATTTTCTAAAAAAAAGGAGGGAAGTGATGTGGCGGCATGGCAACGTATTTGGATATTGCAGAAGCAGCGTTTTCGACGCGTGGGAATAATCCAACCAGTCACTCCGCTTGGCCCGTCCCGTTCAGGCGAAGTATTTTCAGTTCAGTTCAGTTCAGGCATTTACTAATTGCAGTTTAGTTAATTTAGAAGAAATAAATAATTCAGGGCACAGTGACTTTATTTAATTCTTAAAAACTTTGATTACAATACCCTAAAAAGCATTATCTAATTATATATATATCTTCTTTTTCATACTTCATGTTCTTTTATTTTCATTTTGAAAGAGTATAGAATATATTTCGTGTATCTCAGGAACGGATCGGACGATTTCGAATTTTGTATTTAGATAATGCTTTTTACCTGAACTGAACTGAAATACTTCACCTGAACGGGACGGGTTGAAAAAGTTGAGCCAACCATCGGCATATAAGTAGTTATGACCTGGTTGGAAATACTATTGAGGTCATTGAGCATAGCGCCAAGTTCCTCCAGCGATTTAGCCAGGAGAACTATATCTACACTTCAAGTTAAATAATCATCAAAACTTTATTACATCCACATGTCCGTATATAATGGTCAACAAACACAAACAAAAATGGAACGCTATGAATACGAAACCTCCTTTTGCAGCCAGTAAAAATACATCAATTCCCTTTTTCACTTGCGCAAGTAAACAAACTTTTATTGTTGCTATTACAAACATTTCTTCCGTTAACGGAAGCTTGAAATCAGTTGACATTATCGGCATGCTTCAATAATTCAGCACGAAATCGAGGAAGCGTGTCCGATAGCCAACGGCTTATTATTTGAGTGCTATTCGATGATACTACAGAAATCCATGGAGTTTTGGCAGGAGCACGTTCTTTGAACCATTAACATAACATTGATTACTACGTAAAAAGGAAAACTATAAATAATGTAGTATCTACTCTACTTATTTCACTAATAACAATTGAATGATACAGAATTATAATTAATCCACGCTAAAGGGTAAGAATATAGGATCCAAGGAAGGCTTACCGCCACGATCAAATTGATAGTATTTTATCAGAAGGTGATGTCAAGAGCCATAAGAGCTGTGAATGCTAAAGAAGCAAACATGCATACATACGAGTACATATCATCAGCCTGTCTCCTCTTCACAAGAAAGAAATGTATTGAGTAAGACTGAATGGAGATAGGGGCTGGGGTTGCCCTAGATGGATATAGGTAGCTCAAATTGGCGATGTGTGAAACAGAGCACCCAAAACTGATATAAATAATTTTGCTATAGGGAATTTGCACAACGTATCGATTTGCAAGCGTAGTTCTAACGCAGAGAGACAATTTATTTAACAGAGCACCCCAACTTGGTAAGTACCTCCACCTCACAGAAAATCGCAGCCAAATAACAACTCCCTAGAGGGTTGTTGTGTTCCTGCGTGTGAGTGAGGTCACCAGTAAGCTCCCAAGGAGCTGTTGTGTAAGCAGCATCTCGAGAGTGATACTTATCTCAAGTGTTAATAGACACGGTAACTGCTTTACATCAGGTAGGCCGTATGCTTGTACGCCTCCCGACGTCATATAGAAAAAAGAAATATGTTCGACTTTCATGCTCTCACTGCATTGGTTTTGACTCTATTTTTAATATATGTTTTGTTGTAATGTTGTTCACTTTATGTTTTAGTCTAAACAAGTCCATATAGGAAGTATATATACACTGACGATTAACAAACGAAATTCTGGCGACAGATAGGGCGCATCGAAGCAGCCCGATTGAGAAAATACTCACAGAAAACCGAAGACAAATAACAATTCCCTGGAGTGCTTTTGCGTTTCTGCTAGTGAGTGAGATTACTAGTCAGCTCCTGAGAAGTGCTATTAGCAAAGTTGAGACTGCACGAGTGATAATAGGTAGCATTCATTGTTACGTTAGTGTCTTAACACCAGATAGGTAGTATACTTCTATTGTAAAGTTGTATACAAAAAGTATCTATACTCAAATCTCGCAATTTGATGTACTCAATATTGTTTACCACGAAATTGATTGGTTGGTCGGTATCTTATTATTTCAATGTTGTCTAACAGCGCCACAGAAATCCGCGCAGATTCGATATAAGCACGTACGTCGTACGGCATCGGACGTACGCGTGGATAAAATTAATTTACTGTGAATATAAATGAGATGTACATTGATAATCGAAAACATGGACTATCGTATACTTTTTGGCGAGCTCGGTGGCGCAGTGGTTAGGGATGCTTTGGCACCAAAGCTCGTAGCTTCGATTCCCACACATGACAAACATTTGTGTGCATGAACATGTCTGTTTGTCTTGAGATCTGAAAACCAAAGACAACATTTATTTTTGCAGTAATCCTTACTCATCCTACTGAAGGGATACGGGTTTCCAGGCCGCTTAACTGCCGATCGGCGAGAGTCAGTATTTTTAAGCTACCTCTAGGCCACTGGTTAACGACTGTAATCTTTCACCAATAGCCGGGACCAGTGGCTTATCATGCCCGCTAAAGGATGGAGAAGCTCAAGACAAATAAACTCATCCATAGATAGGCTGCATGTTCGGTCAGTGTTCTGTGCTCGCACATTTTTTATGACCTCAGTGTCGCAGTGGTTAGTAACGCTACTTTGACATCAACGCTAACGCTTGTGGATTCCATTCCCACACAGAACAAACATTTCTGTGCGTGAACGAATCTGTTGTACTTCGTCTAGAGGTAGAGCATATCAAAGCAGCCCATTTGTCCAAGTAATCTTACAGAAACCGCAGCCTAATAATGACTTCCTGCAGGTGATTGTATTCCTACGCGTAAGTGAGGCCAACAGTTAGGAATTTCTAAGGAGCTGTGTTAGCTGCAGAGGTGGTATCCCGCGAGTAGAGTTAATGTGTGTACAAACGTTTGTAGGCTATGGTAACTACACTGTACATTAGGTGGGTGGTATGGTTGTATGCCTCCCGACGTTGTATAAAAAATCGGCCAAGTGCGAGTCGGACTCGCGCACGAAGGGTTCCGTACCATTATCTATAAAAACAGCAAAAAAATCCCGTTTGTTGTATGGGAGCCCCCCTTAAATATTTGTTTTATTTCAATTTAATTATTTATTCTTAAAGTGAATATATAATTAAATATTCTGTGAATATTTCAAGCGTCTACCTGTTGCTGTTATCAATATCAAAAAATGAGCAAAAAAATCACGTTTGTTGTATGGGAGCCCCCTTAAATATTTATTTTATTCTACTTTTTAGTATTTGTTGTTATAGCGGCAATAGAAATACATCATGTGTGAAAATTTCAACTGTCTAACTATCACGGTTCAAGAGATACAGCCTGGTGACAGACGGACGGACGGACGGACGGACGGACAGCGGAGCCTCAGTAATAGGATTCCGTTTTACCCTTTGGGTACGGAACCCTAAAAAACACGCACAACGACGCAATCAGACTCCTTGCAGAATACATTGGCTGAAAGTTTTTTTATTATACATGAACAATACTCATCAATAAAACGAACATATTCAATACATTTTTTATTAAAAGTTAATTGAAACATCCAGTTTATTTCGATACGGGGAACATTCATAATATTTACCGTAATGACAACGAAATAATAAATTGCTGTTTACAATGATACTAAAGTACAATTGAGGACTAAAATGTTAGATATATTTTTTTTCTACAAAGAGCATATGAAAAAATCAAATGTTTCATCGAAACCGACAGAGTTATTTTGTAACAGAAACCATATAAGGTTTCTGAATTGTCTTGGAGATAATTTGAAAATATTTTTCACGAACAACATTATATTATAATTTATCCAGAAGGATAATTCAAAGTTCTCGTTTAATGTACAAACATAACAGAAAGTAACAATTGGCCAACGATCTACTTCATTTATGGATAATTTACGATGGAAATTAAATCAAATGTACTTAAATAACAATTTTTATTTATAACTTAAATTCATTATATAATATACATTGTAATTAAAAAACGATACCATTAGGGGTCAATTGAGTTTAGATAACTGCAATGTCAATTTTTAACTTTAAAATTGGCTATAGTGTATACATTTCATAGGATTATACAGCATTATTTAACGGAAGATGCTTTCTACAATTTATTTAATAAATTAAATTTAACAATCAGTTTCAGCTGTAATCCAAATTATTTGCTGTCAGTTATCTGTCCGTTAAAATATATCTGCTCTGTTTAAATAATTTAAAATCATTGTTCACTTTATGTTACAGTTACATCATTATGCAACTGTAACATAAATACATGTACAATAACGAATATTTAATATAAAACATTTATATTAAGCGCTTTGGATTTTGTAAAATGAACTAAATTAGAAATAAATAGTATTTTACTGATATTTCAGGCGTTGGTTTCGGTAAAAAATCAAAATAAATCTCGGGTTTATAAGGTGAATAAGAGTAATATAAACGGGGCTTACGGAGACTATTTTGTTCTCAATTGTACTAAATTCCATAGTTCATAGAGATCCTACTTTGGTCTTTACATAAAATTATACGTACCAAGCAATCGAATATTAAATCTTACTCACTAATTGTTCCTCATTTACAATTTGATACTTAAACAAGAATTTGTAACTATGTACAGCATACTAATCTCTATTTTATTTAAATATTTTAGTTATAGATATATAACATATTGAATAGAAATACGTACATGTAATGCTAGCTTAGAATAAAATCACATTTTCTTCAATAGAAGCATCGTGTGCTAATTTTAACATTTATTTAAGAATGTATTAAAACTGTTACAAAATTATTTAGAAATAAATGAAGAAGCTTGTTAGTGTTTACCCAAAGACTTAAGTAAAGAAATTGAAAATATTAGATTATTGATTAATTTTAAATATTAAATGTTGTTATACGTGTAGGTGGAAAATATTGGTATGTATTAAATACCTGTTTAGTCATGGAATTTCAAAATAAAACTAGAAATATTTTTCATAAACTGAAAAGTTTTAGTTAACTATTTCAGCGTAATGTAACAAAATGCCAATTAAATTGACGAATTCATTTAAATATTATGATAATTTTACAATTATTTTTATTATTTTAATATTATTTACGATTTAAGTAACATAAATATTGGCAATAATTTAAAGTATGCAAAATGTATTTTTGATTACATATTTATACAATTTATCTAATTTATTTAATGTAGACTATTTCGTCGTTAACTAAATAACTATGTACAATTTATATCATACCTACAATTCAATGAAAAATTACAATTTCCTTACCTCTACCGGTTTTGGTAGCAAGCTATGTATCACAAATGGCGGTTAGCGCTACCCCATACATTTTCCATTCAATTACCGAAGCATTTCCATTTATTTATAATTAATCTAAAAAATATGGGTTCTAATGAACTAGTCTTATAAAACCGGATTTTATATGCAATTCAGTTCTTTACTATAATAAAATGCATTTCGGCACATCGCTCTAGTTAGAATTTAGAAATGTTTATATTGAAATAATAAATGCGATTATAATGAGTAGGTCAGTGATAAGCGGAGCGACGAGTGGGGCGGATTCTCCGGCCGCGGCGAGTGCGCTAGCGGCAGCTTCAACACATTGTCTGTATGCAACGTGTTCCAGACATGTGATGGCACAAAAATGTTGATGGGCACAAGCACCGTCGCAAGATTCAGTGCTTTCGTACCTGACGCTGTATGCACGAAGATACCTGGTAAAGAGAAAACTGAGGTTAGTTACTTAATGTTTCCAAATTATTTTGAATTGATTGTTATTTTTCATAAATAACATTATTATCTAAATGTTATTTATGAAAAGTTGTCAAGTCTCTTATCCTTTATTACTATTTCAAAGACCATTAACAGGTCAAGGTTATACATATGTCTTGTAACTTTTTGTTTGTACAGTTTTTGATTAAATCTGGCAATAATGTAGTTATCTACAAAGTGTAGTAGGATATGTATGTATGTACATCTTCACGCCAGGTTCCTTGCTGGGTAGGCAGAGAAAACCGAGCGCCATAAGACGTGGTCCTTACAAACTTCACATGCTTCTCTAATATTCACAGCTCTATTCATGCACGCTTGCCGGTTCCTAGGGCTCCTATCACCTTCTCATAAAACACGACCAACGCCTTGGTCTTCCTCGACTCCAACATGCTTCCACTTTCGCATTGTGTATGTGTTTCGTCGTTCTTTCATCCTGCATTCTTTCTACATATCCGAACTAACTTACCTTAACACAGGCACTCACTTTCTTACGTCGTCATTACGTAAAATAAAAGTTAATATAAAAAACAAGTTATTGTAAATGTCATTTATTGTAAAACTTAACTAATCATAACTAACAGAATTATCGTTCTGTATTAAAAAGCAGAGACGCTTAAGATAAAATTTTTATGACAACGGTAAAGGTATTCTGTTGCCAAAAATTTATCACTTAACGTCTAAATAAGAGTCAAATAAAGTTCTTTAGATTTTATTAATCCGAACCAAAATTCTTTTTAAATTTTCCCAAAGTAATTACATTTGACACTGATCGCTTTTCGCAGGGCAAAATTTGTCGCGAATAGATAAATATTCAATTTAAGACAAAATCTTCTAACGGCTGAAGTAGTCCTTAACCCAAAGCCGACGTAAAATGTAGATACCCAATTACAATCTGAACTTACTTGTTAAACGCTGCGGTCTCATGAGGCGTGCCTATTCGAAGTTTGTCTGCTAAATTGTGGAGGGAGGTGGCTGAAACATCGTGTAGACTGTAGTATTGGGTGAGGTTGTATTCCGCTGTCCATTCCGCTGCGCCTGTGTTGCGATTCGCAGCCGCTAAGTCCAGGTAATATTGGGTATAGTCCAGTACCTACGGAAAGAAGATTATTAAAAAAAAAAACTTTAGTTATGTCTAAATTAGGATTTTGACGAGCTTGGTGGCGCAGTCGTGAATGACGCGACTTTGACACCAACGCTTGTGGCTTCGATTCTCTCACATGACAAATATTTGTGAGAATGAACATGTCTGTTCGTCTAGATTTGGATGTTTTTTAAGAGAGGTCATCAATGCAGCCCGTCTGGGGAAGTCCTGCGACCTCATAGAAAACCGCAGCCAAATAACAACTTCCGACAGACGATTGTTGTGTTCCTGCGAGTCCTGCGAGTTTCTGAGTGACGTCAGCAATAAGCTCCTAAGAAGTGCAGTGTTAGCAGCAGAGGCGACATCGCATGAGTGAGGGCTAGCTATGCTACGAATGTTTTAGAAGAGAGTGTAGTAAGGACCGAGTCATGTGCGCTCGGGTTTTTTCTGCCTACCCCTCAAGGGACAAAGAATTAAGTTATATATAGAGATACAACATTATTACGGATTCGCTTAGTATATGCTCACAAACAACAAGCAGAGAGAGAGACAAAACTCTCTGACGAAACTCTGTCAAGGAGAACTTCCAGGTAACCTAAGTCTGAACTAAAGAAAATCCGAAGTTTGATATGGAGCCTTTTGTACTTATATGATATAATTATAAACGCATAAAGCATACAGTTGGGTGTAACAAAGGGCTAAGATGTCTTCACAGCCCTCGCGATTTGGTTACCGTACGCTTTATTTGCTTCCCGACGTTGTAACAAAAAAAATGTTAGTAAAGCTCTATAGATTGTATAAAACGGGCTATGACAGATACTGACCTTTCCGTTGTTTGTGTCAAATTTATATAGCCTAAGACCGGGATTGGATGAACCAGCTGGGTCACGATGAGGACTTACTGAAGGAGCCAGCAGTGCCCAGGACACTGGACGATCTGTAGGAAAAAAGTATTTTGTTTTAAATTGCTTACGTGGCAAGAGTATATTGGCTGTGATAACCGCTTCACAATCCGTGCAACGTGCACACGTTCATCATTCGATTGATGTAAAACCAAGTTTCACATCAAATGCCATTTTACATTATCACTTTCACACTATTAAACATCCACACAGAGTATTAATTCTTATTAATTAGCCTGAAAACTCTCATCAAATTTCATCAAAATCTATTTACCGTTAAGACGTGAAAGACCCAGTAAACATACTTTGACATTATAATATTAGCTAAGATTTTTTTTGCCTATAACTTCAGGCCTATTAGATGTATCCTAATACAATAGTATAAATGTAAGATGTGTTTACACCTTAAAAATATTGTTTCCGCGTTGTTTGTGATTTGAAATTCAATAAATCGAAAAAGCGAGTAAAAAGAGACAATCACGAGAGAATTAGATAGAAGTATCTATAGGATTTATCGTGCTAGAGAATGAGATAGAAGGCATTGTACTATGTATAATAATATAATAATGGGTATTTTCTATGTATAATAAGTATGTATTTACAAAAAAAATGTATTTACGTATGTTTATCAGTTGTCTAGTACCCATAACACAAGCTTCGCTTACTTTGGGGCTAGATGGCGCTGTGTAATTTGTCCGACAATATTTATTTATATTTATTTATTTATTGTACAGTGTTTATTACAGGGTCCGAGCGTTGTACGTGTGTTAGTATGTGTGTGTGCGCGCCTGCGTATAACGAAGCTTGGGATAAGGTGTCATAACAATCGTGGTGTATTGTACACGTGTATTGTTTACATAAATATTTCATCGTTTTAATAAATCAATACTTTAAATGAGCAATTCTTGTACATATTTAAATATATTTCCTGTACTTTGTGTGCGTGACTGTAAAGATTTGGTTCATATTTTGTATTTACTTAATATTTTGTCGTTTAGTCTATATATATATATATATAGGTTTCTAGACAAGAAATATATCACTCGCTGTTGAGGTAATTTGTATATCTTACAGAGCTGTTTCGAGATACATAAAATATATACACATTAATAAATTATTTATATAATTAATTTTGGAGCGTAAAAAGCTTTCAATCATCACAATGATACTGCCAGATTCAGCGTCGCTTGCATATGGTGAACCTTACCGAATAGCAAACGAGGCTGTAGTGAAGGAGATAAAGGGTACAGCGACATAAAATCAAGAGAAGTCACCAACCGGTGAATTATCCTCTCTTAACACTTTTGTGATTCGCAGACCTGGTAACCTATTCGGCAAAGAAAATCAGCTCACCGAAGACAGTGTGTGTTTCTATCCGTTCTTAAAAGGTTTTCAATTTCTTAATGGGATACGGCGAACTGTATTAACAGAGTTAACTATTCAAAACTAATTTTCACATGCTACACTTTCACGAACCTCAAGTGTAAACTTACCAAGATGTTTCATTTAATGGAACTTGATAAAATGCCTTCATCGTAGCGATTGGGAGTCGAAGGTAAAAGTAGGGGGCCCATTCCGAAATAGCGGCGGAAAGCCCCTCAATACACTAACTTTGTTCACATGGACTATTAATTTCCCCCAAACGATCTGAAGTCTACAAAGCAACAAAATGTAGTGGGAATTTACTGCATAAATGAAGTGTAAGTAACTTGAGCTCAGTGGCGTAATGACAAGCTCGATGGCACAGTGGTTAGTAACGCAACTTTAACGTCAAGGCTCGTGGATTCGATTCCCACATACAAAAATGTCTGTTCGTGTGTGATGCGATCTATCTGTAAGAGATATAGAGCGCATCAAAGCATCCTATCTGGGGGAAGTACTTCACCTCACAGAAAACCGCAGCTAAGCAACAAATACGAGAAGTAAGCTCCTAAGGAGTAGCTGTGTTAACAGCAGAGGTGGCATCGCGCGAGTGATGCTTAATGCGTTGCAGGTATTCATAGGCTAAGGTAACCGCTTTAGATCAGGTGGGTCGTACGCTTATATACCTTCCGATAATGTACATGAATAAGGCTATATAGAGACGATAGAAAAATCAAGGAGAGACTTTGCGTCCTTTCCTGTGTTCTACATATTGTACAACTGGTTCTGCTCGAGCAATTGTTCGATGCGATGCCAACAGCATTTACCAGCAACCGCACCGCTCATGGGCGGTAAGGAATCGACACGCTGAAACTACAATGGTTACGTACTATGTGGTTCCAGACAAGTTTATCTTGCGAGAACCCTCAAGTTATAGAATGAACATTGAATTAAACAATTTTTAACGGAAGTATCGCGTTTTATTTATTTTGTTGAACCTGACGTTTGGGATGCATTCGTTCGACATGGGATTTATTACAGGGTTAGCAATGAACGAGAGCAAAACTGGTGTTGTAAATCTCAATATACGAGTTACCACTTTGTTTCTTGGCTACCTACAAATGTACTATTAGGAACTACATTGATTTTCTTAATAAAAATGTTATTGGTGGTATTTCGGTAGATACTCTGATAAACGTTTCTCTTTAAAGCCAATGACCTCTTATAACACCATATGTCAATACTTAATTGACACAGTATTGATGGATGATGCTGGCGGGCTGGCTTATACTGGCATTAAATTGGACCGACTTCGAATATGATCTTGAACCAACCAACGAAGTTTAATGAAGGTAATTCCTAAGGCATTAGCATTAACAAATCCACTAGCTAAGCCAATTTGGCGAAGATACTATTTTTTTCACGGAACAACTATCGTCAAATATTTCTTAGGTATGGTCACATGTTTTTCCAAATATAATTTCTTGAAATGTTCCTGCGTCTGAGCGAGGTCATCAGTAAGCTCCTAAATTCAAATAATTTATTTTGCAAAACATAAGTACAGAAATAGAGATGTTGTGTGTATAAAAACAAAATCCGTTATGTTTTGCCTTTCATACAATCAATCAAATCCAAAATTTAATTCCGATTATATTTAACTCAAGTCGTCAATTGTTATTATAGGAACTCATTAATTAATTTATTAAGGAAGTAGAAACATTTGTCAATTAGCCAATTATGTAGCTTATTTTTAAATTATGTGACGGGCAACTCTGTTATATCACTCGGAATCTTGTTATAAATTTGTGTCACAATGTGAAAAGCATTTTTATTGACTATACTTATTTTTTTCCGTGTACGCATAGTTTATTACATCCTATGGAGTTTCTGTGTTAGCAGCAGAACAATTGGCATCACGCAAGTGATACTTTTTATATTACAACGGTTCATTGGCTGCAGTTACCGCTGTATGCCTCCCGACGCAGTATAAAAACAAAAATACCGCAATAAATTAAAATTAACTGATTAACTACCACACAAACACTATTTATTTATTTATACAATGTACGTACAGAGACCGTTCGAGAGATGTTATGGGACTTCGTAATTGGAGTGGAGCATATCAACACTTCTATTTGTTTGGGAATTGGGTTACGAACTACTTGACAATTTCGCATTAGCAACTTTATAGAATAGAAGCATTATTATATTATAAAGTCGTATAAATAAACATATAAAATGTTTCAATCATAGCCAAAGAAATGTTATGTATCACTCATTAAAATGCGTTGTTCGTTAAAAATATCCCATTAGCGATGTTTGAAACGTTGTGAAACAATGGCTGATTTCGGTTGTAACGTTATAATTTTATTAATCAGATTTCCAATGAAGCTGCAGCAAGTTTGTTTGTTTGTTATATCTTTATTGTACATAAAATAACAATGAAAATGTGAATTAAAATGCAACTCATCAATAAATGTACAAAGGCGGACTTATTCCTATTAGTAATCTCTTCCTTTAACCTTTGAGTGTCTAATTGGAATTTGCTAGGCGAGTAGCGCGGTGGTACAACATAAACGAAATAGAAGTTTCATTTGAATTGTTTCCAGTTTCTTTATTTAATACAATTGTTCACTACACTTACAGAATAATACCAAAGCGTGTAGAAACCAAAACCAAAGCGTGTGAAACCACAATACAAATACAATTGAATACATAAACATATTAAATAGACAAAACTAAATTGAATTGATAATATTACACAAATAAAAATAGCACTTGTTAGCGAATTCTGTAATATTACAGGTAAAAATATCAACCAACAAAAGTATTGTTGCTATAAATAAATCTATCAATCTATATTTACGCGTCAGATCCCTTGCGAGCTAGGCTGATAGAACAGAGCACCTCCAGACGAGGTCCTTACACATCTCATCATCAATTTGTTGCTTTTTCATGCACGTTCACCGGTTCCGAAAGTTTTTTTTTCTATACTACGTCGGGCTACATACAAGTATACGCCCCACCTGATGTAAAGCGGGTACCGTAGCCTATTAACGCTTGCGATATAATAATCACTCGCGCGATGCCTCCTCTGCTACTTACACAGCAACTCCTTGTTAGCTTACTGGTGGCCTCACTCACACGCAGGACAACGACAACTCTCTAGGGAGTTGTTATTTGGCTGCGGTTTTCTGTGAGGTCTGATTTGATACGCCCTACCTCTCTTGAGTTCCTGACATCGCGTTTCAATAAAATATGACCAAATTGATTGTGGTAGATGAGTTGGCCTTCACTATAAATAAATACTACTATAAATAAATTCAAGGTAAATAGTATACTATCTGCCATTTTAAATTGGTTCCAAATTAGTTTAGCAAAAAGACCATTACATTATATTTTGCTAAACTCAACTAAAACGTAAATGTATATTTAGTCTACCAAAAGTAGTTTCTGCTAATACAGAAATTTACATTGACAGCAATGTGCTTTAATTTGTTAATGATATTTTATTTCTTTGAATTATAATAGACTGCAAATTGCAATGGGGCCCCTATGTAATTAAACTGGCCAGTAAGCTCAGCTCGCCGCATATGCAGTTAGAGTAGCGGCGGCAAGAATATTAGACAATTGACGGATGTGGCTACTGTGCCCTTAGTCAATTTCAGCTACTTTCACAGCAGTATGTCTTATGATATACAGTTGTGGGGAACGGCGGCTGACATCGAGACAATTTTTATCTTACAAAAAGAACCATTTGCTATTTATACTGTTGTTTCTCAATATATTTATGAAAACGTAATGTATGTCCATAAAAATTTTAAGTCGTTTCCAAACTTCAGCGCAAAACTTAGAAGTAGCACTAAGTTGTGTATGCCGTTCAGTATTTGCTTCGTCTCGTACCCCTGAGGCCATCGCGTTAGATAAAGCCTTAAAAGCATTCCCTACTAAAACCTCTAGGTGGTGTTTGGTCAGTAAAAGTCCGATATAACCTATACGGTCGTCTGCAAGGGTATTCATTGAGAGTTCACGACCTTCCTCCCAGAAAGTCCTGAAGGGACACCGAAGAGCAATTAGATAAGCTTACGCGTATTCAAAATTTTTGTATTCCGTACATATTTAGATTCCGCAAATATGACCATATCTCTAAATTTCGCTCTCGTCTCAAGAGGCTTTCCATTAAGCCAGGGGTCGACGGTGAAAAGAGCGGACAAAGATCAGCTAACGGGGATTTTCAGAAGCGAGAAATAGTTTAAATGACAATAACGAGCTAAACTCGATTTAAAAGTTCGGAAGACGTTTTTCGGGCTATTTATTGAAAAAAAAAAATGTTTGTGGCTTGGTACTATAAAAGAAAATATCGACAGCCACCAAGATATTGGTTGAGTAGTCAGTCACATTGTGACTCGGCTCCTTAATGAAGAATGTCATACTATATTTAATGACTTAAAGACGAAGAAAACAGCACGGTCTCCTTCAATTCTCTATTCCACAAGCAAGGGAATTGCCTAACAGCTTCAACGAATTCTTCCATTGTGCATCGAAAATCAAAACACAGAGAGCTCTACGGCGTCGTTATGCGTGTCATTCTAATCAAACACGCAGGTTAACCAACATCTACCGCAGCCTGTCTATGGATGAGTTTATCTATCACTCAATCTAGTATTACACGAAATATTTTTCGATGCGAGCTGTGCTGTGCAACTCTGAAAAGCTCAGCCATTAACAATTCGAAATGCAGAAAGTATATTCAGTTTTAAAGATCGAGTTAGTGCTCACTATCCTTCTTTTATCCTGTTTTAAATCCGTTCTTTTGTTAATCTGGCTGTCACTGCTTTAAAACTTTGTTTAAGTGAATTAATATATGTATGAAAGTACATATACATCAATACAAGTATCTTAATTTATTTAGAAATAATTAAAACAACAATAACGATTGTTGTTTTAATTATTTCGAAGTAAATTTCTTGCATGTTTTCTTTTTTATACTGCGCCACCTATCTGCTTGATTTTTTTAATTTTCTCTACCCTAAGGTAGTCCGGAAGAGATTACTAAGCATTAAGACTGCCTTTTGTATTTATTTTTTGTAATTATAAGTTAATTCCGTGTATTTTATTTTTTATATATATATATTAGTTCAGCATAGTGGCTCCTCTTTGCCTGATGGTAAGCGAAAGAGGAGCCAAAATCGCAACTGCAACTGACAAAATACTACACAGTATCCTGTCAGTTGACGCTGCCACGCTGACCCGCAAGATGCTTCTTCACGCTTCGTTTGAAGGATCCCATATTGTAGGAAGGAAGGAACATATGTGCAGGCAAGGCGTTCCACTTTTTAATGGTACGACAAAGATAGGAGTTGCCGAACTTTTTGGTACGCTAAGAGATATTCTCAACAGTGTAACGATGACATCGCAAGCCCGCACGTGTGGTTCTATGACGGAAGGGTGAGGGAGGGATAAGGAAAAACAGTTCTTCAGAGCATTCGCCATGGTAAAGACGGTAAAATACGCTTAGAGAGCCTGTGTCTAAAAAAAAACGTTTATCAGGAGTTAAGCTTCTTGCCCATATACTTATAAATAATATAATAATTACATACCATTATCGTAAATTACACGGAATGTGTCAGCGTGTAGATGTCCGAAGAACTGTCCGGCGATTATTCGCGCATGTCGGCGAACCATTCGCAGGTACTTCGCATTTGCGTCTACTGATGTGTCGTAGGGGTACCGTGAATCGGAGCCAGGGGCTGCGTGTCCCACTATATACACCTGTTGGGATAAAAATACTTTTAAGATAAAATATAATAAATGTTAGCATACACTGTAGTATGTGTACGACGGTGGCGGCCAACGGCGAGGAGTTCACCCTCACAAGCTTGAACGGCAATGGACGCGTATTGTGCTGGGCCAGAAGTGTATACTCCCGAGAACTCTCAAATTGTGGAATTAACTCCCAGCCGAGGTATTCCCAAGGGTCTACAGCGTGGGGTTCTTCGAGAACAAAGGTTTTTAGAGGGTCAGCAATCCATGAGCGATAACCCTGGTGTTGGAAATGTCCGTAGTGTACTGGACCGCAGGGCGACCCACCCTACCTACCTACTGCTTTTGCCTCGGGATGTAAACGGAATGAAACCTATGTGGATGTAGTGGGCATGCATGCAGCACGCCTAAGCCTACTTACCGATATGCCTATTGGATCCTACCTAACTTAATGAACTGGAGCGTGTCCAGCCTATCCGCCTACTATTATTGTCACTACCTATCATTTAACTACACCTACTGCTACTGATGAATCCTACCTAAATCTATTGCTATTTTGTTATTATTATCTTACCTAACGAACTAAACGTTTCTGCCTTGCTAAGCTCTACAAATCTTCCCTACCTAATATCCTAACTTCCCTACTTATGTGCCTAACCTATACTTCTTTAATGTACCTGTCCTAAGATCTACATATGTGTTTAATATTACGTCCTACCTAGATAACATACTTATTTGTCTTATGCCCTACGTATGTCTAAAATAAGACCTACCTAGATAACCTAATCTCAGTTTTAAGCTCTACCTATGCGTTTCGTGATCAAGCCCTACCTATGCTACCTAGTATCGTCTTATGTATTCTGTATTTACCTAAAGCCCTATCTTCCCAGCCTATGTACAGCTGAAATAACAGCTCTACTTCGATTTGTTGATATATATATATATTGATGTAAGATATTTCGATGTTTTAGTGCCTAGTGTCGTATATACGAGTTAATAATGGAAATCCGCCCATAAGCTCGAGATTAGTCGAACTTTTATTTGCATGTGTGTGGGTTGAATTATAATATTTATATCGTGGCTTGTTTACCCTGGCCGGGATTTCCAACACACAGCTAAGGTCTTTGGAGCTGGTTTCTTCGCAAAGAAACAATGTATTTATATAAACATGTATTTGTGTGCGTACGACTTTATTTAATATTTGTTGTTGCAACTAATAGCCACTGCTCCAAGCCTTAAATATTCCAAGTCCATTGGTATAATTTATATATTATAAGTTATATGTGCGCATTATTGATTGTGTAAGAGCTCTTAAACCCTGATCGGGTTTTACCAATTAATGGGACTGGATGGGAGTGAATTGAATACACTCGACGGATTGCCTTAACATTTTAAAGACATGTTAATTACTTTCTCGCTATACGAACGAATTACAAGCTTATCGGAAATCAAAGTTTATTGACGCTTATAGCGTTCTTTTGCTTATTCACGCGGGACGTTAACGCGCAAGCTATGCTCTCGTGTTTATGGTATTCCAACCTTACTTCAAAGAAACTTCATCATTTATTGTAAAGTGTACGGTACCCAACCATATCAGTCGAGTGAATAACCGTCTGATATACGTGCTTTCAAACTGGTTACAGGCCCGACATGATCCGCCACGGACGCCCGACCAAAATTAATCGATGTTCAAAGCCACGGGGCTAAACACTGATTAATCTCTACCGCACACTATGATGTTACATTTACTGATATAAATATATCCTCTTTTTTTTCCAAAAAAATAAAATGAGAGCGTTATATAGTCAAAATCGCGAGGTCCTTATACTACCAACCACCTTATTCAATAAACATTCAAACTCATGCGAACAAGCACTTATTTATAACTTAGTCGACAATGGATTCTATACGGAACCGTACAACTTAAATTCTCTAATCCTAAACCTAATTATCTAACAGAAACTATCGCGGATTCAAAGAAACAAGACCCGGGATGTGACCTAACGCCCTAACGCGAGTGTTTCTAAGGACGTTGTGTATAGATAGTTGTGTTATAAAATATATATATGTGTATATAACTTTGTGTAGACAGCCAACGGGCGTGTGTGTATCTGATCTCCTAGTTCTATGGCCCGTTAACTTCGAATGTGGCTCACGCAGACTCACGTGAGCCTAGATCTTCCGCAATTAATAAATTGCTCAAATCTAGGGATTCATAGTCGCCCCGACATTCGATAAATGTATGTGTACACTTCACCAGCGCTTTATTTTCGAGCTAGCAAAGCGTTTCCCTAGTGTAATGTGGGAAGATCTAGACACGGCTTACCTGTCCGTACTAAATCGTGTATTTGATTCTATACACTTCAAACTCCGCTCAGTTGTCACAGTCAGTTTACCACGGTGCTTGAAATGTGTCGATACTGCTTAATAACAAGCCACTTTAAAACAAACTATCGCGAATTTAAAGAAAACTATAAGAATTGGTTAACAAATCTTATAGCCTAATAGCCCAACGAATACTGATTGCTTAAGTTACAAAAGTACCAAGTTTTAAGAATTCCCGAAATACGTTTCGCCTCACCGTCAGTATTGGCTATTGTGTCGTCCCAACGCTTCACATTCCTATATAGTCCACGACAAACCCCGCGCACTTCACCCCCGTAAAACCGCCACGCCGATCTGTGTTTAAACGCAAGGTTCCGTACACATTCTCCACTCCAGACTAGGCCTTACAACTAACTTAATTTACCGAATAATGCATAATTTACACATGCTAATTAACTGTGATTAGTACCAAATTTTAGATCTTATTCTAAATACCCGAATAAACTCCAGACTGAGTCTGTCTGTCACACCCAAGGACTGTTCCTTGGGGCAGAGATTGCGTCGAACCACTTGTAATCCAATTATTCTCAAACATCTATTACTCGTTATAATTATTTCCAACAGATCGTTTAGATCTTGTATTCATTGTCAATTTTCGAATTTCACCAAAACATCAACATATCTTACGTGGGTTTGTTCTATAGTCTTGGGTAACCCTAATTTGATTGCATAGCTCGACGGGCTCGATGCCGGCTAGCAAAAAAATAATGGTTTGCACATGTGCGCACAGCCACGTTGCTTTCGACCATACAACAATCTTAAGGAATTTTAAACCATTCCAATTTTGAATAATATTACGCAATCTTATTATCGATAAGATGTGCTGGTACCATTACAATCTCCCCCTTGAGATGTTGAATAACGTGTAAATGTTAGACTGCATCCTCACAAGATACAACCTTCTCCATCAGTAAGGAGCAAAAGAATTAACCCATAACTCCCGTCTTGATAAATTCTACATAGCTTTAATGATTTCCCGTCTCTAACTTGAATACCTCCTAAACTCCCATGACACTAAACCTTAACCACAGTAATCCTTTCTTTCCTGCCACCATAGTACCGCGCTATATTAATCGTATTATAATTACCTTTAATTTCTCGCGTATTTGGATTTATCAATGTGTAACAGTTGGCATATGGTATCGCTCCAATCTCGTACGGCCCACTATATAGTAATGCGAACTTTTTAGTCAATTTGTGCGCCTTATCAGACTTAGGTACTGTCCGCAACTTAACTAAATCACCGACTTGGTAAGTTACCAACCTATTTACTTTATCAAAACGTTTGGCTCGCTGTCCTGCCATCTTACGTGCATATTCGCTTACCTGTGCGCAGATTGACTCTACATTGACTGTCTTCGTTTCTATATTCAAATACCTATCAGTACTCAACTCTGCCCTTTCTCCATATACAACCTCATTATATGATCCACTAAACTGCCTTTAGTCAAAATAGCCAAATCATCTAAGAAGCTCAAACAATAACTTCTAGCTTCGCTTCCTAGTATAATATCCATCACACGCGAAAAGGATCCAACAGTTGTTTTCAATCCTTGTGGTAAACGATTGTACACATAACTTTTCCCTGACACTACAAACCCTGTATACTGTTTAGATTCCTCGGTCAAAGGTACACTAAAATATGCATCCTTTATATCTAATACTGCTAAATAATCTATTTTGTAACCTGACTGTAAAATTTCACTAGCCAAAGGAGCACACTCTGTTCCTCCCACCATTCGAGAGTTCAATTCCCGGGCATCAAGCAAAACTCTAACGGAACCGTCCTTCTTAATTGTGTACGTCAATGGGCTACTGTAAGCCGTTTGCGCTCTACTAATGACGCCTAACGCTTCCAATTCCGAAATCTTATTCTGTACTTCCTGGCGGTACGCATGTGGAATTGGATAGGATCGTTTTATGAATGGCGTTTCGTCTTTCATTTTAATTTCATGAACGTATTTATGAATTACCCCTGGCCTATCAGAAAACACCTCCTTATTCTTAACCAAAACTTCTTGCAATTTATTCCTATGCTCTACCGGTAATTCCAACTTAGATACATACTCTCTTATTTGCTCTATGGTATAACCATTCTTACTTGTGGTAAGTACAAAGTTACATCGTTCATTCATACCCTCGTTATCAATCATATGTACCTCACTAGTACGCTCTCCATACGTCACTGATAATGTTCCTGAACTGCTACAAGAGATACACGCCTTTACTGTCGTCAACCAGTCATAGCCTAAAATCATTTCTTTCGGCAACTTATTTAAAACTAACATAGGAGTATCTACAACACGCTCATTGATTTCTAATGGTAAGATTATTAACCTGTTGACCTTTTCTTTACTAACACCAAAAGCTCCAACAACGTTAACCGCTGGTATGGGGATGTCTGGCCACTGCCTACCCCCTGCCGAAATCTGCTCGAATATATCACCTCTTATACACGTCACCTCACTTCCCGTATCAATTAAAGCAGTCACTTCTAAACCTTGTATTGTCACTTTTATCTCAGGCAAAGAAACCTGTTATCTTTAAATAACATTTGAGATCTCTTAGAAAACCCATCGGATTGCCCGCGTCTCGACCATTAAATTTAGGTAGTGTCTGTGTAAATTTATAGACACACACTGGTCTTGTCTCAACTGAACTACTTCCAAAATCACGCCTACTAGTTCCTGGAAGGGAAATAGTCTCCCCCTGGTCTGATAAAGAGTTCAAATTATTAGACTCCAGCCCACTATCTGGCGTTGTGGTGTTAACTGAGGTCTGCCTTTCTTCTAATGCTATCAATCTCTGTAGTATACTTTGTAATAGATCATTGCTCAACTCGTTTTGGACCCCCAATCTAGTCTTGCGAGGTCATCGCCTAGCCATAATAGCTAACGTACGCAACCGTCTAAACTAACCGTAATAAACTAACTTCCAATCTACCACACTCTTATGCAAACGTTCACATAATAGTTGTTTCAACAATCCAGAATCCCTTTCTTTTGTAATACGAGTATAACAAAATACCAACCCTAACTCACTTGAAACCGAAACAAGTGGTAACTATAAAATTGACACTTAAACCGAACCCAATACTCTTGTTTCCACAAAAAAAATTCTGACCTGTTCACAAAACATGTTGCTTTTGAGTCTCAAAAATGTTTTATTACTACCATATGTCGGTTTCACGGAAACCGAGAGAGACCTTTTGCTCACACTTGATTACAAAAAAAATTCTGACCTGCTACCTTAACTAATTATTTGTATGCTTGTTTCAAAGATATCTCTATCTAACTTATGCTAAGCAGTTAACGCAAACTTCGCTAACATTAACTAATTATTTGTATGCTTGTTTCAAAGATAAATCTATCCACTTTATGTTAAGCGGCAACCAATTTAATGTTTGCTAAATTAATTTACAGAACCGATAACTAACAAACGATTTGTATATTCGATTGCTAACTTTTATTTCCCTCTTGCCTGATGGCAAATGCACACCGCTGCCTATGAATATATCAGTTACTATTCTAAAAAGCAACCACTTATTGAAACCTAGGTATATAGCTTGAATGCTAGTCTTCTTTTTACTCTTATGTTGTGTCTATGCTTAAGCTTGCCTGATGTTAAGCAGTTACCGCAAACTTATCTACATAGCCAATATGCTTGTCATATGAAACCAACCTCGCCTGATGTAACACAGTTACCGCAAACTATCTACATAGCCAATATGCTTGTCATATGAAACCAACCTCGCCTGATGTAACACAGTTACCGCAAACTATCTACATAGCCAATATGCTTGTCATATGAAACCAACCTCGCCTGATGTAACACAGTTACCGCAAACTATCTACATAGCCAATATGCTTGTCATATGAAACCAACCTCGCCTGATGTAACACAGTTACCGCAAACTATCTACATAGCCAATATGCTTGTCATATGAAACCAACCTCGCCTGATGTAACACAGTTACCGCAAACTATCTACATAGCCAATATGCTTGTCATATGAAACCAAACCTCGCCTGATGTAACATATTTACCGCAAACTATCTAAATAGCCGATATGCTTGTCATATGAAACCAAACCTCGCCTGATGTAACACAGTTACCGCAAACTATCTACATAGCCAATATGCTTGTCATATGAAACCAACCTCGCCTGATGTAACACAGTCACCGCAAACTATCTAAATAACCGATATGCTTGATATTATTATATAAATTACGTTGTGTTTAGCCGTAGTAACTACTTGTCTTCGATCCTTGCTCACGAGCACCAGATGTACTGGACCGCAGGGCGACCCACCCTACCTACCTACTGCTTTTGCCTCGGGATGTAAACGGAATGAAACCTATGTGGATGTAGTGGGCATGCATGCAGCACGCCTAAGCCTACTTACCGATATGCCTATTGGATCCTACCTAACTTAATGAACTGGAGCGTGTCCAGCCTATCCGCCTACTATTATTGTCACTACCTATCATTTAACTACACCTACTGCTACTGATGAATCCTACCTAAATCTATTGCTATTTTGTTATTATTATCTTACCTAACGAACTAAACGTTTCTGCCTTGCTAAGCTCTACAAATCTTCCCTACCTAATATCCTAACTTCCCTACTTATGTGCCTAACCTATACTTCTTTAATGTACCTGTCCTAAGATCTACATATGTGTTTAATATTACGTCCTACCTAGATAACATACTTATTTGTCTTATGCCCTACGTATGTCTAAAATAAGACCTACCTAGATAACCTAATCTCAGTTTTAAGCTCTACCTATGCGTTTCGTGATCAAGCCCTACCTATGCTACCTAGTATCGTCTTATGTATTCTGTATTTACCTAAAGCCCTATCTTCCCAGCCTATGTACAGCTGAAATAACAGCTCTACTTCGATTTGTTGATATATATATATATTGATGTAAGATATTTCGATGTTTTAGTGCCTAGTGTCGTATATACGAGTTAATAATGGAAATCCGCCCATAAGCTCGAGATTAGTCGAACTTTTATTTGCATGTGTGTGGGTTGAATTATAATATTTATATCGTGGCTTGTTTACCCTGGCCGGGATTTCCAACACACAGCTAAGGTCTTTGGAGCTGGTTTCTTCGCAAAGAAACAATGTATTTATATAAACATGTATTTGTGTGCGTACGACTTTATTTAATATTTGTTGTTGCAACTAATAGCCACTGCTCCAAGCCTTAAATATTCCAAGTCCATTGGTATAATTTATATATTATAAGTTATATGTGCGCATTATTGATTGTGTAAGAGCTCTTAAACCCTGATCGGGTTTTACCAATTAATGGGACTGGATGGGAGTGAATTGAATACACTCGACGGATTGCCTTAACATTTTAAAGACATGTTAATTACTTTCTCGCTATACGAACGAATTACAAGCTTATCGGAAATCAAAGTTTATTGACGCTTATAGCGTTGTTTTGCTTATTTACGCGGGACGTTAACGCGCAAGCTATGCTCTCGTGTTTATGGTATTCCAACCTTACTTCAAAGAAACTTCATCATTTATTGTAAAGTGTACGGTACCCAACCATATCAGTCGAGTGAATAACCGTCTGATATACGTGCTTTCAAACTGGTTACAGGCCCGACATGATCCGCCACGGACGCCCGACCAAAATTAATCGATGTTCAAAGCCACGGGGCTAAACACTGATTAATCTCTACCGCACACTATGATGTTACATTTACTGATATAAATATATCCTCTTTTTTTTCCAAAAAAATAAAATGAGAGCGTTATATAGTCAAAATCGCGAGGTCCTTATACTACCAACCACCTTATTCAATAAACATTCAAACTCATGCGAACAAGCACTTATTTATAACTTAGTCGACAATGGATTCTATACGGAACCGTACAACTTAAATTCTCTAATCCTAAACCTAATTATCTAACAGAAACTATCGCGGATTCAAAGAAACAAGACCCGGGATGTGACCTAACGCCCTAACGCGAGTGTTTCTAAGGACGTTGTGTATAGATAGTTGTGTTATAAAATATATATATGTGTATATAACTTTGTGTAGACAGCCAACGGGCGTGTGTGTATCTGATCTCCTAGTTCTATGGCCCGTTAACTTCGAATGTGGCTCACGCAGACTCACGTGAGCCTAGATCTTCCGCAATTAATAAATTGCTCAAATCTAGGGATTCATAGTCGCCCCGACATTCGATAAATGTATGTGTACACTTCACCAGCGCTTTATTTTCGAGCTAGCAAAGCGTTTCCCTAGTGTAATGTGGGAAGATCTAGACACGGCTTACCTGTCCGTACTAAATCGTGTATTTGATTCTATACACTTCAAACTCCGCTCAGTTGTCACAGTCAGTTTACCACGGTGCTTGAAATGTGTCGATACTGCTTAATAACAAGCCACTTTAAAACAAACTATCGCGAATTTAAAGAAAACTATAAGAATTGGTTAACAAATCTTATAGCCTAATAGCCCAACGAATACTGATTGCTTAAGTTACAAAAGTACCAAGTTTTAAGAATTCCCGAAATACGTTTCGCCTCACCGTCAGTATTGGCTATTGTGTCGTCCCAACGCTTCACATTCCTATATAGTCCACGACAAACCCCGCGCACTTCACCCCCGTAAAACCGCCACGCCGATCTGTGTTTAAACGCAAGGTTCCGTACACATTCTCCACTCCAGACTAGGCCTTACAACTAACTTAATTTACCGAATAATGCATAATTTACACATGCTAATTAACTGTGATTAGTACCAAATTTTAGATCTTATTCTAAATACCCGAATAAACTCCAGACTGAGTCTGTCTGTCACACCCAAGGACTGTTCCTTGGGGCAGAGATTGCGTCGAACCACTTGTAATCCAATTATTCTCAAACATCTATTACTCGTTATAATTATTTCCAACAGATCGTTTAGATCTTGTATTCATTGTCAATTTTCGAATTTCACCAAAACATCAACATATCTTACGTGGGTTTGTTCTATAGTCTTGGGTAACCCTAATTTGATTGCATAGCTCGACGGGCTCGATGCCGGCTAGCAAAAAAATAATGGTTTGCACATGTGCGCACAGCCACGTTGCTTTCGACCATACAACAATCTTAAGGAATTTTAAACCATTCCAATTTTGAATAATATTACGCAATCTTATTATCGATAAGATGTGCTGGTACCATTACAGTAGGCTACGGTTACTGTTTACCATCAGACAGGTCGTATGCTTATTTTCCATCTTAGTGGTATAAAAAAATAAAACGTCATCTTTGGCCTTTTGGTTGGTTTCACATTTTCTTTTATACGACGTCGGGAGGCATGTGTATGCCTCCCGACGTCGGCCCGACTGATGTAAACTGGGTAACACACACTATGAACGCTTGCAGTATATTACGTATCACTCGCGTGATGCCACCTCTGTGGCCAATACAACTCTTTCCGGGGTTACTGGCAACCTCAATTACACGCAGGAATACAATATCACATGCAGGAACACGAAAATCCTTCAGGGAGTTATTATTTGACTACAGTTTTCTGTGAGGTGGAGGTATTTCTCCAGATGGGCTTCGATAATTTTGCCTTTGTGCTCCCTACTTCTCTTAAAAACACCCAGACCAAGACGAATAGATATGTGCATGCAAACAAATGTTTATCCTGCGTAGAATTCGAACGAGCTTTTGCGTTAAAGCAGCGTTATTAACCATGGTGATTTTTGTTTTGGGTTCAAAACCCTATAATATTCGAAAGTAATGAGGAGCCAGAATCGCAAAATATTATTTGTGTGTCATATTAATTAAACGTAGCTGTCTCGTGCAACTCTTTCGCCTTGCTTGCTTATCGGTATGATGCACAATATGCACACACCCAGCACGTAGCTAATATTATTTATTGTTTACGTACCGACTTTTTGTACGCGTCCACTAAATGTAAATGTATATTTGTAAGTTCTCATTAGAAGTGAATTTGTAGATTCTTTTATGAGAATAAATTTCTTTAACCATTATATACAGGTACGGTTTTGATTTTGAAATAAACTACAAGCTTCAACAAAGGCTGGATCTTCATCTTAAAGTAGCCCACCAATGGAAGCCCATGTCATTTCACAACTTAGTCTAAACACCACCTTCAATCGCTTTACCTTATTTTTGAACCACTACGTACTTATTATGTATATTGAACTAACACCAAAGTCACGGGTATATTTAGCCCGGTCCTCAAAACTTGTGAACACGTAAACCTAAAAAAAATATTTTTATTAACATAAAGTATGAGGTACCACATGCAACATAAATAATATATACCTAATAGATAGACAAGAAAAACAAAAACTAGTACCAAATGAGAAATTCAAAAATACCACAGGTACCTAATCGAACGCAGCCTTATCGGTTTCTTTTCATTTGGTACCTGTTGCATGCAAGAGCATCTTTCATCTCTTTACTTTATCTGTTTACATCTTTATCTGTATACCTGTATAATCTGCTATCCTGTTCGATACAATTAGCTTTAGATGTATTTTCAAGCTGCCAAAAGCACTGAATTGGCCTAACTACTGCATATATCGCCAACAACCGTCAGCTGCCGGCTTAACATACCTTCCGAAGCAAAAACGTTCTTATAATATATTAACCTTGTATGGACATGGTGCCGACGTAGCTTCCCTTGCACGTTTAATTAAACTGACATGCGTAACCAAACACCTTAATGAGCATTGAGTAAGTATTAGAAAGGGAAATATCTCAGCTTATACTATAAATTATTTTCTCTCTTGCCTCTACAATGTGACATAATTAATGCATGCTACTTTAAGAGCAAGTTTGTTACATAGAAACAAACAAGTTTCATGCCATGTTAACAATATGTATAAAGTAAACCGAAAATATTTTGTTTCAACCATGTTGTACCTTTTTAAATATTTGCCTGTGACTTACACCAACTATTATAACCACTTTTAATACGAATAATGATTTGATTTGTTTGAATAATAATTAGTACTATGATATAGCTATTCTACACGTATAATCTAGTAGGCGTAGTATTTTGACGAGCTCGGTGGCGCAGTGGTGAAACGCGCTGTTGCGCTACTTTGACACCAATGCTTTGGGTTCGATTCACACACAGGACAAACATGTGTGTCCATGTGTATGTCTGTTTGCTTGGTCTGGGTGTTTTAAGAGAGGTAGGATACATCAAAGCAGCCTGTCTGGGGAAGTACCTCCACCTCACAGAAATCCGCAGCCAACAAACAACTCCCTGAAAGATTATTGTGTTCCTGCGTTTGAGGAAGTAACAAGTAAGCTCCTTAGGAGTGGCTGTGTTAGCAGCAGAGGTGGTATCCCACGAGTGATATTTAACATATTGCAAGCGTTTATAGGCTACGGTAATCGCTTTACATCTTGTATGCTTCCCAACGTTGTATAAAAAAAAAAAATAGCATGTCTCATATTTGACGTAGGCATTATTATATTATATTTCTTTGTTTTCACAACGCAATGTCCGATTAAAACGTATTGTACTTTGCAAAATTGTAATTTCCTAAAATAATAATCCTAGAATAATACTTATCTAACAACCATATAATGTACTTAATCTGAAACGTACTTTACCTTTCACCTTCCAATCTTCATATACTATGACATAAGAACAAAAATTTTGCTAATGAATGAGCTAAGGAAGTTGTGAGTCTCGTCATCGCCATAGTTTGTAGCTATTTTGTTTTTAAACATAAGTGTATTGTTATTGAGAGTCTTAGTGAAGGAAAAGCCAGGGACCTGGAACCGAAGAACTCTATATTCTCCTCTAGGTCGCAGGTAAGTTTAGGGTATAAGATTCACTATCAACTCACTATCGTATTTAGCATCTAAGCCAACTAATTAAAAACTAGTGTTAATGATGATTATTATTTATCGTATATTTTATAGAAATAATGCGCTGCTAAATATATAAGGTGCTATTTATAGTAAAAAGGAATCGAGTGGTGGCTGTAAGCCTTAGCCTCGAATCCACTAAGTTAAGCTATTTTATATAAAGGATATTTAAGATTCATACTCCAATTTTCTAAGGCAACAAATCTTAACAAGACTATATTGTAAATTAGCTTAAGTAAAGATAAAAGTAAAATGCAACAGGTACTAAATCGAACGAAGCCATCTTGCTTATCTCAGTGTGACCTATATATATCCCAGCATCCCAACAGTTGAATGAGTATCGATTATAGGATATTACATATTCCTAATAATAGCACAACGAATATTATAGTACGCACAGACCTTAAACGCCTCTTCGAAGTTCGTCACAGTCACAGTGTAAAATAATACTTTAAGGAGTGATAAAAGTATAAAAGTGACTTCAAATGTGTTTCATAATATGGCATTTAGAAATACTCGTACCTAATAATTGTACAGTATACAACATTAATCAAATAGAATGATTTTTAATATACTCGTAATAAAATGGTAGTGGTTGAATTCAAATACTTCCAACGGACAAGCGTTACACCTATACAATATTTATGATCCTTTAACACCAAGTAAATTAAAATCTTTTCCACAAAACCCATAAATTTGATTAAATTCGAACCCTTGTTATTTTTATAGGAACACCAAATTGGATTCCACGAACGCAACGTTTTGTGTAACGCTTACGGTCCGTGACGTAATATACATTTTAGCGATATTTGTTTATTTTTGGTCGTCCGTTTTGTTCGTTAACGAAGATAAGCTTTCTGTTACCGTTATATTTTCAGAATTGTTTTATTGTTAGACCGCAAATAGCATATGTTTTCTCTATTTAGAAAGCATTTCTAACAAAAAAAGTTTATGATTTGAGTTCGAATAACTCGCCATTCGATTGTAGAAGGGCATCCGCCACAAAAAGTACAATATAAAACATATAAAAACTCATTGAAGGGCTGAAGCGTTCTTACGAGTAAGGTAACCTGTTATTTCCAGGGGAGCTACTGTGACAGCAGCGGATGTGCTGCTCCTTGTATTTCAAACGTTTATCTAATGTTACATTACCGTTTGCTCCCCAACATTGTGAAAAATATAAATAGTTGTTTTGCGTCTATGACGTAATAGCTCAAATCGCAATATTGTATCTATATTTTTTGTCAATGGCCTGTTCGTGACTGTAGCTCGTTAGAACACTAATGTCATTTAGTAATTGGTCGCTATTGCGAGTGGATTTTGATTGGCAAAAAATAGTTTTTATTATATAAATATTTTTTTTGTTTTGATAAGTAGATAATTTTTTTTTTTTTGTATCATGATATACATGTTTACAATAAACAAACGAATTTTACAAAGGTGCGAGAAAGTGCGTATACACACACCTCCCTTCCACATTAGTCATAACAATATCTCAATAATTACATATTAACAGCAGTTAACAACAGTGTCTGACAAAACGCCGTTTCCTCTACAAATCTAACTAAACCCAAGAGTATTGGCATTTTTGCTATCGAGACCTCCAGGCCAATTTACTTTCCGAGTCATCTGAAGTCGAAGATCAAACTGGCGTCCAAGAATGATGCATTTAACAGAGCTAAGCAGTAAAGACCGCTATATAAATCTCAAGCATGACATGGACTACCGTAGTCACTTTCGATTGAGAGCACCTAGATTAGTTTAGCCATGGCGAATTGGTTCTAACATTAACTGTGGTAGGTGTAGATAATCCCAATCTTTCAAACTATTGACGTTTTGGCGAGCTCGGTAGCACTGTCGTGAATGATGCGACTTTGACACCGACGCTCGTGGGTTCGATTCCCACACAAGGCAAACATTTGTGTGCATGAACATGTCTCAAAGCAGCCCGTCTGGACGAGTACCTCACAGAATACTGCAGCCAAATAACAATTCCCTAGAGGGTTGTTGTGTTTCTGCGTGTGAGTGAGATCACCAGTAAGCTCCCAAGGAGTTGCTGTGTAAGCAGCAGAGGAAGTATCGCGCGAGTGATACTTAATATATCGCAAGCGTTAATAGACTACGGTACCCGCTTTACATTAGGTGGGCCGTATGCTTGTATGCCTCCCGCCATAGTATAAAAAAATCTACTCGTAAGGTTCAAAGTGAGACTTACACTTTGTATGATTTATCGAGTGTTCTATGGGTTGTGCATCAAGGATTTTTTCGATATAACATACAAGACGAACTCGATGGTGCAATGGTTAGTAACGCTACGACACCGATGCTCGTGGATTCAAATCCCACACAGGACAACCATTTGTGTGCATGAATATGTTTATTTGTCTTGGTACATGCGTCAATAGCCCATCTGGGAAAGTACCTCCACCTCACAGAGAACCGCAGCCAAATAACAACTCTCTGGCGTTCCCGCGAATGATGCTTAATGTATTACCAGCGTTCGTAGGCTGCGGTATATCGAAATTTCCCAAGGTATTAGAGCACGAGGTTTTACAAAAAGAACGTGAAAAGGTTTTTACAGGATCGGCAATGCGCCACTGTGCTACGGTTATTATTTGTCATTAGGTAGACTGCGAGAGCTCGATGACGTCATTGCGCGGGTCATTCTAACCGAACACGCAGGTTAAGCAACGTCGACCGCAGCCTGTCTATGGATGGATTTATCTATCTCAAGTTTCTCCGTGCTTCGAAGGGCACGTTAAGCCCGTCCACTAAGTCGGACCCGGCTATTGTCGATAGATGACAGTCATTAAGCTAAGCTAGGCCCTCGGGCAGCTTAAAAAAGCTAGCCTCCACCAATCCGCATTTCAGCAGCGTGGTGGAGTATGCTCTAACCCCCTTCATTTGAAGGGAGGCCCGTATCCCTGCAGTGGGATGAGTAAGAGCTGATGTGAGGTAGACCGCACGCTGAAGTACTGTTTTAGTGGTATCAAAAATAGAGTGGCTGTGATAGCGACATAAGTGACAACGCACTACTAATACAGCCTGTAGTGCAAGTGTTCATAAACTACGGTAACCACTGTACGTCAAGTGGAACGTGTGCTTGTATACATGTAACTTGTAACTTGTACTTCTTTTCCTATGTATGTATATCCTCAAGCCGGGTCCCTTGCGAGATAGGCAGAGAACCGAGCGCCATAAGGCGCGCTCCTTATACACCTCACTAACTTCTTTAACATTCATAGCCCATTTCATGCCCTCTCACCAATTACTAGGGCTCCTGACATCCACCTTCTGATAAAAAAACAACCAATTTAGTATTTAGTTAGCATGGTAGGTGAGTGTATTTCTCGGATCCTACATCGTTTCACTTCCGCATTGTATACCTGTTTCGACATTCTTTCACCCTGCATTTTTTCTACATATACAAACCAACAGAGCATGCCTTTTCTTATCTTTGACACCAATATGTATTCTGTTCTTAATATCATTAACCTTATCTGCCTACATTTGGACTATCATATAATGGAGACCATTCCAGGGTCTGTTATAAAGTATAACCAGTAAATCTATAATACTCAAAAAGCAATTCCTCAGAAAGTTCTGTTAAATATTAGCTACACACAGTCTAGCTCTTAACATTGGATTCTAGTCATATTAAGTAACTTTATTTGCATAATAATTTCCTTTGCCCTAGAATAAACAATTAGAGCCACTAATGTTACTCGTTATAACCGAAATCAACGCCCGCTGAGAAAATAGAGTCCCTGACACCTGTCAATTGTCAATATTGTATAAATAATTAATACTTTCTGTATGACAAGTATCGTATTATCTACTGCATAAACTAACAACTGTCAGGAATGCATTCTTGCAGCGGCCGCAGTGTATGTAAATTGTTAAAAATGTTCTCTCTTACTACACGTCTGAAGCAAACAAGATTACGGCCAGCCTGATGTAAAGTACTGTAGTATATAGATGTTTTCCATTGTACTAAAAAGGATGACGTGTTATTAGTTTTGCCATTATTTGCTATCGGAAACGTAACAACCCTCAAGGAAATTATTATTTTTCTATAACGTAGAAATACTTCTTGGGCCGCAAATATAGCAAATTGAACGAGAAATTTCGCTACCACTCTTTATCTATATCCTATATCATTTCGCTCGCTAATCCGCGGATTGAACCGGGATTCCTTTTGCGTGCATAACATAATGTACTGTATATCCCTCATAAGGCTGCTTCAATTTAAATATCATTATGTACTACCTTTCTTTCGATAAAGCCTCGTTTACTAATTCGTAGCCTCATCCCTCACTTGCTCGTGTGCCTGATAGCGGGATTTTACTTCTCAAGATCATCTTTAGATAGGAGTTAGATCCCAAATTACACACAAACGCCATCCTCATTATTACTTAATAATTAATAAAAGCTGAACTAGAAAAAGGATCCTAGCATGAAGATATAAATAAATAGTACCGTCAAAGCATTTTTTTGTATTTATGACATATGGAAACTCGAATATTATTATTTTCGATTTCTTTCCGCGATAATTATTTATTTGCAATGATCGGTTACGTTGTTATAAAGCACACAGGGCGTCATCAAATTATATATCAATTTTTGTGCATTTATCTGCAAGGGTTTCTCTGAGTGATAGAATCAGAAATGACGATATCTGCAGCAGACCTAAGGCATTGACATTGCCCGAAGGATAAAGAAGCTGGAGGTGGGCCGGCCACATAGTACGTAGTCCCGACAACCGCTGGAAAAGAAAGGTTCTTGAATGGCGTCCCCGTACTGGTACTACTAGATGTAACGACGACCTCAAGCAGTTTGTATGGAGTCGATGGATGCTGTGGGCCGATTCTACTAAAAACTGCAACTGCACTGCAGCGCGGCGTGTGTCAAAATGCGTACATTTTAACGTTTCGGTATTCTGTTAAACGATCTGACAGCAGCGACGTTGCAGGAATGTTGCAGTAAATGAATCGCTATTCTGTTAAAAAACCTGCACTGCAACTGCACGTTTCCTGCAATATAATCGTATTCTGATAAATTGTTTTGACATTTGTATACCGGTGACAGAAGTTTTGAAGGAGTTTACTTGCAGTTTTGTTAACGTTACTCTTGAGCAACTTTTGCGAAGTGAAATTAATATTCTGAGGCGGTGAATTATATTTGCTTTGTTTTGGGAGATGTTTGTGGATAAATATAATTAAGTAAAGCTTATTTTCGGTTAGAAATGCCTCCACTCCGGCAACCAAGGTCAATAGTGAAACTATAGGAGTCAACATTAAATAAAAATTCAGTTTTATTAGATTGAAATATGGCAACATTTCAGGTTTTAAGTAGTTTACTTGCAGGATACGCACAGTTGCAGCGTAGTTGCAGTGTCGTTGCAGTGCAGCATACGCGCAGTTGCAGTGCAGGAAAGTTTAGTAGAATACACCTATCGGCACTGCACTATTCCTGCACGACTCAAGTGACAGACGTAAACGTGCAGTTGCAGTTATTTAGCAGAATTGGCCTACAGGTAGCACAGAATCGACGGCTCTCTAAAGAGATCTATATTCAGCAGTGAATAAATACGGGCTAAAATGATGATAAATAAAATAATGATGTTTCAATTGGGTAAAGAGGAATAGCAATTACACCGAACATATCTCTTTTAATACTTCTATATTCTGGTAATCTCTGTACGTCTAAGACAAAGAGCGAAGAATTTATCTGCTCTTCTGGCATACCACAACTATGTAACGACTATTATGATGTACGTAGTAATAAGCGTACTAAATATACATCATTTATGTATTTAAAACTGAAAAGAAATGAGTTACATTTAATGTGGCCATTGAACTCTTGTTTGAGCAATGACAAAACAGAATAACTATGTAATTATCGTTTATCGTATTGCTACAAAAATATTACTGTTAACGTCGATACTTATCAATGATAAATAGCTCAAAGGGTCATATTTGCTTATCGTTAGTCGATGGTTAGACTAATGATTTTCTAACGCTCCAGGGCGATATTGTTTTGATACTCGTACATTTACTTCACACCTATCTGCGGATTGTCACTCAAACATACACACAATTATTTATTATTCATATGATATAAATCGTTACTTTTACATTAAAGTTGATGTAGCTCGGCGAGGCGACATAACAATCAGTGTAATAAATTTTATACAATATAACTAGTCTGGTCATAAATACATAGAAACACGAATGTTGAATGAATGTTACATAGAAACTTTTTCAACACTTAAATTATTTTGAATGTTTATTATATTAAAAACGTTTTTCGATTTCCCTCCGTTTTACATATTTATTCGTGTTTATTTTCAAATTACAATATGGAATAGGGTGAAATAAAGAAAATAGGATAGCAGTGATTGCCTTGCACAAAGTGGGTATGGCGCCGTCGGTCATATTCAAGACAATTCAAAAGCTTAGTATCAGCCGTATGCTCGTATATCGTACTATCGACAGATATACGAACACTTCCTATGTTGAAAACCATAAATGATCGGGGCGACCACGTGCTTTTAGAACTACAAAGACACGCACACTACAAGGAAACAAAAAATCTTATTGCGAGAAATAAAGATTCCCGCTAGGACTCTGTCGCGTATAATAAAACAAGACCTGAAGCTCGGCACTTATCGTCGATATACAGAACATGCCCTAAATCAATCCATATAGTTGAAGAGAGTGGACCGATCCAAACACCTTCTGTCCCGCTACGCAGGTGAAAGGCACAGATATATTCTCTATATTGATGAAAAAATGTTCACGATAGATGAGCAAAATGACAAAGTGATATAAATAAAGATAGTCAACATCCTGTGTCTGTAATGGTTAGGTGGGGAATGTCTTCTCAAAGAGTCGCAAAGCACCATTTTTGTGAAAAGGGAGCCTTCAGCCAAAGTGTATCAAAAGACTGTCTTGGATCATGTTGTGAAATCTCTCAGCAATACAGTTTTTAAAAACGAACCATGGACTTTCCAGCAGGACTCTAGACCTGTCACAAGGCACGAACTACACAAGTCTGACTCGAAACCAATGTTTCGGACTTAATAAGAGCTGAAGACTGGCCCTCGTCTAGCCCAGATCTGAACCCCTTAGACTACAAATTACTGTCAGTTTTAGAGGAAATGACCTGCTCGAAACGACACGCCGATATTGTATCTCTTAAGAAATCTCTAGAGCAAGCAGTGGCTAAATTTCCCATGGAAACCGTGCGTAAATCTATAGATTCGTGCTCAGATACATTAAAGGGCTGTATCAAAGACAAAGGTGGTCATTTCTAATAGAATTTTTATTTTTGCTGAGACTTCCATAAATATGTACAAAAGAGTTTTGTTAAGATTACATTACTTCATACAAAAATAAATGCATATTCATTTGTATATACAAAATTTTGAAAATTTATCAATCTAATAGATTAACGAAGAGATATACTATGAGTATGTTTAATAAAAAAAAAATAGAAAAGCAAAAAACTACTTTTATAAATTAGAAATCTCAAATTGCAAGCATAAATATTTATTTAGCACTTACTTTATCTGGCAAGTTTATGATAAATATCCAGATAGATTTCAATAATATTATATGAAGTACTTTTTAGTTAATTTGCATTCCTACTTGACGCGTTCTCTCCTATATTCGTCTGTGGAACGATACTACTGCAAATAGCTACTCTACATCAAACAACTACTGCTTTGCTGCCATTTGCAACAGTAAATTATTACTGGCCGTTGTAATGATTCATAATTGTGGATACGGAAATACATATCATTTTGTAGAACATAACTAACGTACAGCAAAATTCATCGAATGCAGATTGTATTAGGATTGAAAATAACTTTTCGTTATTGCTGGAACCACGATTGGAATAATATGTATACAGCGTTAGAGAAGGCGCCTAAATCGATGCACTCTACAGAAGTGGGGGTAGGGAGAACGTTTGAGTGGTGTCTCCTCCGTGTGATGTGATAACCTCCCATAGCTTTAATGTTATATAACGTCGGGAGGCATGCAACCATACGACCAATCTGATGCAAAGTGGTCATAGACTATGAACGATTGTAATACAGAAAGTGTCGCTCGCGCGATGTCTCTGCTACTAACATAGCAACTATTTAGCAGCTTACTGGTAACCTAAATGACGAGCTCGGTGGCGCAGTCGTGAATGATGAGACTTTGACACCAACGCTCGTGAGTTCGATTCCCACACAAGACAAACATTTGTGTGCATGAACATGTCTGTTTGTCATGGTCTGGATGTTTTAAGAGAGGTAGGGCGCATCAAAGCAGCTCGTTCGGGGAAGTGCCTCCAACTCACAGAAAACCACAGCCAAATAACAACTCCCTAGAGGGTTGTTGTATTCCTGTGCATGAGTGAGGTTACAAGTAGGCTCCTAAGGAGTTGCTGTGTTAACAGCAGAGACGGCATCGCGCGAGTGATATTTAATATATTACAAGCGTTCATAGGCTGCGGTAACCGCTTTTCATTAGGTGGGCCGTATACTTGTATGCATACGTATGTTTGATTGTGAAAGTACTATCTCACAGAAAACTGCAGCAAAATAACAACTCCCTGGATGGTATTTGTGTTCCTGCGAGTGAGTGGTATTACCATTAGTACCAGTAAGCTTCTAACGAGTAGTAAGTGCACGGTGACAAATTATAAAATTCATGACATAACTATAATAATGTAAATGAAATAACATTTTCTTTAGAAATTATTGAAAACTTTATTTACTTATATCCTTATATGTTTGAGAGAAGTGCTATATAATATGTATACTTGTCTGTCTTGTCTGAAATCACGATTCCTAGACTCGCATCCTATAACAAGCCTCGCCTAGTAGCTCATCCCGCGAACATGTTCTCATCTATTAATAACTTATTACCGATCTCTCCTTTAATCTACTATTTCGCTACTATATTGCATGGGAAGATTTTTAACTGACGAGCTCGGTGGCGCAGTGGTGAAAAGCGTTGTAACGCTACTTTGACACCAACGCTCGTGGGTTCGATTCCCACACAGTACAAACATTTGTGTGCATGAACATGTCTGTTTGTATTGGTCTGGGTATTTTCTATGTATAATAAGTATGTATTTACAAAAAAAAAAATATTTACGTATGTTTATCAGTTGTCTAGTACCCATAACACAAGCTTCGCTTACTTTGGGGCTAGATGGCGCTGTGTAATTAGTCCGACAATATTTAAAAAAAAATTAACTAGGTGTCGATATAAATTCGTCGATAGTTTTCACATAGCAATATATTCGATAATCCATAATTACCATTATTAATTATAATTGCAACCTGTAAAAATATAAATGTGTAAATCATTCAACTGGAGAGTTTTAGGATTCTCAGTTATGCTACTCCATTTTGGGTTCATGGAGATGAGTATTTTCACATAGATCTTCTCCTTAACGAATATAATCTGTGACAATAACTCGACCACTTAATATCAATAATAACAGATTCTAGCGAAGAACCTCGTTTTCTTGAAAGGCAAATGAGCATAAAAACCCAATATAAAGTGGTTACCGGATCTTATGAATATTTAGAAAAAGTTCTTTACTTCTAGTTCGTCAACAGCAGCAGTGAATTCTGTCGCTAATGTAGCACATCCTCAGGGAATTGCTGGTCACTTTCAAGATCAGCTAGAGGTAATTCCTGTAGTAGCTTGAAATTGTAAATTCTTACACAGGTGAATATCACATTTACTTGCCCCTCTTTCGTTGAATTTTCATTTACTAGGCAAAGAGCATCAGAGAAGAGATTGGTTTCGACTTTAAAGATTATGGTGGTTACATTTATATATGTATAATGAATATTGGCAATACGGTTGAAAACCAATTAATCTTCAAGCAGGTAAGTAAGAATATAAAAAAGGCATATAGAAGTCTTTTCACATTGTATATTTTCACACAGAAAGCAAATTTCATCGAAAGCTGCAAAACAACAATTTAACTCCGTAGAATACTAGCCTATAAATACATTTCCCAAATAAACGAAGCAACGCCTGCATCGCTACAAAATACGAGTCAAATAAAATATTCAGGCAATCCGTCGACTAAGCCGAAACCTCTTTAAAAATTACTTTTCCTACAATTTCGAAGAGGCGATTAGATTAACGAGTTTCTAATCTGTAATTTATTAGAGCGGGCCGGACTTCCGGCGGCCAGTTCCTGGCTTGTAGTTATGAGACCTTTCTGGCTACTTGTTAAAGTAAAAGTCATTTCAGGCCTAGAACAGATAAAAGGCCAATTTTATTACATACGTGAGATTGAAAATCTTCCAGAAACGTGGAAATAGATATGTTCCGGGATTTAGATATCACGAAATTCGCAGTTTCTTGACTTGCTATTTCTAGCTTGTCTTGGTTGAAAGTGTGATTGATGAAATTGAAACTACTTGAAATTGAAAGATATAATGATTATGATTCAAAACAAAAACAGAAAATAGATTTTTCTTCTTAGCGTTATCCTGTTTCCTAATCCATGAAAATTGGCAGAGTCCACTACCTAAACCGGAAGCCGGTTTGGCGAAGATGCTCCTAGATAAGGTCACATGTCTTTCGAAATATAATTAGACGTGCAGATTTCAGTGCGATTCTTGTATGTGCGAGTTTCCTCGCGATGTTTTCGAGTATGTGATAATTACATATATAAATCCGAAAACACGAATTTTATGATACATGCCAAGATTCGAACCGCTGACCAATAAATAAGCCAGTTCTTTATCCACTGGACTATCACTGCTCCAACTCCTTAGTACATAACCTATAGTATTGTTAAGAGAGGGGCAGTCTCTTTTTAGACTTAAAGATCTAATACTACGTGCAAGCTTATGATCGTTTTCGTTCACGATCTATATATTTTTCGTTGATGTGGGACATCAACATCTAAAAGACGCTCAACAGCTAAGTCCAAAAATGAAGAATACAAGTCGTTGTCACTACGAAACTCGAAATTTAATTAACATTATTTGTTCGGTGGCTTTCTTATTCTGTTTACCGAGAAAATTAGAGTAGCCGAAAGAATTTCGACCCGTGTTCGACACCCGAAGATTTTGTGAATTCCTTCATAAAACGTTATTTGCGGGACCTTAAACATTTTTCGTTCCTTTTAAGTTCATCTTGCTGGTTACGATGGAAATAATAACAATCGAAACACCAAACTTGAACCCAACAGCTTTGTTCATCACAGCGAATTATTTCACCATTTGGTTAGTTTTTTTTGTTTCATTTATATTGTGTTATAATATAGGAATAAAAGAAAATTGGTGCTTAATAAACTGAATCACTATTGTGTGCTGTGATTAAAAAATCACTATTGTGACATACAAACATGAAAACTGCCACCAATATTAAAGAATCAAGTCAGGCATGGAAGGACTAACGCATTTCTTTCTCTCTACCTGCTCTATGTAATGAAGCTAGCTAATATAGATAAATATACGATAGAATAACTCTGAAAATAAGTATTTTCTTTCGTATTTAGTTTTCTTGTATTTAGTTTCCATTGCAGTACTAAATTATATTCTATTCGAAAATAGTTATTCATTCCTTGCTGTTCATTCGTAGTTGTTATGTCAACTGAGGCTATTTGGATTTCGAAGGTCCGTCCCAAAATTCCCATTGTCCTTTAGACCGAATAATTAAAAGCCAACTTACCATTTCCTTATTAGCCGTAGCTTTCTCGAGCACAGCATCCAGCCACTCCCACTGTCGCTTTGCTTGAACTGTGTTTGACTCGCGTATATTGAATAAATTTGTATTCAACGCGACTATCCTTAGCTTGCTATGTGATTGTTCTATAGTGTAGTAGCCACCTGTAAAAAAGTAATGTTTTTATAATTTTCTGCCTGCAATGACGCCAAAGTATTTTCGTGTAGCGGCAGATAAAAGGGGCGCTTCCTACGATGTGTCATTTGGTATTGTACCACTAATAGTTTTTTTCTTTCAAAATATGCGAGTTAACAGATAAACACACGAACGAAATCATGACCATCTTTTTGATTTTCCTGTAAGTACAAATAACCAGAATGCACGTAATATATATACTTATCCAAAAATTTAGAGTAATACCTTAAAAACTTAAGGTGGCCATAAATTATTTTAAAGAGATTATATACACTGCTATATAAGATATCACTTATGATGAATACAAGAACAATATAAATATAATGTATGTATCTTCACGCCAGGTCCCTTGCGGGGTCAGCATCGAGAACCGAACGCCATAAGACGCGGTCTTTGCACACTTCACTCGTTTCTTTATTTTTTTTTATACTACGTTAGAAGTCATTCAAGTACGGCCCTGATGTAAAGCGGTTACCGTAGCCTATGAACGCTTGTAATATTATTAAGTATCGCTCGCGCGATGCCTCCTCTGCTGCTAACACAGCAACTCCTTAAGAGCTTACTGGTGACCTCACTCACACGCAGCAATACAATATCACATACAGGAAGACGACAACCCTTCAGGGAGTTATTACTTGGCAGCAGTTTTTTGTTTTTTTTTGTTTCTTGTTTTCTGTCTGCCTACCCCCCAAGGGATCTGGCGTGAAGATATATATATATATATATATATATAGTTTTCTGTGAGGTGGAGGTATTTCCCCAGATGGGCTTCGATAATTTTGACTTTGTGCTCCCTACTTCTCTTAAAAACACCCAGACCAAAACAAATAGACATGTTCATGCAAACAATTGTTTGTCTTGTGTGGGAATCGAATCCACGAGCGTTGGTGTCAACAACAACTCCTTAGGAGCTTACTGGTGACCTCATTCACACGGAGGAATACAATATCACGTGCAGGAACACAACAACCCTCTAGGGAGTTGTTATTTGGCTGCAGTTTTCTGTGAGGTGGAGGTACTTCCCCAGACGGGCTGGTTTGATGCGCCCTACCTCTCTTAAAACACCCAGACCAAGACAAACAGACATGTTCATGCACACAAATGTTTGTCTTGTGAAATCGAACCCACGCGCGTTGGTGTCAAAGTCGCGTCATTCTCGACTGCGCCACCGAGCTCGTCAAATATTCATACCTCTTTTCATGCACGCTCGCTGTTTATTATATTCATTTACATAAACTCGAATTTGACATTTGACAATGTGATTAATTTATTTGTTGTATTTATTGTAAACCTTTATCACTGTAATCTCATTTAAACAGTGTTATTTTGTTATACGATATATATATATATATATATATGTTCTATCAGAAGGTGATGTCAGGAGCCCTAGAAACCGGCGAACGTGCACGAGACGAGACAATGAATATTAAAGAAGACAGTGAGATATGTAAGGATCGAGTCACGTGGCGCTCGGTCCTCTCTGTCTACCCCGTAAGGGATTTGACGTGAAGTTACAGATAGATAGATAGATTTTGCTATGCGTGTTAAGATTTGCACGTCAGTCATTGGCGCAACACGTGATCATAAATTGTAATACTACCAACCATAAAATGTGTACCGTGTTGTATATTATAATCAAGGCCTTAAAGGAACTGATATTTTCATTTCAAATGTAAAATAAACTTTAGATGTGAAGGAAGAAGTGAGTGCTGAATATAAGGGAGAATCAATTATTCATATTAAGGATTAGGCTTATTCTAAATATATATTAATGTTAGTTTGTTTTTTCTGATGTTGAAATAACTATAAGTATACGTAATCTTACCATTTTGAAAAGTCTGCAGCGCTTCTAATGGAAGCCAATGCATCCATAAATTGGTCAATTGAACAGAAGGCGCTGGATCTAGATGCCCCAGCACTGGGAATACGAAGTGTGAACTGAACGTTCTGCTCAGCAACTCTGTCATATTTCTAATTGCCTGGTACTTGTCACCCTCATTGCCAGTGTATCGAGCTGCTATAATGTCACTGAAAATAGATTTTTATATTAGTCCCCATACATAAATAAACAGCTTTTTGTTCTGAAATGCGGATGGAAAATGTTAAGGTTCAGGGCGTTAAATGTTTTGATATGGTAGAATGATTAGCAGATGAGTGCTATAGAAGTGATGTTTATTAGCGAAGTTGAAGCTTATTTTACCGAGTAGGCAAATTAATCCATACTAAATTAAACCAGTTGAGAATGCGCAAGCTTGCATTGCCAGAGGAACACCTGGCTCGTCAATTATATAACATTTTTTTTTTTTTTTTTAAACTTTGTCGGCCATTTTGACCATGTTCCTTAAGAATTATGATATTGGTTTCTAAGACATTCATATTCTACTTTTTAATTTACTTTTCGAATCAGAAATAAAAATTCAATTTTTTTTTTAATTGTCGGCCATTTTACCATGTGTTCCTTTAAGAGATAGGAGGTTGGTTTTTCAGACATTCCTATTCTACTTTTTTATGCTTAATCCGAATCTGAAGTCAAAATTCGAATATTCGAAAAAAAGCGACAGACATAGACAAAATCACACACAGTATAACATACAGATTTCATATAGGAACGGTGTTCCTGAAAATAATATAAACTGCGAATATATCTTTAATTTTGTAGACTTTCGTAGAAAGTTGACATGCTAGATTTTACTTATGAGATGGTATACGGAGAATAAGGAATGAGACAAGTTGAATCCTTTGAGCGGTATTGAATCCCTTGTTATTATTATATACAAGCTGCTGCTCAATATAATACATAAACTCAATGTTGCCTCAATCTTGATCAATGTGTACGTAATTCTTAATACCTACAGACATTTGCAGTACAAGGATTTTCGCTTACATATTCCCACCTCCAACGTGGCTGTAGTAACTTTATGTATCCTGATAAACTTATTCACTTCCAGGAATACTGTGTCCCCTAATTCCTTACTTAGCTACGGCCATCTGAAAGATGCTTTCTAGTCCGCTGCTTTGTAAATATAGTTGTGCCTTGCCTATCTTTAGCTAGAGTCTCGTTTACTAATCGGCAGAGTACCTTGCAAAAAAGATTGGTTTCAACTCGAAAGATAATGGAAAGTCGCTTAGACCTTGTAAATTAAATAATCTTGTTCTTAGGATTTTTTTATATAACTAGATTGGCAAACAAGCATGCGGCCCGCATCAGATGGTAAGCTGTCACCGCAGCCAATTGACGCTCGCAACACCACGGGGATGTTACTTGCGCCCATCTTGTGAATAGAGGATGTTTGGTCACAGTACCCAGTAATTTCTCTGTCATATCTCGCTATTCAAACCGAAAGACAGCTATATAAATATAGTTGCTTGGCGGTAGAAATAGGTGGATTGGCGGGGTATGCTACCTAAGCCTACCTAAGGATTTAGCGATGATACTGATTTTTACATGAAGCGGCTACCGTCAGATCTCCACGACCCAGACGGAAACCAGAACTTTCTTAGATTAGGTCATACGTCTTACTAAATTTAATTTCTTAACTTGCGGGTTTCCTTACGATATTTGCTTTCACCGCCGAGTAAGAGATAATTACAAATATATACACGAATTTAGTGGTACAAGTCAGTATTTGAACCGGGTACAAGTTGGTTTATAAATCGGTTCTTTATCCGCTAGGTCTTAAAAATGATTAAGGATTATTAAAACATACCCAGTCCATAACACAAACTCGACATTTTCAGAATGTCGTGTGCGCATGTACCGCGCGGCTGATTCGATCAGCTCCAGTGAACTATCACAGACGTAATCTCCAAACCGACCGAGGGCTCGGTGGTGGCCAGAGCTCCCACGTTCGTCAGCTCTTCGACAATCTAAAAAGAGAAAAATAATGATTATGACTTTTGTGACACTCGCTTGCTTAACATAATATACTACTACTATAACTTCACGCCAAATCCCTTACGGGGTAGGCAGAGAGAACCGAGCGCCACGCGACTCGATCCTTACATACCTCACTCGCTTCTTTAACATTCATTGCTCTTTTCATGCACGCTCGCCGGTTTCTAGGGCTCCTGACATCATATATTTACTTAACATAATATATTTCTACTTAATTGTCACAACAAGTAGAATATAATAAAAAATATGTATCTATCTAAAAGCTCTTCTTTTTTCCGTTTCCTAATCCATTAGAATTAGCGGAGTCTAAGGATTTGGCGAAATTACTGATTTTGACAAACCTCCACAACTCATAGGGAAAACCTGATCATTCCGAAGTTAAATCACACGTGTTTGAAAATATAATTCCTTGGACGTGATAGTTCCTTACTCAGCGGCAAGTGACAATTACAAATATGTTCATAAATTAGAAAATATGAATTTAATGGTACATGATCACATTTAGGTTCGAACTACAAATTACCCACAAACTGCCGTCTCCACAAAATATGTAATTCTTTTATGGGGCAATGTATACGGTTCTATAACAAACTTCCCAGCAATATAAGAGAATTGTCAATAAACAAATTTAAAACTACTATTAAAGCCAAATTGTGTAGCAGGGCGTATTATAAAGTATCTGACTATATTAATGATAAAAATGCCTGGGATTGAGTCGATCTAATTATAATGTAAATAATTAATTATGTAAATTTGTTTGGATACCAAAAGAGGGATGCCTGAGTTTTTTGGCAGTATTTTTATCAGTGCTCACCTAGTCATGAACTGCACGGTAGGGAAAAAAATTGTGACGATTCCAAACAAATGTAGCCATTTTTACGGAATAAAAAGATTTTGACTTTGACTTTGAACTAGTCACCAGGATCCTACGAGCCAGGCCGGTATGTATCTAAAGAATATCATCTATATTTTTACCCAAAGTTCCTTGCTTACACACCCCCCTCCCTTACCCTTAACTGTTGTCATGCACGGTAACTGGTTATTAGGGTTTCTCACATCACAATATTACGTCACAATTTGGTCATGGTATGTTTCATTAACCTTTCATCATCAATCTTTGTACATATCGGGAACAATAAGGGCATGCCTCTTATAACGTTAACACTGACTAACTGATATTGTTTTTCAGATGACTTAAAAATAAATAAAAAATCGGCCAAGTGCGAGTCGGAGTTGCGCACGATGGGTTCCGTACCATTATCTATAAAAATGGCAAAAAAATCACGTTTGTTGTATGGGAGCCCCTCTTAAATATTTCTTTTATTCTATTTTTTAGTATTTGTTGTTATAGCGGCAACAGAATTAATCATCTGTGAAAATTTCAACTGTCTAACTATCACGGTTCATGAGATACAGCCTGATGACGGACGGACGGACGGACAGCGGAGTCTCAGTAATAGGGTCTGTTTTACCCTTTGGGTACGGAACCCTAAAAATAATAAATCGCAATACAACCATCAACCATAATCGTTTCATTGCTGGGATGTGAACCTCACTTCAACGAAGTGCCTTCGAGCATACTCCGCCAATTGTGTAACTGCAGTTTGGCGAAGCCAGTGCCGTCTGGCCACCCGAAGACTATTATCTGAAGGGAGGTAGGGCGCATCAAAGCAGCCCGTCTAAGGTAGTACCTCCAACTCCCAGAAACCCGCAGCCAAATAACTCCCTGAAGGTTTGTGGGGTTACTACGTGTGAGTGAGATCGCCAGTAAGCTCCTAAAGAGTTGCTGTGTTAGCAGCAGAGGTAGCATTTCACAAGTGATACTTAATGTAATGCGAGCACTCATAGGCTACGGTAACCGGATTATATCAGGTGAGCCTCCCGACGTTGTATAAAAAAAATGTCTACTTACAACACCCGAGACCGTCAGTGATTGCAACCTCTAAGATTTTTTTTTCTACAACTAGATTGGCAAACAACCATGCAGCACGCATTAGATGGTAAGCGGTCAGCGCAGCCTATTGACGCTCGCTACACTACGGGGATGTTCCTCGCGCGCTGCCAATTTTGTGGCCTAAGGCTGTTTCGTCACAGTACCCAGTAATTTCTCTGCCATATCTCACCCTTCAAACCGGGACACAGCTATATATATATAGCTGCTTGGTGGTAGAAACAGGTGAGACAGAGGTACCCATGCATACGACTTTTGTACAAAGTCTCCCTCTGGTGAGGTTATTAGAGGAGCTTGAGAAAAATCAACGGAGCTTGTCATCAGCCAGATGGAGTCGAGCAGCCATCGGAGCCAGGCGACTGCTTCCCTTACAATAATGAGCTCACTCCGTTTTATTGAATTATTTAACAAACTGTTGTATACGTCCTAGGAATAGTCAAGGTGTACCTAGTTAATTCCTATTATTAAGATACGAGTATTTTATACAAAATAACCCCTGATTTAACCATTCGCTTATTTAAAATGAATTGTATAGGTAATTCATAAAAAAAATTAGGGGGGAGGTTACAACTCATAGTTTATACCTACGTCTTCTAGTATCTCCTTGTGATGTGTACAGCGGGTCATAGTGGAAATCCGTGACGTGCCAAAAGTAACCTGAAACAATAGAAATAAACTTGAAGTTTTTTACCAATTACATTAGTTAATTAATAGATTCAGTTATTTTGCGAAAGTCAAATTTACATGTGTCATGTTATTCTAACGACTAACCTACAGCGCCTGAGGATACCTCGTACAGAGGCGACACATGTCTCAGAGACGACCAGAGCAGTCATGGCAGTAACGGTGGCGGGCCGAAGTTCTGAAAGAGAATAGTGATGGCAACCATAATGGTTGACATCACTATTCTCTTTCAGAACAGCTCCGTATCCGAGCCTGTCAAACAACTCGAGTATTGTTAAATTCACAACTACCGGTACCATCTACAAAATCAGTTCGTAATGACCATTGAAATGAGCTACCACTAGAATAGCAATTCGATCGACAACATTGTTCTCGTTAGCGTAATGATGCAACAAAATACTAATGTAATAATTATTGGAAGTCCTTTTAATAGTAACCAAAATGAGCGAAAATTAAATTATAATTTGAAATTTGTAAGCACGAAATTCAACAATGTACATTATATGGATTTAGATTGTAATAGATGTATACCGTGAGGAAATATTTTTGTACTGAATTTGTACAGAGCCGTATTGAGTGAGGTATTGCGTATAGATTATAAACTAAATAATAAATAAAAATAATAATAAATATTGTCGGACAAATTACACAGCGCCATCTAGCCCCAAAGTAAGCGAAGCTTGTGTTATGGGTACTAGGCAACTGATAAACATACGTAAATATATATATTTTTTGTAAATACATACTTATTATACATAGAAAATACCCAGACCAAGACAAAAAGACATGTTCATGCACACAAATGTTTGTAATGTGTGGGAATCGAACTCACGAGCGTTGGTGTCAAAGTAGCGTAACAACGCGTTTCATCACTGCGCCACCGAGCTCGTCAACTAAAATATAATAAACTAAAATATAATAATTATATAATATCAAATAATAATGACGTCAAACTGATTGACACTGGCACGCAAACTGATCCCGACATTCATGTCAATACAAATGCGTGCAACAATGATCAATATATGATGAATAATGAAGATATTCATAAAATACGTGACAATATTTTTTTTCGTGTATAATAAAATAAATATATTTCACCGAAATATTAACGGTCTATTAAACAAATCAAATGAACTTGCATTATGCACTAATGAATTCTGTGAAGATAATCGACGTTGTATGTATAACTGAGCACTATATGACTGCGGACGATAGTAAATTTCTTAACATAGAAAATTTTGTTTTGGCAGACTCCTTTTCCAGAACAAACAGATACGGTGGCTCATGTATCAATTATTATATATTGGCCTTTCTTCTTCGCCAATGGTAATTTCCAAAATGCTAGCAGATTAGAGAAAAAAAGTAACATAAGACGTGTCTAAGTGTCCGCGAGGGCCTAATGGCAAAATTTTTCATCTTTTTATCAAAATGGCGAAAAACCGTTACCATCGTGTGCAAATCATATTATTTTGCTTATTAATGCAATTTAATAATAAATTGTCTACTAAATGTTTGTTGTATATTACCATAAACGAAGAAATGTGACCTTAAATTAACTCTAACTTAAGGTTAAAATGTACCTACTACAGACGTTTCATGTTTTCATTAGGAACGTCAATGCGAGCTACTTGTGGTTATAAATTCTCAGTCGAGTAGAGCACTTTAACCCTTTGTTCACCCAATCTAGTGGCATAATATAACACACACAATACATAAAGATCATTTATTTTCTCATCGCAATAAATAGGTACAGTAATAGTACCTATAACGGTGAGAAATAGAAGGTGTAATTATTGCATGAGACGCCTCTGAACTAGACCGGAGTCTGTATCTCAGCGCTCTAGTGCTCGCCCCTCTTGTAGTCTGCTTATCAAATAATTGAGAAAGAGCATGAAAACAAAATTACAATGTTTGTCATTATACATACTCGTATAAAAAGTTGTTTTTGGTATATGAAATATATACGTTTGTGTCTGTCGCTTTTTTTTTTCAAATATTCGAATTTTGACTTCAGATTCGGATTCAGCATAAAAAAGTAGAATAGGAATGTCTAAAAAACCAACATCCTATCTCTTAAGGAACATGGTCAAAATGGCCGACAAAGTATTAAAAAAATAATTAAATTGTTATAACTGACGAGCCAGGTGTTCCTCTGGCAATGCAAGCTTGCGCATTCTCAACTGGTTTTATATATGTAGCATTCTATGTATTGTTGGTAATGACTATTAAACAACTGATCACAACTTCTTCGTATCACCTCGTCTCCTAAGCCATTAGGATTGGAGTCCGCTACCTAAGGTAAGGTTTGGCGAAAATACTAATTTTCACATGGAGCGACTGCTGCCAGACCTCCAACAGAAATCCAGCGTTTTTTTAGTTTCAATCATACGCCTTTAGAAGTATAATTTCTTGAACATGCGAGGTTCCTCAAGATGTTTTCCTTCACCGTCGAACAAGTCATAATTTCAAGTATATACATAAATACGAAAACACGAATTTAGTGGTATATGCCAAAATTCGAATCGGGGATTTTTTTATGCTACGTCGGGGGCATACAAGCAGACGGCCCACCTGATGTAAAGCGGATCCCGTAGCCTATTAATGCTTGCGATATATCAAGTATCACTCGCCCGATGCCTCCTCTGCTGCTTACACAGCAACTCCTTGGGAGCTTACTGGTGACCTCACTCATACGCAGGAACACAAGGATCCTCTCGGGAGTTGCTATTTGGCTGCTGTTTTCTGTGAGGTGGAGCTACTTTCCCAGACGGGCTGCTTTGATGCGCCCTGCCTCTCTTAAAACATCCAGGTCAAGACAAACAGACATGTTCATGCACAGAAATGTTTGCCTTGTGTGGAAATCGAACCCACGAGCGTTGGTGTCAAAGTCGCGTCATTCACGACTGAGCCACCGAGCTCGCCAAAATCAGTATCAATAGGCCGGTTCTTTATCCACTGGACTCTCACTGCTCACTGAGTGATATTGATACACGTGTTAGACTAATCGAATACGTAAGTTCAGCAGCGTCGATTGCAGCCTATATATAGGTAAATTTAGTCATCTCGAGTTCTTTTGTGTATCAGATGGCACGTTAAACCGTCAGTCAGAACTGTGACAAAGTGTGTGGAAAGAGGACGGACCTGACCACAATTGCATCTCTAAAAAAGAGGAATTTTCTTTTTTCGCGATAAGATTCTTTGTTTTCTGATGGGGTTCCGGAGAATTCTGGCTTTAACAGAACTAACAGCCTTTGTAGTTCTAACAGCACGCGGTCGCTCAGTTCTTTCATGGTCTTCAACTGAGGAAGTGTTGGCATATCTGTCGATAGTACGATATACGAACATACGGCTGCTACCAAGCTTTTGAAGTGTCTTGAATATGACAGACGGCTCCGTACCCACTTTGTGCAAGACAATCACTGCATCCTATTATCTTTAATACTCTGTTACTTACGTTAATTTTAATCATACGTCAAGATGTAATAACAATCTTATCAAAGTTTAAGAGAGTCGGGGTGCATATTACGCTACCACGGTACTAGCAAAATTGCAGCTAAATAATATATAAATTTCCGGAGGATTGTTATATATTTGTTAGAGAGTGAGATTACCGGTAAGCTCATGATGAGAGGTTTAATGTTCGCAGCGGTGGTGGAAAACCACGAGGGATATTTCCAGTACACAACGCGGTGCTAATTCCAACGCTAACTTATGGAAGTGAGAGCTGGGTATGGCAGAGAGAGCATGATAGTAGAATAAATGCGGTCGAGATGCGAGCATTGCGCAAAATTTGTGGCATAACGCTTGCTGACCGCGTTCGTAATGAAGACGTGACAGAAAGAGTTGGTCTAAAAGAGAGTGTCGGTGTTAAGATAAGAAAGGGCATGCTCCGTTGGTTCGGACATGTAGAAAGAATGCGGGACGAAAGAATGACGAAACAGATACACAATGCAAAAGTGGAAGGATGTAGGAGCCGAGACTAACCTACCATGATCAAATTGGTCGTGTTTTATCAGAAGGTGATGTCAGAAGCCCCAGGAACCGGCGAGCGTGCATGAAAAGAGCTATGAATGTCACAGAAGCGAGTGAAGTATGCAAGGACCGCGTCTTATGGCGCTCGGTTCTCCCTGCCTACCCCGCAAGGGACTTGGCGTGAAGATATACATACATACATATTTCCAGTATTGCAAACGTTTGTAGGCTATGGAAACTTTACTTCAGGTGGCCCGTATACGTGTATGCCTCCCAATGTTCTGTAAAAAGTCTCTTTTTTATACAACGTTGGGATGCATACAAGCACCCACCTGATGTAAAGCGGTTACGGTAACCTATGAACATTTGCAACACATTAATTATCACTCGCGAGATTTTACCTCTGCTGCCAACATAGCTACTCCTTAAGAACTTACTGGTGTGTTCAGGGAGTTTTTATTTGGCTGCGGATTTCTGTGAGGTGGAGGTATTTCAGCAGACGGGCTGCTTTGATGCGCCCTACCTCTCTAATAAACACCCAGACCGAGACAAACAGACATGTTCATGCACATAAATGTTTGTCCTGTGTGGGAATTGAAAGCGTTAATGTCAAAGTATCGTAACTAATTACTGCGTTTGTCAACAAGTTATTTTTTCAAAGTATATTTAAAAAGGAAGTAACTAATACGATAACATAACACCAGTAATCAGTGAACATCAGAATAGTAGATAAATTCGCACAAATTACAACAACGGTATATTCTGCAATCCCCTCGAGACTTCGCAGAAGTCGACCCATTTTGCGTGGGGAAACACTATTCGTTTTTAGGAATGGGCGAGTTTTTCAGGCAATGAAACAAACGTTTTGTTCGTGCACGCGTGACAGAAAGCGAGCTTTTGAAATATTTGTATATTTTTCTTCACATTACATGGCGTAGAAGTTTGTTATGTAGCACTGAATTCATAATGTTGATTTTTGATCTGTGTTCTAACGATACATGATTTAGTGATGCTGTAAGTATAAAATTTTATACAAATCCTTAGAGCCATCTCCGGGATAAACGATATAGAGCTCGGTGGCGCAGTGGTGGACCTCACTGTTACGCTACTTTCACACCAACGCTCGTGGGTTCGATTCCCACACAATACAAACATTTGTGTGCATGAACATGTCTGTTTGTCTTGGTCTGGGTATTTTCTATGTATAATAAGTATGTATTTACAAAAAAAAAAAAAATATTTACGTATGTTTATCAGTTGTCAAGTACCCATAACACAAGCTTTGCTTACTTTGGGGCTGGGTGGCGATGTGTAATTTGTCCGACAATATTTATTATTTATTATATTATTCTACCTAGCGTTTCTTAATCCTGGGGGCAGGGTCCGCCACCTAAGCCTAAAAATTTGACGAAAATACAGACTCGACAACCCAGAGGGAAAATCAGATCTATTTCTTAGGTTAGGTCTATCGAAATAAAATGTCTTGGCCGCGCGGGTGTCCGCAACATGTCTTCCATCCGACGAACAAGTGACAATTACAAAAAACCGAAAACACGGACTCAGTGGTACATGCTACATTGAAAAAAAAAGATTAGTTGAATTTACCAAAGAAGCAAAGGTAGGCTATTTTACTAGAAAACTTTGTTAATTAATGCAAAAATTTGTAGTTAGATTTACAAATATATTACGGTTGGTCTTCATACAAAAGTATTTTGTAGCTATCACTATTTTAAATGTATAATTTACCGCTAATAAATGGATTGTACATATAATATGGTACAGTTTATCATACTAAATAATAAATTTTATTATTTTTACTGGTACTTCATTAACCTTTTTTGATTGGTAAAATCGACTTGAATCAAAGGTAGGACCCAGTTCAACCGTCGACTTTGGTGAATTCTATTAGGAATCTGGGAAATCCAACTAAACATTTATTTATTTATTTATTTATTTAAAACTTTATTGACCACTACATTTTGGTACAATAGGCGGACTTAATGCTAGTTGCATTCTCTACCAGTCGACCTTTGGGAGTGCAGAGAATCATGATTGCGGCTTAACATTATATATATATATAATAATACATATATATATATATATATATACCTACAATACATATACATACGTACATATAAATTATACGATACATACAAACTTATTTCAGTGTAGGATTCGTACCGGGGACCTGTAGGTCAATAAGTCGCTACTTTATCCACTGGGCTAACATCGCTCGAAAACGTAGTCAAGATTCAAACATGATAAAAAGCATGAAAGAGGAACGAAGGATGAAACATATATACAACGTAAAAGCAGAAGGCTGCAGGAGCCAAGGAAGGCCAAGGCTACCATGACCAAATTCGCCATATGCTATCAGATGGTGGTATGAGAAGCTCTAGGAACCTGCAGCAATCCATGAAAAAAACTATAAATAGTAGATACTTCATATATTTAAATAATAAACTTCATAATTGAAGATCGATGAAATGATAGGGCAACGGTATCGGACGGAGAACCAATTACGTCTATTTGACTAACGAATTTAATATAAGTTATTTACACCACAGCCTTGTTTTTCGAGGCAGGATAATTACATAAAGGTGTAACAGAAATTACAGTCAAAACGAAACGGATTTTATTTACTGTTAACACGAGTGAGTGCTGGGAATAGTGTCAATTAAGCTTTGGGAAATCTTCTTGGCAGTAAAAGCTTGAGCTAGAAGGCACAACTTGCTATACACAATACAGTGCTAGCCAAGCACAAAGCGAGAGCTGAGTATGGCAGAGAGAGCATGAAAGTAGGATAAACGCGGTCGAAATGCGAACGAACGTTGCGCAAAATTTGAGCCGTAACGCTTGTAGACGGTATTCGCGATTATGATTATTTTAAAAACAGAGTTGGTTTGAAAGTGAGTATCGGTGTTATAATAAGGAGCCGAGGAAGGCCCTGACTCACCAACCATGACCAAAGTGATCGTGTTTTATCAGAAAGTGATGTCAGGCAGCCTTGGAAACCAGCGAACGTGTATGAGAAGAGCAATTAATGTTAAAGAAGCGAGTAAGGTGTGTATGGATCGAGTAATGTGGCGCTCGGCTCTTTCTGCCTAGTCCGCAAGGGGTTTGGCGTTAAGTTATAGATAGTAGACTATACCAAAATATAAAACTCTACACGAAGTGTAGACATCTCGTATTCAAGCAGCCTGACCGTGGAAGTACGCCCACTACACAGAAAACTGCAGCCATATGACTACTCCCTCGAGGTTTATTACGTTCCTGCGACGGAGTGAGGTAGCTATTGAGAAGTGGCTGTATTAGCAGGCGGGGTGTTAATGTGCAAGAGATACTTCCTGTATTGCAAGCGGTCACAGACTACGGTACCCACTTTACATCAGATGGGCTAGCTTGTATACATCTTGATGTTGTATAATTGAAATCTTATAATTATTTTCTTCTTAGCGTTAGTCCTCTACCTACCTAAACAGTACCTAAAGATACTGATTTTTTCTTCAAGCGACTGCCATCAGACCTACCCAACCCAGCAAAGACAAGACCTTTCTCAGGTTTCAGGTTAGGTCACACGTCTTTTGAAATATATTGTCATGGTTTTGTGGACTTTCTTACGACGTCTTCCTTCACCGCCGAGCAAGTGACAATTGCAAAAATGTTTTCATCCACTAAACTATAACTGCTCTAAATCATATACCTACCTAGTCTCAACTTCTCAATAGGTCTCTGTTAATACCTGCACGGACTTTTATAACAAGATATATTGGGAAGTGTTTCCGGATCAAAAAAGACCTATAAATCTTATAGATGCAGGTAAGGTGAGAAGCGAGTCATTTAGCGGTTCCCTCTGTTTAGCCCACAAAGGACTTTGCATGAAGATATAAAAGGATAAAGAAATTTATACCATCCAAACGAAAACAAAGTCACTACTATGAAAACTTTCTATTCATTAGCATCTTATCTGATTTAAAACTTGCATATCACGTTAGTCACCAATTTTAATTAAACACACTTGAAGAATTCCACACGAATCCAGCAAACCAACGGCTCAACGCGGACCGTTTAATTCCAGAGTTAACCCATGAATTTATGGTTCTTCGTGTCGCAGCGTAGATATAATCAGTGTGCCTCCCATGAGAGAAAAGTTGGTAAGCCCCGCCGAATACAACTCGCGAAATGAATTAGACAACCGATTTGTGGAACAGACATTTAAATTGTCTCAATTTATTTGATAGCGTCTATTGTCTGGGGATGTGTGTGTTCTTGGATGTGCACGATTAATTGAGGTTTGTGAAGTTTGCGAGAGCAAGGAATGTTGCTATTTACATTGAGTTAGCTTGTTATTGTTGACAAAATGTATCATTACAAAAACGCCTTCACATCTTAACCTAGGAACAAAAATAAAAATGTCTAAAACAAAGTAACTAGAGCGTACGCACGTGATCTATAAGGCTTTTGTAGTTTGAAATCACTTCGTTTTATAACCACTAAAGTGAAACAATCTAACAGTCTGTCTGACGATATGTACTTACAATAAACTATAGACAGAAGCACAGGAAAAAAATCTTTTTCTGCTTAGCATTATCCGGTTTCGTAATCCATTAGGATTGACGGAGTCTGCTTCCTAAGCCGATGCAAATACCATCGACACCGTTGTACGTTTACCGTCTACACTGATCTACAAAGGTCGAGGAGGTTGTAGAGTATGTGAAGAACAACTTCAACTCTGCATTGAGGGTCGAGCGAGTAAATTTTAGTTCCTCTGTGGATGAGGGTTCCGACTCATCATCTGCCGATCTTCGTGAAGGAAGAATTTTGGACGGAGGGAACCGTGTTTCGGAAGTTCCGAGGACAGTTATCTAACGACGCGTGTCTTTATCTAACGACACGTCGCCAACTCAACGTGGAATTAGTTTAAGTTTTAAAGTTAAGTTTATAAAGTCATATATACTCGTATTTTAAGTTAAGGACCTGTGTTGTAAAACCTGTCTGAAAATAAATTATTTAAATTAAATAATTCAATACAATTATGGTAAAACTAACCAACTTAACTTTACCTATATTAAGACATCAACATGTTTTCAAATATGAATTAAATCTAGCGTAACTCATACAAAATGACTATTTTATTCCGTCTGTAACAACGGAACTGCAAAACAATAAAACACTTTCAGGACATTACAGATATATTCTGCTTTTTGAAATTTCCTGGTGACTGTGATATTGATTAATGCTTCAATATTTGACTACATGCATAGGCTTTTGGATAAATAAAAGTCAAATATTTGTCAATTTTGACAAAATATTGCACGGCGTTGTCCATACATTCGTATGATCATCTACCAACCCTTCCTCTTCATTCCAAAGGTAGTAAAATTTCCAGCTTATAAAACAGGAAAAAATTTGAATAAATAAATCTTTGAACGAAATTTGCTCAGGAATAGATGATAAGAAAAGGAATGCTCCGTTGGTTCGGATATGTGCAAGAACGCAATTAGAAAGAATTATGAAACATATTATTATACAATGCGAAACCGGAAGCATGTAGGAATCGAAGAAGACCAAGACTCAGCTACCATCACGAAATTGGTCGAGTTTTATCGAAATGTGATTTCAGGAGCCCTAGAAGTCGGCGAGCGTGCAAAAAAAAGAGCTATGAATGTTAAAATAGCCGACGAGGTAAGATCTACGTCTTATGGCGCTCTGTTCTCTCTGGCTACTCCCTTGGGACCTGGGGTGAAGACATATATAGATACAAAAAGTGGAACACAGTGTTGCCAAAAGCCTCAACCATAACCATACCAGTTCGATGGTATCATGTTATTGTAATATCGTCAGGACTTCATTCATCTGCCACATTTCATGGAAATATTGAAATCGATTCTTTATATTCCAATATATAGTTACGAACATGGATAACATAACTAACACAAGTATTAGCAATACAATGATATTTATACTAGTGAAGGAAAAACGAATATCTGCCTAATACCAAGTTAATGAAATGCTTATTTTGCGAACAGGAGTGGTGAAAAAGATCTTGTTGTGTCATTTAATACCGTTTTCCAATTAAGAATAAAATATTGTGATGTTGTCTTTGAAAAAAGAAATTTATTTCCGTTCATTGACCTATCTACATTTAGGTGATTATACATTATACTCGTCAATATTCTTAAACAAATTTGTTATATTGATTTTTATTTCTGATTCTTAAACAATCACAACAGAACCCTTTTTTATACAACTAGATTGCCAAACAAGCATGCAGCCCGCATCAGATGGTAAGCGGTCACCGCAGCCTATTGACTTTCGCAACACCACGAGGGCATTACTCGTGCGCTGCAAATCTTGTGATCTAAGGATGTTTCGTCACAGTACCCAGTGATTCCTCTGCCATATGTCACCCTTCAAAGCGGAACACAGCTATATAGAGCTGCTTCGCAGTAGAAATAGGTGAGACAGAGGTACCTATGCAGACAACTTTTGAACAAAGTCTCCCACTGCTAAAAAAACTTTTTAGAGCAGTGGAAACTTAGTCGATAACGAATTAGCCATTAACTGACTAGTCCGTATTTCCAATTCTGGTCTAGATATGTACCACTAAGTGCGTGCTTTCGAAGACATCTGTCCTTTATGATGCATTTTTTATATAACGTCGGCATACAATCATACGGCCTACCTGACGTAAAGCGTTTACTGTAGCCTATGAACGCTTGCAATACATTACGCATCACTCGCGCAATGACCACCTCTGCTGCTAACACAGCAACTTCATAGGAGCTTACTGGTGACCTCACTCACACGGAACACAACAACCCTTTAGGGAGTTGTTATTTGGATGCGGTTTATATGAGGTACTTCCTCAGACGGGCTGCTTTGGTGCGCTCTATCTCTCTTAAAATGCATTTGAACATAAAACCTTCGGTTTCCCGAGGTTACTGAATCGTAGCCTGGCCATGGACACTGAAAACCAATAAACGACACATAAGATCCCGATGAAAATGCCCTTGCTCTTCCTATTTATTGCGTATCATAAATTTGTGCTAATTTTATCACGCTTAACGCTCAACCCCACCAACCCCCAATTTAGTCATCTGCAGCATCAATGATGCATATTGATCTCACATTTTACCAAAAACTTGACATATCAATCACGTCATCCCCATCAGCACCGTATTTATTGGGCCCTCCCAGCTAAAAAAAGTATTCTTCTGATCGTATTAGGAGATACGAGTATGATTCTTTGAATATTTACCCCACACATTCTATATAAAGATGTATTGTGCCTGCTCACGAACAGACTTTCTAATAAGTTCCTAAGTACATGCCGAGATAGCAGTAGGGCGCGATCGTTACTACCTGTTTAGTAAGCGGTTATTTGCCTCCCAAAATCGTATGAAAAAGAAATAGGTACAAGCCTCAGAATTACAGTTATTGGAAAATAAGAAGCAGAAGCGGAAACTTTGTTCTGAAAATACCCATAAAGGCTTAATATAATCCTCTATTCTGGAGGAGCGCTCAGATCTCAACCAAATTAAATAACAACCTCATATCGGCCTTCTGGTCTTACTTAAAAATTATACTGTAATATGGAGACCCTTTTCCGGATTAGGAGATTATATGGAATCTAGTGGATTTAATTCTTTTGCCTGTGTCCACATAAATTCCAGTTTATGGTCCAATTCGTTGGTTGCACGTTGCAAATTGAAAAATATAATGTTTTTAATATACTCTTTTTTTATATTATTTATATATTTTATGACACTGAAATATGTAAACTTTTGTAGGATTATTAGCGATTTTAATGTATCCAGGGTACCAAAGAAATCCTACTGATAAGAATCCGCTAACAGACAGACCGTTTGCCACGGGACTGTATCTTTTAAACCGTAACAAACCAGTTTTTTTTTTTTTGGTTCTTTTTATCCCCGAGGGGAAAGGCAAAGGGATCTAGCCCATACAGCCAAGTCATCAGTTTAGAACCATTTGAAAATCTTAATTCCATGTTCCAGCTTCAGGAACTGTGCTGAAAAAATACTTGGGAAGGGATTTTTACAAGGTCTTCTTGATGAACTTATTCACGTCTTCCAAAAAGTGCATAAACGTGTTATACTTGAGTTTTTTCATTACTGTATAATTTCACTAGCACTTATGTCACAAAATACTATCGTAATTGTCGCACAAAACTAATTTTATACTGAATTGTAAAAATTTCAAGTAAAACAACAATGTCACTCGTCAAAAGCGCGGGAAGAAGTCCAACAAACCAGTGCTGTTACGGTGTTGCTATAACAACAAATAATAAATAATAAAAGGTAAAAAATTAAAAGGGATTCTTCCCATAATTTTCGCCGTAATTTTTTACACCCTGGTGTGCAAGTCCGTTTTGCTATTGGCTATTCATTTATTCTTTTCATTTTATCTCACACAAACAATAAATACAAATTCTGAAAAAAGTTCGGCTGTCCGCGTGATAAGCTATAGTGTAAAATTCAGTTGAACATCGCTAAGCCGTTAATAGACTAACAATAATAATGTCGACTACGTCATATACCTGTGAAATGAAATTACATGTTTTCCTAATTTGAGAAGAGGACGAACAAGTAATTTAAACAACTATTTAAGATAAGTCAATATTTTTTCACTATGTATTGCGCCTCTGAAGGTACCTATTAAAATTTTGTGCAGTATACATCTTTCTTTATTATGTTAAAATAAGGATATGCATACTCCGTTGGTTCGCACATGTAGAAAGAATGCAGGATGAAAGAATAACGAAGCAGATATACAATGCAAAAGTGAAAGGATGTAGGAGCCGAGGAAGGCCAAGACTTACCTACCATGACCAAATTGGTCGTGTTCTATCAGAAAGTGATGCCAGGAGGCGAGCGTGCATGAGAAGAGCAATGAATGTTGAAGAAGCGATTGAGATATGTAAGGATCGAGTCACGTGGCGCTCAGTTCTCTCTGCCTACCCCGCAAGGGATTTGGCGTGAAGTTATAGATAGATAGATATATATTTCTTTGTTTATATTGTAAGCGAGAGGCATCAAGAGATAAACAAACGTACGGCCCACTCGGTGTTAAGTGGTTACCATAGCCTATGAATGATTGTAATACAAGAAGTTCCATTCATGTTTTACCATTTTTGTTAAAAAAATTATGACGAAACATACCTCAATTGTGAATTTCATTACATTGTTGATTTCATGATTAATTTACTAATATTAGAAAGAAAATATAAATAAAAAGAAGAAATAAGACATCCCTGAATCACTCACGCCGGTGATGATCCCGGCCGATTTATCTAGCTCCAGCCACTGAGTGAGTAAAAATCAGGTGTAATAGACATGACAAGCATCTGTCCCTCTTCTGTAACTAATAACTTAGTATAAATAATCACTACATATCTCATTACAATAGTGTAATAATTTCTTAGACATTTACAATAGTATTAATGGGAGTAATCTCAAAGCTTTAAATATTTGTCTAATGGACAGAGCTCTTCAAGTTTCTCTGCAAAATAGTACAGTTGTAAAAATAACTTGTTTGCATTGGTCAAAAAATAATTAGACGCGAGAACTCTGGTATAGTCATAGAAAATATGGTCTGAAAGAGAAGATATTTACAAAAGAAAATTATAATACCGAAGGCCGAGTGTAAGCCGGACTCGGACACGGAGGCTTCCGTGTCACCGATGTCGAAAAACATCGAATCGAAATAAACATGTTAATTCTTAACTCTTTCGTTTAAAACAATCTTGTTTTTCATTATTTTTTGGACAGCACCAAGAATAATATATACTATGGGAAAATTCATACAAGCACACGTTCCACCTGATATAAAGTGGTTACCGTAGACTATGAACGCTTGTAATACATTGAGTATCACTCGCCACTTCTGCTACTTACACGTGCACGGTGGGAACACGGCTGGCTGCAGTTTTCTGTGAGGTGGAGGTATTTCGCCAGACGGGCACTTTGATGCGCCCTAACTCTCTAAAAAATATCTAGACCAAGACAAACAGACATGTTCATGCACATAAATGTTTGTCCTGTGTGGGAGTCGAACCCACGAGCATCACCACGCAGGTCCTCTCGGGGCATGGTGGGTTCTCCGCGTACTTGCACAGGTTCAAGTGCGCGGATGACCCATCCTGCTTCTACGAGCCCGGCGTGGACCAGACAGTGCAGCACATATTGTTTCGGTGTCCCGTATTCTCCAAACAGAGGTATGATTTGGAGCAGGAGTTGGGATTGCGGGTCACCGAAAACACAGTCTCCGAAGTGGTAACGGGGAGAAGTAGGTCGAAATTTTTAAAATACTGCGTCGGTCTAGCCACGGCCGTCATAGATCGTAATAAGCAGAGCAGCTCCACCTAGGACTAATGTTGTATACCTCGGCTATACTCTGTATAGCCGATGAGATCGCGGTGGCTAGGTGGAGCTGTGAAGCTCACTGTCGCCCGTGTCTGGACTGACGCAGTATAGGGAGGGAAATTTGGAAACAGTTATAATCGTTTTACCGGCGTTCTAAAATGGGCCAAATCAATTTTTTTTAGAAAATATAACTGAAAGATGATGAATGAAAGATGAATTGTGGAATGAAAGAGAATGTGATGTATGAATATGTTTATTTATATGTGAAATGTGACAAATTAGAAAACGTACACCAATGTGAATGTTATAAAATAGCCTTGCCCACGGCAGGGGTGCTAGAGAATAAAAAAAAAAAAACCCACGAGCGTCGGTGACACACTAGGGTCGGCAACACATGAGTGACACCCCTGGTGTTACAAATGTCTATAGGCTACGGTTACTGTTACGGATAGCTAAAACTACGAACACTAGGAAGACAAAGTACACAAAACATTGTCTGGTAATTTGTTTTATTTATTTCCATAATTATTTTCCATGTATATTGTAAATTCTGTCCATAAAGCTTGTGGAAAATCTTGTAGGATATGATATTTCGCTCACATTTTTCCTTGTGAATGCTCAAAATTTCGTACAGCAACAAACTATGTCATCCTCCTTGGAAATTTTACACTTCCCTTGCAAAGTATGAAGTTTTTACGGCGGGCGGTTGACGACGTGTGCAGTCAACTTAGTTTTTCTTTTGTCAAAACAAATTTACAGAGTTTAGTTCAAGAGAAAGTAGTGCAGATTCTAGTGAATATAGAACCTGGCTATTAACCAACTGGACTCAGGTTCGAAATCTGGTGTGAGCATGTACCGCATAATTTGGCTTGTGTTATCGGAGTTATGTATTCTATAACTATGTACATCACGTCGAATCCCTTGCGGATTACGCAGAGAGAATCAAGCACCTCGGGATTCAGTCCTACACAGCTCCGAGATTCGGTCCTTACTCACTCGCAGGGACACAACAACCCTCCAGAGAGTTTGATATTTGGCTGCGGATTTCTGTGAGGCGGAGGCACTGCCCCAAACGCATGAAGAGGTTTTTAGAGGGTAGGCAACGCATGAGTGACACCCCTGGTGTTGCAAATGTCCATAGGCTACGGTGACTGTTTACCATCAGGCAGGTCATATGCTCGATTACCACCTTACCTCTCAGACCAAGACAGACAGACATGCACACAAATGTTTGTCCTGTATGGGAATCGAACCCACGAGCGTCGGCGACAAAGTCGTATTATTAACTGATGCGCCACCAAGCTCATCAAAAACGAATAAAACATGATCAATTTGGTCATTAATTAAGTCTTGGCCTTCCGCGGCTCCTACATCTACTTTCGCGTTGTATACTTATCTGTTGTCTTGTAATTATCACTTGCAAATTGATCTAATCTGTTTTGTGTGCTTCCGCGCCAATTAGTAGGTTATATCAAATTGCAATTTTAGGGGTCGGTACCAGAAGCGTGCACGTCGCGACCCTGCCAGTCCAACACTGGACTGCAATTCTGGACCTAAAAACAAACCGCACAGACGCGCGGATTAGGGCGTCCCCCGTAGGCAACGCGCACCGATCCGCCCTCGTCGGTGCGGGTTTAAGTGCATGCGGCGGTGGGGGCCGCCACTCACCACGCAACGCCCAACCTGGCGGGTCGAGGAGAGCTGAGTGTCGTATAGGCACATGGAATGTGAGAGGTGGATTACAAGATAAGATGAATGAGTTGATAGATATAATGAATGAGAGATGCCTAGATGTTTTGTGTGTGTCAGAGACCAAGCGAAAGGGAAGCGACGCCGAAGATCTGCCCGGTGGCATGATGGCCCTGTGGTCCGGGGTGAACCAGGACGATCATGCCAGCGCTGGCGTAGGCGTTGTGCTTTCATCTCGCTTGGCCGCTGGTGTGAAAGATTACGATTTAGTAGGGCCAAGACTTCTCTGGGTTAAAATAAAACTGGGGATTACGCGAGTCTTTTTGGTTGCAGCATATGCTCCTGTAAGCTCTACTAATCCCCAGGAGCTCGAGAAGTTTTGGGAGACCGCAAGGGGTGTTCTGGATTTGGCTGATGCGAATGAACGGATAATTATGTGTGGAGATCTGAATGGGTGGGTTGGGACCAAGCGAAGCAGTTATGAGGCTGTGCTTGGTCCATACGGAGATAAGAGAGTGAACGATGCTGGTAAGTTACTTTTAGACGTATGTATGGAACGAAACCTCCTTGTGACGAACACGTTCTTCCATCACAAGGATATTCACACGTACACATGGAGACGGAATGAACAGAAAAGTGTGATTGATCTGATTTTGATAGATGGACGTCTGCGAAAGTTGTTAATGATCACTCTTGAAACGGACCACTATCTGGTGATAAGCCGATTTGTGGGCCTTTTCAAGAAGTGGAGGCATTGGCGAGTGGTATTCCTTTCGGAGATCATGAAAGAATAAGAAGTGACAAATTGGAAGATGAAAGTGTGAGGAGTACGTACGTACGTCTAGTCAGTGAAAGACTTGCGAACGCGAGTCTTTCCGACTCAGATGTAGACGAATGTTGGAAAGTTCTGAAAGAAAGTATGGTGGACAGTGCGAAAGAAGCATGTGGATGCGCAAAGAGACGTAGAACACTGAAAGGAGATGCCTGGTGGGATGCGGAGGTTCAATCCTCCGTGGATTAAAAGAGGAGAGCGTGGCTGGATTACGTATCATCTTTGCACCAGAGTGATAGTATGAAAGAGAAGAAGAAAGAAATATACCGTCGATGCAAGAATGAAACCAAAGCTTTAGTGAAAGAGAGGCGTGAAAGACTACTTATGAATGAGGAAGAGAGGCTGACGAAGAACTTCGAGGCTAATACCAAACTCTTCTGGAGAGAGGTAAAGAAGTCTCGGAGTGGTTCGTCGGTATCCGGAATGGACAAGATAAAAGGTAAAGCTGGTGGCATTCTTGCTAACACTCAGGAGGTGTTAGAACGGTGGAGCGAATATTTTAGGAAAATGTATGATTATGTCCAGGGCGCTGGCACTGTGAATGAGTCTGTGACTGATTCGGCAGTGCCAACGTACCATGAAGACATTAGCATGGATGAGATTGAATGGTCGATACGAAGTTTGAAAAATGGAAAGTCAGCGGGAATCGATATGGTAACAGCTGAGATGATCAAACTGGGTGGCACCTACGTTAGGGACGCTTTCTGGTTTTTGAGCAAATTATGCTGGAGAACCGGAAGACTCCCGAGCGATTGGAGACGCGCAGTCATCGTGCCCTTGTTACAAGGCAAGGCAAGGGCTCACGTATGGACTGCGCCAACTATAGGGCCATCAGTTTGATCAGCCTAGCAGCTAAAGTGTATGGAAAAATCATTGAAAGGAGAATGAGGGTGAAATCCGATGGAATGCTTTGGGAAGCACAGGGGGGATTTCGAAGCGGCAGAGGATGTACGGATCAAGTTTTTTCGCTCCGCAACATCGTAGAGAAGCATCTGGCTACGGACCAGAAGGTTTTCTGCGGTTTTGTGGACCTTGAAAAAGCATTTGACAGGGTCGTGCGAAAGAATCTCTGGAACATCTTGCCCAGATATGGGATTGACGGTGACCTTCTACGTGCTGTGCAATCCACCTATGAGGATTGCACAGCATGTGTGAGAGTGGACGGCAGCTTATCACCCTGGTTTGATACCAATATTGGTGTCAGACAGGGATGCGTGCTGTCGGCTCGGCTATTCATCCAGTATCTGGACAGTTGTCTTCAGAGAATGAGAAATATGAATGTGAGAATGCGAATGGGTGGCTCAGTGGTTAACTGCCTGCTTTATGCAGATGACGCAGTATCAATAGCAGAATCATCATCCGAACTGCAAACACTAGTCACAACAATGAAAGACGATTGTATGAAGAAAGGCTTACAATTGAATGCGAAGAAAACTAAAATAATGGCATTTGAAAGAGAGACAACCAGAACGAACACTAGGATTACGGTTGATGATGTAGTGTTGGAGCAAGTGGATGAGTTTGTATATCTTGGAAGCGCTTTTAGAAGCGATGGAAGGTACACCGCTGATGTGGAGAGACGAGTGAGTGCAGGGAATAGCGGGAATGGAGCGTTGGGTAAACTGTTTGGCATTGGCAAGTGTGTAAGGACCGCGTCTTATGGCGCTCGGTTCTCTCTGCCCACCCCGCAAGGGACCTGGCGTGAAGATATACATACATACATCAAATTGCATGTAAATATGACACTCTCAAAATAATGCCTGATTCTATTAATTATAACTTCCTCGGCAGCGAAGAAAAACATTGCAAGGAACCCCCCACGTCCAAGAGATTATATTTCTAATTTGAACCTAAGAAATGGATTTTAAGAGAGGTAAGACGCATTAAAGCAGCCCGTCTGGAGAAGAACCTCTACCTCACATAAAACATAGCCGTATAACAACTCTCTAGAAGGTTGTTGTGTTCCCTGTGTGTAAGTGTGGTCACCAGTAAACTCCTAAGGAGTAACTGTGTTAGCAGCAATCGCTCGGGTGATACTTAATGTATTGCAAGCATTCATAAGCCACGATAACCGATTTATATATAAGGTGGGCCGTATCCATGCATACCTCTCGAAGTTACTTAACAAAATCAAAGTTAGGGAAAATCTAGGTTTCGCCTGCATTAGATTTCTTATACGGCGCTTTCATCTGGTGGTCCGTATGGGTAGACCCGTATCCATGCAGTGGGATCAATAAGGGTTGATCCATTAAAAAGTAACGCGTCCACGGCGCCGCACATGTACCTTGTAGCTAATCATTTCAGGAGAGGTAGGGCGCATCAAAGCAGCCCGTCTGGGGAAGTACCTTCACCTCACAGAAAACCGCAACCAAATAACAACTCCCTAGAGGGTTTTTGTGTACCTGCGTGTGAGTGAGGTCACCAGTAAGCTCCCAAGGAGTTGTTGTGTAAGCAGCAGAGGAAATCAAAATTAGGGAAAATCTAGGTTTCGCCTGCATTAGGTTTCTTATACAGCGCTTTCATCTGGTGGTCCGTATGGGTAGACCCGTATCCCTGCAGTGGGATCAATAAGGGTTGATGTGGATCCATTAAAAAGAAACGCGTCCACGGCGCCGCACACGTACCTTGTAGCTAATAATTCCAGGAGAGGTAGGGCGCATCAAAGCAGCCCGTCTGGGGAAGTACCTCCACCTCACAGAAAACCGCAGCCAAACAACAACTCCCTAGAGGGTTGTTGTGTACCTGCGTGTGAGTGATGTCACCAGTAAGCTCCCAAGGAGTTGCTGTGTAAGCAGCAGAGGAGGCACCGCGCGAGTGATACCTAATATATCGCAAGCATTAATAGGCTACGGTACCCGCTTTACATCAGGTGGGCCGCATGATTGTATACCTCCCGACGTAGTATACAAAAAAGAAAAAAAAGATCACCAATTTGATGTATATGTGTGCGTCTAGGGAGGCCCCAGGCGATATCTCCAATCACTCTTGTCTGATAAGCAAATACTCTTCCAGGATATAATACTTACTCTATAATACTTTTTTTTTATCGTCTCCTTACATATATATTTATATTATGTTCTATTTTATCTAGTTACTTCAAATTTTATTATGTATTTTGACATTTATTACTTTGGTATTTGTTTATTATTATGATAATCTGTTTCGTTTATGTTGCGCTACCGCGCCACTCGCCTACCAAATTCCAATTAGACACTCAAAGGTTGACTGGAAGAGATTTCTTATAGGAATAAGTCCGCCTTTGTACATTTATTAATGTGTTGCATTTTAATTTACATTTTTCATTGTTACTTTATGACAAACAAACAAAATACTTCATCTATCTATATCAATTGATGATGCTGTACGTTTCTTTATTTGACGTCGAAAGGCATACAAGGATTCGAACCACATGATGTTAAATAATTACCATACACTACGAACGCCTGCAATACGTTAAATATCGTTCGCACTGTACTACATCGGCAGCTCACACAGCGACTCTTTAGGAGCATTCTGGAATCTCACTCACTTGCCAGAACACAACAACCGTTCAGTCAGAGTTGTATTAGGTTACTCGGGTTTTCTGTGAGGGGCATGCTGCTTTGATGTGTTCAATCTCTCTTAACAACACCCAGATCAAGATAATTATACTCATGCACACAAACTTTTTGTGGGAGAATCGAACCCATAAGTCTTGGCATGTAGCTTTACTACCACCACCGAGCTCGCTAAATAGTCAAATTGCGCCGTAGTTAATTTGAGGGGTTTAAGGGCTTGTTTTTATTAAATTGATATAAAAATATTTGTTCAAAATTACTTGTAAATAATAAGAAATCCTACTAATATTATAAATGCGAAAGTTTGTATGTATGGATGGATGTTTGTTGCTCTTTGACGCTTAAACGGCTAAATGGATTTGAATGAAATTTGGCACGTAGATAGATTATGATCTGGATTAACACACAGGCTACGTTGTTTGACTCCACGCGAGCGGAGCCGCGGGCAGCAGCTAGTACTAAATATATGAAAGCATTATCTACAGTATCCCGTACTATAAATTATATACTCACTATAAATGTGATAGTATGTTTGTTAGTCCTTCTTTAATATTAAAATGGAGGTACGTAGTGATGTGATTCTTTATACGGAGATAGTGGAAATGTTCGAGAGTGACATATACTACTTTCTATCTCGGTAAAATAATAGGTAAAATGTACCAGAGGGAGACTTTGTACAAAAGTCGTCTGCGTCACCTCTGTCTCACCTACTATCGCCAAGCAGCTATATTTAGCTGTATTCCGGTTTGAAGGGTGAGATATGGCAGAGATATTACTGTGTAGTGTGACGAAACAGTCTTTGGTCACAAGATTGGCAGCGCGCGAGTAACATCCCCGTGATGTTGAGAGTGTCAATAGCCTACGGTGACCACTTACCATCTAATGCGGGCCGCATTCTGTTTGCCAATCTAGTTGTATAAATGGAGAAAAGGCGTTTTATATAGTTTTATTTTTGGGATAACTAACAACGAAAACGAATTTTTTTTGTAGTTATGGCTTGGTAACAATGACCTTTAAACCATATCTTTGTTTTTCATAAAATTCATTTTATCACCCATAAAATGATAGTGAATTTTACAAGGTTTTCTGCATGGACTTAATAATGTCTTCCAAAAATGCACAAACGTGTTATATATGACTTTTTTCATTACTATGTAGGTTCACTAGTATTTAGTATTTATATTACAAAATACTATCAAAATTGTCACATAAAACTAATTTTATACCGTATCGTAAAAAACCGGCCAAGTGCGAGTCAGACTCGCGTACGAAGGTTTACCATTATCATAAAAACGGCAAAAAAATCACTTTTGTTGTATGGGAGCCCCCCTTAAATATTTGTTTTATTTTAATTTAATTATTTACTTTTAAAGTGAATATATAACTAAATATTATGTGAATATTTCAATAGTCTACCTGTTGCCGTTATCAATATCGAGCAAAAAAATCACGTTTGTTGTATGGCAGCCCCCTTAAATATTTATTTTATTCTATTTATTTTAAGGCAACAGAAGAACATAATTTGTAAAAATTTCAACTGTCTAACTATCATGGTTCATGAGATACAGCCTGATGACAGACGTACAGACGGACGAACGGACGGACAGCGGAGTCTCAGTAATAGGGTCCCGTTTTACCCTTTGGGTGCCGAACCCTAAAGATCTAGTTTTACAACAATATCACTCGTCAAAAGCGCAGGAAGAAGTCCGTAAACCAGTCGCACATGATTTCTGATTAACAAGAAGGAGATAAATACGTACGAGTATATAGAATCTATCAAAATATTATTATGACATTTCCATCGGCAAAATTATGGTTGCGTTCCCAAACTTCAAGTCATTAACTTTTTACCCCGGGGCAATCCTCCCATCTTACCCAAAAACAAGCACATCCCAAATGTCTCCATTAACGTTTGATTCGACAAGGAAATTCGTTTATATCGGACCGATGTCTCCATGATAAAGCAATTTTGAATTATCAGTACGAAGCTTATTATTTTTACAAAGAATGTTTTTCCTTTTTTGTGGATGGCATTTCTATTGATGACATGTCTCGTTTCTCATATATAATTCATATTTTTCATATGGCTTTATCAAAAATATTTTTGTTGGTAGTATCGGAAAATAACTAAATAAGAAGGTTCCTTTCAAAAGCTATCAAACCAAATATTTCAAATGTCTGTATGTACTTTATAATACTCTACTCGTAATATTTAGGATGACTGATATATAAATCACTTAGGAATTGTATACTACTCTGTGTAAAAAGTATCGGGAATATGTCAATAAAAAGACCCGCGTAAAAGAGGTCGTTCTAATTTTTTTACTGCATGTTGGTAGCACTGTACTGATTTAGCGCGCAAAATTTGAGCGGGATCTGTCATTTAATTTGTTTTAAACTACACTTTTTGTTGGTCATAGTTTTGAGTCCTCGGCGATTTTTACAATGGAAAATATTGTTGAACAAAGAGTGTGCCTTAAATTTTGTGTTTCAAATGATATTTCATGTGGTGAATCACTAAAAATGTTGCGAAATACCTACGGCGAATCGTGTATATCGAAAACAAGGGCTTATGAATGGTATAAGGCTTTTAAAGAAGGCCGAGAAGTAGTAGTAGACTTGCCTCGTTCTGGTAGACCTTCAACCGCTACGACCAGAGAAAACATCGACAGAATCAAGAAGCTAGTGCTCGAAAATCGACGTATGAGTCTGAGAGAGTTGGCTAGTGAGGTGAACATATCTTTTAAGTCCGTCCACAACATTCTCATTGACATTTTAGGCATGAAACGCGTCGCCGCTCGACTAGTTCCAAAAGAGCTCAATTTTGTTCAAAAAGCGCAGCGAAAGCATGTCGCTGAAGACATGGTTTCCCGAGCTTCTACGGATCCGACCTTTATGAAACGTATAATAACTGGCGACGAGACATGGGTTTATGAGTACGACATGCAAACAAGCCAACAGTCTTCAGAATGGCGTCTCGAAAACGAGCCGAAACCCAAAAAACCGCGGCAAAGTCGCTCCAAAATCAAGGTGATGCTGACAGTTTTTTTTGACTACCGTGGTGTGGTTCACTCCGAATTCCTTCCAGAGGGAGAAACAGTGAATAAAGAATATTATTTAGGCGTCATGAAGCGTTTGCGTGAGAGTATCCGCCGAAAACGTCCAGATTTGTGGCAACACAACTCATGGATGCTGCACCATGATAATGCACCATCACACACAGCCATTATAGTGAAAGAGTTTTTAGCGAAAAATTCAACAAAAGTTCTCGACCAAGCACCGTATTCACCTGATATGGCTCCGTCTGACTTTTTTTTATTTCCCAAGTTAAAATTACCACTTCGAGGAAAACGTTTTGAGTCGATAGAAGCCATAAAAGAAAATTCGCTGAATGAGCTAAAGGCCATACCGCAAATAGCCTATGAAAAATGTATGGAAGACTGGGTGAAGCGGTGGAGATGTTGTATTGCAAGCGATGGGGCCTACTTTGAAGGCGATAAAATAAATTTAGATGAATAATTTGTATTTTTTGTTTTATTGACAAATTCCCGATACTTAGTACACAGAATGTATGTGACCATATACTAAGATGGTTATTACAAAATTGAATTTGACACAAAACTATTTAGGATCAGCCTCTTCGACTACCATGGTTTATTGAAGTGAGCATGGAAAGAAATATTGTGGAATTAGCCATGAGAGTTCGATCAGGACTATCTACCAAGAAAGTTTGAATTTCTAATGAAAAAATCCGATTCACCTAATTGTGAGCAGAGAGGAGTTGAGTTGAAGACGTCCAACATTTTTGATGGAGTGTGTCAAGCACAAGCAAAAGAGAGACTCACTGAGAAAGAGTTAAATTTAAGTTTAAATTAGCTCAATTTACATTGGCAAAACCTGCATTAGTGATTGTAAGAATATTTTAGAAACTGAATACCATATCTCAACACTGAGTCTCTCATTAGCTTAGGGTACGATGGAGCTGGCTATCTAATACAGATACAAGCCTCTTTCCAAATAATGATTAAAAAAATCGGCCAAGTGCGAGTCGGACTCGCGCACGAAGGGTTCCGTACCATTATCTATAAAAATCGGCCAAGTGCGAGTCGGACTCGCGCACGAAGGGTTCCGTACCATTATCTATAAAAACGGCAAAAAAAAAAACACGTTTGTTGTATGGGAGCCCCTCTTAAATATTTGTTTTATTTTAATTTAATTATTTATTCTTAAAGTGAATATACAACTAAATATTCTGTGAATATTTCAAGCGTCTACCTGTTGCCGTTATCAATATCGAGCAAAAATGAGAAAAATAATCACGTTTGTTGTATGGGAGGCCCCTCTAATATTTATTTTATTCTATTTTTTAGTATTTGTTGTTATAGCGGCAACAGAAATACATCATCTGTGAAAATTTCAACTGTCTAACTATCATGGTTCATGAGATACAGCCTGGTGACAGACGGACGGACGGACGGACAGCGGAGCCTCAGTAATAGGGTTCCGTTTTACCCTTTGGGTACGGAACCCTAAAAATGGCAAAAAAATCACGTTTGTTGTATGGGAGCCCCCTTAAATATTTGTTTTATTTTAATTTAATTATTTATTCTTAAAGTAAATATATAACTAAATATTCTGTGAATATTTGAAGCGTCTACCTGTTGCCGTTATCAATATCGAGCAAAAATGAGTAAAAAAAAAAATCACGTTTGTTGTATGGGAGCCCCCTTAAATATTTATTTTATTCTCTTTTTTAGTATTTATTGTTATAGCGGCAACAGAAATACATCATCTGTGAAAATTTCAACTGTCAAACTATCACGGTTCATGAGATACAGCCTGATGACAGACGGACGGACGGACGGACGGACGAACGGACGGACGGACGGACGGACGAACGGACGGACGGACGGACGGACGGACGGACAGCGGAGTCTCAGTAATAGGGTTCCGTTTTACCCTTTGGGTACGGAACCCTAAAAAACACATACATGTTTAGCCAGTAAGGCCCAGAACACACGGTGAAACTAACTGTAGTTAAACCCATCTGAAACTATGAAATCAGTTCCACATATGTCGCAACTAAAATGCGATGAAATTATCTTACAAATATTCCAGTTTTTTCTGAGCGCAGATGTGTGTCTTTTTTAAGATCAAGTGATAAAAATGCCATTGGTAAGTATTTTTATCTTCGATAAAGAAGGTATCGTAGATAAAGAACTATATAGATACATTCTTACACGAGAAGAATATCAACTGTCGTATGTTTATGGCTGCCAAAAAATTACATCATTCTTCCTCGATAATTTTGTAGGTAGAAAATCACGGCAAAATCGATAAAACAAAACACGTAGTTCCTGTATACCGAATTCAATGCAATTGATCTGAAACGCGCGTTAAACAGGTTTCAAACCCTTTGCGTTATGTTTAGTTTCCTATAGAATTCTATAGCACAAGCCGAAATTGAACTCAAAATTAGTTAGAGTTTCGTAGAGTTACAGTTTCGTCATGTTTGTGTTTCACAACTGTGTATGTTCCGGCTCTATATGAACATATGTATTAAATAAGCATGTTTTAGGGTTCCGTATGCAATGAGACTATCATAGACGTCGGGTAGCATACAAGCTTACAGCCCGCCCGATGTAAAACGGTTACGGTAGGGTAGGGTATGAACGCTTGCAATACGTTAACTATCGCTAGCACGATACCACATCTACTGCTAACACAACAACTCCTTAAGAACTTACGAGTTACTTACATTACTTACTTACACACAGGACCACAACAACCATCCAGAGAATTGTGATTTGGCTAAGGTTTTCTATGAAGTGAAGACACTTCCCTGAACGAGCTGCTTTCATGTTTCATAAAAACACCCAGATCAAGACAAACCGACATGTTTATGCATACAAATGTAAAATTTTGGTATTAAAGTAACTTTATTGACCCCTCCGTCAAAAAAAAGTATAACATTCAGGAATGTATGTTTATTTAAGAGTTTCTTTATTACACGATATCTTTTAAACGCCTTAATCTATCTATCTATCAATCTATCTATCAAGTTACATGAGACATCGTTAATACGTGCGTTAATCTCTTATAACATAGATACAATATGACGAATTATGTACTCTATTTTGTGCAGACTGGAAAAAGAAAATATTTCCAGTCTATCGCTTGAGGTATTTAAGAAGTAGTTTTGAAAGGTGATCGCAAAAACATTATGTTATTAACATCTTGGGTGTATAATTATTAGAAATAATGGTAGGTGTGTTTTTCATTTTCTTAATAAATGATTCGCTAATCGGTATAGGCCGACCACTCATTCCCACCACTGTCTCTCCTGTGTAGCCAGAATTAACAGCGGCGACCACCAAAAAGGCAATGAACTACAGCTGCCTTGGAACTCACAATGAATTTAATCAGAAGAAATTTGTAAGAGTTGGAAGTTTTGAAATTGAAATTATTCGCTAAATTAAAATTCACGAAGAAGTCATGAATTCTATTATAGTCATACGCTTATTGTGGCAGATTTCATAATAAATAACAACCTCATTAGACCATATACCGATAATATATGATACCGTTTCTCTTTGATCAAACTGATCGTATTTTATCTGAAGATGCTGTCAGGAACCTTAGAAACCCGCGAGCGTATACAAGAAGAGCAATGAATGTTAAAGAAAGGTTTGTAAGGATCGAATCATGTGTAAAGAGAGGTAGGGCGCATCAAAGCAGCTCGTCTGGGGAAGTACCTCCACCTCACAGAAAACCGTAGCCAAATAACAACTACCTAAAGGGTTGTGTACCTAAAGGCGTAGAATAAAAAAAAAATTTGGCGCTCGGTGCTCTCTGACTCTGATTTGGCGTAAAGCTATCGGTAGATAGATCGTTTTTCTTTATTTTTGCCTATTGAAAAAGTAGTCATATTTATAACCATAAATAAAGGATGTCGGAGCCGAGGAAGACCAGGACTCCCCTACCGTGACCAAATTGGTCATGTATAATCAAAAGGTGGCGTCAAGAGACCTAGGAGCCGTGTATGAATAGAGCTATGAATGTTATAGAGGCGAGTGAGGTGTGTAAGTCCGAGTCATGTGGTGCTTGGTTCCCTCTACCTACGCGCAACGGACCCGATAGAAGGAATTAGTAGTAGTAATAATTTTACAAACAAGTAGATATACTGCCCACCTGATGTAGCGTTGTTAAACTTTAAGACTTTTTTTTAAGAGAGGTAGGGCGCATCAAAGCAACCCGTCTGAGAAAGTACCTCTACCTCACAGAAAACTGCAGGCAAATAACAACTCCCTAGAAGGTTGTTGTGTTCCTGCGCGTGAGTAAGGTCACCAGTAAGCTCCTGAGGAGTTGCAGTGTTAGCAGCAGAGGAGGCATCGCGCGAGTAATACTTAATGTATTACAAGCGTTCATAGGCTACGCTCGCTATCGCTTTACATCAGGCGGGCCGTATGCTTGTATGACTCCCTATGTTGTATAAAAAAGAATAAATCTTACAAGCAAAGCTTTACAAGACATGTCACGAGTGATTTTTCGGTAGGTCAAAATATTACATTGAAAACATTTTATTGATTTTGAACCATAGTGTAAAATAAATATATATTGATAATAACTGTTGTGTTATAAAGATATGATACAAATGTATTCAAAACCCAGTAAATTGTTTACCAAACATTATGGCGTTATACAATTTTGTGTCATACCCCATAATCGCGTCAATTACACACATTATTCAATTACTTGCTACATATTGAGAAATTACTCCCTTGAAACACCAGTATTTCGATTGTGCCACTTGAGCAAATTGCTTTTTGTTTAAGTGGTTATATGATAGATATAACTTTGAAAGAAATAATAACCTATAGAGAACCGACGAGACCGATTTTTAGTAAATTCATTCACCGCTACGGGTCGGGGGGTGAAGTAGTTCACGAATGAACATCGAAGCACTTGTCAAATTATTTTAAAGCTTTAATTTCTACGAATAAATAATAGTTTCATTTAACACCATAATATCTCAGTCTATAATTATAATAATTCAGTCGGTCACTGTTTAAAAATGGAGGAAGATTTGAAACTGACATAAAAACTCATTTGCAATCGCTTGGAAGATGAATTTTGCCGATACTGTCAAGACACTAATTTAAAATCACCTGTATGGCACATGATCAGTAACCCATTTGTTGTTAATATCTCACAATTACCAGAAGAAGTACAAGGGAATTTTTAGAAGTGAAGGCTGATTCGACCGTGAAAGGTGATTTCCATCCATGAAGAAATTTTGGATCAAATGATTTCTTGTTAATTCGAAAATATGATAAGGAGAGTTGGTCTGAAAAAGAGTATTGGCGTTAAGATAAGAACAGACATGCAACGTTGATTCAGACATATAGAAAGAATGCAAGAGAGAAGAATAACGAAATAGATATATGACGCAAATGTAGAAGGATGAAGGCCAAGACTCCCCCACCGTGCCTCTTGCTTACTGCGAATACTTGTTCCTTTTTCTTCAACTTACTTATGTGAGGTAGTTTTTCAACTCCGGTTTTAATTAAAACTAAGTAGCGAAGTCATCTTTCTGGCAATAGCGATGATAGCGCTGGCAAAAACTGAACCTATCTCATTAGTATCTCATTAGTACTCTAATTAAAATAAATTATTTGAAGTTTATTTTGTATAACTTAGAATTAAAACTAAATAAAAATTCTTAAAAATAAAGTGAGTTTTTTTTGTGTTGAAAAAATTAAAGTACGGCATGGAAATATTATTCATAATCCAGGGAGGCCCAACAAAAATAAGATTGGGAAACCCTGCTCTAGGGAGTTATTTGGCTGCGGGTTCATTGAGGTGGAGGTACTTCTCCAGGCAGGCTGCTTTGATGCACCCTACCTCTCTTAAAACAGCCCAAACAAACAAACATGTTCATGCTCACAAATGTTTTTCCAGTGTGGGAATAGAACCCACGAGCGTAGGTGTCAAAGTCGCGTCGTCAAGTTCACGACTGCGCCACCGAGCTCGTCATAAATTTCGAACCACTCTCTATAAATAAAGCGTTGAAATCGATAAAGTAACCTTTAACTTTCACTTATCCTTTGAGTCTGGTAAAGTTACGACCTCACTCACACGACACGACTCGATCCCGATGCCAAAACAATTGTTTAATAAAACCCTGTTTATGAATATATTTTTATGTGTCTGAATCACGCAAAAACCACTGTATGTTTTTTTATAAACATTGCACACAACTTTATCTTTTTATTGTCATTTAATATTGACCAATAATGTAGATTACATTATTGGTCAATACTTAAGACAATTTTTATCGCGACTCCTTATAGTACTCCGAGCGAAAAGTCAAAGTTTCTATAGGCGAAGTTACTGACGACTGCAAGTTAAATTATATTTACTTACTTTTAAATTCAATCTTTCGTAACTGAAAACGTACTTCGACTAATAATAAGCAATTTTATATTAACTACCATGTAACTTGATAAAAATTTGCGATAATGGGAACTGAATTAGGTAAAATGGATATAGTATAATTTCAATCAAAATGATTGAAACACCTTGTCATATCATATCATTAATGGAACGAATAACAGTATAATTCATCACATTTGATGTAGAATCTTTTTATAACAATTTATGTCTGAAAATAATATTGAAATAATACCAGTAAACAACTTCTTGATAGAGTAAGGTATAATATAAATATAAAAAATAATAGTCTGATGATAACTTATACTATATTTTAGATGTTGATGATAAAGTATGGTCCTTTTTGAGCCGAGAAACAGAAAGCGAAAGTATGGCTCCGTAGACTTAGACACCCAAAAATACATTTCTACGAGCATCAAGTGTTAGGACGAGTATCGTATGAAAAATTCTAGAATTTAAGTTCTAGAATTTATATTAAGGGATTTCGTTTCGACAGGTGGTGTGAGGTTGAGAGGGATTTGGGTAGCGTGAGATGTGGGCGTTGGACGAGGCTCTCCGTCTGGTGACTATAGGACTCTAGATAATTTTTGACTTCCATGGGGACTCTACTTGCGCAGGCTTACGAGTATTGTTAGCAACAATAGTGTGTTACTACAAAAGTAACAAACTACCGTTCTTTTGTATTAATTTGTGTTCTTATTGAAATAACAGATTACAGACAGTATTGTTCTACATCGAATTAAACAATTTTTAACGGAAGTATCGCGTGTTTTTTTATTTATATATTTATGAACATAATTATATATAAATAAAAAAGATTGCAGACAGTTGACATAAGTGGGGTTAAATCTAAAGACAGTAATGTTAATATTGGGGTGCCCCAGTATTCTATTTAGGGTCCCTTTTTATTTTTAGTATATGCGAATGATCCACGGTTTGATGCAAAATGCAGAAAATGGTGGAAATAGTACTATTTGCTGATGATACCTCTCTAATTTTTAATGTGGCCCGCCGGTGTGAAAACATTGACAAGGTAAGGTGTCGTGTCTGCTATTTTAAATTGGTTCACATGTAATAATCTTTTGCTAAACTCGGACCGCGGACTCGGTCGCGGGTAGAACTACTCGTGCATTGCCTCCACCACTGAAAGCTTCCTAGCAACTCCTCGTCATTTTTTAGCGATCTTATTCATTAATAATAAGTCTCTGGAGGAGTGTGCTCTTAGAAACCTTATAATATTGCTTTGATGTGGTATACTGTAAAGTGTCAAACTTTCATATTCGGATCACTCTTAAAAATATTCCTTGTACTCTTCAGCTCACTCTTAGCGTCAGCCTTCGTTCTTTTAACCCTTCGAAACCCGGGTGGTCATATATGACCGCGACAAAACAAAATTAACGCGACAAAATTAAACAACAAAAAAACAATTAATCTATATTAGTTGCATAAATAAATACATGAGTATACATGCATTACGTACGCGACTGTATCTACTAACGGCCAGGTTTAACATCGCTGAAGTCGAATCATCAATCAAGCTTCCATGTTCAACAAAAGCCAGCGGCGCGTGATTAGCGGAACTTTGCAAATGCATTAACAAATACAATGCGTGCGTGTGTGTACAAAGGCGTGAAATAATGTTGTTTCCTAATGACGTATATCTGATAGAAAGGTGAAAGCATTATACAAAGATTACACTTGGTTAAATAGGGCGTTTCATGCTTTTTTGCACACATTCTCCAATATTCAAGTTGGGTATTCTCCAATATTCATTCTCCAATATGAAGATTGGTCCTTTACACAGAACAACAAAACCGGCCAAGTGCGAGTCGGACTCGCGAACGAAGGGTTCCGTACCATTATCTATAAAAACGGGGCAAAAAATCACGTTCGTTGTATGGGAGCCCCCGTTAAATATTTGTTTTATTTTAATATAACTATTTATTTTTAAAGTGAATATATAACTAAATGTTTCAAGCGGCTAACCTGTTGCCGTTATCAATATCGAGCAAAAACGTGTAAAAAATCACGTTTGTTGTATGGGAGCCCCCTTAAATATTTATTTTATTATATTTTTTAGTTTTAGTATTATAGTTATAGCGGCAACAGAAATACATCATCTGTGAAAAATTCAACTGTCTAACTATCACGGTTCATGAGATACAGCCTGGTGACAGACGGACCGACGGACGAACGGACGGACAGCGGAGTCTCAGTAATAGGGTCTGTTTTAACCTTTGGGTACGGAACCCTAAAAATGGCTCATTTGCATCACACCAGGATATTTAACTGCAAACTTCAGGGATGGATATTTAACTATAGGTTCTATAACGACAAGGTGTACTGCGGTAGCGGTGCACGTAAGTGCGCATGACGAGCCCGGTGGCACAGTGGTGAAACGCGCTGTTACACTACTTTGACGCCGTCGCTCGTGGGTTCGATTCCCACACAGGATAAACATTTGTGTGCATTTTTTATACAACGTCGAGAGGCATGCAAGCATACAAACCATCTGTAATGTAAAGCGATTACCGTAGCCTATAAACGCTTGCAATACATTAAGTATCACTCGCGCGATGCCACTACTTCTGGTAACACAGCAACCCCAGCCGGACTGCTTCGATGCACCCTACCTCTCTTAAACATGTATATGAACATGTCTGTGTTGGTGGTATTTTTAAAAGGGGTAGGACACTTCTAAGCGGCTCGTATCGACAAGTACCACCTCACAGAAAACCGAAGTTAAAATAACATCTTCCTAGAGGGTTATTATGTTTCTGCGTGTGAGTGTGGTTACCAGTAAAACTCCTAAGGAGTTGCTGTATCAACAGCAGAGGCGGCATCGCCGGTGCGATACCCGTTAACACAGTAGCCGCTTTCCATCATGTGAGCCGTATACATGTATGCCTCCCGACGTTGTATAAAAAAAAGAAAATATAGTGCCAGTGCGACAATTACAAATGTGTCTATGAATTTATTCTACTAAACGTATCTCTCCACTATGGTAAAACTTTCACTCGTAAAGCTTTCACTCGTAACCTCCAGCAAGTAGGTGAAGTTCATTTTTGAAACCTGTAACCATGTAAAAATTGGATGTGCTCGTCAAAATTGCAACTTTTACTATGGATTCAACTCAAATTGAAAACAAAATAAAGAACTTAACGAAAGAAACACTTTATTTACTAACAAACATTGAGTTATTATGTACTAGAGGAGCTATCCTAAGTAAAAGTCTTGCTCCATTTTGGTAATAATTACATGGGGCACACTAAAAGTTTTGCACTTCTAGCTAATCGGAACTATTTGAATTTCGTTCGTTTCGTAATAAAAAAAAAACAATTGGCGGAAAATCATTTGTCAATTGTTTTTTATCACACATCAAAGTTCTACGTGATTTTTTATGATCTTAAAAGTTCTCTCTCTCCACGAGACTGTACTGCTCGTCTTCAAAATGCTTTTGGGAGAGAAGCACCTTCTTTGAGCACCGAGAGGCGATGGTTTGCTGAATTTGAGAGAGGTCGAATTTCTTTACATAACGAATTTCGTGAAGGGCGGCCTTCAACTGCCGTCAACGTAAATAATGTGGCTATTGTCAAGCGGCTAATTGAAGAAAACCCGCGGTTTACCTATGAGACAATTCGAGAACTATTGGGGATTGGTATGAGCCAAATTTAGAAAATTTTACACGAGAAGAATTGAAAGTTCGGAAACTTTGTTGTTGTTGGATCCCTCATGAACTGACAGCGGAGCAGAAGCGGGCTCGCGTGCAATGGGGCTCACAGATGCTACTGAAGTACGACCACGGATATTCTAATGCTGTTTATGACATTGTCACAGGAGACGAAACGTGGATTTATTGTTTTGAAAAAAAAACAGCAATCTTGTGAATGGGTGTTTGAAAATGAGAACAGGCCAACAAAAGTGAGGCCGGCGAGAAACGTTGGTAAAAAAATGATCGCGTTTTTTTTCTCAGCTACGGGTCCCATCTTTACAATTCCACTTGAAGATCAAAAGAGTGTTAATGCCGATTGGTATTCTATCATTTGTTTACCCAGGGTGTTAGAAAAAGTTCGCGAAAGACGACCAAAAAGCCGCGTACTCCTACATCATGACAAAGCTTCTTCACACACGCCAACAAAACAAAGTCATTTTTAACTTCCGAAAAAGTACAACTCGTTACCCATCCTACGCATAGCCCCGACCTAGCACCCTGTGATTTCTGTATTTTCCCCAAAATCAAAGATTTGATGAGAGGTTTCACTTTTACCAACTCCGAAGAGGCAGTGATAGCGTTCAATCAGCACGTAGAAAACATGCCTGCAGATCTGTGGTCCTCCTGTTTTAAAAAATGGTTCGATCGCATGAAAAAATGTTTAAAACGTAAAGGAGAGTATTTTGAAAAGCAATAAACATAATATTTTGGTTATAACATGTTGTTTTTTTAAGTTACGCAAAACTTATAGTGTGACCTACGTAAAACGAATACCCCGCTGAAATAATTTACATGTCTATCCCAAAGATTCAAAGATACAGCACTAAATAGCTTCTATGGTGCACTTTCCTAGCGACCAAAAGGTCGAAAGCGCCGTGATTTTCATGGCGCTTACGCGTTTCGTTCAAAGTTGTGCAGAAAAGAGTTGTTGTCGATCGGCAACAAAGTCTAGCGCAAACATTTGGTTCGCGGTGAATCGATTCTAGTACACTACATAACGATTCAATGCTAACAAAACCTTTTTTTATCAATATACGGAACATTGTTGGTCCGTTCTCTGGCATTTATTTATCGCTACAAGCCACAGAGTAATGTGAACGAGACCGGGAACATGTAACCCATCTACTAGCATGGTCAAATATTAAACTCGGACCCGAACACTTCCTATAGTCACCCAGCACATACCACAACAGTTGTCCGGGTACCTGAGTACTTCTCTCAGATCCTTTCAGGCTCGAACTCGCGTGCATTATTTACCCACGCAACGCTCAATATGGCTTGATCCCGTATGGATTTTAATGATGTATATTTCTAAGATGGAGACTTCTTCTGTCGGGGTGCCTTTAGTAGTAAGTACGTACTTATTATACTCCACGTGCCTTTCGCAGAGCCTCGTCTATATTTGTCAACATGACAAGATAAAGTTTGCTTCGACTTATATATATTTTTTTAAACTACGTCGGGAAGCATACAAGCATACGGCCCACCTGATGTAAGGCGGGTACCATAGCCTATTAACGCTTGCGGTATATTAAGTATAACTCGCGCGATGCCTCCTCCGCTGCTTACACAGCAACTCCTTAGGAGCTTACTGGTGACCTGACTCAGACGCAGGAACACAGCAATCCTCTAGGGAGTTGTTATTTGGCTGCGGTTTTCTGTGAGGTGGAGGTACCCCCAGACGGGCTGCTTTAATGCGCCGTACCTCTCTTAAAACATCCAGACCAAGACAAACAGACATATTCATGCACACAAATGTTTGCCTTGTGTGGGAATCGTACCCACGAGCATTGGTGTCAAAGTCGCGTCATTCACGACTGATCCACCGAGCTCGTCAAAATATTGCCACTAATTTAAAATGTAAACATGAATTCAAAAAAATAAAAACAATTGTGTGGTATCCTTGCTACTAACGATAAATATGATATCTTATTACATTGAGAGCGAAGTATAAAAGATTGAAATCAGCAGCGAAAGAAGTTGTGTCTAGAAAGAAAGAAGAACGAAAGAATGATTTTGATAGGAGGCTCACTGAAGATTTCCAGTCAAACATCAAGTTTTTCTGGAAATCCATCAAAACAGCCAGAGGAAAAACTTCTACCTCAGAGCTGAGTACAATCAGGAGTCAAGATGGGATCATTATAAAAGGAGAAGAATGTGTGTTAAAGAGATGGAAAGAGTATTTTGAAAGTTTGTTTGAAAGAGAGGAAGTGCAGGTACAACATCCGGCACCTTCCATGGAAACTAATATAAATGGTGATGAAAGTGAGATAAGCATGGATGAAATAGTGAAAGCGTTGAAAAGTATGAGATTAGGTAAGGCTGCAGGGTATGACAGGATTACCGTCGAGATGCTGAGGGCTGGACAGGGCATAGTGGCCAGCCAGCTGTACCGCCTTTTCAATTTGTGCTGGCGAAATGGGCAAGTACCGGGAGACTGGTGCAAAGCTGTAATCGTGCCATTGTATAAGGGAAAAGGGTCACGGCAGGACTGCATAAATTACCGCGGTATAAGCCTTCTCAGCGTCGTCGGTAAGTTGTATGCGAAAGTGTTGATTGAAAGGGTTGTGAATGAAACAGACGAAAAAGTATGGGATGCACAAGCGGGATTTAGAAAGGGAATGGGATGTACGGATCAGGTCTTTTCCTTGCGGTGCATAGCCGAAAAGTGTTTGGCTAAAAACAAGAAGGTCTATTGCGCGTTCGCGGATCTAGAAAAGGCCTATGATAGAGTGGTGAGGAATGAATTGTGGTCAGCATTGTCCGTGAACGGTGTGAGCAGTATCCTCATACGAGCATTGCAATCTCTTTATAGGGATTCTAGTGCTTGTGTAAGGATAAACGGGGCATATACTGAATGGTTTAACATCGAAAAAGGTGTTAGACAGGGATGTGTAGCGTCACCGTGGCTGTTTAATCTGTTCATGGACAATTGTTTGACAGATTTAAAAGAGAATGAAAATGGGTTAAGAATGAATGAGTTACTCGTCAAATGTTTACTCTATGCTGATGACCAAGTATTACTTGCGTCTTCGGCCGAGGAGTTGCAGGAGATGGTAACTGCTATGAGTGGAGCTTTTGTTAGAAAGGGAATGAAGATGAATGTAAAGAAGACGAAAGTGATGGTGTTTGAAAGAGATGAGGCAATGACAGACTGCAATATCGTGATTGGAGATGAACAAATTGAACAGGTGAATGAGTTTGTGTATCTGGGTTCAAAGTTTACAAGAGATGGAAAGTGTGAGAGTGATATTGAAAGAAGAGTGAATGCAGGGAACATGGTGAATGGAGCTTTGCACTCCTTTATGAGCAGTCGGAAGGTGTCTAACAAGGCTCGTTTGGCTGTGCATGGGGGGGTGTTGGTTCCGACACTCATGTACGGAAGTGAAAGTTGGGTATGGCAGAAGAAACATGAAAGCAGAATAAATGCAGTTGAGATGAGAGCGTTAAGAAGTATGATAGGAGTTAAACTGAGTGACAGGATAAGAAATAGTGAGATAAGGAAACGTTGTGGTCTGAAAGAAGATGTAGTGACAAAAATTGAGAAAGGTATGCTGAGATGGTTTGGCCATGTCGAGAGAATGAATGAAGAACGATTGACGAAAAAAGTGTATAAGGCGAGTGTGAATGAAATTGTTGGAAGGGGTAGACCTAGGCGGACGTTTCGAGATCAAATCAGGGACGTCCTGAAAAAAGGCCAGGTCAAGAGTACCCTAAACCGAAGAGCATGTATGAAGGGAATAATGAGAGTGGACGAAGCGAAACAAGTATGTAAGGATCGTAGCAAGTGGAAAGAAGTGGTCTCTGCCTACCCCTACGGGATAGAGGCGTGATTATATATATATATATGTATTACATTGATATTTCGAGCTAAGCCAACGCCGTGCCGATACCGAACTGTGTGCTAGTGCAAACAAATTAAAATTGCATTGGAAAGAGAAGCGATATTTTTACTAACTTCAAGTGTCACTTAGAATATAATTGACAAATATGACAAGGATAGACAACGTAGAAACAGAGTAACGCGGGCAAACTATCGATTCTGTCGCTCGAGTATTTGCAGGTCAGGTCACAAAAATACATTTTTTACCTTAACCAGAGATGGTGAAGGTGAAAAGAAAAATACTTAACAATTGTATATCCCTTGAACTCAAGAAAGACACACTTCCTCAGAGAAAACTGGAATTATTGTAAGATAATTTCATCATATTTTGGTGGCATGTATTTGGAAATGATCTCAAACTGATTTCATACTAAGAGTTTCAAATGGGTTCAGAGCAGTGGATAAGGAACCTGCCTATTGATAACCTAGTCCCCGGTTCGAATCCTCTCGGGGGCATGCAACTATAAATTCGTGTTTTCCGATTTATATGCATATTTATCACTTGCTCGGCGGTGAATGTCATCATCGTGAGGAAACTCACACGTCTAGGAAATATTTGAAAAGACGTGTAACATGACATAATCTAAGAAAGATCAGCCATGCAATTCTGTAAGAGCAAACATTCTTACATCCTCAGAAACATCGGCTGTTACAGCCTTGAACACAAATTTGCAATTTTTTGGTGTCGCTTTTCATGGTTGTGCGACACTAGCGCCGCAAGGCTGCGTTTGGAATTGGAATTCTACAAGGCAAACAGCCTCGCGTACGCTTACAGCCTTATAGAATACCACATAATTTAGTCGTGATCGCAGTAGACGATGTCAAAGCTGTGACATCTGTGATCACAGCGACGCACACAGCCATTACGAGTCGCTTAGAGAATTGCATGGCTGGTCTTCACTCTGGGTTGTAGAGGTCTGAAAGCAGACGATCTATGTAAAAATCATTGTTTTCGCAGAATCCTTAGGTTTAGGCTTTAATCCTGCCAATCCTAGTGGATTAGGAAACGGGATAACGCGAAGCAGAAGAGGTGAAGGTGAAAAGAGAGCGTGTATTTGCTATTTGAAAGTACCAATAAACTATGATGATAACTACCCTGACTGTTTCAGGGTAAGTTATCATTGTTTATTGGTTGGTTAGTGGCTTTATGCGTACCTACGTAGTTTTATAAAACCATAAAAAGCCTGAATTATTTAAATTAAAGCCATAACCGATTTCATCGCTGCCATATTGTTTGGAAAGTATGCCCGCTATATAGCAGCAACAAACTGCGGTGAATATAGACATAAATCTGTTTTCTCGTGTACAGAAAAGTTTACTCAGATTCATGTTTGTAATAAATCCTTTAGTGCATAGTGAGGTTTAAAAATATGTTGTACGAACAAAGGTGAACTTATCCCCTTAAGCGATTTCTCCTGGCTATAGCACTGGATATCAAGGTTTTATTTGGCCGGGAGTTAATAAAGTAATGCAAAGCTCATTAAATATAGTATAATTATACCTTGTATACTAATAAGTAAAGCGGAAAAGTTTGTTTGAACGCTCTAATCTCTGGAACTACAAGTCGGTATTTAATTTTTTTTCTTTGCACTGACTAGCCAGCATCTTGAGGAAGGGCTATTCAGCATCACGACAAGACCCTTATTAGGTTATACGGAAAATAGTATGCAAAGGTGAGCTTATCTCTTTAAGAGATGTTGGAAACCAAGGAAAAAAAGAAAGTAGAAAAAACGGTCCCGACGGGATACGTATCCCGTTATCCTGTCGGGACCGCGCGGATGAAGTCGTGAGGTTCAGTTAGTTACATATATGTATACATGTAGTATATGTATATGTATGTATATTATATACATATATCAGTGAACATGAATATTTAATCATCAAACTTTTGACACACTTTGATTTCGAAGTAGGTCGAATAGTCTGTTTCGAACTACAAAATCTATCTCCACAATTAATACGTTAATGATAATTTGTTAGTTGTGTTCGTCGTTTTGCCTACGACTAAATGTTAACGCGATTATTTCGTTTCATTTTAATTCGTGACTGTACCTCACGTGACCGCGTTTAGCCTTGATAACTTAATTGTTAGCTTTTTAAATTAAAAAGTTTTAGGCATATTTTCGCATGTGTTCATTCATGGCGAGTTTTGTAAATCTGATTAATTTTCTGAATGGAATTATTGTTTTGTTAGTCTTATTTAGCTTAGATTTTTCATGTTTTCACTTAGTTAATAAATAATAATTACAATGACTGGTGTTAACTACAAAATAAACCAGTTGAGAATGCGCAAGCTTGCATTGTCAGTGGAGCACCTGGCTCGTCAATTATATAACAATTCAATTTTTTTTATTTTATTTGGTGGCCATTTTGACCATGTTCCTTAAGAGATAGGAACGGTGTTCGTGAACATTTCTATTCTACTTTTTTATGCTGCATCCGAATCTGAAGTCAAAATTCGAATATTCGAAAAAAAAGCGACAGACAAACACACAGACGAACATATAGATTTCATATAGGAACGGTGCTTTTCCACATTGATACAACGAAACACGGCCCACCATTGAGAAGAAAATAAGCCAAAAGGGTGTCAACGTGGTCCTATTATTAATACTCCACCGTCTGTCATCTCTCCGTCTGTACGTCTGTCACATTGCTGTATCTTTTGAACCTTAATAGGTAGGTTAGTTAAAACTTGAAATTTTCACAGAGGATGTATGTAATAAAAATCAATTTAAAGTTCAAATTGAACAGCATGGCCTATGGAGTGAAAGTATTCTTTTCGGTATTTTTTACATGGTGGTGTGGAATCCTTAGTGTGAGAGTCCGACTTGCACTAGATCTGTTTTTTAGCGGTTGCGCTGATCCCTGTGGCGCTTTGTTATCCCTGACAACCCCACTCAGCCCCTCCATATTCGCGCTCTAAGGAAAAGTTGAAACGACGATGTAAGATAACAGAGTCGTCATTCTTCGAGCGTACAGCACGGCATATCGACAGATCGTCGTGTCTCTAGTTCAGCGTCATTTTGATTTATGATTCAGTTTCAATTATACTGTTTCGTTAATCCAAGGTACAAAATCTTGTGTACTAAATTGTAATTAAATTTCAGTACTCGGATGATTCAGTACTACAAATTATACTATTACTATTCCGTATACTATTAGAGCCAGAGCTGATTATCTGCCGACATATTGATAGACATTTTCTAATATCACTCAAAATATAATACATAGGCTCTAAAATAAATAATTTAAAAAGCAGGTAACTGACATTTTGCTTTTCATTTACTTAACTAAATTACTTCATAGTGATTAAAATTATTATTAAATGAACAAAGGAATGAACGAGTATAACCGTAAATTTTGCCAACAGGAATACGAAATCAATATTAATGCCATGTAATCCTCTGTCTTCACTGTGACGACCGACTGCTTTAACCTGTCAGCGTTATGACTATTTGCATTGGCTTCGTCAGTTAATTAAATTATGTATAGCTAAGTTCAGATCAAACTTCATTTTGTGATGTCTGTACCGTTCTTATGTCATATATAACAGTTACAATGAAACTTCAAGTGTTAAGCGTGATTTTAGCCACCAGTCTATATTTGGGGAAGGCGTTCGATTTAATGTGGCATCGGGCTCTTCTGTAGAAGCTGCCATCTTACATACTGTCCGAGGGTTTGTGCAAATGGATTCCCAGCTTTTTATCTAGCCGACCGCATACCTTTAATAATCATAAAACCGATATTGATGGTTGCTGCTCTGATAGCATGGGTAATAATGCTAGCGTCCCACAAGGCCGTGCTGTCCCCGACACTATTCTTTCTGCATATTAAAGATATGTTCTCAATTGATGGCATTCGTTGCTATGCGTATGAAGGCACCGGGGACACTTATTATACAGACCATGCTAACATTCCTCGTTTCCTTGTGGAGGAAAGCTGCAAACAACTTATGCCTGAAATTAAGGGCATCTAGGCAAAAGTGTCTAATTGGAGAAGGTTAAACTGGGTTCAATTTAACCTTATAAAGACGCAAGTCTGCACGTTCACCGTTAAGAAACCCCCATTTGCTGTACTCTCTTCCTACTAGGTCATGCCTCTTACCATCTCCAATCTTCAATCGAGATCTCCAGCGAAGTTCAGTTCTGAATTTATCTGGAGCAGTTTAAGCTGGTGTTTGAGTAACTGGTGTACTGTATTCAGTATTTCAGCGAAACAGTATTTCAGCTCGAGACAAAGACTCTTGTTATACGAGTATCAGTTCAGACCTGTGCGTTCTAACTTGATACTTGTGGAGTACTACAATCACCCTAGATCCCAGCTTGGAGCTTCTGATTCAGTGCAAAGACGAGCTGTGAGAATTATCGATGATCCTAAGCTCATACACGACATTCAGCCCTCGAGTCTAGGAAGAGATTTTGGCACCCTTTGTGTATTCTACCTATTGTACAATGAGTTGTGTTCCGAGGAATTGTTCGATATGATGCAACAGCCCCAGCCCCGTTTTACAATCGCACGACTCTCTGATGGCCGGGATTTCTCCTCACAACTGGAACCGCAATGGTCGCGTACTATGTATTTCCAGAGATACTTTCTATCGAGAACTCTTTAAGTTGTAGAATAAACTCCCCGCTGAGGTTTTGCCTAGGGTTTACAGCATAAAATTCAAGAAAGTCGTGAACAGGATTTAACAGGATCGGCAACGTATGACACTCTTGGTGTTGCAAATGTCTATACCGTAGGTAGGCCGCAAGCTTATTTTCATCCTTAGTGATATATATATATATTTTTTATATCACTACGGTAGCCTTGCTTGACTCGATAGAGAATTCTAAATGGTAGTTCTAATGTAAAATTGACAATCAATTCTTAAATTTTAGAAATATTTCCCTGTCTTTGGTTATGAAAGCATTTGGCACCATGTCCTTGTGTGCACGTGCACCTTATCCTTTATGTAATGATAGACACGAAGTATAGAACAACGAAAGAACGTAGTATAAATAGCATGGTTAACATCAATATTGACACGAAGGTACGTGACTAGTTAGTACTCCCTTATTATAATAGTTCTATGATCGATTCAGGGGGATTTTTTACTGAACTCCCAAGCAATTTAAATTGGCTGAACAGTCTTTTTATTTATTTGCATTTCAGTAAATTTCAGCTGACAGCACCTCTGACATAATTGACTGGCTATTTGTCTGTTTAAATATTAACACAACTGTTATTCAAGCCATTTGAGCATAAAATCTATACAGATAAATATAATTGGAGTGTCTGTTTGTAATATTGAAATAAGCGCTTTTTACTAAATGCATGTGGATGTATACACGGTATATATACCAAAATGTATAATTTACAATTTTTGTCTGTCTGTCTGTTTGTTCCGGCTAATCTCTGAAATGGCTGGACCGATTTTGACGGGACTTTCACTGACAGATAGCTTATGTAATAAGGAGTAACTCTTAGGTTACTTTTATTTTGGAAAATTTATTTATTTTTATTGATATAAATAAATAATAATCCACGACGACGAAGTCGCGGGCATAGCTAGTAAAACATAAAGTAATAACTACACTGTGGCTGAATAAATGTAGAACAACCATAATGTTGTTTTTAACAGCTCTAAAAACTCTTTTATCCAGTTGCAACTAAATTTCAGTTAATATTTATTCAGATTGTTCTCTGTTACATTATATCTATCTATTTACGCCAAATCCCTTGCGGTGTAGGCAGAGGGTACCGAGCGCTACATGACTCGGTCCTTATACACCTCACTCGCTTCTCATGAACGCTCGCCGGTTTCTAGATCTCCTGATATCATTCTAATAAAACACGATCAATTTGCTAGGTAAGTCTTGGCCTTCATCTATCAGTTAATATTTTGCTTTAAAAAAAAAGTTAAATTATAATCATTCTAAGACTTCCAAGACTTCTCTGGGTTAAAATAAAACTGGGGATTACGCGAGTCTTTTTGGTTGCAGCATATGCTCCTGTAAGCTCTACTAATCCCCAGGAGCTCGAGAAGTTTTGGGAGACCGCAAGGGGTGTTCTGGATTTGGCTGATGCGAATGAACGGATAATTATGTGTGGAGACCTGAATGGATGGGTTGGGACCAAGCGAAGCAGTTATGAGGCTGTGCTTGGTCCATACGGAGATAAGAGAGTGAACGATGCTGGTAAGTTACTTTTAGACGTATGTATGGAACGAAACCTCCTTGTGACGAACACGTTCTTCCATCACAAGGATATTCACACGTACACATGGAGACGGAATGAACAGAAAAGTGTGATTGATCTGATTTTGATAGATGGACGTCTCCGAAAGTCGTTAATGGATACAAGAGCCTTCAGAGGCCCCACTCTTGAAACGGACCACTATCTGGTGATAAGCCGATTTGTGGGCCTTTTCAAGAAGTGGAGGCATTGGCGAGTGCGTATTCCTTTCGGAGACCATGAAAGAATAAGAAGTGAAAAATTGGAAGATGAAAGTGTGAGGAGTACGTATGTACGTCTAGTCAGTGAAAGACTTGCGAACGCGAGTCTTTCCGACTCAGATGTAGACGAATGTTGGAAAGTTCTGAAAGAAAGTATGGTGGACAGTGCGAAAGAAGCATGTGGATGCGCAAAGAGACGTAGAACACTGAAAGGAGATGCCTGGTGGGATGCGGAGGTTCAATCCTCCGTGGATAAAAAGAGGAGAGCGTGGCTGGATTACGTATCATCTTTGCACCAGAGTGATAGTATGAAAGAGAAGAAGAAAGAAATATACCGTCGATGCAAGAATGAAACCAAAGCTTTAGTGAAAGAGAGGCGTGAAAGACTACTTATGAATGAGGAAGAGAGGCTGACGAAGAACTTCGAGGCTAATACCAAACTCTTCTGGAGAGAGGTAAAGAAGTCTCGGAGTGGTTCGTCGGCATCCGGAATGGACAAGATAAAAGGTAAAGCTGGTGGCATTCTTGCTAACACTCAGGAGGTGTTAGAACGGTGGAGCGAATATTTTAGAGAAATGTATGATTATGTCCAGGGCGCTGGCACTGTGAATGAGTCTGTGACTGATTCGGCAGTGCCAACGTACCATGAAGACATTAGCATGGACGAGATTGAATGGTCGATACGAAGTTTGAAAAATGGAAAGTCAGCGGGAATCGATATGGTAACAGCTGAGATGATCAAACTGGGTGGCACCTACGTTAGGGACGCTTTCTGGTTTTTGAGCAAATTATGCTGGAGAACCGGAAGAGTCCCGAGCGATTGGAGACGCGCAGTCATCGTGCCCTTGTATAAAGGCAAGGGCTCACGTATGGACTGCGCCAACTATAGGGCCATCAGTTTGATCAGCCTAGCAGCTAAAGTGTATGGAAAAATCATTGAAAGGAGAATGAGGGTGAAATCCGATGGAATGCTTTGGGAAGCACAGGGGGGATTTCGAAGCGGCAGAGGATGTACGGATCAAGTTTTTTCGCTCCGCAATATCGTGGAAAAGCATCTGGCTACGGACCAGAAGGTTTTCTGCGGTTTTGTGGACCTTGAAAAAGCATTTGATAGGGTCGTGCGAAAGAATCTCTGGAACATCTTGCCCAGATATGGGATTGACGGTGACCTTCTACGTGCTGTGCAATCCACCTATGAGGATTGCACAGCATGTGTGAGAGTGGACGGCAGCTTATCACCCTGGTTTGATACCAATATTGGTGTCAGACAGGGATGCGTGCTGTCGTCTCGGCTATTCATCCTGTATCTGGACAGTTGTCTTCAGAGAATGAGAAATATGAATGTGGGAATGCGAATGGGTGGCTCAGTGGTTAACTGCCTGCTTTATGCAGATGACGCAGTATTAATAGCAGAATCATCATCCGAACTGCAAACACTAGTCACAACAATGAAAGACGATTGTATGAAGAAAGGCTTACAATTGAATGCGAAGAAAACCAAAATAATGGTATTTGAAAGAGAGACAACCAGAACGAACACTAGGATTACGGTTGATGATGTAGTGTTGGAGCAAGTGGATAAGTTTGTATATCTTGGAAGCGTTTTTAGAAGCGATGGAAGGTACACTGCTGATGTGGAGAGACGAGTGAGTGCAGGGAATAGCGTGAATGGAGCGTTGGGTAAACTGTTTGGCAGCCGAAATCTAAGCCAGAAGGCACAGCTCGCTGTACACAGCGCGGTGTTAATCCCAACGCTAACTTATGGAAGTGAGAGCTGGGTATGGCAGAGAGAGCATGAAAGTAGAATAAAAGCGGTCGAGATGCGAGCACTGCGAAAAATTTGTGGCATAACGCTTGCTGACCTCGTTCGAAATGATGACGTACGAAAGAGAGTTGGACTGAAAGAGAGTGTCGGTGTTAAGATAAGAAAGGGCATGCTCCGTTGGTTTGGACATGTAGAAAGAATGCAAGATGTAAGAATGACGAAACAGATATACAATGCGAAAGTGGAAGGATGTAGGAGCCGAGGAAGACCAAGACTAACCTACCATGACCAAATTGGTCGTGTTTTATCAGAAGGTGATGTCAGGAGCCTTAGGAACCGACGAGCGTGCATGAAAAGAGCTATGAATGTGAAAGAAGCGAGTGAAGTGTGTAAGGACCGCGTCTTATGGCGCTCGGTTCTCTCTGCCTACCCCGCAAGGGACCTGGCGTGAAGATATACATACATACATACATAATCATTCTCTTGACACGTCATTTTATTCTGTCGGTCTGTTAATGGATTAATCAATATGTAACTAAGTACGCTTTATGATTAGGTCTTCACATTAATATATTTATTGCATGTCACAGTAAAGGTTTACGAACTTAAATTTAAGGAAGTACATACATGTGATATCCATCCACCCATCCAGGCAGGGTAAGCAAATTATATTGTCAAGGGGAGGCATTGGCTGTCAGCCTAGATATGGCGAAGGCGTTCGATCGGGTCTGGCACCGGGGTCTTCTATCGAAGTTACCATCATACGGGCTGCCCGAGGGTTTGTGCATATGGGTCGCCAGCTTTTTGTCCAACAGATGCATAAAAGCCGTGGTTGACAGTGGATGCTCCGATAGTATGGATATCAATGCTGGCGTTCCTCAGGGTTCTGTACTGTCTCCGACGCTGTTTCTGCTGCATATCAAAGATATGTTGTCAATTGATGGCATTCATTGTTATGCGGACGACAGCGCTGGGGACACTTACTATACAGGCCGTGCAAACATCCCTCGTTCCCTTGTGGAAGAAATCCGCGATAAACTTGTATCCGAAATGGATGGTACTTTGGCTAAAGTACACACATCAAAAGTGTCTAGGGATCAAGCATTTTTATGCGGATTTCTTGAGATTGAGATGTGGCTTTGTAATAAATTTATGATTTTATAAATTTATATGGATCCTTTTTGGTGCATTTCATAATTTGAAACAGGAACTGTCAATCAAATTCGAGTAAAAGATGAAAATCAGCTGTCAATATTTTCCCTATAAAAACATACAACGCATTGAAGACATTATTAGTGCTACTGTTTCCCTACTACTGATTAAAACCAACGTTATTATGGAGCGGCGACGTCATTTAAGCAGGGAAGAAATGCTCAGAGCCGTGGGAATGATAGAAGCTGGTTCCCGGCAACGTACTGTGGCTTTAGCTCTGAATACAAGTCAGAGTGTTATCAGTCGACTTTGGACACGTTACCGAAGCACTGGTACCGTGGCTGAGCGCCATGGAGGACGGTATGACTGCACCACACGGAGACAAGACCGATACATTCAAATCACAATTCGAAGAGCTCCAACAATAACCGTCATGATGTTAGCCGTGACGCTTCATCACTCTTCAGGGAACTTAATTAGCGACCAAACAGTCAGAAACCGCTTGCATGAAGTGAACCTTCATTCCCGAAGACCGCTAAGGGTACCACCTATAGCAATGCACAATCGTAGGATTCGATATCAATGGGCTCTTGAACACAGAAATTGGGCAGAAGAACAATGGCGTTTCGTGTGCTTTTCTGATGAGTCTCGTTTTGGTATGAGACCGGATACAAGACGTATACGACACTGGAGAACCCCTGGACGCCAACAGCGATTAAAATCCTGCCAGGAAGTCCATCCTTGTAGTGGTGGAACCATCATGGTATGGGCGGGTATTTGGATATGCGGAAGAACTGAGTTAATTTGGATCAGAGGCAACCTCAACGCTCAAATTTATGCTGAGACGATTGTATCAGACGTCATCGTTCCTCTACAAGTGCAAATCGGTCCCTTATTTCAGTTAATGCATGATAATGCTCGACCGCACACCGCAAGAGTTGTAAGACAGACTCTCGCCGCAGCTAACATCAATGTCATGCCCTGGCCTGCTCAGTCGCCAGACTTGAACCCGATTGAGCATGCATGGGATATGCTACAGAGAAGAGCTCTGCCGAATATGGAGGGTATCCAGTCGCAAGAAGACCTTTTTTTGTTGTTGCAACGAACATGGGCGGCCATTCCACAGCGTGATTTGGATGAACTCATTTTGAGTATGCCAAACCGATGTTCTTGTGTTGTTAGTGTTCGCAGTAGAAACACGGATTATTAACTGTTTAAGTTACCCAATAAAATTTTAAAGAAAACTGTTATTTCAGTCTTTTTTTCGAACTTTAATGTTAGTGGTTCAAATGTTAAAAATCCCTTTATTATGAAAATGGCAAATTTCTTTATTAATGCAAAGGTGACTTTGTTTATCGTTACTGTAGACAAACGAAAACACTTTATTTGATGAATCCTTAAAGAAAATTTTAATTAATATCAATCAGGAGAAAAGTTATTGCAAAAATATATGTTGATCCCTAGACACTTTTGATGTGTGTATCTAACTGGAGGCGGCTTAACTTCGTCGAATTCAACCCCAAGAAGACACAAGTTTGCGCGTTCACCGCTAAGAAAACTCCATTTGCTGTGGTTCCTAAATTCCAGAACACACTTCTTACTGACACCAAAAGTATTGGGATGCTTGGCGTCAAGATCTCCAGTGATGTGCAATATCGAAATCACCTCGAGAAGAAGGTCAAGCTGGTGTCCAAAAAACTTGGTGTGCTCAACAGAGCAAAACAGTACTTCAGTGCGGGCCAAAGACTTATGTTATCAAACCACCAAACTTGAGACTTATACAGACCAAAGACTTATGTATAAGTCTCAAGTTAGACCGCACTTGGAGTACTGCAGTCACCTTTGGGCGGGAGCACCTGGATACCAGCTTGGACCGTGTGATTCGATTCAGAGACGAGCTGTGAGAATTGTCGACAATTCTAAGCTTACACACGGTATTGAACCCTTAAGTTTAAGGCGAGATTTTGCCTCCCTTCGCATGTTCTACCGATTGTACAACGGGGTGTGTTCTGAAGAGTTGTTCGAAAGGATGCCGATAGCTACTTCTTAAAACCGCACCGCTCGCCGACAGCGGGGAGTTCACCCTCATACACTGGAACCGCAATGGTCGCGTACTGTGCGGTTCCAGAGAAGTTTTCTTCCGAGAACTCTCAAGCTGTGGAATGAGCTCCCAGCCGCGGTTTTTCCAAGGACTACAGCATGGAGTTCTTCAAGAAATGCGTGAAAAGGATTTTAGAGAGTCGGCAACGCACGAGTGTCACCCCTGATGTTGCAAATCTCCATAGGCTACGGTGACTGTTTACCATCAAGCAGGCCGTATGCTTGATTTCCACCTTAGTGGTATAAAAAAAAATATTAAATAGGTAACACAAGTAAATTAGCAAATTACTTTTATCGTTTCAGTTATAAGATACATAGAACGTTAATTATAAAGTAGGTACAATAGACTGAACGATTTCAATGCAAGGAGTATTGTTCACGTATTTTCATCCCCGCTATTTAAAATCAATATCGCTTCCACGTGGTGCATCCTGCTAATTAACAAACGAGGGGCTGGCGAAGGAGCCGTAGAGGGCATTAAAGCAGTCCAACTGACTAAATACCTTCACTTCACAGAATACCACAGCCAAATGACAACTGTCTCTATGTTACCAGTAAGCTTCAGAGGAGTTGCTGTGTCGGCAATAGAGATAGTATTCCACATCAGGTAGGTTGCATGCTTGTTTATATTGGACGTTTTATTAACAAAAAGATAAGCAATACTTTGACAACATTGACAGCTACCTGACCCCTTCTGACTTTACTGATATTGCCTGTCAAAGTTATTCTATTTGACAGACTGTAGTATTGCCCCGTATAGCACGTACGCGGTTCGAGCGTGCTTTTATCGCATTAAATTTTAATATTTGATGAAATCTCTCCGTACTAAATCATACCGGAGCTGGAGAGAATCTCTATGGGAATAAATCAGTGCGAATATTAATGTTATGACCTCTAAATGGTCTCCGGGGACAGGAAAATGAATGGATAAAGAATTAATGAAAGAAACTTGGGAAGATTTATATTTTTTTTACAACTTTTTATATCAAATAAAAGTACAAACTAGCATGCGGCCTGCCTAACGATAAGCAGGGAGGGTAGCCAAGCTAAGTATACTTGCAAGATCAGAGACGTCACTCGTGTATTGCAGACTCTGAACCTAGGAAGAAAAATTCTCTGGAGTCGCACAGTGCGCAACTATTGTAGTTCCAGTGAGGGAGGATGAATTCCTCGCCAACGATGAGCAGATGCAGATGTACGAGGAATCATATCGAACACTCCTTGGACCACAACCCGTTCATAATCATCCGTGCGATAATCAAGGTGACGTCCTTAACTTTCGCTTGGGAGCCTAGGGATCGCTTTTCATCTTCTATTTCTCCACTTCGTGCGGTCTTTGGTGTCTACTGTAAGGTTATTTGCACGCATATATTTTTTATGATGTTATGTATGCTTGGGCTGCCGTTCTACCGGGACCCGGTGGAGGTGGCATGACTAGAATGCCAACAATTTCATATCATTGATATGCAAAAAACAAAATAGCATCAGGGAGGTCTAGCATTAATGTTCATGCCACAGGAGCAGCTACCTATAGCTATATTCTATTCTATAACTTCACGCCAAATCCCTTACAGGGGGTAGGGAGAGAGAACCGAGCGCCACGCGACTCGATCCTTACATGCCTATAGACTATAGGTAGCTATCCTATATGCTGGATAAAAAACCGTACCCGATGCTGGAATCCGGAGAGCCGCTTGCGATCTCTTTGCCATCACTGACAGCCTCACCTCGACTCTCAATGGCTTTTAAGATACACTAGATCACTACTAGAATGACTCGGCATGAGCTCGTCGCTCAGTCGTGAAAGATGCGACTTTGACACCAATGCTCAAGGGTTCGATTCCAATACAATGCAAACATTTCTCCGCATGAAAATGTCTGTTTGTCTTGGTCTGGGTATTTTCTATGTATAATAAGTACCTATGTATTTATTCACAAAAAAAAAATGTATTTACGTATGTTTATCAGTTGTCTAGTACCCATAACACAAGCTTACTTACTTTGGGGCTAGTTGGCGCTGTGTTATTTGTCCGACAATATTTATTTATTTATATATATTCACATGTTCCTCAAAATTGTGTTCAATGTTTAACATGTATATACAGAAGAAGATTATAGAAGTAAGGACCGCGTCTTATGGCGCTCGGTTCTGAGACCTGGCTTGAAAATACCCATACATATATTAAATAAACATACACATTTTTTTTATGAGTGTTGCAGAAGATTATTTTTTCTCACTCTAACCTAATCCATAAGCTAATGAAATTGAGTGGCATAGCTCATTGGTACGATTACTATCAATTTCGACTACGATTATCAGGTAGCACAAAATTTGCCAATTTCCTCACAAATAAAGTAACGCTGAGGAAACGAGAAAAATTCGTGAGTGGGGGGAAAACTCATTCGTCATGGCGTATAAAGATTTAACACAAAGCACCGCGGCGTTGCGTGATCGACCGGCCCACGTATACGTAGTGGTACGTCTGTATACTTACCACATAATAACACCCTTTGATTGATGAACACATCCCCTCGTGTCGGGAAGTTTCTGAGGAGTTGGCGTTCATTACTGCTTGTTACTATAGTTTGCAGATATAATTTATACTTTGATAATTACGAAAGGTTATATTTAGAATGAGCTGATGTCAACCGGCCTACATGTACAGATCTTTCAAGTTTTACGCAAAAACTACAAACATTGACGAGCTGGGTGGCACAGTCGTGGATGACGCGACTTTGACACCAACGCTCGTGGATTCGATTCCCACACAAGGCAAACATTTGTGCATGAACATGTCTTTTTATCTTGGTCTGGATGTTTTCAAGAGAGGTAGGGCGCATCGAAGCATCCTGTCTGGGGAAATACCTCCACCTCACAGAAAACCACAGCCAAATAACAACTTCTTAGAGGGTTGTAGTGTTCCTGTGTGTGAAAGAGGTCTTAAGGAGTTGCTGTGTAAACAGCATAAGAGGCATCGCGCGAGTGATACTTAATATATTACAAGTGGTGACTTAATAGGCTATGGTAACTGCTTTACATCAGATGGGCCGTTTGCTTGAATGCCTCCCGAGGTATATAAAAAAAAAACATTTTTGAGATAAGAAGTAGCCAAGTGTTGACCTAGCTTACAGTCGTGTAAATTGTTCCATGCACGTTCGTTCGCATAGATATTGCGCGATGCATATACAATGTACTGTCAGATAGACAAATTATGAAAGGCTGCGTTTGGAATTGGAATTCTACAAGGCAAACAGCCTCGCGTACGCTTACAGCTTTATAGAATACCAAATAAAAAGCCGTGATCGCAGTAGACGATGTCAAAGCTGTGACATCTGTGATCACAGCGAAGCACACAGCCATTACGAGTCGCTTAGAGAATTGCATGGCAGGTTTCCTTGCTGGTGTCGAGCAAGTAACAATTACTAGTATGTACATAAATACGAGAGCACGAATTTAGTAGTACATGCTAGGACTCGTGCCGGTGACCAGTTGGTCATTAGACCAGGTTTTTATCCACTGGCCTGTCACTGTTCATCAGTGCCGTGAGCATCAGTAATGAACATAATTGCTTGGAGTCTTTCTATCCACATCTTCACTCCAGGTACCTTGAGCTTCAGCCATCCGTGAAAAACTTATTTAGCTGCGATCTTCTGTGAGCCAGAGATACTTCTCCAATCAGACTACTACTATCTATATATTTACGGCAAATCCCTTGCGGGTTACGTAGAGACAACCAAGCGCCACGTAATTCGGTTCTTTTACACACCTTGTTCGCCCCTTTGATATTCATAGCTCTTTTTAGACACGCTCGCCGATTTTTACTTCTGACATCACCTTTTGATAAAACACATCCAATTTGGTGTTTAATGTATTTACAAAAAAAAACATCTTACTCGTATCAACATTTCCGTTACTTCAGGGATTATTCTATTCCTATTTGTCTTGTTTCATGCACGTTAGCCAGTTCCTAGGGCTCCTGACAACGATACTGAACGTGTTGTAAGCATTTATATCCTACGGTAACCACTTTATATCAGGAAGGCTGTATGTAGATCCCCAGACGTGTTACAAAAATATTAATGCCCTTATGAAAGAGAAGAAAGCTAACCGCATAAAAAATAGACAAGCAAAGTAAGCGTGTAAATATGAAATAAAAACATATATTATTCAATTGCGTAAGGTATAAGGTATTAACCGTAATCCGTCTAAGAACTGGGTTAATTATCTCCTATCCCCTCCTTATCCAAGGCTACATAAAGCTCTCGCTCAGGTCGCTTTTCCAGAGACTACAGTCCTTAAAATGTATCATACTAGCTGCTGCCCGCGGTTCCGCCCGCGTGGAGTCAAATAACGTAGCTTATGTGTTAATCCAGATCATAATCTATCTACGTGCCAAATTTCATTCAAATCCGTTCATCCGTTAAGCGTGAAAGAGCAACAAACATCCATCCATACATACAAACTTTCGCATTTATAATATTAGTAGGATTGCAAATTTTTAAAGGAAAAAAAGCCTCGTTTTGTCATCTAGACTAGAAATATTCGACATAGGCTAAGTCACAGCAACATTATGCAATTAATATTAAAAAATCAACTTCACGTCTTTAAGGTCAGATTTTTTCCTCATTATACAAAGTTTAATATGAAAATCTTTTTATTTACTCTGATAACTACATTTAATATTTTTTTCAATTTCGGGCAAGATTTAAAATGCACTTTTGCCTCAAAATAAAATTGTTATAAATAGCATGATTAAAATATGGTAAGAATATTACCTACCAACATTTGGTTAAAAAAAAACAAATGATTTTCGTTTCAACTTTTAGTTATTGTAGAATTAAATGCCAAATAGTTCATTGTTTAATTATTTATTATTTGAAATGATAAATAATGATCATTCATTGTTGTCTTCTTGTATTCGTTTTTCGCGTTGTGAAACGTTTACATTATTTGTTCAGTAGAAGACATCTACTTCTCGTCTATTATTATAATAGTCACTTTTAAATTTGTTTCCCTAAGAACTTTGGCATGATACCGCTATTAATTCAAATGAGTTTTGATGTATTAACTTATATCCATTGTAAGAAAGTACAGGAGGTAGGCAATAGGAGAAATAAATGTATTATATATTACCTATTATATATATATATATATATATATATATATATACATATATATATATATATATAAACCAGTAAAGTCTAAATACAGATACTTAGCCATTTATGTATAGTATATTCTGTTTTGTTCGCCTTCGTTTACTTTTTTTTGCGAATATATTTTTGTACACTTGCGAAAACTTATAATTGGTCTTCAGAGACCATACAACTGTTATGCAGGATTTGTGATTAGCTGTAAGATTTCCTTTGAAAAATAAAATAAAAACAAAATATTATTTTAATTTGTTATATGTTGTTATGTTTCTTTTTTGTTTCTATGTTTCTTTTAAGGTTTCTTAGTTTTTTTATTAATTTTCTTAGAAATGTGATGGAACATATTGCATGTAATATATGATTATAATGATTATATAAAAACGACGAGGTCGGTGGCGCAGTGGTGAAACGCGCTGTTACGCTACTTTGACACCAACGCTCGTGGGTTCGATTCCCACACAGTACAAACATTTGTGTGCATGAACACGTCTGTTTGTCTTGGTCTGAGTATTTTCTATTTATAATAACTATGTATTTACAAAAAAAAATGTAGTACACAGCGCCATCTAGCCCCAAAGTAAGCGAAGCTTGTGTAGTACCCACAACACAAGCTTCGCTTACTTTGGGGCTAGATGGCGCTGTGTAATTTGTCCGACAATATTTATATATATATTATTTATTTATTATATAATTTCTGTGATTCGGGTAAACTCGAGTAAGTCATTAATCTCTCATGTGAATCTTAAATTACCACTCATAATTTACTATTGTAGCATTCACCCAATGTTTACTGTAGAAAGTTTGAAACACAGCACAGTAGTTTTGGTGAAAACTCTAGTTGTGTAAATTAATGTATCATTAAAGACCAAAAATCTTAATTGTCTTTGTGATAAATACATACCCCTTTTAAATAATTAAAAAAGTCTACGCTCATGCTTATATCTTTTTCAGATATTAACCGCAGAAATACTTTGATGCACAAACTTAAAAGTTATTATAATTACATAAGGAGTCGACCTCCTCATATTTCATTTTTAATACCTACATTAAATTAAACGGAGACTAAATTAAATTTTTAATACATAATATTATTTTTTGTACCAACAATATTAAATATTTGATAAGATATACGTAGGTGTACCACAGGGCTGCGTCATTGCGCCAATATTGTTCCTGCTGTATATCAATGATAAGCTGTCTTCAACTAACATTCATTGTTATGCAGACGATACCACAATACATGCGCGGTAAGTCGGAAATTTCGCGGCAATGCAGGCAGATGTCAAGCTGTAGAGAGAGAACTAGATGTTGAGCTAGACGGGAAAGCGTATTGTACCGCACTTCCGATGGGGTACCGACAATTCTCTCAGGTTCAGTACCAAATAAACTCAAGTGTGCACTTTTACCATTAGCTATTGCCACAAAGAGGAAAAATGTTCTCATGAATATTTTTTTTGCTATGACATCAACACTGCTTCGAGCAAGAGACCTCGATAGCGTCGTTGCGCGTGTCATTCTAATCAAACACGCAGGTTAAGCAAACTCGACCGCAGCCTGTTTATGGATGGGTTAATATATCTCGAGTTTCTCTGTGCTTTGGAGGGCACGTTAAGCCGTCGGTCCCGTCTGTTGTCGATAGATGACAGTCGTTAAGTCAGTGGCCTTCGGGCGGCTTGAAAACAACGACCGCCGTCAATCCCCGTTTGAACAGCGTGGTGGAGTATGCTCTAAATCTATCGATGAAGATGATTGGTTGAAGGGAGATCCGTATCCCTGCAGTGCGATGAGTAAGGGTCGATGTGGTGGTCAACACTGCAATCGCAAAAAAAAAACGATTGTTCTATGCATTTTGGTCTAATAGAACATTACATCTTTTGGAACAGATTATTCTTTTACATCCCCCAAGATTGTCATCTCGCGAGTGCATTTATTTCTTTAGTCAATAATGAATAAGACATTTCAATGTGGCGCAGTGGTTAGTAACGCTACTTTGACACCAACACTCGTGGGTTCAATTCCCACACAGGATAAATATTTGTGTGCATGAACATGTCTGTTTGTCTTCGCCTGGGTGTATTCTATGCGTAATAAATGTGTATTTACAAAAAAATAATGTATTTACTTTTGTTTCTCAGTCATCTAGTATCCATAACACAACGTTCGCTTACTTTGGGGCTGTATGGTGCTGTGTAATTTGTACGATAACAATCTATCCGACAATTATAAAGAGATTTTCACTGAATGTCTCCTTAAAATTTGTATAATTTCATAATCGTTGAATAATTCATTAGTAAATTAAATCCTATATTTACTCTATGATAATATAAAGTAGATATAGGAGTTAATTTACATTCATGAGAATGTTAAAGAAACGAGTGTATAAGGACCGCGTCTTATGGCGCTGGGTTCTCTCTGTCTACTCCGCAAGGGACTTGACGTGAAGTTATAGATTATATATCTACCCCACAAGAAACTTATTAGTTTCAATATCTTTGATTTAACAATGGTATGTAGTAGTATATAGAAATGAATATCGGGAAGGCTTGATTTTATGCCCTTACATGGCCGATTACGTCACAGCTGAATAAAGAAATATTAGTTGTTAATCACGAAATAAAGTTAATATTAACATACAACATTTATCACAAAGTCAATAATATACTATATATTGTATATTTTAGGTCTAGATGGTGAATTACTAACGAGACGATATTTAATAGCCTGAGACATAAGACTGAATCTTTACAGTCGAATATCGAGTTTGATAGGCCAGTAGATACCGCCTGAGCCTTGCGAACACTGTCCATTTAGTTTTTCTAAAATATATAATTATTTTTATACGACGTCAAGAATTATAAAGGTATCAAGCCCACCTGATTTAAAGCGGTTACCGTAGCCTATAAATGCTTGTATACGTTAAATATTATTCGCGCGATGCCACCTCAGCTGTTAACACAGCAACTCCGACAACCGAACTCCTCCGAACAACGACCCTCTAGGGAGTTGTTATTTTGGCTGCGGTTTTCTGTGTGGTGGAGGTACTTCTACAGGCGGTCAGCTTCGATGCGCCCTGCCTCTTTTAAAAATACTCAGATAAAACAAACAATCATCTACATGCCCATAATGTCCTATGTGGGAATCGAACCCACGGGCGTTGGTGTCAAAGTAGCGTTATTCACCACTGCGCCACCAAGCCTATTTAATATTAAGTATCCCTAAGTTTAAGCCCTATGAGTTTAAATGTTGTGTTTCATTTTGACGAGCTCGGTGGCTCAGTCGTGAATAACGCGACTTTGACACCAACGCTCGTGGGTTCGATTCCCACACAAGGCAAACATCTGTGTGCATGAACATGTCTGGGTGTTTTAAGAGAGTTAGGGCCTGGGGAAGTACCTCCACCTCACAGAAAACCGCAGCCAAATAACAACTCCCTAGAGGGTTCCTGCGTGTGAGTGAGGTCACCAGTAAGCACCCAAGGAGTTGCTGTGTAAGCAGCAGAGGAGGCATCGCGCGAGTGATAATTGAGCAGTCAGAACCCGTTATATACGTTTTCCCATACATTTCGCGGTCGCATTCGACCACCCGGGTCTCGAAGGGTTAATATATCGCAAGCGTTAATAGGCTACCGTACCTGCTTTACATCAGGTGGGCCGTATGCTTGTATGCCTCCCGACGTAGTATAAAAAAAAACAAATTCATTCATGTGTGTTTGTGTTGCGAGGTTAAAGATGTGCCAACACGAGCAAGGGTCATTAATCAAACCTGCCTTCAGCACGAGAACGGTCAGCCTGTGATTAGTGCCCTCAATTATCTACCGTAACGTCTGTCTTGTGCTCTGGGTATGATAATATAATATATTACGAAGTAATATTAATTTTCTTCACACTTCACCAGCCGGTAATGCACGTTTTGATACCAACGCTCGTGAGTTCGATGCCTATACACAAAAAAACATGTGTGTGCATGAAATGCATGATGTATGCAATACATGTTTTTCACCTCACAGACTAACACGAATTGCAAGCATTCATAATCTACGGTAACCTCTTTAGGTGGGCTATATGCTTATATATCTCCCGACGTTGTATAGAAGGACACGTACCTAATACCAACCATTTGGACTTCATAACGCCCCCGTGGATAATACCTTCTTTAAGTTTTACATTTCATCACAAATCTACTAAAGATTTTATAATAAAATTTATTTTATTTTTAATTTTGCTTACTGATAAATCAAATTCAAGTCCTATATTTCGCTAAAATTGTTATATACTCAAAGATCTCAATACCGGACCTGATCAAAATAATTGATCAATATCATGCAAAAATGGTTACTTAACAGTTCCACTATAACTATACGGTAATATTAAATGGTGTAGGTAAATCACACCACTTTGTAGTGACTTTTGTATTTTATAGCCGACTTTGTTTTAAAATACCAGACTATGTTTTATAGCTATAAGCACGAGTACAACAGAAAAAAATATATATTATAGCCTTCAAAATAAACATATAAACACAGAAAGTGAAGCTAGGACGTCCCAGGTTCCAAAATAACTAATTGAAGTATTTTTTTACTTTATTTTATTTATTTTATTTTATTCACAAACAAATATGAAATATCAATTTCGTTCAATTTAAAAATAAGGTTATTTTTGGAATTCTATAAAACATTACGTACATGTTAATGTCTGTGAGTTTGACATATACATTTACAGGCAATTTGATCTAAATTATTTATTCATAGATCTAAACTACTTTGTGTGCTCCCGAAGTACGAGTAGGTAGTTTAGATCAAATTGCCTGTAATTTTGACTTTCGCAAAGTAACGTCTGAATCTATTAACTATACACATTTATCTCAAAAGTGTTACACACAAACTTGGAATTAGGCATAGCTGTGAAACACTCTGACCTCTATGACATGCCTGACAAATTAGGGAAAGGTTAAAATATGGAACCTTTTTTTAGATAAGCTCGGGTACTGTAGCAAATGTAAGAGCTTACAAAAACACTTTTATTCATTTTGCATCAGATGCAAATGTGATAAGTACGAGTATTAAATATATATATATGCTAAATTTGATCCAGATTCGATCGAATTGTTGAAAACGGAATAAACACCGGCAGTAATTTTTAATCCAGTTTTCGGATTCTTTTCAATACATTTCCAATTTTGCGACGAAAAACATGATAATAATATCTTCACCATTATTCAATCTTCATGATCTTGAGTAATTTTAAAAACATACAAATAGTTTTTCTACTTTCTTAGTTATTTGCCTAATGTAAGAAAGTTCTGTGCAAAAAATGACTGCTTTTAAACTCATCAGTATTCATTGTTGCTCTGGCAGTGAGTAGAGTATTGGAGCTTTAATAAAATATATAATAAAGTAGCATAATACTATATAAATAGATTACGTGACTTCTATGTTTTATGAGCGCTAAGGGATTATTTCATCCGAGTCACGACGGTCTATTTCTGTAAGTTAGGTAATCGTTATAAAAAGAAACGTTAGTATCTATTTATAACATTGTCTCATCTGTCTGGTTATCTTCGTACAGTAACTTTACCGAATATTATGCAGATCGAGATTCAATGTCGTCGCTGGCATGTCAGATCGTGTATTGGACATATTATATAAAATCGCGGTTTTTTTTTTCAGGAATGACACGTATTAAACAAACATAAAAAGCAAAATATTGTATATATTCAAAATTTGATCCAAGTCGTTAAAATAATTTCCGAAGATTCATAAAATATTTTATTTGTATATATACAAAAACTGCTCGTTTAAAGTAGTATGAGAATTGAATAATACATTGACCAGTTCGGTGGCGCAGTCGTTAATAACGCTACTTTAGCACAAACGCTTGTTGATTCGATTTCCACCCAGGGCAGACATTTGTGTGCATAAATAGGTCTGTTTGTCTCGATTTAAGTGTTTTTAAGAGAGCTAGGGCGCATCGAATTATATTGTATATGTTCATAGACTACGATAACCGCTTTACATCCACGTATGCTTGAATACCTGCCGGCGTTGTAAAGGAAAACGAGATCGTTCTATTTATAGCCCTGTATAGAGATGTCCACGTCCGGCCTTCCGAGATCGGGTTCAAACAGCCCGTGCCATCCGTTACTCACGTTTATATATATCAGTAAACCCATGCAGTATATATCGGCGTACAGTTATATCGCTCTTGAATGTGCTGTTTTATTCCAGTTGTTACTACAATAGTTTTAATTTTCGGTGCTATTGCATTTATTCTCAATTCTTCTGCATTCAACAAAAATATGCTAATAATCTGCAAGACGGTAGATAAATGGACAAGCTCTATCAATCTTTGCCTATTCACGTGACGTGTACAACCTGACAGCATTGACGGAGTATGCACTTATCAGAGCGTGTTCTAGGCCCCGATGACAACGCCCTATATGCGCCTGACGTAGAAATGTGTGAAGTAGAAAAGTCCAAAATGTGTAAAACAATTCCTGACGGAACACTTCTCCGTTATATGTGAATAAATCTTAATACTGTACAGTATATATTCTATGTCAATAGTTCCTGTGTAAGCACCCTGAACAATATAGTCACGCGAGCTTTTCGTTCTGCAGTACTTATTAAGTTCATCTATAGAACGCGAGCGGGCATGCAAGTTATTAATTGTGAAAGTTTAGCCAAATATAACTACAGTTTCGACGGGTCTTTGCGATGGCGTGATAATTGTTAAAGCTCTGAAAACGCCTAAAGCGAAGACATATTACCGCTTTCATCAGGCATGTAATCCATTTGTTTGCAACATGATTAAAAAGTATCACAGATTTTAAGATTAAGAATTAAGAAGAACTCATTTAAATGCAAATTAATACCCTAATACTATTATAGAATTAAATATACCGGAAAAAAATATTAATACAACCCTCATTACAATAATACATATTACAACTTATCAAATACGAGATATATATATTCACCCTACACGCCATTAATATGCTTATCTGTAATTAAAATGGTGGTAGAACAAAATATTAAAAAGGTTAACAGAAAAATAAAAACTGTAAATAATTGAGGAAACATCAAAATTTTGATGATTAGCACATCGCAAAGCTACGAGTACCAATAAAGTATAAACATAAGTGTTGAGCGAAAGCTCATTTCTTCAATTTTGTACGTTCAGAATACGGACACCGTACATATGGTGTCGCGGAGTTGTATATCGAACATTAAAGTAAGGAAGATGAAGGATCAACTTTACAAACGGAGTAACGCACGTGGTACAGTCAAGGCAGTGAGCACATACTTTTTGGAACAATCGGCGGTGGTGTCATAATAAGTTTGTTTGTTTATAAAACGCTATTATTTTTGTATAATCATTAAATTAAAGAAATTATAATAACACATAATTCTCATACTAAATAGTACAATGGCGGACTTGTCCCAATGATCCCTATTGGGACAAGTCCGCCGTTGTACTGTTCTTCCAATCAATTATATTTATATTCTTTAAAAGAGAACATTAATTCGAATTCATTTTATGTGTTCAGAGTTACATAGATATCTTATTTACAAATTTTCCCCATTGTATTAATGTGAAATTAATTAAGTTATTATTTACATTTAGTGTTCAAAAAATTATATGACATCGTCTTCTACATAAGTATTGTGCTCACTCTGATATACGCAACCACTGACACATATTCACACACAAAAGCGTTTCACATCAAACGTAATACTTTTAATAAAAACACACAACACCCTTGAAATTGATATTCAACGTACGCTACTTATATAAAAATGTAATAACAAAAAATATGTAAGAATACTGTATTCGTCGAGCTCTCTCAGCATTTCATATATTCCGAAGCCCTTTGATGTTTGCAGATTTTCCGTACCACTCGTTAGAACGATCGTAGGGACTACCTTTTGAGAAAACATTATCTACACGCTTTTCAATAATTTTAGTGCCCTCTAAATAGCAATAATATGATCTGAGAACGACATCTAATATGATCAGATATAGAACAATGTCAAGGCTAATGTGGACTAACCTTGCGTATTTAGCTTCGATTTTTTAACCGCCTTCCAGAAAGTTTTCTTACCTATGTCATTATTTCGTTCATGATTCAATTTTAGTGATTCATTCATGAGTACACTCATGTGATGTATCTTTTAACGTTGTGAAATAAGGATGTTTAATTTGTGGTGAGCTAACATTTTGTATACAATTTTTTTTGTATATAAGACTATATTTATTTTGTTAGACAGAAAAATGGTAATCATCCGTGATTACCATTTTTCATCCGTGATTACCATTTTTCTGTCTAACAACCAGATTATGATCGCTAGTATTTTTCAGTGTTAATAAAAGTTTTAATTTGTGCGATTAAGTATTTACATATAGGAGCCCTTGCTTATTCTCAATTAATAAGTGGTAGGTTAGGGTACCGAGATTTCTAACCACTACAAATTAATAAATTAAAAGAAAGCTATCGAAGTCAACGTCTGTGAAGTGTGAAAAGCTGATTTCAATTTATACTCTCTTACAACTTTATGTTCCTTTCTAAAGCAGTACTAATTGCGGATTATACGGATATGAATTTAAATTACAGAAGTAAAAACTTCAGGCATTGTCTGCGTGACTTAAGTTCCATATAACACTCGAAGACGCCACCTTGTATGAAATGGGCGAGATGAACCTGTCAAAACTCATAAGCGGTATGATTTTTGCCGCAGAAACAATAACCCTTTTATTGCAAAAAAAGATAATTAGAAATACATGTACTATCCTCTCCATATGCTACTACTCCTTGCCATAAATACATATTTTTAGGCGACGAGTAGTAGCAGCAGGTCGGCTTCTTACCCCGGTTGTGGAAAGAATACCAATTACCATTTCACGCAGACAGACTATTCTTTCTTGTAGGGTTCGATAAATGAAATATTCACCTCATCCCCTCCTAGTTACGACGCACAAGTGACTTAACTACAAAAATATTATATATTTCCAATTATAGTCAGTTTGTCTGCTTATTCCGAGCAACAATACGTAAACTCAACTTGTACTAGTATACCGATATATTGAATATCAATTTAAAATGCCTTTAAAACTTGACTAAATCTTTTTCAGGCAATTTAATCTAAACTACTTTGTGTGCTTCCGCTCCAAATTAGTTCGTGCGAACTACTGCCGGCCGGCACCCACCCCTTACCGTTAGTAGATGTATGCCGCCGCTGCCATGGCTGCTCCGGTCGTCTCTGCTTCGGCTGCTGCGGTCGTCTCAGCGAGGGTTCGCCATCTGAATTGTGAACCGCATTCACCCGTCACCGTTGCTGCCCTGGCTGCTCCGGTCGTCTCTGCGACACGTGTTCCGCCTCTCCACGAGGTAGCACTCAGTCACTGTAGATGTTAGCCGTTAGAATAACATTCCAATTTCGTAGTTCCAAGTTCGATTTGTAGCATGTAATGTTTTTCGTTGAGTGAGATTAGCATTGACTACATATGACTATAGATGTATGTGGTTGTCCCTTTTTTATTGTCGGTTTTTAGGGTTCCGTACCCAAAGGGTAAAACTGAACCCTATTACTGATGCTCCGCTGTCCGTCCGTCCGTCCGTCCGTCACCAGTCTGTATCTCATGAACCGTGATAGTTAGACAGTTGAAATTTTCACAGATTATGTATTTCTGTTGCCGCTACAGCGACAAATACTAAAAAATAGAATAAAATAAATATTTAAGGGGGCTCCCATACAACAAACGTGATTTTTAGGGTTCCGTACCCAAAGGGTTAAACGGAACCCTATTACTGATGCTCCGCTGTTCGTCCGTCCGTCCGTCCGTCCGTCCGTCTGTCACCAGGCTGTATCTCATGAACCATGATAGTTAGACAGTTGAAATTTTCACAGATGATGTATTTCTGTTGCCGCTATAACAACAAATACTAAAAAATAAAATAAAATAAATATTTAAGGGGGCTCCCATACAACAAACGTGAATTTTTTGCTCATTTTTGCTCGATATTGATAACTGCAACAGGTAGACGCTTGAAATATTCACAGAATATTTAGTTATATATTCACTTTAAATATTTAAATTTAAATAAAACAAATATTTAAGAGGGGCTCCCATACAACAAACGTGATTTTTTTTGCCGTTTTTATAGATAATGGTACGGAACGGAACGAAAAATCGGCCAAGTGCGAGTCGGACGGAAGGCGTCCGACTCGCACTTGGCCGATTTTTCGTTTCATCGAGTTTCAAATCACAACGATGCTAAAGAAGTGTTCACTTCAAAAATAAATCGACACAAAAATAAAGACAAACATGTTTAGCTTCGGCTGCGATTGGAGGTTTAAATATAAAGGAATAGTTGCACCATTATACTGAAACTGAAGAATATTTAGCCTCGATAGAAATCTTAATTAACTAACGCCATTTTAGAACAAAGGCACTGAATCCGTAATTACAATACATTTTATACGGCTTCTACGAGTATGGCAAATTAAATATGGATAATTCTAAGAGCCATTTACAGTTACGTTCGACCTGAGTTCTATTTCTAAAAACTTGAAAGTAATATTTTTTACAAATATCCCACACAAGTCTGTGGCTCAGTGGTGGAACGAACTGTTACGCTACTTTGACACAAACGCTCGTGGGTTCGATTCCCACACAGTACAAACATTTGTGTGCATGAACATGTCTGTTTGTATTGGTCTGGGTATTTTCTATATATACTAAGTATGTATTTACAAAAAAAAAATATTTACGTATGTATATCAGTTGTCTAGTACCCATAACACAAGCTTCGCTTACTTTGGGGCTAGGTGGCGCTATGTAATTTGTCCGACAATATTTATTTATTTATTTATTTATTTGTGTCCATGAACATGTCTATTTATCTTGATCTGGATGTGTTTAAGAGAGGTAGGGCACATCAAAGCCGTCCGTCTGGAGAAGTACCTCCACCTCACAGACAACCACAACGAATTAACGACTCCCTAGAGGGTTGTTATGTTCCTGGGGGTGTGTGAAGTCACCGATAAGCTCCCAGAGAGTTGCTGTGTTACCAGCAGAGGTGGCATCGCGCGAGTGATGCTTGATATATTCCAAGCGGTCCAAGGCTTCGGTAACTGCTTTACATCAGGTGGGCCGTATACATTTATGCCTCCCTACTTTGTATATGGCATGTCACCCTGGTTTGATGTCAAAATTGGTGTCAAACAGGGTTGCATGCTATCTGCTAGGCTGTTTATCATGTATCTCGATAGTTGTCTGCAGAGAATAAGGTCAACGAATGTGGGATTGCGCATGGGTGACCAAGTGGTGAACTGTCTGCTGTATGCAGACGATGCCGTGCTATTAGCAGATACACCATCTAAACTGCAAACACTGGTCACAGCGATGAAAGACGACTGTATGGAGAAAGGCTTACTACTGAATGCGAAGAAAACAAAGATAATGGTATTTGAAAGAGAAGAATCCAGAACTAATGTAAGGATTACGATTGATGATGAAGTGTTGGAACAAGTGGATGAGTTTGTATATCTTGGATGTGCTTTCAGCAGGGATGGAAGGTACACCGCAGATGTGGAAAGACGAGTGAGTGCTGGGAATAGTGTGAATGGAGCGTTGGGAAAACTTCTTGGCAGTAAAATCCTGAGCCAGAAGGCACAACTCGCTATACACAATGCAGTGTTGGTCCCAACGCTAACTTATGGAAGCGAGAGTTGGGTATGGCAGAAAGAGCATGAAAGTAGAATAAACGCGGTTGAAATGCGAGCGCTGCGCAAAATTTGTGGCGTAAGGCTCGTAGACCGTATTCGCAATGATGATGTTAGAAATAGAGTTGGTCTGAAAGAGAGCGTCGGTGTTAAAATAAGAAGAGGCATGCTCCGATGGTTCGGGCATGTAGAAAGAATGCAAGATGAAAGAATGACGAAGCAGATATACAATGCAAAAGTGGAAGGATGTAGGAGCCGGGGAAGGCCAAGACTTACCTACCATGACCAAATTGGTCATGTTCTATCAGAAGGTGATGTCAGGAGCCCTAGAAACCGGCGTGCGTGCATGAGAAGAGCAATGAATGTTAAAGAAGCGAGTGAGATATGTAAGGATCGAGTCACGTGGCGCTCGGTTCTCTCTGCCTACCCCGCAAGGGATTTGGCGTGAAGTTATAGATAGAGATAGATACTTTGTATAAAAAAAACTCGTGGTAAGCAAGAATAATGTAATTGATTAAAATGTGGGTGTTCCGAATGGATTTGGTAACACTAATCTCAGTTACTCTTTACCGAACGTTCGCCCGAGATTAGAATGTCTGTTTGATCTTTCCAACATTTTATCCTATCTTTAGGTATTCCAAATACAAATACAAATTCTTTACACAGATATGATTAAATACTTCAAAATATTTCATTAAAACAAAACCACAGTTTTCTCAAAACTTTATATACTTTTTTTCTTCTAAAGGTATATAATAAACCACACATAGTAGAAATTCTAATTTTTAAACGAAAGAAATTCACCTAGTTAAATGTAAGAGAGGTAGTGCGCATCAAAGCAGCAAATCTGAGGTACTGAGGTACTGAGTACCTCTACCTCTCAGAAAACCGAAGCTGAGTAACAACGTTGTTTTGTTCCTGAAAGTGTGAGAGGACAGCAGTAAGCTCCTAAGGAGTTGCTGTGTTGCAGCAGAGGTAGTATCGCGTGAGTGATACTTAATGTATTGCAAGTATGCCCCACGATGCTATATAAAAGCAAAAAACTATCGACGCAGCTTATTGTGCAGCTTGTGGTTCGCTCTTACCAAAAAGGGAACACCCTTTCGAGAGATTGCACTTTAACTTATCTACATCAGATATAATAGGAAGGAATATTTTCATTGCATTCTATGCTTAAAAGATGGATGCCCATGTTTAAAGACACTTCAAGACTACCAGTCAGGGTGATACTTTCCATCTGTGAACTTAATCCAACAACCAATAACTAAACTGTTTTGGACCTTATTATTGTCGGTTTCGGATATGCCTTAGACCAAATATGAATTACGTCGTAAATTTTAATTTCGAAGATATTTAAAGTAGAAATTCCGATACCTACATTATTTTAATACAATGCTAAACACTTATATTCAATAAAATATTTTGGGTTGATACACGAACGAATAGTCAAACTAATTAAATTTGGTTCCTCTTGTGTGCAGTGTAGTTTGGGAACTTTGTTTGTCTCATTCGCAAAATCGTGGTGTTCTAATGATTGTACTAGTTTACATGTGTTACAATCCATATGCATTCTAAATATAAAGTAAAGTTCTTTGTTTGCACATAAATAGGGTAGATACATGTGATGTTGATGTTGAAATTTTTAGGTGGCTTAACCTATTTAACCATATTAGATGGTACGCAAATATTATTTGATTTGTGTCTAGCATAACATTTCAATACAGAAAATAATAAACTAGTTAGTTACATATATCAATTAAATTGCTTACAAGACTCTTAACTATTTATGGAAAAGGTCACAACGCATTAGTCTGTGGTCATTAACAAAATAATTATACACTGTCAAAATATGAAGTAAGTATGTCAATTGGAATCTTAATATAATCCGTACATAAATCATTACATAATATTAGAGTTTATGATTTAAATAGTCACTTGTAGAATAAAAAAGATTGTGAAGAAGCCATCTACGCAATTTACTTTTGAACCTATTAAATGGCAATATTTTAATATGTTCTGGTACTTTGTTATATATTTTGTTACACATAATAAAGCAGTTTTTTTTATAACGTTCTGTTCTTGGAATGGTATCAAATATCATTTTGTCTGGGTTTCTGTTACTTCGGACTAGAGTAAACATGTGAATATTCCTTTTGACAAACATTGCAACCTCCAGTATGTACAGGCAGGGTAGGGGTAATATATTAAATGATTTAAAGTAAGGTTTGCATGATATATCCGGTGCTATATTGCATATTGCCCGTATACATCTCTTTTGAGCTCTGAAAAGTCTCATAATATCTGTACCATTTCCCCAAATTACTATACCGTATCGTAACACTGATTCTACATAAGCGAAGTAGGTCGTTAGTGCTGTACTTTTATTTGCTATTCTAGATAGCTTATATAATGCAAACGCGAAACTGTTTATTTTACTGCAAACCTTGTCTATTTGAGTTGTCCAATTTAATTTTGGATCTATTATTAAACCTAGAAAAGTGGTTTTATTTATTGTCGGTAGAACATGTCCATCATAATTTATATTAATTGGCTCATTTTTTAAATTATTAAAATTCATAACATTGGTTTTAGTTAGATTTATTTGAAGATTATTCTTATTTAACCAGTCTAGTATATTTGTCATTGTGTTCTTAATATCTAATTTATGCTGTTCTGTCGTATCCTTATTATTTGAGGTGACAATCACGGAAATATCATCTGCAAATAGTATGGTTTTATGACTTATAATTTCAGGTAGGTCATTCATATACAATAAGAATAGCAACGGTCCAAGCACGCTTCCCTGCGGTACTCCGAATTCAATGTGTTTTATATTAGATTTGTGTATTTGGGACTAGTTTTTTCAATTCAATGTTATAACTTCTACAAATTGCAACCGATTTTTTAAATAGGATTCGATCCATTTTAAAGCTGGCCTTCTAATACCGTAGCCTTCAAGTTTTGATAGCAGTTGACTATGTAAGACACAATCAAAGGCTTTGGACATGTCTAGAAACAGACCAGTTGTGAATTTTCTGTTATTAACATTTTCTAATACTGCCTTGACGAGCTCAAATGCAGCATGGGTTGTAGATTTATCTTTTTGGAAACCGTATTGATTGTTTTTTATAACCCTGGACTTTGTCAGAAAGGACATAAGTTGGCTAAACATAGCTTTCTCAAATATTTTTGAAAAAAATGGAATTAGGGTGATAGGTCGATAGTTACTTATGTTGGATTTATCACCCTTTTTGTATATTAGTTTCACTATATAAATTTTTAGCTTTTCAGGGAATGATCACGTTTACAAAGAAAGATTTACTAATAAGTAGACTATATGAAACTATGATTCGTAACATGTTATTCTAACGACTAACATATAGCGCATCGACATCTCCAGGTGAAACACGTGCCGCAGAGACGAACGGAGTAGCCAGGGCAGCAACGATGGCGAACACTCGTAGATACGACCGCAGCAGCCGAGGTGGAGACGACTGGGAGCAGCCATGGCAGCGGCGGCATGCATCTACTAGCGGTAGTGGGTGGGTGCCGGCCAGCAGTAGTTCACGCGAACTAATAAATAGGAAGCACACAAGGTAGTTTAAATCAAATTGCCTGTATATGCAAGTCACCGATTAATTGAGCTATTTTAAAATTCACAACAACAAATAACTAGTTAATTTTGTTAGACTGTCAGAGTTTAAACAGCTGCATTAAATTGCAGTAAAACGTGTTCTCATACTGTTGTAACAGTTTCATATGAGTTTTGTGTCGTTTGAAAATCAAACATAACAAAATGACAGCTAAATAAGTATATAGTTTATTTGAAATACATCGATTTGCACCTACGAGTCTGCCATGCAATTCTCTAAGCGACTCGTAATGGCTGTGTGCGTCGCTGTGATCACAGATGTTTTAACTTGGCTTTTTATTTGGTATTCTATAAGGCTATAAGCGTACGCGAGGCTGTTTGCCTTGTAGAATTCCAATTCCAAACGCAGCCTTGCGGCACTAGTATCGCACAACCATAAAAAGCGACACTAAGGAATTGAATCTTACTGGTAACCTCACTCACATGCAAGTACACAACAACCCTCCATTTGTTATTTGGCTGCGGTTTTCTGTGAGGTGGAGGTACTTCCCCAGACGGGCTGCTTTGATGCGCCCTACCTGTCTTGTAATCATTAATAATCAACATTTATCGGCTTATTAGTTTAAATTTTCTCCTATTGGTTAGTAGACTTGAATCGCTGAGATATTTAGGCGCTAAAACACAAGGTCTTTGTGAGCATGGGGTGTCTTCATGCGCAGTCAAGTGGTTTATTGGTTTGGGGATGGTGGTGATGGATTAAAATAAATTACAAAAATCATACAGTTTACCTAGGTTACATTTTGTGGTTAAACATATTGTGTGGAATATTATTTATTTAAATATATATATAACTATTTATCTTGTTTGTTTCTTTTATTCGAATACTTTACCACTGGATCCCACTAGCGAAATAGAGTAATTCCTTCTGATTGCTTATTAATTTACATTAGTGGTAAGGACGGTTTATGCGTTAAGGTAGACAAAATCTTTAAAAATGTAAATGTATATTATAAATGTATAATATAATTTTAGGGAGTCAGGATTATTTATTATTCCTTCAAAGTTTTTCTGCAAAATAAAGCACAGTTCCGTAAATTGCTGAATATATTAGAAATAAAGTTACAAATCAGGCCAAATCTGGTAAGGGAAAGACTTGCAAATGCAAGCCTTTCCGACTCAGATGTGGATGATTGCTGGAAAGTTTTGAAAGAAAGTATGGTGGGTAATGCAAAAGAAACATGTAGATGCGCAAAGGGGTATAACATTGAAAGGATATGCCTGGTGGGATACGGAAGTTGAATCCTCCATAGCAAGAAAGAGGAAAACGTGGCTGGATTATGTATCATCTTTGCCCTTAAATAAAAATATGAAAGAGAAGAAGAAGAAAGAAATGTACCGTCTATGCAACCAAGGCTTTAGTGAAAGCGAAGCGTTAATGGCAAATTATTAATGAGGAAGAGAGGCTGACGAAAAACTTCGAAGCAAATACCATACTCTTTTGGAGAGAGGTAAAAAAATCTTGGAGAGGTTCGTCGCCATCCAGAATAGACAAGATAAAGTCTAAAGCTGTTGTCATTCTTGCGAACACTCAGGAAGTGTTAGAACGGTGAAGTGAATATTTTGAAGAAATGTACGACTATGCCTCTGACGTTGGCAATGAGAGTGAGTCTGATGCTCACTCCACGTTGATGGCGTCCAACGAAGGCATAACTATTGGATGAGATCGAATTGTCGAAACGAAGCCTGAAAAAAGGAAATTCAGCGGGAATTGATCTGATCAGAGCTGAGATGATCAAACTAGAAGGCAGTTAGGTCCGCGACGCCTTCTGGTATACTTATGCAATCTATGCTGGAGAATTGGAAGGGTATAATCGGTACCGTATAATTTGCATTTCTAGTCCAGTGAATTTAGGCGATATATAACTTCTTCTTATACTTGAAATTACGCTCGCAATGACTAACCAGCACACACTTCATGTCCAGGTAGTAAAGTAAAGATGGCAGTTGAAAATGATCATTTATAAGCAAATATTTATTTACTTTCATAGCATCTATTTCAGCACCATCGCAACTATTTCTGTGGCTACAATTATTTCTTTCTTAGCATTGGACAATTGAACAAAATTCAATATACTTAGTAATGATATTTATCAAGCATTTTTCATGTTTTTTTTTTCTATTTTTGCATTTACTGGTTGATAACTCCTTTGGTTAATGCGCTTATTGTTACACAATAACCGCATTAATTAAAGGGGTTCGATGTATCATAACCCGTATATCTATATATAAATATTATATGGGCGATATCAAATGTTTAACCAGCTGTTTAATATGAAAGATAGTGCGAAACAAGCGATAGCATAAACAAGGACACAAATACGTAGTATTGTTACATTAATAGTACGATCACCAAAAAAGTATTAAAGTAATAATGAGCAGTCATAGCCCAATGGATAACAAACCAACTTATTGACCGACTTGGTTCCTGGTTCAAATCTTGGAATGCATACATATGCATCACTAAATTCGTGATTTAGGATTTATTTGTAATTATCACTTTCTCGGCGATGAACGAAAGCATCGTGCTAAAACCGACACATCCAAGAAATTATATTTCGAAAGATGTATTCACAAACCTAAAAAAGTTTTCCGCCTGGGTTGCGGAAGTGCGACGGCAATCGCTACATGTCAAAATCAATATCTTCGAACAAATTCTTAAGTTTAAGTAATGGAAACTGCCAATTTTAATGGATTAGGTAACGGGATAATGTTAGAAATAAGAAAAAGAATTTAAACGTAGGTACACAAATATTTTGCACTCTCGTTCGTCTAAAACGGTTGCTAAAATAGTTAATATCGCAAATTTAAACCAAGGATATTGTACAATTTAAAAATACCTGTACTCTTTTGTCCAGAAGTATTCAGTAGTTTCAGAGTAGTGAGTTCAGTGCAACGCACAAAGGCGCGAAAAAAAAACAATGAATTGGCTCAGAAAACTGCACAAATATTAGCATTGCGGATGGTCTACTCTGTCCAATCTGGCGAAACAGTGGTACGTTGCAGCGATATTTAAATACGAGGCTGAACAAGAAAGCATCTCGAACACGCGGAATATTGCAGTCAAATATAACCAAATGAGAATGCGCAAGCTTGCATTGCCAGAGGAACACCTGGCTCGTCAATTATATAACAATTCATTTTTTTTTTTTAATTTGTCGACCATTTTGACCATGTTCCTTAAGAGATAGGAACGATGTTCCTGAACATTCCTATTCTACTTTTTTATGCTGAATCAATCAATTCGAAAAAGTCAATATTCGAATAAATCGCACATACAGACAAACGCACACACAGCCAAACATATAGATTTCATATAGGAACGGTGTTCCTAAAAATCCCTATGTTGCTGCGAGTAAAGTAGCTCACGAAGAGCATTTTAGCAAAGAGTTTGGTTTTCAAGAACCGAAATCGTTTTAAACCACATACGGTAGCCGGTTTCCATCAGACATCATCATCATCATACATGATGTCACGCGACGATAAAGAAAAAATATAGCTGAGATTGCCCACAAAAAAAAATGTGTGACGTAATAATAATGTCATTAAAGATTAAAACATTAAGTAAATGCTGGTGCTATAAACTTGCCATGTTCTTAATTATGTATTGAAATAACTGACTCACCGCTCGGCATTTCCTGCGTGATTGAACATTTTACTATCACGCGAACCGTTTTAAGGCACATAGAGCCCGTAACACGCAAAGCGCAGTAGGTAGGGAGGTTGTCAGCAGTAGGATAACTTTATAAAAATATTCGAAATCATCGCGATTACTCAGATGCAAGCTGGTACCCCCTGCTACACTTATCGTCGATGCTTCTTTGAAATAAGTGAAGTAAGATTCAGGTATTGCTTTTCGGATAATATATTAGCAGGTAATTTGATCTTTACTTTACAACAATAATAATCTCTAATGAATAGTTGTAGCGAATGTGTGTATTCGAAATAATAATAATCGTAAACATAATATCAATCTCAGTTTCGTCTACAGGTACATCACAATGTTTTGTTGTCAATGAACTAATTTACGCCATAAAAGCAATGTACAAAGAACTGTTTTGTCAATTCTATACTAAATCATGTATTTTGCAACATTTCAAATGCATTCAGGAGTTAAATATAATAATATGATGATACACATGTAGTAAACATATTTTTTATACATGATTAGTTTACACAGATATTAGTGTAGCGGCCGAAAGACGTCCAATGCTGAACATAGGCCTCCCCCTTAGACTTCCACAGCGATTGGTCTTGTGCTGCTTGGATCCAACGGCTCCCAGCGATCTTCACAAGATCGTCTGACCATCGTGTGGAGGGGTCGCTTTACGCTGTGCTTTCCGGTTCGCGGTCACAATTCGAGAACCTTTCTGCCCCAATGGCCATCGGTTCCCCGAGCTTCAGCTTGCTGATTAGAGCCATGTCGGTAAATCCAGTTCTGCTACGGATATGCTCATTTCTGAGTCTATCCTGCAGAGAAACTCCGAGCATGGCTCTCTCCATCGCATGCAGTGCAACCTTAATCTTTCGTATGAGGCCCATAGTAAGGGACCACGTTTCTGTGCCGTAAATCATTACTGGTAAAATACACTGGTCGAAGACTTCGTCTTGAGACATTGAGGTATTTTGGACGAAAAAATCATTCGCAATTTCCCAAACGCTGACCAGATTTACATGCACCTATAGGACGGGAAAGGAGGAATCCTCTAGAGAGCGCAGACGGCGACAACATACAAATGACGCGAAATGACGAACGGACAAACAGACACCGGATTTCGAAAGGAAATTCTCCTCAAGCCTCCTCTGGGTCTGTCTCTCCGCCAGGAGAGCATGGCGGTCCGCGCCGTCTCAAGGTATTGACGCATTAAGGTTTGAGTGGAGTCCGCAGATGTTAGCGAACTCAATTTCGAACAGGGTGGTGAGGAAGTACACCACTGTAAAACCATGTATTCGTAATTGCGCTGTCATGAGAAAAAAAGAGAAGGGAAGCGTGAAGCGGGAGAGAATTGTCACCACACTGGAGAAGAAGCGCGGTGAACTGTTTCTCCATTAGCTTATCAACAAAGCAGCTGTCCTGATCCGTTAGACGGAAGGGCCCCACATCGCATCAACAATCTCTCGAGCGCTGGCTATACACCAGCTGATCCTTAAACGCGACTTACTCATAGGTACGCCAATTCACAAGTGTTTCGCTGTGTACGGTGGTAGCCAACCGGCGGGTATTTACCCTACCACCGGCTGAGAAGCTGGAATCTCAAGAAATCCCTTAGTCGCCTCTTGCGACACCCACGGGAAGAGAGAAGGGCGGTGATTTAAAGTATTCTTAACTGTATATTTATTCAGATTATTTTTCAAATACTTATTATTTTATATAATTTGAGTACGAAATGTGTATTTTCAGGAACACCGTTCCTATATGAAATCTATTTGTTTGTCTGTGTGTGTGTTTTTTTTCGAATATTCGAATTTTGAGTTCAGATTCGGATTCAGCATAAAAAAATAGAATAGGAATGTTCAGGAACACCGTTGCTATCTCCTAAGGAACATGATCAAAATGGCCAACAAATTTAAAAAAAGAAATTTGAATTGTTATATAATTGACGAGCCAGGTGTTCCTTTGGCAATGCAAGCTTACGCATTCTTACCTGGTTTAAATCTGCGATTACAATTTTCTTATTTATTTTTTAAATACTTGTCCTATTCCTTGAAACGATAAATTAATTACAATTTCCGTTTTGGTTTGCTTGACATTCCAAGACCTTTTGTCATTCAAATTGCGTTATTTGTTTTGTTATTCATATTTATCTTAAAAGTAGAAAAGCAATTAGTATTGCCCGAATAACACAAATACAGAGTACTATAAAATATTTCGAACTCATCGGTAATATTATCAGCTAGGCATACGTCTGAAATGAGAGATGCTATTCCTTTACTGAAATTATTAATATTATAGACACAAAGGTTCTCAAACATTATATTTAAACCAGGTGATGCTTTTAGTTCTTTAATTCAGATTGCTACAGATTGGGCAGTTTCATGATTGGATAAACTAAGTTGGTAGGTATCACATTCTGCTGGACTTGTATTATTAGCGATCTGGTCAATACAAGAGTTTAATCTCGTTGGTGTCAATATGTGAATATTAAAGTTATAACTGTGTAAAACATTTGAAAGATCCTTCGTGAATGCATTTGATTTTAGAGCAACAATGTTCCGGTCTCCACAGATCACGATTTATAGAGTTTATTCAAAAACACTGCTCATGTGTCGTTGTTTATTCCGATACTTTATAGACGTATATTACAACAAAATTCAGGTTAACTACGAGTATTTCTATCCTGCAATATTTGGAAAACAGTTTCAGGGGTAATTTTAATGCAATACTTATAGGTTTAGCTTCGAGTTCCTTTGTAATCAAAAGTCATGTTACTTCTCTGCATTTATTACGACAGAATGAAGCGGCTACGACAAGAACAACCATGCAGCGATGACATGCACGTAGTAACGATAGTGCGTGGGTCCCGACTGGTTTTCACAAATGATCTGGTGGCGGAAACGCCACGTATCACTCACTGTATTGCCTGATGTGGGCCACTCACTGCTCACTATCTCTGACACAAGAATTGGTAACTATGCCAGAAATGACTTAAGACGCCTTATTAAGCTACTGTTTGTGTCTATTTACTGTGCGTGTATTGTCCAAAATTGCTGTTAAAACCTAGCAGCTAAAGTTAGCACGTTCGCAGCAACAGTTTTAAACTTTTGCCGTGTAATAATTTGAATGTCGAATAAGTATAAAATAATTTAATGTGTTAAACACCTACCACTATATTTTTTATTAATTTGTTACATTTTGATATCTATTTTAAAAATGTAGGAGGTTCTACGTCTACGGCATACACGTTGCTGTTTACATATTTTTATCGATATCTCGGGAACAGCTCAATGAATTCAAAACGTGTTTTGTTATGGTTGATCTGTACTTAAACTCATGTAGCGAGTATCAATTAATGTAAAGAACATTTTGAGGAACATGAATTATTTACAGTTTTGTTTTTAGAATTTTGCGCCCTATCTTTGGTGGCTTTTTGGAATTGTAATATGCTGAAAAAAATGTCGATTACGTTGCACATTTTTAACTCTAAAATAATTTCTTTTGTATTTTTTTAGTAAAAGTCAATTTTACTAATCAGGTCATACAATTTTAAAGTATAACAAATTCAATAACTGTTTGATCAGTATACTCACATTAATTTAATGAACCAGGGTACCCGGTTCTTAGCTGTTCCTACTTAAGGCTTAGGTAAGGTCACACAGTCTTTCAAAATATAATTTGTTGGACGTTTGGGTTTGTTATACTTGACCAGCAGCGAAAAGCTTTGAGCCTAAATAGACAACGGCATGGTCGACAGCACTATCCTGTATTTCGTGCACTGTGCTAGTCCAGCATAATATTAATGGCAACGTCCCTTTATTTATTAAATTTGGATTGACTAAGGTTTTCAACTTATTGTATCGTCATCGTTTTCGGTGGTAAGTTTCCCTTGCCGTTTTGTCTTCGCTTTATGTACCATCTTTTCTTTTATACTGATGTTTCAGATTTTTCATGTCGTTCCTGCGTGTACCTTAGATATATCTGTAGACCTCAAGAGTTTCGTGTAGAAGGGTAAGATCTAACGTACAACAGGGTTCACCTCAGTACCCTCAGGTGGTACATTCATTATATCATGTTTGGTACATCCTATTGTTAATCGGTCCTCGGCATGGCCTCACCTTATTTTAGTTGTTTGTAGATATGTGCTTATTTCATCATGAAGCTTACTTGTACCTAATGAAACATAGTTCCGAGTTTGAGTTTGGAGCATTCTTTCTCTTAGACAGATTTAAAATCTATTCTAATGACGGACCATAATGCCAAATTACATAAGTCACAGTATGCAGCTAACTAAGGCGAAGTAAGAAGCCTCTGAACCTAGGCAAGTATCCATCGTATCCATGACATACGTCACAAAATCCAGATTTAGATAACGACCTTGCGAGTGAAATAACAATTTTCGCACCGGAAAATGCAATACATTCAGGTGACGGTCACCAAAGCAAGAGACTTGATGCTCAATCATCCTGCTTTCACAATTGCTCTATCATTTAAGTATCTCCAATAATCACTTCAATAAGAGATGGTAATATGCGTTGTTGATTTTTTTATAATTGTAATTTAAAAATTAGTTTATGGTAGTGAGTACCACGCGTAGACGACACTCATTTATCAGATACTAGCGGACCCGACAGACGTTGTCCTGTCCCATAATATAAAGTTTCCCAGAACCCGACTGCTGTGCCACCTATTGGGTCCAATTGTGAATCTAAACCATTCTCGAATCCCCTTGAACACACACAAAAAATTTCATCAAAATCAGTCCAGTCGTTTAGGAGGAGTTCAGTCACATACACACGTATAGTAGAATTATATATATAATATAGATATATACTAATTCGTTCTTGAGATATCATAAAAAAAGTTTCATATAAAATGTATGAGAAATGGAATTTACTTTATATATTTTTTTTATTATTTTTTCCATGTTTTAATACTTTTTATCCTATTCCGGACGAAGACAAATCCAAAGACACAAAAATCATAAAAATCGGTCCAGCCGTTCTTGAGTTATAAATGGTGTAACTAACACGACTTTCTTTTATAGATATAGATAGCGTGAAAAATACAGAATTTGTTAGGATAATGCTACCTAACTATCTATCTCTACGTACTCACGCCAAAATACTTGTGGGGCTGACGGACACAGTTACTCGTCCCTGTTATACCTGACTCGCTTCCTTGCTATGTTATCGCTACATGCTAGTATTGTATATTTTGTTACATAATCATCTCCACTTCGCAAATGTTACACAAATGTTATGTTCTAACTCAAGAGGGACGTTAGAGAATTTATATCAAAAAATTCATAGCGGAGGTAGTGTAATAATAACTACTTATGGCAAAAATTATTAAACATCTATTATAACTCAATAAGGTTCATGCAATAGAACAATCATGAATACTTTTTCCCTCATATGTATATGTACAAATGTAACTTGTATATTTATTCCTGGCTCTGAGTCACATGTTTTATTGTTCATTTTATTTTCCTTTTTATCAACTTGTAGCATAGTTTTAAGAGCTGTGTGGGTTATCAATAGCCCTTAACAAAAAATGTAAAATATAATTTCACACAGTACAATTCAATGTAATAATCGCGCTTATATACATACACTCAAATCTGTGGGATTACCCAGAAGTACTGAACCAACAAATACGTAGGTACTTCATCAATCCCATATTTGTTTAGGATTAACAATCCTGTTAACAAATCCTCGGATAGCGTCCGACGATTTGCGCATTAGTACGCATGTGTATATAGGACTCGTTGATTGACATCAGCATTTATTAGTCTGTGGCCACAGATATCTGTCTTATCTGATACGTAAATACATTACCTAGGAAGAGAAGTAGGGCGCATTAAAGCAGCCCGTCTGGGGATGACCATCACCTCACAGAAACCCGTAGACAAATAACAATTGCGTGAGCGCCGTCACCAATTAACACCCAAGGAAGTGGCATCACGCGAGTGATACTTAAAGTATTGCAAGCGTTCATATGCTGCGGTAACAGCTTTACTTAAGGTAGTTCGAATATATGCTTGTATGCTTCCGACATTGTATAAAATAAAAATCTGTGCATTTAAATTACTGCAATTTTTCACGGGTTTATATTCGTTTTGCTTTTAGATTGTATTTCAATGCCGCCATCAGTTCCAATAAGTTCTGGTGAGTTTATTAACCACTTTTGAATGCAAATATAGAAATGCCTCAGTTTTATTGAAGAATCTATTACGAAAGATGTTTGATAACTGCCATCTACGACCGTTATATATTGTTATTTATATCTGTAATATTTGTTTGTAACACATTTATTTTAAGTTTTAGGCCTCCTGAGCCATTTTGTGTGTTTATCAGTATTTTGTGTGTTTGGGTGGACATGTAACAAAAGTTTTCATCCCGTTTTCCCTCGATACTCGATTGAGATTTTTAATGAACGTATTTTGAATATCTTGATGTAATTTAACCTTGATTTAATTAACAGCATCATCAAATAGGTAATTTTATATTATGTATGTATATCTTCACGCCTCCTTCCTTCAGGCAGAGAGAATCGAACGCCATAAGACGCGGTCCTTATATACCTCACTCGCTTCTTTAATATTCACAGCTCTTTGCATGCTCGCTCGCTGGTTCCCAGGGCTGACAGCACCTTTTGATGTTAGTCTTCGTCTTCCTTCGTAGTTTTATAGTAATTTATAATAAATAGATTACTGTTTCATCCTCACAATCGATAGGCTTTGCAATTTGTCAATTGGCAAAATGCAGCACAAATTCCATAAAGCTTTGTGCCAAAAATAACATTATCACTGGAAAGAGACCTTCCTAATGTTAGTAGTATTATAAATATACAAGAAGTTAGTTAATGTAAATACTTTATTAAAATAACACTCGTTTTACTCGTCCATTAATAATTAATAACTGCTTCCACCAGTCTGTCTGCCCAGTAGATAAAGGACCACCCTAGTGACCAACTGGTTCCCGATTCTAGTCCTAGCGTGTAAAACTAAATTCGTATATACGGATTTATGTACATATTTGTAATTTACTTGGTCGGCGGTAAAGGAAGCCATCGTTAGGAAACCAGCACGTCCAAGAAACTATATTATTAAAGACATGTGACCTATTTTAAGAAAGGTCTGATTTTCTCACTGTGTTGTCACAGGTCTGATAGCAGTCACTTCATATAAAAATCAGTATCTACGCCAAATTAGACTTAGGTAGCGGCCCCACCTATCCTAATGGAAGACGGAATGAAGGTAAGAAGATGAAGTTGAAGTGGTACGTAAGGTCATAGCTGTCTGATGTAGACTAAAGACGCGTAATGAGTGTAACCTCGACATAATGTTTATTAGTTTTAATGTTTTAAATAAATGAATAATAAAAAGGAAAATGTTATTTTACTGAACCCACATAAGGAATAATTTTAATTATATCATTACTTATTATTTTGTTATCTATCTATCTATAACTTCACGCCAAATCCCTTATCGGGTAGGCAGAGAGAACCGAGCGCCACGTGACTCGATCCTTACATACCTCACTCGCTTCTTTAACATTCATTGCCCTTTACATGCACGCTCGCCGGTTTTTAGGGCTCCTGCCATCACCTTCTGATAGAACACGATTAATTTGATCATGGTAGGTAAGTCTTGGCCTTCCTCGGCTCCTACATCCTTCCACTTTTGCATTATATATCTGCTTCGTCATTCTTTCATCGTGCATTCGTTCTACATGTCCGAACCAACAGAGCATGCCTCTTCTTATTTTAACCAACTCTGTTACATTACTTATTATTATTAGAAAACGGGTTAACTCTAAGAAGAAGACTTTATGAATAATAATTGCTATTACCAGTAGTCTATATAGCATATTGTGCGGTTTGTATATACAGGATAATCATAACTTCACATAAATATTTTATACTATGTGCCTTCCTAAATTACTAACCAGTCCATCAAATCCCTCTTCAATCCAAAACTATATTTGTTGAGGATCAGTATTGACATTAACATTTCTCCATATCTAGTAATATCCAAATAACATGATTTATACACATCATCCGCTATTGTGCAAGGACGTTTAATTCTATCTATCTATAACTTCACGCCAAATCTCTTCCGGGGTAGGCGAGAGCACCGAGCGCCACGTGACTCGATCCTTACAGACTTCACTCGCTTTATTGCTCTTCTCTTGCACGCACGCACGAATGCTCGCCGGTTTCTTCCTCCTCCTCTCCTCCTCCTGATATCACCTTCTGATAAATCGCGATCACTTTAGTAATGGCCTTCATCGGCTCCTACATTCTTCTACTTTCGCGTTTTTCGCAGAAGTTTTATTCATGTAAAATATTTAATTAAGGTTTTTAATGGCAACCATTATAAGTGAGCTCGGTGGCGCAGTGATTATTTGTCTCCAATGCTCATAGGTTCGATTCCGATACAGTACAAAACATTTGTGTGCATGAATATGTCCGCCTTCTGACTTTTATCTTTCCACTTGGGTCGGTCTTCGGCATCCCTAACTGTGAGACCATTGGCACGCATTTGATATTAATTTCAGCTTGATTTCTCCACCTGTTCCTGAAAAAGAGATTATATTGACAGACGGATAACGAAGTAATGCTGTAAGGGTTTTGTTTTTCCTTTCCAACAACCCTATAAAAACGACAATCGATTGACAAACACAGGAAAAAAGGCAGCGTACTATTCTGTATTTATCTGTTTATATAAAAAGATTCTCTCCGACAAGCGCGCGTACTTACTCAAGTTATTTCAACACTGAACACGACTCTGCCGCTGTCAGAGCAGTGTGTATACACGTCACATTGTTCACTGGTGAGCGGTACTACCTATCTTCATAGTTTTGCAAAGTTCATGTTACATGACTTGGCACATCTTCTGCGTAGCCATTTATCTTATATATTTATCAAGTGAAAATGTTTTGTCATCTCTTTTATTTTGCCAAAGCGTCTTACGGACATTCGATCCGCGTGGTTTGATACTATTACCATCCATCGTTAATCGATTTATAAAAATTTATTAAATTTGCAGGCATGCTGCTTTAGACTATTTTGTATGCTTTAGCGATTAATTCGTTCAAGCGAACTAGCGCTGGCTAGCGTTCACCTATTAGCCATTCGTAATATTTTATTCTAACGATACGAGACCTAACGTAGGTGCCACCTAGTTTGATCATTTCACCAGTAACCATATCGATGCCTTCCTAAAATTTCACTTTTCAATCTCCGTATCGACCATTCAATCTGTCTTCATGGTACGCTGGCACTACCGGAGTAATCAGAAACTCATTCACAGTGTCAGCGTCCTGGACATAATCATAGATATAGAGTATAACAGGAATATATCGACACCTGCAAGGAAAAACATCGTAACTCATTTTTCGAGAGAGTGCGTCAAATATTTCAAAAAACCTTATCAAGATCTGTTAGGTATAAGGCTTAACAGAGCAGAATTTTTGAATCTTTGACACGCTCTCCTCTAAAGTTACGAAAAATGAGTTACGATGTTTTTCCTTGCAGGTGTCGATATAACATATAGGTAAGTACATAAGTACATATCCATACGTTGATGTCTAGAACAGACTTTATTTCCGAATGGACACGAACACTATTCGTTTTTATAAATATTTCATCGCCTTTATCAATCATACTGCGACATATAAAATAAATAATATCACGGTTCAAGACAAGCCTCACGGGAAATCTACGAAATGTTACGAAACGCATATGAGAATTTTGTATAATAAGGCCAGGCGACAATGTCACGTCCCGCAATAGGTTTTTGCACGATAATAGGTATCATTTAATTTGGTCAGGTGTGCTTTAATACGGGGCAGGGCTTGGTGTCCTATTCATGTCACGATCCGTAACCACTTGTCAGAAGGTATGGAAGTATGCTATTACTTTAATCTCGCTGGGTTCGATCAAAAGAACTAGCTATACCAAATGTTTCAATATTTTTTTTCAATCTTGGAAAAAACAAACTATTTTTTTTACCGTATAATGCCTTATTTATCCCACGTATTAGTGTACTATTTATTATTTTGTAGCTCACGGATTATTTTCTTACATACGAGTTCCGGCTTGAGCTTAGTCTATTTTAAATTTAGATTTCAAATTAACTTTATATCTTTATTTTTCATCAGAATAATTACAAAATAAATATGACAAGAATTATAAAATAAAGAAAAATGTCACGACTTTCTAAGGTTTTATAATTTACTTTTTTATAGTTACTTCCTAAACTTTTTCACTCTTTTTGATTTTTTTAATACAACGTTAGGAGGTATACAAGCATACGGCCCACCTGTTGTAAAGCAATTACCGTAGCCTATAAACGCACGCAATATATTAAGTATCACTAGCACAAAGCCACCACTGCTATTAGCACAGCAACTCCTTAAGAACCGAACCCACGAGCATTGGTGTCAAAGTTGGCGTGTAGCCACCAAGCAAGTTAACCCTTCGAGACCCGGGTGGTCGAATACGACCGCGAAATGTATGGGAAAACGTATATAACGGGTTCTGACTGCTCAATCAATGTATTCGATTTCTGAACAGTATTATTTATTTTTCAATTACCTAATGATACAGGTTTTGTTTTCATTAAATCAGCTCCCTAATCCGTCTGCAAATAATCAAAGGAAGACATTCAGTATTATCCACATGTTCGGATTTTGCCATCCATGCGTACTTGGAAAAAGCAATTTATAAACTTACCAATGACATTCTAACCTACTAATAAAACAGTAATGCTTGCCAAATGTTATTTAATTACGTGAATTTGGTGACCAATATTTGTTAGGAAGCTGGATTAAATTTGAAACACGTTTACGCTTAATTTAATTCCCAGAGAAATTCCCCTACATATCAATAACTTACAACGTAATAAATAAATGTAATAATCTTTAAACATTAAAAAAATATTCACTGTATTGCCAAAATGCTCAAAACACAACTCAAAAGAACGCAATCAAACGAGGAACATAAAGCTATCTGAAGAATTCCTATAACGTTATTTTAATATATCATCAGTACAATAAAAATCGGCCAAGTGCGAGTCGGACTCGCGCACGAAGGGTTCCGTTCCATTATCTATAAAAACGACAAAAAAATCACGTTTGTTGTATGGGAGCCCCCCTTGAATATTTGTTTTATTTTAATTTAATTATTTATTCTTAAAGTGAATATATAACTAAATATTCTGTGAATATTTCAAGCGTCTACCTGTTGCCGTTATCAATATCGAACAAAAACGAGCAAAGAAATCACGTTTGTTGTATGGGAGCCCCCCTTAAATATTTATGTTATTCTATTTGTTGTTATAGCGGCAACAGAAATACATCATCTGTGAAAATTTCAACTGTCTAACTATCACGGTTCGTGAGATACAGCCTGGTGACAGACGGACGGACGGACGGACGGACGGACAGCGAAGTCTCAGTAATAGGGTTCCGTTTTACCCTTTGGGTACAGAACCCTAATATATGATCAAAGGCACCTCCATCATCATACCAGCTCAGTAGTGACATAGACTATTGTAGTCAGAAACAATAATGTATATCATACACAAAGACTGGCTGAGTATAATATAGACATGAGAATTTCACTAAACTCAATTACACGTGGTAATTGAGTTTAGTTTTAGGGTAATTCTCGTCCTTGGTGAAAAAAATATTAGAAGCGGTTACAACTTCAAGTGTACATATAGGTCGACGAAACGAAACTTTGATTGTGGACTTACCTATCTTGGCGTGGGTGCATGTGAAGGAGATGACACAAATAAGTGTCAGCACTAAGTTGGCGATCTCCATGATAATCACTTAACACTTAAGTCACTTGCATTTTCACTGTAGCTCATCTGAAATTAAATAAAAGATTCAATTAGTTTTGAAATTTCAAAAGAATGTTTCTTTCTAAATACTGCTGTCACGATGAAATACATGGGGCACACTAAAAGTTTTGCACTTCTAGCTAATCGGAACTATTTGAATTTCGAATGTTATATTTTTGGAAACGTTGCAACCTACTTAGTAATAAAAAAAAAATCGGCCAAGTGCGAGTCGGACTCGCACACGAAGGGTTCCGTACCATTATCTATAAAAACGGCAAAAATAATCACGTTCGTTGTATGGGAGCCCCCTTAAATATTTATTTAATTCTTTTTTTTAGTATTTGTTGTTATAGCGGCAACAGAAATACATCATCTGTGAAAATTTCAACTATCTAACTATCACGGTTCATGAGATACAGCCTGGTGACAGACGGACGGACGGACGGACGGACAGACGGACGGACGGACGGACAGCGGAGCCTCAGTAATAGGGTTCCGTTTTACCCTTTGGGTACGGAACCCTAAAAACAATTGGCGGGAAATCATTTGTCAATTGTTTTATATCACACATCAAAGTTCTACGTACGCAACGAAAATGGAATTGAGTCGAAAAGATTTTAGAGCGATGATTTTTTATGATTTTAAAAGTTCTCTCTCTCCGCAAGACTGTGCTGCTCGTCTTCAAAATGCTTTTGGGAGAGAAGCACCTTCTTTGAGCACCGTGAGGTGATGGTTTGCTGAATTTGAGAGAGGTCGAGTTTCTTTACATGACGAATTTCGTGAAGGGCGGCCTTCAACTGCCGTCAACGTAAATAATGTGGCTACTGTTAAGCGGCTAATTGAAGATAACCCGTGGATTACCTATGAGACAATTCGAGAACTATTGGGGATTGGTATGAGACAAATTCAGAAAATTTTACACGAAGAATTGAAAGTTCGGAAACTTTGTTGTCGTTGGATCCCTCATGAACTGACAGCGGAGCAGAAGCGGGCTCGCGTGGAATGGTGCTCACAGATGCTACTGAAGTACGACCACGGACATTCTAATGCTGTTTATGACATTGTCACAGGAGACGAAACGTGGATATATTGTTTTGAACCCGAAAAAAAACAGCAATCTTGTGAATGGGTGTTTGAAAATGAGAACAGGCCAACAAAAGTGAGGCAGGCGAGAAACGTTGGTAAAAAAATGATCACGTTTTTTTTCTCAGCTACGGGTCCCATCTGCACAATTCTACTTGAAGATCAAAAGAGTGTTAATGCCGAGTGGTATTCTACTATTTGTTTACCCAGGGTGTTAGAAAAAGTTCGCGAAAGACGACCTAAAAGCCACGTTCTCCTACATCATGACAACGCTTCTTCACACACGGCCAACAAAACAAAGTAATTTTTAACTTCCGAAAAAGTACAACTCGTTACCCATCCTGCGCATAGCCCCGACCTAGCACCCTGTGATTTCTGTATTTTCCCCAAAATCAAAGATTTGATGAGAAGTTTCACATTTACCAACTCCGAAGAGGCAGTGATAGCGTTCAATCAGCACGTAGAAAACATGCCTTCAGATCTGTGGTCCTCCTGTTTTAAAAAATGGTTCGATCGCATGAAAAAATGTTTAAAATGTAAAGGAGAGTATTTTGAAAAGCAATAAATATAATATTTTGGTTATAACATGTTGTTTTTTTAAGTTACGCAAAACTTATAGTGTGACCTACGTATATAAAAAAAGCTAATTTTCAAAAACAAAATCCTGACGCATATTTCAGTTTTATTCCGTTAAATCAAAGGATATGCCCCCGATTGTGTGATATATATATATATATATATATATATATATATATATATATATATATATATATATATATATATATATATATATATATATATATCGTCGTATGTATGTATATCTTCACGCCAAGTCCCTTGTGGAGTAGACAGAGATTTATATATATATCGTTTATAGTATTACACTCATACTTAGGAAAACATCGTTAGGAAACTCGCACGTCCAAGAAATTATATTTCGAAAGACATGCGACCTTAATCTAAGTAAGGTCTGGTTTTCCGGCCATGGAGGTCTGACGGCAATAGCTCCATGTCAAAATTAGTATCTTCGCCAAATCCTTAGGCTCAGAAAGCGGACCTCGCCAATCCTAACGGATTAGAATACGGAATGAAGCTCAGAAGATGAAGTTAAAGTGGTACGCAAGGTCATACCTGTCTGATGTAAAATGGTTACCGTAGACTAAAGACGCATAATGTTACACTCATTCCTCCTCGACATAATGTTTATTAGTATTACTATTTTAAATAAATTAATAATAAAAACGAAAAGGTATTTTACTCAACCATCATATGAAATAATTTAATGTGTTATATTATTATTCCTATAAAGTATCCAAGTTTTAGATCATGTTACGAGACGTACCAGCGTCACATGAGTCGTCACGTGACGCTCGGTACTCTCTACCCCTTCACCTTCCTCGGTCTCTCTGCCTTCACACCTCTTACTTGGTGTGAACATATAGATATATAGAAGGCAAACTGGTACCAACTAAAATATTAGCGCGAATTAAGATCTTTGATCTCATATTTGTTTACACGCAAAATCAGGCTAATGCAGTTGGAATAGATATGTTATGGCAGGTTTCACGTGAGTTATGTTTACACTATTCAGGTCGCCATCACACCACGGCACTATCTTTTATACCGCCGTTCCTTTGTTTGTCATGTCGGGGCTTGGCAGCGATTTAACAAATCCAATTTCTGTAATGGTGAAAGCGTTTGTAATTGTTTTTGAAGTGAAAACTTCTTTAGCGACGTTGTGCACTTTTTGGGATGAGTAAAAAGTCTTAAACTCGCAACAGGACACGTGACCCTGATCGTAAGATTTTGGTAAGAATTAGAACTTAAATTCGCTGCAGCGCTAAAACATTAGTTACCTCTTATTAAACAATTAAAACATGAAGCGCTAAATCGTTCATAGAGCATTATTTTCTCGCGACCAAAACGTTGTAGGCGCCATGAAATTCTTGGCGCTTACGCGTTTCGTTCAACGTAGTTTACAACTTTGCTTGTTAGAGTGTTTGGGACAAATCTTGGAGGTCGAATTTAATCTTCAATGAAAATTTTATAACTAATCGTCATCAAATATATGAGACGATTCTGAACGTGCATAAATGTCTACTGAAATAAAAATAGTCTCTCTGGTTAAAGATAATAGAAAAAGAAATCAAAATCCGTCATCTTCGAACCCGAACAGCCTCGCTTATATATACGAGGCTGTGGTGATATTTTGATTAAGAACCTTATATATAATTCATTAGGCTGCAGAATTAATTGCGCTGCGGACTTCAAGCCTACATAATAAAAAATCTGTGGCGGATAAGTTTATTTATTGCTACGAAAGAGTGAGCACGTCTGTAAACTCCTAAGATTGTACTCGTTACCAGTGTCGGCGATGGCGAGAATATAAGCTACAAAAGTCTATTTACATCTGATGGGTGAGCATGCTTCTTACTCAAAAAAGAAGCAAAGTACTTACATTTCTACACAGGTACAATTGTAGCATTCCCTTTGTTTTGTACATATTCCGATGTCAAATAGACGAGTAACTTGTAATTTAAAATCAATTTCAAATTATAAATTCTACGTTTTCCAGTGAAATTAAAAGGTTCAATCATTAAATGGTTTTTATTATATTAATGTATTAAATAGTGTTAGTAGTAGATTCAGGCGTTATTTTGCGAAAGTCAAATTTACATGCAATTTGATCTAAGCTTCTTTGTGTGCTTCCGCCACCAATTAGTTCATGCGGCCTAGCGCTAGTTGCACTTACTAACAGTAGTGGGTGGGTGCCGGCCGGCGCTAGGCCGCATGAACTAATTGGTAACGGAAGCACACAAAGCAGGTTAGATTAAATTGCAATTAAATAGTGTTACTTTACTTTATCTGAAATAACTGATTTATTATTAATTATTATAATACAATGGATCATAAGGACAGACACCTTTTTCAGCAAGCGCGAAGGCGAAATAACACACGACGAGCTTTTGACGAGCTCGGTGACTCAGTCGTGAATGACGCGACTTTGACACCAACGCTCGTGGGTTCGATTCCCACACAGGTAAACATTTGTGTGCATGAACATGTCTGTTTGTCTGCCTGTCGATCTGGATGTTTTAATCTCTCATTACCCGCGGGCCGCTTTTCCGCCAAGAAATGTATGGGAAAACGTATATAACGGGGTCTCACAGGTTAAGAGAGGTAAGACGCATCAAAGCAGCCCGTCTAGGGAAGTACCTCCACCTCACAGAAAACCGCAGCCAAATAACAACTCCCTTGAGGGTTGTTGTGTTCTTGCGAGTGAGTAAGGTTACCAGTAAGCTCCCAAGGAGTTGCTTTGTAAGCAGCAGAGGAGGCGTCGCGTGAGTGATACTTATATATATATATATATATATATATATATATATATATATATATATATATATATCGCAAGCGTTAATAGGCTACGGTACCCGCTTTACATCAGGTAGGCCATATGCTTGTTAGCCTCCCAACGTAGTATAAAAAAAACAACCCACTCTCTCCAAAATTATCTATTTAAATTAGAGCGTATTCTAAATAAGCGACTAGTCAGCTATTTAGAAACCAACAATCTGTTGTCCTCGAACCAATATGGATTTCATAAGAATAAGTCGACTGATGACGCGGTTTTCAAACTAACCGATATGATTGTTAATAATCTAGACTTAGGTCATAAATGCTTAGGTATATTCTTAGATCTAGCCAAAGCTTTCGACACTGTTTCCGTACCCCTACTTTAGCGGAAACTGGAGACCGTGGGAGTCCGAGGTACTCCACTAAGATTATTGACCGACTCTCTCAGTGATAGGTTACACTCTTAGTTTCAAAACACATACACATACATTGGCATCAAGACGAGAGAAGTTAAATTATATATTTAAAAATCTAAGGCATATTGCAGATCTTAAAGTACTCAGAATGGTCTACCTTGCTTTGTGTCAGTCATTAATTGGATATTGTATCACAACATGGAGTGGCATAAGCAGGATCCAAATTATGGAAGTAGAACGAGCTCTGCGAGCAATTCTCAAAGTTGGGGCCTTTCTGCCTTTTCGCCACTCGACCTCTGATGTGTATCTTAAGTGGAATGTGCTCACTGTAAGGCAAATTTTTATCCTCTCGACCGTCCGAAGAAATCACACTGAGGTCGGTTTTAAATCCGCAAAGTTTCTTAATAAGCGGAGAAAAGATAAAGTTTGCTCCACCACTACACTCAACACCAACTTTATAAATAAATTCTATTGCTTCTTGGAAAGTCACCTATACAATAAATTAAATTCTTAAAATTTATCCCATGCCTGGCAATGCTTACAAAAACCCAGTCACATAATGGCTTAAAACGCTATCCTATGACGAAACTGAAAACCTACTATCTATATTATATTTAAATTAAATAATATCTCACACTTGCTCTCACATCTCAAATAACCTCCCTTTATACCAAATCTCACGCTTACACATACTTGTACTCAACCACAAACTCTAAGTCTAGAAATGAATAACGCCTTAGGTACACATACATTCAATACCATACACATGCACTCACATATACATCACTCACTTGATACTTTAAAATATTGAAGAATATTTTTGCTTTCTTGACGTTTCTGATACACCTCCGATCCTCTGTACTAACTACCTAATAAATTAAATATTTATTAAAAGACGAGGGGAGCTGGAGATCCATAACACAGGCGGTTCTAAACCTTCCTAGCATGGGCTCCAGTTCTCTCCACACCTAGATTTAAATAGTATTCTACAGCAATATATCAAAAGGTAGACACGTTATACGCGAACATTATTGTATTTTAAAATGGCGCATGTAGTAATATATCTACGTAAAAAAGAGAACAATGATACCTGTCGTTAGAAAGAGATGAATATATCTTATATATCTTAAAAGATATATGCATTGTTGCGAAATACGTATAGCAGTGACGCGAGAACGTGGCCAACTGAATGCGAGTTGGGCAATTACCTTACTTTCGTATTGCCATTCTAGAGCGTGTGCGACGTATATATAACTGTAAAAACATATTAGGTATTCTTTTACTAATTATTAAGTTAGAATAATTATAATTGTAACACTAACATATAAAAGAGAAACTAAAAAATATGAGTTATTATATATGTAACATTTCCGAATTCCTGATGATATGAGGATAGCTTGCCTGCCAAAGGCATAATTATCATAGCAAATGCTGATAAACAAATGATGTCTTAAGAAGTTGACTTTCATTTAAACGGACAGCAAATGCAATACCTGGCCTGCCTGTTATAAAAAAATTATATTAATGCTTGAATATGAAGAGAATCGCTGGTGAGAACCTCGATTGCAGGAATAAAACAAGCCTCCAAGGGGTTATTAGTCTTTGGTCTACTGTAAGCAGTAATAGCCTAGTAAATAAAGAACCAGCTTATTAACTGGATAATCCTGGTTCGAATACTGTCGGGTCGGGCCCACGTACCACTAAATTAGTGTTTCGAATTATATATTATCCTTAGCTCAGTGATAAGTAAAATATCACGAAGAATATAAAAGTTAAGATAAGAAAAGACATGCTCCGTTGGTTCGGACATGTAGAAAGAATGCAGGACGAAAGAATGACGAAACAGATATACAATGCAAAAGTGGAAGGATGTAGGAGCCGACGAAGACCGAGACTAACCTACCATGACCAAATTGGTCGTGTTTTACCAGAAGGTGATGTCAGGAGCCCCAGAGACCGGCAAGCGTGCATGAAAAGAGCTATGAATATCACAGAAGCGAGTGAAGTATGTAAGGAACGCGTCTTATGGCGTTCGGTTCTCTCTGCCTACTCCGCAAGGGACCTAGCGTGAAGATATACATACATATACATCGCGAAGAAACCCGAGCGTTCAAGAAATTACATTTCGAAAACTAAGAAAGGTATGTTTCTTAGTATTTAGTAATTTAAATTTATTAAATTTGTCAGATAACATCTAACAATATTTGCTATAGTGATATTCGTAACTTCCTCAGAATGGAAAAGGAAGTCACCACTTTTACGAATGTAATAAAAGCACCTAGACATATGCACTCATCTCCTACAACGTCACAAATGTGCTTGCGTGGTTTGAAATAGCCGGATACACGGTTTACAATACAACGTGTTCATAATAGCGTCGTTGTTAAAACACGCCCGCTGACAGAGAACGTTGGAAGGTCAAACGAAATTTGTGGGCAAATCATTAGAAGGTTAGAAACTAACAAAGTTATCTTTGTTGGCAACCTGGTTTATCACCGTGTAACGCGTGCCTTAAACATTCATAGAAGTGACGACTTGTATTTTTGTATATTAGTAAATGTAATCCAACAAATTTAAGAATTTTACCAAGTTAGTAAATTAGAGATGTCAATTTTTTTTTGCCCCTCATTTGCTAGAAAAACATTGTAACTACATCAAATTTTGAATTTTCCAATCTCATAACATTGTGTGTAAAATAAACGCGGCCCATACGCGAGTTCTGAAGACAATAAAGTTGTGTGGGAAAACTTCTTGGCAGTAAAAACCTGAGCCAGAAGGCACAACTCGCTATACACAATGCAATTGCATGCATTAGTCCCAACGCTAACTTATGGAAGCGAGAGCTGGGTATGGCAGAAAGAGTATGAAAGTAGAATAAACGCGGTCGAAATGCGAGCGCTGCGCAAAATTTGTGGCGTAAGGCTTGTAGACCGTATTCGCAATGATGATGTTAGAAACAGAGTTGGTCTGATAGAGAGCGTCGGTGTTAAAATAAGAAGAGGCATGCTCCGTTGGTTCGGACATGTAGAAAGAATGCAAGATGAAAGAATGACGAAGCAGATATACAATGCAAAAGTGGAAGGATGTAGGAGCCGGGGAAGGCCAAGACTTACCTACCATGACCAAATTGGTCGTGTTCTATCAGGAGGTGATGTCAGGAGCCCTAGAAACCGGCGAGCATGCATGAGAAGAGCAATGAATGTTAAAGAAGCGAGTGAGATATGTAAGGATCGAGTCACGTGGCGCTCGGTTCTCTCTGCCTACCCCGCAAGGGATTTGGCGTGAAGTTATAGATAGATAGATAGATAAACATGTGGCATTGCTTGCAACGTGTAGCCGCAAATGGCAGTGGCAATTTGTAATAGAAGTCACAACAAAGACAATTGGTTAGCAACCTGGTTTGTCACCTTGTAGCGCACTCTTAAAGCAATGACGGACCAATACGGGCATTTCACCAGTGTTCCCCACCGGGCTTTCTTCATACCCCCAAATTCATCACCAGCGGCCTCTTTACGTGGCGAGATCTGTACTAGTTTGAAAATAGCACGGTGTTATATTTACGTGCAGGTGAGTTTGACGGGTACTTATAGTGTATAATTGCGACGGGATATTGAGATGACCCCATTTTCTATACCTATTTTATTATTATCCTTCCAATATAATTGTAATATTGACCTATCTCTTTGTTTGCCGTGTCGTGTGCTTGGCACCGATTCACCAATTTCCCGCCGTCGAATTGACGTAACGTGTAGGGCTACGAAATATTAAACTTCAATTTCTTTATTTTATTTTATAATTGAGTTTCAGTAGAGTAATCTATGTCACATAGATATTTGGTTTAAGAGTGTAAATTTGATAATACCGGACCGCTCTGGGAGTTTGAATTATCGATTTTTCAAGTAGATTTAAAATAATGTATTATAGCAACTATCTTACTTTTATTGTTTCACTTTAAAATATTTAAGTAATGACTTCTTATTGTCTAGAAGCAAAGTTGTCGAATTTCGTAGCTATTGAGCATGGATATACACTCTGACATTCCACAAGGTTCTCTCTAAATATCCAACGCTATAATTTTGTTGTATGTCAAAGATATGTTCGTCATTGTTGGCATGTACCGACGATTGCTTATATTTACAGTCCCCGATTTTATGTAGACGATAGTGCCAAGACGGAAATGTAGGCTTATCTAAATTCGTGAATACTGTGATACCAATATCTGATCAGGCAGGTCGTATACATTATTTCGCTTTTATCTATCTATCTATAACTTCACACCAAATCCCTTGCGGGGTGGGCAAAGAGAACCGAGCGCCATGTGACTTGACTCCTTACATACCTCACTCGCTTTTTTAACATTCATTGCTGTTCTCGTGCACGCTCACCGATTTCTAAGACTCCTGACGTCACCTTCTGATAGAACACGACTAATTCGGTCTTTTTATTTTTTACCGACGCTCTCCGACGATCCAAATTAAATTTTATGTTATAAATACGAGTAGACTAGTTTCAAATAACTATTATAAATATTTTGCACGCTTGCATGCGAGCTGAATACACTGCACTTATAAATACTTGTAACATCAATCTGTACTGTATTCTGCAAATAAAGAATTTGTATTTGTATATCTCTTTCAGACCAACTCTGTTTCTAACATCATCATTGCGAATACGGTCTACAAGCGTTACGCCACAAATTTTGCTTTACGCCCGCATTTTGAATGCTATTTATTTCTATTTTAGTGATATAAAAAGAATATACTGACTTTTTTCTCAAAACTGTAGACCTATTCGGTTTCGGAAAAGAAAAAGAGCCGGACAGGAGGCTTAAGTTAGAAGTAAAGAAATTAGGTAGGCACCAAAACTATACTGTAGGTTATGGTAAAGACTTTTACTGTATATGTCTCAAGTCTTACAGCACTTGGTGAATACCAGTCTCGGCTGGGCCGGCTGGGGAGATCGAATTGCCTGAACAACTAACTAACCTAACACTTAAAACCCATCACACCTAAGTAGAGACACATACTTACTTGCCAATTTCAATTATTGAACTATAGATTACGTATGTCGCCCATTGCTTTCTATAATGATTTCGCTCGCTCTTGTCGGGAAATCCACCCGAACACATTTGAACTGGCACACGTTGTTATCTACTATGTGTTTCCAGAGGAGCTTTAGATTGGAGAACTCCTTGCTAACTTCAAAAAAGGCAGATGATAACTCTATAGAGTTTAAACCACATGAGTCATTGAGTTTCAGGCATTGGAAAGCAGTTTATTTATAGCTTGCCGCATTTATTTCACGATTAATCAGTAGAGCACTGTTCTGTTGTTTGTTTTATACAAACGTAATCCTTAAACTAAAGTATACTTTAATATTCCTTCATTAACTTTGCTCATAATATAGCTTCATTATATACTAGCTTCACAATTTGAACGTAAAGCACAACATATGTACTTCACCATACCCACGAATAACTTTTTTTATTAAAGCTATAAGTGTGTGAACATTGTAAAATGCTTCTTTGTTTCAAACTTAATAACCTATAGTTTCAAAAATAAAAACCAAGCAAAAACCGATATACAGTCATGATTTACCTGTATATTGGCTTGATATAATTTATAGTATTTAACAATCATTTATTATGGAAGATAAATCATAACTGTACTCGTATATCGATTTTTCCTCGGCTTTCACTTTTCAATTTATGAAACTGAACATTTATACTATCTGTGCCATAAGAATTCTATCTTTTTACAAAAATACGAGTATTAACATATTTTTTCTAGTCAATTATTAACACCATATCCATTAAAATTATCAAAATATTACATTACAATCCATTAATTGTTACCTTAAAGTAGTATTTCTCTTCGAATGACATTATAATTATCTCAGTAGCTCAATTGAGTTTTAATGAATTTATTTACAAACTAGCTACTCGATCCAGCTTCGCACGGGTGATCCAATCGTTACCAAACTTCACAGGATCACCTGCTGGGCTAACCTGAAGATTCACTGAAAATTTCATCAAAATCTGCCCAGCCGTTTTTGAGTCCATAGAGGGCATACAGACAAACATTCATTTTTTTATATATAGATTTTAAGAAGGAGGACAAAATTAGAAATTAGTACACTGTAGGATTCAAGACATACTTTCTTTAGCCGTCAATGAATATTTTCTTACTTATTTGTATTTTATATAAAGTTTTTCATTTAATCTTTTTGTTTATTCTTTTCTAAATGAGTGTAAATATATTTTGTACGTAACACGGTATGGGCGGTACAGAAATAACAAGCTTGAATCATTAAAGCCTTGGGCCTCCGACTCCTAAATAGCCTCTCCTTTGTAATTCCCACTCTACCACCGTTAACTATTATTATTTCCTATGGCATGGCTTTCTGTCGCTCAGGAAACAATACCTTTTAATTTATATATTGAAATATTTTTCGAAAAAGCAAACTTGAATATAGAAAATTTGGCTGTTTTAATATGTTTTTATTCTCTGTTAATACAGAGCTGGGGCTCTTGTAGCAAGTTACGCAAAATGTTACGCACTAGAGATAAATAAATTAAAGAACAAAATAATTATTGTCTTTTATTTATTTATAAGAATTGCAATAGTCTTTCAAACGTGAATTTATTTGTAACATAATATTATTACTTTATGAAACATTATGGCTTAGATGATTCGGACATTTAGAAAGAATAATTCATTCATTCAAAAGAGTTACGATAGAAGTGTATCGAGCAAGAGTGAATGGAAATATAGACGCACACATATAGATCAAAAATTGGTGATGTGCTGAAAAAAGGCCAAATCAAAAGCATGTAAAACTGGAAAGCATGCATGAAGATGTTGATAGTGTGGAAGAAACGAGAGAGGTATGTTTGGATCGGTGCACTTTGCGTTCTATAGTCCCTGCCTGCCCAATGGGTGTCAGGTATGATGATATATATGTACCAAGTGTAATCAGGATAGCGAAATGTAGTCCAATATTTGCCAAAGCTTATAGGGTTTTAATGTATTAACTACATACTAAAATGTGGTGATATGTGTGACCCAATAGTCTTTTTCAAATATCTAAAGTGAAAAAATATATAAAGTACTATGCACTCTTTTAGTGTTTATTTCATAAAAACGAATGTATGTATTCTACAGGACAACAAAATGTTCGTCTTCGTATATGTAATACCATCCAAAAATTTAAGAATCTTAATTATTGCGGCATTGTTGTCGTCGTGATGTGATGATGAAGTGTGTTGATGGCTGGTAATTCTTTAATGAGGTATTATATATTTATATATTATTTAATTAGAAGGTAATTTTTGCAGTATAACTACTATCGTATCACGTCGGTGAAGTTGTAAATAGATATATAATTTACGACTTGTAACTTGAATCTATATTACGATTTAAATCTCAGGTAAATAATATAAAACAATATGGATAAAACATTAGGACTTATCAAAGGAATTTAAATATCATATATATTTAAATGCCATGTATATATTATTCTTTGGCTGTGAGCAGCTGGCTATTGCCCATTTTTAAGAGGGATAGGGCACCTTCACCTCACAGAATTTCGCTGACAATTAACAACTCTCTGGATAGTTGTTATGTTCCTGCGAGTGAATGGGGTATATTACTATACTCCAAAGGAGTTTCTGCATTAGCAACAATGTATTCCAAGCGTTCATAGGCTAGGTTTACATCAGGCGGGCCGTATGCTTGTACTACTCCCGAAAAAATTGGCACGGATTATCCATTTTGCTATTATAGATATTTTTAAAGTTGTACATAAAATTATCAATTATATACCTGCTTACAATCTAACAATCTAACTCAAACAACAATTCGTGTTATAAAGCCAAACACCAACAGCAAACTGAAAGAAACCATCCTACACAAACAATATGCGTTTACTCGTAAACCCCTTCACAAACTTTCCGCAGGAAATAAGAAGCAAGCACTTGAAATAAAAAAGGCAAAAGGTTCAGTAAGAGCTCAGTCAAAGCCAACTAAAATGTCAGCGACGGAAATAACATAAGTATAGTTCGTTGAATATTATGATAAGAGGCGCGGAAATGACATATCAGGGCTCGACACGGGAGAAATGGACCCTCTGCCTCTCGCACGCACATTTTTAGTTTATCCTGAAAATGAGATTAGATTTTCTAAAAAGAGTCTGTATTGAAGAAGAAAATGAGTAACGAACATATTATTGCAATGCACAATATATTCTAATCTCTCTACGAAATTAAAATTGACGAAAATATCGTGATATATGATAAAGTTACAGGCAATTTGTAATTTGTCTTCATATTACACCGTTTGTCCACAAGTATGAAACTACTATGAAATAGTTACCTTACTCTGTAAATTGCAATACAAGAAGTATTGCCATGGGTTGCTAAGGCAGTGATTCTGCACCAGTTTCTTGGTGATCATACTTATTTCGATGGGCAATCCTACAAGAAAATATTATTTACCCTTGCAATTCGTGGTGGTAATTAGTCGAATTTTGTTTTATTAAATTCATAACCTACTTTACTATTATTGACCACCCTAAGCTGGGAGCTCCGCAGAGAGGTCGCCGCGCTGAGTCACTTTTACCGACTGTATCATGGTGAATGTTCGGAGGAACTCTACAGCCTTATTCCTCCTTCCCCGTTCAAGTACCGGAACTACCGTCCATCTCAGCGTGCACATTCTCACACAGTCGAGAATATTATCCCATTGCCTCGCACAAAAACGTTTAGTCAATCCTTTTTGTGCCGAACCGCTGACCGGTGAAATAAACTATCCGGCGGTGTGTTTCCGGCTCCACACGTGTTCGACATTGAGTTCTCCAAGAGGAATGTAAAGAGGTACCTTCAAGGCCGGCATAGTAGACGCGACGAGATGACATGAAGTGCATGGTATTTTGAGGCTTCTATTCCTGAACACCAGAGTCCTGCGGCCCACCAAGTAGGCCCTGGCTGTCACATGCCGTGTCCCCAATAAAAAAAAAAAAATACTCGTCATGCACTGGAGATTCATTTGTAAATCGACAGGGTTACACACAATACAACACAATAACATAATCATATCCCGCGCATATCCCGGTATCCGGCGAGAACCGCTTTTTCTAATTTCATTCTTTTTCCTCATCTTCTAAGGGTTGTATCGTGATGTGTAACAGCCTTATCTTTATCATACCTTTCTCAAGAATTGAACTATCAAATGCAATAATAAATTTTCAAATCTGACTAGCAGTTTCAGTGATTTCAAAAAAACTCTTTTACTTTATATATTAGTATAGATATAACAATATCTATCTATCTATCTATAACTTAACGCCAAATCCCTTACGGGGTAGGCAGAGAGTACCGAGCGCCACGTGACTCGATCCTTACATACCTCACTCGCTTCTTTAACATTCATTGCTCTTTTCATGCATGCTTTTCTAGGGCTCCTGACATCACCTTCTGATAGAACACGACCAATTTGATCATGGTAGGTAAGTCTTGGCCTTCCTCGGCTCCTACATCCTTCCACTTTTGCATTGTATATATGACAATCTCGGATATAACACGTGGAGACTCAAAGAGCATAGTTCGATGTATTCAGAATGATAAGTGGCCATGAGTGAGTGCATAATTAAATTTTATAAAACTAAACTAACTGAACTGAACTACCTATTAACTGCGTGCACATCTAAGTTACTGTACCTGGTTTAGTCACCTTACTTGTGATAGTTTGCCACCGGAGTGATAAATGAAGGAAAACAAATGTTACTAAGAAAATATTGATGCAATTTATTATAAACTGTCATATATATTTGTCGTCTATTACCCTACATATATTATAAAACAAAGTCCAGGAACAGACAAACAGAGAGACGCAGCGTGGTCTCTCTGTATGTCTGTTCGCGATAAACTCAAATACTACTGAACGGATTTTCATGCAGTTTTCACCAATTGACAGAGTGATTCTTGATGAAGGTTTAGGTGTACAATTTGTTAAGGTTTTGTGTAAATCGGTTTTAATATAACAATAATTGTTAAAAATGTCAATTAAAAACATATAGGATAATATGCTCTACTACCCACGCGAAGTCGGGGCGGGGCGCTAGTATAAGATAAAATAGAGAAAATAACAATTGATACACCTAACGTCCTTAATACCTTAACGTCAAAATCACACTCGCGAAAGTAACATTGCCGTGTACACAGTCGTAATATGACAAGATGCAGGAAAATGACATATCGGGCCTCACGTGCGAGAAGCGTGCCATGTCTGGCGTGTTACATCTGCCAAGTACCGTGACACTATTGTCACACATTGCAGTCTATTGCTATTAGCATGATACAGACTTCCGACTGGATAAAATGATTAATGTCCACGATGCCCTGGTAGAAACATAATGGCTACGATTCCCTGGTAGAAACATAATGGCTACGATTCCCTGGTAGAAACATAATGGCTACGATTCCCTGGTAGATACATAATGGCTACACAATTTTGTGTACGATCACTCTGAACAAAGGAGTGAAATCTTAACGGAATAAGTGCCCGTACGCTAGTTTTGTTATCCGAGTGACTCACCAGCATGAACGTAATATGCAACATCAAACTCATCAGTGTAGTTCAGTGCTACTTCGGTACCTATAGTTTGACTTAAGTACCCATCTGAAGCACTCACAAATAAGTTGAAATAGGGGCTATGAGCAGGAGGATCCCAACTAAAGAAACCCAGCGGCTACCTGGTGGCTATACCTATCCACTACAAGAGTGTTCATTCGTATCAGCTTCCTATGGACATTTGGAACACCAGGAGTGTCACTCTTTCGTTGCCGACCCTGTAAGAACCTCTTCACGCCTTTCTTGAAGAACCCCATACTGTAGTCCCTTGGAAAAACCTTGGCAGGGAGCTCATTAGTATTTATTATTCTTAGGTATATATAGTTAAGTGTATGTTCTTTATAGGGTCGATTCATATTTCATTTTAATCTTATTCTTGTTCATTTTAATAATTTTATTTATGGAAGTGAAAGCTGGGTATGGCAGAGAGAGCATGAAAGTAGAATAAATGCGGAGATGAGAGCATTGCACAAAATTTGTGTCGTAACTGTGTGCTGACTGCGTTCGTAATGATGACGTAAGAAAGACAGTTGGGCTGAAAGAGAGTGTCGGTGTTAATATAAGAAAAGGCATGTTTCGTTGGTTCGGACATGTAGAAAGAATGCAGAATGAAAGAATGACGAAACACATATACAAGACCAAGACTAACCTACCATGATGAAATTAGTTGTATTTTATCAGAAGGTGATGTCAAGAGTCCTGAAAACTGGCGAGGGTGCATGAAAAGAGTCATGAATGTTAAAAAAGCGAGTGAAGAGTGTAAGGACCGCGCTTATGGCGCTCGGTACACTCTGCCTACCCCGCAAGGGATATGGCGTGAAGTTGTAGATAGATAGATGTACTTAAAAAAAATACAGTATAATAACTCAAACAAACAGGTAAAAGATAAGTAACTCAGAGTCAAACGAAATGTCACACGCGGAAATAACATTACCGTATAGTTCGTTGAACGTGACATGACGCACGGAAATGACGCATCGGCGCTCGACGGGCGAGAAATGTGCCATGTCGTACGAATACGTCTGCTAAGTACCGTGAGACTATTGTCACGGGGACCAGATGTCTCGAATGACAGAGGATCGTTAAATTCACAAATTTTATGCTGACTTGCGAAAGGGCCCGCGAATTACAGTCCCAATTTGAAATACGAAGAGAATTTAATTCCATGTCTGTTTTAGACGTAGGCTTTTGCCTTTTTGCTCCAGCTGTAACAATCATATCTTTGTATGTATTCGTGTAAATATTAATTTTCAGGGAATTGATTGTTAAAGATATAAAAAAATCTACTGTACCTTACATAGGTTGAGTTAATAAAATACACTAAAGAATATGAAAAGAATGCTGCATGAAATAATGACATGAAAAAACGCGGAAATCAGAAGGATATAGACGCTAAGGTAGGCTAAGACTCACTCATCATGAATTAATAGTGTTTTCATCAGAAATAGACATCAGGAGCCAATAAAATTAGCGCATGAAAAGACCAATAAATATTAAGACAATGAAAAGACCAACGAATGTGTCGTCCATAGCGTAGAACGTATTTTCCGTCAGACGTAGTGTACAAAATGAGCTTTTCATAAATTTAAGATTTCGCAAAAAATTCAAGCTGCGTACCTACTGATTGTATTGCAAACGGTCATAGGCTACAGTAATAATTTACCTTAGGTGGATCGTATGCTGATACGACTCCTGAAGTTGTATATAAAAAAACCTCATTGGTTTTTTCATGGAACAAAACAACAATACCAGCGAAAGTCCAGTGGATAAAGAAACGACCTACTGACCAACTGATCCACGGTTCGAATCCTGCAGCACCAAACTCTTTTTTTTCGAATTTATTTACGTATTTGTAAATGTCACCTGCTCGTGAAGGAAAACATCGCGTGGAACTCGCACGTTTCGAACGTGACGTGTGTCACCTATGAAATGTTTGGTTTTTCCTCTCTGGGTGGTGGAGGTCAGGATCACCAAATCCTTAGACTTAGATAGTGAACCCCGCCAATCCTGATGAATATGGAAACAGAAACGAACGAAACGGAAAACAACAATGAAATTAATTAAAATAATTCTGTTCATTTAATAGAACGAATTAATAAATAATTTTGTGACAGTCGGCAGTAATTTCTGATACGAATGAAAATTCGAATGATTATGTACAAATTAAATATATTTTCACAGTAGGCAGCTGTTAATCATAATTACCTCACATTTTCTTCTGGAATTTTCTTTGTTTAGTAAATTAAATTACAAGTTGATAATGCAATATAAGAATATTGCATTATCAACTTGTAATTTAATGTACTTTCTTTATTTAGTACATTAAATTACGAGTTGATAATGCAATATAAAAATATTTATGATTTATAAAATTTGGTTGCTTTCGTATTTTCAATAATAACACAAGCAATACCTTTTCAGGGATATCTACTAAACATTCATTTGTTTATATTGATACATTTTTTAATCAGAAAGAAAGTGTGATATTTGAATTTTATATTGAAAAGAAATGTTATCTTTGATTTTATAAAATTGCTTCTGAAGATGAATCTTAATCATATTACACATTCCGTGACTGCTATTAGAGTAAATATCCTACTAATATTATAAATGCGAAAGTTTGTATGTATGGATGGATGTTTGTTGCTCTTTCACGCTTCACACGGCTGAACGGATTTGAATGAAATTTGGCACGTAGATAGATTATGATCTGTATTAAGACATCGGCTACGTTATTTGACTCCACGCGGGCGGAGCCGCGGGCAGCAGCTAGTCGTCTATATAAAGAAAAACCTTCACGTAACTTGGCACGGAGGTAAGCTAAAGCGAAATAAGCTAAAGAACCAAGGTTAGACCTTGGTTCTTTAGCTTATTTCTTCATTAACATTATTGATTGTCAATATTAGTTTGTAGTTAATCCTTAACATCATACAAATTTTTCGACCCATTCAATAAACCATATTTACAAAACTAATAAGAAATAAATATACATTTAGTGAAATTTTTATTCAGTAAAACCAACTTTGAGTTCCACCATGTTTTAGTGCACGTTAAGGCTTCGGTCCCAACTATTTTCGGCAGATAATAGTCGTTAAAATTAAAAGAGTAACGAAACGAAAGCTCCGCTGGAGAAGTATCTCCGTGTCACAGAATCCCACAGTCAAATAACAACTCCCTGGAAGCTTGTTGTATTCCTGTTAGTGAGGTTACTAGAAAACTCATGAAAAGATGCTATGCTATCAACTGTGGTAGGTCTTTGCGTTACAACCGTAATCAATTCACATACGAACAGTATACTACTATGTCTCCCTAAGTTGTGTATAAAAATATATTTTGTATTTTCGTGATATAAAACAATAACAAAATGAATTAAAATAATTCTGTTCATTTAATAAAACAAATTAATAAATAATGGCCTGTGACAGTAGGCAGTAATTTTCGACACGAATGAAAATTCGAATGATTATTTTGAATTATGTATCATGTAACATATTTCTACAGCAGCTATCAATTTTAATAGGCCCAAATTTCACGTCGATTTTAATTGTTTAGTAAATTCAATTACAAAAAATAATAAATTTGTATATAAACTGATGATGTTAAGAAACAAAAGTATGTCACATTAATGAGCTGAAATAAGATGATGCAATATGGCGACTATAACATGAAATATATTTTTAACCGACTTGTATAAGCGACAGATATGACCGGAAAAGTTTCTTTTTTTTATACAACGTCGGAAGGCATACAAGCATACCGCCCACCTGATGTATAGCAGGTACCGTAACCTATTAAAGCTTGTAATATATTAAGTATCACTTGCGCGATGCCTCCTCTGCTGCTTACACAGCAACTCCTTTGGAGCTTACTGGTAACCTCACCCACAAGCAGGAACACAACAACCCTCTAAGGAGTTGTTATTTAGCTGTAGATTTCTGTGAGATAGAAGTACTTCCCCAGACTTCCACAGCTGCATTGATTCGCCCTACCTCTCTCAAAACATCCAAGCCACGACAAGCAGACATGTTCACGCACACAAATGTTTGCCTTGTGTGGGAATCGAATCCACGAGCGTTCGTGTCAAAGTCGCATCATTCACGTCTAAACCACCGAGCTCGTCATTTTTTATGGACGTTCATCTACGAGTATTACTAAAAAGGTAAGCGGTGATAGCAAGTGGATAAAGAACCAGCCGGTTAACCATCTGGTTCTGGTTCTGGAATCCAGGTGTGGGCATGTACACTCATATTTTCGGATATATGTACATATTCGTAATTATCACTTACAAATATATACATTAAAAGTGATGGAAACGTTGACGAAGAAAACGATTGTTCCGATTCGTATGATTAAAAACCTAAGTTTTATTTATTTGGACTTTATCTCACGGCATGTTGAATGAACTACAGTATTATTCTTTATACTACAAGCAATCACAGTCGTTTCAATAACCAGTGATTACTGTAGGTAGTGTGCATATAAGCTTCCTCCCTCTAACACGAAAAACACTAAAGATCTGTGGGGTCTATCTGTCAAAACCATATCTTCTATTATTATTTCAATCGCTCCACATTTAGCTACAATTTTCAATTGTTGTGTGGCATCTGGTGTATTTCCTGACTTGATGAAACATAGTAAAATCATTCCATTATTTAAATCTGGTGATAGTTCGGACCCTTCGAATTTTCGACCTGTTTCCATACTGCCCATTCTCAGTAAAATTTTTGAAAAACTAATGCTTAGCCAGTTGCTCAGACATTTCAATACACATAATTTGCTTCATAGGAGACAGTTCGGATTTACGAGAGGTTGTTCAACTATAGACGCAGGGATTCATTTGCTTAAAAGTATATTCGCGGCATGGGAAGGTTCGCAAGATGCCTTGGGAATTTTCTGTGATCTGTCTAAAGCGTTTGACTGCGTGCACCATGACACTCTTGTCAGAAAATTACACCACTACGGTATCAGGAACAAGGCTCTCGAACTTCTGTCTTCTTATCTGGGCAATAGGATACAGAAGGTCGATGTTAATGGTAAGAGATCTTCGGGGTCCCCTGTAGTTATGGGAGTCCCACAGGGGTCAATTCTAGGTCCATTCTTATTTTTAGTATATATAAATGACTTACCTTATTATGTAAAGGATAAACATGAGATTGTATTGTTTGCGGATGATACCTCTTTGACATTCAAAATTAATAGACAGTTAGATAATTATGACGAAGTTAACGATGCTCTCTCTAAAGTTATGCATTGGTTTAATGTTAATAATCTGCTTTTAAATGATAAAAAGACAAAAGTAATTAAGTTCTCAACACCTAATGTAAGACAGGTGACTACCAATGTCAATGTTAATGGAACTAATTTAGCCCCTGTGGAGACAACTGTGTTCTTGGGTATAACAATTGACTCCAAACTACAATGGGGCCCACAAATTGAAAAATTATCAGGAAAACTAAGTTCTGCAGCCTATGCAGTGAAAACTATTAGACGGCTCACTGATGTTGATACGGCTAGAATAGTTTATTTCAGCTACTTTCATAGTATTATGTCATATGGAATTCTTCTTTGGGGTAACTCCGCGGACATTAACACCATCTTTTTATTGCAAAAGAGAGCCATAAGAGCTATCTACAAACTTGGTCCCCGGGAGAGCCTTAAAGAAAAATTCAAAGAAATAAATATTTTAACAGTCGCATCGCAATATATATATGAAAATCTTTTGTATGTCCATAAAAACATAGACTCATTTTGTAAAAAGAGTGATACTCATAATATAAATACTAGATATAAGCATAATCTTGTGTTACATGCAAGCCGTCTCCACAAAATAAGTAATTCTTTTATGGGGCAATGTATACGGTTCTATAACAAACTTCCCAGCAATATAAGAGAATTGTCAATAAACAAATTTAAAACTACTATTAAAGCCAAAATGTGTAGCAGGGCATATTATAAAGTATCTGACTATATTAATGATAAAAATGCCTGGGATTGAGTCGATCCAATTGTAATGTAATTAATAAATTATGTAAATTTGTTTGGATACCAAAAGAGGGATGCCTGAGTTTTTTGGCAGTATTTTTATCAGTGCTCACCTAGTCATGAACTGCACGGTAGGGAAAAAAATTGTGACGATTCCAAACAAATGTAGCCATTTTTACGGAATAAAAAGATTTTGACTTTGACTTTGACTTCCCTATAATTGTACAGATTATTACGACCATAACCAGAGCAATAATAATTTGCTTCATAAGAAGTGCAGTAAATATCGGTTTGCATGTAACATGGACAGTTGCTTCCTCTTTCGCTACGGGTTTTCGAAATACTCCAGCTATGATATTTGAAATTGTATCATATACTTGAGAATTTTTCTCTAACTAGACAATCATAGTAGAATTTTCAGGAAAAAAACACGCAAGTCTTGTTAAAATTCACGTAGCATAGCTTATAATGAGAGTGGGTTCATTATTTATATGTCCCGGCCTAGTGTTTTGTCGTATCTTATTTTAGTTACATCCCTAGACTAAAGTTATCACACAAGACTACGCCGGTATAGAAACCACTGAGACAACATTTGATTACAGACGAAATTTAAGAAAATGTATACAATATAGTTTACGAATTTTTAAATGTATTTTTTATATTACGTCGGGAGCCATACAAGCTTACGACCCACCTGATGCATAGCGGGTATCGTAGCCTGTTAACGCATGAGATATATTAAGTATCACTCGCGCGATGCCTCCTCTGCGACTTCTTGGGAGCTTACTGGCGACCACACTCACACACAGAGATACAACAACCCTCTAGGGAGTTGTTATTTTTGTTATTTGGCTGCGGTTTTCTGTGGAGGTACTTCCCCAGACGGGCTGCTTTGATGCGGCCTACCTCACTTAAACATCCAGACCAAGACAAACAGACATGTTTACGCACACAAATGTTTGTCTTGTGTGGGAATTGAACCCACGAGCGTTGGTGTCAAAGTCGCGTCATTCTCGACTGAGCCACCGACCTCGTCACATAAATGGTTCAATGTCATGTATTTAGAGTCAGGGCCAACCTCACCTGTACCACGTATATGTGAGGCTCATCTAAATTTATTGCAGGCGAAAGTTAGGCAGGGCAGAACAAAACCACCCAACTCGTGTGTTTCTGCAAGCGTATAAGGTAATCGGAATGCTTCTGAAAATTGCTGTATTTGCAGAGGACATAGCAACATGTGAACGCGATACTTCTTCTATTGCAAGTGGTAATCGACTATAGTAATCATTTGTATATTAGCGTGTTCAAAAAACAGTTAAACAAAATTTATATATTAGTATAGATATACTTGTAGATATGAAAATCTATAACATTTTGGTTGTCGATTACGGCGACATCCGAGGAGATAATATTCTAGAAACAGAAAATATTAGGATTATTTTCAAAAGTAAAGTTAAAACATAACAAATTATTCTCGAACATTAAAAGACAAAGTATATTATAAAATACACCTAATAGACATGATAAAGGATCTTTTGAAGAATACCGGCCATTAGAGTAAATTACAAGTCGCAATAATTAAAATTTAAAAATAAATAACTTGTTATATTGTTGTGAAATGTCTCAGCAATACACTTTTTAAAAATGTACCGTGGACTTTCCAGGACTGTGCACCTGATCACAAGGCACGAACTACCCAAGCCTGCCTCAAAACCAATGTTCCGGACTTTATAAGAGCTGACCTCGCTTCGAGCAAGCCTTGTTCTCTTAAAACTGACCATAATTTGTAGTCTAAGAGGTTCAGAGCTGGGCCAGTCTTCAGTTCTTGTGAAGTTCGAAACGTTGGTTTCGAGCCAGGGTTTCGGCGAATTCTGGCTTTAACAGCATTAACAGCCTTTGTAGTTCTAAGAACACGCAATCGCCCGACCTTTTATGGTATTCAACAGAGGAAGTGTTGGTATATCTGTCCATAGTACGACATACGAACATACGGCTGATACCAAGCTTTTGAAGTGTCTTGAATATGACCGACGGCTCCATACACACTTTGTGTAAATAAATAAAACGGCGGGAAATCGAAAGAAGTTTTTAACATAATAAACTCGTCCCAAATAAAGTTGAAACAAAGAAAAATTTGTATGTAACAGTATTTATGACCAGACTAGTTACAACTAACTGCAGCCGGCAACTTCGCCCGCTCAAATACCGGTATCACGTGGCAACTGCTATTTCTACTTGTTTTCTTTTCCTCGCTCGCTTCTAAGGATTGTGTCATATTATTACCCATAACCTTCCTCAATAATTGGGCTATCATATGCAATAAATAGAATATTTCGAATACGACTAATACTTGTATATATTAGTGCGTTCAAAAACAGTTAAACAAATTTATATATTAGCATAGATATACTTGTAAATATGTAAATCTATAACATTTTAATTGTCGATTATTGCGACATCCGAGGAGATAATATTTTAGAAATAGAAAATTATAGAATTATTTTCAAATGTAATGTTAAAACATAATAACAAATTATTCTCGAACAATGAAAGACAAAGCATATTATAAAATACAGCTAATAGACATGATAAAGGATCTCTTGAAGAATACGGGCCATTAGAGTAAATTACAAGACCGGAAAAATAAAAATTAAAAATTAATAATTTGTTATATTTTTCTATAAAAATATTTTATCTTTATTTAAAGACGACGATGTAAACGAGTGATGAGCAATGCCTCCTAGTACTAGTCAAGACAATGGGTTCTGGATGGATTTTTTAATACAATGCATACAATCCAGCGGCCCAACAAGTGTAAAGTGATTATCGTAGCTTATATACGTCTGAATAAAGGGAGTATCACTCGCGTGTTCCCACCCTTGCTGCTAACACAGCAAGTTCTTGAGAGCTTACTGGTTAACATACTCACTCGCATTAACCCAAAACCCTTAAAATAATTTTATTATACGATTTCATAAAATCGGATTTGGTTCTTAATGTTTTCCGTGATATTATAGTATAGTTTAGTTTATAAAAAGAAAAACCTTCGCATACCTTGGCACGGAGATCCAACCTTGGTACTTTAGAGGTTATTATTGATTGCCAAAATGAGTTTGTACTTCTTTAACATTGACTTCGTACATTAATTTTGAGATCGGTCCAATAAACCAATAAAATAAGTAATGCTTACTACTCGTACTTATAAATTTTATTAGTTTTTCATCCTCATCCGGGATAAGTAATATCTTTGCACCCGTCGTTATGGGTGATAAGTCGCTATTTGCCCATTTTAAAACTACAACATGAGTTTTGAGTAAACCACACTCCATTTGAGTGCGACAACTTATCGTACTAGTTGCACAATAGTTTCAACTTCGCTCTCGTGGGCAATCGACAACATCGCACGAGTTGCAAATACTATTTTTTATTACGAATGCGGAACTATTCCGTCGTCCAAAATTGGGATCCAGGGGCGTTATTATTTTTTTTTTCGTCAATTTGCGTGCGCCAAGTTTACTTGTCGCACTCAAATGGAGTGTGGTTAACTCAAAACCCATGTTGTAATTTTAAAATAGGCAAATAGCGACTTCTCACCCGTAACAACAGGCGCAAAGATATTACTTATCCCGCATGAGTAATAAAATATACTATTTTTTTTTAATTATTTTATTTATTTATTTCTAGTTTACATTACTGAGTTTAATATAATAACTATTTCGCCAAACTGCACAGCAGTTTTTTGGCGAATATAATGCACTCACTTAAGAATTACATATAAGTATATAATACACTTACAGTTTTAACTAAGTAACTGATAAATGCATGTAACAACCGCTTACAAAAATTTATATGAATTGTGTAACATAATTTAAATTTCGAGGTTATCCACTAAATATTTCTTTAATTTTCTTTTAAAAGCTTGTTTACTTACACAGTCCTCCTCTGGGATATTATTAAAAATTCTAGGTATAATATATTTGCCATAGGTATAATATATTATTGGACCGGTCTCAAAACTTTGCACACATTTGGCGAAATTTGATGTCTATAAAATTCATTTTCGTTAAATGTGTGCACAATATCATCAATGCCTGTATTCGACATAGGCGTCCCCTCTATACTGCCACTCGTCTCGATCCTGAGCCACCTGTATCCATCGACGCCCTATAAAATTCCTGAGGTCGTTGCTCCATCTAATAGAGGTCATCCCACACTATGTGAACCAACACGGAGATGCGATTTGAGAAACTTTTTCCCTGGTGGTTGTCGGCTTTATCAGCATTATGGTCGGTCCATTGCCATTCCTGCTAGATTAACATTTGGGCTATGTCACTAACCTTAGTTCTAGTAAGAAAATCCTCATTTCTGATTCTATCATGCAGAAAAACCTGGCGCTACATCGCGTCATCTGTCAGCTTATTATTTAAACTATGCTCCCAATGGTGAAAAGACTCAAACCGTCGAGAAATTATAGCGCTAAAACACTACGCTTTGCTAAGTGAGGGGGTTCAACCTTCATGCGCTGTCAAGTGGTTTATGCTGGCAATATACATTGTTTGAAGAACGTCACCTGAATGCGTTGAGTTGGACGAGAAGATGTGTCAAAGCTACCCGAACACACAACGAGCTACACACATCAAAAGTGTCTAGGGATCAAGCATTTTTATGCGGATTTCTTGAGATTGAGATGTGGCTTTGTAATAAAAAAATATATAAAATATATAAACGTATACGACACTGGAGAACCCCTGGACGCCAACAGCGATTAAAATCCTGCCAGGAAGTCCATCCTTATAGTGGTGGAACCATCATGGTATGGGCGGGTATTTGGATCGGCGGAAGAACTGAGTTGATTTGGATCAGAGGCAACCTCAACGCTCAAATTTATGCTGAGACGATTGTATCAGACGTCATCGTTTCTCTACAAGTGCAAATCGGTCCCTTATTTCAGTTAATGCATGATAATGCACGACCGCACACCGCAAGAGTTGTAAGACAGACTCTCGCCGCAGCTAACATCAATGTCATGCCCTGGCCTGCTCAGTCGCCAGACTTGAACCCGATTGAGCATGCATGGGATATGCTACAGAGAAGAGCTCTGCCGAATATGGAGGGTATCCAGTCGCAAGAAGACCTTTTTTTGTTGTTGCAACGAACATGGGCGGCCATTCCACAGCGTGATTTGGATGAACTCATTTTGAGTATGCCAAACCGATGTTCTTGTGTTGTTAGTGTTCGCGGTAGAAACACGGATTATTAATTGTTTAAGTTACCCAATAAAATTTTAAAGAAAACTGTTATTTCAGTCTTTTTTTCGAACTTTAATGTTAGTGGTTCAAATGTCAAAAATCCCTTTATTATGAAAATGGCAAATTTCTTTATTAATGCAAAGGTGACTTAGTTTATCGTTACTGTAGACAAACGAAAACACTTTATTTGATGAATCCTTAAAGAAAATTTTAATTAATATCAATCAGGAGAAAAGTTATTGCAAAAATATATGTTGATCCCTAGACACTTTTGATGTGTGTATTAGATAATTAGAATTCTGTACTCAAAGAGTGCCAATGAAACCTTATTACGGAGACTATGCTATCTGCCCATCTGTCTTTCTGTTTATCTATCTGACTGTCTGTCCATCCGGCAGTCTCAGGGCTGTATCTATTAAATCGTACTTTACATAGACTCTTGCAATCTTCACAGAGCGTTTATAACTGAGCCACTATAATAATGAATATTATAGATTAAATTAAGGGATAAGGATTTGGCGTGAAGTTATAGATAGATAGATAGATTAAATAAATATATATAACGAAAACAAATGTCTCCTAAAAAACACACACATCTTTTATTCAATGAAAGTGTTTATTTGGCGTTATTTTTTATGCATTTTTAGGGAATACTTTCTCGTTTATTTGCTTGGTACAGCGAACGATACTGCACAATCAAAATCAAACACATTATGAATGTAATTATTTAGAATCTCTTAACTGGCAACCCTGGCAAAGAAGGGAATTGAAATGTCTCTAGCACGGTTGGCTTAGTTCAATAGAACTGCAACCAGTTTATAAAGGTTGCGAAACGTTTCGTTCCATAAATTGAATTTTCCAGACTTCACGCCTGTAAGACTGAGTAATGTAGTTTCCATTTTAATGTAAGAACTAATTAACTAGTATTGTTCTATGGTTGTGCTATAACAAATGTATTTGTTATATTTAAAATAAAATAAATAAAAAAATAAATATTGTCGGACAAATTACACAGCGCCATCTAGCCCCAAAGTAAGCGAAGCTTGTGTTATGGGTACTAGACAACTGATAAACATACATAAATACATTTTTTTTTTGTAAATACATACTTATTATATATAGAAAATACCCAGACCAAGACAAACAGACATGTTCATGCACACAAATGTTTGTATCGTGTGGGAATCGAACCCACGAGCGTTGGTGTCAAAGTAGCGTAACAGCGCGTTACACCACTGCGCCACCGAGCTCGTCAATTATTTATAGTGTAATTTAACCCTACGACCCTTAGGCATCGGCGAATATATATTTGGCTGCGCTTTTCTGTGATGTGGAGGTACTTTCCCAGATGAGCTGCTTTGATGCACCCAACCTCTCCTAAGAACATCCAGACCAAGACAGACAGACATGTTCATGCACACAAATATTTGTCCCGTGTGGTAATCGAACCCACGAGCGTATAAGATGATATGAATGTTAAAGATCCAAGCGAGGTGTGCAAGGTTCGAGTCTTATGACGTTCGTGTCTCTCCGCCTACCACGCAAGGGATCTTGCTTCAAGATATACATACACACAACTGTTTTTATTTATATTCTTTAATATTTTGCAGGTACGTTTTTATATCACTGAAAATGATTAATTTTATTTTTTAACTACTAGTAAACTAAAAATATATGAGGATCAATGATAGCATTGTGTATAAGAACCAGCTAATTACACGTGGACTGTGGTTCGAATCTTGATGTCAGCTTGTACCACTAATATATATATGTTCATGTTTTCGGACTTATGTACAAATTTGTAATTATCGTAAAGGAAGACATCGTGAGGAAACCTACACATCCAAGAAATTATATTTCGAAAGACATGGAACCTAACCTAAGCTAAATCTGGTTTGTAGAGGTCAGTAGGTATCTTCGCCAATTATTTATGCTTAGGTAGCGGATTCCGTCAATCCTAATAAATGTATATGGGTATCATCAAGATTTGTTGTTATGCAAAATTTTAAGCTTCTACATTACTATTTTTATAGAAAAAAAGGTTATTCTATAAAATGGGTAATATTATAAACTTAAATTAGCAGTAGTACGAACGGGTACGGGAATAATTATTGTTTGCCGCCATTGCTACTTTAATACCAAGGCTGCAGGTTCGATTCCCACACAGGACAAATATTTACGTGCATGAATATGTCTGTTTGTGTTTGTCTGGGAAGTACCTCCACCTCAAGGAAAATTATAGCCCTACAGGGGTTGTAGTATTCCTACGAATGAGTGAGAATACCAGTAAACTCCTAAGGAGTTGCTGTGTTAGCAGCAGGAATGGCAGGCTGCACAAAGATATAATACAATTATTATTTCTTCATACACCCTTAACATTTCTCCAGCCATGTTTAACACAATTTATATTATTCTTTCGAAACTGATTTACAATGCATCTGGAAGGATGTAGGAGGAGCCTAGAAAAGCCAAAACTCACCTATCAAGACCAAATTGGTCTCGCTTTTGTCGTAAGGTCATGTTAGAAGCCTTAGAAAATAGCGAACGTGGAGCGTAAGGACCGTGTCTTATGGCGCTCCGTTCTCTCTGCCTCTCAAGACCCTGTCATGAAAACATCCATACATACATGTTGTTCTTTTTTTATACAATATCGGGAGGCATACAAGCATACTACTCACCTGATGTAAAGCGATTACGGTATCTATAAGCTCGCTCTGTGTTCAAGGGCTAGTAGTGGGTTCAGTGAAATGTAGCGAATAAACACTTTTGAGCAATTAGAGACGAAAACATGGCCGGACAGATGCAACGTCAGAATTTCACTTTAATTTTTACACTGTCTCAAGAAAAGAGTGTAATGTTTGGAGGTTGACGTACGTATTTTTGTTATTATGTTTGTAGAGGTTAGAAGCTTTATGAGTAATTCGCTTAATTACTACATAAGGGTATGACTAGATCGTTTTATGACTAAATCTCGATTTGACTCCCTCCGGTCGTTGTCACAACTGCGATAGGTACGACGACGGGCGAAGCGAGGAGTGTTAGGTAGAACTGCGACTCTACAGCGCGCGAGCCGAGCGAGCGTAGCGAGCGTGCCGCGGTAGCGGAAGGCGAAGCGCCAGAACCGAACATTGTCAGTTGTAAGAATTATTGAACATTGTAAGTGATTGCGAATCGCAGTTGCGACAACGGCCGGAGGGAGTCAAATCGAGATTTAGTCATAAAGCGATCTAGTCATACCCCTATGTAGTAATAAAGCGAATTAGTCATAAAGCTTCTAACCCTTTTATAGGTCATACTACCAAACGCAATGGAAAGTGGAAGAATGTAGGAGCCGAGGAAGTCCAAGAGTCACCTACTGTAAAAGCGTATCAAAATAAATAAAACCTAATAATATGGTATTCTGTATAGTTTACAAAATTATCAACAGATGGCCGTGACATCGAGTTACATCGCGCTATGGTTTGGTTTTTACTAGTTAGTATTATAAAATAAATGTTCAATAAAATGGTCTCAGTCTTCAATGGTGATTTCATTCATGGTCTTCGAAGCCGGATAATAAGCAACGAGTACGAGATCGAAGCAGCGGAGTTTCAGGAAAAAGTAAAAATAAGTGGTGTGTGTTTGTATATCAAGTGAATAAACTGTAAGTACATTTAACGTATTATATTTCAAGCAAAAGTGAACTTAGTGGTCCTAGTAAATTTGTCAAGCAAAAGTGAACCTTAATAACTAGGACAAATTAACTTGGAAGAAATTTCGCTATTGCATGAACTTTCAGTTTTATAAGGTGATTTCTGGTCGAGACGGGGAACCTATGATGGATTTCAGCTAAGTCTCAATATTTCAAACACTTAGAAAAATTACAAATTCGAGACTTAGAAAATTTTCAACAACTTCGACTTAGAAAATTTTTACCTATTTCGACTTGAAAAGTTTTAATAACTGTTCTGGACTTTGAATATTTTAACTACTAGAAATGGATTCGTTATTAAGAGTGCAGGAAGATACATATAAAAAATTGAGTAGGGGCCTAATCAACTTTAAAAAAACACCGAAAGAAAGGAAAACTAATAATTATATAGAAACGAGGCTCGAGTCGTTAGAAAAGCAGTGGTCTTCATTCGAAAGTATGCACCAACAATTAATTAGTGAATTCTCCACCGATGAATTCGAGAAGTCGGAATATCATTTAAAGAATAAATATGAGACGGCGGAGGAATTCTACATAGAATACAAAGTAGAATTAAAAGAATGCTTGTCGAATTTAAACAATATTCCTGCAATGAAAGGCACAAGTGGAGTTTTCCAGGATGTTAACGATCCAATTAGGGTTCAATTGCCAAAAATATCCATACCATCCTTCTCGGGCAAGTATTCAGAGTGGATGACATTTAGAGATCTTTTCTTGTCACTGATACACAACAACAAGGCTTTACAGGATGTTCAGAAACTGCACTACCTAAAAAGTTATCTAACGGGCGAGGCGGAACAGCTACTGCGTCATCTACCTGTAACGAACGATAATTATGTTAACTGTTGGAATTTGTTAGAGCATAGATTTAACAATAAGAAATACATCACGAATTGCATTCTTAAGCGATTTTTAGTCAAAAAAACATTGTATCTGAGTCGTCAACCTCCTTAAAAGATCTCTTTGACACTACCAATGAATGTTTAAATGCGTTAATAAACGTAGGCATAAACATTGATAATTGGGATGTCATTATAATTTATATTTTGAGTTCAAAATTAGATAATGAATCTCGCAAGCAGTGGGAAGCAAAAATATGTAATTTAACTAACGAATTGCCAAATTTAAATGAATTCTTATCCTTTTTAGAGCTCAGATTTAGATCGCTTGAGTTTTTGACTAACAAGATTGTAAAACCGACTCATTCGCATCACGTTTCTGTAGATGATACAGCTAACAAATCTGTTGCATGTATCTTTTGTTCCGAACTATGTCATAAGTTAGGAAATTGTAAAAAGTTTGCTAAGGGAGACTTAAAAACTCGTCGTGATTTTGTCCAAAACTCCGGTTTATGTTTTAATTGCTTGGGTGCCAATCATTCGGTCATAGCGTGCCGTTTGCCTACCAGATGCAGAATTTGTAAGCGAAAACACCATTCATTATTGCATTCAAATAATTTAAACTCATCGACTGACACTACAGGAACAAACAAGCAATCAGTTGATAGTAAAGATGTTGTTGCAAACGTAGCGACTACTTCACAAGACGGGACCGTTCTTGAAAATATTACCACATGTTTCATTAACAACAAGATTCAAGTGTTATTAGCCACAGCGTTAGTAACAGCTAAATGTAACAATGGATCTTATATGACCATTAGGTCTTTGTTAGACCAGGGATCGCAGGCCTCCTTTATAACGGAAGCAGCAGTTCAATTACTTGGACTCCAGAAAATTCGAAGCAACATGGTTATATCGGGAGTAGGCGATGAGGGGAACTCATCACTCAATTCTAAGCATGTAGTTTACGTGAAACTGCAATCAATTCACGACCCAACATTTACCATACGTGTTAAAGCACACGTGCTTAACAAACTAACTTCATTTCTTCCAGAAAAGGAATTTGTGGTCCCATGGTGGCCAAATTTACCAAAAATGAAGTTGGCTGATACGGAATTTAACGTACCAAATAAGATTGATATGCTGTTAGGTTCTGAAGTCTATTGTCAAATTATAACTGAAGGTTTAATGAAAAACCCGACAGGAACATTATTGGCGCAAAACACCAAACTAGGGTGGATTTTGTCTGGGAAGATTGCAAGTGACAAGCGAGTAAATCATTCTCCAAGAAGTAACACTCTCGTCGTTATGCACACTCAACTACATAACGATGAGTTTGACTTAAAGAAATTTTGGGAATTGGAATCCGATAGTTTTAGTTTCTTTCAAAACAATCTAACCCCTGAAGAGCAAATGTGTGAAAATCACTTCGAAAAGACCGTCACACGCGACAGTTCAGGTCGGTACATTGTGAAGTTACCTTTTAAAAACCTAGAGCTAATCTGTAACAAAGGTAATTCATTAGAGATAGCAACTAACAGATTCTTAATGTTGGAGAAACGGTTGTCTAAATCGCCTAAATTCAAGGAACAATATTCTGAAGTAATCTTAGAGTATTTGAGGCTAGGTCACATGGAGGTTATACCAAAACATTTGAAAAACAAGGCAAAGTCTCTTTACTTACCTCACCATGCCGTAGTCCGACCCGATAAAATTACTACGAGTCTTCGTGTCGTGTTTGATGCGTCTTCTAGAGATAATAACGGTGTGTCACTTAACGATGAGCTGATGGTGGGACCTAAATTGCAATTTGACTTGCGTCACATTGTCATGAGGTGGCGACTTTATCCTATTTGTTTGACAGCTGATATCGTCAAAATGTACCGTCAAATAAGGGTAGCAGACGATGATATAGATTATCAACGATTGTTATGGCGGACTGATCCTACAGAAGATATTCAGCATCTGCGCTTAACAAGAGTCACATTTGGTACAGCTTCAGCACCTTACTTGGCGGTCAAGGCGTTGCATCAGGTGGCGCGTGACGACGGAGAACAACTTTCATTGGCATCTGAAAGAGTATTACGAGATTTTTATATGGACGATTTGCTTACAGGATGTCAAACCGTGTCTGAAGGGAAACAAATTTATGAGCAAATGAGGAAACTCTTAGGAAATGGAGGTTTTGAACTTCAAAAGTGGTCCAGCAATGACGAGGTATTATTACATGAAATAAGCACTAATGAAAAGGCAACAGACAACAATCGAGTACTGAAAACGGATGAGATAATAAAAATCTTGGGTCTCACCTGGAATCGACGCTCAGACTGCTTTGAATACACCGTACAGCTACCGCCAATCAGCGAACCCGTAACGAAAAGAAAAGTGATATCAGATATTGCAAAGCTATTCGATCCAATGGGTTGGATAGCACCAGTTATTACAAAAGCAAAAATTATGATTCAACGGTTATGGCTTACGGGCATAACATGGGATCAAGAACTGCCATCCAAATTACTGAATGACTGGATTGCTTACCGTAGTGAGCTCATTGGACTCACAAAGTTTCGACTTCCTCGATGGGTCAGTACTACACATGAGAATTCCCTGGAGCTACACGGATTCTGCGACGCCTCAAGCGAAGCCTATGCTGCCGTAGTTTATGCTCGTTTGACAAACGAGATTGGACCTGTGCACGTGCACTTGTTGACGTCTAAAACTGAAGTGGCCCCTGTCAAACAAGTTTCTATCCCGAGATTAGAACTGTGTGGAGCTGTTTTATTAGCTAAGCTTCTGCAAGAAGTGTCAGCAGTGTTAGACGTACCAAAATTTAAACTTCACGCTTGGACTGACTCTACAGTCGTATTAGCGTGGTTAAGTAGTCATCCAAGTCGTTGGAAAACTTTTATAGCCAATAGGGTTTCTGAAATTTTAACGATTACAGAGCGGCACCAGTGGGCGCACGTATCTACCAAAGAGAACCCAGCAGACTATGCATCTCGGGGAGTCAACCCATCAGAATGTTCAGAAATACAGATGTGGAAAACAGGTCCAATTTGGCTAAAAGATAAAATTATACATTATAATTCAAACAAAATATCAGATACTAATTTAGAGGAGAAATCCAAGAGAGTATGCTACCTTACAAAAGAACCGCAGTTGGAATTCTGGTGCAAGTTTTCGTCTTTACAGAAACTAATTAGAGTAGTTGCTTATTGCAAGAGATTCATATGTAAAATGAAACGATTACCCCTGACTTTACCAGAATGGTTGTCAAGCAAAGAAATAAACGAAGCACTGTTCATGTGTATTAAACAATGCCAGGCTACGAGTTTCTTGCAAGAACTACATGACATTAAGACGAAGGGCAATGTAGACAGGAAAAGCAAACTCATGTCATTAAATCCGTTCTGTGATAAAGAGGGCGTTTTGAGAGTTGGTGGTCGGCTGGATAGAGCTGAAATCAGTAATGACATGAAACACCCAATAATATTACCTGCAAGATCCTATTTCACCGGACTAATCATCGCCGACGCTCATGTGAAAACTTTGCATGGTGGTCCCCAGCTCATGGTGAATTATATTCGCTCTAAATACTGGGTCATCAACGCTAAAAATCAGGATAAAATGTTTGTACGGAAATGTGTTACATGTGTGCGCTATGGCGCACGTACAAGAGAACAACTAATGGGTCAATTACCTACCGCAAGAGTAACTCCGATACGAACGTTTTATCAGAGTGGAGTAGATTATGCTGGTCCTATCTGGATCCGAGCATCAAAGGGAAGAGGGCGCTGTTCCTACAAAGGTTATATATGTTTATTTGTCTGTATGGCAACAAGAGCCATACATTTGGAAGCGGTGAGTGATCTCACGTCCCAAGGTTTTTTGGCAGCCTTCAAACGCTTCGTTGCCAGACGTGGTCACTGTGCGGATCTCTACAGTGATAATGGGACAAATTTTGTAGGTGCTGCCCGGGAACTTAAAATGTTATTTACGCAAGAAAAATCTACGGTGACACGTGAGATCGCCGAATGTTTAGCGGATAACGGAACTACATGGCATTTTATACCCCCTCATGCGCCTCACTTCGGTGGTCTCTGGGAAGCGGGTATAAAGTCAACAAAACATCACCTCAAACGAGTAATCGGTAATGCTATTTTGACCTTTGAGGAAATATCCACGCTATTGTACCAAATTGAGGCCTGCCTTAATTCGCGGCCGTTGTCGCAAGTTAACATCAACTCACAGGATCAGTTTCCTCTTACCCCGGGACATTTTTTAATTGGTGAACCCACTATGCTCGTACCCGAGTACAACTACGCTAACACCAACATTTCAAGCCTTAAGCGATGGCAACTAACCCAAAAGTTACTGCAGCATTTCTGGCATAGATGGTCAAAAGAGTACCTTAGTCAATTTTTACATCGCTATAAATGGGCAAAAAAGACACCAGAGCCGAATATTGGTGACATAGTTCTTGTCAAGGAGGATGATTTGCCTCCTGCGAAATGGCTGATGGGGGTTATTGTTGATAAACATCCGGGTTTGGACAACATCACTAGGGTCGTAAGTCTTAAATGCAAGGATGTTATTCTTAAGCGACCAATCACTAAATTATGCATTTTGCCGGTTGCCTGCTAATTCTTAAACTAAGTATTATTTCCTTGAAATTGAATTGTTTTTCTTTTCATTCAGTTATTATTAATAATAATTCTTTATTAATAATAACAATTCTTTATTGCCTATTAATTATAGTTATTATAACTAATAATATAGTCTTACGTCATACACACATATGTTCAATGTATTATAACTTGCTAAAAGCATTTGAATTTCTAATTTAATTATATGAAATTGTCGTACTTAAAATTGATTCTAAAAACACAACGATATACTGGTATGTCTTGGTATAATAATTTAAACACCACCATGAAAGTTTATCTACAACTGTATGTTTACATAACTTATATTACTATTATTTACCATTTACAGTCCATTTTATTTAAGAAGATTGTGTAGGTCATGGTGGGCGGATCTATGAACATTTTGTTCATGGTGGGCGGAATGTAAAAGCGTATCAAAATAAATAAAACCTAATAATATGGTATTCTGTATAGTTTACAAAATTATCAACAGATGGCCGTGACATCGAGTTACATCGCGCTATGGTTTGGTTTTTACTAGTTAGTATTATAAAATAAATGTTCAATAAAATTGTCTCAGTCTTCAATGGTGATTTCATTCACCTACCATGACCAAATTGGTTGTTTAAACGTAATTTGAACGTGACCAATACAGACAGACATGTTCATGCACACAAATATTTCTCCTGTGTGGGAATCGAACCCACGAGCGTTAGTGTCACAATCGCGTCAATCACGACTGCGCCACCGAGCTCGCCATAACTTTTGAACCACTCTCTACAAATAAAGCATTGAAATTGATAAAGTAACCTTTAACTTTCCCTTATCCTTTGAGTCAGGTAAAGTATTTCGCCACAAAGGACTTTTACTTTGGCTAAAGTTTGCTTTAAAGATCGTAACCAATGGCTTCTGAAGCAGCTAATCTATTTCATCTATTATAAAATTATAATTCCATTTTAGAGATCCGAGACAGACTACCAGCTCTGTGGGAACTTTGCCAACGGCCAACGAACTTGTGGATTTGTACCTATGAAATATATTTTCGTCTTCTTAGATTATTTGTAGTTGAATGCGATTTTAGTTCGTTTCTTTTCTTAAGCCAACAAGTATGTTGTTTATATATTTATTGGTTAAGTACATAAAATAAATTTATTAATAATGATAATTATGTTGATAGATTCACAGTATGATTGAGAGATAGAGAATGCAATTAGCATTAAGACCGCTTTTTGTATCTACTGTCTTTTCTATTCTCTTTCTTCTTTTTTTCGCGTTATCCCATTTCTTAGTCCATTAGGATTGGCGGGGCCGCTACCTAGCCCTAAGGAGTTGGCGAAGACACTGATTTTTACATGGAGCTACTGCCGTCAGACGTCCCCAATCCAGAGGGATAACCAGATCTTTCTTAGTTAAGGTCACATGTCTTTCGAAATATAATTTCTTGGACATGTGGGTTTCCTCACGATATTTTCCTTTACTGCGGAGTAAGTGATAAATATTTACATAAATCCGACAACACGAATTTAGTGGTACATGCCCTAGCCGGGATTATTTTTTTTTTTTATTTTTTTTTATTTTCGCCCAAGAATTTGAAGACCCACAAAGGAAGGACCAACCCACACCCGGGTGTGCATTGGTCATTCCTCCGTGAGGGGCACCCTCCGGAAAACGGGAGGGAGGAGGTGAAATCTTTTAAAGATACCATTTCGTGCGAACGAACTGATTATGTCGGATTTCCACCGACTAAAACACCCCCTGGGACTGCCTTTAGCCGGGAAGGCTACAAAGGCTTCATCTGAAGCGATCACCCCAGGGGAACGGGGTGACGCTCGAACTACTCGTATATGTAGTATCTAGGATGACTACATGTGACCAATACATAAACACTGGATTATACTCGTGAAAGTCCCAGTGCAAAAGTGGAAGGATGTAGGAGCCTAGGAAGACCAAGACTCACAAATCAAATCAAATTGATCGTGTTTTATCAGAAGGTGATGTCAAGAGCCCTAGGATACGGCGATCATGAAAAGAGCTATGAATGTTAAAGTGAGTGAGTTGTGTAAGAACCGCGTCATATGGCGCTCGGTCTTCTCGAGTCGATTTACAACTTTGTAAGATACGTACTCATGTTATAAATGAGAAGTTTAGTTTTCGATTGTAGTTTATTTCTAGGTAGGCAGGTATCTAACCTAAATTAAGAAGTTAAATAATGTACCTATCGTAAATAATCCTTGTTATTATGTTGTACGAATTACGAGTACATATAATTGCATTTGTATTAATTCAGATATTGTATTTGCGTGCTAAATTTCATCCAAATCCTATCCCTATTTCTGTTTGAAAGAGTGACAAACACTCATACATCCTCACAAACCTTCACATTTATAACGGATCAACGGAGCAAGACATTTCTTATCTTAACACCGACCCTAACTACTCTCTTCCTTATATCATTGTTACGAACGCGGTCAGCAAGCGTTACAGCACAAATTTTGCACAATGCTCATATCTCGACCGTACTTACAATGTCCAGATACACGATAAGCAGCATAACGCAGCCCTGGCTGACACCAATATTAACGCTAAACCAGAATGACAGACTATCGTGCACTCGCGGCTGTACATTTCTCATAAGTAGATTGTATATCACGGCACATTTCTCTGTCTACACCATATCTGGGCAAAGTATCCTAGAGATCCATTCGCCTGACCCAGTCAAACATTATATACGATATGTGCATATCGATGTAAATACCGTGTATCACTCTGAAGGCTTATATTAGGACTAGATTTTCATTTTCAGGCTATCTTTTCTGAATAAGTGCTATTTTCTTTAAAAGTTCAAAAAACGTAGAGCAAAGCTTTTTTTTTATACTACGTCGGGAGGCATACAAGCATACGGCCCACCTGGTGTAAAGCGGGTACCGTAGCCTATAATACGCTTGCGATATATTAAGTATCACTCGCGCGATGCTTCCTCTGCTGCTTACACAGCAACTCTTTGGGAGCTTACTGGTGACCTCACTCACACATAGGAACACAACAACCCTCTAGGGAGTTGTTATTTGGCTGCGGTTTTCTGTGAGGTAGAAGTACTTCCCCAGACAGGGTGGTTTGATGCGCCCTACCTCTCTTAAAATCGCTATATATGATAAACAGCTGAGCAGATGCAATCCTGCTTGACACCAATTCTCATATTAAAAATCAATTCTCACAGTAATAACTACGAATCGAAAACATATGCCGATTTCATTTTGTTTCGTATAATGTAACTATAACTGATAACACTTGCCTACTTTGCAAAGTAAATTTCAAGAGATTTTTCACGAAGAATCGAAAACGTGGTTTTTCTGTGACGTGGAGGTACTTCCCCAGACGGGCTGCTTTGATGCGCCCTACCTCTCTTAAATAACTAAAGCTCTCTTAAAAAGCTAGATCGCCAAGGCTAAAACTAAAATGAATCAAGTACTTTTCAGGTAACCCCGACTGCTAATGTCAAGTTTAACTACGTATAAACATTATAAAATCAAACAAACAAAATATATAGTAGCTATAAATTATAATAATGCTTCACAATATAGACAAGTCCTAAAATATATTCCATCCTCCATCTTTACCAGATTAGACGTCAAAAGGATTTCAAATCAATGACCCGAGCACTTCCTTTCAAAACAAACACTGGAATAGAGCAAAAGTTAGTTGAAAAGGTCTTAAAGTATCCGCTAAGCTTCCGTATTCTTCAATCTGAGTATCTTTTCTTTCCTCTTTCATTTGTCTCAGTCCAGTTCTAAGTAACGTTTTAATGGTCCAAAGGCTAATCTTCATTTTATTTCAAACCCGCCTCACTTGCAGCCTAACGCTTTTAAAATTATCTCTACTCGTGTTTTTATGTTTTCTTTTAGTAATTGGACAAAGCTTTCAGTAAATTTGAAACTTTAGTAGAAAAATTCTACCATTTACACGACTGCTTTTGTTTTGATAGTAGTTATATGCTATGCTTCAAGCTTCTCAAAAACGACTTTAAGCAATGAAAATAGGTTTTTATGTATATAACATTATTAAAACTGTCTATATATTCACGCCATATTCCTTACAAGGTAGGGAGAGAGAATCGAAAGCTATCTAACTCGACTTACATAGCTCATTCGCTTCTTTAACAACAGTAGCTCTTATCATCCATGCTTTATTTAGGGCTTTCCAAATCGTCTACTGAAAAATGCATACAAATTAATTGTATACAAGCATACGGTCTGATGTAACATAGTTACCGTAACCTATGTACGCTTACAACAGAGGAAGTATCGCTCGCTCATTGCCCCCCACTGGCATGTTTCTTTTTACTTTTATACCTAAATTCTTTTTTTACATCATCCTTGTGAATGCGATCAGATAGTATTTCATCATTAAAAGTCTGTAATTGCAGCTACTTTGAATTTTATTTTCTGAAATTTGGTATACATTAAATCAGATTCACGGCGAAATTATTAGTAGAAATCCATTTTATCTTTCCATTATCTCAGATTGTAGCAATACACATATATCAGGGAATTTAGCATCTCAGAAATCAAAACGCTAAAGATCTTTGATGTATGTGAGTAATAACATATTTAGCTTGACTCTGCAGTTCGGCAACTTAGTGAATTCTAGTAGGTAGATTTTGGAGCAAACAAACAAATTCGCTTCAATTCGTCCAGACGTAGGGAGAATTCAATTTCCTGTGTAGAAATGTCCAGAATGAATCTATACTGAATCGAATAAGCCATGTATTGTCCGAGTGTTTTGAATAAAGATTACTATAAGAAACGAAGGATAAAAGATGTCTCTCTCTGACATCATTCATGTAACTTGTGTGTGTTTTCAGGAACACCGTTCCTATATGAAATCTATATGTTTGTCTGTGCGTCTGTCTGTGCGTTTGTCTGTGCGTTTGTCTGTGTGTTTGTCTGTCGCCTTTTTTCCAATATTCGAATTTTGACTTCAGATTCGGATTCAGCATAAAAAAGTAGAATAGGAATGTTTAGGAACACCATCCCTTCTCAGTCATGCAATTCTGTAAGAGCAAACATCCTTACATCCTCGGAAACATCGGCTGTTATAGCCTTGAATACAAAATTGCAATTCCTTAGTGTAGCTTTTCATGGTTGTGCGACACTAGTGCCGCAAGGCTGCGTTTGGAATTGGAATTCTACAAGGCAAACAGCCTCGCGTACGCTTACAGCCTTATAGAATACCAAATAAAAAGCCGTGATCGCAGCAGACGATGTCAAAGCTGTGACATCTGTGATCACAGCGACGCACACAGCCATTACGAGTCGCTTAGAGAATTGCATGGTTGGTCAAAATGGCCGACAAATTAAAAAAAAAATTGTTATACAATTCACGAGCCAGGTGTTCCTCTGGCAATGCAAGCTTGCGCATTCTCAACCGGTTTTTTAATATTTGTATAATAATTAATGAAATTTAATGAAAAAAATCATTACGAAAATTTTATTTTCCAGGCTTCTGTTAACCTACGATATGCATTTATATGATAAAGTAGTTGATATGCAATCGAATAAGAAAGTTGTCTACGTTACATATAATCAACCAATGTATTATTTCTATATCTTAAAAATAATGTACTATAGGTAAAGTAAAGATTATTCAAAATGCAAAATTAAACTAATATGGTATACACGGAACCCATACAAGCATACGGTCCACCTGATGTAAAGCGGGTATCGTAGGCTATTAACACTTGCGATATATTAAGTATCACTCGCGCGATGCCTCCTCTGCTGTATACACAGCAACACCTTAGGAGCTTGCTGGTGACCTCACTCACACGCAGGAACACAACAACCCTCTAGGGAGTTGTTATTTGGCTGCGGTTTTCTGTGAGGTGGAAGTACTTCCCCAGACGGGCTGCTTTGATGCGCCCTACCTCTGTTAAAATATCCAGACCAAGACAAACAGACATGTTCATGCACACAAATGTTTGTCTTGTGTGGGAATCGAACCCACGAGCGTTGGTGTCAAAGTCGCGTCTTTCACGACTGAGCCACCGAGCTCGTCAAAATCATCATAAATGTAGTCCTTTTTATACACTCTGGTTTTCAGGGCTCTCGCCTTCTGATAAAACACAACTAATCTGGACGTGATGGTTGAGTCTTCTTTTGTCTTGGATCGTAAATACTTCCACTTTCGCGTCGTATATCTGTCTCGTCATTCTCTCCTCTTGTATTACGAGTATTTCTACATACCAATAGAACCTGCGTCTCTTTATCTTTTTCAGACCGACGAAAAAGAAAATGTTATATATAATTTTATATTTAGTTCCACCCCTAACTAGTCGTAGGTACATTCATATAACGGTTTACATATCTAAAACAAATCTGTGTTTGTTTCCTGTTTCTGTAAGTAAGGAACTCTATTCATCACATCAACCCTTACTCATCCCACTGCAGGGATAAGGGTCTCCCTTCGGTTGAAACCTAAGGGGTTTAGAGCATACTCCGCCACGCTGCTCAAATGCGGATTGGCGGAGGCCAGTGTTTTTAAGCCGCCCGAGGGCCACCGACTTAGTTTTACGAGTGTCATCTATCGACAACAGCCGGGACCGACAGGTTAACGTGCCCACTAAAGCATGGAGAAACTAGAGATAAGTAAACCCATCCATAGACATACTGCAGTCGAAGTTGCTTAACCTGCGTGTTCGATTAGAATGATACGCGCAACGACACCATCGAGCTCTCAGGAACTTTATTCAAATCTCTGTATTTATGACATAGTAAGTATATATGTCACTGCTCATTTATATAAATATATATATATATGTATAAAAGGTGATTCGAAAAAGTTATACATGCATATTTCATTGTAACATTTATAACACTAATGTAACGTATATTATTTGACGAGCTCGGTGGCGCAGTGGTGTAACGCGCTGTTACGCTACTTTGACACCAACGCTCGTGGGTTCGATTCCCACACAATACAAACATTTGTGTGCATGAACATGTCTGTTTGTCTTGGTCTGGGTATTTTCTATGTATAATAAGTATGTATTATTAAAACCAAAATGATATCATTATTTGCCGTATTTTCTAACAACAAACCCCACAATTAATGGTATAAAGCAAGTATTACTCACACTAATTAACATTTCACGTATTAGGCAAATGAAAACGTTCCCGGCACAAGCCACAGAATATTCAAAATGATAATTACAAGTATATAAAAAGCGATGTTACACGATGAGGAATTCGGGCGGCACCCTGATAAATGCACACATTATGGAAGCATCAAAGTTTTACGACCTCCTCTACGACGGTAATAAGGCCCATCTCCGAATAATGACTCTAATTTAATAAAGCGATCGATTTAACAATTTTAAACTTTTAATGGACAGACAATATGTTTTTCTAGCCATCAAGTCGCCCACACTTTATCAGCTACTTATATAAACTTCGACATTGTCTAACAGCCGCGCCATAAGATGTGGCGATAATAAAACTTTTGATCGACTCTCATCTATCACTGAGCTGGAAGAATTGTATAGGTTCCCAAATGACATTTCTGTGTTTCACGTAGATAAGTATCAGGGAAAATTGTGTTTTGTGATAAAACTAAAAAGAAATTGAGTTGGTATTGAAAACTACGCTTTTAGATGGTGTTTATGCCCTGCGACGTAATGTATTGATTGGAGGTCGATAAGCCGCTTAAATTTCAACAAAAACTTGAACGTTTCTATTGATCAGTTCAAATTGTGGAATGATTGTTAGGTATACTACGAGTACAATGCTTATAATTGATACATCGTCAATTGCGTAACCACCGTTGTTTCAAGCATTTTACTTTCAGAAAATATTAATGTACACTGTCGTTTAATTTCCAACTAATTATGGGAATAAACCCTTGTTGACACCATTGGTTGGCTGAATGTACGTGTACGGGGCAGTGATTAGAAAACATGTTTTTCAGAAGATAAGTTTAACACTATAGTTGCAATTTTCTCTAAATTTTGGTCGAGTAATTTGGAGTATATAACCTCGTAACCCCGAAAGTTTCAGATGTGATCCTTTAAGTATATTTGAAAAACTTTGTAAACTATTTACTAATTATATAAGGTTTAAAAGCATATACTCATTAAACAGCTAGATATATGTGGAAAGGCGAGTGAGTGCTGGAAATACTCGTAGTGTGAATGGAGCGTTGGGAAAACTTCTTGGCAGTAAAAACCTGACCCAGAAGGCACAGCTGGCTATACACAATGCAGTGCTGGTCCCAACGCTTACTTATGGAAGCGAGAGCTCGGTATGGCAGAGAGAGCATGAAAGTATCCGCCGCATATGCGGTTAGGAGAATTAGACAATTGACGGATATGGCTACTGCGCGCTTAGTCTATTTCAGCTACTTTCAATGCATTATGTCGTATGGTATACTGTTGTGGGGAAAAGCGGCTGACATTGAAACTGTTTATATATTACAAAAGAGAGCCATCCGCTCTATTTATAACATGGGCGCCAGGGAATCTCTTAGAGAACTATTTAAAGAAATAAATATTTCTAAATGTTACTTCTCAGTATATTTATGAGAATATAATGTATGCTCGTAAAAATATAGAGTCATTTTCTAAATTTTATGAGAATAGATTATTCTTACTTCTAAGATTTTCACAAAATTTATATGCGTATGTAGCGTATGCCTGTACATCGACTTGCTAAGATTAGTAGATCTCTTACTGTAAATTGTATTCGATTCTATAATAAATTACCTGAAACAGTTCTGTCCTTGCCTGAGAATATGTTCAAAAGGTACATCAAAAATACTCTGTGCAAGATTATAGAATCGATGAATATCTAACTGATAGAGATATTTGGAAATGATTCAGCACATGTATTAATATATCTTTAATTGTACCACTTGATTTCACTATATGTACATTCACATATATTTATTGTAATATATTTTAACGATGGAAAAAAAGACCCATTTTGGCAAGTTTCTTTTGGCATTTCTTCTTCGCCAATGGTCATTTCCGAAATGCTGGTAGATTAAAAAAGAGAAATTAAAAGTAAAAAAAAAAAACTGGAAAATTATTAAGATACAATATGATTTAATTTAAAGAATGTAAGACGTGTCTAAGTGCCCGTAAGGGTCTAATGGCAAATAAATGATTTTTATCTTATCTTATATTATTGATAAACTCCCTCACTCCGACAAACATAACATCTCCTCCAGGGAGTTGTTATTTAGCTGAGGTCTTTTTTAAGGTAACTTTCCCTGTTGGACTGCTTATTATATTTTCACAAGCTCCGTGGCGGAGTGGTTGGTAATGCTACATTAACACCAACGCTCGTGGGTTCGATTTCCACACAGGACAAATATTACTGTGCATGAACGTGCCCGTTTGTCTTGATTTAAGTGTTTTCAAGAGAAATAGGGCGCATCAAAGCAGCCCGACTGGAGAAGTACGTCCACCTTATTGAAAACCGCAGGCAAATAACAACTCCCTAGATAGTTCCTGCGAGTGGGTGAGATTACCTCCTAAGGAATTACAGTGTTATCGTCTGAGGCGGCAATGGACGAGTGATATTTACTGTATCGCAAAAGTTCATGGGCTCCACCACTTTACAGATGGTAAACCATATGCTTGAGTGCCTCCCGGCGTTGTATGGAAAATATTATTTTCCATTACACTCTTTACATACATCATCTGGAGACATACAAGCATGTGGCCCCACCGGAATCTATAAATGCTCGCAATACAGGAAGTTAATTATATATATTAGTCACGCGTTGCCACCGCTGCGGCTAATACAGCAACCACTTACTAGTAACCGCATTCACTCGCAGAAACACATCAACCCTAGAGGTAGTTGTTATTTGGCTACGGTTTTTGTGAGACTTTCCCAATCGGTTGGCTACGGTAACCACTTTGTAACATTTATACCGTAGCTTGCATGACTCGACATTTTTTACAAATAAAATCACTATGCCCATCCTCGTTTGCTAACCGGCAAGGCACTCCACAGTCCACATACACTTAGCTTAAAGACACCCCAACCATGCAATTCTGTAAGAGCAAACATCCTTACATCCTCGGAAACATCGGTTGTTACAGCCTTGAACACAAAATTGCAATTCCTTAGTGTCGCATTTCATGGTTGTGCGACACTAGCGCCGCAAGGCTGCGTGGCAAACAGCCTCGCGTACGCTTACAGCCTTATAGAATACCAAATAATTTAGCCGTGATCGCAGTAGACGATGCCAAAGCTGTGACATCTGTGATCACAGCGACGCACACAGCCATTACGAGTCGCTTAGAGAATTGCATGGCTGTATAATAAGGGCAATAAGACTTGAAATAAAAATATAATAAGGGCAATAAGACTTGTAATAAAAGAATCAACATCCTCCGTAAATTCTACGCTCTCATTTAGAGTTTTTTAAATGAAAACTCTAAATAATAATTGTACAAAAATACACTGAGCCAAATAAATCCAAGCCCATCTAACTTAAACAATTTATTAATTCGTAAAAATCAACCATATTAAAAAAGGCTGCAAACCATAGCGTGATGCAACTTTGCAACAGCACTACCTAACGAAAAAATATATAAACATAAATATCGTGTGCATGTGGTAAACTAAACTTTAATTTAATTATTTCCTAGGCTGATATCCTTACCTACATATAATAATAAACAATTTTAAATATTTCATAAGTTAATAAGGTAAAAAGTAATTAAAATATTTTCAAGAAACATAAAATTTTCATTAGATTTGAAGTACAAATTGAATCTGCAGTGATAAAACTTTCCTAGAAACTATGTTAATGCCCAGATTATACCAGTTCATTACAGACATTTCAGTATATCATGTAATTTGTTTTCAGTAAATTGATTGAAGTTCATGTAAATGCTTAGCGTTGCTCAAATTTCTATAATAATTTAGGGCAATGAGAAATGAAAATATTGCGGTTAATATAGATTTTATATAGATTTTTTTTTCATTATTATTAATATTTTACTTTTATGTATACAACTTCGGGAGGCACAGAAACGCCCTAATGTAAAGTGGCTACTGTAGCGTATAGACGCTTGCAACACATCACTGGCGTGATGTCACCTCTGCTGCTAACACTGCAACTCCTCACCAACTTTCTGGTGGACTCTCTCAAACACAGGTACGCAACAACCATCCATGGAGTTGTTATTTTGGCTGTGGTTATCTGCAAGGTGGAAATAGGTTCTTTTTCTAACCGGCTCCTTTGATGCGTCCTACCTCTCTTAACTATGTAACTTAGAAATGTAATGCTACTCGCATCCAATTTCTATATAAATTCTGTCCAACTAAAAATATTTCTTTATAAAGATTGACTAGATTTGTACCAAAACTTATAAGTATATAACAGTCACTAGTGTAAAGTAAATAACTTGTATGTAATTGAGAAAACGTAAAATCAGTGTTTATAAAGTCTACAATCGTTTTAAAAGAATATACACAAAGCTGAATTTGCAGATAAAGCTGAAACAGACAGAAAGACCTGTTCTACAATTTCCCATTAACAGCCACAAAAATATCACACCCCAGTATAAAAAGGCTTAACAAAGGGATTGTATTAAATTGACCAAACACAATAAAGAGTTGGCAGCAAAGACTGTACGTAACCAAGTATTTTCGTTGATTAATGATGTAGTAAGTTCTAATTAACTTTGACGAAATCATTGAAGGTCGTAAATCAATTGGTTATACATTTTTAGAAAATCCAGTTTTATTATATTTCATTACACTTTTTATGTACAATTTCGAGAGGTATACCAGCATTAATGGTCTGCCATAACCTATGTATAGCAATACAGGAAGTATCACTCGCGCTTTGCCACCTCTGCTGCTAATACAGCAACTCCTTTATTAGTTACCGCATTCACTCATAGAGACACATCAACCATGCATAGAGCTGTTATTCGACTACGGTCTTCTGTGAGGTACTTCCCCAGTTGCTTTGATACGCCCTACCTCTCTTATATACAGTCCGATCAAGACAATCAGCCATGTTGTGCAGCACGAGCACATAAGTGTTTGTCTTGTCACTGAGAATCGAACCTATTAGCCTTGATATTGATGTGGTATTGCTAACTCTCCACCACCGGGTTCGTCTTTGGAAAAACATTTATAACATGTACGTAAAAGGGGCCGTATCCTCTTTATACGGTTTCACATCTTACGCTTACTTGTATGATATTCCACCCAAAGAAGTTTATAATCAAAGAAAATAAAATTTCTTTTCATCTCTGCTTTATTTATTGTCTAATAACAATATATATGGCATATTTTACCAAATTTATCAGCTATTTAAAATGGTTTTTGTAATATATTATCATTTGCCCTCGATTATCGCGCTATGAAATACGCATAATTCTTTTTTAACTGTTATCCCGTTTCCAAATGCATCAGGATTGATCGGGTCATAAAGTAAGCATAATTATCTCTTTCTAATTTTATAAACACCGTGGATAAGAAAGGTTTTACGGGGTCGGATACCCCCCGGTGTTGTAAATATCAATATGCTAGGGTACCTGATTACCATCATGCAGGCCGTACGCTAGTTTGCTACCTTAGAAAAAAACACTTTCGTATCTTTTATACAGAATTACCCTCTGAATTCCATTGAAAGCGCCATTTTTGATCAAACCCATTAATGAGTTACTCACACAGTTGTAAAAACTGAACGCCCAAGGCTTGTTATTTGATTAATGGTCCGATCGTGAAGGCACGGGCTGGCTTTGACGAGATGATCGAAGGCCTGCTCCATGAATTAGTAAAGGAGGCTTATCTTTTATTTCCACAGTAGGTACTAATACCGGTTGATGGTCGGGGAATTATTCTTTTTTATTTCCTCGAAGATGGATTGGTAGTAAAGTTCGCATTGATCTGTTTGTGAGTAAACAATTTTTGCTTAATGGCGATGCGTGGCGCAAAGTACCGGTTTTTATTTTCGAAACCTGTTAATGTATAATAAAAAAAAATATCTATCTTAAACTTCACGCAAAATAGCGTTATTGACGCGACTTTGACACAAACGCTCGTGGGTTCGATTCCCATACAAAGCAAACATTTGTGTGCATGAGCATGTCTGTTTGTCTTGGTCTGAATGTTTTGAGAGAAGTAGTGCGCATCAAAGCAGCCCGTCTGGGGAAGAAACTCGAGGGTTGTTGTGTTCCTGCGTGTGAGTGAGGTCACCAGTGAGCTCCCAAGGAGTTGCTATGTAAGCAGCAGAGGAGGCATCGCGCGAGTGATACTTAATATATCGCAAGCGTTAATAGGCTACGGTACCCGCTTTACATCAGGTGGGCCGTATGCTTGTATGCCTCCCGACGTAGTATAAAAAAAATAGCGGGTAGGCAGGGAGAACCGTACGCCACATGGCTCCATCCTTACACACCTCACTCGCTTCTTTATCATTCATGGCTGTTCTCATGCAAGCTCGCCGGTTTCTAAGGCTCCTGACGTCACCTTTTTAAAGAACACGATCAATTTGGTCATGGTAGAAAAGTGTTGGTATGTCTTCCACACTTCCATAAAAATACCTTCATTTTAGTACCTGCTTCAGAGTAGTGATAGGCCAGTAGATAAAAACCAGCCTCGTGACCACCTCTGCAGCTAATACTGTACATTTTTAGGCGCTTACTGGTGACTCCACTCACTTGTACATAATAATCCTCCAGGGAGTTGTTATTTGCCTTCTGTGAGATAAAGGTACTTTCACAGACGAACTGCTTTCATGGGCCCTATCCCTCTCAAAAACATCCAGATATGTACTCAAATGTTTGTCCTGTGTAGAAATCGAAACCACGAACCTTGGTGTCAAAGTAGCATTACTAATCACTCCGCCACTCAGTTCATAATATTTAAATAATGAAGCGATTGAAGTTGTTATAAAACTTTTTATCATAAGTCGCAATCTCATTTAGAATCCTCTCATTTGTTTGCTTAGTCGACAACTTTCGGCAACCTTTGACACGATTTTGTTGATTTTCTTAAGTCAGTTCATGCGGTACCGAGTTTGTGAACTTTTATATCTTTTTCCATTTGTCATAAATGAATCAGTATCTGTCATTGTCAGTATTTGTCACTTACGTTACGAGCTACTGTCATTTCCAATGTGGTGAAAATGAATGTGCTTCCAGTTTTGTCTCCTCATTATTGACTATCCTCTACTTTGTCTTATTGTTGAGATCAAATTTTCCAGAACGAAAGCGAACAGGCCAATAACGCATCAAGCGTTCACTTGCGCTACTTGTCGTCGATATTATTTGTCGTTTGGTCTGCGTTGGTGAGGAGCGGAAACTTGTGTTAAAAATAACGCGCAAAATCATTCACAGAAATAGTGACATCAAAGAAAAATCGAACAGAGGGAAAACATTTTTGATTAGATTCCGTACGCCAACAATAATGGGGCCCGGAACGGGGATTATTAGTAATATTATAATGTAACCTTCACTTCATCCATCCGGTCGTCCGTCTGTCGTATCTTGAGCGGTTATATATAGTAGGTTCTTTTTAGGATTCCGTACCTCAAAAGAAAAAAAACAGAACCCTTATAGAATCACTTTGTTGTCCGTCTGTCCGGCTGTCAAGAGCCTTTTTCTCAGGGACGAGAGAAGCTACCAAGCTGGAATTAATAAAATAAAAAAAATGAAATACATCTGCAATCCCATCGAGCAGTGAAAAAATCAAACTTCTAAGTGAACGCAATCATAAGATACGGCGGTTTACGCCCCGTTTATACGCATTTTTTGATACTCGCAAGGAAATGAAAACCTATAGGGTACGTCCCGTTGACCCAGAATTATGAAATTTGGTAAGAAGTAATGAACAAGAAAAGGAAAAAATCCGAAAAGCGTAAATTTGTAGTTACATCACAAAAAAATATTTATTTTTGCGAAAATATTTTTTTACGGAACCCTCTGCGCGGGAATCGGACTTGCGTTTGACGGCTTACACACCTCACTCGCTTCTTTCTCATTCAATGCTCTTCTCATGCACACTCGTCGGTTTCTGAGGCTCCTGACATTTGCAACACCAGGAGTGTCACTCATGCATTGCCGACCCTCTAAAACGTCTTCTTCCTAGCGTTATCCCGTTTCGTTTTAAGATTGGCAGGGTCCGCTAGCCTAAGCCTAAAGATTTGGCGAAGATACTGATTTTTAATGTGATGATTAATCTGATGTGTTTCTAAGAGAGGTATGACACATTAAAGCATCCCGTCTGTAGAAGTAACATAAAACAACACCCTAGATGGTTGGTGTGTTCGTGCGAGTGAGTTAGCAGCAGAGTTGCTGTGTTAGTAGTGAGTGTGTCATCGCGCTAGCGATAAATCTTGTATTGCAAGTGTTTATAGAGGATAACCACCTATGCTTGTTCCCGACCTTGTATGCAAACTAGGTTACAAACCACCTTTACACCATTTTATAGCTTTCCTCTCGGCGGTGAAAAGGTAACAAACAACCTGAAAGATACTCTCACATTTATTACATCGGTATGAATAGCAAATATTAATAGCTTCCATCAAAACAAATTCACAGTAAACATCTTCATAACTTCCAATCTCTTCCAATGAATCAAATCTCAAACTTAGTTATAAAACATCTTCCGAAAAACACCCAGTAACTCCACCGTATGCCGTACTAAAATTACTTACCACTTTGACGCATTGTTACTGAAATTCGATTAAAAGTTCCGCCAAATGGATTTCGGATCCTGATAAGGCCCGCTAAGTAATATGAGTATAATAATAATCGCCACAAGTTTAGCCTTAATGACTAAAGTTGGAAATATTGAAAATGTTAGTGTATATAGTTGGTGGAAACCGATATTGAGAATGTTGCTGCGAGATAGTTGTGTCGTACAGTAGGCGAACTTCTGTTAATGCCGATATTAAATGCTAGATCGACAGTGTCTTTTACAGTGAAGATGTTAGTTATTTATGAGAAGTAAAAGAGAACATATTGACATGTTCCATCTATCGCAATCAATTGGGATGCACGACCTTTTCTTCCCAACATGTTATATACTCGTACAATCGTAACATGACATATATTTTACTTATTATCTTAAGCATGTCATTTTAATTGGCTAATTTCTAACTTCCTGTTTTTACATCATTGTATTAAACTTACTTACATGACGTGATTGTGCTGTACATGAATTGATTGTGCTCTAACGGAAGGTGATATCGGGAGCCTTAGAAATCGGCGAGCATGCATGAGAAGAGTAATGAATGTCAAAGAAGCGCGTGAGGTATGTAAGGCTCGCGACATGTGGCGTTCAGTTCGCTCTGTCTACCCCGCAAGGAATTTGGCGTGAAGTTATAGTTTATAGTATGTATTAGCTGATATTTCAAAAAATGTATAATCTTGATAATGTAAAAAGATTGTTTTGTTTACGCATATAAAGCAATAAAGCAGATTTTAAGTTTATGGTTTTGACACTTATTTAATTTAAAAAACCGGCCAGTGCATGTCGTGCCACGCACAGTGTAGGGTTCCGTATTTGCTTCGCTTTGCTTGTTTGGGAAAAAAATGATAGTTGCGTTAAATAATAGGTCGAACCTATTGGATTTTTTAACATTCAAAACCAAGTTACATGTATTCAAAAGCGAGCCATGTTAGTAACTATTAAATGCTAGTAGGTATAACTATTTTACGACGCTTGACGCTGCAAAGCGTTCGAAACGTCAGGTTCAACAAAATAAATAAAATACGCGATACTTCCGTTAAAAATTGTTTAATTCAATGTGTAACAATCGCGAAAACCTAAGACAATACTATATAACTATTTTATTTATACTTAAGTCACTTAAGTCGAACGAAAAATTTACTATAACAAACACTTTAAATATAAATATTTCGCAAACGGATCAATATATCGAAAAATGATCTTCCCAAACCCTCAATGTTTTTAAAAAACCTATCTAGCGACTCTCCCCACACAATGGGGTTGGCGCGAATATATATATAATACAATTTTTTTTTTTAAGATAAATCTACCACTTTGTGAACATAGTAAATATGTATATACATGCCAAAATACAGCTTTCAAGTATCAAGCGTCTCTGAGCTAAGCCGCGGAGGACGGTCGGACAGACAGACGGACATGTTGAAACTATAATTGTTCCTTGTTTACTACGGAACCCTAAAAAGGCTGTCAGTCGTACGACTGCATCTCTGAAGTGAAAACTTCTTAGTTTCACAAACTTGTAAACATTATATCGTTTGCATTGTTAGAAAATGTTTTTAGGAATCATTTTTTATTAGAAATTATTTTTATCAACGTATTATATACCTACTAATAAAATTTTCGCTGTTGCGCTGTTTACGTGAAAAAGTATGCTTATTATCTATATAATACAAACAAATTTACAAATATATAACAATTTTATAAAATTTAATAACAACGTGGCAATTTTTCGCACATTATTTATATATATGTATCTAAGCGCGACGTGACCTTTTTCCTAATCCCAAAAGTGCCCAACTTGCGTAAAGAAGTTTTCGCTCCAAAACTGTTAATTAAAGAATAATGGTTTCACTTGGACAATAGTACTTTGGCTATGATGAGGCATGGTAAAAAGTATTCCAATTTTTTGGGATATATGGAACAGACCAAATATGTGAAGTGTTGATAGTACCCAAGATGACTTTTCTCGTTTCATTAAAAGGAGGCTTGACCGCAAAAATGATTGCATAAAAGAAATGGACCTTTATCGATATTTTATTTGTCAGTAATGGCTAACCTTATTTGTATACTTTATTAATGTTTTTTTGGAAATTAGTCCCCTGGCTTGTTTGTTCTAATGAGGAGATGAAGGCATTGAAACGCTGTTGACTGTCCACAATTGAAGCAGAAATATAAAACAGATTTTGATCACGTAGTCGAAGAGATACCCATTTGATCTCCCACTCCGCTATTAAAATGCGAGGAAAGAAAGGACGTAGAGAAAAATTGAGAGGTTTGGTAAATAGGGAACCTAATGGCATAAAACTTGGAAATTTTCATAGCAGGATGAGAGTATAACAGAGAAAGGAAAGTGATAAAACTCAGAATATCCTGACTAGCAGAATCTATCTTATAAAAGGCTGCTTATTTCAAATGTGGCTTGCATTTCCTTTGTCAATGCCACATATAAAATTTGATTAGGCTTTCAACTTCTAAGATGATAGTTATGTTATCAACATTAACATTATCAACGCGTAATTAATATTGTTTAAGTATGTCTCTCTGTTTATCATCTTTTGACGGAAACCCCTAAACGGTAAAAATGAATTTGCCGACAAATAAGAATTTTCTGTAGGGTTGTTATATTCTTCTAGTGATTCAGTTAATAACGTAGCTAGTGAGGGTTTGATATATTAGTATTAAGAATAACAGGAAATGTTATGTTGTAAGCATGTATTGAGCGCGGCATGGTTATTATAACCGACTGTTAGTGTTTCTATTTTTTGACATAAATACTTCAAAATTGTGATAATATAATAGTGTAATAAATCTTTAAAATTGTTTCCGTAGTGGGAGAAAATTCAGAAAACTGATGATAACAAAATCGGGGGACGTATTTTAGTAGCTACAAATCTATCGTTTACATCCAAAATTTAATGACACCACTTGATAGCTAAAGAATCAAAGATCTCATTACATTTGGTGAGAACTGTGAAAGCTCAGTCATTTTAAATCATTTCGCTGCATCATCTAATTTCATTTTAGTATTTTTATTGTCTGTATGTAATACCTCCGTTTACCCGTAACGGAGACATATTCCCATAAAACCTTGTCCACGGTCAGCCACAGCCCGTTTTCTTTCTTTTTGCTCGGCTTCTGAGGGTCGATCGCATGATGTTGTAGCTTATAAGAATCCTCAAGAATTATGCTACTCATATCAAATGCAAAAAGAAATTTTAAAATCCGTCTGACAATTCCAGTAATTTGCGCTTTAAAACACACTATTTTGTTGTACGATTTTTAAATACACCTATACTGTAGTTGTATTTATAAATACCAATTTTTAAATACATCTATAGTACTAGGTAACTGTGACAAGTAGTCTGCAAACTTAGTTTCATAATTAAATATTAATTCCCTCGTACAGTGAAGTAGTTTACTTACCGGAATCATTTATAATCCATTCCATTATATCAAAATTTTATTTTCAATAATAATTGCTCCAAATTACATATTTAAGCCATTTGAATTCAATATAAATCATTGCTTATTCACAAAATAAATATGACGTATTTGCTGATACAAACAAGGCAATAAATAATTCTGAATCATTATTTATTTAGTATACTGAGAGTGGCTGAAATATATCCATTTATAGATCAATGCTATTTATTTAATTCCTTTTTGAGTGTAATCTGTTTTCCTTCTGACTGTTTCTTGCCGTTTCTGGGCTTCTTCCATGTTGGGTCTTGAGTATTCATTATCCTGTTAGATGTTTGTCCATTGAGCTGCCTTCCTCTTGCCTTCTTGCTGGTGGTAGGCATGGATTTACAGATTTTATCTTCTGCTCTTCTTACCATATACCATCTGGTACCTTCTGGTGGTTCATAACCTATGAACGCTCACAACATATAAAGTATCACTCGCGCTATGCCACCTCTGCTACACTACACATAGCTACTCCTTAAAAGCTTACTAGCGACCTTACTAGCTCGCAGAAAAGCAACTACTATCTAGGAATTGTTATTTGGCTGCGGTTTTCGGTAATACTTCCTCCAACAGGCTGCTTTGCTATCTCTCCTTTAAACACCCAGCCCAAGACAAACAGTCATTTTCGTGCACACTAATGTTTGTCTTGTGTGGGAATCAAACCTACGAACGACGGTGTAAGAGCACCGTTACTAATCAGTGCGCCACCGAAATCATCCACTTACATTGTTTGAACCAGACGTCCTCATAACCTCTGAATAATTAATATTTGTAGTTGCTCTAATACCGAACAAACGTATAATGTTTGGAAGGTGACAGTAAGGTTAGAAGATCAAAAGATCAAACCTTTAATTGGTACCTATCCATGCCTACCACCAACAAAAAGGCAAACGGAAAGCAGCTAAATGTACGAGTACAAATATCCAACAGGATAATGAATACTCAAGATCCAACACTGAAGAAGATTTCAATCAAGAAGTAAGTAATAAATGGATAGATTTCAGCTACTGTCAGTCTACTAAATAAATTATGATTCAAGATTGATTTCTTGTAGCGTTCCTGTATTAACAGCGGAGGAGCAATACGCGAGCTAGGTAAGCTTATAGGCTATGATATCCACTTTACCTCAAGTGGCTATTTTGCATACAACAATAAATACCATTCCCATGAAGTTGCAAAAGTCTCAACGAAAGAATAAAATCCGGCCCAGTGCGAGTCGGACTCGTGCACGAAGGGTTCAGTACCATTATCTATAAAATTCGGCCAAATGCGAGTCGGACTCGCGCACGAAGGGTTCCGTACCATTATCTATAAAAACAGCAAAAAAAATCACGTTTGTTGTATGGGAGCCCCTTAAATATTTATTTTATTATATTTTTTTAGTATTTGTTGTTATAGCGGCAACAGAAATACATCATCTGTGAAAATTTCAACTGTCTAACTATCACGGTTCATGAGATACAGCCTGGTGACAGACGGACGGACGGACGGACAGCTGAGTCTCAGTAATAGGGTCTGTTTTATCTTTTGGGTACGGAACTCTAACAAAGGGCATAAATAAGGTACATGATTGTATGTTAAAAATTCAACTAACCAAAAGGTGGCAAGTAATGGGGACCAAGATTTATTAACGGTACCTTACTGCAGCATTGCCTTGCGGAAATGAGAAGCCACCCGCCTGTTACCGAACTCTTTAAATATTCCAAGAGGTGAAAACATAAACTCTATACTTATATATAAAAACGATCTCCAACGGGCTTTCCAAAAGGAGGGTGTTGTGTGTTCGTCGCGTATGTTTTATATTATTTCCCGGAAAAGTCGTACATACTTCTTCTGTCCATGTGTATGTTAGTGAACTCCTAGTAAACGGTTGGTGTATTTAAGTGGATTCGAGATTGAGTTAGCTATACATTTGGACCCGGTACAGTTACATGACTTATTGTTATTATTTTCGGCCAGGGCAACGTCTGTCGGAACCGCTAGTATATATTTATATATATTAGGATAACAAATTAGAGTCTTTATCATACATTTTGTGTTCTATTTGTATTAAAAAGTAGCTAACTTTATTCGTTTGTGTGTATTATTATTGTATACGAGTATAGTTATCTATTTTATTTAGTAATTAATGTAATTCACAGTAATCTGCATCTAGTATGTATGCATATCTTCACGCCAGGTCCTTGCGGGGAGAGAGGCCTGGGTAGAGGGAAGCGATTGCCTGGACCCGCTACCTAAGCCTAAAGGATTTAGCGAAGATACAGAATTTGACATGAAGCGATTGCCGTCAGACCTTCTCAAGCCACAGAATAAATCAGACCATTCTTAGGTAAGGTCACACATCTTTAGAAGTAGGTATAATTTCTTGCACCTGCTGGTTTCCTCGCGATATTTTCTTTCACTGCCGAGCAAGTGATAATTACAAATATGTACATAAAACCGAAAACACAAATTTAGTAGCGCATGCCCACGTCAGCATTCGAACTAAGGCCCCGATAATAGATCGGTTATTTATCCACTGGGCTAGCACTGCTCCGATTGGGAATCAATTATTTTACCGAAGTATTTTAATAAATTACTTGACATAATATAAAATTACATAACCCCATACATGAAAATTTTGATAAAAATTACTAATTTTTTCAGTTATAAAATCTCGAAAATTATAAAATAAGTGATTAGTCTTGCCAGTACAGAATAAGATAATTATATATGAGAGTTGACGTCAACTTCCACCAAGTCGGCAATACTTTAATAAATTTTCAATCTTACAGGAATCAAATATGATGAGCAAGAACATTTCTTAAAAAAAAAAGAATTTCAGAGTAATCACAATGTAAGACTCCAAGAATTTAATATTAATACTTGCGAGTAAATTACCTTCTATTTCCTTTGTTGGCAACTGAATAATTGAAAATGAAATTTATATTTGGAGCTCTTTGACATCGTTCCACGTGTCATATCTAACTTAATCGAACACGCACGACAAGCAGAGACAATGCATCTTTTTTTATACCATGTCGAAAGTCACACATGCATACAGCCCACCTGATGTAAAATGGTTAATGTAGCCTATGAACACTGGCAATACAAGAAGTATCGTATGCGCGTTTTCACACCTGCCACTAATATAAGAACTCCTCAGGAGCTTACTAGTAACTAACTCACTCGCAACAACACAACAACTCTCCAGGGGCAGGGGCAGTCGTTATTTGCCTGCGGTTGCTTGTGAGGTACATATTTTCCTCAGCCGGGTTGCTTGATGTGTTCTGCCTCTCTTAAAAACACCCAGGCTAAGACAAACAAAGAAGTTTATGCACGCAAATTTTTGTCGAATTTGTGAACCTGGGTGATAAACTAGTCATCGCTAACCTCTCGACCGAGCTCGTCGATAATCTCTTTTGATATTTATTTGTTTCCGGTAGGTAATTCCGTGTTTTTGAATCCGATATTATCTGTACATGACAGTGCATAAATTTAGCCGGCCCCCTTCGGGCGGCCTGAAAATACTGGCTTCCGTCAATTTACAATTGAGCAACGTAGCAGAGTAAACGCCATACATTCGTTGATCTTATTCTCTGCAGACGACAAACAGACAGGATGCACAGCCGAGCAAACATCGTGCAACCACTTCCCACTTTCCACCAATTTCGACTACAAACCTAACCGCAATGGTCGCGCACTGTGGGCTTCACGAGAAGTTTTCTACCGAGAACTATTAAGTTGTGGAATGAGCTCCCTGCTGAGGTTTTCCCAAGGGACTACAGTATGGGGTTCTTCAAGAATGGCGTGAAGAGGTTCTTACAGGTTCGGCAACGCTAGATTGGCACCCCTGGTGTTGCAAATGCCCATAGGCTACGGTAACTGCTTACCATCAGGCAGGCCGTACGCTTGTTTGCCACCTTGGTGGTATAAAAAAAAACCAGGATGCCATGCTGCCATCTATCTGCACATATGCTGAGTAATTCTTGTTCGTGAACTGTGCAGCACGGAGCTTTGCAACGTTAATATGTGATCTCGGATGTCCCCTAAATGTTTCGCAAAATCCTGTCAAATGCTTTCTCAAGATCTACAAAACCGCAGGAAACCATCATCAGGTCTATGAACAGGTGCTTCTTTACAATATTGCGGAGTTGGAAAACTTGATCCATATGCATAATGGATATACAATTTCGAAATTCTCCCTGTGCCTCTCACATCACTCCATCGGATTTAACCCTCATTCTCCTTTCATTTGGTATTTCCATATACTTTTGCAAAACTGATAGCCCTATAGCTGGCACAGTCCATGCATGATCTTCTTCTTCCTAGCGTTATACCGTTTCCTTATACATTAGGCTTGGCGGGGATCGCTACCTTTTTTTTTATACTACGTCGGGAGGCATACAAGCATACGGCCCACCTAATGAAAAGCGGGTAGCATAGCCTATTATCGCTAGCGATATATTAAGTATCACTGGCGATGCCTCCTCTGCTGCTTACACAGCTACTCCTTGGGAGCTTATTGGTGACCTCACTCACACGCAGGAACACAACAACGCTCTAAGGAGCCATTATCTGTGAGGTGAAGGTACTTCCCTAGACGGGCCGCCTTGATGCACCCTACCTCTCTTAAAACATCCAGACCAAGACAAACAGACATGTTCATGCACACAAATGTTTGCCTTGTGTGGGAATCGAGCCCACGAGCGTTGGTGTCAAAGTCGCGCCATTCACGACTGTGCCACCGAGCTCGTCATTCTACCCATACCTGAGCCTAAACATTGGATTATGACATGGAGCGACTGCTGTCAGGCCTCCACAACCCAGAGGGAAAACCAGACCTTTCTTAGGTTAGGTCACACCTCTATCGAAATATAATTTCTTGAACGTGCGGCTTTCACCACGATGTTTTCCTTCACAGCCGAGCAAGTGACAATTACAAAGTCCATATGTGAACCCTAGCCTATACACAAAGGTACAATGACTGCGCGTCTTCAGTCCATTGAGGCTCTTCTAGTTCTACAGCATACATCGCGTAACTACCAGGAGGCAAAAGCAAACCCAGTTTGACCATCTTAGCTATGGTCATATCAATTCCCGTCAAAAAATACATTAATTTACTGATAACTTCAAATACTACCGTCCTTACGCTAAAAGCTCTAACTCGGTTCTGATGTTTTTCGAGAAAAACGTGATTTAAGTTTTCATTTTGCTTCTATCTTTGGAACTACACTAGATACCAACATTAAAATTGTAACAAAACAAAGAGAAAAATATTACATACAAAAAAAAATAACTTAATTGAATATTTAGTTACAGGTAAGATAAGTATACAGATAAGTCAAACTGCAATCGAAGTTTTAGTTTGCATTTATAAAACTGAAATACTGGATCCAATGAAGGAATCATGTAATGTTACTTTGAGAAACTTGTAGATCTCGCTTTTATAGTTTTGGATATTGTATTAACTCAATTTCGCTTAAACCCTTAATTGATTCGTTTATGTAAGCGCGGCAAAATAAATATTCCCAATTTAAAATTCTTAATAATTTCAAATGATGATTTACTATCTCAAAAAAAAAACAAAGTTCTTTAAAATATATATATCGCGAAGAGAGTATGTTAGTCACGGGACTTCGTAGTAGGTACGGAGTACAGATTTTTTTCAATTAGAAATAAGAAGTCAATACATGTCGCTAAAATAAATATTTGAATTTTTTTTACATTGTTGATAATTGGATTTTTAAAGCTTAATAGGGAAGATTTAAATAACAACAATAAAAGTAATCTACTAATTTCTTAAGGAATTATCATTTTCAAAATTTTTGACAAAAAACAATTTTGCTTAATTATTTTTGTGTTTTTTTTTTGTAGTTGTAGGACGAAATACGAGTCTCCGCGCGCACATAACACACGGTCACAATTCTTAGTGGATATTTTAAATTATCTTTTGATACATTTAACATTCTGTCATAATACTAGTAACCTGCTGGTTTTTCAGAATGATATCTCGTATAGTTTCTATACATAATTACATAAACGAATTCACTTATTTCCTCTTGAGGCTGTAACGATCTCTAAAAAATTAACTATGGACATAAAAGGGGGAATGTAAATCATGATAAACTACATTACATATTTTAGGGTTCCGTACCTTAAGAGGAAAAACGGAACCCTTATAGGATTGTTTTGTTGTCCGTCTGGCTGTAAGTCAAGTCCCTTTTTCTCAGGGACAGGTGCAACTATCAAGCTGTAATTAATATCTAATACTCAGGACTGCAATACCTCCGAAGTGAAAAAATCAAATTTCTAACGTAATCAAAAGAAACGGCTGTTTATGCCTAGTTTATTCGCATATTTAGACACTCGCAAGGGAATCAAAATCTATAGGGTACTTCCCGTTGACCTAAAATCATGAAAATTTGTAAGAACCAGTATCATGTAACAAATATAGGAAAAAATCCGAAAACCGTAAATTTAAAGTTACATCGCAAAAAATAAAAATAATTTGCTTAACATTTTTTCTTACGGAACACTCAGTGCGTGAGTCGGACTCGCACTTGACGGTTTTTTATTAGTTTACTAACGATGTTCCTTCATATGTTTCCAATAGAACATAATCCTCGTTTTATTTCGATTATAACTGCCAAGACAAATATTCTCTACTCACGCATAGGTATTTAACCAATTCCAGAAATAGACTAGTTCGGTAGCTCTAAAATTTGTTTGACACATAAAATTTTATAAAAGTAACAAACACTGACCTGATTAGTCCCACAAAGTTAGCAGCAGAGATACAAGCCTTTCTGGTACCTACCATCAACAGTTTAGCACTCAAGTCACACTAGAGCATTCCACTAACACTGATCGAACGTCACGTAAATTGACAATTTCCCGATTTTCCCGACACGCAGAGACGTGTAAGCCCTCCAGCGGTCGACGGCAAACTACGGATTCAGTTTGCTTTCCTCCAGTCCCTGTTCCAAGTTTGAAATCGGTATTCGGAAAAGGTCGGGAAAACTCGGCACAGTGTGCAAATGCTTATTCTGGACCTATATTTCGCGTGTGCTGTATTTATTGTCCTGATATTTATGCGTTGGCCCTCAGCAGATTTCACATGTATGGAATGCGGGTTACACACTTCAATTTTATAAAAGCAGGACGAATGAACTCTACTTTATTAACACTGCATAAGGGAGATTTTTCTTTACATGCCATTTTCTTCATGTTTCTTCGACCCTGTTTTGTTTGTTAGCCTAAGAAATGTCCTACCACACAATCTCGCCGTTATTTATTATATTTTGACGATTGCCGTTCGAAATTTGATTCGATAACAATGAAAGTAGATATATAGTAGGTATAGATATTTACAACTTACTTTGCGGTATGTCTTTCACTACGTTCTATATTTTATAGTACCCATATCTAAAAATAAACAGGAGAATAAATACATTGAATTAAACAATTTTTAACGGAAGTATAAAACACGCGATACTTCCGTTAAAAATTGTTTAATTCAATGTGTAACAATCGCGTAAACCTAAGACAATACTAATAAATACATTCTTGCTATCATGAATAATTATGACAATTCACAAATATTTTTATATAGCTGAATGAATTCGAAAGTGTCAAGGATATATCAAAGTAACAGAATTAAGGCCGCTTATATTTATATGGCAATGTTAGTGATTATTAGAATCTGTCCTCGTTAGTTTGTGGGCAAAAAACAAGATTATTTTTTTACCTTTGTTTAAACACCCCTTCATGTATCCACACCACATCAACCCTTACTCATCCCACTGCTGGGATACGGGTCTTCCTTCCACCGAAGAGCATACTCCACCACGCTGCTCAAACGCGGATTGGCTGAGGCCAGGGTTTCAAGCCGCCCGAAGGCCACTGACTTAGCTTAACGACTGTCATCTATCGACGACAGTCATGCCCTTCGAGCACGGAGAAACTCGAGATAGATAAAACCTATCCATATACAGGCTGGGGTCGACGTTGCTTAACTTGCGTGTTTGGTTAGCATGACACGCGCAACGACAGCATCCAGCTCTCATTCCTTCATGTATATGTAAAACAAAACACAAATACTTTGTCTCTTTTTCTCATACGACGTCGAGAGACATACAAGCATAAGCTTCTTTTCTTCTCAATGCACTTAGTAAATTTAAAGTATAAATATATACAGCATGGATTAATATATATATGTATCTTCTAATTTACATTGTTCTGATATATTGTCAAATTCTCTTTTTGTTTTTTTCTTATTTGATGTTATTGCGACTATATGTGAAAACTGTAGGCTTTAAGCTATTTGTTTTCCTACAAATAAATAAATAACTAAGACATACACCTAATGTAAAGAGTAGCTTATGTATCACTCGCGTGATGCCACCTCTGCTGCCAACGCAGCAACTCCTCAGGTGTTTACTTGTAATCTCACTCTCGCTAAGGCAGGCTGCTTTGATGCGAATCTCTCTTAAAAACAACGAGACCAAGACAAACAGATATGTTTATGCGCACAAATGTTCGTAGGTATAGTGATTGAATTGAAACCTTGGTGACAAAGCAGCACTGCTAACCACTTTGCCACCGAGCTGGTCTGAATTGCCGTTTTTTTACAATGTCGGGAGGCATACAAGCATACGGCCCCACCTGACGTAAAGCGGTTACCGTAGCCTATGAACGCTTGCAGTACATTAAGTATCACTCGCGCGATACCACCTCTGGTGCTAACACAGCTACGCCTTATGAGTTTACTGGTGATCTCATTCACACGCAGGAACGCAACAACCAAGGGAGTTGTTATGTGGCCACAGTTTTCTGTGAGGTGGAGGTACTTCTCCAGACGGGCAGCTTTGATACGCCGTACCTCTCTTAAAAACACCCAGCCTAAGACAAACAGACATGTTCACGCACACAAATGTTTGTCCTATGTAGGATTCAAACCCACGAGAGTTGGTGCCAAAGTAACATCGCGTTTCACCACTACGCCACTAAGTTTGTGAAATGTCGTATTCTATACTATTTACATTATTACCTACATATGACCTTAAGATTTATTCAAATTTGCTTGTATGCTTTTTACTTGCATTGGTTTAGGATCGGTAACGCAAAAGTGACTCCCCAGAGTTGCAAATGTCCATAGGCTACGACAACTGCTTACCATCAGGCATACCGTGCGCTTATTGCCACCTTAGTAGTATATAAAAAAGTGAGTTCCTCAAACTATTCTTATATTTTATACAACGTCTGCCATACAAACATACGACCCATCTGACAAAAGGCGGTTACCGTAGCCTATGAACGCTTGTAACATATTAAGTATCACTCGATGACGCATCGCAATGCCACCTCTGCTGGTAACACAGCTACTACTTAGGAGCTTACTGGTGACCGCACTCACTCGCGGCAACACAACAACCATCCATCCATCCATCATCCATCCATCCAGGGATTAATTTTATTCTACAAGTTTATTGTTATAGTAATGTGTTACGAATAAATTCATTTTAATCCACAGAAATGTGGATGCAATATGATAAATATCTCACCTACCATATCTTGTGATAAATCTCGTCGATAAATCGTGTGGCAGAATTTCTTTTGGTTCAAACATTTGAAATTTTCCTTCGACTTGATTTTGTCCATATAATCTATGTTTTCACTCCAAGTCAATTGCGGGGCAGGTATTAAGAACCAAGCGCCACATTACTAGCTTTTTTAACGATCAGTTTTTTTACATTCACTTTCCCCAATTCTAAGGTTCCTGATGACATCTTCTGATAAAACACAACTAATCTTAACGTAGTAGGTGACTCTTGACCTTCGTCAGCTCCCTCGACCTTCCACCTTCACTTTGTGTATCTGTTTCGTGTTCTTTCATCCTGCATTCTTTCTACGTGTACCCATCTAACATGTATTATTAAGGTGAACTCAATTTTAAAATCCTTCTGTAACAATCCTTGAGAAAGAAATATTTTTAATAGGCTATGTACATAAAACTAATACTGTTAATGGAGTTTTATGTATGATTTTTTTTTACGGGACAGGCCCACCACTCATCCGACCACTGTGTCTCCTGTGTATCCAGAATTAACAGCGGCGACCACCAAAAAAACAATGAACAGTGAAGTTCATTGCTGTCCCGGGGGTTAAACTACAGCTGCCTTGGAACTCACAACGAATTTCATCAGAAGAAATTTGTAGGGGTAGGAAGTTTGGAAATGACTTTTTTTTTTATACCACTAAAGTGGCAATCAAGCATACGGCCTGCCTGATGTTAAACAGTCACCGTAGCCTATGGACATTTGCAACACCAGGGGCGTCACTCATGCGTTGCCGACCCTCTAAAAACCTCTTCACGCATTTCTTGAAGAACTCCATGCTGTAGTTCCTTGGAAAAACCTCGGCTGGGAGCTCATTCCACAGCTTGAGTGTTCTCGGAAGAAAACTTCTCTGGAACCGCACCGTACGCGACCATAGCGGTTCAAGCGTGTGAGGGTGAACTCCCCGCCGTCGGCGAGCGGTGCGGTTATAAAAAGTAGCCGTCGGCATCATTTCGAACAACTCTTCAGAACACAACCAGTTGTACAATCGGTAGAACACACAAAGAGAGGCAAAGTCTCTCCTTAAACTTAAGGGTTCAATACCGTGTGTAAGCTTAGGATTGTCGACAATTCTCACAGCTCGTCTCTGAATCGAATCACACGGTCCAAGCTGGTATTCAGGTGCTCCCGCCCAAAGGTGACTGCAGTACTCCAAGTGCGGTCTGACTTGAGACTTATATAATATAAGTCTTTGCCCCGCACTGAAGTACTGCTTATCCCTGTTGAGCACACCAAGTTTTACTCTTGGCAAAGCAAAGCGAGAGACAGCAATATGACAAATAAGACATTTAAAAACCTCAAAGACATGGCTAGTCAAGCGAAGCTCAACTGCCGTGCACCACGGTTTATCAAATATCTAACACTATTGGGACCTAAACTGTGATTTGTTACCTAACACATCGTTACCAATAATATAGATTGCAGAACCGCCTAAGCGCCTGGTAATGTATGTATGTATATCTTCACGCCAGGTCCCTTGTAGGGTAAACAGAGAGAACCGAGCGCCATAAGACGCGGTCCTTACATACTTCACTCGCTTTTTAAAACGATTCAGATGACGTTTCCACGATAAATCGCAATGTAGAAAATATAATTACGATCACAATACTTCTTCTTCCTCCTAAGTAGGATTAGCGAATTCCGCTACCTAAGCCTTAAGACTTGTCGAAGATACTAATTTTGACATGGACAATACAATTGTGTCATCGCAATTAGTACTAGACAAACAGGCGTGTCCACGCGCAGAAATGTTTGTCCTGTTGAGAGTCGAATCTATGTGCAACCGAACTTATCAAAATTGTCCTGATTGATAAACAAACACTACAAAACTAATACTTCACTATCTTTTTCAAAGGGAAGACATATTGTAAATTAATGACCACTTACACGAACCAGGTTATGAGAGTCGGAAAAGGGAAGGAATACATTATCTCTGTTATCCTTTGCTTTATATTCATATGAGGAATGGTGAGCGTTGAAATCTCAATTTGAATTGAATTAGAATCTGTCATTAAAAAAAATAGGTAACCGTCTGCTTAATATTTAATTCTATATTACATACATCAAATAATATGAATAGAGATTAAGTAATTATGAGAGTTGTATGGGAACTGCATGCCCAATAAATCTTTATCTTTATAGTCCTGATGTAAAGCTGGTACAATAGCCTATTAACGCTTGCGATGTATTAAGTATCACTAGCGCGATACTACCTCTGCTGCTTACACAGCAACTCCTTGGGAGATTACTGGTGATCTCACTCACACGCAGGAACACAACCACCCTCTAAGAAGTTGTTATTTGACTGCGGTTTTCTGTGAGGTGGAGGTACTTCCCCAGACGGGCTGCTTTGATGCGCCCTACCTCTCTTAAAACATCCAGACCAAGACAAACAGACATGTTCATGCACACAAATGTTTGCCTTGTGTAGAAATCGAACCCACGAGCGTTGGTGTCAAAGTCACGCCATTAACGACTGAGCCACCGAGCTTGTCAAATTTGCATGTTTCCAGCTTTTTATTCTAATATTTCCATTTTTTTATTAATAACTCCAAGAACATCATTACTTAGTCGCATATTCAGTAAAATTTCTAATGAAATTCGGAATATAAATAAAATTCTTAAACTTAAAGAGAAAATACTTGTGTATGGACATACTATCTGTTTAAAACTGAATAAATAATGAAGCTACGATGCTATCTCTTGTAACTAATTGTGGGAGTGAAGGAAATTGTTATATTAAGTAAAATACATTACTAAAGTTTAAATAATATCTTCTACTTATAACAATAATTCTAATAATTAAAGACTAATTTATGTAAACTAATCAGTCACTAAAATTCTACAACTATTAGATTTTCAGGGGAATCATGATTTTGTTGAAAATACTAATAATGTCGTATACATAGGTTAAAATTACAAGATATGTTTTCTTGACTTGTGTTATAGGTACTGTATAAATTATTATAGTGCTATTATGGAAATTAGAATAATTTCATTAAATTTACAAATAATATAGAAGAATTTTATCAGAAGGTGATGTCAGGGGCCCCAGGAACCGGCGAGCGCGCATGAAAAGAGCTATGAATGTTAGAGACGCGAGTGAAGTATGTAAGGACCGCGTCTTATGGCGCTCGGTTCTCTCTACCTACCCCGCAAGGGACCTGGCGTGAAGATATACATACATACATGTACAATTTTTAAAATGGTGCACAAAATATTACCCATTTAAAAAAAAACGTACCATGCTGTTGAATACAAATCTGTGAATAACACTAAATAGGCATACCATGGTTCCTTTCATATAATCCCTAAAGTATAGCAAAGTACTTAACTGCCTTCTCAAATTACTTCTTAATTTTTTTGCTACGGCCCTAGCGATTTTACGTAAAAAGCTTGAAAAACATAGAACAGTGAAGCCCAGAGGATAAAGAACCGTCTTATTGACCAATTGTTCTCCAGTTCGAATCCTGGCACTAAATTCGTGATTTTAGATTTATGTACATATTTGTAATTATACCTTGCTCGGCGGTGAAGGAAAACATCTTAGGAAATACGCAGGTTCAAGAAATTATATCTCGAAAGATGTGTGACTTTCCCTAATACCTGGTTTTCTCTCTCCTCCAAAAATTTCCCCGCCAAATACTTAGGCTTAGGTAACGGACCCCGCCAATCCTATTGGATTACCTAGTTAACGGGCTAGCGCTAAGAAGAAGAAGAGAAGGTTTGAAAATGCTTCCATGATTTTTATATCAGATTCAATGAGTAATCTGTTACCTCTCAGTGTAAAGCAAATCTCCGTTAAATTATTTAATGTATGATGTACGCAAATATGTTGTCTCAATAAATTAGATATAAATGGTGATAGATACTCTATAATCTCTCGATATGCTTGAACCTACACTGCCTCAACTTCGTCCCTAATATAAAATTCCCTAGTTTTTTTATTTTTATTGTGGCACTAGAGCAAACAATACTCGAAAAACATCCCATTCTTTTATATTTTTTACATACGTTCATAGCAATAACAGCAAAAGTATTACAAAAAACAATATTTTACTTTTTTCCAAACAACGTCGGGGGGCATACAAACATACGGCGCACCTGATGTAATGCGATTGCCGTAGCCTATGAACGCTTGCGATACATTAAATATCACTCGCGGGATGTCACTTCTGCTGCAAACACAGCAAATCCTTAGGAGCTTACTGGTGATCTCGCTCCCACGCAAGGACACAACAACCCTCCAGAGAGTTGTCATTTGGCTGAGGTTTTCCTGTGAGGTGAAGGTACTTCCCCAGATGGGCTGCTTTGATGCACCCTACCTCTCATAAGCATTTACACTTTTGATGTAAAAAGTATTAACCGTATCATGCATTTTATTGACCATTTGCGATATAATATCAATATCCAACGTTAACCAATCCCGAAATACAGTTAATTGTGAATATCTGGTGAGAACCACGTCGCACAAAAGCCCAAATATATATCATCGGCCAATATGCTAATGACGTGAATGTATGTTGTCACAGCGTTTTAGGTACCTTTATTTTTAGAACTGTCTCGAGCGTTTTATTTTAAATTAATTGTCAGATTTTAGAGCGGTTATTCATTAGGCACGTCAGTCTTAACGGATTCAAAGTACTATTTATATATTAATGACTGTATTATGTCTCTTTGGTATTTCGTTAGAGATACTGATAAAATCGTGAAAGTGAAGCAAAATCGTTATCGATGTACAGTCACTTAGGGAAGATCTTTTAGAATCATAATGCAATTTTACTCGATCTATTCTCATTTAATTTATTGCAAGCGTTCCTAGGCTACGGTAACCGCTTTACATAACGTGTATAAATGCGTTGATATTTTCCGGAACACCGTTCCTATATGAAATCTATATGTTTGTCTGTGCGATTGTCTGTCGCTTTTTTTCGAATATTCGAATTTTGACTTCAGATTCGGATTCAGCATAAAAAAATAGAATAGGAATGTTCAGGAGCACTGTTCCCATCTCTTAAGAAACATGGTCAAAATGGCCGACAAATTAAAAAAATAATTAATTGTTATATAATTGACGAGCCAGGTGTACCTCTGGCAACGCAAGCTTGCGCATTTTCAACTGGTTTTTATTCAATATAATCATGAGGTGGTCAGGACAGCTGTTTGCTCTAGTGGGTAGAAAGTGATCTGGGAGAATACTATGGGCTGATATCATGTTGAGATAGTTGATTCTATTATTGCAATCAGATGTTTGCTCTTTTGTTTTAGGTATTAGGTTTATATTTATGTCTCTTGCTATTACTATACTGTTTGACGATTTTAGGTTATCTATGTGATTATGAAGGGAGTTTATAAATAATTTTGCATTTGCATTTGATAGCGACCGGTACACAGTATGGTATAGTTTAATATTTCCACTTGCAAACAGGAGGCTTGTATTAATTTTATTTCTTTCACCTTAGGCTTTAATTCGTCTTTATTATATATACAACTCGTCTTTATTATTATAACTCCATCCTCCAGTGTTATATACAAGAAAGAAGAAAAATTGTCTGCGAGTATACGACTGGGACATGAATTAAATGGACAGACATGATAAAACCAAAAGTTACCATGGCTACTACGTCCCCTAAAACAAATCCTGCAAACGACTTCTCAGTAAGGAGCAAAATAACAGACCCGCAATTTTCAACACGACTATAATAGAATTTGCTTTACAATCCGTATTTTTCAACGTATTCTTGTAGTACTTGATAGGTTTTCGAAATATAGTTGCACACTATAGTGTTGTCTATAGTATTGACAGTGAGATATTCATGATAGTTACGACGTATTGAAACGAGAATATAAATAATATCTTCTTAGAGAAATACTTTTTAAGTTTACTAAGTAAAAGCCTTATAAAATAACCAAATAATTTGGGCCACAGTGTGGTTGAAAACAAACTACGAGTATATTGTTTAGGAGTAGGAATGTTGAGGATTTAGACAGTTCGGGTGAGGGAGTTGTTAGACGTAGATAGTTTGGGGAGTTAGTTGGGACACGTGGTTGGTGACAGTTAGTGTCGGTACGCAGTGGAAGTCAGTTTTCGAAAAGTTTGCTCGCAAGCATATATGGGCGAAATTCGTACGCGTATCTAACTAGCCTTATTTAACTAGGCTTAGTTTACTTAATTAATAGCAGGATTTTCCTTTTCTTCTTTCTTTTCTATTTTTATAGCATTTGAAATATTTATATCATTATAATTTTAATCAGATACTGCATGAAACAGTTAGTAATAAAACTAATTATAATTTAAGTATTGCTTGGTGCGACAGTAATTGGTAATTTGAATACATTTAACTCTATCTATTTTCGCTAAATTTAACTTATCAGCATTATGGGTTGGTCGCCGTTGAATCAGGAGTTTGTCGTTGTTATGGTAACGCTCGATTTATACAGTTCATATTCTGAGATTACGAGTCTCTTTGAAATGTTTTTATTGTAAATCTAAGAGCAAAATGATTAAATGAAAATTGAAGTACAAATTTACGTTTCGTGATTAATAGTTGGATATTGTTAAATTTACTTTGAAGGCAATATACCTTTGAAGTAAAGTTAACAATGTAAAGTTACTTAAGGTAAAATTCATCTCAGATGTAGTTATAGTTTAATTTTAAAAAATAGTTCATGAACGTTGACAAAATAGTTTTGTGTAATGAAACATTCGTGTTCGCATGTTTGAATATGAATACTAAATGTAGATTCAATACAAATTATCAGGAACACCATTCCTATATGAAATCTATATGTTTGTCTGTGTGTGTGTTTGTGTGTGCGTGTGTCTGTCACTTTTTTTTCGATTATTCGAATTTTGACTTCAGATTCGGATTCAGCATAAAAAAGTAGAATAGGAACACCGTTCCTATCTCTTAAGGAACATGGTCAAAATAGACGACATATTTTTTAAAATTTTGAATTGTTATACCTAGTCTTTCCAGAAATACTGAAACAACGAAAAAAAAACTATTGCAAATAACATTTATTACTTTTACAGTGTGTTAGTTTAATACATGAATGTAAAACAATGAAAAAACATAAAAAGCTTATTTGAAGTGGTCTCCATTGGCTGCCATCCATACAGTCCTTTAAACGTTGAGGCCAGTTATCAATAGAAGCACGCACTCTTTCCATGGGAAAATTCTTAACTGCTAATAGTACGGATTGTTTTAGGGACTCCAAATTATCATGGCGTTTAGAGAAAGCCGTACTTTCTAAAACTGACCATAAATCATAATCCAGCTGATTAAGATCGGGACTAGACGACGGCCAGTCTTCAGCTCTGATGAAGGCCGGAACGTTCGATTCCAACCAAGACTGCGTAGACCGAGCTTTATGACCCGGCGCCGAGTCTTGCTGGAAGAACCATTCTTGGTTATTGAACATGGTGTTGTTAAGGGGCTTCACTACCTTCTCAAGAACGGTATCTTGATACACTTGTGCCGATGTTTTGATACCTTTTTCACAAAAGTATGGCTCAGCCACTCCTTCATAGCTAATACCCCACCAAACCATCACTGAAGTCAAATAGTGCCCACGTTGCACTCTGTCGACTAATTGGGAAGCTTCCTTAGAGCTTTGAGCGTAAATACGGTCATTTTGGTTGTTAAAATGTTGCTCAATTGTAAAAACTTTCACATCCGAAAAACATTTTTTCTGTGTCCTCCCTTTGCGTACCGCTTCAGTAGTTGTTTCGATTTTACCACCCTATTCTTTTTTAAATTATCAGTTAAGAAACGACCAGTACGTCTCTTATAGGCTGCAAGTCCTAAGTCATCTTTTAAAATACACGACATGGTTCTAGGTGCTATCTTCATCTCCCGAGATAAAATCTTTTGCTTTCGTACAGGATTTCTTCGAATTCTTTCCCTTACTGCTTTGACCACCTTTTTCGTACGAACACTACGTGGACGGCTAGATCTTTTTCTTTTTGTAGCAGTTACTCTTGTTGGCTCTGTAAAAATATGATGCAAATTGTTTGATTTAAATAAATTTAAAAAGTTGTAGGTAACAGTATTTTTCTCCAAGATATTTATATTAAAGTCTCCACAAATTATAACAGTCTTATGGCTATTGGATAATTTATTTAAGGCATCCTCCATGATATTTGAAAATGTTTCAAAGGGCGTGCTAGGAGGTTTATACAGGTTCATAGCAATGAATCTTTCCAATTCAATGCATGAAATCTCTACAACTCGCTCAACAGAGAGGCTCACAATGTCACACCTTTCTTTAAATTTAAGCAACTTATTTAATAATATTAAAGAGCCACCATGTATATACTTCTCTCTGATGAATGAGCTTGCAACCTGGTGGTTATTGAAGCTGAAAATGAATTGATGGGGTTTTAGCCAGTGCTCAGTTAGACATAAAATATCAATATTGCTACAATTCATAAACAACTCCAATTCTAATTCCTTTCCTATCATCCCCTGAATGTTTTGGTGCACCAGGTTGATACAATTATTATTATTTCTATATTCTTGACAATTTACAATTGATGGGGACATTGTATTATTATTACTTTAATACAAAAGTTTATTTTGTAAGAATATATTTAATAAATTGAACAACAATATGTACAAACTTTATACATCAACAAACCCATATTTATCAAAAAATAAAATGAATTGAACATTTCCTTGAATTATTTTAACTTCAAGTGACACAAACGATACGCGAATTCCCATGTATTTTTTTTTATAATTTCTTAATCCACAGTACATTTGAACATAGATTTGTAATCACATTTTAAAACCCTTCATTTTGATGCCCCACTCGATAGGATTGGATGAAATAATTTTCAAAACATACATTTTATACATATGGGTCAAAGATATAACCGTCTGTTTTTGACTTTACCGCGGTCGGGTAAAAAATATTATTATAACATTATATGATTCTATATGGGAACTATAAAAACAAATCGCGGTAAGTCCCGTACACACAATAATAGTACAAACAACCGTGAAAGATTGAAATTAAAAATATATATTATCAATTAAGCGTATTTTACTAAGACAGTTGTTCAATTTATTAAATATATTCTTACAAAATAAACTTTTGTATTAAAGTAGGAACAAATTAAATTTAACGTAATAATTAATTTTACCTTATATAGAAACGAGTTTCCGATTCATTAGGTCGAAAGAAACAATTGTTAAAGGAATCACTGGAAATAATTCGACGATAAAATTGCCAACTTTTTCTTCGTAATGATGCAAAGCGATGCAAGAAGTACTGTGATCTCAATAAAGGCTTTAAATAGGAAATGTAAAATCGATAATTATTAAAGATGACGTCGAGATAAGGGTAAAACGTTTTTTGATAGGACTTTAAATAACTAGTAACCCTACTGCTACTACTACTACTATAACTTCACGCCAAATCCCTTACGGGGTAGGCTTTGTAGTAACCCTATATCTGATTTATAAGTTACTAATTTAAATCTACGTTACCAGAAACCTCTTTAGACTACCAAACTTCTAACCTAATATGCAAAAAAATAGTGCAACCTATTTTTTAAGTCGATCAAAAATACATAGTTGTGTTTGAATATTACAACCCTGTTTTTGTTTAGTTTGTATGGGTTGGTTGTAGGCCTTTGGTTCTTGATTAATACAGAAGAACCGGAGGAATCCCAAGGGATTAAAGTACAGTTATCGTACAATGGGCAATAAGAGAGGTAGGGCGCATCAAAGCGGCCTGTTTGGGGAAGTACCTCCACCTCACCGAAAACCGCAGCCAAATAACAACTCCCTAGAGGATTGTTGTGATCCTGCGTGTGAGTGAGGTCACCAGTAAACTCCCAAGGAGTTGCTGTGTAAGCAGCAGACGAGGCATCGCGCGAGTGATACTTAATATATCGCAAGCGTTAATAGGCTACGGTACCGTATACGAGCCGTATTTACATGTGCCTATACCGACCCCATACTAGGGACACGGAGACAACTCGGCTCTTTGAGTACATGAGTCGGGCGGCAAATGTAGCGCAGGAGCGGTATCCTACTGCAGAGATGGTATGTTTGGGGGACTTTAACTCTCACCACGACTCCTGGTTGGGATCCTCCACAACTAACCATGCAGGAAGGACCGCCCACGCGTTCGCTCTTTCGCACAACCTGACGCAACTGGTGCACCAACCCACCAGAATACCTGATGTTGCTGGTCAGGAGCCCTCTCTGCTAGATCTACTGCTGACCACCCACCCTGCTGGCTACCGGGTTGAGGTCGGGGCGCCCCTGGGCACATCTGACCACTGCCTAGTATCCAGCACAGTGCCGAGCGCGATTCCGCCACAACCCACGGAGGTTAGGCGGCGTGTCTGGCACTACTCGTCAGCAGATTGGGACGGTATGCGCGACTACTTTGCTTCCGTCCCATGGGGGCAGCGCTGTTTCAGTGAGAAGAATCTAACGGCGAGTGCTGCGGCCATTGTTGATGAGATCGGCGTTGGCATGGAATACTACATTCCCCACTCCGATGTCGTCATCAAAAGCCGGAGACGCCCTTGGTTTAATCGCGAATGCGCTGAAGCTGTTAGTAACAAACAGGCGGCGTATCGCGCTTGGATCAGGGGTCGCGCCCTTAAAGATCCGAATACTAACTCACTGAAATCAGCCTACAACACTGCCACCAAGATCTGCAAGAGAGCATACATAAGAGCGGACGCCCAGCGCGTTACACGAGTCGGCACGGAACTAGTGGCGCACCCTATTGGATCGCGTAGCTACTGGCGACTGGCCAAAGCCGTGCAGGCCAACTTCTGCCAGCCCTCGCTGCCACCGCTGCGATGCCCTGATGGCTCACTGGCTCATCAGCCGCAGGAGAAAGCCGATCTTATGGCCAGCCTCTTTGCGGCTAACTCCCGGATCGATGACTGTAGCACGCAACCACCAACAATACCCTCCAGTGGATCCGCTATGCCTGATATCCACATCAGGCAGCGCGATGTGCGTTTTGAACTACAGTCACTCGATGTCCGAAAAGCCAGTGGTCCTGACGGTATCCCAGCGATTGTTCTTAAAAAATGTGCAGCGGAGTTGTCTCCGGTGCTGACGCGCCTCTTCCGCCTCTCGTACTCGACCGGTTCCGTTCCGGATGCTTGGAGAGAGGCTAATGTGCAGCCGGTCCCCAAAAAGGGAGACCGTTCTGACCCATCGAATTACCGCCCCATTGCCGTAACTTGAGTGTTGTGCAAAGTCATGGAACGGATCCTTAACAAACAATTGATCCGTTACCTAGAAGATCACTCCATAATCAATGATCGTCAGTATGGTTTTAGACCGAAACGATCAACGGGTGATCTTCTAGCGTATGTGACGCACCTCTGGGGGGAGGCAATCGATAAATATGGCGAATCCATGGCAGTCAGCCTAGATATCGCCAAGGCGTTTGATCGGGTCTGGCACAAAGCACTTCTCTCCAAACTTCCGGCATACGGTCTGCCCCTCCAGCTTTGTAATTGGATTGCTGGCTTCCTGCATGAGCGTAGAATCCGCGTCCTTGCAGATGGATGCGCTTCGCGGTTCATGTCAGTGAATGCCGGTGTCCCACAGGGCTCCGTTCTATCGCCCACCCTCTTTCTTCTGCATATCAATGACATGCTGCCACTTGGTAATATTCATTGCTATGCAGATGACAGTACGGTCCATGGGCGATATTTCGGTCGGCCTGGTGCTGGTCGGACAGAAATCGGTGAGAGGCGTGAGAGTCTTGTCGTTGAACTGAATCGGGTTTTGGATCTCATTAGTAAATGGGGTTCCAATAACCTGGTTGAGTTTAATGCCGAGAAAACTCAGGTTTGCGCGTTTACAACAAAAATGTCCCCCTTCCTTCCCACTCCCAGTCTTCAGGGTGCTTCCCTCAGTATGCGTGATAGCCTGAACATGCTGGGTATGGGTATTCATTGCGACCTTAACCAGCGTTATTACATCGAGAGCCTCATCTCAACAGCCTCAAGAAAGCTCGGAGTCCTGAACAGGGTGCGCCGGTTCTTCACGCCGGACCAACTTTGTCTGCTTTATAAGACACAAGTTCGGGCCTGCGTGGAGTATTGCTCGCATCTCTGGGACGGCTCCGCACAGTATCTTCTTGAGGCTCTCGATAGGTTACAGCGACGGGCTATCCGCATAATTGACGACGAAGAGGTCACCAAAAGCCTAGAACCTCTTCAACTCCGTAGGGACATAGGCTCTCTAAGCGTATTTTACCGCCTTTACCATAGCGAGTGCTCTGAAGAACTGTTTTCCCTTATCCCACCCTCACCCTTCCGTCATAGAACCACACGTGCGGGCTTGCGATGTCATAGTTCCACGGTTGAGAATATCTCTTCGCGTACCAAAAAGTTCGGCAACTCCTATCTTTGTCGTACCATCAAAAAGTGGAACGCCTTGCCTGCACATGTGTTCCCTCCTTCCTACAATATGGGATCCTTCAAACGAAGCGTGAAGAAGCATTTTGCGGGTCAGCATGGCAGCGTCAACTGACAGGATACGGGATGTAGTATGCTGTCAGTTGCAGTTGCGATTTGGGCTCCTCTTTCGCTTACCATCAGGCAAAGAGGGGCCACTATGCTGAACTAATATAAAAAAAAAAAATAAAAAAAAAAATAAAAAAAAACCCTTTACATCAGGTGGGCCGTATGCTTTATGCCTCCCGATGTAGTATAAAAAATCGGTTAAATCAGCTTAGCAACCGAAAATGTGCGGAAAAATAGTTGAAGTTAAAATTCGATGAATAGTTTTAGGCGGCACATGGAACATGGACAATTCTTTAATGGAATATATCAAGTTTTCTCACTCTTAAATATCTTGAATATATGCGTCTTATGACGCCCGGTTCTTTCTGCCTACCACGCAAGGGACCTGGCATGAAGATATACATCAAGTGTCTATGGATCAGAAGATTTTTTGCTATAATATGAATCTTAAGTTAAGAAAGCGTTCGATAGCATTGTGCTAAAGGATGACTGCGATATTTTGCCTAGATATAGGACTAACGATGCCCTACTGCATGCTGTGTATTCCACATATAGTGGTAGGGCATCTTCAGCGACTCCATGGCGGCGAACGTCGAGTCCCCCCATCCCCTGGCGGTGCAAACACGGGGCGCTCTTAAACTGTGCAAAAGCCAGGGTAAGAGCGTCTCGTTGTTTTGGATTACACCAAAACAACGAGGCACACGCGGGGTTGGAGGGGAACGAACGTGCCGATGAACTCGCCAGGACCGCCGCACTGGAGTTGTGGAGGCGGCCAGATTACGACCGCTGCCCTGTCTCATTCGTCAAAGTTATGATCCGCAAGGGGACCATTGACGAATGGGGACAGGAGGTACCAATCGGGAACAACAGCTTCGACAACGAAGATGTTCTTCTCGAGTGCGGCGGCGGCTTACAGTATCGTGGGCAAAATGGTGCCGTCGAGCATCAGTACGCAGGTCCCCTCGGGGCATGGTGGGTTTTCCGCGTACTTGCACAGATTCAAGTGCGCGGATGACCCATCGTGCTTCTGCGAGCCCGGCGTAGATCAGACAGTGCAGCACATATTGCTTCGGTGTCCCGCATTCTCCAAACAGAGGTTTGACTTGGAGCAGGAGTTGGAAATGCGGGTCACCGAAGAAACGGTCTCCGAAATAGCGGTGGGGAAAACTCGGTCAAAATTTTTAAAATACTGCGTCGGTCTAGCCACGGTTGTCATAGATAGGAACAAGCGCAGCAGCTCCACCTAGGACTAATGCTGTATACCTCGGCTATACCCTGTAATGCCGTCGGGATCGCGGTGGCTAGGTGGAGCTGTGAAGCCCATGGCTGGACTGACGCAGTATGGGGAGGGAAGTTAGAACAGTTAAAATCGTTTCACCGGCGTTCCAAAAAGGGCATAAAACTTAAAGATGATGAATGTATGAATGAGTTATGGAATAAAAGGGAGTATTGTGTATGAATGAAGATAATGTAAGAACCTGGTTACCTACCAGAACTAATTCAACGCATGATATTGAAACAAGTGAATGAGGGTAATAGGAATGGAAGATACGCCGCTGATATAGAGATGCGAAGAAGCACCTGGAATTCTGTGAATGGTTTGTTTAAAAAAAGGTTGAACCAGAAGCTCGCTGTACATAACTTTGTGCTAATTCCTACGCGCATATATGGAAGCGAAAGCTGGGTTTGGCAGAGAGAATATAAAAATGGAATAAACCCAGGCATAACACGAGAAATGCTCAAAATCTCTGGTGTAGTATTCACAATAGTAATGTAAGAAAAAAGTCGGTGATAATCAGTTTAGTAAGTAGGCCATATGCTTGGATTCCACTCGATCTTTATTTATAAAACTCTACTATTCCTGTGTATGTCGCTGAATCCTTCTAAACGGCGGGACCGCTTTTTATGACTATTGGGCCCGGTAGGACCAATTAACTATTAGGTTTATGTTTTAGGGTTCCGTACTCAAAGGGTAAAACGGAACCCTATTACTGAGGCTCCGCTGTCCGCCCGTCCGTCCGTCTGTCACCAGGCTGTATCTCTTGAACCGTGATAGTTAGAAAGTTGAAATTTTCACAGATGATGTATTTCTGTTGCCGCTATAACAACAAATACTAAAAAATAGAATAAAATAAATATTTAAGGGGGGCTCCCATACAACAAACGTGATTTTTTTTGCTGTTTTTATAGATAATGGTACGGAACCCTTCGTGCGCGAGTCCGACTCGCACTTGGCCGATTTTTTTATTTTCTGGCAGGATAACGTCTATTGATAACATTAACGTAATAAAATAAAAAGAAAAAAGTTATGTGACGGTGCTCTACCATTTATTATATTAGAGAGGAGGTCAAACAATATTTCATGTTCCAGTGGATACCTATTCAAAAGAGCAAGAATAGACGCTCCTTTATGAAAAGTTCACTTCTCGTGAACTTTGTGCGAGTCGGTCGGCTGTCTCACTTAGAGCATTATCTTTTATCTTTATACTTGGATGTTAGTGAAAGTAATTTAGTTTTGCTACAACATACTTTGATGCTAATTAATGTTGTTTTTGTAGTCTTAATATAAACAAATTAAAAGTTATAGTTTATAATTGCACGAGAAATTTGGTTAAGACGAAATAAATGCTAATATTAAAAAAAAAACAGGCCATCCGAGCTCGCTGATCTCTAGTATTCAATAGTAGATATTTTTTATGAAACTATCTATCTATAACTTCACGCCAAATCCCTTGCGGGGTAGGCAGAGAGAACCGAGCGCCACGTGACTCGATCCTTACATATTTCACTCGCTTCTTTAACATTCATTGCTCTTCTCATGCACGCTCGCCGGTTTCTAGGGCTCCTGACATCACCTTCTGATAGAACACGACCAATTTGGTCATGGTAGGTAAGTCATGGTAGGTAAGTTTTTATGAAACAGTTTATAAAAAAACGATGAAAAATATTCGGGCGTTTCTGACATGCGAGCACTGAATTTTTTAATTAATTTTATATTATTAATTAAAAAATTAAACATTTCAGCCATAGAACGTTCACAGTTGAACGTAAGTCCCTCCGGGTAGTTGTTATTTGGCTGTAGGATTTCTGTAAGATAAGGGTAGAGCTTCCCCACACGAGTTTTATTGACGCGTCCTAACTCTTTTAACACTCAGACCAAGACAAACAGTTATGTTCATGCAGACAAATTATAGTCATGTGTGGGATTCGAACTCTGGTGTCAAGCATTATTAATTACTGCGCAACCGAGCTCGTCTTATCTATTCATATGTCTACATATTATGGTCAAAAGGTACAACCCTGTGACAAAATACGAATGCTAGCTAATGCTATTACAAACGAAAAACTAGCTGAGCCTTAGTAATAGAGTTCCATTGATACAATCGTAAAAACTTAATGAATGTGATTATGTCGAATATTCCAAATTTATATTTATATTTTACGGTTTAAAATAGTATGCATTTTATATAATTACGGAAGGTAAACAAGCACATGATATGATCACCGCCACAATAATCTAAATCAAAGCTGACCTAAACCAGACTCTTAAGTCGAATTATATTCGACCCGAACCTAACCCAAACCTAATTTGAACCTAACCTAGTTTGAACCTAACCCAAACCTATATTGAACCTAACCCAAACCTAATTTTAACCTTTTTTTTTTTTTTTTGTTACGCGGGGAAAAATGCGTTACGCACACCACCGGTGCCTGGTTGGCCTCCGGTGGTAGTGTGGGACTCCCCGTCGGCTGTCCGATGGTATACCCACTAAACGACCCCGCGAAATGCCATCGGCCGCGTAGGTGTGGTGCCCCGGATCTGTCAGCAACAGGGCACCACTGCGACTGGCCAGCCCCTCAAAAGGGGCCGGACTTCTTCACTCTAGAGGCCATCCCGGCAAATTGGGACAGCCCCTCCGGCGGCGGGACCATTATGGGGCCAGGTTCCCAGCCTGACCCCTTTTTTTTTTTTTTTTTGTGACGCGGGGAAAAATGCATTACGCACACCACCGGTGCCTGGGTGGCCTCCGGTGGTAGTGTGGGACTCCCCGTCGGCTGTCCGACGGTATACCCACTAAACAACCCCGCGAAATGCCATCGGCCGCGTTGGTGTGGTGCCCCGGATCTGTCAGCAACAGGGCACCACTGCGACTGGCCAGCCCCTCAAAAGGGGCCGGACTTCTTCACTCTAGAGGCCATCCCGGCAAATTGGGACAGCCCCTCCGGCGGCGGGACCATTATGGGGCCAGGTTCCCATCCTGACCCCTAGTCCCACAGGTTAGGGAGGCGGCAGTAGGTGCGCGTAGCGCCTACGCCGCACTCCCGTCCGCCGTCTCCGGAGCGGGACAGCCAAGGGATCATCCTCTCTGTCCCGCTCCGCGGCCTCCTTCTGGGACACGACCGTCTCACAGAAGGAGGCCATCGCCTGCCAGGCACTGTCACTCCCGAGCATGGAGCGGACCACGCTCGGGAGCGAGAGGTCCGCGCTTCCCAGCGCGGACACCAGATCATGGCGCTGCCGATACCACCTGGAACACTGCTCCAAGGTGTGCTGAGCAGTGTCCTCGGCCGCGCCACAAAACCTAATTTTAACCTAACCCAAACCTAATTTGAACCTAAACTAAATCACAACGTCGAACGCGACTCACCTAGCCCTTTACTTTTTTTTAACCGCATAACTTTGTCAGGTAAAAGCTTTTACCAAGAGTAACCATTTCACTTTTACTATTAACAAATGTCTGAAGAACTTGGGGGTCTGGAGAATGGTACCTATGACAGATGTCGTAGGTTCCATTCCCCGTTCATTTATGATTAGTCTTGTATTGTATATAATCATTTTACATTACAATACTATGTAAAGATTCCACCTTACATATGGCCACATGTTTATTTTCCACCTGGGTGGTACATAATAAAACTGTTTCTATAGCATAACTACATGAACAGACTAGCGTCGATGCGTCACCATGGAATCCCCTCACAACACACAAACTAGTACATATTTCATTGCGAAAGTCCACCTTGATGCAAAAAAAAAATCCCTAACACCGTAGCCTATGACAGCTGGCAGTACAAGGAGCTCGCTCGCGCTTTAGTCAAATGTTCTTCTTCGGGTTATCCCATTTCCTAATCCATTAGCATTGGCGGTGTCCTCTGCCTAAAGCCTAAGGAGTTGGCGAAGACACTGATTTTTACATGGAGCGACTGCCGTCGGAACGACTGCCGTCTGAGATCCAGAACCCAGAGGAAAAACAAGTCTTTCTTAGGTTAGGTCACACGTTTTTCGGAATATAATTTCTTGGCCTTGTGGGTTTCCTCACGATGTTTTTCTTCACCGCCGAGCAAGTGATAAGATAATATGTACGTAAATCCGAAAACACTAATTTAGTGGTACATGTCCTCGCTAGTATTCGAACCGATGACCAGTTAGACAATAGACCTGTTCCTTATCCACTGGGCTATCACTGCTCTATAGTCACATCAATATCACTATTTCAACCCACATTCATCCAGTGCTGGACACAGTGCTGCCCTCTAGATTGTCACTTGATCCAGAGCCACCTGCATCCATCCTCCCTACAATTGCTTTAGCCACTCTCACTGTTAATAGGACGACTCCTCAAGAGTTTACTGGTAATTTCATTCACTCGCAGGAACACAACAATCATCTAGCGATTGCTATTTGAAAGTAGTTTTGTGTGAGGTGGAGGTACTTCCCTAGTCGAGCCGCTTATATGCGCAACACCTTCCTTAATATAATTATCGTTAACCTCTGCCTACGTTGAGACCAATTATAACTTTTTTATTCAATCTACCTATTGTAAAGCGATTACCGATGCTTATGAACGCTTGTACAACAAGGTTTCCCTCGCGAGTTGTCAACCCATCTGATAACACAGTTCCTGAGGAGTTAACTGGTAACCTCTTTCACACGCAGTAATAACAACAACCCTTCAGGTAGTTATTATTTGGCGGCAGTGTTATGTGAGTTAATAATACTTCATCAGTCGGGCTACTTTTTTTATATACTACGTCGGGAGGCATACAAGCATACGACCCAACTAATGTAAAGCGGGTACCTATTAACGCTTGCGATATATTAAGTATCACTCGCGCGATGCCTCCTCTGCTGCTTACACAGCAACTCCTTGGAAGCTAACTGGTGACCTCACTCACACGGAGGATACAACAACTCTCCAGGGAGTTGATATTTGGCTGCGGCTTTCTGTGAGGTGGAGTTACTTCCCCAGACGGGCTGCTTTCATGCGCCCTACCTCTCTTAAAACATCCAGATCAAGACAAACAGACATGTTCATGCACACAAATGTGAAATTCGAACCCACAAGCGTTGGTGTTAAAGTAGCATTACTAACCACTCCGCCGCTGAGCTTATCATAACTATTAAGTAACATCATTTCCACGTCCCAGACTTCATCCGTTCCGAACTTTATTACGATCCGTTCAGCAGTTTAATCATGAAAAACGAACAAACGTACAGACAGTCAATGTTACTTTCTAATTTGTATTAATAGTGCAGAAAATCCAAATAGTGCTGAAATTCGTTATAATGAATTTCTTATTCTTATAATATCCTGTAATTTGCATCTCAATTATATTTAACTAAACTGAAGCTAATCCGAAATCCATTATGTATGCATCTGGACGCTACATCAATAACTTAATAAATGTCTTGAACGAGTTAAGCTGAAACTATTTCGGTGTAACAGGCGGTCAAGTAAACTGCTTGCGGACTGTAGCCATCTTTTGCTCGTTGCGAGGAAGTTTTCTACAATAAAAGCACTATGTCAAAGAATAAGTTTATATTACAACGTAACTTTGTTAAGAGTATATCCTTTTACCTCGAAATGTGCTCAACAAAAGGCAGTAGGACTTCAGCTCGGAGCTTCTAAAGTAATAACAACAATAATTTCTCATAGAGTAATTAAGAACACCTGGCTACCGGCATGGACCTGATGATTTGGTTTGGACGCGAGCTATTCCAATTGTTGGCAATCCCTAGTTACCACATGGTTAGTACAAAGAGAAAAAATATTTTCTTCACGTTTTTTATCGAATTTATGTGGAGATGTTCAATGCAATGCTTGTGGCGCTCTGCTGTCGCGATGCTGAACAACATAAAATAATCTTTCTATATTGCGACCTAAATGATGAAGGGTCGAACGGTTCCAGAGAAACTTTCTTCCGTAATCTTTCACATTGTGGATGAATTCCATCTCAAGGTTTTCGCATGAGCCTATAAAAAGTTTCATGATATATATATGAAATACTTTTTTTTTACTTGGAGCGACAGCTGCCAGACCTCCACAACCCAGAGGGAAACCAGATCTTAGATTGGGTCACACGTGGATCAAAATATAATTTCCTTGATGTGCTGTTTTCCTCGCGATATTTTTCTTCACTGCCTGTGAGAGATGTCATAATTACAATAAATTCTTAAACACGAATTTAGTTATATATGCCAGCACCAGAATTCCAACCAAGGCGCAGTTGGTTAATACGCTATTTTTTTTTATATTTTATTAATTTTATTTTGTAACCGCCATTAAATTCACTTAGTTTTGATGAATATGTTTACAACTTTTTAAAAAGGAACCAATATGAAGTTTTTTAGTCATCGAATGATCCTGGAAATAAACTTCAACAAACTACTGTATGAAAACTGATAGTTCGGCATCTATGACTACTTTATTATTTAAATGTGTCTATATAAGGTATTTTTCCATTCTATTTTAAGTTATTTTTACGTAAATGTGATAATAAATATTAACATACAGTACAGGAATAGCTCCTCGATTGTAACTCCATATGTACCGCCATTAATATTCAATGTACTGTAATGATTGTTTGTAAACAATTTATCAATACATGTAATAACATGGCAGTGGAGACGACTTCGTACATTGAATATTTTTTATAAATAGTCAAACAGACAAAAAAATTATTTTGGCTACTTTGACTGAATCGCTTGACTTTCTGTCCATTGTCCGCTTATTATACAAAAACTTCTCTTCACTCATTATTCAAGGCTACTTTTTCATGCCGAAAATAGTGATTATTCCTGTAAAGAGCTCAAAAGAACCAACCGCTTTCAGTCAAACGAAGTATTGTGCTTAAACGCTATCGACCTAATGTTTAAAAAATATGAAAAAATTATTCGACACAAGGGCAAACCCAAAAAGCCTTATTGCATTAAAGGCAATTTACTCAAAAACAACTCTCTCAAGCAATAAGATTGGAGAATGATTCGAAGCAATTTATTGCTTTAAAACGGCGTCGCTGTGGAACGATTTGATTTTGAAATATTGGCTACAGCCTGCAATTTGGGAATCATTGGTGGCACGCAACCGGGAATCGTGTCGCGGCGCAACCACCGCCTCTTTGTTTCACCTTCTATAGATTGAATCGAAAGGCTGAAAATTCGTAGTCAAGTTCGTTGCAAAACAAATAGTATTGCATTTCAAGTTTGATTAACAAGTTGCAGCATGGGGTTCTTCGAGAAAGGCGTGAAGAGGTTTTTACAGGGTCGGCAACGCAAGAGTGACACCCCTGGTGTTGCATATGCCAATATGCTGCGGTAAGTTCTTACCATCAGGCGGGCCGTACGCTAGTTTTGATATAAAAAAAGTATAGTTCGGTCATACAGAATTTTCTAGATTGTGATAAATAAGACAAGTTAATAGACTTATGATACATTTATTGTTTCTCAAAGTATTTTTACTTACCTACAACTTTTTACATGTGCTCCCAGCACATGTAAAAACTTGTAAGTAAGTACAAACTATTATCTTAACTACCTAATTTGTAAGTCGTTTCGTTTCGTCATCGCAAGTTAATGGGATTTAAAAAAAAAATGGAGAAAAGAATTCATCTTTCTATCAAGCAGTACTCTTAAAATCCATACGTATTAAAAGCTATAACCAATATATTTGACGAGCTCGGTGGCTCAGTCGTGAATGACGCGACTTTGACACCAACGCTCGTGGGTTCGATTCCCACACAAGGCAAACATTTGTGTGCATGAACATGTCTGTTTGTCTTGGTCTGGGTATTTTCTATGTATAATAAGTATGTATTTACAAAAATAAATGTATTTACGTATGTTTATCAGTTGTCTAGTAGCCATAACACAAGCTTCGCTTACTTTGGGCTAGATGGCGCTGTGTAATTTGTCCGACAATATTTATTTATTATTAATTTATATAACGCAAATTTTGTTGTTCACATCGATCCGTTGAAGGAATATAAATATTTTAGCTTTTTTTTAATATTATATAAGCAAATTACAATTTGCGTACCGTCCAGTAATTGATATTCCATTTGGTTGGATGTGTGATGCCCTTTACTTCATATATTCCCTGTGTAGTGGTCAGAGATTTTGTTTAACGAAAGAGGGGCTTTTAGCCTTTATTCATTTCTCATAAATATGTACTGTTTTCTATGTTCTTCAATTTAATATGCTCTGTACCTGTTTTAGAACATTTTAGTCAACTATCTTTTTGTCTCGTATTTGAGCTATTCCCGGAGATACGAGCTTATCTCCTTTATAGTATTTCGTTGAATATTTTATGTTGTATTATATTACTAATGTCTATCATTTATTTAGGATCCCTTTGAGTTATAACATGTGTTTTTACATGCAAATAATAATATTATTTTATTTTTTATATCCACGTGTACTTAAAATCCGGACGCACTGAAAAGTGACACTTCATCTTGACCATCAGAAGACAGACACACACTGACGACTCCGTAATCACGAAGATGAAAACCTGATAGCTGTCAACATACAGCAAGAGGCATAATTATTAAAAAACAATGTCAAATTGGAAAGATCCCGTTTGATGCGGTCTATGGTCTATTCTACGAGTTTAAATAAAAGGAAATCCTTGAACTCAGATCCAAAGCCCCGAAAGCTTTCCGCTTGAACTCCAGAATGGCTTCAAGGCCTAGAGCTCTCCTTTGATGAGCATGAGCGCCCTGTTAAAAACTGTCGATGCCGTGGAGACTAAGTTCTTTAAGATTCTCTCACAAATTTTCCGTCCATACACTCAAGCTTATGAAAATCTAACGCGAAATGAGGTTGCACTTTTCAGCTTACGTGCCGTCTGAACTAGAATTCAGTCAGTAACAGGATTTCAGTCTCGTGATGTGATACTGGATGCTTTAATACAAGAATTATTGAAAAGATGATAAAGCGTAAGAGGGACTCGAACTGTTCACTAGGAATCTGTCTGTTGAATCAAGACCAACCAGTTGAGGTAACTGAACACCAGCTAAGTAATATTATATTATTCAATCCAGAGGCCCTGAGTAAAACTAAGAGTTTCGATGGACAGTTGTCATATATGAAATTATCGGAACTGCTTCTTGTTTTATTATCATATGATTATAATTTATGATTATGAGTCCTGGTGACGTGATACGAGCTCTTTTGTTGCAAAATACTTCAGACTATATCTCTTTTATTTTCATAATCAAGAAACAATCGAGGATCGAGGCTTAACGAGCAATTACGTTTTGTCCATATACGTTGTTGTCTGCGTTGCAGGTCGGGTATCAATTAAATCACTTCAAATTAACCCAACACTTTTTTTATTTTTTATTTATTGCTAAATTTATATAATATAATAACAAAATAAGATCAGTACAACACAAACTTAAATAAGTTTTTCTGTATGCTGGACACTCGTTGTCGCATATATTTTTGTTATGGCTAAGTATCGTTCAGTACAAGCCGCGATATAAACAAGACGATTTTTTTTATTCACATGGTGGGTAACTTCACTTAGTATATCCTGCATGTCAGCCTGTATGATAATAGGGCGGATTTTAAACTGTTCAAGAATAACACGCTGCCAGCCGACGATGGAATTACATTTGAACTTTTCGGATAGTTCGTCTTCGCACCGGCGCATAGTTGATTAAAAAGCTCCATGCACAGCATAGATGCCAGCGTAGATGCGTATGATATCGGAGATGCGTAAATATATGTCCGGCACATCGTGACACTAATGCCGCAAGTATTCAGATGTTTTTCTACTCTAAACTTATTTAACAGCCGACGCCCAGACGTTTGCGGTGTACATGACGCTATCTATATTATTGCGATATTGTCCATAGACAAATCTTTAAAATTATAACACAAATTTTGAGATTATAAATTTTAAAAGAGAAATCTCAAGTATTTGTTGTTACGCGGATCTATAGTCTATAGCAGTACTTACAAGTCAACTATTTAGTTCATAATGCGATACCTTGAAGCAGGTGGGAACTAATGTCTTCAAATAGAGTAATAACCCGTATAATTATGATAGAGCTTCACTTCAGATAAGTTCGTTTAATTACTAATAAAATGCCTTTTAGATTTTTATGATCTTTTATATATATTTAATCAAGTATATTTCATAAAAAAATTCACAAAATAAAATAATAATAAGAAATAATTTATATGGCAGAACAACGTTTGCCGGGCCAGCTAGTATATAAATTGAATCCAATGAACGAAACATATTTTTCTTTGCCCGAAACAAAGATATAAATATAATAAAAAAAAACATCAAATCCGAAAAGTCATTCGGTAAATTTGTTAAATTGATAAAAGAATTACTCCATACAAAAGCATATTATTCTATAAAGGAATACTTAGAAGATAGAATACTATCAAAAGTCTGCCTCTCTCTCTTCCACCTTGCTGTGCCTGAAAAGGTTCATGTGTATCTTTGTGCTGTGTATTATGTAGTTACAGTGTCACAATGTATACATGTATTGCAATGAATAAATAAATAAATAAAATAAATAATAAAATAAAATGAATGTTTATTCTTTAAAGATTATAATTTTTATATTGAAATGAATCTCTATGGATTGATGGATATTTTTTTAAATGGCAAATGTCTTTGCAGATGACAGACGTAGTTATAAACAGAAACAGGCAATTTGACGAATTATTTTCAAAAGTAAAAACATTATAATTAATTACTCTCAAACAATGAATGACAAAGCAAATTCTGAAAAAGAGCTAATAGACGCGATAAAGGATCTTTTGAGGACTACCGGCCATTTGAATAAATTACAAGCCGAGGTAATTAAAATTTGAAACCGCTGTTTGTATGTTTTCGTTTATTTTCTCAGGTTTTTGCAAGTTCCAAGGAAAAGTAAATTAAAATAGGTACCTTGTGTAAAATAGTATAATTTCTGAACAAGAAAGATAATGCTTTCTTTATTAATCGCTGTCATGATATAATAGTATACTTATTTAACTATTTATGTGAAGTAATAATTTTCGCTAAATCATATAGATACTGATACACATAGAATTTTTGTACTTTTTTTATACAACGTCGGGTGGCATACAAGCATACGGCCCACCTTGTTATAGCGGCCTATGAACGCTTGCAATCGCGCGATGCCAGCTCTGCTGCGAACACAGCAACCCCTTATGAGCTTACTGGTGACCTCACTCACACGCAGGAACAGAACACTCTAGGGAGTTGTTATTTTGCTGCGGTTTTCTGTGAGGTGTAGGTACTTCCCCAGACGGGCTGCTTTGATGCGACCTACTCTCTTATCCGCCCTAGCTCTCTTAAATATTACTTTGAACTCTATATTTTGTCAAAAGAAGTAAGTAACCCATTAACTGAAGGGGAAGTATTGAGAAAAGAGTTTTAAACAAATAAAATCAAATAATAGTGAGAAAGTGATAGAGAGTAATATTGTATGTATTAATTCAACTAAGATAGGAAGTGATGATAAGTAATTAGCGAAGTTCTTTTTTTTATTTCTTCACTTTATGCTGTATTAACTTCCAATTTTACCCGAAATTCTTGTATTTAACTCAAAACGCGAAATTTAAATTTGTTAATGCTTACGTTTCAAGGTCTCTTGAGTCAATTAACTATATATGGTTTAGAACAGTAATAAGCCAGTGTATGAAGAACCGATCTAGTGTCCAAATAACCGACCAACCAACTGGACCCCGGTTCGAATACTGCATGTACCACTAAATTTGCGTTTTCGGATTTAAGTAATTATCACTCGCTCGGCGGTGAAGGAAAACATCGTAAGGAAACGTCCAAGAAATTATATTTCGAAAAACGTGTGACCTAACTTAAGAAAGGTCTGGTTTACCTGCTGGGTTGTGGAGGTATCAATATCAGTATCTACGCCAAATCCTTAGGCATAAATTGCGGACCCCGTCAATCCTAATAGATTAGGATAAATGTGAGGTGGAGATACTTACCCAGATGGGCTGCTTTGATGCACCCTACCTCTCTTAAAACATCCAGACCAAGACAAACATACATGTTCATGCACACAAATGTTTGCCTTGTGTGGGAATCGAACCCACGAGCGTTGGTGTCAAAGTCGCGTCATTTCCGATTGAGCCACCGAACTCGTCGCAATCTGTTGTATTCGGAGTCGTATCTGCCCGTCCATCCATCCATATACCTATTAGTCCTTTTATTTCAACGCTGTATCTTTGAAATATTAATAAGTAGATACTTAAAAATTTTACGAAATATCTATGGCCACTATACAAACCGTAAGGAAAAATAAAGTTAAAATTTAAGTTAATCCCCGTTCAAGACGTGTCTGTTGCGATTTTTACAGTGTTACGGAATTCTGTGCGAAGTAGATGCCCGCTTTTTCGGTTTTACTTATTCACTTTGTTATGACTTCCAAATTCAGATACTAAAGTCCACATCAAGGGATTGCAACGAGTAGATTGAACTATATTCCACACAATTGAGGTTCCTGTACCACAAGAACTCGTATTCACTTTGACGTTTGTTTGTAATGATAATCTATATAAAATAAATATATAAAAAAATAAAATATATAATAAATCTTTTTAAAGTAATAAACGCTTGTAAACTATCTTACTGTTGTGTTAGAATATTTTGGAAAGTACTCGTAATAACAAACGTAATACTAAATTTTATATCTATATCTATAAAAGAAAGTCGTGTTAGTTACACCATTTATAACTCAAGAACGGCTGGCCCGATTTTTATGATTTTTGTGTCTTTGGATTTGTCTTCGTCCGGAATAGGATAAAAAGTATTAAAACATGGAAAAAATAACAAAAAAAAAATATAAAGTAAATTCCATTTCTCATACATTTTATATGATATCTCAAGAACGAATTAGTATATATATATATATATATATATATATATAATTCTACTGTACGTGTGTATGTGACTGAACTCCTCCTAAACGACTGGACCGATTTTCATGAAATTTTTTGTGTGTGTTCAAGGGGATTCGAGAATGGTTTAGATTCACAATTGGACCCAATAGGTGGCACTGCAGTCGGGTTCTGGGAAACTTTATATTATGGGACAGGACAACGTCTGTCAGGTCCGCTAGTTAGGTATAAAAACAATCGTGATTTTGTCGCACATTGAAAATGATCATTTTTCGTTCAGATTTCGATTTCACGTGCTCAATAGCTACAAAGCTGTACATAAGTATGTTTCAGATTTACTTGTGAAGAACGTCACATATTTAAACGATACAAGACATTACACGTAACGGCGCGTCAAATATCCCGTCCAGTTATATAATATTCAATATAGTTCCAAATTGTTCAACAGCAACAACTACTACACTTTCAACATGTGGCGCCTAGGTTGAAAGAGTAGTAGTAGTTCAACAACTAGTACTCAAAAGGAGGCTAAGATTATTCCCGCGCACGTGTGTGGGTATGTTTGTATGTTCGTTCCATTGTGACCTCCTGTAGCCTGAACGGCTTGACCGATTTTGAAGAGTGAGGTGTCGTTAGATTCGTATTCTTCACCCGAGTGTGTGTGAGAGTTAAGCTATGTGACGTCAGCAAAAAATCAATATGGCGAACGTAAACCTTCATCCCCGGAGTGCACACAGCTAACGTCAGCATAAAACCATATATATTGGGCGTAAACCATTAAGCTGTCAATATCTACATCTTTTTACTTATTTTTCACAGTCAGTCTGGTTTTTTGGTTTTTTAAGTTGACTTATAGTTGTCACCCTGTAATAGTTTCATTAAGTCTAACGTTTAAAAGTCTCCGTTATTAAGGATCCCCTTTGTCCATGTTTATGAAAAAATCCATGTACTTAAGGGATATATTTCTATCGCAAATGTATCTGTACTTACTCCATTACAGAAGTGCACTGGCAGACACCCGACAGTTGTCTAATTTAGTTTAGCCGTTAGCCAAGTCACTTTCCGTATGTGGTAGGATTAACTAATGGCACTAACTCAATTTTCAAACTGAGAGTAAATTATGGCACAGAATAGAAATACTCGTGGCATACAATATATAACCACAACGAAAATTATTTATGCTCTATGTCATACGGTGATTCATATGTTTTTGACGTGATAATGTCTTATAAATCGATAAACGCCGGCAGCACGCACAAAAATCTGTCACGTTCCGTCTGAGGCGAGCGTGCAAGCGAGAGCGCGGAACAAGCGATAGAGAGGCACGGTCAGCCTAAGCGTTCGGCTTGTGATGCATCTATCTCTCTTCCACTCCATCGGCCGATGCGTCCGGCCGTGCGGCAGCACACAACATACACGTTAACTGTTTTGTCAACTGTTGAATGTTCTCTTATGATGTTATCACGTAAAATTATCGTCCGTAAACCGATTTTACAGACAACAAATTCAAGAAAAATTTCAATTGTCTAACTATCACGGTTCAAGAGATACAGCCTGGTGACAGACGGACAGCGGAGCCTTAGTAATAGGGTTCCGTTTTGCCCTTTGGGTACGGAACCCTAAAAACGAACTTTTACTAAATTCGTATAGTAGTAGTAAACAAGCATACAGATAGCCTAAAGTAAAGGGTTTTCTATCACACCACTACCACATCAACCCTTACTCATCCCACTGTAGGGATACCATCTCCCCCCAATCGAATGGGTTTAGAGCATACTTCACCACGCTGCTCAAATACGGATTGGCGGAGGCCAGTGTTTTCAAGCCGCCCGGGGGCCACTGACTTAGCTTAACGACTGTCATCTATCGACAACAGCCGGGACCGACGGCTTAACTTGCTCTCTCTCGATATAGATAAACGCATCCACAAACAGGCTGCGGTTGACGTAGCTTAACGTGCGCTTTAGGTCAGAATGACACGCGCAACGACACCATCGAGTTCTCAAAGGTTTTCTATGAACACTTGCAGTACGAAGAAAATCAATTGCTCGTTGTCATACCCGTTGCAAATGGAACAACTACTCACGACATTTACTGTTACTTGCTCGCAGAAACAAACATGTTCACACACACAAACCACCATCATGTTATATAGCTGCAAAGTAGAGGTCACTGTGCTCCCCCTCAAAACAGACTATAAAACTTATTCTTAAAACTACTTCTAAAATACCCTACCAACTAAGTTGTCATGCCAACTTTGCTAATATTGCCCCAAGCCAAATACGAGAGGTAGCAACTGCACTATTATTGCACCAAATAATCTCATATTCGCTACAATCTCTTAACTTAAAGGGCATTTAGCTGCATTTGCGCTATAAGTTGAGTGCTAGCTTAAGTGCGGTTTTATATATGATATGACTGTGGATACATTCGTTGTCATCTAAGTTAAATTTTAGGCAACTTCAATCTATTTGTATTTAATATAGTATGTATGTATTCTTCACGCCAGGCCCTTGCGAGGTAGGCAGGGAGAACCGAGCGCCATAAGACGCGGTCCTTACACACTTCACTCGCAACTTTCACATTTATAGCTCTTTTCATGCACGCTCGCCGGTTCCTAAGGCTCCTGACATCACCTTCTGATAACACGACCAATTTGGTCATGGTAGGTTAGTCTTGTCATTTATAATATAGGGTATGGGTTATTGATTCATTGATGTAGAGTGGAAAGGGAAGAATGTTTTTGTGGAGAAACTTATTTTCTGTGATCATTTCACTCGAGACTTACATTGGTAAGTAAGTTTATTAAGCTACTGAACATAATTATGACTCATCATCATTTCAGCCAGAGGACATACACTGCTATACCCTTTATACCTCCATGACAATGGAACCTATCTGGTGCTGGCATATATCGGCTCCTTACGATCTTCACCAGATCGTCAGTTCATCCAGTTCTGTGGTTTCTGGTTCGTGACCCCCATTCGAAAATTGGCCCCAACGGCCATCGGTTCTTCGGACTACGTAGCCAGATCACTGGTATAATCTTTCTAACTTGCTGATCCTTAGAGCCACGTAGGTAACTCTAGTTCTACTACGGGTGTACTCATTGTTGTATACTGTATGACGCTGTATATTAAATAAAAAGTGATCAATTGCGAGTCCGACTCGCTCTATGAGGGTTGTGTAATAATTTCCCAAAATTTAATTTTCGCACTTTATTTTCGAAAAATCATATTTTCTTTGTGATATAACTACAAAATTACAGTTTTTATTCTTTACTTCTTATCAAATTTCATGATTCTAGGTTTTTATTACCTTACGAGTGTCAAAATTTGATAATGAGGGATAAACAGCCGTGTCTTTTGATTCCGTTGACTTAGAAGTTTGATTTTTTCTTTGCTCGAAGGGACTGCAGACCTGCGTGTGTAATATTAATTTCAGCTTCATAGTTTCACCCGTCCCTGAGAAAAAGGGTCTTGACAGACAGACGTACAACAAAGTGATCCTATAAGGCTTCCGTTTTGTCTTTTGAGGTACGGAACCCTAAAAATAGCTTATTTGTCAATAGCGGTTTCATATGAAATAGGTTCTTATACATACATTAAAATTAAAAAGGCAACGAAATCTGCATTTTTCGGAAAGTTCTCTTCTGCGAAACATCATCCTTCAAAAATGACAATTTTTACAGGGTCGGCTACGATCGAGAGTTGTCCCTGCTGTTGTAAGCGTTAATAAGCTGCGGGGAATGCCAATGGTAGGCAGCCCGCATGCTTCTTTGTCATAGAAACTATTTCATACGCAATAGAAATATTCGAACTAAACAAAAAAAATCTTTCAGGTTCGTGCGAAAGTAACAGAAGTCTTGCAAGCACAACAATCAGCACACAATTCTGGGGACAAAAAATTTGCAGCGCCACAACCTACAGAAGAAGTTCTACTAGTCAACGAGCTTGTCAGGGAGTATTTAGAATGGAATGGTTATCTGTACACAGCGTCCGTGATGTGCTCCGAAGCCGCTATGCCGGATAATATGAAATCACGGCTAGATCTGTGTGCAGAGGTAGGAGTGAAAGATGACGAAAAATCATCAGCATTGCCGCTTCTTTCAAATATTGTTGCGGCGTACACTGAAAGGATTAAACGCAAAATTCATAAGAGTAAAAAAGACAAATGTTAATTGTTTAAATATATTTTATTTGATAACATGTTACGATTTTATTATGCACAGATGGCCAAAAAAGGGGTGTATAGTTGTAAGAGTATATATGTAATTCTTCTTCATTCCCCAAATTGCCCAAGCCTAATGATTAGGCGGAGTTACAGATTTTTACATAGAGCGACTGACGTCAGACCTCCACAACCCAGAGGAAAAACCAGGCCTTTTTTAGGTAAAGTCACAAGTCTTTCGAAATAAAATTTCTTATCTCGTTAATGTTAATACTTGCACTTGTACAGATTCCACTTCACAATTTTATTTATTTATTATTTTTACCGACCGGTTTCGCCTTTACGGAATATAATTATGTTATATAAAATACCTTGATAATGCCGTAAAGGCGAAACCGGTCGGTAAAAATAATTAATAAACATATGTGTTATATAAAATACCTTGATAATGCCGTAAAGGCAACATATATGTTGAAGAAAAACCTGGATAAAAAATATTTCATAAATAAAATAGTGAAGTGGAATCTGTACAAGTGCAAGTATTAACATTAACGAGATGTCTTCGAAATTCCACCAAGCGCCTACAATCAACAGTATCAACATAAAATTTGTTAGACTTGCGAATTTCCTCATGATGTTTTCCTTCACCGCCGAGCAAGTGACGATTACAAATATGTAAACAAGAATTTAGTGGTACACGGCTACACCAGGATAATGGGTCAGTTCTTTATGCACTGAGCTGTCACTGCCCTTAAGAGTATATTTGTAATTAGGTATGTGAGCTTTTTATTCCACCATAACTTCTGAAAACCAACTTCCCGAACAGAATTAGGCATTACATAGGAATCCCTGATATGGAGGTTAATACGTAGATGTTCTTTGTTGTTTTATCTCCGATCTTTTTTTACTTACTCAATAAAGTTCCTTTTCTGTAGACGTAAATCTAAACAGCACGCTCAATACAAACAGTGTCTACTTGAAATTGATATTCTATTAGCAAAACCTGTAAATTTTCCTATATTGATATGTTTTATAATGCCATAAGTTCGAGTTGACAATATACGTATGTATGTATATCTTCACGCCAGGTCTCTTGCGGGGCGGACATAGAGAACCGAGCGCCATAGGTCGCGGTCTTTACACACTTCACTCGCTTCTCTAACATTCATAACTCGTTTCATACACGCTCGAATCCACAATACTCAATGTATTATTATATTAAATATATTATTATTGATAAGTATGTTGTAATTGTAGATGATATACAACATGTCAATTCATCACGGAAAAATTACAGGTACCGCAAGTTTCTCTTTATCATCAATTGATTGTCGGAATTCTGAAATCAAGGGAATGCCAATATCAGCCGGTTTCTATATTTGATATAGAATTTACACGCAGTTATCTCTCTAAATTCATGGAACTAACACAGGCAAAGGCTCTTCTTAGAGATTGATTTAATGCCACATGTTCGATTACCGTCCGACTAAAATAAAAATATTAGGTAGGTAGCGATGTTACATTGGAATACCTAACAATAAACATATTCATACAATAGGACATAACTATGTAGGCATGGTAAAAATGACAACGGTATCTATCAACTGCTGTGTCAAATTTACGTTTTTTCAGCAGACACAAAGAAAATAAATTATGGTATCAATTTTGGAGATAGCAATAATTTGTAGGTGGCAACACTTGGACTATGATTTCGTCACGTTTCGCCGGTTGCGTATACTCGTAGTCATGTCTTGGATAAATCGATCAAGGGATGAGTCATGAATTAAAATTTGAGTTCTGTTGTTTGAAAGTTTTTGATTTGTTATAATATTCATGGTGTATCTGCTTTGTGTTTAGTTTTAGAAATAATGGTGGATTAGAAAAATCAGATCTCAGATAAATACAAAGCAAAGTTTACTATTAATCGGTTAATACAAATTCCATACAAAACAATGTGCATGTAAATAAACGCGGTTTTCCAATAAAAGGGAATGGCAATATCATAGTAAATAAAATCGGCCAAGTGCGAGAGGGACTCGCGCACGAAGGGTTCCGTACCATTATCTAGTAAAAAGGCAAAAAAAACACGTTTGTTGTATGGGAGCCCCCTTAAATATTTATTTTATTCTATTTTTTAGTATTTGTTGTTATAGCGGCAACAGAAATACATCATCTGTGAAAATTTCAACTGTCTAACTATCACGGTTCATGAGATACAGCCTGGTGACAGACGGACGGACGGACGGACGGACGGACAGCGGAGCCTCAGTAATAGGGTTCCGTTTTACCCTTTGGGTACGGAACCCTAAAAACGAAAATTAATATGAATATGTGTATAATATTTTACATATGATTTTAAATGATAATTATTATTTACTAATTACTGTGAGATAACAGTAAGTTTAAAGAAAAACAGTGATAGCTTTAAGAGCCGCTCTATTGACAGCACAAAATTCGTATTTACGGATTGGTGAAGGAAAACATGGTGAGGAAACCCACACGTTTTTCCAAGGGACTACTACTACAGCATGGAGTTCTTCAAGAAATGCGTGAAGAGGTTTTTAGAGGGTCGGCAACGCATGAGTGACGCCTCTGGTGTTGCAAATGTCCATAGGCTACGGTGACTGTTTAACATCAAGCAGGCCGTATGCTTGATTTCCACCTTAGTGGTATAAAAATAAAAAAAATAAAAACGTCCAAGAAATTATATAGAAAGGCGTGTGACCTAACCTAAGAAAGGTCTGGTTTCCCATCTGGGTTGTAGAAGTCTGACGGCAAGTGCTCCATGTAAAAATCCCTATCTTCGCCAGATCCTTAGACTTGGGTAGCGGATCCCGCCAATCCTCATGGATTAGGAAACGGAATGACGCTAGGACGAATAGTAATAAGTATAAAGCAAAGCCTAGCCAACAGATGTCACTAGCAGCACATAATGTATGTACTTAGTTTGTTTCCTAATTAACGAACGATCAATTGGTAGTAGCAGTACATATACAACCAGTTACCAATTTAGAACAACAGATGTCACTAATAGCACATAATGTATGAACTTAGTTTTAATAAACATATCAATTGATCTTAATTGCTCCTATATATTTATCTAGTACGAGCCAACAGATGTCACTAAAAGCGGCCGATGTATAACTCTTATTACTAAGCCAAGACAAAGTCAAAGTGCCAAGCTTCTATACGTCAAGGTTGGCACTTTGACAAATTGTACTATTCTTATGTCGTACGAAATGAGAGCTACAATTGAATGTCGTGTGTTAAACATGATGTGCACTCAATTTTAATAAATCCAAGATATTGATTCATATTAGTAATAAGCGATGATTGTGATCCCTGTATACGTATCTAGAACGTTGACTGTACAATGGCATAAAAATCTTAATCGCAAATGTACATTTTAAAACTCCGAACTTTGTTTCTATTTCAGAAGTATCAAGTCATTTTTAAGCGCGCACCGTCTTTGAATTAATGTACTTTCTTCCCGACTTTAACAAAAATAACTCCCCTCTGCGTCGTATTTTTCCAAAGTTGTGTTGGAACGTTGCCTTCATAAGATGGATAACGTCGCTTTGCTGAGTTCAAGTGAAATAACACACGTCAGCTGGCGTAACGAATATCTCACTACGGCTGTGCTTTATACACGTGTACATCGAACAGAAATAAAATGTACGATTGTTAGAAATACAACATTAATTTATGAAATTGATTTGTGTGTGGCAACACAACGTAAGAATATTAATGTTTTAAAAGCAGTGACGTATCAAAAGGTAGACATGTTATACACCAACATTATTGTATTTTAAAATGGCGCAAGTAATAGGTACTATATCTACGTGCAGTTATTTATTATGACACTTTGCTCCAACAAAGAGACAAATGATAGGGCATACCTGTTGTTAGAGAGATGAATATATATCTTAAGACATTCGTGCTTTGTGGCGGAATACATGTAGACGCGACGCGAGAACGTGGCCAACTGAATGCGTGTTGGTTAATACCTTACTTTCGTATTGCCAACAACGTGTACGACGTATCTATAGCTATAAATACATCTTAGTTTAAAAGACTTTGTTTCGAATTCCCGATGAATCATGTCTTTAAACAAATTGAGCTTTTTTATATAACATTAGGAGGCAAACGAACATATGGCCCACGTGATGTTATTGTAGCCTCAGAATGCTTGCAATACAAAGAGTAGTTAACGCCCCCGTTACTAACACAGCTAGTACGCAGGAGCCTGATGCTATATTCAGTCGTAGGAACACAAAAATCATCCTGAGAATAAATTTTTTGCTACATTCTGCTGTGAGGTGCACATACCTTCCCAGTCGGACTGCTTTGACGCCATCTACATCTTACTTCTTAAGTTTTACGCTTTAATCACATAGTCGTAATTTCTACGTTCATTCTGCTCTTTTTCAAACATCATATTGGTTTTCTTCACATTCAGTCGAATGCCTTACTCCATAGAATTTATATCCATAGTCTTTCGTCATTTGTGTTGTTTTTGCAGAACAGATAGTGTTTCCGCTAATAACATGACATAACCTGCATAAAGTAGTTAATTTATTACGTGACCTGTGCGCAGTCCTTCATTGTTTATTTAAAAAAAGCATCCTAGGTATGGCAGTCATAATTTATAATAAGGTACTTACGCAAATTACTACTTTAACTTCAAAAATGTTCAAGCTTAAATTATTTGTTACTAGTGGACAAATGTTATTATACAGTTAATGACATTCTAAATGATAAATTTGACTGTAATAATGACATGTTTTTAATTCAGGAATTAATCTTTAATTAAATATTTTAAATGTCTTATATTTTTAATGGACTTATTTTCTCCGAAATAGCTATATTTGTATGCCTGAGGACAAAACATAGTGCCCAATTTTCAATCGAACACCTTTATACTTGTACTATCTATGTTTTACAATTAATAAATATTCTATTCTATTTTATTTAATCGTAGACCAAAATAGGCGAGCCAAAATACGCAATCTTTCTATGGATCCTGACATCAACTCAGGATGAAAAACTACCGTCTACCTGCAATTGCTGTACAGTTCCCATACGTGGACTGCAATATGTCATCTAGGTCCCCTCACTAAACTTTGTCAAATGCTTTTTATAACATACTGCTCCCTGTGCCTGCTACCGTATCCTATTGGTTTTCAGGCTCATTAATGATCCCTTGCCATGAAAAAGGCGTAGTATACCTGGATACCAATATAGGATAGGCTATAATTAGACCAATGTTAGTTCTGCAGTAATTATTTCGTTTTTTTTTCTAAAATCATGAAAAATATTCGTCGTTGGGATGTTATAGTATAATTAACATACCGTTAAGAACAACGTTAAATATTTAGTCGCTAGATTAGACTTAGCAGAGGCCTTCGATCGGATGTGGCAAAAGGCGCTAATTTCGATGATAAGAAAGCTTCCTCGTATGACAGCATTAATTGCAAGTAGAGCATCAAAGTCGCGGTTGACGGTATATGCTTGGATATGTTGCTCTTGAATACTGGCACACAACAAGGCTGTATCTTGTCACCCATTTTGTTCTTTATGTGACCAATCTGTGCAACACGTCATGATCCATAGTTGGTCCAATGGCGACTTAGGAATGAAAACTTTAATGTTCTACAGAATCATGACAGTGTAGGCGCCGGCACTATGATCGACAAGAAGCAAAGTCGTCGTTGAAACCAGAACGACTCTCATCCCAATTTTCTGACTTGAGATGTGCAAGAAATCTCCGCTATCTAACCCAGGATGCGTCATAAGACAGTCGTCACCAAATATCATATATTTGACTACTCAAAGCAGACCAAACGAGCTCAAACTCAATGGGCTTACTAGGAACCATTAAGGAATTCTATTATCCGCTTCCAGGACCCATCATCAAACCCTCAGGCCCTCGTCACGAAATCTAATGTATTGTAACGATTAATGAGTTCCATTATCCAGCTCCAGGACGCATCATCAGACCCTCATCACGAAGTCTAATGTATTGGACTCGTTAAAATAAACCAAACAAGCTTAAACTCGAAGAGTTTACTAGTAACTATTAGTGAATTTCACTATCCACCTCCTGAACACAATATCGGAACTTCGTCACTAAGGCTGGGCGTACACGGACTGCTCAAGCAGTTTGCAACCGCGCGACATACACGTACCGCTCGAGCGGTCGTCTTCGACTGCTCGAGCGGTCGATTGTTGACTGCTCGAGCAGTCGCTGCCAACTGCTGAAGCAGTTGACTTTCTACTTCAGTTGAGTCGGATTCTGACGAGGAAGCACTGCTTTTGCTGCTTCTGCTCAAGCGGAGAAAACGGCGGCGACGACGTTAAAAGAGAATGAAAGAGACAGAAACAGACGCCGCGGGGCCAAGAAGAGGGGGGGACGTCGAAGGCGGCGCTAGAGCAGTCAACAGCACGAGCAGTCGGTGTATGCCTCGCAACCGCTCGCGAGCGGTCGACAGCACGATGGAATTTCGTCGTGCGGTTGATGGCTTGAAGCGGTCGCGACTGCTCGAGTAGTCGTGTGTATGGCAGTGAATAGAAGATCACAGTTTTTTTTTTTTTGCAGTCGCAGCTTGAAGCGGTCGATCTAAACTGCTTCAAGCAGTCCGTGTACGCCCAGCCTAAGTGTAACGTATTTGGCTCGATAAAACTAACCATACGACCCTAAACTCGGGAGGTTTACTACTAGAACCATTAAAGAGTTTCGAAAACCACCTTATGGAAGCATCATCAGTCCAGCTCGATGACAGAAAACTATTTTATTGTCATCGGCGGTGCATTCATTTGCGAAGTTTTTAATCGATACGTTAATTACAAGTTGGTTAAATTCAATTCCCAATATTTGTTCCGATACATGGATCAAGGACTAATGAAGATAATGAAAATACGTCAAAATTAGTCTCGCGAATGTATGCTACCCCGCCCTCTTGCCTCTTGTTATTTCCTCTATCTAGAATCTCATATAACGGAAGTATTTATATCGCCATTTTGAACTGATAAAAACATGAAAATTATTCACATAATATGATACGCGACACAATTAATAGAAAAAAGTATATTAATATCCGCTGCTCCGATATTATATACAATATTTTGGAAATCCTGTAATTGGCCATAAGCCATTATATAAATATAATGATTGTTTTACTAGCCGTAAGTTTCCTGAAAACAATAAAAAAAAAATACACCGCAAAGTAATGACCTCAAAAAGCTGCACAGCATGTTACAGAACTAAAAAATACAACGGATTACATCTCGGAAGCCAAAAAATGTCCAGGCCAATTTTTTGCCCACACGTTTTATTGATGAAATAGTCTCTAACTCTAATAGGTAAAAATCAGGGGGGTTAATCTTAGTCGTTACGTCCATTTGCCGGACGACTTGACGACTGTTCAACTTGAGCGCAAGATCAGTGTTGCCAACTTAGCACTATTACTCACAGATGTAGCTCTATTTAGATAAATTTAGTACGAAATGTTTTTTATACTACATCGTATACAACCATACGGCCCACCTGATGCAAAGCGGGTACCGTAGCCTATTAACGCTTGCAATATATTAGATATATAGAGATTTTATCCGTGCGGTGACGGAGAAAGAATACTAAAAATCACCGCCCCCTTTCTTCCCCTGGGTGTCGTAAAAGGCGACTAAGGGATTTCTTGAGATTCCAGTATCTCAGCCGGTGGTAGGGTAAATACCCGCCTGGTTGGCTACCACCGTACACGCGGCGAAACACCCGTGAAGTGGCGTACCTATGAGTACGTCGCGTTTCGGGACCAGCTGGTGTATAACCAGTGCTCGGGAGATTGTTGATGCGATATTGGAGAACAGTGGTGGATTCTGTCTATCCATTGTCAGGAGGACTGAGCTGATCCGTCGGCCAGGGAGACCCGTTGAAACGGTTGTTCCGCTGGCCGCCCGCGGTATAGTACAGGGGCCCAATCAAGTTTAACCACCTTGAGAGGCTGCCCTTTCATACCGCGCATAATCTCGGGGTAGATCGTCGTGCCGGTTGGTGACCGGATCGTGGGGACCCGGCGACTACCTCCGGGGGGGTTCGGGGGCCCTTCCGTCCGACGGATCAGTACAGCTCCTCTTTCGACAAACTAATGGAGAAACAGTCCACCACACTTCTTCTCCAATGTCGTGGCAATTCGCTCCCGCTTCACGCTTCCAATATCTACCCTTATGACAGCACATATAGGAAAAAACGGTTTTACAGCGGTGCACTCCCCCACTACTCTGTTCAAGGTCGAGTTCACTAACATCCGCGGACTCCACTCAAACCTCAATGCCGTCCACCAACACCTAGAGACGGCACGGCCCGCTATGCTCTTCCTGACGGAGACACAAATCCAGCGTCCAGCGGACACGTCCTACCTCCAGTACCCCGGTTACGTGCTTGAGGAGAATTTCCTCGCGAAAGCCGGGGTCTGTCTATTTGTTCGCTCGGATGTATGTTGTCGCCGTCTGCGCTGTCTAGAGGATTCCTCCTTTCCTATCCTCTGGGTACATGTAAACCTGGGCCTTCAGAGCCGTATTTACATGTGCCTATACCGACCCCATACTAGGGACATGGAGACGACTCAGCTCTTTGAGTACTTGAGCCGGGCGGTGGATGAAGCGCAGGAGCGGTACCCTACTGCAGAGATGGTATGTTTGGGGGACTTTAACTCTCACCACGACTCCTGGTTGGGATCCTCCATAACCAACCATGCAGGAAGGACCGCCCACGCGTTCGCTCTTTCCCACAGCCTGACGCAACTGGTAGACCAACCTACCAGAATACCAGATGTCGCAGGCCAGGAGCCCTCTCTACTAGACCTACTGCTGACCTCCCACCCTGCTGGCTACCGGGTTGTGGTTAGGGCGCCCTTGGGCACATCTGACCACTGTCTAGTATCCAGCACAGTGCCAAGCACGGCGCCACCACAACCCACTGCGGTTAAGCGTCGTGTCTGGCACTACTCGTCAGCAGATTGGGACGGCATGCGCGACTACTTTGCTTCCGTCCCATGGGGGCAGCGCTGTTTCAGTGAGAAAGATCTTACGGCGAGTGCTGCGGCTATTGTTGACGAGATCGAAGTTGGAATGGAATACTACATTCCTCACTCCGATGTCGTCATCAAAAGCCGGAGACGCCCTTGGTTTAATCGCGAGTGCGCTGAAGCTGTTAGTAACAAACAGGCAGCGTATCGCGCTTGGACCAGGGGTCGCGCCCTAAAAGATCCGAATATTAACTTGCTGAAATCAGCCTATAATACTGCCACCAAGGTCTGTAAGAGGGCATACATAAGAGCGGACGCCCAGCGCGTTACACAAGTCGGCACGGAGCTAGTGACGCACCCTACTGGATCGCGTAATTACTGGCGACTAGCTAAAGCCGTGCAGGCCAACTTCTGCCAGCCCTCGCTGCCCCCGCTGAGATGCCCTGATGGCTCACTGGCACATCAGCCGCAGGAGAAAGCCGATCTTATGGCCAGTCTCTTTGCGGCTAACTCCCGGATCGATGACTGTAGCACGCAACCACCATCGATACCCTCCTGTGGTTCCGTTATGCCAGAAATTCACATCAGACAGCGTGATGTCCGTTTTGAGTTACAGTCACTCGATGTCCGTAAAGCCAGTGGTCCTGATGGTATCCCAGCGATTGTTTTGAAAAAATGTGCAGCGGAGTTGTCCCCGGTGTTGACGCGCCTCTTTCGTCTCTCGTACTCGACCGGTTGTGTTCCGGAGGCTTGGAGAGAGGCTAATGTGCAGCCGGTACCCAAAAAGGGAGACCGTTCGGACCCATCAAATTACCGCCCCATTGCCGTAACTTCAGTGTTGTGCAAAGTCATGGAACGGATCCTTAACAATCAGTTGATCCGTTACCTAGAAGATCACTCCTTAATTAACGATCGTCAATATGGCTTTAGACCGAAACGATCGACGGGTGATCTTCTAGCGTATGTGACGCACCTCTGGGGGGAGGCAATTGATAAACATGGTGAATCTATGGCAGTCAGCCTAGATATCGCCAAGGCATTTGATCGGGTTTGGCATAAAGCACTTCTCTCCAAACTTCCGGCATACGGTCTGCCCCTCCAGCTTTGTAAGTGGATTGCTGGCTTCCTGCATGAGCGTAGAATCCGCGTCCTTGCAGATGGACGCGCTTCGCGGTTCATGTCAGTGAATGCCGGTGTCCCACAGGGCTCCGTCCTATCGCCCACCCTCTTTCTTCTGCATATCAATGACATGCTGCCACTTGGTAATATTCATTGCTATGCAGATGACAGTACGGTCCATGGGCGATATTTCGGGCGACCTAGTGCTAGTCGGGCAGAAATCGGTGAGAGGCGTGAGAGTCTTGTCGTTGAGCTTAATCGGGTTTTGGACCTCGTTAGTAAATGGGGTTCCAATAACCTGGTTGAGTTCAATGCCAAGAAAACTCAGGTGTGCGCGTTCACAACAAAAATGTCCCCATTTTATCCCACTCCCAGTCTTCAGGGCGCCACCCTCAATATGCGCGATAGCCTAAATATGCTAGGCATGGATATTCGTTGCGATCTAAACCAACGAAATTACATCGAGAGCCTCATTTTAACAGTTTCAAAGAAACTCTGAGTCCTGAACAGGGTGCGCCGGTTCTTCACGCCGGACCAACTTTGTCTTCTTTATAAGACTCAAGTTCGGGCCTGCGTGGAGTATTGCTCGCATCTCTGGGACGGCTCCGCACAGTATCTTCTCGAGGCTCTCGATAGGTTGCAGCGACGGGCTATCCGCATAATCGACGACGACGAGGTCACAAAATACCTAGAACCTCTGCAACTTCGTAGGGACATAGGCTCCCTAAGTACATTTTATCACCTGTACCACGGTGAGTGCTCTGAAGAACTATTTTCCCTTATCCCACCCTCTCCCTTCCGTCATAGAACCACACGTGCAGGCCTGCGATGTCATCATTCCACTGTTGAGGACATTTGTTCTCGTACTAAAAAGTTCGGCAACTCCTATCTCTGTCGAACTATTAAAAAGTGGAACGCCTTGCCTGCACATGTGTTTCCTCCTTCCTACAACATGGGATCCTTCAAACGAAGCGTGAAGAAGCACCTTGCGGGCCAGCATGGTAGCGTCAACTGACAGGACACCGTAGTCCTTTGTCAGTTGCCGCTGCAATTTGGGCTCCCCTTTTCGCTTACCAACAGGCGAAGAGGAGCCACTATGCTGAGCCAATATAAAAAAAAAAAAAAAAAAAAAAGATATCACTCGAGCGGTGCCTCCTCTGCTGCTTACGAAGCAACTTCTTGGGAGCTTACTGGTTACTCACACGCAGGAACACAACAACCCTCTAGGGAGTTCTTATTTGGCTACGGTTTTCTGTGAGGTGGAGGAACTTCCCGAGACGGGCTGCTTTGATGCGCCCTACCTCTCTTAAAACATCCAGACCAAGACAAACAGACATGTTCATGCACACAAATGTTGACCTTGTGTGGGAATCGAACCCACGAGCGTTGGTGTCAAAGTCGCGTCATTCACTACTGAGCCACCGAGCTCGTCAAAAAGATTAATTCTGATCACTCATTTGTTACTGTAGAACAAAACGAAGATATTAATACTTCGCACGTAACAAAACACTTTAGTTTAATTTATTGGTACACTTTACTGAAGGAAATACAAAGATGATATATTATTTCTTTGTTTGTCCCAATTCCAATAAGATAACTGTTTGTATTGTTGGTAGTTGACAAATGATGACTAATATTATTACTCACTGCGTAAGAATTTTTATTCTCATAAACGAAAGGATACATTTAAATACTTCTTACATGCATTTTCCTGTAACTTTGAACTTATCAAAGTGACAGAAAAGAGTGAAAACGGCTTAATATTCCAAGCTTGGTTTAGACCTGTGCTCGAAAATAGCCCCAAGGCAATGTGCATATTATTTTGGAATCCGACAACTTGAAAAAGGCAGAAGCATAGCGACAAGCCATGTTATATACTTGTAGAACCATTTTTACACATATCGCGTGCGTACATTTTTTTTTTTTGACATATTACACAGCGCCACCTAGCCCCAAAGTAAGCGAAGCTTGTGTTATGGGTACTAGACAACTGATAAACATACGTAAATACATTTTTTTTTTCGTAAATACATACTTATTATAGATAGAAAATACCCAGACCAATACAAACAGACATGTTCATGCACACAAATGTTTGTCCTGTGTGGGAATCGAACCCACGAGCGTTGGTGTCAAAGTAGCGTAACAGCGTGTTTTACCACTGCGCCACCGAGCTCGTCAAATATTATACATACGGAAGTTTGCTATCAATATTTGTTGTTGATGAATTTCAGCTCCATAGTTATTCATATACGTCAAATTTTGTAATTCTACAAAAATGGGCTATGAAGGTATGTACATACATATTTTGATGAAGTCAGTGGCTCAGTCGTGAATGACGTTACTTTGACACCAACGCTCGTGGGTTCGATTCCCACACAAGGTCAACATTTGTGTGCATGAATATGTCTGTTTATCTTGGCCTAGATGTTTATAAAGAGGTAGGGTGCATCAAAGCAGCCCGTCTGGGGAAGTACCTCCACCTCATAGAAAACCGCAGCCAAATAAGAACTCCCAAGAGGGTTGTTGTGTTCCTGTGTATGAGTGAGGTCACCAGTAAGCTCCTAAGGAGTTGCTATGTAAGCAGCAGAGGAGGCATCGCGCGAATGATACTTAATATATGTGTTAATAGGCTACGGTAACTGCTTTACATCAGGTGGGCCGTATGCTTGAATGCCTCCCGACGTTGTATAAAAAAAAATGATATAAGCGGCAGACTTCAACTTCAAGGACGGTAATACAAAAAGATACCCCCAACAACAGACTGACAGCAAAGATGATGACTGGATTATTAAAATTATGATAATATATTACTATTACTATTTGCATAAAAAATAATTTAAAGTGTATCTGATAGAACACGACCAATCTGATCATGGTAGATAAGTCTTGGCCTTCAAATAAATAAAAAAAAATTAATTTGAACTTTGTGTTAAAATAAGAAGAGGCTTGCTCCGTTGGTTCGGACATGTAGAAAGAATGCAGGATGAAAGAATGACGAAGCAGATATACAATGCAAAAGTGGAAGGATGTAGAAGTGGAGGAAGGCCCACTCAGAAGGTGATGTCCTAGAGTCCTAGAAACCGGCGAGCGTGCATGAAAAGAGCAATGAATATTATAGAAGCGAGTGAGGTGTGTAAGGATCGAGTCGCGTGGCGCTCGGTTCCCTCTGCCTACCCCGTAAGGGATTTGGCGTGAAGTTATTACATAGATAGTTTAAAAAGATTACGTGATTTTATTAAATAATTTGATATTCACAAAAATTGGACTATTTTATCCAATCCAAAGAATTATAGCACTACCTATATCAGATGTAATTTACCCACTCGTGTTGTAATCGTGTGGTAACGCTGCGCATATCCTAGCCCAAGCAGCCCAACATGCCCAAGCCCAACACAACACAACAGTCTGTGGTATGCAACGACAGAGAAATTAATTGGAAAAAAACTAAGATCTGTAAGACATGAATAAGATATTATGTAAAAAACCAGTCAAGTGCGAGTCCGACTCGCGCACCGAGGGTTCCGTAAAAAAATATTTATGCAAATTGTTTTCGCAAAAATCTATTTTTTTTTATGATTTAACTACAAATTTACAATTTAAAGTAAGTTGACAGACAGACATACGGACAACAAAATGATCCTGTAAGGGTTCCGTTTAGCTTTTGAGGTACGGAACCCTAAAAAGACGTGTATATCGGGTGACATACAAGCATATATGGCAACGTGATGTAAAGTGGTTACCGCAGCCTATAAGGTATATTTTCACCCCAGGTCCCTGGCGAGGTAGGCAGAGAGAACCGATTGCCATAAGACGCGGTTCTTACAGACCTCATTCGCTTCTTTAACATTCATAGCTCTTTTTATGCGCGCTTTCCGGTTCCTAGGGCTCCTGACATTATCTTCTGATAAAAAACGACCAATTTAGTCATAGTAGCTTAATCTAGGTCTTCCTACCCCACCCCCACCCCCACACCCCATTTCGCGTTGTATATGTGTTTCGTCATTCATTCATATTGCATTCTTTCTACATGTCCGAACCAACAGAGCATGCCTTTTCTTAACTTAACACCGACACTCTCTTTCAGTCCAACTCTCTTTCTTACATCATCACTACGAGTGCGGTCAGCAAGCGTTATACCATAAGTATTGCGCAATGCTCGCATCTCGATCGCATTTGTTCTACTTTTATGCTCTCTCTGCCATACCCTGCTTTCACTTTCACAAGTTGTGATTACCAAAGGGAGACTTTGTACAAAAGTCGTCTGCATGGGTACCTCTGTCTCAGCTATTTCTACCGCCAAGCAGCTATATTTATATAGCTGTGTTCCAGTTTGAAGGGTGAGTAACATCCCCGTGGTATTGAGAGCGTTAATAGGCTGCGGTGACCGCTTACCATCTGATGCGAGCCGCATGCTTGTTTGCCAAACTAGTTGTATAAAAAAAAATCGGCCAAGTGCGAGTCGGATTCGCACACTAAGGGTTCCGTACCACTATCTATAAAAACGGCAAAAAAATCACGTTTGTTGTATGGAAGCCCCCCTTAAATATTTGTTTTATTTTAACTTAATTATTTATTCTTAAAGTGAATATATAACTAAATATTCTGTGAATATTTCAAGCGTCTACCTGTTGCCGTTATCAATATCGAGCAAAAATTAGCAATAAAATCACGTTTGTTGTATGCGAGCCCCCTTAAATATTTATTTTATTCTACTTTTTAGTATTTGTTGTTATAGTGGCAACAGAAATACATCATCTGTGAAAATTTCAACTGTCTAACTATCACGGTTTATGAGATACAGCCTGGTGACGGACGGACGGACGGACGGACAGCGGAGCCTCAGTAATAGGGTTCCGTTTTACCCTTTGGGTACGGAACCCTAAAAAACGTTTACAGCGAGCTGTGCCTTCTGGCTTAGATTCCGGCTGCCTAGAAGTTTACCCAACGCCCCATTCACGCTGTCCCGGCACTCACTCGTCTCTCCACATCAGCGGTGTACCTTCCATCTTCCAAGATATACAATCTCATCCACTTGCTCCAACACTACATCATCATTACTACCATTTGTATGCAGTACAATGCAGTAATGTACACACAATGACCAATACCTATCAAGCTATAGGTACATATAAGCCTTATGCCATTGTAGTATAGCTTGATCTGTCTCTTAGCATACACACGGCGACACCTCAAGCTAGACTTGACCTTTGTACTGTTCTTATGGCACACGCAATATAATTAAAAATAGTTCTGCAAGTGTTTAACCTGACTTGTCTCTGTGTGTACGTACATTGCTGTCAATCACTGAATTGAATATTATTTCCAATCATTTGTATAACTCGATATCAGAATTCAAATAATTTTCGGAATTTGAGATAACTCGCGCTCTTCGAAATGCGAAGTCTATGATTATTACTGTAATACCTTTCTATATCAAGTAGGTACTTCACTGGATAGCAAACAGCCATTCGATTCTAATATAAAGCTGTTACTATCTACCGACCTATGGATGCTTGCAAAACAATAAGTTTCTCTTCCGCGCAGTCGCTCCCTTTTCTAATGCAACAACTTCTCACTAGCTTTTTTATTATTATCCTTTATTGCACAAAAACATTATATAGATACTCGTACAAGATTTCGACGAGCTCGGTGACGCAGTGGTGGAACACGCTGTTACGCTACTTTGACACCAACGCTCGTGGGTTCGATTCCCACACAGTACAAACATTTGCGTGCATGAACATGTCTGTTTGTCTTGTCTGGGTATTTTCTATGTATAATAAGTATGTATTTACAAAAGAAAATGTATTTACGTATGTTTATCAGTTGTCTAGTACCCATAACACAAGCTTCGCTTACTTTGGGGCTAGATGGCGCTGTGTAATTTGTCCGACAGTGACAAAAGTAAGAAAGCGATTCACACAGGATACGAGATCGTCCAAAAAACTTGGTGTTCTCAACAAAGCAAAGCAGTACTTCAGCGCGGAGACTTATATAAGTCTCAAGTCAGACTGCACGTGATGCAGTGACCTTTGGGCGGGAGCACCGGCATACCAGGTTGGATCGTATGATTCGGTTCACAGTCGAGCTGTGAGAATTGTCGACGATGCTAAGCTTACACACGGTATTGAACCCTTAAGTTTAAGGAGATTTTTCACCTCCCTTTGTGTGTCCTACTGATTTTACAACGGGTTGTCTTCTGAACAATTGTTTGATATGATGCCGACAGCATTTTTTTATAACCGCTCCGCTCGCCGACGGCGGGGAGTTCACGTATTGTGCGGTCCCAGATAAGTTTTCTTCCAAAAACTCTCAAGTTGTGGAAAGAACTCCCAGACGAAGCTTTCCCAAGGGACTACAGCATGGGGTTCTTCGAGAAAAGCATGAAGAGGTTCTTGCAGGGTCTCCAATGCATGAGTGACACCCCTGGTATTGCAAATATCCGTAGTCTGCGGTAACTTTACCCTCAGGCAGGCCGTATGCCGTGTTCGCCACATTAGTGGTATAGAAAAAAAAAGTCTCTGGCTGTAACTACACAGTATAAATAATCAGAGAATCACTTAACAAAGATTTATCTTAATACGGGGCTAAAAGGAAACTCGATACAGTGGCAGTGTCTGAACGAGCCTATACATCGTCGCAGGCATTCAGACGAGCCATTAGAGTAATCAGTCTTCTCGCTAAGTACATGGATGGCGATGCCTTCAGTAATCTTACGTAAAAGGTAAGATTTATACAAAATTCTTAAGCCGAGACGCCATTTTGGGATTTTTGTGTTTGACTTTTTAACACTCGAATCGATATAAGAATAGAAAAAAGAAAGACGATGGCATCGTTGCGCTTGTCACTCTCATCGAACACGCATGTTAAACGATGTCGACTGCCACCTGTACATGGACGGGTTTATCTCTATCTGTCTCTAGCTTCTATGTATTTTTTTTTTTTTATATATTTCTTGCACCTCTGCCATGGGCAAGGCTCTTTTTATGGCTAAGTTATTATTATTATTCAAATAAAATATAAATACACATTCATACATCATACTCTTTTATTCCTCAGTTTATTCTTTCATACATCATCTTTTATTGTCTAAAATTTTAATTTTGCCCATTTTTTCAACGCCGGTGATACTATCCTATCTGTTTCCAAACTCCCCATACTGCGTCAGTCCAGCCACGGGCGACAGAGAGCTTCACAGCTCCACCTAGCTTCTATGTATTACGGAGGGCGTTAAACTGTCGGACCCGGCTGTTTTCCAAAGATGGCAGTCGTTAAGCTTAGTCGAGTGGATAAACACTGGCCTTCGCCAATCAGCAAGTTGAGCAGCGTAGCGGAGTATGTTTTAAACTCCTTCCGTTGAAGGGAAACCCATACTCCTGCAGTGGAATGATTAAGAGTTGCAGTGGTGGTGGTGGAGATAATAATATGAATAATGCGGTTTTATTGTGACACTTAGTACATGCCACTGATTAATGATAATGCAGAGAGGCCACTGTTCAAAAACGCTCGCAATAGTATTATTGGGAAAATGTGATCTAAATCGATGATATTCTGCAATGAAATATACATAACCCTTTACAGAAATTACATTAATATAAATATATTTAGTTATTAAATAAAAAAGTTTAGTAACTTTTTTTAATACTACGTCGGAAGGCATACGGCCCACCTGATGTAAAGCGTAGCCTATTAACGGTTGTAATAAACTAAATATCACTCGCGTGATGCCTGGAGGCATCACTTACACAGCAACTCCTTAGTAGCTTACTGGTGACCTCACTCACTGGCAGGAACACAATAACCCTCTAGGGAGTTGTTATTTGGCTGTGGTTTTCCGTGAGGTGGAGGTACTTCCCCAGACGGCCTGCTTTGATGCGCCCGCCCACTCTTTAATAACTTCAAAAATTTACGTTTTAAATTTTGTTTTGCTCATTCTGGTAAATATTCCAATTTCGAATCGTGGAGCTTTTGTATTTAATGAGCGATGTTACTACGAGTATCTCAGTATTTACCTACGTACTAGAGATGCGCTGAGTGTTCCTCGGTAATCGGCGTACACGACACGTTTTATAGTGGTAGGTACTCGTACCTACTCGGCCGGGTAACATGTTTTAAATGCATTTGTGATTAACAATATTATTTTCGCATTGGGGATTCAATAAATAAACACATTTAATGTTATTTAAAACACAAAAAATATATATGAATAGACTGGAAACTGGTATGAATTCGCGCTCTGCTTTTTCTGGCTTCGGGGCGCGATCTGATGCGAGAGGCGTGGACGATGAGGTACCGCTCTCTCTCTCGCTTCACTAACTAAAGTGAACCCAGTAACTCACCCGAGTACTCGGTACGGTAAAGATAATAATCGAGTAATACTTGGTACTCTGTTACCTACCTAGTCGAAACCACGGCGGTAAGTAGGTAGGGCGGGGCTTAAAGGTCGAATTTTAATATTAAAAATTATACTGTGAAAACGGAATCTACTATATCAAAGTATACAACAGCAATCAAACAAACAGTTATCGTACCATGTTTAAAAAAAATCGGTTGAATTATCATGATAGAAATATGTAATTTTACTATTTTTCTAAACCTTGTCGTCTGTCTCTTTTTGCCCCGTGGTAGGAGCAAAAAGAAATAGCCAAGGGGAAAAAAGACCAGTATTTAATTTTATTTTTTAAAAGGTTTTATGAAATGACTACAATATTTTGTCCAATGAATTTCAAAACTACATTTTTATTTCAAAAGGAAAATATCATAAGTAAGTACTGTAATAATTATCACAAAAGAAAATATTTTTCTCAATTCTAAGTTTCATAGTATTTAATTTAATTTATAGAATGTAAGACGTGTCTAAGTGGTCGTAAGGGTCTAATGACAAATAAATCGACGATCTGACGAGCTCGGTGGCGCAGTGGTGAAACGCGTTGTTACGCTACTTTGACACCAACGCTCGTGGGTTCGATTCCCACACAGTACAAACATTTGTGTGTATGAACATGTCTGTTTGTATTGGTCTGGGTATTTTCTATGTATAATAAGTATGTATTTACAAAAAAAAAATGTATTTACGTATGTTTATCAGTTGTCTAGTACCCATAACACAAGCTTCGCTTACTTTGGGGCTAGGTGGCGCTGTGTAATTTGTCCGGAAAAAAAAAAATGATTTTTATCTTTTATCACGATCAGATTTTCTTTTATAGTTGCGCATTCTGAAAAAAAAAAACATGTTTTTTAATAACCCATTTATGGGGTAAAAATTCTATGTAGGCTAAAAAGTCCTTAATGGACCTTTTTACCACAACCGCGTGTAAGTGTTTTTACGGATTATAAAAAAACCGTTCAAACTAGCTTAAAACTAATAGTAAATCGTGAAAAACAAATAAATAACGCATGCGAAACAACGGTGTGTAGACATCGTAAACGAAATAACACTGCTCGGAACTAAAAAGAATCATAATTAAAAAAATAAATCGGCCAAGTGCGAGTCGGACTCGCACACGAAGGGTTCCGTACCATTATCTATAAAAACGGCAAAAAAAAAAATCACTTTTGTTGTATGGGAGCCCCCCTTAAATATTTGTTTCATTTTAATTTAATTATTTATTCTTAAAGTGACTATTTCAGCTACCTGTTGCCGTTATCAATATCGAGCAAAAACTAGCAAAAAAAATCACGTTTGTTGTATGGGAGCCCCCTTAAATATTTACTATATTCTATTTTTTAGTATTTGTTGTTATAGCGGCAACAGAAATACATCATCTGTGAAAATTTCAACTATCTAACTATCACGGTTCATGAGATACAGCCTGGTGACAGACGGACGGACGGACGGACGGACGGACGGACAGCGGAGCCTCAGTAATAGGGTTCCGTTTTACCCTTTGGGTACGGAACCCTAAAAACGAGTGTGCTTTAGATCACACGACTGAAGTAAAACTTACAGACAATAGGCAATTTAATATCCTTCGCGCTCGCGACGGACGGACCGACGCACGCACGCACGCACGGAGAGTGTTGACTGGGAATTTCACTTGGTTCTTCTTCTTCTTCTTTATCATCATAAACTTTAGCGCTTAGAAGCACTTTTATCGCATTCACATTATTATAGTGGTTGTCAAAACTCACTAACTTATACGAGTATCTCCCTCTCAACTTCCGTTCGCCTCTTCCCCACGTGCTCGCACCTCTCTCTCTTGCCCCTACAGTAATATACGAAACGTAACTCTCTTTCTGTCTTCACTAAATTATATCTCCATCTCAACTTCCGTTCGCCTCGTTCGATCTCACTTTTCGTAAAGCTCTCCGTTCGCCTCGCCCGATCACACTTTTCTTAACGCTCTCGTCACGCATTCACCAGCTTACTCCCCAAGTCAAGCGTGCGTAAAGAAGTTTTACTTCAAAAAATTACTTATGTTAAGATTTCGAGATGCAATCATGTAGCCTGCGTGCCTGCCTGGTAGCGTCTGTTACGCTCCCCGCGACTTCTTCTGTCCGCTCATATAGTTAGAAAAAACGTTCAAACAAACTCTTCAAATGCAACGCGAAAATTGATTAGTACCAAGTAGATGACTAAAATTATTAAGCAGTTATGAATACAATTTCAAGTAAAATATTACCTTCGCGATTGTGCGGTAAACCTGGTTCAAATTTCGGTACGTGTATTATTAACACTATCAAATTCGTGTTATCGGATTCATGGTACATATTTGTAATTATCACTTGCTCGGCGATGAAGGAAAACATCGTTTTGACATGGGCTCGGTGGCGCAGCGGTTAATAACGCGACTTTGACACTAACGCTCGTGGATTCGATTCCCACATTGAACAAACATTTGTGTACATGAACATGTCTGTTTGTCTTGGTCCGGGTGTTTTAAAGAGAGGTAGGGCGCATCAAAGTAGCCCCTTTGGGGCTCTCCTCGGGGGAACCTCATAAAGAAAATGCAGTCAAGTAACTCCCTGGCGGGTTGTTGTGTTCCTGCATGTGAGCCTCGCCACGCCAGTAAGCTCCTAAGGAATTGCTGTGTTAGCAACAGAGGTGGCATCGCGCGAGTGATACCTAATGTATCACTAGCCTTGATAGGCTACGGTAACTGCTTTACATCGGATAGACTTTATGCTTGTATGCCTCCTGACGTTGTAAAAAAAAAGTTGACGTATAAAAAGTTTGTTGTTATAGCGGCAACAGAAATACATCATCTGTGAAAATTTCAATTATCTAACTATCACGGTTCATGAGATACAGCCTGATGACAGACGGACGGACGGACGGACAGCGGAGCCTCAGTAACAGGGTTCCGTCCTAAAAACGCTCAATACAGGCACTGTAGAACCATATTTATGTTTTTTTGAGACATATTCTCTATTTATTATTTATGTACATTTAGTCACAATTTTCATAATTGCTATAAGTGGCCGTTTATTGGAATTGGTCTTAAATTCAGCGTTATTAATAAAAACAAAATGAGGGCGCCAGCTTTATGTCCCCTATTAAGAAAGGTCTGATTTTCCCTCTAGGCTGTGGAGATCTGAGGGCGGTCGCTTCATGTCAAAGTCAGTATCTTCACCAAATCCCTCGGCTTAGGTAGTGGACCCCTTCTAATCCTGGTGGAATAGAAAGTGGCAATAACGCAAGGAAGATATCTACTTCGCAATCTACTTTACATCTTTGCAATGTAATATATCTACTTCGCAATCTACTTTACATCTTCGCAATGTAATATATCTACTTCGCAATAGGCAAACGTGAATGATTTAACGCTGGTTACAATCTTTAATATATTTATTATTTTTGAAGATGTTGGTCTGTACTGCGTTAGCAACTTGTGAGCGACACTCTTTGTGTTGCACGTGTCTATAAACTACTGTCGCCGCTTCACATCAAGCGAGTATTATGTTTGTTTGTCAGGCGACGTAGTGTAAAATATATATTTATATATACATTTTCTTTATTTTGTAGTAGTAATAATCTAAAGCAGCGATAGCCACACTTTGGGAACAGTACCGACACGCAATACAGGTCGGGCGGACTGGGCGCCTACGAATTAGCGGTGGGGGTACGCCGCTTTGACAGAGCAACCGTGGGGGGTCTAGATTGTAGTCACCCGAGTTGCTCCAATATTAGTAATTATAACACAGGTATTTCGCTGGTTGGGCTGCCTTGATGCGTGATGACAGTGAGGTACGCTTTCTGTCGCCAGAGCGTCATTAGATTAGCAGGGTGCGCCACGTGTTGGTTGGCTTTGACTTCAAAAATCATAGTAAATGACTTACTCAATAATTACCACGGTTATTATTCTGTCATGAATGGACAATTCTGATAATAATTATACAAATAATAAAGGTTTGATGAACACAATAATGAAATGTTACTTAAAAATAGCAACCTTAATCTTCGTACGGGCGATCCGATTGATACTAAGCTCTACACGATCACCCTCTGGGCTAATCTGAAGATTGCCTGAAAATTTCATCAAAATCCATGCAACCGTTTTGGAGTCCGTATGGAGCATACATACACACATCGATCTTAAATATACAATAAAAATTGAGCCCGTCTTCATTGAGTAAATGACATTAGAAAATAAAGCGGTGTGATTACGCCTTGACTTCAAATTTACCTTGTTTCAGTTTTTATCCATATGTTTACCGATACATTGGTTTTTCCGCTAACCGTAATAAGAGATTTACATTCAAACCCAAATGCTTATTAACTTAATTAACGTTGATAAATAATACGCAGGCAAATCGTTAGAGGCCTCGGCATTAAAGACCCTCGTAAACATTACTAACAGCCATTTTCCTCATTCGTTAAAATTCAGTGACCTGTGTTATTTTTAAGGCTTTTGGACCTCTGGAAATGACGAGAATTCTCGGCCCTGAGTATGATTTTTGTTTGATGTGCTGACGATGCTCAAATTATCAGTAAAATTTCACCGGTGTGTTAATATAAAAGTCGTAAATATTTAATGTTCAGTTATGCAAATACTAATTTTATTTCCATTTTGTAAAATGCACGTATGAAATTTATATGTTGTTGAATAGTTAAAGGGCAGCTCACGCTTATCGTTCGAGGTTCTACTGTAATACTTATTATGTATAACGAACGGTATTCTTCTTCTTAGCGTTATACCGCTTCGCTTCCCAATCCACTAGGATTGGCGGGGTCCACTACATAAGCTTAAAGATTTGACGAAAATACAAATTTAGTCATGGAGCGACTGCCGTCAAAACTTTTTTTCTATTTATTTTTGAAGGTGTATACGAAATTGACAATTTAAACTTAAGCTCGCCGAACTGACAAGTTTGTAGGCGCGGCCTATGCACTCTACATAACTACATTAATTTTATTTTGAAAACATAGTTACTTATTACGAAACTACATTTTTTCAGACTACAGTAACACATGCAAACATATCACAAATACGTTTATTGCTCACTTGAACACTTATGTATAGGTATATTTATATGATGATGTTAGAAACAGAGTTGGTCTGAAAGAGAGCGTCGGTGTTAAAATAAGAAGAGGCATGCTCCGTTGGTTCGGACATGTAGAAAGAATGCAAGATGAAAGAATGACGAAGCAGATATACAATGCAAAAGTAGAAGAATGTAGGAGCCGGGGAAGGCCAAGACTTACCTACCATGACCAAATTGGTCGTGTTCTATCAGAAGGTGTTGTCAGGAGCCCTAGAAACCGACGAGCGTGCATGAGAAGAGCAATGAATGTTAAAGAAGCGAGTGAGATATATAAGGATCGAGTCACGTGGTGCTCGGTTCTCTTTGCCTACCCCACAAGGGATTTGGCGTGAAGTTATAGTATAGTAGTATATTTATACATGCACGCATACACATGCAGACAATAATCATAGATAGGAGCTGCTGGTGTGTATGGCCATCTACATGTATAGATAATAATAACACAGCTGAGTTCTTGTAATTCGACTATTAGAGGGTTGAAAAGGGGGTTCACAATTTGTATGGAGGTCAAAAGTATTTCTTGATTTAAAAGTTGAACTATTAAGAAATAGTTTTTTTTTTTAATTGAGCTACTTTAGACTTTGTATGTATATTCTCTATAAAGACGTCAAAAAAGTGATTTCAGCGTTTATCAAAATTCCACCATTTGGAGCTGAAAAGCGGGTTGACACTTTGTATGGAGTAGAAATATTTTTTGAAGTTAGTGACTTAAAACTTCGTACATAACATATTCTAACAAAAATAAAACGGTCTCAGCGTTTTCAAAAATTCCACTCTTAGGGGGGTGAAAAGGGAGTTGAATGTGTGTTTGGACGAGACGCTAATATCTAATAATAAATGTATATTAATAGAATTGGAGTTCCTGACTAATTCACTGACTCACATATCTTTATTACTACACAAGTAAGGATATTTCGTACTTTTACCAACTATTTAACGCTGACTGTACTTAAAAATAAGAAGTAAAATAAAAATAAATAAAACTGCCGAAATTACAAAATCTACGCTACGAGAAGCCGCGGGCAAAAGCAAGTATACTTATATTTACCCTTAACCATAATTTTGGTATTCCAAAAAAATGTATTCATCTGTTTAGGTAAGCTTTTATTCATTTAAAGACTATTGTCGCTGTTATTTAAAAAAACATCGTTATTGGTGTTGCATATTTTTCTTTGTTTTATTCATTCCGAGCAGTGTTTGATTTCAATGTTACGACGGCCGTGGTTTGATTCTCGTCTTGCTTTTCTCGGCCTACCCTGGCTTCCTCGATATTGCGCGGATCCAAGACGATTTTTTAGCAACCTTACATATTAACTTGTTAGTATCTTCTTGGTATCGGTCTTCTAAACCAATTATTTCTATATTTTTTTCTGCCTCGGATAGTAGTTAGTTAGTAGTAGATATCGAACTGCATAATTCTTTCCTCCAACGCGACATTGACTTTTTGTAGGTGTGTGTTTTTATTTTCTAGTGCAGTAATCTTTTTCTCGGCGTTCTTCATGAATTTCAACTTTTCGGTTAGATCGTCTATTTTCTTCTGTATTTGGTAAATTATTTCGAGTTTTATGTTTACTTTAGCTAAAAAAGTCTCCACTGTAGCTTTTTGTATGTCAATATTTATGTAATTACAATAAATATGTAAAATGTATTATTGTAATTTGTCTATTCTCACGGGTATCATCCCAGTCATTTGATAGGCATGCGCGGGGATATAAATCTAATGTGTAGAGGAGAGAGGAGGAGTATATTAGGAACACCCGCCATAAACCGCTCCTGGGAATATCGATGGAACCATATACAGGCGGGTATTGGGACTATTGCGAATGTGTGTTAAATTATTGGGCTATTGAAATGACGACGTGGCGCAGTGGTCAGTGACGTTGCTTTAGCAACAACGCTCGTAGGTTCGATTCCCTCAAAGGACAAACGTTTGTGTGCATAATCATGTCTGTTTGTCTTGGTCTGGGTGATTTTAAGAGAGGTAGGGTGCAAGCAGCCCGTCTGTGGAAGTACCTTCTGTATTAGCAGCAAAAGTGGCATCGCGTAAGTGTTACTTATTGTTTACAGGCGTTCATAGACTACGGTAACCGCATTACATCAGGTGGGCAGTGTGCTCGTTTGCCTCCCGACGTTGTAAAGAGATCTGGATGGATTATTGGCACTGGGCTATTACAGAAGAAGAATTAACCCCTGCCATATCTTTCATATCTGATTGTTATATTCGTCGTTATTGTAATAATTATTTGCATTTTAAGTAAGTAACCTACCAAAGAGTTGCTGTGTAAGCAGCAGAGGAGGCATCGCGCAAGTAATACTTAATATATCGCAAGCGTTAATAGGCTACTTTACCCGCTTTAAATCAGGTGGGCCGTAAGCTTGTATGGGTCCAGATGTAGTATAAAAAAAATGTAAAGTACAATTATTGATGTACGAGTACATTTAAATTTGAATAATGTTATGGTAATAATTTGTTAGAATTGTTCTTCATTTCAGTAGAAAAATAGAAAAATATAGTGGTGGTTAATGCTTAAATCCGTTGTTTAAAATGAAGTTATAAATATTTGCAACGGAATACCAATATCTAAAAATAATGAACGGAAACTACCAGCATTCCGATACCTATAAATTTTATATTCTTTTTTTTTTATTACAGCGCTATAGCGACAAAACGCGCGTGCGTGAAAATAATTTTTTTTTTGTAATATTACTATTCCTATAATAGTAATATTACAGAAAAAAAAAATTAAAGTATGAAATTGCCGATTTGTACTGAAAAATGGAAACTCGTTTTTTCTAAGATGTGACATACTCGTATTTATTTAATCAAAATGTTTACACTCATTATCTATACATTGCTGCCATCTAATCGGAAGTGTATTTATACCTTTGCGATAGAACACTGGAGATCTAGATTCGACAAACTGTGTGAAAGCATTTTGTACTGCCTCCTGGGAAGAAAATTTTATTATCACGTAGAAAATTGTCTAAATCACGAAAAAAATTGTTGTCAGTTGGAACAAGGTCTGGCGAGTACGGAGGATGACGTATGGTTTCTAACTGCAGCTCCTATAGGTTACAATGGTTTCTTGTGCAGTGTTAGGTCTTGCGTTATTATGGAGTAATAATGGTGAAGATCGATTCACGAGTCGGGGCCAGTTTCGCCATCATTGTTCGAAGTTCGGCATAGTAAACATCTGCTGTTATTGCTTGATCAGACCTGAGAAAGCTATAGTGAATAACGGCATGAAGAGACCACCAAAAAGTTACCATTACCTTTTTATTGGTAAGCTTTGCTTTAGGGCACTGTTATGGTGTTTAACCTGGGGTCAGCTATTGCATTTTTCGCTAACGGTTATCGTAAAGAATCCACTTTTTGTCACATGTCACAATTCCATCCAATATTCCTTCATTTCTGTACCGATTCAACAAGGCAACACAAGTTTCAACACGGTTTTGTTTCTGTAGATCAGTCAAATCATGAGGCACCCATTTTTGATATTTTTTATCTTATTGATTTGATGCAAATGAGTCAATAATGTAGGTAAGGTAACGTTAAACCATGCCGCTAATTCCTGGGTATTTTGACTCGGATCGGCTTCCATCATCTCCTTCAATTCAGCGTTATCAACCTGTGTAGGCAGTCTTCCACGTGGTTTATTCTTCAAGTCGAAGTTTCCATTACGAAAGCGTTTAAACCAAAAACGCACATTGCGCTCATTAGCGGTCTCCTCTCCAAACGCAGCATTGACATTGCGAGCCGTTTCTGCCGCATTAGTTCCGCGTCGGAACTAGTATTCAAAAATTACTCGGATTTTCGAAGTAGCCATCATTCCCGTCTAAGCTGATAAAAAAACAATTCAAATTCGAAAATCAAATGTTATACATTAGTACAGTTGTATAAAAAAGTTTCACTCGAAAATCTCACGCCATGAATGTTTAATGTCAATTCAAAGTATCTATTATTATAAAACGGCAATTTCATACCTTAACCCCTACTATGAATACCGTGAATTGAGAAGTAGTGGGAATAGGAAATAGTTTGATTATTAGACCCATGGCCCTAGTGAAATTAAGACTACACACATCAAAAGTGTCTAGGGATCAACATATATTTTTGCAATAACTTTTCTCCTGATTGATATTAATTAAAATTTTCTTTAAGGATTCATCAAATAAAGTGTTTTCGTTTGTCTACAGTAACGATAAACCAAGTCACCTTTGCATTAATAAAGAAATTTGCCATTTTCATAATAAAGGGATTTTTGACATTTGAACCACTAACAAAAAAAGACTGAAATAACAGTTTTCTTTAAAATTTTATTGGGTAACTTAAACAATTAATAATCCGTGTTTCTACCGCGAACACTAACAACACAAGAACATCGGTTTGGCATACTCAAAATGAGTTCATCCAAATCACGCTGTGGAATGGCCGCCCATGTTCGTTGCAACAACAAAAAAAGGTCTTCTTGCGACTGGATACCCTCCATATTCGGCAGAGCTCTTCTCTGTAGCATATCCCATGCATGCTCAATCGGGTTCAAGTCTGGCGACTGAGCAGGCCAGGGCATGACATTGATGTTAGCTGCGGCGAGAGTCTGTCTTACAACTCTTGCGGTGTGCGGTCGTGCATTATCATGCATTAACTGAAATAAGGGACCGATTTGCACTTGTAGAGGAACGATGACGTCTGATACAATCGTCTCAGCATAAATTTGAGCGTTGAGGTTGCCTCTGATCCAAATCAACTCAGTTCTTCCGCCGATCCAAATACCCGCCCATACCATGATGGTTCCACCACTATAAGGATGGACTTCCTGGCAGGATTTTAATCGCTGTTGGCGTCCAGGGGTTCTCCAGTGTCGTATACGTCTTGTATCCGGTCTCATACCAAAACGAGACTCATCAGAAAAGCACACGAAACGCCATTGTTCTTCTGCCCAATTTCTGTGTTCAAGAGCCCATTGATATCGAATCCTACGATTGTGCATTGCTATAGGTGGTACCCTTAGCGGTCTTCGGGAATGAAGGTTCACTTCATGCAAGCGGTTTCTGACTGTTTGGTCGCTAATTAAGTTCCCTGAAGAGTGATGAAGCGTCACGGCTAACATCATGGCGGTTATTGAAGCTCTTCGAGTTGTGATTTGAATGTATCGGTCTTGTCTCCGTGTGGTGCAGCGATACCGTCCTCCATGGCGCTCAGCCACGGTACCAGTGCTTCGGTAACGTGTCCAAAGTCGACTGATAACACTCTGACTTGTATTCAGAGCTAAAGCCACAGTACGTTGCCGGGAACCAGCTTCTATCATTCCCACGGCTCTGAGCATTTCTTCCCTGCTTAAATGACGTCGCCGCTCCATAATAACGTTGGTTTTAATCAGTAGTAGGGAAACAGTAGCACTAATAATGTCTTCAATGCGTTGTATGTTTTTATAGGGAAAATATTGACAGCTGATTTTCATCTTTTACTCGAATTTGATTGACAGTTCCTGTTTCAAATTATGAAATGCACCAAAAAGGATCCATATAAATTTTATAATCATAAATTTATTACAAAGCCACATCTCAATCTCAAGAAATCCGCATAAAAATGCTTGATCCCTAGACACTTTGGATGTGTGTATTTAGAAAACAAAACGCGTTATATTATGAAGTTTAATACAACATTACATCACTCATTCGAATACCATTATGGTTAGTGTGATACTGGTTGATTTAATGTAGATGATAAGCTAACAGATGTAATGTAATTTATTGTAGACTGTCCCTCTGCCTATCCGGCAAGGGATTTCGCGTGAAGTTATAATTGAACAGTATCAGAACCTTTTATTGAGTGTTTAAAACTTGGGAGTAAGAAAATAATAAACATTATGTACTTACAGTTTAAACGTTCATAAAATTTCGAGTATTTATAAAATTTCCGAGCAAATGGTTTTTTTTATATTTCATCTGGACATAACTTAGACCTTAGAGATACTACATTGGGTGACGACGGTTGGGGTCGATTTTTTGATTCCGAATCTTGTACTTATTTTTTAGAGCGATACTTTGTACAAAAGTCGTATGCGTGGGTACCTCTGTCTCACCTATTTCTACCGCCAAACAGCTATATTTATATAGCTGTGTTCCGGTTTGACGGGTGAGATATGGCAGAGAAATTACTGGGTACTGTGACGAAACAGCCTTAGGTCGTCTCTTATATCGAACTGAGGGCGGGGGTGCATGGGGTGAGTGAAAAGATATTTAGTATAGGGAGGTGCCGCCCGGCGCTAGTTCGTATGAACTAATTGGTGGCTGAAGTCCACAAAGCAGGTTAGATCATTACATGTAAATTTGACTTTCGTTTAAAATAACGCTAGAAACTATTAACTATTTATTGCACTTCCGTTGAGATTACCTGCAGTTTTCTTCTATTCAGTTTGCAGAACTGGTGGGGCTCCATCATCTTAGCTGAACATGGTTCGATTCGATTAGCGGGGAATCTAAATCGAAGTTCTATTTTTGGAATAAAAATCCGAGCTAGATCATTCTTCATCTTGAATTTCAGCTAAATAGATACCAATTTCTTTTGTTTTTAGTAGAAGTTTAAAAATTATGATATCGTTCACATCTTAAAATGAGTAAGATGCTAACTTGGTATAGTTTAAATAGTGATTTAGCTGGGCTCTTCTATCGGTAAAGAAGAAAAACCGTTCTTGTTGTCTGTCTCTCTATCTGTTTTTGTTAAATTTATTATGTTCAACATTAAGGCAAGTATTTGGGTTTAAATATAATATATGAAAACCGAACTTCGTACGTAAAGACGCGGGTACCTAATAGTCTAGGCGACGCTGTTAACGCATATAATTCGGTCACATAGTGATAAATATCTGGTTTTAATCGGGAACAAAAGCACAGGTCCTTCAATTCAATCAAACTGGCGAATATAGTGGATTTCAAAGTTGCAAATTTACCCTCCTTTATATCGAAGGCCTTGGGATAGATGATCCAAGGCAAAGAGTTTAATTAATAACATGAATCTCGTTTTAGTAACCTTGTTGCTTGAGAATTAACTGCCAGTCACTTCACAACATCGCTATAGCAGGTAGATTCTCCTTTTTATCTTCTACTATGTGAGTGTCAATCCTACTAATATTATAAATGTGAATGTCCGTTTGTTTGTTACACTTTCACGTGAAAACTACTGAACCGATCATCATGAACCTTTGTACACATATTCTTGGAGATATCAGAAGTAAAATAGGATACTTTTTATTAAAATAAAACATATTTTTTATCAAAGCGAGCGAAGCCGCGGGTAAAAGCTAGTAGATATATAAAAGCAATAGGATATCAAGAGATAGATCGTTGTGGAGAGCACTTGGGGAGGCCTATGCCAAAGAGCAAGACAATCACGAAACCGGTGTACTACAAATAACAACATTGAATTAGGTTGCTTTTGCCTACCATGTTTAATATTAGTAGTACATAAGTAGTTATAAGATGAAATGTAACATATAAGATTGTTAATAAAGGCTTTTATTATTATCAGTGGCGGCTGTACCTTAAGTGCGCTCGTGCGCTGAACCACCAATTCAAAAGATTTAAAAATTACATAATATTACTTCATCTTTAAATTACCATATTAATATTTATTTTTGAAACATACAAAAACATAATGTAACAAATAAAATTTAAAATTATAATAAATAAAAGACAAAACAATTTAAGCGCTTTGCTAAACTATTAAGACTTATTTTCCCTGTAAAGAAAAATTCTCGTGCGCTTCGGCGAGCGCACGAGGACTGCTAGTATAACTTGTATGAGTTACGAGCTAATATGCCTGACGCGTGAAACAAAAGATAGTTCATAGAAATGTACCGAGAAATGATTTGGTTCTCGTGCGCCGCACGCGCGAATAGAAGATTACCGAGAGCACCCGATGTTTGACGAAATTTGAAATTTGAGTTCGACGGCGGCCATGATGGACCTCTCCTTATCAGCATAGTTTCGCTGTATCTGTGACGCGTTAATTATGTAATGTTTGTTTATATTAAGTATTTGTTCTTTTTTTTAATTTACATATATTATGTAAATTGTTGATTTGTTGCAATTTGTAATATTAATACTTGGTGAGCAAGTAAAGTGCACCACCAGTTCGATAACCCACCAGCCGCCACTGATTAATAATCATTATATATTTTATTCTCACGGGTATTATCCCGGTCATTTAATAGGCGTGCACGGGGATATGGATCCAACGCATATAGGCCCTTTTGAGAAGATCCATGTTATGTTGTACACCCACCGAGACCCGCTCCTAAATATATCGATACCATATATCTATGAGCAGGTCACGGCAGGTGTTGGGACTATTGCGAATGTGTAGGAAATTATTAGTCTATTGTAATGAGATCTGGAGGGATTATTGGTACTGGGTTATTGCAGAAGAGGGACGGATTATTATTATTATGTGAGTGTCAAACAAACATATGGCCCGACTGAGTAGATAAAGTGCTAGTAGATTAAAAAAGAAAAAGAATAAAAAGAGAATTGAATAAGCTACAATAAGATTTTTATGCTTCTTAGTATTATAAATAAATAAATATAAATAAATATTGTCGGACAAATTACACAGCGCCACCTAGCCCCAAAGTAAGCGAAGCTTGTGTTATGGTACTAGACAACTGATAAACATATGTAAATACATTTTTTTTTTGTAAATACATACTTATTATACATAGAAAATACCCAGACCAATACAAACAGACATGTTCATGCACACAAATGTTTGTACTGTGTGGGAATCGAACCCACGAGCGTTGGTGTCAAAGTAGCGTAACAGCGCGTTCTGCCACTGAGCCACCGAGCTCGTCGATTATTATCCCGGTTGCTAATCCATTAGGATTGGTGAGGCCCTAAGCCTAAGGATTAGGTGAAGATACTATTTTTTATATCAGCGACTGCCGTCAGACCTTCACAGCCCCGAGTCAAAACCAAACTTTTCTTCAGTTAAGACACACGTCTTTCTGAATATCTCAGACACATACAACAAGTATGTACGTAAATCAGAAAACATGAATTTAGTGGTATCATTTCGATGGATTCGATTTGTGGACTAAACATATGTCGTTGACTACACGTTATAAGCTAAGATCATATTTCAAAAATGTTAATTGTATCCAAGTGCCTGAGTGAGTCCAATGGCATTGGCATGGCATGGCATGACATTATCCAAGCGGCAGCGGCATGCGACCTTCCTCCGCCTCCTCTCTCCCGATGCCAAGTGCATAGGCCGCGGAGTATCCTATTAGATCCTCCAAACAAACTTTCGAGTGCTCTGGACCGCTTTGCAGCGGCAGAAGCCTCCTTAGGGTAAAAGTCCTCAATGTATGCACCCTTCTGGTCGCTCGTTAGTCGCTTACATAGTCCAGTTTCGACATCCCCAGTAGGAGCGTCAACACTTTTCTACGAGTATGCTCCTATTAGAGTGACGCTTGCGTCGTCCCGTTCCCTTAGGGGGATCGTATTAAATGAAGCCTTTAAAGCTTTCCCGGCTAAAGGCATCCCTAGGCGGTGTTTAGTCAGTACGAATCTGACATAACCCGTTGGGCCTTCTGAAAACGTATCTTATGCAAGATTTCGCCACCTCCCTCCCATCCGGAGAGTGCCCCTCACGGAAGGATGCCTAACGCGCATACTTTAGTTAGTCCTTCTTTTGTGGGTCAACATTTTCATGGGAGAATAATAAAAACATTAAAGATTAGCCTCTGTCGAAGCTATAGGGAATCTTACTACCTGTATCCCTATGGACACACGCTACAAAATCTAATTGATGATTTGAATAAAGATATGTATTAACAAGTTTCTTTCGCCATTTCTTCTTGACTAATGGCCACTTCATGGCAATGGATATAGAATTTATTACAAGTTAATTACAACAGTTATTTATTAAGTTCTATTAAGTTAATTTAATAACGCTTTTAGCATTATTTTTAATGCATTATATTTTGTATTTAGCATGTTACCTTATCGTCAATATATCACAAGATATGCATGTTTTTATTTATTAATTAAACCTCAAATTATATGCAATTTGATCAACCTGTTTTATTTGCTTCCACCGCCAATTAGTTATTACGAACTAGCGCTGGCCGACACCCACCCACTGCCATTGTAGTAGATGTAGTAGAAGTATGTACATGCCGTTGCTGTCATGCCTGCTCGCGTCGTCCCTGTGGACGTTTCTGCGATTGCTCGCCATTTGGAACCACGCATGTACCAGCCACCATTGCTGTTCTAGCTGCCCTAGTCGTCTCCGAATGAGTTGCACCTCTCTACGGAGCATCCTATTGAGCTGTCGAAGTTAGTCACAGCATGAAACCAAGGCATGCATCTACTAATGGTAGTTAGAGACTGCCAGACGCTAGTCCGCATGAACTAATTTGTTGACAGAAGCACACAAAGCAGATTAGATGAATCCATTAACTATTGAAACCTAAACTGTACCTAACTACGTTATCTATGTACAGCTGATTGCATCATATCGAAGAAACGAATTGACCACAAATCAGAAATAGGTGAAGTAATGACGCAATTCGGAATAGTTTCCACATCAATATATTACGTGACGGTATTTTAATGGCTGTCGAAATGGGCCATATGCGAATAGCTTTCATCTTTCAGGTAATATTGAATTGTCTGCCTTGCCCAAATCGGGTGTGAGGCTATTCCGAATCGTTTCGATTCGATCCCGCGTAAGAGCACTTTTCATAGAGGCATACCGTTAAAAGGGTCGATGAACAATTATTGTTTGATATTGTGTAGGTTAGCTGTGTTCATTTGCAAAAGACAGCAACTATTACCTTTCTTGTTCCTTTACGTCTTACGAAAACCGACAAGTTACTTGTAGAACAAACGTCTAGCCACGGCACCTCCTCTAGGTTCTGGTAGAAGGGGTAGGCCTAAAAAGAGGTCGCCTGGCATCGTGAAAGATAACATGTATACCAATGGTCTTACTTTAAGGGATGTCGAAGACCGCGCACAGTGGAGAAGTAAAAGCTAACCCTGGGCTCCGAAACAAAAGCGTAGGACGCGACCGTATGATGGTAATGACGACCTTTCTTCCTCTCGCTAGCTAGAATACCTAATACGTACATAAATTCGAAAACATGAATTTAGTTGTAAATGGTGACACCAGTATTCGAATCTGGGATTAGTGGATTAGATTGGTTTTTTATCTACTGATAAATGATAGTAACTATTACCAGCGAAAAGAAATAATACCCCTCCCATGCGACAAGAACTATACATATTATATAGGTAGCCACCTGGAATGATAGATACGTCTTTGAAGGAACACCACTGAGGTTAGACACAAATGCAACGAGATCACTACATCAAGCGTCTACTGTTACATACTTATGACAACATATGCAAAAACTGTAATAGTTGCAATATAAAATAAGAATAGGAGTCCGTATTAACTGCAACAATAACGGGCAAATACATTTGATATGGTAAATAGTAATTACAATTTAATTAATATTTATCATAGAATGTAATTCATTTGTTTTTAAGTAAATTTATATTGCTACGTACTACTTAAATTGTAGAAAAAGTATTTTTAATTAATATTGTTCATGTACTTTAAATACATAGAAAACACCCCGACCAAGATAAACAGACATGTTTATGCAAACAAATATTTGCCTTGTGTGAGAATCGAACCCAAGAGCCTTGGTGCCTTGTATAATAGGTGTTCCCGGTGCTATCACCCGCAAGCAATTAATCAATTCACATCATATCTTTAATAGAGTTTTGGTGTCGGCATAGAGCCTTGTGGGATGTCAACATTGATACCCATGCTACGAAAATAATTTAAAAAAATGTGCCGAATACACTGACGTCGTACTCATCAATCGACGCTCTCGCTCGCTAAGCTTGTCCGTCATTTGGGCTAGCCGTATGTCACGAAACTAAGTCGAACACGATGAACATCCCATTGTACTAGTCGTATTTTCACATCTATTACCTGTAGTAATCAGTTAGAGAACACAATGGCTCTTCGACACGATTCAATAGAGAGTAGATTTTACAAGATAAATGCGATAGGGACTGGCCTGTTACCGTGTCATTGTTGGACAATGATCGCTCAGGATTGAGTGGCCATTTCTGAAACGGCTGCTCGCCTTGATATTAAACCGATTTGAGATATTAGTGGTTGTTCCGAGAATTCAGAGAATTGAGTTTTGTGATTTTCCAAGTGCTCATATAATTGACTTTTGAATGAATTGATGAATATTTTAAACGTGAATTAAGTCTGCAGTGGCCATTGAGACGTTTCTGAGACAACGTTGAAGAGTAAACAAGCATACGGCTGGTCTGATCTAGAGTTCTGTCACTTAAGACAAACCTGAAAGCGCGAATAATAATAGTTGTTGTCATTATCTACAACATTTGTAGTTAACATTTTAACATTTGTAGGATGGGAGTTGTGGTTAGTCATGGGAATTTATGGTTAGTGGTCAGCCTAATAATGGCCTCACTCGCTACCAAACAATAAGTCTCTATAAGCTTGTTTAGTTTGCATGAACTTCTGTACAGTAAAACGAAAAATATTGTGCTCTAATTTTTTTTCACCAGATATTATATATTAATCGGTAGATGCTATCCTATCTATATCTTCATACCAAATCTCTCACGGAAAAGGCAAAGGGAATCGAGCGCCACGTGACTCGATTCTTAAACACTACGCTCGCTGATTCTTAGGGCTCCTGACACTACCATTTGGTCGTGTAGACGCTCTCGTCTCGACGTCTTAGCTTTCCTCGACTCCTATATCCCTCAGAATTCGCGTTGTATATCTGTTCATTCGTCCTCCATTCTTTCTTCGAATAATCTCTTTTCTTATCTTTTCGTCACACTCTTCTTCAGATCTCTCTTTCTTACATCATATATAAGTGCGTAGCATTAATAATACACAATATATACATATAAAATAATAAATAACTTCGTAAGTAGTAACTATACGGTAAATAGTAATTACAATTTAATTAAGATTTATTTTGTTGCAGGTAATTAACAGTAATCATGGAATATAATTAATTTGTTTTTAGGTTTTTAGGCAAATTTATATTGCTATTATAATATTTAAATTGTCCAAAAAGTACTTTATAATTAAATCATTAATATTCTTTGCGAACGCTCAACAAACGTTATGCCACAGATTTCGCGCAAAGCTATGATTTCAACTGCGTCTATTCTATTTTCATGCTTTCTCTGCCATTCTCAACTTTTATAACTTGGTTATTAGTCATAAGATACATAACGTGGAAATGGCTTCAGGTCTTGTGAGCTGTTAGCCGTCCCAAGCTCCCGCGTGAAAATTAACAAGTTACAGCAACGCTATTCGACTATTGTCGCGAGAGAATACAGTCAGTAAATGAATTAGTGGGTACTTCAAGATGACGATGATTGATGATTTTCCTTGAATGATTGATGATTGTATTTAGCAAGCACATAAACTTCGTTAACGTATTAGCCTTTCAGCTACGATTATGATCGTATACTGTTTGCGCTGTCTAGTGTAAGACAATACACTACTCAATGACAGTATGGTTCTTTGAACTTTTATTGTCATGTCAAACAAGTAGCATTTGAGTCAAAAGCATATGAAGATAAGAAATCGAATTCTTATACCAAAAGTGACCTGAACCCTTTTTGTAATTTTTAAATATTTATGGGTAAAACATTAACATCCTCAATGGCCCTCTTTATGTAATCTCATATATAAAATGGATATATGTATGTTTGTTTTGTATGAATTCGAAAACGACTAGACCGATTATGACGAATTTTCAGGTAATGTTCAGGTTATATGAGCGAGTGATCCTGTGAAGTTCGGAAGTAATCGTATCATCTGTGCGAGATCACCCGTGCAAAACCGGGAGGGTAGCTAGTTTTATATATAGTTTCAAACCATAAGATACCTATCTACTTAACTTGGAAGGTTGTTACGTTCCTGCGAGTGAATGGGGTTACCAGTAAACTCGTAATAGGTACTGGTAACAATCTTCTTATCTTCCCAAAGGACATCTCAATCGAACTGTCGAAGTGGCGAATAAACTCTCTCTGTCTTTCCATGTGGTTCTTCAAAAAGGGATAAAGAGATATTGCCGTGTTGACAATCGCGAAATACTCCCGCTGCTGCAATCATTCGTGAGCTATTTTTCAACTAAATACTATCTAATATCTAATCTGCACGTGTGCTTCTGCCTACGCCTGTCAGATCAAATTATACGTAAATTATAAAATAAAAATATTACATCCCCGAAACAGCTTTCCATCCTATCGATTTGGAATTATAATAGAATCTATCTACTGACACCGCTAGAACTTTTGTAGCCAATAAGCAAGAAAGTGAGCCTGACATTGTATGACACGTCACGCGTCAAGCGATAATTGTTTATATTACTGTTACACATTACTGTAAACTTATAAAAGTTGAAATAGATGAACTAGTCAAAATCTTGATTTAGTTCACGAGTGTTTCAACATGTGACGGACTCAACAATCATTGTTCAAGTTGTTGTTACAACCATCAAATTAATAGCCTAAACATCGACATCTCAAGAACGGCTTGCGTTGGAGTGCTGGGTTAAGGGGCCAGATTCAGCAATAAGTTCTACTTAGTAGGGCACATGTTGCGAGGTTTCTATCTCGATTACTTCGATCATCGATTAACTAGTAGTAATCATTTGGATCTTATTGCCGCTATCAGGCTGATTCTATTTTTGGCATCAACATCATTTTAGTCGAAGGATTTCCACTGCTGAACATGAACCTTCCATTTAGACTCTCACAGCAGTCAGTCCTGTATGCATCATCTATCTGTCATTTATAAAGTATTTTTGTAGGCTACAGGCAGGTAGGTAGGTAAATATTTTAGATCAAGCGCACTGGGCTTTTATTTTTAAGAGAAAAGCGGGAAGTTTGATTATCTCGAGGAATTACTGAGTTATACAGTTTCTCTTTTTAAAAAGGAGAATATCAGTACTTACCTATTTTCTATTTTATGTATTTGAGAACCCCCTATCATACAACGCAACTCTAAAAGCTTTAATAAAAAAAGATGTAATTTGACGTAAGTTTCAACAAAGAATATTATCCTCAAGGTGGAGTTTTTAATTCCAGCTGTTAAAAAGTAATTACGAAACAGGAAGGTCGTCAGTAATTAAATATCGAGGATATGCTATATTCGGCAGTTTGAAGTGGCGAGTTGACGTCGGGCGTCTCTTTATATAACCTTGTTAGGGTATTTTTAATACCTATGGAAATTCGAAACTATGTTTATGTGTATGCCTATAGCATTCAATTATGTATCGATTAGAGATGTGCCGAATACACAATTTACCGAGTAATACTCGGTTAAATCTTTACCAGATCGAGTACTCCGTCGAGTTACTCGGTTCAGTTTAGTTAGTGCATCGAGCCTGCGAGCTGTACTTCGCCACATTCGCCTCTTGCACCTAACCAGGTCCCGAAACTAGGAAGACTAGAAGTGCTTAGTGTTCCTGTATCATAAATTGCCTTTGTTAAAAATTCAATATTAATGTATAGAACTCATATCATTTGCCAGTGTATTCTTAAGTTTCTTAAGTGACTCAAGTGTTAATTATGAAATTCCAAAATGAAAACGTAATATTTTAACCATAAATTACATTAACCGAGGTCCTGGCATCTATGAGTTACTCGGCATTTATTATGAGTTATGAGTAAATGTCCCAAGTACACCGAATATCGAATAAAAACCGAGAACTCGGGGCATCTCTACAATTGTAGAGAAATAATAGGTCCGTTTTGACAGTTGTCATAATAACATAATTCTGGATGTGAAGTAAAGAAATCGGTAGTCTCAATATTGGATTATCGCGCTAAATCGATTTCAAATTAAGTATATGAGGCTGTAATCGCTTTGTATTTTTATTTATTTTTACCCGACTATGAGGAGGGTTATGTGTTTTACTCGTATATATGTATCCGTTATATGTTCCTTTGCCCGGTCGTAACTGCTTAACGGATTTTGATAAATAGTACGTCAATAGATTCGTCTTGGCGATGCGAGTGTTACTAGGTACCTATATAAAATTCTTGAAAATTCAAAATGGCGGATTTTATGCGGCTTAATGTGCCAGCTGAAAAATATTTTTTTAGTACCCTCGGTAAGTGGGGTATCAAATTAAAGGGTTTTAGAAGGCAAGTACGAAAAATATATCCAATCTATATATTTAAAAACAGTTCGGAGTGACAAATCACAGAAAAAACTTTTTCGTTGTACTTTTAATGTATTTTAATTTAAATATTTTTTACACCGCAGTCGGGTTTTAGTTTATTTAAATACGTCATTTATTACTTTTATGTCTAGAAAGTGATACAATGCAAGTCGATAAAGCCTTACAGCAGTGAAACTAAAACAAATCGATTCATAACTATAATTTTTATTCACTTTCCTCTATGTACACCTCTTTACAAAGTTATACTATTAATTAATACCATTATAATGCTATACTGAATAAAAAATTCTAAAATTAGTATTATTGGAATTGGAACCTTTAACTTGAGCCCAAATTAACTTAATAGCATTGTATTGACAATGGTACAGTGGTGTTCTAATAATTTTGAGCCCGTGTTCAAGAGCAAGTTCATCAATTTGGTACCTAAGGTTTACAGGTTTATTTTCTTTTACCAATTTCAATAATTCCGCTTTAAATAATTGTATGTCAGCTTGAATATTGTTTATTTGCAACCATGCCACCAAATATGGTATTATGAATAGTATGGTGCATTGTCCATAATGATTGTACATTGTTCGGGGAGGTTTGGCAGTAAACGTGTTGTAAACCATTCTTTAAATTTGTCAGCGTCCATTTCTTCATAGTATTCCTTCGTACTCTTCGATTCGAATGCAAGTAAAGAGTTGTTCACGAAACCTCCTCTGACTGATCCAGCATGGCAAATTATTAAGCGTTCACCTTTCCCTATCGGTACTTTAGAACAGGATGCTATCGTATCATCTGTCTAGGACTGCGGCACTGTATGATTGGGGTTCAACCATGTCTTGTCGATAAATAGTTAAAAGAAATACCTCATAGGTATCATGTGAAAAAAGTTTCACTCGAAAATCTCACGACATGAAGGTTAAATATCAATTCAAAGTATATATTACTGTGGAACGGCAATTTCATACTTTAACCGCTATTATATATATAACTCAATATGGCCAATGGTGTCGCTTGAAGCCTTTCCAACCTCATTATGTTTGTATAGTGTGGCGTCACCACCAATAATATTATATATGTATAATAGTTTGTTCTTTCTGCCTGCCCCGTAGGGGACTTGGCGTGGATATATGTATATACTTATATTTAATATTGATTGTAATATATAATAATAACGGCACACGCGGATAGCGTGATAAATATTTTTATGTACGGAACTCGACGGCCGGCCGCTCCAGCTTGGCCCGGTCGGCCCGAGACGGCGCGGCCGCCCGGCGCAGGCGACGGCGCCTCGCCGCTCGCGGCACCGTGTCGGCTAACCAGTCAGTATTTATACTCGACGCGAAGCGCACGTTAGTCTAACCGCTTATCACGCTTTCCGCTATACCTACATCAGTCCTTCATTCTTTGTACTATTGCTTTCACTCCTTCTTTCTATCATTGTTTCTTCTGTGCTTGTCAATTATATCGCTGTATTCCTTCACTCGCTATACGAGGCTTGCCGAAACTGTGGAAGTGAATAAACCCGCCTGCAACCTAACCGGACTTTTATTCTGCTGCACACACCACAAGGATACAGGTACCAGCACAGCCACTTATAACTGGTGACCCCTGTTCAACACGAAACAGTACAGATGTCGAACAAAGGACAAAATGGCGCCAAAGACGCTACCGACAGTGAGTCATGTCGCGTCGGTATACGGGTACCGCCATTCTACCCAGAGAAGCCAGCATTGTGGTTTGCACAATTGGAAGGGCAATTTGTGTTGTCAAATATCACAACAGACAGCACCAAATTCTACCATACCATTTCCCAGTTGGAACCGCAATACGCCGAGGAGGTTGAAGATATCATAACGGCACCTCCAACTAGCGACCGTTACGAGAAATTGAAAGCGGAACTAATCAAGCGCTTGTCAGCAAGCCGAGAAAAAAAGATCCAGCAGTTGTTGATCCACGAGGAGCTCGGCGATAGGAAGCCATCACAGTTCGTCCGCCATTTGCAAAACTTGGCGGGGCCCGGCGTACCCGAAGATTTTTTGAGGACGATATGGACTAGTCGTCTACCACAAAGTACGCAGTCTATCATCGCATCACAACCGAAGGCTTCACTCGAGGAACTAGCAGACTTATCGGACCGAGTTCACGACGTAGTTGCTCCCAACCGCCAAGTCGCATCGGCATCTAGTGCATGTAAACACGTAGACATGGAACGACAAATTGCAGTGCTTACGGAACAGGTTAAAACCCTGACCGATGAAGTAAGGAGATCGCGACGAATAGAACGTGGCCGTCCGAGCAACCGACAACAACATCGCTCCAGTTCAACCAGATCCCAGTCGAATTATCGAAGATACCCCCAATGTTGGTACCATACCAAATTTGGGGATAAAGCAAGAAAGTGTGTGAAACCATGTGATTTTTCGGGAAACGCGTCAGGCGGTCGATAATGGCGACAAACGATCGCCCTAGTACTGGTCGCTTGTTTATAACCGATTCCAATTCCAAGGTGCAATATTTAATTGATACAGGTAGTGACATTTGTGTTTACCCGGTTAAAAATATCAAACGTAAATGTGTAAAGACTAACTATGACTTATGTGCTGCTAACGGTAGTAAAATTTCTACTTTTGGTCCAATAACTTTAAAATTGAACCTAGGGTTGCGCCGTGACTTTGTTTGGCAGTTCATTATTGCAGACGTTACTAAGGCGATTATAGGTGTTGATTTTTTAAGCCACTTTAACCTTATTGTTGATTGCAGGAATCAACGGCTAGTAGACAATAGTACTAGTATTGCAGCCATGGCTTCATCAGCGCATCCTTCCGACATCATTTCATCGGTAAAGGTTATCACTGGTGAGTCTGCATATCATACCATACTAGGCGAGTTTTCCGACATTACTCGCCCATCCGGTACACACCACCCACCTAAACATAACACTTTACACTACATACGCACTACACCTGGACCACCCGTTTCCTGTGCCCCTCGAAGGTTAGCCCCAGACAAAATGAAGATCGCAAAGGAAGAGTTTGCTACTATGCTACAGATGGGCATAGCCAGACCTTCCGACTCACCTTGGGCTTCTCCTCTTCATCTCGCCCCTAAAAAAGACATCGGCTGGCGACCGTGTGGCGACTATAGACTACTTAATGCTAGGACTGTCCCTGATAAGTATCCTATACGTCATATCCATGACTTTGCTCACAACCTTTCAGGCTGCAAAGTCTTCTCCACCATAGATTTAGTCAAAGCTTACAATCAGATCCCAGTGAATCCACAAGATATTCCGAAGACTGCTATCACAACTCCTTTCGGACTATACGAGTTCCCCTATATGACGTTTGGTCTTAGGAATGCTGGTCAAACCTTCCAGCGTTTTGTCGATGAGATGCTGCGCGGGCTAGATTTTTGTTACGCGTATCTCGACGACTATTTAGTTTTCTCTTAGAATGAGGAAATGCATAAAATCCATCTCAGAGAACTTTTTACTAGACTGAGAGACTACGGCATGGTCATCAACACATCTAAGTGCGTATTCGGTGCCCCGGAAGTTACATTCTTGGGCTATCGTATTTCAGCTGAAGGTACTACTCCTCTCCCAACCAAGGTCCAATCAATACAGGACTTCCCCGCGCCGAAAACCGTAAAGGAACTTCGAAGGTTCTTGGGAATGCTCAATTTTTATAGGAGATTCATTCCTGAGGCTGCTCAACACCAAGCTCCCTTGAACGCACTTCTCGAGGGTTCGGTAAAGGGCTCGCATCCCGTCACGTTCACTGAAGTGGAGCACAAAGCTTTCAGGGCTTGCAAGGACGGCTTATGCAAAGCTACCATGCTTGCTCACCCAAACAGCTTCCACAAACTAGCCATAGTTGCTGATGCCTCTGACTCAGCGGTAGGGGCAGCATTACAGCAGTCAGGAGATAATGGTATCTGGCAGCCATTGGCATTTTTCTCCAGAAAGCTCAGTCCCGCTCAGCAAAAATATTCTCCATACGACCGGGAACTGTTGGCAATCTACGAAGCTATAAAGCATTTCCGACATATGGTCGAAGCGAGAGATTTTTGCGTTTACACTGATCATAAACCACTCTGCTTTGCTTTTGAATCGCATAAGCAAAACTGCTCCCCCAGACAATTCAGGCATCTAGACTTCATATCGCAGTTTACGACGGACATCAGGCATATATCTGGCAAAGATAATGTCGTTGCTGACACACTGTCCAGAATTCATGAAATTGCTCAACCAGTAGACTTGGAACAATTTGCAAAACTGCAACAGTCTGACTCGCAATTGAGCAAATTGCTGAACAGTAGTACGTCACTATGCCTGAAAAAAGTCAAACTGCCAGGAACAGATACTGAATTGTTCTGTGACGTGAGTGGTAACAAAATGCGACCATACGTACCCATAGAACTTCGACTTCAAGTAATGAAAAGCCTTCATTCACTGAGTCACCCAGGCGCTACCGCGACAGCCAAACTCGTAGCTGAGCGATACGTCTGGCCAGGCATCCGAAAAGAGTGTAGAACATGGGCACGGACTTGTCTTGCATGCCAAAAATCGAAAATCTCTCGTCATGCTTCTGCACCACTAGGTACATTTAGGTTGCCACGATCCAGATTTGCGCACGTTCACATTGACCTTATTGGACCGATGGTCATATCCCAAGGTTACAGATATTGCCTCACAGCCGTCGATCGATTTTCTCGCTGGCCAGAAGCAATACCACTGCGTGACATCTCAGCCGAAACAGTAGCAAAGGCTTTACTATCCGGTTGGATCGCACGTTTTGGCGTACCAATAGACATAGTCACAGACCGCGGAGCTCAATTTGAATCAGCACTCTTTAAGCGCTTATCGGAGCTTATCGGTTTTCAGCGTAAAAGAACTACAGCTTACCATCCCGCCTGCAACGGTCTTGTGGAGAGGCTTCACAGGCAATTGAAGGCCGCCATAACTTGCCATGCCAATCTAAACTGGGTGGAATCTCTTCCATTGGTACTTCTGGGCATTCGAAGTGCTTACAAAGAAGATATTCGTGGTTCTTCAGCCGAGTTGGTCTACGGAGAAACTCTCAGGCTCCCAGGTGAATTTTTACACCCTCAAACTGACGACTACGACGGACGGACTATGACGGATTATTTAGAGCGAATACGCTCGTTTGCACGAAAAATTCGGCCTGTGCCCACCTCTCGACATGGAAACCGCTCAGTCTTCGTCTTCAAAGACATGGATACAGCCACACACGTTTTTCTTAGGGACGAGATAAACCGAGGGTCCCTCAGACCCACTTATACCGGTCCTCACGAGGTTGTAAAAAGAGACGAAAAAGTGTTGACAATCCTTCTAAAAGGGCAACCAGTCACAGTATCAGTAGACCGAGTTAAACCAGCCTACATACTGCACGACTCACATGTCACCAACACACCTCTCAGCACACACAAAAACATAGACACGTACAAACACACACCACAAAATTCAACACCAACACCGCAGACTACCAATGAACCTGTTTCCGAAGGGGGTGATGTCAAAAGGACGTGTTCAGGACGCAAAGTGCGTTTTCCTGACTATTATCGCCCGTAGGACGGTCTCTGGGGAGGGGTGATGTGGCGTCACCACCAATAATATTATATATGTATAATAGTTTGTTCTTTCTGCCTGCCCCGTAGGGGACTTGGCGTGGATATATGTATATACTTATATTTAATATTGATTGTAATATATAATAATAACGGCACACGCGGATAGCGTGATAAATATTTTTATGTACGGAACTCGACGGCCGGCCGCTCCAGCTTGGCCCGGTCGGCCCGAGACGGCGCGGCCGCCCGGCGCAGGCGACGGCGCCTCGCCGCTCGCGGCACCGTGTCGGCTAACCAGTCAGTATTTATACTCGACGCGAAGCGCACGTTAGTCTAACCGCTTATCACGCTTTCCGCTATACCTACATCAGTCCTTCATTCTTTGTACTATTGCTTTCACTCCTTCTTTCTATCATTGTTTCTTCTGTGCTTGTCAATTATATCGCTGTATTCCTTCACTCGCTATACGAGGCTTGCCGAAACTGTGGAAGTGAATAAACCCGCCTGCAACCTAACCGGACTTTTATTCTGCTGCACACACCACAAGGATACAGGTACCAGCACAGCCACTTATATATAGTGTAAATCAAACCCACGTGCGTTGGTGTTATATTATTGCTAACTACCGTCGAAATCTATCGACGAGCTCGGGGACACCTACTCTCGTGGGTTCGATTCCCACACAAGGCAAACATTTGTGTGCATGAACATGTCTGTTTGTCTTGGTCTGGATGTTTTAAGAGAGGTAGGACGCACTAAAGCTGTCCGTCTGGGGAAATACCTCCACCTCACAGAAAACCGCAGGCAAATAACTACTCCCTAGAGGGTTGTTGTGTTCCTGCGTGTGAGTGAGGTCACCAGCTCCCAAGGAGTTGGCGTGTAACCAGCAGAGGAGGCATCGCGCGAGTGATACCTAATATATCTCAAGCGTTAATCGGCTACGGTACCCGCTTTACATCAGGTGGGCCGTATGCTTGTATGACTCGCGACGTAGGATAAAAAAAATTGTAAGTTCTTGCAATAGAAACCTATTATTTTTGAGAATGATTCCCCGCTAACTTCCCCGTTACATAAATTATTGATTCGTCTACGCTGCAATCGAAGCTCACATCAGACCAATCATTAATCTATGCCCTGATCGTTTAGCTCTTATAAATGGCTTTTTAAACTAACTCGCCTATTTCCCATATGACTATTCTCGTTCTCTCGAGAGATGAATGTGTAGACAAATTCAAAACTGAATGATGTATATTTTTATTCGCTAATATAAATATATTAGATTCTTTTTTTTATATAACGTCGGGAGGCATACAAGCATACGCCCACCCGATGGAAAGCGCTTACCGTAGCAGATGAACGCTCGTAATACATTAAGGGTCACTCGCGCGTTGTCACCTCTGCTGCTAGCACAGCAACTCCTTATAAGCTTACTGGTAACCTCACTCACCCGCAGGAAAACAACGATCCTAAGGAGTTGTTATTTGGCTGCGGTTTCTGTGAGGTCATACTTCCCGATTACGGGATGCTTGGATGCGTCCTACTTCTGTTAAAACGTTCAGAAAACTTTGTTTAAGGAAACCATATATCAATTCCCTGGAGGATGTCACAAGTGTGAATAAAGTCACCTAAATAACCGAACATGCTCTAAGTTTAGAAGTAAGTTCTGATATACCCCTACATAAAGAGTAGAGAAACTGTGTAACTATGTACGTTTTTGAGATAATCAAACATCCCACTTAACTCTTGGAAATAAGAGCCGCATAAGCCTGATCTAAAAACAGGATATTTCTAGAAAGAAGAGCTCTTCTTTTCATAAAACGCAATTAAAAGTTTTTCATTAAATAGTTAATAGATTCAGGCGTTATTTTGCGAAATTCAAATCCTGCTTTGTGTGCTTCCGCCACCAATTAGTTACTACTACTAGCTAGCGCCGGCCGGCACCTACCCACTACCATAGCCATAGCTGCTCCGGTAGTCTCTCTCGGCTGCTGCGGTCGCCCGCCATCTGGAACAGAAACCGCATGCCCCCACAACCGTCTGTGTTTCGTTAACAAATTACCTGTTATGCGCTACATTTGTAGTAAAAAGCTAAGGCAAAAGTATCAGGACGCGCAGCCAATAAATCTAAATTATTCACAGTCACGTCTAAAAATGTACTCTCTATTTATAATACTGTACGCAAACAGTTGTTCACTTAAGTTTTAGTCTCAAGTACAGTTTGATGCTACAAAAAGCTACGATTTATGCTACGCTCCAATACGCCGTAGTCGGACGTAGCAGTTACATAAACTCTATACGGGAACTGTCTCGACTAAAAATATGTTCGCAAAGCTTCTTATGTATATACTAAACTCTGATTTCAAACTATGTATTGAGTGTGACTATGATATTGTCTTAGGTTTTCGCGATTGTTACACATTGATTAAAAAAAATTTCGCGTGTTTTATTTATTTTGTTGAACCTGATGTTTCGAATGCGTTCGAAACATCAGGTTCAGCAAAATAAATAAAACACGCGATACTTCCGTTAAAAATTGTTTAATTCAATGTGAATAGGATGTAATTGTATCCACGGGTAGTTTCCTATGAGTTTCACAATCCGTTAAAAACATATCTATAAGGAGCAGTTACAAATATACATAATGTAACAAATACGCTGCTACGATGATATACTAAAAAAAAACCACGTACGGTACGGAACTATCAAAAGGAATATATATCCTTATTTTTCTTTGTAGATATGAATAGCTCGCTCAACGTCTTTATGAGTATCGCTCAAATCTTGATACGTATATCAATCTCGAGCTTCTCCGAGTTTCGGAAGATACGTTAAGGATCCGCTGTAGTCGATAGACGATGGTCGTTAAACTTAGTCATGGACTTCATTCTAAACCACTAGTTAAATACAAATATGTGATGTTCAAAATTGTTTGGTACTAGATTATTACACACACACTAGAACCTTGCTGACAATTTTTTGTCTTTGTTATTCTGTAAGGCGTAAATGCTACTGACTGTAGTTTTGCCCGCGAGAATTTAATATTTTAAGTTCTTCGCAGGAACCTTAGATATCTTGATAAGCGAAATTTGTCTAAATCTTAACTAAATCTTAACTAAAACTATAGGTCATCACAGTGTATTTTTTTTTATAAAAATCATTTCAGTATTTTTTTATGATGTTTACACAATAGATAAAAAGGCGTACGACTGCGTTTTGATATGTTAAGTACATGTTGTGTGCATTTTCATCTTTCTAGCCTTATTTCGTTTCCTAACCCGTTAGCATTGGCGACTACTGACTTTTGTCGTGGAGCAACTGCCTTCATATATTCGCACTTACATTTTACACTTCTTTTAAAATATAATTGCTTGCACGTGCATAAATTCGAAAACGTAAACTTAATGGTAGGTACATGTCCACGCCAAGATTCAAACCTGGGACCAGTGCCTTAATAATATTTTTATTATTGATTTGGCTATCCATTGCTTTTGTATATGTGTACATATGTTTATAGGCAGATAGCTGAACTCTACCCTTTTTTAGCCAGATAATTGTACGAGTACGCTATGTTCGTTCTACAGATTCCATCTTCTGTAGAACGCAAGCCATCCTCCCTCGTACGTGGTACACCTTGTAGTATAGCTTATTCATACAATGCTCTGGCAAAAAACGGGTAGGATCCGCCACCACATACTCTCCAAAAATATTTTATTTCCAAGCCATTACAACTTAATAGCCTTTTGAAACATGAAACATGTACCATTTGTCCTAGTCTACGGCAGATGTAATAATCGGGCTGTAGAACTAATTGGCAAGAATCGGACACGATAAATAAGGAAATTGGGCACACACGTGGCGGCACCGAAACACAATTAATTGCCTTCATACGCCGCCTGTCAAAGATTTACTTGACCAAATAAGCGCGGAGAGCATTATGAAGCGCCAAGTTATGAACACATTTTAGGCTTTGGGTTACGGATATATCTGGGAAGTAGTGTTTTGGAGATTCCTTATAAATGAGGAGCTGGATGTATGAATGTATATATATCTTCACGTCAAGTCCCTGGCGGGGTAGGCAGAGAGAACTGAGCGCCATAAGACGCGGTCCTTATATACTTCACTCGGTTCTGTGACATTCATAACTCTTTTCATACACGCTCGCCGGTTACTGGGGCTCCTGACATCACCTTCTGATAAAACACGACCAATTTGGTCATGGTAGGTTAGTCTCGGTCTTCCTCGGCTCCTACTTCCTTCCACTTTTGCATTGTATATCCGTTTCGTCATTCTTTCGTCCCGCAATCTTTCTGCATGTCCGAATCAACGGAGCATGCCCTTTCTTATCTTAACACCAACACTCTCTTTCAGACCAACTCTTTCTATCACGTCTTCATTACGAACGCGGTCAGCAAGCGTATGCCACAAATTTTGCGCAATGCTCTAATCTCGACCGCATTTATTCTACTTTCATGCTCTCTCTGCCATACCCAGCTCTCACTTCCATAAGTTAGCGTTGGGATTAGCACCGCGTTGTGTACAGCGAGCTGTGCCTTCTGGCTTAGATTTCGGCTGCCTAGAAGTTTACCTAACGCTCCATTCACCCTATTCCCGGCACTCACTCGTCTCTCCACGTCAGCGGCGTACCTACCATTGCTGCTAAAAGCACTTCCAAGATATACAATCTCATTCACTTGCTCCAACACTACATCATCAACCATAATCCTAATGTTCGTTCTAGTTGTCTCTCTTTCAAATTAAAAAAAAAACGAGCTGGAAAATGCTAACGCCGATCTCGATAATCGATATCGAGATCGATGTTAGCGTGGAATACTAAATTTCTCACTCCGATGTCATCAAAAGCCGGAGACGCCCTTGATTTAATCGCGAGTGCGCTGAAGTTGTTTGCGTGCGATACGCTGCCTGTTTGTTACTGAACAGGCAGCGTATCGCGTTTGGACCAGGGGTTGCGCCCAAATATCCGAATATTAACTCGCTGAAATCAGCCTACAATACTGTAATCAAGATCTGCAAGGAATACATAAGAGCGGACGCCCAGCGCGTTACACGAGTTGGCACGGAAGTAGTGTCGCGCCCTACTGGGTCGCATAACTACTGACGACTAGCAAAAGTCGTGCAGCCCAACTTCTATCAACCCTCGCTGCCACCGATACGATGCCCCGATGGCTCACTGGCGCATCGGCCGCAGGAGAAAGACGATCTTGGCCAGCCTCTTTGCGGCTAACTCCCGGATCGATGACTGTTGCACGCAACCCCCTTTAATACCCTCTAGTGGATCCGTTATACCTGGTACCCACATCAGGTTGCGAGAAGTGCGTTTTCAACTACAGTCACTCTATGTCCAAAAAGCCCGTGGTTCTGATGGTATCCCAGCGATTGTTCTAAATAAATGTGCAGCGGAATTGTCTCCGGTGCTGATGCGCCTCTTTCGTCACTCGTAATCGGCCGGTTGTATTCCGGAGATGTGTGAAATGTATGGATTTATCATGCACTCCTTTTAGGAATCTGGCTTTCTAAAAGGAGTACAAGTGCACATGATAAATCCATATATTTGAAAAGCTTTATTAACTAGAACGTTGACGAACGTCGTGAACGTCGAGATGGAATTTTGAGTGCTAACGCATTGTTGCATATGTAATAAGTTCGATTTTTTTTTTTGTAATTGTTATTGCCTTACATTTATTAATACTTAGAAGTAGCTTGTAATTATAATGCAATAATTAGGAAGGCGATTCGGGTCTTCCTGTAATTTATCACAATCCTTTTGAGATTGATATTCATGATATACTTTTAAATCATCTGCATATAAAAGATACCGAGAGTGCTTAAAGCATTCTCCGATGTCATTAATAAATAAGATAAAGATTATACCCAAATACTGATGAAATTAGCTTCGTAAATAACCCATATTTTTTTTGTAAAATGTAAAAGATAAAAATAATTACTCATATATACCATGGTATCATGTGAAAAAAGTTTCACTCGAAAATCTCACACCATGAAGGTATTATTAGTATTACCGTCAATTCAAAGTATCTATTACTATAAAACGGCAATTTCATAGTTTAACCCCCTATTATTTTGTCTATTATAATATGCATGTATTATACATATAAACCTTCCTCACTCTGTCTATTTATAAAAAACCGCATGAAAATCCGTTGCGTAGTTTAAAAGAGTAGAGGTCTTTAAAGTAAATGTTTAATATTTTTCTGATATTATATATTAGTTTTAAATTACCAAACAAAATCTGGCAAATACGAGAATGAAAATACTCGTACAGCTCATCATGGTACAATGCATTACTATTCAATATTTTTTTACATAATATTGACTGTATTCTAGACAATAACGTAGTCTAATCTCGTCTAAAATACCCTACGCCAAATTTAGCAAATACAAAATTTAAAATACATTTCATTACAATACAATGAATGTGAATTCAATCACAATTTATATAATATCGACTGTATTCTCGAATAATGTAGTGCGATCCGACATAGAAAGCCCAAGCAATATCTGGCAAATACAAAATTGAAAATACAGTTAATCACAGTACAATGCATGTGCGTCCAATCAATAGCAGTTAACATTTCTATGCTTGATTAAGTAATGGGGTTGTAGTGTGTGTAATTAATTAGAGTACACGGTCGTCTGGCGAAACAGTGGCCGGCCGCACCCACAAATTGCCTAATTTATCGCTTCAGTTGCGGCCAGTTTGCCGTTCGAGGCAAAACTTGTGAGATTTTGCAAGGAAAAGTTGGGCCGCTGTGCCAACTTGAACTAATTAAGTTTACTAGTATTGAATGTTGGATGCGGATTTGCTTGCATTTTATTCGGATTTTAGAGATTTTTGGACCCGTGTCAAAGTAAACTTCTCCTTTTCTCGCTGTATCCACCGAATAGATACCTCCTCCTTGCATCGATACCCTAATTACTGAGGGTCGTGATCTCTCTTGTTGAGGACTTTGGTCATTATTATTGACCGCTATTGAAGTCGATCTGCGGCAGTGTGGATTGCGTTAGGGACAGTGGACAGCACCACAGTCGAGTGCGTATCTGGTCTGTCTAACGTATCGGCTTATTCCTCTCGGTGTCTTTGCTTCGACTTTGCCTGTGACTACAAGTTTTTCGAAAGATCTCCGGCCTTTAGGATATCAGAGCAATAAATGAAGTGGACATCGCGTAGAGATCTCTTATAGAACAGTAGTCTAGTCTACTCTTCTTAAAGCGATCACTACGCGTTGGTTCCAATTCACTGTTCAGGCATATCGAACGTTCGGAAAAAATACCCGTATTTAAGAGATGCTAATAGTATACTAATAAAAGCAGTGATATCCCAGTGTAACCACTCTACACCAAGTGGGCTTATATGCCTCTCGACGTTCTATAAACAAAAAAGAAGCAGTTGCACGCTACTGGATGAACCGACGAAATACCAGAGGAAGTCGACCGGCACCTACACTTCAGGAATGTTGAGAGTGTGTTCCGCTGTCTCCAATCATAAAGCATATAGCTATAACGACTACTCTTTAGACAGCCAATGAAGGCTACCCAGCCTTTAACGATCCCGGCGATCTAGAGATCAGCAATGGCCACTCCATCTTCGTTGCTCGTGGTTTCTTAAGAGAGGTAGAGCACATCAAAGCAATCCGACTGCGCAAGTACCTTCACTCCACAAAAACCCGTGAGTAACCAACGTTCTAAGATCCAAAGTAACGCGTTTGCGCTCCTGTGAATGAGTTAGGTTACCAGAAAGCTCCTAGAGTTGCTGTGTTAGCAGCAGAGGTGGCATCGCACGAGTACTTAATACGTTGCAAGCGTTGGCTACGGTAACCGCTTTACATGAGATAGTCTATATGCTTGGTTGCCTTCCGACATTGTATCAAAATAAATATAATAATAATGTGTTTATCTGTAGCTGGACAGCTTGCGATTAACTGTTGCTGAGTAACGACACAGAGGGTACCAGAGTGCTCCTGAGAGTACAAGCAAAGGGTAAAGCAGCCCATCTGTGGATGTACCTCTATCACACAGAAAACTGCAGCCAAATTATGTCTTCCAGGAGGGTTGTTGTGTTCCTACGTGTGAGTGAGGTCCCCAGTAAAATAAAAGAGTTACTGTGTTAGCATCAGATGTGGCATTGCAAGCGTTCATAAACTAGGGTAGCGCTTTATATCAGGTGAGCATATGATTGTATGCCTCCCGCCGGTAAAAAAATAAAATCGGCCAAGTGCGAGTCGGACTCGCGCACGAAGGGTTCCGTACCATTATCTATAAAAGCGGCAAAAAAACACGTTTGTTGTATGGGAGCCCCCCTTAAATATTTGTTTTATTTTAATTTAATTATTTATTCTTAAAGTGAATATATAACTAACTATTCTGTGAATATTTCAAGCGTCTACCTGTTGCCGTTATCAATATCGAGCAAAAAAATCACGTTTGTTGTATGGGAGCCCCCTTAAATATTTATTAGATTCTCTTTTTTAGTATTTGTTGTTATAGCGGCAACAGAAATACATCATCTGTGAAAATTTCAACTATCTAACTATCACGGTTCATGAGATACAGCCTGGTGACAGACGGACGGACGGACGGACAGCGGAGCCTCAGTAATAGGGTTCCGTTTTACTCTTTGGGTACGGAACCCTATAAACTACGTAATATAAAAATAGTTTTCGTTGTGTAAGGTTAGAATTGCGAACAGTAATTTCTATATTTTATTATATACATCTATATCTCATCAACTCTTACTCATGCCACTGCAGAGAGGTCTGCCTTCAATCGTAAGGGTTTAGAGCAAACTCCGCTACGCTGCTCAAATGCGGATTGGTGAAGTTTTCAAGTCGACCGAGGGCCACTGACTTAGCTTAACGACTCTCATCTATCGACAGTAACCGGGACCGACGGCTTAACGTGCCCTCTGAAGCACGGAAAAGCTACATAAACCTCCCCATAGACAGACTGCGGTTGACGTTGCTTAACGTGCGGTTCAGTTAGAATGACACGCGTCGACGCCATCGAGCTCTCAATATTATATACAAAAAGATCTTATTACTATAACTAACGTATCCTATCACCACATTGGCACTTATCTGTTCTTCCATCCGTATGTCATATCTTATCGTCGTTATAATAATACTTAAGTAGTTATGATCGTCAAATATCTATGTAGTCTAAGTATTATACGTCTACAATATGTCGAGAAGAATTATCCTACTTCTTTTCAGAAAAGTAGAGTACAACTTTGTGTCCGACTGCGATTGAACTTGATCTAATACAACCTCATTTATATCTACAATTCTAGATCTACAATTCCCTGGCCCTTACCATCGGCAGGAGCATTAGCATTCTTGGTATCAAGATATTAGCATAGTTCAGTTTCGAAGTCTCCACTAGCATAATAATAAACATGACATATTTTAAGAGTCCTGGCGCCAATCATCAACGAAATTTGGCGTTCTGTACAAAGCTAACCAGTACTTGAGCTCTACCAAGTAATGGCTAAAATTATTTGTTCTACCGATTGTGTCTAGAGAGTTGACCGTTACGAAACACTGTTGTGTAGTATTGAGGTTAACCACCAACGTTCGTGGGTTCGATTCCCATACTGGACAATCATTTGTGTGCGTGAACATGTCGCTATATCTTGGTCTAGGTGTTTTTGATACCTACATTTCCTGTCTAGAAACGCACCGCTTGCTACGGACAAGGAATTCACCCTCACATGTTGAAAGGGCATTCATCGTGTGCTGTGTGCTGATCCAGAATTGTCGTTGTGAAATGTGTCGAGGTTTTTCGAAGAGACTACGTCATGCAATTCTTTAAACAGATCGTAAGTTTTTATAGGATCTGTAATGAATGACGCTTTGGTGTTACAAGCTGCTTGGATGGTGTTACAATTATCCGTGAGCTGCTAACATTACAAATCAATGAAACGTAAGTACATTCCAAAATATTTCCATTCCTTAGTGCTCGTATAACGTAAAAGTTATGGTGTATTTGCAACATCTTAGAGCAATTCAATGGAGCCCAAGGATCATAAGATGCCTTACGTGCACGTTAAAATGTTAGAAATGGAAGTAAAATTCCAATATAAAATAATTGACATCGCCAGCACACTGCCACTTATAAGGAACGTGTCCAGTTTAAAATTACGACACCCTGTTACACCGTAGTAAGTTTTAAAATAACAAATCAAAAATTTTTCTCATTTTATAGTACATAACAGCAGGTATGTATACAGGTAATACCCCAGAAAATAAAGAACCGGTATGTTAGGTTGTTGGTATGTTTGTTAAGCTGAGTGGATAGCTTGGATCGTGTGATTCGATTCAGAGACGAGCTGTTGGCAATCCTTGGAAATTTTGCCTCCCTTTGTGTGTTCTACCGATTGTACAACGGGTTGTGTTCTGAAGAGTTGTTCGAAATGATCCCGATGGCTACTTTTTGTAACCGCACCGCTAACCGATGGCGGGGAGTTCACCCTCACACACTGGAATCGCAATGTTCGCGTACTGTGCGGTTCCAGAGAAGTTTTCTTCCGAGAACTCTCAAGCTGTGGAATGAGCTCCCAGCCGCGGTTTTTCCAAGGGACTGCATTAATTCATATTTTCGGATTTTTGTACATATTTATAATTATCACTTGCTCGACGGTACAGGACAACATCGTGAAGAAATCTGCACGCCCAAGAAATTATATTTCGAACGATTAAGCTTACCTGAATTAGGTCTGATTTCCCCTGGACTGTGGAGGCTTTATTTCTAAATCGGCATCTTCTCCAAAGCCTTGAGCTAAGGTATCAGGATAACTATAGGTAGAACTTAACAGAAGGGTTTTGTGTTGTATAATTATCTCAATTCAGAACTGACAACACAACACTTGATATAATAAAGCATAAGAGGAGAAAAAATTGAAAAAAAAAATTCACATAACAAATATTTTTTCCACATCCTAGTGTTATACCGTTGCCTAACCCATTAGGATGGTCGAGGTCCTCTACCTCAGCCTAAGACTTTGGGGAAGATTCTATATTTGTAATCGAGCAACAGTCGACAGAACTTCACAACCCAGACGGAAAACCAGTCTTACTTGTACAGTCTCTCAATTTCTTGAATGTGCGGAATTTCTCATGATGTATTCTTTCACTGCCTAGCGAGTGATAATTACACATGTGTACATAAGTCCGAAAACATGAAGGTAGCGATATAAGCTCACACTAGGGTTCTTACCAGAGACTAAGATTTTTCCAACGGACTACAGCATGGAGTTCTTCAAGAAATGCGTGAAGAGGTTTTTAGAAGGTCGGCGACGCATGAGTGACACCCCTGGTGTTGCAAATGTCCATAGGCTACGGTGGTTGTTTACCATCAGGCAGGCCGTATGCTTGATTGCCACCTTAGTCATACAAAAAAGACCACTTGGTTAATAGGCCGATTCTTTATCCACTGGGGTATCACTACTCCGCTAATGTAACAAATAATTTTAATATGAATATGTAACATAAACTCCGCATTACAAATCATTCCTTGAGTGTATTCATTGGTATAGGCTCACATATTCCTACCGCTGTGTGTCATTAGTACCGGCGGTAATCTACACCACGAACTTATTATTAATATTCATTGCAATTCCGGAAGTAACAGCTGCTTTGAAACTTCCATCGAATTTATACAGAAGAAAATTTATGGCTCTGGATTTGACTTCTAAGCTTGGCAATCTGAGCGGCAGAAATGTAATATAGTAGCCTAATCAGATGTCTACTCGAGTGAAACTCGATGGCCGTGCGTCACGATTAACAATTTATCTTATTACTATAGGAAACCTATTCCTGTGAGTAGTTTGTTACACTTTATTCTACTAATATAGATTGCAGAATCACCTAAACATTTGTAGTTGTCCCTAGTGATCACAAGAGAACCTCAAGGGTTCCATACTTACGGCTAACTACTAATCACTTTAAATTTAAGCACAGGTCTTTAAAGTAGATGAACACGGTGTCCTAAGTAAAGCAGTGATAGTCCAGTGGATAAGGAACCGGCCTATTGTACAACAGGTCCCCGGTTCGAATCCTGGAATGTACCACTAAATTTGTGTTTTCGGATTTATGTACATACTAGCTACTCGATCCAGCTTCGCACGGGTGATCCAATCGTTACCAAAGTTCACAGGATCACCTGCTGGGCTAACCTGAAGATTCACTGAAAATTTCATCAAAATCTGCCCAACCGTTTTTGAGTCCATAGAGGACATACAGACAAACATTCATTTTTATATACATAGATTTGTAATTATTACTTGATCGGCGGTGATGGAGAACATCGTGAGGAAACCGGCACGTCCAAGAATAATATTTCGATAGACATGTGACCTAACCTAAGAAAGGTCTGGTTCTGGTTGGTCTGTTGTGGAGGTCTGACTGCAGTCGCTTCATGTCAAAGTCAGCATCTACGTCAAATCTTAAGGCTTAAGTAGCGGACCTCGCCAATCCTAATGGATTAGGAAACGGGATAAAGCTAGGAAGAAGAAACACGGCGTCCTAAGTACGAGTACCTCGCCATAATTGTTGTACGATCTAAGTACCTTTCTCCATCGTAGACTTTTATGTAATCAAGGTCCATGTTTTTATAGTACATTAATGCCTTACAATGACTTAATGCCATCGCGCAAGCGATAATTAATGTATTGCAGCATTACTAGGCAACGATAACCACTTTACAGGTGGGCCAATATTATTGGGTGATGATTGTATTGCTCGCTGTAATTAGAACGTCGTTCGCATCGGAACTGGCATGGTTTTTATTGAAATGTATTTCAGACATGACAAATGTCAAATACGATATACTATAGACGTCGTGATATTTTGTTACATCGCACAACACTGTTTGCTGTGTTTATATTTGTTATGTTATGTTATGCTTAGTTTTGTATATATGTTTTGCTGTGTATATGTTTGTTGTTCAGTGTTGTGTTGTGTACAAATAAATGTTTTTCTTTCTTTCTTTCTGATAGATGTGAAGTACAAATAACAATCATTTTTATTCGGTATACCATGAGACATTTAATATCAACTTCACTAACATATTCTTTGCTATTTGATCGTGATTTTGTCCACGCTGATAAGCAGAATTTGTCCAGTTAATTAATAAAAATAGGTTAATGAAACGCAAAAATAAATAAAAAGAAATATTTTATTTTCCACCATAAACATATCGAAATAGTAACAGTGAAAAGAACGTTCGTAAAAAAACTAAATTATTTGCGTATCTTACACTTCGATGTGACAGTCTGCCAACTTTACACGATCCCACGACCTCCTGAAATGGGGCGTGAGCACTTAGATGTGTGTTTACTTTCCACCAGGGATACTTGCCAATGCTTCGGCTCACTTTTTGTTTGTCTCAACTGCAACAGTATTAAACTGGGAAGCGTTTAGAATGCTTTAAGTGGATAGAGTTTGTCCTTTGTTTAAAACCTTTTATGAATTTCTATAAAAGCTATTTCGGTCAGAAGCCTTTTTTACTACCTTGCGAGACAAAATAGCCAGCGTGATGAGTTACCGTAGTATCGTATCCGGATGCGAGCCGTTTGATAAAACCTTAACAAATATTAGACAGTTAATAAAGATTCAGACGTTACTTTGCGACATGCGATAATTGTAAATATTAGACAAACAACTAATTATAAACTTATGTATTGATTGACAAATCTACATTCCAACAATATTATATTTATAAAAATTTGTCGAACTCGGTGGTGCAGTGGTTAGTAACGCTACTTGACACCAACGCTCGTCGGTGCGATTCTCACGCAGCACAAATACTTGTGTGCACGAACTTTGCACACAAATATTTGTGCTGCATTCAAAGACCTTGGTTGTGCTTCCGGAAGTTGTATTAAAAAAAAATTGTTGAAATATTTATTGTCCTAAATGTTTATTTGGCAAAAAATTCATTTCACAAGTACATGTTTAGTAAAATATTCCTTCTGTCTGCCTATGTGTTATTTCCGAAAACTACTTTTATAAACAAATTTCTATTTATTCAAATTTAGAAAAGGCAATGACATCCTATCTGAATAATCACCATATTAAAAAATGGAATATTACAATCCTATCAATGCTTACTACCCATAGTTGGTTCGTTAGGTTCCCTTTGAACCCCCATCCAGAAATAGGAGCCACGCGTAACAGGTTTCCGTCAGATTGCCGTTAATCTCTCTTGTTCCATTATATTATTATATTCTTTAACTTAGAACAAACTAATTTTAATTATTTAGTAATAAATGTATTTAAATATAATTCCGTAATGAAATTTAATAATAAACAAACGTTACCGAATCAAACGAATGGAATGATAGTAGCAGTAAAACAAAGTTTATATATAAATAAACATTTGCTAAATGTTGGTTTGTGACTAGACACAAGTGTTAAAACAAATAATGTGCAAAAATAAACAGATAACTATTTTTCAATTTTCAAAAAAGTGTACACTTTGTAAAAATACTATTTTGTAAAATGAAAGTTTGCCAAACTTTGTTTATAGAAACAAACGATTTTTAAACTGAGTGGTTTGCAAAAGCTTTGTGAAGCGTTTATTTTTAAATGTGTTATTTTAAATACATTAATTTGTAACATGAACGTTTGTCAAACTTTGTCTTATAATGACAGTGTATGAAAAATATTTTTCCAAACATTCCACCGTATATAACCCTTGCGACATATGAGGTGTCGCTCGCACGTTGTCACCTCCGCTGCCAGCACTGTGTCTCCTCAGGACATTCCAGATCCACTATCTCACTTACTATACAGCGTCGAACAGGGAATTGTTAACCGACTTCGGTCTTTTGTAAGGTAGAAGTACTTCTACATCCAGACTATTTATTATCCACACTAATATTATAACTGCGGAAGTCACTCCATCTGTCTATTTGATTTAAATTAATGAACACACATAAATACATTTTTTATACATGCATAAAAAACAACCAGAGCTATGGAAAATGTCATGTTCATACGTTTTTTTTTTATACTACGTCGTGATGCATACAAGCATACGGCCCACCTGATGTAAAGCGGGTACCTTAGCCTATTAACGCTTGTAATATTTTAAGTATCACTCGCGCGATGCCTCCTCTGCTGCTTAGACAGCAAATCCTTGGGAGCTTACTGGTGACCTCACTCACACGCAGGAACACAACAACACTCTAGGGAGTTGTTATTTGGCTGCGGTTTTCTGTGAGGTGGAGGTACTTCCACAGACGGGCTGCTACCTCTCTTAAAATATACAACTATTTGTCTAGTACGGGAATCGAACCCACATGCTCTAGAGTTACCCGTTGCTAACCCATCGATCACCGTATTCGTCTATCAAATTGTATACTTAAGTAGGTAGATAATTTAAGATTCATAGATGTACTAGGCTCGGCAACGCTGTAGTGGCAACCCTGATGTTGTAAATATCTACGCTACGCTAACTGCGTACCATCAGGCAGACGTAACAACAGAAGGACTATGCGGGTGACCGCACGTACAAAAGCCAGCTTTAAAAGCTAATCGGTAGCATGCACTACATGTAGTTAAGGCTAACTTTGAGTCTAAAAAAGATTCCGGCAAATTGAGAACACCCTCCTTTTTTTAAGTCGGCTAATAAGACCTAGAGTCACTTTCACAACAGACTAAATTATCACCAAAATATTTTTAGTTCATGTTGTTATTTGGCTAAGAGTTGCAACTTTTGATTTCGGGGATAGATATTACTTGCTCATATATTTTCCAAGGTCATTGCCACTAACCATTGTTTCCGTATAAAATTTTGGTGATTCAGTAGCTTTCCGTTCGCCATAACCAACCTCACTTACCGCACCGTGCAGTCCCTTTATATCATGGTGGATGTATGCAGGTTTAGCGTCTATTGCAGTATTAAAACAGGTACAAGAGGTCCGGAAAAAATTCTAAATACATTAAAGTCAAAGTCAAAATCTTTTTATTCCGTAAAAATGGCTACATTTGTTTGGAATCGTCACAATTTTTTTCCCTACCGTGCAGTTTATGACTAGGTGAGCACTGATAAAAATACTGCCAAAAAACTCAGGCATCCCTCTTTTGGTGTCCAAACAAATTTACATATTTTATTAATTACATTATAATTGGATCGACTCACTCCCAGGCATTTTTATCATTAATATAGTCAGATACTTTATAATATGCCCTGCTACACAATTTGGCTTTAATAGTAGTTTTAAATTTGTTTATTGACAATTCTCTTATATTGCTGGGAAGTTTGTTATAGAACCGTATACATTGCCCCATAAAAGAATTACTTATTTTGTGGAGACGGCTTGCATGTAACACAAGATTATGCTTATATAAAAGTAATTTATGCACAATTTCACATATTTGATTCAAATCGTAACATACAGTACGTTGTGTACAGTCAATGTCAGTTAAGATTTGCCCACGCATTGATTTATTTTTCAGCACAAAGGATGTGAATTAAAATTTCTTCATTCGGCACACAACAATTGGAGGCAGAGTTAAAATATATTATTCATACACACTCCTGATGAAACTTCGTGCAGGGTCGTTCAACAAGAATAATAAGGGCCCGTCTACACGCATAGAAAGATACGAACGCTTTATACCTATGTAATTCTTGACATACTTTTTGTTAAGAAATTTCTTTCAGCTTTTTGTTGTAAAATGGCTCTTTGGAAAATATCACACAATCATATTAATATTAAGATAAAAATGAAAATGTAGTTACATTTATTTTTAAACGACTTCAACAAGGGAGGAGGTTCTCAATTCGCCGGAATCTTTTATTTTTTATGTATGTTCCCCGATTACTCGAAGACACCTGGACCGATTCGGAAAATTCTTTTTTTATTTAAAAGTGTACACTTTCCAGGTTATTCTGTGGTCAGCAGGTCAGACTCTGGTGATGGGATCCTAGAGAAATCGAGGGAACTCTTCAACTTTTTATTATATGCTCACTTGAGGCGTTTTGGGTATTTTATTTTTAGTTCCTGGGTGTTTCTTGGAAACGGTTTATTTTTCTTTAAAAATAATTTATCTTCATAAAGTATAAATTAACAGGTCTTGGGGTTTCTTCTTTTAAGTCATAGACCTGTAGTATAAAGATCTCTTTATAGAGTTTTACTTTTTAAATTACTCACATATAATATAAATAATCCTTGCTCATTTCCGGCGTATGTATATATATATATATATATATGCATATATATATAATATATATATTCTGCATACGGTTACATACCTAATCTGTATGTAACCGTAGTGTGTATATTTTAATAACATCATACTGCGGTTTCCTTTTTGGAAAATATCACACAATCATATTAATATTAAGATAAAAATGAAGCATCTGGCCATAGACCGGAAGGTTTTCTGCGGTTTTGTGGATCTTGAGAAAGCCTTTGATAGGGTTGTGCGAAAGGAACTGTGGGACATATTGCCGAGATATGGGTTTGACGGTTCACTGCTCCGTGCTGTGCAGTCCACTTACAAGGATTGCTCAGCATGTGTGCGGATAGACGGTGGCATGTCACCCTGGTTTGATGTCAAAATTGGTGTCAAACAGGGTTGCATGCTATCTGCTAGGCTGTTTATCCTGTATCTCGATAGTTGTCTGCAGAGAATAAAGTCAACGAATGTGGGATTGCGCATGGGTGACCAAGTGGTGAACTGTCTGCTGTATGCAGACGATGCCGTGCTATTAGCAGATACACCATCTAAACTGCAAACACTGGTCACAGCGATGAAAGACGACTGTATGGAGAAAGGCTTATTACTGAATGCGAAGAAAACAAAGATAATGGTATTTGAAAGAGAAGAATCCAGAACTAATGTAAGAATTACGATTGATGATGAAGTGTTGGAACAAGTGGATGAGTTTGTATATCTTGGATGCGCTTTCAGCAGGGATGGAAGGTACACCGCAGATGTGGAAAGACGAGTGAGTGCTGGGAATAGTGTGAATGGAGCGTTGGGAAAACTTCTTGGCAGTAAAATCCTGAGCCAGAAGGCACAACTCGCTATACACAATGCAGTGTTGGTCCCAACGCTAACTTATGGAAGCGAGAGTTGGGTATGGCAGAAAGAGCATGAAAGTAGAATAAACGCGGTTGAAATGCGAGCGCTGCGCAAAATTTGTGGCGTAAGGCTCGTAGACCGTATTCGCAATGATGATGTTAGAAATAGAGTTGGTCTGAAAGAGAGCGTCGGTGTTAAAATAAGAAGAGGCATGCTCCGATGGTTCGGGCATGTAGAAAGAATGCAAGATGAAAGAATGACGAAGCAGATATACAATGCAAAAGTGGAAGGATGTAGGAGCCGGGGAAGGCCAAGACTTACCTACCATGACCAAATTGGTCATGTTCTATCAGAAGGTGATGTCAGGAGCCCTAGAAACCGGCGTGCGTGCATGAGAAGAGCAATGAATGTTAAAGAAGCGAGTGAGATATGTAAGGATCGAGTCACGTGGCGCTCGGTTCTCTCTGCCTACCCCGCAAGGGATTTGGCGTGAAGTTATAGATAGATAGATAAAAATGAAAATGTAGTTACCTTTATTTTTAAACGACTTCAACAAGGGAGGAGGTTCTCAATTCGCCGGAATCTTTTATTTTTTATGTATGTTCCCCGATTACTCGAAGACACCTGGACCGATTCGGAAAATTCTTTTTTTATTTAAAAGTGTACACTTTCCAGGTTGTTCCATGGTCATCAGGTCAGGCTCTGATGATGGGATCCTATAGAAATCGAGGGAACTCTTCAAATTTTTATTATATGCGCACTTGAAGCGATTTGGGTATTTTATTTTTAGTTCCTGGGTGTTTCTTGGAAACGGTTTATTTTTCTTTAAAAATAATTTATCTTCATAAAGTTTAAATTAACAGGTCTTTGGGTTTCTTCTTTTAAGTCATAGACCTGTAGTATAAGGATATCTCTATAGAGTTTTACTTTTTAAATTACTCACATATAATATATATATATATATTCTGCATACGGTTACATACCTAATCTGTATGTAATCGTAGTGTGTATACTTTAATAACATCATACTGCGGTTTCCTTTTTGAACTATTATGCATTATATACTTCCGTATATAGTTCTCAAAGTATTCTTGTATACTTCCATATGTACTTGATATATTATGCTTATTTAATGCATTTGTTCATGACGGAAAAGTTGCGTCCTGTATCACACAGTTCCTTCCGAATTAACACACCTCACTTGCCTCTTCGACATTTATACCTTTTTGTGGTCGCTTTTCGATTTCTAAGGCTCCTGACGTAAGGCTCTGACAACACCAGGGTAATTTCATAATAGCTGAATCGTGAAAGTACGACGAAATAAGAACCAAGAAAGACTGTTCATGTAATACTCGTATATCTATTTTGTTATTTTTTCCTCCTGTATTCTTTCTACGTATCCGAATCAACAGAGTGTGCCTCAACTTATCTTCTACAGATACCAACACTCTTTGAGACCAACGCTCTTGTTATGATGTAAACGTTTTGAACTTGTGAACGGTCTACACACTGTACGGTACAAATTTTCCGCAACGCTTATTTCAGCCGCATTTATTCTTTCCTGCTTTCTATGCCATACAAGCTCTCGCTTCGATAAGTTATCAATAAGTTAGATACCACCTTCTAGCTAAAAATTATATTGCCCAGCAGTTTTCCCAACACTTCATTTACATTATTCTCAACACGCATGCGCCACTCCATTCCACAATTAATTTTCACCATCGTTACTAGTCTTTGTAAATCAGATGTGTTTCTGCTAATAACAACACAACATCATCTACACAAAGTAGGTAGTTCACTAATATGTTATTCATGCGCAGTCCTTCATTCGCAGATTATTTTCTGTATATAGAAATACAGAATGAACAGCAAAACGAAAACATGCAATCTACGAGTATAAGCAGCATTGCGTGTTTTCGCTCTGCTAATGACGAAATATAACTTTTTTGATTTTCTTTCACACACAGATGCAAAGATAACCTAGTAACGAAATCTCTTTCTAGAAGAGAATTCGTACGTTTCTACCACACCCACATGCTTCGTTTGTATCCAGCATACTTTCTTTGAAAACTTATAAACTAATGCGGTCCTTCCAGGTCGACCCCAGATTATAGGGTGATCGTTTCACCGCCTCTCACATTTCATGTGCCTGTAGCCGGTACTCAGCTCCCTCGACCTGCTGGAGTTGTCGCTGTGTGAACGGTGATAGTCCGCTTCGCCGCATTGTGATTAGCACCGACGCGCGGAGAAACAGTACGTGTCGCTTTTCCGCGACTTGTCCACACTTTGGTGCAGTCCGGTGCAGCATACTCTGCACATACAATGTATGCAGTCGTATTATAAAAACATAAATTCTTAATAATTTTCTAGACGAATTATACATAATAGTTTACATACTTCATTCAACTTTTTTACCAAACTACTTTTAATATCAAATTTCCAATTCAAAACTATGAATCATGTATTAAAGTTTTGAGACCCGCCTCTACAATGTACTGTCCCTGTTTTTCTGAATTAAGAAGCTACAAAGTTATGAAACTTATTTAAGCAACGTTAAGTTTAACCTAAAGAAAAACTTGAATGTGATACAATAAAATATATTTTAGTTGGTTCTCATAAGTTCCAGATGTGCTCTTTTCTATTAGTCTTAAGTACATGGGGCACACTAAAAGTTTTGCACTTCTAGCTAATCGGAACTATTTGAATTTCGAATGTTATATTTTTTGAAACGTTGCAACCTACTTAGTAATAAAAAAAACAATTGGCGGGAAATCATTTGTCAATTGTTTTTTATCACACATCAAAGTTCTACGTACGCAACGAAAATGGAATTGAGTCGAAAAGATTTTAGAGCGATGATTTTTTATGATTTTAAAAGTTCTCTCTCTCCGCAAGACTGTGCTGCTCGTCTTCAAAATGCTTTTGGGAGAGAAGCACCTTCTTTGAGCACCGTGAGGCGATGGTTTGCTGAATTTGAGAGAGGTCGAGTTCCTTTACATGACGAATTTCGTGAAGGGCGGCCTTCAACTGCCGTCAACGTAAATAATGTGGCTACTGTTAAGCGGCTAATTGAAGAAAACCCGCGGATTACCTATCAACAATTCGAGAACTATTGGGGATTGGTATGAGACAAATTCAGAAAAATTTACACGAAGAATTGAAAGTTCGGAAACTTTGTTGTCGTTCGATCCCTCATGAACTGACAGCGGAGCAGAAGCGGGCTCGCGTGGAATGGTGCTCACAGATGCTACTGAAGTACGACCACGGACATTCTAATGCTGTTTATGACATTGTCACAGGAGACGAAACGTGGATTTATTGTTTTGAACCCGAAAAAAAACAGCAATCTTGTGAATGGGTGTTTGAAAATGAGAACAGGCCAACAAAAGTGAGGCAGGCGAGAAACGTTGGTAAAAAAATGATCGCGTTTTTTTTCTCAGCTACGGGTCCCATCTGCACAATTCCACTTGATGATCAAAAGAGTGTTAATGCCGAGTGGTATTCTACCATTTGTTTACCCAGGGTGTTAGAAAAAGTTCGCGAAAGACGACCAAAAAGCCGCGTTCTCCTATATCATGACAACGCTTCTTCACACACGGCCAACAATACAAAGTCATTTTTACCTTCCGATAAAGTACAACTCGTTACCCATCCTGCGCATAGCCTCGACCTAGCACCCTGTGATTTCTGTATTTTCCCCAAAATCAAAGATTTGATGAGAGGAGGACTTTTACCAACTCCGAAGAGGCAGTGATAGCGTTCAATCAGCACGTAGAAAACATGACTTCAGATCTGTGGTCCTCCTGTTTTAAAAAATGGTTCGATCGCATGAAAAAATGTTTAAAATGTAAAGGAGAGTACTTTGAAAAGCAATAAACATAATATTTTGGTTATAACATGTTGTTTTTTTAAGTTACGCAAAACTTATAGTGTGACCTACGTATTTATAACGTCAAATTTGACGAAACTATATTAAGCATCTCTTGGAATCTGGTACTTTTATCTAGTTCATCATACTACGGTTATAAACAAATCACTGCTCTTATAGTGTTTCGTAGCGCTCATTTAGTGTTTCGCTCATTCATTTCTTTAAGGAAGTTGTTTATTTTTAAATGGCATTTAAAGAACTTAGTTACTATTTTCTTCCGTTTTGTAGTCCACGGAACTAATGTCGTATTTATTTCTCTTATAGATACTAAAAATATCATTTGGAGATCTGATTCTAAAACTTTGTCTTGAAGACCGGAAGGACCAGGTTCATTCCACAGCTGCACTTCTAATCTTCAATTGGCAGCTGTGTCATCGATAAATTATAATTTAAAATTATTTTCTTTTTTGACTTCCTGTAACTCTACACCTTTTCCTCTATAGATGCCTGATTTATCATCTTCCATCATCTGACTTATAAAGACTTCTAATGAATCATGTCACTTAGTCATGCAAAATATTTTTACAGTGTAGCTAGATGTTTTCTTAGTATTATGGAGGAAATTGCTTTTGGGTCCTTTGGTCCAGATAATATCGAATACATTTCTAGAACTTTGTAGTCATAAATTGAGTTGTCAAATCTTGAGTTCCCGATTAGTTTATTTTTTGTAGAAACGAATTCATCCCTTATCATAAACAATAGATTAATGCATATTTGTGCCTCTTTGTTAAATAAGACTGATACCATATGGCCACGATTGCCTCTTAACAGCCACTCGTTTAAATTTGTGTACTAGAATTCACTCACACGTAGTGAGTCAGGACATAATCTTCATACTTATCACAATAATTGTCATTTTTCAAGTAATAGTGTACTTTACTTTTTGAATTTGCGTCGATTGATGAGCAAAACTCTGTAGGAAATTGGCTCTAATAGCTCTTTCCATGTCTCAAAACGATAAGACCTCTCCTTGATTTTTATAATTTCTGCAGATTTATTACTCAAAAACTTTTATTGTTTCGTTTTTAATCATTCGCTAAACGAATTATAGTACGCGTAATGTACTTTTTCTTTAAATGTGTTGCAGATTGGAATTAAATATTAAATTTCCAATTAGTCTATGAGCAGTATTAAATTATATAAATACCAGCTTCCATTTCAGCAATGTCTACTTCCTTGTGCGATTCTATGTTATGATTCTGGTATATGATTGTAGAAATGTTCATAGCCAATGTAAAAAAGTCAACCGTATCTTTTTCTGAGTCATATACCTAGTCTTGCCATAAATACTGAAACAAAGAAAAAAAATATTTTTCTATTGTTTGTAGTTTAATACATAAATATAAAACAATTTAAAAACATAAAAAGCTTATTCGAAGTGGTCTCCATTGGCTGCCATACAGCCCTTTAAACGTTGAGGCCAGTTATCAACAGAAGCACGCACTCTTTCCATGGGAAAATTCTTCACTGCCAATCGTACGGATTGTTTTAGGGACTCCAAATTATAATGGCGTTTAGAGCAAGCCGTACTCTCTAAAACTGACCATAAATCATAATCCAGCGGATTAAGATCGGGACTAGACGACGGCCAGTCTTCAGCTCTGATGAAGTCCGAAACGTTCGTTTCCAACCAAGACTGCGTAGACCGAGCTTTATGACCCGGCGCCGAGTCTTCCTGGAAGGACCATTCTTGGTTATTGAACATCGTGTTGTTAAGGGGCGTCACTACCTTCTCAAGAATGGTATCTTGATACACTTGTGCCGATATTTTGATACCTTTTTCACAAAAGTATGGCCCAGTCACTCCTTCATAGCTAATACCCCACCAAACCATCACTAAAGTCGGATAGTGCCCACGTTGCACTCTGTCGACTAATTGGGAAGCTTCCTTAGAGCTTTCAGCATAAATACGGTCATTTTGTTTGTTAAAATGTTGCTCAATTGTAAAAAAATTCTCATCCGTCAACAAAAATTTTCTGTGACCTCCCTTTGCTTGTACCGCTTCAGTAGTAGTTTCGATTTTACCACCCTATTCTTTTTTAAATTATCAGTTAGGAAATGACCAGTACGTCTCTTACAGGCTGCAAGTCCTAAGTCATCTTTTAAAATACGCGACATGGTTCTAGGTGCTATCTTCATCTCCCGAGATAAAATCTTTTGCTTTCGGACAGGATTTCTTCGAATTCTTTCCCTTACTGCTTTGACCACCTTTTTCGTACGAACACTACGTGGACGGCCAGATCTTTTTTTGTCACAAACAGAGGAGGTCTCATTGTACCTACCTATTAATTGTACACAAATGTACACAAACATTTTACTAATACCAAGCGTATGGAGAGTTTTAAAAATTGCATTTGGCTCCAAACCTACTTTGTGTAATGCAATCACAGCGATTCGGTTCTCTTTATCACCCCACTCCATTTAAATATCGCAAAATATTGTACAATGTATTGGCGCCAAAATGAGAAATCCAATGATCAATCATATAAAAATGACAGATTCCAAATTCAAATGTAATATTTTGTTTAATTTTTATTGTAACAGAATTTATGGCCAGACTAAGTATACACACAATTTTTGTTTTTTTTTACTTAATAAATAATTTCGTCATGTCTCTCAGTGTTCGTGGAACTATGTTCACGAAATGCATTTCCCTATAAGTTTTTAATAAAGATACTCAAATGCACAGATAAGCAGATCTGGTTTACCAACAAGCGATACCTTATCAGCTCACATTCAAACAAAAATTGTCTTTATTTTATTTTTTCATCGACTTTCAAACTTCTTATTAATACATTTTACCTTCAGATGGAACATTTTTATTATTTCATACTGCGCATTTCTTGTCTGAAATTCTAAACAATTTATACTATTATCTGGCCAATTTTTACTTTTGCATGGGTTTTGTAACTTCAAATAAATACTGTATTTTTTGAACTTCAGTTTCATCGATGTGACGTCTGAATAAACATATTTCCAAGTTTAAAACTATGCATTCACAGTAAAAACAGAAGCCTTCAAAAAATATCGTTTTTCGATTTAGGATATTGTTAATTTTGTCACTCATATTATTACGGCCAAATAATGTGAAAAAACCACTTTTGGATGAACAATTTTCATAATTTTATTAATGCAGATATAAATCTCTTAGTATTTATGAATTTGCTTTCAACGATAGTTATTTTGCTACAACAAGAATAACGTTTTTAGATTTTTTTATTCCCTAGGTGAAAGGTCAAGGCATCTTAGCCCATGCAGAACAAGCCTTCGGCGTAGAAATGTTTCTAAGTCTTCTTAATTCTTGCTTCAGGAACTCTTTTGTAAAATTACTCGGGAAGGATTTCCAGATTCAATTTAAATATCACCCGTAAAACAATAGTGAATTTAATAAAATTATCTTCGACCGAATACCTTTTCTTAAAGTAATGGAATAAGATATTTCGGAGCAATAAAATTATGAAACTTACTCGACAAATCAATATTTAGATAGACCCTATTATACTATTCTTATTTTATTATAAAATATATAACATGTAATAATTTTATAATTATTCATGTAAAATCACTTGGAACTTTATGACTGTGTAGCCTAAATATTTAGACATACACCTGTTTTTGTTTCATTTAAATCAAGCGAGTAGTTTTGAAGTTACGACAATTTTAGTTTCCGTACTATCCAAATATTTCGTGCGAGTGTGCTATGCTTGCGTGACGTCATTTTACAACGCACCGTTCTCATCGTACACTCATTCATTGCTTTGCTATCGGATGTTTCCTGTGTTCGACCACAATAACGTTTTTAACTTAAGTATTTATGTGAATTCAATTAATTTTTAATAATATATGAATAGTTTTATTTTTAAACCACTCTAGTGAAAAAAATATGTTTTTGAGTTAGGCCACTATTCATAACAAGCAGCGAAATGTATTTCCTGTTAGTTTTAATATTGATACTCAAACTAACAGATACGCACATGCGGTTAAGCAAATTCAAGCAAATACAGTGTGTTTAAGATTTTCATCGACTTTCAAACTTCCTGTTTTGACTTTCAGTGAGAATATTTTTGTCCAGCGCATTACTACTGAATCTTGAATGAATCGTTTTTTTTTCTTAGTTATAAGTAAGTTAGATGTGTTCTCTCAATACTTTTTTGGATATCGATATATTTTTTTAACTTATATTTCACAAACGTGGCATTAGATTACTTAGATGTTTGTACATCTTACAAAATTTTGAACAAGACGTTTACAGAATCACGGTAAAATCAGAAATCAATAAAAACATGATTGCAGATTTGGAACATTGTTCATTTTGTCATTCCTTGATTATCATTATTAGGATCGATATAGTCTGTGGAACCAAGCTCTGAATGAGTGTTAATTTTTTTACTACTTAAGATTTTTATCTATTCATGCTTCATTAATTCGCTTTCAATGGTAGTTATTTTGATACAATGGGATCTTTTTATTTTATTTTTTATTAAGATGCGTTTGCCTTTCTCTTTGGGGGTTCATTTTAGCCAAAACAGTACAAGTCTGTAGGTCTGTTTCAATGTTATTTTCTAATTCAAGATGACCCTTAAAAAGCTTAGTAATTTTAGTAGCTAATAATACTTATGTTATTATAGTTTTCCGGTAGTTTGTTTCAATGTACCTAATTCAATAAATAATTACATACAGTATTTCTCTCAGTTTTTAACAAAATCTACGTTCACGAAATGTGTCTGTCTATAAGTGATATTGATATTTAATTGCACACATAAGCAGATTTGAATTAGTAACAAGCTATATTTTATCAGCTCTCGTTCGAGCAAAAACTGTATCTTAATTTTTTTCATCGACTTTCAAATTTGCTTGCAACACTGGGGATATCGCTCGAGCGTTGCGAGACCAAAATCTCGAAGCATTTTTGGAATAAAAAAGAGAACATTTCATTAGGCATCACAATATTTGTACACAATTGCAATATTCGTGCGAGATTCCATTGTCCTCGACGGAGCAGTTTGCTACAAAAACACGCCTTAATTAAATGAGAGTAAGACAGGTGGGGGCCGTTACAGCTGGAAATCTAATATACCAGATAGAAATTCCTTTGTTTGTACTTACTTACCTACGAAAAAATAAAGCTATGAAGGCGTACGTTGTTATATATTATAATGGGTTCCGTATCAGACCCCTTATTGCTTTTTTTTGCCGACATCGAAAAAGAGACTCAAGTCGACCAGTATATTTATTTTCTGGGTAATTTACAAGGATATGGCATACCAACGTACGGCCTAACTGATGTAAAGTGGTTAACATAGCCTATGAGTGATTGCTATATTTAAATACCGACCGCGCGATGCCAATTCTGTTGTTAATACAACAACTTTCTAGGAGCTACTGGTAACCTCACTCACTCGCAGGAACACCACAACCGTCCAGGGTGTTGTTATTTGACTGCAGTTTTCTGTGAGACGAATATACTTTCCCAGGCAGTCTGCCTTGATGCGCTCTACCTCTCTTAAAGACACTTAGACCGAAACAAACACACAAGTTCATGCACACAAATGTTTGGCCTACGCAGCATTGTATTGATTACCTAGATAGGATTACCCAGATGGGTAGATACCCAACTCATCAAATGTGTACGATTAGTCTCATATAGTTTCACTTCGTATTCACTGAAGTATAATGATTTTTAAATATTTGTCACATTGTTTCCGTCGTAAACGAGATTTCTAGCGTACGATTAGTGCCATAAACGTTAAATATAATAAGGATCCAAATACACAGTTTCATATACGTCGTTTTCTGCGCTGTCTAAATGTTTGTTACGGCCGTACCTACTATCGCGGACCACAACTATAAGTCGCAACATGCAAAATTCATGTGAATTGTGTAAAAGTGCTGATATGACAAAATGCAAGTGCCGAGAGGAAACAACGAACGAGGTTTGGAACTTTTAACACGTCGAACGCTAAGACGACACGACATACATACGTAATCATCGTCATTACATAGTAGTTAAGTATTTTTTTGTAATTTTCTTTATTAAACAATTTTATTTAGTATACAGTTTTTTGTTAAAATTAAAATATTTTAGAACGCTCCACTGATAGTCTATCACATAATTGGCGCAGTCGTGCGAATTTAGTCGAGGCAGCGCGTGATCTAATGTAAGTTTTTAGAAATTGTTAATTCATCAACAATACGACTATCAGGCGATTCGTATTGTTGACGCGTTGTCTATGTCTAAAAGAACCTACATCGATTGCGGGTGTTTCCCGACAACAGCAGCTATATTGTGAGTTACACAATTACCCATTATTGATTGCTATTCCTGAGTAGTACCCGTCCTATTGTTCGGAATAGGTACTCTATTAAATTAGATTAGAAGTTATAATTAGTTTACATTTTATTTTTGAGTAATTTATCGAAAGCTATGCACAAATAAATTTTTTTTTTTCAACTGGCATTTTTTTTATCTCTACCTAAACCTTCTCGGTAATGTGTTGCATATAACCCAGAAGTTCCATCACAATCGGATAAATGGGCTCAAAGTCCATAACGGACACAAATACAAACATTTTTTGTGTTTTACACATTCAAATACGCATACGCTTTAGTTTATAAAAGGATTCTAGATCTAATTCCCCGCGCAGTTGTAACATTAATTCATACAAAAGGGTACAAGAGGGTAGGTAACAAATAAATTTATAACTAGGTGAAGTTAGGATTTCTTTTACGGTGGCGACACGCAAGCAATTAAATTGTATTTCCATATTAGTCACTTTACACCAGGCAGACCGTATGCTTGTTTGCTACCCAATGTGTATATAACAAATAGGTTAAGGTGAGTTTGTACATGATACTGTAAGGTTTCTAACGATACCTATAAGAAGTTATGGTGGAATAAAGAGCTCATAAATATACATGAACTTGAAAACAATACACTTCTTTTTTGGAGCAGTCATGTAATAAGGAACTCTTGAGGATCTCTTTCTTATCTTTCTGTATAGCAAGAAATCATAACCGAACGCCTATAGAATTCAGTTCAGTTAATCTACATTAACTTGGCAAGAAGCAAGATCTCATATAGCACATGTACAGGTGCATAATTAAATGACGCTTTACGTGTTAGATCTGTACATCTGTCAGTTTTTATGAAATTTGAAATCAACTCCTATAGGTTACTTGGAGTTAACCTAGAATCATGAATTATATAAAGGATCAAAGTCCCACAGCACAAGTATGGAATAAATCTACGTCATTTTGGAGTCCTATCTATCTGTATGTTTTTCAAAATGACGCAGATCTGAACTTCCAGGTTACTTAAAGTTGACCCAAAATCGGGAAGCCAGACGCAAGATCTTACATTACAAATACAGAAAAATGTGATAGATCACCATTTTATATATGTGTATATTATGATTATATATTAAAACTAGCTTTGCGCCCCCGTTCAACCCCCTAAGGGATGAATTTTGAGTTAAATATTTTACTCATGTTTCATGCGTTTCAGTAAAGAACCTTCATGCTGAATTTCATTCGAATAACTTCAAAAACGGTAAAGTTTCATACTTCATTTGCACCCCCATTTTACCCCCTTAGGGGATGAATTTTCAAAAATCCTTTCTTAGTGCTCCCCTACCTTATAAAAGGAACCCCTGTGCAAAATTTCAAGTTTCTAACCCTTATAGTTTAGGCCCTGCGTTGATATGTCAGTCAGTCAGCTTCTCCTTTTATATATATAGATTTAATGAATGTTAACAAACAATAGCAAAGTTACATTAATGTGTTACAAAAAATAGTGTCTGTGCTTCTATTTATACACGATGAAGTAATAAATCAAAACTTTATGATAATTGACAAACACAAGATTTAATTTCTTTTTTATACTATGGCGGGAGGCATACAAGCATACGGCCCACCTGATGCAAAGCGGGCACCGTAGCCAATTAACGCTTGCGATATATTAAGTATCACTCGCGCGGTGTCACCTCTGCTGCTAACACAGCACAGCACTCCTTGGGAGCTTACTGGTGACCTCACTCACACGCAGGAACACAACAACCCTCTAGGGAGATGTTATTTGGCTGCGGTTTTCTGTGGGGTGGAGGTACTACCCCAGACGGGCTGCTTTGATGCGCCCTACCTCTCTTAAATCATACAGACCAAGACAAACAGACATATTCATGCACACAAATGTTTGTCTTGTGTGGGAATCGAATCCACGAGCGTTGGTGTCAAAGACGCGTCATTCACGACTGAACCACCGAGCTCGTTCATGCCACATGTCGCGTACAGCTAAGTGCAGCTCAAGCTTTTCACTTTGACCTTTATACTGTTCTTATGCCGTACGTGATAAGAGTTAAAATCGCACGTCGAGTGTTAAGCGTGATCTGCTCTTAGCTGTACATGTGACATGTGGTAAAGTGTAAAAAAACTAGCATTTTGTATCTGTGCGTTTATTTTCTTCTTAGCGTTATCATATTTCCTAATGCTTTATGATAGGCGGGGTTCATTACCTAATCATAAGGATTTGGCGAAGATACTGTATTCTACATGAGGCGACTGCCGTCAGACCTACACGAAACCGGGGGGGAAATTCAGACCTTTCATAGGTTAGGTCACACGTTTTTCAAAATATAACTTCTTGGACGTGGGAGTTCCCTCACGATTTCCTCCTTGTACAGCTGAGCAAATGATATTTACAATATAGGTCCACATACATTTGAATCTGCGCGTCTATCTGTATGTATGACACAGAAAAAGCAATATCTCAAACCGCATGTACAGGGAAAAATTATATCATATAAAAAAATATACTCGAAGACAACTAGACTGCAGTCGTCTTGTTGAGATTATTGATAAATAATTATTATCACTGAATCGAAAATCATATCTATACGGATTTGACGATAGGTGGGTAGAATATGAAACATACATTTATGAAATAGTTCATTGGCACAGAATGACAAATCATATTGATCTACAATTAATAAAATCCATCCTTGAAGATGTCTGGAAATAATTCAGCACTGGTAACCTTTTCTTAATAATCTTTAATTCTGCCATTTGAAGTCATTTTTGTACCAATATGCTGACACAAATTTATTGTAATACCTAATTGGTAATTTGAAAAGATACCTATATCGGCATGTTTCTTTTGGCATTTCTTCGCCAAAAGTCATTTCCCAAATGGTAGCTAGATTAAGAAAGAAAATTAGTAACGTAAGATAATTGTAAAAATAAATTAAGATTATATTAAAATATGTTTTAGGGTCGGCAACGCAAAAGTGACACCCCTGGTGTTGCAAATGTCCATAGGCTGCGGTAACTGTTTACCATCAGGCAGGCCGTATGCTTGTTCGCCACCTTAGTGGTATAAAAAAAAATGTAAAAAAATGTAAGTAAGTAAGTGCCCGCGAGGTATAATGGCAAACATTGATTTTTTTATCTCTATCTACTTTATACGCTTCTGGCACAATTACGTGAACCAAGTATAGGCGAAGCATACAAAATGCTTTAAATTTTGTCATTTTTAATGATTTTATAGATATTTGTTTACATTGAACCCTAAGAAACATCTTCTGTCCTCCATCTAGTTTCAGAAACGTCAACTCGAGCCAAGAACAAATCAACTGCCTAAAGAAATTTTGTTTCTCCTATTTAATTTGTACTCGAGTGTCGTGGAATTCGCTGAGCTTTCTCTAAGCGGTTCGCTGCGAAGCGTAAATTAATTATGCTACTTTAAAATGTTTAATTAGCGGATACTTGGACGTTTTTCGAATAAAGTTACGAATTTTTTTACGAGATTGCCTTAAGACATTTTCAGTTTCGGACGAGTTATATTTTCTGACTGTTTAGAATTCTAGAAACCGCTCTATGTTTAATTGCGTTTTATTTAAATTTGTGGGTAATTATACTTGGGGCTTCGTTCGCTTGATTTAGGCTGGATAGCTAACGGAAGCTTTGGTAAAAACCTAACTGTATAAAACATACTAAGTTAGCTCAGACCTGTTACAAGTATAGTCTTAAAATATCGGTTTCATTCTTTCATTGAATACACACTTTTTTACATCACTTCGGAAAGCATTTAAACATACGGCCCACCTAATGAAAAGAGGTTACCATAGCCTATGCGCTAGCCAGACACGGAGTATCCTTGTTGCACACAGTCACTCTTCAATATCTTACTGGTAACATGCAGGGACACCACAAGCATACAGGGAAGTATTGTTCGGCGACGGCTTTCTGCAAGGTGTTGTACTGTTATGTATAAGTTTCCATAGGCTACGATAACCTTCATGAGGGCCGGAAACTTGTTGGCCTTCTAGAATGGTATGAAATAAATAAAAAAAATTTAGAGCTTCGGGAGGCATACAAGCATACGGCCCACCCGATGTTAAGCAGTTACCGTCGTCTATACACGCTTACAACACATTAATAATCACTTGCTGCTACCTCTGGTAATACAGCAACTCATTAGGAGTTGGCGACCTTACTCACTCACAGGAACATAACACCCTTCAGGGAGTTGTTATTTGGCTGTGTATTTCTGTGAGGTGGAGGTACTTCCCCCTACCTCTTTTAATGATGCTGTTCTGACTTTCGTGTAAAAATCAATACATTATAAAAATCAATCAATACACGTATCCCGGTACGGGTGGCTTTTCTACTTCCTTTCCTTTTCGTCGGCTTCTAACAAGGAAAGTTAGAAAATTCAATTCTTGAGGAAAGTTATTGAACATCACGATCGTATCGTAATATTCAATAACTTTCCTCAAGAATTGAGTTATGAAATGCAAACATTTTTAGTTAATAGATTCAGGCGTTATTTTGCGAAAGTCAAATCTACATGCAATTTGATCCAACCTGCTTTGTATGCTTTCGCCACCAATTAGTTCATGCGGCCTAGCGCCGGCCGGCACCCACCCACTACTGTTAGTACGTGCTACATGCCGACGCTGCCATGGCTGCTCCGGTAGTCTCTGCCTCGGCTGCTGCGGTCGTCCGCCATCTGGAACAGAATCCGCATGCCCCCACCACCACCGTCGCTGCCACGACTGGCCTGTTCGTCGCTGCGACACGTGTTTCGCCTCTCCACGAGGCATCATCAGGCGTTGTAGACGTTAATCGTAAGAATAACATGCTACAAGTGACAAATCCATCGCAGTGCCGTCCCTTATATTGAATTGAGGGTGGGGGTGGATGGTGTGAGCGAAAAGATATTTAATAGTGGGGAATGGTTTACGTCAGTCTGTTTGTTCATGAGAGTAATTTTAGAATTTTTATGTTTATTAATTTCTAATTGTTCCCTAATATTAGGGATATATAAGATTAAAATTGCCTATACATTGCTGCCATCTAATCGGAAGTTTATTTATTAATAATAACCTCAGAGTCCATAATTCTACTCTATTTATAATACCACTCTAATAATAATATTATAATTGCAATAAATGATATGAATATGAACAAAATTAATTAGTAAGGGCCTATTAGTACTCGCATAAAATCTCCAAATTTGCGACATACTCGCCAGTTCAAAATACACATCTAAAATCCACGTTGGAAGCAATCTGCGTCGAGATTTGTATCTGCGCCAATGTATTCTGTAAAATGGGCTTTGCCACCGTATCTTTAGTGGGATCGTGTCTCAGTAGTGTTCCGTTTGCAAAGTATTTAACATAGTCTACGACTTCGATAATACATCGTTCCGATGTCACTGTATTAAATCTATGGACGCATAAAAAGGCCAAAGGCTTAAAGTTTGATAAAATATTGATGAAGTAGCATAAAGCAATACTGGCAGGGCAGGTTTTTAAGGCAATTTTGACGAGCTCGGTGGCACAGTGGTTAGTAAACCTACTTTGACACCGACGTTCATAGATTCAACTCCCACACATGATAAACATTACGTGTGTTCGTCTTGGCCTGGGTGTTTTAAGAGAAACAGGGCGCATCAAAGCAGCCCGTCTGGGGAAGTATTTCACAGAATATCGCAGCCAAGTAAGCGCCTAAGGAGTTGCTGTGTTAGCAGCAGAGGTGGCATCGCGCGAGTGATACTAAATGTATTGCAAGCCATTATATGTTACGGTAACCGCTTTACAGCAGGGGGGCCGTATTCTTGTATGCCTCTTTTCATTGTATATTAAATTAAATGTCCCTACTTATATCATTATGAATCCTTTACGAGTTATTTAATATAATTTTCTTATCAATTCAATAATGTCGTGTATCGAATTCTCTGGCTTACCTATGAAGCTTGAAATTCTCCAAATCGATGGAGGTCGATCTACTTTGGATCTCTGCCAGAGGAGACGCTGATTGCACCTATTGACTCAGGCGTTGCATCAGTATTCCGTAACATTGAGTTTAGATAACAAGGGGTCCATTTTTGGCGATATCTCGGAGCTAAGACAAGGCGTTCTCAAATTGCTAGTTTGGTCATGTAGAAAGAATATGGAATGGAATAATGACGAAACAGATACACAAATGCGAAAATGGAAGGCCAAGATTCACTTACTGTCAGAAGTTGATCTCAGGAGCCGTAGGAATCGGCGAGTGTGAATGAAAATGACCATGAATGTTAAAGAAGCGAACCGCGTGAATACTGCACCACCGCATCTGATAGCGCACGATTCTCTCTGCCTACCCCTTAAGGCGTAAAGATTTACCTACATGCATACATCTCGAAGCTAAGGTTTCAAATTCTTTAAAAAAGCATACGTTGACCTGCCTGATAGTAAGCAGCCGCCGTAGCCAATTGACAGCTACCTGGATGGCTACCAACTGGGTTGTTGTGTTCCTGCGGGTGAGTTAAGTAACTAGTAAATCCTTTAGGAGTTAATACGGTCATTCCAACCGTAGCAACATTGTCTCTGATAGAATAAAATCAAATAAAATATTCTCAATAAGTCGTTACTGAGTTATAAAAAAGTTTAACACTAAAACATGCGAAATTACATTTATTCGTGAAACGGAAGAAATATTGAATCAATTGAAGCAACGAATTTCATATCGTACAGAACAATAAAATTCTATTTTGACAACTTTGTTATTTTTAACCGTGACTTTGTAGCGGATTAAAGCGGACCTTCCGACAAACAAACCTCTTTGTGCAGTTTCAACGCAAGCACTTTGTGCCGTATTAGTGTCGTATGCAATGAAATCATCATTAATCATCATCCGAGCGTCAGTCCCGATCGCGTCCTACGCTTTCTCTTCGGAGCCCTAGGTTCACTTTCCGGCTTTTACTCCTCCATTTCGCGCGGTCTTCGGCACCCCTTATAGTGAGACCATTCTTCGTAGCATATTCGAAAAGGTTTCACTTCAATTCCATACATTCTGATAGATAACTCTTCGATTTCGATCCAATACGGTGTTTCGAGGCAATGTGAATACGCCTACTGTATGTACTCACGACGACCTCGTTGGCTCAGTCGTGAAAGACGCGACTTTGACACCAACACTTGTGTGTTCGATTCCCACACAAGACAAACATGTCTGTTTGTCTTGGTCTGGTTGTTTTAAGAGAGGTAGGGCGCATCAAAGCGGCCCGCCTAGGGAAGTACCTCCGCCTCACAGAAAACTGCAGCCAAATAACAACTCCCTAGAGGGTTGTTGTGTTCCTGCGTGTGAGTGAGGTCACCTGTAAGCTCTTGAGGAGTTGCTGTGTAAGCAGCATTGGAGGCATCGTGCGAGTGATATATGTTACAAGCGTTAATAGGCTACGGTAACTGCTTTACATCAGGTGGACCGTGCTTGTATGCCCGCCGACGTATAAAAAAAAAATGATTACTCTGGAAACCAATTCCAATCTCATTCCAATTCCAATGTATCAGATTAGAATAGGAATGAGATTCTTAAATCACGACGCTAGCCCGAAACTGGTTTGATTTTGGATGTCGATTGTCAGGTTTGACTCTAGTTGTAATTCCATGATGACACAATTATTGTACATATTTTTTTAATGTACAACGTCGCTTTCAAGCATATGGCTCATATGACCTATGTGGTTACCGTAGATTATGAATACTTTCAAAGTATCACTCGCGGGATACCACCTTTGCTGGTAATACAGCAACTCCTTATAAGCTTACTGATGATCCCACTCACATGCAGGGACGCAACAATCCTCCAGGGAGTTGTTATTTGGCTGCGCCTCTCTGTCAGGTGGAGGTACTTCCCCAGACAGACTGCATTAATGCGTCCTACCTCTCTTAAAAACACCCAGAGTAAGACAAATAAACATATTCATGCGCTCAAATGTACTGTGTGGGAATCGACTTGATACTGAGATAGAATTAAGGTTAAAATTGTCCAATATTACTTCTACAATAGATTCAATTTGCGACAAAAAACAAGCCCACCCAACGTGTTTGTTACATATATTGAATAAAAACCTTATTTTTTCAATTGGGGGGGTTAGGAATTCGCTATCATCTGGAAACTTTAACAGGGGTACATGGAGCCATAAGTTTGAGAAACTGGCCTATTCCATGTATGAAGTTCTTTGAAGATAGAAATTAATGTGACCATCAACAGGATTTTCAGTAGGTGTCTCTAATACTGTAGTCGTAAAGACTAGTTTCCGCTGCCGTAGATAAAGATTGAAGATACAAGAGACTTGATAAGGAGAACATTTGTCTTCTTTTTCTGCGTTCTAATATTTTTCCCAGTCTTACCAAGGCAGATCTTATGATGTCACTTGACATTTAATATTGTCAACGTACTCAATATTTCTATATATTTATATTTCGTTCATGTCAACGTAGCATCCAGTATTTGACATAGTGAAACTAAGGCAGGTGTAGTTCGGTGCAACTTGGCAATTTGCCACCGTCAATAAATCAGGTCTATTTTCCCCAGCTCGATCAACGCAATGATATTATAGTCAACCAGAATCACTATCATCATTACAACATGATGTGTGTAATCTCATAATCAAAAGAATATTTATAATGACTTGTCAAGATGTCAACTTCCTTTCTGAATTCTAGGTGTTGATTGATTTCGCTGGTCTCCAATTTCATCTACAATATAAACAATAGTACATTTTATAAATGCAAAATGTAACCTAATATGTGAGTATGTTTGTTACGATTTTTTTTGACATTTATGAATTGACGAGCGAAATGACAAGCTCGGTGGCTCAGTCGTGAAAGACGCGACTTTGACACTAACGCTCGTGGGTTCGATTCCCACACAAGACAGACATTTGTGTGTATGAACATGTATGTTTGTCTTGGTCTGGATGTTTTAACTCGTTGAGGCCCGTGTGGCTGAATTCCGCCATGCGCGTTACGGCGCCAAGTATATAAGGGGCTCAAGGCGTCAAGAGAGGTAGGGCGCAGTAAAGCAGCCCGTCTGTGAAAGTACCTCCACCTCACAGAAAACCGCAGCCAAATAACAACTCCCTAGAGTGTTGTTGCGTTCCTATGTGTGAGTGAGGTCACCAGTAAGCTCCTAAGGAGTTGCTGTGTAAGCAGCAGAGGAGGCATCGCGCGAGTGATACTCAATATATATTACACACGTTAATAGGCTACGGTAACTGCTTTACATCAGGTGGACCGTATGCTTGCATGACTCCCGATGTGGTATTAAAAAAAATGATCGTAATAAAATTTGATTAGAATTTAGTACGGTACCTGAAGAAGAATATAAGAGTGTATAAATGCTAGCAAGTTACTTGTGATTGTTAACTTCATTAACGAACGATGTTTCCGATGTCAATTATTTTCCTTTATAAGCCCGCTACACAATCTTCCACTGTTCAGTGTTACCGCACTGGTGCGGTCATATAAATATTATCTAATTTAAGTATAGTAGTTTATTGCTTATATTATGCAGATAGATATATATCTATTTGTAAGTAAATATTTAAAATAAGTATAATTATTTTTTGTTACAATATATGTATTTTTTATTTATACAACGTCGGGAGGCATTCAAGCATACGGACCACCGGATGTAAAGCAGTCACCGTAGCCTAATAACGCTTGTAATTAAGTATCACTCGCGCGATGCCTCCTCTGCTGCTTACACAACAACTCCTTAGGAACTTACTGGTGGCCTCACTCACACGCAGGAACACAACAATACTCTGGAGCTGTTATTTGGCTGCGGTTTTCTATGAGGTAGAAGTTCTTCCCCAGACGGGCTACTTTGATGCGTCCTACCTCTCTTAAAACATCAAAACCTAGACAAACAGACACGCACACAAATGTTTGTCTTGTGTGGTAATCGAACCCACGAGCGTTGGTGTCAAAGTCGCGTCATTCACGACTGAGCCACCGAGCTCGTCAAAAACATCATATGCAGTCTACATTCACACTTTAACTTATGTACGGCAATATTAGGGGTTATGTGGAGTAATACTTTATAGAGCAGTGATAGTCCAGTGGACCAACTGGTCCCTAGTTCGAGTCCTGGCGTGTACAACTAAATTTGTGTTTTCGGATTAACGTACTATTTGTAATTATCACTTGGTCGGCGGTGAAAGCAGAGTAAGGAAACACACACGCTCAAGGAATTATACTTTGAGAGATGTGTGACCTAACCTAATAAAGGTCTGATTTCCTACCTGAGTTGTGAAGGTCTGCGGCAGTCGCTCCTTATTAAAATCAATATCCTCGCTAAATCCTTGGGTTCAGGTAGCGGACCCCGCTAAGCCTAATGGATTAGGAGGGGGCGACGCTAAGAAGAAGTAGATATGGAGTAATAATAGTTCAATATTATCGAGATAAAAGATAAAGAAAAAATAAAAACATATTATTATGTGTTGAAGCGTCTGAGTCGTTCAGAATAGCAAAACAATAAATAGTGCGCGTTTGTCTTCATATTTCTTTTGTTTTTATTTTTCACACCAATAATGTTGGTGGGGTATAGTCGTGCAACCTCGTGAACCTCGTCTTTATTTTTGTTAATTGGAGAATTACCTCTATTTTCCACCCCCAAACATTATGATTTTTAGCTTCATTCATAAAATTGGATCTTTCCAATGGCCTCAACATTCATTGTTATAATCGCTTGATTTATCCACTGGACTATCAATATTCTATAAAGTATTACTCCATATAACCCCTAATATTGCCGTACATAAGTAAAGAGTGGTTGCAGACACATATGATGTTTTTTGACGAGCTCGGTGGCTCAGCCGTGAATGCCGCGACTTTGACACCAACGCAATCATCAATCGGGTTCGAATCACATACAAGACAAACATTTGTGTGCTCACCCCATATTCTTCCCACCACTCGTACGGCTCTCTAAGAAAGGAAGTCAAATAAATATTATTCAGTGCCGGTTCAGGAATGTGATGTAAGAATTGTCGGCGATCGTAAGCTTACACACGGTGTTAGAGACTTTAGCCCCCTTTATGTGTTGTACCAATTGTACTATGATTTCTGTTTTAAATAGATATATTCTTCTACTACGGCCTGCTCACAACCATAAAGATAAAGATAAAAATCATTTATTTGCCATTAGGCTCTTACTTACTTAGACACCTCTTACATTCTTTCAATTATTTACATTTTTGAAATGCTAATAGATTAAAAAAGAGAGATTAAAACTAAAAAGTAAACTACGGAAAATTTAATAATTTTCCGTAGTTTATTTTTTATGATTAATAATTTTATATGATTATTTTATTAAATATATTAATATGATTATGAAAAGTGTAAAATATTGTATCTTAATAGATACAATATATTACACTTTTCATAATCATATTTTACGAAAACATTTCGAAAATGACCATTGGCGAAGAAGAAATTCCAAAAGAAACTTGACAATATGGATCTTTTCTTTCATCGTCAATATATATTACAATGAATATATAGTGTACATATAGTGATTATCAAGTGGCACAATTAAAGATATATTAATACATGTGCTGAATCATTTCCAAATATCTCTGTCAGTTAGATATTCATCGATTCTGTAATAACCCTTCTTGCACAGAGTATTTTTGATGTACCTTTTGAACATATTGTCAGGCAAGGACAGAACTGTTTCAGGTAATTTATTATAGAATCGAATACAATTTACAATAAAAGATCTACAAGTATTAGCAAGCCGGTGTACTGGCATACGCAATCTATTCCTGCTTCTAAGATTTTCACAAAATTTTGAAAATGACACTATATTTTTACCAGCATACATTATGTTCTCATAAATATACTGAGAGGTAACCGTGACGACATTTATTTCTTTAAATAGTTCTCTAAGTGATTCTCTGGAGCCCATATTATAAATAGAGCTCTTCTGTCATATAAAAATAGTTTCAATGTAAGGCGCTTTTCCCCACAAAAGACAGTATTCCATACGCCATAATGCTATGAAAGTAGCTGAAATAGACTAATATCTTATCTATCAGGCAGATGGTATGCTTGTTTGTCAGCTCAATTGTATCTAAGTGTGACAAACGTGCAAGTCAGTTTTTGTAAATTTCGTTCAAGAACTCGGATATTTCCAATGTCGGTTATATGTATAATCACCTTTACCTTTACCAAGCACGCCGAACATTACCCCTTTGCTCAGAAGTACCACACTCTAAGGGAGGTCATATTAATATTATCTTATTTGAATATAACATATGTATATGCTTCACAAATCCAAACGTATGTTATATACCTATCTGGAAGTGAATATTTGCAATAAGTACAGTTATTTTCGAGACACTGTCTACACAGGTACCCACATTTTTTTATACAACGTCGGGATGCTTAGAAGCATACGGCCCATCTGATATAAAGCGGTTACCGCAGCCTATGAATGCATAAAATACATTAAATATCACTTGCTCAATGCCACCTCTGCTGCTAATACAGAAACTAGTGACCTCAGTCACACGTAGGACAACGACCGTCTAGGGAGTTCTTATTTGGCTGCGTTTTTCTGTAAGGTGAAGGGTACTTCCTCAGACGGGCTGCTTTGATGCGCCCTACCTCTCTTAAAAATACCCAGACTAAGACAAACAGACATATTCATGCACACAAATGTTTTTCCTGTGTGAGAATCGAACCCACGAGCATTGGTGTTAAAGTAACATAACGGCGCGTTTAGCCACTGCGCCACTGAGCTCGTCAGATTTTAACTGATACATTCTTTATTGTACAATACTTGGGAGGGATACGAAACTTGTATTCGAGATAGTCTGCTCCGTAGACTTTCGGCATCAAATGTCTTTGATGATCGTTTAGACCTTTTTGAGGGACATCGGAAACGTCCAACGAATCCCTTCGAAATCGACCATCTGTACATACAGCCACACAGTTTTAGACTAGATAAACATTAGATCTCCAGTACTCTGCCAAGCATTCAGCCTGGGCGGAACAGAGAGATTTAGCTACCCACCAGTACACCGCGTGCAAGGGCTCCCACAAACTTATTCCACCTTTCTTACTTTTGTACGAGTTTACGAAGCGGATGAGAACTCCTTATTCTTTGATAGGCTCACAAATGCCATCCATTGACAGCGAATTGGAAACCCGCTAAATGACTACGCGTAATTCGCGGTCCTCTTTAAGAACGTGCATTAAACAGTTCACCACTGTCATTGATTCTGCCTTAACGAGGCGCACTGCGGTCTGCGTGGGTACCGCCATGCAGCTATATTTCTATAGCTGTGTTCCGGTTTGAAGGGTGAGATATGGCAGAGAAATTACTGAGTACTGTGACGAAACAGCCTTAGGTCACAAGATTGGGAGCGCGCGAGTAACATTCCCGCGGTGTTGCGCGCGTCAATATGCTGCGGTGACCACTTACCATCTAATGCGGGCCGCATGCCTGTTTGCTTCTAGTTATATAAAAAAAATAACCTCCTTCGCAGTGAGTCGACCGCGTAGAGCATCTTCCAGACCTTTCTAAGGCGAATAGTGGTGAAAGGCAGAAACTTGGTCTTTGGTGTCTCTTGCAATAACATCGCAGGCAAAGTGAATCGGGCTGAACATCCTTGGAGTTTGGGTTTCTACTTACCACCCTGAACGAGCCAACGTGTGGCTATTCCATTGATAGAGGAGATACAAATGACGTCAGAGGTACGTCTGCTTCGGTGCAGACTTCCAACAAAATTTTAAGTGTTTTTAAATAGTGTCATATTTATTATTAATATACATATATATATATATATATATATATGTCGTACCTACTTGAATGATTTTTCGGTCTAACCGATATTATGCGGGCGTATGGCAGGTAGTTATGCATAGAGAAATCCAATACAATTCGTATCACACTATAATTTTAAATCAACACTGGTAATCCGCGTTCAGGAAAATACTAAACGAGAGGACAGTCCCAACACGTCACTTGCCGCCATTTGCACTAACTCTCCATTTCTTCCAGTGTCGACCTCTTGATTCTGCCAAAGCGCGCCACCGTTCGCGCGCTTTCGTTTCGTTTTAAACATCCATACTCATGACCGGATGCGACATATATATATACCTATATACTACTTACTATATACTAAACAAAAGAAAAGTAACAGAGTACGAAACAGTACTGTGGGCCAATTCTGCTAAATAACTGCAACTGCACGTTTACGCCTGTCACTCTAGTCGTGCAGGAATAGTGCAGTGCCGATAGGTGTATTCTACTAAAATTTCCTGCACTGCAACTGCGCTGGAACTGCGCGTATGCTGCACTGCAACGGCACTGCAACTACGCTGCAACTGTGCGTATCCTGCAAGTAAACTACTTAAATCCTGAAATGTTGCCATATTTCAATCTAATAAAACTGATTTTTTATTTAATGTTGACTCCTATAGTTTCACTATTGACCTTGGTTGCCGGAGTGGAGGTATTTCTAACCGAAAAGAAGCTTTACTTAATTATATTTATCCACAAACATCTCCCAAAACAAAGCAAATATAATTCACCGCTTCAGAATATTAATTTCACTTCGCAAAAGTTGCTCAAGAGTAACGTTAACAAAACTGCAAGTAAACTCCTTCAAAACATCTGTCACCGGTATACAAATGTCAAAACAATTTATCAGAATACGATTATATTGCAGGAAACGTGCAGTTGCAGTGCAGGTTTTTTAACAGAATAGCGATTCATTTACTGCAACATTCCTGCAACGTCGCTGCTGTCAGATCGTTTAACAGAATACCGAAACGTCAAAATGTACGCATTTTGACACACGCCGCGCTGCAGTGCAGTTGCAGTTTTTAGTAGAATCGGCCCACTGGTTAGTCTTCATCATATAACTCTCGTTTTTACTTTGGGAACTTCTGCATCGGTATGCTTTGACAACCAAACTTTGTAGGTATTGCTTTTAGGTAGTGAATACAGTATCATTTAACACTTGCCTTGCCTTGCAAATATCTAGATAGTTTCCTTTTTTTTTTATCAACGTCGGGGGCTTACAAGCATACGGCCCACCTGATGTAAAGCGGGTACCGTAGCCTATTAACGCTTGCGATATAAATACCTCATACAAATGTATATAATCCCTTCATATTTCATATCAACAGCCATCAAATATCCGATACATTTCGTAAAAATTCTAATACATGTCGTACGTATATTGTTTGCCGATATTGATGTCGTGTACCTACTAAGAGGCGCATTTACATATTGGATCTATATATTCGCGTACGCAAAGACAGAGTAAAGTACTCTATCTTTGCGTACGCGAATATATAGATAGAGAAATAACTATTTTACAAACGTAAATACTTACATGTTAATTTTAGTTGTGGTAAATACATATTAATAACAGCAATTAATTAAGTTAATTAGTTTAAATGATGGTGTTAGTGTAAATCCAATTAATATTCTTTAATTAACTTATCACATACACAGGCAGTACACAAAATAATTATTATGTAATTTAATTTTAATATTTTGAACATTAAATATATCTACAAGTAATCTGGTTGTTACTTTATTTTAAGCAAACAGGGACAACCTAGTGTTTTAAACAGATAGGTAATCAATTCAAAACATGCAATTTTAAAAAATTAGAAACGAAGAAATATATGCATAAGATCAATGTTTTTTTTCTTTTTTTTACAAGCACGCAATGTACATCATGTACTTGTACATGGCCCACCTGATGTAAAGCGAGATTACCGTAGCCTATAAACGCTTGCAATACATTAAGTATCACTCGCGCGATGCCGCCTCTGCTGCCAACACTGCAACTCCTTAGGAGATTACTGGTAACCTCACTCATTCGCAAAAACACGTTTGTGTATTTGCGTTGATACTAAGTACTTCTACTAGCGTGATCCCGTTTCCTAATCCATTTGTATTGGCGGAGTCCACTATGTAAATCTTACGATTTGGCGAAGATGCTGATTTTTACATACCTCCAAACCCTCCAAAAACCAGAGAGAAAACTAGATCTTTATTAGATTACGTCGCACCTCTTTCGAAATATAATTTCGTAGACATGCGTGTTTCGTCACGATGTTCAAGTGATAATTTCAAATAGGTATGTAAATAAATCCGAAAATACGAATTTAGTGGCAGATGCCCGCACCAGGATTCAAACCCGGGACCGTCGGGACGGTCGGTTCTTTATCCACTGCGAGCTGCCGCAGCTCGGTGGCGCAGTGGTGGAACACGCTGTTACGCTACTTTGACACCAACGCTCGTGGGTTCGATTCCCACACAGTACAAACATTTGTGTGCATGAACATGTCTGTTTGTCTTGGTCTGGGTATTTTCTATGTATAATAAGTATGTATTTACAAAAAAAAAATGTATTTACGTATGTTTATCAGTTGTCTAGTACCCATAACACAAGCTTCGCTTACTTTGGGGCTAGGTGGCGCTGTGTAATTTGTCCGACAATATTTATTATTATTATTATTATTATTACTGCACAATCACTGCACACTTTTCAACTAAGTTACTTAACTAAACTATTACAGAAGTCACGCCGTTGTATAATAAATTACAGTAGCAAATGGTTCTAACGAATCATGCATGAAGCTGCAAACTATAACTACTACTAACCATGTTACGTTTTGATTTAAACTACTTTGTGCGTTTTTGAGACGAGTTTAGTTTATGCGAAATAGCGTTGGCCAGCATCTATGACAGGTGCATGGGTTTTCTGTTAGAGATGGCGCAGGCGGACAATCGCCGAAACGACCTCGGCGGTGGTCGAAGCAAAGAGGATCAGGGTAGCCATATCATTGAGCCATTAATACAATTATCCTTACGATGAGAACTAAACTTTACACGCGATGCATAAAAAAATAGCTGATACGAACCGAGGAGAGCCGAGTATTATAGAGACGGAGAGTATAACTGGTGGACAAAAAGATAAGATGAAAAAATTGATCGATGTAATGTAGGGAAGGGATGCAGCACGGTGGCATGATAGCCCTCTGATTAGAGGTGGACCAGGACGATCATGCCAGTACAAGTGTATGTGTCATGCATTCCTCTCACTTAGCCTCCGGAGTAACAGCATAATAATATGGTCTAGTAAGTCAAGGTAAGTTCTCTGGATTCGTAAAAAACTGGAGATCACGCGAATTTTCTGGTCGCAACATACGCTCCCGTGAGCTCAATCTGTTCCCAAGAAATCGAGAAGTTTCAAGAAGGAAGCTGAAGGGAATGAAAGGTTAATATGTGTGGAAATTCGTATAGTTGGGCTGGGATCCGTATAGATACAAAAGAGTGAAGCAGATAAACCAATTTTAGACGTATGTATGGAAAGAAACCTTATTGTGTACACTTTATTCCGTCCGTTGACGATATGGTTAACACTCAGGAAGTGTTAGAATGGTGGAGCATTTTGGAAACGTTTGTTAATGTCCAGGACGCTGACACCGTGAGTAAGCTTACCACTGACTGTGGTGTCCACGCTTGACGAGGATATCACTATAGATGAGACTGAAACCTGAAAAATTGATAATCAGCAGGAATATAGGTATATAGATATATATGGTTGCAGCTGAGATGATCAATCTCAGCTGATGACTTGAGTCCGAAATGCTTTCTTGTTCCTTTGCAATTTATGCTGGAGAACCAAAAAGGTCTTGGCGGATTGAAGAAGCTCAGTCGTCCCTTTATACAAATGGATTCAGGAATGGAAAAAGATATATCAATTGGTTTCATTTCCAAATTTTTCAAAAATACAAAGAAAGCAAATAAATTATATACCATTTAGTAAAAGCCGCTTAGAAAGATTTAAGTCTAATATAGCAGAAAAAATTGCATTGTTGCCCTATCACGGTACTCCGGACCACTTGTACAGTTCATTATTTAGCTTAATTACTAGTGAATTTAATGCAATCTTTACTCCAAAACAACTGTCTGTAAGTGACCGTATGACGTTCAGTGATTGGGCAACTCCTGGTATTTACAAAAGTCGGAATAAATTGTATGAACTTTATGAAGAAAGGACCTGTAATCACAATCCGACTTTTCAAGAACTTGTAAAAAATTATGCTAAAATATTTAAACGAGCCTGTTCCAATGCTAAGTCTATATATTTAAGAAATAAAATTAATGGTTCAACAAATATTATTAAATCTGTTTGGGATATGATAAATAATGAGACGGGTAGAGCGAAAGTATGTAGTCGAGACTTTCAGTTAAAGATAAATGATATAGATATCAAAAATGATGTAGAAATTGCGACTGAGTTTGAAAAATATTTTTCTAACATTCCTCTTATTACTACGAGAAATCTTAGGTCTTCTTCTATAGCTGCTGAACTCGTTCTCAAACAGAGCGTGGTAGAATGCGACACAATATTTGAATTTTCAGCTGTAAGCCCAAAAGATGTTTTGAACGCTTTTAAATCAATAAATATGAAAAACACTAAAGATCTGTGGGGTCTATCTGTCAAAACCATATCTTCTATTATTATTTCAATCGCTCCACATTTAGCTACAATTTTCAATTGTTGTGTGGCATCTGGTGTATTTCCTGACTTGATGAAACATAGTAAAATCATTCCATTATTTAAATCTGGTGATAGTTCGGACCCTTCGAATTTTCGACCTGTCTCCATACTGCCCATTCTCAGTAAAATTTTTGAAAAACTAATGCTTAGCCAGTTGCTCAGACATTTTAATACACATAATTTGCTTCATAGGAGACAGTTTGGATTTACGAGAGGTTGTTCAACTATAGACGCAGGGATTCATTTGCTTAAAAGTATATTCGCGGCATGGGAAGGTTCGCAAGATGCCTTGGGAATTTTCTGTGATCTGTCTAAAGCGTTTGACTGCGTGCACCAAGACACTCTTGTCAGAAAATTACACCACTACGGTATCAGGAACAAGGCTCTCGAACTTCTGTCTTCTTATCTGGGCTATAGGATACAGAAGGTCGATGTTAATGGTAAAAGATCTTCGGGGTCCCCTGTAGTCATGGGAGTCCCACAGGGGTCAATTCTAGGTCCATTCTTATTTTTAGTATATATAAATGACTTACCTTATTATGTAAAGGATAAACATGAGATTGTATTGTTTGCGGATGATACCTCTTTGACATTCAAAATTAATAGACAGTTAGGTAATTATGACGAAGTTAACGATGCTCTCTCTAAAGTTATGCATTGGTTTAATGTTAATAATCTGGTTTTAAATGATAAAAAGACTAAAGTAATTAAGTTCTCAACACCTAATGTAAGACAGGTGACTACCAATGTACATGTTAATGGAACTAATTTAGCCCCTGTGGAGACAACTGTGTTCTTGGGTATAACAATTGACTCCAAACTACAATGGGGCCCACAAATTGAAAAATTATCAGGAAAACTAAGTTCTGCAGCCTATGCAGTGAAAACTATTAGACGGCTCACTGATGTTGATACGGCTAGAATAGTTTATTTCAGCTACTTTCATAGTATTATGTCATACGGAATTCTTCTTTGGGGTAACTCCGCGGACATTAACACCATCTTTTTATTGCAAAAGAGAGCCATAAGAGCTATCTACAAACTTGGTCCCCGTGAGAGCCTTAGAGAAAAATTCAAAGAAATAAATATTCTAACAGTCGCATCGCAATATATCTATGAAAATCTTTTGTATGTCCATAAAAACATAGACTCATTTTGTAAAAAGAGTGATACTCATAACATAAATACTAGATATAAGCATAATCTTGTGTTACATGCAAGCCGTCTCCACAAAATAAGTAATTCTTTTATGGGGCAATGTATACGGTTCTATAACAAACTTCCCAGCAATATAAGAGAATTGTCAATAAACAAGTTTAAAAGTACTATTAAAGCCAAATTGTGTAGCAGGGCATATTATAAAGTATCTGACTATATTAATGATAAAAATGCCTGGGATTGAGTCGATCCAATTATAATGTAATTAATAAATTATGTAAATTTGTTTGGATACCAAAAGAGGGATGCCTGAGTTTTTTGGCAGTATTTTTATCAGTGCTCACCTAGTCATGAACTGCACGGTAGGGAAAAAAATTGTGACGATTCCAAACAAATGTAGCCATTTTTACGGAATAAAAAGATTTTGACTTTGACTATATGGACCAAGTCTTCTCACTCCGCAATATCGTGGAGAAACACTTCGCGCTAGACCAGAAGGTTTACTGCGGTTTTATAGATCTTAAGAAAGCATCTGACAGAGTTCTGCGAAAGAGTATCTGCTACATATTTCCATAATATGGATCTGATGAATTGCGCATGGGTGACTTAGTAGTGAATTGTCTGCTTAATGCGAACGATGCTGTGGTAATAGGAGACGCACCATCTGGACTGCAAACACTAATCACAGTGACGAAAGACGTATAATAGACCAACAAGGAGAAATGCGAAAAGTAAAGATAATGGTATTTGAAACGGAAAAAACTACAACGAACATAAGAATTATGGTCTATATTGTAGTTTTGGAACAAGTGAAAGAGATTGTATATTTAGAATGGAGATGGAAGGTACACCGCTGATATGTACCAAAAGTATTTCAGTATTTCATCACACTCTCAATGCCAAAAATTACATTCACTTTCAGAGAACATGTAATGTAATGTAATTAATTATTTATACATGGTTCAAATAATTCGATTAAAATCATGATTTTCTATTACAGAATACTTTCAATACGACCATGGCAAAAGCTGTCATGAAAAAGTTTTGCCTTACAGTTTCGATGAAGGTTAAAAATTAGGCATCGCGTGATTTACCAAAGGGCCCGACTTGCAACACTGCGTTGCGACGTCGCCATATAATACAATGTATAGACGCGCACAAAATTTTATCGTATGCGTCATAAGAGAAGTCTTTGCCCGTCAATTTAATTTTCAGTAAATATGAACCACACCACACAATAATGGTGGAAATCAATTTAAAAAAAAATATGATGGGATGAGACCATATGAGGTAAAAAAAATTGATTACTTTAGAATCAGTATAACAAGTTTTGAAGAACTATTTATTTGTTTTGTCATCTTGCAGTGCGTACAACAGACAAAATGATCGAAGTGTGGACACCGACTGAACGGTAGACCGACGACGTCGCAACGTACATTTGATTCCGGGGTGGCAACGCATAGGAAATTTTCACGGTACATTATACGTCGTTGATTTCTACGGAGTGTAGTCGCAACACAATGTTGTAGTTTGCCCTTATAGTAATTTTTTATTCAACTTCATGTTACTGATTATAACAATGCACATAAATACGGACCTTTAGTAAACATTTTAATTAATAATAATTAATGATTATTATAAAACAGTTCTATTTGCGTTGCACAACATTTCAGCTTAAAACTTAGTAACCTCCTTTTAAGGAAAATGAAGTCTGTGCCAGGAGACTCCATTCTTTCTATGAACTTAAGTGGTGAGCCTTAGAGTATACCGTCACTAAATATTCATGACATTCTGCAAAGTCTAGATAACGTTAGCTAACGTTAGTTAGTTAGGGATATTATGTTTAAGTATATTAAGTCACATACCAATATCTCCAGGATATCTGCACAATCAGTGTTATCTTTGTTTTTGTTTTCGTACATAAATGTTATAATAGTATCGTACGTTAACGTCAGCTCGATCCCATTTGTTCTATAGGACATGAAGCTGTTTCTATAAAACAATATATTATCATTTCAACCGAGTTGTCAGTGACGCCATGTACAAAATGAGAATCTATTTTTTCACCAAATTGTTTCATGTGATCGGTTTCGCACATCAGTACATAACCTTTTCTTTATACCACTCTATATTTCTAATATGAGTACCTACCTACCAACAATAAGTCATTTCTACAACTGACTCTATAAATAGCAATTTAGGAACATTTGTACACTTTTTTAACTATCAGGCTAGCCCCTACCAGTCTGATATTTAAAAAAGTGGGCAATTTTTCCTTTTAACATAGAATATAAATTATTACATATGAATGTTCTACAGAAAATTTTAAAAAGCCTACTCATTTTGTCCGTTGACGTCATATTCTACAGAAACAAAGAAAAATTTGCCACAAACAAACAAACATAAATTGAAACAAAGGAAAGAAGAAATTACACCCAAATATATTTTAAACATTAACCTGCTTTGCCCTCTAATTCAAGAGTTCCCATTCATAACACAAACTCGGTGTATTCTATGTACATTTAAATTACACCCGGTGTTCTGGTAACTTTTGATTAATGCCTGCATTATGACTAAGTCGGAACTAACTCGTTCATGATTGACGGCATTAGACGCCGCTGTTGCTCTGGGAATTTTAAACAATACCTTTAAAGGTAAATGTTGCTAGGATTTACTCGTCTTGCGAATTTAAGATTTGGTTTTAGTACTAGATATAAGATATATTTTAAGAGAGGCAGGACCCAGCAACTGTCGTGCTGTGCTCCGCTCCATCAGATTTTTTTTCTGTTATGGTGTTGCATAGCATGGCTTCTTGCTCTAAATATCCGTCTGGGGAAGCACCTCCACCTTACAGAAGACCACAGCTAAATAACAACTCCGGAAGGATTGTTGTGTTCCTGTGCGTGATTAAGCTCGTCAGATAACTGTGAGGTCATTGTGCGGACGGCGGAAGAACCGGCGGATGTCAAACCGCCACTAGCAGTGTGGGCACGGCAGGCGCCAGCCGTGCCCACACTGCTAGGATGCACTGCTGCGGTGGTCAGGGAGACCAGGTGAAACGACTGACCACTGGCCGAACGCTGGTTAGTAGGGCTCTATAATCTCAGTTGTGATCATATCAATTCCCGCAGACTTTCCATTTTTTAAACTTCGTATCGACCATTCAATCTCGTCCATAGTTAAACCTTCATCGAGCGCCGTCAACGTGGAGTGAGCATCAGACTCGCTCTCATTGTCAGCGTCCGAGGCATATTCATACATTTCTTCAAAATATTCACTCCACCGTTCTAACACTTCCTGAGTGTTTGTAAGAATGATACCAGCTTTAGACTTAATCTTGTTTATACTGGATGCCGACGAACTACCCCGAGACTTCTTTACCTCTCTCCAAAAGAGTTTGGTATTTGCCTCGAAGTTTTTCTTCAGCCTCTCTTCCTCATTCATAATTTGTCTTTCACGCTTCTCTTTCACTAAAGCCTTGGTTTCATTCTTGCATAGACGGTACATTTCTTTTTTCTTCTCTCTCATACTTTCATTTAAGGGCAAAGATAATACATAATCCAGCCACGCTTTCCTCTTTCTTGCTACGGAGGATTCAACATCCGTATCCCACCAGGCATCCCCTTTCAATGTTTTAGGCCTCTTTGCCTTGGATGCATGCTTATTTTGCACTATCCACCATACTTTCTTTCAGAACTTTCCAGCAATACCCACATTTGTGTCGGAAAGACTTGCATTTGCAAGTCTTTCGCTTACCAGATGTACATACATTCTCCTTACACTTTCATCTTGCAATTTTTCGCTTCTTATCCTTTCATGATTTCCGAAAGGGATACGCCAATGCTTCCACTTCTAGAAAAGTCCCACAAACCGGCTTACCATGTAGTGATCCGTTTCAAGAGTGGGACCTCTAAAGGCTCTTGTATCCATTATAGTATTTCGGAGACGTCTATCAATTATAATCAAATCAATTACACTTTTTTGGTCATTCCGTCTCCATGTATACGTGTGAATATCCTTGTGACGAAATAAAGTATTCGACACGAGGAGGTTTCGTTCCATACATAAATCTAAAAAACCTAAAGGGCTTTTGTCTTCTTAGCGTTATCCCGTTTCCTAATCCATTAGGATTGGTGGGCTCCGCTAAGGGTTTATGCAAGGATACTGTTTTTTACATGGAGCGACTGCCGTCAGATCTCCACAACCGAGAGGGAAAACCAGACCGATCTTAGACACGTCTTTCGAAACATAATTTCTTGGGCGTGCGGCTTTCATCGCGATGTTTCCCTTCACCGTCGAGCAAGTGACAATCACAAATATGTACATAAATCTGAAAACACGAATTTAGTGGTACATGACAGGATTCGAACCGGGAACCTGGTGGTCACACGGCCGGTTCTGTATCCACTAGGCTATCTGCTGCGACTGCTTCGCTGCAAAAACCAAAAGAATATTTACCATTATCTTAGAGTAATGTAAGAACAATGTAATTAATGTTCGTAGCATAAGTACTTGTAGAAACCTGGAAATCGCTGTTCTGTAATTATATTCATCACTAAAATATATTAACTGTTTTAACGATTTTACTTCCTATAGTTCCGTGGTACAGTTACCATAACTACAGGCATCTTGTGCAGGTTCTGATGTATTATCTCAAAATCGAAACTCATTTTTTGATAATGATCCGCGGTCAACAGTTATCTACGGTAATTCTGGTAACGTACCTATGTACATGTTTCACCTACATTGAAGGTTAAAATTTAACTACAAAAACTCGATCCCAATTATACTGAGCCTTCTGGATAAAGTAACATTTCTGGTAAATTCTAATAAAACTGTAGTACTTACCTCGTTGCGGTTACGCCGATCAGGTAAACAATTTAGTTGACAATGCTAGTCTGCCCCAACTGTCTGTCTTCACACACCTGGTTAAACTTCACTATCTTTCCCTTAACATTACGTAATCAGTATCATTTCCTTGTTTCCTCTCCCCCTCTGTCACATTTACTGTGTATAAATTTATTTAACATATATATCAATTTGATAAATTATGTGTATGTATTTATGTATGTTTGTGTATTTATTTATGACTATTTATATCATATTTTATTTCCTTTAAGTTATGCTCTGCGCCACCCTACCTTGTTATTTCACTTCTCCTCTACCCTAAGATTGTCTGGAAGAGATCGCATCGCGATAACACGGCCGTTGTACTGATACTTTCCTTTTTTTACTTTCCCGTTATATTTTTAGTTGTTGTAGTCAGAAATAGTATTATTTCAACAACATTATATTGTTTACTTTATTATGAACAAGATGGCAAACAAGCGCGTAATGGCAAGCTTAAGACGATTGCATTACCAGGAACATCATCATAAGAAATGGTGTAAAAAAATATTTGCACCATTTCTTATGTCTCTTGAGTCGGTCTCTTCGACATACCTTGGTTTGTTAAAGAATAGAACATTCAAGTGTATAGAGTATGTACGCCTAGTCATTAAAAGACTATATACGAGCCTTTCCAACTCAGATATAAACAATTTAGTACTTCCAAAACTTTCCAACAATTGATTGATTGCGTACATTCATGCATCTACAATGTAGATGCGTAAATCTTGCGTAGTAAAAAAAGAGGAAAGCTGAAAAACTGAATAATGCGTGATCTGTGCACTCAAGTGCAAAGAAAAGACATAAAGAAATAATGATATATATGAAATAGAATGGTTGATGCGAAGCTTGAAAGTGGATGACAATCAGCTGGAATTGATACGGTTACGATGGTTACACCTGAGATTAAAAAACTATAAGGAAAAATGTTCGGATCGTCTTCTGGTTATGACCAATTTATCTACGCTACGCTAGCTATAAAATAGCTTGCTGGAATCCACCCCTGCGCGTTACATCCCTGTAGGAAGTATTTGGCTGCAGTTTTATGCAAGATTGTGCAGTGTAGGTAATGTAGAGATGCCCTGTAGAGATGCTTTGATGTCAATACCTGTTTTTCTTCAGAGACTCTTTTGTTAATTATCAGGGTACGTCACGTACAGGAGAGATTGACGTTGACTCTAAAAAAAAATTTATACAACGTCGGGAGCCATACAAGCATACGGCCCACCTGATCTTTAGCGGTTACCGTAGCCTATAAACGCTTGTTAAACATTCAGTATCACTCGCGCGATCACCTATGCTGGTAACACAGCAACTCCTTAGGAGCTTACTCGTGACCTCACCACACGCAGGAATACAACAACCCTCTAGGAAGTTGTAATTTGGTTGCGGTTTTCCGTAAGGTGAAGTTACTTCCCCAGACGGGCTGCTTAGATGCGCCCTACCTCTCTTAAAAACCAATTGAGACACTAACATCCCAAAACCGTATGTATTAAAAACAGACATTACATTTAACAGAACTGCATCTCGAGCCACACTTGGCAGAACAATATTATTCTATGGGATTGCATTTCTAGTAATACACTGCAACGGGCAGTCAAGGTAGGTATTATGCGTTTCCACAGACATTGACCTGGTACACACTTAAATCTTTAGACGATTATACTATTTCAAAGAAAATTAAATTGATAAAATTGATCGTAGTTCCAAATAAAGGAACCGAGCTTATAGTCTGAGCACATAGTTGTGAATGCGAATTTTTCTACTTGTCATCTTTTTACTAAAATAATTCAATATCCAAACAGAATCCAATAAAACACGTTCTATAATATCTTTCTTTACAGCATATTGATATAGTACGTTTTTGGGCATTCCTAGAGCCTCATTCGAGAAAGTTTGCAAAGATAATCCTCTCGTAAAACAATTACGTACTTACTTTTTTCAGACGCTTTTCGATCGCAAATTGATAATCAGTGAGTACGAGTCAGTGGTACGGGATTTATCCAGCTTTGTTTATTCAGTAGACGCCGCGAACCTAGTATAATTTGTTATGCATTCTGCGGCGTCACAAATCAAAATTGGATTTATTTGCGTTCGTTGATTTAGAGCCAATTCAGAAATACATAATCCCGTTTGTAATCTACATTTTGCAACAAACTTGTGTGACATTTCCACCTGACCGTAATTCATTCTGATATGTTTATCGGATTATATACATCCAAAATTTCAAATTTACTATACATTTATATCTATATATACGAATATTTAGTTACTGAATAAATAATATCCGTTCACTTAATTAAACTCCTCGGCGTATAGTATAGTATGCACTACCAACTTGAAATGGATGGGTTTTATTTTTCTAAGATTATGTGGATAAAGATAAACCGCACAGAAATCTTAAACCAGAAAAATCATACAAAATTGAGCACCTAAACAGGTGATAAATGCATATTTATGAATTGGTAATTTACTTGTACTATCCAACATTTTAAAGGCCATACAGCTAAAGTGGTCATATTATGTAGTCATAGATATTCCAAATTAGTACTAAATGCTACACGGAGCTTTATTTAGTTAACTCTAAAATAACTAATATTTCGGATAACTTCGTAAACGGTCAATTATGCCTGTATATAAATTCAATTATTTTAATACAGCCTAAAATATCTCTACATTCACGACAATAGTACATATTTTTTTTTGTATTGCAGAAGAATAACAAATGTCTTAATATTATAAATGTCAATGGCACGCAGTATAAATATGTGCCCGCACAATACAGTCGCCGCTATTTCATTAAGCTGCCCGGAGTCGATATCCGAAACACATAAACAATGATTTCCAATTTCCCCTCCGACTAAGACGACCTCTGCCGCAATCTTAGCTGAAACTAAACCTCTGAAGTAGTACAGCGGGCATAAATTGTCTGCTTGCCAATAGTTTTGGAACTTAGTGAAATAATGTTCTGGCTTTGTAGGTGCCGCTGCTGCAACGGACTTGCTCTATTTGCTGGCAAAATTAGTACTTGCTTATGAATTTGCTTATGAAATCTTTGCTGTAATATTCTTATCGAATACCTTGTGTTTTACTTGTGTTCTAGAGTACTTAATGAAGACGATTTTAAGTGTTTGTTATTGTATGCTATCTCTTTGGTGAATACAATAAGAAAATATAAAGAGGCAATTTGATTTAAACTACTTTGACTTTCGTAAAGTAACGCCTGAATCTATTAAGTATAAAGATTCGATGAACTCGGTGGCGCAGTGGTTAGTACAAGACAGCACAAACATTTGCGTGCATAAATATGTCTCTCCGTCTTGGTCTGGGTGTTTTTTATATATTATAAGTGCGTATTTACAAAAAATATATATATTTACGTATGTTTACAGTTGTCTAGTACCCATAACACAAGTTTACTTTGGGACTAGGTGGTGATGTGTCATTTGTTCGACAATATCTGTTTATATTTATTTTATTTTAATTACCATATACATTAGTGGGTTAACGTACAAAGGCGAATTTTTCTTTATTATTATATACATATTTTATTGTCATTTTTACCATACTGGTCTATTCATTGATGGATGAATATAGCTGATTTGGTGAATGTCTGAATCAAATCAAATCAAATCAAATATTCTTTATTGTAGACACACAGGTTAAAATGATCTTAAATAATGTATGTGTATTCACTGTGGCCTGTCTTTAACAGACATACAACAATTAAATTATTATATTATGACAATTAAATTATACTACAATCACATAAATCAATAAGTCAAAATAATAAAAAAAAAAATCATTAAAAAAAAAACCTCAATTAAATAGTCAAAAAATTAGATTGAGTCAAATTATCATTTAAATATTCTTTTATGTTATAATAGCATTTATCAGTCAAAAACAGTTTTAATTTATTCTTAAATTTCAGCATGTCTAAACTCTTAAAATTATCAGGTAGTTTATTAAAAATAACAGGAGCCATTCCAATAAAACTTTTTGTCAATAATGCGGTTGTGAATCCCCCTGTCAACAGCTTATGTTTATATTGAGATCTTATATGATCTTTTCTTATTCTTGTTTCACTAATTTTTTGGAACAGCTGAGGATTGGATTTAACAAAAATACATATTTGCATAATATAAATGCATGGTAATGTTAATAATTTAAGGGACCTAAAAATAGGTACACAACTATCCCTAGATTTAAGTCCGCACATCGAACGGATACATCTTTTCTGTGCTTTAAAAACTCTGCCATTATCCCGCGAGTTTCCCCAAAATATTACACCGTAATTTAAATGAGATGTGACTAAACCATAATAGGCAACCAGAGCTACTTCCAATTTCACTTTATTCTTTAATTTAAATAAGGCATATGCAGATTTACTTAATTTACTACAAATTTGCGCTACATGTGATGACCAAGTTAAATTACTATCTATATTAAGGCCAAGAAATTTCGTTACTTGCACTTCTTCTATTTTTTGATCACAATAGTGAATATTGAGCAACGGAGGTAATTTTTTTATATAGAAATGCATAATTTTAGTTTTTTCCAAATTAATATTTAAATTATTTTTATTGAGCCATTCGATTATATCAATTAAAACGTTATTTATGTCAGATTCGTATTTGTTCAACTTGTCACATTTGATTATGGCTGAGCTATCATCAGCAAATAATACCATCTTTTGTCCTACATGTTTAGGCAGGTCATTTATATATATTAGAAAAAGCAATGGCCCAAGTACGCTTCCCTGAGGCACGCCAAACTTATTTATTTTGAAATTCGATAGATGTTTAACCTCTTGTTTTGTTTTGGAACATAAGCTAGATATTTCAACGCATTGACTTCTGTTTTCTAAATATGATTTTAATAATTTCAAAACATTCCCTCTTATTCCGTAAGCGTTTAGTTTATTTATTAGTCTATTACGATTTACATAATCGAATGCCTGTGTCATGTCCGTGTACATGACGCATACCGGATTCCTAATATCTACATTTCTTAAAACTATATTAATTAAATCAAATACTGCCATGTCAATTGTTTGTTTTTTTCTAAATCCCTTTTGTTCGTCACACAGAATTTTATATTTTGTTAAATAATTATAAATAGAATCATTTAAATATTTTTCAAAGATTTTTGTAAAAATTGAACCTAGTGCTATTGGTCTGAAATTTGACATATTTGTTTTATCCCCTTTCTTATGCAATGGTTTAATGATCATAAGTTTTAATATGTCAGGATATATACCAGTGGTGATACACATATTAATCAAGTGACATAAATGAGGAGCAATATCTTCAGTCACAAACTTCACCACTTTTGTAGAAACATCGTCAAAACCGGTGCTGCTAGTATTTTTTAAAGATTTTATTATTTGTACGATTTCTGCAACTAATATTGGCATTAAAAACATCGATTGTGGCTGAATTGGTAAATAAACTTTGTCGTCTAACTGTTTTGATGAATATTCTATTTTATCAATGAAATGCGAATTAAAAGAATTTGCTATCAATTTGTGATCCGTAATTATATTTTCCTTAAATCGAATCTTTGAAATGTAATCTTTCCTTTTATTGTTATTATTTATTATTTGCCATGTTGCCTTGGATTTATTTTGAGCATTATTTATGTAATACGAATTTTGAGATTTTTGGGTTAAATTTATTATTTTCTTTAATTTCCTAGAGTAATTTTCTAATGTTATTTTATTCTGTCTAGATGGCACAGTTCTATATTTCCATAGAAGGTGTCTTTTGATTTTACAACATTTTTTTATGCCCTTTGAGATCCATTTCAATTTCTTTTTGCTTCTAAATGTCCTAAATTTAAAAGGAAAACAGAGATTGTACAACATCTGAAAATTTTCCATAAAGTAATCAAAAGCTATATTAGGATCATTCGTATTATATATACCTGTGAAACGAAAATCACTGATATATTTCTTAAAAATAATTAAATGGTCCATCGCGAAGTCTCTGGTTCTTTCACGCCAATAAGTTAACTTATTTATTTTTTCAATAGGGATTTCCATAATTTGTGCGGAATGGTCCGACAATGCAAACTGCTGCTGTTAAATAAAAATAACGAAGCGAATAATATTATTATTTTCCTAATGTAAAACGTTTGTTAACTTAATTATAGTATTGTCTTAGGTTTTCGCGATTATTACACATGGAAGACATGTCTTCCTGCGACCACGGAGACAAATACACGGTAAGACAAATATCACCTTAGTCTTCCTGCGGCCACGGACGCTGCAAAGCGTTCGAAACGTCAGGTTCAACAAAATAAATAAAACACGCGATACTTCCGTTAAAAATTGTTTAATTCAATGTCTAACAATCGCGAAAACCTAAGACAATACTATGTCATCTATTCATTAAAATGACATAAATGAAAAATATGTGTAAAGTATTCTTAAAAATGCTTAAATACTACAGACCCATTCTCCTCAGCACCCAAATACCAAAATCCAACATCGAAGACGTGACTGTGAAATTAAATAAGGAATAATTAAAGTTAAAATGGCGCACCGAACTCCAAATCGTGATCGACATCAAATAACTAACCCATTGTCCGAATCGGGCGACAATAAATCCTGTCCGTGGCCAATAGTCGTAGTCGCATCGAATTTTTTTTTATGTTGTGACCACAAATTGTGAAACTTACCTCCATTGTTGTTGGTGTAATATGAAACTCTAGCTTTGTGTTACTAAGCTGACTTCAAGAACTTACCTATGCAGTGTACTTTGACAGCCTCTATAAATGCTTCATACTTATTACTCAAGTTGAATGGTTGGTCTCAATCCAATAGGTGTGTATTGGTCGTAAAATATTTGCATGTACACTAAATATAAGATATTTATACGTCATATTCTTTACAGATTATTTTCTAGATTTACGCAAACTATTCTTCTAAAAAGATATTATGGCTTTAAGTCATTTTGCTTCCTTTTACATGAGTAAAATCAAATCTTAAATATTCTTACTCCTGCTCATTTATTCTGATGACAAAGCTAAATACTAAACTTACATACATCAGAACGCATATTGTTTCTTTATTTATCCTGTTTTAACGTCAGAACAGAGACTTATCGGTGTCATTTTATAGTATATATTACATATACTAGATGAAGGGGTAGAGGATAACAGACATTTTCGATAGGCCCATTCAAATTCAAAATATTTAAGTCTCGCTTACCCAGGAACAAATAGACAAGAGAGCGTTGTTATGGACCCCGTTTCGCCCTTCGGACATAGAACTCTAAAAAAAACGACAGCTAGTTTTAATATTACAGGAAACTATCTAGATATTTCCAAGGCAAGGCAAGTGTTAAACGATACTGTATTTACTACCTAAAAGCAATACGTACAAAGTTTGGTTGTCAAAGCATACCGATGCAGAAGTTCCCAAAGTCAGTGCTACAACCGGCGAGGTTCATATTGCACTAACAACAATAGGAGCAAGTTTCACAATTTGTGGGCACATCGTAAGAAAATCTATGGACCAACTCCGGCTATTGGCCACGGGCAGGATTTATTGTCGTCCGACTCGGACAATGGGTTAGTTATTTGACGTAGATCTCGATTTGAGGTTTGGAAACCAATTTTAACTTTAACTATTGCTGTTATGTTTGCTAGTCACGCCTTTATTTAAGGCTGCTGAATGAGATTAATCGACAGCCGATATTAAAATACCAATGAAGGAATGAGATGGGTACTTCAACTAGTTCCTTACCGGTTATCAAATTCGTTTTTATCATTTCGGTATATGTAAAATTCTCAATTTGTCAAATAAATTCAGAGATAGGAAATGATTAAACACATATTACAAAGCAAACATGGAGTAGGAGAGCTCGATAGCGTCGTTGCGCGTGTCATTTTAATCGAACACGCAGGTTAAGCAACATCGACCGCAGCCTATCTATGGATGGGTTTATCTATCTCAAGTATGGATGGGTTTATCTATCTCGGAGGGCACATTAAGCCGTCGGTCCCGGCTGTAGTCAATAGATGACAGTCGTTAAGCTATGTCAGTGGCCCTCGGGCGGCTTGAAAACACTGGCCTCCGCCAATCCGCATTTGAGCAGCGTGGTGGAGTATGCTCTAAACCCCTCCGGTTGAAGGGAGACCCGTATCCCTGCAGTGGAATGAGTAAGGGTTGATGTGGTAGTGGAAACATGGAAACGGTACTCCAGTGTACCGCGGCACACACTTGGCAGAACACTGTATTTGATCACTTTATGAGAACACACAGCAGTGTTGTTAATTACAACATTGTGAAAAATATTGTAGAATTCTAACCAACAGCGTCCTGAAAATAATTGCGTGCCGGTTTGACCATCCATGCAGGCGCAATTGGTAGAAGTTGGCAGGGTCAAGTAAAGGTATATATAACGTCGGGAGGCAAACAACCATATGACCCACCTGATTTAAAGTGGCCTATGAAGGTATTTAGACAGAAATAGCTAAACCAATTAATAGTAACTTCGCTATTGTTGTAGTTTTCAAGAAGATGCGTGCATAGATATGCCTACAGACAGAAAAGATTCTATTGTCTGTATTAAAACTATAGTTTTGTTATTATTAAGAAGAAAAAAGAAGTATATATATAGCCGGAATAGGTCTTGGTTGATGATGTCCTATTATCTGTTGTATAGTGCATGCATTAGGAATGTACAAAATGTTGCTTGTTGCTCTTATTTTACGTCAACATTAATGGCAAACAGATGTATGATCGTTCTGTATCGCGACAAGTGTCTACGCAGAGTCAAATCTCCGATTATAGATCTGCGAAATAGTGACCTAGTAGTGAACAGTCTGCTTAATACAGATAATGTAGCGTTATTAGCAAAAACACTATCAAAACACTAGTCATAACTACGAAAGATGATTGTAGGAAAAAGCTTTACTACTAAATACGTAGAAAGCCAAAAAAACAATTTAATTTTGAATTAATGAAAAGATTGAGATTAAGAAGCGAATAAATCAGGAAATCACGATCTGAATGATCCTGTTTTGTCAGGAGATATCAGGAGCTTCGTTTCAGCGATAGTGGCGAACTAAAAATTCTATGAATCAATAAGTGAAGAAAGTGTTTATGTACAGAGTCATATGGCTCGTATTTTTCTATCATTCGTAACTCACAAGTGACTTGGTGTGAAAATGTAGCTAGGAAACCAGAACAGAACCAGAATCAGTAAAACCAGTATGATATATTATTGAAAAACGAGATTGACGTTATTAATTATTCTTTATTGCATATAATTACACATACCATGGTTACATTAAAGGTGTACAAAGGTGAACTTATTTCTAAAAGAGTTCTCTTCCAGCCAACCCCACAGGCAGTAAAAGAAATCATTGTTGGCCGAGTAACAAAAAAAAAATATTGGTAGGTAAAAATAGCACTATGAATAAAGAAAATATCCTATACTTATTATACGTAATAATTCAGTGACGTTTTGTATCTTATATATGCATTTTACGCTAATGGCAGGCAATCGCCGATCTCGTCTTACGACATGCAGATGAATGGGGGCAGATATGAATGGTGCATGATTTAGCGTTTAGAAATCAACAGAAGAATAAATAGTGTGCTGGCACAAATAAATATATAGATAGATAGTTAGCTATGTTTTCTAATTGTCTTTGACTTTATTAACTAAGACGTCCATATGGACAAAATAAATAAAATCAATGTTCACTTAAATATTAACAAAACATAATCAAAACTTATCCCCGTACAATATAGCTAATACATGAAATAAAACGGCTAAACTCACATCACCGATTGGTCAAGAAATTTTTCCTTACGTTGCATTTACCTATTTCAAAAATAGAACGAGCCACTTGATATAAAATCAATGCACTCTCCAAATTTCTATCGTGAGGGGTTTGGGGTGGACAACGTTGGGCCAATGCCTTTTATAAACATACATTTATCTTGCTGCTCACGCTCTGTTGGCTTTAAAACCAATATTGCAATCTTTATTTTTGTAGTCCTGTGAACGTTAGTAATATTTGTTATGTGTGTAATGAAAAAAATACTATACCTACTTAAATTAAAAATAATTTACGAGCGCAATTCAATTTGTGGCTTCTTACGAGTATATTGTAGGTAGCTAGTTCAGTCTGTACATAGTATCTTTGCTTAATATTTTTCTTCTACTACTGTACTATACAAACCCTAATCCATCTCACTGCAGGGATCTCGGGTATTCCTTCCACCGAAGGGGTTTAGAGCATACTAAATATCTGTATACCTACTAATACAACGCTACTCCACTGTCCATTGGCCGGCGTACGGTAGATGTTCCTTAATCTCTGTGTTCGATTAAAATGACATATGCAACGCCGCTCTCGAGTTCTCATTTTTTACTAATAAAAATCTAATCTAATTGAATACTGATCTAGTAAGAAAAATAAAATTAAAACTTGTTTTATACTTTTCAAATAATTAAAAACACACATTGCTTTTAAAAACAGGCTTTTATTTAAACAATGAAGTTTAAATAAAATCTTTTCTTTATTTCTAACTAGCTGCTGCCCGCGGCTCCGCCCGCGTGGAGTCAAATAACTTAGCCTATGTGTTAATCCAGATCATAATCTATCTACGTGCCAAATTTCATTCAAATCCATTCAGCCGTTTACGCGTGAAAGAGTAACAAACATCTATACATACAAACTTTCACATTTATAATATTAGTAGGATAGGATTTTCATTTGTTGCTTTTTCATTCTACTCCCCGGCGTTACCCCGTTTCCTAATCCATTAGGATTGACGTAATCCGCTACCTAAACCTATGAATTTGGCAATGTTTGATGTTTTTTTTTCACTGTATTATAATAATTAGTTTGTGCGGACTGATTTGCTTCAAATCTTGAGCGCAATACATTGCCTCATGGTTTGATCTTTAAATTCTGTAGAATTTTAAAATTATTCATATTAATATTAAGTCTCGTCATTTATATAGTCAACTGAACTAACACCGGAGGTTTAATGATCTGAAGCTCTTATTAGCTTTCGAAACAAGCCTATAAAAGGTGAATCTCTGTAAACTTCTTTCGGATATTCCCATTACCCTACGCAGCTACGAGTCATTCGGTGGCCCCAACCTCATGCAAGACAAGCTCGGTGGCTCCGTCGTGAATGACGCGAATTTGACACTAACGCTCGTGGGTTCGATTCCCACACAAGGCAAACATTTGTGTCCATGAACATGACTGTTGGTCTTGGTCTGGATGAGACGTAGGGCGCATCAAAGCAGCCGGTCTGGGGAAGTACCCTCCACCTCACAGAAAACCGAAGCCAAATAACAACTCCCTGTTGTGTTCCTGCGTGTGAGTGAGGTCACCAGTAAGCTGCCAAGGAGCTGCTGTGTAAGCAACAGAGGAGGCATCGCACGAGTGATACTCAATAGGCTACGATACCCGTTTTAAAAAAAGTTACCAGGCAGGGACTCACTTTGCTGCCTGAGCTGCATTGTTACCAACGTTTATTTAGTTGCACCTGTTAGGTTCCTGATTTCGTGTGTAATCCGGTCTTGTCAATTAGACCCAGTTCCTGGTTTTTGATTGAGCTGAAATGTTACATACGACGAGTTAGCGTATAAAGACTACGTCTTTTGGCGCTCGGTTCACCCTGCCTACCCGCAATCGAGCTTGCGTGAAGTTGTACATAGACAGATGAGTTCGAAAGGACTTTAGCAGCGTAGATCATATACATACCCTCCGACAGATTATTCAGAAGACTAAAGAGTTATAATCTGCCCATATGTCTGGCGTATGTGGACTGCGAAAAAGCCTTTTACTCGGTTAAGATAAGGCCGGTGCTAATCTCTCCAGCGATGCCGAATTGACTATCCGTACATCAATGCGCTGAAGTGTTTGTACACTCAGGCAACAATGCGTACAGGAAAGAGAAAAGTGCAAAAATGTGTCATAGGGTGAAGTTATATTTTTTTTTATACTACGTCGGGAGGAATACAAGCATACGACCTAATGTAAAGCGGATACCTTTGACGGGCTGCTTTGATGCGCCCTACCTCTCTTAAAACATCCAGACCAAGACAAACAGACATGTTCATGCACATAAATGTTTGCCTTGTGTGGAAATCGAATCCACGAGCGTTGGTGTCAAAGTCGCGTCATTCATGACTGAGCTCGTCAACCCCCGATATTTGTCACCGCGGCATTCGAAGATGTTATCAAGCTCTTGGACTGGAAAGAATACGGTATTAACATCAATGGAGAATATGTTTACTTACTACTTAACGAGCTCGGTGGCTCAGTCGTGAAAGACGCGACTTTGACACCAACGCTCGTGGGTTCGATTCCCACACAAGGCAAACATTTGTGTGCATGAACATGTCTGTTTGTCTTGGTCTGTATGATTTAAGAGAGGTAGAGCACATCAAAGCAGCCTGTCTGGGGAAGTACCTCCACCTAACAGAAAACCGCAGCCAAATAATAACTTCCTAGAGGGTTGCTGTGTTCCTGCGTGTGAGTGAGGTCACCAGTAAGCTCCCAAGCAGTTGCTGTGTATAAGCAGCAGAGAAGGCATCGCGCGAGTAATACTTAATATATTGCAAGTTTTAATAGGCTGCGGTTACAGCTTTACATCAGGTGGGCCGTATGCTTGTATATCTCCCGACGTAGTATAAAAAAACCTAGGACAGGTTAGGTATTTGATTTAAATGTTGTGTTTTAGCGCCTAAATATCTCAGCTATTCGAACCTACTACTACTACTAGGTGCCGCGATGTTAATTTGAGAACTAGCCAATAAGATCTGCGAGTTCTACTTTACCCCCCGACCCTCAGTGGTGTGTTGAGTTATACGTAAAATCAGTCTCACTGATTCTCCATAGGTTATTTCCTTCATGATTAGTAAGTCTTACTTACTTCGACCGAGAGATCAACAGACGAGTCCCACTCGGCGGGGATGCATTCGAGAACTTCGACACATCTTCTCGTTCAATACCCCAACGCCTAGTCTTCGAACAGTGTGTGGAACTGAGACGTGGCCCTTCACTAAGGGCCATATTGAGAAGTTCAAGGTCGCTATGGAAGAGCTATAATCTGGGTTTCACTGCGTGATAGAATCAGAAATGAGGATATCCGCAGTAAAACTAAAGTAATTGATACAGCCCAAAGTATAAGCAGTGGGCCGGCCACATTGCTCGTAAAATCGACCGCTGGGGAAAAAAGGTTATCGAATGGCGTCCTCGTACTGGTACACTTGGTGAGGAATCCCCAAACAAGATAGAGCGATGGGTCAGTTGGCTGATTTAGCTGTCTTTGTACAACGTCGGTAGACATAGGTACAAGCGTACGGCCCACCTGATGCAATGCGGTTACCGTAGCCTCACATAACTCGCGCGATACCACCTTTGCTACTAACACAGCAACTCCTTATGAGCGTATTGATAATCCCACTCACTCGCAGGAACACAATCCTCCAGGGGGTTATGTGCGGGTTTCGAATAGCAATCTCCAACAGGACACCTGGAGAGCCGCAGATGCAGATGCAGAGCAGAGCGATGCAGAATGAGGGTAGACAGATGCGTCTACCCTTAACGGACTAATACCTACTGACCGGCTCCAGTCACCCTGAGACCATGACATCTGCAACGTCGCCGAACATAGAAAACACAAAACAAATTGCGATAAGTCTCGTGCGTGCAATAATTGTCATTGTCTTTTAGTCGAAGTTACTAAAGAATTACAATAAACCATGATGGAAATAACCTATGGAATACCGATAAGTCCGATATTACGTAGTAATTCAATTCACCGCTGCAAGTCGGGGGGTAAGGTAGAACGTGCAGCTCCTATTGGCTCCCATTGATCAGTAGGCTGGAATCACGGAGATATTTAGGTACAAAAATACGTTTTTTTTTTTTTTATATACCACTAAGGTGGAAAACAAGTATACGGCCTGCCTGATGGTAAGCAGTTACCGCAGCCTATGGACATTTGCAACACCAGGGATGTCACTCTTGCGTTGCCGACCCAGTAAGAACCTCTTCACGCCTTTCTTGAAGAACCCCACACTGTAGTCCTTTGGGAAAACCTCGGCAGGGAGCTCATTCCACAACTTCAAATTCAAATTGTTTCATGAACGCATTACACAAACCAATGTACTTAAAAACGTATGAACGGCATACGTTTTTAAGTACATTGGTTTGTGTAATGAACATTCATAAATAAGCTGTTGAAAGTTTGTAAACATCACTCTGCCTGCGTAAGCTTTTCAAAACAAATTTTTATTATACAACGGTAAACTTTCGTTCGGTGTCATAAGTTTCATAACAGAATTTATGGCACTCCCCTCAATGGCACCGACGTCTCGGGCGACTCGGAAGTTAGGATTTTCTTTAACTTGTTCCTTATAAGTTACGTATCGGACGTCTAGATGCCCAGAGATAATATCATTACGTAGACAGTTGTGACTTGGAATCGATCGTATTGCAGTACAATATTCATAACCGCGCTGGAAGTTTTAAACTTTATTTTTAATGCGACGTCTTAGTTTGAGTGACAAATATATTTACTTCTCAATCAACATTGATGTACTTACAACAAGTCTTAGAGTCCATTCCAGTATTGTCAGATGTCGGGCTTATTATTTAATCCGATGTCTCCGAGTTTTTAGTAGTCTATGAACGTACATCAGAGACGAGCTATGGTTGACGCGTTGCCGCCACTGTTACCTTAGTAGTGCAGTGAATATGGTATAAAAATAGGTCGATTATTAATTTTTTTTGAATAACAACCGATCAGGCTGAAACAGGATGCATTCGATGGGAAAAAAAACTAAAATTTGAAAACCATGTTTTAGAGCGTGTTAGCGGTTGTTTCTATCGATTTCAAATTTTATATCAAATAAGGGACTATCTTTCAACTGAAATCCGCGTTCAGCTCTGTGATACGCTGGTGCTGTCAAGGTTAAATTATGGTCTGACAGTGTACGGCTCATGTTTGCTGGGTAGGTCACAGCGTCTCGTGCAGCGTGTTCAGAACGCTTGCGCTCGCTTCTGTTTTAGCATTCCGCCACGTAGTCATGTTTCACCGTATCTTAATCAAGCTAATCTTTTAAAAATGACAGGACGTCACACATTATATTTTGCGTCAATGCTCTTTGAAGTGGTCAATACGCGGTCACCTGAATATTTGTACAAAAAACTGCACTGGTCCTCGGATAAACATAGTTATAAGACGCGAGCTTCTTCCTATCTTTTAATAACTCCACATCACCGGACCGCTGCATTCAGGGCCAGGTTTCAGGTACTTAGCCTCCAAGTGTTGTAATAATTTACCACCTCCAATTCGCAATCAAAAGTCGAAATTCAGTTTCAAAAAATGTTATAAAGCCTTTCTATTGGAGGAACAAAGAACGGCATAACTTGGTGGCTGTACTTTACCGTCTCATGTCTGGATGAGCGGTGTGGTGATGGGGATTGTGTGGAACTGAGGGAACCACTGTTTGCTCGTGCGTGGTCAATGCTATAGGTTTCTTTTCTTTTTTCTTTTGTTTTTATTGTGGTATGTGCATGTTTGGGATAAAATTTACAAATAAGAGATGAAAGCGTGAGAGCGTAGCTATGCAACATATGTAGTTATGCTGTTGCGATAAAGGTGCTGACATAATATCAGCGCTGTGGTTACTCCGCAGCTTTTTGCTGAGTCAGGGCCTTTTTGTTGTCACGACACACACAGGACGCACAAGTTGCCACCGTTCGGGCCTACTCTACCTACAATTTATTTTATATTTAAATGTTTGCTGTCATTACTGTTGTCATTGTTGTATGTGATTTTTCTTTTTTCTTGTGTTTCTGTATTTGTGTGTGTTTCTATGTGATAACAAATAAAACAAATTATCTATCTAAAAATATGTAGACAAAAGGACCCCAAATTATTTTTGTTCACAACTTATTCCCCCTTATTCCTATTAACTCCCATGCTGTTCATCCAGCATTTTTTCAAAAGATCCATCAGAACTGGATGAAATGGTGGACTTGGGGGTTTTTGGGGTCGCTGATTACGATGACCCCACCGTTTCATCCCCATCGAATGCATCCTGTTTCAGCCTGATCGGTATTTATTCAAAAAATTGTGAGTAAAAAATACCGTATTGACTCCACTATCGGCATTGTTGCCTTATATAGGTAAGTTCGGTAAGATATTAATATAGCAGGTGTCAATTATAGGTCTTCACTGATAACGTTACATTAAATTACTAAATTGACAGCAGCGCGAAGTACCTACCTAAATACTTGCACTCAAACAATCACGTTAAGTCTAGTTATTAAAGAAACGGTTAGCAATTTGACATCTCGCTGTGGTTTCTTTTATATTGAACAAGTCTAGACCAAAATCGTTCACCAGTGAAAAAAAAAGTTGTTACTTGCGCGTATTAAAAAAGTATTTTGCTTAAAATTTGTAGAAGCGAACGGAATATGGATTGTCTTGATAATCTACCTACACATTAATTCTATACTTTTCTATTCTTACATATTTATACTTTGCGACAATAGACTATTGAACTGAAAGAGATTTTAAGAAAGAAACTAAGTTCTACTAGCTTAATGATGATGTCTATACAAATTAAAATAATTAATAGACCTATAGTATTCTTTCAGACAATAAAAAAATATTGTTTTGGATAATTTTTATACGGTTGATTATGTACTCATTGTATCTCGGATTTCAAATATCTGATGAATACTACAAGTGGCTACGGACGTAGGTATGTACAAGTACAATAAAGAATTTTCAAAATCTTATGTGACTGAAAACGTATATTCAAACCTAAGGGAATCCTTGGAGATAATGTGATTGATATGGCTAGTCGCTATTTCGCTAGTCGTTTTTGTAAATTTAATATTTTCAAACTAAACATTTTGCCAGACCATAGTTTGTTGCCGATTGTATCATGAGTGGATAAAGTTGGGTTTACCAATAAATATCTTATTGAGCCATTGATCGCCTTTCATGCCTTGTGCATAAATCCAAGCCACGGGCGTTAAAGTAGCGTTGCACTAACCATTCGACCAACGGACCCCGTATGGATTGGATTTCTGTTCAAGGCAAACGTTTGTATGCATGAAAAGTGTGTTTATGTTGGTCTGAGTAATTTATACCTATGTATTTATATAATAGTGCTAGTCTTGCTTAGTTTCTCACTAGATGGAGTGATGTAATGTTCGGAAATATTCATTACCATCTGCATATACTCTAGCGATCAAACTAGTTAGTAAACCTACATTTACTGATGGTGGTGGTGGTCCACTTAGACCGGGCGAGCCATGACTAAAGCAAAGTCGTCTTTTTATACCACGAAGGTGTCAAACAAGCAGTTACCTATGAACATTTGTTTCGCAATATAGCATCTGCGAGTATTTCTTTTTTTGTGCCAGATTGGGGGTAACCTTAACGACAAGCAAACAGTATCGTTACTGTTTTACTTGAGTATGTACGTATATCTTCACGTCAGACCCCTTGCGGGGTAGGTGAAGCGAGCGCCATATGACGCGTCCTTAAATACTTCACTTACAGGTATTTTCATGCAAGCTCGCCTGGTTCCTAGGGCTCCTGACATCATGGTATTCAAGTATGTTATTATATTATATAATTATTATTATATTAGAGTTTCGTTCGCACGTTGTCATTCCTGTTAACGTCGCAACTCCTCAGGACCTTATTAGTGACGCCTACTACTTACTTCAGAGAGTTGATTTGGTTTCACTCTTCTGTCAGGGAAAGGTGTTGCCCAGGTAGGGTTGCCAATGAAACATCGTCCCTTACTACCAGTCCCGTTTTTCTAATTTGCAATGTGACCCTTATTATAATGGTGGCATTATAGTTACTCAAATGTATATATACACTGCAGGCAGTATGGGGAAGCTCAAGGTCGCTCAGCTATTCTAGTGCTATGGAAAGAGCTATGCTCGGGCTCGTGATAGAATCAGAAATGAGGATATCCGCAGAGAACTAAGGTAACCGACATAGACCAGAGGATAAGCAAGCTGAAGTGGCAGTGGCCCGGTCATATAGTTCGTAAAACCGACAACAGCTGAGGAAGAAATGTTCTCGAATGGCATCCCTGTACTGGTGCACTCAGTATGGGACGACCCCCCACTAGATGGAGCGACGACCTCAAGAGGTTTGTAGGGAGTCGATGAACGCAGGTAGCACAGGATCGAGACGAATGGCACTCTAGAGAGGAGGCCGACATGATGATTTATTTATTTATCAAAACTTACATCTATTATTACGGGTTACAAACCCAAAGCAATAGAGCAACAACCTTTCAACGTCTACGTATAACAAATTATAAATATTGCCACCTTTGTAAATTCACTCAGAGAACTCGTGAAAATGACGATTTTCTCTGCTATTTTATTGAGAGTGATCAGAGCGCGTGTCAGCGGGGCTTTATTTTGTAGGTTGGTCCGCCCGCCAGTCACTGCCAGTAGGTGCGGCCGGCGACGACGCCACACGTACCTATCAGGGACACTCAAATTCGCCAATCTGAGTAATTCTGAGTTACAGATCTTACCTCTGAGCAGTTTGACCAAATACGTCGTAAGGGATAATTCCCTTCGTACCCGCAGGTTATTGAAACCAACCATACCCAAGACAAATAATCCTGGATACATAAGGGGATAGAACGGAAGAGAATAAACGATATATAGAACGGAGAAGAATGATGATGAAATGCATATATATACAAACGTGCCTACGATATATTCCAGGTTCCATATATCTTTATATGTACCTACCTACTAACCTTCTATTCCTACTAGCAACTTTGGTTTTTGTAGAGTGCTTAGTTGGCAATCAAGGTCGTTGTCGGTCGAAGCAGAATCACAAGGAGGCCCGCACTACTCTAACCTCTGCCTTGACATCATGGTCATCCTAAAAGGAGCCACATGATGGGCAGAAGCTTAAAGGTCGCAACTAACTTCGGTATACAAAACCACACTGTGGAGCTCGCTTTTTGTATTTCAAAGCCGTGGTGACCTCCGCTCTCAAAACACCCAAATCAAGATAAACAGACATGCACACAAATATTTGTCCTGTGCGAGAATCGAACCCACGAGCGTCGGTGTCAAAGCAGCGCCACTTATTGATTGAAAATAATTCACACTCTTATCGCGTATCTTCTTATACTTATACTAGCTTTTACCCGCGGCTTCGCTCGCATTGATAAAAATTATATATTTTTTTAATATAAAGTATCCTATGTTACTTCTGATACCTCCAAGAATATGTGTGCAAAGTTTTATGATGATCGGTGCAGTAGTTTTCGCGTGAAAGCGTAACAAACAAACGGACATTCACATTTATAACATTAGTTAAATTATTCACGTTTCTTCTTGTATATTAGCGGTACTGGAATCACATTTTTGTATGTATGTATATGTTCACGCCAGGTCCCTTGCGTGGTAGGCAGAGAGAACCGAGCGCCATAAGACGCGGTCCTTACATGCTTCACTCGCATCTCTAACATTCATCATCAGATTTTCTGTAGGCTCCATACACATTTTTACTATGTATTTAGTACAAAATTTTCAAAAATATTCGTGAATTACTTTCCGTGTTCCAGGTGCCACCTCAGTTCAGATCTTTACCTTGAGAAGCGACTTTTACATGGATATGACCTTTCATATCAGTTTGATATATTTTACTACAGACTTCAGAATTTGGCCTACAAAATTTTCAAACATGCTACTAAATAAAACTACATCTCGCTCGAAAGTCGCTCCGCAATCCATATGGACATGAAGAACTTCGTACAAAGACGTCTTTGTACCATTACATCAGTATATAGAAACATATGTATTATATAGGTTTCTATCAAAATTGTGTACATGACATATTTAGTAATGACGTATGACTGCGATTATTCAATACTTATAAATTTATTTTATTCTATAAGTAGCTTTATATTATTTTTATTTTCAATTTACTACTCACTTATATGAGTTTTAGACTAAGTTAGAACTATATATATATATATATATATTAGTCCGACCATAAGTTCTGTTGCAAACGAATATGCATTTTTTTTTATGAAGTAATGTAATCTTAATAAATTATATGTGTTATCTATGGAAGTCACAGCAAAAAATAAAAAATGATTCTATTCGAAATGGCCACATTTGGCTTTGATCTATCTATAACTTCACGCCAAATCCCTTACGGGGTAGGCAGAGAGAACCGAGCGCCACGCGACTCGATCCTTACATACCTCACTCGCTTCTTTCACATTCATTGCTCTTTTCATGCACGCTCGCCGGTTTCTAGGGCTCCTGACATCACCTTCTGATAGAACACGACCAATCTGATCATGATAGGTAAGTCTTGGCCTTCCTCGGCTCCTACATCCTTCCACTTTTGCATTGTATATCTGCTTCGTCATTCTTTCATCCTGCATTCTTTCTACATGTCCGAACCAACGGAGCATGCCTCTTCTTATTTTAACACCGACGCTATCTTTCAGACCAACTCTGCTTCTAACCTCATCATTGCGGATACGGTCTGCAAGCGTTACACCACAGATTTTGCGCAACGCTCGCATTTCAACCGCGTTTATCCTACTTTCATGCTCTCTCTACCATACCCAGCTCTCGCTTCCATAAGTAAGCGTTGGGACCAGCACTGCATTGTGTATAGCCAGCTGCGCCTTCTGGCTCAGGTTTTTACTGCCAAGAAGTTTTCCCAACGCTCCATTCACACTATTCCCAGCACTCACTCGCCTTTCCACATCTGCGGTGTACCTTCCATCCCTGCTGAAAGCGCATCCAAGATATACAAACTCATTCACTTGTTCCAACACTTCATCATCTACCGTAATTCTTACATTGGTTCTGGTTTCTTCTCTTTCAAATACCATAATCTTTGTTTTCTTCGCATTCAATAGTAAGCCTTCCTTCATACATTCGTCTTTCATCATTGTGACTAGTGTTTGCAGCTCAGATGGTGTTTCTGCTAACAGGACAGCATCATCTGCATACAGCAGACAGTTCACCACTAGGTCACCCATGCGTAATCCTACATTCGTCGATCTTATTCTCTGTAGACAACTATCGAGATACAGAATAAACAGCCTAGCAGACAACATGCAACCCGGTTTGACACCAATTTTGACATCAAACCAGGGTGACATGTTGCCATCTATTCGCACACATGCTGAGCAATCCTTGTAGGTGGACTGCACAGCACGCAGCAGTGAGCCGTCAATCCCATATCTCGGCAATATGCACCACAGTTCCTTTCGCACAACCCTATCAAATGCCTTCTCAAGATCCACAAAACCGCAGAAAACCTTCTGGTCTGTGGCCAGATGCTTCTCTACGATATTGCGGAGCGAGAAAACTTGATCCGTACATCCCCTTCCATTTCGGAATCCTCCTTGTGCCTCCCACAGCATTTCGTCAGATTTCACCCTCATTCTCCTTTCAATTATCTTTCCATATACTTTTGCTGCTAAGCTGATCAAACTGATGGCCCTATAGTTGGCGCAGTCCATGCGTGATCCCTTGCCTTTATACAAGGGTACGATGACTGCGCGTCCCCAGTCCATTTTTTTTTTTTTTTTTTTTTTTCATTTTTATAAACTTACACCCCTGCCGTGGGCAAGGCACTTTTGCACAATATAAATAGTTTTAATCACATTTTAAAAGTCACTGTACAATATAAATAAACACATTCATACATCACACTCGCTTTCATATTCCACAAATCATTCTTACATTCATCATCTTTCAGTTTAATTTCCAAAAATAATTTTGATTTGCCCGTTTTAGAACGCCGGTGAAATATCTTAATATGTTTCCAACTTCCCTCCCCATACTGCATCAGTCCAGCCACGGGCGTCAGCGAGCTTCACAGCTCCACCTAGCCACCGCGATCCCATCGGCTATACGGAGTATAGCCGAGGTATACAACATTAGTCCTAGGTGGAGCTGCTCTGCTTGTTCCGATCTATGACAGCCGTGGCTAGACCGACGCAGTATTTTAAAAATTTAGATCTACTTTGCCCCATCACTATTTCGGAGACCTTTGCTTCGGTGACCCGCATTCCCAACTCCTGCTCCAAATCGTACCTCTGTTTGGAGAATGCGGGGCACCGAAACAATATGTGCTGCGTCCCCAGTCCATTGGGACCCTTCCAGTTCTCCAGCAAAGATTGCATAAGTACCAGAAGGCGTCCCGGACGTAAGTGCCACCTAGTTTGATCATCTCAGCTGTAATCATATCAATTCCCGCAGACTTTCCATTTTTCAAACTTCGTATCGACCATTCTATCTCATCCATAGTTATACCTTCATCGGACGCTGTCAACGCGGAGTGAGCATCAGACTCACTCTCATTGTCAGCGTCCGAGGCATATTCGTACATTTCTTCAAAATATTCACTCCACCGTTCTAACACTTCCTGAGTGTTTGCAAGAATGATACCAGCTTTAGACTTAATCTTGTTCATACTGGATGCCGACGAACCACCCCGAGACTTCTTTACCTCTCTCCAAAAGAGTTTGGTATTTGCCTCGAAGTTTCTCGTCAGCCTCTCTTCCTCATTCATAATTTGTCTTTCACGCTTCTCTTTCACTAAAGCCTTGGTTTCATTCTTGCATTGACGGTACATTTCTTTCTTCTTCTCTCTCATACTTTCATTTAAGGGCAAAGATGATACATAATCCAGCCACGCTTTCCTCTTTCTTGCTACGGAGGATTCAACCCCCGCATCCCACCAGGCATCCCCTTTCAATGTTTTATGCCTCTTTGCGCATCCACATGCTTCTTTTGCACTATCCACCATACTTTCTTTCAGAACTTTCCAGCAATCATCCACATCTGTGCCGGAAAGACTTGCATTTGCAAGTCTTTCGCTTACCAGATGTACATACATTCTCCTTACACTTTCATCTTGCAATTTTTCACTCCTTATCCTTTCATGATCTCCGAAAGGGATACGCACTCGCCAATGCCTCCACTTCTTGAAAAGTCCCACAAACCGGCTTACCACCAGGTAGTGGTCCGTTTCAAGAGTGGGACCTCTAAAGGCTCTTGTATCCATTATAGTATTTCGGAGACGTCTATCAGTTATAATCAAATCAATCACACTTTTTTGGTCATTCCGTCTCCATGTATACGTGTGAATATCCTTGTGACGAAATAAAGTATTCGACACGAGGAGGTTTCGTTCCATACATAAATCTAGAATCGACTTACCTGCTTCGTTCACTCTCTTATCTCCATAGGGACCAAGAGCAGCTTCATAGCCGTCTCGTTTGGTCCCAACCCATCCATTCAAATCTCCACACATAATCACTCTTTCATTCCCTTCAGCTAAATCCAGAACATCCCTCACAGACTCCCAAAACTTCTCTAGTTCTTCTTGCACGCTAAGCTTACGGGAGCGTATGCTGCAACCAGAAATACTCGCGTGATGCCCAGTTTTATACGAACCCAGAGAAGTCTAGGCCCTACCAAACAGTAATCTTTCACATCAGGGGCTAAGCGAGAGGAGAGTATGACACCTACACCAGCACTGGCATGATCGTCCCGGTCTACACCAGACCATAGGGCCATCATCCCATCGGGCAGATCATCGGTGTCGCTCCCCTTGCGCTTAGTCTCTGTCACACACAAAGCATCTAAGCGTCTCTCATTCGTTACGTCCATCAGCTCATTCATCTTATCACTCAGTCTACCTCTCACATTCCACGTGCCTATGCAGCACTCGGCTCTCTTCGACCCGCCGGAATTGGCGCTGCGTGGTGGGTGGCGCCCCCCACCGCCGCATGCACCTATGTTCGCACCGACGGGGGCGGATCGGTGCGCGTCGCCTCCGGGGGACGCCCTAATCCGCACATCGGTGCGTTTTCGGTCCAGAATTGCAATCTACTCGATTGGCAGGGGTCGCGAACGAGCACGCTTCTGGCACATGACCCCCTTTGGCTTTGATACAGACCTTTAATCTGTCTGGCTACGAATATATGGATTTACGCACTATTTCCATGGGAAATTTAGCCATTGCTTGCTCCGGAGATTTCAATGTCAGCGTGTCGTTTCGAGCAGGCCATGTCCTCTAAAACTGACAATAATTTGTAGTCTAAGGCCTAAGGCAGGGGTTCAGATCTGGGCTAGACGAGGGCCAATCTTCAGCTCTTATAAAGTCTGGAGCGTTGATTTCGAGCCAGGCTAGGGTGGTTCTTACCTTGTGACCAAGTGCAGAGTCCTGCTGGAAAGTAGACGGTACATTTTTTTTAAATGTATTGCTGAGAGGTATCATAACACGATCCAAAACAGTCTCTTGATACATTTTGGCTGAAGACAAAGGCTACACCTTGATAAGACAGCCCCCACCAAACCATTACAGACGCAGGATGATGACCACGCTGTACATTTCCGACGACTTGTGCGTACACTTTGTATTTTTGCTTGTTGTAGTGCTCTTCAATCGTAAAAAAAAAATTTCATCAGAAGAGGATATTCTGTGCCTTTCACCTGCGTGGGTGCGTATTGTTTGACATAATAATATTTAATATAGTTTCTTTCAATGACGTTCATAAGATATAATGTTGATTCGACATAATCGTTACGGCATATATTTTTAATAGCAATAACTTTCATAAAATGTTTATGTTAAAAACCTTAAAATCATATTTATAACCGAATTCTACTTATTTTACTTAGGGTAGCGTGTATTTTGTAAAATCGCATATTTGACAAACGAAGTACTTGGTTAAACGATTATTTTTGAAATGATAATAAAGTTTGTTATATCTAATGATAATTACATATTGAGAATCTTCTACCAATTGATTCTTATACGCAGTGATTATTATTGTTAATAATATATCTATAGAAAGTTTATTATACGTAACAACCAATAGATTTCGTGAGTTTTATACCAATATAATTGTATACCGAAATTATAAATTTCGTCGGTATTTATTATAAAAATTATATATTTTTTTCTTATATTTTATATTACTTACCCGTTGTAAATTCATAACTCGTCCTAATGTGAGAAGCTTTGAGTGAATCCACAAGTAAAATAGACTTAAGGGGTAATATGAAATAAAACAGGTTCTTTTGTTCATATGGGGATTATTATTACTGATAATTATTTATGTATTCGTTTAGTAGCGTACTTAAATAAATTAGACAGCAGGTACTTTCAGCTTAAATGCAGTGGCATTTTCATAATTACATTATAAATGAACATCGTATCAGAGTAAACTGTATAGGTGCATGGAATTTTTCTAAACTGTGATGCAGCTGAACTCTGATATCACAGCACAGAAGTCAAAATATTTTTTTTATTTCTTTTTCTGTCTGTCTAAAACAGTCATTCTAAAAAAGGTCTATCCGTCTGTTGTGTACGAAAGACACAATTATCATTGAATGGATTAAGATGAAATTTCACGTAGTGATACATAGGTTATCTGTACTGACATTCCGCGCCAACATTTAAGCTACTTTTAAGCCCGAAAATGTTTAAGACTCCTGCCTGGAATTTGGACTTACGGACATCAGCTAGTATGTAACAACACTTGAATAACACGAGACAATTCAGTAATGTTTGTTCTCACGAGCAGGCTTCTTTGATTGTTCTATCTTGAAGACCAAGAAATAAAATTTAAATTCCTACAGCATGCTTGCTCCAGAAGTCTTGAACATTCCATAGAGATCCATCAGTTGCTTGTTGGACTTGCCAAGACATTTAATATTACGTATGTCTGTTCTTCTATTAATGTGAACTCGGGCGCCTTCCACTCCTGACCAGGCCTTAGCAACCGCCACCAGCTTGCTCCACGGCATCGGCCATTCTCCTCGCAGAAGCTATGAAGACAATAGAGCAATAAAATTTGTAAAATCATGTATGTATGTATATTTTCACGCCGGGTCCCTTGCGGGGTAGGCAGAGAGATCCGAGCGCCACAAGACGCGGTCCTTACACACTTCTCTCGCTTCTTTAACATTCATAGCTCTTTTCATTCACGCTCTTGTTTCTAGGACTCCTGACATCACCTTTTGATAAAACACGACAAATTTGGTCATGGTAGGTTAGTCTTGTCTTCCTCGGTTGCTGCATCCACTATGATAAATTTGATGCTTCGGTGCATAGGTATCAAAATAGAGTTACTGACCACTGTGCCACCGAGCTCATCACATTAATTTGAATCGTGGTGTCAAGGATTTCTTATTGTTTCTAAGCGGTGCATGTCTGTAGAAATTAATCCCCAATGCTGATAAATAGTAAAGTTAATGTGTTATTAAAAATTACTACATTAGGCAAAAAAGGCAAAGTTACAATACAATACACTTTTGTACACCAAAAGAAAAATACATAAGAAAAGAACAATAACAAAGTATCAGTACAACGGCGGCGGTCTTATCGCGATGCGATCTCTTCTAGACAACCTTAGGGTAGACGAGAAGTGAAGAAACAAGGTAGGGTGGCGCAGAGCATAAATTAAAGGAAATAAAGTAATTATATAAATAAATACACAAACATACATAAGTATATATTTTATATATGACCTAGTATACATACATATACACACTATTTGAATCAAATTGATGAATACATTGAACAACATATACACACACTAAATGAGCGAGAAAGTTAGTCGAACAAAACGTGTTAACGCTAAGCCGTCAAAGAATGAGATATGGAAAGTTTAGGAAACAACTCTCATTCGGCCTATTATTTCATCACGTGTTTGACAAAAGAACTATACGTGTCTCGATCATCATATTATATTATTACGTTGAACAAATTGACGAGCCCTATGGCCTAGTAGTTAGAAGTATGTAAGTTTTCTCTACGTAATAACAGGAGATATAGGAACCGGCGAACGAGCATGAAACGAATGTTAAAGGAACTGGCGAGTGTGTAAGAAGCCGCAAGGATCCTGACCTGAAGATATACTTCACTTTTTGTTTTATATCGGAATATGTTTAAATTTATGTTAGTAATACAAAATCTTATGCCTGAGGGTTAATACTAATTAATTAATAATCAATCAATTATTTGTAAATAACCGTATAAACCCTATGTGACGGTGATAAACTATTTTGCGGCTCGGTTGGACGGTAACACGTGGGTTGCCATCCAGTGTCGAAGGATCGGACCGTCCACTCTTTCTGCTATTGTGGCCAAGAAACTGTTGGAACTGTCGCGTGCCCGCCGCATGAGAGAGACAACTCTCTTGGGCATTGTGGCAGCGAACCCGTCGATGTGCGCTGCGGCAAACATACCCGACGCGCTACAGTGACGCGGCAGCCCCATCAGCAAAGCGTTATTGTACTGGGCGCGCAGGGCGCTGTAAGCCCCTTGAATATAGTTCATCTACAGGCTGCAAGTATAAAATTATTGACAGTAGGCCCTGAATAGTATTATTTTTACACTATCCGTGCATTTAACAAATCTGTAAATCAACATATTACTTCGGACTGCCAGCGCCCTACGCTCTCTACATCCACGTCATCGTTCAATGATGCAGTGACAGATATTTAAACTGAGACCTTTTTGAATGCCTCCGATTGCGACCATACATACATTTTTCCTGTACGCAACATTATTTTAGGATCACCCTACAGGTGAAGCAGTTCCTCCTTATAGGCGACCGAAGCCAAATCACAATTCCATGATATATTGTAGTGTTCCAATAAGCGAACGAGCTCACCAGAAAGCTCCAAAGGTGCTTTTTACACACACATGTGCAATGTGGAATGTGAATTAGTTGTAGAGCATGATCCCAATTGAATAGAGTACTACCCTAACCTAATATATAACTTACACATTATTCTTTACAGCCAGAGACTTGTTACTACTGTACTGAATTGTCTAAGTTTACAGCAGATCAGTGATAGCATAGTGGGCAAAGAACTAACCTGTTAACCTGTTAAATGGATCTAGTTCGAATCCTGATGAGGGCATGTACATCTTAATTCGGATTTATGTACATATTTGCAATTATCACATGCCAGGCGGTGAAGAAAAACATCATGCGGGAAGCCGCACGTCCAAGAAATTATATTACGAAAGACGTGACCAAACCTAAAGAAGGTTGATTTTTCCTCAAGCCTCTGGAAGGTCTGACGGCAGTCGCACCATGTGAAAATCCTACTAATATTATAAATGTGAATGTCCGTTTGTTTGTTACGCTTTCATGCGAAAACTACTGCACCGATCATCATGAAACCTTGTACACATATTCTTGGAGGTATCAGAACTAAAATAGGATACTTGTTATTAAAAAAATATATATATTTTTTATCAATGCGAGCGAAGCCGCGGGTAAAAACTAGTCTTATATAAATCAGTATCTTAGGTAGTGGACCCCGCCAATCCAAGGGAATTAGAAAGCGGGATAACGCTAGGAAAAAGAACATTATTTTTTAAACCTTATCCAATTTTATCCGGTGCTGACCTGATCAAAAGGCCTCCGTCCAATATGAAACATGATGTAGAGCAGCGGCGCTTCACTCAGAGGCACGTCAGTATCACAAGACTCCTGAATACCCAGCTCCTTGTAGATCCTCTCCGAATGGAGGTGAAGATGGTCGTAGATAACCTGAATACATTATTTAGTACCTTAGGGCGAGACAAGAAAGTGTGTTTCCTAATATTCCTATTTTAATATTATGGATTGAATAATGGAGTGATTGAATAAACGATCTGGTGGATGTGGTGCGATTACCAACGGCTATCCTCGCAACACAAGAGCTTACGCATACGTCGGGAGGTATACACGCATACGGCCCACCTGATATAAAGCGGGTACCGTAGCCTATTAACGCTTGCGATATATTAAGTATCACTCGCGCAATGCCTCCTCTGCTGCTTACACAGCAACTCCTTGGGAGCTTACTGGTGACCTCACTCACACGCAGGAAAACAACAACCCTCTAGGGAGTTGTTATTTGGCTGCGGTTTTCTGTGAGGTGGAGGTACTTCCCCAGACGGGTTGCTTTGATGCGCTCTACCTCGCTTAAAACGTCCAGACCAAGTCAAACATGTTCATGCACACAAATGTTTGCCTTGTGTGGGAATCGAACCCACGAGCGTTGGTGTCAAAGTCGCGTCATTCACGACTGAGCCACCGAGCACGTCATTGAGCCACTGAGCTCGGAAATTTCCCGCTGCTCATGAAGAAACTCAATGGCAGTACTACTCGTAAGTCTTTTCCACTAGAGCAAAAATAATGTAGACATATGACCAGACGTAAGTTCGGTTCAACTACCCTGTTTTACATCACTCCCACTCTGCTTAATTCGTTCCCCGAGTACCTCATGCCTATCGAGTGAATCAAAGTTCGATAATTCCATAAATCTGAATTCAGGAAATACTTCTTTTTTTTAAATAGTCTTTATGAAAAACATTTGGTTATTTAGAATTTCCATCACACGTGTTTTCATGGATGATTATTTTTTCAGTTTGTGATTATAAAAGTTTCGGAGGCTTTTATCGAATTTGAGGTACAATATTTTTAAGTTTTGCTTGTATACAATTCTAGGTCTATTGCGCAAGATACATATTAGTCAGAATGACTGAACTATGATAAAAAGTACTATTATGACTCCTGGTTTTCCCTGAGAGGTCTGATGGCAGGCGCTCCATATATAAATATCTTCGCCAGCATCTTCGCCAAATCCTTAGGCTTAGGTATCGGACCTTGCCAATCATAATGTTTTAAAAAACGGGATGACGCAAAGACTATTACAACTTGGAAATCTGAATGATTTAAGTTGTATTTTAATTCCAATTATATCGGTTCGAGCATGAAGAAACAATGCAATAAAAACATTTGATTGTTTGTATACAAGGAGCAAGGGGAAGGTCCGCATAATCCTGGCTACACAAAAAATACAGCGGTGGATGTAGTGACCTTGTCGCGATTAGCTATATTGGTCACTAAACTCACCCGAAGACTGTCTCTACCAGCAGATTTCATCAGTATTTGACTAGTCAAAGCCGCGGCGTCGCTTGCCCGTTCAGCATTGGCACCGGGCACGTCACCCTGGATAAATAATTACAGATATATAATAAAACACACCCTGTATTGTTAAAAGGGTAAGTGACCATAGGAACTCCGCCATGGTTAAGGAAACCAAGTGTAATGATAAAAAAATGATGATCTTTATTTCCATATACAGAGACGTACAAAATTTAATCTTTCCACCACCATTTTTAAAAGCTAACCTCAGCGCTAGCGATGTACAAATCTGATGGAGGCTGTTTTTTTATAGAACGTCGGGAGGCATACAAGCATACGGCCCACCTAATATAAAGCGATTACCGTAGCATATGAACCCTACGCAATAGATTAACTATCGCTCGCACGAAGCCACCTCTACTGCTACATAGCAACTCCTTAGGAGCGTACTGGTGATCTCACTCACACACGGGAACACAACAACTCTCCAGGGACTTGTTATTTGACTGCGGTTTTCTACAAGGCGAAAGTATTTCCCCAAACGGGCTGCTTAAATGCGCCCTACCTCTCTTAAAACACCCAAACCATGGCAAATAGACATGTTCATGCACATAAGCGTTTGTCCTCTGTGGGAATCGAACCCATGAGCGCTGGTTTCAATGTAGCGTAACTAACTACTGCGTTACCGAACTCGTCATAGCGGTAGCGAAAGAGACGCATCATTGCCATTATCTGACATACCCAATGCCGAAGATAGGTTTTGATTTGTTCTTTAAACCATATGCGATCTTTCGCTATCTATATATATGCGTATCCAGCGACGACAGGCCGTTCATTTTAAGTCGTTGAATGAAAAGGTAAAATTGAAAATTAACAGTAGTCAAAGGGCGGGTATCCAGGGCCGTGTAATGTAAATCGGCTCTATGGACCGTGACTATTATAGACAATTTGGCATGACCTCAGCGGGGTGCGATCGATACATTCAATATTCAATCCTTTTTCATCTTATCACGGTTCAGCCATTGTCAAATTGTAGGTGTACACAACAATTTCATGTCATCAGACAGATGGTCACAGGTCACATGTCAAGAGGGGAAAAGCCAACAGCTAATACTCGTAGCTTGAAACTACCGATCAATAATTACTTATCTATAAATTCTATAAATTTAGCTCGCTATAAACAATGCAGTGCTGGTCCCAACGCTTACTTATGGAAGCGAGAGCTGGGTATGGCAGAGAGACCTTGAAAGTAGGATAAACGCGGTCGAAATGCGAGCGTTGCGCAAAATTTGTGGCGTAATGCTTGTAGACCGTATTCACAATGATGATGTTAGAAACAGAGTTGGCCTGAAAGAGAGCGTCGGTATTAAAATAAGAAGAGGCATGATCCGTTGGTTCGGACATGTCGAACGAATGCAGGATGAAAGAATGACGAATCAGATATACAATGTAAAAGTGGAAGGATGTAGGAGCCGAGGAAGGCCATGACTTACCTACCATGACCAAATTGGTCGTGTTCTATCAGAAGGTGATGTCAGGAGCCCTAGAAACCGGCGAGCGTGCATGAGAAGAGCAATGAATGTTAAAGAAGCGAGTGAGGTATGTAAGGATCGAGTCACGTGGTGCTCGGTTCTCTCTGCATACCCCGCAAGGGATTTGGCGTGAAGTTATAGATAGATATAATTTTTTATACTTATATGAAACTATATTATCCCTGAGTGCTATATATCTATGTATGCACAAGCCAACTAATAAAGCGCAAGCAAACATAAAGAAAACGGACTCGCCTCATTTCGGTTTCAAATATGTACTCACTTCTTCAAACAATTCGGCGAATTCCGGAAAGTCTTCCAGCCCAAACTGACTGGACAAAGTGAACGTTTTTTTGGACTGCGCTATCAGCTGTTCAATCTCCTGAGTATGTTTGTCATCTTCGTCTATAGAACACAATGCTTCAGCAATTGCCAGCGCGATCGACGATGAAGATGAATGGCTGCCGTCGAAACTCATTGAACTTGATGTAGCTGGAAGGGAACATTTTCTTACTAGTTTAATGGAGAACATTAATGAATACTCATAATGACGCTTTTCACTGGCAACCAAGCGAGATGAGGAGAGACCATAATTGAAATCGCGCATCCCCATTTCTAACAAAATTTGCTACTATTACAAAAGTAATTAATAAAATTATTATCAATGTATGACAACCGAGTCCGCGCGGGAACTCGAGGTTAAATGAGGTTATACGCTGATCGATGTCATTTAACTACACACATCAAAAGTGTCTAGGGATCAAGCATTTTTATGCGGATTTCTTGAGATTGAGATGTGGCTTTGTAATAAAAAAATATATAAAATATATAAACGTATACGATACTGGAGAACCCCTGGACGCCAACAGCGATTAAAATCCTGCCAGGAAGTCCATCCTTATAGTGGTGGAACCATCATGGTATGGGCGGGTATTTGGATCGGCGGAAGAACTGAGTTGATTTGGATCAGAGGCAACCTCAACGCTCAAATTTATGCTGAGACGATTGTATCAGACGTCATCGTTCCTCTACAAGTGCAAATCGGTCCCTTATTTCAGTTAATGCATGATAATGCACGACCGCACACCGCAAGAGTTGTAAGACAGACTCTCGCCGCAGCTAACATCAATGTCATGCCCTGGCCTGCTCAGTCGCCAGACTTGAACCCGATTGAGCATGCATGGGATATGCTACAGAGAAGAGCTCTGCCGAATATGGAGGGTATCCAGTCGCAAGAAGACCTTTTTTTGTTGTTGCAACGAACATGGGCGGCCATTCCACAGCGTGATTTGGATGAACTCATTTTGAGTATGCCAAACCGATGTTCTTGTGTTGTTAGTGTTCGCGGTAGAAACACGGATTATTAATTGTTTAAGTTACCCAATAAAATTTTAAAGAAAACTGTTATTTCAGTCTTTTTTTCGAACTTTAATGTTAGTGGTTCAAATGTCAAAAATCCCTTTATTATGAAAATGGCAAATTTCTTTATTAATGCAAAGGTGACTTGGTTTATCGTTACTGTAGACAAACGAAAACACTTTATTTGATGAATCCTTAAAGAAAATTTTAATTAATATCAATCAGGAGAAAAGTTATTGCAAAAATATATGTTGATCCCTAGACACTTTTGATGTGTGTATTTAAATTGTGTACAATATAGAAGTTTTAAATGCAAAAACAAAATTAAATTACATAAATTGAAATTGAATTTAATGCAGTCGCAATTTAATTCGTTATACTGTGTCTATAAAAAAACGAACAATGACAAGAGGCAAAAAATATGAATATCATTGTCTGTCGCTTACATTTACTAAATATTTTATTGTTTAGTGTTGCCAACCCCAAATTCCCTAGAGAATTGATGTATTCCTGCAAGGTCACCAGTTAGCTTGGGAAAAGTTTCAGCTTCAACAGCGGTGTAGTCATATAGTTCACAGTGTACGTTAACCGTTTCATATCGAGCAGACCGCCGATGTAGTATATATATTTTTAAGGACATCAAATAAAAAATCTACATACACGTTTCACTATGGCACTATTAAACTATACAAACTAGAAAGCTATAAGATTTCAGTTACCCGTATTAGAGTGACTCATAATTCGCACGTGTTTCTTTGGTTTGTTTGGCCTTTCACTCATAGTGTGCGGTTCGCCATTGAGCGCTGAAACAACTGAAATATTTAAAAAAGCTTATCATAAACATGAATGAAAAAATCTTAATAAAGCATGTGAAAAACAACGTACATAAACATCACCTACTAGCTCTTTTCCTTTTGTCGTATCTCGAACACATTTTTATATGAAGGTGATGTCAGGATCTCTAGAAACCGGCGAGCGTGCATGAGAAGAGCAATGAATGTGAAAGAAGCGAGTGAGGTGTGTAGGAATCGGGTCACGTGGCGCTCGGTTCTCTCTGATTTCTCCGCAAGGTATTTGGCGTGAAGTTATAGATAGACATTTTTATCACACACAAAAGGCAATCTAATTTCGTTTACTAGTCCTCTGTTAACTAGTTAGCTAGACACAGTACCAATATATTAATATGTGACGCAAAAACTTTGTACCATTTTTACGAAAATTACGCGGTTAATAATTATGACAATGTCTTAATCATAGTTTGTCTTATAGATATTTGTGCTTTATATATTAATTATTCAAACGGTCAAACAAAAAAATGAAATTAATTAGTGTCGAATTTTGATCACTGGACGACCACTATTCAGAAGTGAAGAAGAAAAAGCATTAATATCCACGTAAATACAATAGTTAATAGATTCAGGCGTTATTTTGCGAAAGTCAAATTTACATGTAATTTGATCTAACCTGCTTTGTGTGCTTCCGCCACCAATTCATTCATGAGAATTAGCGCCGGTCGGCACCTACTAACGGTACATTGCATCTATTAACGATAGCGGGTGAGTGCGCTAGTTCGCATAATCTAATTGATGGCGGAAGAACACAAAGCAGGTTAAATGAAATTGCATATAAATACAACACTATGCACACGAACAGTTAGCGACAATCGTACTCCACATTACAGAAGTGCTGCGTAATGTCGCAAACAAGTCTAATATGTCGGTATATTGCCAAGACCTGTATAGCGCCTGGCATTCAGGTTTTCAAAGCAAACGTGTCTGTAACATCACATATAAACCCAAGCACACAGAAGAAGATACCTAATACGTAACAAAAATTCAATGTAAATCAATAAAAACCAGTTGAGAATGCGCAAGCTTGCATTGCCAGAGGAACACCTGGCTCGTCAATTATAACATTTTTTTTTTGTTCGCCATTTTGATTATGTTCCTTAAGAGATAGGAACGGTGTTCCTGAACATTCCTATTCTACTTTTTTATGCTGAATCCGAATCTGAAGTCAAAATTAGAATATTCGAAAAAAAGCCACAGACAAACGCACAGACAAACATACAGAATTCATATAGGAACGGTGTTCCTGAAAATATGAAACTTTCGAGTTGTTTATTTTTTTGTAATATTTTTTATTGTGGAATCACACAAAGAACCTCTAGTGATTTAAGTTTCTATTTTTTTTTAAGATTTTAATGGTCAAACTCGAGCGAATTAACAATTTACGGTGCCAAAAATACATATTTTGATTTCACTTCACATTTTTATGAACAATTTAAACATTCATTAATTGCGTTCTGATCGGCGCTTAGTAGGCCAAGCACCAGGTAAATATCTATTTCCTGGAACGCTATTATGTTCCCCCGAGTAAGTGATATGACCAGAAAGCTCCTGAAAAGGTGCAGCGAGGGTGGCAATGCTTAAACGATACGCATCATACTACAAGCACCGAAAACGGTAACCAGGATTTTAAGGATAAGAAGGATTTAAAGTGGTAATCGATTATGTAAAATCTAAAGTGTGTACCAAGCTTTAGACTTACCAGCTTGCTCCTTAGCAACTTCAGCTTTCGCCCAGTTCTGCATTTCCTCATACGCGACTGTGATCAACATCTGCAATAGTACAGACCCGCCAACGGGATGGACTTGTGACGGTAACGTCTTCTCAACGATGTTGCACGCGTTCACGAACGATCGTGGTACGCAGTCGAGAGAGCGTGATATACAGGTTAGACATAGTGACATAGTCTGAAAAAAAATACAACTATTAATGGCATTGCAAATTTTCATAAACCAATTGACAGCGTATAAAGGCAACCACCACTCGCAAACAATGTTTTAGCGCCTAAATATTTCAGAGATTCGAGCCTACGGTCCAATTTTAGTGGTACAGGCCCAAGTCAGGATTCGAACCGGGGTGCAGTTTGTCAATAGGCTAGTTCTTTAACCACTTGGCTATCACTGCTTTAATTTTATGATAACGAGTTGTTATATTCATACGTTCACTCATTCCAATTTCATATATTATGCTGGTTGCGAGATACTTTTATCATGATGATATTATGTCACTTGCTGGCAATACCGTAATAGTATTGACAATCGTATCAGTCACCTAAAATGTAATATAATAAAAATATCACAAAACTCGACCAATTTGGTCATGGCTCGACTCCTACATTTCGCCTTTCCAATTGGCGTTGTATATCTGATTCTTTCCTCCTATCCGAATCAAATGTCTTGTTGCATCAATGGGCGTTATTCAAGTAAATATTGACAATCGCAAATGACCGTTTCGGGCCTCTGCATGTACTAGAGAATTAACACTCACGTTTTACAATATAAATGGATTCTAAGCCAGCCACTTTACTCCATAACAGTATATCATAGATGCTATGAAAGTAGCTTAAATAAACTAAACGCACCGTATCCACGACCATCTAAACATACACTTTTGGGGTTTAATAGTCCAGCGGGTAGTACGTTTATAGCCAACCGAATGGTATGAAAATACCAAAGGACGCGACAAGAAATTCATTATTAAATTTACCTGATACATGGAAGCTCCGCTCTGGATAGCGTTCACGAGGATTGGTGGGATGAACTGCAGCGCTGTTCCAACTATTGCTAGAATACCCGCTAGCCACGACGGTCTTCTATCGCACCATACCTATAAGACAACCATGTTTAAAAAACAAATCATGTACGTCAATTTAAGCATTTATATCTCTACGGTGAAAATGTTCATAGGAAAGTATATTAATCAGAAGTATACGCAAAAAGTGTTCCAAGATTTACAAGTGTTCATAAGCTACGGTAACCAGAATCCGTTCTCTTGACGTAGATGATAGCAAGTTCTGCTTGATATATTTGTACCGATTCATTTCAATCTAATTATTTTTAATAACACATTAAATTTACTATTTATCACTACCCACGTACTTGACTGCGCCTACTATGCTCGGAACAAATTGACCGAACCACCAATTGCTTCCTGCCCCCTTTTTAGGGTTCCGTACCCAAAGGGTAAAACGGAACCCTATTACTGAGGCTCCGCTGTCCGTCCATCCGTCCGTCCGTCCGTCTGTCTGTCACCAGGCTGTATCTCATGAACCGAGATAGTTAGACAGTTGAAATTTTCACAGATGATGTATTTCTGTTGCCGCTATAACAATAAATACTAAAAAATAAATATTTAAGGGGGCTCCCATACAACAAATGTGATTTTTTTGCCGTTTTTATAGATAATGGTACGGAACCCTTCGTGTGCGAGTCCGACTCGCACTTGGCCGATTTTTTTTTTAATAATACAGCATTTCTAAGTGTGTTTTAAAAATTACCTGTCGTTTATCTAAACACGAAGCCCAGTCTCTCCCCGAGATCTCCAAGGCGTAGCAGAGCGTGGACTTCAATTCAGCTTTGCTGCCGATGGTGGCGAGGATATAACTAAGTGCACCAGCTACCCTAGCGAATTCTTCGCCAGCTAAAAAACACATATAACAACACAGTTAAAGATATTTTCTAACGCAAGTTGTTGGATGTTTTTTATACAACGTCGGAGAGCTTATAAGCATACACCTGTTGTAAAGTGGTCACCGTAGTCTATGAACGCCTGTAACATATTACGTATCACTCACGCGATGCCACGTTTGCTGCTAACACAGCAACTCCTTACTGGTGACCTTACTCACACGCAGGAACACAACAACCCAGTGAGTTGTTATTTGACTGCGGTTTTCTATGAAGTGGAGGTACTTGTCCGGACGGCGTGCTTTTATACGCCCTACCTCTCTTAAAACACCCAAACCAAGAAAAGCAAGTGTTTATGCCCACAAATGTTTGTCCTGTGTGGGGAATTGAACCCACGAACGTCGGTGACAAAGTCACGTTATTAACCGCTGCGCTACCGAGCTCGTCATGGGTCGTAAAAAATTATGAAAGGTCAAAAGGTAAAAAGTTTTATTAGACTTATTTGTTTTAAACTAGGTTGTTGGGTATCTCGCGATGAATAGAAATCAATGTACGTATAATGTTTGTTTTATTTCAAATTAACGAGCTCAGTCGTGAATGACGCGACTTTGACACCAACGCTCGTGGGTTCGATTCCCAGACAAGATAAACATTTGTGTGCATGAACATGTCTGTTTGGGTCTGGATGTTTTAAGAGAGGTATGGCGCATCAAAGCAGCTAAACTCACTTGCCACAATAATAGCGTCTGGGGAAGTAGCTCCACCTCACAGAAAACCGCAGCCAAATAACAACTCCCTAGAGGGTTGTCCTGTTCCTGCGTGTGAGTGAGGCCACCAGTAAGCTCCCGAGGAGTTGCTGTGTAAGCAGCAGAGGAGGCATCTCGCGAGTGATACTTAATATATCTCAAGCGTTAATAAGCTACAGTACCCACTTTACATGAGGTGGGCCGTATACTTGTATGCGTCCCAATGTAGTAGAAAAAAAATGTATAAACAGCAAATAAATCTAAATATTCTTCTTCTTTGCGATATCCCGTTTCCCAACCAATTATGATTAGCGGAGACTGCACCTAAGCTTAAGGATTTGGCGAAGAGCAACTGGCATCAGACCTCCATAATCCGTGGGAGACATCAGAATTTTCTTAAGTTAGATCATACGTTCATCATACTCGAAATATGGCGAAAGTGATATCTGATGCAAATCAATTAAAGTACACACGACGACAGCTCAAGCTATACAAAGCCATGCAAATCTCACCTTTACCGCTTTGACATAACACGCATGGGTGTATAGCTTGATCTGTCGTTGTCTAAACATAATCATAATTCATCGGTAGAAAGTTCATCTTTACACACTGCAACCGCAAAGGTTAAAGATTTACATTAGTCTTCCATTTACGATTTAGTCAAAAATGAGTAGGAAAGTTTTAGCAGCGACTCTAGCGGAACCAATAAAGATACGAATCCCACTAATAAATCTATTATCAGTCACGGAATGTTGTAAGCAGCTTACCATCAGTATCCTTAGTAAATTTACAAAATCCGTCGGTGGTGCACAGAAACCCATTGCATTTGCCCGGTTTCCCATTGACACTGTACCAGAGGCCGGCGGCGGGCCAGCGACAGTTGTCTCGCGACATGCGCCGCACTGCATATATGAGCAGCATACGAGAGAGATAGCAGTTACGCATCATTAGCACCTGAAATAGATAAATATATTACTCCTTTTTTGTTCCTTCAATATAATACGGCCTGCCTGATGGTTAACAGTCACCGTAGTCTATAGACATTGGCAAAACCTCTTCACGCATTTCTTGGAAAAACCACGGCTGGGAGCTCATTCTACTACTTGAGAGTTCTCGGAAGGAAACATCTCTGGAACTGAACAGTACGCGACCATTGCGGTTCCAGTGTGTGAGGGTGAACTCCCCTCCGTCGGCGAGCGGTGCGGTTATAAAAAGAAGCTGTCGGAGATCATATCGAACAATTCTTAGAACACGTATTTCCACGATAATCCGTTGTACAATCGGTAAAACACACAAAGGCTGGCAAAATCTCTCCTTAAACTTAATGGTTCAATATCGTCTGTAAGCTTAGGATCATCGACAATTATCACAGCTCGTCTCTGAATCGAATCACATGGTCCAAGCTGGTATCCACCTTTAGGTGGGCCCACACTGCGGTACTCCAAGCACGGTCTGACTTAAGACTTATATAACATAAGTCTTTGCCCCGCGCTGAAGTACTGCTTTGCTCTGTTGAGCACACCAAGTTTTGTGGACGCCAGCCTGACCTTGGACGGTAAAATTTATTTTATTTTTTATTTAATTATAAGGTCTACCAACATTTTTACACAATGACTTATGTCTAGGAATATTACATAATTAAACTACACATAAACAACAGCGAGTATACCTATCAATCACCTTCGATTTACCGATGATATATTAACCATGAAGGAATCGCTAGTGGGCTTGAGCACAATGCTCGAAGATCTCGACAGAGTATCCCAACGAGTTGGTCTTACAATGAAAAGGGGCAAAACGAAGGTTATGTCGAATATACATGTTGTACCTACTCCAGTTTCATTTGGGAGGGCGGTTCTCGAAATTGTTGAATATGTTTACCTACGACAAATGGCCTAGGTAGGTACGTCCAACTTCAAGAATATGTTCAGCAATGGACGCCTTTCGGCTGAAGGGATGATGACGAATGTGTAGAAATTAAACACCCAATGTAAGACAAACAGGCATGTTCATGTACACAAATGCTCTAATGCGGAAATCGAACTCGCAACCCTTAATGTTAAAGTAGTCATTGCTTAGTTCAACCACCGGGCTCATCATATATAGCCGTAAGATATTCGTGTCTCTGTAAAGAACAGATAATCAGCTGTGCAGACACTGCAATGTTAGTGGATCGTATTAAAATGGATACAGGCATTTTTCCTTATTACTTGAGCCATATAAAAAGTACCTATCTATATATTATACTCGCAACTTCACGCCAAATCCCTTGCGGTGTAGGCAGAGAGAACCGAGCGCCACGTGACTCGATCCTTACATATCTCACTCGCTTCTTTAACATTCATTGCTCTTCTCATGCACGCTCGCCGGTTTCTAGGGCTCCTGACATCACCTACTGATAGAACACAACCAATTTGGTCATGGTAGGTAAGTCTTGGCCTTCCCCGGCTCGTACATCCTTCCACTTTTGCATTGTATATCTGCTTCGACATTCTTTCATCTTGCATTCTTTCTACATGTCCGAACCAACGGAGCATGCCTCTTCTTATTTTAACACCGACGCTCTCTTTCAGACCAACTCTGTTTCTAACATCATCATTGCGAATACGGTCTACAAGGCTTACGCCACAAATTTTGCGCAGCGCTCGCATTTCGACCGCGTTTGTTCTACTTTCATGCTCTTTCTGCCATACCCAGCTCTCGCTTCCATAAGTTAGCGATGGGACCAACACTGCATTGTGTATAGCGAGTTGTGCCTTCTGGCTCAGGTTTTTACTGCCAAGAAGTTTTCCCAACGCTCCAGTCACACTATTCCCAGCACTCACCCAGCACTCGTCTTTCCACATCTGCGGTGTACCTTCCATCCCTGCTGAAAGCGCATCCAAGATATACAAACTCATCCACTTGTTCCAACACTTCATCATCAATGGTAATTCTTACATTACAATAAAAAGTATGGCGAGCATATATCAAAGAAGTGTCCTACCTGACCGCGCATGGGTGCAAAAGCGATGTCGCCACAACACAGAACGGGCTGTGCGGTTTGGTAGCACGGCGGGCGGAGTTCCCACCGGTGAAAATGTTCCGTTATAATGTTAACAATAGAACAAACTTACCTTAACCACCAACGCCCAAGATGGTTGTGGTTGGGCTGACAGCACTATTAACTCCAGACCAATAGCAGTCTTGTCCGGCAAATCCTGGGTGGTCTTGTATACGACGTCACCGACTATATCGAACAGATGGGGGCAGACGAATGTGAACCATGGGTAAGGTCCTTCTTTAGTGATCTCTACTCGTTGCTGGTCTTTGAAGACCTGTAACAATTTAGTAATAATTTAGATGGTCTTCCCATTTACACACTCGCAGGAGCACGGTAGTAATGAAGAAATTTCCACAGTCCAGCTTTACACGCCTTAGCCATGTACAGGGGAGGAGGACGCGACTTTTACACCAACGCTCGTGGGTTCGATTCTCACGCAAGACAAACATTTGTGTGCATGATCATGTCTGTATGTATTGGTCTGGGTATTTTTAAGAGAGGTAGGGCGCGTCAAAGCAACCCGTCTGGTGTAGTACCTCCACCTCACAGAAAACCGTAGCCCAATAACAACTCCCTAGAGGATTGTGTTAATGCGCGTAATTTAGATCACCAGTGAGCTCCTAAGGGGTTGCTGTGTTAGCAGCAGCGGTGGCATCGCGAGAGTGATACTTAGCGAACATAGGCTATGGTAACCTCTTTACATCAGGTGCTTGGAAGGATCCCGTCACGAGGCAAAGAGCACAAGATGTCACGAGTTTATATTATTCAAATTTACATAATATGTGCAGTGTTCCTTTTATTAGAATTTAAATTTTTTTATACACCGTTGAGAGGCATACAAGCATACAGCCTACCTGACGAGCCCTATAAACGCTTGCAACACATTAAGTATCTCTCGCGCTACACCCCCTCTGCAGCTAACACATCAACTTCTTAGGAGCTTACTGGTGACCACACTCACACGCAGGAATACAACAACCCTCTAGGAAATTGTTATTTGGCTGCCGTTTTATGTGAGGTGGCGGTACTTTCCCATATGGGCAGCCTGGATGCGCCCTACCTCTCTTGAAAACAATACTGAAATATATAACATACCTGATAAATAAAATGCAACTCCGCCCCTCTATAAACAAGGCATTTGAACAACTCATTGCATTTGGCATGAACATCTCTCACGTCTCTAGTTTGTTGCTTGACATCTAATCCAGCCAAGTCACTGCCATTGGTACATATTGAAGGCAGCAGTTGCGCAACACACAGTAAAATATTTAGTATGTCATTTAGAAGGAGAGGTGTTGTCACTTCTGTCGTATTAGACTGAAATTATAAAAAGTCAATAAGAATCTGGAATTAACAAACAGTCTTCTCTTTTATATCCAATGAATTGAATTACACATAAAAAGTATGTCAATCTACTCGTATATATATAAAAATGAATATTTGTCTGTATGTCCTCTATGGACTCCAAAACGGCTGGGCAGATTTTGATGGAATCTGGAATTAACAAACAGTCTTCTCTTTTATATACAATGAATTGAATTACACATAAAAAGTATGCCAATCTATATATATAAAAATGAATGTTTGTCTGTATGTCCTCTATGGACTCAAAAACGGCTGGGCAGATTTTGATGAAATTTTCAGTAAATATTCAGGTTAGCCCAGCAGGTGATCCTGTGAAGTTTGGTAACGATTGGATCACCCGTGCGAAGCTGGGTCGAGTAGCTAGTCTATAGATATAAAAGTCGTCAAGTGTGAGTCCGACTCGCGCACAGAGGATTCAGTAAAATGATTTGTTTTTTTTAAATCAGTATGTATGTATGTCTTCACGCCAGGTCCCTTGCGGGGTAGGCAGAAAGAACCGAGCGCCATAAAACGCGGTCCTTACACACTTCACTCGCTTCTTTCACATTCAACTTCACTTTTCATCTGAAAAGAGCAATGAGCAGGATCATGAAGATATACGAGTACATACATACAAGCACAGAATCGCTATATTAGATGAAACATATCCAAAGTCTAATATTCGATGTGAACCCGTAATATTTTAACTGAGACGATTATCTTTTTCGAGCGAGCGAATTAATATGAATGATCGCGATTGTCACAGTTTCGAATTAGTAGTGTTAACATTAAAATAATATTCTACACAACTCTATTTGAAGGGGGTTAATCTGATATTTGGTCAGTTCAACGAGCTCGGCGGCGCAGTGGTAAAACGCGCTGTTACGTCACTTTGATACCAACGCTCGTGGGTTCGATTCCCACACAGGACAAGCGCGCATGAACATGTATGTTTGTCTTGGTCTAGGTGTTTTTAAGAGAGGTAGGGCACATCAAAGCAGCCTGTCCGTGGAAGTACCTCCACCTCACAGAAAACCGCAGCCAAGCAACAAACTCCCTAGAGGGTTGGAGTGTTCCCGCGTGTGAGTGAGTTCACCTAAAAAGTTGCTGTGTTAGCAGCAGAGGGGGCCTTTTATTTATACAATCGGGAATCATACAAGTATACTACTTATACGACTCCCGATTGTATAAAAAAAAAAGTTCGATTCCCCCTGAGTTTTAATATAATTTAACATACTAAACGTTTAAATTTCTGTGTTTTTTGATTTACCTGGCAGTATCTAACTGTGAGTATCGTCAAGGTCTCGTTGAGCATCCCAGCAAATATCCTCTGGGCCATTCTGGGCGGTACTGTGTTCCACAGGTCCTTTCTACTACCTGTATAAAATAAACGAGTAAAAGCTTAAATTGACCGAGAAGATGCTAAGAGACATAACATTTTAGATTGAAAAGTTGTCTAACTGGGCAAGTAACTCCACCTCACAAAAGACCCACACCCAAATAACATACTCCCACGTGACATCATGCAAACACTTGTACAGATTCCACTTTGTGAAGTGGAATCTGTACAGTGTTCATTAACAAGATATATTTAAAACTCCACCAAACGCCAACAATCAACAGTATCAACATACTCCTACAAGTATTGTTGATTGCTTGCTCCTGAGAAGTTGCAGCGCCAGCAACTGGAGTGTCAACGCTCAGTACTATGTACAGCTAAGAGCAGAAACGAATTGCGATTGTAACCCTTATGACGAACTACATAAGAACGGTACTAAGGTCGAAGTGTAAAGCTTGAGCTGCACTTAGCTGTACTTGTGTTGCATACATTTATAGATTTCGAAATTAGACGATGTTTAAAAAAAAACGTACATATCTTTTATACTCTTTGTGGTTGACATAAGAGCCATAATTGCGAAGCAACTAACACGTAGTAACGTGGCGAATGAGCGGTCCCACCAAACAGCAATGGAACGAAATGTAGTTGTTGTTGGTCGATTGATTGTATCTCTAGGTAGTTAGGTTTTTGACGAGCTCGTTAGCCTAATGGTTAGTAACGCTTCTTTGACACCAACGCTAGTGAGTTTGTTTCCCACACAGGACAAACATTTGTGTGCGTGAACATGTCCGTTTGTTTTGGTCTGGGTGTTTTTGTAGGAGGCATCCAGCCCGTCGTGGAGGTACTTCCCACGACGGGCAGCTAGGAAAATCTCACAGAAAACCGCAGCCAAATTATAACACCCTGAAGGTTTGTTGTGTTCCTGAGAGAGAGTGAGGTCATCAGTACTTAGGAGTAGCTGTGTTCGCACTTTAGGTGGCGTCACCCGTGTGATACTTAATGTGTTGCAAGTGTTCTTAGGGTACGATAGCCGCTTTACATCAGGTGGGCCGTAACTTGTATGTCTCCTGACATTGCATATAATAAGAGTTAATATGATACTACACTAGCGCACTCTATCAAAGAACCTGTCCGTTCTGGCCTGCGGACAAGCTGGTTATGATTAGTTGATCAATAAGTTAGAGACTCGTCAACGATAGGGAGAGTTGTCGTCACTTGTCTCGCTCTCACAACCACATGCAAAATTATTTGCACCACTTTAAATAGGGCGGACTTATCTCTGTAAGAGATGTCTTCCAGCCAACCTTTATAGGTTTGGTAGGAATATACAGTGACACGTCAACGATAGAGAGGGTTGTCGTCACTTGTCTCGCTCTCACAACCACATGCAAAATTATTTGTACCACTTTTGTAGGGCGGACTTATCTCTGTAAGAGATCTCTTCCAGCCACCCGTTACAGACTTGGTAAGAATATACAGTGACACGTCAACGATAGAGAGGGTTGTCGTCACTTGTCTCGCTCTCACAACCAAATACAAAATTATTTGTACCACTTTATGTACTTATGTATTACTAACTTTTTATCTTATTACTAGTGCAATGAAGAGTTATTGTACGCAATACAATACAATGTGCAAGTGAAATGGCAATGCATTGTACTATAGTAGTAAGTTAAGCTATGAGCCAATAAAAGGCCATAACTCACCTCATCACATCAACCCTTACTCATCCCACTGCAGGGATACGGGTCTCCCTTCAACCGAAGGAGTTTAGAGCATACTCCACCACGCTGTTCAAATGCGGATTGGCGGAGGACAGTGTTTTCAAGCCGCCCGAGGGCCAGACTTAGCGTAATGACCGTTATCTATCGACAACAGCCGGGACCGACGGCTTAACGTGCCCTCCGGAGCACGGAGAAACTCGAGATAGATAACCCCATCCATACAGGCTGCGGTCGACGTTGCTTAACCTGCGTATTCGGTTAGAATGACACGCGCAACGACGCCATCGAGCTCTCTTCTCTGCCCATATATGTATTATATACTCCTATTAATCCTGTAAAGGTTGGCTGGAAGAGATCTCTTACGGAGATAAGTCCGCCTTCGTACCTATATACTGCAAGTTTGTTACTGTAACTATTATGATGTAGAAATAACAACAAAAGTCAAATTTACCATTCATATAGAGCCACCAGCCCTGCACAGAGGGCGTGCCGGCTTGGTGGACGTTTCTCATCAATCCATCGATGGGCCTACCGCCGGAGTCCTGCAGTATATACAGCGACAGCACGCGATTGTGCAAGTCCAGGACTCTTTCTGCTACTGCCTCCGACATCGTCACGTAGCGTTTGTAGCATGCCTGAAATTAGATAAGTAATCTTTGTTTATCACGAGCTGCTGCCCGCGGCTCCGCCCGCGTGGAGTCAAATAACGTAGCCTATGTGTTAATCCAGATTATAATCTATCTACGTGCCAAATTTCACTCAAATCCGTTTAGCCGTTTAAGCGTCAAAGAGCAACAAACATCCATCCATACATACAAATTTTCGCATTTATAATATTAGTAGGAGTAAGAGAAAGGATTTTTTTTATACTACGTCGGGAGGCATACAAGCATACGGGCCACCTGATGTAAAGCGGGTACCGTAGCCTATTAACGCTTGCGATATATTAAGTATCACTCGCGCGATGCCTCCTCTGCTGCTTTACACAGCAACTCCTTGGGAGCTTACTGGTGACCTCACTCACACGCAGGAACACAACAACCCTCTAGGGAGTTGTTATTTGGCTTCGGTTTTCTGTGAGGTGGAGGTACTTCCCCAGACGGGCTGCTTTGATGCGCCCTACCTCTCTTAAAGTTTACCGGTTCAGTTTAAAAGAATGTCCCCAACTAGGGAGCCACTAGTCATTTAACAATTTTATGGCCTCACTATAAAGCTGGTGAGGAAGATGACAATATGCTGGCCATACTCATTATGTATTGAGGCCAATTCCGTTAATGTAATATTAGTAGTTTGATTTCAAGCTACTCTGTTTAATTTGCTATGTCAAATTATTATTTCATTTTATTTTTGATAATAATTAAAATTGTATGTCCCACCAAATGGAAAAAACTATTGATTCTAGCTCCTTTGTACAGGTGTATGATTAATGAAATTTATGGACGAGCTCGGTGGCTCAGTCGTGAATGACGCGACTTTCACACCAACGCTCGTGGGTTCGATTCCCACACCAAACAAACATTTGTGTGCATGAACATGTCTGTTTGTCTAGGTCTGGGTGTTTGAAGAGAGGTAGGGCGCATCAAAGCAGCCCGTCTGGGGAAGTACCTCCAACTAAGAAAAAACCGCAGGCAAATAACAACTCCAACCTAGAGGGTTGTTGCTACGGTAACTGCTATACATCAGGTGGGCCGTATGCTTATATGCCTCCCGCAGTTCTATAAAAAAAACACACCTGTAACATAGCCAATCTCTCAGAAGTCCCCATATCCTCAACATGCTGGACATAACAGTACAGACTGTTCTTCAATAAGGCAGCAGCACCCAAGGTTGCTGTCAGGACTGGCAGATCGGCATGGTCCAGCGCCTCTTGAGCTAGGATGTGTAGGTGCTCTGCAAGAAGAAATTACATTTTTTTTATACAACGTCATGAGGCATACGGGCCACCTGATGGAAAATGGTTACTGTAGCCTATGATCCCTTTCAACACATTATCAACCGCACAATATTACGTCTGCTGCTAACACAGCAACTCCTTAGCAGCTTACTGGCAAACTCACTCACACGCAGGAACACAACAACCCTCTAAGGAATTGTTATTTGGCTGCGGTTTTCTGTGAGGTGGAGACACTTCCCCAGACGGGCTGCGTTGATGCGCCCTACCTCTCAAACATCCAGACCAAGACAAACAGACATGTTCATGCACACAAATGTTTGTATTGTGTGGGAATCGAACCCACGAGCGGTGGCGTGAAAGTCGCGTCATTCACCACTGAGCTACCGAGCTCGCCATGCACATGAGGGCTCACAAAATCTTTGTGTTTTATAGCGCTCAAATATCTCAGCGATTCAAACGTACTGAGCAATGGGAGAATATTTTGACTAATACCTAAGTGCCGCGAAGTTAATACGTGAAATAGCCAATAAGAGCAGCGCGTTCTACTACACCCTCGACCCGTAGCAGTGAATTGAGTATCGAGCTCGTAGGTTCTCCATAGGTTATTCCCTTCGATGCTTGGAGTACATGAAGTGTTGCTCGCACGTTGCCATCCCTGCTGCTAACACGGCAAGGCCTTAGGAGCTTACTGGTGACCTCACTCACTCGCAGGAACACAACAACTCTCCAGGGAGTCGTTATTTGGCTGCGGATTTCTGTGATGCTCTTGAATTTTGAAGACGAGCTCGGTGGCTCAGTCGTAAATGACGCATATTTGACACCAAAGCTCGTAGGTTCGATTCCCACGCAAGGCAAACATTTGTGTGCATGAACATGTCTGTTTGTCTTGGTCTGGATGTTTTAAGAGAGGTAGGGCGCATCAACGCAGCCCGTCTGGGGTAGTATCTCCACCTCACAGAAAACCGCAGCCAAATAACAACTACCTAGAGGGTTGTTGTTCCTGCGTGTGAGTGAGGTCACCAGTAAGCACCTAAGGAATTGCTGTGTATGCAGCAGACGAGGTATCTTGAGTGATACTTAATATATTACAAGCGTTAATAGGCTACGGTAACTGCTTTACATCAGGTGGGTCGTATGGTTGTATGCTTTCCGACGTTGTAAAAAAATCTAACAATTTAGTTGTGGTAGGTGAAACTTGGCTTCTCTTGGCTTCTACGTGCTTCCTTAGTTATTGATCAGTTACCTAGCAACAAATCACTGGATTTGATGGCTAGTTGAACGAACTTGTCAGGATCTGAGGTCTTGGCCACGCCATCACCTTTGTCCTCATCTTGGGCAGTAAACATTCCTGAGCCATATCTGTAACATGAATCAAATTTTATTATTAACAGCTACATATATTGTAAGTCATCATATCTATCTATTTATAACTTCACGCCAAATCCCTTCCGGTGTAGGCAGAAAGATCCGAGTGCCACGTGACCCGATCCTTCCACATCTCACTCGCTTCTTTAACAATCATTGCTCTTCTCACGTTCTTCGCGTGTCATTTGTAAGTGGTTCACTATCATCAAAATGGCCGACAATAAAAAATTGTTATATAATTGACGTGCCAGGTGTTCCTCTGGCAATGCAAGCTTTCGCATTCTCAACTGGTTAAAGTTAGAAACCTCACCTGCACTTGATGCACCTGGCTAATTAACAATTGAGGCTCTAGCGAAGTAGGGCGCATCAAATCAGTAGGGGTATACACATTGTCTCGAAACATATTCGGATCGGAATCGAAAGTTATCTGCCAAAATGTATGGAATCTGAGATGTTGACGAGCTCGGTGGCTCAGTCGTAATGACGCGACTTTGACACCAACGCTCGTGGGTTCGATTACCACACAAGACAAACATTTGTGTGCACGAACATGTCTACTTGTCTTGATCTGGATGTTTTAAAGAGAGGTAGGGCACAGCACATACTTTGACACTAACAAGGGAATCAAAATCTATAGGGTACTTCCCGTTGACCTAGAATCATGAAATTTGGTAAAAAGCAAGGTCATGTAGCACAAGTAAAAGAAAAAATCTGAAAACCGTAAATTTGTAGTTAGTTTTTTTATTGAACTTGTACTTATTTTTAGTGATAAATGATGAGAATCTAAAATCGACACCATAAAGTTGGTTATCGTTCTGTTATAAGAGTTATTTTTGTTTTGTAACGCCAAATAAGTTCTTATGTGCGTACATAATTACACACGCAACATTTTTTCACTTTTAATTATCAATCCTGGAATTATCACTATGAATAATGATAAAAAAATAAAGCATTCGTGTTTGGAAGAAAATAATAAACTGATCACTGAAATAACAGAAATATGTAAATTACTAAGAATATGTTTTTGTTAAAGTATTCTGTATCTATATGACTATCATACAAACTTAATGTTTCTTAAGTAAATAAGTAGGTATACAAATTTACAGGCAAGACAACGGTGACGAGTGCTTGCGATTCACGTTTCAAATTGCGAACATTCGCAGAGACGACCGTAGCGGCCGAGACAGAGACGACCGGAGCAGCAATAGTAGCGGCGGTATGCATCTACTAACGGTAGTGGGTGAGTACCGGCAGGCACTACTTCGCATGAACTAAACGGTAGCGGAAGCACAGAAAGTAGCTCAGATGAAATTGCCTGTAAATTTAATTAATTAGCATTAAAATTGATTTCTGAACGACAGTGCGGCCGTAGACTTACTTCCTACTCGACTTAGCATAAAAACGTGCCAAGTGCGAGTCGGACTAACACCCAAATAGCACACATAAGGGGTTCTGTACCCCAGTATAATATAGAACACTACATATTTAAAAAAAACGAGTGTGCTTTAGACCACACGACTGAAGTAAAACTTCTTTAGTTCCATAGTGTGATACAGACAATAGGCCTACACTGTGTCTTAGATATATATACGAAACTTAACTCGCTATGAGAGAAAGAGAGAAAGAAAATGTGTGCTCGCATCCCTCTCTCTTGCTCCTACAGTAATATACGAAACATAACTCTCTCTCTTTCTACCTTCACTAACTGATATCTCCCTCTCAACTTCCGTTCGCCTCGCCTGATCACACTTTTCGTAACGCTCTCGTCACCACATTCACCAGCTTACTCCCCAAGTCAAGCGTGTGTAAAGAAGCTTTACTTCAAAAAAGAAGTAAAACTAGTAAAAACTACGTTTCTTATCACAATACATGAAATACTCGCTTCATAGGCAATTTGATCTAAACTATTTTGTGTACTTCCACCACCAATTAGTTCACGCGATCTAGCATCGGCTGGCCTTTACCCACTATCCTTAGTAGATGCATGACGTTACTGTCATGGCTGCTCTGGTAGTCTCTGCCTCGGATGATGCGGTTGTTTCTGCGATTGCCGCCATCTGGAAAAGGAACCGCATGTACCCGCCACCATTGCTGCGCTGGCTGCTCCGTCGTCTCTGCAACACACACGTGTTGCACCTCTCCAAGAGACATCGTTACGCGCCGTAATAGTCGTTAGAATAACATGAACTATCTTTAATTTATAACTTTATTCCTATCATTCGTGAATGGCCACGTTAGCACCCTTTTTCTACAGGACCCTAAATATGAAGGAACAGAACAACATGCTATTTACTTGAATGCTATAACGAATTCCTCTTCTAACCAGACCACGATTTTGACAGCAGCAAAAGAAGCATTCCTTGGGAAATCCAGTCTGCCTCCCACCACTCCAGTGCAAATGATTTCGGACAATACAGTTTGATTTTTCTGAAAATAGTTTTAAAAGTTTAAGGTACAGTTAACTGGTAACTAACTGATTTCATTTATGCTCAGTATCTAAGACTTTGAGCTAGAAAAAAGTAAGGCAGACATGGGGACTGCAGGCAGACATAAGTAATAATAATATACTTTTTCTCGCCACAAAACTTGGACGACGTAGCGGTATGTTTGTTACATAAATACTTTTTTTGGAGACTGGTGCCTGTGTTGGGTTGTTAAGAAACCCAAAAAAAAAAGAGATAAATAGGATGTGTATGTGTATGTATGTGGAGTGTCGTAGCAGTAACATATATATACATCATTTAACACAATGTTAGCCCGAACTACGGCAAATCTTAAGATTTACCGACATGAGTTGATAAATGTAAGTACCTATTAATAAAAAGGGGAACAATTTTTCGGACTTATACCGTTAGAAAGAAACTGCTACATGCTCGGCTTTACCATAGGCGGTTGGTAAATTTTGGAGTTGCGATTTTGGAGTTTCTCACTATTACCGTCTAAACGCTAGCTGGATGACATCAGTCTACCCCAAACGGCAATTTTGAGGGTAATGTGGCTCCGCTGGCTATCGCAGCTCTGCCAACTATCAATAATCAACAAAGTAATTATTAATCATATTACCAATCAGTCAAATCCTTACCTATATAAAAATATTTTTATTTGGTAAGTATTTTTAATTATTAGTAACTTAATTAATTTTAAAATAATTTTAAAATAATTTTAAAATACTTCTTAAAAAAATAACAAACAATATCTTCTTAAAAAAACATAATGTCAATCAGCTTGATTAATCTAACTGAATCATTGCTTTTCTTATTATTTAGTATTTAACAAACAAAAGTAAAGACACTTTATAGTTACAAACTAGTATTCTTTATGTCTTGATTAGCACGCTTCACCGATCCTTGACTCTGGCTGTGCCTTGGCTTTCCATGTACGATTTTAACTTCCGGTCAAATAGAGCATAATCTGTCAATTACTTGATTACAAATTTCCCGACCATTATCGGAATGAAGGATGTTAGGTGCTCCAAAAGTGGAGAAAATATATGTGAAGAAATATTGAAGTAAACCTTCCAACCAAATGAATGGTGGCAAATGCTCAAAATAAACGAAGATCACAAAATTTTTCGGACTTTTACTAGTTGGATATATTAGGATTGATTTACCGTAGCTCGGGGTTTTACAGTAACATATATCTATATATAGCACGTTTCATATGTTATGTTATGTAAAAAATCTATTTACTACGTTCATATAGAAGAGAAAACTTAAAACTAATACTCATACTCATAAAATTATCCTGTACCAAAAAACACAATATAAGCACGTTGAGCGTTTTTTGTAGAAGTAAATCTATTGGTTTCGCGTCACCGACTTGTTTATGAATGAACACAACATCGACATCATAATAGTAACAGTATTTATACGTAGCTATGCGTATTCCTAGTTTTGAGGTTTCTTCACTAAAAATATTTTTTATCTCGGCTGAATAGGGAATAGAATTGTATCTAATAATAATTATTGTTTAGAATAATATACAAATATAAATTAGATAGATTTTAAATCAGTCATAATCACACTGATGCTGGCCGCTACGTTTCTAAATGAAGTTTGCAGTTAAATCAGTGGCGGCTGGTCAGTGGTGGCGCGGTGGTGAATAGTGATAACCGTCGCAGCGTAATCGTTGGTGGTTATAACAAAAAAGTTCCAAGTGCGGCAGTTAACCTACCGTTAATCTCTACTGTGTCGCCGCATAGAATATATTACAGGAGTGTAAGTTTAAGTACACTTAAGCAGAAGACGCAAAATTTCTCGAAGGCGAATATAGAGACTAGTGGTTTTTGTAACTCCTGTTGTAGGTACTGTGTGTGCTGCACTAACCGTATTACACATAATGTTTTGCATCAAGGACGGATAACTTCATATGCAGCATATTTAAGCAATAATATGGTTGTGGATGTCTTAGTAGGCACCCGTCACATCTACCTAAAGGCTTTGCTTGTAATAAGTTTATATTAATTTCCATTGATCACCAAAAACTAGACATTATTATATTCTCCTATGGTTATGTTAATAAACCAATCAAAACATGACTAATAATATCACCGAAATAATATTCAAAGAGAAAAACAAGGTTAAAAGCATCTTTAAAAACATATGATTAATCGTTCCTATCTATGGTATTAATAACAACAGATTAGAAAGAGATTGCTTTGAATATTAGGGGTTAAAGTACGAAATTGCCGATTTGTACTGAAAAATTAAAACTTGTTTTTTTCTAAGATGTAACATATTTATTTAACCAAAATATTTACCCTCATTATCTATACATTGCTGCCATCTAATCGGAAGTTTATTTATGCCTTTGCGATAGAACACTGGGGATCTAGATTCGACAAACTGTATGAAAGCATTTTGAACTGTCCCCTGGGATGAATTTTTTTTACCGTAAAAATTGTCCAAATCACGAATGGTAATCAGTTGGAGCAAGATATGGCGAGTATGGAGGATGACGTATGGTTTCTAACTGCAACTCCTGTAGAGTTATAATGGTTTCTCCCTCGATGTACTGCTTATACCCGGGACCTAGTTCCATTCGCCAGAGCCAAATTATTTGCCAGTTGGAATGGATTGTGGGAAAGGTCTAGTGCTCGAAAAGGCAGATATTATGCTTCTATCCAAACCTACATACCATCGAAACCATGGTTTTTTAAATTCCAGGACGTGAATAAGCGGGCAACATCCGTCATCTGTCTGCGAATTGGACATGCTTGCACTAATGTTTTCCTTGCAAAAATCCGGGTGAAGGACAGTTCGATGTGAGTGTGGCCTGGACGAAGGGACTCCAGACCATATCTTTTCAATTGTTGTAGGAATACACCCTCCCTGTACGACCTCCTCCCCACTTCCATCCCCCGTCCTATCAATTTTACATCCCTTCTGTCAATTATCATATCCACTCCTTGTGTATATATTTTATGTGATTATATTAACTCTAATAATATCAGGCTTTAAATTGTTTGTCCACTATAACCTACTAACCCTTTGTCCTGTACTATATGTTGTGTTTGTTCTATGTTTTAGGTAGGTCAATAGCAACAGATCGTCAGTGGTCCCATATGTTGCTCTAAAGCTAAACTTTTGTACACTCACAAGGCCATTTTGTCGAAGTTTTACCTACTAAGCATAGTCACTTACTAAGCATTCCACTTATATGTGCTATTTTTTTGATATTACGAGGGTTATTTGAAAAGTTCTTAGCTTAACATGGTTAAAGTCATTGGTTTTTTTTATAACTACCCTCATTTTGTAGTTACATTATTTAGCAACAAGTATGCACAGTTTAGTTTATTCACAGTAACTCATTGTTCGTTTACACGTGATACCGTAAGTCAAGTCAGAGCTATTTTTGAAAATGGATAAAATTGAACATCGTGCAGTGATAAAATACCTGAATTTGAAAGGTTTAACTCCAAAAGCTATACATGAAGACATGTCTGCTACTTTGGGTGAGTCCGCTCCTTCGTATGCGACTGTTAAAAACTGGGTGGTAGAGTTTAAACGTGGTCGTGAGACCATTCAAGATGAGCCCCGTAGTGGCCGGCCTTCGACTGCTTCCACTGATCAAAACAAAGAAAAAAGCTGTGATTTAATTTTATCTGATCGAAGATTGACTGTCGAGGAGATAGCTAAGACTGTAGGCATCTCATCTGAGTGAACACATCATATAATTACTACTGAACTTGGGTTCTCTAAGGTGTCTGCGCGGTGGGTACCGCGACTGCTTTCAGTGGAACAAAAACGCAACCGACTCACAACTTCTCGCGACTGTTTAGAGTTATATGAAGCTGACCCAATAGAATTTGTTGAAAGATTTATAACCATGAATGAAACCTGGGTTCACCACAATACACCCGAGACAAAAGAACAGTTGAAACAATGGAAAAGAGCAGGATCGCCCACACCAAAGAAGGCAAAGGTGGTTTTATCGGCGGGCAAAGTCATGGCATCGGTTTTTTGGGATGCAAAGGGTATAATTCTCGTGGATTATTTAAAAACGGGTGAAACAATAAACTCCGATTACTATTGCAACCTGTTGCGTCGTTTGAGAGAAGAAATCAAAGAAAAACGTCCAGGTTTATTGAGAAGAAGTCTTGTTTCATCAGGACAATGCGCGCGTTCACACCTCTGTGCAATCCATGGCAGAAATCCATCAATGTGGCTTCGAATTGTTACCTCATCCCCCATATTCACCGGATTTAGCACCGTCCGACTTTTATCTGTTCCCAAAGCTAAAAAAATTTTTAGGTGGTAAACATTTTTTTACAAATCAAGAGGTCATAGCCGCCGTGGACGCTTATTTTGAGGAGTTAGACGAAAATTTTTTAAAACGGGTATCGAAGCCTTACCGGGTCGATGGAAAAAGTGTTTTGAGCTCCGAGGAGAGTATGTTGAAAAATAAAAATAAACTCAAAATCGTGTGGTTTCATTAAGTATGTTAGGCTAAGAACTTTTCAAATGACCCAAGCAATGTCATTGGCGAGAACAGCAAGAACGCCACAAAGAAGAGATTAGATTAATGGTTTCTCGTGCAGTATAAGGTCTTGCGTTATCATAGAGCAATAATGGTGAAGATCGATTCGCGAGTCACGATGTTTCACTGCCAGTTTCGCCATGATTGTTCGAAATTCAGCACAGTAAACATCTGTTGTTATTGCTTGACTAGACCTGAGAAATCTATAGTAAATAACGCCATGAAGAGACCACCAAACAGTTACCATTACCTTTATTGGTAAGCTTTGCTTTAAGCCTTCATTTCATACTTTAACCCCTATTATTATTACACAGATGTAGAGATATTCAAAACAATAAGTAACAGTGTTTTGTTACTACTATTGCATACAGATAAAATGTCTAGTAAAGTATTGAATATGGCTCTAAATAAATATATATTGTATTCTTTGTCTGAATCTTACGAAGTCTGTGACATTGTGGTTAGTAACACTACTCCCAATGCTCCTGGCTATGATTCTCACACAGGACAAACATTTGTGTGCGTTAACATGTTTGTTTAACTTGATATGGCAATTATTAAGAAAGGTAGGGCGCATAGAAGCAGCCTGATCTGGGGAAGTAATTTCACCTCACAGAAAATCACAGCCAAATAACCCCCCCTGGAGGGTTGTTGTGTTCCTGTATGAGTGAGGTCACCAGTAAGCTCCTAAGGAGTTGCTGTAGTAACAGCAGAGGCAGCATCTTGCGAGTTACACTTAATATGTTGCAAGCATTCATAGGCTATGGTAACTGCTTTACATCAGGTGGGCACTATGCCTGTACGTCACCAGCCGTAAAAAGAAATGCTCTGTGGCTGTCTATGAGCAAGTGTGATGAAAACACAATTGCAAATTTTTCTGGTAAACGTAACAGTTACTTTTCAAGTTTATATTAACTAAACAAAGAACTGAAGAACACCGTTATTAAAATACATTTGTATAAAAAAGAAAACTCACCTGATAATATTCAAAGTCCCTTTGCAATAGTATAGGAATTCTATCCATAATATTTCCATCTTCGATGACTTCCATTTTCGATAAAAAAAAAACAAAATAAAATAAAAGAAACTATTTACTTATGAAATAAATAACAATTAAACTCTTAAACAAAACTATGTGCACAGTCGATGAACTTCACTTTCTCCTCTACAATTTTCTCTATTTCCTCTTGAAGTAGTTTATGTAACGTCACACCGTCGTGTTTGTATATCCAATAACCCCCGTTCGTTGGAACTAAATCATATCTTTTGGGCCCTGACACAGGGGAACTCAACCATATCTGCTTGTTCGGTGTTTGTCTGTTTATGACGTAAGTGCCATATGCAGAGCCTAAAAATACAGTTAGTACACCGTCCTGTAACCAAACATAATGAATGAATCAATAATTTATCAGATTAGGTCTTCTGTGAGGTGGGGGTAGTTCCCCATTTGGGCTGTTTCATGTACTCTCTTAAAGATTCGAGTCTCTCTCGCATTAGTTTAAACAATATTATCTTAACATGTTATATGATATTATATAAAGTTTCAGTGGGGTTTATTATGCACATTGTCTCGGAAAACTGTATTCAAAATGGATTCTTAACATTTTTAGTTAGATTCCATAATATTTTGAGTAAAAAATGTTTGATTCCAAATTGAATATGGTGTTTCGAGGCAGTGTATTTTTTTTTATACTAAGTCGAGAGGCATATAAGCATATGACCCATCTGATGTAAAACGCATACCGTAGCCTATTAACACTTGCGATATATTAATTATGAAATTTGCGATGAATTGCAATATATAATTTATTAAGTGTGTATATGAATTAATAGATTAGGGTATAATGTTATTAAGTAATCTTCTGTACAATTGTTTGTTATCCTAAATAAAATAAAATAAATAAATAAAAAATATCCATACTTGTGTGTGTGGGAAGCTCTTTAGGTTTACAAAACACAGTACAGAAAGAGATTGTGATTGTTATGCAGGGAAGAACCCGCAAAGCTGGCAACTTTCCAATAGTAATTTCCAAAGATAAAAATACTTTTCTAACTGTGAAGGTGGAAGTCCAGTGAATATGTGTTTAAATTTTAGTGTATAAGAAATGTCATGTATTTCTTTTGGGCTATCATTCAATGATAAAAAACATAAAAGATTAAAAGTAATTAATGAATAAATAAAATAATTTATTTACTAAGATATTTCAGAATAACCAGAACCAGATGGAGGACCAGAACTTTTTTACAATGGTTAATCAATTTAGTCTCCAATAATGTACCATGACATAAAAGTATCACCTTTTTTGCATGAACTGTTTTTATTTAAAAATAAATTGCCTGCTCCACATAATAAGTTATTTGAATGTTACTTTTCAATCATACTACTTTAGGACATTGATATAGTCTAAAACTAAATGGAATCTTTACAATAGAACACTTATTCTAACCTGTTTATGTTACAGTAATGGTCCCATACAACTTTTTGATTAAGCAATGAACCCCAGGTGCCCATCGCATCTCATCACCTTTGAGTTGTGTCAGTGACCATCGAGAACTGTTATCCAGTGCTCGATGGTCACTGACCCAACTCAAGTCAGTTCTGGTGCAAATGCACTATAAAGCTTGCAGTAAAAACTATCTCCCTCTATGAAGATTTCTAGTTTCGAAGTAACATAGAATTATATATATAGCTTCTTGATAATTAGTTACAACTTTTTAATTATGATTGATTTGGTATAATAAATAAATAAATAACATTTTTATTGATGAAAAATTTTACATAAAATCTGAATGATTCCGTCCCACACTAGACTATACATGTCCTGTGGGCAACTTTACAAATTATTTATGTGAAAATATTTAAACTTTCATTTCGTTTCATATGAAAAACTAGCTTAGCATTCCATATTCTATAGTTACCGTTCAACATGGCTGAACAGTAACAGAGCGTTATAGAATGCTTACAACATTTACATACAGTAATGTAAATAATGTTGTTTTAGCTTCTATAGATGTAGGGCATCAATATAATATTTATGTCCCTAAATCTCACTGCTACAGGTTATTACATATATTAAAGACTATTATTAACCCATTGCCTTATTCCCCATCGAAGTATAAAACATTAAAAATTCATTATGCCCTTACAAAAAGCTATATTTGAAGATTGTTACATAATAATATATAGAGCCTGTAGTAGGTAGATAGAGAATAATATGGAATGTATAATAAATACACCTTTACACTTTTGTTGTAGTTAACATTGATAAGAAAAAGTTAATATTATTGAGCCATAGACACTACGTAGTGTAGAAATAATTTATTACGACAAGAACCATAATAGAATTATTTCATAGACTTTATGCCTAAATTATGTGTAGTAAATACGGGGAGTATGTATCAAGAGATATATGGGGACTGAGAGAATGTGATCAAAACGGAATAAAGCAATGGTATCTTGTGGCCAAAAACTTTTTACAAATAATGTTAATAAATTTTCTTGTATAGCGTAGGGAGTATTTCACTTACACTGTATGTAACATCAGCGCCTTTGAGATTCGGAGCTTGTTCTACTAATTCTTCAAAATAATCACACAGGGATTCTAGTGTCTCGTTGCAAATTTCTTCAAAAACAGCTTGATCTACCACCTCAGGGTTATCAGGCGAACTCGAACTTGAAGAAAATTGACGAATAATGGGTTCGTAACTCTTTTTAAATTTTGTAATAACGCCATGTTGGCGTACTATAACATTTGGACAAATATTGATTTGTTTTCGCGCCAGCCACCGGCTGGTACGTAGAATATTCCTTAACATTTTGATGAAAAATAAACTTAAATGGGTTTCTTTTATTGTTGACAAGTTTACTTGACAACCAGCGCGACCACTTGTTCGCTGGAGAAACTACCGAAAACACTGTTAAAATCTACTAATAGTACTAATTAAAATCTACTTAAATTAATTTCAGCGCCGTTAGAGCCCATAAAATTACATATTTTATTATTAATACAGTTAAATAAAACATATTTAGAAACAGACCATCTACATTTTATTGCATACTTTTATTAATCTTTACATAGTGGTACGTTTCTTTCTTTGTACCTATAATTTTTATTGTACCACAAGAAAAAATACAGATAAAATAATTGTTTGTACATTGGTGGACTTATCCCATCCGGGATCTCTTCCAGTCAACCATAGAATACCTGAGAGGAAATGTCAAATAAATGTAGGTATGAGCACAAAGTCATTCACACTATACTAGTAAATAACAGCAAGCTGTGTAGGCAGTTTTTAAATTTAAAAAATATTTCAATATTTTATTTTTAATTTTTTAATTTTTTTAAAATATATGGAACCCTGTACGACATCTAGCGACGAGTGCTCTTACCTTTTCTGTTGATGGGAGTGCAGTGCAGACTCTGCACTGCAGAGTGGCCGGCCATACGTTTTCCCATGTGTTTTTTTTTCTAATTGGAACGATTTTGGACCGTTCTTCCTCACCAACGAACATTTAAATTTCAAATTAAAGGATACAAAACTACAATATGTTAGCTATTAGTGTGTCGATTTTGGAGTTTCTCACTATTACCGTCTAAACGCTAGCTGGATGACATCAGTCTACCCCAAACGGCAATTTTGAGGGTAATGTGGCTCCGCTGGCTATCGCAGCTCTGCCAATTAATAAACAAACAAATTAAAATATGTTACACATATAGATAAAGCGCAAACATTTATAATTATTATACATACAAATACTGGCATATCCATCTTCATATAATACCACTACAAATACATATCAGATACTTGGAGACAATTAGATCAATATTCAGATGCATCAAACTAGAGGTTAAACAATTTAAACTTAAAAGATTGGACAGACTGGACCATTTTCACATCAACTGAAAGTGAATTCCAAAGATGTTCCGCCTGCACAGGAAAAGATTTCACTTAGGAATGACAATTGTATATAGGAATATTCAATATCAGATTTTTATTAGGACGTAAACGATCATCCCGTACACAGAACTCGAATCTCTCCGAGAGGTAATTTGGAGCTGAGGGATTAAATAGAACTTAAAAAAAGCAACGTGAGAATGTGCATATTTCTGCGATGTTTGATAGGTTGTAAATTTTGTTTGTGACGAAATTCAGTTATGTGATCAAACTTTCGCACACCGAAGACATATCTGATGCACATATATTGAATGCGTTCTAATTTATAAAATAGGTCTTCAGTAGGATTTAAATATGCAATATCCGCATAGTCAACGATACGGAGAAGAAGGGAGCGTACAAGCAAAGCTTTTGTACCCAGAGGAAGAAAATACTGGAGGCGTTTTAATGAGTGGAGCGATGCAATAATTTTACGACTGACTTCACCGATTTGAGGGGCCCAGGATAGATTTTAGTCTATGGTAATGCCTAAATTCAAAACAGGGGGTGCCAAAGGAATGATGTTACCATCAAGGACTATATTTGGGCATACCACGCTTTGAAACTTTGATAATAATATGTAGTATGGACTGCCTATACCCGAAATATAACCCGTAATCCTTGATCCACTTACCAATGACGGATAGGTCGTTATTGATATTATCAATAGCCGAATGAATGTCATCAAGTAAAGCAGATGCATGAGTTTGAAGATCATCGGCATAAAAGTGACAATAAGAAGAAAGAGATGTTACAATGCATTTGATGAAGAAAGATAACAGAATAGGTGAATGCACTCCCCCTTGAGGAACACCAGCCTTGAGTTCACACCAATCGGACTCAGAGTCTTCAGGTTCTGTCAACTGCTCCCGGTTGGAAAGGTAAAACATTAAACATAAATGAGCAGTGGTTGATGGATTAAGAGTGCGTAACTTACCAAGCAATATATCAATGTCAACTGTTAAAGGCATTCGTCATTCGTCGTAAAACAAGGATTGTTACTTTTTATTATCTATATTGCTCTATCTACTACCTATCTACCTGTCCTGTCCAAGGTATTGGAGCACTTTGTGCATCAACGACTGGCTAATTATTTGCGAAGGCATAACCTACTGAGTGAGCATCAGTCAAGGTTTCGAGCTGGGCATAGTACTGTATCAGCACTGGTGAAAATCACTGATGACGTAAGAGGCAATAAATAATAATAATAAATATTGTCAGACAAATTACACAGCGCCATCTAGCCCCAAGGTAAGCGAAGCTTGTGTTATGGGTACTAGACAACTGATAAACATACGTAAATACATTTTTTTTTTTGTAAATACATACTTATTATACATAGAAAATACCCAGACCAAGACAAACAGACATGTTCATGCACACAAATGTTTGTACTGTGTGGGAATCAAACCCACGGGGGTTGGTGTCAAAGTAGCGTAACAGCGCGTTCCACCACCGCGCCACCGAGCTGGTCCAAAAGCGTCGTCTTTGTTTTAATTAGTCCATGTCTTTGCTATTTGATGTCCGTATTTTTAGTGTAATAGTCTGTAAAATATGACAACGCAATAGAACTTCCTTTTAAAATGACAAAGGTATGGCATAGTTAAACTCGAAACTATGTAATGATTTAAGTACTTAGACAAAGCCGATCGATCTACAAAGGTTTTTACATCTTATCTTTTGATTAAAACAAAATAACAAAGATACATAACGTTCTTACATTAGGTACTCAAACAATGGTTCGGATACTACCACAGATACATTGCTCATACAAACGAAAGTTAATATTACACGCTAAAGGAGAAAGACATAATTACGCAACAGGTGGCGCTTAAGCAAGACGAAGTATCGCTACTGTGAAACAATACGCCGCCGCGCCGCTGTGCCATGACGACTGTGCATGGCCGTGCAACTTAGCTCATTCGTCGCACACTTACGTATCATATACTTCTGTCTCGTTTTGCAAAATGGCCAACAAAATAAATCTAATTCAAACATATTTAATACGAAAAATGTTCTTACGAATGAAAAGTGTGATTTGTTTTCAGGAACACCGGTCCTATATGAAATCTATATGTTTGTCTGTGTGTTTGTTTGTCGCTTTTTTTCGAATATTCGAATTTTGACTTCAGATTCGGATTCAGCATAAAAAAGTAGAATAGGAATGTTCAGGAACACCGTTCCTATCTCTTAAGAAAAATGGTCAAAATGGCCGACAAATGAAAAAAAATTGAATTGTTATATAATTGACGAGCCAGGTGTTCCTCTGGCAATGCAAGCTTGCGCATTCTCAACTGGTTCTTTTTAAATTATTTGTACAACCTTTAAAAGCACACGAAGGCATTGTGGTACCTTTATTCCTCCGAAAATCACATAGTGAAGCGAATGTTACTCGGATTGCGACTATGTTAAAGTAGGGAATGTAGGCCTAATTTAAGAGATCCATGCGCTAGAGGCTAGTCACGTATCTTCGTTATTTTGTTTTAATCAAAGAACTTATCTGATATTTTACGCACATTATTGTACTGTAATTTATTGTACAATGCCATTATAAATAAAAAGAAATATTAATTTACTATTACAAACGCAAATAAATTTCTCAGTAAATTCAAATAGTTGTTTATTACCATACCATTATTCATACATATATCTAAGTGAAACGGAGTGTATTTGTGTATGCTATATTTTAGTCTTCATGGAACTTCGTAAATGGAATGCATATCACAAACCTTTTTCTTAAATAGCATATTTTTCACGAAATTTGACACTACTAAAATTTACCGTTCCCTAGGAATTAAATCTAAAAATAAATTATAATTTACTAAAATGGTAATAGTGATAATGTTTGCAACTTCAGTCACTAGCGGCGGTACTAGTTGGAAGTGACATTGCGACGGACGACGTCGCCATCTGTAGGGACGCCCCGTAGAGCGATGTGGTAAGCCGTGCGTACGTGTGCACGCAATGCGTACGTGTGACAGTGCGCTAACTAAGCAAAAGCGAAATATGTCCACATGTGAGTTATGTCATATTTGTTGACAATAATGCAGATTAGTACACACGACGCGCGGCAGATTAAGCTACTAAGAGATTATCCATGTGTGGTGACATTTGGCCTATGGCTGCCGTTGTTTGCCTGTCTATACCTTATTTTTATGATCTTACTTACTGTACTTTGGTCTAGTTGTATTCTGTTTAATCCCACAAGACCTTTTTTGTTTTCGGTTTTTTCTTTTTACTATAAATGGATCATTGAGCGGAACCTGGGCTCCGAAGCGAAAGCGTAAGGCGCGAGCGAAATTAACGCTCGGATGATCGTGTTGATGATGGATCATTACAATTATATATAGATTTAGATTGAGGATTCATTCTTTGGTTTGAGGCAAATTTTCATAGTTGTCTTCTTTTTCTGGTTTTGGTAGCATATACGCATTTTGCGGAGGTAATAACCATAAATTTTTCTGATAGGCTGGTGACAAAATCGATATGGACGGTTGTGGTATTCTCGGAATAGGCAGTAAAGAATTGTACTGACACCAATGTCGGTTAATATACAGTATGCGGCGGTCTCCTTGTTCTTTAAGAGGTCTGAAATTTTGTAAGTTTGGTTCATCCCACGAGTTCCATAGTTTTCGGAACTGTTTCATCTGAAAATAAAAGACAGAAAATTGATTCATACCTAGCAAAGGAAGTAAACAAAACACATTGTAATGTAATGTAACCAAACAATGAATTTCATACCAAATAAATATACTCGTAAGTTTGGTTAAATATTTATAACGCGACATATAAACTGATGAATGGCTATAATTTTTAAATTAAATGTTATCTATTATACACTGTCTATCTTATAATTAAACTTTTGACAGGCAATCATTTTAACCCTAGAACCCTAATGGGACTATTGGCGGACCTCATAGCATTTTGTTTTTGAAATAATTCGATTGGGTTTGAAGTTGCATATTTGAGTATCCATGTATTTTACTTTTGTGTCATTTGCTACTTATTGGTTAGTCACGCGGCGATAGTCGTCTTGTGTGGACGTATGTACGAGGGTGCTGTAGAGGAACCAGTATAGGAACAAGGTAAGGATTTATTTTATTTTTTTAGTATTATAATATTTGTTTTATTTACGATATATAAATATTTATTCCTTTTTGTTTAGCTATTTAGTCACTATGAGTTAACCTTTAAAATTACTTACAAAATGTGTGTTGTAGTAATGTGTTTTTAGAATGAATTGTTTATTTTACTGTTTGTAGATGGCGGCCAACTTTGAGGAGGGATATAAAAGAAACTATATATTTAATTTTAAAAAACCACTGGCAAATGATGCCCCTGTTCCTGAACATCACACTCAGGGACGCTGTGGTTTCTATCCAAGAAACAGAGTCCGAAATAGCAAGACCCGATGCAATAAGTGTAAAGTGCCAATTTGCTTGAAACACCAAGTAAAAATTTGCCAAAGGTGCTTAAATTAATTGTATAAGATTGATTTGTGTTGCCAAATATCCAATTAAAAATAATAATAAAAATGTTATAGTGCAAAAGAAGCATGTGGATGCGCAAAGAGGCACAAAACATTGAAAGGAGATGCCTGGTGGGAATTGAATCCTCCGTAGCAAGAAAGAGGAAAGCGTGGCTGGATTATGTATCATCTTTGCCCTTAAATGAAAGTATGAGAGAGAAGAAGAAAGAAATGTACCGTCTATGCAAGAATGAAACCAAGGCTTTAGTGAAAGAGAAGCGTGAAATACAAATTATTAATGAGGAAGAGAGGCTGACGAAAAACTTCGACGCAAATACCAAACTCTTTTGGAGAGAGGTAAAGAAATCTCGGGGTAGTTCGTCGGCATCCAGTATGAACAAGATTAAGTCTAAAGCTGGTATCATTCTTGCAAACACTCAGGAAGTGTTAGAACGTTGGAGTGAATATTTTGAAGAAATGAATGAATATGCCTCGGACACTGGCAATGAGAGTGAGTCTGATGCTCACTCCACGTTGACGGCGTCCGATGAAGGTATAACTATGAGATGAGATAGAGATAGAATGGTCGATACGAAGTTTGAAAAATGGAAAGTCTGCGGGAATTGATATGATCACAGTTGAGATGATCAAACTAGGTGGCACTTACGTCCAGGACGCCTTCTGGTACTTATGCAACCTATGCTGGAGAACTGGAAGGGTCCCAAAGGACTGGGGACGCGCAGTCATCGTACCCTTGTATAAAGGCAAGGGATCACGCATGGACTGCGCCAGCTATAGGGCCATCAGTTTGATCAGCTTAGCAGCAAAAGTATATGGAAAGATAATTGAAAGGAGAATGAGGGTGAAATCTGACGAAATGCTGTGGGAGGCACAGGGAGTGTTCCGAAATGGAAGAGGATGTACGGATCAAGTTTTCTCGCTCCGCAATATCGTAGAGAAGCATCTGACCACAGACCAGAAGGTTTTCTGAAATTTTGTGGATCTTGAGAAGGCATTTGATAGGGTTGTGCGAAAGGAACTGTGGTGCATATTGCCGAGATATGGGATTAACGGCTCACTGCTGCGTGCTGTGCAGTCCACCTACAAGGATTGCTCAGCATGTGTGCGAATAGATGGCAACATGTCACTTTGGTTTGATGTCAAAATTGGTGTCAAACAGGGTTGCCTGTTGTCTGCTAGGCTGTTTACTCTGTATCTCGATAGTTGTCTACAGAGAATAAGATCGACGAATGTAGGATTACGTATGGGTGACCTAGTGGTGAACTGTCTGCTGTATGCAGATGATGCCGTCCTATTAGCAGAAACACCCCATCTGAGCTGCAAACACTAGTCACAATAATGAAAGACGAATGTATGAAGGAAGGCTTACTAGTGATTGCAAAGAAAACAAAGATATTTAAAAGAGAAGAAACTAGAACCAATGTAAGGATTACGGTAGATGATGAAGTGTTGGAACAAGTGGATAAGTTTGTATATCTTGGATGCGCTTTCAGCAGGGATGGAAGGTACACCGCAGATGTGGAAAGGCGAGTGAGTGCTGGGAATAGTGTGAATGGAGCGTTGGGAAAACTTCTTGGTAGTAAAAGCCTGAGCCAGAAGGCGCAGCTGGCTATATACAATGCAGTGCTGGTCCCAACGCTTACTTATGGAAGCGAGAGTTGGGTATGGCAGGGGGAGCATGAAAGTAGGATAAACGCGGTTGAAATGCGAGCGTTGCGCAAAATTTGTGGCGTAACGCTTGTAGACCGTATTCGCAATGATGAGGTTAGAAGTAGAGTTGATCTGAAAGAGAGCGTCGGTGTTAAAAAAAAGAAGAGGCATGCTCCGTTGGTTCGGACATGTAGAAATAATGCAGGATGAAAGAATAACGAAGCAGATATACAATGCAAAAGTGGGAGGATGTAGGCGCCGAGAAAGGCCAAGACTTACCTACCATGATCAAATTGGTCGTGTTCTATCAGATGGTGATGTCAGGAGCCCTAGAGACCGGCGAGCGTGCATGAAAAGAGCAATGAATGTTAAAGAAGCGAGTGAGGTATGTAAGGATCGAGTCGCGTGGCGCTCGGTCATCTCTGCCTACCCCGTAAGGGATTTGGCGTGAAGTTATAGATAGATAGAATAAATATGTTCCAAAATATGCTTTTGTTTTATAAATATATTTGACTTTATCGGTAGGGGTGCTCCAGACTCCCAGTGTAGGAATAGATAGGGGGCAGGATAGTGTAGGGTTCTAGGGTTAACGAGTCAGAAAGGTACAGGTAACTATCAAGTGTTGCGTATCTTTCAAATCCGAAAGGGATAGAATGATCTGTCAACTGTAGCTTAATAAAATAGACGCCGTATAGTTTAATAACTCAGATATTAAATTAGAATCAAGTTATCCACAGAGACAACTTATTTGAACTTCACATGTAGAAAAATGGTAGCAGACACATGCCAATGTTTAATTATTTTTCACACCTATTTATTATTTACGTATTTTTTTCATATGTATTGTAAAGCCAAACAGAAATATTCATGCACACAAATTTTTGTTCTGCGTGGGAATCGACTCGAACTCACGAACGTTGGTGTTAAATTCGCGTCATTCACGACTGCGCCACCGAGCTCGTCAATAGTTCTACGCTATACATTGTTGTGGAGGTAGGTGCTTTAGATGGTACGCTAAATACGGGTAATGTTTAATTGAATTGGTATAGGGACTACTCCCTCACACTGTTTGATTTGAGATTGCTGGAGGCTCTGAATGACACCTCTGCAGCCGTAAACCAGGAACGCCATTAACTTAAGAGGGCGTTTAAAGCTAAGTGGCGCCCTCTATTTGCTTTTATTAATAACGGTGAATTTAAAACCAATTCAAAAAAATTACGCTCAATACTGGCACTGTACAGCCATATGTTTTTTGAAACATATTATGTGGTTACAAGTAACAAAAATTTTAATTATTGGTTATTGTGGTCACTATATGTTCGGAATATATCTTTTTCAGAAGATTTTTTTTCAATTAGGCTGAATTAAAGCTGCCGCAAGAATTTTTTTATTGCGTATTTTGGCTATTAATACTTTGTTCTGACTTCTTTCTAAACGTACTAACGTACTAAAACAATTTATAACCCCGTTACCGTTCTGTTATTATGTATGGCTATTATAAGATAATCTAATCTACAAATCAAATTTAACAAGGTCACATACGCAGACTAAGCGGACATTGCAAGAATCAAAGTACCTATACATAATAACAACAACAATTATATCTTGACAAAGCGTTCTTGGCATCAAGTTTAATTGCGGTTGTACGTAAACCACGCGTTCATCGGCTACAGTTAATCTGTAGTTTTGAGCTTATTTATGTAGAGCGCGTTAGAGTTTAGAAGACATATTAATCTGTTGTACGTAGGTAATTTGAAAATCCTATAGGTACACCTAAGAGCAGATCACGCTAAACAGTCGAAGAGCGATTGTAACTCTTATCACGAACGGCATAGGTATGGTAGAAACGTCAAAGTGTTAAGCTTGAGCTGCGCATAGCTGTACTACGGCAATATGCAAATGTGCAGCATGATGAAGAATACGTCAAAACATTATACGAAAACTTGTATTCCTGTAGTACGATGAGTTGAGAGACGAGTTTAGGTTGATCCAATATAGGTCTGATTTTCTCTCTGGGTTATGGAGGTAAAATCAAAATCAGTATCTTCGCCATATTATTAGGCAGCGAACTCCGCCAATTCTTATGCATTAGAATATAAGGCTAGGAAGAAGAAAAAGACAAGACAAGTATGGACTGATGTGGTACAGTTAATGTTAACTTCAATGTAGGCACAAAAATAATTTCTCATTGTTTCGTTAATAAGTCCATCGAGTGGAAGTACTGTAAAGTAAGATTTTAATTTTAAAATATTTTTTTTTGTTGGGTTTATTAGCATAGTAGGTACTTTCTGTTGTCTCCACTTCACTCACTTCATGGTGTTGATTCATATTATTAATTTGGACTGCAAACAATAAACTCAAGCTTTTGTTCTTGTTCTGAATTATCTTCCTGAATGAACATATCTCGTGATGATGATTCACGTGACGATTGTATAGTCTTAGCTTTCCTTAAGGAATTCAATATTTCTATTTTTGCATAATGCTTCTGTTCGTCATTGAGTTTACGTAACATTGGCACTAGCATTTTTGAAAAATTTATATCTTCGTCATATTCTTCTATTTCATTATTTTCCTTAAATCTTTTGAGAATGCGGTAGTGAAAATCACTAAAATCATTTTCGCTGTGTTGAGAAGATTTTCTTCTAGATGTAGGTTGTTCAATATGCGTAGAAATGTTTACGTTTTCAACGTTGGATGATGTAGCTTTTTCCAATATTGAGGTATTTGTTTTACATACAGTACTATTTTGAGATGTTTGCTTCGATGCTGTCAAAAATGAAAGCGAATTAAAATATACATATTTTCTTTTCTTTTTCTTAGACTTAGCATGTGCGTTATTTCTCTGGGCATTTAATTCCTTCACAAAATAGTCCCTCATGTTCCTCCATTTTTTTCGTATAAACTCTTCTGTAACAAACAAAATTTGTAGATTACTAAAAAACAAATAATTGAAAATGAAACTCACACAAAACAAACATATACAAAACATATATTTATCGTATGGTACTTGACTAACAACAGAATTCCTTGGCAAAAACATAAATCTCAAAAAATATTTTTAAAATATAGCTCGTTTTTTATTAGTATATACATATACTAATATAATATATATATAGTGCCGGAACTTTAATAGATGTGATTTGTTGAACATAGTTTGATGTTCCTCTAAATTCTGAGTTCCTCTGCGACCATCAATACGGTTTCCGCCATGGTCACTCAACTGGTGATCTTCTAGTGTATTTTACACACCGCTGGGCTTTGGCGATAGAGAGTCAAGGTGAGGCATAGGCTGTCAGCCTAGATATGGCGAAAGCATTCGATCGGGTCTGGCACCAGGATCTTCTGTCGAAGTTACCACCATACGGGCTACCCGAGGGTTTGTGCAAATGGGTCGCCAGCTTTTTATCCAACAGATCCATAAAAGCCGTGATTGACGGGGGATGCTCCGATAGTATGGATATTAATGCTGGCTTTCCTCAGGGTTCTGTACTGCCTCCGACTCTGTTTCTACAGCATATCAATGATATGTTGTCAATTGATGGTATTAATTGTTATGCGGACGACAGCACCGGGAACATTCATTATACGGGTCGTGCAAACATCCTTCGTTCCCTTGCGGAGGAAAGCCGCGATAAACTTGTGTCTGAAATGGATGGCACTTTGGCTAAAGTATCTGACTGGCTTAACTTGGTCGAATTCAACCCCAAGAAGACACAAGTTTGCGCGTTTACCGCTAAGAAAACTTCATTTGCTGTGGTTCCTATATTCCAGAACACACCTCTTACCATCACAAAAAGTATTAGGATGCTTGGCGTCGAGATCTCCAGTGAAGTGCAATATCGAAATCACCTGGAGGAGAAGGTCAAGCTGGCGTCCAAAAAACTGGTGTGCTCAACAGAGCAAAGCAGCACTTCAGTACGGGGCAAATACTTATCTATATATATATAAAAGGAGAAGCTGACTGATTGACATATCAACGCAGGGCCTAAACTATAAGGAATTGAATTGAAATTTTGCACAGGGATTCCTTTTATAACGTAGGGGAGCACTAAGAAAGGACATTTGAAAATTCATCCCCTAAGGAGGTAAAACGGGGGTGCAAATGAAGTATGAAACTTTGCCGTTTTTGGAGTTATTCGAATGAAATTCAGCATGAAGGTTCTTTATTGGAAGGCATTAAACATGAGTAAATTTTTTTTTCAAAATTCATCCCTTAGGGGGTTAAACGGGGGCGCAAAGTTAGCATGAAACTTTGCCGTTTTTGAAGTTATTCGGATGCAATTCAGCATGAAGGTTCTTTATTGAAAGGCATGAAACACGAGTAAACTTATTTCTCAAAAATCATCCCTTAAGGGAAAAACGGGGATGCAAAGTTAGTATGAAACTTTACGTTTTTGAAGTTATTCGATTGAAATTCAATATTAAGGTGTTTCATTGAAAGTCATGAACCAAATGTAAAAGTAATTTCAGCGTTTTCAAAAATTCCACCCGTTAAAGTGTGTAATGGGGGGTCAAAAGTATTTCTTGAACCAAAAGTTGAATTGTTAAGAAATTGTTTTTATTTAAAATGAGTTGCTTTAGACTTTGTAAGTATACTCTCAATCAAGAAATCAATAAAGTAATTTCAGCGTTTTTCAAAATTCCACCTTTAGGGGGCTGAAAAGGGGGTTAACAGTCTGTATGGAGCGGAATTTTTTTTTGAAGTTAGTGACTTCCAGTTCCAGAGTCCAAAAAAAGTAATTTCAGCGTTTTCAAAAATTCCACTCCTTACAGGGTGTAATGGGGGTCAAAATATTTCTTGAAGTAAAAGTTGAATTGTTAAGAAATTGTCTTAGGTTTTCGCGATTGTTACACATTGAAATTAAGTCTTCCTGCGACCACGGACGCTGCAAAGCGTTCGAAACGTCATGTTCAACAAAATAAATAAAACACGCGATACTTCCGTTAAAACAGTACACAGTGTACAGTTATGTGTTTAAAATAGGCAATGTTGTGTATTTACGAGAGAGAGGTGCTTTGAGTGTATTCAGTTCATATCAAATAGTTAATGAAAACCGAACAGATCGTGACATATCTTCATTACTACACAAATACGATTATTTGGTACTTTTACTAACTATATAATGCGGACTGTACCAAAAAATAAGAAGTAAAATAAAAATAAGTAAAACTGTCGAAATTCCAAAAACTACGCGTGCGAAGCCACGGGTATAAGCTAGTGTTATATAAGTCTCAAGTCAGACCGCACTTGCAGTACTGCAGTCACCTTTGGGCGGGGGCACCTGGATACCAGCTTGGACCATGTGATTCGATTCAGAGGCGGGCTGTGAGAATTGTCGTCAATTCTAAGCTTACACACGGTACTGAACCCTTAAGTTTAAGAAGAGATTTTGCCTTACTTTGTGTGTTTTACCGATTGTACAATGGGTTGTGCTCTGACGAACTGTTCAAAATGATGCCGACAGCTACTTTTTATAACCGCACTACTCGCCGACGGCGGGGAGTTCACCCTCACACACTGGAACCGCAATGGTCGCGTACTGTGCGGTTTTAGAAAAGTTTTCTTCCGAGAACTCTCAAGCTGTGGTTTCTCCATGGGCCTACAGCATGGAATTCTTCAAGAAATGCGTGAAGAGGTTTTTAGAGGGTCGGCAACGCATGAGTGTCACCCCTGGTTTTGCAAATGTCCATAGGCTACGGTGACTGTTTACCATCAGGCAGGCCGTATGCTTGATTGCCACCTTAGTGGTTTAAAAAAGAGAATTATGTGACACATCCTAAAGAAGCGAGTGAAGTGTGTAAGGACAGCGTCTTATGGCGCTCGGTTCTCTTTGCCTACCCCGCAGGGACCTGGCGTGAAGATATACATACATACATACACGCAGAAACGCATGAAATTTAATGGAATTTGTCCGAAATAAATATAAAATTAAAAGAATACTGAATTTTAGATTACACAGCCCTCTATTGTAGATTAATGCAATTTGTTTTGCTTGTGATGCGCTGTTCAAAAACAAAGATGGCGCAACTATCTGCTTCGGAATTGTATATTTCTAGCTTTATCGCGTGTTGCAAGCAAACATTTTTGTCTCCTCTACGCTATTAGATATAATAAAAAAACTTTTATTAAAATATTCCTACATATATTTCCAGTTGCGGTGACTTTACAACTTTTGTTGTTTGTTTCTAATTGTTTATAAATATAAATACGTAATTTATGTAAAACTAGTTCGGTAAATAAAATATTGTGTGTGATGTCAATTAATATACCTACTTATATATACATATAACATATATATATATATATATATATATATATATATATGTATATATATACAAATTATTTATATAAATAATTTGATTAGATAAGTAGGCACTAGTATCTACTATCTAAAACTTAATGTTATAATTTTTTATATAAATATTTATTGCTTATCTAACTACATAATAACTAGTAGGTACCTTTCTATAGGAACATGCAGAAACACCTGTACGTAATCAAAAACCTACTTACCATGGTTTTTCTTTTCGTGTTGCAACAAACCAGTCCAGTTTGGCACAACATTTTGTGCAACCTCAGTCCAAAGTTGTGCAATGACATTTCTATCTCTAGATTCTTGTAACTGTTTATTCCAAATAGGTGGACGTTTTTTTATCTCACGTATGATCTTCTCTTTGCTGTACCCAGAAAGTCCTTCTGAAAGTTCCGAATCCGATGAAGAAGACATGGTTAACGTTTCACATAAATTTCGCGCGTAATTATTCACGCGTGCGCTCTATATCGGGGTCAAGCCCGCACTCGCGTCTCACTGCGGTTTTCCGGTGCGGTTTTTTTCCATAGGCGCCACGTTCAATAATGTATGAGAGACTATATTGTACAGTCGTGCATCGTGCAGTATTCGATAGTAGATATTCGTATAAATACGAATGGAAAAACCTACACAAAAATAAAACATGACGCCGTCAGCTGTGGCACTTTATAGCGTGGAAAATTACGTAATCGCAGCAACTGGTTCGAGATATATCTATGTAACGCAAATGTTAGGGCATTAATCACAAATACATTGTGCACAAAACCAAAAGAAGGCTCATGTATGAGGTCGAGTAGGGTCGAGTACTTGCTATCTGGAAAGATTTTGAGTGAGTTCAATAAAAGTTAGATACCTACCTACTGTAATACTGTACCATTTATTGTAAATACCACATCAAACCTTACTCATCCCACTGCAAGGATACGGGTCTCCCTTCAACTGAAGGGGTTTAGAGTACACTCCCACTGCCGCTGCTCGAATGCGGATTGGCGGAGGCCAGTGTTTTCAAACCGCCCGAGGGCCACTGACTTAGCTTAACGACTGTCATCTGTCGACAACAGCCGGGACAAACGGCTTAACGTGCCCTCCGAAGTACGGAGAAACTCGAGATAGAAAACCCATCCATAGACAGGCTGCGATCGACATTGCTTAATGCGTGTTCGGTTAGAAAGACACGTGCAATGATGCCATCGAGCTTTTTTTTAATATTGTCGGGCAAATTACACAGCGCCATCTAGCCCCAAAGTAAGCGAAGCTTGTGTTATGGGTACTAGACAAGTGATAAACATACGTAAATACATTTTTTTTTTATAAATACATACTTATTATACATAGAAAATACCCAGACCAAGACAAACAGACATGTTCATGCACACAAATGTTTGTACTGTGTGGGAATCGAACCCACAAGCGTTGGTGTCAAAGTAGCGTAAGAGCGCGTTTCACCACTGCGGCACCGAGCTCGTCGCTCTCTATTGTATATACACAACATTCTAATTACGTAGTTCAATTAAAATTAAATACAGTGATATGAACTTTTCAATTCAATAGTCTTAATCTGCCTATTCAGTCGTGTTCTGAAGAGTTGTTCGAAATGATGACGACAGCTACTTTTTATAACCGTACCGCTCGCCGACGACGGGGAGTTCACCCTCACACGCTTGAACCGCAATGGTCGCGTACGGTGCGGTTCCAGAGAAGTTTTCTTCCGAGAACACTCAAGCTGTGGAATGAGCTCCCAGGCGAGGTTTTTCCAAGGGACTACAGCATGGAGGTGTTTTTTTTTATATATGCCCGAACTTCAATGGGAGAAAGAGTATCGTTTATTTGTTACGATAGACAAGAAACTTCGTGTCCCGGCATCGTTAAAAAAGTTTGAGAAATCAAATAAATAAAGTGCCTACTTGGTTCATGGTGCATAATGATTGCCCCGATGATGATGATGAATCATCAGTTGTTAATAATTCAGTTTGACGGGGTCGATGCACGAGTCGCGGGTCTAATCGAATTCGCCATTTACACAGCGACGACCACAGCCTGTGTCGAGTTGCCAGCCTGACAGTTGCCAGTCGTAAAGCTCAGTTAAGAGAGGTAGGACGCGTCAAAGCAGCCCGTCTGGAGAAGTACCTTCACCTCACAGAAAACTGCAGCCAAAGAACAACTATTTCTGCGAGTGAGTAAGGTTACGAGTGAGCTCCTGAAGAGTTTCTGTATCAGTAGCGGGGGTGGCAACGCGCAAGCGATACTTTCTGTGTTGCAAGCGTTTATAGGCTACGGTAACCACTTTACATCAGGTCGACCGTACGCCTCCCAACGTTGTATACAAAAAAGAAATACCTATGACGGCTATGACTATACCAGCTGATACATCACCTAACAATGTTTTTTACATAGGTAGGTAGGGCGCATCAAAGCAGTCCGATATGGGAAGTACCTCTATCTCACAGAAAACAGCAGCAAAATAACAACTTACTGGGTGGAGGGTTGTTGATGTGATGTGAGTGAGTGATGTTACCAGAAAGCAGTGAGAGGAGTTGTTGTGTGAGCAACGGGGGTGGCAACCCGCGTGCGATAAACTTAGTGCGAGCGTTCATTGGCTACGGTAACCACTTTACATCAAGTGGTCCGTATGTTTATTTGTCTCCCGACGTAGTAAAAAAAAAGATGCGCCTGATCCAAAGTATGAAACAGATGAAACAGCTGATTTGCTTCATACGAGGTAACAAACATTCATCACTAAGTCTGATTAGTTTACACTTAGATACATTTTCAACGAATTTGGTAGTTACTCGTATTTCACTTTGAGTGGTTTGTTTACTTAGATTTTTTTCTAAGTTTGTTTATGGGAACGATAAAAAAAATGATATTGTTGGTAATTGTATACGAGGTTCGATATAGGAAAAGGTACACTTACACCACTAAGGTGGCAAACAAGCTTAGGTCCTTCCTGATTGTAAACAGTTATCGTAGCATTTGGACATTTTTAACACCAGGGGTCTCGCTTATGTGATATTCGGTGAGTACCTACTTAGTTAACGCCGGTACAGTAGCGCTGATAGCTACCTATCTAGATAAATAAAAATGTAAATTTAAAACACTTATGGGATTTAACAGCTGATCCACTTTTCTTAAAAAATAAAAAGCTATCGGATAACGTTTGTTACATTAACTAGCGTGTTTAAAAGGTCATCAGTTTATTTACTAGTTATTTACACATCACAATCACGACACTCACTCACACGACACGACACCTCTCTAAAAGAACTGGCTCCTAACACTTTCACCGAGTAGGTATACCTGCCCAGATCGGGCCGCACTACCCGAGGATTATGAAGTGGTATGGATGTAGCCCTTCATCGCTGAGTAACTACTACACGTAACTATTGCTCACATTGAAAACGGCAGCTCCGTGGCCATATTCACGAAAACTGTATACTGCGCCGAGGATGGTGTGATGACTCGTATTCCGAATTTTACTCACACACTCGCGATAACAAAGTACCATTTGGAGATACTCCTGATTAGAGTAACGATGTCCAGGAATGATTACGGTCACGCGTAGTAATGTAATGCGCGACACTTGTTAAAAGACTGCGGTGCTCTACCGCGCAATTAGAATGCGCTGCGTTGATTGCGCATGCGCGGCGCTGACGGCGACGACGGCGGCGTTTGGCGGCAGCGAACAAAGAGCCGCTAAATAGGTACACTAGTATCGTACCTATGGCATGCTTTGTAATACTTTCCTAGCTGGTTGGTGTCATACAACAGAAAGCTACTTTTTAAGACGGATTTATTTTTTCTATGAAAGAATTTGTAACACGTGGGGCATAAAATATATTTACTATCATAATCAGCACACATAATACTATTTCCCATTTCAATTTGGGCATATACTTTAAGAACACCATATATATAACACACGACTTACGAGTAGTTGGTCGTAGTAGGTCAGTCTTGGTTCTTGGTTTACCTCAGCGCCTACATCCTAATATTTTCGCGTTGTATATGAATAAGATTAAATTATCTTATAGTAGAAGAGTAAATATATGAAAAATATAATGCCTTGAATATTTGCCTTGAAGGGAAAATAAAGCTTGGAACACAAGTGACAACATATACTGGATCAAAGGGTACTTTAACGTCTAGTACGCCCAGAAGTAGTCGAATCAAACTAGTACGAAAGTTATATTTAATCGCGAGCTCTCGTATTTTCTGTAGAGATGTAGAACAAGTAGGTTTATGGTGAAAATGACTGTTCCTACAAGAGTTATAGGTACTCCTTGTATGGTGAGCCCATGAACATAGGCTACGGTAACAATTTTATGTAATGTGGGCCGTATGCTTGTTTCCCTTTCTGCGTTCTATATAAAATTCGGCAAAAATTGAAGATTTTTTGTACAACGTAGGAATGAAATTTCGTTCGAAATTCGAACGAAAGTTTTTTAGGATTTTAAAAAGAGAAGATTAATATAACATTTATGTGAAAGCTATAAGAAGCCAAAACATTAATTTGTGTAACAAGTCAAAGTCATGGTCATATGCGTTTTTACGATTGAGTGAGGTTACTAGTAAATTGCTCAGAATACAGAAAATTGCTAATAATTGTATTAACTAGGTATATAGTAAACATCGTAAATAATACGGCATATAAAAATGTTACAATTTTTTTTATATAGGTACCTTATTATTTACGTAAAAGATTGTATAGGTAATTCTACATTGATGAAGACTTGATATTGCGCAAGTCTCCTGATTCTGTAACATACTGATGCGTGACTAAAATTGTAACATTATCTATTATTAATTTGCGAATTATAGTTGAAAAGAATTCGCTTGCTCTGTTTATATAATTCGCTATTTCACTAATCAAAATAGATACAGAATGAATACGGTATGTATTCACGTGAAATATTTGTCTGTATCTAAAAACAGAACTAACTGACTGAACTGAACGTCACTGAGATTATAAAACACGTACTGCGGGAAGTCCCCCATTTTTGAAAGTAAAATAAAAGTTAAAAGCGCCTTACCTAAAGTCCGTTCAGGCAGCCGAGCCGACATGTAACCAAAGAGAGATAATGTAAACAAAGAGATGTTGTGCTCTTCTGAATGTTTTGTTTACATTGTTTATCTCGGCTGCCTAATTGCCTGATTTTTTATTGAGTAGGTACTATCTGAAGCCCGCGGCTTCGCACGCATGAGATTTGGGCTTTTAGTAGCCTTACTTTCTCTATACACCTCAAATTCTTTATGTTTAAAAAAATCGGCCAAGTGCGAGTCGGACTCGCGCACGAAGGGTTCCGTACCATTATCTATAAAAACAGCAAAAATCACGTTTGTTGTATGGGAGCCCCCTTAAATATTTGTTTTATGTTAATTTAATTATTTATTCTTAAAGTGAATATATAACTAAATATTCTGTGAATATTTCAAGCGTCTACCTGTTGCCTTTATCAATATCGAGCAAAAATGAGCAAAAAAATCACGTTTGTTGTATGGGAGCACCCATAAATATTTATTTTATTCTATTTTTTAGTATTTGTTGTTATAGCGGCAACAGAAATACATCATCTGTGAAAATTTCAACTAACTATCACGGTTCATGAGATACAGCCTGGTGACAGACGGACGGACAGCGGAGCCTTAGTTATAACTTAGTTAGTATTAGGGTTCCGTTTTACCCTTTGGGTACGGAACCCTAAAAAACAAGTTTAGGGTCGTATTATAGATGCAACCATAGAGCGATTCAATTTTCTTACAGCGCCACCTATTGACATTTACGGGAAAATAATAAAAGTAAAATTGCAAAGTCCCCCGAAGTTAATTTTAAGTTTTTCATTTTTTACGCAAGAACCCTAAATAGTTACGGGATAAAAAGAACCCTATATTCTGCTTTGAACAGTCCTCTACCAACTAGTGAAGCCCCGTCAAAATCGGTTCAGCCATTTCGAAGATTAGCCCGGGCATAGAAACAGACAGACAGACAGACAAAAAGTTAAAAATGCGTATTTAGGCTTTATTAATGTGAAAATGATAAAGGCTTTTGAAATCACAGACAGACACTACAATTTTATTTAGATGTATAGATGCGTTACCACCACTAGGCTATCATTCTCTTTAACAATATTAAAGTTAAAAACTTAAGAAAGTACTTCATACAAAAATTCCCAACCTACTGAAAAGGTATAGATTAGATTTCAATGTAAACATAAAAAAATTACAATATTAGGCTACTTATATAAGATACATATTATAATTAGGTTTGATTTGTCCAGGTGTGGTCACACGCCATTACTAAATATGTTATAATGACATGTACCTATTGAGATAGTGGTGGGAACCACTGTCTCCTGTGTATCCATAATTAACATCGGCGGCCGCCAAAAAGGCAATGAAATTAAACAAGCATAAATCATAATATTTGTTACTTTATTAATAAAATGTAATTACTTGTAATTATTTGACTCTGCCACGTAAAAATTACCTATTTGACCTGTCATATTACATTCCCGTACTAAAATTTAAAGGCGACAGATACTCCACGCCGCCATTCCTGCCTACGAATGAAAAGAACAGGGATACTCATCGCTTGATTTGTAACGAAACATTATAAATGCCGGAGTGTTTACCATTTTGACCTCGTCTCGTTGAACGCCCTTAGTTGCAATTTTTTTTCGTTGCCTACATGAATGTGAGCAATGCTCAACATAGTATTGGTATTGTTGTTGTAATATCTTTATTGTACGATAAACAAAAAAAAAATATTGGTTGTCTGTAAAGTTGGTTTACGGACGATAATTTTACGACATAAGAAAATATTCAACAGTTGACAAAACAGTTCACGTGTAGGTTGTGTGCTGCCGCTGTCTCTCTTCTACTCAGACGCATCGGCCGATGGAGTGGAAGAGAGATAGATGCGTCACAAGTCGAACGCTTAGGCTGATCGTGCCTCTCTAACGCGTGTTTCGCGCTCTCGCTTGCACGCTCGGCTCACGCGGAACGTGACAATGAGTCATGCTTTTTCGTGCGTGCACCCTGCGTTCATCGATTTATAAGATGATATCATGTAAAAAAAATATATACCTATATTACAATGAAATTAATTCTATGTTACAAAGGCGGACTTATCCCTAGTAGGGATCTGTTGTGCTGTGATAGCACTGCGAATCGAACATTTTGGTCGGAAAGTTAACAGTGCCTACCTACTACTACTAACTGCTTACAGTTTTCCTCTGTATAGGAAGTTAAGAAAGTTTAACATAGTATTGGCATTATAATGAACAAGCATGCGGCTTACCTGATGTAAAGTGGTAAGCACTTTACATCAGTCTATGAACGCTCGCAATACCTACAGGAAGTATCGCTCGCGCGTTGCATTCCCTGCTGCTAACAACTCTTGAACCTAACCTCACTCACTCTCAAGAACACGACAACCCTCCAGGGACATGTTATTTGGCTGCGGTTTTCTGTGAGGTGGAAGTACTTCCCCAGGCAGGTTGCTTTGATGAGCCCTACCTTCTAAAAAACACCCAGACCAAGACAAACAGGCATATTCATGCACACAAATGTTTCTTCTGTGAGGAAATCGAATCCACGAGCATTGGTGTCAAAATAGCTTTGCTAACCTCTCCACTAACAAGCTCGTTAAACCTCGTTCATTATTCGGCAGCATAAAGATAGCTTTCCTTCTACGGACGACAAGCTATTTACATCTCATCAAAGTAGCATTACTACTTTGACACCAAGGCTTGGGGAGGTGCTTACCCAGTCTAGCTGCTTTGTTGCTATATAAAGGTACGTACTTGATCCAGCGATGCAAACAATGTTATCCTCGGTACAAGCCACCTGACCACATGTTTCTCTCCTCCAACTGTCTCCAGACTGCCCCAGTACAGGAAGTAGTCTTCATAGAACATAGGCAGCAGGCGGCACATGGGGTAGGGGCCTATCCGAGTGTTGGTTTGTGCTTCTCGGATCCGTGGGAATCCTTCGAGGACCCAGTTTAGTCGTTCGTCAGGGTTGACGCCGTACTGGAATGTGCATTGCCTATTATAATGTGAGTTTTCTTTAAATCAAAGATACCTTGGTGACAAACTCAGTGATCGCATAGGTAGTTGCGCCTATCAGTCGAATACACAAGTTAAGAAATATCTATTTCTAATATAATGTAACTGCTTCGCATCTGGTGGACCTAATACTTGTATGGATCCTGACGTTGAATAAAAAAATAACAAGACTGATAAGGTAACTTTACCTAATATTTTTCGCCTGTTTAATTAACATTATGTTAATTTTAGTTTTTGATAATAAGTATCTCAGTCCATTCTGCGTACCCCGCAAAGGACTTGAAGCGATGAGATAGTTATCCCCCAATGGAAACGAAGATCTATAAAATTATTGTATGGACCAACCAAACCATTACATACGGTTCGATAAACCACAAATCCTTGCCAAGGAAAATCGCTACATGCCTAGAATGCTACGCGAGGCTATTGAAATAAGAAAATACCCAAATTTCCATAGAGAAGATGGTTGGCAAGTACCACCTGCTTGGGATTCAGTTCTAAAAATAATCAAGTCCCAAACCCAGAGATCTAGGTAAGTACTCAAAAACATTCGGACACCGTGAGCGATTTTTGTGTGAATCGGAACGTACGAGTATATAATTAATCCATCCATGTCGGCGGTAGATGTAATAATTGAATAACCAATGTAAGACAAATATCACCTTAGTCTAGTCTTCCTGCGACCACGGACGCTGCAAAGCATTCGAAACGTCAGGTTCAACATGGGTTCAACAAAATAAATGAAACACGCCATACTTCCGTTAAAAATTGTTTAAGTAATTCAACATTGTATGAATTTTCAAGATTCCCAGAAAAAGCTATTTCTGTTACAATTATATAGTTTTTTCGGTGTATAATTATCTGAGACTGATTATGTATGCTATATACCTACCAGCCCCATTGTACACAAATTTTACATTGCAGTAGTAAGGGGCGTGAAGTATGACGAATAGCGACTTCTAAATAGAGGTTTCGACTCGACGAAGTAATTTAGACTAAGTAATTTGTTTCTGTATGTTCATAATCATAGATAACAGAAACAACCGTTGTTTCTGTTATCTATGTTCATAACACTAAAGCTCGTCAATAGTTACTAAACAAAAAAAAACCAGTTGAGAATGCGCAAGCTTGCATTGCCAGAGGAACACCTGGCTCGTCAATTATATAACAATACAAATTTTTATTTTTATTTTCGGTCATTTTGACCATGTTCCTTAAGAGATAGGAACGGTGTTCCTGAACATTCCTATTCTACTTTTTTATGCTGAATCCGAATCTGAAGTCAAAATTCGAAAAAAACGCACACACAGACAAACATATAGATTTCATATAGGAACGGTGTTCCTGAAAAGAAAATCGATCGACGAGACACAGGAAGGAAACAAACTTGCTAAACTGTTTTTTTTTTATTAATATAGAGATTATTGACGACGCCATCTAGCGAACTCGTTAGAATTAACACACTTATCTCTAAGAGTAAAAGCAGTAAACTGTCTTATATTACTCTATTATCATTTAATCTGTAAGTGACGTACTAGATGGCGACGTAAATAAAATTTGTTTGTTTACCACAAGACTATATCAATAATCAGTTATCAAAAAGATATTGCTAGCGCGAAACTGCAAGAAAAAGGTGATATTATAAATGTAGATATAAGTACAACACGCCTATAGACAAAAGTATACTAGGCATTGCAAGCAGAATATATAATAAAAAACCCACACATGTAATATTATTAACGCTACAATAATTTAAGAATAAATTAGCTGCAATACTTATTGATAAATGCTTCCATTAAAAATTAAAATTAAAACTAATGGTATTTGTAATAAATATTTAGCTATAATAACCATCTACTCGCTTTCTTGTATTATGAAATGTTTTGTGTGTGATTGCATGTACATTCAACTAACTATAAGTTCATAGCCTGTTAATATAAATTTAATAATACTATTTTTATCATTTTTGTATGCCTAAAGACAAAACATAGAGGCTACAAATTAATGTACCTACACCTTAACTATTTTACTCAACCTGTGTTTAACAAATAAATCATATCTATTGAATTAAACAATTTTTAACGGAACGCAAGTATCGCGTGTTTTATTTATTTTGTTGAACCTGACGACGTTTCGAATGCTTTGCAGCATCCGTGGTCACAGGAGCCTTCCTGCGACCATCCTGTTCAGGACTCTGAGTTTTCTTGAAGCTGTTGAGATGAGGCTCTCGATGGTTGCAACGAATATCCATACCTGGCATATTCAATCTATCTCGCATACTGAGAAGCCCTGGAAACTGGGAGTGGGAAGGAATGGGGACATTTTTGTTGTAAGTTTTCTGACACCGGCTTTCGCGAGGAAATTCTCAAGCACGTAACCGGGGTACTGGATTTAGGACGTGTCCGCTGGACGCCGAATCTGTGTCTCCGTCAGGAAGAGCATGTCTCAAGGTGTTGGTGGACTGCATTAAGGTTTGAGTGGAGTCTGCGATATTAACGAACTCAACCTTGAACAGGGTGGTGGGGGAGTGCACCGCTGTAAGAACATGTATTCTTAATTGCACTGTCGTGAAAGGAAAACAGAAAGGAAGCGTGAAGCGGGAGAGAATTGCCACAACATTTGAGAAGAAGCGCGGTGGACTGTTTCTTATATATATTAGTTTGTCGACAAAGGAGCTGTACTGATCCGTCAGACGGAAGGCCCCCCCGAACCCCTTGAATGTACTTCCGCAGTCGGGCAACTTTAAAGCACCCTAACTCACATTATTGACAAACAGACATTATTGTTGTAAATACGGGACTTACCGCGATTTGTTTTTATATTTGTAATGTAAACAATCGTAAAATTTGACAATTATACAAATAGACATGTTCATGCACACAAATGTTTGTCCTGTATGGGAATCGACAGGCTTGGTGTTAAAGTAGCATTGCTAATCACTACGCTCAAATATTAAAATTACCCAATTTAGTACATTTACTGCCGAGCTAAGTTCATTATTAGCTTCCCTTAGTAGCTCCTTTGAAACTTATACGACTTTCATTTCAATATTAATTGGAACATTAAGTATACAGAAATCTCATTACCGGCAATAAATTAAATTTAATAGTCGCTCCACCTCACGGAAAACCCCAGTAAAATAACAACTCCCTGGAGGGTTGTTGCGTTATTAGCTCAGAATACAGACTGTATTCTGAGGTTATCAGTAAGCTCCTAAGTAGTTGATGTGTTAGCTGAAGGGGTGGCAACGGCGAGCGACACTTCTTGTATTGCTAGCGTTCACATGCTACGACAACTATTTTACATGAGGCGGACTGGACCGTATGCTTGTATGCCTCCCGACGTTGCATACAAAATGTAATTGAGAGACGGTTATTATATTCGAGATTTTACGTATAAGTGGACTTTTTTTAAGAGAGGTACGGCGCATCGAAATAGCCCGTCTAGGGAAGTACCTCCACCTCACTGAAAACCGCAGCAAAATAACATCTCACTAAAGGTTTGTTGTGTTCCTGCATGTTATTCTTATGATTAACGTCTACAACGCCTGATGATGCCTCGTGGAGAGGCGAAACACGTGTCGCAGCGACGACCAGGCCAGTCGTGGCAGCGACGGTGGTGGTGGGGGCGGATTCTGTTCCAGATGGTGGACGACCGCAGCAGCCGAGGCAGAGACTACCGGAGCAGTCATGGCAGCGTCGGCATGTAGCACGAACTAACAGAAGTGGGTGGGTGCCGGCCGGCGCTAGGCCGCATGAACTAATTGGTGGCGGAAGCACACAAAGCAGGTTAGATCAAATTGCATGTAAATTTGACTTTCGCAAAATAACGCCTGAATCTATTAACTAACTAATATATAGTCTAAGACAGCAAAGGCCAAAGTAGAATCAACCAAGACTTATTCATAATCATAATAAAAACATGGGAGAAGTTGATATCAGTGGCGGCTGTACCTTAAGTGCGCTCGTGCGCTGAACCACCAATTCAAAAGATTTAAAAATTACAAAATATTACTTTATCTTTAAATTACCATATTGTTATTTATTTTTGAAACATACAAAAACATAATATAACAAATAAAATTTAAAATTATAACAAATAAAAGACAAAACAATTTAAGCGCTTTGCTAAACTATTAAGACTTATTTTCCCTGTAAAGAAAAATTCTCGTGCACTTCGGCGAGCGCACGAGGACTGCTAATAGAACTTGTATGGGTTACTAGCCTGACGCGTGAAACAAAAGATAGTTCATAGAAATGTACCGAGAAATGAGTCGGTTCTCGTGCGCCGCACGTGCGAATCGAAGATTACCGAGAGCACCCGATGTTTGACGAAATTTGAAATTTGAGTTCGACGGCGGCCTTGATGGACCTCTCCTTATCAGTATAGTTTCGCTATATCTGTGACGCGTTAATTATTGTTTGTTTATATTAAGTAATTGTTATTTTTTTAATTTACATAAAAGATGTAATTAAGATATATTTTAATTTACATCTTTTATGTAAATTGTTGATTTGTTGCAATTTCTAATATTAATACTTGGTGTCCAAGTAAAGTGCACCACCAGTTCGATAACCCACCAGCCGCCACTGGTTGATATACATGATTAGTTAATTTCTAAATATCCAATCCATTTTAGAGGTAAGAAATGGTACTGGCCTACTACTATTAGAGGTTTGAATATGCCGTAGTGAATGCAAAGATTATTTATAATCAGGTAAATAAAGGTGAAGTCATCGAAGGCAGGACAAGTAAACCTACTCCAGGGTCTTCCGAAGTCCTCATTCAATCTCTTAAAGTTTTGGTTTTAAAAACAGAGACGTTGCCAAGGGCAAGGTTGCAAAAAAAAAACCGTCTAACTTTTTGTGAAAAATGCGAAAAAACTCTACGCAGTGACTGTTTTATACCTTTCCATACGAAATAAGCTTCTATAATTTCCAATTTAAAATGTTGATAGTTTTACAATAAATCGATTATGTTTTAACCGAAGTATTTTTATAATTTCTGACCCCATATCCCCACTGCCATATTTAAAGGACAGTATGATGCAGCAACAAGGGATATATACCTGTATATATTATTTTACATTACTTTATCTTTATGTATTATGACCTGAATTTAAAGATTTCAACAAAAAATTCGTGTTTTCTATGCTTGGGAAGTAATGGGTTAATTTCTCCTACTTCCGAAGGCATGGTGGTTAAATAAAATCCCATGAATACTTTATTTTGTTAGTAACACAGAATGGTACAAAATACTTTGTCAATTGCTATACGATTTTTAACGTTTTTTAAGAAGAAACACAATTTGCAATAATGCATATAATTGCTTATTAAAACAATGCCATGATATAGAAAATAAATTTAAATACGAAGAGACATTGGAATTGTATTATAAAATATTTGTTCAATTGAAGTCGCAAAGGTCTTAAATTAATCAAATATTTATCTTACTCGTAGCTTCAGACAAAACAACATTCAGTACATTTTAATTTTTACCAGTCTCTTTTTAGGGTTCCATTCTCAATAAGAAAAATAGAACCATTATAACATCACTCACCCGACTCTCTGTTTGTCACTTATATGGAGGATCAGACTTTTTTTTCGTTTTCTTCTATAGATGAATAATGATATTTCAAACCATTTTCAATTCTATCCATCTACCTAGATATAATTACACTCCAAGTCCTTTCCGGGGTAGGCTGAGGGTACCAAGTACTACATGACGCTGTCCTCACACCTCACTCGCTTCTTCAACTTTATTGATCTTCTCATGCACGCTCGCCGGTTACTAAGGCCTTAATTTCCAATTCTATAAAATAGATGTAGGAGGGGTCCTGAAAATATGTCAAAAGCATCTCCATCCGCATCCGATAGATCATGCATGACACATAAGAACTATAACGGTCGCGTACTACGTGGTTTCTTCCGATAATCATTAGATTATAGAATTAATTCCCTGACAAGATTCTTCAAAAAGGCATGAAAAGATTATACAGGTTCGACAATTGTTTGTTTGTTGATGATACAACCATAAAATAAAAATAAATTTACAAAATTCGCTTCCAGCGCTCCCTATCTTAATTTGTAATCAAATACAATTTTAGTTTCTGTCTACTTTGCTCATTGCCATAATATTAAATGTCTCACGGTATTGCCGTTAGATGGCGCTATATTTAAAACCGAACATAATTGTAGTTGACATTTGACTTGTCTGTATGTAATACATTCCATAAACATGGCCGCAACTTGAATGACATTTTTAATTTTACTCCTAAAACTCTTCATATCCAATATCCTTCGAGCAATACGTCATCGTTCAATAAGGATGAAAGCTTAATAGCTACTGGGCCCTCGCGGGTACTTAGACACATCTTACATTTTTTAAGATATAAGACAAAATATTAATATAAAACTGCGTAAGGAGCGAGTCACTTTGTGGTTAAAATCTTTAAACTATCATTTAACTGGAAAATCAGTCACACTTATTATTTTAATTATGGATATGTCTAGAATAACTGATCGGAATAAGTACCTACATATTGACGAGCTCTATGGCGCAGTGGTGAAACGCGCTGTTACGATACTTTGACACCAAAGCTCGTGGGTTCGATTAGGTACCACACAGGACAAACATTTGTGTGCATGAACATGTCTGTTTGTCTTGGTCTGGGTATTTTCTATATATCATAATTATTTATTTACAAACAAAAAATGTATTAACGTATGTTTACCAGTTGTCTAGTACCCATAACACAAGCTTCGCTTACTTTGGGGCTAGATGGCGCTGTGTAATTTGTCCGACAATATATTAAAATGTATATATATATATATATATATATATATATCGTCACGCCAGGTCCTTTACGGGCTAGGCAGAGGGAAACGAGCGCCATGAGACGCGGTCCTTACACACCTCACTCGCTTCATTAACATTAATTACACATTAAACAAATAGGTATATTTAATGAGTATTGCATTGCAAATACTGTAGGTACCTGGGGTGGTTGTGTAAACTGGGTGTAAGACATGGTTGCCCGTTTAATGATATAAGGCATTCTGCACATCATTCTGATTCGGATTCCTATGGAATCCCTTCCAGGAAGAATACCAAAAACTTAGATTTTTTTTTTCTTTTCTCGATTTCTCGATATATTACTATAATTCAACGCAAAGCGAATTTTTCTATATAGAATAATGGGTTTTTTTAGTATATACACACGAATCACCTGTTTACTATAGAGAGAGCATTCATCCCCACGCGGCCGGTCGCTGTCTAAGAGTTTATATCGCTAGTTAGCAATAGATTAGACTGTGGAAAATTAAAAAAAAAAAAACTTCTTTTCTGATGTTACCTTAGTGTATATCGTAAGCAGTGCTATATGTTTTATTAACATAATATATGTCGTAAAAAGTTACAATTTGACAAGTCCCCACTAATTCTTAGTTTTTTCAAAGCTTGAGCAGTCTGAACTGAACCCGTTATATACGTTTTCCCATACATTTCGCGGTCGTATACGACCACCTGGGTTTCGAAGGGTTAATAGGACAAAATCCCCACACTATGGTAATAACGATTTGTCTAAGTGAATAAACGAACTTGTATTTTGTATTTTAGTCTGCTCACACTTTTGACATAACCATGGAGAATAAATGCCGTAAAGAACTTACTATTATAAGTACTTTTCAAATTGTCAATAAGATATTATAAATAATATAACTATCAATAATATAATAATAAATAAATGTCAGCATATTGGTACAGAAAGGCCGTAGGGCAAAAAGTTTCTCGAATGGCGACCACGAACCGGAAAACGCAGCGTAGGACGGCCCCCCACACGATGGACCGATGATCTTGTGAAGATCGCAGGGAGCTGTTAGATGCAAGCATCGCCGTGGAAGTTTAAGGCCGGGACTCCACCAAAGCGGAGATGCGTGCGGTGTGCTGTGTGCTGTGCGAGAAGAGATGTTTTTCAGCTCGGGTGAATCCACCGAAGCTGTGCGTGCGTGCGTGCCTTGGGAGTGTGCGAGGCGTTGAGTGCTTAGTACGCGTTCTGACTCGAAAGGTAGACGATGTCGCTATTATTACAAAAAAAAGTATCTTCTTTTACATGAAGAAGAAGAACTACAGTCTGCAGAAGCAGAATTGATAGCTTTATACTACCTAATCAAAAGAAAACATCGGTTTTGCTTTCTGGCGGGCGGGTGGGGGGAGGGTGACATCGCTCACTGCACGCCGCTCACATCTCTCGTGTCTGCTGCGCGTCGCCCGCGCACAGCCATGCAATCCTATAAGCGACTCGTAATGGCTGTGTGCGTCGCTGTGATCACAGATGTCACAGCTTTGACATCGTCTACTGCGATCACGGCTAAATTATTAGGTATTCTATAAGGCTGTAAGCGTACGCGAGGCTGTTTGCCTTGTAGAATTCCAATTCCAAAAGCAGCCTTGCGGCGCTAGTGTCGCACAACCATGAAAAGAATTGCAATTTTGTGTTCAAGGCTGTAACAGCCGATGTTTCCGAGGATGTAAGTATGTTTGCTCTTACAGAATTGCATGGCTGCTCACATCTCCGCTTCCATCGCGCCATACAAGTATTACACATTTCCGCACAGCGATCTCCACTGAAGCTGAGCGGAGAGGAGATGTGTCAATAACGCAATTCTATTGGTTGTTTAAAAAACATCTCCTCTCCGCTCGACTCGTCTCCGCTTTGGTGGAGTCCCGGCCTAAGGGGGAGGCCTATGTTCAGCAGTGGACGTCCTTCGGCTGATATGATGATGATATTGGTACAAAAATAATGATTTCAAGTAAGTGAAGATAAAGATCAAGTGAAATTTCCACTCATTTAGATAGTCATTAATTCTACAATAAGCCTTCTTACAAAGAGTATTGTGTTTGACAGAACAGCCATGCAATTCTGTAAGAGCAAACATCCTTACATCCTCGGAAACATCGGCTGTTACAGCCTTGAACACAAAATTGCAATTCTTTGGTGTCGCTTTTCATGGTTGTGCGACACTAGCGCCGCAAGGCTGCGTTTGGAATTGGAATTCTACAAGGCAAACAGCCTCGCGTACGCTTACAGCCTTATAGAATACCAAATAATTTAGCCGTGATCGCAGTAGACGATGTCAAAGCTGTGACATCTGTGATCACAGCGACGCACACAGCCATTACGAGTCGCTTAGAGAATTGCATGGCAGGACAGAACTGTTTCATGCAATTTATTATAGAATCGAATACAATTCACACGAACGACCTAAGTCTAGTAAGCCGATGTACTGGCATACGAACTTATTTCTGCTACACAAGTGTCAAATATAATAAAACTTTTAATAGATAGAAAACATCGAAAGATATATAGAATAGAAAATAATAACGATAATAAGCCCTCAATTTCTCATTCAAACATTTGTATAAACAATCATGTAATAGAAGAAGCTTCAAACGCTCAAACACTAAAGTCTTGGGTATAACGGTCGGTACATATTTGAATTGTAAAATCCACATCCAGTATCTCTAAATAATAGAATTGTTTTGTTCTCACAATTCTAGATGGAATATCCTTTATCGAAGTTGTTACTGTGGAAAGGCTTATCCATTGTTGATGTTATCAAGAAATTTATGATCTATACAGATAAATAAAATTGGAGTGTCTGCTTGTAATATTAAAATAACCGCTTTTTACTAAATGCATATGGATGTATACACGGTACATATACCAAAATGAATATTTTTACAATTTTTGTCTGTCTGTCTGTTTGTTCCGGCTAATCTCTGAAACGGCTGGACCGATTTTGACGGGACTTTCACTGGTAGGTAGACGATTCAGAGCACAATATAGGGTAATTTTTATCCCGTAAATATTAAGGGTTCCTGCGTAAAATATGAAAAACTGTTAAAATTAGGGGGAAATATCTTCCCCTTCAGGGGACTTTGCACTTTTAGTTTTATTATTATTTTCACAGAATACGTATTTTTTGTGACATAAAATAACTACGCATTTTTTTAATATATAATAATATAATCCTACTAATATTATAAATGCGAAAGTTTGTATGTATGGATGGATGTTTGTTGCTCTTTCACGCTTAAACCGCTGAACGAATTTGAATGAAATTTGGCACGTAGATAGATTATGATCTGGATTAAAACATTGGCTACGTTATTTGAATCCACGCGGGCGGAGCCGCGGCCAGCAGCTAGTCTAAAATAAATATTCATGAATAGTAAATAATTTACGTCAAGTTGAATCCATTTGAGCTGCATCAGATACCTACAGTAGTCATCTAATATTGGCAGGAATATATATTAGAGTTTAGTATGCCTACAGACATACAAAACTCTAAAATATACTCTTGCATATGATAATCTTACAATACAACACAAAGATAAATTTACAAGAGTATGGGATGTGCGCAATAGAAAAATGCAGAGCGCTTGATATAAAAAATCGGCCAAGTGCGAGTCGGACTCGCGCACGAAGGGTTCCGTGCCATTATCTATAAAAACGGCAAAAAAATCACGTTTGTTGTATGGGAGCCCCCTTAAATATTTATTTTATTCTATTTTTTAGTATTTGTTGTTATAGCGGCAACAGAAATACATCATCTGTGAAAATTTAAACTGTCTAACTATCACGGTTCATGAGATACAGCCTGGTGACAGACGGACGGACGGACGGACAGCGGAGCCTCATTAATAGGGTTCCGTTTTACCCGTTGGGTACGGAGCCCTAAAAAGTGAAATCTGCAACATAAGTACCTATGTCCACACTATCTGTATTTATCCGCATAATACGATATAATCCCTTATGAGCCAAATTGAGTCTAAACACAAGATTAAATATAAAAATTATAAAAAGGTAACGAAAGAAAAATTGGAGTCGGGGCTCCAACGTTGACGATTCTGTACCAATATAAGTCAAACGCGACTTGTATTCTTCTTTAAATTCAATGATAGGTACTTCAATTGAAAAACAAACTTAAATATTGCAATTAAAAAAATGTACAAGTTATAGGGTTACAGGAAATTCGATACATTCCTTTGGAGGGTTATAGTAGAGTTCATTCGCGATAGATTTTGTCATGTGGTAGGTACAATATCCGGAAATAAATAGTTTTTGGAGATATTACAATTTTTGTTTTTATTTTTTGACAAAAGAAGTTATGTATGTACCTGATGCACCCTAATTAATCTTTGTGTTTGTACATTATTCAGATCATAGTCGAACACTACCTCAATAGAGCGTTAACCTAAAGTAATAATATTTAATTTCATGTTATGAACTTGGAATTGCAAAAGATTGTTAATAGAAATCTTTATAATGCTGCTTTATGGTGAATTTTCTTAAAAAAATGTATATGGAGTGTAGTCGCAGATTCTACTAAAATAAATTCCGTATATTAATCTATCAAAGATGGTATGGATGATATCGTAAATAGTTGAACGTAAAATCGGATCACAAACAAAAATCTAATGTTTTCTTTTAAATAACACTTTAACTAATCTTGAAATATTCATCAAATTATGTTGAACTTTTAATTCATGACAAATATCCTCGTTCTATAATTTCGAATGCCGAAGCAGATTTACAATGCAAAAGTGGAAGGATGTAGGAGCCGAGGAAGACCGAGATTACCCTACCATGACCAAATAGGATCGCATATTAGAAAATCAAAACTTCATCGAGCAAATTTCAAAAGAACAACAAACGAAATACCAATAAAGTTTAAAAGACCAAATGTTTTATTTAGCAAAATTTTATAATCCAAATGTATGTGTCATCAAATGGACGACTGACCAAAAGTTGCTAGATGTAAATTTAAAGTGCCAAATCATTCCTAATCAAATTCCATAATCGCAAATGATTACTTCTCCAGTGTTTTGTTTACCGTCCTCCTTCGTTAGGTTACCTTGCGACCAAAACACGAGCGAGCGAACTCAAGTTTAGGACGAAAGTAACAAAGACACAAAAACAACTTTGCCGCGGAGGGTAGGTTTGGTTCGTTAGTTTACCTTGTAACCAAACACGAGCGAGCGAGCGAATACAAGGGTTGCATAAAGGCTTTCTCTATATTAGACAGGCGTTATTCGCTAATTAATTTATTAAAAAACGAAAATTACTTTTACCTTTTCAAGTTAAACCAGTTGATAATTAATAATTTATCCAATAATCCTTTTGACCTTTGAACGATTTGGCCAATAGTGTAATAGATAATTTAAACATTGGTATTCCAGACTGTGGTCAGTTGAACTTTTGATCAAATAACCATTGTTATTTTAAAATTTGTTGATTTGTTCGTTGTTCTTTTGAAATTTGCTCGATGAAGTTTTGATTTTCTAATATGCAACCTCAAATTGGTCGAGTTTTATTAGAAGGTGATGTCAAGAGGCCTAGAAACCGGCGAGCGTGCATTGAAAGAGTTATGAATTTTAAAGAAGCGAGTGAAGTAAGGACCGCATTTTATGTCGCTCGGTCCTCTCTGCCTACCCCGCAAGGGATTCGGCGTGAAGTTATAGATTGATAGATATATCCTCATAGCTATAGAATTTTTGGAAATATATTAACTTGTAAATACGAGTACAAATGTATTTATAATAAATATTTGTATAATACTCCCGAAACTTGACAGTCTCTCGGTGGTTGCGAAGGCAGGTAACCTTCGGTAAGGTAGGTTGCCAACGATACGCGCTTCGTTGCTGATCGGGAACATGCTTGTTCAGTGCGAACACTATTTGTCGATAGCTTAGAAATTTGTTGACTGAAGCTACAATATTTTATGTAATTTATTTAAAATTTGACATAATAATGTTATTATTGACTTTTGTGCTCTTTTGTCTCAGAGGAAGGATACCCAGAGATGACAAGCAAATAATAATACCAAGATAGAACGTGATAGATGTATACAGTTCCTCATAAGAAGGAAAGAGACAGATAAAATATTTTTTGTCCCTGTCATAGTTTCACTATTTTGTGTTTGCCACAAAAACAAGTTCGTGGCAAACAATCATTTCGTTCCTTGTAGTACAACAAATTTTTTGCATAAATTACTAAATATAAGCGAAATATTAGTGCATATTTGTGTTCTTTTGCTTGTTTGGGATTGTCTTTTTACTTTAACAATGGTACGTTGCTGTGTAAAAGGCTGCAAAAGCCTCAGTTAGTAAAAATACGAAAACATGACCTTTCATACGTAAGTATAAAGTTTTAATAGTTGTTATCAAATATTTTGCGAAAATTAGATACACATGTAGTTTTTAAATAAATTGTTTGTATAATAACGTAAAAACAATGAAAATATCGGTTTAATTTACAAAAAGTATTTCTAGTAAAAACCGCCTAAATCTTGAAGGTTGTCTGTAGATAATGCGTCAGCCATTTTCTGTTGTATTTTCAATTTATCGGTATAATGAGCGTTTTAGGGTTACCAGTATGTAGTATGGGAAAACATCCCGAAATTATGGGTAAATTATATGGGTACAGACACCTTTTTTTTTAACTTCTTACTTTTTGTATATACTTCTTTGTTTATAATTTATCGTCAAAATGTATTTATTTATTTTTAAATTAAAAATGTTAACTTGTTTAATCTTAGATGTATGTTTATTTTTTAGATTTCCTAAAGTCGTCAGTGTGCGTAATGCATGGATTTTTGCTACTGGACGACAGAATTGGGAGCCGAGTACAGTCGCATATGTTCCAAACATTTTAAAAACCACTGCTTTCGGAAGAAATTTATTTGGATAAGTCGTCAGTTTCAACATCCACCATACACGTAAGTTAACATTTGTTGACCTGGTTCATCAACATTTGATTTGTTGACGAACCAGGTGTTCCTCTGGCAATGCAAGCTTGCGCATTCTCAACTGATTTATATTGTTTTTATTTATTTATTTACACGATACAGTTACATAGTACAAATTATTATGTTCGCCAAACTGTTATAACAGTTTGTTGGCGAGTATATATGATGATAGGTATTAAAAAATAAGGAACTAAATTAGATGATTTACATGCCTGCCTGTTCGTCTGCTAGTCTGTCTTAGAAAGTTTCACGTACAGACTTGAAATTTTACATAGTTACATTTTAATCGTAGAAGCATATAATTGAAATACAAAAACATATGAAAATATTCCAACGACTCCGACAATCTGTAATTGAGTAGTTTCGGAACATATCTTCTAAGGTCTTTTGGTTGAAATAAGAACCCGTACTCCAGTAATGAAGTGAGTATGGGTTGATATGATGTTGATGGGTTGATTATATTTATACAGGTAATTGTGAAAGATATGGAGGGTAGTCGTGTAGATTATTCTATACCAATTATTTATACCACGTTAATCAAGTTAATCACGCACACACACATGCTTTTGTGTCAACACATAAATGTTATTTTATATTGTCTGAATTTGTAAACTTTTAAATATGTAAAGCTCAACTAAATTATAGTATTGACAGTAGTTTTAATATAATGTTAGTACTAGGCTGTCGATATTACATGCTAATAATGACTTAGAAAATTAAAATTGTCCTATTTTCCAGACCGATTATCCAGGACTTCCAATAGCGACGGACACTACATTAACACCATGAAAATTAAAGCTTACTTTTGAATTGAGACTGAAGACATTACTGGCTGAGTCACGCAAGAAGAAATTAGCTATATTAAGGTCAAAAAGTAAACGACTTGAAATAAAAATGCTGAACTATCTGTCATTATACAGAATTTTAATGTAATCGATGTATAGATGATAGATATGATTATACAAGTTAGAGGAAAAAAGTGAACTAGGGAATTAAGGGACCGTAGCAGTTTACCACCTTTTGAGTGCAATATGTGAAAGGATAATCCTTGATCAATTGTAGCTTTAGTTTAAGTCTAATGAAAACCATAATGCGCAATACAAAATGTTTAAAAACAAAGGTTGTTTACCTTTGTTTAATATTTACACTTAAATCATCCCTGACACTAATTCTTTTTTACATGACAATTATTGAAAATTTTTATGCAATATGTTTAATTTTAAGAAGGAATAATCCGCATTTATTGTGTAAAGAAGATTTAACTAAAAACCGTGTATGTAAATGTGACCATGAATATTCGACGACTGTTTCATTCTCACGATATTTATATAAATACACGATGTAGAAAAATCGATCTAATAACATTGATTTTAAGAATAAAAATCTATGAAAAAATAAACATAAATGCTAGTTTGTAAGGCACGAATATTTTTATTTACAAATTGTCTATAAACTGTTTTTTATCTTTTATCTCATATCTATGCCTATATTTAGTATCATGTCATCGCTTGTACTTTAAAATATATGTCTAAAATAGAAAAATATATTGTTTAATTTATATAACTCTGCTAGGTTTGACCAATCTCCTATCCTTATTCCAATGATTTCACAGATCTTACTGAAACTAACTCAGGCTTACTATTAATTAATAGATCTATACAGTAACTCGATTTGCGTAAAAAAATACTATTCTAATAATATTAAAGTGCAAATATGTTTGTTGATCTATTCAGATACTGTAGTTTTCATACGTATGTAAATATTAACTTTTATTACTTTGTGTGTAGAAATGGCTGTATCGACATATTCGATTTTTTTACATTGCTAATACCATATTATGAGTATATTATTATAGCACACAATACACATTCTATGCATGTTTCTTATGGTAAACAGTTACCTGGGTACATTGTAAATTTTAAATTGCCGAAACGCATTATGTAGTGGGGTAAATTTTCCACAGTCTGGTAACCTTGTTATTGTATGTACTTTTGTTGCTGTCCCTTACATACGTACACCCGTACGCGTTTGTCAACTCTAGGTATATACTTTCTCTGAGTCTTTTGTTAATTGATGGTTAATATTGAAATAATAAAATATTCCACCTGACATTACGTTAATGTTACTGATATTTATAATAGGTTTTACGGGTTGAATTTTTTATACATTCAAAAACATCAGAAGCGGCATAAAGAAGAATTGAATTGAATTATATGTACGAATATAAAGTTTATTTGAAAGTTTCATGTACTTAGATTTGCTTGTATTTTGGAATACATTCCGTAAATTTTCATGTGACATATTAACAAATACAATGAAAAAATTGAAGGCGAAGAAACGCAACATAATGGTATTTGATAGAGAGGAAACCAGAATACTAGGATTAGGTTGATGACGCAGTGTTTAAACAAGGGAACGACTTTGTATATCTTGGAACTTCTTTTAACAGGCATGAAGGGTGCACGGCTGATGTGAAGACACGAGTGAGTGTAGGGAACAGTGTAAATGGAGCTTGTTACGAAGTTCTAGCCGAAATTTGAGCCCAAAGGCACAGCTCGTTGTACACAACGCGGTGCTAGTTCCAACGCTAACATATGGAAGTGAAAGCTGGGTATGGCAGAGAGAGCGTCAAAGTAGAATAAATGCGGTCGAGATGCGAACTTTGCGTAAAATATGTGGCGTAACGCTATCTGACCGCGTGCGCAATGATAATGTAAGAAAGAGCGTTAGTTTGGGCAAGTAGAAAGAATGCAGGATGAAAAATTACGAAACAGATATGCAGTGCGAAAGTGGAAGGATGTAGGAGCCGAGAAAGGCTAAGATTTACCTACGACCTCCTACAGAAAAACACAGCCAAATAAATACTCCCTGGAGGGTTATTGTGTTCCTGCGAGTGTGTGAGATTACCAGTGAGCAGTGGAGGAACGTTATCCCTAATATTTCGATGGGTGGATTTATTTCTCTCCGTGCTTTGAAGGTAGGAGTTGTCGATAGAGACAATTCAGCAAACTTCACGCTTGAAAACACTAGTCTCTGCCCATTCAGCATCGTGGAGTATACTCAAATCCCTTCAGTTTGGACATTCGAGGTGATGCGTATCAAGGGAGTGGTATAAGCATGGGATCATGTAGTAAAGTATTATCGCCGTATTGAGTTGGGGTGAAACTAATAAACGCTGATAACTAAAAAAGTATACAATTTGATCTAACTTGCTTTGTGTGCTTCCACCACCAATTAGTTCATGAGAACTAGCGCCGGCCAGCACTTACCGACTACCGTTAGTAGCAGCCGAGGCAGAAACTAATTTAATAAAAAGTGAAACACTTTTTGTTTGTACAAAAGTCTGTGCAACTCGAATTTGACCGGCTTATTCATATTATTCTTTTTTAGTTGTCTGACACAGTCATATTTTTGTATGTATTGTCACAGGGAGCAAAGACAAGGACAAATGAGAAACAACAAGTTCTGTCTACTTATTTATATAGAGATTGTTATCGTATCTTTTAACAATTACTTTTATCACTGAATACTTGAGGATAATCCAAAAGGCACTCCATCATTTATAGTGAGTTTATATACTTGTCGCATCCGGTCCTGAGCACGGTATGTTTAAAACGAAAACAAAACCGCGCGCGAACGGTGGCGCGCTTTGGCAGAATCAAGCGGTCGACCCTGGGAGAAATGGAGAGCTAGTGCAAACGGCGGCAAGTGACGAGACATCTTGGGACTGTCCTCTCGTTTAGTATTTTCCTGAACATTGATTACCAGTGTTGATTTAAAATTATAGTGCGAAGCGAATTGCATTGGATTTCTCATTGCACAACTACCCACCACACGCGCGCGTAATATCGAATAGACCAAAAAATCATACAAACACGACATACTTATATTATATATTTCTATTGTCTTTATAAACTTTGTTTTACGAGAGGTTAAACCATGTTATATCATAAGCAGAGGTATGAAGTTTGTTTGTAAAGCTTTTGGGATTAATTTGTGACGCCCGTATAATGACACTGAACAACTTTATATGCTTACAGATAACCGAATTTCCGTTGTGATTCTTAACAAAACTTGTAGGTACAGTCTACAAAGTTTATTGTTGGAATTATATAAGCCAGGAAACATACAGAAAGACGAGGTCGGTGGCGTTGTGGTTAGCAATTTTAGGTAGTAAACATGTCTGTTTGTCTTGCTCTGGGTGTTTTAGGAGGGGTAGGTCGCATCAAAGCATCCCGTCTGAGGAAGTACATCCACCTCATAAAAAACCGCAGACAAACAACAACTTCCTGCCATGCAATTCTCTAAGCGACTCGTAATGGCTGTGTACGTCGCTGTGATCACAGATGTCACAGCTTTGACATCGTCTACTGCGATCACGGCTTTTTATTTGGTATTCTATAAGGCTGTAAGCGTACGCGAGGCTGTTTGACTTGTAGAATTCCAATTCCAAACGCAGTCTTGCGCTAGTGTCGCACAACCATGAAAAGCGACACCAAAGAATTGCAATTTTGTGTTCAAGGCTGTAACAGCCGATGTTTCCGAGGATGTAAGTATGTTTGCTCTTACAGAATTGTATGGCTGGTGGGTTGTTGTATTTCTACGAGGGAGTAAGGTTATCATCACGTGAGCGATACTGAATGTATTGCAACTGCTAGACTACGGTAACCACTTTTACATCAGAAGGGACGTATGCTTAAAAGATAAATTTACGTGGTCGCTTCCCCTGTTTAGGAACTCTCTGGCAATTTTTTTTTTGTACAACGTCGGGGGGGCATACAAGCATACGGTCCCACCTGATGTAAAGTGGTTACCGTAGGCTATGAACGCTGGTAATACATCAATTGTCACTCGCGCGATGCCACCTCTGCTGGTGACAGCAACTTACGAGCTTACTGGTGTGGTGACCTCACTCATACGCAGGAACACAACAACCCTCTGGCTAGTTTGTTATTTGGCACAACAAACACTGGAGTTCAGTTCAATACTTATTGGTATGTAATTTAGGTTGTAAAATATCAACACTTTTCCAGACTATTTGCCCCATTTCTCGTTCCATATGAACTAGACCTCTACAGGCCATTTTAAAATGGTTTCGACATACAGATAGAAAGTAAGTAAGCTATGACCAACGATCAAGAGCCATTTCTTTTCATTTTTTTATTTTTGTACAACGTCGGTACACATACGTACGACCCACCTGATGTAAAGCGGTTACAGGAGCCTATGAACGCCCGATGCCACCTCTGCTCCGTACACACCAACTCCTTAGGAGCTTAAAACCAAGCATACGGCCTGCCTGATGTTACCATCAATCACTATAGCCTACGGACATTTGCAATACCAGGGGTGTCACCCATGCGTTGCCGACCCTCTGAAAACCTCTTCACGCCTTTCTTGAAGAGCTCCATGTTGTAGTCCCTTGAAAAAACTTCGGCTGGGAATTCATTCCACAACTTGAGAGTTCTCGGAAGAAAACTCCTCTGGAACCGCACAGTACGCGACCATTGCGGTTCCAGTGTGTGAGAGTGAACTCCCCGCCGTCGGCGAGTGGTCCGGTTGTAAAAAGTAGCTGTCGGCATCATTTCGAGAAATTAAACTTAAGGGTTCAATACCGTGTGTAAACTTAGGACCGTCGATAATTCTCACAGCTCGTCTCTGAATCGAATCACATAGTGCAAGCTACCAGCTTGGACTATGTGATCTAGGTGCTCCCGTCCAAAGGTGACTTCAGTACTCCATTCGCGATCTGACTTGAGATTTATGTAACATAAGTCTTTGCCCCGCACTGAAGTACTGCTTTGCTCTGTTGAGCACACTAAGTTCTTTGGACGCCAGCTTGATTTTTTCCTCTAGGTGACTTCTATATTGAACGTCACAGGAGATCTCGACACCAAGCATTCTAATGCTGTTAGCCATGTGTTCTGGAATTTAGGAACGACAGCAAATGGGGTTTTCTTAACGGCAAACTTGTGTCTTGGCGGCAAACTGCCCCCAGTCAGATACTTCAGCTAAAGTACCCTCCATTTGACACAAGTTTATCGCAGCTTTCCTCCATAAGGGAACGAGGGATGTTAGCTCGCCCTGATTAATAAGTGCCTACGGTGCCGTCGTCCGCATAACAACGAATGCCATCAATTGACAACATATCATGGATATGCAGCAAAAACAGCGTCGGATACAGTACAGAACCCTGAGGGATGCCATACCTTAGGAGCTTACTGGTGACCTCACTCACACACAGGAATACAACAACCCTCTAGGGAGCTGTTATTTGGCTGCGGTTTTCTGTGAGGTGGTGGTACTTCCCCAGACGGGCTGCTTTGCCGCGCCCTACCTCTCTTTACAGTAGAAGGATGTATGCATCGATGAAGTCTCATTCAAACCAGATATACAACGTGATAGAAATACAACACGAAAATAGAAGGTTTTGTAGGTGCCGATGAAGCCTCATTCGAACCAGATATAGAAAGTGATAGTAGAGAGATATAGGTAGCGATGAGGTTTCATTTGAACCAGATATACTTACACCGCGAAAATAGGATGTGTAGGTGCCGATGAAGCCTCATTCGAACCAGATATAGAAAGTGATAATAGAGAGATGTAGGTAGCGATGAGGTTTCATTTGAACCAGATATACTTACACCGCGAAAATAGAAGGATGTGTAGGTGCCGATGAAGCTTCATTCGAACCAGATATAGAAAGTGATAGTAGAGAAATATTGGTAGCGATGAGGTTTTATTTGAACCAGATATACTTACACCGCGAAAATAGGATGTGTAGGTGCCGATGAAGCCTCATTCGAACCAGATATAGAAAGTGATAATAGAGAGATGTAGGTAGCGATGAGGTTTCATTTGAACCAGATATACTTACACCGCGAAAATAGAAGGATGTGTAGGTGCCGATGAAGCCTCATTCGAACCAGATATAGAAAGTGATAATAGAGAGATGTAGGTAGCGATGAGGTTTCATTTGAACCAGATATACTTACACCGCGAAAATAGAAGGATGTAGGTGCCGATGAGCCTCATTCGAACCAGATATAGAAAGTGATAGTAGAGAGATGTAGGTAGCGATGAAGTTTCATTTGAACTAGATAAACTTATACCGCGAAAATAGAAGGATGTAGGTGCCGATGAAGCCACGTTCGAACCAGATATAGAAAGTGATAGGAGAGAGATGTAGGTAGCGATGAAGTTTCATTTGAACCAGATATACTTACACCGCGAAAATAGAAGGATGTAGGTGCCGATGAAGCCTCATTCGAACCAGATATAGAAAGTGATAGTAGAGAGATGTAGGTAGCGATGAAGTTTCATTTGAACTAGATATACTTATACCGCGAAAATAGAAGGATGTAGGTGCCGATGAAGCCTCGTTCGAACCAGATATAGTAAGTGATAGGAGAGAGATGTAGGTAGCGATGAAGTTTCATTTGAACCAGATATACTTACACCGCGAAAATAGAAGGATGTAGGTGCCGATGAAGCCTCATTCGAACCAGATATAGAAAGTGATAGTAGAGAGATGTAGGTAGCGATGAAGTTTCATTTGAACCAGATATACTTACACCGCGAAAGTAGAAGGATGTAGGTGCCGATGAAGCCTCATTCGAACCAGATATAGAAAGTGATAGTAGAGAGATGTAGGTAGCGATGAAGTTTCATTTGAACCTGATATACTTACACCGCGAAAGTAGAAGGATGTAGGTGCCGATGAAGTCTCATTTTTAAAAACTTACACGGTTAACTGATGTGGTTAGAACATGGAAATTTGACCATATAAGAGACAAGATTCCCTTTATGAGTTTGTAAGTCTATCAACTAGAACAAAGGCTAATATAAAATAATGTGATAATGTTATTAAATAGTTGGGTATTGATAATATAGGTAATACCGTAAAATAATAATACCGGTATATACCATTATCGCAATACAATAAAAAGACAATAGTATAATAATAAAAAGATAAAATATCATTATTCGTACAGTAGTCATAATAAAATTGCACATACTGCTACTCTACATCTTCATACCAAATCCCTTACTGGGTAAGCAGAGAGGACCTAGCGCCTAATGTCTCGGTCCATACATACCTCACTCGCTTCTTTAACATTAAAAGCTCTTTTAGTGCATGCTCCTCGGTTTCTAGGGCTTCTAAATAATTCTATCAAAAGATATCTAATAATTATATTGGCCGAGCTAGAGGCGAAACCAATTAAGTGATAAATTGCGGTTCGTAGTAAAAGTCCTTCTCAATGGAAACCGCAATAACGTAAACAAACCAATTAGTTGCGATTCCTCCTCAGACATTTGTACATCAAAGAAATGGTTCAATATGTCACTTTAAATACAATCACAACAGTTCGTTTGAGTTCACAAATTATTATCTATCTTTCAGTACTGGCATTGAGTTCATTAAAATGGCGGACCGGAACTCATGAGTTATAATATGATATCGAAGTACTTATTTTAATTTTATCTTGTTTATCATACCGTCCGTTCCGTGGAAATAATGTGTTAATTTTTTGAGAACCGTGCTGATTCGCTGCATTTTCTCATTAATAAAACTGTATTTCCTCTCGCAAGGATCCCAAATTATAGCCCCACCATCGATTTTGTTGCGAATATAGATATTATATAAAATATTTGCTACCTCTGTGTACTTAAATTATGATGCAGTTCTACTCGTAAATATGCACCCTTTATTTTTGCATATGCAGCCTCACAGGTCTCCGTGATGTGCAAGTCAAACCTATTATCTAATATTAATCCTAGGCCATCAATGTCATTAATAATAGGTGTTAAAATATAAAATTGCCATTTTATAGTAGTTAATTATGTAATTATTAACTTTGAATTGTCATGAAAACTTCATGGTGTGAGATTTTCGAGTGAAACTTTTCTCACATTTTATACGTATGACGTTTTACTTCTGAAAATGTGTAACATTTGATTTTTAAATTTCAATTGTTTTTTTTATTCAGCTTAGACGGGAAAGATGGATACTTCGAAAATTCGAGTAATTTTTGAATAAGAGTTCCGATGCGGAACTAATGCGGCTTGCAATATCAATGCTGTATTTCAAGGAGAGGACTAATGAACGCACCGTGAATTTTTGTTTAAGCGCTTTCGTAACGGAAACTTCGACTTGAAGAACGAACCACGTGGAAGACCGCCACATAGGTGAATAACGCTGAACTGAAGCAGATGGTGAAAGCCGATCCGAGTCAAACTACCCAGTCATTAGCGGCATAGTTTAACGTTACCTTACCTGCAATACTGACTCATTTACATCAAGTATATAAATAAATAAATAAATCAATAAGTTAAAAATATATGAAAAATGGGTGCTTCATGATTTGACTCATCTGCAGAAAGAAAAGCGTGTTAAAAACTGTGTTGCCTTGTTGAATCGGTACAGAAATTAAGGAAAATTGGATCGAATTGTGGCATGCGACGAAAAGTGGATTCTTTACGATAACCATAAGCAAAAATGCAATGGCAGATCCCAGGTCAAAGACCGCAACAGTGTCCTAAAGCACAGCTTACCAATAAAAAGGTAATGGTAACTGTTTGGTGGTCTCTTCATGGCGTTACTCACAATAGCTTTCTCAGGTCTGGTCAAGCAATAACAGCAGATGTTTACTGTGCCGAATTTCGAACAATGATGGCGAAACTGACAGTAAAACAGCCCCGACTCGTGAATCAATCTTCACTATTATTGCTCCATGATAACGCAAGACCTCACACTGCACGAGAAACCGTTGTAACTCTACAGAGCTGCAGTTAGAAACCATACATTATCCTCCATATTCGCCAGACCTTGCTCCAACTGCCTACTATTTTATTTCATGATTTTTTACAATTTTGTACGTGGTAAAAATTTTTCTTCCCAGGAAGCAGTACATAATGCTTTCACACAATTTGTCAAATCTAGATCCCCAGAGTTCTATCGCAAGGGCATAAATAAACTTTCCATTAGATGGCAGCAATGTATAGATAATGAGGTTAAACTTGATTGATTAAATAAATATGTTACATCTTAGAAAAAAGACGAGATTTAATTTTTCAGTACAAATCGGCAATTTCATAATCTCCAGAGGAACGTCATTTAAGTCTTTATAAGGCAACACTTGCATGATTTTACATTTTGCTGTATTGCGCGGAACATTATTGTTAAGACTCCAGTTCATCACAGCATCAATATCGACTTGTAAGGCGTTTGCATCAACCTCGCTGGCAACTGCAAGGCATAGCTTCAAATAGTCGGCAAAAAATAGGAATATAGGTCCCGGGAGGTCATTAATCATTATATAAAATAGTGTAGGTCCTAAAGTACTTCCTTGACTTATACCTAGTGATATAATCTTAATCATACTCATGACCCTTAACGTATTGCCCCTGATCCTTCAGATACCTTCGGAAAAATCGAGAAGTCTGGAGGTAAACCCTATTATAATCAATCTTACAATGCTTTCTATTAAAGTTTAAGTTCGAACTTAAAGGAAACATACCTTAATCATGTAGCAGACCATTAGAACGCCATCATTGTGCTTTAGAGCTTCGTCTTGCGTCAGATAATCTGACTTGAAGTATGTTACCTGCCAAAAGCTAATGTTGTTCAATACAATTTGTTAAAGCTTCGAAATGCTTTTAGGCGAGTCCGGAGTGGTTAGTAGAGCTATTTTAAAACACCAACTCAGTCGTGAATAATGCGTCTTTGACACCAACGCTCGTGGGTTCGATTCCCACACAAGACAAACATTTGTGTGCATGAACATGTCTGTTTGTCTTGGTCTGTATGTTTTAAGAGAGGTAGGGCGCATCAAAGCAGCTCGCCTGGGGAGTTACCTCCACCTCGTAGAAAACAGCAGCCAAATAACAACTCCCTAGAGGGTTGTTGTGTTCCTGCGTGTGAGTGAAGTCACCAGTAAGCTCCTAAAGAGTTGCTGTGTAAGCAGCAGAGGACGCATTTCACGAGTGATAATTAATATATCATAAGCGTTAATAGGCTATGGTACCCGCTTTACATCAGGCGGGCCGCATGCTTGTATACCTCCCGACGTAGTATAAAATATATATATATATATATAAAGGGGAAGAGTTTGTTTGTTTGTTTGGTTGAACGCGCTAATCTAAAAGGAAAGGATTTGAAAAAATATTTTTGCTTTTGATAGTTCAATTCTCGAGAAAGGTTATACGAGTATATAGGCTATTCAACATCACGATCCGACCCTTAGAAGCCGAGGTGAAAGAAATAATGCGATTGCTACGGGATACCGGTATACGAACGGACGAAGTCGCAGTGTGCAGCTAGCTTTTTTTTATACCACCAAGGTGCTAAACAAGCACACGGCCTGCCTGATGGTAAACAGTCACCGTAGCCTATGGACATTTGCAACACCAGGGGCGTCACTCATGCGTTGCCGACTCTAAAAGCTAGCTGGAAATAAAAATAATAAAAACTTTTAAGTTTATTTATATAGCACTAACGGGTTGCCCCGGCGTCGCACTGGTAGTAGAGCATGTTACATATATACATATATATCCGTATAATATACGATGAAAGCTCCCAGGTGGGTTGACTTATTCCCGACATTTTCAACAATTGTCGTCGTATGTCAACCGATTTACACAATATCCTAACAAATTATACACCTAAACCTTCCTCAAGAACACTCTGTCTATTGTTGAGAACCGCATGAAAATCCGTTGAGTGGTTTTTGAGTTTATCGCAAATAGGCAGACAGACAGACGCGGCGTGGGTTGTTTTATATGTAGTGATAAAATAATTAAAATTGCGTTTTTAAGATTAGCACTTTTCTGAAAAACGCAAATTTACAATCAAAATAGCCCGTGTACTAATTATAACCTTATTTGTTGCAGTTACACAATCCAAAAGACGCTCCTTAAGTACGTTTTAAGTAAGTTTTAGAGAGGTAGGGCACATCAAAAGCGGCCTGGCTGGGGAAGTCCCTCCACACGGAAAACCGCAGCCAAGTAACAACTTCCTAGAGGGTTGTGTTTCTGCGTGCGAGGGAAGTCACCAGCAAGCTCCTAAGGAGTTGCTATGTTAGCTGAAGAGGTGGTATCTCGCGAGTTGTACTTAATGTATTGCAGGCGTTCATAGGCTCCGGTAACAGCTTTACATCAAGTGCGCCGTATGCTTGTATGCCTCTCGACGTTGAATATTGAGATATTTAGTATATTCAGTTTCAAAGTCACCTGGTGAAAGTCAAACTAGCGGCTAAGAAACTTGATGTGCACAATGCACAATAGAGTGAAGTTGTAATTCAGCTCGATGCAAAGACTTTTTCTGTACTAATCTCAAGTCCGACCGCACAGTGAGTAGGTATTATTCTTTTTAGACAGGAGCAGCTGAGTTCCAAGTTGGATCTAGTAACTCAATAAATGATAATAATAAATATTGTCGGATAAATTACACAGCGCCATCTAGCCCCAAAGTAAGCGAAGCTTGTGTTATGGGTACTAGACAACTGATAAACATACGTAAATACATTTTTTTTGTAAATACATACTTACTGTACATAGAAAATACCCAGACCAAGACAAACAGCCATGTTCATGCACACAAATGTTTGTACTGTGTGGGAATCGAACTCATGAGCGTGTCAAAGTAGCGTAACAACGCGTTCCAACTGCCACCGAGCTCTTCTAAACTCAACTTGGAAGACGAACTTTGAGAACTTTTGATGATTCCAAGGTCTTTTAAGTCTAAAGAGGAACTTTGCTCATTTGTGTGTTCTACCGACTGTTTCGGTCATGGCCAAAAGATTTGTTTGATAATGATACCTATAGTCTGCTCGTACAAACACATAGCCATTGATAAATAAATTTGAAAACTAAATGGTCGCGTACTGTGAGATTCTAGATTAGTTTTATGTAAAGAACACTTAAGCTATGTAATAAATTTCCTGCACAGGGGTTTTCTATAGGGTTCCTGGCACAGGGTTTTCAAAAATAGTGTTAAGAAGTTTTTCAGAGTCGGCAACGCGCGAGTGATATACACAGTCTAAGCAAAAATTCATCAAAAGCTAATAATAATAATATTAAAATAATAATAATAAAATTTATTTATTTCTTCTCACAACAACAATAAACAGTGACAATGAACAGGAAACTTATAGTTTGTAGATACATCGTGTCGTGTGAGAAGCTGGTGCCTGAGGTAGGCTTTGGAAAGCCTGTAGTACAGGTCACCAGGTTCCCACCTCTCGGCTTTGTTACACTATATATAACGCAATAACTAGTTTCTAGAATATTTTTCTTTCATATACAGTTTTACGAGAATTGTTTGGTAAACAATTTTGGAAGCCATTTATGTCTATAATTTAGTAAACAAAAATTTAAATTCAACTTTATAGTCAGTATGCATTATGTAAATTTAGTAATTAGTGTGCGTTTAAGATATATTAAATATGCCTAGAGAGAAACATTTCAGTCTTGTCATAGTCGAGTGTGATTAACCAATTTTGAACTTTTAGCTTACAATCATATGTGCTGAAAAAGTCGATAGAAAGTTTATTATTCGTTTTCTTGTACAAAAATCCACCCAAATAGCAAAAATACTTTCTAGTGAAAGTTTTATTGGAATAAAATTTCGAACAACTTTGTTTTTACGCTTAGCCACATTCAGTATTTTAGCATCGAGTGAATTAGCGGCGTGTTGCTTTAATATCACATAGAGAATGAAGATTTGGCGGACTGTTAGTACTTTCCAATGCTGGTATAGTAGTTCAGTTGAGTAGCGATAGTGGAAAAAGCTGAGTAGCTGCTCACTGTCAAGCAGACTGTATGATTGATTGTTAGCTTTGTGATATAGACAAACGACTCGCGTTTTACGTACGAACCGAGAACCATAAAACGCGGTCCTTACATACCTCACTCGCTGCATTCATAGCTCTTTTTCATGGTATTTAAGGCTCCTGACATCACCTTCAGATATAACACGACCAATTTGGCCATGATAGGTTAGTCTTGGTCTTCCTCGGCTCCTATATATCTGTTTCGTCATTTTTTCATCCTGCATTCTTTCTACATGTCCGAACCAACAGAGCATGCCTTTTCTTATCTTAACACCGACACCCTCTTTTAGTCCAACGCTCTTTCTTACGTCATTATTACGAACGCGGTCAACAAGCGTTATGCCACAACTTTTACGCAATGCCCGAATCTCGACCGCACTTATTATACTTTCATGCTCTCTCTGCTCAAAAATATATATATATCCGCAATATATATATATATATTACAGTCTTGATCATTTCATAGGCCTATGTGCTACCCTATCCAATAGTATCATTATGATAACAAGGTATCCAACAAGCTAGCCGAAAGGACGCCTTGTTACATCACAATAGACCTCTATTGTATTTCAAACCGATTCACAATAACATTTTGTTATACTCATGCGTCAGATTGTCATCTGAAGTAACTTGCATATTTTTTCCTCGTATGACTATTCTCGGCATATTATATTTCGGTGAGAAATGTACAGGATGAAATTCAAGAGCGAATTTGATAGTTAAACATAGTAGACACTTATTTGTTTGAGACTTGCGGAGCTAGTCAAACCAATCGCTACAGGTATTACAAACGATTTGATTATGAGATATTCAGATTTATTTTCATTAGGCATGAATGAGCATTTTCCTTTTGTTTAAGCGAATACTTTTGAGATATGTCGATTAAATATTTGCGTTCAAATTCAAAACGAATAAAAATACATACATAAATTGAAATACATAATATTCTTTGGGTATGTACCAGTTCATACTTATAAGAAGTATCTATTCAGCATTTGTTTCAAAGTTCAAATACAAACTACCCGATTAAAATCCTCTTATTCAAATAGTCGTGTTTTATAAGAAGGCGAAGAGCCCTGATGAAGTTTTGATGAGCTCGGTGGCTTAGTCGTGAATGACGCGACTTTGACCCCAACGCTCGTGGGTTCGATTCCCACACAAGACAAACATTTGTGTGCATGAACATGTCTGTTTGTCTGGGCTCTGGATGTCTTAAGGGTAGGGCGCATCAAAACAACTCGTCTGGTGTAGTACTCCTCCACCTCACAGAAAACCACACTTAAATAACAACTCCCTAGAGGGTTGTTGTGTTCCTGCGTGTAAGTGCAGCAGAGGAGGTGTCGCGCGAGTGATACTTAACGTATTACAATCGTTAATAGGCTACGGTAACTGCTTTACATCAGGTGGGCCATATGCTTGTATGCCTCGACGACGTTGTATTGAATAAAAAAAGTGTATCTGTGCCAGCCCGATGCACGGCTGGAGTTTACTTCAAACGAACGATAATTATGATATACTAGCTGTGCCCGCGACTTCGTCCGCGCGGAATAGTTATTTTTTTATTATTTATTTATATTAATAAAAATAAATAAAATTTCTAAAATAAAAGTAGCCTAAGTTACTCGTTATTACATCAGCTATCTGCCAGTGAAAGTTCCGTTAAAATCGGTCCAGCCGTTTCAGAGATTACCCGGAACAGACAGACAGACAAAAATTGTAAAAAAAAATATTTTGGTATATGTACCGTGTATACATCCATATGCATTTAGTAAAAAGCGGTTATTTTAATGTTACAAACAGACACTCCAATTTTATTTATCTGTATAGATATCGAAAAGAAAAAGAGGATAAATGAATATATCTTCTGAAAATAAGAATAAAATTTATATTATTTATAAATGTGAACTATAGTTCATATCCTACAGGCTTACGAATTAACCGCATTTACGTGTTTTTCGGATTCTTCTACGACGACTCGAATCAATTTCTTCCATATTTACCAATGTTATTTTAACTTGATGATTAAATAAATAAATAAATATTGTCGGACAAATTACACAGCGCCATCTAGCCCCAAAGTAAGTGAAGCTTGTATTATGGGTACTACACAACTGATAAACATACGTAAATACATTTTTTTTTTGTTAATACATACTTATTATACATAGAAAATACCCAGACCAAGACAAACAGACATGTTCATGCACACAAATGTCTGCCTTGTGTGGGAATCGAACCCACGAGCGTTGGTGTCCAAGTCGCGTCATACACGACTGAGCCACCGAGCTCGTCTAACATGATTGTTTAATAGTACATAAAAATATACGTAAAATGTACCAAGCATCGTAATACGCAGGCCTGCACACACACGTTCAACGCTCTGTCGCACAGTATTCGTTCCGACCAATTTAACGGGACAATAATGATATTTTCAAAGTAAAGAACATAATATAAATAAAATGCTATTTATGTAGGTGATTAACTAGTGCATATTTTTAAAAATTGGAGTCATTGCTTAAAATTGAGGGCAATAGTGAAAAATTCAAAACGCAAATCTATTTCAAAGACGGGCGAAATTAGTGTGTTTTGTGATCGCGAAGTATATGTTATTTAAATTGTTTTGAACGTGATTTCTTTATTTTTTTATAATAATGGCTTATGTATGTACTAGTAATATATTAATAACATTCCAGGTATTTTGTCTAACACGTCTGTTGGATGAGTGAAAGTCTGTCAGACATGGACGTTGATGTTGCCAGCGAAACGTTTTATTCTAAACTTCGTAAAATTATACGTTTACACACGCCTATCCAGAAAAAGAAATGTGATAATTATCCAATTTGGTACAGCCCTACACTTGTTTGTTGCCTCGATTCGTGATCGTGACATGATCTGGATTGCTCAGTTCTAAGCAATGTCGTTATTTCGCGAAACGATATTACTGAGAGTATCAAAAAGCTTAATCCTAACAAAACTTCCGGACCAGACAGAATACCCGCTTGCTTCGTAAAGGCCTGTGTCGAGGGAATTAGTGTGCCTCTGGAAATATTATTTAGTAAATCACTTCGTGCTGGCCATTTCACTTCCTGTTGGAAGGCGGTTTTCATAACACCTGTTTATCAGACCGGAGATAGAAACAAGTGTGAAAATTATTGCTCAATAAGTGTCTTGTCTTGCATGGCTAAGCTATTTGAATCTATCTTGTATAGTCACATTTACAGTCATGTCAAAAAATATATCACACCTTTGCAATACGGTTTTGTTACAGGACGGTCTACTGTGAGCAACTTATTGGTTTACAAAAATTTTATATGTGACGCGGTTAATAAACCACTATATACTTATTAGAAAAATGGCTAATTACGGGTTTTATGGTGTGTTGTTACGCTGGGTGGAGTATTTCAAAGCGTAGTCAAATGTTGGCGATCAGGTGTCATGTGTCTGCCCCAGTCCTTGTGATCTCTAGTGTGCCGCAGGGCTCGCACTTGGGTCCTCTACGGTTCCTAGTATTCATCAATGATTTGGTAAAACAGATAGACATTGAAGCTTTGCTTTATGCCGACGATTTAATGATCTTCCGCGCGGTTGGCAGTGTTAGTGATTGTTTAAAACTTCAACAAGATTTAAATACTATTAATAGTTGGTGTAGAGCAAATTTAATGTCTATATATGTGAACAAGTGTTATGTGATATCGTTTTCTAGTAAAAATCCAAAAAAATATATGATTATAGTTCGAACGGCCATAACCTTGAACGAAAGAATGTCATCAACGACTTTGGAATAATGTTCGACACGAAGTTATCCTGTCGTCGGTTCCGTCAGCACTGTGATTATATAGTAGGTAGATGAAACCAACTACTTGGACTTATATATAATAATAATAATAATTATTAATTGGTTCTTCTCGACACGGCACGCATTGTGGGGAGGTTTCTCACTCTGGAGCCCTAACCACCGGTAGCTTGGGCCTCCGCTCCGTTACCTGTGGATGCCCGTTTTTATAGTTTTAAATGTATTTTATAATTATATTAGTATATTTAAAAATGAGATGAATAATAAATAAATGAGATAATAATAAGAAAGCCTTTTAATCCCAAACGTATTTAACAAGATTGTAACAAAATAAAATACTTCAAATATACATTTTTTTTAACATTCATGCATTAGTATCTATAAATTTATATTTAAAAAAATATTCATTGAAATAACATTTACGACAATGATATTTGAAAAAGAACTAAGATTTAGTAAAATTATATTTTAAAATCATACTTCGAATTTAATGTCTTATCTATTTAATATTTATTTTGGGCACCCAACTTCGGATAAAGGTTTCCACTTCCATTCCACAGTCCTCTGTCTTTGGTAAGCCTGGTCCAAGTGTGTCCTGCGACTTGCATGATGTCGTCACTCCAGCGGCGATGCGGGCGGCCAGTGACCAGCCCAACGCCATTTTATTCTACAGGCTAATTCTGCCACGTCTACTAATTTGGTTTTCAGTCTGATTTCAGAGCTACGTATCTTATCTCGTAATTTCAACCCTAGCATGCTACGTTCAACTGATCGCTGGAAGACTTGGAGTTTATTGATAATTTCTTTTGTTAGAGCCCAACTCTGACCATAGAGTAGTGTGGGAGAAATCACTGTTTCAAAAGCCTTTTTCTTCAGAGCGATTGGAAGTTTGGATTTAAAAATATATTTTAGTGACCAGTATCGTTTTCAAGCCAGTTTTATTCTGGACTTATATATAGAATAACTAAATAGTTCAAGAAACCATATAGACAACTTCATTTATACAAGACACTTATAAGGCCTATCTGCGAGTATGGCTCAATAGTGTGGTCCCCATATTATGTAACTCATATTCGAAGAGTTGAGGAGATACAGAGGCGCTCTTTATCAACACTTTGCAGACGATTTGGCCTATCTAGGAGTCTTTCATTTTATACATCGCGTATAAAATATTTGAAAATTTCCACCTTGTCTTCCAGAAGACAGTCTTCCGAACTAATTTATTTATATAAAATTATACATTATATAATAGATTGCGCGCCCTTATTGCCATTAATAAATCTAAACACGAGTTACTGTATTCGTCGGCCACAGGCTTTTGCTTTGTCGTTAGCCAGAAATAATGTCTCCTTCAATAGTCCAATTCTTAGAATGTGTCGCTCTTATAATGATGTTTGTCGTGGTAATCTTATCTTCGTTTATCTGGATTGCTCTGATGGTATTGTCGTATTCGATTACAGGTTTATTTATTATTTATTTTATTTGGGACAAAGAAACAGCTGATAATATTGTATATGTTAACATTAGTATAGAACAAGTAAGTTTGAGCTATTGTACAACCAACATCGTTATCCACATATTAATAATTACTTATATTATTAAGTATGGTGACACAAGTTACAAAAAAAAAATTAATGATAAAAATTTCAAAGACAATGATTAGAATTGGTCTAATGAGGGTTAATATTAATTTAGTTACAAAGTAATTTCAACTATTTTATACAACATATCATACCTATCATACCTTGATAATGCCGTAAAGGCGAAACCGGTCGGTAAAAATAATTATTAAATAAAATTGTGAAGTGGAATATGTACAAGTGCAAGAATTAACATTAACGAGATGTCTTAAAAATTCTAAAATGGGTAAAGCTGAGGGATATGATAGGATATCTGCCGAAATGCTCAAAACGGGGTTGAGGAATCATAGATTTGCTGGCGGTCCCCGCACTAGGTCAAGCCTGTCTCGTGGTGGCCTTTGGACCAAGTTAACATTTAAAATAGTCACATTTATGGGTATAAAACAAACAAACTTGGCTACAGTGATGAGGCTAGCTAGAAAAATGAAACAGTAGCTGAGTCGCACTGTCCGTGGTTATAAGTTACAAAATTAAAACAATTCCTAAATCATAAAAGCTTACAAGTTCAATTCAGATCTTAAGAATAAGCGACCTTAAGATTTCTATACAAATACGAAACAATTTTTAAAAGACTAAGCAACTTATACAGTTGTGGCGGATACCACAAGTTACCTGATTACCTACGTAAACTTATCTCAACATAGAATAAGCAAAACACAGTGGTTTAGTATACTCAATGAATGAGTGATCATGCACTCATCCTGGTCTGATAATAAGTTGAAGTGACATGTAGTTATGCTCGTTCTAACTTGCGTAATCCTTGGCCACTTGCTATTAAAATTACTCGTGTGCTTGTATGATAAAGTGGTGGTTTTTTAAAGAGTTTGTGTAAGAGTGATGATTGTGATTTCGTCATGTGTGCGTGAAAGTATGTAATGAAGCTGTTTGCATAAAATCTGTTAAGAAGACAGCACAATTATTGATTTACAAGACATTAATTTATAAGAAAAAAAGAAAAAAACACTGACATAGTCAGTACCGGACATAACCGGTTATTTCAGCGTTTTTAATAACTTTTCTGTTTCACCATGTGGTACCGTGAGAAGCCATTTAATTAACTTCTGCTTGGCTTGGTAAACAGTACAGTACTTCAGGTCCAGAGATTTCAAAATTTTTTTGTAAATATGTGGGAGCATAAATCCCGGCAGTCTTTGAGCAAAGGTAGTTCGTACCGAGGGGCCCGTTGGTCTAAAGGTTCGACACCTCAAAAGGTCAGAGTAGTGAGAAGAAGCAAGTATTACAGCGTGACGTCTGATAAATGCTCTGACAATATAAAGTTGACGTGCGGTTAAAACATTGGCCTCAGAGTAAAGTTCTTCGGTTGCGAAACGGAACGGCTTGCCCAACATGGCTTTGAGAACGGAGCGTTGAGCCCGTTCCAAGCCCAGCATAAAGGAAATCCCTGCTCCACCCCAGGCCACGACACAGTAGCCGAGGATAGACTTGCATAACAATGTATAAACAAGGCGCAAAACCCACAGATCTGCAGATCTGCGTAGAAGTTTCATAACGTATACAAGTTTTCGGACTCTACCTGCAGTCGATAATAGCTGTGCTTTAAAAGAGAGTCTGCAGTCGATGTCAACACCAAGATAGCGAACTGTATCAGTTCTGTTTAGAGATACACAGTCATGGCTACAATATGTGTGTTTGCAAATTGAAGAATGTATTTTTATCGAGGTTGGCATCTTTGGCGCTGAAGCTCGGGTCTTATAAAAGCACACATAGGTGGTTTTTTTGGCGTTCAGTGTAAGAAGGTTGTGATCAAGCCAATTTGCTAACCCCTGCATGCCCTCCTCAGCTCGTTTCAGAGCAATCTTCCAAGTATCACCGTGAAAAAGTGCCACTGTGTCATCTGCATAGCAAATCAAATGGGTGGCCCCGTCCACTACACGGTGGATGTCATTTACGTAGAGATTAAATAACGTGGGACATTTACGTAGAGATTAAATAACAGGGGAGACGCTCCCCTGCGGTACTCCGTATTCAATGGGCAGTTCTGAACTCACTATGTTATTGATCTTAACTGATTGACTTCTACCAGTAATATAACTCTGGAACCATTTTAGTGTTTATTAATATTTAAGCTTTGGAGGACATTATTTGTATTATTTAATTAAAATAACTTTTAAACCACAAATTATTACGAGTACCTTTCACTTGAATACGATATACAAACATTTTCGTTCAGTTAAATGGGTCGAATCGAATACTGTGGGTATCTTTGTCTTTGTCTTCGCCTTCGCGTTCGCGTTCTCCTTAGCATTCACGTTCGCCTACGCATTCGCCTTCGCGTTCACCTTTGCGTTCACCTTCGCATTCACGTTCGCCTTAGCATTGGCCTTGGGTTTCGCCTTAGCCATAGCGTTCGCGTTCGCCTTCGCGTTCGTCTTCGAGTTAGCGTTCGGGTTCACTTTCAACTTTATCTTTGATGTTTCCTTCGAGTGATACTTAATGTATTACAAGCGTTCATAGGCTACGGTAACCGCTTTACATCAGATGGGCCGTGTGCCTTCTGACGTTGTATAAAAAAAACAGTTAAATCCTTTAGATACTTTTATCTCATTCCCTCGCACGTTACGTTAAATCATGTATATGTTGTCTCTTTTTAAGCGGACGAGCATAACGGTTCCCTTTTTGTTAACGCGTTCACTTGATTTTACTCCTCATAAAATTTCCGTACCGGGACTTATAAGTCAAAATCGTTTCTTAACGAGTAAACTCCAAGAAAAACAACATGAGAAAAGCTATGAATGTTAAAGAAACGTGTGATGTATGTAAGAACCGAGTCACGCGCTCGGCTCACTGTGGCTACCCCGCAAGGGATTTGACGTGAAGTTACAGATAGAAATACTCATATCCTTTCCAAATTACTTTCATTAATCACGAATTCGCTTATGGAAATTTTAATTGTCACACATTTAATACAGAATACCGCATTGTTTACGACGCGCCCACTCACAGCTATAACAATGTGCTGAGAATGAGAACCAAATGCGATGGGGGCAAAGCCCTTAGCGCATTAATTTTGCGTGGAACATTTCCTACAGATGGCTCAGTTTACAGCTAATTAATTCACTAATTCACTCACAATATTAAGCGGTCATCATAAGGCGATTAAAGGGCAGGAGTTGTATTACAGTTCTTGAGTTGTACATAAAAACGTATATTAGATCAGACACAGCATTCATAGTTATATAACAGTAGGTTATTTGTCGCACGTAGGCCTTTTAGATCTAATTATGAGTTGCTGTTAGAATACTAGGTTCGTCACTTTTTAGGGTTCTGTACCCAAAGGGTAAAACGGAACCCTATTACTGAGGCTCCGCTGTCCGTCCGTCCGCCTGTCACCATGCTGTATCTCATGAACCGTGATAGACAGTTGACATTTTCACAGACAACTCCCATACACAGGCTCCCATACAATAAACGTGATTTTTTTGCTCATTTTTGCTCGATATTGATAACGGCAACAGGTAGACGCTTGAAATATTCACAGAATATTTAATTATACTAAATAGAACAAATAATTAAATTAAAATAAAAACAAATATTTAGGGGGGGGGGGGGGGCTCCCATACAACAAACCAGTCGTTTCAAGATGTTAATTTTTTTATACAACATCGAAACGCTATCGAAAGCCTATATGAAATAAAGTCATTACTCATTCTGCACAATTCAGTTCTGTGCCGAAGCTGACGAGTATGCGCGAACAGAACAATGTCGGAGGACCGAAGCAGTTATGCTTGGATGGGTGCACCTAGTCCAACCAGAGAGCTCGGTGGCGCCGCAGTTAATAACGCCACCAACGCTCGTGGGTTCAATTCCCACACACGACAAATATTTTTGTGCTCATGAACATGTCTGTTTGTCCTAGTCTGGATGTTTTTAAGAGAATTAGGGCGCATCAAAGCAGCCCGACCGGGGAACTACACACAGAAAACCGCAGTCAAGTATGGATGATTGTTGTGTTCCTGTGAGTGAGTGAGGTCACCAGTAAGTCCCAAGGAGTTGTTGTGCATCAGCGGTGTGGTGACACTTACTGTATTATAAGCGTTCATAGGCTACCGTAACCACTTTTCTTATTTTTTTTTATACAAGGTCGGAAGGCATCCAAGCATACGGCCCACCTGACGTAAAGTGGTTACCTACCTGGTGGTACCCTATGAACGCTTGTAATACTCGCGCGATGCCTTCTCTGCTGCTAACACAGCAACTCCTTAGGAGTTCACTGGTGGCCTCACACACACGCAGGAACACAACAACACTCTAGGGAGTTGTTGTTTGGCTGCGGTTTTTTGTGAGGTGGAGATACTTCTCCAGATAGGCTGCTTTGGTGCACCCTACCTCTCTTAAAACATCCAGACCAAGACAAACAGACATGTTTATGCACACAAAAGTTTGGCTTGTGTGGGAATCGAACCCACGAGCGTTGTCGTCCAAGTCGCGTCATTCACGACTGAGCCACAAAGTTCGTCAATATATATAGAACATTATAGATACATTAAAAAAATCGAAAATATTAATTGACTTAACGCTTAGACACTTCCCCTGCAATTCTAAAAGAAGAAATTAAATTATCAGTACAATAGGCTTCTAAAATAAATATTGTTTTATTCAAGTCCATTGCGTGAAGAACAGTTCAAATACTATTTAACATAAGCCAAGGCCTCGTCGCTAAGGACGACCCTTTTAATAAAGAAAGTTTGCAAACCTGCATTTCCCCAGGGCATCGGCTTTTGTCAACAGTGTGATCGCTTCCTTCCATCATACTTGCGCCCCAGTGGAAATGGATCTGTGATAGGATGTGTTTTTCTACCAAAGGCCCTCCTTCTAAGTATGGTCTCTCGGCCTTCCATTTTGCTCCAATTAAAACTGCAATTTTTTTTATACAGTGTCTGAAGGCATATAAGCATACGGCCTACTTACTTATTCATATAATAAGAGATATACAGTATTGTATGCCGGTACATCGGCTTGCTAGGACTGGTAGATCTTTTCTTGTAAATTGTATTCGATTATATAATAAATTGCCTGAAACAGTTCTGCCCCTTCCTGACAATGTATTTAAAAAATACATTAAATAACTCTCTGTAGAAGGGTTTATTATAGAATTTATGAATATTTAACTGACAAAGATGTCTGGAAATAATTCAGCACAGACTATCTGTCCTTAATAATCTTTAATTTTACTATTTGATATTATTATTGTACCAATAACAAATAGCGAGAAGTGCACATGATGATTAATTTAAGAGAGGTACGGTGCATCAAAGTCTGGGGAAGTACCTCCACCTCACAGAAAACCGCAGCCAAATAACAACTGCCTAGAGGGTTGTTGTGTTCCTGCGTGTGAGTGAGGTCACCAGAAAGCTACCAAGGAGTTGCTGTGTAAGCAGCAGAGGAGGCATCACGCGAGTGAAACTTAATATATCTCAAGCGTTAATAGGCTACGGTACCCGCTTTACATCAGGTGGGCCGTATGCTTGTATGCCTGAAATGAATGACGCGATATATTGTCTTAGGTTTTCGCGATTGTTACACATTGAATTAAACAATTTTTAATGGAAGTTTCGCGTGTTTTATTTACTTTGTTGAACATGACGTTTCGAATGCTTTGCAGCATCCGTGGTCGCAGGAAGAGTCTTCCGTGGTCGCAGGAAGCAGGAAGTCGCGGCTATCATCCCTGATGAGCTCCATGCGCCGCCCGCCTGGCTCGCCAGTTATCGCGTAGATACCTAGTTTCTAAAATGGGGGAATTTTGCGTCCTCAGGTTTTTTTCTGGTACACCGGGCAACCGAAAAAAGGGACGGTCGCGTTCAAAACAGGACATATGGTCATGTTATTAATGACTAACTTATTTTTTAACGCTCAGGAGAATGTTTACTTACACATATCTCCGGTTTTTCTTTGTGTACTCCATCAACCTTATTCTAACTCAGTGTAAATAGAAGCCTATCTGTGAATGCAGCTAAATTGGCTTTTATTTGTTAATTCTGGATATACCTACTTACATAATATAAGCCGTATGTTTTCCCATGTACATATAAATTAATTGATTCATACAAAATATGTTTGTTTCGTATGGAAATCGAACCCGGGTGTTAAAGTAATCTTTATTAACCACTCGATCACCGATCTCGTCAAAGATCTGACAACATTTCCTAGCTTTCGTATTAAATTATACCCAAAATAACAATAGCTTTATTTGTAAGCCCTTTTTATTACTCTACCAGCAAATATAATCACTACATATTATAAAACGAAGTCCCACGCCGCGTCTGCCTGTCTGTCTGTTCGCGATAAACTCAAAAATTACTGAACATTGTTACACGTGGTTTTCACCAATAGACAGAGTGATTGCTGAGGAAAGTTTAGATGCATAATACGATAAAGTTTTGTGTAAATCGGTTGAAATATGACGTTATTTATTAAAATATCGGAAAAAGTCAAGCCACATGGGAGCTTTCATCGGATATTATAATGATACTTAAACAGTAATTATTCTTTACTATGTAATATGCTCTACTATCCGTGCAAAGACGGGGCGGATCGTCATCTATATACGAGTATATATATATATATAAAAATGAATGTTTGCCTGTATGTCCTCTATGGACTCAAAAACGGTTGGGCAGATTTTGATGAAATTTTCAGTAAATCTTCAGGTTAGCCCAGCAGGTGATCCTGTGAAGCTTGGTAGCGATCATATCACCCGTGCTAGTAAGAAATATTTATTTACAACTTACCAGTATATCCCGTGTTCGTTAATTTCACTTTGTGGGGGTATATATCGTAATTATACCATTTGAGCTCTGGACAGTAGTAGCTCATAGAACCGGTGATGGAAACATTGATTGGTGTTGGTAGATGTCCTTCAATCTCACCCAAGTAATAAATCCATTCTACAGTACCAACTTGTGGTATTACTTTTTCTTCCTCTTTTGGCGCTGCTACTTCTTCTGTTTCTGTTTTAAAATTAATCCAAATGTACAATCTATCACGTATCAAGCGTATATTGTTAAACTTTGGACCATTCTGATGCTGTTTTAATAGTGGTGGTGTATAGTGGCGGTATTACACTTGATGCGTGGCCGGCTTACGGATACGGAGCTACATACCGTTATTGAATTGATATTGGCTCCGTATCATTATTGAAGGCAAAATCTACGTTACCTGCACTTGGGTGCACCCTAACAAATAGCAAACGACGTCCTAAAGAAATAAAGATAAAACTTATTATATGAAAAAAATCTCCCTGCTAACCACCCGATATAATAGGGAAATTATTTAGGACAGACAAAAGTCTACAGCCGGGTCAAAATAAGTTTTTGCCGAGCTCGGCAGCGCAGTGGTGAAACACGCTGTAGCGCTACTTTGACACCAACGCTCGTGAGTTCGATTCCCACACTGTACAAACATTTGTGTGCATGAACATGTCTGTTTGTCTTGGTCTACGTATTTTCTATGTATAATAAGTATTTAAAAAGAATATATATTAACGTATGTTTATTAGTTGTCTAGTACCCATAACACAAGCCTCGCTTACTTTGGGGCTAGGTGGCGCTGTGTAATTTCTATCTATCTATAACTTCACGTCAAATCCCTTACGGGGTAAGCAGAGAGAACCGAGCGCCACGCGACTCGATCCTTACCAGATCCTTACATACCTCACTCGCTTCTTTAACATTCATTGCTCTTTTCATGCACGCTGTGTAATTTGTCCGACAATATTTATTTATTTATAAAACCATATGGAATGTTGGCTGACTTTTCCTTATTATTGTTTTTTTGTATCTTCGCCAAAACGTTGGGTAGCGGACTTCGCCCATCCTAATGGATTAGGAAACGAAATAACGCTAGGAAAAATACGAAGAGTATTTTGTGACTATAATTTTAATAATAAAGTATTGATTTACCTGTCTGTACTATTGCACTATGCATATTCTTTTAAATTTCGTAATTCTGTACATATACATTAATTTCTATTTGCATTTACTACAAACACAATAAATTTACCTTTGATGTCTAAATGAAATGACATTTAAAATGTCATCGGAAGAGATACTCATAGATTTAATTTGACGTACAGATTCAGAACAAATTTTATTTCATACCATAACATAAAACTTAATAGACGGTCCGTTTTGCTGTTGGGTTTACCACAGTCACCAAATATGGTTGTGGGATATATTAACGGGTAATACGATGACTGATTTGTAAAAAAAATATTGGATAATTAATGATAGTTACATCTCAAACAGTTAGGTTCAGACATCATTTAGCACGCGATAGTCAAAACGGGCAATTTGTAGTAAAATATTTTGTCCCACGTGTGTTAGCTCGGTGGCGGAAGCAAACCAAGTAGTTTAGAATATATATCAAAATGCCAGTGACACTCAATACAAGACATAACGGGTGACTTTCTATCTATCTATCTATAACTTCATGCCAAATCCCTTGCGGGGTAGGCAGAGAGATCCGAGGGCCACGTGACTCGATCCTTACATACCTCACTCGCTTCTTTAACATTCATTGCTCTTTTCATGCACGCTCACCGGTTTCTAGGGCTCCTGACATCACCTTCTGATAGAACACGACCAATGTCATCGGAATGACTTTCATGCGACACTGTTGTAGTATTCGTCCTCTTAAGTATACATTCCGGATTTCTTGCATTAAGTTTAAATGACTACATACATATTTATTTAAATATGTTAATGGATACAAGCAAGGTAGATTTCAAACCAGCAGAGTATGTACAAATCAAGTTCTTTCACTCCACAATATCGTGGAGAAGCACACAGCTACGTGCCAAAAGTTGACTGCGGTTTTGTGGATCTTGAGAAAGCATCTGATAGAGTCGCGTGAAAGGATCACTGGATCATTTTGCTTGGATTTGAGGTTGATGGTGCTGCCCCGTGCTGTGCAAATCACTTATGAGTTGTATACAGTATGTGTGCGGCTAAACGATAGTTTGTCGTACTGCTTTGGTATCAGACAGGGGTGCGTTCTGCTGGTTCGGTTATTCGTCCTGTATATGGACAGTTGTGTTTAGATAATAAAATCTTTGAATGTGGCATTGCGAATGGATGACTTAGTGGTGAATTGTCTGCTCTGTGCAGACGATATGGTATTAATAGCAGAATTCGAAGTGCTGACACTAGTTACAAATGTTACAGTAATGAAAGATGATTGAATGAAGAATTGCCTACAATTGGATGTGACGAAAACCAGCGCTTGTGGTTTTGATATCCACACAGGACAAACATTTGTGTTCATGAACTATCTGTGTCTGTTTGTCTTGATATTTTTAAGAGAGATAGGGTACATAAGCAGCCTGGGGAAGTACCTCCACCTCACAGAAAACCACAGACAAAAACAACTCCCTAAAGGGTTTGAATTAAACAATTTTTAACGAAAGTATCGCGTGTTTTATTTATTTTGTTGAACCTGACGTTTCGAATGCTTTGCAGCATCCGTGGTCGTAGAAAGACTAAGGGTTGTTATGTTTCTGCGTGGGAGTGAGGTCAGCAGTAAGCTCCTATGGATTTGCTGTGTTAGCAGCAGAGGTACCATCACGCGTGTGATACTTAATGTATTGCACACGTTTATAGGTTTTTTTTTCCCTTATATTCTTACACCCCTGCCGTGGGCAAGGCACTTTTTACACAATATAAATAATTTTATTCACATTTTTTTTTTTTTGTGTTTTAAAAATCACTGTTCAATATAAATAAACACATTCATACATCACACTCTCTTTCATTTTCCACAAATCATTCTTACATTCATCATCTTTCAGTTAAATTTCACAAAATTTTTGATTTGCCCGTTTCAGAACGCCGGTGAAATATCTTCATACGTTTCCAACTTCCCTCCCCATACTGCATCAGTCCAGCCACGGGCGTCAGCGAGCTTCACAGCTCCACCTAGCCACCGCGATCCCATCGGCTATACAGAGTATAGCCGAGGTATGCAACATTAGTCCTAGGTGGGGCTGCTCTGCTTGTTCCGATCTATGACAGCCGTCGCTAGACTGACGCAGTATTTAAAAAATTTTGTCCGAGTTTTCCCTACCACTATTTCGGAGACCGTTTCTTCGGTGGCCCGCATTCCCAACTCCTGCTCCAAATCGTACCTCTGTTTAGAGAATGCGGAACACCGAAACAATATGTGCTGCACTGTCTGGTCCACGCCGGGCTCGCAGAAGCAGGACGGGTCATCCGCGCACTTGAACCTGTCCAAGTACGCGGAGAACCATGCCCCGAGAGGACCTGCGTGGTGATGGTCGACGGCACCATTTTGCCCACGATGCCGTACGCCTCCGCCGCACTCGGGAAGAACAGCTTCGTCGTCGAAGCTGTTGTTCCCGATTTGTATCTCCTGTCCCATTCGTCAATGGTCCCCTTACGGATCATACCTTTGACGAATGAGACAGGGCAGCGGTCGTAATCTGGCCGCCTCTGCAACCCCAGTGCGGCGCTCCTGGCGAGTTCATCGGCACGTTCGTTCCCCTCCAACCCCGCGTGTGCCTTGATCCAGAACAACGAGACGCTCTTACCCTGTCTTTTGCACAGTTTAAGAGCGTCCCGTGTCTGCACCGCCAGGGGATGGGGGGACTCGACGTTCGCCACCGCCTGGAGCGCCGCCATGGAGTCGCTGAAGATGCCGATACTGGGTCCATCGCAGCTCAAAGCGTACTCGGCCGCCGTGCAGATAGCCAGGAGTTCCGCCTGGTAGACGGTACAGTAGGACGGCAAAGCAAGCTTGACGGCCTTGGTTTCCGCGCCGCCGTTCCATATGGATACAGCGGCGCCAACCCGGCCCTCAATCTTGCTGCCGTCCGTGTAAATTCGCAGGGCAAAGTTGGAGTGTGCCCTGCATTGTTCCTCGTCCACCAGGCTGCCGAACTCCAAGCTATCTAGCTCCGCGGGATGCGGGGTCTCAATCTTCGAGGCCATCCGCTCGATCTCCCTGTCCCCGAGCAGCGGATGGGGTAGCCCCCCTCTTGGCCTCGTACAAAGAGGCGACCTCGCGCACTCTGAGGTCAAGAGGCAGCACCCCGGCCAGTAGCAGTGCGGAGTTCAGGGAGACCGTGCGGTAGGCTCTGCAGATCTTCTGCGCGAAGCCCCGCTGTACGCTGTTGAGCTGTTTCTGGATGCCCAGCTTATTGACCGCTGGAGCCCATGCGGCGGCAGCGTACAATATCGTAGGTTCCACTACGGCTGAATATATGATCTTCACTACTTCAGGGTTGAGACCCCAACAGACGCGGGCCGTACGCGCAAGGCGTAGCCACGTGCGCGTTGAACGTCAGACCCGCGTCAATCGTCAACCCCAGCAGTTTGATCTGCCGAGACATGCCAATGTCTATCCCGCCCATGGTAAGCCGCGGAGTGTCATACCTAAGTTTGCGCGTGACTAGCATAGCGCTGGTCTTATGCGGCGCAAACTTCAACCGGTTTTTGACACCCCACGCCCTCACATGCTCGAGAGCGGCATTGGCCTGTCTCTCTATATCCAGCGCAGTGTTGCCGTCGAACATCAGCACGACGTCATCGGCGAAGGCCTGACAGTGCACCCCCGCAAGGTCGAGTTGCTGCAGAAGAGGATCCAATAGGAGGTTCCACAAAATCGGTCCTCCTATGGACCCTTGGACGCACCCTTTGGTGGTGGACCGCAAGGTTTCCCCCCCGGCGTACCTAACTCTGACCACGTTTATAGGTTAGGTACTGTCTTAACATCAGGTGGGCTATCAGTTGTATGCCTCCCGACGTTGTATAAAAAAAACGAACTCGAGGATTGCGGTTGATGATGTAGTGTAGGAACAAGTAGATGAGATTGTATATCTTGGAAGTTTTTACCATGGAGGAAAGGTACACCGCTAATGTGGTGAGACGAGTGAGTGGACTTACTCGTTTCTCTACATCTGCGGTGTATCTGGTATAGTGTGGATGGATCGTTGGGTAAATTTATAGGCAGCCGAAATCTAGAAGCCACAGCTCGATATACACAATGCAAGGCTCCAATGCTAACTAATAGAAGTGAAAGCTTCGATACGACAGAGAGAGCGTATGAAAGTAAAATAAATGGGTGTTGTCAGGAGCCCTAGTGACCGGCGAGCGTAGATGAAAAAGAAAAAGAAGCGAGCGAGGTGTGTAAGGATTGCATTTTATGGCACTTGGCTATCTCTGCCTACCCCGCAAGGGACCTGGCGTGAAGATATTATATATACATACATACAAACTAATGTAAATCACTATTATTACACTAACCTTATCAGTTGCTTTACTTATTTGAAAGTAAAAAGATGGTATATAAATAAAAAAGGTTTGTTTATTAGTAAATTCAATATAGCATACTACCTAATCTGTATTTAATAAAACCCTGTGAGCCGTGGATGTCAATATCAGTATTATATGTTCATTTCATCAATCAAAACTCTCAAAAAGGAACGCTTGGTTTTACTTTCAGTAACATAAAAAGTAATATTACACAGTGAATACGGTCTTTATTATTCATCGAGGTTGGCAACAGTCATGGAAAAGAAAAGTAACTACGCTACATTTTTTAAAAATGATATTGATCCTGATCGTGGACTTCTCGAGTGGGAAAAATGGATCAGGATCAGGAAGACGGAAACTGAAAAACTTGGTAAATTCTTAAACAAACCACCAGTTGATCTAACTATGAATCTACTCGAACGAGTACGCGAAGATAAGGAGCGTAAAACTGCGTTAGAACTTGCAAAGATCGAGAAAAAACCTGCAATTCGAGGAAACTTATGGGAGCAACCAGAAAGGTTACATCAAAATTGTTATTGCGAACCAGTATATGAAATTCACCGGACCAGGGCTGAGATAGGTGATCCACAAATTATTGAGCATATCGGCGTACCTGATCACATTCAAAAAAATGAAAAAGGTGTATCTGGTGTATCTGAACGAAAACATTGTGAACATCTCGATGCCGATTACGTTAAATATAGAAAACACCGTGAAGATACAATGAAAGCGAATATAAAAAAAATAGATCCATTCAGGTACATTGTTTATTAACTTATTAGGTTTATGAATTTTATTTCATTAAGACTAATGCTCTTCTTTATATTTAGGCCTGACATGCGTGAGTTAATTGTTAAAGGGTTTAAACCAGTGATACCAATGCATAAGAAATTATCGGCGCTGCCCACTATTACAATAGACTCGGCAATATCTTTTGAAGTAACGAGTACTATTTATGCGGTTAGAATAAATAACACTATTATTTTTAAAGATATACCTCATCAAGATTTATCCACGATCTTAAAAATGAGAGAAGAAAGTTGGCATGAATTTTGCACAAATTGGAACTATTACTTTAAAGTTCCTGTTGGAAGGGCGGGAAGAAGTAAGCTGTTTATGAAAAATCTTGGCTCTATTGCATTACGATACTGTTGGAAAAAAATTGATAAGCCAATACCTTTCATTCCGGATGATTTTAATAATCAAGTATTTTTCTTTAATAAAAATGAGGACGTATTGTCTCCTGGACAAAGTAAAGAATTATTTTACACATTTATATCCGATAAACCTGGTATTTATAGCGAGTTTTGGGAACTTAGTTTTTGTAATATTTGTTTCTTCGATGCTACAGCGGATAAACTTCTAATAAATTTATATGCCGATTCTGTTGAAAATATGGAAAAGATTAAAAGAAATACAGATAAACTGAAAAGTAGAATTGATCGGAAAGCATCCTACCATTTCATCAGACGCTTAGTAGAAGATGCAATTACGAAAGTTTTGACGATTGATCCTCCAATATACCCGTATAAAATGCTATTTTTAGAATCGGAAATTTTTTTAATGAAAAATCCGATTTGTTTTTATCACCAGACAGAAGTAACGAAAATGAAAGATATTTATATAGATATGCTTCCAGGAGAGATATGGGACTTTTCCATTGCAAAATGGAGAGATGCAATGATGGAAAAAGATTTCGATGACAGAATGAAGTACTATTATTTGCTTAAACAATCTCATAAAAATCTGTTGAAACCTTGGCATGAAGGTGAAAATCTGTTAACGCAGAAGTACAGGGCTATAAAGTGGTTGCTTGGACAGTTAGCTGATAAATTTGACTTACAATATGAGATTATAATGGATATGTATGGACCTGAAAGGGTGTCACCAGATGATTTTAATAATGCTAAAAGTAGTTCTAGGAGTTTCACTATGTGTCCTCTTACTAAACAAATGGTATGTAATATATTCTATGCACGTATGTATGACCATATTGTAACAACCATGGAGATGATTGCTGGTGTCCTTAGCGGTTTGGATTTAAACAGATGGATAGAATTTGATTTTTGTCAACGGTAATATTTTGATAGTACATACTTTTGTATGTATTTCATACTTTTGTATTTTGTAATGTAATATATAGAAATAATAGAAAAAAAAAATGAAAATTGTTATTAAAATTTAAATAAAATTATAAATTAATTAATATTAATTATTTCAATTTATATTATTAAACTATTATTATTAATTAAAATCAAAAATTATATCAATAATAATAGTATCAAAAATTAATCTTTACACATAATAAATTAAAAGAAGAGCGTTTAATTATTACAATGAATATCAATATCGCAGAGAGAGAGAAAGAGCATGAAAGTACATTAAATGTGGATGAGATGCGTAAAGGGTACATTAAAAGCCAAATCGCAACAATGAACAGTACCATGAAATGCTGTTGTGCCACGAATAGGCCGCCGCCCTAAAGTAACAGTGTTTATCGATGGAATTGAAACCCACTTGACAAGTGCTTACGTGCCGCAGGCCGGTTCTAGCGAAACTGACAGGATGACGTTCTGGAATCCACTTAGTACAGTGCTTCGTGGTATCCCGTTGTTTTTTTATATATATTAGTTCAGCATAGTGGCTCCTCTTTGTCTGATGGCAAGCGAAAGAGGAGCCTAAATCGCAACTGCAACTGACAAAATACTACACCGTATTCTGTCAGTTGACGCTGCCATGCTAACCCGCAAGATGCTTCTTGTATATTATAGGAAGGAGGAAATACATGTGCAGACAAGGCGTTCCACTTTTTAATGGTATGACAAAGATAGGAGTTGCTGAACTTTTTGGTACGTGAAGAAATATTCTCAACAGTGGAACGATGACATCACAAGCCCGCACGTGTGGTTCTATGACGGAAGGGAGAGGGTGGGATAAGGGAAAACAGTTCTTCAGAGCGCTCGCTATGGTAAAGGCGGTAAAATACGCTTAGAGAGCCTATGTCCCAACGGAGTTGAATAGGTTCTAGGTTTTTGGTGACCTCTTCGTCGTCAATTATGCAGATAGCCCGTTGCTGCAACCTATCGAGAGCCTCAAGAAGATACTGTGCGAAGCCGTCCCAGAGATGCGAGCAATACTCCACGCAAGCCGAACTTGTGTCTTATAAAGCAGACAAAGCTGGTCCGGCGTGAAGAACCGGTACACCCTGTTCAGGACTCCAAGATTTCTTGAAGCTGTTGAGATGGAGCTCTCGATGTAATAACGCTGGTTAAGGTCTCAATGAATACCCATGCTTAGCATATTCAGGCTATCTCGCATACTGAGGGAAGCGCCCTGAAGACTGGGAGTGGTAAGAAAGGTGGACATTTTTGTTGTAAACGCGCAAACCTGAGTTTTCTCAGCGTTAAACTCAACCAGGAATTATGAACCAGGAATATTGGAATCTCCTTAACTAATGAGATCCAAAACCCGATTCAGTTTATCGACAAGACTCCCACACCTCTCATCGATTTCTGTCTGAGCCGCACCAGGCGGTACTGTCATCTGCATAGTAATGAATATTACCAAGTGGCAGCATGTCATTGATATGCAGAAGAAAGAGTTTCTCACAGGGGATCGTTTTGGGTGGTGATCTTAACGGTCACGTGGGTGAAGCGTGGGGGGATTTTGAACGTGTTCATGGTGGATTTGGATACCTACAGGAGCGCGAGGCATGTTACCCAAATCGATTTCTTACTCACTAGGAGACATCACATAAGCAAAGTAGTCAACTGCAAAGTCATACCGGGCGAGAGTCTCACCACAACATCATCACCTTGTCAAGGACTTCGAGGTCCAAGGAGAGTCGCTCCGAGTATTGCAGACGTCAAATTAGGTGGTGGCTGCTCGATGAATCCAAGTCCCAGGAGTTCGCCACGGCTACCTGCAACATGTGCTCTGGCGATACCATGCCTCCGATAGAGGCAAAACAAAACAGTCCAGCACCATTGCGATAGGATTCAGGCGGCTATCTCCAGGGCGGCTCAAGCATTGCTTGGAAAAACCAAGAGCGGGGAAGGGGGGGGGGGGGGGGGGGCACGTATACTTGGTGGTGGAACGACACAATCTCCTCTGGACTAGATTAGGGTGAACAAAAGCTCTCTTTAAAAAGCGGCAAGCGTCCAGATCTCCTGAAGACCGTATATGTATAATAGGATCGGTGCAGCAGTTGCAGCGGTGTAAAGGTCATGTCTCACAGCATAAAGCTCTTTGGGCGGATAATTTGTCTCCCGGATCTGGCAGAAGTGCACAGTCTCGGAGTGTCAGTGCGAGTATCGCTTCTGACCTGATCGTGGGACCATAGACTCCGTTTCTGCCCTAAGGGTCATCATGGAGACATGCAGGATGAAGAATACGCCTCTGCATGTTCTCTTTTTAGACATAGTGAAGGCCTTCGACTATGTTCCTCGCGCGATGATCTGTTGGGCACCGAGGTGCAAAAGCGTGCCTGAAGTATTATATTTGTTGAGACATGTATCTCGATTTCGATTCCATAGTTAAATAATAACAATAAAAACTTTATTGAGCAAAAAATTTTTTAATACAAGCTTATAATGTATTGCATCTGTGCCTGAACTAGGTAAGATACCTGTATCTCGGGCAACAGTGCTCCTCGTCCAAAGTGTTCTGAATACATAATACTTATAAAGTATTATTATACATTTATGTGACTAAGGATCCTTTGATAACCTAAAAGTAAAGTCAACAATACTGTAGGTGTACCTCTCGGTGTGTGAAAATGTGCCTATGATTGTGTGTGTGTGAGAGGATGAGTTAATTGTTTGCATGTTTCTCCTGTAAAACATACGTTAGTCAGTAGAGAACACAGCATCGATTACAATATCGGTTTCATGATTTCATCTGTTTGATCGTAATTCTGTTTAAGAAGCCAGTCAAATATAATTTTCTTACAGTGGTGTTTGTTGATATGATAGATCTGTAATTTTTTTATTGATTATGTTATATAATAATGGACCAAGAAAACAAAAAAAGTTATTAGTGAAAATCTGCTGTTGGCGAAAGGCAACGCTTCCCGTTCACTTTCGGGGTCCATCAGAGATGTGTCCTTAGTCCGTTTCTGTTAGCGTAATTATAGACGTGTTGTCGGACAGCATTAGAGATGCACATGAGCAGCCTCCGTGGTTGCTCCTGTATGCTGACGATATTGCGCTGGCGGACGCGGACAGGGGGCGCCTGGTGCGGCGCGTGAATACTTGGAAAGGGTCGCTTGAGGACGGTGGTCTGAAACTAAGTGTAATGAAGACCGAGTACTTGGCCTGCAATAGCACCGAGCTTACACTATACGCATTAGCGAAGACACGGTCGAGCGCACGGATCGGTGTAAATATTTGGGATCGGTTCGCCACGTGTCTGAGATCGATTGCGACGTCAAAGCACGTATTTCAGCAGCTTGGGCTAAATGGCGTGAGATGGCTGGTGGCACCTGTGATCCAAATATGCCGGTTAAGCGGAAAGCGCAGGTTAATAATCCATCATTAGACCTGTCCTTTTATATGGCAGTGAAACGTGGCCGGTACTTGAACGGCACAAGCAGGAGCTGCGTGTCACGGAGATGAATATGCTGTGCTGGATGTATGGAGTGACGCGGAAGAATCGCGTATAGAACTGCCGCATTCGCAGTAGCCTTCATGTCCGTGACATAACAGACAAATTGCAAGAGCGTCGCCAACGCTGGTACGGCCACGTCTTACGAAAACCGGCAATTTATATGGGGTTGTTCCCCATGTCTGGTCATGCCAACTCCGCCTGGTCCTGGTAGAAGTGTTAGACCCGAGAAGTACTGGCTTGACGTCGTACGGGATAACTTGTGTGTCAATAGTCTCACAGTAAGGGATGCCGAAGACCGCGCGAAGTCGAAGCTGAAAAGCAGACCCCGGGCTCCGAAGCGAGAGCGTAGGACGCGACCGGGTCCAATGCTCGGATGACCTTCCAATGACGTGTATATCTGGAAAGATCTTATGTAAGAATTTCCCGAACGGATTGCTTATTAAACATGTGTCCTTCCGCTCTTTTAGTACTAGTTACTTTTTGTATAACAACAATCCCTTCGAAACCCGGGTGGTCGAATACGACCGCGAAATGTATGGGAAAACGTATATAACGGGTTCTGACTGCTCAATGATATCTTGGGTATACCTATAAAGCAACTGAAGCTATATTTGCTTATAGATATGAGAGTCGTACGACCGTTGGAGTGAAGTATTTTCAAAAATAAAACACGATAATAATTAGCCAATAATTTATTTGCAAAATACGTCGTCATAGCTTAGACTTGACAGGCTGTACGTATATTACGGACAAACCCGGAGGGTGACGTTGAGTAGGCCTCACGTTTCTCTCAATTGGTTTCCTGTCCGGCCCCTCCAATTGTCTCAAGAGCCCAAGCTGTGGACAACAACAACTTATTTAAGGTACATCCGGAATAGTTCACATCAGTTTTAAGAATAGAAGAATATTGCTAACAAGTTTCCGCCCGCAGCTTCAGCCTGGAATCCCGAGATCATGATAAAAATTAGTCTATGTTATTTTCTAGGATCCAGACTTTCGTTATATCCAATTTCATTGCGGTCCTCCCAGTTCTGACAAGGCAACAAACACAAAGTAACGTCGCGAGACAAACAAGTATATGATCTACCTGATGTGTAATAGTTACTGTAGTCTATACTTTGCAATACAAGAAATATCGCTAACGTATTGCCATCCCGGTGACTAACACAACTACTCTTCTCTTACTGGTAACCTTACTCATCGGCAGGAACACAACAACCATAGTTGAGTTATTATTTTGCTGCGATCTTTTGTGCGGTGGAGGTGAAACAGCCCGATTGGCCTCCAAAATATATTAATGTGGATTACAAACTTTTAGGGTTCCGTACAGATAAAATTGAACCTTTATTGTGGGACTTTGTCTAAATGTCTATACATCACAGTGGCCTATACTAATGCTATCGATTTAAAAGTTGGAATAGTTTAAATATTGTAAGCGCAGTCATCATGGCCGGATTAACGCTCAGATGATGATCAGATCTGATGATCTGAGCGTTAATCCCCTTTCGCTGCGGAGCCCAGGTTCCGCTAAGTTAAAGCGCAGTATCATATAACATTGCTCCAATTGCAAATTCAAAATAGTTTTTATTATTTTATTCCGTTTGATTTCGACTGACAAAGGAAACTGTCTATCATACCCTTATCTCCAAAGTTTGTAAAGCATAAGAAATAATTACACATGATAAAAGCCTATATAAATATGTCTGAAAAAATAGAAAAATGTTCTATCACAGTTTTTTTAAATCGTCAAAAAACTATCTCAATCATATTTATTTACAGAGTCGGGGTTTTTATAATTTTGAATTCATACGGTGATGTGCGAGATATCCCCAAATATTATTATTATAATTCTTTACATATTTAGTTTTGAACTGGTAGATGCACAGCTTAAGAGTCATTTATATGTACAAGAAATGTACGAAACCCTCGGTGTGCTAGTCCGCACTTGATTGCTTTTTTATTCCTTGAGGTTTCATTGTTATACAGTCTATGAATACCAACCAAAATATTTTCAAAGTTAATTTACAGTCTCCTAAAATTATTCTCAGTAGCTACTCTTGCTACCTTTGTTGTGCCATTTCAAATTTCCGCCCTGTTTGTCGAGGTTTTTGATGCCATTTTCGTACTTTCGGACTTTAGTTGAATGAGACATTGTCATTTCCGAGTCCCAGCTGTACATCAATTTAATGAAAGTGTTTTACTGATCCATTTATACGTTACCATTCAATAATTTAACATAATGACGCCATAAATTTTGTTGAGACGGGCAGAAACAATTACATCTTTGTACTGCTTGGGGGAATTGAAAGATCTGTTTACAAAACATTAGCGCTTAAGGTCTAAGTTCACGATAAAGTTATGGGTTGATTATAATGATGTTTAATTAAACAATTGGTGTGATATTGTTGAAATATTTTTGTCTTGTACATAAGTTAATCTTTTTGTATTCTTTTATCAATACGTAGGACAATGCTGTTCGTAATATGCGAACCAGAATCAGGTCGCCCTAATTTTGGGATCATGATAAGGATGTTCCCAACAGTGTATTAATATCTAATTTAACCCCTCTGTCTCTCTAATCGAAATAGATTATCTATTTAGATGCTATTTAGGCTTAAATGTACTAACTCAAATTATTTCATTACCTGTTCGCTTCCAATTTGTACAGGTTTCTCGTATATAATCCACGTGACGCATTCCGTGTATGGCGGTGTAGTTAACGAACCCTTATAAGTCACGTAATTTCCTTCATATAAGTCGGCTCTATCCATCCACGCAAGGGATTCTGAAAGGCAATAAAAAATACAAGTTTGTTCATATTGCAAAGTTTCTCAACCTTAGTCAGGGATCATCAATATTCAAAAAAAAATTACTGAACTTGATTGTAGGTCAACAAGGCTTTGTGAATAATGATGGATTACGTTTAGTATTTCCTGGTCCTATATTTGACATGCAGTCTCAGCAGTCATATTTGAAAATAACGCATTGCAGTATTTATAAATGTTTGAGCAGAAAGTGTACCTCGTCGTATATACCTCGTCAACATCCAGGCTTAACCGGGGCCATAAGCAGCCATACCCGCATATATTCTATTCAATTCTCATACATAAACCGTACAGTGCAGACAAGGTACAGCATTGATGGTACAATGCCGTACCCTGACAATCAAGTGCCTAACGAATACAAAAAAAAATCATAACCCTGTCAAATACTTTCTCAACATCCACAAAACTGCAAAAACCTTCTGCTCTTGAGCCTGATGCTTCTATACGATATTATGAAGAAAGAAAACTACGTTCGTACATATTGTATACACTTTTTTCATTTGGAAGTCCCCCTATATATATTTCATAGCGTTCCATCGGATTGTCCTTATATATATATGAGTCCTTTAGATGGTACAGTGCATTCGTAACATACTTGCTGTGACATAATCGCATGACTTTTTATTTCTCTCCAGGATAGTTTTGATTCTGACGGGGAACTTCGAGGCAAACCCTCGAAGTTTCTCGTCAGCTTGTCAGCTCATATCAATGGCGTAGTTATATGTTTTTATGTCTCTCTCATACTATAACCCCGATGTAAAGATGATGGATAATCCAACCACGTTTTTCACTTTCTTGTTACTTTAACTTCCATGTCCTGCCAAGAATCATCTTTCAATGGTTTTTGCTTCTTTCTGTATCCACCTGCTTCTTTTATGCTACCCAACATACTATACAACTTAATATTCAATATTCTATCAAAACTCTCCAGGATCTGAGCGGAAAAAGCGTGTTTGCATATATTGCCAGTGTCTTGACTACTTGAAAAAGGTCAACAAACTGGGTTTAGCGTAGTGATTTAATTGAATATCCGTTTTTAGTATTTAAGAGTCTGATATCTATCAGAATCAAGTTAGTCACAATGGTTTCGCAACATCTTTATATGCATCATAATCATATTCACACATAAAGTGCTTGAAACAAGGAGTGTTCATTTCATAAATAAGCTTACCTGCTTCAGTCATTCTTTATACGTACCAAGAACAACCTTGTCTATCTTATTTTGTTTCAACTTATCTATACCTCCACACCTAATAACACTTTCATTCCCTTCAGCTCAATCCAGAATGTTCTGTTACTGACTCTCTTAGCTCCCAAGTTCTTTGGTGTATACTGAGCTTATTGGAGCATACGCTGCGACCTATACCACTCGCCTTAAAAGAACCCAGAGAAATTGTGGAGCTATCGAACTATAATCTCTCACACCAAATGCCAAGTGTGAGAAGAGTACGACATCGACGCCCATACAGAAATGATAGTCCTAGTTTACCAGTTTACCGGGATGATGTGTAGTGGCATGTCCCGATAGCGTGATGGCACTATGATCTGGTGTGAGCGACAAAACATAGGGCCATCGGGGATGTCATTGGCATCCCTTTTCTACCTTATAATCATATATTGAATACAAAGCATTTAGTTATCTCTCACCCATTACGTCCTTCCCAAACTCACTCATTGGCTCATTGCTCATTTCTTTCAATGCAAATCTCATATTCCACTTGCATATGTACCACTCAGCTTCTATTCGACGATGATGCTGCCTAAAGAATGGTGACAGGATTCGCGCTGATTGAGCGGACCGATATGCGTCGTCTACAGAGGACGTCCTATGGAGTACAGAATACATTTGGGCTAGAATTGTAATCTGCTGAATTGACAGGAGTCGCGACTAGTATGCGTTTGTCATAACTCTTATTTTCAAAGATATTAAAGGATATGTTTACTGACCTGACGTAACATTAGCAGAATGTTCTAACTTCGAGATTCCTTCCAATCCCATGACTAGCTTATCAAAACTTGGGTTAGGAGCATCCACTACTTCTAGCAGAAAACCTACTACTGCTAAACCATCGGGGTAACCTACTGCTTCCTCCAGAGATGGATATTTGCTATTGTAATGAACGAAGTGACATTCTGCCGCATATCTGAAAGTATACAGAGAATCATAAGAGTTACATCGAATACATTTTTGTAATTCCAAGAATGGGTAATATGAAATTATTTCTCTATCGGTACCCTTGTAGATAGATTCAGATAGATTCTAGATTCACATACAAATAGTAATATAGACATCTGCATAGCTAACGACTAATACCTACGGCGCTTGTAGTTGCTCCGTGGAGAGGTAAAACACGTGTCACAGAAACGACCAGGGGAGCATCGCTGGTGGATGCATGTGAATCTTGTTTCAGACGACGTGCAATCGCAGAGACGACTGCAGCAGCTGAGGCAGAGACGACCAAAGCAGCCATGGCAATGACAGCATGCTATATACTATAACGGTAGTTAGTGCTAGACACGTCTTCGCTAGATATTCATCAATTATATATTAAGCCTTACTAATAATACCGTTTTTGGCAATTATGCCTATAACAACGAAAGCAAAACATTTCAATTGTTGGTTTAATGACGTAAAAGTACGTTATTGTATTTGTAACACACGCAACACAGGACTTTATAATGTTTATTTGTCTATTTTTCCCTACCGAAATAGGATTTGGATTAGAGACAACATAAATCCTCTCAAGTCTAGTAAGGTTAAAAAACTTATATTTTACCCATGTCCATCAAGCACGTGTTCGCATCCAGTGAAGTCGTCTACTGACCAATGGAAGTGCATCTGTTCGAATATATATTCTCCAAGTAGGGGACCTCCGCTGAGCCGAGGCCGTACCGCTGATGCATCGAAGGTAAAATGCGCTGGAATATAGCATTTTGTATTTAATAGGTAATTATTTAGCACACGTAGTACTCTTTTTTGTTTAAGTTACTTTAGACGTATTTTTACAGTACGAGTATATAATTTTTCACCAAAACCCTCTTATGTCTCTTCACGTGTGGGTTTTGATTTTCAGGTGCCCAGTGGTGTAAATTATATTTCGTGTGTCTTGGAAACGGCTTTGACTATTTGGATCCAGGAAAGCTTTGCAATTATTTTTATAGAAGCAAGCATATGGTTTGCCTGATGTGAAAAAGCTAATGTTGCATATGGACGCTAAGGCACAAAGTGTGTTCTCACGTCTTCACTCATGCTATTATGGAGACAGTAGATGGTTATTCTTGAAAAAAAAAGACACTAGATGTCTGATTTAGAATTAACTTTTTCGTAGATTAAAAATGCACTTTCCCTTATTTTCAATAATATCCAGTATTAGAGCCATCAAAACCATCGAACTCTTTTTCTAAAAACATAATACGACGTTTAAATAAATCGCTGATAATAGGTAGGTACATCGAGCCTGAATTTATATTGTACATGTTTAGTAAACGGATTGAAAATAAAATATCGAAGATTAAATGATTCTCTTTCGATAAATCGAAAGATTTTATGGCTCTACGGTTTGATTATTTAATTAAAACGCTTTTTTTGCAATTTGCGTGCATGATTCTCGGCTTACACTTCCGGGCAGTTCCAAATGTGCTAGGTATAATTTTTTTGTATGTTCTAGGTTTATCGATAGGCAAGTATACGACATGTCTGATATGAAGTGGTTACCATAGTTTAACTTGCTTTTTCACACGTTCTACACCGGTTCTGTATGAAACTTGTATGATCATATGGGAGCCGTTCCTCTACATTACATGCGCACATCAGGCTAAGCATTTTCCTCTTAGATTTCTGTTCCCTATGATAATTCTATACTTCCGCATATACTGGCTTCTAATTCTATCCTTTCTAGTTGAGATGCATTTGTGGAGTGATCCACACATGTATTTCAACATTCTCATCTCAGCGCCACGAAATAGAGTGTCGTAACTTCGTTTGATGGCTCAACATTTTGTTTCCTACAAGGCTACAACTGGTTCTGTAATTAATACATTTATATACTGTGGCTAAACTATAATTTGAGAGCCGCAAGTGGTCCGTCCACTGCTGCTAAATCATTCTACTTCAATTCCATGCTTTACTACTCGATATATCTTAGTTGTTTTGTACAAGAGACCCGAGGTACTTGAAGACGGTACAATCCAAAGAATATATATATATATATATATTCTTTGTTGTATACTATATACCCAACCATAGTTCACTGCAATTTGGAACCGTCATAGAAATCTATCGCAACGCATTTATAATTATAAGCAATGTCTAAAAAGCTTACAACTCTGCCACCGGAAACTATAGATACTATTAACATGCTTGTTTCTTAAATAGTTGCCACAATTAATCAATGTTGGAAACATTAGTCAGACATATTTAACTAAAGAGAATATTGTTATATTTGAAAGAGAAATTATAAACATCAAATTTCAATGAATAAGTCATTAACTAGTGTATTTTTAATGTTTACTTGCATTTAAATATTTGTTCAAAAGTTTACAAGTAAAGGTAAATAAATAAATATTGTAGGACAAATTACACAGCGTCATCTAGCCCCAAAGTAAGCGAAGCTTGTGTTATGGGTACTAGACAACTGATAAACATACGTAAAAACATTTGTTTCGTAATACATAATTATTATACCTACATAGTAAATACCCAGACCAAGACAAACAGACATGTTCATGTACACAAATGTTTGTGCTGTGTGGGAATCAAACTTACGAGCGTTGGTGTCATAGTAGCGAAACAGCGCGTTCCACCACTGAGCCACCGAGCTCGTCTTTAAAACTAAAAGTAAAAGAAATTTCCGATTTGCCTATTACAAAACCAAAAATTAACTATTAAATGAGCATATAGAAACTACAGTCGATTACTGAAATGCTGTACTAGTACTACTGCTAGGCTCAAAAATATAAAATATTTAACCAATTCAAATATCGCAATATGTTGAGATAAATAGTATTAATGATAAAACTAAGGAAGAACAAACATGTAAATCAAAAACTAAACTGAACGCAGTTGGAGTCCCACAAGCTAGCGTCTTGGGACCATTATTATTCCTAATTTATATTAATGACATATCGAATATAACGAAACACTATTTATACATACTCTTTGCTGACGACATTTGCATAATCATTGCTGACTTAGATAATGAATTGAAACTATAATAATGACATTAACAATATAACACGTAACATAATATGTTGCCTCAAACATAATAATTTAAAAATAAATATCACAAAGACAAAATATGTACAATTTTATAACAAACGTAGCAATAATAAAAAAAATCTAAATATAATTTACAATGGACAAAAGATTGATGAAGTAAACACTATGTACTACATTTTTGGGAATTGTTTTGGACAACAATTAATCTTGGACAAAACATGTAGATACTTGATAGATGTAGTAACTTAAGCGATTAACAGATGTGGCAGAGGAAAAGATGGCTATTCTTGCATATCATGGATACATTGTCTCTAGACTCAGGTATGGCCTATGTTTGTGGAGAAACTCGGCCGAAGCACTTAGAGCATTTATCTCACAAAGCACACATTGTCTTGTCCGTGCAACTCCTAAAACTAGTCGTGAACCACTGTTCAAGACTTTCAATTTTTTAACCTTACCGTGTATGTACATTTATGAAATTTGTTAACTTGTGAAATTAAACCCACAATTGTTTGAACGTTACGGTGATAGACCTAGCACATTCAGTAGACGATATCCCGACGAAATTAGTGGTTTCAACTATTAAAACTACACTATTTAGTTCCAATTGTTACCCAATGGCAATTAGAATATGTAATAAATTACCCAGTGAGCTTAAAGATTTGCCTAATAGTAAATTCAAGAAAGAATTACATAAATGGCTACATCGCCAATGTTTGTATAGTGTACAAGAATGTCTATTATACTGCCTGTCTTAATAATGACAGAAGTGTACTTGTCATCTGTAATGTAGTTTAAAATTAATATCTTGATGTATCTAAGAGACATTCTATGTTTATGTTGCATGTCAGTAAGTTGACTAAAAGTGTGAAACTAATGTATTAATGATTTTGTACAACTTTATTCCACATTTATTGCAATAATTTATTGCAATAAAATGATTCATTCATTCATTAATTCATGTATGTTTGCCTTAGTCTGAGTGTTTTTAAGAGAAGTAGGGGTTCAAACTTTTAAAATTTAATAAAAAATCGGCCAAGTGCGTGTCGGACTCGCGCACTAAGGGTTCCGTAACACTATCTATAAAAATGGCAAAAAAAAACACGTTTGTTGTATGGGAGCCCACATTAAATATTTGTTTTTTTTTAATTTAATTATTTATTCTTAAAGTGAATATATAACTAAATATTCTGTGAATATTTCAAGCGTCTACCTGTTGCCGTTATCAATATCGAGCAAAAACGAGCAATAAAAATCACGTTTGTTGTATGGGAGCCCCCTTAAATATTTATGTTATTCTATTTTTTAGTATTTGTTGTTATAGCGGCAACAGAAATACATCATCTGTGAAAATTTCAACTGTCTAACTATCACGGTTTGTGAGATACAGCCTGGTGACAGACGGACGGACGGACGGACGGACGGACGGACGGACGGACAGCGAAGTCTCAGTAATAGGGTTCCGTTTTACCCTTTGGGTACGGAACCCTAAAAAGGGTTCAAATACGGGACCAAATGCCAAGTCCTTGTTGATGTGTTCCGGTGAATACAACAACCATTCAGCTACGGGTTGTGCAATTGCGACCGAACCTACAAATTAAGTAATTTACGAGTTCGAATACGGAAAATTATCGTACTGAAAAGCGTAAAACAAAAGTACTATAGAAATGGTAACGGCAAAGTACAAAAAAAAGTATTGTAAAATTTTACCGATGCACAGTAAAACTAGGTTGGCTGTTTTAAAAGAAGAAGTTAACATATGCATGCTTGCCAAAGTGCACTTTAATTTAACTACGTAAACAAAACCTAACAGTAGGTACTTAAAATATAAAATAGTTGTTATAATAGGGGTAAAATAAAGTATGAAATTGCCGATTTATAACAATAGATACTTTGAATTGACATTAAACTTTCATGGTGTGAAATTTTCGAGTGAAACTTTTCACATGATGCCTATGAGGTTTTTCTTTTAAAAAATGTGCAACATTTGATTTTCGACTTAGAATTTTTAATTTATTCCGCTTAGACGGAAAATATGAATACTTTGAAAATCCGACTATTTTTTGAGTACGAGTTCCGACGCGGAACTAACGTGGCAGAAACTTTTACTCAGTGAAATCATTCTTCAATTCTAAATTAAATTGAAGTAACATTATTAACTAAAATTTGACACACTAGGAGGACAGGTAGGAGATGCTAAATTCTGTGTTTACTAAAGGAATTTATTTTACCAATACGAATACTCATTAATTATTGCAATAAAATTATGAATGTGTGATTAGGCATTAATTTTATAACATTAAAGGGATTTTTGATATAACATAATTGTACATATGCATGAACATTGTACAATTGTAAATTGTTATAATATTAAAATGGAAAATTGACAGGTGAAATATTTAGTCTGGCTATAAATACATTTACTGTTTAATTAGTACTCTGTATGGTGTTGTGTTATGCCAAATAAAAGATTTTCTTTCTTTCTTTACATAGAAACTTTTCTTTTTCAACTCTTTAAATATTTTGAATTTAGAACGCATTTATTACGTATGTTAAAAACTTCTTTCGATTTCCCGCCGTTTTACATATTTTTTTTCGTGTTTAATTGCATTGTGTTTGCCATTTATATTCTAAAGTGTAATCACAAACATTTCACGTAATTCAGAACGTACGTAAAATCGTACACACATACTATAGAAGCCCTACATAATATATCAAAGGCTTAACACAGCCCTTGATGAAAGTTGCTTCGATAAAAAATAAGATAGATATCCCATCATTTGTTTGAGATGCGATATGAAAATAACAGTCTTTTACATTACAAATGCCGGAATAACTTGAATACCGTGACATTTTTAAAGAACATTTGTCTTTTTCTGATAAGGCGTGGAGTAATCAATCACCAGTTTCAAGGTTAACCATTACTTACGGAACGCCCTAGCAAATCCATTTCGAACTGGAACGACATCTTCGTAAAATAATTTCGTAAATATTATTTCACTTGTCCAGTGTTATCAAATGGCATGTTGATAATAGTGTGTTATCTATATTTTCGGTATAATCTCTGATTTCGGTTTATGTAATATTAACGATATCGTAAACGGTTATGTTTGTGGGTGTATCAGTTAATATGAAATTTTAATTAAGTATAACATAATTACACTATAGAATTATTATGATTGAAATGACATCACCATTTATTACAAATAACTTTACTCTTACATTTAAATAGACGATTACACCACAAAGTGTAATTGTAATTAGCTGATTGAACAAATTTTTTTTATTGATAAAATTTTATGTAAATTCTAGCGTGTGCTACTACGCTAAAAAAAGAAATACATTATGTTTATTTGTTAGGAAAAAAGGATTGTGTATTAGTACTGAGTATTAGCCTTAGTAGAGTTCGCCTCCTACATCCTTCTGCTTACTTTTTTGTATGTCTGTTTTCTTAACAAAAATAAAAACATCCTAGAATCCGATTGCAGCGCCACTTACCGGGTCCAATTCTAAATCATCCAGGGAACTATTCAAATACAAATTAAAAAAAAAAACATCAATATCGCTTTTTAAGAAGTTCGAAAACAAGAATAGATCAACAAAATGGCGGCAAGCAAGAATCGCAGGCAGAGAACTTATTACGCTTTTTCACCCAAACGTGTCCCGTTTGCACAAGTCTACTGTAAAATCAAGGAAGTATTCACCATAAATGGTCATCATCAAGCGTAGTGTACCAGTTAGCAAAGTGTAGATATGAATAAGACAGCTGAGAAAACGCATTCTCTTACATCATAATAATGATTCTTTGCACACGACTAATATAAACAAATTTTATTAGTCTCCATAAAAGTACAGCTCGTGAACCTTCCTATATATGGCACATTATGTTTCTTTTTCTCCCGAAAACCGAAGATTTGATAGAGGATAACTATTACGAAATCAGAAGATTTCGGGATGGTTTTCAATTAACTCGTGGAAAACATCCTGTCCGATAAGTGGAGGTGTTTCAAAAACTTAGTTCCACCAATTTTTTGGAATATAAAACCTGTTTAGAATGTAAAGAATAGTATTTCCAAGAACAATATGCTGCCATTAACTTACTTTATTTACGAGATGCGCTAAGCTGTCACAGGGTTCACATACACTTAAGAGATTTTTTAGGTTTATTTTGAGTTTGAGTTCATTGCCGCTAGCAGCACTTTTAACAACTTACAAATTTCATAGATGTCTTGAAATTAGTATATAAAAAATGGAATTGTTCAAACGATGACGAGCTCGGTGGCTCAGTCGTGAATGACGCGACTTTGACACCAACGGTCGTGGGTTCGATTCCCACACAAGGCAAACATTTGTGTGCATGAACATGTCTGTTTGTCTTGGTCTGGGTATTTTCTATGTATAATACGTATGTATTTACAAAAAAAAAAATGTATTTACGTATGTTTATCAGTTGTCTAGTACGCATAACACAAGCTTCGCTTACTTTGGGCTAGATGGCGCTGTGTAATTTGTCCGACAATATTTAAAAAAAAAAAAATCTTATGATGTAAATCAAGACTGAAAAGGAATCCACAGAGACATGTAGTAGGTACGTATTATTCATAAGAAAATAAAATATAGTAAAAATAGTGTTGCTATGTGTGTCAGTATTTACAATAAGATACCTAATCTAAAGATAAGTAAATGAATATGTAAATATTAATACAAGTATATGTAATTTCTGACATGTCTTCATACTATATAATATAATTTTGCATGCTATTTGTAATACCTACTAATAAATTATTTATATTGATTTTACCTGTCTGTCCTGTATTCACAAGTATAGCACTTGCCTCATTGTCCCAATATCCAATAAACTTGAGTGGGTCCAACGAGGACCAGGTCGGGCATCGCTGGACTGAAATAGCGATGGGCGATTGCGAAGGTCTTAACCTTGAAATCTGCTCCGCTGCGAACAAAAAGTAAATGTATGTGCATATTTTTATATCACCTCGGAATTTGATTGGCAAAGTAAGAAGTCCCTATAATTTCCTTTACATCAGATAATACGTAGGTGGTAGATTAGTATGTAGATCATGAGTAACCAATAACTACTAGACAGACATTCTTGGAAATATGATATAGTTTTACGGCCTAATAAACAAAACAAATTATAGTAGAGGTATTAGAAACGTTCGTAATTTAAGCTCTCACACAGATGCGCGCATACACAGAAGTTTCTTGATTACGACTTGATTTTGACGAGCTCTGTGGCGCAGTGGTGAAATGCGCTGTTACGTTACTTTGACATCGACGCTCGTGGGTTCGATTGGCACACAACACTCGTCTGTTTGTCTTGGTATGGGCGTTTTTAAGAGACGTAGGGTGCATAAAAGCAGTCCGTCTGCGGATGTACCTACAACTCACAGAAAAATCGCAGCCACGTTACATCTCCTAAGAGCGTTGTTGTGGTCCTGCGCGTGAGTGAGGTCACCAGGCGTAGCTGTGTTAGCAGCAAAGGTGGCATCGCGCGAGTGATACTTGATGTGTTGCGGGCGATCGTAAGCTGCGGTAACCGCTTTACATTAGGTGGGCCATGTGCTTATATATCATCCCGACATTGTACAAAAAAAATACCTCTGTTGGCGATAGAACACTCGGGTTCTCCTTTTCAAAATTGCTATGATACGGGATCAATCACTTCGTAGGACCAGCCACTATTGATTTATTGGGAACTTTGCGAAGAATCGGGTAAACGGGGCACGTCTGTGTGAGGGAAATGATTACAAACGTTCCTTTGAACTCCTACGTATAACTGTTCTTTCTCTCTCACTGCTATAATATATATATATATATATATATATATATATATATATACTAGCTTTTACCCGCGGCTTCGCTTGCATTGATAAAAAAAAAATATATATTTTAATAAAAAGTATCCTATTTTACTTCTGATACCTCCAAGAATATGTGTACAAAGTTTCATGATGATCGGTTCAGTAGTTAACAAACAAGCGGACATTCACATTTATAATATTAGTAGGATTATTTAAATAGCTACTTGTTGCGGAGATAATTCGTAAAATATTTTATTTCGATTAAATTGACTTGGTCAGTCTTCTATTGAGCATCAGACAACAGGTAGGTAATCCGATTCTCATAATCTAAACCGTAAAGCTTATTAATATTTCAATTCCTTTATCGTATTTCCTTTAAGATATATAATTATTCAACCGGAGTGCCTTTAAAGAATAGAAAGTAGCTGCTTTATCACGCAAAGTACCTATATGGATATTGATCGGCTATGCCCCACTAGCAAGAGCCAATTTTACTAAAGTTCTATTCTAAGAATTAAAGGTTCAAAAATAAGTTTTTTGTATTCAGATTACCATATTTGTACAAATTCATTATTTTATTTATATTCATTTCCAAGCGGATATAGGCAATGAAAACACTATTCCAGAATAGTTATATTAAGATATAATTTAAATTGTAAAACTTAAGTCTGATAGTAAGTATGGCGGGTAATTTTATTCCAGCTATAGTTACGGTTATGCTATGCTTATTATAGTATGACGTAGTAACTAAGTAATATATGGTATTGGTAGCCCTTTATACGTATTCGAATCAATTTAACTGGCTACGAGTGTAAATGAGCGAAGCCGAGTATCCCTGCTTTCGTATGTTGTTACCGAATAGAGGAATTCCAATTTGAAGTTCTACTGTAAGTATAGCGTCTCGGATCTGGCTTATGCCTTTCGGATATCCGAAAGCGGGTAAAATACCCAGTGTAATTGGACTACTATTCTCGATAAACGTTTCTTTTGGGAAAACAAGGCCTAAATATAATTTATACATTTGTTTTCACGTTATGTTTATTTATATCCAACAATATAAAAGGTCATTATTAATAACCTTAGTTGTGCTCGTTTAGTTGAATAAATAATTGAATACAAAATATATTAATAAATATTTGTTGACAAGTTGACGAGATACCATTCAGTTTCGATAATATCTAGTTCTATGGAAATGCACACGGGAAAATTAATTATGCTTAGGACTTCCCCTGAACGATTCCTTGATTGATTTTTTTTCACTGGAATCGACCTTACATATCAGGTATATTTACTGTTTTTCCGGACAAGTAGTTGATCCAATATTATTAAAGTACAAAATTATGTATTTACTACGAAAAATATTATTATAAAATATAAAATACAAATGACATATATCCTTACTAAAGAAATTACACAGACCTATCACTTATCTATTTAGGATACTCGTATTCTCGCATACTATATCGTATTTCCACACTCGTATACAAGCAATTACGTAAGCATATCATCAATTCATTAGATCGCTTATTTATTTTGTAGGTGTTTTATGCTAAACTTGAAAACAGGCCAAATAAAGCCACTAATTAAAATAAAATAAAGAAATGCTAATCCGAAAAAAAATTAATTACAGAATTAAAACATTACAAAATTTAATAATTTTTAGAATAAAAAAACATCTAAAATTATGATACGCTTTTTCTCACATTCTCACAATTTTATTAATTATATGTACTAATCGGCAGGCATCTACTTATGTATATTACGGTCCCTTGTGTCGGCTAATACCAAACTGTAAATGTTGCCAGTTTTGCAGAAGAATTTTATGCTAAATCCGAAAAAGTAATACGACTATTAATAATTGAACTAAAATAAAATAAAGAGAATTTCTTTATTTTATTTTAATTATTAAAACAACATTTATAGTTTGGTATTAGTGGACACAAGGGACTGTAATAGTAGTGAAAAGAAATCAATTTTATTTTTACACAATTAATGAGCAATTGTGTACAAACAAAATTGATGTTTTTTAAATTGACAACGCATGCAAGAATTTTGACACACAATATATATTTTGTGTAAAAATTGTGGCATGCGTTATAGCATGTTTTTAAACAAAAACACATAATAAATAAGAATATTAACTACTATACGTACACATATTCTGCGAAAGTGTTTTCAAATTCATCACTAAAATTTTATTCAAATCTTAAACAGTCAACTCCAGTCAAGTGTTAATGGGATCTGACTTTCAACTTAACTTTTTGCTCCCAAGACTAGTCTAGATAATACGAGATAAAATCCGAGATACTGACTACATGCTGATAGATTTCAAAAACATGTTTATTAAAATCTGTATCAATGCTGTCATGGCTTATCTAAGTTCGGGTTTACACGAGTAACTTGGCCAGCTCGAGAGTATCATTTAGCTTGCGATTGGCATCAGGTAAAAGGTGATCGCAACTGGTTGCCAGCTATATAGTTGCAATTATTGACTAGTGTTATACAAAAGTAAATATACCGACGAGAGGTAAATCTTTATAGGTCTACGCAGCAAGCTACAATACATTCACGCTTGTGCAGTTCAAAAAGATCTGACTCAACGCAATCATTGTCTGATTTTAACTCCAATTGTGTATGCGATAAGAGCGGTACAAAGTTTGACCATGTACCACGAACTTCCAAGTGAACGGAAATTATGTAATGTACATACAAAATAATTTAGCTATACCCACTGGACAGCTGTACCTACTGGAAACCGGTACCTAGTGACGAGCTGGGTGGCGCAGTGATTGGTAACGCTACTTTGATATCGACGCTCGTGGGTTCGATTTCCAAACAGGAACTGGAAACTGTTTGTATATTTGTATTGGTTTGAGTGTTTTTAAGAGAGGTAGGGGGCATCAAAGCAGCCCATCTGACGAAGTACCTCGACCTCACAGAAAACCGCAGCCAAATAACAACTCCCTAGAGAATTATGGTGTTCCTGCGTGTGAGTGAGGTCACGAGTAAGCTCTTAAGGAGTTGCTGTGTTAGCAGCATTTGCATCGCGTGAGTAATACTTAATGTATCGCAAGCGTTCTTAGGCTACAGCAACGTAAAGCACATCAGGTGGGCCGTACGCTTGTATACCTTCCGACGTTGTAAAAAAAGAAATAAATCCACGGGAATTTGAGAGATTGTATTGTAGTCAGTTTTTAGTAACATATCTATGCGAAGGTTTGATGTTTATAGGGAGTCGATGGATTCCACCTGCATCAGGATCGAGACGTATGGTGCACTGGAGGGAAGACTTATATTCAGAAGTGGACGAATATGGGCTGAGATGATGATATATGCGAAAGACATGTGATAAAAAAAGGGAAAGATTGGGTGTGGTGCGGAAAGGCATCCGGGCTTTCTTTTTTTTTTTAACGGGACAGGCCCACTGCACCTCTTACCTCAGACCAGGGGATGACCACTCATATCCACCACTGTGTCTCATGTGTAGCCAGAATTAACAGCGGCGACCACCAAAAGGCAAAGAACAGTGAAGTCCATTGCTGTCCCGGGGGATAAACTACGGCTGCCTTGGAACTCACAACGAATTTAATCAGAAGAAATTTGTAGGAGTAGGAAGTTTTAGAATTGACTACCGAAACTTCCTGCTCCTACAAATTTCTTCTGATTAAATTCGTCGCCGGAGGGGGGCCGGGCTGTAATATAGTGATTACCGAGACATACATGTGGTTGGCACGTCACATTATTTAATTCATTCAAAGATATCATAATCTCTAACTTTACGAAGCGATACTGACACCTGACAGCTCGTCTGATAAAAACGTACTTCGCCCAGTGCCTTTATCACTTTATCAATTTTATCCTTTCTATATGATATTGAATTAAACAATTTTTAACGGAAGTATCGCGTATTTTATTTATTTTGTTGAACCTGACGTTTCGAACGCTTTGCAGCGTCCGTGGTCGCAGGAAGAAGAAGAAGTCTTCCTGCGACGCTGCAAAGCGTTCGAAACGTCAGGTTCAACAAAATAAATAAAATACGCGATACTTCCGTTAATAATTGTTTAATTCAATGTGTAACAATCGCGAAAACCTAAGACAATTCTATATAATATTTTTATTGATCACCGGGCAACGAGCGAGTAACTCTACTCCTGTGCATGTGTTCGTGAGCTGCGGTAACTACGCTGGTCTAAGAAGTTTGATGAGGTAGAATCATTAGGAAGAACATTTCTTAAGGACGAGCTCAGTGGAGTAGGTTCGATTCCTACGCAGGGCAAACATTGCATGAACATGTCTGTTTGTCTTAGTCTGGATGTTTTATGAGAGGCAGGGCGCATCAAACCGTTTGGGGAAAACCGCGGCCAAATAACAACTTCCTGCAGGGTTGTTGTGTTCCTGCGTGTGAGTGAGGTCACCGTCAAGCTCCTAAGGAGTTGCTGTGTTATCAGCAGAGGTGGCATCGCGCGTATGATACTTAATATATAACCACCGCCCTGTCTCATTCGTCAAAGGTATGATCCGCAAGGGGACCATTGACGAATGGGACAGGAGATACAAATCGGGAACAACAGCTTCGACAACGAAGATGTTCTTCCCGAGTGCGGCGGCGGTGTACGGCATCGTGGGTAAAATGGTGCCGTCGAGCATCACTACGCAGGTCCTCTCGGGGCATGGTGGGTTCTCCGCGTACTTGCACAGATTCAAGTGCGCGGATGACCCATCGTGCTTTTGCGAGCCCGGCGTGGACCAGACAGTGCAGCACATATTGTTTCAGTGTCCCGCATTCTCCAAACAGAGGTACGATTTGGAGCAGGAGTTGGGAATGCGGGTCACCGAAACAAAGGTCTCCGAATTAGTGGTGGGCAAAACACGAACAAAATTTTTAAAATACTGCGTCAGTCTAGCCATGGTTGTCATTGACCGTAACAAGCAGAGCGGCTCCGCGTAGGACTAATGCTGTATACCTCGGCTATACTCTGTATAGCCGATGGGATCGCGGTGGATAGGTGGAGCTGTGAAGCTCACTGTCGCCCGTGTCTGGACTGACGCAGTATAGGGAGGGAAATTTGGAAACAGTTATAATCGTTTTACCGGCGTTATAAAATGGGCCAAATCAAATTTTTTTTTTTAGAAAATAGAACTGTAAGATGATGAATGAAAGATGAATTGTGAAATGAAAGAGAATATGATGTATGAATGTGTTTATTTATATGTGAAATGGGACAAATGACAAATTACAAACTGTACACCAATGTGAATGTAATAAAATAGCCTTGCCCACGGCAGGGGTGCTAGATTTAATAGAAAAAAAAAAAATATATATAACCACCTCAGCTACTCTTTAGGAACTTAATACATCACTCACACGCACCACAACCCTCCAGAGAGTTGTCATTTGGTTGTGGTTTGTCTGTGAGGTGGAGGTAGTTTTCCAGACGGGCTGCTTTGATGCGCCCTATCTCTCTTAAGAACACCCAGACAAACAGACGTGATCATGCACGCAAATGTTTGTCCTGTGTGGGAATCGAACCCACGGGCGTCGGTGACAAAGTCGCGTTATTGACCGCTGCGCCACCGAGCTCATCAAATACATACCTAGTTTTAATCGATTATTACTTATCATTCGACGTGGGATATATGTCATGTTGTAGAAGATAACTTAGATGACAGAAATTTAATTATAGTTTTATTGGAGTAGGTAATTTCAATACCTACCCCGCAAGGGACTAGGCGTGAAGATAAAGTATAATAGGTACTTAAATTAAACACAGTACTGGGTTAGGCACGGTATTAATTAGGCTTTTACTGGGTCTAAATCTAGTAACATTAACGAAAAAAATTTATTTTCAATAATAATCGATATACACTTTAATATTCCTAAACTTAAAATGAGCGCATTGACGCTCATTTTAAATTGATTTAATTTTATCATCGCCAAGGTATAAAATTATAAGCAGAGATATATCGATTTATATCATGTTTTTTGTTAAAGGCCCTAAACAGTATTTGATTGTCAAAGTGGGCGCTAAGTACCTACTGTAAGACAGAGAACCCACGCAATGATTACGATGTAGATAATTTACCTAGAACGTCACGCCAAATCCCTTGCGGGGTAGGCAGAAAGAACAGAACGCCACGTGACTCGATCCTTACAAACTTCATTCGCTTTATTAACATTCATTGCTCTTTTCATGTAAGCTCGCCGGTTTCTAAGGCTCCTAACATCACCTTCTGATAAAACATGGTCAATTTGGTCATGACAAGTAAGTCTTGGCGTTCCTCGGCTCCTACATCTTTCTACTTTCGCGTTGTATATCTGTTTCGTTCTTTTTCCTGCATTCCTTCAGTTTTGTAGATAGCTAAGGCATATATATTACCTATTGGTTAATGGAGGAAAGATCTCGACGTACCAAAAAATTGCAGCTGATCAATCCTCACGTGCGAAGGAGACGATTAATTAATGGGTAACATCCGTCTGTAATACCTACTATCTCGATTTGCCCTTCATCAGTCCGGTCCGATAATCATGCTCCAATTACCGAACGAATGTCTTTGTTAAGATCTGAACATTGTGTTTTCTTATAAGATACAAAATTGGGAAGCTACATCATAGTGATAAGTCTGGTTAAAAATCAATGTTTGAGTAAAATTATCATTAATTTAAATTAACATAAATGATTAAATAAAAATAAAAATCAAATAACCTTTTTTAGTCAGTTTCGTCATTTGTTTCTTTTTCTCAATGTTTGCGAAAACGCATGAAATTATTTTATTCATTGACTGTCATTTAAATAAAAAAAATAAAAAAATTGCGTGCGTTTTCGAAAAGTGAATTTTATGTTGATTATACAGTAAGTTATTTTTCTTCTTAAAGTTACCCCGTTTCTTAATCCATTAGGATTGGCGGTGTCCGCTTCCTAAGCTTAAGGATTTGGTGAAGGTACTGATTTTTTAATAGAGCGCCTGTCGTCAGTCTTCCATAACCCAGAGGGACAACCAGATCTTTCGTAGGTAAGGTTCCACGTGTTTAGAAATACAATTTCTTGAACATGCAGGTTTCCTCAAGATGTGTTCCTTTACCACCCAGAAAGTAATAATTACGTAACTCCGGAAGCATGTCATTTTCAGAGTTATGTAATTAGCATTTGGTCGGCGCTGAAGGAATTCATTAGTATACCTCTTATAGTAAGGGGATTACTCGGGCTTTAAAAGAATCATGTACTTACTTGACTCACTAAACAAACACCTATACCGCTTTTAAGTAACTTAGATGGTTAAAATTTGGCATTAAGATAGAACATTAAGTACATATAATGGAAAAATCTAAAACTTAAAAAAAAATATTATATTGAAAAAAAAAATGATCGTGTGTTTGTTTTGTTACTTTTTAATCGTCGAGTACGTATATGTTTACAATTTAAGTGTACAAATAAAGACATAACCTTTAAATCACAGACGTATCTCTCATATATCGTAAGGTAATAATCCACCTCGCTCCAAATATCTGAATATTGCAGGAAAAAGACATAAAAGCTGAGTTTAGGCCTCTCTCTTTCTGACACCGTATACCGAAGATTCGATCACCTGATTACTATTGTACGAGGATGCCAATGTTATTTTTTAGATTTTACTGCCAGTTTTATAATAAACGTTATTAATAATAAATATTCGAGCACTTTCAATTAGAGCATCTTTTCTAGACCACCTCTTAAATATTACTTATCCTATGCACCCATGTCGGTACCACGATGTCTATACTAGTCACAATCTACATTTTTATAATGATAAACATAAATAGTGGAACAGATGAGATATTCCGAATTCAGTATAATGAATGTTACAGTATAATGGTATAAGGGGTGCTTGAAAATATTTTTATACCACAAGGGTGGTTTGCTTGCCACCTTAATGCTTTAATGCAGTAAGCTTACAGCATGCCTGATTGTAAGCAATAACAGTAATCTATAGACACTAGAGACGACAAAAAAAATTTCTTCGCGCCTTTTTTGAAGAATCTTAAGTGTAGTCACAACATACGAAATCTCGGAAGTAAACTACTTTGGAACTTAGTAGTACATGACCATTGCTGAGAATCTCCATCGACGGTGAGCGATGCAGTTGCAAAAGAAAGTGATTGAAATCATATCAATATGAGTTTAAGAATAAAATATATTCATAAGTTGAAATTTTTGAACAACCATACTGTTAAAAGATAAAAATTCTTTATTTACCATTGGGCCCTCGCGGGCCCTTAGACACTTCGTACATTTTTTGAAATATAGTCTCATTGTATCTTATTCAATTATCTTATTGTATTGTAACTGCTCCATGTAGGGCAAATCATTTGCATATATTAAAAATAAAAATGGGCCCAAAATAGAACCCTGGAGCACCCCGATTTTAACATTATTACCTTTAGACTTAACCCCATTTTTGTCAACTGTCTGCTGTTAACTGTTATTTAAATAAGATGCAATCAAGTTCTGGGCGTTACCTCTAACTCTATAATAGGTCAGCTTGAGTAACAATGTCTGATGATCGACATAATCAAAAGCTTTAGAGAGATCACAGAAACCCCCAATAGCCCTCCTGTGATCTCTCCCATGCGTTATGGATAGGCCTAATCAATGCCACTTCTGCATCCGTAGTAGATTTATCAGCTGTAAATACGTACTGTGCATCATGAACAATTTAATTGGTCTTAAAAAAGAGTTACAATTGATCAAGCATTATCCTTTCGAATATTTTACTCAAAACTGGCATTATAGATATAGTTCTGTAATTCCCCAGGTCGCTCTTTTCCCTTGACTTGAATAAAGGAACAAGTTTACTAAATTTCATCAAGTTTGTGAACACACCCATATCTACATATATATTTAAAATATGTGACAAGTGTGGAGCTATTGGCTCGATAATACCACAACCTTTAATAGACATTCCCCAGTGATCCTCTGAGTTTTTAATATTAAGATTCAATATGTGTAAACTGAAAAAGTTCCACACTAGGTTGTACATCTACTTTTAATAACTCATCAGTATCATCTGGACATGAATTAAGGGAGTTAGTAATAAGGTAAGCGACATTGATGAAGTAGTCTTGAAATAGATCTGCTCCTTGTCTATAATACTTCAATTGTAATATTTTATAGAACACTCATTATCCCGTGGATTGTATTTACCTATTTCTTTACTAACAATATCCCATACAGCCTTAATTTTATTTCATGATCGCTTAATTTTGATTTTAATATACACATACTTTGCTTCTCTGCAAACATTTTAAATATTTTGGAATAGTTCTTGACATAATAGACAAAAACTGGGCCAAATCTGTAACACTTTTCTGCATACAAATTAAAGATTTTGTTTCTACTTAACAGAATACCTGGCCCAATCAATTAAACTCAATTTTGTTTGAATTATCAAGTTTTTTGCGTTTAAATATTTTTTGATATTCACTGGATATAGCATGAAACAGATTGGTATAAAGAAAATCCGAATCGTCTACAGTGTAATTCAACCTGTCCTCCAATACATTATTGTATCTAATAAGTCTGTCTGTGGTCATTGGTCTGTACAAGAGATGATTTCTTAAATCTGTATTATATGAATCTTGATAAACTACCAATGACCGCAATGATCTGAGGGCAAGTTGCCAATTATTGCTTTATTTATATGGTCACAATTACAAAAAAACATTTATCAATACAAGTTGCAGTTGTGGCCGTTATACGCGTGTGTTCCAGAAATAGCTTTTCTAGATCAAAGGATTTAAATAAATTTAAAAATCTAATACTTGTTTATGTTTCTCTAATATATCAATATTCAAATCACCGCAGACGATTATATCTTTATTGCTTTTGAAAACTTATTAAAAAATATCCTCCATTACTTGCTCAAACAGCAAATATATACACAATTAATTATATAATTTTCTAGGTCTATATACACAAATAATTACATAATTTTCTAATTCAGCACATAACACGTTGATAGTGCCCTCAATAGAGAGCCTAACAATATCCAAACGTTCTTTGGCTTTTCAGTATTTTTTTAACATAATCATCGACCCACCTCTTATTGAAGACTCTCTATTAAAGCAACTATCTATTTTATAATTACCAATACTAAACGACATTTTACTTTTTTTTAACCAATGCTCAGTCAAACATAAAACATCAATGTCGTATTTTACTACATTTTCACACCTAGGAAAGCCTTGAATATTTAGGTGCACAAGATTTAAGTTTTGCTTTCCTTTCGTCTCATTTTTTCCTTTTGTTTCATGTTTTCCTTTCGTCTTATGTTTTCCTTTTGTCTCATGATTTTCTTTCGTCTCATGTTTTCCTTTTTTGTTGGAGACTACTTGTTGGAAAGTAGCGCACCCGTCAAGACGAGATAGATAAGGGAGTCAATATGTTTTTTGAAACTAGTCGGCATTCCTCTGACTTTAAATTACTCAAAATAAATAAAATAATATTGGGAAAAATACTTACCATCTGAAGAATATGAAGTCTTGTTAGGTTTCACTTGTAGTGATCCCAAATTCAGTTTTATTATTTTATTTTCCATTATTATTACGAAACAAATAATTTAAACACAAAATACGTGCGATTTTAGATTAGGTACCGTTCGAAACAATGTGATTTCCTACGATTCAAGGGTAGATTAGATAGCATATATTTTTATCTTGTTTTCCACAAGTTTGGATAAAAATACCTTGCGATGCTTAGGTTTTATACTATTAATGAAATAAATTATCAGTTAAAACTATGTTCAGGGTAGTTCTGTAATAATTTACTATCGTAATTTTTGGGTATTGTCGGGAGATATAACAAGCATGTAATTCATATGATGTAAAGTGCTTTTTTTATACGTACGACTAGATTGGCAAACATTAGCCCGCATTGGATGGTTACCGCAGTCTTTTGACGCTCGCGACACCACGGGGATGTTACTGGCGCGCTGTCAGTCTTGTGACCTAAGACTGTTTCGTCAGCGTACCCAGTAATTTTTCTGCCAAGTATTTCACCCTTCAAACCGGAACACAGCTATATAAATATAGCTGCTTGGCGGTAGAAATAAGTGAGACAGAGGTACCCACGCAGACGACTTTTGTACAAACTCTCCCTCTGGTCTCGTAGTCTATGAACGCTTAGAATACAAAGACTATGGTTACCAACACAGCATCTCTTCAAGAGTTGTTGTTGATCTCTCTGGGACTACAGCATGGGGTTCTTCAAGAAAGGCGTGAAGAGGTTATTAGAGAATTGGCAACGTATGAGTGACACCCCTGCTGTTGCAAATGGCCATAGGATCCGGTGAGTGTTTACCATCAGGCAGGCCGTATGCTAGTTTTCCACCTTAGTGGTATTAAAAAAAGCTTACTGGTAATAGTCAAAGTCAAAATCTTTTTATTCCGTAAAAATGGCTACATTTGTTTGGAATCGTCACAATTTTTTTCCCTACCGTGCAGTTTATGACTAGGTGAGCACTGATAAAAATACTGCCAAAAAACTCAGGCATCCCTCTTTTGGTATCCAAACAAATTTACATATTTTATTAATTACATTATAATTGGATCGACTCACTCCCAGGCATTTTTATCATTAATATAGTCAGATACTTTATAATATGCCCTGCTACACAATTTGCCTTTAATAGTAGTTTTAAATTTGTTTATTGACAATTCTCTTATATTGCTGGGAAGTTTGTTATAGAACCGTATACATTGCTCCATAAAAGAATTACTTATTTTGTGGAGACGGCTTGCATGTAACACAAGATTATGCTTATATCTAGTATTTATGCTATGAGTATCACTCTTTTTACAAAATGAGTCTATGTTTTTATGGACATACAAAAGATTTTCATAGATATATTGCGATGCGACTGTTAAAATATTTATTTCTTTGAATTTTTCTCTAAGGCTCTCCCGGGGACCAAGTTTGTAGATAGCTCTTATGGCTCTCTTTTGCAATAAAAAGATGGTGTTAATGTCCGCGGAGTAGAGAGAGAGAATACATGTAGAAACATTGAATTGTTGTTTAGCAGTAGTTTTCTGTGAGGTGGAGGTATTGGAAACAGCTAGGTCCGAAGGCATAAGGTGCACTCAGACGCACCTGGTCTCGACGTGACTAAGCCCGGGCTGAGGTCGATGCTACTTGACCTGCATCTATTTGACTGACATGCGATGACGTATTTGAGCTCCTGGAAACTGTGTACTTAGAGTTAGGATCAGTATTGTTTATGTTGCAGTTCCGTCGTGGAAAATATTCTTGTAATAAAATAGCTTATGTATTGGCAATCGGCAAAAAAAAATGGCATCAGTAATTTTATACCGCAAACAAGTGCATGGCCTAAATAATGGTAAGCAACTTATGAACATTTGCAGCATCAGTGGTGTCACTTTTGCTTTGCCGATCCTGTAAAAACCTCCTCACGCCTTGTTATGAAGAACCCCATGATATAGTCCCTTGGAAAATCTCGGCTGGGAGCTCATTCCACAACTTAATAGTTCTCGGTAGAAAACGTCTCGGAACCGCACAGTGCGCGACCATTGCGGCTCCAGGGTATGAGTATGAACTCCTGTCCGTCGGCGAGCGTCAATTCAATCTTATACTTCCGTATATGATGAGATGTTGTCCTTACACACTTTTTTAACGAGCATGTTGGCGCAATGGTGAACCACGCTTTTACATTACTTTGACACCAACGCTCGTGGGTTCGATTCCCAGACAGGACAAACATTTGTGTGTCATTATGTGTGAGGTAGGGCCCGTAGGGCGCATCAAAGCAGCTCGTCTGGCGAAGTACCTCCACTTCTCAGTTTTCGTATTCCAGCGTGTGAGTGAGGTCACCAATAAGCTCCTAAGGAGTTGCTGTGTTAGCAGCAGAGGTGGCATCGCACGAGGGATACTTATTGTATTGCAAGCGTTCATAGGCTACGGTAACCATTTTACATCATGTGGGTCGTATGCTTGTATGCCTTACGGTACAATCCATTACAGTATTTCGAAGATGTTTATCTAATCAAATCAATCACACTTTTTTGTTCATTCAGTCTCCATGTATACGTGTATATATCCGTATGATGAAATAAAGTATTCGACACGAGGAGGTTTTTTTAAATCTAGAATTGACTTACCTGCTTCGTTCACTCTCTTATCTCCATAGGGACCAACACAGCCACCCTCTAGGGAGTTGTTATTTGGCTGAGGTTTTCTGTGAGGTGGAGGTACTTCCCCTGCTTTGATGCGGCCCTACCTCTCTTAAAACATCCAGACCAAGACAAACAGACATGTTCATAAAATCCTCATGCTTGCCCCATTTATACCCCTTGATAATAATAAAAAATAGCTTATAGCAATCAGGAATAATAAAAATAAGTGCTACTGAAAGAAATTTCAAAACCTGACCCGTATTTACAGATTATTTCCTACATTCAAACACACGAACAAACATTTCCTCTGTACAGTATAAGTATAGATAAGGTATAAAAGTCCTCATATTAATAATATGATTAAACAGCTAGTTAATTGATAAAATTCACTAATCATGCTAGAACATTTTACTGCCATTAAATCATGATAAAATATTCATGAATCCCTTTAGGCCTATAATAAATTAATATTTATCGAGTTTGAAATATAACGTGAAGTACTTGTTGATTAGGTATTGGGAACAAACTGTTGAGCTGAGAAAGTTTTCGAACTACATTGCAACTTTTAATAGAATAAAATAAATGATTAATATGTTAACAATATACTCGTAAATAAATCTCCCTAAAGCATTTTATTTCCAGACTTTATTTCCCAATATATGTCATAATTTATTTGTCAAAATGACTTGATTTTCATAACAGCTTTTGAGTTCTATTTGGCGAGGCTTCAGAAGTTTAGGAGCTAGCGCATGTGGCATGGACAGTTTCCACGAGCTTGCTTACTATATCGTCCGGTATTAGAAAACCATCTAGGCTCTGAAAACGATTATGTAATTCGAGTTGAAAGCTCTCGGGGTTCTGGATGAGACACGAGATGCACGGAATGTAGATTTCACGAGCCCTTTCCCGCTTTATGTTGAGGTTCAAGAGGCATCTTACCATCCGGTGATCGCTTTCAGTTTTCATCCTGTTGTTCACAGATACATTATTGAACGAATGCCAGTTGGTCGTCAAGATGAAGTCTATCTCGTTTTTCGTCGAATCATGCAGCTACTCCAGGTCCACTTGGGCGGCGGTTGCTTCTTGAACAAGCAGTTCATCATAAAGAGTCCACCGTTCTCCATGAAATAGACCAGAAGTCCCCGCCCCCCTTGGTTTCGTTGTCCGATTCCAAATTGGCCCACTCTACTCATTGTTCTGTTTAGTGTCCAGCTTTGCATTGAAATCCCTCATCAGTACTGAGTAGTTATAACGGTGTGAAGAGTTTATGAAGATGTCCTCATACATAACCATCGGGAGGTGCATAGACCTGTATGACCTTCAGCGGTTACCGTTTAGTAATTCCAAGTATAAGGTACGCAAACCTCTTCGATGCAACCTTGATCTTTAGTACATTCCTGTCGACAAGTCAGGATATACGGACGATAAACCTGACGCCACCTTGGGACAGATGGTCGTCACCCCGGTAGAAAGCAAGTTGCCGAATTTAAGGATCAATGTGTCCTCCCCATGTCTTCGGATAGTCCTATTAAATTCCAATGCACCTTGGTTACAATTAGGCAAACTTTTTAATTACTATGTACAACTTGTTTATGAGAACGATAACGAAAGAAGAAAGTGACAGGCAATTTAATCTATACTACTTTGTTTGCTCACGTCACCAGTTACTAGACTAGTCAGACTAAAGATTACCATAACTAGCACCGGTCGTCATCCACGTACTACTGTTAGTACTCGTAGATTCATGCACGTTTTTTTTCTAAGATCGACAAGTGCACTGGCTACCGGCGCCGGGGCTATAGTGGTGCCGGGTGCAAATAACTTTTTTATATAACATCGGAAGGTATACAATCATACGGTCCACCACCTTAATGATATGAGTAATGTTAAATTTGCACTTCTTAAAATATATTTACCATACCCTACAATTGAAAAAGATAAGTAAACTACCTATACATACACATGGAAATCCTATTATGGCATTAAAATTACACAAAAAAATATCGTTTACTTAACCTCATTGGAAGCTCTTCAACCAGCCGCTAAATTAATAATCGACGGGGTGAAGATGAGCGAACGAGAAATTTAATTTAATTTAAGCACAGAGTGAGTACTTCACAAAGGAGAAAAGTTTATACTGTATTTATACGTGCTTTGAAGCGAAAAAATTTTGTCATCTACGTTTAACCTAAATTAACTTTAATGTAAAATAAACACTTGTACTTATTACTTGTTCGGTTCTATTCGACGCTTGCACAACGATCAGTCTGTTATGGACATACGATACAAGCTGGTAACAGCTCTTGGGCGTGACAATTAAGCGCAATTTAGGTTACGCTGATAACTTGATGTGAAAACAGTCAACTATTTTATAGATTTTCTAGATCAAATCAGTGCATGTTCTGTATCATTAGTTAGCTGATGCATATCTGTGTATATAATAAAATCGTAGTAGGTTCAATTTGTACATAGAAATAATATTATTTTGTAACAGTGATGAAGCTAGATTCTAATGTACTCGTACAAACAAAATGTAACATGTATTAAATTATTCTCACTGTCAGACTATCTGTTGGCAAAAATAATTGAAAAAAATACATTCCAGGTTACTCTCAATTATGTGTCGAAAATTCCTCCCAACTCGTTCCGACAAACTTTGCTCTTAAACCATCGCATCACGATGAAATCTGCTGCGCAGTTATCACAAGAGCACAGAATACGATATATATGTATATATATATATATATTACGAGAGTTCTTTATAAAGGCGATTATATTGCTCAAATCGCAAAACTACCGTAGGTTTGAAACATATTTTATGGACTCTTCTCAGGCATTAAACATGAAAAAGTCTTTAAAGTTATCAGACAGTTTGTCAGTATTTATAAACATTTTAATATGGATGTTAAAATTGAAAAAATGAATCCTAAGTATACTAGACCGTTATTTATCTAAGTCATGAAATTTCTCACAACTAATTCAAGTATGTATGTATATATATGAATGTATACCGTCTACCTCGCAAGGGATTTAGCGTGAAGTTATAGATAATTCACGTATGTTACACGTGGTCAGACATCCACAACTCAAAGAAAGAAACCAGATCTTTCTTAGGTTAGGTTACACGTCTTTCGAAATATAATCTCTTGGACGTGAGGGTTTTCTCGCAATGTTTTTCTTTAGCACCCGAACAAGTGATCATTAGAAAATTTGTAATGTTTCCGGGTTTGTGTACATTTAATGTACATAAATCGGGAAACATGGATTGAGTGGTACATGCCCACATCAGGATTTGAACCAGGTACCAGAGGATTAATAGGCTGGTTCATTATCCATTACATTATCACTGTTCTACATAGTATGTGGTATTGTATTAAGACAGGCATATTTTTATTATGTTGTAAACGGAAGATGCGCAGTATATGGCAAATGAAGGCAGAGACAAATACAAAAAATACAATACAAAATACTTTATTCTATGCGAGATCTATGCGAGAGACTGGTGTCTGTACTAGGAAGACCTGTATGACAGATCACCAGCCTCTCCAGCTCCGGACCATGTGGACAAATGTTAAGTACAATGTACTTCTTAAATTAAGGTAAGTATATATTATTTACGTGAGCGTGTTTGTATATATATGTGTGAATGTGTGCAAGCGTGTGCATATGCGTGTGTGTATGTGTGTGAGTGTTGTGCTAAGTTAAGTTAGAAGTTAAGAGGAGATGATCAGAAGATTTTCTGTTTCCTCATAATCGAGGGACTTTAACCATGTAGAGGTTGCTCTATTGCAGTTGGATCTTGTGAGGGAATATATTGCAGTCTTCTCATTAATTTTATTATATTATATACGATAGACGAAACGTCTATTTGTCATATTGATATGATACATATGTGAAATCTGAATTTTTTTATGTGTAACATCTTTTCTCTAGCCTCCGGCAATCTGTGGGAGTGATTTCGTGAAAAATTGCGAAAAACGGGAATGAGCGCGCGCGGTATTAGTGTAATAAAAAGCCACATTTACGTAATTTATTACAAAGTCTATTCAATTATTATCGTAATTTCACTGATTGATTAACAAAAGATGTCAAAATTTATTGACCGTGATTGATACCATTAATCACTTAAAACAAGATAGACAGTGCTACAGGCAACAAACTAATATCAATGGTAAGGAACTAGTACATTGTTGCATTTGTGTAAGTAAAAAATAAATAAGTTTTTCATTGTATTTATTTAAATTCTTGATTTATAGTTAAATATGTAATTACTTGAGAGCTTGATGGCGTCGTTGCGCGTGTCATTCTAAGCGAACACACACGTTAAGCAACGTCGACCGCAACCTGTCTACGGATGGATTTTTCTATTCGGTTGAAGAGAAACCCGTTATCCCTGCAGTGGGATGAGTAAGGGTTGACGGAACGTCATTTCCGTTTAAAAACTCTATTTCCATCCGAAAAAGATCTGAAATACTCGTTTAGAGTTTTAACTTTAAATAGAAATTAAATAATCACACGGATGATTTCTTTGATATTAATATTTTATTAAATATTTATAATTCTAATTGCTTATTATCAAGTTGAAATGTCATATGTTATACATTTTATGCGGCGACTACTCGCTCGTTTTTTTTATTTATTACGTTAAAGCTCGTCATTAAAGACTATTTTTGTTTAGTAGCTAAAAAAAGAAACTTGGATAACAAACGACAGTTGCACGCCTATGGAATGCAAATACTTTGGAAATTAGCGTTACGCAGACTGCATTCTTCTTTAAAAGGGGACTAACCAAGTTCTTTTTTTATACAACGTAGGGAGGCATATAAGCATACAGCCCATCTGATGTAAAGCTATTACCGTATAAACGCTTGCAACACATCAAGTGTTACCTAATCCTTACTGGATACCTCACTCACTCGTAGGAACACTACAACTCTCTAGTGAGTTATTATTTGGCAACGGTTTTCTGTGAGGTGGACGTACTTCCCCAGATGGACTGCTTTGATGCGCACTACCTCTCTTAGAAACACCCAGACCAAAACAAACAGACATGTTCATGCACACAAATGTCCTGTGTGGGAATAGAGTTCACGAGCGTTGGTGTCAAAGTAGCGTAACAGCTCGTTTCGCCACTAGCCACCTAGCTCGTCAAAACATATATGAATATTATGTTTGTTATTTATATAGCAATATAAATAACAAACACATACATTATATAAATGGTAGTCATTCTACAAGTCTAACAGAGTCGAATTTTCTTCACTTATATTTGGCAGTAGTTTTTTTATATACATTTGGTACTGAAATGTTTTTGTTGTCACCTATTTATGAGTAGATTTATGTCACGGCGGACACCACAAACAGTATGGCCGTGTAGGATCACTTTGTTGTCTGTTTAGCTTTGTGTTGTCACTAAGTCTGACAACACAGATGTTAACCCTTTTTGAGGACAATAAGGGTAACACAGCTTAATCGTACTCAGTAAATCATTAATTTTTTTTTATACTACCTGACCACCTGATGTAAAGCGGGTACCATAGCCTATTAACGCTTGCGATATATTAAGTATCACATGCGCGATACCTCCTCTGCTGCTTACACAGCAACTCCTTGGGAGCTTACTGGTGACCTCACACACACGCAGGAACACAACAACCCTCTAGGGAGTTGTTATTTGGCTGCGGTTTTCTGTGAGGTGGAGGGTACTTCCCCAGACGGGCTGCTTTGATGCGTCCTACCTCTCTTAAAATTAAATAATTAATGAATATCTAAATAATTTGCTTTCTTACTTTGTGTACCGATTTCCTGTATATGTACTCATCCATAGGGTTGTCTGGTAGAGAATGCGATTAGCATCAAGTCCGCCTTTATACCCTATATATGTGGTAAATAAAGTTTAAATAAATAAATAATATACGCTTTACTAAGGTACTTACTAAGGTATGAAGGTGCAGGTATGTACATTTTGTATTATATACTGTGTAGTTTTTATAAAGCATTTCTTTGAACAACGTCGGGAGATATACCAGCGTACGGTACACGGTTGCCAGTATCACTTGCCATGCCACCCTTGCCGATAAATCAGCAACTCTACAGGAGCTTCACTCAACAGAAAACTGCAGCTAAATAACAACTCCTTGGAGGGTTGTTGTGTTCCGGCGTGTGAGTGAGGTCACCAGTAAGCTCCTGAGGAGTTGCTTTGTTCGCAGCAAAGGTTTTTTATACAACGTCGGGAGGCATACAAGCATACGGCCCACCTGATGTAAAGCGGCTACTGCAGCCTATGAACGCTTGCAGTACATTAAGTATCACTCGCGCGATGCCACCTCTACTTGCAAATATCATCCTGACTTGCGTTATACTAAATTGAGTCACTTCATATTTATTCAGTACCAATGAAAATGTAAAAATTAGAAGATTAATGTATAATTAATATCTGAAGAAAAAGTTTTGTACCCCAAGTTTCTAAGCACATTCTCAAGTTTTTTAAGAAAACCTACTGTGCGCACACCGTGGAGTATAGGATTTGGTATAATTGAAGTTACTATGAAGAAACTCCTTCTTCATATTAACTTCAATTATACCAAAAGAAAGCAGGAAGATGAAATTTATGTATAATTTGTATTAAAAACATTAAAGTAAAATTATATGGAGTGAATTAAAAAATACGGATAATTTAAATGTGTCAATGTTAAGTCTATCTAGACCAGAGTCTATCTAAACTGATTTTCAATAATTTCTGTCCCCTAGAGCCCTTGGATATTTATTTTCTGCTCTCCGTAAACCTCCTACCTAAGTAATGTTTGAATCTGATGGACCCCTTACTTGTAGCAATCGACCGCATGGGGTCGATATAGATCATTTTGGAAAGCGCGTATCTAACTAACATTATAAAGAGACAACATTTGATTGTTTGTTTTTAACGGATAACCTCAATAAATGCTTAATCGATTTTAATTATTCTCTCATCTTTGGAAAGGTCCATTATCAAGTAGTAACATGGGCTATATTTTATTTTCTAAAGTTAAAGATTCTCATCACAACTGCATTAATGTAAAACAAGATATCAAACATTTGCCTGCACAAGCTTATTCGGCATGCGCTGCAAGTACTGTTAATGATGAAAATAATAAACTCCGCAGGGCAGCTTGTGGCAAGCTGTTGGTGCGTAACGACACCACGGGTACCCGAGTGCTCCAGAGAGCCGATCAGGGGCTTCGTCTCCGGCGTGTCTTCGTCGGTCGGAGTGGAAACTCAAGAAGGCCCGCAGGATTCTCAGTTCTGGCTTTCCTTCATTGGCCGTTCAGGGAGGAGTCGATAGAGCAATATGCTGGGTGGAAGTGTTAAAGGGCATAACGTCGCGAGTAACGCAGAATACCTCTCGACACCCCTGAATCACTCACACCGGTGTTGCCCTCGGCCGATTTTCTCTAAATTCTCGAATACTCTAAACTAGGGCAGTCACAATTGGAATTAAGTTAGTACATTTATGTGCACTTAAGTCAAGATTACCATGAGAATAGGATTGAAAAACACGTGTATTTTATTAATCAATGTTACTGATAATTTCTGAACGAACGCGAAGAAAACAAAGATAATGGTATTTGAAAGAGAAGAATCCAGAACTAATGTAAGGATTACGATTGATGAAGTGTTGGAACAAGTGGATGAGTTTGTATATCTTGGATGCGCTTTCAGCAGGGATGGAAGGTATACCGCAGATGTGGAAAGACGAGTGAGTGCTGGGAATAGTGTGAATGGAACGTTGGGAAAACTTCTTGGCAGTAAAAACCTGAGCCAGAAGGCACAACTCGCTATACACAATGCAGTGCTGGCCCCAACGCTAACTTATGAAAGGGAGAGCTGGGTATGGCAGAGAGAGCATGAAAGTAGAATAAACGCGGTCGAAATGCGAGCGCTGCGCAAAATTTGTGGCGTAAGGCTTGTAGACCGTATTCGCAATGATGATGTTAGAAACAGAGTTGGTCTGAAAGAGAGCGTCGGTGTTAAAATAAGAAGAGGCATGCTCCGTTGGTTCGGACATGTAGAAAGAATGCAAGATGAAAGAATGACGAAGCAGATATACAATGCAAAAGTGGACGGATGTAGGAGCCGGGGAAGGCCAAGACTTACCTACCATGACCAAATTGGTCGTGTTCTATCAGAAGGTGATGTCAGAAGCCCTAGAAACCGGCGAGCGTGCATGAGAAGAGCAATGAATGTTAAAGAAGCGAGTGAGATATGTAAGGATCGAGTCACGTGGCGCTCGATTCTCTCTGCCTACCCCGCAAGGGATTTGGCGTGAAGTTATAGATAGATAGACTAATAATTTCTTCTGATTAAATTCGTTGTGAGTTCCAAGGCAGCTGTAGTTTAACCCCCGGGACGGCAGTGAACTTCACTGTTCATTGCGTTTTTGGTGGTCGCCGCTGTTAATTCTGGCTACACAGTGGTGGGTATGAGTGGTGAGCCTGTCCCGTTAATCAATGTTACCTTGTTTAGACTTTGTGCTACATCGTAAACCTCTCCCCATGAGTCAGCGGCGAAAACAAGGGATGTGTCATCGGCATTATGAAACATGTTTGCCCTGGGAAAGCGAGGTAGAAATAACTCTTTTTGTACACAAGAAAGAGTGTCGGTCCTATTATGCTTCCTTGTGGTATAACATAGTACATAGGAAGGTCTGTACTCATATATTGCCAAACCACAACTCTTTGTGATCTTTCAGATAGGTAACTTTTAAATATTGAATTAAACAATTTTTAACGGAAGTATCGCGTATTTTATTTATTTTGTTGAACCTGACGTTTCGAACGCTTTGCAGCGTCCGTGGTCGCAGGAAGACTAAGGTGGTATTTGTCTTACATTAGTTATTCAATTATTACATCTACCGACATGGATGGATTAATTATATATGTTCCGATTCACACAAAAATCGCTCACAGTGTCCGAACATTTTTTAGATCTTTGGGTTTGGGATTTGATCATTTTTAGGACTGGATCCCAAGCAGGTGGTACTTGCCAACCATCTTCTCTATTGAAATTGGGGTGTTTTCTTATTTCAATAGCCTCGCGCAACATTCTCGGCATGTAGCGATTCTCCTTGGCGAGGATTTGTGGTTTATCAAACCGGATGTAATGGTTTGGCTGGTCCAGTGTATGTTCACAAACTGCAGAGTTTTTATCGCGCCTATTCTTCATGTCAGCAATGTGTTCTTTCACACGAGTACCTACGCTTCTCTTTGTTTGCCCTATGTATGATAAACCACATTCGCAGTCTAATTTGTATACTCCTGCATCTTGTAAGGGGATATTAGACTTGATAGGTCTTAGAAATTGACTGATCTTCTTATGGGGCTTGAAGTAAGTTTTAATTGAAGCTCGCCGTAAGATGTTGCCAATTTTGTCTGTGACTCCCTTTAAGTATGGTAAGATGGCAGGTTGACGTTCAACTGTAGGTGGCTTCGGGCGGCTTCTGTGACGCATACGAGGGAGTTTGTGACTGTTGCTCCGCAGTACTTGTTTGACATGTTGGAGTTCCTCCTCTAGATGCTCAGCGTCGCAGATGCCTTGTGCTCTCTGAAACAAAGATTTGCCTACGGTAGCTAACTGACATGGATGGTGGTGTGAGTTACCATTGAGATATTTGTCTGTATGGGTGGGTTTCCTATACACTGTGTGAGTAAGTGAGTTGTCAAGTTTCCTGGTAATTAATATATCAAGGAATGCTAGTGAATTATTTGCCTCTAATTCCATGGTGAATTTGATTTTGTTGTTGATGAAATTAAGGTGGTGTAGGAATATAGACACTTTATCTTTGGGTATGACAACAAAAGTATCATCTACGTACCGTTTGTACATCTTCGGCACAGCCGGTGCCATCGACAGCGCTCTCTCCTCAAGGTCTTCCATGAAAATGTCAGCGACGACAGGAGAAATGGGAGAGCCCATAGCTACGCCATCGATTTGGGTGTAAAATTCGTCATTCCAAAGAAAATAGCCAGATGTTAAGCAAAGTTCTAGAAGTTCTCCATATTCCTCAGGCATGTCATTTTCACAAAGCTTCCTTTTCACAATTTCTATGCAGTCTTGTACAGGTAGGCAGGTGAATAGTGACTGTATATCAAAACTGACCATAGTTTCATCACTAGTCAATTTTAGGTCTTTTATTTGGCTAATGAAATGGTAGGAATCCTTAACATATGCACTTGTATGTCCACGAAGTTGTGAGAATACCTTCGATAGATGTCGAGCCAGTTTGTAGGTTGGTGTGTCAATCTGGCTAACTATGGGTCGTAAAGGAATGCTGTTTTTATGTATTTTCGGTAATCCATACAGTTTTGGTGGTTTAACGCAAGAAGGTACAAGCATGTTCACGTCTAGATCCAGTTTTTCGGAGTGTTTCTTTATTAATTCTTTAGTTTTGGTGAGAATTTTTGCGGTGGGGTCTTTGTTTACCTTTTTATAAGTGGTATCATCCGACAAAAGTTGTTGAATTTTACTGATATATTCCGACGTGTCCATGATTACTGTTGCGTTTCCTTTATCTGCACGGAGAATTGTAAGGTCTGGGTTCTTGCGTAGGTTGTTGAGAGCAAGTAATTCGTCCATAGGAACATTCGGTTTAGGCGGACGGCTTTGACGTAAGACCGCAGAGACGTCTTGACGTATCGCTTCCAAATTTTCCTTTTTCATATTATTTTTCCACAGACAATACTCGACTTCGCAGATAATTTGCTCAAACGGTACTTTCCTAGGCGCGAGTGCGAAATTCAGACCTTTATCAAGTGCCTGAAGGGCCGCGGATTCTATCGTTTGTGTTGACAGGTTGACAACTGATGATGATGATGTTTGTGAGTTTGACGTTTCATTTTTAGCATTGGATTTATAAAATACGCGATACTTCCGTTAAAAATTGTTTAATTCAATGTGTAACAATCGCGAAAACCTAAGACAAACTTTTAAATAATTGTAACTGCATACCCCTAATTCCGATATTTCAAGTTTTTTAAAAGGAGCGGGACCAAGACCATATCAAAGGCCTTAATGATACATAAAACTAATGTTTACAGTATTCATGATTATCCATAAAAATGTCTGCGAAGCTACACGTCTAACTATTATAGTTACACAATAACAGTTTTTTGTTCAAATTAGTCAAAACATAGAATCGTCGAAAGCTGACAACATTCATATCGTGATATTAATCTTTATCCAAGTATCTAAATAGTTTCATAATCAACGTTGACAAATAAAGTACTAATTTATCTTTTATTATATCTGTCCGCGTGAAGCCGGGGCGGGTCGCTAGTATATAATATTGTTCAAATAAAATATGCATTGTTTACTTTGTGCATATATTGTATATTTTGTTAACGAATGAACGAGAATGTCAAATGTAACTTGAATTGAATTGAAAATGTATTTTGGGATTTTGAAATAAGTGAGCAGATTTTGTAATATATTTTTATGTTGAGACAGATAAATTAACTCTGTAGCCTTCGGTAGTACAGCAACAAAATGGCTTACCCAAACTATATCTCATTTTTGTGTGATGTATTTGTACATGGTAAAAAAATCGAACGAATATGTACGCAATTAATATAAAGGACTTTTGAAAAAAAAAATACGATTCAAACTTTAAAAATTAAATAAATTATGGCTGAATTTCGACCATTGGCAAATATTGTCTAGTGATTAACTAAAAAGGAATAGTAGAACAAATCTTGTGTAGTGATTAATTCAAAATCAATAGTAGAATAAATCTTGCTTAGTGATTAACTCAAAATGACTAGTAGAACAAATCTTGTTCAGTGATTAACTCAAAATGAATAGTAGAACAAATCTTGTTCAGTGATTAACTCAAAATGAATAATAGAACAAATCTTGTTCAGTGGTTAACTCAAAATGAATAATAGAACAAATCTTATTTAGTGGTTAACTTGAAATTAATAATAGAACAAATCTTGTTCAGTGATTAACTTAAAATGAATAGTAGCACAAATCTTGTTCAGTGATTAACTCAAAATGAATAGTAGAACAAATCTTGTTCAGTGATTAACTCAAAATGAATAGTAGAACAAATTTTGTTTAGTGTTTAACTCAAATGCTTCTGTCGCGGAATTGTAAGGCCACAGGCCTTCAGTCTACGTATCGTTCAAAAATGTTATTATAAGAGGTTCAGGACAGTCAGTGACAAAACAAAGATGTGCAACTGAATTCCGTGACAGAAACCATAAAGGTTTCTGGTTTTTCTGGTGGTCATCTTTGCTTTGCCACTGACTGTCGTGAATATCGTATAATAACTATCTATCTCCTCCCCATTTGAAGTGGATTAATATGGGAGTTTAGGTTGTTGTCAAACTTTAATAATTAACTAATCAAGGCGTTGAAATATACAGGAAACTAAACGATAATAACAATAGATTTTTTTTATACAACGTTGGGAGGCATACGCATACGGCCCACCTCAGGTATAGTGGTTACCGTAGCCTATGATGATACGGGAAGTATTGTTCGTGCATTGCTACCTCTGCTGCTAATACAGCATTTCCTTAACAGTTAAATCACTCACTTATAGGAACACAACAAATCTCCAGAGAGTTGTTACTAGCTGCGATTTTCTGTGAATAGAGGTGTTTCCTCAGATGGGCTACATTAATGTGATCTGCCTCTTTCAAAAACACACAGTACGAGACGTGTTCATGCACACAAATGTTTGTTTTGTGTGTACGTACTAGCTGGGATATTTATGTTGGCGAGCTTACGAGAGTTATTGACGAGCTCGGTGGCGCAGTGGTGAAACGCGTTGTTACGCAACTTTGACACCAACGCTCGTGGGTTCGATTCCCACACAGTACAAACATTTGTGTGCATGAACATGTCTGTTTGTCTTGGTCTGGGTATTTTCTATGTATAATAAGTATGTATTTACAAAAAAAAATCAGTTGTCTAGTACCCATAACACAAGCTTTGCTTACTTTGGGGCTAGATGGCGCTGTGTAATTTGTTAGACAATATATTTTTTTTTAAATGTCTTTCCCGTAGCGCAATATCACACGAATTGACGTATATCACAGAGAGTATCCTGATGAACTGAATTCATCTTACATTTTATGCGTATCAGAGTAGATTAAACGCAGGCTTAAGTACATTTGTTGCGTAACGTTTGTATTAAGCTTATGCACTCCCGTTCCCTCTGCTGCCTTTTTCACTAAGTATTATAAGCTTATTCGTGTACGATTTTCCCAGAAGTTAAGAGCTATTGGGACTCATCAATGCAGAAATCTATAGATAAAGACACTCATAAACAAAATTAGCTGTGATAGCCCAGTGGATAAAGAACCGGACTTATTATTGTATTAACATACGACTACTGGTTCGAATGTACCACTAAAGTCGTGTTTTCGGATTTATGTACATATTTGTAACTAGTAAATAACAGCAAGCTGTGTAGGCAGAGCTGATATTTTTTAAATTTAAATAATATTTAAATATTTTATTTTTAATTTTTTTAAAATATATGTAACCCTGTACGACATCTAGCGACGAGTGCTGTTACTTTTTCTGTTGATGGGAGTGCAGTGCAGACTCTGCACTGCAGAGTGGCCGGCCATACGTTTTCCCATATGTTTTTTTTTCTAATTGGAACGATTTTGGACCGTTCTTCCTCACCAACGAACATTTAAATTTCAAATTAAAGGATACAAAACTACAATATGTTAGCTATTAGTGTGTCGATTTTGGAGTTTCTCACTATTACCGTCTAAACGCTAGCTGGATGACATCAGTCTACCCCAAACGGCAATTTTGAGGGTAATGTGGCTCCGCTGGCTATCGCAGCTCTGCCAATTATCTATTATACGGCGGTAAAGGAAAATATCGTGATGTAACCCGTACGTCTAAAAAATTATATTTCGAAAGACGTGTTACCTAACCAAAGAAAGATCTAGTTTTACCTCTGGATTATGGAGGTCTGAGAGCAGTCGCTCCGTGACAACACGAATTATTGGGGATATTTAGGTTCTTATATACATACGAGGAATCGAAACGGGGACTCGTTGATCAATATGTTCTTTTTATCCACCTGGCTATCACCCCTCATATCCATGTCAAAATCAGTATCTTCGTCATATCGTTAGGCTTAGGTAACGGACAATTGATTTTCCTCAAATTATCAATAATGATTAATAAATAATAATAAATAAATATTGCCGTACAAATTACACAGCGCCACCTAGTCCCAAAGTTAGCGAAGCTTGTGTTATGGGTACTAGACAACTGATAAACATACGTAAATACATTATTATTTTTTTTGTAAATACATACTTATTATACATAGAAAATACCCAGACCAATACAAACAGACATGTTCATGCACACAAATGTTTGTGTGGGAATCGAACCAACGAGCGTTGATGTCAAAGTAGCGTAACAGCGCGTTTCACCACTGCGCCACCGAGCCCGTCAATTTTTGATTGCGATCGATTTTTGACCACTGTGGCGAATATAACTCTAAATTATTTGCTCATCCATCTATCTATAACTTCACGGTAAATCTCTTGCGAGGTACGCAGAGAGTACCGAGCGCCACGTGACTCTTTACCATTCATAGCTCATTTAACATGTTATTATTCTATCATATTTTATGTAATGCACGTTGTGTTCAAATATCTTATACTTATCAAAACTAAATCGTTATCTACGTAAATAGAAACAACAACTACTTTATCGCATTCCACAAAAATAATGGCTTGTTTTGTAGTAGAAATCTATAATCTATCATTTTTATCAAAGGAGATTAAGGATTGTCAGTGACATTTACATTATATAATAAAATAACATATAGTCTTCTATATACAAGGTGAATAGAATGAACTGAACTCGGAAAATCCGCCTCTGAATAATGAATAATAACGCCGTTGTTCTGCATGTTCAACAAAAATAACGTAATAATACCTTATTGAATTTGTTATGAACGGAAGCACAACAATTTCAATGTTGATAAACGCCTTAGGGCGCTAAGGCTCCGAAAGCGGCGTTTTTAAATGAATAATCATATAGTAGATTAAATGATCAAATAATATATGAAAATATGTTGCGCGCGTTTTATTCTAACCGAAAACGCAGGTTTAGCATCACGAGCTTCTCTTGCCTTCAGAGGGCATGTTAAGTCCCGACATAAATCATATCACATCGATAAATGACCGTTAAGCTAAGTCTGTGACCGCAACGCTCGCAAGTCGACGGCGTTTATTCTACATTGATGCTCTCTTTGCCAAATCCAGCTCTCGATTTTATACATAAGTATTGAGATCAGCAACGCGTTATGTATAGTGTGCCTTCTGGTTCAGGTTCCAACTGTCAAGAAGTTTACCCAACGCTCTATTTGCACAATTCCCTACATTCACTCACTTCTCCACATCAGCTGTGAAGCTACCATCCCTGTTTAATAAGCATCCAAGATATATTAATAAAAAATAATTGTTGCTTACAAAAATATTAAGGATCTAGGCAAATACAAAGCGATTGCTTTTGAAAATGTAAAAAAGCGAAAGCATAATGTAAAAAAGCGAATGTTAATGAACGTTTTGCGAAAGCGATCCCTATAACGCAGCGCAGAAAAAAAACTAGCTTTCTGTCTCCCTACCTGGCAAGGATTTGGCGTGAAGTTATAGATAGAAAAAAAAAACTAAAGCTTAACTGACGCGTTGAGCATACAGTGGCCAGCGTCAGCGCATAGATGGTGAAAATGACGAATTAACCCAATCCATTTCACTTTATAACCCGTAGAAGGCTTTTTAGGGTACTGTACCCAAAGGCTATCAACGGAATCCTGTTACTTAGGCTCCACTGTTGTCTGTCCCTCAGTCTGTTTGTCATAGATTTATATTTTTTAAACCATAATAGGTACGTCAACATTTGCCACCTTTCGCAAAGTGTGGCTGCTACAACTGCAAATAATAAAAACCAAGGAAACTTAATAACTAAACCCCGACCCCCATATAATTCGTCGTCTAATACGGATAAAGTAAGTCTTTCATTCAATAAAGTCCATTATAATACATTGTGAGAATATGGCGTAGCGAAATTAGGCACCATGATTATTGTTGCACATTGATAGGCGATGAAAAGAAAAACAAACGACAAATATTAGAATTTGTTTTCTTTACGAGGCGAATGAGCAATTTAGCCTTAGACTATTATGTGTAAACTCGGTCGCAAATTTATTTTTAACTTCGTCACTCTCTAGATTGAAAATAGCGCATTTGGTGTAAAAATATTACTTTCTTATAATACGAGTATAAATAACTATCTGGAGCCCGTGACTTCATCTGTGCGTATTTCGGTATCCCGTGAGAACAGTTTTTTTTCTTACTTACTGTCTTTTGTCGGCTTCTAAGGGCCATGGCGTGATGTTGAATAGCCTATAATGTTCTTTAAGAATTGGGCTATCAAATCAAAAAAGATTTTGACGTGAAACGTATTATAAATCGATGAACGCCGACTGCATGCACGAACAAGTGTCACGTTCCGCCTGAGCCGAGCGTGCAAGCGAGAGCGCGGAACAAGCGATAGAGAGGCACGATCGGCCTAAACGTTCGGCTTGTGACGCATTTATCTCTCTTCCACTCCATCGGCCGATGCGTCCGAGTAGAAGAGAGACAGCGGCAGCATACAACCTACACGTGAACTGTTTTGTCAACTGTTGAATGTTTCCATATAACGTTATCACGTAAAATTATCGCCCGTAAACAGACTTTACAAACAACCAATTTTTTTTTTCAAATTCAGTACTAAAATTTAACGCATTTAAGTAAACAAATTCTTCCATTTTATTATAATATAAAATAAATTGTCTATGTATTCTCTGTCTCATTCGCGTCCTGAGTCGAGGCTTCGAATATAATTTGTTTTTTTTTTTGTGTACGACGCTATACGGAAAGGAAGTGATGACTTGTAGGAACACAACAACCCAACTGGGAATTTACTTTATTTTGCGGCTGTTTTTGTATCTACAACCGGGACCTTCCGCGGTCTGAGGAAGTCAAGACGAATAACATCATCCATAAACAAGTTGGCGTCGATGACGCTTAACTTGTGTGTTTGTTTAAACTGACACATGCATCGATGTCATAGAGCTTCTAAAAATGTCAGACAATGACTGAGAGGTAATAGAACCCATCACACGTTGTGATTTTTGTCTTTATATTTGACTATTCAAATACGCAAGGCACACATTTCAGTAAAACGTTTTTGTTTTAACTCGGATAACTTCGCTTCAAGCTAGATTTTTTTTTATATACTACGTCGGGAGGCATACACGCATACGGCCCACCTGATGTAAAGCGGGTACCGTAGCCTATTAACGCTTGCGATATATTAAGTATCACTCGCGCGATGCCACCTCTGCTGCTTACACAGCAACTCCTTGGGAGCTTACTGGTGACCTCACTCACACGCAGGAACACAATAATAGGGATAGGGAGTTGTTATTTGGCTGCGGTTTTCTGTGAGGTAATGGTACTTCCCCAGACGGGCTGCTTTGCTGCGCCCTACCTCTCCTAAAACATCACAACAAGACAAACAGACATGTTCATGCACACAAATATTTGCCTTGTGTGGGAATCGAACCCACGAGCGTTGGTGTCAAAGTCGCGTCATTCACGACTGAGCCACCGAGCTCGTCGCTAGATTGCAAATTTCTAAAACTATTTTGTGTAGGTATTTACATAAAAGAGGAGTGTTACCTTAGTGGACAAAGCATCACTTTATTAATAGACTGGTCACCTTGATTGAATCCTGGTCTAAATTCACATGTTTATGGATTAATGTCTATATTTCTAATTATTCCTTGCACAGCGGTGAAGGAAAACATCGTATGCTCAAGAAATTGTATTCAAAAATACATGTCACTTAATCTGAGAAAAGTAGATCCATATCAAATTAGTCTTCTTCTTGTTTCTAGCGTTATCCCGTTTCCCAATTCGTTAGGATTTTCAAGGCCCGCTACCTAAGCCTAAGGATTTGGCGGAGATACTAATTTTAACATGAAGCGACAGTCGTCAGACTGCCACAACCAAGAGGGAAAACCAGATCATTCTTAGGTAAGGTAACACGTCTTTCGAAATATAATTTCTAGGATGTGCGGCTTACCTCACGATGTTTTCCTTCACAGCCGAGCTAGTGATAATTACAAATTATAAATATGTACTATATATACGAAAACACAAATTTAGTGGTACATGCCGGGATTCAAACCGGGGACCAGCCATGCAATTCTGTAAGAGCAAACATACTTACATCCTCGGAAACATCGGCTGTTACAGCCTTGAACACAAAATTGCAATTCTTTGGTGTCGCTTTTCATGGTTGTGCGACACTAGCGCCGCAAGGCTGCGTTTGGAATTGGAATTCTACAAGGCAAACAGCCTCGCGTACGCTTACAGCCTTATAGAATACCAAATAATTTAGCCGTGATCGTAGTAGACGATGTCAAAGCTGTGACATCTGTGATCACAGCAACGCACACAGCCATTACGAGTCGCTTAGAGAATTGCATGGCTGTTCACAAGGCTGTTTCACTAGGCTACCACTTCACTGCTCTCCATGACAAAACCCTTAGGCTTAGGCAGTGAACTCCGTCAATCTTAATGATTTGGCAATGGGACAACACTAGGTAGAAGAAGATGATGTACAGACAGATACAAATAATTCTATTTGTTTGACTGGTATGGCTGAGCGGATTTCAGTGGAACTTATTAAACACTTCCAATACTTCGATATTTAACAAAGTTTAATTTTAATAATACACGACAACAGCCTATACATTACTTACCATGCGAAAGAATTCTCATGAAGACGCTAGTTTATATTTATAGCTATTTTTATCACATTTATAAGATAAAATTGAATTACGGTTTCTAGAGTAACATCAATTTTGACGTTTCCCGCCGCGTCGTATTATAGTTACTGAGCAAGCGTTATACGGTACAATGACACGTGCTCCCTTAAGGTACGACTTCGACAAACAAGAATCGTATTGTCTTAGGTTTTCGCGATTGTTACACATTGAATTAAACAATTTTTAACGGAAGTATCGCGTGTTTTTTGCAGCATCCGTGGTCGTGCTGCAAAGTATTCGAAACGTCAGGTTCAACAAAATAAATAAAACACGCGATACTTCCGTTAAAAATTGTTTAAAACAAGAATCGATCAAGGGTATCAACGATACGCCAAAATATTTATATCAAAATTCTAGCTAATGTAACCAAATTTAAAAGTCTAAACGGATGTAAATTTTTGTTTTTGCTTGCCAAAATTGTTTTGTAGGAATAATACTGTAAATTGAAAGTTTTATTATTGTATAATTTCGCAAGCTTTATATTTAGGAAATGTTAGGTTAGGTGAAATGGACCCTTTGTATGATACGTTTTAACAAATAAATATGTTGCTTGATTCTTATTTGGAAGCAATGCATTGCTATTGCCACAGATAACTTTGCAATTTCTGTTCTACCATTTTGTTTTTCTAGAAATATCATAAAGTGAGCAACAAAAAATACTATGTTCATATCTAAAAATACTAAAATGCACATCAAATCATTTGATGTGTATTTGATTTTTGTATTTCAGTATTTTTAGTTGTGAACATAATTTTCTTAGGTAAGTTTAGGGTTAGTACGTTCTCCAAATAAATACAATCCTTTTTTACTGAGGGCGGCTGTTGAGTCGTTAATAAAAGCTGATAATAATTTACATCAGGTGGACAGTATCCCTGCATGCCTTCCGACGTTGAAAAAATAATTATTAAATACGGTTTAGCCGAAATAATGTCTGAGTTAGGTATATAATAACTGGGACCGCCAAGTTCCCAAAGGGGTTACCAGTAAAATTTTATTTCATTAGTACTCCTGATTACAAAATCAGGCTATACTATAGTCGTCATCACGTCATCGTAGAGTATTTGATCTCTTATACTATTAAAGGTAGCACGTAGAATGTAGCTGTCAGCCAGCGCTAGTCAACATGAATAAACTCGCAGTGGAAGCACACAAGTCGATCAATTTTGTATGTTTTTAGGCCAGGTATATATATTTATAGTCTCTACTTGCTTTTAGGAAAATAAATAAATAGTGATATTGCAGCCGCCCGTTAAAGTCAGCCACGAAGCTTCTTCAATGAAACTCGTTAAATATTTATCGTGAATCGATATAATGCTGCTGCACATGTCCCATTCTCAAATTAGAAAAATATACTATCGTTATGTTAATAGATCCAGGCGTAATTTTGCGAAAGATAAATTTACATGCAATTTGACCTAACCTGCTACGTATGCCTTTGCCACCAATTAATTCCTAAGAACTGGCGCCGGCCGGCACCCACCCACTACACCTCACCCACCCACACTTCAGGCGCTGTGGATGTTAATTACGTTAGCATAACATGTATGTTATAAGGCCAGACATTAACTTGTAGCATGTTATTGTACGATGCGTTGATTGAATGTTTAAAGAAGGGCGTGAAACGTCTTCACGCCTTTCTTGAAGAACCCCATACTGTAGTCTCTTGGAAAAACCTTGGCTGGGAGCTCATTCCACAACATGAGAGTTCTTGGAAGAAAACTTTTCTGGAACTGTACAGTACGCGACCATTGCGGTTCTAGCGTGTGAGGGCGAACTTCTCGCCGTAGGCGAGCGGTGCGGTTATAAAAAGTAGCTGCAGGCATCTTATCGAACAATTCTTCAGAATACAACCGTTGTACAATCGGCAGAACACACAAAGGGAGGCAAAATCTCACCTTAAACTTAAGGAGGTAATATTGTGTGTTAGCTTAGGATCGTCGACAATTTTCACAGCTCGTCTCTAATTCGAATCACATGGTCCAAGCTGGAATCCAGGTGCTCCCGCCTAAAGGTGACTGTCGTACACCAAGTGCGTTGTTTTTGTTATCTTTAGTTTTATACTAATCGGATATAGCGTAGGAAACTATACCTATAATATTATTTTTAATAATGAGACATTAAGCCCAGATACGGGGATGATGTTGACTTGCTCCGTGCTATGCGATCCACTTATCAGGATTGTACATCATGTGTGGGTGGACGGCAGCTTGTTGCCCTGGTTTTATACCAACATTAGTATCAGACAGAGATGCGTGCCGTCGGCTCGGCTATTCATTCTGTGTGTGGACAGTTGCCTTAAAAGAATAAGAAATATGAACATGGAAATTTGAATGGATGACTCAGAGGTCAACTGCTGGTTTAGGCAGACGACGCTGTATTAATAGCAGAATCACCAACTGCAAATACTAGTTACACCAATGAAAGATGATTGTATGAAGAAAGGCTTACAATTGAATGCGACTCGAAAAACCAAGATTATGGTATTTGAAAGAGAGACAACTAGATAGAACATTAGGATTACGGTTGGTGATGTAGTGTTGGACCAAGTGGACGAGATTGTATATCTTTTTTAAAACACTTTTAGCAGCGATGGAAGGTACTCCGCTGATGGGGGCAAACGAGCAAGTGCAGGGAACAGCGTGAATGGAGCGTTGGGTAAACTTCTAGGCAGTCAAAATCTAAGCCAGTAGGCACAGCTCGCTGTACACAACTCGGTGATCCCAACGCTAACTTACGGAAGTGAAAGCTGGGTTTGGCAGACAGTGCATGAAAGTAGAATAAATGCGGTCAAGATGCGGGCATTGAGCAAAATTTGTGGCATAACGCTTGCTGATCGTTTTCGTAATTATGACGTAAGTAGGAGAGTTGGTTTGAAAGAGCGGCGGTGTTAAGATAAGAAAAGGTATGCTCCGTTGGTTCGTACATGTAGGAAGAATACAGAATGGACGAATGACTAAACAAATATACAATGCGAAAGTGGAAGAATGCAGGAGCCGAGGAAGACCAAAACTATTCTACCATAACTAAATAGGTCGTATTTTACGAGTATCATAAGGTGATGTCAGGAAACCGGCGAGCGTGCATGAAATGAGCTACGAATGTTAAAGAAGCGAGTGAAGTGTGTAAGGACAGAGTCTTATGGTGCTCGGTTCTCTCTGCCTACCCCGCAAGGGATCTGGCGTGAAGACATAAAATAACTACGATTATTGGCGGTCATGCGAGTAATTTATGTCACCTGAAACTTCCAGGGGAGAAGATGCTCCACTAGCAGCCTTCTCAAGAGCGTTTCTTTATGCCTTGCAAGTACTTATCGTCAACGTCATCAGTCCCTGTACACCTGCTTCCGGGACGTCAGTTTTGCTTTAAGCGAAAGGATAGTTGCAAACGCTCATATAGGCTACGCTAACTGCTTCACATACCTTTCAGCCACGAGGTCGAATCACGTAATTCTCTCGATGTACTTTAAAATTTGGATTGTTATGTTTAGATTCAATAATTAAGCATTTCTGATCAGCTACCAAGCTGAATCCATATCGATATATCAAGGTCTGATATGTTGATTGTCCTCCGCTACTTGACAAATTTCAATTTCACATGTAAGTACCTCCTGTAAGTACATATGTAAAAGCACAGAGATATCTTTTATAACCGCACCGCTCGCCGACGGCGGGGAGTTCACCCTCACACGCTTGAACCGCAATGGTCGCGTACGGTGCGGTTCCAGAGAAGTTTTCTTTCGAGAACACTCAAGCTGTGGAATGAGCTCCCAGCCGAGGTTTTTCCCAGGAACTACAGCATGGAGTTCTTCAAGAAATGCGTGAAGAGGTTTTTAGAGGGTCGGCAACGCATGAGTGACGCCCCTGGTGTTGCAAATGTCCATAGGCTACGGTGACTGTTTAACATAAGGCAGGCCGTATGCTTGATTTCCACCTTAGTGGTATAAAAAAAAATACATGTAATTTATTTTCTTGCGAACTATCTTGGGGCGCGACTCACCTGTTGTCGACCATTCTTGTCTATACGGCGAACTTATAAAAAGATCCCGATGTCTACATTTACTGCGACCACCTCAAAACTGTTATAACAATTCGATGAACATAATATTTATATACTTTGTAACTGTTTTGTGTAAACAAATAAAATAAAAATCATTTTTACTTTTCATTTCAACTGATACATAGAATCGATGTTAACGATAATGTCCCGCTCTGTTGAGACGTTTAACCCTGGGGCGTTTTTAGCATCTAAAAGTCACAGAAACTGCGACACTCAGGTTGGTTATATGTGCGTTTTCCCCAATCTTAATGGCAGGACTACGTCAAATCAAAGTTAACGTATGAGAACCTTTACGGATTTGTCACAAGCATTTTTGATATTAAACCTAGCACGGTTGTATTAGAGTCGGTTGGAATCATATTTTGTGAATTCAAATATATTTCTCTCACTCTTTTATTGGTATCAACCAAAGAAATATGTTTTTCTGTCATTGAGCGGGTTAACACTGCGAGATGGAAAGCTTCGAACTCCTATTTTGCTGAAAATTCCGTACACTGAGTCAACTGCAGCCTGTGAAAAAAAAAACTTTATCAGTGAAAGTTCGACCTCTGTGCAGTACTTTTTGCATATGCATGAAAAGCTACTATCGCACTACAGAGTGGTTGCACAAGTACAATCTTAAATAGTTTCAAGATAAAGGATATACATAAACTTAACCCGCGATTTTTTATCAAACATATTGTTTTGAATTCTGTATCAATCATGGCTCATCTTAATCACTATTTTAAAACAATATTTCATACACAAATTGAACCGTGCTACATTTACAGTTTTATTACATGTATATACAGTACTAGCTGCTTCCAGCGACTTCAGTATGTAGTTATTTTTACATATATCTTCTTTTTTTTGCCTTATCTCGTTTCCTAATCTATTTGTATTGGCGGGTTCTGCTACCTTAGCCTAAGGATTTGGCGAAGATACTATTTTTTACGTGGAGCCACTGCCGTCAGATCTCCACAGCCCAGAGGGAAAACCAAATCATTCATAGGTAACGTCATACGTCTTTCGAAATATTATTTCTAGGACGTCCGGGTTTCCTCACGATGTTTTCCTTCACCGTTAAGTAAGTGATAATTACAAATACGAACATAAATCCGAAAACACGAATTTAGTGATAGTTGCCAGGAATCAAACCGGGTACCTGTTGGTCACTAGGTCGGTTCCTTATCCATTCTTTTACATACATATTTTCTATCTATCTATAACTTGACGCCAAATAGGAGCGCCACGTGACTCGATCCTTACATACCTCACTCGCTTCTTTAACATTCATTGCCCTTTTCATGCACGCTCGCCGGTTTCCAAGGCTCCTGACATCACCTTCTGATAGAACACGACCAATTGATCATGGTAGGTAAGTAAAATAAATAAATATTTTTGGGTTAACAAGTAGCCCATGTGTTATTTATTCCGTATACATTAAATCCCGCAAGCGGTTTTTGCGCGAATGATAAAAAAGATCTATACTTCCTTACAAACTATAAATCGTTTTAGAGGAGCCCGGTAGCAGAGCAGTTAGTAATGCTACTTTAACACCGGGGGGTTCGGGTTTGTGAGCGCGAATATCATTAGTGTGCACGAACATTTCTGTTGTCTGTGTATGGGTGTTTTAAGAGAGGTAATGGGTATCAAAGTAGGCCGACTGTGGAAGTACCTCCATCTCGCAAAAAAACCGCAGTTTAATAACAACTCCCTGGATTGTTGTTATGTTCTTGTAAGTAGGGTTACCAAGAAACTTCTAAGGAGTCGCTATGTTAGCAGCAGGGGTGGGAAAGCGATACTTCTTGTATTACAAGCGTTCATGGGCTACGGGAGCCACTTTACATCAAGTGGACCGTATGCATGAATACCTCCCGACGTTAGAAAAATAAGCTTTAACGTTAGAAGAATACAAGCAGGTCTAGTTTTTTTTAATAATCATGTGACTCTTTTTTTTATTATTAGTTTTGCAGTCAAAGTGAACCTCTTACACCTTGACAGTTGTTACTTAATGAGCATCTGGCAAGTGTATGGATGTGAGATGTGAGCTTGAGCTTGCCGTATGTAGAATGAAAGGAAACTTTATGCTGCCGAATAATGAATAAGTTTTAACGAGCTCGTTAGTGGAGAGGTTTGCAATGCTATTTTGGCACCAAGACTCGTGGGTTCGGTTCTCACACAGGATAAACATTTGTTTGTCTTGGTCTGAGTAGGGAATTATATCGATCTTTTACCAGATGTGGAAGCCAGGCTCAGGGCTACCTGGGTCGTGCCTGATTACCAAGTTTCACAGATGCTCCTGGGACATGGTTTATTTCGTAAAAGACTGTATTAATTGGGTAGACATATATACTTACTTTCTTCGCATATACATGCGGGGAAAGTCAGGAGGACAGTGACCACATAGTGTGGTCCTGTCCCAGGTACGATGATCTGCGTTGTGTGTGATGGATGGGATTGTGCGCCGCGGGGCAGAATTGAGTCCGGTGTACCACACCGATCTTGTGTCGTCGGTGGCGAACTTCGCGGCTTTCCGCAGACTTGCCCAAGCTTGACACGGGCGAAGAAGTGCCGAAGATAGAGCTGAAAAGGCTGGCTTGTGTCGCTAAATTAGATCATACTATGCTTATAGATAGCAACGAAGGTATATGCATCAATGTCGTTGCTCAACAATAAGGAGAAAGCGGATCTAAAGACAACGAAGCAGAAAAAATATTTTGTAGGGAGCAAAGAATTGCCCGCGGCACGAAGAGAGCCTTAGAGCAGCATATGCCATGTGAATCTCCCGTGATTCGGCTCAGATAACCACGACGTCAGTGTAGTTGAGTTCTGTCAATTCCGCAAGGGACTTAACGTATAAATATAAACAGATAAAATATCTAATATAAATAATAAACCGTCGACCATGCAAATACACGCGACTCCACGGCTTCTGCAACCACGAAATGTAGGGAGGAAGACAATAAAAGGTGAGCGCGAAAACTATTAAAGTAATGACATTTCAAAGCTAATTGGAAGTACGATATGAACAAAGAGAAACCCAGTATTATCTTAACAATGTTCATGCCAGCATCAAACTATGAAGATCACACAATAGATCGTAAGTAACTATAATCCAATAACATTTCAGCTTAATATTATATAATATATCTTCAGTTCCGCTTGGCTGAATTCCATGTAGACAAGGCACTTGTGAATGAATTCGTGAATAATTAAGTTGGTTTCGAAATTAATTGTGTGTATTTATTATGTTTTAATGTAGCGCTTGTGGCGCTCCCTACTTTCTGCCTGCTTGGATAGGCATGAACACATAGATAGGTAGATTTTGAAATTGAAAAGTAGATTTTATGAATATTGTATTGTGGTTACAGACGTTATGTTGTTATAAATACATTGGCATGAACACTGAGGATATTTATTTCTTTGAACAGTTTCCCGAGTGATTTTAAGGAGCCCTGAGCGTATGACTTTTTTTTTGTAAAATAAAAATTGTTTTAATGTCAGGTGCCGTTCCGCACAACAGTATATCATAGTGCTGTGAAAGTAGATGAAATCAAATAAATACGCAATAGCTACGTCCATCAATTGTCTGATTCTCCTAACTGCATATGAGGCGGAGCTGAGTTAATAGTCAAGATTAATCAGGTGGGAGTCCCGTTATAATTTGGAGTCTGCTGCAGTTCTAAGTAACACAGTATTATTAACAGATTATAATTTATAATTCCCATTGAAAACTTCTGTATTGGCAGAAGTTACATTTGGAAGACAAAATTTGATGCATTTGGTTTCAGATGAGTTTAGAAAAAGAGCAGGTTAGAATTACAGACAAAACACCATTTACCTTGTCAATATCTTCACATCGGCGCCGGCGGATCATATTAATAATTAAAGAGGTACATGGGGCACACTAAAAGTTTTGCACTTCTAGCTAATCGGAACTATTTGAATTTCGAATGTTATATTTTTTGAAACGTTGCAACCTACCTAGTAATAAAAAAAAAACACTTGGCGGGAAATCATTTGTCAATTGTTTTTTATCACACATCAAAGTTCTACGTACGCAACGAAAATGGAATTGAGTCGAAGATTTTAGAGCGATGATTTTTTATGATTTTAAAAATTCTCTCTTTCCGCAAGACTGTGCTGCTCGTCTTCAAAATGCTTTTGGGAGAGAAGCACCTTCTTTAAGCACCGTGAGGCGATGGTTTGCTGAATTTGAGAGAGGTCGAGTTTCTTTACATGACGAATTTCGTGAAGGGCGGCCTTCAACTGCCGTCAACGTAAATAATGTGGCTACTGTTAAGCGGCTAATTGAAGAAAACCCCTATGAGACAATTTGAGAACTATTGGGGATTGGTATGAGCCAAATTCAGAAAATTTTACACGAAGAATTAAAAGTTCGGAAACTTTGTTGTCGTTGGATCCCTCATGAACTGACAGCGGAGCAGAAGCGGGCTCGCGTGGAATGGTGCTCACAGATGCTACTGAAGTACGACCACGGACATTCTAATGCTGTTTATGACATTGTCACAGGAGACGAAACGCGGATTTATTGTTTTGAACCCGAAAAAAAACAGCAATCTTGTGAATGGGTGTTTGAAAATGAGAACAGTCCAACAAAAGTGAGGCAGGCGAGAAACGTTGGTAAAAAAATGATCGCGTTTTTTTTCTCAGCTACGGGTCCCATCTGCACAATTCCACTTGAAGATCAAAAGAAGGTTAATGCCGAGTGGTGGTGTTAGAAAAAGTTCGCGAAAGACGACCAAAAATCCGCGTTCTCCTACATCATGACAACGCTTTTTCACACACGGCCAACAAAACAAAGTCATTTTTAACCTCCGAAAAAGTACAACTCGTTACCCATCCTGCGCATAGCCCCAACCTAGCACTCTGTGATTTCGGTATTTTCCCAAAAATCAAAGATTTGATGAGAGGTTTCACTTTTACCAACTCCGAAGAGGCAGTGGTAGCGTTCAATCAGCACGTAGAAAACATGCCTACAGATCTGTGGTCCTCCTGTTTTAAAAAATGGTTCGATCACATGAAAAAATGTTTAAAATGTAAAGGAGAGTATTTTAAAAAGCAATAAACATAATATTTTGGTTATAACTAATGTTGTTTTTTTAAGTTACGCAAAACTTATAGTGTGACCTACGTATCAAGCAAATAGTACTACAACCCCCTTTCTTTGCCCCATATAGGGCAGATTGTTCACATGTACTACAAATTAAACGGATCCAAAATAGAACCCTAAGGCAGCCTAACATTAACATTACTGTCATTATATTTAACCCTGTTTATGTCAACAGTTTACGTTCTGTTTAAATAAGATGCTATCGAGTTCTGAATTTCACCTTTGATTTCATAATAGCTCAGCTTGAGTAATAATGTCTGATGGTCAACACAATCGATCTTGATGAGCTCGGGAGCGCAGTGGTGAAACGAGTTGTTATGCTACTTTGACACCAACGCTCGTGGGTTCAATTCCCACACAGTACAAACATTTGTGTGCACGAACATATCTGTTTGTCTTGATCTGGGTATTTTCTATGTATAATAAGTATGTATTTACAAAAAAAAATGTATTTACGTATGTTTATCAGTTGTCTATTACCCATAACACAAGCTTCGCTTACTTTGGGGCTAGATGGCGCTGTGTAATTTGTCCGAAAATATAAAAAAAAAAATCAAAAGCTTTGGTGAGATTTCTCCCATGCGTTAAAGACATGCTCAATCAATGCATTTGTAATAGATCTACAGCATTCGTATTGCGCTTGAAAAATTTTATTGGTCTTCAAATAAATGCATTGGATCAATCATTATCCTATAACATATGCTACACCAGTTTCAAGTCAAACCGTACATGGAGTACTATTGTCATCTTTGGGCAATAGCTACAGGATACTAGCTGGGACCGTGTGATTTGGTTTAAAAATGAGTAGTGAGAACTGTCGCCGATTCTAAGCTTATCCTACTAATATTATCCTACTAATATTATAAATGCGAAAGTTTGTATGTATAGATGTTTGTTCCTCTTTCACGCTTAAACGGCTGAACGGATTTGAATGAAATTTGGCACGTAGATAGATTATGATCTGGATTAACACATAGGCTACGTTATTTGACTCCACGCGGGCGGAGCCGCGGGCAGCAGCTAGTATATTATAATATTATTATATACGATATTGAGATGCTGCTGTTTCTAATTAGCGACGTCATTCATGCGTATCCTGGTATTTCGTGGGAACAGCTTTTAATTACTTTATTTTTCCTCGGTTTTAAAGGTCACAGCATGATGTTGAATAGTCTATAACCTTCCTCAAGATTTGGACTAACAAAAGAAAAAATAATATGTCAAATGCTACCGGTAGTTCCTGAGATAAGCGTGTTCAGAGTATATAAAGGCCCCGATATTATAATAAAAAAAAAACTAACCCTCTTCACAGGTAGTGTCCGGTCTCGTATCATCCACAGAACAGATTCGGTACATGGTGGTGCGGTGAGTGAACCTTGGTAGCAAGCGTATTTCTTGAAAGGAGGGTTGAAATGTCTCAAGGGGAAAGGATTGAGTGTGGTAGTTCCATCTTCAGCCGTGTTCAATGCTGCTTTTATTATGTCATCGAGTCCTTTTTGAGTTTGGTTTCCATACTAAAATAAAGAAAAATGAAGGAAACATAATTTACTCATGTGTTTGTTGACGTACCAATCTACACTCATTGTCCTCTGGTCACATTCCGTTAAGGTGACGGAAGCATTTTGAAGGTTCCAAAGGTGGATCTGGCGACGTATCTACCATACAGGCCAGACCACGCACCGTATGACGTCTTTTTGTTTCTTAAAATAAAACACGAATTTACAAACTTAAAGACACACGTTTTACTAGGCCTGGATCGGAGGTGACATCTTTTCTACGATACCACTGAATACGTCCCTAAGGAATACCGATCCAAATGTTTTTATAATGGTTCCAGCGGATGTCAAATGTATAAACTGTGAGCTTACACAAACTATATATGTATCATAAGTGTGATATCAGATTTTATTTATCAGAATCGAAAACATTTAAATATGATCTTAGTAGTATTGTAACACTGTATAAGTTATTTGCTGGTAAATGCAATTTTTTTTTTAATTCAATTGTGTGTTTATATCAGACCATCGAATTGAAAGAACAGGAGGACAATAACTTCAATTTTACGGTATAGTCAGTTTAAGTTTTTTATGCATTCAATATCATCATTTTTGTTAACATCGCTCTAAAATATTTTTCCTTGTATGAAATAAACAGTACATTTTAATTATTTGAGACGTGTTCTTTAAATGATTAGTAACATTTAGTTAATTTACAAATATGGGCACAATTTAGTTCTATAGAAGGTGCGTCATCACAATAAATATTTTTAAGTACTTATAACAGTAATACGAACATAAAATTGAACTTTCACTCTAGACACGTAAATCGCGAAAAAAAATCATGGCATTTTTAACTGAAGATATTGTATGAAACTTTAAGCCGAAAAAGTTGTAAAATGTTCATTAATTTTCAGACAACTGATCAAGATAACGACATGGTTGATCCAAGTAAAAGGTTTTTGATGAAACTGCTTTGATTTAAATTCCAGGTATTGTGAACCCTGGACGGATTTTCTCGTCAGAGTTGAGACTCGACTTTTTGCAAGTCTAACCTTATCTTTGTTGATAGAACTAATTCAGTTTAGTAAAGTGATTATTATTTGGCTTAATCCGAGTATTTTTCGGAAATAAAAATATCAGAGCTGAGACCTCTACTATATATAGGTATTACATACAAAAAAGTTATTAGTTAATGAAACGGTGACCATTATTTTTAGATTTACCAATGAAAATATAGAGCAATGCACACGACTTTTATCGTATCTCTCATATACTATGTGTCATAATATAACTATTATTTTATATTCATTATTTCATCAAAATGTCGGTAAAATCAAAATATAAAATAGTGTATCTCCTACATTATAATTTCTTAACTTACTCGTGAATTTTCTCCTTCAACGATTTTTCTCGTTCCAATTCGTGATTTTGAGAACAAGTATAGAAAGAGGCAACAGGTGTAGGAGAAATAATAATAAACCGTACCAGAGATGCGAGCAATACTCCACGCAAGCCCGAACTTGAGTTTTATATAGCATACAAAGATGGTCCGGCGCGAAGAACCGGCGCACTCAGGACTCCGAGTTTTTTGCTGTTGAGACGAGGCTCTCGGTGTAATTACGTTGGTTAAGATCGCAAATAATATTCATGCCTAGCATATTCAGGTTATCTCGCATACTTGAGTTTTCTTGACATTAAACTCACCTAGGTTATCATAACCCATTTACTAATGAGATCTAAAACCCGATTTGGCTCAACGATAAGACTCACGCTTCTCATCGATTTCTGTACGATCAGTAGCAGGCAGACCGAAAACCGCTCATGGATCGTACTGTCATCTGCATAGCAATGAATATTATCAAGTTGCAGCATGTCATTGATATGAAGAAGAAAGAAGGTGGGCGATAGAACGGAGCTCTGTGACACGCCGGTATTCACTGACATGAACCACGAAGCACATCCATCTGCAAGGACGCGGATTCTACGCTCATGCAGGAAGCCAGCTATCCAATTATAAAGCTGGAGGGGTAGACCTTAAGCCGGAAGTTTGGAGAGAAGTGCTTTATGATAAACCCGATTAAATGCCTTGGCGATATCTAGACTGACTGCCATAGATTCACCATGTTTATCGATTGTCTCCCAAAGAGGTGCGTCACATACGCTAGAAGATCACGCGTCGATTGTTTCGGTCTGAAAACACACTAACGATCATTAATTAGCGGATCAATTGATTGACAAGGATCCGTTCCTTGACTTTGCACAACATTGAATTTACGGTAACGGGGAGATAGCTTAATGGGTCGGAACGGTTTCCCTTTTTGGGGACCGGCTGCATATTGGCCTCTCTCAAAGCCTTCGGAATGCAACCAGTGGAGTACGAGAGAAAGAGGCGCGTTAACATCGGGGACAATTCCATTGCACATTTTCAGAACAATCGCTGGGATACCATCAGGACTTTTTGAACATCGAGTGACTGTAGTTCAAACGCGCATTGCGGTGGCTGATGTGGATATCAGGTACAACGTGACCACTGGAGGGTGTGTATGTATAGGTTGGTGCTTGCGTGCTACAGTCATCGTTCCAGGAGTTACCGTACCGGGCCGTGCAGTCTCAAGTTGTTGGTGAACGGCATTAAGGTTTAAGTGGAGTCCGCATATGTGAGCGAACTCAACCTTGTACAGGGTGGTGGTGGAGTACACCGCTGTTAGACCATGTATTCTTAATTGCGCTATCGCGAGAGGAAAACGAAAGAAAGCGTGAGGCGGGAGAGAATTGCCACGACATTGGATAAGAAGCGCGGTGGACTGTTTCTCCATTAGTTTGTCGACAAAGGAGCTGTACTGTTCCGTTGGACGGAAGGGTCCCCGAACTCCCTCGAAGATGGTTGCCAGGTGACCGGATGGTGGGGCATCCGGTCACCAATCGGCACGGCGATCTACCCCGAGATTATGGTATGAAATAGCAGCCTCTTAAGGTGGTTGATTGGGCCACTGTACTGTACCGCGGGCGGCCAGAGAAACAACCGTTTCAACGGGCCTTCCTGGCCGACGGGTCAGCGCAGTCCTCCGGACAATGGATAGACAGAATCCACTACAGTTCCCGCAATATCGCATCAATAATCCCCCGAGCACTGGTTGTACATCAGCTGACCCGAAACGCGACTTACATATAGGGGCACCACTTCACAGGTGTTTCGTCGTGTGTACAGTGGTAGCGAACCAAGTGGGTATTTACCCTACTACCGGCTAAAAGCTGGAATCTCAGGAAATCCCTTAGAAATTGTATTGCATTTCTGGGTAGTATTTTTATTTTTCCTTGTTTTAGATTGCTGTTTTCCGACAGGTGAACAGTTGCAGTTTTAGGAACTCATTTCAACGCAAGGATTTACGAGCTACAGTGATCTCTTAGCATGCGACTCGTATGCATCGCGTATATAATATTATATACTTAAACTTTCGCATTTACGTGGGGCTTTAATTATGCATCTTTATATATTGTATTGAGTGACAAATGATGCATACGAGCCGCATGTCAAGCGATCACTCTAGCTCGTAAATCCTTGCTCACCCGTATTATGTGCAGAGCAAGACCAAAGCGCACTTATCACAACTATAGATAGATGTAAATGTTACTCAGTATTAACACGTATAAAAATTACCATATACAAGTTGGCGATACCAAGGAAAGCTTGAGGATCTCGAGCTGAAGCATTGACTGCCTCTTGAAAAGTATTATAGTCCGTGGATATATGCAGAGCTTGCGTTTCAATTGGATATTGGAGTCCTCCCACGGTGTGTTCAGATGGCCAGTGCAGGATCAATGAGTGAAACATGTATCTTCGACTGTGGACTGCTCCTCCGTACACCAATGGTATATTTGCATCATATTTTGCTCCCCAATTTCCAACGAGTATTACTGTAAATAGAGTTATTATGAGGTTCAGAATTGGCAACGGGCTAGTTACTTGGCGAGGCAATTTCTTGATCTACAGATTGCGCCGGTATTTATGGGGGGGGGGGGGGGGGGGCTCATTTAAATCACCCTACCGTGCATCACATGTCTCAGGCGCCCGAGAGCCCTATTAATCATGACGGAGGATAAATACTCTGAAATAAAATAATACAAAAATATAATTAAACCAAAAATTACAAATTCCTCTTCATCTTAGCGTTATCGTGTTTCATAATCCATTAGGATTAGCGGGGACCGCTACCTAAACCTAAGGAGTGTAGTCACTGCAACCCTCCACAGCGGCGTTGCATGTACACAATCGACGGTAGAAGCCAATAGGCAGGTAGGCTTTCCAATTTTATTTTATTTTTTTAGTCGAAATGGAAACGGTGTAATTTGTAACGTTTTAATCAACTGCCTACCTTGCACTTTGATGTTAGATGTTAAGTCCCATGGCATTGCCAAAATTAAGTGTATAATACTTGTATTGACATCTGGCACGCTGTCTACAGTATATTCTCTTTGACGTGTATTTCTTGGTTGTATTATCATACCAATAAACATCATGACTCCTATTTAGAACGACACGTTTAATTTTAATCCAACAAAACTTCAGCCATTTCTTCGAGCAATTACATCATCGCCCACATATATACATGTCGCAGAGGTAGCAACACCATATTGAGAAGCCTGGAAGAAATCAATCTCCGTGATGCTAGTTTTAATAAAAACGGATCAAAATGTCGTGTCGCGTCTACCGCATTTTGAATCCGTTGTAATCTGCCATCTGAGCATAACTTTTGCTACAACTATTTTTGTAATTGGCTGATTAAATATTGAGAAGATTAACTACGCTGGTATTTCCCTTTATTCGCCATGAACAACGAGCCACCTGACGACAATTATATCCACGTTCCGACATAAGTACATAATATAGTCATCATGCCTGTCTCCCATTGGGCTAGACAGAGACTATGAAACGCCAGGTGACCCTGTCCAAAAATACCTCTCTCGCTTCTTACACACTCATCAACCTCTTCATACATGCTCTTCAGTTTAGGGTGCTTTTGATTTGGCCGCTAATCAACACATCACTAATTTCATCGACTATATATTACATGTGTTTATCTAGGGCAACATCTGCCTATATCTCAATTCTCTCTTGCTCGATACACTTCTTAAACACTTTAAATATTATTAAGCGTATTTTTGTCACGTCACCGGGCATGTCTCCAATACTTCTTCATTTTGACAAACATTCCAGTACAATTTAAGGGATAGTGTATATTAATTTTTCACATACAAACAAAAAGAAATGGTTTATTATAACGCTAAAACTAACAATGAACAAATATTCAAAGAACCTTTATTATACCGGGAAGAGAACCAATAAAACAAAGAAAAACCACAAAAGCGTTTTGTATTTCAAGCCGAGAATCGAGAATAGTACATAAAGCCGACAGCACCTTGAAAGGAAGGGAATATTCCATTTAATTGTTCGATTGATCTGACAACACCGAATATTATGTTTCAAATATAACAAGTACGACTTCGTGACGTAAACTAAACTTAGGGTAACATTCTTCGGACTAAGTGTTCAATTATCAGCTAAATTTGTAATGCACAATCATTTGTATTTATTATTATGTAGTATATAAAGGTAAAAAAGTACATGCAATTTGATCTAACCTGCTTTGTGTGCTTCCGCCACCAATTAGTTCATGCGGCCTAGCGCCGGCCGGCACCCACCCACTACTGTTAGTACGTGCTACATGCCGACGCTGCCATGGCTGCTCCGGTAGTCTCTGCCTCGGCTGCTGCGATCGTCCGCCATCTGGAACAGAATCCGCATGCCCCCACCACCACCGTCGCTGCCACGACTGGCCTGGTCGTCGCTGCGACACGTGTTTCGCCTCTCCACGAGGCATCATCAGGCGTTGTAGACGTTAATCGTAAGAATAACATGCTACAAGTCTTCGTCTTCGTCTCGGCATGTAGCACGTACTAACAGTAGTGGGTGGGTGCCGGCCGGCGCTAGGCCGCTTGAACTAATTGGTGGCGGAAGCACACAAAGCAGGTTAGATCAAATTGCATGTAAATTTGACTTTCGCAAAATAATGCCTGAATCTATTAACTGGTAAAAAAGTACACTTTTTATACCATCAAGGTGGATAACAAGCGTACGGCGTGCCTGATGGTAAGCAGTTACCGAAGCTAATCGACTAACCTTAGTAATGTTGTTATTTATTACCTAACCTCCACTATAACGCAAACGTAATTTAAACATGACATTACTACACTGTTACTTATACCTAGTCCGGCCATGTTCTGTTACAAATGAATATATATTTATTTTTTATGAATGTGTAATGTAATAAATTTATTTCTTATTAAAAAATGTACATATTTATGAAACTCTCAGCAAAATAAAAAAAATGATTCTATTCGAAATGGCCACCTTTGGCTTTGTTACAGGCCTTTTGTCTGGCCACGAATCTATGGATTTTCGCAATGTTTCACTGCTGGCAAGACACAGTCGGCGTGTCCTATCGAGCAGGCCATGTCCATTAAAACTGACCATAATTTGTAGTCTATCTCTTGATTCATTTTGGCTGAAGTCTTCACTCCTTTTTCCCAAAATGAAGCTTTGTGACTTCTTGATAAGATACCAAGAGGTAGTGTTGGTATATCTGTCGATAGTACGATATACGAACATATGGCTGATACGAAGCTTTTGAAGTGTCTTGAATATGACCGACGGCTCCATACCCACTTTGTGCAAGGCAATCACTGTCATTCTATTTTCTTTAACCCCCCATTCCATATTGTAATTTGATAATAAATACGAAAAAAATATGTGAAATGACGGGAAATCGAAAGAAGTTTTTAGCATAATAAACGCGTTCCAAATTCAAAATAATTCCAGAGTTGAAAAAAAGAAAATATATTTTACATCAGGTGGGCTGTGTACTTGTTTGTCTCCAGACGTTGCATAAATATATAGGTACGCAATATTACTTGTACAAGTCGCTCTCTAAGTGATGTCTTTTATAATTCAGTGCGATTTGATTTAATTAATTTAAGAGGTGCTATTAAAAGTTTCAATTTGACTGATTGGTTCAATCATGATTGGTGTTGAAACATTCCATTTTAAGTACTTCATAAAATGAGATTATGTTTAACAGATTTGAGAATGCCTTCAGAACTACGAGTATCAAATAACATGATAATAATAACTATCTAAAATATATAAGCAATCGTCGTTGTTATTGTTGCTCTGATCGTCTTTGCCTCGGCTGCTGCGGTGATCTCTAAGATTGTTTTGCTAAGAGTGCATACGGTTCAGCTTTCAAATGGAGGGCAATCGCAAAGACGAGCACAGCAGTCGAGGTAGAGATGACCTGTGCAGCCAGGACAGCAACGGTGGCCGGTGCATGCGGTTCATATTTCAGATGGCAGACATTTGCAGAGATGACCGCAGTAGCCGAGGCAGAGACGATCGGAGCAGTCATGGTAGCGACGGCATGCATCTACTAACGGTAGTGGAGTGGGTTAGTTGGTACTCGTATAACCTAATTAGTGGCGGAAGTACACAAAGTAGTTTATATCAAATTTCCTGTAAATTTCACTATCTCAGAATAACGTCTAGTATTTTAGAAACTTTCTTTAACTAACCTTATTCTTAGCGTTATACCGTTTTCTAATCCGTTAAGATTACCGGGGTCTGTTACCTAAGCCGAAGGATTTGACAAAGATACTGATTTTCATACTGAGCGCCTGCCGTCAGATCTCCACGACCCAGAGGGAGAATCAGACCTTTAATAGATTTAGGCGTTATTTTGCGAAAGTCAAATTTACATGCAATTTGATCTTACCTGCTTTGTGAGCTTCCGCCACCAATTGGTTCATGCGGCCTAGCGCTGGCCGGCACCCACCCACTACAGCTAGTAGATGCAACATGCCGACGTTGCCATGGCTGCTCCGGTATGCATGTTATTCTAACGAGTAACATCTACAGCGCCTGAGGATGCCTCGTGGAGAGGCGAAATACGTGTCGCAGCGACGACCAGGCCAGTCGTGGCAGCGACGTTGGTGGGATATGCGGTTTTTGTTGGCGGATGACCGCAGCAGCCGAGGCAGAGACTACCGGAGCAGCCATGGCAGCGCCGGCATGTTGCATCTACTAACGGTAGTGGGTGGCAGCCGGCCTGCGCCACTCCGCATGAACTAATTGTCGGCGAAAGCACACAGATCAGGTTAGATCAAATTGCATGTAAATCAGACCTTTATTAGGTTAATGTGATCTTCTTCTGACTTTAACCCTTTCTTCTTCGTTCTGTCTTTCGAAATATAATCTTGGACATGCAGGTTTCTACGCGATATTTTCCTTCGTCTCCACAGCAGTATTATTATTAAATTAATAAAATTCTTATTAAGTAGTAATAACTTATTAAATGGTTAAAAGATTCGAGTGTTACTTTGCGAAAGTCAAATTTACAGGCAATTTGATCTAAACTAGATTGAGTGCTTCCGCTACCGATTAGTTCATACGAACTAGGTCAGCACCCAGCCACTATTTTTACTTCTACAAATTCACCAACGGAGTGTGACCTTAATTCTTTGTCAGTATTATCGGAAAACAGACTTTTAGCAAGTAACACGTCCATACAAATTTTCTTGGGGCGAACTCAAACGCAGTGCGTTAGCAACGTAAATCTCAGTAAAACTCGCACTAGGGGGCTCAGAACCTGTCCGTCTCTGGAGACACATTTGTTTTAATTTTGCCATTTTATTTATGTGTTCGTCGCATTTCCTAAGGCCTCACTATAAAAAAGCGCTGACAGCAGACCGTCAGCGTCGGTTTATTAAGTGCGATTACGTCCTGGAGCCAAGGGACATAGGCATTTTCCTTTTTTAGTCGCTCGTCCGACTGCTAGCGAGCAGCGATGACCTTAGAGAATAGTTGTCTTAGCGACATTGCACTAATTCTGTTCACCTGTTCGTCCTTTCATCTTATCTATACTATTAAATAAGAATAAAAATCATTTATTATACATAAAAACAGCTATGATTGTTATTGAAGCGAGTGAGCCGTGTAAGGAGCGAGAGAGAGCTCGGCTGCATCTGCCTACCCCTCAAGGGACTTGGTGTAATGAAAAAGACAAATGTCTGAAACTATACGTTGAATTTGTAAGATTATTTTTGCATTTGATAGCCCAATTCTCGAAGATGGTTACAGGCTATTCAACATCATAATACAACTCTTAGAAGCTGAGGAAAAAGATTGAAATTAAGAAAATGTGGTCCCCACGGGATACTGCGATATGTGCAGATGAGATCGCAGACTGCATGAAGTCGTAATTTCAATAACATATATGGGATCAATCGAACGCTCGAAGCTTAACAAAAAAAAAAATCGGCCAAGTGCGAGTCGGACTCACGCACGAAGGGTTCCGTACTATTATCTATAAAAACGAGGAAAAAATCACGTTTGTTGTATGGGAGCCCCCTTAAATATTTGTTTTATTTTAATTTAATTATTTATTCTTAAAGTGAATATATAACTAAATATTCTGTGAATATTTTAAGCGTCTACCTGTTGCCGTTATCAATATCGAGCAAAAATGAGCAAAAAAATCACGCCCCCTTAAATATTTATTTTATTCTATTTTTTAGTATTTGTTGTTATAGCGGCAACAAAAATACATCATCTGTGAAAATTTCAAGTGTCTAACTATCACGGTTCATGGGATACAGCCTGGTGACAGACGGACGGACGGACAGCGGAGTCTCAGTAATAGGGTTCCGTTTTACCCTTTGGGTACGGAACCCTAAAAACAGGATATTCGTAATTATAATGATTTAAAGAACATTAAAACTGACTTCAGCGAAATCGTAACATCATGATATTTATATGAGACCAATCGAGTTTCCTTACAAAAACTTTCAAAATAGGTTCAAATTTGGCGAAGGTTTCTCTACTTACCCCTCAAAGATAGAATTGAAATAAATAATAATATTGTGTACAACATTACATACAGTCTTTTCGAAGGGGCCTCTACGCGTTAGATCCTTATCCCCGCGCACGCCTATTAAATGACCAGGATTAATACCCGTGAGTGGAAAGATGATGATAATAATAATAGTGATTTTTTCGACTTATTTCGACAATAGTCCCAATACCTGCCGTGACGTGTTCATTGGTATATTGTACCATTGATATCCCCTAGAGCGGGTCACGGCGGGTGTTCAACATTACCTACAGTCTTTTCGAAGGGGCCTCTACGCGTTGGATCCTTATCCCCGCGCACGCCTATTAAATGACCAGGATTAATACCCGTGAGTGGAACGGTATAAAAATAATAGTGATAATTTAATAATAATCGGGTTTTCAATATATTTTGAAAATATATTTTGGTTCGGACATGTAGAAAGAATGCAAGATGAAAGAATGACGAAACAGATATACATTGCGAAAGTGGAAGGATGTAGGAGCCGAGGAAGACCAAGACTAACCTACCATGACCAAATTGGTCGTATTTTATCAGAAGGTGATGTCAGGAGCCTTAGGAACCGGCGAGCATGCATGAAAAGAGCTATGAATGTGAAAGAAGCGAGTGAAGTGTGTAAGGACCGCGTCTTATGGCGCTCAGTCCTCTCTGTCTACCCCGCAAGGGACCTGGCGTGAAGATATACATACATACAATATATTTTTTTTAATAAGGCAGAAAAGGAACAACTTAATAAAGTAAGTTGGTGGGTGAGTACAGACATCCCTTCTGCAATTAATGATAATTTATACAATATTTAACATCAACGCGGCTCTAAACATCTTGAAAGCGTTTCTACCAGACGACCCAAGTGTCCTTTCCTGAGATACATCTTACTTGTTTTAACCCTGATTCATACAAACTCTAGCACTTTTATGTCCATAAAAAACGACGTCCTAGAAGCTCTGACGCATATAAAAATGCTGAGTGGTTCATCTAAAATGACATTTGTTATTACCGTTTTCATAGCTTTGCAGATTACGGACGGTATTGTGGATCATACGTAAGATTTCGTTCTGTAATTGAATGATTCTCGGAATACAACCCCTCAGGAACTGCACAACACGCAACCATTGTGCGTAGGTACGAATGCCTTACCTACATAGCGAGATTCCAGAAAAAAGCTCGTCTATCTATAACACCGAACCGAGTGTCACATGACGGAAGAAGATATGATATCATATCAAACGTCTGGATAAAACAACCCATTGTACCATTAATAGAAATAATAATATAAAGTACCATTAATAGAATATAAAGTCAGAATCAATTTTTCTGTAACTGAACTATCTAATTGATGTTAATAAATTTGTAACTCGCCGTACATTACTAGTGAAGCACGTGCTTTACCAACATCGAAACGTCAAGAGGCTAATTATACCAATCACTCTTGCTGGCTATTGTCCTTACTTAGTGTAGGAATATTAGTGAAATCCTACTGCTTTGTGCAGGCAACACGCCATCATTGCTTTTTATTGTAAGTTGTTTTAGCAACTTATCGTTTATAACTTTTTTTTTGCATTCATTCATTATTCATATCGTTCATCTCATTAATAAGAACATGTTAGGGGTCCATAACCTAAGGGTTGAACGAAAACTCTATTGTTAGTTTAATTATTAGATCTATCAGTTTATCTGTTAAGTTTTACTTTTTTGATCAGGATATTTTTATATAATATTGGGTGCTAAACAAGCAAACTGTCCATTTGATATGAAACTTACTGATAAATTGACTCTCATTTCCAAGAACACCGCAACCGTATATGGCCTTATAACCAGTCTGCGAACTTCTGTAAGGAGGGGGCACTTCCCTAGTCGGGGTGACTGGAGAAGTCTCCCCTCTAGAGTTGCGTGCCGTACTACTCTTTTGAACGAGAGATTATTGTTAGTTGGCTGGGCAAACCAAGAAAGCCCCATGGTGCATTTTGGTAATTATCTATAGCAAACAAAGTACTCGTAGCAGGAATGTGAATATTTTATCGAAGTACCTACCAGGTATTTAAAAATCGGCCAAGTGCGAGTCGGACTCGCGAAGGGTTCCGTACCATTATCTATAAAAACAGAAAAAAAAACACGTTTGTTGTATGGGAGCCCCCGTAAAATATTTCTTTTATTTTAATTTTATTTTTTATTCTTAAAGTGAATATATAACTAAATATTCTGTGAATATTTCAAGCGTCTACCTGTTGCCGTTATCAATATCAAGCAAAAATGAGCAAAAAAATCACGTTTATTGTATGGGAGCCCCCTTAAATATTTATTTTATTCTATTTTTTAGTATTTGTTGTCATAGCGGCAACAGAAATACGTCATCTGTGAAAATTTCACTGTCTAACTATCACGGTTCAGGAGACAGCCTGATGACAGACGGACGGACGGACGTACAGCGGAGCCTCAGTAATAATACTTTACCTTATAGATACAACAAACCTAAGTTTCCTGGAGTTGTTTCATTCTAGAATACAAAAAAGCTGCTGAGATTGAGCTGATAAGATTTGCTTTGCATTGGCAGCGAGGATAGAAATGCACGAGCTCCACATATTTAAAGCGACCATAAGTGAAACTAGGTTACACCAGGCATCACGTTCACGGGATATAGGAAATTACACATTTCTAAATAGTTATTTGTTTTTTAAACACCTTTTACTTAAAATACCTGTTACTTGATGGTATAAAACTATCAGTCGATAGTTTTATTAACTTTGAAATTAAGTAATATTATAAATATATGTATACACAAGCCAACAGCTAAAGGTATGTCCATTCATTAGAAGGGAAATTAATTCATTTTTTTTATATTGTCGGACAAATTACACAGTGCCATCTGGCCCCAAAGTAAGCGAAGCTTGTGTTATGGGTACTAGACAACTGATAAACATACGTAAATACATTTTTTTTTTGTAAATACATACTTATTATACATAGATAATACCCAGACCAAGACAAACAGACATGTTCATGTACACAGATGTTTGTATTGTGTGGGAATCGAACCCACGAGCGTTGGTGTCAAAGTAGCGTAACATCGCGTTTCACCACTGCGCCACCGAGCTCGTCAAGTCCATTTTCACCACCAATCGTCATTCATTGCAATACCTATTTGTGCACGAAAACATGTCGTCTCATTCAGAAAACACGTAGCATTTCATTATCATGACGAACTCGGTGGCTCAGTCGTGAAAGACGCGACTTTGACACCAACGCTCGTGGGTTCGATTCCCACACAAGACAAACATTTTGTGTGTATGAACACGTCTGTTTGTCTTGGTCTGGATGATTTAGGAGAGGTAGGGCGCATCAAAGCAGCCTGGGGAAGTACCTCCACCTCACAGAAAATCGCAGCTAAATAACCACTCCCTAGAGAGTTTTTGTGTTCCCGTTTGTGAGTGAGGTCACCACCAAGCTCCTAAGAAGGAGTTACTGTGTAAGCAGCAGAGGAGGCATCGCGCGAGTGATATATGTTACAAGCGTTAAAAGGCTACTGTAACTGCTTTACATCAAGTGGACTGCTTGTATGCCTCCCTATGTTGTATAAAAAAAAAACGTAGATACGCTAGCCAATCAGGAAATGTTTAGCTAGATACACACATTCGCGAATATTACCATAGTAAAATCAAATAAGTAGGCCGACTCGAGCCCCGAGCGAACGATAATAGCCTAAACACGTAGGGATGTCGCTTTTAGTCTATCTATATACAAAACAATTTTGTAGGGGAATCATCAGGGATCTATAATACATAGTTTTTCTTAATTATTTTTGTTCATAAACCAGGAGCTGCCAATTGTATTGAGGTTATATACTCCTTTAGGCGCGTTATGAAAAATGATGAGTGAAATTTTAAGATACTGTAACACACAAGTAACAGGTTGAAGCTGACCGCTAAACCGTTCAGTGTCACGAAAAATATGCTCAAAACTGTAGCCAGATAACAATTCCCTGGAGGGTTATTTTGTTCATGTGAGTGAGTGACATTATTACCTCACGGAAAACTGCAGCCATATAACGTCACTCACTCGCCTGAACACAACAACCGTTCAGGGAATTGTTATTTGTCTGCAGATTTCTGTGAGGTGTTAACATCACTTACTAGCATGAACAGAACAATCCTCCAGGAAATTGTTATTCCGCTGCAGTTTTGAGCATGTTTTTCGTGAGGTAGTAACGTCATTCACTCGCATGAACGCAACATCTGTCCAGCGAATTGTTATTTGGTTGCAGTTTTCCGTGAGGTAGTAACGTCACCCACTCGCCTGAACACAACAACCGTCCAGGGAATTGTTATTTGGCTGCAGATTTCTGTGCGGGTCACTCACTCGCATGAACAAACAAGCATACGGTCCACCCAATTTAAAGCGGTCACTGTAGCTGTTTACGCCTGCAATACATTAAGTATGCCTCGCGTATTGCCACCTCTGCTGCTAACACGGCAACTCCTTAGGAGCTAACTCGTGACGACTTCACTCAGATGAACACAACATCCCTCCAGGGAATTGTTATATGGCTGCAGTTTTGCGTGAATTAGTAACGTCACTCACTTGCATGAACATAACAACCATCCAGGGAATTGTTATTAGGCTGCAGTTACCCGTGAGGTGGTAACGTCATTCGCTCGCATGAACACAACATCCCTCCAGGGATTTGTTATTTAAATATAAGTATTTATATTTATATTGAAGTATAACTGCTCACGCGCATATTTTTACAGTAGCCTAAGATGATAGGCAAAGTACTTTTTTTTGTAAGAAATTTGTGATTTTTTTAACAAAATTACACATTTGATACAAAAAAAAAACTTTTTACTTTTTAGCCATTTTTACGAATTTGTAGTTAAAGTAGGTAGGAGCGGGAGCGCAGCGGCGGCGGTGGGTGCGTGAGGGCAGCCATGCAATTCTCTAAGCGACTCGTAATGGCTGTGTGCGTCGCTGTGATCACAGATGTCACAGCTTTGACATCGTCTACTGCCATCACGGCTTTTTATTTGGTATTCTATAAGGCTGTAAGCGTACGCGAGGCTGTTTGCCTCGTAGAATTCCAATTCCAAACGCAGCCTTGCGGCGCTAGTGTCGCACAACCATGAAAAGTGACACTAAGGAATTGCAATTTTGTGTTCAAGGCTATAACAGCCGATGTTTCCGAGGATGTAAGGATGTTTGCTCTTACAGAATTGCATGGCAGGTGATATTAGGCACGGCGGCGTAGCGACGACTGGCAGCCTGGCACCGAGTACCTTTAGCAGTGAGAATTTGTGTCGGTGTGTGCGTGCGTCGACGGATGCGTACGGGCGCGCACATATACAAACCGAACGCGGTGCGTGTCTATGAAGATATCCTACTTATTTGTTTATACTGTAATACTCGTATTACTCTCGTTCCAGGATTGATATTAATAGCGCTAATTTTAAAAATATTCATTCGCCATAATTAGTGAAAAATGTAATATCACTTCTTAATTCGAATCGCAATATTCGTTATATTTCGATTCGAATTAAGAAGTGATATTACATTTTTCAACACAGGAATTTCAATTTAAATTTCGAGTGAAAAGCTACTTGACGCATTGCTCGCGTAAATTATAGTCTATCATTTATAATATTTTGTTTATTAAAAATGTTAATTACTTACTAAATGCTTATATTACTTTTAATAACGTCTGGGATACTGATTTTTGACGGGCATACTTACTACGGTTACGGTCGGCTTAATTTTCTGTCTTAAAGTGAATATTTCCAAATTTGTTTCTTTATTGTAATTTTGGAAAAGCGGTCCGCGGGTAATGAGAGATTAAGCAATAAATATGTAACTTGTCGATATTGGTGATATAATCAAAGTAAAATGAGTACAAGAAAAGAACTGACATTTATGATTTAACTAGCTGTACCCGGGACTTGAAAGGAGTGAAGGCTTCAGCCAAAATGTATCAAGAGACTGCCTTGGATGACTTAGACTTTATAAGAGCTGAAGACTACCTTCGTCTAGCCCAGATCTGAACCCCTTAGACTACAAATTATGGTAAATTTTAAAGGACATGGCCTGCTGGAAACGCGACGCCGACATTGTGTCTCTTAAGAAATCTCTGGAGCAAGCAGTGGCTCAATTTCCCATAGAAACAGTGCGTAAATCTATAGATTCGTGGCCAGATAGATTAAAGGCCTGTATCAAAGCCAAAGGTGGCCATTTCGAATAGAATCATTTATTTATTTTTTGCCGAGACTGAAATATATACATATAAGTTCTATTAAGACTTCATAAAAAATGAATGCATATTCATTTGTAACAGAAATTATCGCCGGACTAGGTACTTGAAAAATCAGGTAGGCTGCATAGTACGAGTATGCAACCGCAGTGAAACGTCTTATGCGTGCAGGAGGCCTAAACATCGACTGCATTATAGTGCACGATCTTCACGCCAAGTCACTTGCAGGGCTGGGAGTGAGACCTCAGCGTCATAAGACTTGGTTCTTATACTGCTCACTATATGCTTTAACATTCATAGCTTTTTGATGCACGCTCGCTTGTTCTTTGGGCTCCTGACACCACCTTCTGATATCACATGGCTATCTTGGTCGTGGTAGGCTGAATCTCAGCTTTCCACTGCATACTTGTATCTTTTGCATTAAATATCTGTTTCCTCAGTCTTTCCTCTTGCATTCTACATGTCCAAACCCTCTGACAGAACAACTCTCTTTCCTAGATCTCTATTGCGAACTCAATCGACAAGCATTACGTCGAAGATTTTGAGCAACACTCGTATTGCAGAGTAATCACTACATATATAAACATAGAATGCTACGGTAAATGAAGTTCCAAATTTAGCGGCAGTTCTGCGTGCAAATTAGCGCAATTTACGCCAGCGATAAACAATATCGAGTAACGACTTCTTTCCTCTAACAATGGTAATAAAATTACGCAGGTAGTTTCTATTCTTACAGAGTTCTAAGCGACCTTTTCACTACATATTTCGTTACATATGGTTTTGCAAGCGACCTCCTACTGACGGAAATGAAAGACGTTTAACATCAAAAACATTTCGATAGCCTGCCTTCGTATTTCTCGAAACCGCATGTCAACACAACGTACGTGGTTCCAATTACGAAGAAATAACATAAGTTACGTATACGTTATAATACGAATGAGATTCCATAATATATTCGATGTTCGTACTTTTCGTTTCCATGTAAGTCTCATACAATATCGATCGCATCTTATACGTAGTTTATCCGTGCAGTGACGGGGAGAAAGAACACTAAAAATCACTACCCCACTCCACTTAAACCATAATGCCGTTCACCAGCACCTTGAGGTGGCGCGGCTCACATGCTCTTTTTGACGGATACGCAGATCTAGCGTCCAGCGGACATATCCTACCTGCAGTACCTCGGTTACGTGCTTGAGGAGATTTCCTCGCGAAAGCCGGCATCTGTTTGTTTGTTCGCTCGGATGTATGTTGTTCGCTCGGATTGTTGTTGCGCTGTCTAGAGGATATATCCTTTCCCGTCCTCTGGGTGCATGTAAATCTGGGCCTTCAGAGCCATATTGACATGTGCCTATACCGACCCTATACTAGGGATACGGAGACAACTCGAATCTTTGAGCACTTGAATCGGGCGACAGATGAAGCGCAGGAGTGGTACCCTACTGCTGAGATGGAATGTTTGGGGGACTTTAACTATCACGATGACTCCTGGTTGGGATCCTCCATAACTAACCATGCAGGAAGGACAGCTCACGCGTTCGCTCTTTCGCACAGCCTTACGTATCCTGGTAGACCAACCTACCAGAACATCATACATTGCTCGTCAGGCACCTTTACTATATCTAGTGCTGACTACCCACCTTCCTGGCTACCGGGTTGAGGTCTGGGCGCCTCTGGGCACATCTGACCACTGCCTAGTTTCCAGCACAGTGCCAAGCTCGGTTCCACCATAACCCACGAAGGATAAGCGTCGTATCTGGCATTACTTGTCAGCAGATTGGGACGGCATGTGCTAATACTTTTGCTTCCGTCTCATGGGGACGGCACCTGTTTCAGTGAGAAGGATCTCACGGCGAGTACTGCGGCCATTGCTGACGAGATTGGTGTTATCATGGAATACTACATTCACCAAATCGATGTTGTTATTAAAAGCCGGAGACGTTCATGGTTTAATCTGGAGTGCGCTGAAGCTGTTAGTAACAAACAGGCAGCGTATCACGCTTGGACCAGGCTTGGATTATTTAGTGGCGCACTCTACAGGATCGCGTAACTGCTAGCGACTAGCCAAAGCCGTACAGGCCAACTTCTGCCAGCACTGGCCACCTCCGCTGAGATGCCCCGATGGCGCACAGGCGCATCAGCCGCAGGAGAACGCCGATCTTATGACCGGCCCCTTTGGGGCTAACTTCCGGATCGATGTCTGTAGCACGCACCCACCTACAATACCCTCTCGTGGAACCGTTTTGCCTGATATCCATATCAGGCACCGCGATGTGCGTTTTGCACTACAGTCACTCAAAGTCTGAAAAGCTAGTGGTCCTGATGATATCTCAGCGATTGTTTTAAAAAAAATGTGCAGCAGAGTTGTCTCCGGTGTTAACGCGCCTCTTTCGTCTCTCGTACTCGATCGGTTGTGTTCCGGAGGCTTGGCGCTTTCTCCAATGTGCAGCGAGTCCCCAAAAAGGGAGACCGTTCAAACCCATCAATTTACCGACCCATTGCCGCAACTTCAGTGTTGTGTCATGGAACGGATCCTTAACAACCAATTGATCCGCTATCTAGATGATCACTTGCTAATTAATGATAACTTATGGAAGTGGAAGCTGGATACAGCACAGATAGAACAAAAGTATAATAAATGCGGTCGAGATGCGAACACTATACACATAATAGAGAGTTGGTCTTAAAGAGTCGGTGTTAAGATAAGAAAAGACATACTCCGTTGATTCGGATACGTAGAAAATGCAAGAAGAAAGAATGGCGAAACAGACATACAATGCGAAAGAGAAGATCAAGCAAGACTCACCTACCATGGCCAAATTAGTCGTGTTTTATTAGAAGGGGATGTCAGGAGCCACAGAAATCGGCGAGTGTGCATCAAAAGATCTATGAATATTCATGAGGCGAGCAAGGTGTGTAAGGACCCCGTCTAATGACGCTCGGTTCTCTCTACCTACTCCGCAAGGGACCAGTTGTGAAGATATACACACATAACAAGATTTCACAACGTAGGAACAGGACACGTGAACAAATTATTCATTGGTCAATGGCCGCGATACGGTGTCCATTCGACGGTTGAGGGGTGGGACAGGATTGCCTTAGGCGAAGCGAACATATGTAGAAAGAGGGCCACTGACAGTTATCTCCAATCCGGTGACACAGAAACGGCCTACAGGGACCAACTGCATAGTCAGTTAAAAAAAATCGACGTTTATGAGAAAACCTCTCATAAACGTCGATTTGTTTTTAACTGACTATTTTTCTTCAACTTCAACTCTATATATGATGTTTTCTTTACTTTCCTCAATCAATTTCTCAACGTCTACGTTTTGTAGAGAGTTACACTTCGTGCTACCAAGTACTGACGAAGAACTCACGTACACATAAATGCTACTTACTTACTCTTTTTACAATTAAATTCAAATGATTTTCAACTCGTAACTTGAATTATTCATCAGGAATATAATAAAAAATAAACGCTTCGTCTCGTCATCAGTTTCCGCCTATATCCAAGGTCGAGGCCAAATTTTAATATAGCTAATTATCTTTTTCATTAAGCTATTAGCGTCTTCTGTGACTGTTAATTAACTTCTGAGATTTTGTTTTCGTCATTGATTTCTTTTGTGTTTTCCTTTCCGTTACGCAGAAAAAGTTACGTTTGAAAAATGAGTTTTTTTTGTAGCTCTAAGGCGCACAAACGTACGACTTGCGTATGCTAAAAATACACCTGAACCTATGAATGCTTCCAATATTAGAGGCGCCATTCGCTTGTCACAGACGCTTTTCGCTCCTCGATCGCTCTCGAAGCACTTTCAGTTGAATAATTAGAGTTCAAGCCAATCTGTATGTGGTACTGAAATTTTCTATGATGTTCATACTAGCCAGTATTAAAATCGAGTATTTCAAAGACATAAAAATTTGGTACTTCGTGACTCTTCTTTTTAGTGTTATCTCGTGTCCTAATCCGCTAGGATCGGCGAGGTTTGCTACCTAAGCCTAAGGATTTGGCGAAGATACTGATTTTTACATATCTCCATATTATCATCTCAAATATCTTTTTCGGTGGCAATATAAATATTACGTCATGTACAACACTTACATTATTTTTCACAGATGCGTACAATAACAATTCGCAGATAATTTTATTTCTAATAGATGATATGACGTCAATGCTGAGGGTACGTGGGTGTTGGCGCATGAAGATACGAGGAGCGATAACTTGTTGATAAAGATTAGAAGATTGTGAACATAAGAGAGTGGTCTCCAGAATGTGTTTTGAAAAATAAAATCTCTCTACTGGACGTGTCTCCTGATATGGAGGCAATCAATATAATTATAATCAACATTCCAGTTCGTCAAGTCCTTAGGATTAGGTAGCGGTTCCTGGCGGGAACCTTAAAGGAATAGGAAACGGGATAATGCAAGAAGATCTACGACGAGCTTGGTGGCTCAGTCGTGAATGACGCGACTTTGACACCAACGCTCGTGTGTTCGATTCCCACACAAGGCAAATATTTGTGTGCATGAACATGTCTGTTTGTCTTGGTCTGGATGTTTTAAGAGAGGTAGGGCGCATCAAAGCAGCCCGTCTGGGGGAGTACCTCCACCTTACAGACAACCGCAGCCAAATAACAAGTCCCTAGAGGGTTGTTGCGTTTCTGCGTGGGAGTGAGGTCACCAGTAAGGTCCCAAGGAGTTGCTGTGTAGGCAGCAGAGGAGGCATCGCGCAAGTGATAATATATCGCAAGCGTTACTAAGCTACGGTGCTCGTTTTACATCAGGTGGGCCGTATGCTTGTATGACTCCCGACCTAGTATAAAAAAAACCTACAATATAATGTTACTTTAACGATTTCATTTATATATTCCAAAGGTGAAGTAAAAGCACTTGGAATGCAATTTGTTTAAATTAAATACGTCTTCGTTTGTAATTACACACTCATTGTATTTTGCGCAAGTTTAAATAAATAAGTGAGATTTAAAACATGATTACATGAACAAATATTTTTTGCGATTCGAAATCCTAGGCGGCTAATTAGCCTCCTAAAGTAGCAATGAATTTTATAAAAACTTAAATTTCTTAAAATAGTACTCAGATTTTCTGTCACTGAAATAAGAATTTCTTTCTAGTTCTCTTCCAAGTCTCCATACGAAACCGTTGACAATACCTCTGTAATCCTTTAAACTTTGTTTCGCACAATGTAACCAGGGATTAAAACTTCAATCACGTTGAAACAAAATGAATTTGTACGGGTTGAGATTTTTGGTCAGATGAGCCTTTGTGAAAAAGTTTATATGTACCGCTAAATTTGATATAAACAAGGGGTAGGCATTAACTGAGAGTTTGTTTCGATATAACACAATATTTCGATTGAACGGTTATTGAAACAGACCCAGGTATTTTTTTTTTGTAAAATTTTGGGTGGTTTTTTACAGATGGCCTATTATCCGTACGTCTTACATACCCTTACCAGATGCTTGTTGTCTATCAATTATCGAGGCACATTGTATCTGTTTCAGACGTACGTAAGGTTTGCATTGGTTGCAAACTAATGAAGTCAAGCGAGTCATTTCAAAAAGTAGCTCTGCCTAAAAACTTCTGTAAAACTTCTTTATGCACGCTTGGGGTTAAGTTGGTGAATGCGTGACGAGAGCGTTACGAAAAGTGTGATCGGGCGAGGCGAACAGAAGTTGAGAGGGAGATATAAGTTAGTATAGAAAGAGAGAGAGAGTTACGTTTCGTATATTACTACAGTAAATAGTAAATACAGAAATTTAAACAGTAGTAAACAGTAAACACAGTAAACACATTTGTGTGCAAGAAGAAAATGTGTGCTCGCACCTCTCTCTTGCCCCTACAGGGGCATCATAGCGAGTAAGTTTCGTATATCTAAGACACAGTGCAGGCCTGCTGTCTGTATCACACTATGGAGCTAAAGAAGTTTTACTTCAGTCGTGTGGTCTAAAGCATTTTTCTGTTTTCTGCACCGTCGGTAGGCATGCAAGCATACGTGCCACTTGATGTAAAGCGTTTACCATAGCCTATGCACGCTTGCAAATACTTGAAGTATCACTCGCGTGTTGCCACTGCTGTTGTTAATACACCAACTCTTTACGAGTGTACTGGTAACCGCTCGAGCTCGGTGGCGCAGTGGTGGAACGCGCTGTTACGCTACTTTGACACCAACGCTCGTGGGTTGGATTCCCACACAGTACAAACATTTGTGTGCATGAACATGTCTGTTTGTCTTGGTCTGGGTATTTTCTATGTATAAAAAGTATTTATGTACAAAAAAAAATGTATTTACGTATGTTTATCAGTTATCTAGTACCCATAACACAAGCTTCGCTTACTTTGGGGCTAGATGGCGCTGTGTAATTTGTCCGACAATATTTATTATTATTTATTTATACTACTAAATTGGGGTACCTCCGTATGGGTGGAAGACGCTGCTGAGCTCCTGATCCTGCGCACAACTGTCGTGTTCGAACGGCTCAACTACACTCCACTCCGTCACACTGTACCACGCCAACCTCCACCTACGGTGTGCACTTTGCAGCCTCTGAGCGAAGATAAGTGTCTCGAGAGCAAACGTAGCGGAAACCACAACCTCACCAACGACTCCCTAATTCTCTTTTCTTCCCTTAATAAACTATACGATATTTACATTGTGTCATTTCTACTTCTCCTCTTGTAAATACCGGACCTTCTTGCTCCCCCCTATATGTAATGTAGGTACCTATACATAACGCTTTTTATATATCGCTTGAAAGTATCTATAAGAGCAAGTAATACCAGAAGCATCTTATGCAGTTATTGATATGGCCGATCAATTTTTATTTCATTAATTTTATAATTATGTTAAAATCGTTTTTTTATATTATTTATATCACGTTGGGAAGCAATCGTGCATATGATCCTATTAATGGGTAAGAAGCATCGCCATCGCGTTCTTAGCACCGCTAATATGGCAACTCCTTGGCAGCTTACTGATAACCTCACTCATTCACAGGATCTAAACCACCGAGGAGTTGTTATTTAACTGTGGTCTTTCGTAAAGTGGAGGTGCTTTCCCATTCAGGTAGCTTAGATGTGTACTACCTTGCAGTAGTAATACTTACTTCTCTTCCCATCATTTTGTACGACCAAAGAAGACGGTTTGGCATCATAATTCTCGAATTGTATTTTATGGGCTCCTTTTGCTCTTGTGAGTGCTTTTGGAGGTAGATCCACAGGCGACTGTGATCGCCCACCACAGCTTGGGAATGCTTTAGACCATTTTTCTTGTTCTGAAAATAAACATCTTTTTTATATTTTAGGCACAGTCTTTCTTACGCGTTCACTTATGTTTTAGAGTTTTAGATAATACTATCTGCCGTAGTATTCCCAAGGAACTACAGTATGGGTTTCTTCAAATGAAGTATGCCCTATGACCAAAGAAAAAATCTGGAGAAAGAGGGGTATATATGCTGGAAAGCTACACCGACATAAACTGAAATTGACTTTGGGCGTGTGTATGTATAGCTTACATAATAAAATATCTAACAATCTTAATGTCTTCCGCTTCCCATGTTTACAATTACAGATTCGCTAAAAAGTCATAAACAAAGATTTTTTTAATGTTTTTTTAACTTATTTTCACTAATTATATAACACAGTTACTGAAAAATACACAACAAATCGAATATTTTTTACTATATTATATAGGTTTATGTCTCAATAATTATGTATTTCTGAGCGTGCTTCCTAATATATAATTAAAATAATTGCATTGCAAAATAATCCAGGTGCAATGGCGACCGTTCTACAATTTTAATATTTATTTATTTACTTTATGGATGTTCCATAAAATTTAGCTTTAAGTATTGTATGTTTAGCTTTAAATAAATAATAAAATTGTATCACGGTCGAGATTGCGCCTGGATTATTTCATGTAAAAAGTGAAATAATCCAGGCGCAATCTAGGATAGCGCAATAGGACTTTCCTAGAAAGTGAAAGTCAAGAAAGCAATTTTGATAACTTTTGTCTATTTGTAAGTTAGAAAGTGAATGATCGTGGTGGAAAGAAGGTATGCCCGACAGTGAGTATATAATATACGAGTACATGAAGGTTAGAAGCCTTACCTTTATAATCCCAATTTTCCGGCAGATCGTCTGAAATTAAAATTGTTAATTATACAATCGAAACGTTTTTGTATTAATTATGAGCAGATTTTAGTTACGTTAAAGAGTAATAGAAAAAAATAATAATAAACTATGAAAATATTTAACAATGCTTATATTAGGTCCTTACCTACATATGAAAATAACGTTTTATATGGAAAAAGTAAAACGAAAAAACATATGAAATTATATATTTAATCAATCGTACTATCTGTCGTTATTATATATGCACTTTTGCCCTTTTATAGGTAGTTCATTGATCCCATTGCTGAAAAAAATGAGGGAGTGAGAATCAATAAAATCTTTGGAGGCGATTTGGACCGCCCCATCGGAATTGGTTTTTTTTCCTTGCAAGTAGTTGCTCAAATTGCAAAAAAGTGGTAATCTGTTGGAACACGGTCTGGCGAGTATGGTAGATTTCGGAGACATTTCAATCGCAGCTCCTCTAATTTAGCGACCGTCTGTCATGAATGTGTAAGGTCTAGAGTTGTCCTGAAGCAGCAGTGCGCAAGAGCAATTGACCAGTCCCGGTTGTTGAATAACGAGCTTTTCCATCATGGTTTGCAATTGTTGAGAATACATATCTGCCGCAACCATCTGGTTATCTTAAGAAGCTCTAGTATATGACACCAGACTGGTCCACCAAATATTCACCAGACCGGATTTAGCCGGTTCAAACACTGTGAGCGTCTCCGATTGTCGTGCAGGATCCATTTTTCATCACCAGTCACTATACTATTAAAAAATCCCTCATTATGGTGTCGGTTGGACACCCAATGCGTGTTTGTTGGTGTGCTTCACTCAATTCATTCGCGGTACCCATTTCTCGAGCTTTTTCACTTTCCCATTTCTGTTCAAAATCTGTTCTTTCAATCAGTGCGAGACTGATTAAATAAAGAGTGGTTAGAAGTCGATCATCCTGTTGCGCAATTTTTAACTGGGCATAGAAACTTTAGGGCGAAGCTCTTTTCGTTTAGACTTGTATCATCGCCTTTATGCGAGTGTTCTACGACAAATCATGAATTCGAGCAAACAGCACATCATGTTCTCTGGGAGTGCGATCTCTGGCGTCGAGAGCGGGACGATATATTAAATTCCTTGCATGCCACATCCGGGGTAGTATACTATTCTGATTTAGTGGCAACAAAGGAAAAATACCAGGCGTTTAGGCGGTTCTGCAATCTATATTATTGGAATCGATGTGTTAGGTAACGATACACAATTTAGATCCCAATCGTGTTAGATATTTGGTAAACTATGGTGCATGGCAGTTGAGCTTTACTTGACTAGCCATCTCTTTGAGGTTTTTAAATGCCTTGTATATCATATTGCTGTCTCTCACTTTGCCAAGAGGGGAAGTCAATTCTAAAACTTCCTACTCCTACACATTTTTCTGATTAAATTCGTTGTGAGTTCCAAGGCAGCTGTAGTTCACCCCCGGTACAGCAATTAATTTGTTCTGTTCATTGCCATTTTGGTGGTCGCCGCTGTTAATTCTGGCTACTCGGGAGACACAGTAGTAGGAATGAGTTGTAGGCCTGTCCCGATTTTCCAATTTGTTTCAAGTGAATGATGCACTTAAGAGAGGTAGGGTGCATCAAAGCTAGGGAAGTACCTCCACCTCACAGAAAATACGCGGCCTAGAGACAACTCCCCGGAAGGTTGTTGTATTCCTGCGTATGAGTGAGGTCACCAGTAAGCTAAGGGGTTGCTGCATCAGCAGCAGAGGTGGCATCGCGCGAGTGATACTGTTTGTCACTCATACCGAAGTCTACCGCTAACTCTGACGTTGTTTGCGATGGATCTGCTTCCACGATCACCTTTAATTCTTCGTCGTCAACTAGGGTATCCGGCCATCCACGGGGTTTGTTCTGCAGATCAAAATTTCCAGAACGAAAATGTTGGAACCAAAAACGTACCGTGTTATCTTTTACAGTAGCTTGTGTATGGGGACACATCATCAATCCTTCGAGCTGTTTCTGCAGCGTTTGTGCAGCACTGTACAACTCGTATTCGTAAATAAGGAGATATTTTAAGCTATCATATTGTGTGCAGACCGATGTCCAAGAAAAATCAAATAGAAATCTCGAATGCAGAATAAATTTTAAACACTTTGGATGCAGTGTAGATATATAGATAGATAAATGATATTATTATTATAAATTTACTCACACTAAGGACACGCATGCTACAACGAAACTAAACGCACAAAAAAAAGCGTGTACGTCTCGGGACAGAAGTGACAACTTAACGTAATCTATGATGAACTATTTAATATTGAAATTGTTTAACTTGAGAAAAGCTTAGGTTGTTACTTAAATTTTATATATATTAATATGATAATGTATCGTAAGGAAAGGTTATCTATATATATAAAAATGAATGTTTATCTGTATGTCCTCCATGGACTCAAAAACGGCTGGGCAGATTTTGATGAAATTTTCAGTGAATCTTCAGGTTAGCCCAGCAGGTGATCCTGTGAAGTTTGGTAGCGATCATATCACCCGTGCGAAGCCGGGGCTAGCTACTTTATTAATAAAATCTTTTATTGATTATAAAATATATTTTATTCTTAGTTACAATTGATTGAACCTGCCTACCGCTGCCGTATGCGTGAGAGAAAGGGAAGCCAGACAGACTGGTGCCGTACCGCGTTACATAATGAAGCGGTTTACCCTCCCATAAGAAGTTATCACTTCAAAAAATACACATTAAATAAAATGAACATTACATACACAGATAAGACAGTAGACGTGCATGCGTGTCGCAGTAGTACAAATAGGCTACAGCTCAGTGAATCGATTGCTCATAGAGCAAGTCACTAATTTTTAGCTACGGCCTGAGATGGATACACGCGGGGCGAGTGCAACATTACTGTAGGCATATCACACTAGAAGTCATAGTTAAAACACTGTGGTTTTGTCTTTAGCGTCATTATAAATAAATAAATAAAATATAAATATGTTCCAAATAATAAATAAATAAATAAATATTGCCAGACAAATTACACAGCGCCACCTAGCTCCAAAGTAAGCGAAGCTTGTGGTATGGGTGCTAGACAACTGATAAACGTACGTAAATACATATTTTTTTTGTAAATTATTATACATAGAAAATACCCAGACCAATACAAACAGACATGTTCATGCACACAAATATTTGTACTGTGTGGGAATCGAACCCACGAGCGTTGGTGTCAAAGTAGCGTAAAGTAGCGTGGCGCGTTCCACCACTGCGCCACCGAGCTCATCAAATAATCAAATAATGAAAATGGATTAAAATTGATAGAGATAAATTAGTGGTACGAGTATATTATGAAATATTGTATATAAGCGCACAAGATATCCAATATCAAGGCGACCTGTACCTAAAAGATTTTTTTTTTTTAATGTTTTCTTTAATTGTGTTAAACATCCCTTTATATATGTATTTGACTCTCGTTAAATTTACACAACTTTCTAATTTGGGTGTAGATTGTTGGGTGTTTTTATTATAATTGAAATTAATCGCGTATTCTGTTAATTAACGTTAATTGTCTTTTGCTAGAGTTTCACTTCTTATGTGTCAGTGTTCATACATATGAAAGTAGTTGGTTTTGGGTCTTTAAATAAAAAAAAAATGTAAATGGTAAGTAGTATTAAGTATTACTACTAATATAATAGTACACTTTATTGCTCCAAAAGAAAAATACATAAAAACAAAAAGAATAAAGTACCAGCACAGCGGTGGTTTTATCGCGATGAGATATCTTCCAGACAACTTTAGGGTAAAGGAGAAATAAGGAAACAAGGTAGGGCGGCGCAGAGCATTACTTAAGGAAAAACCTAACTTATGGACTATTAAGTATTAATATCAATACTAAATTTCTTGCCAATGACGAGCTCGGTGGCGCAGTGGTGGAGCACGCTGTTACGCTACTTTGACACCAATGCTCGTGGGTTCGATTCACACACAGTACAAACATTTGTGTGCATGAACATGTCTGTTTGTCTTGGTCTGGGTATTTTCTATGTATAATAAGTATATATTTACAAAAAAAAATGTATTTACGTATGTTTATCAGTTGTCTAGTACCCATAACACAAGCTTTGCTTACATTGGGGCTGGATGGCGCTGTGTAATTTGTCCGACAATATTTATTTATTTATTTATAATTGCTCAGATTGGGTTAATTTACTTTGTAGTGGAACAGTATGTTTGTATACCTTCACGCCAGGTCCATTGCGGGGTAGGCAGAGAGAACCGAGCGCTATACGGCGGGGTCCTTGCACACTTCACAGTAGTACAGTAAAAAAGGAAAAACATATACAATTGTGTATTTTATCTTTATCTTGGATGCGCTTTCAGCAGGGATGGTAGGTACACCGCAGATGTGGAAAGACGAGTGAGTGCTGGGAACAGTGTGAATGGAGCGTTGGGAAAACTTCTTGGCAGTTAAAACCTGAGCCAGAAGGCACAGCACGCTATACACAATGCAGTACTGTGCTGGTCCCAACGCTAACTTATGGAAGCGAGAGCTGGGTATGGCAGAGAGAGCGTCAAAGTAGGATAAACGCGGTCGAAATGCGAGCGCTGCGGAAATTTTGTGGCGTAAGGCTTGTAGACCGTGTTCGTGATGATGATGTTAGAAACAGAGTTGGTCTGAAAGAGAGCGTCGGTGTTAAAATAAGAAGAGGCATGCTCCGTTGATTCGGACATGTAGTAAGAATGCAGGATGAAAGAATGACGAAGCAGTTATACAATGCAAAAGTAGAAGGATGTAGGAGCCGAGGAAGGCCAAGACTTACTTACCATGACCAAATTGGTCGTGTTCTATCAGAAGGTAATATCAGGAGCCCTAGAAATCGGCGAGCGTGCATGAGAAGAGCAATGAATGTTAAAGAAGCGAGTGAGATATGTAAGGATCGAGTCACGTGGCTTGGTTCTTTCTGCCTACCCCGCAAGGGATTTGGCGTGAAGTTATAGTAATTGTGTATTTTGTCTACTATACAAACTGATTTCACTATAAAAGCGGTTTATATAAGTATTAAAACCGTAGCCTATGAACACTTTCAATACATTAAGTATCACTCGCGCGATACCACCTCTGCAACTGATACAGTAACCCCTTAGGAGCTTACTGGTGACCTCAATCACACCCAGGAACACAACAACCTTCCAGGGAATTATCTTTTGGCTGCGGTTTTTCTGTGACTTGGAGGTACTTCCCCAGAAGGGCCGCTTTGATGCGCCCTACCTCTCTTAAGTGAATCAATGTAACATACAAAGTTAGGATAACGAATTTAATGGAATGGTATGATATCAATCTACTACCTATGCCAAGAAAACAGTATAGCTAGTGAGATTTGCGTTTCAACTCAAACTTCGGTTATAGGGTTCAAAGTGACAAGTCATATTTTCAATGCACCTAAGCAATCAAGTGATAATAGATATACGCTATTAACGCAGGAGAAAATGTATACTAATACCTTTGCTTTATGAGCAATTTGAATTAATACATAATTACTTTATTTTGCTAAAGCGATATACAATATTATAAGTTTTCTAAAGGTCATTTTTAACGATAAATGACAAACTTTTAATAAGATCCAGTCAGACCGGCATTAAGAAATAATTACGTAAATAAGATAACATCAGAAAAATAAATTACTTGATAGTGTCTGGGCGTCTTCCGTTTCTCGTTTTCTGATAAATGTCTGCAAACGAAAAAAATTTAAAAGATTAAAATTACTTATGTACAAAGTAACATTGTTTACTTGTTTCTTCTTCGCGTTATCCCGTTTTCTAGTCCATTAGGATTGGCGGGGTCGGCTACCTAAGCGTAAGGATTTGGCGAAGATACTGATTTTTACGACTGCCGTCAGACCTTCACAACCCAGGGTGAACACCAGATCTTTCTTAGGTTAGATCACACGTGTTTCGAAATATAATTTCTTGGACTTTTTTTTCTCACGATGTTTTCCTTCACCGCTGAGCAAGTGCTAAATATGTTTTTACTTTATACAACGTCGGGAGGCATACAGGCATACGACCCACCTGATGTAAAACATTTACCGTTGCCTATTAACGCTTTGCAATATATTAAGTATCACGCGCGCATAAAATATCCAGACCGAGAAAAACAGACATGTTCATGCGCACAAAGGTTTGTCCTGTGTGGGACACGAACCCAGGACCGATTTGATGTCAAAGTAACGTAACTGCGCGTTCCACCACTGCGCCACCGAGCTCGTCGTAATATTACGTACAATAATAGTTCAAAATCGAATTAATCACCACAAAATGTATGAGATTAGTTATCACATGACTACAACTAGGCTGATTTTGCGATTATTAAAAATGCGGTCTTCCCGTCACGAGAAGTTTTAATTTTTTTCTTGAAATTTACTTTTTCGAAATAGAGACGTCTGTTCTGTAGCTACTTTCAATAAAATGTTAAGTGACCACTATTTTTTCTTTTGAAGTTATACTTCTATAGGCGCGTTATGAAAAAATGATGAATAAAATTTTAAGATGCGCGCGCATTACTGTAACACAAAAGTAACAGGTTGAAGCTGCTAAATGTTTCACGGTACTACCGGTAGGTAGTAGGTACTATGTCAAAGTCAAAGTCAAAATCTTTTTATTCCGTAAAAATGGCTACATTTGTTTGGAATTCGAAGAAATCCTGTCCGAAAGCAAAAGATTTTATCTCGGGAGATGAAGATAGCACCTAGACTAGAACCATGACTTAGGATATGCAGCCTATAAGAGACGTACTAGTCATTTCTTAACTGATAATTTAAAAAAGAATAGGATGGTAAAATCGAAACAAATACTGAAGCGGTACGCAAAGGGAGGTCACAGAAAAATTTTGTTTACGGATGAGAAAATTTTTACAATGAGCAAAATTTTAAACAAAGTGAACGTATTTATGCTCAAAGCTCTAAGGAAGCTTCGCAATTAGTCGACAGAGTGCAACGTGAGCACTATCCGACTTCAGTGATGGTTTGGTGGGGTATTAGCTATGAAGGAGTGAATGAGCCATACTTTTGTGAAAAAGGTATCAAAACATCGGCACAAGATACCATTCTTGAGAAGGTAGTGAAGCCCCTTAACAACACCATGTTCAATAACCAAGAATGGTCCTTCCAGCAAGACTCGGCGCCGGGGCATAAAGCTCGGTCTACGCAGTCTTGGTTGGAAACGAACGTTTCGGACTTCATCAGAGCTGAAGACTGGCCGACGTCTAGTTCCGATCTTAATCCGCTGGATTATGATTTATGGTCAGTTTTAGAGAGTACGGCTTGCTCTAAACGCCATAATAATTTGGAGTCCCTAAATCAATCCGTACGATTGGCAGTGAAGAATTTTCCCATGGAAAGAGTGCGTGCTTCTATTGATGACTGGCTTCAACGTTTAAAGGACTGTATAGCAGCCAATGGAGACCACTTTGAATAAGCTTTTTATATTTTAAATTGTTTTATATTTATGTATTAAACTAACACACTGTAAAAGTAATAAATGTTATTTGCAATAGAAAATTTTTTTTTCTTTGTTTCAGTATTTATGGTCAAACTAGGTATATATATATATTACATATATATATATATATATATGTAATTATTGACATATCGCTATAGATTATGTATTCTTATATATGTTTTTCGCATATAGGTTAGCGCATGGATTCTGAAATTGTTTAGTTAATTAACATTTTAACTCCCGGCTAAATGTAATTACTGCATACACGCTAATTAATCTCTTAGAGATAAGCTCACCTTTGTACAACACTTGCTTTGTAACCCACTCTGAATATCATGTAATAACCGATTGATGAATAAAAAACAAAACCTATCATAATAATTACATGTTTCACTATATAAAATAATATAGGTATAAATTTGGTACAAATATAATTTGATATAAACACTTACGCGTTTTTGTGACCTCTTAATATAGGAGTTTGAGGTGCTAACTCTCAATATAGGAAATTGTGTAGGCATCTGCAGTACCCAAATAGTCTTCGGCTGAAAAAAGGGCTTCCGAAATATATAAATTGTCATTAGTGAAGAATTTGTCGACTGAAAAAACGGGCCGTTCCCGAATTTCTATCACGTTTCGTGCAAACCACTTTCAAAGTATTTTTTATGTACAAATTACATGTCGACTTCGAGATTTTGATAGAAATATATATTATATAAAATCTACGAAATAGTTTTTTTTTATACGACGTCGGGCGGCATACAAGCATACGGTCCACGTGATGTGAAGCGGTTACCGTAGCCTATGAACGCCGGTAATACATTAAGTATCACTCGCGTTCTGCTGCTAATGCAGTAACTCATTGAGAGCTTACTGGTGACCTCACTCACGGGAGTTGTTATTTAGCTGCGGTTTTCTGTAAGGTGGAGGTACTTCCCCAGTCAGGCTGCTTTGATGCTTCTACCTCTATGAAAATAATTAACAAAATGTGTGTTGTGCATTGTCATAATTCCAGAAAGATCGAATGTTGACGAAACTTTGTATACTCGTAAGTAAAGTAAAAGTCTATATATGATTTAAGAACTTTCCATTGTAAGAAAGATAGTAATATAAGAAAAAAAATCGGTCAAGTGCGAGTCGGACTCGCGCACGAAGGGTTCCGTACCACTATCTACAAAAACGGCAAAACAATCACGTTTGTTGTATGGGAGCCCCCCTTAAATATTTGTTTTATTTTAATTTAATTATTTATTCTTAAAGTGAATATATAACTAAACATTGTGTGAATATTTCAAGCGTCTACCTGTTGCCGTTATCATTATCGAGCAAAAACGAGTAAAAAATCCCGTTTGTTGTATGGGAGCCCCCTTAAATGTTTATTTTATTCTATTTTTTAGTATTTGTTCTTATAGCGGCAACAAAAATACGGTTCATAAGATACAGCCTGGTGACAGACGGACGGACGGACGGACGGACGGACGGACAGCGGAGCCTCAGTAATAGGGCTCCGTTTTACCCTTTGGGTACGGAACCCTAAAAAGCGAGTGAGGTGTGTAAGGACCAAGTCATATGGCACGCGGTTCGCTTTGCCTACCCCACAAGGGATTTGGCGTGAGGATATACATTAACACATATATAGGATTACTCCATATACCTTCAGCATAATATTAATATTGTCGGACAAATTACACAGCGCCATCTAGCCCCAAAGTAAGCGAAGCTTGTGTTATGGGTACTAAACAACTGATAAACATACGTAAATACATTTTTTTTTGTAAATACATACTTATTATACATAGAAAATACCCAGACCAAGACAAACAGACATGTTCATGCACACAAATGTTTGTACTGTGTGGGAATCGAACCCACGAGCGTTGGTGTCAAAGTTGCGTAACAACGCGTTTCACCACTGCGCCACCGAGCTCGTCATATATTTATGTTGGACAGATTTGACGTGTTCTATTAAGCAAGCTGACTGCAGATTGTATATTACTTAAAGTCACGATGCACACAGTGCAAACATTTGTGTGCATGAGCATGTGTGTTGTCTTGGTCTGGGTGTTTTCAAGAGAGGTAGTGCGCGTCAAAGCATCCCGTATGGGCAAGTACCTCCACTTCACAGAATACCCAACTCTCTAGAGGATCGATGTGCTCCTGCGTGTGAGTGAGGTCACCAGTAAGCTCCTAAGGAGTTGCTGTGTTAGCAGCAGAGGTGGCATTACGCAAGTTACACTTAATGTGTTACTAGCGTTCATAGGCTACGGTTGTAAGGCAACCCAAAATGACGTGGCCTTGATACTGCTGGAATGCAGCCTGTAGTGACCTAAAATGATCGTCTAGTTTGTTTCGTTTTGTTTAGAATTTTAATTATTAGCGTGAATCTACAAACATTAAGAGCGGTTCAGGGAATTGATAGTTAGTCGGTTGTAGGCACGCTATTATGGCGTGTATAACGGTTCTTTGTGGAATACTTGACAGGAGCGCCTGAACCTTTTACTGACCAGGATAATGCTTAGGTCTTAAACCTTTAGCTAGCCTCAGCGTCTGCGCAGTCTTTTAATTGGAGGTCAGGAAAATTTCCTCTGACTTTTGCTATAATCAGCTTACGCGATTAATATAGTGACTTCTGTCATTATACCAATCTCGTAGAATTTTGCTTATTTTTTTGATCGCTGCGCAAATAATTATACTTATTTTGAGTATAGTGTACACTATCATTAATTATCCTTACAGGATTATTGTGGTATATTTTATAGGCTGGGCAATTTCACATGTGAGTTTAAGTGGTCTGAGTAAACAATTCAGAGCCGCTAGCGAATCCAGTTGAGTCTACAGAAATCGGGCTGTGTGTAATTTTTGCCGCAAATCGGCTCACCTGGAGAGCGGTCTCCAGATGTAATAATATCATGCACTTATCAACCCCGCAAGCTATGCTAGAATAATACTATAAGCTAAAGGTACTCTGCCGCCACTAAAATTAAAAGGCGCATATAAATGGGCCCCTGGCTATCACAAGCGCTCCATTCATAAACGCCAGCAAATAAAAAACCCTTCGCCTCGGCGAGATTGTATGAATTCGTCATCCAATCTCACTTACTCAGAGGTACCTTTCAAGACAAACTTTAACTTAGCCACTATGCCACAGATTTTAGGCATAGGCGTTTGATTTTACTTTACTCGCGGACGCGTAATCTGTGGAAAAGACACGACATAGAAATTGTATAAACAATGCAGAATTCAACATATATTTAATTCTATTCTTAGGGCTAAACTTAGCTTTAGCAGGTTAACTTAATTGGGCTAAGCTGCGGTCCCGCGAAGAACTCGTGGTCTCGTACTGTGCAGCGTGGAGTCGGCGGCCGTGGGCTGTCCTCGGCGGTGTTGCTACGCTGATCTCGGCGCCTTCGCGTGTCGTGGGGAGTTCGAGTACTCGACCCTTTGTACGCGTATTACTTCCCGTCAAGAAGTATCTCTAAACCGAATTAATTATTATGATAAAAGCCGCGACGTCGCACGACCGCACCGCGCGAACTCCGGGATCGAATCGACAGTAATTATTATGATACGCGCCACGATGTCGAACGTCCGACCGCCAGTACTCTCGAAAACCGAATGCCTCGTTCAGCCGCGCGCCTACATACCCCGCTCCACCGCGCACCCGTCCCATGCGCTGGGGTGACGCGCACTCTGATTCGTCAACTTAATTATCGCCCGGTAACAGCGGCGACTTCCCACGCCCGAGCCGGCGACTCCCTGTCGCCGCTCTTTCATGCACGTGCAAACCTTTTAGAGCCCCGTTCATGTTTCAATACGATACAATTGATAGGCCGCCTTCCTTTGTCTTCGGCTGTCTTTTGTTATCGATAGCTTTTAAAAATTGCTTTGTGCTTAATTTGTAGACGGCCGCTTTCCAATTTTATGACATCCGGACGGCCTAACTAATTGGTTTATTTTCAATGCTCACCATGCAATTTACAAATTCCTGTCACCATGCATAGCATTTTTTTATGATATTCATACGACATGCGGTTATAAATTCCCGAAAATCACACTTATGAAATATCCATCACGCGCTGTCGCGTGGAGACATACGACCCCTCGAAGTACATGTATTCACAGCTAAGTTCGCTATCAATTCCACAATATAACTCATCAAAATATAATCTACGTTGTATCATTACAGAACCTTCCCCAGATTTTGTGAGTTGGTGTCCCCGATACTCACTCGTCAAAATCTTAATCTCATATGTACCCTATCTTAAAATTTTCTCTCCAATTCTCTCTGACCCGCTCTTAGTGCCACACCCTGACCTCAATCGTTCGATAGCCCTATTCGTCTATATCATCATTGCTCTTTGTTCTAAACTACTAACCATCGCCCTTATGCTTTTACTCCATACCTAACGTCCTGTTCATTTATTTACCTCCTTACTTAGAATCGTCACTTCCTTCTTTCGTATAAAATATCTGGCTAAATTCACCGCATTATAATTTCCAACAATCTTATTAGATTCTGGTTCCATCAGACTATAACAGTTTTGATACGGTACGCCCACTATAACAAATGGCCCCTTATATAATAAGGAAAATTTCCGCGTTATCTTATGTTCTTTGTCCGATCGTACAAAGGTCTTCACCTTCACATAATCACCTATTCGGTAAATGACTAACCTATGCCTGTTGTCAAATTGACGCTTCCTGTACATGCTTGTCTTCTCCGCGGTTTTCAATGCTTTTTCGTGATTAATCTGTGGTTCGTTAGCTAGATATCGTTTCGTCCACTCATCACCTAACGCACTGTCAATAGTTAACAACTCTTGCCTCCCAAACGCTAGTCTGTCGGGTGCAAACCCTGTAGAACTATGTGTAACGTTGTTATAACACCTTTCTACATCGGTCAACATATTCACCCAACTTCTGTTGGACCCGAAGCAATATGTCCTGATCATTCTTCCTAACTCGCGATTGACCCTCTCTACGCTATTCGAATTTGGGCAATACACTGAAGTGTGCGTCACCTTTATATCTAAATCACGTAAACTTTCAATCCACGTCTTCGAAATGAACTGTGGTCCTCGGTCGGTGATTATCGTCCTGATAGGTATCTCCTTATGAAATCGTTTTGCGCACGCAAGTACGCTACGCCCACTCGCGACCTTTAATGGATACAACCTTACGACCTTACTGTACACGTCCTGCATAACGTATATGTACTTGTAACCAAACTTACCCGCAGGTAACGGCCCATACAAATCCCCGAAGACCTTTTCTCCTAAAGCTTTAGCTGAAACTGGCTGACATGGTCCTATTGTGTTACTAACGCTGGGTTTTGCCTTTTGACATATGTCGCACGTGCGGATTACGTCACGAACTATCTTGCTCATGTTAGGAAAATAATAACGCGTTCTCAGAATAGGCATTATTTTATACTGCCCAAAATGACCTATTTCCTCATGTATATGAATTATTAATTCCTCCTGTAGTGACTTTGGTATGACTAATAGGTTTTTTTCCTGCGTAGGTATGCTAAAGTACAATGTATTCCCGACTAATTTGTAATACTTAAAGCCCTTGACCTCTAGGCTGGCCTTCCCCTGACCTAAACAATCTTTGATATGTTTTAACTTCGGATCATCGTTTTGCAACTCGGCAATCTGTTTTAATTTTTGTAATACCGTGCCACGACTAGCCGTCTTAAACCAGTATATGTGCGGCTGTGCAGTGCTACCCACTTTTTCCGACCCTGCATCTCGTATGTGCCTGCTCAGAATGTCAGGTATAATGTTATCACGTCCCTGAATATACTGTATTTCGTAATCAAACCGTTCTAAGTACATTATCCATCTGGTAATTCGCGCCCCGAGCAATTTCCAAGACTTTATAAACGTCAGACTTTTATGATCTGTCTTTATCACGATTTTGGCTCCTCTCAAATACGTTTCAAATTTCCTCAATGTATAAATCACAGCATAGAACTCCTGTTCGCTGACGGACCACCGTGTTTGCGGCCCTTTGTATGCGTACGAACAAAATCCTATTATTTTCTCGAACCCGTTCTTATCTAATTGGTAAACATACCCGCCCAGGCCTATCGAACTGGAATCCGTCTGCACATAATATACACTACCGAACTCTGGCTGTGACAGCATGACGCTCTGTGTAAACGCTACCTTTAACCTATCAAACGCGTCCTGTTCCTCTGTACCCCACGTAAATCTTACTCTCGCCTGTAACAATCTATACAATGGTTCTGTTAATAACGCAAATTCCCGTATGAACCTACGGAAATAGTTTACAAACCCCAAAAATGAACGTAATTGTTTCACTGTCCTCGGTGCAGGATAATCTGAAACAGCCTCTACCTTCGCTGGGTCTAAACTAACTCCTTCAGTGCTTAAAATGTGCCCTAAAAGCTTCACCTCCCTAGCGGCAAAATTACATTTCTCTAATGAACAAGTAAATCCGGCTTCACGTAACCTGGTCAATACCGTATCGATCTGACGTATGTGTTCGTCTAGGCCCCCATCCGTGAAAATAGCTAAGTCGTCAAGAAAATTCCAACAGTACGTTCGCACTTCCGGCCCCAGTATCAAATCCATCGCCCTTGAGAATGAGCCCACGCTCGTTTTGAGTCCCTGTGGTAGTACATTATACACATAACTCTTCCCTTGGAACACGAAACCGGTATATTTCCTAGACTCGTGAGCCAATGGAATCGTAAAATACGCGTCCTTTATATCGATTACAGCAATATAGTTTATTCTGGAACCCGATTGTAATATATCACTCATGAGCGGTGCGCTTTCCGTTTCCCCGGCCATTAATCTGTTTAGCTCGCGCGCGTCCAATAATATCCGAATCTCTCCATTCTTTTTCAACGTACACGTTAATGGGCTACTGTAGTCCGTCGCCTGTCTGCTAATTACACCTCCCCGTTCCATTTCGTCTAACCTTGCCTTAACTCTTTCGCGATAAACATGCGGTATGGGATACGACCGCTTGACAAAAGGTTTATCGTCCTTCATTCTAATCTCGTGTATATACTTGGTCGTGCGACCAATCTTATCGGAGAATAGCGTGACATGTTTCGTTAACACAGCCGACAGCTTAGATTTATGCTCGGCTGACAACGATGTCCCTTGTACGTACTCAACTATCTTACCCACCACCGATTTCTCCGAATGTTTTTCTAACGTACAACATTGGATTTGACCGCGTTCTCGCTCTTCCAGATCTATCTCACAAATCACATTACCATCATTAATAACGAACTTCGTTCCGTCCGTACATACCAAACCTCCTCGCGCTAACTGTATGAAATCAAATCCTAATATTAATTCCTTAGGTAGCTTCCTTAGAATCAACGTGGGTGTATCAATGGTACACTCACCTATCTTGATAGGGACTATGACCAAGCTTCCTAACTTCTCTTTACTAATACCAAACGCCCCGGCGATTCGAACAGCCGGTATAGGTATCTCAGCTAACTGGCTCAAACGTCCCTTTACTCTTTCAAAACAATCTTGTCTCAGGCACGTCACCTCACTCCCAGAATCAATCAAACCCTTTAATTGAATCTCACCTATTTCAACACTCACTTCCGGCAACGCTAGCCTCCTATCTTGCTCCTGATCCGCGTCTAAGACATCTATATCTCTAAACACTGTACATAAGGACTTATTATGCCTATTCATGCTTTCCACCTCTGAAGTATCTGCCAAACAGACTCGAAACTCCTCCGCCCTATGTGTTAACAACTGCGTCAACTCTTCTAAACCCATATTCGTTCCCATGTCACATATTTCATATAGTTTATGCTTAGCGCTTTCGTTGTTCGGCGCCCAGCCTAATCGCATTAAGTAACGTAAAGCGAATCCCCCCCCTTCCCCCGAAATTAGTTTTTTGATACAGCATCAGGTTTTTCCGCTGTTGCTAGGCTCTTATTCGTCTCACTAGCTCGCGGCGCATCTAAAGCTGGTGTGAATTCTATCGGCCTCAACTGCGCCCTATTTTGCCTAGTACTATTGTTATACAAACCCCGACCTCGCATATTCTGTCCGCGGTTAGCATATGGGTATCGTCTTTGTCGATTCGTCAGATGATTATAGCGAATCGTATTCACCCGCACTGACCCATATCTCGTAGTCCCACGACTTGGTCTGAACGTCGCGCGGCCTTCAGATGTACCGGCTGACGTCACTACGCTCGCCTCTTTGCGTACATTCCGTTCTAAATGACGCAGAAACTCCACTGCATTTTTAACTGACATACTCTCATTCCTCGCGAAAAATGCTACCTGCACATGCTGAGGCAATTGCCTGAATATGGTATTTACCTTTTCCGTCTCGGTAAAAGGTAAAGATAACCCGTATATTTTATTTAACTGGTCTGCAAAATACTCTTCCATTGTACCTACTCTATCGTCGTATTTCGCGGTCATGAACCGTTGTCTGATCAACTCCTGTTCACAGTTACTCCAAAATACTTGCTTATAATCCCTTTCGAAGTCGCTAAAGCTAGCCCAAGAATCCCTATATATATTCATCCTCGTCTTTGCGCTCCCTATCAAACTCTCTATAGCAAACGCCAAAGCTTTACCTGAACTAAAACTGTTCCCAGACATCTCTATGTAATTCCTCAAATCCCTTAGAAACAGCATAGGGTTATTTGATTTTTGCCCGTCAAACTGTGGTAGTTTTTGTGACATCTTAATTAGACACACCTGTTTATGCTCTGACTCATTCAGCACAAAGTTTTCGCGGTTAGTGGTAGACGGCACGCTCACTTCCGAACCGGACGTAACGGAGTTACTCGCCCTAGCCTGCTCTAAATTCTCCAAACGTTGTAAAATTTGCGACAGTAATAGAGTCATCTGACTCGTCTCCGGGTTTGAATTTGTTGAAGCATTACTGTCCTCAGTACCTTTCGGCTGTTTGCTGGTCACACGTGGCTTCCTGCCTCGGCCCATTTTACTAATCAGTAGTTCGCTTATTTACCTATATATCCTACACGCAGGTGCCTGCTTATCGCTTGCAGACAACGTCTATTCAAAATACGCTATCTATTCAAATAACTTTATTAACTTACTTTGCCTATCTACTAAATTTGCACTTGTAACTTAATGGTCAATTCCTCCTGACGTAATTAATTAAACAATGCAATTAACTATACCCAATTTTCTCAATCGGACAATGTAATTAAATTATTACTCTCCTAGTTGTTCAACAGTAAGCAACCGATATTTATAAACCTTTATAATATACCTAAACTAATCTACATTAATAGCTTTTATGTCTAACAGTAAAACGCATTCACTACATAAACACCTAACTATTCCTATCGTTATAATATACCTAACTAATCTACCTTAATGGCTTTTATGTCTAACACAGTAAAACGCATTCACTACATAAACACCTAACTCATTAACCTTTGTTTGTAATACCCCAATTAATTTTAATATGCTGCGTATAGCCTTTGTTGTTACCTATTATTTATAGATTCCGAAATTGTGAATATAATATTCGTAGTTATCTATGTCCTTGAAATGTTTCTACGTTGTGTATGTAATTTATAGCAATTTGATTCTTAAAGAATATTTGTCGAACTGATTATATTATTTTAGTCCGAATCAAATATCCTGTGGTCATCGGCAGCATCTGTAAGGCAACCCAAAATGACGTGGCCTTGATACTGCTGGAATGCAGCCTGTAGTGACCTAAAATGATCGTCTAGTTTGTTTCGTTTTGTTTAGAATTTTAATTATTAGCGTGAATCTACAAACATTAAGAGCGGTTCAGGGAATTGATAGTTAGTCGGTTGTAGGCACGCTATTATGGCGTGTATAACGGTTCTTTGTGGAATACTTGACAGGAGCGCCTGAACCTTTTACTGACCAGGATAATGCTTAGGTCTTAAACCTTTAGCTAGCCTCAGCGTCTGCGCAGTCTTTTAATTGGAGGTCAGGAAAATTTCCTCTGACTTTTGCTATAATCAGCTTACGCGATTAATATAGTGACTTCTGTCATTATACCAATCTCGTAGAATTTTGCTTATTTTTTTGATCGCTGCGCAAATAATTATACTTATTTTGAGTATAGTGTACACTATCATTAATTATCCTTACAGGATTATTGTGGTATATTTTATAGGCTGGGCAATTTCACATGTGAGTTTAAGTGGTCTGAGTAAACAATTCAGAGCCGCTAGCGAATCCAGTTGAGTCTACAGAAATCGGGCTGTGTGTAATTTTTGCCGCAAATCGGCTCACCTGGAGAGCGGTCTCCAGATGTAATAATATCATGCACTTATCAACCCCGCAAGCTATGCTAGAATAATACTATAAGCTAAAGGTACTCTGCCGCCACTAAAATTAAAAGGCGCATATAAATGGGCCCCTGGCTATCACAAGCGCTCCATTCATAAACGCCAGCAAATAAAAAACCCTTCGCCTCGGCGAGATTGTATGAATTCGTCATCCAATCTCACTTACTCAGAGGTACCTTTCAAGACAAACTTTAACTTAGCCACTATGCCACAGATTTTAGGCATAGGCGTTTGATTTTACTTTACTCGCGGACGCGTAATCTGTGGAAAAGACACGACATAGAAATTGTATAAACAATGCAGAATTCAACATATATTTAATTCTATTCTTAGGGCTAAACTTAGCTTTAGCAGGTTAACTTAATTGGGCTAAGCTGCGGTCCCGCGAAGAACTCGTGGTCTCGTACTGTGCAGCGTGGAGTCGGCGGCCGTGGGCTGTCCTCGGCGGTGTTGCTACGCTGATCTCGGCGCCTTCGCGTGTCGTGGGGAGTTCGAGTACTCGACCCTTTGTACGCGTATTACTTCCCGTCAAGAAGTATCTCTAAACCGAATTAATTATTATGATAAAAGCCGCGACGTCGCACGACCGCACCGCGCGAACTCCGGGATCGAATCGACAGTAATTATTATGATACGCGCCACGATGTCGAACGTCCGACCGCCAGTACTCTCGAAAACCGAATGCCTCGTTCAGCCGCGCGCCTACATACCCCGCTCCACCGCGCACCCGTCCCATGCGCTGGGGTGACGCGCACTCTGATTCGTCAACTTAATTATCGCCCGGTAACAGCGGCGACTTCCCACGCCCGAGCCGGCGACTCCCTGTCGCCGCTCTTTCATGCACGTGCAAACCTTTTAGAGCCCCGTTCATGTTTCAATACGATACAATTGATAGGCCGCCTTCCTTTGTCTTCGGCTGTCTTTTGTTATCGATAGCTTTTAAAAATTGCTTTGTGCTTAATTTGTAGACGGCCGCTTTCCAATTTTATGACATCCGGACGGCCTAACTAATTGGTTTATTTTCAATGCTCACCATGCAATTTACAAATTCCTGTCACCATGCATAGCATTTTTTTATGATATTCATACGACATGCGGTTATAAATTCCCGAAAATCACACTTATGAAATATCCATCACGCGCTGTCGCGTGGAGACATACGACCCCTCGAAGTACATGTATTCACAGCTAAGTTCGCTATCAATTCCACAATATAACTCATCAAAATATAATCTACGTTGTATCATTACACGGTAACCGCTTTGGAGGGCCTCCCGATGTTGTATAAAAATATAATATGTTACAGCGGCGGTATCAAAAATGTTATAACATGGCATTAATAATAAATAATAATAAATATTGTCGGACAAATTACACAGCGCCATCTAGCCCCAAAGTAAGCGAAGCTTGTGTTATGGGTACTAGACAACTGATAAACATACGTAAATACATTTTTTTTTGTAAATACATACTTATTATACACAGAAAAACCCAGACCAAGACAAACAGACATGTTCATGCACACAAATGTTTGTACTGTGTGGGAATCGAACCCACGAGCGTTGGTGTCAAAGTAGCGTAACAACAACGCATTTCGCCACTGCGCCACCGAGCTCGTCAAATACCTAATGCATTTATTATGTTCATAAATAGTATTCTATTAGTTCACGCATAATTAATCAAATAATCACTCTTATTTCAGATGGTACCAGAGCTGATGACAAACAATGACTCATTCCCATCTTATAACCTAGCCATCCAACCCAGGTTGGATATTGGGAATATTATGTGCCATCTTCCAACCTTCCTCAGGTTGGTTAATGGGAATATAATAAACGAAATCAATGTATCTGAATTATTTTCGTTTCCATCTTCCAACTTACACCTATGTACAGTGGGCGGAAAAAGTGCATTAATGAATTGGATAGATTTTCGGTTAAATGATTAAATATCGTCTAAGAATATGAGAATTATTACAAACCGAATACGGTTGATAAATTTGTTCATTGAAAGCTATTAACTAAGTAATAATGTAAAACAAGATGTAACGGAGTTGTTATTCTTTAATTATATTTCTTTAATTATTTCTCGATAACATTTACCATCTCAACACAAAATTTACCAAAAGTTCGCGAGGGTATTCTTGAAAACATTGTACGTAATACTAATCGTTGCAGTGAATAGGAGGAGCCATCAACTTCACCTTATTATCTGTAACGAACCGATATTTTTAAATTTTCGTAAATCGAATTGATAATGTGAAATTCTAATAAATTACTTTGAGCACCTTTTACTTGAAACTTCTGAAACACCTTCATGACTTCCTCCCACAATAGTCGAAATTTGAGTAGCTGATTGATTTGAGTGTGAATTTGAAACATCTCTCTCGAAAATTCCGTAGGCATAGGCAGAAATTTGATACTGCTAATTAAAAATAAATTCCTGACTTTGCACCCATTTCATATGTAATGCATTAGCTTTGAAAGGATGTATATAATGCTATCAAATTTTTATTACCATTAGCGTTTCCTTATCGAGGACTAATAATTTCTAACTTTGCTGCTCCATTTTAAATACTCGAAATTCTTCGATATCAAACAATATGGCCATATTTTGAAAGTTAATGCTTCCGACACATTTGTTATGTTTGTATCTAGTAAACTATCTAGTAAACAGAATGGTTTTTATATTTTCAGGAACACTGTTCCTATATGAAATCTATATGTTTTACTGTGTGTGTCTGTGTGTATACCTGTGTGTGCGTGCGTCTGTCGCTTTTTTCGAATATTCGAATTTTGACTTCAGATTCGGATTCAGTATAAAAAAGTAGAATAGGGATGTTTAGGAACACCGTTCCTATCTCTTAAGGAACATGGTCAAAAAGACCGACAAATTAAAATAATAACAATAATTGTTATATAATTGACGAGCCAGGTGTTCCTGTGGCAATGCAAGCTTGCGCATTCTTAACGGGTTTATGATAGATGATACCAATAGGTGGCCCCCGTTTAATAGCACTTCACCTCTACCTCTATTCAAATAAATGAATTTATTAGTCAAACTTGTGCTATTCCTGCAGGTAGGTCCAGGTTCACTTGTGCTACTCGTATTACTGCAGCTAGGTCCAGGTTCATCAATTTGAAATAACATTATTAAATTTTCATTGATTTTTAATGAGAACCAGAAAATGCAATAATTACATATTGATTAACAATGACACTGCATACTGTTGTCCATAAGTAATATGAAAGTGTATTCAGCCAGTTACTTATGATTCTATCGCATATGTTTCAACGAGCCACTTAACATGTAAAATCCTGACTAGATTTATGTTGTTTGTATTGTACCTTTTGGATTTTAGGTGTGACTGTACCTCATAATTGACAGGTTGGACAATGGGAGCAAAAAAATTTCAGATATTACATTTCCATCGTCCAACCTGGTTGAAAGATGGCACTTAATACTCCCAATATCCAACTTGGGTTGGATGACTATGTTGGAAGTTGAGAATGAGTCCAAACAATTAATATTACAATGAAAAATTAAATTTGCTTATTAAAAGTTATGCTAGAATAGCTTACTCGTCCATATTTCATTCGATCCCTCGATTCGTTGTCAAGCTGCCTTTGAATATCGTCTGCGTCATCCAGAAGAGTGTTCGCTCGAGAGGTAGTCTGGTCTTGGAAATCCCCTAAGTGGAAAATAACATGGTATAAAATCTTATCTTTACTACCAACCAGTGCTCCACTTAGAGCCTCCAGAGAGGCTGGAAGCGTATGGAAAAGAAGGAATAACCTTTGACAGAACTTGCCTGTAATTACTAATGATATTCTTGACAATCAAGTATTTCGTGCATTACCACCATGTTTAGATTTAAAACCAGTGTAAGTTACAGCTATTGGTTAGGGAATGAGGTCAGTCAAAAACCTAGCGAGTGTTCAATAAAGGCCCTCAGAGCACAGAATGTTAATACCCGAGTAGAAATAATAGCGTTTCTGTCAATATTTAATTAGAAGCCCAATCGAGGAAGTACCTACTTCCTTGAAGAAGAAAGCAACCAAGTAAAAACTACCTAGATGACCACTGTATTTCTGTAATTGAGTAATGATATGAGTAAATAGCGGAAGTGGTAATGAGCGAGCAATCCTTATAATAAAAAGCATTTATAGGCTACAGCATCCGTTTAACGGGCGGATTAGTGGCAAAGTGAATGTCAGGAGTCCTATGAACCGGCGAGCGTGTATGAAGAGAGAGATGAATGTTATAGAAGCAAGTAAGTAAGTGTGTAAGAATAAAGTTTGAAGATATACAGATGTCTACAAACACCGATATGGATATACCGTTGCACACTGTTTTCTGTAGTACCTAACTTATATGTTTTGTTATACAATAAAGGATATATATATATATATATATATATGTTTAACTTTGCGTTTCGTTTTTATATTATTTATCTCCAAGCTTTGAATTTGCTCGGTGAACTTCATTTTGGAATGTGTAAAATATCTTGCATCTCTTTATACACTATTACCATACCCATGATCACGTATGACCAAAACACATATGTATAATATTAGTTTGCAACTCTATAAAAGTCAGTATAATATAAGGAAAGTGGATAAAATTAAAAATAAAACAGGTAAATTTTACTTCAATATTTATTGTTACGTCACAGAATTCCAATACGTACAGTAAGTCTATAGCATGCAAAATATTAAAAATGGCAATACATCGTAAAATAATCAGGAACAAAGTTCACAATCAATGATTTCTCTTTCGTTACATATACAATTTAAGTCCTCAGTAAGTTATTAATTAGTAGTGCGATCCGTGTTTTTATTTTTAGTTTGCCTAAAATATCTATTCGCCAGTCTTCTCGTCATACAAAATATCAATTAGTTTTTTGTCGTACCGGACGCGAGAGGCTGATGCTTCATCACTGTAGCTGCCGAACAACTCACGAGCAGTGACAGGTGGAGGTCGTGACACTGGGCTAATCTTCCAGCGTTTTGATGATGATGCCTTTGGTTTATGGATGGAGCCACGGCGGGGTGGCTATGTGCGCGCACCGGGCTCTTCGCACGCTTGTTGGGTCTTTGATGAGATGACGACGCACGGTTTCCCCTCTGGACTCCAACGACGGACTCGTTGTCTGCGAGTGCTGTATTTTTTTAATTTGAGTAACAAATTAGTTTTTTAAGTATTCCAGTACACGATCGTGTTGTTTATTGGCTCTTTCTCCTTTATAGGCAATTTGTCGTCACATCAAAATTAACCTTCGTTTTATAACCAACGCCGAAGTTATCTTTATTTCTATTTTAATAACTCTATTCGGATGAAAATATTAAAAATAGATATTAAATTTCCGTAACTGACTTATGTTATTGCTTTCGAAAATTTGGAATATTGTAAATTCGACGCCATGAAGAAAAATCTGCTAAGATTAAGTATGTAGACGTACAGACAGCAGAAGTGTATATTTGTTCTTTAGACTTGATGCCCTCAAAATGAAACCAAATTTTTTTAGTTATAAAAATGTATGTATGTATATATTCACACCATATGCCTTGCGGGGTAGGCAGTGGGAATAGAGTGCCATAAGACGCGGTCCTTACATACCTCGCTCCCTTCTTTAACATTCACAGCTCTTTCTATGCACACTCACCGGTTCCTAGGGTACGTGACTTCACCTTATGACAAAACTGAGTTCACACAGTTAATTTATGATAAACTTACCAGTAAACTCAGCTCCACCATAAATGATATATAGATAGTAGTTGACGGACTACTTCGCGTCTTGTCTTTACTGATATTTTCAAAGTATTATTTTGTAATGTTGTGGCGGAAAGCGACTGACATTGAAACAATTTTTGTTTAATAAAAGTTTATATAAGTGTCCTAAAAGAATTAATACTACAAAATATTATTTTCGTCCTTTACAGATGCATTCAAGTACATCAGCGAAATACAAATTCATCAAAACTTTGAAATGGTTTCCTGATTAAAATGTCCGGAATTTTGGAAGTGCAAGAACTTGTACGTGAAACTTGCAAACACAAGACAAAGACACAAAGGACTCTAGAAACGAAATTTAATTTCCGAAATGAACCGCTCAAATTTACAAAATTTATTTAACTTAATTGATTTCATTAAAACGTCTACGTCTATATAGTACATACTTATAATTATGTCACTCTTTTGACCTTTCAATATCATTATGCATTAACATGTTGTAATGGGAAACATCTGTTAGAAGTATAGTTGTTAAAATTTATGTATTATGTTAGCTTGTGTATAATAGAGCTATTAGAGTAGGTATGTATGTAAAGCCGTAGGCTTTACTGCGTGAGGATTCTATCATCGATATAATAAGTAAAGATACTTGAATTATAATGTTCTATTGTAAGCTTTAAAGTTTTAATGAAAGAGAAGTGGAAAAAATAATTCTGAGTAAGGAAAAGATTTTGAAGCGAATATCAAACTCACTAGAAGGGAGATAAAAGCTTTTAATTCGTTGGCGTCCAGAAATATAAATAAAGTCTAAACCTAAGATTCTAATACAGGATGTGTTAGTGTAGTAATTATTTTTGAGATATGATGATTTTGAGCGAATCTGTGGCAGACTCAGAAGTGCCACTGTCTGATGAAGATGCCATGGATGATTCAACCGCAATTGATATGGTCTCAATTAACATTATGAAGTTACGAGTTGCTGACGCCTACGTCCAAAGTAATTTCTGGTACTTTATGCAGATTAATAGAAGTGTCTCAACAGAATAGATAGTCTAAGATACGTAATAGATGGCGACGTGTACCGTGTCAAGTAACCAAACGAAATGTGTTTATTATGAAAGAAGATTTGTTAACGAATGTAACATAGATGAGTTGCCTAATGAAATCTGTTCCCAGGTTATGTTTAATTAAAAATTAAATTGAATACAGGTCATCCACCAAATAAATAATAAATCAAAATACTGTTTATTTTTTCCCCGATAAGATTACTTGCAAAAACCATTCAAGAGTCAGGGTTGTAAGGTTTTGAAATTTAAAAGTTAAAGCGTATGAATTTGTGCGAAAGGGATAGTGTATTCTTCCAGCTCAGTGCGATAGTGACACAGCAGCAGCTACTCTCGCTACGCCAGTTGTTTGAAATTGTGCGAGAGAGAGAGTCTATGCGCACTATTAAAATATCATAGAGAAGGACGCCGCACATCAACTAGGTCCACCTCTTGTAATATATGACAAAGAAAAAAAAATATGCTTTACATATTGTGATCTGTTATTTATTTAGTTACGCGATCGGTGACGGAATTATTTTAGATTTAGCTATTTAAACCTAGCAACCGGAAATCCTTGAAGTGAAGAAAGTAAGTCTATGTTAACATATTCAATAAGCTTCTTACTTTCGATTAGTGTTAAATTTTGTTGGTTACTGGATCGGTGAAGATATAGAAAAAAAAAAATTTGAAATGTAACATAACCTTGATCGGTGCAGGTCGACATCTAATGCCGATCCTGTACTAAGACATGTGCAGTCATTGTGCCCTTGTAGAGACAAGGAACCAGGGACGTACTGCGCCAGCGAAAGGGCAGTTCATCGGTTTGATTAGTTTAGTTGCAGAATGTATGGAGAAATAATAAAGCTAAAGATAAGAAATGCTAGATGATGATGATGAGAATGACAAGATAAAAGAAGAGAAAGAGAGAGTGAGAATGACGGTGGAAGTTAAAATTTGAAAGTTATCTGTGGCAAGCATAGGAAACTATACGAAATGGATGGGGTTACATGGATTAAGTCTTCTTACATCACTATATATAAATAGTAAAGCATCAGGCTTTTGACCTGAAAGCTTGCTGCAGTTTCGAGAACTTGACAGATTTGTGTGAAAGGATCTCTGGGACATATTTTGTCAGAATATGGGATTAACATTATCTTCTCTGTGCTGCGCAGTCAACGTATGAGGCTGGTACAATAATTGTGAGGATACACAACATAATACTATACAGTTTAGTATAGGATAGTACTCGTAGTTTGTCGGCCTGTTATGGCATCAAAATGGGCATCAGACGGGGTTGAGGGTTATCAGTTCTCCTGTCAATTCTGTATTGTGATAATTACACACTAGTGGCAAATTGTTTGCTTTATGCAGACGATGATTTGTTATTAGCAGAAACAGCATCTGTACTGCAAGCTCTAGTCACAAATTAACTGATTAGCTAGTTATAGAATCAATTACTTGCTACGAGAAATTTCGTAAAGGCGAATACGGTTTTAGGGGATTCGGCAAATATTTGATAGGAACGTAGATCTTTGAAGTTAAATATTGCATCAGTGGACGTAAACATCGTTAATGTGTTTGCTTATTTAACGTTCCAACAGCTCGAATGCGAGATAATCACCTATAATAATAAGGCTATAAATCTTTTCTACAGGGAATAACGGTCGAGATCGAATCAAACACAGCTAAGAGGTAAAACACTCTACCGCCTTTAAGGTTCTGCACTTTAAAAGATAAAAGCAGTAGCCATGTTGAATCATAGTTTGGTTCATCTGTCGTACGTCAAGTATTCTGAAATTAATGTTGCTTTTTTTCGGGATGGTTAAAGATCAAGCTAATCAATATACTAATAGAGCAGTAACAAAATTATACCACTTTTATACCACTAAAGAGGCAAATAAGCATACGGCCTATCTAATAGTGAGTAGTTGCCTACGGACACTTGCAGCATCTGGGGAGTCACTTGTCCTTTGCTGAGCCTAAGTGGGGATGTATCTGGGAAAACCATTCCCAACCTAACGGTTCTCGGAGGAATGCTCCCCGAAACCGCATAGTATCCATGCGATAACTATGGTTACAGTGTTTGATAACGAATCCCCTGCAGATGGCGAGCATATCATAATAAATTTATGAATTGAGCAATTTTTAGCATGTGCTAGCGCTTTTTTAACTACATTATAAGTTATGTACTTAAATTTGATTGAAAATTCTAGTAAAAATTCTTAGAAATCGAATCAAAATTCAAACTCTTGTAGTATAAAATTTTAGATCTACTGCACAAGATACCTAGCAGTTCAAGCCCTTTAAGATATGGCATAAAACGAACGAACATTTGTATTGAAAACAGTATGGGGGAGGGTCGTAGACTTGTAACGTTAGGGATGAAGCTATGACGTCACTTTCTTTTATCGTGTTTTACCTATTAACATGACAGCGTTCTTATACCTATTCGGTTAGATAAATTGGGATGCAAATGGCTAATAGCAGACTCTGTTAAATAGTCTTTTGTAAATAGAAGGTCAAATTTAAGAGAGGTATGGCTATCAAAGCAAGAAAACTAGTAAAATAACAACCCTTTGGAAGGCTGTTGTATTCGTGCGTATGAGTGAGGTCACCAAGAAGCTCCTAAGGAGTTGATGTGTGAGCAGCACAGGCGGTATGGCGCGAGTGATATTACGTATCGCAAGCGTTCATAGGCTTCGGTGACTGCATTACATTAGGTGGGCCGTATGCTTGTATATCTCCCGACGTTGTATAAAAAAAAAATTTAATGGTTATAATAACAAACCAACCAACAAAATAACAACCCAACAGAGGAAGTACGCTTTTCATTACAGAAGATCGCAGACAAGTAAAAGCTACCTAGAGGTTTGTTGTATTCCTGCGAGTAAGTAAGGTCACCAAGAGACTTATGATAAATAACTAAGTTAGCACCTGCGGTGATCATGGCATTACAATAGGGAATATACATGACAAAAAAAAACTTCCTAATTTTAATCATTGTCATATTTTGAACATGTTTTACTACGACAGCTTCAATGTGAATGCCTGAATTGCAAAAATAAAACTAATGTTTAGATGAAATCCATACATTTCTTCATAGTTTTCATAGGTTGTGACGTCATCTACCGCTGTCTCTTAGTATGAAGCTTTTCAGGTCACGTGATGAAATGCCACTTTCAAACAGCATTATCTCGCAAATTAATTATCGTAGAAAAAAATTACTTTGAGATATCTTCCTGTCTCGATCTCCTCTTTTAAATTCAGTCCTGAATTTTTTTATGCATATTCCCTATTGTGGGTTTAACGTGTAACGTTCATATGTATCGGCGATTACTTAATAACAACTGAACAATTGCTTACTCGCCTCCCAATTGTATATTTTTGCACAAAATAAGTTACAATTTATTAAGATTTCTTACCGTAAATAGTTGCGAAGACACAGAAGAGTATGATGAAGTATAAAAAGAAATTTAACGTCTCCGGACAGAGCACCATGCATCCAAAAAAGAAAATCTGTCTATAAAATCAAATTAAATTTCAATTATTGGAAATACTTTGATGAAACACATCTATTTACGAAATATCATTTGTATCAGAGTCAGTTCATTACTCATTATCAACTGAAATGTCATTTATATTTTTTTAATAAAAGGCTTTTATTCATTTCATACTATCATGGAAGCATAAAGTTAAATATACTTCCTCTATGGTAATCAATCATTACGAATACCATACCATAGAGGATTTAGGGGTAGGAAGTATAGAAGGATCTTTCTTCACATTTCAGTCCTATGGTCAAAATCCGACTGTAGCCAATATTCAAAATTTGAGGACAATATATGTGAATTTGCCTGCTTCCATTTTTTATTAATAACATTACAGCTACATATATAGCTACTCGTACTAAACCAAGACTGAAAAATTGTCAACCAGAGGAGTTAAAGGTACTGTTAAGTTTTTGCTTTTTATATATAAATAGATAACTAGCGACCCGTTCCGTCTTCGCACGAGTGATCCGATCTCTACCAATCATCGCATTATCTGCTGAACATTTTTTTTAATTTTTTATACTACGTGGGGGGGGGGGGGGGGGCATACAAGCATTCGGCCCACCTGATGTAAAGCGGGTACCGTAGCCTATTAACACTTGCGATATATTAAGTATCGCTCGCGCGATGTCTCCTCTGCTGATTACACAGGAACGCCCGCCTGGGGAAGTGCCTCGGACTCACAGAAAATCGCAGCCAAATAACAACTCCCTAGAGGGTTGTTGTGTTCCTGCGTGTGAGTGAGGTCACCAGTAAGCCCCCAAGGAGTTTCGGTGTAAGCAGCAGAGGAGACATCGCGCGAGTAATACTTAATAAATCGCAAGCGTTAATAGGCTACAGTACCCGCTTTACATCAGGTGGGCCGTATGCTTGTATACCTCCCGACGTAGTATAAAAAAAAGAATAGTAGGCGGAGAGTACAGTAAGCCACCATTCTTGGTGCAGAAAACAGTCATCAAGTGTTTGGAATGAATACCAATCTCACCCGTGCATGATGCACTCTGGAAGACAACATACAAAGCTCTGGCGTGAGTTACGATATATGGTAGCAGCCCAACTGAGAAACTATCTCCATTTTTTTTAATAACGCCGGGAGGTATTCAAGCACACGGTCCACCTGATATAAAGTAGTAGTTATCATAGCCTATTGAACGTTGCTAATACATTAAGTATCAGTCGCGCGATGCCACCTCTACTGCTTACACAGCAACTCCTTAGGAGCTTACTGGTGAGCTTACTCACTGGCACACAACAACCCACCAAGGAGTTGTTATTAGACTACAGTTTTCTGTGAGGTGGTGGTGCTTTCCTAGACGGGCTACTTCGTGCCCTACCTCCCAAACCCTAATAACCTATAAAATATCTCCATTGCATAGTCGGAGGCCAACAGTAAGCTCATAAGAAGCAGCGGATGTGGCAACGTGCGAGCAATTTTTATATTGCAGGTGTTCGACTTCGATATTCACTGCATATTAGGTGGTCCGTATGCTTTTATATAAATAGTGCAAGCAATTTTTTCTGCGCCGTTTCCTAATCCATTATGATTGGCGGCGTCACTACCTAGCCTAAGCATTCGGCGAAGATACTGATTTTTAATGAAGCGACTGCCGTCAGATCTGGACAACCCAGGGGGGAAAACCAGACCTTTTTTAGGTTAGGTCAAACATTATTCGAAGTATAATTTCTTGCCCTGATAATTACAAATATGTACATAGTAAAGCCGAACGAATTTAGTGGTACATGCCAGGATTTGAAACGGGAACCAGTGGTTCTTTATTCACTGGTCTATTTACAGTCTAAGCACAATAAAATATTATCTCATAGGTATCCTACTCAGAATTACGTAACGTATTATACGTGAGTGGTATCAGGCAGGTGCCTAAACAAACTTACTTCCTACTCAAATTTACAGAGAGATGTTATCTGTTTGTTTGATTGTCTCTTTGTTGTTCATATGTCACGTAATATTTTAGAAACTTACTTGAATTTTATTTCATCAGACTGGGTGACAGACTCTTTGAAAAGTATAATTTTTCCTACAGAGAGGAGTAGAAACGAATTGCAGGTAAGAGGAAAAAAACAGATCTTATCGAGGAGTTTGAGGAAACAAATTTAATCAGATTAACAACTTTTACACATCTTAACTTTTATTTTCCTTTCAGATCATTTCGGAGTTCCATGAAAAATATTTTCATTTTAGATATTAATAGAATGTAAAAGGTTCCTTCAGGACAGTTGTGTTACGTCATGAAATTCTTACAAAAGATGGGGGAAACTGTAAGCTCTGTAGCTCTTCAATGAAAACATACAACGTTTTACGTACTTACTACTACGTGCGTACTACGTCTTAATAAAAGTGTTAATGTATGTAAATTACAAAACATAATCGGTGCGATGAGCTCAGTGGCTCAGACGTGAAAGACGCGACCTTGACACTGACGCTCGTGGGTTTGATTCCCACACAAGATAAACATTTGTGTGCATGAACATGGCTTTTTGTCTTGGTCTGGATGTTTTAAGGGCGCATCAAAGCCCGTCTGGGGAAGTACCTCCACCTCACAGAAAATCGCAGCCAAATAACAACTCCCTAGAGGGTTGTGTTCCTGCGTGTGAGTGACGTCACCAGTAAGCTCCTAAGAAGTTGCTGTGTAAGCAGCAGAGGAGGCATCGCGCGAGTGATGTACGTTACAAGCGTTAATAGGCTACGGTAACTGCTTAACATCAGGTGGACCATATGTTTGTATGCCTACCGATGTTGTATAAAAAATATATGATAGTAAATTAAAATATTCAGACACATTACACAGCGTCATCTAGTACCAACTTAAGGGACGCTTATGCTGTGGGTACTGGGCAACTAATTCAAAAATATATTTTTAACTATGCCATGCCAGGCCATGAATACTATAACATAGAAACTTTCTTTTTTTCAACTTTTTAATTATTTTGAACTTGAAACGCGTTTATTATGTTAAAAGGTCCTTTCGATTTCCCGCCGTTTTACATATCATTTTCGTGTTTATTATCAAATTACAATATGGAATGGGGTGTTAAACAAAATAGTATTGTAGTGATTGCCTTGCACAAAGTGGGTACTCGACGGGTCCAAGTCGGTCATATTCAAGACACTTCAAAAGCTTGGCATCAGCCGAATGTTTGTATATCGCACTATCGACAGATATGTCAACAATTTCTCTGATTAAGACCATAAAAAATCGAGGCAACCACGTGCTGTTAGAACTACAAAGACTGTTAATGCTGTTAAAAAACGATGCATAAGAGCCATATGCAAACTAAAACAAGCTGAAAGCTGTCAACAATATTTTAAAGACCTTAAAATCTTAACATTTCCGAGTTTGTTTATTTATGAAGTTGCAATTTTTGTAAAGAAGAACATAAATAAGTACAAAAAAATGAAGTTGTGAAGACATAATAGGAAATTTTGTGCGCCAACAAGTCGAACAACATTAAAGAATAAGAGTATACTATGTATGGCTCCAAAAATTTATAATAAGCTGCCTGACCATATTGTTATTTCTCCAGATATTGAAACATCTAAGAAAAGACTGACGAGTTTATTGATCGAAAAGGCATATTACAGTACTCAGGAGTTCCTTAATGATAAGCTCTGATACATTTATTCTAGCATTTTCATTATAATTTGTGTTTTCTTCTATTTTAATAATTTTCATTTTGATTAGATTCTATTTATTTGTATTGTTTAACAATATTTTGAATTTATAACAAATAAGTTTATGGAATCAATTAAGTGTTTACCGAATTGTTGCATACCTTTTAGTAGAATATGGCTGAAACTCTAGTACCTAAAAGATTATTCTTTTTTTACCACCATCTGTACCCATATTCGCAATAAATATATTTGTATTTGTATTTTGTATTTGTAAAGTCAGAATTCGCCGAAATCCCATTAGGAAATAAAGCATCTCATCGTGAGAAATGAAATTTCCCTATAGAACTCTGTCGCGTTTAATAAAACAAGACCTGAAGCTCGGCGCTTATCGTCGATATACAGGACATCCCCTGAATCAATCCCGACAGTTCAACAAAGTGGATCGATCAAAACGCCTTCTGTCTCAATACGCATGTGAAAGGCACAGAAATATCCTCTTCACTGATGAAAAAAATTTCACGATTGAAGAGCACAACAATTAAAACGACAAAGTGTACGCATACAAATCTAAAGAAACTGCCCAAGAGGTCGGAAAGGTACAACGTGGTCATCATCCTGCGTCTGTAATGGTTTGGCGGAAGGTGTCTTATCAAAGAGTCACAAAGCTTCATGTTTTGAAAAATGAGTGAAGACTTCAGTCAAAATGTATTAAGAGACTGTCTTAGATTGTGTTGCGAGCTCTCAGCAATACACTTTTTAAAAATGTACCGTGGACTTTCCAAGGTCTATGCACCTGGTCACAAGGCACGAACTACCCAAGCCAGGTTCGAAACCAACGTTCCGGGCTTTATAAGAGCCCTCGTCTAACCCAGATCTGAACCGCTTAGACTACAAATTATGGCAGTTGTAGAGGACATAACCTGTTTGAAACGACACGCCAACATTGTACCTCTTAAGAAATCACTGGAACAACAGTGGCTAAATTTCCCATGGAAACAGTGCATAAATCCATAGATTCGTGACCTGTGACTTTAATCTGTCTGATTAAATAAAAACATTTTATTTTTATTTTTGCTGAGATTTCCATAAATATGTACATATAAGTTTTATGAAGATTACATTAAGTAAGTACTTCATAAAAAAAAGTATATTCATTTGTAACAGAACTTATGGCCGGAATAGGTAAATACATACTCGATACAAAGAATACAAACAGATCAAGCCAAACAGACATATCCATGCACACAGGTTGCTTGTATCGCGTGGTAATCGAATACATCGCTAACGAATGTACAGCTCATATACAACATGTAGTCCAATAAACATAAGCCGGCACATAAGCCCTTTTGGAAGGAAGTTCACTAGGTACGACAAATAATCTCTTCTTTTACTGTAAGAACAACTGTCAAATATTTTAATTAGTATACAAAGTCACAAAATATTAATGGTACATATATGTATATCGCCCTTCGAAATGAATGCATGACTAGAGTTATGAATGTTAAAGAAGCGAGTGAGACGCTAAGGACCGACCATGTGGCGTACGGTTCTCTCTGCTGATCCCGCAAGGGATTTGGCGTGGAGATATGTATATCGTATTGATAGTATAGAAACCCTGAAAACAGAATGTAATGAAGACGTAACTTCATCTTTATTTGGGACCAATCGAGAGCTTGGCGGTTTGTTTATTGCACTTTTCGTCAGGGTACTCCATCAGGTAGATCCAGGGTTTCTCATTTGATTTTCCTGTTTATTTCCCCGTAACCGCCTTTATTAAGGTTAATGTATGCATCTGAGTGATGTAAACAGCGCGAATAGAAGGATAATGTTGTATTGACTTAAAAGGTTTTTGGAAAAGTTTAGAACGCCTTGAGCATTGTGTGTTCGTTACGGCATTTATGACTAAGAAATGTTTTTGTTAAATATTAATATAAAAATGAATACAAGTACGTTTGTTAAATGTTTACTTCGGTTGTTGCTTCTATATTAGGAGTTAGGTTTTTAGTTTTATATATGAAATTGTGAATTTGTACAGAAACATTAAAACCAGTTTTTTTTTCTAAGATGTAATATACGCCTTCACTGCAGTCCGGAGGCGCTCCTGGGTTTTATGCCATTCTACTTTTTTATACCACTAAGGTGGCAATCAAGCGTGTTAATAAGAAATAGGATTGAGCACTATCAGTAAAAGTTATGCGTAAATGTCAGATTTCCTACTTGACTGTACATTTTCTTGAGTATCACCTGTGACCTATAGAAATACGAGGATCGACAAAATTTATGATCAGGCTCCTGAGACCCTTTTCTCGTTCGTAGGCGTGAAAGTTGTTATCATCATTAACAGTTTCTATATGAAAAGGTGTTTGGAGAATATAATAGAGAGTGTGGAAGGTATTAACTTATATAATTTCAAGTATTGTAGTATACTTGTTTAATGATAATAAGTTGTTAATGTCATTAATCAGTTTTACGGGGAACAGTGATTGTACAGTGTACTATACAGACGGTATAGGGACCGTAACTTTAAGGAGAGACTTTGCCTTTTTTAAATATTTTACTAATTGCCGGACAATATTGCCGGACAAGTTACACAGCGCCACCTGGCCCCAAAGTAAGCGAATCTTGTGTTATGGGTACTAGACAACGGATAAACATAAGTAAATACATTTTTTTTTGTAAATATATACATATTAAATAGAAAATAACCAGACCAACACAAACAGACATGTTCATGCACACAAATGTTTGTACTGTGTGGGAATCAAACCCACGAGCGTTGGTGTCAAAGTAGCGTAACAGCTCGTTTTACTACTGCGCCACCGAGCTCGCCAATTGTACTACGGATTGTGTTTCGAGTAGTTTTTCGATATGATACCTGCGGATTCCTTCTACAACCGTACCGCTCGCTGTCAGCAGGGTATTTAACTACTCACACTGAAACCAAGATATCACATACTGAAACCACGTAGTGCACTGTGTGGTTCCAGGGAGATTTTCAGAAAACAGACCTGTGGAATGGTCGCCGAGGCCGAGTTTTTCCCCAGAGATTGTAGCATGAGGTTTTTGAGTAACACCGTGAAAAGGTTTATCGGGATCGGTGAAGGCTTACCATCAGAAAGACCATATAATTGTTTTGCATATTAGTTGTATAAAACAAAACTTAGGTATAAGTACATAGAGTGGGCATGGGATCTAGTTGTTTTGGTTATAGAAAAGATAATAATTATTACTTAAATATATAGGTATATTATTAAATATTAATTATGTCGAATAGGTATTCATTCATGCGTGGTGATATGATTCTAACCCCAAAAGAAAATTAATGTTACCTACGCATTACACCAGCGGCGAATCCCTCCAGAGAATATCAATGTATACATTTCTGAACAGCTCTCGGCAAGCATTGATACTACCCTTGATAAATTAGAATTAACTAGTGTAAATATAATTAAACTAAATATTATTATTGAAAATATAATTAAATGAAAAGAAAGAAAACAATAGGCGAATAGGATTTTTAAGGTGAATTCATTCATTGTTTACTGTTTAATATATTAATTGTTTAATATATTAATTGTTCAATATATTAATTGCTGAATATTACTAGTTTCTTAACTTCAATCATACATTTAAAAGAAATACTTATTAAAAAGTTTGTTAATTAGATAAGTTATAATTGAAAATTAAAACACCCTTATTTTATTTCAAATATGGTTGAAAAATAATAGAATTTGGCTAATAATAATAATAAGGAATTTCAATTGGTCAAGCTCCGATTCAAGTTAATAAAACAATAATGAAAATATGACTTCATGGTTAGGACAAAATTGATATCCATGGACTTATATATTAATGGAAAAATATATAAAAGCTGGGACTGAGGGAGATAGTGGCGCATCAAAGCAGCCCTCGAAAGTAGTTTTCCAATATCGACTAATGCGTTTATACTCCGGTGTTGCATAAGAGATTGGTAATAAGCATTTTCAATTCAAAAAGAAATTATTATTCTGGTTGTATATGCTCAGGAGGTCTAATCCTCACCTCCCTCCCGTTTAACGGTATGTGACTATGACACATGAGCAGAGATGTGTTCAAGGACATGCCATCCCGATGTGTGTAATCTCGAATCATACATAATATTATTTCGCGCTGTCAAAATTGAAAGCAGATTCGCTGGAGTAAACAAATCAAAAAGGTCTTTAATCACAAGAAAATAATATTATTACGGATTCTGTAATTTATATTACAGCTTTAGTGTAATTAATTTTGAAAACTGTAGTCCTATAATGGAATATAAAGGAGCACTCATGCTCATACTGAACATAGAGAAGATAATCACATTGTAATTAATATTATATATAGAAGCGATGGAAGATTCACCGGTGATGTGGAGAGACAAGTGAGTGCAGAGAATAGCGTGAATGGAGCGTTTAGTGGAGACAATACGGTATTTTTTACTTAAAATTTTTTGAATATCCCAAATTCCTAGTCTCCCTTCTCTAAATAACCCTCCATGTGTTCATCCAGCATTTTTTTAAATATCCATAAGAATTGGATGAAACGGCGGACTCGGGGGTTTTTGGGGTCGCTGATTACGATCCCGACTTCAGAATTCAAAAATACTCAACCCTGAAAAGCCTGCGAGTTGACATTTTCAGGCCTATTCGGCAGTATCAGTCAAATGTTTTCTCAATTTTTATTTATTGGGGGGGGGGGGGGGATAGTTTTGGACAAAAATAACTTGGGATCCTTTTGTCAACATATTTTTCCCGATCGAATGAATCCAGTTTCAGCCTGATCGGTTGCTCTTCAAAAAAAATTAATAATTGACCTATTTTTATACCATATTGACTGCACTAGTTGGGTAAACTTCTAGGCAGCCGAAATCTATGCCAGAAGAAGACACAGCTCGCTGTACACAACGCGGTACTACTAGTAGCGGCACGCTATGATGGCCGTTTTGACGTTTGTCCACTCATGAAGTTTCGTATTAATTAATAATTACAATTGAAGGAGCAAATTGCTGTTCTTTATTGTCAATAGTGACGTGCAGTTAGCCATAAAATATATCGAATGTATAATTTTAGAACACAAAATTATTATTTATTACATTGATTTCTAAACTATATATATTAGGGTCCCGCGAACATTTATTTTTTATTTTTATAAGATTATAATTATTGGTGTATTTATTTACCACACAACTGGGCATTTGTTTTTCGAAATTCAAAATTTAAAAAATGAAATCTAATACGATCGTCACGTAGGGTCGCTGGCCAGCACAATTACTTCCTCCGGCTACTCGTGTCAATGCTCAACACAAAACAAAGGAGTTTCGATTTGACGTTTTTTTGTCTCTTTTTGTATTCATTTCTTTCTTGTGTGCATATTTTATTTATTTTTATTTTATAAACCTTTTTAATCAGGTACTACTTACAATAAAAACCTATAGATTTGATTATATTTTTTTCGAGAATAAATTGACATTTCACATCACTATTGTAATATGTCAAAACGGCCATCATAGCGAGCCGCTACAAAACTTATGGAAGTGAAAGCTGGGTATGGCAGAGAGAGCATGAAAGTAGAATAAATACGGTCGAGATGCGAGCACTGCGCAAAATTTGTGGCATAACGCTTGCTCACCGCGTCCGTAATGCTGACGTTAGAAAGAGAGTTGGTCTGAAAGAAAGTGTCGGTGTTAAGTTAAGAAAAGGCATGCTCCGTTGGTTCGGACATGTAGAAAGTATGCAGGATGAAAGAATGCCGAGACAGATATACAATGCGAAAGTGGAAGGATGTAGGAACCGAGGAAGACCAAGACTAACCTTTCTTTTTTTTTTTTTTATTGACGCGGGGAAAAATGCGTTACGCACATCACCGGTGCCTGGGTGGCCTCCGGTGGTAGTGTGGGACTCCCCGTCGGCTGTCCGACGGTATACCCACTAAACGACCCCGCGAAATGCCATCAGCCGCGTTGGTGTGGTGCCCCGGATCTGTCAGCAACAGGGCACCACTGCGACTGGCCAGCCCAAAAGGGGCCGGACTTCTTCTCTCTAGGGGCCGTCCCGGCAAATTGGGACAGCCCCTCCGGCGGCGGGACCATTATGGGGCCAGGTTCCCATCCTGACCCCTAGTCCCACAGGTTAGGGAGGCGGCAGTAGGTGTGCGTAGCGCCTACGCCGCACTCCCGTCCGCCGTCTCCGGAGCGGGACAGCCAAGGGATCATCCTCCCTGTCCCGCTCCGCGACCTCCTTCTGGGACATGACCGTCTCACAGAAGGAGGCCATCGCCTGCCAGGCACTGTCACTCCCGAGCATGGAGCGGACCACGCTCGGGAGCGAGAGGTCCGCGCTTCCTAGCGCGGACACCAGATCATGGCGCTGCCGAGACCATCTGGGACACTGCTCCAACGTGTGTTGAGCACTGTCCTCCGCATCATCTCCACATGCCCTCGTTGGTGATACCGGCCCACATCCAAAGACGTGGGGCGCTCGCCGAGACTCCTCCTTTCAGCAACGATGCTGTACACCTCGGCGAGCACCTCCGCCACCAACTCCCAGGGCGGGTCGCCAGCGAGTGCGGTCGCGGCCGTCCAAGCCACCGTACGGTACCCCCTTATTGCCCTCTGCGCTATGACCCGCTGCGCTCTGCGCAGTTGAGCCCTGTTCCGAGCGCAGAGGGCGTCCGCCCATATGGGGGCACCGTACGTGGCCATTCTCCGGCAGATGCCGGAGTACAGCCGCCTGCACGCGGCGCTGGGCCCGCCCAAATTGGGCAGGAGGCGACCCAGCGCCGCCGCAGCTCTGATGACCTTCGGTCACAACCGCTCGAAGTGGGGGCCGAAGGTCCATCGTCCGTCAAGGGTGAGGCCCAGGTAGCTCATCTGGGCACTCACCCTTATCCTCTCTCCTCCTATTTGGAGGTGTGCTCCGGGGGGAGGGCCCCGTCTGCCGGTCCCACGGAAGAGGAGGACCTCGGTCTTGTCCAAACGGACCCGAAGCCCAAACCTCTCTATACGGCTGACCACCAGTCCTACTCCGACTTCGGCCAGCTTCGCCGCCTCCACAAAGGTCTTACCCCGGGACGTGACAAGGATGTCTTCTGCATAGCAGATGACACTCATCCCGGGGAGGAGACGGCCCCGCAGGACCCAGTCGTATGCGAGGTCCCATAGAATGGGGCCCAGAACGGACCCCTGCGGGACCCCGCACCCGACAGACCTGCTGACCATACGGCCCCTCGCATCCTCGAAGCACACCTCCCTGTCCTCCAAGTATGCCTTCAACAGTCTCCCCAAGTACGGAGGCACCTCAAAGTACTTGAGGGCCTCCAGTATGGTACTGTGGGGGAGGCTGTTGAAGGCATTGGCGATGTCAAGCGACACCGCCACCACCACCTTACCCTCGCGCTCCGCATCCTCCGTCACCGACCTTAGGCGCCTAATGGCGTCGACGGTCGACCGTCTGGCCCGGAACCCGAACTGGGCATCCGATAGGCCCGGAACCCGAACTGGGCATCCGATAGGCCCGGTCCCGGGCCATCCTCCAAATGCTGAGCGAGGCGGGAAGCGACAACCCTTTCTAAGGCTTTCCCCGCCTCGTTCAGAAGAACGACCGGTCGAACCGCCGACCCCGAGTCCGGGGGCCGGTCTCCCTTCAACAGAAGGCAGAGCCGGCCCACCCTGAAGGGTCCCGGGCAGCCCCCCGACCGCAAGCAGCAGTCGAGGAGCTCCCGGAACTTGTCTCCGAGGTGCACGAGAGCCAACGCAAGCACCTTCCCGTGCACCCCGTCCGGACCCGGCGCCCTCTTCTTACCTCGGAGGCGGTCCACGACCGCCTCCATCTCCTGGTCGGTGACGGGCGGCGGAGCGCCCTCCTCCTCTCCTCTAGAGTCCGACGATCGGGCCATTCGGGGGAGCGGACCCCTGTGGGGTGTCGGGGAAGAGTTCCCCGACCCTCTCCAACAGGGCTGGCTGGAGGGTCTCCGTCAGTGGGGCCAACTGAGCGCGGATCTTGTTCCGCGCTCCTCTGTACGGTCGGCCCCACGGGTCCCTGTCTAGGCCCTCCAGCAGCTCCTGACACGCTCCCTCCTTGGCACTACTTATGGCCATCTGCAAGGCCCTCTTCTTCTCCACGTAGATGCCGTGCAGATGGCCATCTCGTCCTTCGTCCCAGGGGCGGCGACGCCTGCTCCGGGTGTACGCTCTCCGCGCCCCGTTGCAGGCGTCCCGGAGGTCGGCTATCTCCGACGGAGGTCGACCACCAGTAGACCGCCCGCCTTGGAGGCGGACGCCCAACACTGGGCATGGTCGCCCTGCACACCGCCGTGAAGGCGTCGCAGAGACGGCCAGCCCCTTGCTCCACCCCCAAATCTTCCATCGGCGGGAGGCCCCAGCGGCCGACTATGGCCGCCTCCTCTGCCAGTTCCCGGTCGAGCTTGGTGAGTGCCCAACGCGGGAACCGGCTCCGCCACCGGGACGAAATCGCCGAACTCCCGGGGGCTCGAGACACCCCGAACCTGATGTACCTATGGTCCGAGAGTGTCTCTACCCCCGTTTCTACCCTCCAATCCTCCACTCGGCGTGTGGTGGACGCGGTGGTGAAGGACAGATCCACCACCGACCCTCCGTTCCACCGCACGCACGTGTGGACTGTCCCCCTATTCAAGAGGGACAGTCCCGCGGCCAGCGCCCACTCCTCCACCTTCCGCCCTTTGGCTCCCTTGGCCGGGTTCCCCCACGCCGTGGACTTGGCGTTAAAGTCCCCGGCCACGACAACCTGGGAAGACCAAGACCAAGACCTTCTGATAAAACAAGACCAAATTGGTCGTGTTTTATCAGAAGGTGATGTCAGGAGCCCTAGTAACCGGCGAGCGTCCATGTTAAAAGCTTTGAATGTTAGAGAAGCGAGTGAAGTGTTTTAGGACCGCGTCCTATGGCGCTCGGTTCGGTCGGCTAGGTGAAATTTATATTGTCAGTTATTATGTCGTATATTACACTACCATATAAATATTAGACATTTTAATTTTCGGAATTTTGTACTTTCGGTCAATTAAACATTCGTCGTTATAATATTGGGCCTTCCGTTCCATAGATCATAATATGAAATTCGGTATTATGAACTTCGACATTAATACGTACCCAAAAAATCTGTGAATGTGTTCCGGGACGACTCCTGGTGGGGTCATACTACTTAATTCGTGTTTGCAGCTTTATATACATACTAGCTGCTGCCCGCGGCGTGGAGTCAAATAACGTAGCCTATGAGTTAATCCAGATCATAATCTATTTACGTGCCAAATTTCATTCAAATCTGTTCAGCCGTTTAAGCGTGAAAGAGAAACAAACATCCATACATACAAACTTTCGCATTTATAATATTAATATAGTAGTATTTGTAATATATCACTTGCTCGGCGATGAAGGAAAACATGGTAAGAAAACCTGTGCGTGCCAGAAATTATATTACGAAATACGTGTGGCCTGACCTACGAAAGGTCTGGTTCTCTCTTGTAGTTGCAGAAGTCTGTAGGCAGTCGCTGCAAAAATCAGTATCTTCGTCAAATTCTTAGGCTTAAGTAGCCGACCCCGTCACACGGGTGTGTGAAAAAAATGTTAATTGAATGTATTTCATACACGCATGTGACGGATGGAGACGATATTCTATTCCATAAAATAAAACAACATATAATTAAATTATTGATTTTCAGTCAATATAATTTTTTTTTATACCACTAAGGTGGAATCAAGCATACGGCCAGCCTGATGGTAAAGAGTCACCGTAGCCTATGGACATTTGCAACACCAGGGGTGTCACTGATGCGTTGCCGACCCTCTAAAAACCTCTTCGCGCATTTCTTGAAGAACTCCATGCTGTAGTCCCCTGGAAAAACCGCGGCTGGGAGCTCATTCCACAGCTTGAGAGTTCTCGGAAGAAAACTTCTCTGGAACCTTACAGTACGCGACTATTGCGGTTCCAGTGTGTGAGGGTGAACTCCCCGCCGTCGGCGAGCGGTGCGGTTATAAAAAGTAGCTGTCGGCATCATTTCGAACAACTCTTCAGAACATAACCCGTTGTACAATTGGTAGAACACACAAAGGGAGGCAAAATCTCGCCTTAAACTTAAGGGTTCAATAATAACAATATACCATAACTGACGAAGTGACAGCGTTAAGATTTTTTTTTTATACAACGTCGAGAGGTATCTAAGCATACGGCTCACCTGATGTAAAGCTGTTACCGTAGCCTATGAACGCTTGCAATATGTTGAGTATCATTCGCGCGATGACACTTCTGCTGCTAACACAGCAACTCCTTAGGAGCTTACTGGTGTACCTCACTCACACGCAGGAACACAACAGGAGGGTTCCAAAGAGTTGTTATTTGTCTGCGGTTTCCTGTGAGGTGGAGGTACTTCCCCAGACGGTCTCCTTTAATGTACCCTAAACTGCAAACACCCAGACTAAGACAAACAGACATGTTCATGGACAGTGTATCTGGATATCTAGGAATCGACGAGCGTGCACTAAAAGAGCTATGAATGTTAAGGAAGCGAGTGACGTGCGTAAGTACCACAAGTCCACGAGGACACGTGGTGCACGGTTCTCCCTGTCTACTCAGCAAGGGACTTGAAGTGACAATATAGATAGTAAACAAAAGAATTCTGCAGACATTTTGGTTTGGCAAACATTAAATATAGTTACGCTTGTTATGACATTGGGTTAAACATACATTCTACCCAACCCTACATTAATTATTTAAATCTTTATGTTTATAACAAAACAAATATTGTATTTCAGGGTACAAAAGATTAGATAGGCAAACTTTCTACATAGTAGAATTTATTGGAGCCAAGGGATAGTTCCATATACTTAGGTCGGATAGGGTGTGAGAGTCCTTTTTCAGTGTTTCAGCTAAATTATTTTGCGTGGGCTTTACAGTACCATTGGCATAATTTTCGTATTCCTTTCAGTAACACTGAAAGGAACGAAATACATTTAGGGCGATTTGGCTAACTTAATTTGTTTATACTATGTCGTATGGTAATGTATTAATATACACTTTATCAGAAGGTGTCTTGTGTCCTACAGAATAAAATAAATATTTAAGAGGGCTCCCATACAACAAACGTGGCCGGTTTTTTTATACAAATGCGAGATTCGTACAAGTATACGGCTCACCCGATATAAAGCAGTTACCATTGCCTATGAACGTTTGCAATACATTAAATAATACTCGCGCGATGCCACCTCTGCAGCCAACACACCAACTTCTTAGGAAATTACTGGGTACTGTGACGATACAGCCTTAGGTCGTATTGGGAATATTCACATTGCCTCGGAGTGCTGTGTTCGAAATGGATTTAAAAAGTTTTTACTCAGATTCCATACATTTTGACACATAACGATTTTCGATTAGAGCAGTCATAGACCAATGGATAAAAAACTGAGCCCCGGTTCGAATCCTGGCATTTACCACTAAATTCTTGTTTTCGGATTTATTTACATACTAGATGTTCATATAGACTATATACTAGCTGTGCCCGCGACTTCGTCCGCGTGGAATATAATTTATTTATATTAATAAAAATAAATAAAATTTCTAAAATAAACGTAGCCTAAGTTACTCCTTATTACATGAGCTATCTGCCAGTGAAAGTCTCGTCAAAATCGGTCCAGCCGTTTCAGAGATTAGCCGGAACAAACAGACAGACAATTTGTAAAAATATTCATTTTGGTATATGTACCGGGTATACATCCATATGCATTTAGTAAAAAGCGGTAATTTTAATATTACAAACAGACACTCCAATTTTATTTAAATAAATAAATATTGTCGGACAAATTACATAGCGCCATCTAGCCCCAAAGTAAGCGAAGCTTGTGTTATGGGTTCTAGACAACTGATAAACATACGTAAATACATTTTTTTTTTGTAAATACATACTTATCACACATAGAAAATACCCAGACCAAGACAAACAGACATGTTCATGCACAGACATGTTCATGCACACAAATGTTTGTTTGGAGATATAAATATTAGTACGGCTTAGGTATAAATTATCACATACTCGGTGGTGAAGGAAACAGTGAGTAAACCCGCACGTCCAAGAGAGTGTATTGTGAAAGACGTGTGACCAATTACGTGTCATTAGATATGTATGAATTGCTTGAAACTCGATTAGGTTAGTGTACACATGGCGACACTTGAAGCTAGACTGTTTGACCTTGCATCGTTCGTATGGCGCACGCAATAAGAGTAAAAATTGTGATGCAAAAGACAAACATGTCATGTCACTGTATCATGATACTGTTAATAACTGTAGCAAATATAATAACTAGATAAAGGGTTCATGAACTGATTTCCATTACCTATATATTAGATATGGAATTGAAGGTTAAATAGTGGTGGCATTTACAATATAACTCTGGGTTTTAGTCTAATGGACCAATTAAAATGTGTTAAGTGAAGATTAGTGTAGATAAAAAGTAATTGTTTTGTGTTTAGTCACGATCATAATGGTAAACGTTATATTTTATTAATGCAATTCAAACATTCCACAGAACCTAATGCAACATAAAGATGATTAAATGTAGAGTGTTCTGTGTAGTTTTGCTTTTTTGCAAAACGAATTCAATAGTGAATCCACACGGACCAACGATAGTAAATGATTACGCAAATTGTGTCATTAATGTGATTGAGGACAGTTTTACTAAATCTGGACTGATAATTTTTGCTAATACAAATAAGTCTAGTCTACCAGTTACAAGAATCAGAACAGAACTATTGAAATACGTACACAAAAATGTAAAATACTCCGTGCAAGTGACTAATCCAGTCAACGAAACTCCGATTTGTGATGACTACAATAGTTACAAACTGGGCGCCATGCACATGGATCAGTACGAAGCGGTTCCTTTAGGTGATTACTTTATTATTATCATCGACACCTACAAAGACTTTTCACTGATTGCCAGCAAAATCATTCGTTTACGCAGTTGGAATGCTAAAGCTAAATTTATAATATTATTCTTTCAATTTGCCAGATCTACGGAAAGTATCAAATATGTGGAACGAATATTAACTTGTCTATTCGGTTTCAATGTCATCAATATTGTTGTGATTGTGCCTCATGAAAACGAGATACGGAATGCTGTGATATTCAGTTGGCTACCGTACGACCCTCCAAAGTATTGTGGTTACTTAAATGAAAGTGCCAAAAATAGATTAGTTGTTATTAATGTCTGCGCTAAAGGAAATCTCACGAAAAAGAAGCCGATTTTTGAAGACAAACTTCCAGCAAATATGACTGGATGTACGTTGCATATTCTAGCTTTAAATAGACAACCATTTATAGGGGCACAAGATGACGATGCTTATATTGAAAAAAATCTTATAGTTGAAGTATTGAAGCTATTTCAAATTAAAGCTGAATTTGAAATTATACTGAACAACTTTAGAGGTGAGAGATATGATGGCGAATGGGATGGAGGTCTGAAGTTATTAACAGCCAGAATGGGGGATATTTTAATGGGAGGAATATTTCCTGATTTCGATGTTCACGAAGATTTTCATTCGAGTACGTGGTATTTATCTGATGAGTACACCTGGGTTGTACCACGGGCTTATTCGTCACCGCCCTGGGTTGCACTGTTCATTGGTTTCGACAAAACTGTTTGGTTGTGTGTATGCATAACTTTTGTAATATGTGGCTGTGTATGGATGATCCTAGGCCATTTAAGCAATGATTTTAGTTACAACAAGAGTCTTGGTCACTGTTTACTTAATACTTGGATTTGCATATTAGGATTTTCTTCGTACATCCGTCCAAAAAGTGAAAACTTACGTGTATTTTTTGTGTTTCTTAATCTATATTGCATGTTAAATTTAACAGCTTATCAAACTAAACTTATTGATGATTTAACAAATCCTACATTTGACTACCAGATCAAAACTGTCGAAGAACTAGTGCTTAGCGGCTTAAAATTTGGTGGTTCCGAAGAACTACACGGTTTGTTTGAAAATTCTAGCGATCTATTCGACTACTTTATAGGTGAACAGTGGATTGATGTTGTCGACTTAGAAGCAGCCATGATAGATGTTGTAATACATAGAAATTTTTCTATTCTATGCAGTCGTCTGGAATTAGACCATGTTTCAGCAATAATGCCAGAACTTAGCGATTCATATGGAAACTACAAATATTATGCGTTTGATATGAACATGTTTACAGTTCCTTTGGAAATGATTGCTTTAAGAGGATTCCCTTTTATGGATATAATCTCAGAAACATTAAGTACCTTCAGGCAAAATGGAATTAGTACTGCTGTAAGGCGACATTTCATTACAGTAAATACACAGAGAAGGCGAAAATTATTGCGATCGTTAGTTCGCAAGGAATCGGAATATAATGCGTTGACAATTAAGCATTTAGAAGGCGGGTTTTTGGCATTGATATTAGGTTATATTGGCGGTACCCTTATACTTTTTACAGAAATTGTATGGAACACAAATTTTATACAAGTTAATATATCTGCATGGAAATACAAAATGCAAAAACAAGCTGCTGCAATTTTGCATTAATTTGTGCGTGTGTGTTGGGTGAAAGAGGCTATTTATTCATTGTGGAGGTTGCCGTATTGGAAATATCTCCAAAGTCTCTTGTAAATTGCATAATTTTGCATGAAACACTATGGTTTTCATACAAATTTAAAATATCTATTCGTATGAAAACATGTTATTCTCTATTCATGAAAAATTGTTTGGAATTCCTTTACCGAAATATTTTACTATAGAAGTTACTACAGAAACTGACTGTCGAAGTTTTACTAATAGAAGTAAGTGATATAAAAATAAAAACGTGTTATAAAAACATGTGAAGTTTTAATGTAAAAAGTCTATTACAATTTTTGTACAGTTATGTTACTAGATTTCATACGCATATACTTTGTTAACATGATACTACGAGGAGAATCAAACAAAATTCACAGATTTTAGGTTCCTGTAGTTGAAGTGTTTGTTCGGGTTTTTGATTTTATGAACTAATTACATGAGAAATACGTAGAAACATTACTATAACTGTACGTACCAACATTAATGTACATAATGCCAGAAGGCTGAGTAAAATAAAAAATTACCTTAACGCCTAAAGACTAGCCACTAAAAAGAACTTACATTTAATCGTAATCATTATTTTATATCCCAGAACAATAATCTCAGGTGTTTTTGAAATGAAATTATTTTGTCATTAATTTTATAAAAAGCTACCAAAAAATACGACAATCAATTACAACGTTACATATAAATATTTTTCGATACTTAATTAAATAGTTAAAAACTATGCTAATCCGTTCTTAATTATTTTTGGTACTTACTACAAATCATTATATCAAATATCTGTTGGTGCATACAATAAGAACATATGTACAGAAATAATTAAAAATAAAAGTATGTTACATTATTTTCAGTTTTATGAAATTGCATTTTTTACTTTACGAGGAGGGGTTGCGTAAATCAAAACTAAAATATCCTTATTCCTTTTAACCAAACTCACAAAAAAATTAAAGACACCTCATTCTACTAAATTGTTGATGAAAAACGATACTCGCTGCCTCTTGGTGACCGAAAGCTGTTCTTTCCTGCAGGAGTAAGAACCATTACTTCTTTCTTACCGTACGCAAATATTATTTACAAGCTGTGTATTTATTGTACATTCACGCACATTGAAACAAATAATTTAATCGGACCATCAAAATGATTCTGTTTCCTGAAGTAACCAAGTTCATAATATTTTATTATTTTTAAAGACAGTTTGATATTATACTAATGTTATAGCTTTTCTCCCTCCAAAGCTTGTAAATTGTAATATGAATGATCGGGGAATCGTTCAAGTTCGATATAGTCCGTTTCAGTACACAAAAGTCGTTCGAGCATCGTGACGACTTCCTTGAAATCGGGCCTCGAAGGCGGTTCAGCTTCCCAACAGTAGTACATAATATTGTAGAGCTCCCTTCGGCAGTGTTCCGGTTTCTCCAATCGGTAGCCATCACGAACCTAAGAAAACAAATCTAATTTAATATAATCCCACTATAAATTTCATTAGAAAATTTGTGGCATACAGCTTAGGCAACTCGAAAAATTACCCAAGGACTGACTGGGTACAGAACTCCTACAAACTTGTATCAACGCACGATGAAATGTATCTCCTAAGATGATCACTATCCAAGAAACACAGTAAATCACAAATGTATTTATTTTTTGGACACAAAACCAATAATAGTAATATATCTGCCCGGAGAATCAAAATGTTTTTCGCAGTCTAACAAATCTCTAACGATTTATTTATGTAGTTATGTACAATATATGTATATTATTCTATGCATTTGTAGTTTTGGGTATGTTCACTGGACAGTGATGCAACGTAAGTTAGAAAATATAAATATGAAGGATGTTAACTGTTTTCTCTCTTAACTCGGGACACAGCAATACGGTTTTTTTTATACTACGTCAGGAAGCATACAAACGTACAGCCCACCTGATCTAAAGCGGGTACCGTAGCCTATTAACGCTAGCGATATATTAAATACCACTCGCGCGTTGCCTCCTCTGCTGCTTACACAGCAACTCCTTGGGAACTTACTGGTGACCTCACTCACATATAGGAACACAACAACCCTCTAGGGAGTTGTTATTTGGCTGCGGTTTTCTGTGAGGTAGAGGTACTTCGCCAGACGGGCTGCTTTGATGCGCCCTACCTCTCTTAAAACATCCAGACCAAGACAAGCAGACATGTTCATGCACACAAATGTTTGCCTTATGTGGGAATCGAACCAACGAGCGTTTGTGTCAAAGTCGCGTCATTCATGACTGAGCCACCGAGTTCATCAAAAACTTACTTTTTAACTTACGGTTTACTTGATAAGACATGTATATGGTACTTTATAGATACTTGTAACACCTAGAGTATCTCTTACTCTGTGGCATCCTTTCTACCAACACATCATCTTCGTTGCATCCCTACCTCATGGTAAACTTACTCTAAGAACTTAACAAATACTTCATGGTCAGATTTCTGATAATTATTTTAAACTGAGCTAAAAATATCCTCTCGTTCGTTAGCACACACTTTACCAACCAGCATATAGTTTATAACTAGAATCATTAGTTTATAACTAGAATCATTCGTTTATAACTAGAATCATTAGTTTATAACTAGAATCATTAGTTTATAACTAGAAGCATTAGTTTATAACTAGAATCATTAGTTTATAACTAGAATCATTCGTTTATAACTAGAATCATTAGTTTATAACTAGAATCATTAGTTTATAACTGGAAGCGCTCTTTGTGTGTAGCGAATATAGTGAACTTCTTTCGACAGATCCATACATCTGTGTAAGGGATTTTTGAAAATTCTACCTGGTTATTAGGAGTTGCGCGGTTATGAATTTCTAGTTGCATACACATACATACCTTCCTCATCACATCACCAGCAGATAGTCCAGGGTAAGGAGTCGAACCCAAGGTAACAATCTCCCATAGAAGAACTCCAAAACTCCAGATATCTGACTTTACGCTGAATATGTCATCGTACAGAGATTCTGGTGCCATCCATCTGGAAAAAAATAAACAGGTTGGTAATCACGAGAGGAAAATCCAGACCTTTCTTAGGTTAGGTCAGTCGACTTTCGAAATATAATTCCTTGGACTCCTAACACAGCAACTCCTTAGGAGCTTACTCAACAACCTTCTAGGGAGTTGTTATTTGGCTTCGTTTCCTGTGAGGTCGAGGTACTTCCCCAGACGGGGTGCTTTGATGCGTCTTACCTCTCTTAAAAACAACCAGACCAACACAAACAAACATGTTCATGCACACGAATGTCTCTCCTGTGTGGGAGTCGAACCCACATGTGTTGGTGTCAAAGTCGCGTTATTCACGACTGCGCCACCGTGCTCACCAACTACGCCGAAAAATATATAACTGATACGATTACAACATCTCAAAAGATTAAGAGATGACGAGATGTTTGATGAAAAATGTTTTTTTGATATTACATACTACCTTCAAATTTCATTTTAATTATATCTCGTATTGCTATAATAATTAAATTGTGTATGGTTTGCGAAGAATATTTTATATGCACTTAGATTGGTCGATGTTAAGCTTAGGAGATAGTAAGTCAACGGGAATAAATATGAACTCAACTGAGATCATGAAACAAATTGGCAAATTGTCGATACTTACCATTTTTAAAGCTACTGAGCCAGATCATCAGTATGGTCAGCTTAGCAGAAAAATACGTAAGAGTAGAATGAGGCTTAATCTAATGGAATGCTCTAGAAAGCAAAAGGAGAATGACGAGATGGCAATGGTACTAATAGTTGGTATGATGTTTTATTCGAACCGTCTTTGATTTGTTAAAATTGCCTTGCAAATACTGACCTTATGGGTAGCCTGCCATCACTTTTTCTCTCATAAACGTGCGTGCCAGCCACATCTCTCGCGAATCCAAAGTCAGCTACCTTGCACGTTCTCTCTTCAGTAATTAGAACGTTTCGGGCGGCCAAGTCCCTGTGGATTATCTGAGAACAAAATATACTTGGTTATCACCCGTTGACATGAATTATGCTTAAAAATTGAACTGAGCAACAAAATTAGTTTGATTTCATATTTTAATGTAAGATTCAGTCAATTTTTCGCAAGGATTTAATTATCACAATTGAGATATTGACGTTTGCGAAGTACATGTTGCAGTTACAAGGGATCCCAACGTAAAAGACTATGAAGTTCAGTTCTATATACATCTCAGTTCATTTTAAACACTCGGCCACTGATGCTAAGTGATTTGATAATGATATCTGATCATAAGACACCAGTAATCATATATAAATATTGTCGGACAAATTACACAGTGCCATCTAGCCCCAAAGTAAGCGAAGCTTGTGTTATGGGTACTAGATAACTGATAAACATACGTAAATATTTTTTTTTTGTAAATACATACTTATTATACATAGAAAATACCTAGACCAAGACAAACAGACATGTTCATGCACACAAATGTTTGTATTGTGTGGGAACCGAACCCACGAGCGTCGGTGTCAAAGTAGCGTAACAGCGCGTTTCACCACTGCGCCACCGAACTCGTCAAAGCAATGAAAAATGCATGATGATAATAAAATACGCTCGCAATACAAGTGAATTATTTTTATTTTCTATTATTATATATATTCGTTGCTAACTCAGTAACACCTCATCAGTTTTTAGTAGTATAAACAGCACAACATGCCTCCAAGACTTGTTGCTTGGCTCCGGTATTCTGTAAGGTAGAGGTATTTCACGAGTTACTGATTAGGTTGCTTCGCAATTACGCGCTATTCCTCCTAAATAAATAATTCCTCTTTGAAGTGAAATATTCAAAAAGTTTTCTAGTTCGCAAATTGGCTGTATTTCAGAACTTGTATTTTATACCTATTAGACCCTTATTCACAGGGCTCACTAAAAGTTTTGCGGAAATCATAAATTAAACCAATCAAGAGCCAACCAATCAAAAAAATAAATGTTTTTTTTTTTTCAAATACTCTCCTTTACAATTTATACATTTTTACACAAGAAGTACTAATCAGATGATTAATAATTTTAACATTAAACTTATTATTAACATAACATTTGAAATAAAGATATTGTATCAGATGTTGCCAAGAGAAACAGAAAACAACGAACGTATGTGAAAAGAGCCATGAATTTAAAGAAGCTAATGAGATGTGTAAGAACCGAGTCATGGTTCTTACACTCGCATCTTATGACGGGACTTGTACTGACGACAAGGACGGACAGATAAACAGGGTTTGAGATCCAGACTACATGTGCAGGAAATATATTTGTTTTGTTCGCCGTGTATGAGGAATTGTGATGGTGCAAATAGACGCGGTAGAAATAAATCTTGGTTATCTTTTTCATACTAAATAAGCATACTGTGTAAACGAAATTGTGCAATATTTCAGTCATTACTAACACTCCTTTAACCTTCAAGTGGTTTAACGATGAACTGTAGACGTTGTGGAACTCAAACTTCAGCCAAAGAACATCCACTGTTGAACATAAGCCTCCATGTGCAACAGTGGATACTCTTTCGCTGAATTTATGATGATGAACTTTCAAATGGGATTGTATCAACGAGACCCTTGGGGGAGAAAAAAACACGAACATCTATTTTTTATCTACGTTTCTCATCAGCCTCAATTTTGTTTCTGTAATTATGTAAATTTTCTAAGTTAAATGTAAATGTTTGATATTTAAAAACAGATAATTACAGACAGACAATTTATTACGTGAATTTATGCACCAACAGTTACGTTAAGTGTGTTGTCTTAGAGATTCGTTAGAGATAAACAAGATACAAGACAACGTGATTAGAATTTCAGAAAATAATTTCTGATTTCCCTCGAAAACGGAGCGTTCTTGTAAACAACATTTTTGTTTGAATACCTAGAACTGACCCCGTTCGTCGGCTTTTATTGTACAAATTGCTCAAAGAATTCTTCGTGATAGTTAAGTGAAATCAAAATTGTTAATTTGTTTAAAAACTTATAGAGGTAAACAATTAACCAGTAAAATATTTGTTAATGTATTTTTATTATACTGCGCCGAATAACAAACTGAATTACACACCTGATAAGAAACGGTAATCCACGAAGAGTTGTAACAAAAGGAGTAAATTGCAACCTTTGCAGCTGATACAGCAATTCAACAGGTGCACACTGGTAACTTCAAATAACAGCAGCCCTGTGAGTAGTGGCGAATAGTTTCGGCGAATAGCGAAACATCTCACCAAAACGCGACATGCCCTAGGAGCCAACGCAGGTAAAGAGCTCAACATCTGCTTATAGCATTTTAGTTTAGGAAGGAGACTAGTTCTCTCAGGAACGTCATGTGGTAACGCGTGCTCTGTACGAATTTGTAGTCGTATCATAGATGATCCGAGAAGCCACCGAGCTTAATTGAAGGAGTGTATTTAGTGACTGACGTGATTAATCTGTAGATCTATCCGCCTCCATGCACACCATATTAAGCTCGGTAGATTCGGTAGCCCTATGTGTGAGCCAGGCACGTCACGTGGAAATATAAGTGCCGTAGTTATTTGACGGTGCGGTACCACGGGCGTACCGAATGGCCGCAGTGTCCAAATGGTATGAGGCTGTATACGAATTTGAAGTCGTACTATCACAGGCGCGACAGGACTCCTTCGAAGGGGTGAATTTAGACGTAATTAATTTTCGGATACATCCGTCAAATTGCAGCCTAATATCGTACCTTCGTGTGTCATATGTCTTGCGTAATATTGTCTTCTTTTGTGCGTTTAACACACATTCATTGTCCCATGTCCCTCCCTATAAACGACACAAATTCATCACTGGCTAGTGAGTCAGACCTGCTTACGTCCTCCACGCCCGCGTTTCGTTGTTTTATGTTACCCGGATGTGGGACGTTTTCGGAGGCAGCCCGGATAACAAGTCATCGAGACCCGCACGCACTCGTGGAAGCAATAACCGCTAACTAACTGCCAGCCTAGATTTCTTTCTTTGTTAACAGCCAGAGTGCAAGATTGTGAAGATTGACTTAGAGCGTAATGATGATATTGAGTATTTTTTATTGTGTTATAATTTTATTATTACTTGATATTTTTTATATTTGTTATTATCTACGGTTTACGGTTTAAAAATTCTTTATTTCTCATAAGATTTTACAATCACTTACTGAGAAAAATACATAAATAAGAATGACAATATCGTAAGCGTTTTTGTAAACATATCATAGGTAATTTACAGTTTATCACTTATATTATTCATACCAATTGTAAAGCGGGGTAGTTTACTAATAATCACTGCTACGAGTACAATCCGCATGCGAATCGCGTTTGACAAATGCGCTTAGTCACAGGCCGTCAGAGCGGGTTGGACGATTACAAGCTGCTGTTAACTATTAGTTAGCCCAAACTTAAAATTGCATCGAGTGCATTGTACATCATATTATCTTATATTTTTTAATTTAATTTTTGTTATCCGAAAATTAATTTAGTTAGTTTCAAGTTCGCTGGATTAATGTAAGCATACTCTTCCTTGTATAAATAAGGTTGTTCATTGAAACAAACTTTCTATTTACATAGAACCAGTTGTGATAGACAAAATAAAGTATTCTATGTATCTATCTTTAACTTCACGCCAAATCCCATACGGTGTAGGCAGAGAAAACCGAGCGCCACGTGACTCGATCCCTACATACCTCACTCGCGTCTTTAACATTTATTGCTCTTTTCATGCACGCTCGCCGGTTTCTAGGGCTCCTGACATCACCTTGTGATAGAACACGACCAATTTGATCATGGTAGTAAGTCTTGGCCTTCCTCGGCTCCTACATCCTTCCACTTTTGCATTGTATATCTGCTTCGTCATTCTTTCATCATGATATAGAATTTTGGTATGATAATCACATTTCATAGGTAGTAGTACTTACGCCCTCTCGATCGTCGGTCTAGTGTTTTTCAACTGAGTTATCAAGATGGTTTGTGTTACAGATTCGGATACTTTCAGATGACACATTACTTTATCATAAAAATATTTTGAAAGTTGTGTCGATAAAAAAATATAAAAAAATCGGCCAAGTGCGAGTCGGACTCGCGCACGAAGGGTTCCGTACCATTATCTATAAAAACAGCAAAAAAAAATCACGTTTGTTGTATGGGAGCCCCCTTTAATATTTATTTTATTCTATTTTTTAGTATTTGTTGTTATAGCGGCAACAGAAATACATCATCTGTGAAAATTTCAACTGTCTAACTATCACGGTTCAAGAGATACAGCCTGGTGACAGACGGACGGACGGACAGCGGAGCCTCAGTAATAGGGTTCCGTTTTACCCTTTGGGTACGGAACCCTAAAAACTATACATAAATACACACGATGTTAAATTAGTGTGTATAGTAATACAACACATTGGTATTGACTTAGTGTATTTGCTCCGGCGAGATAGGAATTCGATAAGTTTTCATTCCGGCGAATTAGAAATCAACTGAAAGTTATTTCGTGATTTAGCTCCAATGAATATAAGGAAACTTGTTTGAGTTGTGGCGTATTATTTAGAAAACATATATTTTCTTACTTTTACATTTCTTATTCCATAGAGATCATCGTTTTATCCTAGAAAGGCGATTTTTTTTTAATATAATAAAGGAAAATCTTTCTACTAACATCACGTTTAGCCATATTTACTTATTTCTTGGCACGAAACACATAATTATTGGTAAGTATATGCTTTCTGTACATGCATGCATATAATTCATGACGATTTCTTAAAATATGAGCATATTTCGTCCATATTTACATACGTTTTGATAACCGTCGTTATTATAAGAACAATAAGTATGAAACTAAAATGAAGCAAATCTATATTAAGAATGTATATTTTGGCACAGTGGTTAGTAACGCTACTATGACACCAACGCTCATGGGTTCGTGTTCGAACAAACATTTGTGTGCATTAATATGTATATTTGTCTTTTTAAGAAAGGCAATTTGGCTGAAGTCTTCACTCCTTTTTCACAAAAATTAACTTTGTGTCTCTTTGATGAAACACCCTCACCTAACCAATACGGACGCAGTATGATGACCACGTTGTACCTTTCCGACCAATTGGGTGGCTTTTTTAGAACTGTGTGCGTACACTTTATCATTTTGCTTGTTATAGTGCGCTTCTATCTATCTATCTAGTGCTCTTCAATCGTGAATTTTTTTTCATCAGTAAATAGTTTCTGTGCCTTTCACCTGCGTATCGGGACAGAAGGCATTTTTGTTTGTTAATGGAGTTTCGGCGAATTCTGGGTTTAATACCATTAACAGCCTTTGTAGTTCTAACAGCACACGGTCGCCCCGATCTTTAATGGTTTTCAAAATAGGAAGTGTATGTATATCTGTCTATCGTACGATATACGAACATACGGCTGATACCAAGCTTTGTCTTGAATATGACAGTCGGCTTTATACCCACTTTGTACAAGGCAATCACTGCAATCCTATTTTCTTGAACACCCCATTCCATGTTGTAATTTGATAATAAACAGGAAAAAAAATATTAAACGGCGGGAAATCGGAAGAAATTATTTATTTTAACATAATAAACGCGTTCCAAATTCAAAACAATTAAAGAGTTAAAAAAAAAAAAGTTTCTATGTAAAAGTATTTATGGCCATACTAGTTATAAACTATACTACACTCTATATAACTACCTATGTATAATAAACTTTAGATTTACTAATTGAAAAAATTCATGCAATCAATCTTTAATCGCAATTTTTTTCATGTTAATTCAGAAGAAAATGTAAAGGAAAAACTTTGTGGTACCCACGCCATTTTGATTATGGTAAATTATAGCGTAATATTTTTAAAACTATATTAATGTTGCCCTAGCATGTTTAAGTTATTGTTTTGGAAAGTTATTTACTAATTGGCAATTTGTATAAAAAACGACGAGGGCCCGATTTTATTGCCCTCTAATGTAATACGAATATCTTTCGAAATTACTTAGGTATCTGATTTATTAATGTTCATATTCTATGATGTAAAAACAAAAAATCATAAGTTGCAATAGCCAGGAGCTCTCGCCCTTTGTGGCACTTTACTTCTTTATTAGTTTCCAGAGTATAACTTTCAACAGACAGTATATCAAAAAATAGACTTACCTGTTTTTATTGCAGTTCTAGATATTTGTCAAAATACGTAATTGAACTTTTATTTAATAATTTTCTTAGTTATTTCTATTAACGACAGACAGATATACCAACACTTCCTCTTTTGAAAACAATTAAAGATTGGGGCGACCGCGTGCTGTTAGAACTACAAAGGCTGTTAATGCTATTAAACCCAGAATTCGCGGAAACCCCATTAACAAACAAAAATGCCTTCTGTCCCGATACGCAGGTGAAAGGCACAGAAGCTATTTACTGATGAAAAAATTTTCACGATTGAAGAGGACTAGATAGATAGATAGAAGAGCACTACAACAAGCAAAATGATAAAGTGTACGGCCACAGTTCTAAAAAAGTCGCCCAATTGGTCGGAAAGGTACAACGTGGTCATCATACTGCGTCCGTATTGGTTAGGTGAGGGTGTTTCATCAAGGTGTTACAAAGTTATTTTTTGTGAAAAAGGAGTGAAGACTACAGCCAAAGTGTATCAAGATACTATCTTGGATCGTGTTGTGAAACCTCTCAGCAATATACTTTTTAAAACGTACCGCGGACTTTCCAGCAGGATTCTGCACCTGGTCACAAGGCACGAATTCCCCAAGCCTGGCTCAACGGCCCAACTGGCCCAAAATCAACGTTACGGACTTTATACTCGTAATAACTGAAGACTGGCCCTCGTCTAGCCCAGATCTGAACCCCTTAGACTACAAATTATGGTCAGTTTTAGAAGACATAGCCTGCTCAAACGACACGTCGACATTGTGGCTCTTAAGAAATCTCTGAGCAAGCAGTGGCTAAATTTTGCATGGAAACAGTGCGTAAGTCCATAGATCCGTAACCAGACAGATTAAAGACTGTATAAAAGCCAAAGGTGGCCATTTCGAATAGGATTTTTATTTTTGCCGAGACTTCCATAAATGTCTACATATAAATTTTATTCAGATTCCATTAATACATAAAAAATAAATAAATATGCATTTATTTGTCACAGAACTTGGCCGGAATAGGCATATATTTGTTATACATAATTTCATGTGTTATTAATATAGGCAAGTAACAAAAATGTATTATTTAAATTCGTTAAATACTTTCTTGAATAAAAAGTTGACTTTAAGTACCCGATTTTCACCATTATGTACAAGCTAAGAGTAGATCACGCTTAATACTCAAAGTTAGATTGTAACTCTTATTACATACGACATAAGAACGATACAAAGGTCAAAGTGACGACTTGATTGATTGATTGATCTGACGTGCACTTAGCTGTACAAGCATATTGAAAAGGAGTCTGTAAAAAAATCTTTAACTTCATGGTATGTTGTTATAATTCTGGTTGATTTGAGACGTGCGCAAGTACGAACTTGAGTGCGGACTTCTAGAAGTCCGACAATTGCGTATCGTCGCCCCAACAGCTGAGTTCACCGATCACTCCCAGTAATAGTGTTGGAAATATGAAGCGACGCATTGATTATACCCTTTTCAGAATTTCAAATAGGATAAGTAAAATGGGAACCTCATTGCTTCCACTATACAATGTGGCCTATTGCGTCCATATATTACCGGTCTCTAGCTCGTAAACGAAATGAGACACATTCTTGAATAAGGGTGTGAAATTTCTTTTCCAGAACATTCAAAAAATGCCATAATAATTTTCTGACTCTAAAGTCCGGCAAATCCTTTAACACAACAGGCATGCATGATCGATGGTAGTCATTCTGCCAGTGGGCTGTCCCACCCGAAGTAATCCTATTCTCACTTTTTACACCCTCTTACTCCACAATCTTCATCACTCATTCTTTTCGTACAGGCTGTTGCCTGCCTCTTGCAAGATACAGATAAAAAATATATATTTGGCATTGTGCCCTCTCGAGCACTTTGACGCGTCTTATATCTTTTAAATTAAATCCTATTGTATTTAATTAGAAGCATGACAGCATGGTGAACGCCGTAGAAGTGAGAGCGCTGAGGAGTATGTGTAGAGTGAAAATGTTTGATAGAGTAAAAAGTAGCACGATACGAGAACTTTGTGGAATGAAAGATGATGTAGTGACAAAAATTGAAAAGGGTATGCTGAGATGGTTTGGTCTTTTGAAGGAATGAATGACAAAAGAGTTACGAAAAAAGTGAATGGAGATTTCGGGAGGAGCCGCCCTAGACCCACACATATAGATCAAATTGGTGATATGTTGAAAAAGGGCCAAATCAAAAGCATCCAAACCGAAGAACAAGCATGAAGAGGTTGATGAGTGTGGAAGAAGTGAGAGCGGTATGTTTTGATGGATGTACCTGGCGTTCTATAGTCTCTGCCTACCCCAATAGAAGACAGGTGTGATGATATGTATGTATGTATTTTATCAATGTCTCATAGTTTTTATTTATCTTATTTTTCTGACATTGCTAAAATGACCATTGGCAAGAAAGTCCCCAAAATAATACACGCAATATCATACTGCGTGTATTTTGGAGTTTTTGTGGGACAGACTGAGAGAACTGTGTGAAGTTATAGATTGATAAATAAGTTGCCTTTTAAGTACACTATTTGCTTTACATTATACAAATTCTTTGTACAAGTTTTCTCATAAATTATTATACGCGACTTTATACTGCGTATGTTGGGGACTTTGTGGGATAGGACGAGAGAAGTTATATATAGACAGATTTTTTTTAAATGTACACAATACATTCAAAATTATATTTCGACCATGAGAAAAAACCCGCAATGGTTTATCCGCTAAAGGAATTATGGTGGGATCACATGCTCGACACAAAACAATGTTTTTTTGTTTTATGTATGAAAGTTGCTCTTTATGACTTATTTAAACAATTGTTTAAGTATTTTTCCACATTTCGAGTATGGATTTGAATTTGACCCGGAGACCAAACTCAATATACTTGGCGGTAGAACATTCAAAATGTTTGGTAACACATATTCCCATGTCCTCGTCCCATACATATTTCCATAACTAGGTAGTATGTAGATAAGATACCTATCTTACAAGTTAACCTTTGACTTTATATATACTTTACCACTGTACAAGATTTCTCTTCCATTATTAGACGCGACATGATACTGCGTGTATATTTTATAGGCGACGTGATATGTGTACGTGTAAGGTTTCTTAATATTATCATGCAAAGGATATATTACTGTGCACACTAGAAGACATTTTATAGGCTACGTTTGTGGGATGCCCCGGTGTTGCAAGTATCTGCGTAGAGCATACTCCACAATCCTGCTCAACTGGGGATGGACGGAAGCCAGAATTTTCAAGCCGTCTACATGCCACTGACTTAGCTTAACGACTGTCGCCTATCGCCAACACCAACACCCTCCAAAGCACGGAAAATCTCGATATTGATAAACCCATCCATAGACATGCTGCAGTCGACGACGTGACTTAACCTGCGTGTTCGGTTAGAAAGACACTCGTCGAACATACTTTGAAAATAGACGAAAACCATCTCCACACAGCAAATGAGATTGTGGTAGATATTACCAACTTTAGATAAAGTTATTGTAAAGCTGATAAAAATAAAACTTACCCCCTTAGAACTAAGGAAGTCCATGCCTCTAGCCACTTGAAAGGCGAAGTGCGTCAGGTCTCTGGATGTTAGGAACTGGCTTCCGCCGTGTGTGTTCCCGTAGTGTCTCTCCGCCCTGGAGTCACGCAGGTACTGCTGTAGCTTGCCAAGGCTCACGAACTCCATAATCACGAAGGTGGGCTCCTGGAATTTGTAGTGTTTATTAAAATACACGGGTTACCGAAAAAGGTGTTTTAAATACCACTTAAGTGACAAGCATCTCTTGATGTAAAGAAGTTACAATGTTAACATTTTGCACAAATATCAAATGAGTTGTCAGTAAGATGTGCAAGGACCAAGTCATGTAGCGCTCGGTTCTCTCTACCTACCCCGCAAGAGACTTAATGTAAAGACTTGACAGTTTTCAGGAACACCGTTCCTATATGAAATCTATATGTTTGTCTGTGTGTTTGTCTGTCGCTTTTTTTTCGAATATTCGAATTTTGATTCGGATTCAGCATAAAAAAGTAGAATAGGAATGTTCAGGAACACCATTCCTATCTCTTAAGAAACATAGTCAAAATGCCCGACAAATAAAAAAAAAAAATTGATTGTTATATAATTGACGAACCAGGTGTTCCTCTGGCAATGCAAGGTTGCGCATTCTCAACTGGTTTTTTTTATATTACTTTAAATGAGCAATTCTTATATGTACTTAAATATATATAAATCCAACCAATTTTTTTTTATAATGACAGCATAGTGGCTCCGCTTCGCCTGTTGGTAAGCGAAAAGAGGAGTCCAAATTGCAGCGGCAACTGACAAAGGACTACAGTGTCCTGTCAGTTGACGTTACCATGCTGGCCCGCGTAGAGACATTATAACATATCGTTTCATATTAGTATAACCAAGACAAATTTATATCTAGCAACATCTGTTTTAACTATTATTTTATATTATATAAATTTAATATTCATCCATGTAGGATGCATTAAACATAAGCATGTATAATTATAATTTATCTATGACTTATGTTAAAGAAGCGAGTGAGGTGTGTAAGGATCGAGTCATGTAGCACTCGGTTCTTTCTGCCTACCCGGTACGAGATTTGGCGTGAAGTTGTAGGTAGATACATATGTTTATCAGTTGTCTAGTACCCATGGCACAAGCTCTGATTAGTTTGGGAATAGATGGTGCTTAATTGGTCCGACAGTGTTTATTTATTATTATTACCGCCCAAAAATTCGTCGTATTAGCAGCAGCGGTAGGAAGTAGCAATTGAGACTCCTTATGTTGCAGACGCTACGATAACTTTTCAAGAACCATCAAGTACATCATGTGTCTCATGCCTTTTGTATGACATAAACAGATATTTCATAATATCGTATGAAATATAGTACGTCCAAGAAATTATGTTTTGGAAGACATATACACCTTACATAAGAAAAGTTTGGTTGTCTTCAGGTTGTTGGGTAGTCGCTCCATATAAAAATTTGTGTCTTCGCTAAATCCTTAGGCTTAGGTAGCGGACCCCAGCAATCCTAATGCATTAGGAAACGGGATAACGAGAAAAATAAGAAGATATTTCATATATTTCATCGTAAATTCTTAGTTTAATTCAAGTACTAGACATAAATAAAGGAAATTGTACTTCAATTTTCGTAATAATGAAAATAATACATTCTGTGTACTAAGTATCGGGAATTTGTCAATAAAACAAAAAATACAAATTATTCATCTAAATTTATTTTATCGCCTTCAAAGTAGGCCCCATCGCTTGCAATACAACATCTCCACCGCTTCACCCAGTCTTCCATACATTTTTCATAGGCTATTTGCGGTATGGCCTTTAGCTCATTCAGCGAATTTTCTTTTATGGCTTCTATCGACTCAAAACGTTTTCCTCGAAGTGGTAATTTTAACTTGGGAAATAAAAAAAAGTCAGACGGAGCCATATCAGGTGAATACGGTGCTTGGTCGAGAACTTTTGTTGAATTTTTCGCTAAAAACTCTTTCACTATAATGGCTGTGTGTGATGGTGCATTATCATGGTGCAGCATCCATGAGTTGTGTTGCCACAAATCTGGACGTTTTCGGCGGATACTCTCACGCAAACGCTTCATGACGCCTAAATAATATTCTTTATTCACTGTTTCTCCCTCTGGAAGGAATTCGGAGTGAACCACACCACGGTAGTCAAAAAAAACTGTCAGCATCACCTTGATTTTGGAGCGACTTTGCCGCGGTTTTTTGGGTTTCGGCTCGTTTTCGAGACGCCATTCTGAAGACTGTTGGCTTGTTTGCATGTCGTACTCATAAACCCATGTCTCGTCGCCAGTTATTATACGTTTCATAAAGGTCGGATCCGTAGAAGCTCGGGAAACCATGTCTTCAGCGACATGCTTTCGCTGCGCTTTTTGAACAAAATTGAGCTCTTTTGGAACTAGTCGAGCGGCGACGCGTTTCATGCCTAAAATGTCAATGAGAATGTTGTGGACGGACTTAAAAGATATGTTCACCTCACTAGCCAACTCTCTCAGACTCATACGTCGATTTTCGAGCACTAGCTTCTTGATTCTGTCGATGTTTTCTCTGGTCGTAGCGGTTGAAGGTCTACCAGAACGAGGCAAGTCTACTACTACTTCTCGGCCTTCTTTAAAAGCCTTATACCATTCATAAGCCCTTGTTTTCGATATACACGATTCGCCGTAGGTATTTCGCAACATTTTTAGTGATTCACCACATGAAATATCATTTGAAACACAAAATTTAAGGCACACTCTTTGTTCAACAATATTTTCCATTGTAAAAATCGCCGAGGACTCAAAACTATGACCAACAAAAAGTGTAGTTTAAAACAAATTAAATGACAGATCCCGCTCAAATTTTGCGCGCTAAATCAGTACAGTGCTACCAACATGCAGTAAAAAAATTAGAACGACCTCTTTTACGCGGGTCTTTTTATTGACATATTCCCGATACTTTTTACACAGAGTAGTATATTACCAAAATGGTTTAGTCGATTTCTATTCTACCTATATAACAATTCTATTCTATATTTTGCAACAAATTAGGTTATATTGATTATGTTATGAAGTATTAACGTAGGAATTCTCAATATCTATCTATGTATATCTTCACGCCAAATCCCTTGCGGGGTAGGCAGAGAGAACCGAGCGTGACTCGATCTTTACACACCTCACTCTTGTCTTTAACTTTCATTGGTCTTCTCATGCACGCTCATCGGTTTCTAAGTCTCCTGACATCGCCTTCTGATAGAACACCTTTGATTTGGTCATGGTAGGTTAGTCTTGGCCTTTCTCGGCTCTTACATCCTTCCACTTTTGCTTTGTATATGCTGCATTCCTTCCACATGTCCGAACCAACGGAGCATGCCTCTTCTTGCTTTAACACCGACGACGCTCTCTTTCAGACCGACTCGGTTTCTAACATCATCATTCCGAATACGGTCTACAAGCATTACGCCCCAAATTTTGCGCAACGTTCGCATTTTAACCGCGTTTATCCTACTTTCATGCTCTTTTTGCAATATTCAGCTCTCACTTCCATAAGTATGCGTTGGGACTAGCACTGCATTGTGTATAGCGAGCTGTGCTGTATTATATTATATTCTAAATATCTGTTATACAAATTAATTTCCAATATATCAGTTCTGTTTCTTCTTAGCATTATCCCGTTTTCTAATCCATTAGGATTGGTGGGGTCCGTTACCTAATCCTTAGGACTTGGCGAAGATACTGATTTTTACATGGAGCGACTGCCGTCAGATCTCCACAAACCTGAGGAAAAACCAGACTTTGCTAAGGCAAGGTCGCATGTATATCGAAATATATTTTCTTGATAGTGCTGGTTTCCTCACGATGTTTCCCTTCACCGCCGAACAAGTGATAATTACAACCAATTCCCAATATATCATTTATATTACCTTATCTGTACAGCAACCAATAAGCCGCACTACGTTCGGATGGGTCCCGAGGTTCTTCATAACGAGCAGTTCTTGCAGTAGATCCGATTTTTCTTTTTCTGATGCATTCTCCTTCAGAGTCTTCACAGCGACCGTTTGTTCACCTTTTTTACCTGAAACATTTGCGATACTAATCAGATGTTTTCATTTATATGCTTAGAATAATATCAGGAAATACACAGATATCAAAAACTAATATTAAATTGACAAGATCAGTGGTCAGAAGGTGATGTCAGGAGCCTTAGGAACCGGCGAGCGTGCATGAAAAGAGCTATGAATGTGAAAGAAGCGAGTGAAGTGTGTAAGGAGCACGTCTTATGGCGCTCGGTTCTCTCTGCCTACCCCGCAAGGGACCTGGTGTGAAGATATACATACAAGATCAGTGGTGCAGTCGTGAATGACGCGACTTTGACACCAACGCTCGATTGGGTTCTTGGGTTCGATTCCCATACAAGACAAACATTTGTGTGAATGAACATGTCTGGTTGTCTGCTAAAACAGGAGAGGTAGGGCGCATCAAAGTACCTCCACCTCACAGAAAATCACAGCCAAATAACTACTCCCTAGAGTTTGTTGTGTTCCTGGGTGCGAGTGATCACCAGTAAGCTTTTAGATTTAAAAAGTGTATTGCTATAAATGCAGAGGAGGCATCGCGCGAGTGATAGTTAATGTGTTGCAAGCGTGCATAGGCTACGGTAGCCGCTTTACATCAGATGGGCCGTATGTCTACCGACGTTGCATAAAAAAAAAACTCTCAGCCGAGAGGCGTAAAAGCATACAATCCACCCGATGTAAAGTGTTTACTGTAGTTGATTGCACGGACTGAATGGTTGCAATATAAGTATCGCTCGCACCTCGCCATCCCCGTTCACAGCAGCTCCTCTTACTACTTACTTTAATCACTCGCAGGAATACAACGACTCTCCAAGGAGTTGTTATTTGGCTTTCTGTAAGGTGGAGGTACTTCCCCAGACAGACTGCTTTGCGCCCTACCTCTCTCAATTTTTTGAGAACGTTTTGAGAAAACTCATTCTGTATTTGAGAAATATTAAATTACTTGGATCTTAATTTATCCCAGATAGTTGTAGCCCTTATCTATATATATAAAAATGAACGTTTGTATGTATGTCCTCTATGGACTCAAAAACGGTTGGGCAGATTTTGATGAAATTTTCAGTGAATCTTTAGGTTATCCCAGCAGGTGATCCTGTGAAGTTTGGTAACGATTGGATCACCCGTGCGAAGCTTGGTCGAGTAGCTAGTATATAGTAAAAATAAAAGTAGGCCTCTATGACAAAAGTAAAAGTTAAATAAACAAAGTCAGAGAATGGAAAATTAGAAGTTAGCGATTCATTATGAGGTTCCTATCTAACTGCATTGCAATGCCGCAGGTGGCGTTTAGTGTTCAGCAGGGTTACTCTTGCCGCTTATTCCAATGTGAAAGTTGTGAGTAATATTTCGTCCATAAAGTCTGAACTCCCATCTCAGATTTTCCTTAGTGACTACAGGATGGGGTTCTTCAAGACAGACCTGAAGAGGCTTTTACAGGGTCGGCAACGCATGAGTGACACCCGTAGTGTTGCAAATGTCCATAGGCTACGGTGACTGCTTACCATTAGGTAGGTCGTACGCTTGTTTGCCACCTTAATGGTATAAAAAGCCTCAACTATAATTTTGTCAACATAGAATTGAATTTCATTAACAGTGACAATATAAATGACGAGCTCGGTGGCGCAGTGGTAGAACGCGCTGTTACGCTACTTTGACTTTGAGCGGGTTCGATTCCCACACAGGACAAACATTTGGGTGCATGAACATGTCTGTTTGTCTTGGTCTGGGTATTTTCTATGTATAATAAGTATGTATTTACAAAAAAAAAATGTATTTACGTATGTTTATCACTTGTCTAGTACTCATAACACAAGCTTCGCTTACTTTGGGGCTAGATGGCGCTGTGTAATTTGTCCGATAATATTTATATTTATTATATAATCGCCCGCAAAGATCAAGCCAAACTGGAGCTTTTATTGATATTTGAGAATTAAATTTCAATCCCGATATCAGAACTGGTTCCCAGAGTAACCTTCCTGTTCAACTTCTCGGTACCTATCGATATTTCGATGTTTTACAATGGAGTACCATGTACGTCAGTAAAATGCAGTGACAAAGCTTTTGAATGAATCAGTAACTTGTTTTCTAGTTTTCTGTAGTAAGGTTTTAGATTATTTGATGTATGTATGTATATCTTCATGCCAGGTCTTCTTCGCATTCAATTGTAAGCCTTTATTCATACAATCATCTTTAATTGTTGTAACTAGGGTTTGCAGTTCGGATGGTGATTCTGCTATTTATACAGCGTCGTCTGCATAAAGCAGGCAGTTGCCACTGAGTCATCCATTCGCATTCCCACAGGCATATTTCTTATTTTCTGAAGACAACTGTGCAGATACAGGATGAACAGCCGAGCCGACAGCCCGCATCCCTGTCTGACACCAGTGTTGACATCAAACCTTACACACGTAGAATCCTAATAAGTGGATTGCACAGCACGGAACAGGTCCCCGTCAACCCAATATCTGGGCAAAATGTTCCAGAGATTCTTTCGCACGACCCTATCAAATGCTTTCTCAAGGTCCACAAAACCGCAGAAAACCTTCTGGTCCAAGCCAGATGCTTCACTACGATGTTGCGGAGTGAAAAAACTTGATCCGTACATTCTCTGCCACTTCGATATCCACCCTGTGCTTCCTTTTAACTTCTAGGCAATTGGATTTAAACTACTTTGTGTGCTTCTACTGCCGACTTCTTCTGTGTACGAGTATCGTACATTATTAGTTTTAATATTTATGCTGACGCGCACTATTTCAATAATGTTGCATTTTATTTTACGTTTCAACTGCAGTGCAATAAATACGTGCATCAAGGACAGTCGTTTGACATTTTCGCTCACCTGACATCGTTTGACAAATACATGATTTTGGGCCTCGTGCAGCCCTATACATTCTGCTTAGCCTATCCCGTTTCCTTATCCGCTACCGAACCCTAAGTATTTGACGAAAATACTGATTTTTTACATGGACCGACTGTCGTCAAACCTCTACAATCCAGAGGGAAAACCAGACCTTTCTTGGGTTAGGTCACACGTCGAAGAAGTCAGAGATATTAGAAATACCAGCAAACACATTTTTAAAAAAGCACCTCAATATAAAACGTTATAAGAAAAAAAATCTATTCAATATGGTGAGATGGGGACTCACAGAAAGTACTGGGAATGTATTTCGACACAAGCTATTAATTTTAACAAGCAATCCTTGTATTATATGAGTATTACCCGGGCACATGAGCTTCAATGGACGTTGTATATGTTCTTTTTGTGTGAAATCGCATTTTATTGTTAGGAATAATGAAGTTTATCTCTATGGGTATGTAGATAAACGTAAAAGTTACTACTTACCTTGCCTAATCTACCTACCTATTTTCCTACCTTATATATATATATTATATTGCCTATCTTGTTTAATCCAAACCGTTCCAATCGTATGCGTGATATATAAAATATATTTATATATATACAAGATTAACTCGTTTCAAGTTAAAGGATTTCGTGTAGGCCGGAAACGGCTCTAACTTATATGGAAAAAGATTAATTTTATAATGAAATTATTTTTTAGGAAAAACATGTATATGTATAAAATCTTTAAAAACAAAACCTTATCTAAATATATAATACAAGTCGTTAAAAACCGTTTCATGTACATAGGTACATATATGTATAAGAATTGATTATTCAGAGTAATAATCCTATTTTATTAATTATAAATCCTGTTGGGTGTTGGAGCTAAGAAAAACCAAAACTCAGGTGAAGATGATATCAGAAGTACTAGAAACCGGGGAGCGTGCAGGAAACGAGCAATGAATGTTAAAGAAGCGGGCGAGGTATGTAAGGATTGCGTCTTATACATTACAAGAATTTCTTATTTAGAGTAATAAGATTATATTCATTATAAATCCTCTAAAAGAGACCGTCGATGTTATGAGAAGAAAAGGCAAGCTCTATTGGTTCGGACACGATGAGACAATGACGAAACAGATATGCGATGCAAACGTAGAAGGGTGTTGCAGCTGAGAAAAACCAAGACTCACCTACCATGTCCAAAATGGTCTTGTTTTATCAGAAGGTGATAACCGGAATCGTAGGAACCGGCGAGCGTGCATGAAAAGAGCTACGAATGTTAATAAAGCGAGTGAGGTGTGTAAGGACCGCGTCTTATAGCGCTCCATTCTATCTGCCTACTCCAGACTTGGGGTGAAAATATACATATATACATAAAGCCTCACATCGTGACTCAAATCAATGTGCAATGTGCAAACAACTAAAATGCCGCCTTTGGTCTCATGTTACATACATACAAGGAATCACCTTGCTTTATATAATTGGAAAGGCTTAGAAACTCTGAAATTTGACTCAATGAAGTCAAGTAACTTAACTTAGTTAAGTTACGATATAAATAATTAGTTATATATAAGATCCAGCGGTAACTAGTTGCTTTCCTATGCATATTCCTGTCCTGTACAACTGTACTTATCATGATATGACATTTATTTACTTACGTTGTGCCAAAAGAATTTGTGAATCTTTGATCGCAGGCAAATAATAACTCCCTAGAGGGTCGTTGTGTGTGAGTGAGGTCTCCAGTAAGCTCCTAAGGAGCGGCAGAGACGGTATCGCTAGCAAGCATTTATAGACTACGGTAACGGCTTTACATCTGGTGGGCTGTATGCATCCCGACGTTGTAATAAAAAATTAACTCTGATTATAATTGGGCCGCGTAGTTCAGGTATCATCCAGTATTTTTTCATGTTATTTTCAAACTCAAAAAATTTTAACGAACAGGCGCGGAACATTAAATAATTTTTGAATTATGTAGGTGAAAAGTAATGCATTTAATCTCAAGGTAAATGACTTCCTATTTCAAATATGATACTCTCAAAGCTAAGTTCAGTGAGCTGAACTCGGTGGTGCAGTCGTTAGTATTGCTACTTTCACACCAACGGTGTTGGCTTCGGTTCCCACGCAGGACAAATGTTTGTATGCGTGAACATGTCTGTTTGTATTGGTAAAGGCCACCTTACGGAAAACCGTAGCCAAATTACAACTCCATGAAGGGTTGCCGTGTTTCTGCGAGTGAGTGAGTAAGCTAAAGAGTAGCTATATTAGCAGCAGAAGCTTCATCACTCGAGTTATACTTAATGCGTTGCAAGCGTTCATAAGCTACGGTAAGCGTTTTGCAACAGGTGGGCCGTATGCTTGTGTGCGTGGCAACGATGCATAAAAAACATTGGATAATTTCTGCATAACACGGTTTAAAGGTATTGTTTAACATATGTACAAGTATGCATTCGTATTTCGCATTGAAATGTTTGAAATGGTTTCCCTCTAGGTTTTCCGTGCTTACAAGCTACTCATACGTTTTGAGACACATAGTTAAAATTATACTATAACACAAAGGTGGAAAACTAGCGTACGACCTGCTTAGTAGTAAGTAATTACCATAACTTGTAGATCATTGGAATACCGCGTTGCCAATCCTATGAAATCTTCTTCACATCTTTCTTTAAGAACACAATACTGCGTGTCAACGCTTGGGTAAAGATTAAGTTCCTCTTGGGATATCCCTAGAGGTTACTGGAGATGTGATTCAATTATGAAATCTAAGAGGTTGTCTGAACAGAAAGATAAACAGAATCGTTTACATAGTTTCATTCATTCGCTTTTTTAATGTATTTTTCATATGATATAATTTTTGATTATCAAATTCAAAAACTTGGTGGTGATCAGATGAAACATTTATATTCAACGCTCAGAATAAACATTTATGTGCATGACCATGTCTGTTTACCTTGGTGTGGGTGTTTTCTATGTGTCATAAGTATGTACATAAAAAAATGCATTTACGTAAGTTCATCGGTTGTCTAGTATACATAATCAAGTTGCACTTATTTTAGGGCTATATGGCGTTGTATAATTTGTTGGACGTAAAAATGGTTATACCGTTCTAAATTTGTATTTAATGGATCTTGAATGAACAAAACTGCATGACCTCTTACGCTCCCGATACGGTATAATAAATAAATCATGATTCGAAAACATTATACTCTTCAATGTCGCAATCTCAGATCAAGAAAAAAAATTCTTGCTCCGAGGCCGCAGTAAAGAATCTGGTTGTATATACACATACAAAAAAAGGCAATATGAACGAATGACGACATAGATTAAGTACACAATTATCTTCAGTATTTTTGTTATTACGTCTGTCTGTATATTTGGATGAACGTCATGGCCAAATTGATTGCCGCAAGGGATTTGTATGAAGATTTAGATAACGACTCTTTGAAATATAGTTTTTCTTATATAAAACTCACTCGTTCGCAAAGTCACGCATCAATGTGATCGTACCAAACAAAATACACAAGGGTACCTGTCGGATACCGATTTATTTCTTTTATCTTTTTATGCCTATACGACACGACCTGTGCTAAATCGTGCGACATGAGAGATGAAAGAAATCGATAACTTTCGTTTAATATTCTAAATTACCTAACCGAACTTTCAGATGAGTATCAAATTGCTCTCTACGTTGGAGTATATAAAAATAATATGTAAACTATTGTAGGTACATGAATAATCGCGATTTGTTTTTCTTGTTTCCCGATATTCCGAGACATCCCGTCGCCATGGCGTTAGTAACGTCGTGAAATATCGGGAAAATAGAATTGTAACAGTGCCTTTGACAACGTTTGATAATTGTTCATACAGGCAACGAAAACGCTTTGTACCCGGAGCCTTTTTAAAGTATAAATCCACGGACATTACAGACGATTACCACAAGGAAATGAATAACGATAACTACGAAAAATGGCGGGTTAATCAATTAATCCCAAATATGCCCAGTGATTCTGTTCTGGTTATCGACAACGCACCCTATCACAATACATATGTTGAAAGACCCAATTCAAACACCATTAAATAGGTTATGATCAACAGGTTAGAGAAACACAAAATTCCAGTTAATCCAAAATTGGCGAAACCCCAGATGAAATATTATATGTCAGCAGAAGGAGAGGTTTACAGAGATTTCCGTGGACAAGGTACTACTTACTTGCCGAACATTAGACACTGTGTTCTGATTGCCACCATACCATCCGGATTTTAATCCAATTGAAAATATATGGTCTCAACCGAAAGGCTATGTAGCCGTTCGAAGCGTGGATATGAATTTAACTTGAATAAAAAAAATATTGAATGAAAAAGTAAACATGATCGGGCCTGAAGAATGGAAGAAGGTTTGCGATCATGCAAGCAAATGTGAGAATTAATATCGAAGAATTCAACACGGTGTAGACGATTACATTGATAGACTAAGATAGATAGATAAATACGGCTGAATGTGACAGCGATATTGACCTTAATGAGATAGTGAAATGGAAGGAATTGAGAATTTTTCTGATTAAAACATAATATAAACATATTTTTTATTCTTTTTGCATATTTTATTTTTTCCCAACCTAAATAATTATATTTAGAATATACAGTGCTTCTATTTTCTTAATGTCTCTCGGCAAATTTCGTGTTTCGTCAGTCGTCGGATAAATATTCATTTTAGTTGCATACCTAATTGTCAAACATAAGAACGTCCTCTTTATTAGATGTGAAAAGGAGGAACATGTTGAAAAGGAGTAAAAGATATTTAAAAAGGAAGTAGTTTTACAGTTCTCTATAGTTCACGCGGTAATCAAAATAAAACAACATTAAAGTACTTAGTTTTGAATTCAAATTCTGATAAACGATAAATCTATTCAAATCTAAATCTAAATTGATTGACATGGAAATTACCATTCGTTTATATTCGGAAATGCAATGATTGCTGCAGTGCAATATTTACCGCCGGGCACTGTACTATAGTGATATAAAGAATCGTAAAGGTTTAAAGTTATACAGCACCTAATCCCTAAGCCTTAAAATATAAAAATATGGTTTGTGTTCGGAGGACTTGTACAATATAATATCAATAGCTTTCTTGTTCAATACAATCGTCACATATTGGAATCAAAACCAGTCAAAAGATATTTTTTATTAACATAATATATAATTAGCTGGTGCCGCAGAACCGCCCATTTAGGGTTAGACGTCTCGTTTTACATAGGAACCCCAATAATAAATAGTCTATAGCACTCAGATATGGCGTAACTACGTTATCTGTGGGCGCTACAGGCTATTTATTATTCCAATACAGATTTCAAATCTACCTTCCTAATTGAAAACTTAATCGGAATTTCGGTTAGTAGTACACTTGAACAAACATACTTTACCTCTTTATAATGATCTTTATATATATAATTCTACTGTACGTGTGTATGTGATGAACTCCTCTTAAACGACTGGACCGATTTTGATGAAATTTTTTGTGTGTGTTCGCGGGGATTCGAGAATGGTTTAGATTCACAATTGGACCCGGTAGGTGGCGCTGTAATCGGGTTACAGGATTTATTGTTTTTATTTTCGGACTGACAAGGCAACGTCTGTCGGGTCCGCTAGTAGTGTATATAATATATACTGAAACGTTCATTATTTTGCTGTTGACAATTGTACCCATTTATATTTCTGTCATTTTCTGTCCCGTCACTATATTAGCTCTGATTAAAAAAGTAATTTTTAAAATAGTTTCAGAAATTGGTAAATAAATAGTGTAACATCCATTCAAAGAAATATATAGGAGTCAGACCCGAGTGTCTACTCCGTTTTGAAGTCAATATACTTCTCAAATGTAGTTTTTTACGAGCCGTAAGAGATATGCGGAAGTCCGCATAATGAAGTCATAGCTTGTTTCTGTGTATTCTAAGCTCTTAGTTATTAAGCAGCTTATTCTGGTACCATTTTTATGGTATGAATACAATGTAAACCTGTACAGGGATTTAATGCTACATACATACAGTTTGCCGGCTTAGATTTCGCTACGAATGGCGGCTGTTGATTACATGTCAACATTTCTATTCTTACCACAACCCGTACCCGATGGTACAACTAGCGATATAGCAGCCGATGCCCCCTCTTTTTTCTCTCTCCCTATTTTATGTTGCTAAGTAGTTTAATTTATTTACCATCTATATCGATAGCCTGTGCTCGCCACACCTGTCCGAAGGCGCCTTCACCGACGATATTGAATATCCTCAGCCGATGCCTTGGAAACTCCCATTCGTCGCATGGTTCCTCTTTCGTGATTGTTGTTTCTTCTGATAACTGTAAAATACAGCAAAATATAAAGTATAATAATAATTGAAATGGATTAATGCAGGACAGAATTGCGTGGTTGCGTGTTAGTCTACATTGATAAGCAGGTAAGGAACGTCGACTGCAGCTCTCTTATGGATGGGTTTGTTTGTAGATATCGACGATGATTTACCAGTGATTTGAAAACAGTAGCTACTTAAAAATGACAGAGAATGAGCGCAGTTACTTTAGCTCTAAACTGCACTAGGATGTAGAGAATGTACTGTGCGAAGCAGCAAATTTTTACTACTAGCGTTTAAAAACTAATAATTTATTGGATATGAATTAATTTACTATTAAGTATATTCGTGGCCTGATTAGTAAAAAATCAGAAGATACAAAATTATTATTTTTATCGGAGAAACATAATTCATCCCCTGACACGATAAGGAAGAATGAATTATACAGTGATTTTTTTATGGTAACGTTGTGGCCTCTACCAATCCAACAATAAATTGGCTCTAAAACTGCATCGACGTGCGGATTAGGACGATTCCTAGAGGTGATGTGCTCGCATAGATGCGAAACATCTCTCTATATGATGAAGAAGGCCGCCACATAGGATGAATGTGTTGATTAACGTAATGAATGAAAGATGCTTAGATGCTCTGAGCGAATGAAATAAAAAATAGCATGTAGATGTAATAATACCTATATATGGTAAGCTCTACTTCAAAAAGAAAAATATTGCTTATTTTTTTGTATCATTGTAGGTGTTCAAATAACTTTATTTGTAAGAAATATTAAAAAAAAAAAATATTCTGAATTCTAGTACCAAAATATATTAATATGTTTAAAGATTCCTTATCTAATAAGCAAACCTCGTATTATATATACGTATACACTGGGTGTAAGGCACACTTTTACTGATATAACATATTCCCCGTTTACTGATACAATGCATTAATTATCATTGGGGTTCCTCGATATTTTACTATAATTCAATGCAGTTAAATTTTCTACACAGAATAATGTTTTTATGATACAACTCCTCGGAATGCAACCTGTTGCACAATCGGTAGAACATACAAAAGAGAGGAGGCGAAGTCTCTCCTTTAACTCAATGGCTGGATATAGTGTAATGCTTTAAACGTCAACAACTCGTATTTGAATCGAGTCACAAGGTTCCAACTGATATCTAGGCGCTCTCGCGCAAAGATGACTACGGTTCTCCATGTGCGGTTTGAGTTGAAATTATAAGTCGTCACCCCAAGCTGCAGCACAGCTTCGCTCCGTTGAGCCCACCAAGTTTCTTGGACGTACATATTACAACTTAAAATCACACACGTCAACACTACTATCGGTAAGCCGTTTGGCCCACTCGGCTTATGAATGTCGAAAGAGAGCAACGCTCGCCGTACTCGTTCGCTAGATGATTGAGATTTCCGGCATTGAGCTACCACACCACGAGATGGTAGGTGGTACAGGCATTCTCAAACATCGTTTAATTTCTAGTACAGACAAGATTATCCAGTAAATTAGCTTTCTATATAGTACCATCTGGTTCGCAAATGCTGATAAAGGTATGTATAGTTACATAGTCATATTTCTCGACCTGAGCTGTGCCTTTGACACCGTTAATCATAAAATACTGTGGCGTAAAATGAGGAATACCGGCATGGACGTGGAAGCGGTTGATCTACTTCAATATTGGTATCGTAGCCAGATCAATAATGTTAGATGGGGCAGTGAGACATCGCAGGATTACATGTTGTCATGTGGAGTCAGACAGGGTGGCATTACCTCTCCCGACCTATTTAATATCTACATAAATGACTTGATTGTGGAGCTGAGTAGTACACCTGTCGGGCTTCTTTTGGATGGCAGGTACGTTAATAATTTAAGCTATGCCGACGACATGGTTTTGCTCAGTCCCTCCATCAAAGGGTTAAGAAAACTTTTATCTATTTGTGAAGCATTTGCGAAAAAACATCAGTTAATTTATAATGCTAAGAAAACGGAAATGATGGTATTTAGGGCGGGAAAGGGACCGCAGTATATACCTGAAGTAGCGGTGGACAGACAGCCTGTGAAAATAACGGACTCGTTTAAGTACCTTGGGCACACATTAACATCCACCTTAAAAGATGATGTTGACATGGAACGTCAGAGAAGGGCTTTGTGTGTAATTGGCAATATGCTGGCAAGAAAATTCAATAAGGCGTCACGTGACGTAAAAATTACATTATTCAGGTCGTTCTGTCAAACGTTTTATGCGTGTCAACTTTGGACTGATTACACGTGTAAATCTCTTAACAGCATCAGAGTACTTTACAACAACGCATTTAGATATCTCATGGGACTGAAGCGATACTGTAGCGCCTCTGAAATATTCATGGAGGCACGTGTGAACAGTTTTCATGCCATACAGCGACACCGCGTTGCTTCTTTCATGTCCAGAGTTGCCACGTGCAAGAACGTCATAGTGAAGAGTCTTTACGACAGAATTCAAACGACCTTGGTGTACAGGCATTGGCTGCATGTCACCGTCTGTGAATCATCTTAGCCGTTTACAATTTTTAACTATATAATTATGAATTTAAGTGTAATATGTATTATCTTAATTTAAATTAACTTTTATTGTATGTCATTATTGTACATTGCATATGGATCTATGTGTCTGAAATAAATTATTATTATTATTATTATTATATATAATAGGGGTTAAAGTATGAAATTGCCGTTTTATAGTAATAGATACTTTGAATTGACATTAAACTTTCATGCTATGAGATTTTCGAGCCAAACTTTTATCACATGATACCTATAAGATTTTTCTTTCAAAAAGTATGCAACATTTGATTTTCGAATCTCATTTGTTTTTTTTTATTTAGTTTAGACGGTAAAGATGGAAGTTCGAAAATCCGAGTAATTTTTGAGTACGAGCTCCGATGCGGAACTAACGCGGCAGAAACGGCTCGCAATATCAATGCTGCATTTGGAGAGGAGACTGCTAATGAACGCACCATGCGTTTTTGGTTTAAACCCTTTCGTAATGGAAACTTCGACTTTAAGAACGAACCACATGAAATACCGCACACACAGGTGAATAACACTGAATTGTAGGAGATGGTGGAAGCCAATACGAGTCACACTACTCAGGGATTAGCGGCATGGTTTAACGTTACCTTACCTTATATTGGCTTATTTGCATCAAATCAATAAGATAAAAAACTATGAAAAACGGGTCTCATAATTTGACTGATCTGCAGAAAGTAACACGTGTTGAAACTTGTGTTGCCTTGTTGAATCGATACAGAAATGAAGAAATATTGGATCGATATGTGACATGTGATGAAAAATTGATTATTTACGATAAACGTAAGCGCTAAATACCCCAGGTCAAAGGCCGCAACAATGCCCTGAAGCAAAGCTTACCAATAACAAGGTAATGGTAACTGTTAGGTAGTCTCTTCATGGCGTTATTCACTATAGCTATCTCAGGTCTGGTCAAGCAATAACAGCAGATTTTTACTGTGCCGAACTTCGAACAGTGCTGGCGAAACGGGCAGTGAAACAGCCCCGACTCGTGAATCGATCTTCACCATTATTGCTTCATGATAACGCAAGACCTCACACTGCACGAAAAATCGTTGTAACTCTACAAGAATTGCAGTTAGAAATCATACGACATCCTCTATACTCGCCAGATCTTGCTCTAATTGACTACCATTTTTTTCGTGATTTGGACAATTTTTTACGTGCTATAAATTTTTCTTCGCAGGAGGCAGTACAAAATGCTTTCACAAAGTTTGCCGAATCTAGATCCCCAGAATTCTATCGCAAAGACATAAATTAATTTCCGATTAGATGCCAGCAATGTACAGATAATGAGGGTAAAATATTTTGATTAAATAAATATGTTACATCTTAGAAAAAAAACGAGTTTTAATTTTTCAGTACAAATCAGCAATTTCATACTTTAACCTCATACCTCCTACATAATAATTTGTAATTTGTTAGAATGTTCATAGAAAATTTGCTAACTACCTTTATATTCTGTATAAATAAAGTCATGAACTAATATTTATATACACCTTTTAAGAGACAGACGAAAATATACCATATCAGTAAATAGCAATGAAATATTAAGCCTTGTCAAATGAAGTTCGTGCATATATTATGTATAAATTAGGTTTACATATCGTCGATGTTTGGCAATATTCTATGAATATAATGTCTACTGGTAGAGAGAAGCCTAAATTCATTAAGAGTTTCCAATGTAAATACATAATTGAGTTGACTAACATGTTTATGAATATAACAGATTCAACAAACGCTGTCGGTTAAATCTAAATTTACTTCGCTCGCTATCGCTAAATGAATTTGAAATAGTAAAAAAAGTTATTACAGTTGTCACAGGTACTGGAAATGAAATTAGTGAAGACTATAAGGATATTAATGTGGATGATGAATAAACAGACTATATGAAAAAATTGTCAATAAAATGTTTGACTTTCTCTTTTGCACTATAGGTCTAACTGCCAACCGGTTTACAAACGCTAAGAAAAAGTATAATAAACAAATTATTACATAATTACACAGTCAAATAACTAAAAGTAATTGAATATTAGCTACTAGCTAGACCTTTATATTCTGTTGTAAAGAAAGTGATAAACTAATATTTATCTACAACTTTTAAGAGATAGATGAAAATATACTACATCAGTAAATAGCTATTAAAATGTAAAGCCTTGTCAAATGAAGTTCATGCATTTGTAAATAAATATGGTTTACAACTTGTCGAAGTTTAACAAGATTCTATAAATGTACTGTCTCACTGTTAGGGAAAGTCTAAATTCATTAAAAGTTTTCCGTACAATATTCAAATGCGTTGACATTGTAACATGTTTATCAATATAACAGATTCAACAAACGCTGTCAGTTAAAATTAAATTTACTTATCGCCAAATGAACTCGAAGTAGTAAGAAAAGTTACTACAGTTGACACAGATACAGGAAATGAAATTAATGAACATATTAAGAATGGAAATGTGGATGATGAACAGATAGGCAGTACGAAAAAATTGTCAATGGATAAAATGTACAGGATAGGTCAAAAACTGACCTGTAAATGGTTGTTGTCCCACGACTCGTAACGGTTGGAGTAAGTGCGCGGTCGGTTCCATAAGTTAACAGAAGAATCTTGAAGGACAATACCAGTTGCGTCCTTGCTCTGCGAATGACACGTATCTAATTATATTGATGAAACTTGATACAGTTGCAAATAAAATTGAAATACAATTTATATAAGAAACCATGGAAAGTATCTATTAAATTATGGCCATGACAAACTATAAATGATTTTATGATGAAATACTAATGAGTGTTATTCTACCTCTAGCCTCTTTCTTGACTATGATATTCAAATTTATTATGCATGGGTACTAATAAAAAAATTTGCAATATTTTTGTTTTGAATGTACGATAAATATAATTCAGGAGTTAGTAATATTATTAGTTTTATATAAATACTACTGTGAGTGATTATTACATAAATATAATAAACAAAATTAAGCAATTAAATATTACAACAAGGCTTTACAGTAACTAGCATTACTATAACGCCTCGCCAATGGGCACAAATGATTATAAACAATGACTCACCATATCATCTTTCTTGCTTGTCTTACTTGGATTGTTTCTTTTCCACACAAAAAATATGACCGCAGCCACAATAACCACTAGACCACCAATTGCTATCAGAGGTATAACTGTTAACGGCACATCATTTGCGGCAGGTTCCTCGGTTGTATCAGAAACATTTGTCAATTTGGTTCCGGGTTCAGTACTACTTTCTGTGGGTACATCATCTGGTGTTTTAGGTTGACTAAGCGTTGTTACTGTAGTTATATCAGGTACTGTTATTTCTTCATATTTTTCTGTTACTTTGGTTGTGGCTTGTGTGATTCTAGTAATTTTTGGAGGTAATGGAGGTATGTTGGGATAATTGGGAAGCGAAAATGCTGGCGGATGAGGCAGCTTCGGTCTCTGACCCGAATTATCCGTTATAGTCGCGAGAACTTCTAGCCTTTGAGGTATAGAACCATCGTCAGCCGTGACCCATAGAGAGTATGAACGATTTTCCTAAAATAAGATAAATGAATTAAACCCGAAGAAAATTTAAAATAAACACTGGGGTAACCTATAAGAACTGACTCTATTACTAGAAACAAATATATTATTAGAAATAAAGTTCGTTTATATTTTTTTTTTAATATCCAGTGAGCTAATATTTATTATAATGTCACGGTTCAAGATTAATTTATAATTTTTTTTTACTATTACGAGAAACATAAGAAACATTTATCTGTGTATATGTTAGCATTTCTGTCTCTGGTATTTCTACATCTGTTTTTAATAATCAATCAATCGAATAAATCAATTAATCTTTTTTAACATCGAATCTTGTATAAGTAATGATGAACAAATTTTAACGTATTTAGTTTTTATTGGTAGGGTCAACATCAATATCACCATGTTTGATAAAAATCGGTTATGATGATTTTTTTCTGAATTACAAATAAAATTTTATACTTTAGTTATAATTTAGATTCAAGTAAACTTCTTTCAGTTTCAATGTTTTATTTGTCAGTGAATATAAGCTACGGTAACTGCATACCATCAGACAGGCGATCTCGAGGCTTGGCACCTCAAGAGTTTGACATACGTCGATCTTTTACACAGATAAATAAATGAAAAAATGGTTGATATATAGTCCCACTCGCCAATCCGCAGTGTATCGGAGTATGCTCTAAACCCCTTCGGTTGAAGAGGAACCCATATCGTAGTTGGTGTAGAATTTCAACTCACCTTGTCAATAAGCGTATCATTGACAGTAACAACGCCAGTTTCAGAGTCAATGGCGAACGGGGCTGGCGGTCCGGATGTCTCCAGTCCAAAAGTCGTGTTCTTATGGCTGCCAATTCTCTCCCGATGGACCCGCGTGACAACAGACCCTATGGGGTCCGTCGGCATCGCAAACCAGTTGCGATCTACGTGGATGATTGGCGGGAGGTGGAACGGCAGCGCAGGCTGGGGAGACACTGAAAAGAAAAATAATAATAATTCAAATGATTAAGAAAGTGTGTAAATGCCAGTAGACGACGCACATCAAGGCTTCCTTACAACTGTGTATAAAAAAAACGCTAAAAAAGATCGCGTTCCCTGTATGAGGACATTCATAAATTGTTAACTATATTTTATTTTTATACTCGTAGTTTGTTGTTATGGCGGCCATGTCAATACAAAATCTATGAAAATTTGAAGTACTATACAGTTCAAAACATACGATTTTATGACAGACGAACGGACTGACAGATCGCGGTAAAGACAGATAATGAAAGTTTAGTAATAGTGTCCGTTGGTACCCTCTGAGTATAAAACCCTAAAATGACATGCTGTGTTGCCATAGGGTTTTTTAAGAACACATCAGGCGAGCCCAATACAATGGTTTACTGTATAATGGTCTTAATGTTAACCATTGATCAGGTGCTCAGATCTGGTCTGATGATAGAGATCGCCTGAGGCGAGTACGATTCAGATCAGGGGGGCAGGCCCTCAATTATACAGTATTGATATATTTTCATCTGGGCATGAGTGAATATTGTTTTATACAACGTCAGGTTAAGCATTTTGTTCACCTTAGTAAACCCGCAAGCCCAGGAAATTACATTACGAGTAAGGTGCGACTTAACTTAAAAATTTTTGGTATTCTCAATTTATATATATTTTGGTGTTCCGGTATTCCGGTTGTGAAGCTTGACACCAGTCGCTCCATGTCAAAATCAGTATCTTCTCCAACTCCTTACACCTACGTAATATACGTAATATAATAGTACTAAAACAAGAACCAAACATATCTTAAGTCTAATGTTACTTAATTTCAACTCAATCCCAATTTGAATCATAATGGATGTCCACACAATTCTCAGTTTCCGCCCAAAAACATAAAACAGAACGGAATTTCAAACGGATAAAGATATAAATAAAATTAATTATGTGACTTTAGACACTCAGTAGTCAATGATCCGAGTTTATAATTATTTATAGTCAATTAATATCGCATTATATTGTAAATAAATACATAAATGGAATTTTTCCGAACTTTTCTCAATGAACACGTATCTAAAACTTCACTCTGCTTCAGACTTTGCTCACACAATCTATATTAACCTTTCCCTCCTCTCGAAGAAGTTATTGCAATTAGTTTAAGGGACGGAATTAAAATTCTGATAATGTATTTGCCCTCAATTCGTGCGCCAGATGTAGGGTAGGCAACAGCAGTATAATTGGCTAACTCACAAATCGATATATTACCAGTTTTGATGAGCTCGATGGCGCAGTGGTTAGTAAGGCACCAAACGAGGGGTTCAATTTTCACAAAGAACAAACATTTGAACATATCTGTTTGTCTTGGTCTGGTTGTTTTTAAGAGAGGTAGGACGCATCAAAGCAGCCATTTTGGGGAAGTACCTCCACCTCACAGCAGCCAAATAACAACTCCCTGGAGGGTTGTTGTGTTTCTCCGTGTGAGTGAGGGCACCAGTAAGCTCCTAAGGAGTTGTGTTAGCAACAGAGGTGGCATCGCGAGTGATACTTAATGCAAATGTTCATAGACTACTGTAATAGGTTTATATCAGGTGGGCCGTATGCTTGTATTCCTTCCGTTATAAAAAAAGTTAATAAATCTGACGACAAGTTTTTCATTCGCTCGGCACATTTTCAAAAATGAATATGATGGTTTGATTTATTTAATCTGTCTAATAAACTTACTTTTCATAATGTAAGTACTTATATCCATAAATCAGTTCATTGCTTTGGTGATTTGTAACTATCGAGTTTATATTTCCATAAAAAATGTTTATATGTACCAGCGATAGGCTTTATAATGTATAGCATTATACATTATAAAACCCATCACAGATATGTCGTACGATAACATAGTCTTACTCTAGATGTATGGAACATGCTGAAAAAGGAATAATACAAATTCACCTTGTTTCATATATTTATAGCGAGACAGCATCTTATCTAACGATATTTTATAGCTATGTCTGTGACGGGCTTAATACATGTTTCTCTCTTGCACAGCGTCGCAAAGCAAACAAGCATACAACCCACCCGATGTTAACAGATTACAGTAGCCTATGCCAGCAGCATAAATATATCGCATTGCCACACACAATGCTAGCTAACACGGCAAAGTGTAAAGTGCTTACTTGTCTGGTACCTCACTCAACTTGCTTACTCTTTGTGGAGATGTTATTTGGATACGGTTCTCTGGAAGGTACTTACGCAGTTGGGCTGCTTGATGCGCCCTACCTCTATTTCCCCAGACCCTCATCTGACAATCATAGGGTGCACCACGTGTAGGTAATTTGCTTTGACTCTAAAGACAATAGTGAGTCATTTACATCAACTCCCTTCTACAACCGTACCGCTCGCAGCAATGATCGTGTCTGCGCAGTTCCTCCGAGAAGTTTTCTTCCGAGAGAAGCTGTAAACTCCCCGACGAGGTATTCCCAAGCGACGAAGTTTTTTAAATAAACGGCGAAAATGTTTTTACACTGACATCCCTGGTGTTTGAAGAATCCATAGGATACGGTGACTCTTACAGTTAAAATTACAAAATAAAAACTACAGTTAACAGTAAAGAGAGGTAACTAAGGTAGTTTGTTCGGTTTAGATGCATTTTCTCATCTTTAGTACCTCAAGTAATGCGTTATTTTTACAAGAACTCATTCATTCGGATGAACAAAACGCTGATTATTCTAAACAATAGATCAACCGCGAAACTGTGTATAAAGTTTTGTGTCCAAACAAATAATCATTATTATGATCTTTCTTGAGGAGATGATCCTGGCTTGAGTATCCGACCATTGCTATCATGTAAATGTATCTAATATCTTTAGAATTATATGTGTGTAATATTTCTATTCGATATAACAACTGGGAGAGTTTAGAACGATCAGTTGCTTGACAGTGAAGAAAAACATCGTGTGGAAACCCGGATGACCGGGAAATTATAAACCTAAGTAAGGTATGGTTTTCCGAATAGGTTGTCGAGGTCTGACGGTAGCAGCTCCATGTCAAAATGAGTATCTTCGCCAAAGGGAGACTTTGTACAAAAGCCTGCATGGGTACCTCTGTCTCACCTATTTCTACCGCCAAGCAGCTATATTTATATAGCTGTGTTCCGGTTTGATATGGCAGAGAAATTACTGGGTACTGTTACGAAACATCCTAGGGTCACAAGACTGGCAGCGCGCGAGTAACATCCCCGTGGTGTTGCGAGCGTCAATAAGCTGCGGTGACCGCTTACCATTTAATGCGGCCCGCATGCTTATTTGCCGATAAGGTATAATAAAAAAATATCTATAGGCTTGAATTAAAGATAATGCAAGGAAGAAGATAACTAGAGATAAGTAAACGTACAGACCAATACCAATCATGTGAATGCTAAATAAAATCTTGTAGTGACTAGTAGTAACTAGTAGAGACTCAAATAGTCTTATTACAAGTTGTGCAGGATTATGTTTAATAAACAGCATAAAAATATTCTAACAGATTGTTTTGAGACATATAATAATGTAAAATGTACTTAATCCCGTGACTTCAGTAGTCATCAATTAGTACAAGAAATTATACCACTTTATAATTTCAAACTGCAATTCAAAGTTCTCAGTAAGGAATGTTCAGTTTAGATTACAGTGAAATTCTTCGGAACTTTCAAGTTGGAGTATGTAACGACATTCCCGTTTAAGATTTCTGCTTTGAACCAAATACGAAAGTTAAAATTGTAATTTCCTAAGTCTGTTATACTTTTCATATTTCGGCAAAATATTTAAAACATTCGCGGTCAAGTCAAACGGAATATTTGGTTAATATAATAAATAAGCAAATGTAAAAAGGTTCCTTACAGGAAAAAAATATATCTAAAAGTAAATAAGCAATTGTATCTTACACAAAAGGCTCTAGAAGTTCTGCTTCTGTGCAGTATCAGCTATTGTCCACAAGATAATTGTAAGGGACTTAGATTTAGAAGAAATCTAATTATCTTCATAAAATAGTTTTTTTAACCGACTCCACAAGAGGAGGAGGTTCTCAATTTGGCTGTATTTTTTTCTTAATGTTTGTTACTTGATAAGTCTGTGGGGTCATGAAAATTTCAGAAAACTCCTCAAATATCATAGGCACATATATTCAGGGACACAATGTTGCAATAGCAATTGATGATAGGGAACCAGCATGTCCACACATGTTGCGTCCGACATTAGCGCAATTAGCCATTATCATAGCCATCGTTCGCATTCCATGCGCCATCAAGGCACTTGCCATCACTACAGCTAATTCCCCTAGGTTCTAAAGTACGAGGAATATTAATGAATGAAAAGGTATGAATTGCTCTTCTGATGACATAATTTAGAGAACCGTGGCGCTATAGCCTACCAAAGTTTTATACCAAAACAATGTACGAGTAACACAATTTTATCAGATAGATTTTTATCTGATAACATACAATTGCCGTGGCGTATAAACGCCTGCAAAATCAGAGGAATTACTCATGCGTTGACAATTCCATAACAATCAATACATGCCTTTTTTAAGCAACCTCATATAGTCATAGCCCTCGGGAAAACCTCGGCAGAGTGTTGAATCCACAATTGAAGTGTTCGCGGAACGAAACCTCTTCTTGTGAATCGAATTGGTACCAATACGTGAGAACGCTGCAATTGTAGAAGATGAATGTAAAAATATTTTCAATAACAGTCATTTTTTTATTCTTGCTGTATTTGTTTGCAGTAATTACTCACGTGTTGTATCTTTTTATATTTAGCTTGTCAGTATATTTTTCCTTGCAATAAATACTCGAAGAGTAGAGATCTCTGACAGAGATAAAATAACCCTCATACTAATTAGTCCATACAGTGTTTTTTTTTCTGCAATTTAGACATTTTTATATAATACTAGCTGTTACCCGCGGTTTCGCCCGCGTGGTCAAAAAACAAAGCGTGCCACAGGAACACACCACCGGAATAAAAAGGCAACTTTTTATCTCGGTGATGTGTTCCTTACGTTCTTCGCATTCAACAGTAAGCCTTTCTCCATACAATCGTCTTTCCTCATTGTAACCAGCGTTTGCAGTTCAGATAGTGTTTCTACTAACGTCACAGCATCGTCTGCATACAGCAGACAGTTCACTAGTAAGTCACCCATTCGCAATCCTATATTCCATGACCTTATTCCCTGCAGACAACTATCTAGATGCAGAATAAACAGCCTATCAGATAGCATGCAAACCTGCTTGACACCAATTTTGACATCAAACCATGATAACATGTTATCATCTATCCGCACACATGCTGAACCATCCTTGTAAGTAGACTGCATAGCACGGAGCAGTGAACCGTCAATCTCATGTACCGGCAATATGTCCCACAGTTTCTGTTCCGCAACCTATCAAATACTTTCTCCACATCCACAAAACCGCAGAAAAGCCCGTGGTCTATGGCCAGATACTTCTCTGCGATATTGCGGAGCGAAAAATCTTGATCCGTATATTCCTTTCCACTACTGAATCCTAGCTGTGCCTCCCACAGCATTCCATCGGATTTCACCCTCATTCCCCTTTCAATTATCTTTCCATATACTTTTGTTGCTAAGCTGATCAAACCGATGGCCCTATAGCTGGCGCAGTCCATGCCTGACCCCTTGCCTTTATACAAGGGCATGATGATAAATGAGATTAAGACATATTCGTCGCCTAAGCCCTAACTGCTTGCTGTCCAACGTCAGAGGGTACGCTGTTAACACGTTATTACACCACCAGGTCAAGTTCAGGTCAATATGATGCGAAATATATAAAAATATGCTATGAAAAATAATACCAATATGCAAAATCACGTTTTCGGTAAAAAAATAAACATGTTTATTATGTTGACTCTATATGTTAAACACCGGAGCGTGCCGCCTGCCTGCGTTGCAAATGGCACGGGCACGGTGTAAATATCAACTCATTTGCGTGCTTGTGAAATTTCCTTAATTGACACAACCCTCTACATGACATCACAAACTCTGTTATTGTAAATTAAAGGTGTAATAAAACCAGATGCAATTATTTAAAATAGTGTTTTATCCTATATGCTTGGAAATGTCAACATTATTTTGACAGCGTTATCCATACTAATATAATAAAAAGTCGAAAAGTTTGTTCATTTGAATTAAATTTCAATTCAATTAAATCTATGGAACTTACAGTTGGATTTGATTTTTTTTGCATTTGACAGGCCAACTCTTAAGGAAGGTTGAATAATAAGCTATATTATTCAACATCATACATCGACCCTTAGGAGTCGAGGAAAAAGCAAGAAACTAAGAAAAACCGGGATACCGGGATATACGCAAATGAAGACGCGGGCTACAGCTAGTTTGTAATAAGTAGATAAATCTAAAAACGTACAACCGTTGCGGTTTACAATGTCGGAATAGAAACTCATATAATATGTCTATCGGCCAAATAAAATACTATGACATCTCGTATCCGTTGTATAAATGGTATAAAGTTTTATTCTGAAGCATATCCACCATCCTTGATAGATGCGATATAAAATATTTAGAGTAACTTACTAAAAGTTTCATTTATATTTCCTACTCGCAAACAATAGAAGCCTATTTAATGTAAAAGGGTGAAACCGCAAAGGTAAAACTCAATCTCAATAAATCTCGGCTTGATGTCTGTCTAAGGGCATTGATTAGAAAGAATTTATGAAACTTTTCTTGCGATAGATTAGATACACGCGAATATTTTTACGAGTGAGTGAGTGAGCTTACCAGGTAGTTCCTTGTTAGAGTTAGAGGAGTGCGTTAGGGGCTGAATGGCGCGGGCTATATAGTCCTTGTATTATAAGGGTTCAAAATATACGGTTCTTTGCCGCCCGATGATAAATAAAAATATATAATATAGGTACTCTGTGATCGTAGCATGCAAGCTTGCGTCTGTGTCTTCATTGTGAGAACGTAAGCTTTCTAGGAAATGTAGATTTCGCTTGACTGTCTTTTTTAAGTGCTAATAATTGCAACCATCCTGCATCACAAAGGTGTTTAAGTATAATTAATTAAACTCTTTCACCAGTGAAGCAGCTCTATATGTATAATGTGCATAGGATTGCTTGGTTTTCAATGCAGCTAAATTCATATTTTTTTTCTAGATGATAGTACTCGTATAACTCTGAAAGACATTAATGGCGGTTAAAGTATGAAATTGCCGTTAAACCTTCATGGTGTGATATTTTCTAGTGAAACTTTTTTTACATGATACCCATGAGGTTTTTCGTTTAAAAATGTGCAACATTTGATTTTCAAATTTCATTTGTTTTTTTATTCAGCTTAGACGGATATTTTGAAAATTTGAATAATTTTTAAACACGAGTTCCGACGCGGAACTAACGCTGCAGAAACGGCTCACAATATCAATGCTGCGTTTGGAGAGGAGACTACTAACGAACTCATCGTGCGTTTTTGGTTTAAACGCTTCCGTAATGGAAACTTCGATTTCCGACACAGAAAACACGAGTTCCGACGCGGAACTAACGATGCAGAAACGGCTCACAATATCAATGCTGCGTTTGGAGAGGAGACTACTAATGAACGCATCGTGCGTTTTTGGTTTAAACGCTTCCGTAATGGAAACTTCGATTTGACGAACAAACCACGTGGACGACCGCCCATACAGGTGAATAACGCTGAATAGAAGGAGATGGTGAAAGCCAATCCGAGTCAAACTACCCAGAAATTAGCAACATAGTTTAACGTTACCTTACCTACAGTATTGACTCATTTCCATCAAATCAATAAGATAAAAAAATATGAATAATGGGTGTATCATGATTTGACTGATCTGCAGAAAGACGCGTTTGTTGAAACTTGTGTTGCCTTGTTGAATCGGTACAGAAATGAAGGAATGTTGGATTGAATTGTGACATGTGACGAAAAGCGATGACCTCAAATGATCTGTAGGTAGTCGACGATGCAGGTGGCTCAGGATCGAGGCAAATGGCTCTCTAGAGGGAATGTCTAGGGTCAGCAGTGGATATGGGGTGAAATCATGATTATTTATTTACATACTGGTTGAAACCAGTAACACGAGCTAGAGATATGAGCTAGGGATGAGTGCTAATAAGGCGCACTAAGGATGTTAGCTAAAAGATGCATGTATTGAGTTATTTTGTAACTTTATCCTATTACTATCGATCTATCACTGACATTACGAGCGTTGCGCATCATGATGCCACTCATTCTCTCTTATCGTTCTCTTACTTAGGTTTGGTAGAAATGGATACATAGTTTCATAGCTTGGCTTTTATAATGCTCGCATTACCTTTCATTCTACTTACAATTTAAGTTTTTTTTTTATTTTTAATATTGATCTTTTACCAACGACATTTCTTTTAAAATGAAATAACTGAATGTGGTTTTTAAATTTGTGTATCATGTTTCTATGTTCATAAGAGATGGCGTGAGGGGAGGTACTGAGAGTGGAAATAAAGCAGAAAACCGTATCAATAGTCCATTATACTCGGTCTTGACAAGCAAAGCTTGACCCATATACTCGTAATAGCCAGTTGGATAAATAAAATAGGACGTTATATTGTACAATGTTTACAATTCTTAGTACAACCTCCACTTTAACTTGACCGGGTTATATTATACGTTATTTTATTTTAGAACTCGCCCTATATTCACATCGGTTTTGACAGTTATATGTATTACCGTTTTTACAATGTAGAAAAAGCAAAAATAAAGATAAAAATTACATTATCTTTACGTGATCTGTTATTTTCCGCTGATTTATTAATTTGTCATAGAATCTGCCAAAATACAATTTTCAGGAACACCGTTCCTATATGAAATCTATATGTTTGTCTCTGTGTGTCTGGGTGTGCGTGTCTGTCGCTTTTTTTCGAATTTTTCCTTCAGATTCGGATTCAGCATAAAAAAGTAGAATAGGAATGTTCAGGAACACCGTTCCTATCTCTTAAGGAACATGGTCAAAATGGCCGACAATAGAAAAAAAAAAAATTGATTTGTTATATAATTGACGAGCTAGGTGTTCCTCTGGCAATGCAAGCTTGCGCATTCTCAACTGGTTTTATATAACGTTGTGAGGCATACAAGCATACGGCCCACCTGATTTAAAGCAGTAACCGTAGCTTATGAACTCTTGTAAGCATCACTTGCGCGATGCCACCTCTGCTGCTAACACAGGAACTCCTAAGCTCCTAAGAGCTTACTGGTGACCTCACTCACACGCAGCAATAAAACAATCCCCCAGAGAGTTGTTATTTGACTTGCGGTTTTTATGAGGTAGAGGTATTACGTGCTGTACTTTAAAGCGCCCTACCTCTCTTTAAAAACATAACTTCATATGCAAATTAATGTTGAGAGATCGGTGGGGATCCTCGTTAATAAGCGGGACATCGCAAGGATCTGCATCACACCTATAGTTGCAAAACTATTAAGTCTAGTACCTATTCTCCTTTCAGAGAGGTAGGGCACATCAAAGCCCGTCTGGAGAAGTACCTCCACCTCACAGAAAACAGCCAAATAACAACTCCCTAGAGGGTTGTTGTGTGCCTGCGTGTGAGGTCACCAGGCATCACGCGAGTGATACTTAATATATCGCAAGCGTTTAATAGGCTACGGTACTCGCTTTACAACCAGGTAGGCCGTATGCTTGAATGCCCCCCGACTTAGCATAAAAAAAAATATTGTTGCAATTTTGTAATCCTATTAATATTTTAAATACGAAAGTTTGAATGTATGGATGGATGTTTGTTGCTCTTTCAGGCTTAAACGGCTGAATGGATTCCAATGAAATTTGGCATGTAGATAGATTATGATCTGGATTAACACATAGGCTACGTTATTTGACTCCACGAGGGCGGAGCCGCGGGCAGCAGCTAGTCTATACTATTATTATAAAGAGCAAAGATTTGTATGTATGTTATGAATAAACTCAAAAACTACCGGACCGATTTCAAAAATTCTTTCACCATTAGAATGCTACAATATAAATGATTTACATAGGCTATGAAATATTTTGAAAATAGTTAAGGATCCGTATGAAAACTTCGATAATGTGTGAAAAAGATACCAAAAAATCCTTATACCGCGTACGCTGCTGAAACTATTGACAATAGAGCAAAGTAATGTACTACAGTTTTATAGAGGATATCAATATCTACAAAAAAGTCCGCAATACCACATGTCTAACTATTACAGTTACATCACAATAACTACTTTTTCATGTTAAAATATGCTATAGTAACGCCGGTATAAACTAGGCCACATTATTCGTACCTTCGTATTAATCCTTATCCAAATAAATCATTTCGTATTCAAGACTGGTTCAATGCCTGTAGGTTACTCTTTGAATTAACGAAATCGGACATTCCATTCCAAAGATATTACGGATTTTGTTCTGTGTTTCAATCCCTTGCTTGCGACACCGGGCGGCGGGCGGCGCGGCGCACATCTATGAAATAGGTACCCGCGCGGCTCATTCGCGCGCTACCGACATTGAATGTTTTGACTTTTTCATACCACATTTTTTCAATTTCAGAAAAGCGTGCCTCAAATCATCACCTTTGTGGCAATCAATTGAAACTCAATTTGAGCACGAATATGAGAGCACGTTTAAGTAATGACGGCAACGACAATTTCTCACAAAAATTACTTAAACTTGGAAGCGGAAAATTACCATCTCCAATTGCACATAGCCTCCAAGTATTATTGGATAATGAATTGGCTCAAACTGTTCACAGTCTAGAAATACTTATAGAGACAATCTATCCCGACATCGAACATCTTACAGAAAGAAATTTCGATTGGCTCTATTCGAGGGCGATCGTCTCACCGAAAAACAGCTCAGTAAATGAGATAAACAAAATGATCATTGAAAAAGTAGCAGGTGATTTTAAATGTTACAAATCTATTGATAACGTGTGCAACATCGAAGATACAGTGCACTATCTACAAGAATTTTTAAATTCTCTCTATCCCGCCGGCTTGCCACCATACGAACTGAAATTAAAAGTAGGTACTCCCATTATGCTGTTGAGAAATATAAGCCCTCCCAATATGTGTAATGGCGCAAGGCTTTTGATAAAGGAATTACGAGACAATCTGATTATAGCAACAATCATCACCGGTCCCACGGCCGGACAGCTAGCTCACATTCCGCGGATCCCGATGATACCAACAAATTTGCCCATGTCTTTTAAAAGGTTACAGTTTCCTGTAAAGGTATCGTTTACCCTTATATTAAATAAATCCCAGGGACAAACTTTCTCGATCTATGGCATCGACCTAAGAGAAGAATGCTTTTCTCATAGCCAATTATATGTTGCACTTTCTCGAGTAGGATTCCTAAAAATCAATACATTTTGTTGCTATCTACGAATACCACAGCCAATATAGTATACAGCCTTAAGGTAGACATATTGGAAACTAAAAAAGTAAAACCTATTAAATTAAATTAATATAAAGTCTCGAAATATATGTTATATATATTAAAATAAATGTAAAAAAGAAATGTAAAAATAAAACTAAAAACAATATAAATAAATAAAAATAAACTTTCCGATTGTAATTAGGGTTATGGATAAAAACTAATAAAAAATTAAATACCACTAAGTACATACCACTTAAAGTAATTTGTCTGAAAAAAAGCTACTTAAGAAAATCTATTTAAAAAACTCTCTAAAGATACATTTACTCTTTGTTTATCCCAAAATGTTTAAAAAATAAATGTCCACCCGTGCGAAGCCGGGGCGGGCCGCTAGTGAGTTATATTGTGACAAGGGCGTTAAATTCACAAATTTATGCGGCGAGTGTAGCGAGTGAATCGGTGCTGTTGTCATTCCTTTATTGTACAAATATACACAATAGATACAGCTATGTTTTTAGTACGTACAAATGCGGAGTTATCTCTGTAAGAGATCTATCCAGCCAACCTTTATAGGCTTAGTAGGAATATATAATATATACCTACGTTACGTGTCGTTACGTTCGTCGCTGTACTCTGCGGATGTAACATTAAAGTTTTTGAAGTAAAACTTCTTTACACAGACAAGAGAGATAGGTTTAAGAGAGCCATCGCGCGAGTGATACTTAATATATCGTAAGTGTTAATAGGCTACGGTACCCGCTTTACATCAGATGGGCTGTATGCTTGTATGCCTCCCGACGTAGTATAAAAAAAAAATAGAATGGTTGAAAATATGTAGCTCTATATGCACGAGGGACCGATATACAGACGAACGCACGGACGGCTATAGAGCGTTATAGTAGATACCATTAGCACCGTTTAGATATGGCATTTCAGGAATCAGTGATTTCCAAATAAATAGGTTAGAAGAATACTGGGGAAGAAATAAATAAATAAATAAATATTGGCGGATAAATTACACAACGCCATTTAGCCCCAAGTAAGCGAAGCTTGTGTTATGGGTGCTAGACAACTGATAAACATACGTAAATATTTTTTTTTTTGTAATTACATACTTATTATACATAGAAAATACCCAGACCAAGACAAACAGACATGTTCATGCACACAAATGTTTGTCCTGTGTGGGAATCGAACCCACGAACGTTGGTGTCAAAGTAGCGTGACAACGCGTTTCACCACTGCGCCACCGAGCTCGTCAGAAAGTATGATATATCGTATGATTTTCTCTCTTTAAAAATGTTGGCTCTTCGCCCGTGAAATATTTTTTACTAAATATACACAAAGTAAAATCGACGGCATTTTCTTTAAAATGAAAACCAATATCATGAATGAATTAAGCGATTTCTTTTGTCGGTAACACGGTTTTGTGTGAGATGGAGGTACTTTCTCAGATGGCCTGTTTTGATGTGTCCTATTCTTAAAATACACCCAGCCCAAGACAAACAGGCATGTTCATGTACACAAATGTTTATCCCGTGTGGGAATCTAACGCACGAGCGTTGGTATCAAAGCAGCGTTATTAACCACTGCGCCACCGAGTTCGTCTAATTGCAATAAGCTCTTGAAGAAAACTTAAAAATTACCGATAAGGCGATTATCTTGTTTTGTATCTACTATTTCTATAGCAATCTTGTACATTAAAGTGGATATAAAATCCACGAAGATCCATCAACGTGTCTCTTCAATGAATCAATGGACGGAGAGCTTTTTTGATTGAATTGAATGGAGTGCAATACTATCACGGTGTTTATCTTAACAGCGCGGTTAAGTTCGATGGAACTCTGAACAATACAGCCATCTCGCTTTCACTTTGGGAGCGCGGGCTATACGCGGCCATGAGGAGTGGCGCGGCTGGCCGCTACCGCCTGCGAACCCAGCCACCGCGCCTGCCTGGCCCGCGTCCCGCGTTCACCGCATCTATAAAACAGACGCGGTCGTTCGGCTCGCGCGGGCGCGGTGGCGTTCAGTTGCCGTCTGTACCACGACACACCGCGTCGCGTGACGTATTCAAAATGTCCGACAAAACTGTTCAACTGATTGAAGTTGTCAAGAAATATCCCGTTTTGTACGATCCATCGCATGAGAACTACAAAAATAATAAAATAAAAAACAAAATATGGGATAGTATCGCTGAGCAAATACATGAAAGAGACGGTAAGTAAACGAGAATCTTTACACTAAGGGGTGTTATTGTGAGTTACTTTTTATTACCGCAGTTACATGATCATTCGTGCGTCAGTTTGGTGTATTGAATTGGCGTTGTAGTGTTGTCGAATTGCCGATATCGGAAAATATCGATAGCTTCACTATTGATATTTTCCGATGCTCTGCGTTTATATGTCTGAGAAATGATAATAAATATGTAGTATGTGGCAGCAGTATTGTCAGTATTCAATTTTCCATTTTATTAATGGATTTATTATTCTGCGTAAAATGGCCACCAACTTTGAAGATATTAAAGTTAAGACGAAATTTGACAAGATCGGCGGAGCGGTTAGTAACGCTACATTGACACCAAGGCTCATGGGTTTGATTCCCACACAGGACAAACATTTATGTGCATGAACACGTCTCTTTGTATTGGTCAGGGCGTTTGTAAGAGAGGTAGGCCACCTAAGTAACCTGTATGGTGAAGTACCTCCGCCTCATAGAAAATCGCAGCCAATTAACAACTCTCTGGAGGGTTCTTGTGTTCCTGCGAGTGAGAGTGTTTACCAGTAAACTCCTTATGAGTTGTTTTGTTAGCAGCAGAGGTGGCATCGCACTAGCGACGCTTAATTTATTGCAAGCGTTCATCTTAATAAAAATCTTAATCAAGCGTTCACTCATACATCAGGTGGGCCATAGCTTGTATGTTTCCCGACGTTATTTATAAAAATGATAGTTTTTCATCAATATCATTTTTAATTTCAATGTCACAGAAGCGAGTGAAGTATGCAAGGACCGCGTCTTATGGCGCTCGGTTCTCTCTGCCTACCCCGCAAGGGACTTGGCGTGAAGATATACATACATCATTTTTATGTACCTATGATATCTTCTTATGCATACATTTCTATGTGTGTATGCATGTTTCCCGTGGACTCCAAAACGGCTTGACCGATTTTGATGAAATTTTCAAGGAATCTTCAGATTAACCTAGTGGGCGATCCTGTGAAAGTTGGTAGCAATCGGATCACCCGTACGAACTCGGGGCGGTCGCTAACACGTTATAAATATTTGTATAATCAACAGTTCATGCAACTAATAAAATGGATAGTTAAGAAATAAAAGTCACTCAAACACAAGATTGTTTTAAGCAACATAAGCAAACCGCTGATGTGAACCGTAGCCTCTTAAAGCTTGCAATATAGAAGGTATTTTTGAACGTTGCCACTATCGTCACCCCTACTGCTAAGACAGCTATTTCTTAGGAGCTTACTAGTAACCTCACGCACTTCACTCACTCGCAGGACAATACTCCAGGGAGTTATTATTTGGCTGCGGTGTACATTTTACTAAAGTATGTTCTTACGTTAATAATTAAAAGTCTTAAATAGTAACGATTTTATTAACTCCCTCAACTATTTACAACTGGGTAAATATTACATTACCTCGCATGCGTTGCGATTTGAGCAATTACCGTAGCACATGATTGCTTGCAAGGAATATCACTCGCATTGCTACCACCGCCGCGGCGCCGGTAAGGAAGCGACACTTTAGAAGTTTATAGACAACTTGTTTACTCGCAGGGATACAAACCCTCGTCCCTTGCAAGGTTGTCACTTCTACGTTCGGGCTACCTATTAAAGATCATTGTAAAGAATTTTTTTTTTATACTATATGGCAATAGTGTTACTTTATGCCAGTGTCAAAGTCTTGAGTTTAGAACCATTTGAAAATCTTAATTCTATGTTCCAGCTTCAGGAACTGTGCTGAAAAAATTTGGGAAGGGTACCTAGACCCAATCAACCCAGTTTAGATACCACCCGTAAAACGATAGTGATTTTTACAAGGTGTTCTTGATGAACTTATTCACGTCTTCTAAAAAGTGAATAAACGTGTTATATTTGAGTTTTTTCATTACTGTATAATTTCACTAGCACTTATGTTACAAAATACTATCGAAATTGTCACATAAAACTAATTTTATACTGAATTGTAAAAATTTCAAGTAGAACAACAATCTCACTCGTCAAAAGCGCGGGAAGAAGTCCAAGTATAGAGTTCGGCTCTAATGATTTAAGCCATTTACATACGAAAATACAGATTTTAATTATCATATACATAATAGCTGTCTATCGTATTTTCAATTTCCTTAGAGAAACTACTATGCTTAATGATTTTGCTGTAATAAACTCTCCGCACACTGACGCGGTAACCACGAGACCATACCGTTAGTCCCTAATAGCAACAGGTGTGCGTAAATGACTTGAAGACGTTTTCACATTTTGTCACAATGATGGTAACACGTTTCTGCAATACATTTATTTCATTTACAGGAGATATCGTCAAAGCAAAGTGGAAGAACTTAAGAGATTCATATGGCAAGCACCTAAGAACACACTATCCTCAACCTGGTCACGCTTCCAAACTTATTGAACGATACAAAACCTGGCCTTGGGTGAAGCAGATGTCTTTTTTGCAGCCTTTCTTAGAATATTCAGCGACACAATCAAATATGCCGGCATCAACAAGAGAATTTGAAAATTATACTGACCAGTTTGATAAAACATGTCAGCCGCCATCATATCAAAAGCTGGGTACAGCATTACAACACGTATCAGTTCAATACCAAGACATATCAGTTCCAGAACAATGTTCCTCATCTCAAAATTCACAGCACAATCAACGTCGTCCTCGTGATCCTCAATTTGATGATGTTATCAGCTACTACAACGGCATGACAGAGTATGATGAAACAGATTTAATTTTTCTAGGCTATTCTAAAACCATAAAAAAAATGTCGCTGCGTCGCCAAGCTTTGGTCAAATTCAGCATTGCAAAGATAATAATGAAGGCTGAAATTGAGCACGTGGAAGAAACAAGTTCGCGCGATAATGCAAATAAGCCGACATCGCCATCCTTTAACAGTCCATCTGATCGAAATAAATCACCACAAGAATGTTATAATTTTCCATCTAATTGTGCTGAAGAATCGAGTGATTTTCCAGATCGGCTTGAAACCAAAGTTGAGCTACAAGAGTTTAGTCATATTTCGCCTGGGTTAGATCCAATGTCGTTGACGTCGCCACAGAATTTCTCACAACGAAATTATCAATGTCAACAAAAAAGCCTTCCGGCAACTACAGTGGCAGAAGATGTAACGTGCTCTCAGCTCCATTCCCCTTTTGATGATCACCATGAAAATCAATCGGGAAAGAAACTGAAGCAACATTATAAAGAACTTGAAAAGAAATAGTGGTCTGTTATGGAGTTATAAGTATATTTTCGGTCACGAGAATCGTCAACATAATATAATCTAGTTTGGTACTGTAGCTGATATACAAATGTCCAACTTTTTACTAAGAAAATTTGACTAATAAATGTATATAGGTAATTGGAAGCCTTTTTTTACCTTTCCAAACAGACATTTCTCTTGGTTTGTAGAAACAGCTACATTTTCATTGATTTATATGTATAGTACATTTACTTTTCTTTTATCAATATATATTTTCATACATTTGCTTTTCTTTTATCAATATATATTTACATTAGATTACTAAGTCTTCACAAATCAAAATCAACAAAGTCAAAGTCAAAGTCAAAATCTTTTTATTCCGTAAAAATGGCTACATTTGTTTGGAATCGTCACAATTTTTTTCCCTACCGTGCAGTTCATGACTAGGTGAGCACTGATAAAAATACTGCCAAAAAACTCAGGCATCCCTCTTTTGGTATCCAAACAAATTTACATAATTTATTAATTACATTATAATTGGATCGACTCAATCCCAGGCATTTTTATCATTAATATAGTCAGATACTTTATAATATGCCCTGCTACACAATTTGGCTTTAATAGTAGTTTTAAACTTGTTTATTGACAATTCTCTTATATTGCTGGGAAGTTTGTTATAGAACCGTATACATTGCCCCATAAAAGAATTACTTATTTTGTGGAGACGGCTTGCATGTAACACAAGATTATGCTTATATCTAGTATTTATGTTATGAGTATCACTCTTTTTACAAAATGAGTCTATGTTTTTATGGACATACAAAAGATTTTCATAGATATATTGCGATGCGACTGTTAGAATATTTATTTCTTTGAATTTTTCTCTAAGGCTCTCACGGGGACCAAGTTTGTAGATAGCTCTTATGGCTCTCTTTTGCAATAAAAAGATGGTGTTAATGTCCGCGGAGTTACCCCAAAGAAGAATTCCGTATGACATAATACTATGAAAGTAGCTGAAATAAACTATTCTAGCCGTATCAACATCAGTGAGCCGTCTAATAGTTTTCACTGCATAGGCTGCAGAACTTAGTTTTCCTGATAATTTTTCAATTTGTGGGCCCCATTGTAGTTTGGAGTCAATTGTTATACCCAAGAACACAGTTGTCTCCACTGGGGCTAAATTAGTTCCATTAACATGTACATTGGTAGTCACCTGTCTTACATTAGGTGTTGAGAACTTAATTACTTTAGTCTTTTTATCATTTATCATTTTTTAACAGAGTCGACAATCAAAATTGGGTAGTGCCCGCATAAAAAAACAAGTCACCATAACTCAGATCGGAAAGTTAATAAAGTCTAAAGTATAATTGTCTATAAAGACGACATTCAAAAGTTAATGTCTCGTACAAATGTGCCTAAGCTTTCTGCCGAATTTACCTTTAATCATAGTTCACTATTATTTTCTTCGCGGTTCTTACTGCTCATAGTAACAGAGTTCGGAATTGCACGATGGAAATCATAACCTTAAAAGTAAGGAATGGGAACCATAACTTTCTACTAACAGAGAATAGAACACGTAGGGCCTATTCAGTTTAATTATACAGGTCGGTGTGACTACTGACTTATAAATTTTATTTGTATATTTTATTGTATTAAATGCTGGCAATTTGAACAATGGCAATAGCTTTACTTTACGTGTCGCATACAGGAGCTACTAATCTGCATTGGTTGTGTCCTATTAATACCTCTCGTCAATATTTATACACATTTGGAAATTTAGATGTCTTGTAATTTATCAGGTTTATTTGTAGCTTAACTTGTAATATTTTTTCATTCAGCAACAAAAAGCACAGATAGATACGCGTGTGTGGGGATATGGTGTCAACATTTTTTTTTATACTACGTTGGGAGGCATACAAGCATACAGCCCACCCGATGTAAAGCGGGTACCGCAGCCTATTAACGCTTGCGATATATTATGTATCACTCACACACACAGCAACTCCTCGGGAGCTTACTGGTAACCTAACACACGTAGGAACACAACAACCCTCCAGGGAGTTGTTATTTGGCTGCGGTTTTCTGTGAGGTGGAGGTACTTCCCCAGACGGGCTACTTTGATGCGCCCTACCTCTCTTAAATATATCAAAAGCTGGGTACAGCGTTACAACACGTATCAGTTCAATACCAAGACATATCAGTTCCAGAACAATGTTCCTCATCTCAACATTCACAGCACAAACAACGTCGTCCTCGTGATCCACAATTTGATGATGTTATCAGCTACTACAATGGCTTACATGGCTACATGTAGAGTCTTCAAGAAGAGTGAAGTATACACTCGTAGTATACCTGCCACGTTAATGTAATACATTTTCATTATTCATTATTGGTATGTTAAATATTAATAAATATTAAGCGTAGAACCGCTATTCACCAACTGATCCCCGGTTGTTATGAGGAATTACACGGTCCACATGCATGATGACGTCCAGGACGCTGTCACTGTGAATAAGTCTGTGACTGACTCGGCAGTGCCAGCGTACCATGAATACATTACCATGGATGCGATTGAATGGTCTATAAGAAGTTTGAAAAATAGAAAGTCAGCGGGAATCGATATGGTTACAGTGAGATGATCAGACTAGGTGGCACCTACGTTATGGACGCCTTCTGGTTTATGAGCAAATTATTCTGGAAAACCGGAAGGGTCCCGAGCGATTGGTGACATACAGTCATCGTGCCTCTGTATAAAGGCAAGGGCTCACGTATGGACTGCGCCAACTATAGGGCCATCAGTTTGATCAGCTTAGCATTAAAAATAATTGAAAGGAGAATGAGGGTGAAATCCGATGGAATGCTTTGGGAAGCACAGGGTGGATTTCGAAGCGATAGAGGATGTGCGGATTAAGTTTTTTCACTCAAGTAACATCGTAGAGAAGCATCTGGCTATGGACCAGAACGCTCCATTCACGGTATTGCCTGCACTTAGCAGGGAAAAGCGTGAATGGAGCGTTGGGTAAACTTCTGTACAGCTGAAATCTAAGCTAGAAGGCACAGCTCGCTGTACACAACGCACTGCTAATCCCAACGCATAACTTGTGGAAGTGAAAGCTGGGTATGCAGAGAGAGCATGAAAGTAGAATAAATGCGGTTGAGATGAGAACATTGCGCAAAATTTGTGGAATAACGCTTGGTGACCGCGTTCGTAATGATGACGTAAGAAAGAGAGTGACGTGGTCTGAAAGAAAGTGTCGGTGTTAAGATAAGAAAAGGCTCCGTTGGTTCGGACATGTCGAAAGAATGCAGGATGAAAGAATGACGAAACAGATATACAATACGAAATTGGAAGGATGTAGTAGCCGAGGCAGACAAAGACTAACCTACTATGATAAAATTGACCGTGTTTTATCAGAAGGTGATGTCAGGAGCCTCAGGAACCGGCGAGCGTGCATTTAAATAGCTATGAATGTTCAAGAAGCCAGTGAAGTATGTAAGGACCGCGTCTTATGTCGCTTGGTTATCTTTGCCTACCCCGTAAGGGACCTGGCGTGAAGATATACATACATATAAATACAATATTTTTATTGTCGTGTACCAGTATGGCGTCTCCGTGCGTTCAACGCAGTGTGGGCCTACCCCCTACTCCCATCATTTGGAATGACGACCTAAAGAGATTTGAAGGAAGCCTGAATGCAGATGGCTCAGGATCATGGCAAGTATCTCTCTAGAGAGGAGGCCTATGTTCAGCAGTGAAAGATACCGCCTGAAATGATGATGATGATAATTTTATTTGGCAGAGATTTTAAGTAATAAATTAGAAAAATACCTTCATCTTCTATTTTTGACGTAGACAATGAATGTCAATAAGATAATATGTCAAAAAACAGGCCAAGTTCGTGTCTGGCTCACAGACTAATTGTTCTGTAACATCGTACAATATTAGTCCTACTTGTTTTTTTTTTATATTTTACCAACTCAGCAATTCGTTTATTTAATTTATATTTTACTAAAGTGGCCATATTACCTTACACTACTGTACGGAACCCGGGTTCGTTCGCGCTTTCGATTATGTGCCGTTCGGAAAAAGTTGTTCTTCCCTGAGTTTTGAACAATCTCCATACCTTTCACTCAGCAGTAAAGAGAAACACACAAAAAAACATTTATTGTATGTATGTACCTATTATATACATATATATATATATATGACCTTCAGGGTGTCACTACTAGTGATAATATGTATATAAAGCCGAACACATCAATTTAATGGTACATACCCATATCAGGATTCAAACCAGCACCATCGGTTAATAGACTAATTCTTTATCCACTAGGCTAGTACTGCTCCTAGGTCGGTAAACACTACAGACTATTCATCCAAATTATTTTTTTTTTTTTTTTTTTTTATATTGGCTCAGCATAGTGGCTCCTCTTCGCCTGTTGGTAAGCGAAAAGGAGAGCCCAAATTGCAGCGGCAACTGACAAAGGACTACGGTGTCCTGTCAGTTGACGCTACCATGCTGGCCCGCAAGGTGCTTCTTCACGCTTTACATTGTTAAAATGTTTACATTAGGTGATCTGTATGCGTAAATGCCATCATACATAAAAAAGTGCTTACTCAGTTATAGTAGATTACATTCTAAATGTAGCGTGATATCACCAATACTTTGAACCTCGCAATCTCATATTCCATTCCAAAATAAAACTAACCTCACATTCATTTTTTGCTACGGTGACTATTTAATATCGGGCAGGCCGTATGCTTGATTGCCACCTTAGTGGTATAAAAAATAATTGGCTAGTAACTCACTTCGAAATACTTTATATTCATCACAGATGGAAACCAAAGCTGAGCGAACCGATTTAAATATTCCCCGTTGATCTATCAGAAAATTAGAGCATGATCCGCTAAAAATGATTTTACGTTACGAAATATGCGAATTGAATACATAAGTACCTACGAAACGTTACGTATTTCGTTCGTAATCCAAGGTTATTCCGCCAGTGAAAGTGTGAGCCACAAGTACTTTCACCGGCGATGAACGCTCGCTATTCGTGTTTATTTAAGCGAGAAATTGGTTGTCTCCTTTTTACTTTAGGCAACAGAAAGAGATAATAGCTTAATATAACTTAAGCGGCAAGTTTGAGGTTTGAATAGACTGAGAATTTAGAATACAGTAATAAACTGCGAGAATGGTGATGTCCTGTACAACCGAGTACCGAAGAATTTGGTATGACTAATCTAGCTAGCTAGATTCTAGTTCATATTACCTACACGATTACAAACTACTTTGTGTGCTTCCGCTACCAATTAGTTCATGCGAACTAATTCCGGCCTGCACCCACCCACTATACTTAGTAGAAGCATGCTACCGCTTCCATGGCTGCTCCGGTCGTCTCTGCGAGTGTTCACCATATGAAATATGAACCGCATGCATTCGCCACCATTGCTGCCCTGGCTGCTGTTTCGCCTCTCCACGAAGCATCCTCAGGTGCTGTAGATGTTAGTCGTTAGAATAACATGCTACGGATGACCATTATTTCAACGATTACCATCTATGGTGGGTGCCGCTGGCGTTCGTTCATCTAATCTAATCGATACCAGAAGTACATAAAATAGTTTAGATCATATTGCCTGTAAATTTGATTTTCGTAAAATAACTTTTTTTTAAAGCGTTTATTCAAAGCATAAGTACCTATTTAAAATGTTTACAAATGCTGCGTCACGAAAACCCACAGGGTTTATCTGTGTACAGCGAGTCGTTCATCAAACGAAATTATTAATGTAGTAGTTTTTGAACTTCCCTTTAATTTTACATAAGTTATATTTTGCATTTTGTAAATATACATTCTGCAACTCTCTGTCTCTGTCTGGCAATTCATTTAGATATGTTGCAGTAAGATAATTACTCGTTCTAGCGCCATATACATTATTTATTTTTGGTAGAAGATATTTATTTTTATGAGATATGTTTCGCAGATGGCTCGGCCTTGTTTTTTTATTTACTATGACCTCCGAATTATCATCTTCGGTTAATATTGAAAAGTTAATCTTGTTTCTAATTGATGACCTTACAATATTTAAACAGCGCATTTTCATCTTCTTTGAATTTGGTCTTTATATTCTTGGGAACGATTATTTTCAAAAGTTTTAATTGTAACTTATAAATATCTTCTATGTATGCTTTGTAAGTTCTACCATAGCTGCTAATTCCGTAATTGATGACAGAGTCAGCAAGAGCCATATACATAACCATGAGGGTTTTGTACGGTAATTTATATTTAAGCGTGGTAAGCTTACTAATCACAGATCTTAGCTTGCCACATACATGGTCCTTATGCGGGCCCCAGTTGAACCTGTCATCAATTACGAGTCCAACGTACATGTGCTTATGTACTACTTCCAACACAGGACAGGAGCACATTTGCACTGGTGGATTGTGCATACATTGGTGGTCGTGGGACACGATTCTGGGTTCAGTGACCATTTTGTTGTGAGATGAGCATATATGCATGACTGCTGCCCGCGGCTCCGCCCGCATGGAGTCAGATAATGTAGCCTATGTATTAATCCCGATCATAATCTATCTACATGCCAAATTTCATTTAAATCCGTTCAGCCGTTTAAGCGTGAAAGAGCAACAAACATCCATACATACAAACTTTCGCATTTATAATATTACTAGCTGCTGCCCGCGGCTCCGCCCGCGTGGAGTCAAATAACGTAGCCTATGTGTTAATCCAGGTCATAATCTATCTACGTGCCAAATTTCATTTAAATCCGTTCAGCCGTTTAAGCGTGAAAGTGCAACAAACATCCATACATACAAACTTTCGCATTTAAAATATTAGTAGGATAGTAGGATTTTTTTTTGTGGATTTATCACTAGGCCAACGTCGTGTGCCCACTTACACATCTGATTATAATTATGTTGCAAAGTTTCCACTGCTTCTTATATGTTTTCATGAGCTACCTATACACAAGTATTGTCCGCGAACTGGTACACGGCCTACTACACTTCTGAGCCTAACAACCCTCTCCACATTCATCCATATCAACCCTTACTCATCCCACTGCCGGGATACGGGACGATGTGATTGTTACTACTCGTAGATTTATAGATACAAATTTGTGACGGTATATTAATACGTTTATGATAAATACACGACAAAATAAATTAGTAAGCGAAATGGGCACATCTTGTATGCTTTGACATAAGGGTTTGTTTCTTTTTTTATACTGCGTCGGGAGGCATACAAATATGTTTCTCAAGTTGTATTTATGAATTTACTAGCGGATCCGACAGACGTTGTCCTGTCCCATAATATAAAGTTTCCCAGAACCCGACTGTAGTGCCACCTATTGGGTCCAATTGTGAATCTAAACCATTCTCGAATCCCCTTGAACACAATCAAAATCGGTCCAGTCGTTTAGGAGGAGTTCAGTCACATACACACGTACAGTAGAAATATATATATATATAATATAGATATATACCAATTCGTTCTTGAGATATCATAAAAAAAGTTTCATATAAAATGTATGAGAAATGATATTTACTTTATATTTTTTTTTTTTGTCATTTTGTTCATGTTTTAATACTTTTTATCCTATTCCGGACGAAGACAAATCCAAAGACACAAAAATCATAAAAATCGGTCCAGCCGTTCTTGAGTTATAAATGGTGTAACTAACACGAGTTTCTTTTATAGATATAGATATATGAATTTACAACGCGTTTTATAGATCAGTAAAGATAAAACAAAGTATAGAAATTTAATTTCTTACGTGCGTACGTAAGTATACACTTTTTTTAGATGATATCTAAATTTGATGAATATGTCAATTTAAATAATTAATTGAAACCACACTGCGGGCCGTATGGGGAAGCTCAAGGTCTCAGGGCCACAGGATAGGCAAGCTGAAGTGGCCATGGACTGGCCATATAGTTCGCAGAACCGACAACCGCTGGGGAAGGAAGGTTCTCGAATGGCGTCACACACGCAGTGTGGGACGACCCCCCACTAGATGGAGCGACGACCTCATGAGGTTTGCAGGGAGTCGATGGATGCAAGTGGCACAGGATCCAGACGAGTGGCGCTCTAAAGGGGAGGCCTATGTTCAGCAGTGGACGAGTACAGGCTGAGATGATGATGAATTGAAACCAACATTAATATTTAAAACATATAATTTGACTAGATTTTTTTTTATACTCCTTGGGAGCTTACTGGTAACCTCACTCACACGCAGGAACACAACAACCCTCTAGGGAGTTGTTATTTGGCTGCAGTTTTCTGTAAGGCACTTCCCCAGACGGGCTACTTTGATGCGCCCTATCTCTCTTAAATCTTCTCTCTTTTGTTTACGCAAGTGGGACAGAAATACATTTCTACATCTTCTTGGCTCTTGGTTATTACTGTTTCCATGCGTTAGAATTGCCGCGGTCTGCTACCTCAGCCCGAGAATTTGGCGAAGATACTGATTTTTACACGGAACGACTGCCGTCAGACCTCCAGCCCAGAGGGAAAACCAGACCTTTGTTACGTTAGGTGACGTGTCTTTCGAAATATAATTTCTTGGACTTGCAAGTTTCTCCACGATGTTTTCCTTCAGCGACAAGCCAGTGATAATTACAGATATAATGTTACACTAGTAAATAACAGAAAGCTGTGTAGGCAGAGCTGATATTTTTTAAATTTAAAAAATATTTAAATATTTTATTTTTAATTTTTTAAAAATATATGGAACCCTGTACGACATCTAGCGACGAGTGCTGTTACTTTTTCTGTTGATGGGAGTGCAGTGCAGACTCTGCACTGCAGAGTGGCCGGCCATACGTTTTCCCATATGTTTTTTTTTTCTAATTGGAACGATTTTGGACCGTTCTTCCTCACCAACGAACATTTAAATTTCAAATTAAAGGATACAAAACTACAATATGTTAGCTATTAGTGTGTCGATTTTGGAGTTTCTCACTATTACCGTCTAAACGCTAGCTGGATGACATCAGTCTACCCCAAACGACAATTTTGAGGGTAATGTGGCTCCGCTGGCTATCGCAGCTCTGCCAATAAATCCGAAAACGCGAATTTAGTTCGCAATGATGATGTAAGAAAGTTGATCTGAAAGAGTGTGTCGGTGTAAAGATAAGAAAAGGCATGCTCCGTTGGTACGGAGATGCTGAAAAAAATACCGAAACACGTACACAATGCGAAAGTGGTGCATTTTTGAGGCCCAAGTCCTCCATCTTTAGGTCTGTTCATGCACGCTTGCCAGTCAGCGAGTGTGCATGAAATGCGAGTTAGGTTGATAACGACGTGACGTGTATTATGGCGCTCGGTTCCCTCTGCCTACTCCGCAAGGGGCTTAGCGTGATTACATGCACATACCAGGATTCGAACTGGAGACCAGCCGGTCAATAGGTAACTGCTCACAAATACATTTGTGTTGTATTAAAACTCATATTTTGAAATATGTTACTTACAGATACATTTTTTTTTTATACAACTTCAGGATGCATACGAGTACACGTCCAAACAGATGGAAAGCGACTACCGTAGCATATGAACACTTGCAATACATTAAGTATCACTCACCAAGCAACTCTTTAGGACCCTACTGTTGACCTCATTCATTCACACGAAACAAAAGTTCGTTTATGCATAAGTTTTGCCTTCTGACGGTGTATAAAAAACAATTTTGATGTGCATCGATGCAAAACAAGTGTGGTTAAAAGGTTTAAAGAAATCTTTATAAAAGAATCGACAACCCGGACGCGCTGGAGGCGTTCGTTCTTGGAGTTATTAAAAAGGCCATAAAAAGTGTTACCGAGAAATTGTGCGAGGCCAGTTTTAGGTTGGAGTCATCTTTACCCACAGACAGAGGCCTGTGAAAGGCTTCTTTTTAGGGTTCCGTACCCAAAGGGTAAAACGGAACCCTATTACTGAGACTCCGCTGTCCGTCCGTCTGTCACCAGGCTGTATCTCACGAACTGTGATAGTTAAACAGTTGAAATTTTCATAGATGACGTATTTCTGTTGCCGCTATAACAACAAATACTAAAAAAACAGAATAAAATAAATATTTAAGGGGGCTTGCAAACGTGATTTTTTTTGCTCGTTTTTGCTCGATATTGATATTGGTAACAGGTAGACGCTTGAAATAAATATTTAGTTATATATCCACTTTAAAAATAAATAATTAAATTAAAATAAAACTGATATTTAAGGGGGGCTCCCATACAACAAACATGTTTTTTTTGCCGGTTCTATGGATAATGGTACGGGACCGTTCGTCCGCGAGTCCGACTCGCACTTGGCCGGTTTTTTTTTAATTTATGCGGGTAATGAAATGGCAGGCACGAATCTTATCTTTTTGGGAGGCACATAAGCATGCGGCCCGCCTTATGTAAAGTAGCTAGGGCAGTTTAAGAACGTTTACAATAGAGGGCATATCTTAATTTAATTTTTTATTCGCGTTCTACTAAGGTGAGTAATGTACACTTCACACGTTGTAGGCTCTTATCGGTCACAGCAAATTAGAGGGGATTTGCCGTTTTTATAGATAATGGTACGGAACCCTTCGTGTGCGAATCCGACTCGCACTTGGCCGATTTTTTAATATCTATAGTCCTTTTCATGCAATAAGTATCTTATGTACATAATCCACTAGTTTTCCTGCCTTTGAGTGAGTTTCACATAGTAATATCTCCGAAAATAATAACATAACACCTATGTTGATGCAAGTAATGTTAAGTTTTTTTACTGCTGATGATTACTACGACCAGAGGGAGACTTTGTTCAAAAGTCATCTGCGTGGGTACCACTGTCTCACCTATTTGTACCGCCAAGCAGCTCGTTTTATATAGCTGTGTTCCGGTTTGAAGGGTGAGATATCGCAGAGAAATTACTGGGTACTGTGACGAAACAGCCTTAGGTTACAAGATTGGCAGTGCGCGAGTAACATTCCGTGGTGTTGCCAGTGTCAATAGGCTACGGTGACCGCTTACCAAAAACTAAAAAAAAACGACTAAACATTTAGTATTTTACATTATTTATTATATCGTGGTATATAATTTAATTATTTTGAAAGCGAATTTATTTTAAATCTTGGTCAAATTTTAAATCTTTTTTTTATCTTTCTCAGGTAGGCACCCCTGCTGCAAGCAAAGGAAATATTTAGGAGCTTACTAGTAACCTCACTTGCACACAGCAACTCTACCCAGGAAGGGAATTTAGTTCCAGCTTTCTGTGTAGAGATTCCGTCCTTCTTCTTTAAAACCTTCAAGGCAGTTTTGACGCGCTCTACCTTTGTACCAAATACCCAGACCAATAAATACAAACAGACATGTTCATGCTCTTAAATGTTTGTCTTGTATGGAAATCCAACCCTTGGTGTTAAAGTAGCCTAAACTAATCACCACCGGGCTCGTCTAAATTGTGTATTCATATTTTGAATTTCATTAAAATAAATTTTAATAGCATGTACTCCCATTAAAATATTATCAACATGACAATTTGTAACCAGTGTTACCAAACTTTACGCTTAATTTTACAACATCACCGAATACTTGGTTTTATGTAAAACCATTACATAAAATTTCCTTTGAAACCGTTCTGTAAATTTATAGCGGCATTAGCTGATTTGGCAGGTAATTTTGAGTGAGGCTTAGCAAAACATTCCAGCAACGACAGGCTCAACACTCTTTGCTAAATGGTAGAATTTTGATTGACGATTAAATTTTATCGATACTCGATCCAATTCGGTTTCCAATCGATGAGCTTAACTGTACAAATAGAAAGTGCCGTGACAAATGGTTCGGCATTAATTTGTCGTCAAAAAAGTGTGTGTAGGATGTGTTTGCACCTACTTGTTGTAATGTCTTGTTAGAAAGTTAAATACTGAGACGTCAATACACATTTAAGTATGTTTGTGTTGAATCAAAGTGTTGTCAACAGATGTGTTGACAATCAACGACTTGTGAGTAGTGTAGAGTAGTGATAATTGATAAGCCACATAATGTTAAAAATTGCGGGTGTTACGATGGGAGCAAAACAACTCACCGTTATCTTTAGAGACAAGGGAAACCACACTAGTACGTGATGCTTTTTATACCACTAAGGTGGCAATCAAGCACACGGTCTGTCTGATGGTAAACAGTCACCGTAGCCTATTTACATTTGCAACACCAGGGGCGTCACTCATGCGTTACCGACTCTCCTAATCTCTTCACGCATTTCTTGAAGAATTCCATGCTGTAGTTCCTTGGAAAAACCTCGGCTGGGAGTTCATTTCGCAGCTTGAGAGTTCTCGGAAGAAAAAATCTTTGGAACCGCACAGTACGCGACCATTGCGGTTCCAACGTGTGAATGTGAACTCCCTGCCGTCGGCAAGCGGTGCTTAAATTAAAAGAATGAGTACCTACATTAAATAATTCCGTTAATAAGTATCACTCTAGGATTAATACCAATCTTAAGGTATAATTCCTCTAACATTTCTATACCCTTTAGTAACTGCTTTTATCCATCAATCACGGAATGCTTTCAGTCTATTATCCAATGCACAGCGGCGGAAGGTATGACACCGGTATAATTAATATCTATCTGTCTCTACATTCACGCCAAGTCTCTTGCGGGATAGGCAGAGTGGACTGAGCGCCACACGAATCGGTTCTTACACACCTCACTTGCTTTTTATGGTTCCGTACCCAAAGGGTAAAACGGAATCCTATTACTGAGGCTCCGCTGTCCGTCCGTCCGTTCGTCTGTCACCAGGCTGTATCTCACGAACCGTGATAGTTAGACAGATGAAATTTTCACAGATGATGTATTTCTATTGCCGCTATAACAACAATACTAAAAAATAGAATAAAATAAATATTTAAGGGGGCTCCCATACAACAAACGTGATTTTTAGGGTTCCGTACCCAAAGGGTAAAACGGAACCCTATTACTAAGACTTCGCTGTCCGTCCGTCCGTCCGTCCGTCTGTTACCAGGCTGTATCTCATGAACCGTGATAGCTAGACAGTTGAAATTTTCACAGATGATGTATTTCTGTTGCCGCTATAACAACAAATACTAAAAAATAGAATAAAATAAATATTTAAGGGGGCTCCCATACAACAAACGTGTTTTTTTTGCCTTTTTTATAGATAATGGTACGGAACCCTTCGTGCGCGAGTCCGACTCGCACTTGGCCGATTTTTTTTGCCGTTTTTATAGATAATGGTACGGAAACCTTCGTGCGCGAATCCGACTCGCACTTGACCGATTTTTTTAATATTCATAGCCCTTTTCATGCAATAAGTATCTTATGTAAATAATCCACTACTTTTCCTGCCTTTGAGTGAGCGGGCCTGGGCATCCCTCGGACTCGCTTTAATCAAAAATTCATAGCTCTTCACATGAACGCCCGCTAGTTTTCGGCCTTCTGACTCCGCCTACTGACAAAACATGACTATTTGGTCGTGATTGCTGAGTCTTGGTAATGTTTTCACAATTTTTCATACACTGTTACACTACTTTGATACCAACGCTTGAAGGTTTGATTTCCATACAAGACAAACATTCGTGTGCATGAACATCTCTGTATGTCTTGCTCTGGGTGTTTTTAAGAGAGGCAGGGCGCATCACAGCAGCCCGTCTGGTGAAGTGCCTCCACCTCCGAGACAACCGCAATTATTGTGTTTCTGTGTGTGGCTGAGTTCAACAGTAAGCTCCTAAGGAATTGCTGTATTAGCAGAAGAGGTGGGATCAGTAACAGCTTTACATTAGGTAGGTCGTATGCTTGTAAGCCTACCAATATTATATAAAAAATATATACGTTTAAAAGGACGACCAAGAAAAAATAAATGTGAAGCCAACGAGATTGGATTACGAAGATCCTAATCTGCTTAGCTGACATAACATAATGCCTAGATTTAACCTAACTTCAACCCTCCAGTTAGTATAAGGGCTACATAAATTGTTCAAAGTGGCTATTTTGTACTAAATTTGTCTTTGAAATACCTCTTTACGCATTCTTAATGAACAATTTGTTTTTGGAGAGTTGCTTTAGGTTTAATATGGGGAATATTAAAAGAGTACCTACATTAAAAACACGAGTGTGTTTTAGACCACACGACTGAAGTAAAACTTCTTTAGCTCCATAGTGTGACACAGACAACAGGCCTGCACTGTGTCTTACATATACGAAACTTAACTCGCTATGAGAGAAAGAGCGAAAGAAAATGTGTGCTCGCACCTCTCTCTCTTGCCCCTACATTAGTATATGAAACGTAACTCTCTCTATTTTTTATCTTCACTAACTTATATCTCCCTCTCAACTTCCGTTCGCTTCGCCCGATCACACTTTTCGTAACGCTCTCGCCACGCATTCACCAGCTTACTCCCCAAGTCAAGCGTGCGTAAAGAAGTTTTACTTCAATAATTCCATTGATAAATATCAGTTAGGATCAATCCCAATCTTAAGGTATAATTCCTCTAACATTTCTATACGTTTAGTAAATGCTTTTATCCATCAATCAAGGAATACTTCATTATGTCATCTTATCAGCCACATCACGTCCACTGCTGAACATATGCCTTCTCTTAGACTATGATCCGAAAACCTGGTTGCATGTATGAATAACATATCTTTGCTATTTCCAACTTGAAAAATGATAAAATATAATTTGCAAGTGTTAGGCTATACGCAACAACTTTACATCAAGTGGTTTTTAAGAGAGGTAGGGCGCATCAAAGCAGCCCGTCTGGGGAAGTAACTCCACCTTACAGAAAACCGCAGACAAACAACAGTGTTCCTGCGTGTGAGTGAGGCCACCAGTAGGCTCCTAAGGAGTTCCAGTTGTTGTGTTACAAGTAAAGGTGGCATCACGCGAGAGATACTTAATGTATTGCTACGGTAACCGCTTTACATCAGGTGGGCCGTATGTTTGTATGCCTCCCGACTTGTAAATAAAAGGTGGACCGTATACTTGTATGGCGTAATTGGAAGTATTGTGAATTGGAAATTAAATAATTACTGAAGGAAGACTGAAGAATTTTGAAAATGTATTGGACTATTACCGAAGAGATACTGACGTCAACTTTTAACTATCACTTCTGATTACTTCATCTGGCTATCAGACTTCATTATTACTATTCGCCCAGTGGTAATCATTATTGAAAATATGACAAAACACGAATTTGCATGTTTCCAACTTCTTTTCTAATGTTTCAAAAAAAAAATATCGATAAAACTCATAAATACGACGAGCTCGGTGGCTCAGTCGTGAATGACGCGACTTTGACACCTACGCTCGTGGGTTCGATTCCCACACAAGGCAAACATTTATGTGCATGAACATGTCTGTTTGTCTTGATCTGGGTATTTTCTATGTATAATAAGTATGTATTTACAAAAAAAAATGTATTTATGTATGTTTATCAGTTGTCTAGGACCCATAACACAAGCTTCGCTTACTTTGGGCTAGATGGCGCTGTGTAATTTGTCCGACAATATACCTCTATACCTCTAAATAGCTACTAAAAATAGAAAATTAGTTGCAAGCATAGAAGAAACTGGTATTGAACTGCATTGTCCTAGAATATTTATAGATTTAATAGGAGAGTTCGATAGTGTCGCCATAGTGTCATAATTAATTATAACACTATGGTGTCGTAATGTCATGCATAACATGACATTATATAAATGCAGTCGGGTCTAATTCTTTCACGGCTTATAGCATGACAATTAGCCTGGAACAATTAATATTCCAGTGGTGCAGCAGTTAATAACGCGATTTTGTCACCGATGCTCATGGGCTCGATTCCCATACAGAACAAACATTTGTGGGCATGAATATGCCTATTGGACTTGGTCTGGATGTTTTTAAGAGAGGTAGGGTGCATCAAAGCAGTCCGGGACCCGCTTCTTTTCCTGCGTGAGGTTCCCAGCAAGCTCCTAAGGAGTTGCTGTGTTAGCAGCCGAGGAGGCATCGCGCGAGTGATACTTAATGTATTACAAGCGTTTATAGGCTGCGATAATCGCTTTACATCAGGTGCGCCGTATGCTTATATGCCTGCCAACGTTGTATAAAAAAAAATATAACCTAAATATTTATAAAACTCGCCCTCAGGCCACGCAACGACCCTCCAGCAGAATGTTCTTTGGCTGTTTCGAGGTTTATTCGTCAGTACGATTGTTCATATAGCCTGTATCCTCTCCGGTAGAGTTTGGTCTATTATATATTCGTACATTTTTTATTTCGTAGTGTCTGTCTGTCTTTTTGAATAAAAGTTTATTCCGTTCGACAAACGAATTTTCCAATTATCACGTATTCCACCATCCATTGCGTCCATTCCAACAACGCTTCGAAATAAAATTAGCAACTTATTGGCAGTTAAGTCGAATTTATATTCACTATTCGTCCGTCACAATTTGTTGAATGTAGGCAAACTCAATACCGTGTTTTGGTACTGGTCGCAGTTTCCATCAAAACGAGGTGGCATGGTGTCCGCAAGAAAGTTCACATAGCTTCGTCTAGACGATGGGATAATATACGTATTCTTGTCAGATGTATACAATGTTGTCATGTGTGAAAGGGACAGATTATAGCGACTGCATGTGAATCTACTTGACCTTGATATATTGGAATGAGAGTCGCGCGCCCGGTGCGACGTATGTGTTTGAGAGTACCAGGATCGCAGAAATGCACTGGAGGCATTCAGATCATGCGTGCATTGGAAAACTCGTCATTGAATCACGAGCGGTAAGTTCTAAAATCGTTTATATTTTGTGTTAAAAGCTGGTAAACTGTAGTTGGATGCCTTCAATGCATTTTAGCACGTAGCGCTGTGTGTTTAAGCTTTAGTGTAGCACCGTAGGGCGGTGCAAGTTTGTGTGGGTACCTACAAGCCATCTTCACCTGTTGTATGTTGGAATATGTTTGACACATTTGAAGTTTTACACGTATATGGCTGGCAATAATACAAATAGTATGTATGATGTACATATTTTGTCATCTAGACGTTAATTCGCATATTAGTTGCGCCCATAAAGTTACTATAATGGTTGTGCCAAAATGGGGCCATGAATGAATACAATCACAGCACACAGCCGTAAACTATATAAATATGAGAAAAATTCAAACAAGGCTTGGTTATAGTTGGCATTATAACATTTCAGTCAAAGCGACCCTGCACGTGGTGAACCCTGTTAGCTATCAAAGGAGATACGAGAGAAGAAGAAAGAGTGCCTACAGCGTTTGCTGATAGTTACGCGCAACTCAATGAGCGATGCTATTGGTATTGCAAGCGATACGTTACCAATCAGATAGCCGGTTGTTAGGTAACCGTATAACATCAGGCGGACTGCGTACTAATTTGGCATCTGACGTGACGTTCTTATAGACGTTGTCTAAACTCATTATCAGCTATTTCTATGCTTATGCTAGAATGGCTTAGAAGAAAGCTGGGAATGTTTACATTGTGTTTTTTTTATACAATATCGGGAAGCTACGACCTGTAGTAAAGTGATTACTATATATAGTCTATAACCGCTTGCAAGACATTATACCACCTCTGCAGCTAACACAACAACAACAACCTCTAAGGAGCTTAGTGATAACCTCACTCACTTACAGGAACACGACGACCCTTCAAGAAGTTGTTATTTGACTGTTTTTCATGACGTGGAGGTAATTCCCCAGAGAGGTTGCCTTCATGCGTCCCACTTCCCATAAAAAAATCCGCACTAATGTTCGTCATATGTGGGAATTGAACCCACGAGCATTAGCTATAAAGTAGCATTACTAACATCTTCACTAACGGTCTCGTCAATATACGGAAGGTCGATGTTTAAACCTTCGTTTAAAGAAACTCTAACTAAGAAGCGTACCATACATTATGCAGTTTTCGCTGGAGGCATGTCACGAATATCGGATTTCAAAGAGCCTTATGATCAAAATTCTGCCGCTTGGGAATTGAATTGATAGAAAGGTAACGTGGCAACTGTATACCGCTATACTTGCAGCTAGAATGAATCCCTATCATATATCCCCACTGCAAATCCCTTGCGAGGCAAGTAGAAGGAATATCAATTCAAAAAAAACCTAGTTGAGACTACTTGTGGTCGTAGGTTTGACGTCTTTCTTGCACAATTCTTCAGTATTGCGCTACAGCCGTGCCGCCAACATCTTCGGCACAGGTACTGGGTGCCCTTGGCACGGATCCCTTATTACCCGACTACCGTGAAACCAAAGGAAGGAGTTTTACAGGCTATGTAATACATACCCCTTGGTTTAACCTCCTTAAAATGAGGTATAAATGGAAACGTCTCATCATTCGCTGGTTATGAATTATAGGCGACCACAAAGTACTACGAAAAAAATATAATGATAAACCGTGTTTAGTATATAATGACAAGTTTTAATGAGTACATTGTGAAAATACATAGTTACCTTTAAGTTCTCATGCATAATTACAAAATAGGAAATGAAAATTATGCCCAAGTCCATGTAATAAATTCCATAAAATTCTTCTAAACAGTTATCATGGGACGAGATGAAGTCAAACGCAAGTTTATCATCTGTATAAAAAATATATTCCCTTATCTTCACCAAAATAATAAAAAATGATAAGCTGTGTATTATATATAACACAACTACAACAAACATAAAGCTACTGAAAAGGTATTAATAATACATTGCGTATACCTTTTTCTTCGATTGCGATATTATTGTAACCACAAAGCAAAGACACACAAAGCGTGTTCCTGTGAGTGAAGTCACCAGAAATCTCCTGTCACTCCAACTAAAGCGTACGATAATCCCTATATTATTTCAATTTTAGCGGAGGACAGATCTCTACCATCAGGGTTTCTTTAAATCAATTTGGTTCTGTAGAGAATTCTAAATCTGCTTTATTGCTTTGTTCTTTGGAATCAAATTTATTGTAACAAACTACAATGTGACATGTAAGGTGTAATAACGAAATGAACTCTAGTAACTTTGTATAGTATATGAGGTAATGTATATTAGGAAATATTAATTTATAAAAAATGTACGAAAGCTCAATATCAAACGTACAGCGATGATTGATAACAATCGACTGAGCTATGGTTACTGACTTTATGTTGCACGTTTATCTGTTAAATTGATATATTTTCGTAATTGATACAATATTACTCCTGAAAAGCTTTAATTATACATTATTTTTTTACTATTTTTCATGTGAATAGCGCTGGCCGCTATTCATCCACTACCATTTATGCCATCGCTGGTCGTCTCTATCTGGGCTTCTACGGTCGTATTTGATGTAGCTCTCCATTGGGAACACGAACCGTGCTGCCTGACTGCACTGTGATCGTCTTTTCGACACGTTTTCCCCTCTTCACGAGGTATTCGACGCTGCAGATCTCAGTCTAGAATCTAACTACTTCGCAAAATAATGATTAAATTTAATAAATTTTCGATCAAATTTAATTATTCTCTGCAAATATTATGCTAGAAGAAAGGGACGAAATGTGGAACTTCTGTAAGAATTCATGGTACAAATTTCATTTTATATAATTATAACATTAAGTGGTTGTTAAGCACACAACTAACAAAGTTTCTCAGTGGCAACTTCCACAGTTTACACTGTTTCAATTTCTATAGGATCTTTTGTGTTTATCTTATAAGGTTGGTATTTAGGTTTTAATATAGACTATTTATAGATACAGATTTACAATTTTTAAGGTACATTTTATAACTTGAAATGGATGAAAAACTCATAAGAGGAATTTTTGAAGAGGATGAGTCTGATTCCAACTACTCGTATGATAATGAAAGCGACTGTGAGTTAGAGGATCAAGTTAAAGTGCAGAAAGAAAGAAGTGATACAGAGCAGAAAGATGTTTGAGAGAGAGGAAGAGTCACAAAAACTTCTGGTAACTTCTACCTTGGCTACCTTATATATATAAAGGTATATATTTCTATGGAACATGCTATTATGATATGCTCCGACTGTCATGTTGAGCAATCTTAGATAACTTAGTTTGTTTTTTTTTTGTTAACTAGTCGCTAAAAACTTAAATATTTTCTATAAAACTTTGTTTAGTATATTTTTACTGATTCTCGAATCTCGTCTAAGAGTAAATTTAATTTTATAATGATATTTCACTTAAATACTTACTAAAATGAGCCCAGCACTTTCGGTCTCACGGACCGTGCGCAGGTATATATGTGTTACACTAATTGACGCGGGTATACGAAGGTTAACAGAAGACCGTAGTCAACTAACTACTCCCTGTAGGGTTCGAACAAGTCCTGACTTTGGAGATAAAACGGGGTGTGGCTGTATCTTGGATATGGTCGTGAGTTTTACGTTTCTCGTAACGGGTAAACGGAAGTATTCTAAAAGGAAATTACATGATGCAGCGAAATTATCTCAAAGTGGCGGCGCTTTCCTCCCTGCCGCGGCCGTGCGCGATGCGTAGTCCTCACTTAACGTAACGAATTCTTAGATTCTTTAGCGATCAAGTGGTGTAATTAAATTTTGAATATAAACGAGCTACAACACTGAACTGTATTCCCCGATTTAGACATCATCATTTTTCTAAATTGTCTCCCACTATTTAAGACGTATTCGAAGAAATAAGAATAGACGCAGAATTTTACATATTTATATATTTAAATTACTCGCGATGATAAAGTGGCATAGATTTTGAACGTTGTAAAATATAATCTATACAGATAAATAAAATTGGAGTGTCCGTTTGTAATATCAAAATAACCGCTTTTTACTAAATGCATTATGGATATATACACACGGTATATATACCAAAATGAACATTTTTTCAATTTTTGTCTGTCTGTCTGTTTTTTTGTTCCGGTTAATCTCTGAAACGGCTGGACCCATTTTAATGGGACTTTCACTGGCAGATAGCTGATGTAATAAGGAGTAACTTAGGCTACTACTACACGCGGACGAAGTCGCGGGCACAGTTAGTTAATGTATAAGACATAACCATAGATAGATAGAAATGTACATGATATATTTAAATTCCATGGTGCTAAAGAGAATAGGTAAAAATAATGAATTCAGTCTCCTATTTCTTCTTCTTAGTGTTAACCAGTCCATTTGGATTAGCGAAGTCCGCTACCTAAGCCTAAGGATTTGGCGAAGATACTGATTTTGACATACCGTTCGACTTCCACAACCCAGAGGGAAAACCAGATCTTCTTAGGTTAGGTCACACGTTTTTACAAATATAATTTCTTGGATTTGCGGGATTTCTCATGATGTTTTCCTCCACCTCCGAGCAAGTGATAAATTAATATAATCACAAAAAAAATATTTCCACCCTAATTAATACGGGTTGTTGTACATTGGTCACAAAGAAAATTCGTCACGGAAAAAAGTTTGTGTAAATTTGCCACTGTTCTATTTTTATGATGTAAATTCGTCACATATTAAATTGGATTATTGTAAATTCGTCACAATGTTTATTTTTTTTTTCGTACAGATATTGCTATCGGTACTTTATGCAAAAATGATGTAAAAAGAACACCTGTGACGAATTTACAATAATTCTTACCTACCTGTAATTTACACATATTTTTTTAATATCAGTGGCAAATTTACTTTCAATGTATAAAGTGTATAAAAATGTGACGAATGTACAAAAACGCATTAATACTACCACTAATACTTGCGAGTTCGATGTTCGATCGTCGAAAAGAGTTATGAATGTTAAAGAAGCGAATAAAGTGTGTAAGGACCGCGTCTTATGGCGCTCGGTTCGCTCTGTCGACCCTGCAAGAGATTTGGCGTGAAGTTATAGATAGATAATAAACAAAAAATAATAGAAGCCAAACCATAAGTTTGTAAAGATAACTTTACGAAGGTAGTCTATAACTGTCTATTGCAATAAAATACTGCGATAAAGAAAATAGTACAACTTATTGCGATTTATTATATACAACTTTATGCGAAAGTAAAAAAATCTATGCGTCCTTTTTCAAGGTAAGGGAAACTTTGACCAAAACTGGGTTAAAACTTGTAAGATCAGATATCACAGAGATGGATGAGGCGAAGTTCTAGTGCGTATATCTCATAGAATTACATTTGGCAAGCATTGACATATGAGGGATATAGAAAAGGATAATGACAGATTATTAATATTTGCAATGAAACTGATTATAACATAACATATATAATAAGGCGCTTTACTTTTTGTACTACCTATCACTCGCAGGAACACAACAATCCTCTAGGAGGTAATTCGACTTCTTTTTATACAACGTCGTGGGGAAGTACCTCCACCTCACAGAAAACCGCAGCCAAATAACAACTCCCTAGAGGGTTCTTGTGTTCCTGCGTGTGAGTGAGGTTACTAGTAAGCTCCCAAGGAGTCTCTGTGAAGCAGCAGAGGAGGCATCGCGCGAGTGATACTTAATATATCGCAAGCGTTAGTAGGCTACGGTACCCGCTTTACATCAGATGAGCCGTATGCTTGTGCACCTCCCGACGTAGTATAAAAAAAAGTTACAGTCACAATAGTAAGAATAACTTCAAAGAAAGCATTTGATATCATCATACTCATACTAATACGTGCGTTACGAAATTCTTAGCGTAGTTTGCAATAAACAGTTCGCGAGTTTCAAAGCGTCAAGTTTTACATTACGTGTCAATAAGGGCCTAAGTGCAATAGTTGACCTACTGCTTTTGCGCGTACTGTGGCAAAGCTTTCAGCTTATTGCTGTAGAGTTGCAGTTTAAGTTCATAATTTAACTTGCAAGTTACTATAGCTTCCATAACTTCATCGAAACCCTCACATGTTGTCTATAACTTCAAATTGAAACTTGTAATTTCGCGTAAGCTATCTACATAATTTGATATTTAAATATTCTCTAATATTTCACTTTTCGTTTTGATTATATTCTAATATCTATTGATTTGTTTGAAAGAGTTACTTTCTGTAGCTGTCACTGTTTGTGCTTGAAAGCTGCATAAGCTATGGTAACCGTTTGCCACCTGGCCGGTCGCATGTAATTTGCATGATTGTAGTACAGGTAACAAAAAATGCTAAATGTCGGATCTATTTAGGAGCTTATGACAAGCTGTGATAAATGTGCAAGAAGGGAGACCGAGGTGATACTCATTTTTTCCAAATATATGGCACACCTAATGTATAGTAGTTACCGTAGCCTATTAATGCTTGTGATACAGGAAGTACCATTCATGTATTTCCACCCCTGCTGTTGAAATAGTAACTCCTTAAGAGCTTATTGGTGACCCCACTCACGAACAGGAACACAACAATCTTCCGCGAAGTTGTTATTTGGCTGCAATTTTCTGTGAGGAGGAACTTCTCTTATCGAGCTACTTATTTTTTTTAAGCAATTAGATTGGCAAACAAGCATGCCACCCGCATTAGATAGTAAGCAGTCACCGCAACCTATTATACAACGCTCGCAACACCACGGGGATGTTACTCGCATGCTGCCAACCTTGTGACCTAAGGCTGTTTCGTCACAGTACCCAGTAATTTCTCTTCCACATCTCACCCTTCAAACCGGAACACAGCTTTATAAATATAGGTACTTGGCGGTAGAAATAGGTGAGACAGAGGTACCTATGCAGAAGACTTTTGTACAAAATCTCCCTCTGGTGAAATATTAATGCGCTCTACCTCTTATAAAAATACCCAAATCAATACAGACGTGTTCATCCACATAAATGTTATTCTCTGTGCGGGAATCGAACCTAACGAGCCTTGATGTTAAAGTGGCATTGCTAACCACCGCGCTTATTAAGACGTAAATTGAAACCCTACAAATTCACTTCAAAAATCGTTGTATGAAAATCTGATTATTACTAAAAAAAAAAATATCCCAGTTTGCAGATCGCAATGTCATAGCGAATAGCTAAACATTTTAATATTCGCAGACCATCTCATACAATGCCACGAGGTATGTTCTATTGCAATATTTCACATGACTCTTGCATTATCCTGTTTCCTTGGTACAGCGGGGGTGGCCCTGGAACTAGACAAAGGAAATCTCTTATCCCTTACCAACGCACTTACTACATGCATCGCAGTTTACTAACACTGTACGTCCATACTAGATGGAAACCAGTTTTCCGTACCCTTCTATCCCATCGAGTGGGAACGAAATAGCGACAGGGATCTTAATACGTATGTGTTCGAACATGTAGGTACTGAACACGAGTGCCGTATATGGGAGCGCTAGGATACACCTGCTCCAACGTTCTTATGTCCTAGTATTTTCTAAGAACATCTAATACTCTGAGGAATCTAATAAACTTGCGGGGATTATTAGTTGTTCAAGATATTTTATTCCATTGATTTTTATTTTTTATTTTTTTCCCCATCCAATTATGGGCATTTATGAAACAATCTTGAAATAATTAGAAATATTTGATCTCAAATGTAATCTAATACGATTAGATAACTTATAATGAATGTGGATAAAGTCTCTCAAACTTTTATCAATACATTACATTCAGTCTTAATGCTTAGATTAGATAATATAAAAAAATATATATCCTCTGTATACCAGAGGATATATATTTTTTATATATATTTATTTCAAACTAAAACCCAATTATTGTCACATTCCACCCAAAGTATTGGAATCTTGGTATTTGTCTATAAATGTAAGTATGCCAATGATTGGATGGGTGCCAACATTTGGACGGATTACGGTATATTAAAAAAAGTACAAAAAATTTGTAAAGAGCAATTACTACTGGACGATTTTTGTAAGGTTTAGAATGATAAATTGTTTAAAATTAATCATTTCAGACGTAGTCATTAATCTTGCACACTTAGAGCATTAGATGATAGAGTATTCATAAAGTGAACCTTATGCACAAGTGCATTAAAATTGAGATTAGGGCATCAACAGTCAAGGACATAAGACTACTTACATATTGTTTTTCTAATGGTTTTATGAGCATCCTAGTTATTATGTAGGTAGATATTCAAAATAGTCTATTATTTTTTGTGTATTTTGTCCATTACATATCTTTTAATAACACTGGAGGGCAAACATCACCTGATGTGATGTGGTTACAGTAGCCTATCCATCGTGATACATGAAGCATCTTTTGCGCGTTGTCAAGACCACAGCTAATATAGCTACTCCTCAGGAGTCTACAGGTGAATGCAAAAAGTCTCCGTTGAAGATAACGTGTCAGTTGTCAGTTTTATGAGAAGAAGAAGTGCAAGAAGAGAACTATGAAAGCTAAAGAAGCAAGCTCCTAAGGAGTTGCTGTTAGCGGCAGAGGTGGCATTGAGGGAGTGATACTTAATGTGTTGAACATGTTCATAGGCTACGGTAACCGCTTTATATCAGGTGGGCCCGAGTGGGTCATGTGTATGCCCCCCGACGTTGTATAAAGGCGTGGCGTGAAGATACAATATGTTTATTAAGGGTTGAAGTCGTAAAATCTTCGGTACCTTCCTTAATTAAAGACCTACACCGGCAGCTGGAATCGCCCCCTTAAATTATGAATAATATTACGAAAAGATAACCGTAGCAAACTGCTCTATATACGTCAGGTGGTGAATAAGCCAAGGTCGGCATGATGTGAAGCATTCACCAAATCCTATACATTCATGTAATTTAGCAATAGGTTGCGTTGCCATTTGTTTACTCCCACTTGCTTACTGGCACTCACTATACTCTATTCCAACTATGATGTTCTATGACGACTCTCGTTCGACTTCAATAAATAAAAAGTTTTTGATTAAAATAGTAAAATACAATTTTTATTTATTGAGATATATATATAGTAGGATAATGCGAAAGCAGACAAATAAAACATTACCAGTAATAGTCATCTGTCTGTCGTTATAATAATTTATGTACCATCATAAAATGCTATTTTATAATTATAATTGACATTTACAAGAAACTTATTTTATAGATCCCTATACAAAACTTATAGACGGTTATGTGTAGTGTCAATAAGTAATAATAATAATTCTCTGGCATTTCGGGGGTCCATCTAATGAGTGGCGAGCCACTGCCTGCCGGAAGTAACATCAGATATGATAGTTGTGGCAAGCGTCCATACTTCTTTTGTAATAGCTCAGTACCTACCAATAATCCCTCCAGATCTCATTTTAATAGCCCAATAATTTGCAATACATTCGCAATCGTACCAATACCTGCTGTGACCTGGTTCATGGGTATATTGTCCCATTGATATCCCCTGGAGGTCACGGCGGGTATACAACATTACATCAACCTCCTGAAAGAGGCTCTACGCGTTGGATCCAAATCCCTGCGCACACCCACCAAATGACCGGGATAAAACCGTGATATCAGAAATATAATAATAAAAAAAAAACGACAAAACTTGTTTGTACGTAAACAAATAATAAATAGTTATTGCTTCTCTCACATAGAACAATATAAACTATACCTACTACAAGTGTTATAATCAAGATGTACATTAAAAATTAACTTAATCTATGCAAGAAATTGGTGTCTGTACTAAGGTCACATGTTAGACAAGGCGGGTAAGGGGTAAACACAAGTTAGTTCGTAAATTAAGGTAAGTAAGTAAGTAAGTGCAATATTGTGTGTTTATGCGTTTGGGAGATGCTTCCAGTATCTCGGGAATCTAGTCTTCAAAAGTGTGCACCGTTTTGTTTCCGCTCAAAATTTATGTAAGGTTTTGCAGTAGCTGCCATAGGCTCTGTGAAAATTTGGAGTGTCTGGCTATTACGATTCGAAATATACAGCCCTCGGATATAAGAATGGACAGACAGCGAAGCCTTAGTGTATACGGGTATATCAGATTATTACCTATATAGTTATAGTTATTACCTAAGTAAGAACAGTATTAAACTAGTATCTATATAAAATGTGGGCCTCTAATTTCGTGTTTTCGGTTTAATGTACATATTTGTAAAGAAAACATCGTAAGGATATCCTCAAATCCAAGAAATTATATTTATAAAACGTGTAACCTACGAAAAGTCTCGTTTCCCGTCTGGATTGGGTAGATCTGACAGCAGCAGCATGTCAAAATCTGTATGTTGACATGGGGCAAACGAGCATGCGAGTCACCTGATGATGAGTGGTCACCACTTACCAGTGGCGTGCACAGAGATTTTTGACAGGGTAGGCAGAATTTTTTTAAAGCTATTAACTTACCAAAAAATACAGAATGTTGATTTTGGTTGCCCAATCTTGTGGAAATAATGATGTATGTGATCACTTGTTTTTTTTCACCGAAAGATAGTTTTGAAAACATTTATTTTCCCTACACACACCACATGAACAACTTTCGCAGTGAATATCATCATATTTATCAACTTTAAAACTTTAAAATCTTATTTCGTCTGCTACCAGTCAATCGATTCAAAACAAAAACAATGGCGGCCGTTTTAAAATCAAAATAAAATTGAACATCAATTTTATACGAAAAAAAGAAATGGCAATATCTTTCACTATAATTATATGCAGCAAACTACTTTTTAAAATAGTTACGTAGCAATGCTCGCGACACTTCGGTGATTTACGTTATAGTTCAGCTGAAAAGACATTGTCTATACTTTGCCATTGTGTGCGTTATTTGTGTTATTGTGGGCAATGTAATTATAGGAATGCACATTACAGTATTTGTATTAACAACACGGCACACATACGTAAATTTAGACAGATATAGTTAGTGTCTCTGCCGTAAAAAGCTGCCAATGCGGCGCTAGTGTAGCGTAGCGCCTAGCTGCGATTTGAATATGACTAGCGATGACTTTAATAACTTACCGATACCGATAGATGGAGCTTTTAATTTTTTGTTTTTGATACGAAATATTAGTTAATAACTATGTTTAAGAATGAAACATCGGATGGTATTTATCAAATTGATAGGGTAGGCAATGTCTTTTTGCCTATATGGAGTGCACGCCACTGCCACTTACCATCAGGTTAGGGAAACATAGGCTCTTTTCTTGAAGGCACCCATATCGTATTTGTTCGGGTACACCGCTGAGGGCAGTTAATTCCACAAATTCACCGTACGTGGTAGAAAATGCCTCAAAAAGCATACTGGATCACCGCAAAACCCTTAGTCTTAGGTAGCGAACCCCGCTAACCCTAATGAATTAGGAAACGAGATAACGCTACAAATACGAAGAAAGACCCAAGACCAACAGGCGCCCAATATCTATAAACTTCAGATTTCCATTTCTGTTGCTTTCAAAAGTAAGTACAGGATGAAAAACCCGTGTCACATTTGACAGCTTTATTTATGCTGACATGGTTGGATATATTAAAAAAGCCCATCAGATTTTGTCACTCCTACATGTTCCCCGAAATATGAATCACTTTGAAACGTACAGCCGAAGCAATTTTCTTTAGAAAAACAAAACCACACAAACAATATTTTAGCTTCCATTACATTTTGATTTTTATTGTTTACACTTTATGGATTTAAACAGGGCCTCTGTTTATATAGGGCTTAATCTAGATTCTAAATTTCCTTTATAATAATATATAAGGTTAATCGTCTACTAAATATATAAATATAATAGGTCTTCTGACTTCGAAATACTTGAAAAACTTCAACGGTCAACACAACTTGTCTCTAATATAATGCTAATGAACTGATCTTAAATAAAACATTATGTTTGAAAATAACGTCTTAGCCATTTAAAATGAGAGGCTGGTGCCCGTGGTAGGTTTCGCAAAAAACCTGTGTTATGTAAAAAAAACTTTCATCTCTTTTCAATCTTTCGCTATTTAAACTAAAAGTGGTTTGTTTTACTACGATTTGCTTTCAAAATATGTTTGCAAATTTATAAAAAAATCAAACAGTCTGTCTATAAATATCAATAACTGTGAATATGACATATTTTTATGTGTGAAGTGCCCGAAAGGATTACTACCTGCTAAATACTTGTACGTATTTATTCTTATTTGCATAGATTTTACCACGCAAATAAGAATAAATATGTTTAAGTACCCTTAACTTCCCATGACACCAACAAATAAAGTATAATATAATTCTGTAATATCTATACATAGTAGGTATGGACTAATCTGTATTTTTTATTCATTTTTAAGCCTACGGCAACAATCTTGTGTATCAGCCCTAGGTTTTTGGTAGGATTTATAAGAAATGGATAAGTATTCTGTTATTCTTTTTTGTTTTAAAATAAATCGCCTTTATGTGTAATTTACTATCAGTGGAGATCTGAAAAAAAAGCAATGAACTCTCAGATGCTTGTCCTGATAAATATGACCTTGCCATGTTCAACATTAAATTTATTGTACTACTATATCCTTACTTTATTAAGTCCCTTGCGTGGTAGGCAGAGGCAACCGAGCACCAATGACTCGGTACATATACACACGCTCAATTAACATCTATAGCTATTCTCATACACACTCGTCGGTTCACCTGCTGATAAAAGCGCTGCCAATTGTTTATGGTTGGTGAGTTTAGGCCTTCTTCGATACATCCCTCCATTTACGTATGATGTATCTGTTTCGTAATTCTTTCCTCCTTTAGAGTTTTATACCTTTACAGTTTTTTATTACGTAATATACAGAAAAGATTCTTTTTTTTTATATTTGAATTACTTATCATCGAAAATAGGGCCATCAGTTTGATCAGCTTAGCAGCAAAAGTATATGGAAAGGTGATTGAAAGGAGAATGAGGGTGAAATCCGATGAAATGCTGTGGGACGCACAAGGTTTCCGAAATGGAACGGGATGTACGGATCAAGTTTTCTCGCTCCGCAATATCGTAGAGAAGCATCTGGCCATAGACCAGAAGGTTTTCTGCGGTTTTGTGGATCTTGAGAAAGCCTTTGATAGGGTTGTGCGAAAGGAATTGTGGGACATATTGCCGAGATATGGGATTGACGGTTCACTGCTTCGTGCTGTGCAGTCCACTTACAAGGATTGCTCAGCATGAGTGCGGATAGATGGTGGCATGTCACCCTGGTTTGTTGTCAAAATTGGTGTCAAACAGGGTTGCATGCTAGGCTGTTTATCCTGTATATCGATAGTTGTCTGCAGAGAATAAGGTCAACGAATGTGGGAGTGCGCATGGGTGACCTAGTGGTGAACTGTCTGCTGTATGCAGACGATGCTGTGCTATTAGCAGATACGCCATCTGAACTGCAAACCTGGTCACAACGATGAAAGATGAATGTATGGAGAAAGGCTTACTACTGAACGCGAAGAAAACAAAGATAATGGTATTTGAAAGAGAAGAATCCAGAACTAATGTAAGGATTACGATTGATGATGAAGTGTTGGAACAAGTGGATGAGTTTGTATATCTTGGATGCGCTTTCAGCAGGGATAGAAGGTACACCGCAGATGTGGAAAGACGAGTGAGTGCTCGGAATAGTGTTAATGGAGCGTTGGGAAAACTTCTTGGCAGTAAAAACTTGAGCCAAGGCACAACTCGCTATACACAATGCAGTGTTGGTCCCAACGCTAACTTATGGAAGCGAGAGCTGGGTATGGCAGAAAGAGCATGAAGGTAGAATAAACGCGGTCGAAATGCGAGCGCTGCGCGAAATTTGTGGCGTAAGGCTTGTAAACCGTATTCGCAATGATGATGTTCGAAACAGAGTTGGTCTGAAAGAGAGCGTCGGTGTTAAAATAAGAAGAGGCATGCTCCGATGGTTCGGACATGTAGAAAGAATGCGGGATGAAAGAATGACGAAGCAGATATACAATACAAAAGTGGAAGGATGTAGGAGCCGGGGAAGGCCAAAACTTACCTACCATGACCAAATTGATCGTGTTCTATCAGAGGTGGTATCGCGCGAGTGATACTTAACATATTGCAAGTGTTCATGTATGTATGCATATCTTAACGCCCGGTCCCTTCCAGGGTAGACCGAGAGAACCGAGCGCCATAAGACGCGGTTCTTACACACTTCACTCGCTTCTTTAACATTCATAGCTCTTTTCATGCATTCTCGCCGGCTCCTAGGGCTACTGACATCACCATCTGATAAAACACTACCAATTTGGTAGGTTAGTCTTGGTCTTCTTCGACTTCTACATCCTTCCACTTTCGTATTGTATATCTGTTTCGTCATTCTTTCATCCTGCAATCTTTCTTCATGTCCGAACCAACGGAGCATGCCTTTTCTTATCTTAACACCGACACTCTCTTTCAGACCAACTCTCTTTCTTATGTCATCATTACGAACGCGGTCAAGCAAGCGTTATGTCACAGGTTTTGAGCAATGCTCGCATCTCGACTGCATTTATTCTACTTTCATGCTCTCTCTGCCATACCCAGCTTTCACTTCCATAAGTTAGCGTTGGGAATAATACCGCGTTGTGTACAGCGAGTGCCTTCTGGCTTAAATTTCGGCTGCCTAATTTACCCAACGCTCTGTTCACGCTGTTCCCTGCAATCACTCGTCTCTCGTCAAGCGTTCGTAGGCTACGGTAACCGCTTTATCAGGTGGGCCGTACGCTTGTATGACTCTCGACAATGTTTAAAAAAACAGGTTCTATACTTTACGAGTTCAGGACGTAATTCAATCAAGCTATGAGATGTTGACTTCGAAATTTGAAGTAAGAAATAGATAATTTATAAGATAATTGGACGATATAAGGGTAAGTGAAATGAGTTTGGTTAACATTTAAATTACATTAAGGCTTCCTCATTGCTTTCATTCAGTGGAAAGTGATATAAAATTACATTTGATTCCCGACTCCTTAACAGAAATAGGGCATATTTATAGGGCTCTGTTTTTAGATAAACTTCAATTTTTCTTTGATCGGTATCAGATTTAAAGAGTTATGTAGACTAGTACTTATCATAGCTGGTTTGAAGCTAGTACAGCTAAGTGCACGTTAAGTTTAATACTTGAGCCTTGCACCGTAGGCAATAAGAGCTACAATTACACTTGTCAAGTATGATCTGCTCTTAGTTGTATCAAATAATTTAAAAAAACGTGTGCGTCTCGGGACGCCCGACAGAAGTTATAACTTAAACTAATCCGCTGCCGTATGTGTGAGAGAAAGGGCAGACTGGCACCGTAACGCGTTACGTAACGAAGCGGTGTACCCTCCCATAAGAAGTTATCACTTCAAAAATAACCTATGGACAATCGATGAGAGCGAGAGCGAAGCGAGCGTAAATTTCGTACTATAATAGTACGCAATTTTTGGAGTCCAATTTTAGAGTCAAAGCCAATCTTACTCGTACATTGACGTAGTGCGCCATATTAGTAGAGTACACCTTTACTAGAGTCATCACATTCCTAGCGTTGTCCTGTTTCCTAATCCATTAGCATTGGCGGGATTGACACAGAGCGACGAGCGGTAGTACACCACAACTTAGAGGATAACCCAGGTCTTTCTTAGGTAAGGTCACACGTCACGATGTTTACCTTCACCGCCGTACATGTGACATCAATGCGCCAAAAGATAAGATAAAGATAAAAATTATTTATTTGCCATTGGGCTCTCGCGGGTACTTAGACACGTCTTACAATTTTTGAAATATAATCTTATTGTATCTTATTTATTTCTCTTATTTTACTTTTTTCCTTTTTTTTAATCTACTAGCATTTCGGAAATGACCATTGGCAAAGAAGAAATGCCGAAAGAAACTTGCCAATATACGAGTAGGTCTCTTTTAAAATTGTCAATCAGATGTTACAATAAATTCACATCAGCACATTGGTACAATAATGTTATCAAATGGTAAAATTAAAGATTATTAAGGACAGATAGTATGTGCTGAATTATTTCCAGTCATCTTTGGCATAACTTCAAAAATAATCTATATAAACTAGAAAGGTGACTCTATGGTTTCTTACTAGGCTAGCCCTGTTCCCAACTCGGTATCTCTAGTTGTACTATTGCTAGGTAACTCACCGAGCGTTATACATCCTGTTAAACATATCCAAACGACGTTTATGAACATTGTGGAACTCTTCATTGGACCGTTGTATTGGGGAGTGTCCTCGGTCTACGCCGCTTCATTTGTGAAGACAACTCACTGCACTTTATAGGCATCACTTCACTTCATTTACAAATTTTTTCGCACGCTTTTTCTGACACGATCACGACACTGTGCCTCGAATCTGGAACAAACGGAATTGAATATTAATTACTGCGCTCAAATATCACTACATATTATAAAACAAAGTCCCACGCCGCGTCTGTCTGTCTGTTCGCAATAAACTTACAAATAATTAAGGAATTTTCATGCGGTTTTTACCAATAGACATTGTGTGACAGTGATTCATGAGGAAGGTTTAGGTGTATAATTTGTTAGGGTTTGTGTAAATCGGTTGAATTATGACGATAATTGTTGAAAATTTCGTAAGAAGTCAAACCGCCTGGGAGCTTTCATCGGATATTATACGGATATACAGTATTAATCCTTATCAACTTAAATACTTTAGTAGGCATAATATGCTCTACTCTCTCCGTATGAAGGCGGGGCGTGTCGCTAGTTATATATAATAAATATATAGATTCTGATGAGCTCGGTGGCGCATTGGTGAAACACACGTTATTTTGACACCAACGCTCGTGGATTCGATTTCCACACAGGACAAGCATTTGTTTTCATGAACATGTCTGTTTGTCTTGGTCTGGGTATTTTAAGAGAGGTAGGGCACATTAAAGCAGCCGTGTGGGATAAGTACCTCCACCTCGCAGAAAACCGCAGCCAAATAACAATTCCCTTGAAGGTTGTTGTGTAGCTGCATGCGATCGAGGTCACCAGTAAGCTTCTAAGGAGTTGCTGTGTAATAGCAGAGGTGGCATCGCACGAGTGACACTTATTGTATTGCAAGCGTTCATAGGCTACGGTAACTGCTTATAAAAAAACCAGTTGAGAATGCGCAAGCTTGCATTGCCAGAGGAACACCTGGCTTGTCAATTATATAACAATTCAATAATAATAATTATTTATTATATAACAATTTAATTTTTTTTTTAAACTTTGTCCGCCATTTTGACCATGTCCCTTAAGAAATATGATATTGATTTTTAATACATTCCTATTCTACTTTTTAATTTACTTTTCGTATCTGAAATAAAAATTCAATTTTTTTTTTAATTTGTCGGCCATTTTGACCATGTTGCTTAAGAGATAGGAGGTTGGTTTTTCAGACATTCCTATTCTACTTTTTATGCTGAATCCGAATCTGAAGTCTAAATTCGAATTTTCGAAAAAAAAGCGACAGACACACACAAACAGACAAACGCACACACAGACAAATGCACACACAGCCAAACATATAGATTTCATATAGGAACGGTGTTCCTGAAAATTGCGATCGCGGGTAAATAGTTTTACATTTTTAAATGAAATCCGATTGAGTCATTCATAGCTCATAGTTTTGATTTTTCTTTTTTTAATTCACCAGTATTTCGGAAATTATCATTGATGAATAAAAATGGTTGTTAATGTAACGTTAATTTTATGTCAATATGGCGGCAAAAAAAATAAAAAAATATGCATGTACCGAAGTATTTCCGTACGTCTTCCACATCTATAATCTAATATTAATATATTAATATCATTATTACAATTTGGAACAGCGTTAGAAATAGGTTGTCCTACCAAAGGGGTCACAAGTAAGTACCGTCCTATATTGATAACTATTGAGTGACCGACAACTGTTGTTTGCTCAGATTATTTAGACCTGTTCATTGGTGCTATATTATAAAATAATTATCAGAAGTACCTGATTGCCAAGTTTCGTGGTAGTATATTCTTATTATATTGTGCAATGCCTAAACTCTCAGAGGAATACCCAACAGTTTCTTCTATTGAAGAAAATCCACGCGTACATCATAGTTGGTCACTCTTCGAAGCTATTAATTATTAATCAAGATTATATTTATTATGCATGCGTAAGTATGTCCGTGTTTCTTTTATTATTTATATACATTTAACATGTACATTCACCTACAAAAAATTATATGTCTAAATAGCATGATCAAACCACGGAGGTTTATCTTAAATAATAAACAACCTGCGTCTAATTGAAGCAAACGTGAAATTACGTCCAGTTAAAATCAACTTATGTATCTACATCGAGTGATAATTGAGTGCAAGAGTATGCCCATGGGCTACACATTAAGATGGTTCTTACTCAAACAGATGATGATAACAGTGAATAAAACAGTTACATCGGAGTGGTAATGTAAAAAAAACTGTGTTATATAGACGCAAGTTTAAAAAGGGTCAGGAAGAAGAACAGACAAAGAAACGTACAAGCAGAACTCAAAAGTTCCAGCGTGCTATTGTCGGAGCTTCTCTTAGTGACATCATGGCCAAGCGTAACATGAAACCTGAAGTGCGAAAGGCTCAACGAGACCAGGCCATCAAAGCGGCGAAAGAACAGACAAAGTCTACTAAGGCGGCAAAGAAAGCGGCAGCTCCTCCAACAAAAGCCAAAGCTGCATCTAAGGCAAAGGCTGCTAAAGTCAGCCAAAAGTCAGCACCTAGAGTACTAGGAAAGCGATAAAATCTAAATAAATATTGATTTACGTAAAAAAAAAAAGTATATTGCAGGGTGAGTAACACATATGTATGTACAACACGAATGTAAATGAAACTAGATAAATTGTTTGTTTTTGTAAACGAAGATAAAAACATATATAATTAATACCTTTGTTGACCATATTACAGAAAATGTTACAATTACTTAATTAAGTGATATTATGTTAAGTTGAAACGGATAATATATATATTTTTTATTAGTTGCTTGCATAATTTTCGATCAATATTGTTTTCGTTTTGACATTATGTTAAACTCTGAAATTATAACTTTTATTTACGTAGGGTCAAAAAGAAACATAAAGAGAAATCTATGGTACTCATATCTATGCAAAAAAACATATTAATTTCCTTATCGATAAAAACGGCTATAGTTTTATATATAGACTCTTATATGTGACATTTAAGAATACTCACACATTTTAATTATATAATAATCTTTAAAAAAATAAGTTCTACAATATAGAAATTACATAAATATCTATATATAAAAAAAACTTAATTTGATCACCTTATAATATCCAACACATTATTTAAAAAGTAATAACTAATAATATAATATTATGTGGATACGAATGTGTTATGCACGTCATATGTTACATATATTTAATATAAAACAAAGTCCCACGGCGCGTCTGTCTGTTCAGGATAAACTCAAACACTACTAAGCGGATTTCATGCGGTTTTCACAAACAGACAGAGAGTAATACTTGAAAGGTTTAGGTGTATAATTTGTTAAGGTTTTGTGTAAATCGATTGAAATATGACGATAATTGTTGAAAATGTCGGAAAAAGTCAAAAGGAGCTTTCATCGGATATTATACGGATATACAGTATTAATATAGACCCGATAGAAAAAAACATATAGGCATGATACGCTCTACTACCCGCGCGAAGCCGGGTCGCTATTATGTTATATATTATAGATACTTAAGTATATCAAATTTAATTTAATATTTATTTCGTAACGCTTACGAATCGCGTTGGCAATGATGATTTAAGAACGAGAAATGACCTGGAAGAGACTTGCCGTGTGAAGGCATGCTCTGTTGGTTCGGACATGCAGAAAGAATGCAGAATGACGAAACAGATATACAAGACTCGCCTACCAGGAGAAACGTAGTGTTTTATCAGAAGGTGATGTCAGGAGCCCTAGAAACTGGCGAGCGTGCATGTAAAGTGGTTAATAGATTAGTGAGGTATGTAAGGACTGCATCTTATGGCTCTCGGTGCTTTCGGCCTACCCTGCAAGGAACCTGGCATGAGGATATACACATCAAATTTTACGTTTGCATGTCAAACACATAAACACGTGCGACTGAATGATGAACAGATACGTCAGTGATATTAAAAAATGGTTCCCTTTTCTCCATTTAGGTACAAAATCCTAAAATATGGAAGGACTTTAATGTTATATTTAACCGCCCGGGAATTCGTCAAACAAAAAAGAATAATGGCGGGGCTTTACACGAACATACAAAAAATGGAAGTATTTTTGTTAATAATGTTCATTGTTAAAAAACATGGCGGTGTAGGCACAGTCCATCTTTTGTACATTCCCTATATAAAAACGCAATGAATACAATTACTCAGAGGAATAATAGATCAAAGACATGTTATCTTAGAGGAGATAGGGAGCATCTAGGAAACTCGACTGAGGAATTAATTATCATTACGTTATAAGGTGTACAACTACCGCCAAATGGCAACTCCCAGAAAGATTATCGTGTTTCTTTTCGCGTGAGGTTTTAAAGACAAGGGAGGAGAGAATAAATTTCTGAAGGTTTGCTCTCAATGGTAAGCAGGTACCGTAGCCTATGGACATTTGCAAACCAGAGGTGTCACCCATGCATTGAGATAAATTCTGGTATTGCAAACGTTTTTTTTTTACAACGGATATAGAATGTTTACCGTAGTCTACACAACAAAAACACTTAGTAGTAAATTATGTAGAAAAATCACTCGTATTAAGCAAGCATTGTATAGTTATTGATTCTCATATTCTATGCATCTATAACTTGACGCCAAATCCCTTGTAGCAGATTAAACCAAGGGCCACGTAACTTCGGTCCTTACATACTCCATCGCTTCTTTAACATTCTTGGCTCTATTCAAGCGCGCTCGCCATTTTCTAGGGCTCCTGATATCACCTCCTGATAATTTGGTCACAGCAGGTAAGTGTTAGCCTTCCTGGCTCTACATCCTTCTACTATCGCGTTGTACCTACATCTGTTTCGTAATACTTTCTTTCGGCATTCTGTCGACATGTATGTATGTATGAATGTATGTACGAACCAACGGAGTATTGCTCTTCTTATTTTGACACCGATACTCTCTTTCAGATCAACTAAGTCCCTAGACGATTAGGCGAGCTCGGTGTCGCAGTGGTGAAACGCGTTGTTACGCTACTTTGACGCCAAGGCTCGTGGGTTCGATTCCCACACAGTACAAACATTTGTGTGCATGAACACGTCTGTTTGTATTGGTCTGGTTATTTTCTATGTATCATAAGTATGTATTTACAAAAAAAAAATGTATTTACGTATGTTTATCAGTTGTCTAGTACACATAACACAAGCTTCGCTTACTTTGGGGCTAGGTGGCGCTGTGTAATTTGTCCGACAATATTTAAAAAAAAATCTATAAGTAAGTAGTCCTTAAGCAAGTCCTTTAGTAAGCCCTTCTCCATGCAATCGTCTTTCATTATTGTGACAAGTATTTGAAGTATACCTGGGATTTCTGCCTTATCAGATTTTTTTTGGAATACGACATCATATGCATAAAGTAGATAGTTCTACTACTACAAGGTCACCCATTCGCAATCCTACATTAATAGACTTTATTCTCTGCAGACAGATTTTTTATTTTTTATTTTTTATACTACGTCGGGAGCCAAACAAGCATACGGCCCACCTGATGTAAAGCGGGTACCGTAGCCTATTAACGCTTGCGATATATTAAGTATCACTTGCGCGATGCCTCCTCTGCTGCTTACACAGCAACTCCTTGGGAGCTTGAGCTTACTGGAGACCTCACTCACACGCAGGAACACAGTAACCCTCTAAGGATTTGTTATTTGGTTGCGGTTTGTCTGTGAGGTGGAGGGTACTTCCCCAGACGGGCTGCTTTGATGCGGCCTACCTCTCTTAAAATCGCTATATATGATAAACAGCTGAGCAGATGCAACCCTAACAACCGAAAACATACGCCGATTTTTTTTTCCTATAATGTAACCATCTTGTAACTATAAACCGATAACACTTGCCTACTTTGCAAAGTAAATTTCAAGAATATTCTCACGAAGAAGCTAAAACGTGTTATATCAGCTTTCACAAATGTGATGAATAATGTACAGAGATAAGATCGTAATGGCTGCCGTCAAGAAAAACTATTATTTACGCAGATATGGTGATAGAAAGTTGTGCCTATCGAGGTGCAGGTGCGATGATAGAAAAGTGTCTCTTTAAGGTGATTAGTCACGCGAAACTAGCAAAAAAAATTATGGTGGTCAAACATAAAAGTTGTTCTTGTCAAACAGTCTATTTGCCATGAAATTCATGTTTGTTTTGTCAAAAACAGTGGCGGAGTGGGAGTTAACACCAAAGTTCATGGCTTCGATTCCCACACAAGACATACATCTGGGAAAGGGAAGAAAAGGGAAAGACATCAGACTGGGAAAGTAAAGTACTAACTACTTGGATGATTGTTGTATTCCTGCGAGTGGGTGGGGTTACCAGTAAGCTCCTAATAAGATGCTATATTAGCTACGTGGCATCGTGCGAACAAAACTTAATGTGCAATTTGATCTAACCTGCTTTGTGTGCTAGGCCGACGCTAGGCCGCATGAACTAATTGGAGCACACAAAGCAGATTAGATCAAATTGCATGGCTATCGACAAAATAATGCCTGAATCTATTAACACTTAATGCATTGTTAGTGTTCATAGGCTATGGTAATCACTTTATATCAGATGGGCTGCTTGGTTGTATGTCTCCCAGCGTTGTATGAATAAAATACAACGTTGGAAAGTAACAAGCATAGGGTTTTTATAATGTAAAAGGGTTGCCATTGCCCATGGACACTTGCCAAGGAGTATCGGTCATGCAAGATCAGTTCTGTTGTCACTCGCAGGAATGCAACTGCCTTTGAGTGAGTTTGATATTCTGTAAGCGGACGAGGTTTTCATTATTAGGAATTTTAGGAATTATCGCTGTACGCAAGATGCGCCACGTACAGGTAAAATTGGCTTTGACTCAAAGATGATTGTATGCCTTTAACGACACCTTGACTTGAACACAATGCTCGAAGGTCTCGAAAGGGAATCCCAACGGATGGTTTCAATTTTATGATAAATATGGACAAAACGAAGATTATGTCAAATGTACATGTTTCAATTTGGAGCCCACTCCAGTTTCAATTTGGAGATCGGTTTTCTAAGTTGCTGATGACCATGTTACTTTACCTGGAATAAACTAGGTAAGTAGGTCTGACTTCGAAAATGAGGTTTGTCGGATGGGCAGCATTTGGAAAATACCTCAACGTCTCAATACGAAAATCTTTGACCAGTGTGTCTTACCAGTGATTACTTACGGCATAGAAGCGTGTTCGCATACCAACTATGGGCCTCAAACGAAGCTCAACGTGCGATGGGAAAGCCCTGCTTGAAGTTTATCAGCGAGATAGATTCAGAAGTGAGCACATCGGTAGTAGAATTGACGTTACCGACGTAGTTCTAAGGATCAGCAAGCTGAAGTAGCAGTGGGCAGACCAAATAGCACGAAGAACCGATGGTCGTTGGCTCAGAAAGGTTCTCGAATAGCGACCACTTTTTAATATCTTAATTGCTTGTAATTTTGACTTATAATAATATATTTAAGGTGATGTCAGGAGCCTTAGGAACCGGCGAGCGTGCACGAAAAGAGCTATGAATGTGAAAGAAGCGAGTGAAGTGTGTAAGGACCGCGTCTTATGGCGCTCGGTTCTCTCTGCCCATCCCGCAAGGGACCTGGCGTGAAGATATACATACATTTAATCATATACGAATCATCTTAAATCTCTGTACTTTAATCTATTCGATTTATAATTTTATCTTTATCAATATTACGGTATGAGTTATGTCATAACCGAGTCATTTAGCGCTCGGTTCGCTCTGTCTACCCCACGTCAGATTTAGCGTGAAGATATCGATGGAAAATATTTTGTCATTTTGACCTTATACATACATTTGACCTGCTTCGATCGAGAAAGAGGTACTTAGGTATTGCTGCGATAGCGGTTTCTCACGCAGGCGAAGCCGAGAGAAAATAGTAGTTTCTTTATAAAGCAAACATAATTACACAAAATTATTAAAGGGATAATAAAGTTGCCATAACAAGGCTTGTAAGCTCCGTGTTTAACAAGGCACACTTTCCTCATTTCGGATATTACACAACACGGCTGTAAGGCTGCAGTTACGTCACTGTAGATCCGGGAAGGCAATATTACGGATCTTTAATATTTGTCTGTAATAAAATAGATCCGGTACCTACTTCCTGCCATGTAACGTACATATTAAATCATGTAAAATCATCTTTCTTAGATCGTTTTTTAAAGTTATTCTACTGGTTATATTCCTTTTGTGTACGGAGATGCACATACTGTATACCCGCTTGCTCAAAGGCAGGAAAAGTAGTGGATTATTTACATAAGAGCATTGCATGTAAAGGGCAATGAATATTAAAGAGGCGAGTAAGGTTTGTAAGGATTCAAGGAGTTATGTGGCATTCGGTTTTGTCTGCCTACCCCGTGCCTACTGCGTGAAGAATTAGTAGGTGAATTTTTCAGAATCTTCCTCCCTCAAAATCTAACAAACACGGTAGCGGAGTGGTTAGCAAGTTACTTTAACACCGACGTTAAGTTTGATTCCCACACAATACAAACATTTGTATCCATGAACATGCCTGTTTGCCTTGGTCTGGATGTTTTCAAGAGAAGTAGGGTGCATCAAAACAGCCCGGCTAAGGCATTCATCCATCTCATAGAAAACCGCAGCTAAATAAACAACAGCTTGGAGAGTAGTTGTGTTGCTGCGAGTGAGTTACTAGTAGTAAAGTTGCATTCTTGTCGGCAGGGCTTCAACACGCGAGTGGTACTTGAAATATTGCGAGCATTCATTGGCTGTAGTAATCGCTTTATCCACCATCTGACGTGGTATAAAGAACAATGTAGTCAAAATGGCTTAAGAGACATCCCTGGTGACATCGGCGGTAACACTCATACCCACCAGTATGTAGGTGAGCTCTCACCCGATTTTACAGTTACGTCCAAGCATAGCTCATCGGAACAATGAACAAAATAAATAGCTAGCTGAACACTAAACGTGGTCTACTTGACCACAGCGCGGCAAAGCGTGCCGGCCGGCTGCTTTCTCCGGCCCCGCAAACCACCGCTGTTAAACAACTAATTGCTTATTTATTAGTGTTTATTGTCACGTTTCGACGGTGACGGGTTGGAGGAGCGGCAAAGCGCAAGCCATACCTCCTGTAATGCAAACGTTCATAGGCTAATGTCGGTGGTAATATTGCGAATGACGCGACTTTGACATCAACGGCCTTGGGTTCGATTCCCACGCAAGATAAACATTTGTGCGCATGAATGTGTCTGTTTGTCTTGATATGGATAGTTTTCAGAGAGGCAGGGCGCATCAAAACAGTCCGTCTGGAAGTGCCTCCATCTCACGGAGAACCGCAGCCAAATAACAACTCCCTAGAGCGTAGTTGTGTTCCTGCGTGAAAGCGTGGTCATCAGTAAGCTCCTAAGGAGTTGCTGTGTTAGCAGTAGAGGAGGCATTGTTCGAGTGATACTTAATGTATTACAAGCGTTCATAGGCTTCGGTAACCGCTTTACATCAAGTGGGCCGTACGCTTATATGCCTCTCGACCTTGTATAAAAAAATCAATTTATATCTGCATTGTTTTTTTATACATCATCGGTAGGTGCACAATAGTACAGAAATCTCATTGTAACCGTAGCTTATGAATACCTACTTGCAATGCAAGTATTGCGTGTTGTCACTTCTTAGTAGCTTACTGGTAATTACACTCACTCGCAGAAACAAAACTACCCACTATCGAGTTGTCATTTGTCTGCGGTTGTCTGTGAGGGAGAGGTACTTCTCCAATCGGGCTACTTTGATGGGCTTCTTTAATGGGTGTCGTATCTTCCTTAACACCTAGATCAGTAGGAAAGACATATTCATGTTTTTCTTGCGTGGGGATTGGCTTGAGTTTGAGGTAGGGCGCATCAAAGCATCTGGGGAAGTACCTCCACATCACAGAAAACCGCAGCCAAATAACAACTCCGTAGAGGGTTGTTGTGTTCCTGTGTGTAAGTGAGGTCACCAGTAAGCTGCCAAGGAATTGCTGTGTAAGTAGCAGAGGACGCATCGCGCGAGTGATACTTAATATATCGCAATCGTTAATAGGCTACGGTTCCCGCTTTAAATCAGGTGGTGGCTTGTATGTCTCCCGACGTAGTATAAAAAATAGAGTTTGGTTAAAGCATTACTAAGAACTCCACCACTGGCCTCATCAAAAAATTTGAAATATTACATTAAAAGTCAGTGGCAATCAAACTATTGCACTTTTTGTTGTTAGCAATATCTTCTTCTTAGCGTCATTCCGTTTCCTAATCCATTAAGATTGGCGGGGTTCACTGCCTAAGCTTAAGGGTTTGGTGGTGATACTTATTTTTACATGAAGCGCCTGCCGTCAGACTTCCATAAGCCAGAGGGAAAACCAAACAGTTGTTAGGTTACGTCATACGTCTTTCGAAATATAATTCTTGGACGTGTGGGTTTCCTCACGATGTTCTCCATCACCGCCGAGCAAGTGATAATTACAAATATGTACATAAATCCGAAAACACGAAGTTAGTTAGTATGACGAGCTCGGTGGCGCAGTGGTGAAACGCGTTGTTACGCTACTTTGACACCAACGCTCGTGGCTTCGATTCCCACACAGTACAAACATTTGTGTGCATGAACATGGCTGTTTGTCTTGGTCTGGGTATTTTCTATGTATAATAAGTATGTATTTACAAAAAAATATATATATTTACATATGTTTATCAGTTGTCTAGTACCCATAACACAAGCTTCGCTTACTTTGGGGCTAGGTGGCGCTGTGTAATTTTTCCGACAATATTAATTTATTTATTTATTAGTTGCCAGGATTCGAACCAGGATACCGCCGCTCTTTTTATTTGTTGTTAGCAATATGATAGTGTAATAATTACACTATGACAATATGCTTGAAGAATTTGTATCCATATTGCATTAAATAAATAGTAAAGATATGTTTACTTTTTAAAGGTTTTTGAAAGAATGTCTTTCGGTGATTGGAATCGTATGTAGCAGAGACAATAGAAAATAAAACAAAAAAACGATACAGCTTAAAGACGATTTTCTTTTAACTTCAGAAAGCAAAGATCACTACAAATACATTTTATGTAACAAACATTTCAATTTCATACGTATCGCATGTGTGTTTACTACTTTATCGAAAACCTCCTGTATATAAATAAATATTGACTCGACGGTGACGTAGTGACAGCCCAACCGGGGCTAACTACATAGTCAGGTCAAAAAAAAAAAAAAAAAAAAAAAAAAAAAAAAAAAAAAAAAAAAAACGAATATCTCGAAAACGAATCTAACGTTATAAATAGATTTTTAAATTGAACTACATGTGTGTTTCTCCTAAATATATGCGATTTTACAGAAAAATCACGCTTCAAAGAACGAAGCTTGATCGCTCAGGTTTTGTAACGAATCTATATAGGAAATATAGTACATTAATAAAAAGCTATTTGATATGATTTATTTCGCAGAATTAAAGAAAAAAAAAGTCTAGAATACTGTTTCATAATATACATAACTATAGATAGTATTTATATCTGTATATTATTTAAATTGTATCAAAAATATTAGTTACTAAAATAGTTTGTTTTAATTATACTCGCAAGCAGTTAATTTCTAATCTATTTTACCTATCGTATAAGAAGGGCGGTACAAGTTGAGCCTGCTTGTTTCTGTGCCTATTATATTATACAGCCCAATACATATTATATATTAAACAGAACTGTTTCTAGTAACCTAGTGGATCGGCACCTTTAAGAAGTATTTTATTTATTATACCTAAAAAAAAAAGAAAAAAAAAAGAAAATTTCGGATGGTACAAGCTAGCCATCAGTTTCAGTCAAAACCAATCTCACCTGCATGCGGGTTCATTCTGGCAATTAACTAATATTATATTTTTAATTCTTTGTAAGTAAAAACATACTCATTTCGACTTCTTGTTTGAATCATTTTTTTGACAATTATTTAATTAGTCTGGTTAAATTAAATTAAATAAATTAAATATTGTCGAACAATATACACATCGCCACCTAGCCCCAAAGTAAGCGAAGCTTGTGTTATGGGTACTACTACTGATAAACATACGTAAATACATTTCTTTTTGTAAATACATACTTATTATACATAGAAAATGCCCAGACCAAGACAAACAGACATGTTCATGCACACAAAAATTTGTGCCGTGTAGGAATCGAACCCACGAGCGCTGGTGTCAAAGTAGTGTAACAACGCGTTTCACCACTGTGTCACCGAGCTCGTCACGTTAAAGTTTTTAACTCTTTTATCACCTAAATACACGAACATTCCAATCCACTATGAGCTTTCGAAACATGATGAAATTATTAAGAATCTTGTTCTACCAAATCAGTGTGTACTTAAGAAAAAAAAAATGTTGACTCATCGGTATTCCTGAAGGTCGTTCACACCACATATTTTATGCTAATAGCCTTACGCCGTTTACATATTTGCCGTCCGTGATGTGACAAAAGTTGAAGCTATGACGCCCGTTCGACGGGTTTAGGTGACAGCACGCGTTCAATACCGTGACATTGCGGTATCAAACAAGCATTAGAAAATACTTAGGCTCAGAATACACCAAGCGGAACTGCAACCAAATTTGTATTAAAGTCTAGTCTAGTTCATATTATAGTTGCGCTGCTATAATATGAACTAGACAAGACTTTAGTGTATTTTTAAATTATCTCGGTTGTTTTTAGGGTTCCGTACCCAAAGGGTAAAACGGAACCCTATTACTGAGGCTCCGCTGTCCGTCCGTCCGTCCGTCCGTCCGTCCGTCTGTCACCAGGCTGTATCTCACGAACCGTGATAGTTAGACAGTTGAAATTTTCACAGATGATGTATTTCTGTTGCCGCTATAACAACAAATACTAAAAAATAGAATAACATAAATATTTAAAGGGGCTCCCATACAACAAACGTGATGTTTTTGCTCGTTTTTGCTCGATATTGATAACGGCAACAGGTAGACGCTTGAAATATTCACAGAATATTTAGTTATATATTCACTTTAAGAATAAATAATTAAATTAAAATAAAACAAATACTTAAGGGGGGCTCCCATACAACAAACGTGATCTATAAAAACGGTAAAAACCGTTTTTATAGATAGTGGTACGGAACCCTTCGTGCGCGAGTCCGACTCGCACTTGGCCGATTTTTATACATCGTCGTGAGACGTATCTGTACCTTTGCTGCTAACATAGCAACTCCTTAGGAACTTACCGGTGAAGTCACTCATACACAAGAATGCAACAGCCCTCCAGGCAGGTGTTATTTTCTGTGAGGTGAAGGTCCATCCCCAGACACGCTGATTTGATATGCTGTAGCTCTCTCAAAACACGTAGACCAAAATAAACGGACACGCACACAAATATTTGTCCTGTGTGGTAAATACAGCCACGAGTGTTGGTGCCAAAGTGCCTGTACCGCCTAGCTCGTCGGGTTTCCAATAAGGTTGCAATTCATTTGCGATGAAGTTATTACCGTACTTATATATTGATAAAATACAAAAAATGTGGCTATAGTGTTACTTTATATATGTGAGCTGAGTAATTCTTGTGTATGTTTAATAATAATAACAAGCGTTTATATTCACATCACAAATAGGATAACAGCCATTGAAGAAACATATACTGAGTTAAACTGAGACCTTTACTTTGTGAGAGACTGGTGCCTGAAGCAGGCTTCCCAAAAAGCCTGAGGCACAGGTCATCGTAACTATATTTCGTGTATCTAGGAAATGACTGTAACAATTCGGATTAAAATTCGTATATTGATAACGTTTTGCTTATTAAGTTTATTTATATAGGTTTCTTTCCTTACAAAAATACTTAACACGACTTTAAAAAATATTACCTACTCTTTAATTTTAATATATTTTATTATACTTTGAAAATAGTACACGAGTTAAAAAAATCGGCCAAGTGCGAGTCGGACTCGCGCACGAAGGGTTCCGTACCACTATCATACAACAAACGTGATCTATAAAAACGGCAAAAACCGTTTTTATAGATCACGTTTGTTGTATGGGAGCCCCCCTTAAGTATTTGTTTTATTTTAATTTAATTATTTATTCTTAAAGTGAATATATAACTAAATATTCTGTGAATATTTCAAGCGTCTACCTGTTGCCGTTATCAATATCGAGCAAAAACGAGCAAAAACATCACGTTTGTTATATGGGAGCCCCTTTAAATATTTATGTTATTCTATTTTTTAGTATTTGTTGTTATAGCGGCAACAGAAATACATCATCTGTGAAAATTTCAACTGTCTAACTATCACGGTTCGTGAGATACAGCCTGGTGACAGACGGACGGACGGACGGACGGACAGCGAAGTCTCAGTAATAGGGTTCCGTTTTACCCTTTGTGTACGGAACCCTAAAAACGACAAGCGAAGCTCGATTAACCAGGTGGTACAGATTAAATCACCTGGTGAATAAAATAACTACCCCGCAAGGGACTTACTGTGAAGATGTAGCAGTAGTGGTGAATCAAAAGGTTCAATTGTGGTTATATCAAAATCGATAAGAATTGCAATAGTTCCAAACGGCTTCGCCTTTATCTGATTTACTATGTAATTTATCGTATCTTATTTTAGAGCAAAAAAAATATCTTAGCAAAAGCATTCGGTCTGCTCGTCTACTAGGATGTGAGCGTAACTAAGATAACATTTGTCTATAGGTACAATTAGACTGAGATATATTAAAGAATATGGGTGAGGGCGATAAATGTGAAGCCTGAACGTACATACAGATCAACTAACGGAGGCGTATTTCATTTTAAAGGGCAAAAATCTTTAAACATTTTACACTGATACTATATATAGATAGACAGATTTGTTATTCATTATTATATCTATCTTTCACAATGGCATAATGAAAAATAAAGACAGGTCAAATAATATCGTGACAAATACAAAAGACAGCATGAACAAACATAGTACTATAAAGTAAATAAATATTCCTCTGTAACTCTGCGACACATAGAAGAAGTAAATTATTTTATAGAACAAGGGTTTTTATTTTCATGACACTATATAACAACTGTATACAACAAAATATAGCTATTTTTGTCATTCAAGTATAAGGCGTATGCGCTAGCATGAAGTGACAACAAAAAAGGCATGCATGTGTTTGTGTTGTCGCAGTATGCGCAAAAAGGGCGTGTGTGACCTCGCAGCATGCTAAAAAATGGGCATGTGTGTCGTCGGAGTATGCGCAAAAAGGGCGTGTGTGACCTCGCAGCATGCTAAAAAATGGGCATGTGTGTCGTCGGAGTATGCGCAAAAAGGGCGTGTGTGACCTCGCAGCATGCTAAAAAATGGGCATGTGTGTCGTCGCAGTATGCGCAAAAAGGGCGTGTGTGACCTCGCAGCATGCTAAAAAATGGGCATGTGTGTCGTCGGAGTATGCGCAAAAAGGGCGTGTGTGACCTCGTAGCATGCTAAAAAATGGGCATGTGTGTCGTCGGAGTATGCGCAAAAAGGGCGTGTGTGACCTCGTAGCATGCTAAAAAATGGGCATGTGTGTCGTCGGAGTATGCGCAAAAAGGGCGTGTGTGACCTCGCAGCATGCTAAAAAATGGGCATGTGTGTCGTCGGAGTATGCGCAAAAACGGCGGGTGTGACCTCGCAGCATGCTAAAAAATGGGCATGTGTGTCGTCGGAGTATGCGCAAAAAGGGCGTGTGTGACCTCGCAGCATACTAAAAAATGGGCATGTGTGTCGTCGGAGTATGCGCAAAAACGGCGTGTGTGTGCCGAACCTTGTGACATAACGCGATGCCAAAAGGGTTTATAACGCGATGCTGTATTTTAAACAAGTTCCGACTAGTTTGTAAAGACAAACATGTCGCAACAAGTTCGAAATGTAAATTTGAATACCTACCGGCTAATGTATCATGATTCATGACACTTAAAGGAACTAGAGTTGTAATTTCATCTCTTTTACGTTGGTTTGTATCTTCCAAGTCTAATTACAAATATATAATCTTCGGAGAGTTTGTTAGTTTAACAGTCAAATTATAACTTCCTCAAGATGTATAGGCACTTAAGTTTATTTAACTTGTTTGAATCGCATCAAAATAATAACAGGCGAATTATGTAGACTAAATTAGCATTTCTTGTATGCATAGTTTTTTATACAACTTCGGTAATCACCGTTAGGAGTTTACTGGTGAACTCACTCACTCGCAGGAGCACAACAACCTTCCAGGGAGTTGTTATTTCGCTGCGGTTTTATGCTCTCCTCTCGTAAAAATACCAAAACAAACAGACATGTACATGCATACAAAAGTTTGTTCTGTTTGGGAATCGATCACACGAGCATTGGTGTCAAAGTAGTGTCACCAACCACTGCGCACCGAGCTCGTCGAGGTTGTATAAAGAGAAGGCAATATGTTTGAAAGTTTTGAAAGAGTGAGACAGGGAAGACTTGGCAAAATGTTTCCCAAAACCTATTTTTAGTTGTTACCTACCTAAGGAAAAATAACCAGTTGGGAATGCGCAAGCTTGCATTGCCAGAGGAACACCTCGCTCGTCAATTATGTAATAATTCAGAATTTTTGTTTTTTAATTTGTTGGCCATTTTGACTATGTTCCTTAAGAGATAGGAACAGTGTTCCTGAACATTCATATTCTACTTTTTATGCCGAATCTGAAGTCAAAATTCGAATATTCGAAAAAAGCGCACACACAGACAAACGCACACACAGTAAAACATATAGATTTCATATACGAACGGTGTTCCTGAAAATGGGTCTTGGGGTATATATCCTTTGAGAAAAAGCAGACAAATGGATATTAAAATTCTGTATATTTAATAATTATAACTCCTTAATAAAACTACGAAATAGAAATAGATAACACTGTAATCGCAGCATCGATAAAAGTGAAGCCATAGGCAATTTAATATTATATATATATTGTACTCTTTAAAATAGTCCATTAAATTTTAGGAAGAAGCAGCAGAAGGCCAGCTCACCTACCTCGACAAAACTGGTCGTGTGTGCAGAAGGTGGTGTTCAGGTGGCCTAAGAATCTGAGTATTTAAACATATTACAAAGCATATAAATATGCCAATGCACACAAGATATGCTTAAACTGTAATTTATTATTCATTTTTAATGCAACTTTGACAAGCCAATTCAAACATCTGTCTGACAGATTGATCAAACAGTGAGTTCAAACAAAAAGTTTTAATTGAAAATATAAGCTTTTATACTTCGAGTATAAAGCACTAAATTGTGATATCCTCAGAAATAAAATCATGTATATTTAGGGACCCGTATATTGATAACCCGTGTCTTACAATGTCGGTGACTGATATTTTAAAGTTATGTGAAGATGTACATCAATTTTTTAATAGAAGTGGAGTGCATCAAAGCAACCCGTCTGGGGAAGTACAGAAATTGCAGCCAAATCTCTCTGGAGGGTTATTTTCCTGCGTGTGAGCGAAGTCACAGGTAAGCTCCTAAAGAGTTGCTGTATTAGCAGCAGAGGTGGCATCGTGCGGGTGTTACAAGCGTTACTAGGCTACGATAACCACTTTTATATATCATATCCTGAGATCCTGACGCTGTATAAAAAAACCTTAGGTACTATTTCCATGAAAAGTAAATTTTCACAAAATTGTTCATAATTTTCCTACAATATTCAAGTAGACATTAATTATTAGTTCAGAGAGGCAGGAAGCATCAAAGTACCTTGACTGTGGAAGTATCTCTAATTCATAGAAAGTCACAGCCAAATTACAACTCCATGAATGGTTGTTTTGTACATGCTGGGATTTACCATTAAGCTCCTAAGGAGTTGCTGTGTTAGCACCAGGGGTAGCAACAGGCAACGAGCGAGCGATACTACCTGTGTTCCAAGCCTTCATAGGTTACAGTAACGTCAGGTGGGCAGTATGCTTGTATGCCTTCCGAATTCGGATGTTTTAAAAAATAAAGGTTATTTATTGAAAGACAGACTCCTAGATGTAATTACAAAATGGCGTGTATCAATTTTTTTCTGTATTGGAAATTCGATCATGAAAATGGGCAAAAAAAGACCCTACATTAGCGATGTTTTAGATAGATAAAAATACGAGTACACACTATGAGAAATGAATAAGACACAATACGATTTTATTGAAATAAATATGTAACATTAGGTGGCCGCGAGGGGAAAAAAGTAAAAAAAAAAACGAACACTTCTTCTTATGACATGTTAGGGAAAAACGTTGAGAGTGAATTTTTACGATATGCGCGTACATCAATACTTAAAATCACTGCCACTAAGTTGATTATCGTTTTTTTTTACAAACGTAGAGTACGCGGAGAAAAAAGTAGAGCCAAAGAAGTACAAACTATTGGGTGCGTACATAAATACACATATTTTTTTTCCAAATTCTTCAGAAAGTGACATCACTAAATTACTTTATACTCGTACCTTGAGAAACAATCTTGCAACGAAAAACTAACCTGCACTAGCCGCCCACCCTCGCCTTATGAGTTCATGACCCGACTGTATATGGAATGACTGTTTAGCACGACTCTCGTAATTAATATTACAATGAGTCTGTTAATTGTATGCAAATAAAACAAGCATTATTGCGTTGATTTTTGAGTAGGTGGCTCTGTTCAAACACAATCATTTAAATACCTAGCAGACTTCAAAGAGACCTATTTACCGACTTATCTTAAAAAATCTTCCAAGTACACACTTCAATCACGGTACACGCCTATTACGTCTTATTACGTTGCAGTAAAGGTAAGTTTTTATTGGAGTTATATAGCTTGATCTGTCACCGTGTTTACACAAAACTATATGGAAATCATCGATATTCTTTTATAATTTCTGCCGTCATGTTAATTCCGTGGACATCTACGGCACAACGGCAACACAGGAAACTCAAATGTATGGAAATATGTAAAGACGATTTTAAATTTCCTTGGATGATGCCGTTATGATGTGCACGTCCACGTCGTCTCCTCTTGTGCCGATATTATAGGAGTACAACCTTCTCTGTAAAACCGTCGCGATTTTTTGCAATGAAGTGCGTAGTTACAAGATAAATAAGTTTCTTGAAGGATAACTTTGATACAGTAAGTGTAGAAGATGTACTCGTAGTCGGTTATTGATAATGACGTCCGCACTCTTCAATATTCTGAACAAATAAACGACTGTGCGGTCGCTCGATTTACCGTGGACGTCGACGGCTACGGAAACAAGACGTCCAAAATTATAAAAGCGTATCTATATTTTATCGTAAATAATAACGTAAAGTCAATTTCATACCACAAAAACGTCATTACCCATTTGAGACTATGCGCGCAAGATGTTTTTGATTACATGTTTTTCTTCATATTACGAAAGGAGATCGTTTATTTTAATTGTTTTTGCAATGTTCAATCAGTTTAAAATGATTATTCACAATATTAGATGTCGAGAATAAAGTCTAAAATCTTATGGGGAATTTTGGTACTTATTACCTATTTCATTTTTTCATTCTTCTCCTTCTTCACGTTATCCCGTTTCCTAATCCATTAGGATTGGTGGGGTCCGCTACCTAAGCCTAGAAATTCGGCGAAGACATTGATATTTACATGGAGCACTGCCGGACCTTCACTACCTAGTGGGAAAACCAGATCTGTCTTAGGTTAGCTCACATGTCTTTCGAAACATATTTTGGCCGTGTGGATTTCCTCACGATGTTTCCCTTCACCGCTGAGCAAGTGATAAATATGTACATAAATCAGAAAATACGAATTTATTGGTACGCCTAGGGACCGTTTGCTCAATAGGCTGGTTCCTTATCTACTTTCAATTTTTCATTGAACGTTTAAAAATATTTTTGTGTTTTTTAATACTATGCTGTAATACAATTTAATATGGTTTACTGTTTTGTATATACAACAAAATATTTGTAACTAGCCTTAAAAAGTCATGCCGTAATATCCAGTCTTTAATAGCGTTATTCTTCTCGCAAACCAGCAAATTGGCGATTAAGTTTTAGGCAAGTCATATTGTTTTCCTTATGTATATATATATTTGTACCGCGACGACACTTTATGTCATAGTAACTCTCTAATATAGACAGCTAAGAATGTGAGCAAAAGAAACTTAACTTACAAGTACTTACAAACAAAAGTGTAATTACCGTTGTGAACAGGTATCATTAAATGATGAATTAATTCATAGAACATTTTACGCTAATGACGACATAACATTCGATTTATAATTACATGACTTTATCGAGTCACGTTTGTGTACTGACGTCTTTGTAATGACAGTAAAAAGTTCAGTCAAGCATGAAGTGTAATTATTCACGGAATTCCGTATTTCTATTTATCTCCCTTTATCCCATTGAAAAGATGTTAGACTATTCCCTATTTTTATTATTATGATTCCTTTTATTTTTATACAACGCCTATCTATCTATCTATACTTCACGCCAAATCCCTTGCGTCGTAGGAAGAGAGAGCTGAGCGCCACATGACTCGATCCTTACAAACCTCACTCGCTTCTTTGACATTCATTGATCTTCATATGCACGCTCGCCGGTTTCTAAGGCTCCTGACATCACTTTCTGATAAAATATGATCAATTTGGTCATGGTACGTAAGTATTAGCCCTTCTGCGGTTCCTAGATCCTTCTACTTTCGCGTTGTACTCGTACATCTGTTTCGTAATTCTTTCTTCCTGCATTCTTTCTACATGAGCATGTCTGTTCTTATTTTAACACCGACGCTCTCTTTCAGACTAACTCTGTTCCTAACATCATCATTGCGAATACGGTCTACAAGCGTTAAGCTACAAATTTTGCGCAACGTTCGCATTTCGACCGCGTTTAACTTATATTATGCTCTCTTTATCCAACGTCGAGAGACTTAATATAAAGCTCACTTAATATAAAGTGGTTACCGTAGTCTACGAATGCTCGCAATACTGGAAGTAACCGAGCGCTTTGCCAGCCCTGCTGCTAACAACTTCTTAGGAGCTTACTAGTAACAACAGTCATTCGAGGAACAAAACAACTCTCCAGGGAGTTGTTATTTGGCTGCGGTTTTCTGCAAGGTAATTAGAATCGTGCATCAAAGCAGCCCGTCTGGAAAAGTATCTCACCCGCACAGAAAACCGCAGCCAAATAACGGCTGTTGGGAAGCTTATGTTGTCCCTGCGAGTGAGTGATGGTACTAGTATGCTCCTAAGGATTTGATGTGTTAACATCAGAGGTGGTAAAGTAACTATAGTATAGTAACACTTTAAATCTAGTAAGTGGTGTGGTTGTTAAAAAATATGCATAGTGGGTGCGCTTCATTTAATTACCAAACTATCGTAATATTTTTTAACAAATATAATACAAATATTTTTATACAAATATTTGGAAAATAGAAATTTTCCAGTAACCATGGTTTCCATTTGAGATAAATTTTAGTAACGAGACCCTAATAGGTACGTTTTTATCGACAGAAACCTAGTTGTATTCAGTTGAATGCTAATAAGTTTGCATTCCATCAATTATATGTGAAATTAAAATTCTTAGGTTGATACGAACTAATTTAATGGCAACTAACATGAATGAGAAAAATGTAGTGATACCAATATGCTTTGTAGATTTCAACCTTATGCCTATAGCAATAACATCTTAGTAAGTATTTTGGGTTCAAGAATGTTTTTATAAACCCACTTCACGTTTAGAGGTAGTTATATTGGTAAAGTATTGGTGGTTTAGTAACGTGTATCCACTGCCAACGTACGGTGTTATTTATTGGGGAAATTCTGTCAATGTAGAATAAAGGTTTCTTCTTAAAAAAATGCCTTAGCATATTTATAAGATATTTTCCGATGAAATAATTTTATTCCAAACATTTACATTCTGGAAATTTGTGCATACCTACACTAAACATCATATAAAATATTTTATTAGTAAAGCCAAGCACCCGTAGTTACCACAGGGATAAATATAATTTGTGTCGCCTGTCATATAATCATATATGTATATTAAGAGTATCTATATTAATGATATATTAATTTATTTATTTATGCCACTGCCACAGGAAGTAAACTATTTAGACGGAAATGCATTCAGAATGAATTGTAAAGGTCGCTTTCCAAAAATGTATTTTGTGGTATAAAAGAATATCTTAAAAAAATAATGAATTGATTTTTAATTTTGTTAAAATTAATTATATAATTTCGTAATGTGTAAAATTCTTGCCTGTCCAGCAGAGTGTATTTGTGTATATATATATATGTATATATACATAGATTGTACATATAAACCACTAATATTAAGTGAGCTTTATATTAAGTCTCTCGACGTTGGATAAAGAGAGCATAATATAAGTTAAACGCGGTCGAAATGCGAACGTTGCGCAAAATTTGTAGCTATAGAATTGCAGTAAAGATGCTACTATGCTTCTGTGTATATAAGAATAATTAAAGCCAATAGAATGAATCACTTGTTGAATATTATTATATTATACATTATTATATTTTATTTTATTACTACATTTTTTGAGGTATCCGGCAAGTGGAACCGCAATTGACTCGGACCGCGGTCCAAGTTGCCGGATCCATTTAATTTTATTTTTCCGGCGACTGGGACCACTCATAAATTAATAAAAAAATCTATTCTTCAAGCCAAAAATAGTACAGTTGTTGTTAACCCTGTGCCTCTTTAGGTTATTTTATTTAAAATGTTAACCTAAAAAGAATACGTAATTATAAAATAGGACACCATCATAAATGAAAGTTGTGACTATACTGTTTTTTTGATTTCCTAGTGATCGAACGTGATGATAAGGCGAGGACGGGTTTCGGATCACAATCCTCTTATTAAGCTTAACGTGATAAATATAATTTCTTTTCTTTATTTTTTTTCACACATAATATTGTTGCATCAAATGTGTTCAAATGTTAGTTTATAGCTTACAAGAGATCTCTTCCAGCCAACCCCAAAGGTGGTAAAAGAAATCGTCATTGGTCATGTATAATTATTGACTACATTCATTTCTTGTGATACTTGTCTATTCTGGTATTTTCTTTCCACACTATTCACAAGACAGTCGTGACTTGTCAATTTTGTAATCACTTCAAGTTACGTTACGTCATTTGTTAGGTGGGTGAAATGCCTTAGGCGATGATACGCCGGATATGTCTTCTTAGATATTTCTGTTTTAATTCATTTTACATATGAATATAGACTTCTTTATAACGTAAAGGTGGAAAATAAGCGTACGATTGAGATAAATTATCCGCTGGTGGAAAGGGATGAGATTGTGGAAGAAAGCAGTTGGCATCATGTAACGTAACTTCTCGGAACAAAACCCATTGTACAATCGGTAGAATACTCAAAGGTACGGCTGAGTCTCTCTTTAGACATAAGAGCTCAATAAGTGTTATTTATTTTAATTGAACGGTTTCCATATGTGCCAGACTTTGATTAACTTTTAGACCATATATTTTTTTAATGGAAAAGTTATCTGTGTTAAAGTCTGGTGCCTATATTTAACTCATTATTTTTCGGTTTTCATTTTCAACATGAAAAGACGTTTCCAAACTAATCTTTCTAGACCTTTTCACTCGATATTAGTCAGTCTTGGTTTCTTTCAACATGTAAAAGGACTAAAGTCCCGGTAGACATGAATTCCATTTCAAATAATATTATGTGTCTATTCGTTCCTTTTTTTGAACAGAGGCATTTAACCGTATTAAGTTTCTGTTAGTTCTAGGTTACTCTGCTGGTTTGGTGTGGAGAATAGCTTATGGGCCCTTGTGTTACGAGGATCATAGGTTATATTTTTTTATACAACGTCGGGAGGCAAACAAGCATACAGTCAACCTGATGCGAAGCTATTAAGTAACCTATGAACGCTTGAAATACATTAAGTACCACTCGCGTGATGCCACCTATGCTGCTAAAACAGCAACTGCTTAGGAGCTTACTGGTGATTTTACACGCAGGAACACAACAACCTTCTATCTAGGAAGTTGTTATTTGACTGCGGTTTTCTGTGAGGTGGAGGTACTTCCCCAGACGGGCTGCTTTGATGCACCCTACCTCTCTTAAAATACCCAGACCAAGACAAGCAGAGATGTTCGTGCACACAAAAAAAAAACGCGTAGCCCTGGCTTCCGAGGGTCGTATTGTGATGTTGCCTATAACCTTGCTAAAGCTCTGGGTTATTAAATGCAAAAATAGTTTTCAAATCTAAGTTCTAGAGATTAGCATGTACAAACAAAGAAACTTTTCCGTTTTATATATTATATATGTGTACCTATAGTCCATAATCATACAGGGGAACATTTTTTTTTATTCTTCAATAGTATTTAATGGCAAGTCAAAAAATTATACACCCAAAAATACTTAAGACAAGCTTATTATGTTTATAGTACTAGGTGCAGTTCATACGAAAAGTGCAATACTAAAAGTTTAATATTCACTAATGAAATCTACGGATCTTCTTATAGCATCATTATCAAATCATTCTATTGCGTCATAGTATAGTATTCCGATCAACATACAATATTCCAAGTTTTAGCACCATTGGATATGTAAGAGCTTCAAAATTCCCTCGCAATGTTTGAACCAAACAGCCTAATACTCGAAACAAAGCATGCGGAGTTAAATATAAGCTAGCAAATATTTAAATAGATCCGATCATTGAAGAAAAAAATTTAAAAAAACCATCCACAAACGGCGATCGTAATAATTTACAAAAAGAAGTAGGCAAGTAAATAGTTTTTCCTTTAGTTATTTGTAACATAAATTTATTAAAAAAACAGTATTGGAAAATATGAAAGTAATGACGCAATTGATGCAGTGCTAGAGAAAGTGTAGACAGGAAAGCAACTGCCTAGTCATTTGATTCATATCCAATGTTCATTCATTAATCAACTTAGAAAGTTTATTGATGATACTGATACACCCGGCTAATTGGTTATCGAAAAACTTAATCAAATAAAATTTAACTCTACATTTCATGTATCAAAAATACCTTTATAGAAAATCCGAAAATCCAATCAAATCACATTTTTAAGAAAAAATATCACATCACTTTATGGAAATATTTCACTTTATTATTTCTATTCAAATAGTACCGAGAATCGAACAGTTTTTACAAATTTAATATTCAAAATGGCGTCGACTCTGCGCGCGCGCACCGGATCTCGCGGCTGACTGCTCTCACGCACTACTCATGACAATGACATCAAACCCCACCACTATCAACCTTAAATCGTATTCACAACTTTATGCACTTGCGAGTAAAGTTGAAAATTGATCAATCAATAAACATTTTCGATCAGAATTTAACAGGTTGCTACCGTATCGGGGAAAACACAAGATTACAAGATCACAGTCAAATCAAGCGTTTAAAAGCAAAAGGTTTTTCATGGTGACAGATGTACTGGTGTTTTGATCAAGATTACTTATCGGATTGTGTAAGAGTATATACATGCTACATGGATTGTCTTCGTGCGATTTTTTTATTTAGGAGAATATGACCTTATGGTTCATAGTGCTCTGGTAGTATTTTCTAAAAGTAATGTTTTCACGAACTGCAATAAACTTGAATGTTGGAACAACATGTCAATAAAATAAAGTCTGTGTACCTTTTTGGATTCCCCATCGCAATCATGGAAAAAACGGAGTTTTTAGGGTCATTTAGTTATCTATCTGTCCTACCTTTTTCCTAAGAATGCGGTCATCAAGTTGATAATAAAAACAAATACAAGTGTCTGCACTTCTCGTTCTAAGTATACGCAATCAAATATACGACTGTTTATGCCTCATATATTAACATATTGCAAGTCGATCAAAATAAATAGCGTATTATTTCTAATTGAAGTAGAATCATTTTCACAGGTATCGTAAAAGAAACTCAAACGATAATATTTCGACATTTATATCATTATCTTCATATTTTTAGGATATTATTGTTTGTTTCTTTGTAAACATTATTGCATAAACACTAATTATTTTAAACTGAGTAGTTTTCAAAAAAAGAAAGAGAAAAAAACATGCAATATTGATGTGCTAGGTGTTGAAATTACGCTAAACATGTAAATTCAGTGGATCAGATTGTATATCTTGGATGTGCTTTCAGGAGGGATGGAAGGTACACCGCAGACGTGGAAAGACGAGTGAGTGCTGGGAATAGTGTGAATGGAGCATTGGGAAAACTTCTTGGCAGTAAAAACCTAAGCCAGAAGGCACAGCTCGCTATACACAATGCAGTACTGGTCCCAACGCTAACTTATGGAAGCGAGAGCTGGGTATGGCAGAGAGAGCATGAAAATAGGATAAACGCGGTCGAAATGCGAGCGCTGCGCAAAATTTGTGACGTAAGTCTTGTAGACCGTATTCGCTATGATGATGTTAGAAACATAGTTGGTCTGAAAGAGAGCGTCGGTGTTAAAATAAGAAAAGGCATGCTCCGTTGGTTTGGACATATAGAAAGAATGCAGGATGAAAGAATGACGAAGCAGACATACAATGCAAAAGTGGAAGGACGTATGAGCCGAGGAAGGCCAAACTTACCTACCATGACCAAATTGGTCGTGTTCTATCAGAAGTGATGTTAGGAGCCTAGAAACCGGCGAGCGTGCATGAGAAGAGCAATGAATGTTAAAGAAGCGAGTGAGATATGTAAGGATCGAGTCACGTGACGCTCGGTTCTCCCTGCCTACCCCACATGGGATTTGGCGTGAAGTTATAGTAGTAAGTAAGCTAATTCAAATGTATCCTTAGAGTTTGCTTATATCACGTTGTTACACTTTATAATTTAGTCACAATGGTCCTCTGCCGAAACTGAAACGAGCGCCCAACGACGACGTCCTCATACATCATTCAGCTCAGAATCACCATTATTTAGTGCTGCTCCCATATTCTTCTGAAAGATATACGAAATGATGTGCCCGCTTGTTGTTTACCATATACTTACCCTATTTTTAGTAATATAATTTTTAATTGATTTCAGAATCTCAGAATCGGTAATCAGAATATCAGATCGGAACAATAAACCAGTTGAGAATCAAGCTTGCACTGCCAGAGGAACACCTGGCTCGTCAATTATATAGCAATTCAATTTTTGTTTTTAATTTGTTGGCCATATTTATATAGAATTAGAATAGAAAATAATTAAAGTCATGCAGTTCACATCCTATAATTCGAACATTATGCCTGTTTGCATTAGCTACAATAACAAACTGGTAGATGAGGTAGCGACTTTCAAATTCTTGGGCATTACATTAGTTACAAGTATTTGTTATAAGTATTTGGTTATAAGTTGCGTATGGCAGTTTATCGGCTTGCTAGGATCAAGGGGTCTTTTGTTGTAAATAGAATTCGATTCTATAATAATACTTCTGAAACAGTTTACTCAGTTCTTTTACGAAAATATTTTTAAAAAGACACATCAAAGTGCTCTTTGTAAATAGAGTTATTATAGAGTTACTTTATAGTTACTCGGCGAGCTCAGTGGCGCAGTGCGCTGTCACGTTAGTTTGATCAACCTCGTGGGTTCGATTCCTACAGAGGTCAAATATTTGTGTGCTTGAACACGTCTATATACTTACTCTGATTAAAGTCTGTGGTCAAACTGAGAAGAGATTATTATTAGTAGTCTTTAGTAGGTACTATTTGTCTATAATCTTACTGAATGTCAAAAATAAACATAATTATGATAATGTGACTTCTTCCCGCGCTTTTGACGAGTGCAGTGTATTGCAGTTATATTTAAAATTTGTACAATTCAGTATAAAACTGGTTTTATGTGACAATTTTGATAATATTTGGTAACATAAGCGCTAGTGAACTTATAAAGCAATGAAAACAACTCAAATATAACAGGTTCATGCACTTTTTGGAAGACGTGAAGAAGTCCATTAAAAATACGAGTACCTTGTAAAAATCACTATCGTTTTACGGGTGGTATTTAAACTTTAGGTTAAGATCTAGGAACCCTTCCTGAATAAATTTTTCAGCAGGGTTCCTAAAGCTTACATTAAGAATAAAGAAGACTTAAGACGATGGCTGTATGGCTCTGCCTTTGCCTTTCCCAAAGCATGGGCAGAACTCAATTAAAAAAATATTAATGTTATAGTCATAGTTTGCTTTGTACCCCTTTTTAAGCATATTGCGCTCATGGAGGAGTATGATATTTGGCATACTTAAAGTACATATAGAGAAGAAGTGCAGAAATATAAAAGTTATGCAAAATGTATGTTAAAAATATACTAAATTAAACAAAATAAAACTCGTTCAGAGTGAAATACAAAATGTTGATAATTGAAATCTGTCAATGTCAAATACATATTAGACTGTGATCAATCAGTCATACTGACATAATAGATTATCGCTAAAGAGTCTTTAAATAATATGTATTACTGAAAAATTGCATTGTTTACTTTGTACATACATTGTAGATATATTTTGTGAATGAATGAGGATGTGAAATGCGATGGGAATTGACTTACTCTGGCTAAAAGTTAGTACAGTTTATAACATACTTATTATATTAAAATATATATACTATATTAAAAGAGACAAATTAACCGTGCACATTGGCGAGACATGTGGTTGGTACAGCAATAAAACACCCAAGAAAATGTCAAATAACGCGCTATTGTTTTCAGGAACACCGTTCCTATATGAAATCTATATGTTTGTCTGTGCGTTTGTCTGTGTGTTTGTCTGTCGCTTTTTCAAATATTCGAATTTTGACTTCAGATTCGGATTCAGCTAAAAAAAGTAGAATAGGAATTGATTTAAACAATTTTTAACGGAAGTATCGTGTGTTTTATTAATTTTGAAACAAGAAGACAAGTCTTCCTGCGACCACGGACGCTGAAAAGCGTTCGAAACGTCAGGTTCAACAAAATAAATAAAACACGTGATACTTCCGTTAAAAATTGTTTAATTCAATGTAACAATCGCGAAAACCTAAGACAATACTAGAATAGGAATGTTCAGGAACACCTATCTATCTCTTAAGAAACATGGTCAAAATGGCCGACAAATAAAAAAATAAAAATAATGATTTGTTATATAATTGACAACCCAGGTAATTTCTCTGGCAATGCAAGCTTGCGCATTCTCAACTGGTTTAATATGGCTTAGCCAAGCTATACCATATTTTTCCTATGACGCATTTGTTGATACTGGCAGCGCATATGTAATGGATTAAATTAAAAATATTGCAACGATAATAGAGGGTTTTTCAAGGGCATTTATTTTTCTCCAATGGCCATTTGTAAACGCTAGTAGACAAACAAGAAAACTATGAGAACGCAATAAGGTTATATTTTTAAGTAAGTAAGATGCATGGTAAGCTTTCGTGAGGTCCATGACAAATATTTTTTTTTTCTTGTCATCTTTATTTATCGTAACCCGTCTGGGACCTTTACCTCAGAGAAAACCGCAACCAACAGCTCCCCGTAGGGTTGTTGTACTCCTACGTGTGAGTGAAGTCACCAGTGAGCTTTTACGGAGTTGTTGTGTTAGCAGCAGAGATGGCATCGCGAAAGTGATACTTAACGTACTGCGAACGTTCAAAGGCTACGGTAGCAGCTTCACATCAGGTCGTATGTTTGTATGCCTACGGACATAGTATATAAGAAAAAAAAAACGAGTATGATTTAAACTACACGACTGAAGTAAAACTTCTTTAGCTCCATAGTGTGATGCACTGTGTCTTAGATATACGAAACTTAACTCGCTATGAGAGAAAGAGAGAAAGAAAATGTGTGCTCGCACCTCTCTCTCTTGCCCCTACAGTAATATACGAAACGTAACACTCTCTCTTTCTATCACTAACTTATATCTCCCTCTCAACTTCCGTTCGCCTCGCCCGATCACACTTTTCGTACCGCTCTCGTCACGCATTCACCAGCTTACTCCCCAAGTCAGGCGTGCGTAAAGAAGTTTTACTTCAAAAAAAATCGTTCTTGACCGGCCTTTTTCAATAGAGTCCAGAATCAATGAACAGACGCTAGTCGTCTCGTGTGGCCGCTCGCATGCCTCTACCGTTACTCAGAGTCACTGACCACGTCGCACGTGCTTGCGCAATGTAAGCAACGGACTCCGATTAGCCCCTATTCTAGACATCGAGTTAAGACCTGTCTGGATGCTCGTGGTTTGTTTGAAGAGCAGTGGGTTCCCTTGACAATACAACTGCATTTAGTATGTAACTTTTTATACTGATGTACCTACATTTTCTAAGCATCACTGTAAAATTAAGAGAGGTAGGGCGCATCAAAGCAGCCCTTCTGGGGAAGTACCCCCACCTCACAGAAAAACGCAGCGAAATAACAACTCCCTAGAGGGTTGTTGTGTTCCTGCGTGTGAGTGAGGTCACCAGTAAGCTCCCAAGGAGTTGCTGTGTAAGCAGCAGAGAGGCATCGCGCGAGTGATACTTAATATATTGCAAGCGTTAATAGGCTACGGTACCCGCTTTACTTCAGTTGGGCCGTATGCTTGTATGCCTCCCGACGTAGTATAAAAAAAATAGTTAAGATTAATTTGTTACCAAACGTTATCAATTACAATTTGAATAGTTTGTGTGAAATGAAAATAACATAGAATGTATTCATAAATTTATGTCAGTTTAATGAGAGAGCTCGATAGTAGACCGCAGCCTGCCTATGGATGGGTTTATCTATCTCGAGTTTTTCCGTGCTGCGGAGGGGACGTTAAGCCGTCGGTTCCGGCTGTGTCGATAGATGACAGTCGTTAAGCTAAGTCAGTGGCCCTCGGGCAGCTTGAAAACGCTGGCCTCCGATAGTCCGCGTTTGAGCAGCGTGGTGGAGTATGCTCTGAACCCCTTCGATTGAAGGGAGACCCGTATCCATGCAATGTGATGAGTAAGGGTCGATGTGGTGGATGGAATGATACCCCTGGTGCTCAAAGTTTTCATACATTAAACTAATGTATGAATCTTATTAATGTACAGGTAATGAAAATAGTTATTAATGTATCTTTACTATCAAGCAGGCGAAAGCTCGTTTAGCATCTGTGACGAAACAGATTCATATTTTTTTTTCATCACTAAGGTGGCTAACAAGTGTACGGACTGCCTGATGTTAAGCAGTGGGTCGGGAGTCGTAGCAATTTCATCATTTTCAGCGTGGTGCTTTACTTTACAAGCAGTCTTAGGTTGTGCAAGCGGCTTCACATCAGGCGTCACGTATGCTTGTTTGTCACAATGTTGTAATAAGAATTTTTACCGCAATATTTCGGACCGAATCGAGCTTCTTAATATTATAATACTAAGAATATATTTTACTGCACAGTAGAACCACGGTAATCAAATAAACCCAGCAACGGATTATCTGATTTGACGAACTATCGAGCTCTGTGTCACCATCTCAATAAAGTGCGTTAACAACATGCTTTCTGCTGGAGATCCCCGTTAATTTTTATCATAGTTTTTGCTATAGTTATAGTGCCCATTAGACATGCTTTGTGAAAATTTCTAATGTTTATTACAGTTCTAGCGAGGCAGCCCTGCGATAGACGGGCGGTGGATAAATAGATACAGGAATCTTAGTAATAAAGGTTTCATTTGCTAACGGTCCTAAACAGACCCTCTGTTTAGGACCGTTAGCAAATGAAACCGTAAAAATGGTAGCAAAGTGGTACGTACATGAAATATTTTTCGTAACAGGGATGAAACGGTCCGTTCAGAAGCGACATATTTCATTTTTTTTCTCGTTTATCTGTCTATCGGTCTGCTGTACATACTACACCGCATCAACCCTTAAAATCAAGATCCACAGGTGCGAGAAAAACGGGAAAGCCGCAGCAAATCGGGATGGAATTTTTTGTAACATTTATGTTTGTATGCAACCTGTTACACAAAAAGCGATCGCCTCGCGTCGGAGCGCGCCCGCTTTTTGTGTGTAAGGCCGTAGTCTAGATGTACCTAGTCAAGAATATGGGTCTCTATTCAACCGAAAGGATTTAGACCTTGCTCCGTCATGCTGTTCAATTGTGGACTGGCGGAGGTAATATTAAGCCCGTCAGTTACTGACTTAGCTGAACGACTGACATGTGACCGCTGAAGTATGGATAAGCTTGTCGTCGCTGTGAAAACGCAACATGTAGGGAGTTGTTATTAGGCTTCGGGACGCAGTGATGCATCTTTTTTGCCGTAGCTTCGTTGGTTAATTAGAAGGGTGCAGCAGGTGCAGGTAAAGTTGGCTCTGAAAATGATAGTGGACCATTTATATTCCAATGTTTAATTAAACGAATTGAAAGGACTCCTTATTCTTCCAAAATAAAAATGAAGATTGCTTCAGTTTTTACTGATTTATTAGAGCACGTGCGTACAGTTCGACAGTCAATCCGTAAGTGTCTTCCTCCGCTTTATTCACTATAACGGTTCACGTCTGTCACTGACATGACAGGTGACGTTTGTCAGTAACAAACGTCAATTACTAAATGTTCTTCCTTACGATAAATTAAAGAAAAGAAACTTGCCACAATAAAAGTAAGAAATAAAAATAATCAACTGTTGTAAGGAGCCGGTCAAATAATTCATACATTATCTCTATCTACTGTGTTGGTATCTTACATTCGGCCATCCTTATGTGAGTGAGTCCTCGCACTTCACTCCTTTTTTTTTTGTTGTTCACATATTTGTACTTAATATCTACGGATAATACTTGCTACTCAATTATACATTAATAAATAAATTGGCATTCTAACATCATTACGTGAATGATAATGATAAAGTTCGCTAACTAATTAACAATTAATTAAGCAAAAAAAATAGCATCAACTATAAATATATCTTACACCAATTCTAATCAAGGTCAATTCGCTAAGTCTTATACAGATCTATATCATTCGGTAGTTCTGATCTGCGAACATCTGTGCGATATCAAAAATTGGTATCACTCGCTTCTGCACTGTCCGCTCAGAATCCTTCACAATCACGGATCGCGCATAGTCTGTCATGATCTGCAGTTATCTATGCATGCAGCACTAACTGCTCACGACCTATGCTTTCCAAAGATTACATATGTAAATTCTAACAAACTCGTTCACCTTCTGTAGATACTAATTTATTATCGTGAGTAATGCATTTTTTTTTTTTTATTAATAAAACTCTGATATAGTCTGTCGCAATCTGCGGTCATCTATGCATTATGCACTGACCACTCACGACCTATACCATCGTCTAAAATATACATATGTAATCAATCTTAGTCTAAGAACTAGTCGATTTGAGTTTGTACCCACTTAATTCGAATCATTACAATCATTATTCGATCTATCTTCATCAACGTAACTGTTATCGTCACTGTCGTTTTCGCTACCCATCCCTTTAAAATTTAGCCAAGGCTGAATCTTATCAATCGAGACTATATTTTCGTATTTTTTCTTACCTTTTTTGGTAAGTGGGGTATCGTTTACTAAAAAGCGATCGTTAGGTAAAACTTTTGTAATCCGGTAAGGTCCATTAAATTTAGGCATTAATTTTTTTGATTTCCCTAATCTATCTTTATCATACACCGTCCTTTCTATTCTGATAAGGTCGCCAGCTTTATATTCAGTAGGTACTTTTCGACGCTTATCAAACCGATTTTTCGCAATGATCTGTTCCTTTTCAATTTTGTTCATAGTATCATTCCTTAATTTTATCATTTCATCTCCACTGATTCGCTCTACTGTTTCGTCGATTACATGGCTTAGTATATTTTCCGAAGAAGTCGTTATTTTATAGCCAAATAACAATTCTGATGGACTTTTGCCGGTGGTCTTGTTGCTCATAGTATTTAGTCCTAGCTGTATGTCACTGACATATTCGTCCCAAGTGTTGTCGTTTTTTCCATGACACTTAGTACTAAGAGCATCCGATATAGTTCGGTTGAATCTCTCCACCTGTCCGTTCGCTCTCGGAGTCGCTACCGCATTTAATACGTGTTTTATACCTATGCAAGTTGTGAAATTTTTAAATTTTATGCTCGTAAAGTACGTTCCGCGGTCCGTAATTAGTCGTGATGGAACCCCAAAGTAACTAAAATGTTCTTTAAATACCCGGATAGCTGTTGCTGACTTGGTGTCCCTTACAGGTTTCAAAGTTATGAACTTTGTAAAAGAGTCGATCACTACCAATATATATGTATTCCCTCTCCGTGAACGAACGAACGGGCCCAAATGATCGGCGTGTAAAGTATGGAATGGAATGTCTGGTTTAGGTATAGGATGAAGCATTCCTTCTTTAGCACCGCCTGGCGATTTATGAAACGCGCATTCTAGGCACGCCGCTACATATTTTTTTGTAAAGCGTCGCATTTTAGGGAACCAAAAGGAACTTCTAAGCCGTTTCAACGTTTTTTCGTAGCCGAAGTGACCTACGTCATCGTGGTTCACTCTTAGTAATTGCCACCTAACAGACTTCGGTACTAACCACTTGACGCCGTCATCCACAACTTTATACACGTGATCACCTTTCAATTGATAATTTTTATAAACTTCCGCTATGTACTTTGTATCTTTATTTAACAAAATTTCTTTTATTCTCTTAACTTCTTCATCGTCACTTTGAACTGTCGCGATCCAGTCTTTAATTTCAATATGAAACACGTCTATACCGTGAGGTCTACTCATAATCGTTGGTTCCGTAACCGGAGCACGACTAAGCGCATCTACATGCGCCATTCTCGCACCGGATCTATACTCAATTTCACAATCAAATTCTTGGAGTTGAATCCACCAGCGCCCTATTTTAGGTACTAAATCGCGTTTAGTCATGGTCGTACGTAGCGCATTACAATCGGTTACTATCTTAAATTTTAAACCTAATAAGTATGTACGAAATCTATTTAGTGACGACACAACTGCCAAGGTTTCCAAATCATACGAGTGTAATTTTTTGCTCATCGCAAGTAGTCTTCCGACTGTAATATGCTACAGGTCTTATGAGCCCGTCAGTGCCACGCTGCATTAGTATGCCCGCAACACCATGCTTCGAAGCGTCTGTGTGTAATTCTGTCTCGAGCTTTGCGTCGTACAAAGCAAGGATCGGTCTCTCTACTAATTTATTCTTAAGAGTTTCAAAAGCGTTTGAGTGTTCTTCAGTCCATTGCCAATTAAAATGTTTTTTTAGTAAGTCAGTTAGTGGTCGCGCAATCAAGGAAAAGTTTTTCACGAAACGTCTAAAAAAACTAGCAAGACCTAAAAATCGCCTGACCTCATGAACATTTCTTGGAGTTGGAAAATTTGAAACGGCGTTAGATTTTCGCGAACCTGGTCGTATACCCAACTCACTGACTTCAAAACCCAAAAAGTCAATCTGTTTATAAAAGAAGAAACATTTACTCAATTTTAGTGTAAGCCCTGCCTCATGAATTGCATTCAAAACCTCTTTTAACCTGGTCAGACCTTCTTCGAACGTTCGCGCCGGTACGAGGACGTCATCCATGTAGACTAGGGTATAGTTGAGCTTTGATAAGACTTTATTCATCGTTCTTTGGAACACAGAGGGGGCGTTAGACAAACCAAAAGGCATCCGTTTGAATTGATATTGTCCATCGGGTGTTACGAATGCCGTTTTATCCTGAGAATCTTTTGCAACAGGAATTTGGTAATACCCGGATGCTAAGTCAAGGGCAATAAAAAGAGAGTTTCCAGCTAATCTATCCAACTGATCGTCGATCAATGGTAAGGGAAAATGTTCCCTTTTCGTTTTTTTATTAAGTGCTCGATAGTCAATGCAAAACCGCCTATCGCCAGTTTTTTTCTTGACTAAGAGAACCGGGCTGGCATAAGCTGAATTAGACTCGCATATGATATCCGCATCAAGCATTTCCTTGACCATTGATCGAACGAGTTCGCGCTCGGAGTAAGATAACCTGTATGGTCTGTATACTACCGGAGTAGAATCTGTTAACTCAATCTCCATATGTTCTACATTTGTAAAGCCTATATCCTTCAAATTACTAGAAAAACACTCGTCGTACGTTAATAACGTTTTTTTCAATCGTTCAACTTCCTCCTGAGATAAGTGTTTACTGAAATTTATTGAATTAACTACGTCTGTATCAGTAAAATCTAACACGTTAATGTTTTTATAATCGTTTGTGCGTAAAGCTCGCGTTATCAGACAACCTCGTTCAAGAGTTATTGGCCCCTTAGTTAATCCACGTACCAATAGAGCTCCTACTCCATCCGTCATGGTATATTCACCTGGCAACAAATAGTATTCCTTTCCCGGATAACCACGCAAGGAACCATTTATATAAAAAGTACCTGAATATTTAACGTTTTCACTATTAATTTTTATGACTGTCATATCATTTGGTGGTATTGTCGTATCTTCGGATATAATTAAACGTATTTTTATTGGTAAATCCCGTTCAAATATCAATGACTCGCTTGTTTTTGTTATTACGATTCCCGGTTGCTCTGTAAAACTATGTCCAATTAGTATCGCATGCTTGACAACTGTATCGTCTACCACGTAAATTTCAACTTCTTCTGAGATGCCATGGATGTCTATTTGCGCTGTAGTCTTACCCAACGGCGTGACAATGTTGTTCCCTATACCGCGCAAAACTGGTAAATGACCAATCGTTGACCATTGAATTCCTAACATTTCCGCTTCGCAACGGCGTATAAGGGTACACTGGCTACCTAAATCTACATAACCTTTAAGAGGTTGGCCATTCAGTTTCAGATTTATCAAATATTTATCATTGCTTGCATTAATCGTGTCTAATTTCATAACGGATTTTTCCCTGGAAGAGTCAGGTTTACTGTTACTATTCACCGGTAATTTCGGACAACTGGTAGTTACGTGTCCCAATTTATTACAGATATTACATTTAAGTATTTTTTTAGTACACCTGAAACTGTAATGACCGGTCTCGTTACAATTATAACAGACTATAGGTCCTGTATTTTCGCGAGGTCGGATAATTTTCGTATTTATCGGTTGAAGTACGTTCACGCTAGTTAAGGTTGATTTCTTGTCATTAAGAATTTTGGATCTACTTTCCGAGTCACGTGTTTGTTGTTTGATTGATTGAAAATATTGCAGTACTTGTTCAGGCTCTTTACATTTTGCCGCTTTAGCTCCTAACCTCAACGATCGGTCTTCTATGCCATGCAGTAAGCAATCTACCGCACGCTTTCCTATTATTTCACAGCGATTCAAAAGGTTAATTTTATCATAATAGTATAATTCTAACGAATCATTATACTTAGCTTTCTTGGACAACATCTCGGTTAATAAATCAGCGTAATCGTCACTATGTGGAAAAGATTCTATTAGTTTGGCCTTCCATTCAGGCCACGAAAACGACATTGACGGCAGTGTTTGATACCATGACTTAGCTACGCCACTCAGCTTTGGAAGTGCATAGTGGATTATCTGATCGTCTCCCCACTTATACAATCGTGCACATTCTTCGACCTTGCTGAGCCACATGTTAATGGTTTGACCTTTAATCATGGGATCAAACTCTGGAACAACATTTCCTAACATCGGAAATTTATTTCCTTCCGGACGGTTATTAGAAAGAGATTTTATCAATTCGGCTAATAATAACTGCGTTGCATTTTCATTACAATCGGAACGACTTACATGTGTGCGTCTTGGTGACAGGCTCGGAGTACGATACCTGTTCGCATCCGGGCTCGGTGTGCGCTGGCTCCTCGTTGACTTCGCGCGGCGGCTATAACTTTCGTCGTGTAGGCTGCCTCTTTTGTTTCGTGATGGACGGTCCTCTCGAGATCTTTTCCGTTTCGGTTGATGCTCATCCGTACTCTGACTTCGACTGGAACGGCGACGACGCTTGGATCGTTTTACATGGTCCTCTAATTTTGCTGTGCCATGTGGACGTCGTGAAACACTGTGACTTTTATTCCGACTTCTAGATTTTGCACGTTTTCTTTTACTTGTAATGTGCCGTTTGCTGGTATGTATATCGCCACTGCTACGATCTAAATCGCTATTCATATTTTGCTGCTTTCCAATTAACGATCTTCGAATATATATTTTATTTTTATACAATGACTTTGGAGCGGAAATAAGTAGTGGGTTTTAATAATACCACTTCTGAACTGAAAGGACTCCTTATTCTTCCAAAATAAAAATGAAGATTGCTTCAGTTTTTACTGATTTATTAGAGCACGTGCGTACAGTTCGACAGTCAATCCGTAAGTGTCTTCCTCCGCTTTATTCACTATAACGGTTCACGTCTGTCACTGACATGACAGGTGACGTTTGTCAGTAACAAACGTCAATTACTAAATGTTCTTCCTTACGATAAATTAAAGAAAAGAAACTTGCCACAATAAAAGTAAGAAATAAAAATAATCAACTGTTGTAAGGAGCCGGTCAAATAATTCATACATTATCTCTATCTACTGTGTTGGTATCTTACAGAATGTTCTAGAAAGTGAAGACGAGACGAAATAGTAGCGAAAGTCAACAATACCAGTATGAATGTAAATTCCAGCACTGAGGCAGTAACGCGGTCACTTGAAGATAATGACTTGTCTAATTATCACAAATATTAAAATTCTGTACTGGATGCATCTAGGGTTGTCTACAGCGTTATTAGAACGGAACGTAATTAGTTTTGTTTCATATGGTTTGTTTGTTATAGTAGGATAGTGACAGCCTGGTGGATACAACCGGCTGATCTCTGGGTCGAGTCCTGGTATGCCCGCCACTTATCTATAACTTCACGCCAAATCTCTTGCGGGGTGGGCAGAGGGAACCGCGACCCAGTTGACTCCTTCGATCCTTACGAGGTGTGTAAACTCGCTTCTTTAACATTCATTGTTCTACGCACGCTCGCCGGTTTCTAAGGCTAACCAGACATCACCTTCTGATAAAACATGATCAATTTTGTCACGGTAGGTAAGTCTTGATTTTCCACTTTTGCATTGTATATCTGTTTCGTAATTCTTTCTTCCACATGCATTCTTTCCACATGTCCGAACCAACGGAGCATTCTTCTTCTTATTTGAAACAGTAGATACCCGCCATGTACTATTAACTTCGTGCTTTTGGATTTATGTATATATTTGTAATTATCAATTTGCTTTGCGGTGAAGGAAAGCATCGTAAGGAAACCCGCCCAAGGAAGTATATTTCGAGACACGTGTGACCTAACTTAAGAAAAGTCTGGTCGAAACTAGTACTGGGTTGAATCCTTAGACTTAGTAAGCGGACTCCGCTAATAATAACAGCTTCTCATCATCATCCGAGCGTTAATACCGGTTGCGTCCTATGCCTTCGCTTCGGAGCCCGGTCCGCAAATGCCAATGTTAACTGCCTCTAACTTATATATTTCCAGGAGATGAAGTAGCTTATGTTAAGTTGGAATGGAATATAAGCTACCGCCGTATATATATTTTTAATAATTTCTGTATGACGCATGTACCACGGAAATGTTGATAGACAGACAAATAAAAGGAAGAAGAATAAATAAATTAGTGTCTTGGCTTGTGTGTCGATATTAGAGTCAAGCTGTGGTTACAAATACCAAATGGATGCTATAAGTTCACTTAGAGCTCAAGTAAAGCCAGTAAGCTCGCTGTTCTCGAGTTTGAAAGGGGATGTGAAACGCGAGCCCCTAACGAGATCACGCGAGCGCTAGTAATTATGTCAAAAAGGCTTAAGTGCACTAGTCGGCCTCGTGTATCTCTCTACGTATACAGGCATAGTTGTACCAACCCTTAGACATTCCACTGTACGGTCACGGGTCTCTCTTTAACCGAAGGGGGTAAGACTCCAATCCACAACGCTGTTCAATTATGGTTTGGCGGAGGCCATTGCTTTCGAAGTTCGAAGGTTCTCGAAGTAGATAAAACCATACTTTTTTTATACCACTAAATGGTGGCAATCAAGCTTACGGCCTGCATGATGGTAAACAGTCACCGTAGCTTATGAACATTTGCAACACCAGGGGTGTCACTCATGCGTTGCCCACCCTCTAAAAACCTCTTCACGCATTTCTTGAACAATTTCGTGCTGTAGTCCCTTGGAACAACCTCGGCTGGGAGCTCATTCCACAGTTTGAGAGTTCTCGGAAGAAAACTTCTCTGGAACCACACAGTACGAGACCATTGCGGTTCCAGCGTATGAGGGTGAACTCTCCGCCGTCGGCGAGCTGTGCGATTATAAAAAGTAACTGTCGGCATTATTTCGAACAATTCTTCAGAACACAACCCGTTGTACAATCTGTAGAACACACAAAGGGAGGCAGATAGACGTTAGTTAGATAAACCCGTCTCTGCACAGGCTATGCACGACCATGCTTAACCTGTGTGTTCGTTTGAATGACACGCGCAACGGCGCCATCTAGGTTCTCATGTAGGGCGTCGTTTGTTAACATTTAATATTCAGTTTAATTCACTCATTCAGAATAACTAGGCATACCATCATCTCTATAGCCTGTTCCTAAGGCTATATGCTATCTGAGTCCATTTCATCTGAATTGCAAACAAACTCAAATTTATATAGCGACTTACCATCTTTGGAGATAGCAGAGCGCACTTATGCAAATTGCATCCTGCATGTTTACAAATCAGGCTGGTTGAAGAGCACAATCCAGTAAACCTCATTGATAGCTGTGTTTTAGCGTCTAAATATTTCAACGATGCGACCCAATTGACCAAAATATTTTGTTATTTCATTTGTTGTTCTTTTAAAATTTGCTTGATGAAGTTTTGATTTTTTATTATGCAACCTCTCTAACACACACTAATTAAGACAAACAAACATGCTCATGCACATGAATGTTTGTCCTATGCGGCAAACGAACCCACAAGCGTTGGAGCGAGCGATTCGAACATACTGACCAATGGCGGAATATTTTAACCAATAAGCCGATAGGTGCCGCGATGTGGATCCGCAAACTAGCTAATAAGAGCTGTGGGTTCTATTTAACCCTGCAATCCATAGCGGTGAATTGAGTTACTAAGTAATATGGGTCTCATCGTATCTCCATAAGTTAAGTCCTTCATGCCAAAAGCCGATAGAGTCATGTGTATTTTTTATTATACTACGTCGGGAGGCATACAAGCATACGACCCACCTGATGTGAAGCGGGAACCATAGCCTAGTAACGCTTGTAATTAAGTATCATTCGCGCGATGCCTCCTCTGGTGCTTACACAGCAACTCCTTGGGTGCTTACTTGTGACCTCACTTACAAGCAGGAATACAACAACCCTCTAGGGGAGTTGTTATTTGACTGCGGTTTTCTGTGAGGTGGAGATACTTCTCCAGACGGGCTGTCTTGACGCGTCCTACCTTTCTTATTTAATAAGAACTAGATCGAATTACGAATTTAATACATTTGATAAGCAGACTTTATTTGAGAATAGTAAATATTAGTGACCTATTAATTAATTAATATTTGTATAAAGATCGCCACTAGAGCACTGAGACGGCTTCGTCCACTTTGATAACTAAACTTCGTAACCAGTTACAAGAGAAGATTTTTCTTTCGCTGTTTGATAACTAGTTGTGAGAGAAGAATTATTTTTCTACTTTTGTAACTTTTTGATGGTTATGAACGCGGATGTTCAGAACGTGAACAGACAATGTTCGGTTCTGGCGCTTCGCCGGCCGCTACCGCGGCACGCTCGCTTCGCTCGCTCGGCTCACGCGCTGTAGGGTCGCAGTTCTAACTAACACTCCTCCTCGCTTCGCTCGTCGTCGTACCTATTATTAAATGGCATGAGAAATATTTTCGGAGTTCCGATAATAGTGCCTAATTAAAAGTTAAGTAAAAACACTTTATTATTTCGATGTTATTTTCTTTTTATAAAAACTAATATCTCGGATTACAAAAATGGAAATAATTTGATCTACGAAAGTGGAAAAATAATTCTTCTCTCACAACTAGTTACCAAACAGCGAAAGAAAAATCTTGTCTTGTAACTGGTTATGTAAATTTAGTTACCAAAGTGGACGAAACGACTGAGACAGAGAGACAATTAGTTCATGCACACAAATGTATGTGTATGTCCTGTGTTGGAATCAAACCCAGGAGTGTTGATGTCAAGGTGGCTTTACTAATTACTGCGCCGCCAAACTCGCAAATTTATTCATGTTTTGTGTAGTCACTTTGTTTGTCAGTTACTTTTGTTTTTGTCAAGTACCAAATTATTTTGTATTATTTTACCAAAAGGAGACTTTGTACAAAAGTCGTCTGCGTGGGTACCTCTCTCTCCCCTATTTCTACCGCCAAGCAGCTATATTTATATAGCAGTGTTCCGGTTTGAAGGGTGACATATGGCAGAGAAATTACTGGGTACGGTGACGAAACAGCCTTAGGTCACAGGATTGGCGGCGCGCGTAAAATAACATCCCCGTGGTGTTGCGTCAATAGGCTGCAGTGACCGCTTACCATCTAATGCGAGCCGCATGCATGTTTGCTAATCTAGGTGTATAAAAAAAATATTTTTATATACGAAACACCTAACGAGCTCACAGTCATAAATGAAACAACCATTTTAATAAAACCATATTGCGTGCTGTTTACTAGAATTACGCCCATTAATCAGTGCTCCCCTCCTTCTTCTTAACCCTTCGAAACCCGGGTGGTCGTATACGACCGCGAAATGTATGGGAAAACGTATATAACGGGTTCTGACTGCTTCCGCTGTAGCCTTGTCGAGCCATGATATTTAAAAATTAATATTGGAGAGCGTCTCTAAAATTGAACAACTTCTACTGTCTGACAAGCCGTATGCATGTTTATCTCCTTCGTAGTACAAAAAAAAAATAGCAATAAACATTATGATGTGAAAACAATAATCATACAGACTGTTGTGGAGGCCTACAATTTTGGTACTACAGTGTAGACTATACTAACTCAGGTTGCAAACAAGTTTTTGACCCGCTCGATGTCGCAACTGTCCAGACAACTGTCCAGGCAACTTTTCTCTCATCTTGAGGCAAACAAGCATTATGCCCACCCAATATAGCAGTTACCGAAGCTTAAGAATGCAATACAGGAAGTATTGCTCATGCTCCTCAGATTCTAAGGCAGCTTCTTGAGAGTTTACTGATAATCTCACTTGCTCACAGGGCAACAACCGCCCAGAAGTAAAGTAAAGTAGTTCCATCCTACCTCAAATGTTTGTCCTGTTTTTTTTATACTACGTCGGGAGGCATTCAAGCATATGGCCCACTTGATATAAAGCGGGTACTGTAGCCTATTAACGCTTGAGATATATTAAGTATCACTCGCGCGATGCCTCCTCTGCTGCTTACACATCAACTCCATGGGAGCTTACTGGTGACCTCACTCACCCGCAGGAACACAACAACCCTCTAGGGAGTTGTTATTTGGCTGCGCTTTTCTGTGAGGTGGAGGTACTTCCTCAGACAGTTTGCTTTGATGCGCCCTACCTCTCTTTAAATAATGTAATATAACCATTAAAGCATATTAAATTGATAAGCATTAAAGCAGTGGCTGTCGATTATAAACTAAATACACTATCCTGTCTTGTGAGGGGATATTAACGTACTTGACTTGACCGGAAATATAATTCCATGTCTATTTAGTCATTGATAACTTATTATCTAATTAGCTTGCGATTAAATTAAATTGACTACATTAGTCGTAAAATATTAAAGATGATGGCACTGACAGATAGAAACATTGCATAATACTTGCATTTTTTATATCCGTTAAGGTTGGAATGTTTGCTATACCAGGGGTGTCACTCGTGCGTTGCCGACATAGTAAAAAGCTTACCGGTGACCTCACTCACAAGCAAGATATACACAATGTATAAATATTAAAAAAACGAACATCACGTTATTTCGAACCACTGCAGGCAATAAAGATAATATGGATATAACGATTAATAACGAAAAGATTGAATTAGTAAGAAACGTCAAATTTCAAGGTATCCATCTAGATGATTTGCTGAACTGGAAAAAAGAACTAGCACACATAGACTCTACTATATCATCCGCATGTTATGCGTTGAGAGCATTGAGAGACGAAATAAATACGGAACCCTTAAAGATGGTATATTATGCTCTTATCGAGTCCAGACTTCGATACAGTGCACTGTTCTGGGGGAAGAGCTACAGTTATAATTCTCAGCGAGCCTTCATTCTTCATAAAAGAGCAATACGTACAATTGTTAGAATTACACAAAGTGAAAGTTGTCGATTTCATTTTAAGCGTTTAAATATTCTAACATTGCCCAGCTTATACATACTTGTGTTGTTAGTTAATTTTGAAAAATATATCCATGAATATGAGTCTGAAAAGTCAGAGAAAACACTCGTAGAAGGGACATCAAGAATAAAGTTGTTCCTAATTTTAACATCGTCATGCATACCTCATTACCAAGCTGTACGAATATTTAATAGACTGCCAGCGGATTTAAAAGTTCTATTAAACACTGGCTCTTTTCAGGCTAAGCTCAGAGCATTTCTGTTGGATAGAAACCTATACTCAATAGACGAACTCTAATTTAATATTCCGATTTTCTCTCTCTCTTCTCTTTCTTGTGTTTCTTTATTGTATATGCTGCATGTTCATTTAGGAATCTATATTAAATATAATTGTAGTTATATATCAAACACAATGTAAATTGTTCCTGATAAATAAATGAAAAGAATACAAGGTGGAGGTGGAGATACTTCCCCCGTCAGGTTGCTTTTAAACACCATATTTTCTTACACAAATATCCAGATCAAAACAAACAGACACAGATATATACTACTTTGAAGAGAGGTAGGCTCTTAAACTACCTATAGATAATACATGTGAGTATACATAGTAATGTAATACATGGGTCGTATGCATGTATGCCTCTCTCGACGTTGTATATAAAAAAGGATTTTCATTATAGTTTGTTGATGAGCATTCGTGTTACCAATAAAAACATTTGGATTCAAGAGAAATAAAAGTCGAAAACATTCGCGTTCGTTTGAGTGTTTCTGAAATTTTCAATAATAGCTGTGGTCGAATTTCGGCCATTGTGGCGAGCACTAATTTACATCGTGCATTTACCGAAAATAGATTATCGACTGACCAACAAATATTAGTATCACTTTTACAACTCTTTTCGTAGGTGATCGCAGATGTATCGATTCCAGTTTTATCTAAACCAAGAGCACGAAATCGTGACTTGTCTGTTGAAAGAGAAAACTAGGGCGGAATTATATTTTATAGACTTACTGATACGTATCATAAATGTATCCATTTAACGCTTGCCCATATCTAACTGCCCTATTCACAGTCATTTTTTCTCACGACGAAACAAAAACAGCGTATTTATATTTGCGTTTAGTACTCGTATAAAATGTTTGTCAGTCTATCTATTCGATATTTGTTTATATAAACAGCTAAGCTTTTAAAAAATGTCAGATACACTTACTGCATTTAGGCAGTTTTGCATAATTTACAAATTAAACAATATAAGAGAATAAAAACGTTCATTGTTTCCCAAAATATTCTTTATATTTTAAACACTTCTTCATTTGGTTGGACTAATTTTCACAGCACGAGGACCTGTGATCCGACGATCTGTGGCATTCAAATGACGACTGATAGTCAAAACGCCCTCTTCTAATTTTGTAAAATTCAGATTCATCCAAATCTTTGACTTTCGGAAAAATATGTACATATAAATATAATAATTATAAAGATATCATATGGCGTACGGACTGGGCTATGTGCAGGATGTTTCAATAATTCTACTTCTTCGGAAACTCAAAATATCTGAGTTTTGTTCTTCTTTTGCGAATTAGGATTGCCGTGATGCAAGAGGAGGCAGCATGCGGCCAGTCTCCTTTTTTATTCATTTGTTCATTTTCAACATGTTTCCAAAAAAAATCTATTTTTCCCTACTTTAAATCAATAATTATGCCTCTCATCTCCCGTCACCGTCACATTGGAAATAGCATTTAAATATCCATGGTCATATTATAACAACGCATTTGTGTACTTAAGGATACCAACGGCAACTGAGATTCTTAATTTTTTAATGTTAAGACGGCAGAATAAATTTTTCGCCATATGAATAGGCCCGTGTATATCTCACTCGCTTCTTTAACATTTATGGCTCTAGTCATGCATGCTGACTCGCCTGCACCTCTCGATGTTACTAGCTGACAAAACACGACCAATTTGGTTGTGGTACATCAACGTATTGTGTTTTATCATTTTTAAATGTTCATGTATAATCTTTTAACTTAGCTTTTAACGGTCTCGAAATGTTCTAAAATTACGTTGTAGGTATGCATCTGTTTTCAATTAGCAGTACGTTTTTCCCTGTATTCGCAGTTGAATGCCGATCTTCAGGAATAACATCATTCAGAGAAACGTGTCCTAAATTAAATTTCACGTTAATAGATTTAGACGTCATTTTGCGAAAGTCAAATTTACATACAATTTGATCTAACCTGCTTTGTGTGCTTCCGCCACCAATTAGTTCATGCGAACTAAATAGATTACATGCGATAGTAGCGGGTGGGTGCCGACATGCACAAATTCGCATTAACAAATTGGTTAGATCAAATTGTCAGTAAATTCTGCGTACCAATATCTCACGGCACTGAGACGAGACGCTTCCCTTTGAAAGGCATTCTGAAGTCGAACGTGGCAACCTTTTTTTTAAATTTCGTTTTCACTACCGATGACGAAATTCAATATATGATAATGCAAAACGTGTAAAAAACAATACAAACGATTTCTCACAAATTTTCCAAAAAAGAAACCTACAAATATCAATAAACGTAAGAATGATTTTGTATTTTTAAATTCATAAATTCCATAATCATTATAGCAAGGGGAAGTATAAAATTTTCGGCGTGTTCCATTATATTGATGAAATGTTCGCATTTAGTCTAGTTTGACAGTTTTAATTCCGACTCTCAGAGAAATTTCGAATAAATACGAGTATCATTGGACGAAATAGGGAGGTATTTCGTCCAATGATATTTATTCGAAAGTTTGCATACAGAAACCAATTTAGTATAAAAATATAAAGCAATAATTCTATTTCTATTTCCTATATCCCGTTTATCCCGGTCATTTGATAGGCGTGCGCGGGGATTTGGATCCAACGCATAGAGGCCCCTTTGAGAAGCTTGATGTAATGTTGTTTAGCCGCCGTGACCTTGTCCAGGGGATATCAATGTGACAATATACCCATGAACCAGGTCACGGCAGGTATTGGGACTATTGCAAATGTGTTGGAAATTATTGGGCTATTAAAATGAGGTCTGGAGGGATTATTAGTACTGGGCTATTACAGAAGAGGGACGGACACCTGCCATAACTATCATATCTGATGTTACTTCCGGCATGCGGTGGCTCGCCACTCACTGGACGGACCCCCGTAATGCCAGAGACTATTTCTATTATTATTAATTCCATGGAACTATAGATTATCATTTTGGAGTAAGCCTACAGACCCAAAAGATCATTTGGCAATAATTATCCTGTAAGTGGCTCAATACCACCTTTAGAGCCAAAGCCAACCTCACCCTGATTATCAACAGACGAGGCTCTGGCGAAAGAGGGGTAGGGCGATGTTAGCCCGACTGAAGAAGTACCTCCATCTCGCAGAAGACGGCAGCCAAATAACAACTCCCTGGAGGGTAAGTGAGGTCACCAAAAGATGAGGAGTTGCTGTGTTGACAACGGGGGTGGCAACGCGCTAGCGACATTCTTTTTGTTGCTAGCGTTCATAGGCTATAGTATGGTCTTTACATCAGGCGGCCGTATGCTTGTTTGCTATCCGTCCTAGTATAAAAAAAATCTACCTATCCATATCCTTTGACGAGCTCGTTGACGGAGTGATTAGGAATGCTACTTTAACACCAAAGTGCGTGGGTTCTATTCCCATACAGGGCAAACACTTGTGTGCATGAACATGTCTGTATGTCTTGGACTGGGTGCCTTTAAGTGAGGTAGTTCACTTCAAAGCAGCTGCTTTGAAGTGAAGTACTTCCACTTCACAGAAAACCGCAGTCAAATAAGTGTATAACGGGAGGGTAGTTGTGTTCCTGCGAATAAGTGGCGTTGCCATTAACCTCCTAAGGACTTCCTATATTGGAAGCATTCATAGGCTACGGATAGCCACTTTACATCAGACGGGTCGTATACTTGTATTCCTCTCGACGTTAACTATTTCTCCTTACTTTCTTCGCTCAGTTTCTGAGAATCCTATAGTGATGTTGAATGGCATATAACCTTCCTCAGGAATTGGGCTATCAAATGGAAGAAGAATTATTAAAATCCAACAAGTAGTTCCGGAGATTAGTGCATTCTAAAAAACAAACGACGAGCTCGGTGGCTCAGTCGTGAATTACGCGACTTTGACACCAACGCTCATGGGTTCGATTCCCACACAAGGCAAATATTTGTGTGAATGAACATGTCTGTTTGTCTTGGTCTAGATGTTTTAAGAGACGCATCAAAATAGTCCGTCTGGGGAAGTACCTCCACCTCACAGAAAACCGCAGCCAAATAACAACTCCCTAGAGGGTTGTGGTGTTCCTGTGTGTGAGAGAGGTCACCAGTAAGCTCCTAAGGAGTTGCTGTGTAAGCAGCAGAGGAGGCATCGCGGTGAGTGATCTTAATACAAGTGTTAATAGGCTACGGTAACTGCTTTACATCAGGTGGGCCGTATGCTTGAATGCCTCCCGACGTTGTATAAAAAAAATATTCAACTCCTAGAAGTAGTTACAGAGATTAGGGCATTCAAATAAACAAACAAACTCTTCTGCTTTGTATGTTAGTGTAGATTACCATACCATTTGGTAGGGATGCATCCGCCCGCGTGCCGCGTGGTGTGATTTTTGGCCCACCCGAATGTATGCATCAAGAAGTATCAGTCGTAAGTTACTAACCCATGCTAACAGCGATAGCGGCAGCACATATTGTTTCGGTGTCCCGCATTCTCCAAACAGAGGTACGATTTGGAGCAGGAGTTGGGAATGCGGGTCACCGAAACCACAGTCTCCGAAATAGTTTTGGGGGGAAATAGATCTAAATTTATAAAATACTGCGTCAGTCTAGCTACGGTCGTCATTGATCGCAACAAGCAGAGCAGCTCCACCTAGGACTAATGCTGTATACCTCGGCTATACTCCGTATAGCCGATGGGATCGCGGTGGCTAGGTGGAGCTGTGAAGCCCGCTGTCGCCCGTGGATGGACTGACGTAGTATGGGGAGGGAAGTTCGGAAACAGATAAAATAATTTCACCGGCGTTCAAAACGGGCAAATATTAGAATTTTAGAGATTAACACTGAAAGATGAAGAATGAAAGAAGGAATTGTGGAAAGGAAGAAAGTATGATGTATGAATGTGATAATTTATATTTAATGTAATATTTTTTAAAAATGTCGAAATAGCCTTGCCCATGGCAGGGGTGCACGAATTAGAAAAAAAAAAAAAAACAGCGATAGCGACTCCTCAGGAGATTACCTATTAATCTTACTCACTCGAAGGAACACAACAACCCTCCAGAAAGATCTTCGGCTACCGTGCTTTTTGGAGTGAAGTACGGATTGACATTAATGGAATAAAAGCTAGTTTAATAGTTGATTCGGGACATACCACCGTGCAAAATTTCTTCAAAATCCATTTAGTACTTATTGCATTGTACGTGCAACATAGACAAACAGAAGCAATGTTTCAAAATATTTATTTTAGTTTTTGTGTAGCTTATAAAAAAGAAAACAATATTTTGATAAGTTTGCGGAACGCAGCCAAAAGCTTTTTGCAGCAGCATAGATGATGGCACTACTTATTATTTCTTATTTTTATAATAACGATTTATTATCCTTTCTACTTGTTGTTCCATTTTGTTGTGTCGCGATCTTATATTTTTATGTATAGGTAGAGTCTTGTTATTGGCATATTGATATTTATTGTTAACATACATTAAATTATTTTGCTATAAGACTCCCAAATAATATAAAATAAAATAAGATTGTTATATCGCAGTTTGCCGAAAGTTTTCACTAACAGTAAGATATTATTTTAATATGAAGCTGTATACTTTTCCACGAAATCGCCCAGAATGAAAGAAATATATATAAAACAACTCAGTTATTTCTACTGAGCTAAGTAAACACAACCTTCTCTTTAATAAAAATTCCAGAGCGTCCACTTTCCCTTCGACAAAACAATAAGCTATCGGTATGTATTAATAAAGGTCAGGCAGATTTACACCAAATATAGTAAGCAATAATGAACTGAAGGGCCTTTTAGAGTTATGGCCGTCAAACACCTTCATCGAAAATTACAAATAGTTTCCGATTTTGCAGAAGACTAATTTTGTCCCACGGTTAAGTTATTGACATTTGAGGTAGATGTTTTGTATAAATACTATTTGTTTATATGCCAGGAGTGAGTTCACTTAAAGTGGAGTTGTACAAAGACCTTTTTCTTGGTGTTATATTTCCTAATCCAATAGGATTTCTTAATCCTAAGGATTTGGCGAAGATACTGAGATTTTTACATGAAGCGACTGACATCAGACCTCAACAAGACAGAGGGAAACCAGACCTTTCTTAGGTTAAGGCACACGTCTTTACAAATATAATTTCTTAACATGCGGATTTTATCGCCATGCTTTCCTTCCAAGTGATAATTACATTAATATGTACATTGTACGGTCTTTTACCATACACATTTATTGATATTGATTGACTTAAGATGATATTGATAATTACGAGGAGTACCAACTGATAGAATAATAAAGTGCACTCTTGATTCCACGGCGGCTTTATTGATACTAAATTAATTGAATGCCTATGTTAACATATTTCACAATATAGAGCTATAGCATAAGCTGTAGCTCGTACATACATAAATCCGAAAACTCAAATATAGTGGTACATGCCAAGATTCGAACCGGGGATCAGTTACTCAATAGGCCGGTCCTTTATCCACTGAGCTATCAATGCGTTGCAAAAAGATCAAGCAAAGTTAATCGTGGCCCTAGACAGCTTAAATTAATCATGCAATAGATAATGTCATCAGCAAATTGAACAAGCGGGTAGTAGTTAACGATGCATTCCTGATTTGGATACTCTGGTTCTAACCTCACTTTAAATCAGTTGGCCTTCTTTTCTCCCTGTATTAAGCGCCGTCGATTTGAGATCATTTCACTGCATCATATAACTTCCTTTTAGTATAACTTACTTCCGTTTACCCGTTACGTAGACATATTCACGTAGAACTCATATACCATATGGATATGGACATCAAAAACCAACATTCGACCGGATAAGTTGCAAGCACTAACTACGCTAGCTCAAGCAAACGCTATATACACACGTTTGAATTTGTATTGACTTGGTGAAATTTGCCAAACGAGTGGATCCGGCATTAAGGTGGGTTTACATTGACTAATGTTATGGCTATTTGTTAAAGGCATATCGTGCTCGTGTACTTTGTTTGATCTGTTCGCTAGTCGCTCAGGAAACATATCGAAATTTATGTTATTTTGTTTTAAAACGTACCTATATTAAGGAAATGGCTTCATTTGTAACTATGCCGGCTTCTACCCGCAGCTTCGTCAGCGTAGTTCCCGTTATTACGTGTCCCGCAAAGGACCTGGCGTGAATATATACATACATATATATCTAGATATCACCACACCTATCTCCCATTAGGGTAGGCAAATACTATTGAACGCCAGGTACACTGACCTAAACATTCCTCTCTCGCCTCAAATTGATAAGTTTACGCCGAGATAGTTAGGACATGGAAATAATGGATGACAAAAGAGTTACGAAAGAACCACATCGAGCAAAAGTGACTGGAGAAACCATACATATGGATCAAAAAGAAAAAGTGCCAAATCAAAAGCACCTGAAACCGAAGAGTATGCGTAAAGAAGTTGACGAGCGTAGAAGAGGGGAGAGAGGTATGTTTTTCCCGTTATTGCGCTAATGAGTAGCCTATTGTTCTTAACTATGTCTGGGGCTACTTTTAACCGTTTAGCTAACGTTCGGTTTACCCGCGAAAAGTTACATAAATAGACTGACAGATTGAGTAGCTTGCGCATTTATAATATTATTGTAGATTAGAATCGCTTTTGGATTTTCAATATATACACGATTGCATCTGTGGAACAATTTTCGTTTTCATTTAAAATTCATGATGGTAAATACAATTGACTCTGTTTAAATGTCACTTTATTTATACGAGTTCAAATTGTAGATTCATTAATTTCTAAATGAAGCACTTATAGCTGCTTAAATCATTTAACATTAGCGCTGTCTGACCTTTTCAAAAGCACAGACATCGATGAAAAACTGTTTATGCCATCTGTCCACTGAAGGATCACGCATATTCTGCGTTTTGTTTATACGTATAAAATCGAGAGCCACGTGGCCCACCTAATGTAAAGTGGTTAGCCTATGAACACCTGCAATATGTAGAGGCGCGATGCCAAACCTACTCCTAACACAGTAACTCCTTAGAAGCTTACGAGTACCCTGACTAGCTCGCCGTAATACAACAACTCTCTAGGATGTTGTTATTTGACTGCGGTTTTTTGTGATGTGAACTTCTCTAGTCGGGTTGTTCCGCTAGGATCCACAATCTAGGTCCACATGTGAATCCAAACGGTGGATCCTAGTGGATGGAGGGAAACGTATGACAGTACGCAGCATGTACTCGTATACGTAGCATTCTCAACGTTTATGTACGTGATACATTGATCATTAGGTACCTAAATAATTAAAAAGAACACAGGACATAATGGGTTATTTTTCCATAAACATCGACAACTCATTCTATGTAAGCTGTTCAGCTGTATTATGCTGACATGGCATGACTATGACGAGGAGAAGTATCTCCAACTCGCAGAAAACCGCAGCCAAATAACTACTGCCTAGAGGATTGTTGTGTTACAGCGTGTGAGCGAGGTCACCAGTAAGCTCCTAAAGAATTGCTGTGTTCGCAGCAGAGGTGATGCTTTCTTAATATACTAGAAGCGCTACTAGAGCTACTTTACATCAGATAGACCGAATGTATGCCACCCGACATTAGTAGCATAAAAAAAGATATGCTATAACTGTTCAAATTGTCACATAAGTGTACAACAACAAATAAATAAAATAAATACTATGTTCCATCCAAATGTCAACAGAAACCAAAAATAACTAAATAGTTTTGACTATATATAAGATAATAAACAATTTACACAAACACTTATAGGCTTGGATATTAAAACTAGATAGATAAACTGAAGCACTTAGCAGGAGCTCATACATACTGCAAACAAACACTTGTTACAGATAAAACTAAAGTATCAGGATACAAAAGTATATAAACAAAAGGGTTAACTTGTAAACCAAAATTGTTATTTCCTCTGCAAGGCGTAAATAAATCATAAATCAAAGAATATATTTTTTTAATAAAGCTTTTGATTTTTAATGTGATAGTTAAATACAGAGGAATTAAATATTTTGCTTACAGTTTTTTTATGTACAACGTCGGAAGGCACAAGCATTTGATCCACCTGATGTAAACTGATTACCGTAGCCTGTAGCTAATACATCAACTCCTTAGGAGCTTACTGGTGACTTCACTTACACGCACCAACACAACAACCCTACATGGAGTTGTTATTTGGCTGCGGTTTTCTGTGAGTTGGAGATACTTCCCCAAACGGGCTGCTTTGATGCGCCCTACCTCTCTGTAAAATACCCAGACCAATACAAACAGATATGTTCATGCACACAAATGCTCGTTCTGTGTTGGAATCGAGCGCATGAGCGTTGGTGTCAAAGTCGCATCTTTCACCATTGCGCCACCGAGCTCGTCAGATTTTGTATTGGTACCCATTTTAAAGTAGAAATAATGTTACCCAACTTATTGTATTCTCATACAAACTTGATCTGGGAATGAATTCAACTTGTTGCTTATTGCTAAATACCTTTTCAATTTATACTTCTTTGTCGGGATTTTCCTGTATAAAAAAAATTATTTCATCATTTTCCGCTGGCTGCTGCATTGTAAATAAAATAAAACAGACTTTCAAATTTTGAACATAAAATAGTTTTCCAAACAAAACGAGTGTTCAAACGTCGAGAAGTGGTTGAAAACTCGAATTTCAAATTTAAATATATCTTGGACAATCCGAGAGGGAATTAAGCCTCATTAAGAGAGGGGCGAATCGAAGTTTGTACTGGGGAAGTACCTCCTCCTCAGACAAAACCGCCCTGGAGGGTTGTAGTTGCAAGTGAGTGAGGTTATAATAATAATATATATTTATTGCAATGGTAATAGAACATAATAATCAAATTTTAAGTGATTATTGCCTATTAGTACAGAATTCGCAAATGTATATCCGGTTAGATTATCAGTACCAGGTTACCAGTGAGCTCTTAAGAGTTGCTGTGCTAGCAGCAGAGGTGGCATCGCTCGAGCGATACTTCATGTATTGCAAGCGTTTATAGGCTACGGTAATCACTTAACATCACGTGGGCCGTATGCTTGTATGCTTTTCGACGTTGTATAAAGAAAATACTTATTTTAACCACCTAACAAAAAGGAAATAACAAGCGCTTACGTATGGAAACAAAATTTACTCCAAATATTATAGTACTCACCGCAAGTATTGTAGATCCTTGCTCACTGTGGATTTAAAACAGTGCTGACCCATCATCTAAAATAAGGGACTTTCGAGATCCCCGATATCCAATAGACTAACTATAGATATCGATAGGTCATGCTAGAAATTTACTGCTCGCTGCATTCAATGGGTGCAGATAAGGTTTGTAGACATAATTACAATAACAGTAATCTACACTAAGAGTGATAGGGCGCACCAGATCTGCCCATCTAGACAAGTAACTCAGAAAACCGCAACCAAACAACAACTCCCAAGATTGTTGTGTTCTCGCAAGTATCTGTGTTAGCAGTAAAGGTAGCATCGCGCGAGTGATGATTAATACACATTAACATACAAGCGTTGATAGGCTACGGCAACCGCGTACATCAGGCCGTATACTTGTATACCCTTTGACGTTGTGTAATAAGCAATTACATTAATTACAAGTGTATTTGAAATTGTAATTTATTTAAATATTAAATAAATATTGTCGGAAAAATTACACAGCGCCATCTAGTCCCAAAGTAAGCGAAAGTTGTGTTATGGGTACTAGACAACTGATAAACATTTTTTTACTTTAAATAAGGTACAACATGAACAATATAAGAAGTTTTAAGCTTCCTCTTCTAAGCTGTCACTTTATTTTTATATATAATTTGTTTATCCCGGGAAGGTCATTGATCAATCATGTAATTTATAATACTTTATGTAACACAAACATGCAAATTGACAAGGAAGTCAAAATATGAAAATCGATGACGATTTTTCAGAATTTTTTTTTTTTACATAGACCTGTGTCAGAGACACAAGTTATTGTAGAGTTTGTCACTATGTAATTGGGATCATGTTTTTTTTTGGTGCCAGTGATTCAAGCACAAAATCATGTAACAAAAAAAATGTTGTCGTAGATAAATGCTGGAAGTTCTAGTGGCCAATAAGGCCTCACATGGGAATGTATTCAAATAACGAGGTAACGCAACTTGACAAATACTTTATTTACACAGCGTAGAGACGCAAACAATCATGCGGTCCACTTGTTGTGGTGGAAAAGTTATTACTGTAGCCTATTATAGCTGTCAATAGAAGATTTACGCGCGTGTTGTCATCCGACAAACGCAGGTTCTTATCAAGTTCGAGTAATTTCAACCAGTCGCAGGAACACAATATCCCTCCGGGGATTTATTTGGTTGTGGTGGTCAGGTATGAACAGTATCGTTTGTTAATTAGCAGGTTGCACTACGTGCAGCTTAGCTTTGACATTCATTCACAAATACTCTATTATATTTTTTCTCGTTGTATATTTTCTTGATTTCATGTGTTGCATCTTTTTTTTATACACTTTTGGAAGGCCACATGATGTATAGCGGTTATCGTAGCCTATGAACGCGTGTATTACATTAAGTATCATTCGTGCGACTCTCCTGCTAACACAGTAACTCCTTAGGAGCTTTCTAGTAACCTGACTTACACGTATGAACACAAAAACCTTCTAGGGTGTTGTATGCGGTTTTCTGTAAAGTGGAGGTACTTACCCAGCCGGGGTGCTTTGATGCGCCCTACCTCCATTAAAAATATCCACACCAAGACAGGCTCCCATACAACAGACATGATTTTTTTGCCGTTCTTTATAGATAATGGTGCGGAACCCTTCGTGCGCGAGTCCGACTCGCACTTGGCCGGTTTTTTTTATATATAATATAATACTTCGATGTGTAAACAGTATTGGTTACATTTAATCGTAATTTTCGTTATTTCTAGCCAAGTTGCTTGCTGCAGAGTGGCCTTTGACGTTAGTGTGGTGTGGCTCGATGTAAGTACAAAGTGTGATGACTGTAATGGTACCAGCACATCTTATCGATAATAAGATTGCGTAATATTATTCAAAATTGGAATGGTTTAAAATTCCTTAAGATTGTTGTATGGTCGAAAGCAACGTGGCTGTGCGCACATGTGCAAACCATTATTTTTTGTTAGCCGGCACCGAGCCCGTCGAGTCTATACAAACAAATCAGGGATCCGTGGGGTATAAAAAGAAATCACGTAAGATATGCCGATGTTTTGGTGAAATTCGAAAATTGACAATGAATACAAGATCTAAACGATCTGTTGGAAATAATTATAACGAGTAATAGATGTTTGAGAATAAAATGGGATTACAAGTGGATCGATGTATCTCTGCCCTAAGGTACAGTCCTTGGGTGTGACAGACAGACTCAGTCTGGAGTTTATTCGGGTATTTAGAATAAGATCTAAAATTTGGTACTAATCAAAGTTAATTAGCATGTGTAAATTATGCATTATTCGGTAAATTAAGTTAGTTGTAAGGCCTAGTCTGGAGTGGAGAATGTGTACGGAACCTTGCGTTTAAACACAGATCGGCGTGGCGGTTTTACGGGGTTGAAGCGCGCGCGGGGTTTGTCGTGGACTATATAGGAATGGGAAGCGTTGAGACGTGACACAATAGCTAATACTGACTGTGAGGCGAAACGTATTTCGGGAATTCTTAAAACTTGGTACTTTTGTAACTTAAGCAATCAGTATTCGTTGGGCTATTAGGCTATAAGATTTGTTAACCAATTCTTATAGTTTTCTTTAAATTCGCGATAGTTTGTTTTAAAGTGGCTTGTTATTAAGCAGTATTGACACATTTCAAGCACCGTGGTAAACTGACTGTGACAACTGAGCGGAGTTTGAAGTGTATAGAATCAAATACACGATTTAGTACGGACAGGTAAGCCGTGTCTAGATCTTCCCACATTACACTAGGGAAACGCTTTGCTAGCTCGAAAATAAAGCGCTGGTGAAGTGTACACATACATTTATCGAATGTCGGGGCGACTATGAATCCCTAGATTTGAGCAATTTATTAATTGCGGAAGATCTAGGCTCACGTGAGTCTGCGTGAGTCACATTCGAAGTTAACGGGCCATAGAACTAGGAGATCAGATACACACACGCCCGTTGGCTGTCTACACAAAGTATCAAATATATATAAAATATACACATATATATATTTTATAACACAACTATCTATACACAACGTCCTTAGACACACTCGCGTTAGGGCGTTAGGTCACATCCCGGGTCTTGTTTCTTTGAATCCGCGATAGTTTCTGTTAGATAATAGGTTTAGGATTAGAGAATTTAAGTTGTAAGGTTCCGTATAGAATCCATTGTCGACTAAGTTATAAATAAGTGCTTGTTCGCATGAGTTTGAATGTTTATTGAATAAAGTGGTTGGTAGTATAAGGATCTCGCGATTTTGACTATATAACGCTCTCATTTTATTTTTTTTGGAAAAAAAAAGAGGATATATTTATATCAGTAAATGTAACATCATAGTGTGCGGTAGAGATTAATCAGTGTTTAGCCCCGTGGCTTTAAACATCGATTAATTTTGGTCGGGCGCTTTGTGGTGGGTCAGTCAGGCCTGTAATCCGCCTGAAAGCACGCATATCAGACGGTTATTCACTTGACTGACATGGTAAGGGTACCGTACACTTTACAATAAATGATGAAGTTTCTTTAAAGTACTGTAAGGTTGGAATACCATAAACACGAGAGCATAGCTTGCGCGATAACGTCCCGCGTGAATAAGCAAAAGAACGCTATAAGCGTCAATAAACTTTGATTTCCGATAAGCTTGTAATCCGTTCGTATAGCGAGAAAGTAATTAACATGTCTTTAAAATGTTAAGGCAATCCGCCGAGTGTATTCAATTCACTCCCATCCAGTCCCATTAATTGGTAAAACCCGATCAGGGTTTAAGAGCTCTTATACAATCAATAATGCGCACATATAACTTATAATATATAAATTATACCAATGGACTTGGAATACTTTAAGGCTTGGAGCAGTGGCTATTAGTTGCAACAACAAATATTAAATAAAAGTCGTACGCACACATTTACATGTTTATATAAATACATTGTTTCTTTGCGAAGAAACCAGCTCCAAAGATCTTAGCTGTGTGCTGGAAATCCCGGCCAATTAAGCCACGACATAAATATTATAATACGAAACACACACATGCAAATACAAGTTCGACAAATCTCGAGCTATGGGTGGATTTCCATTATTAACTCGTATATACGACACTAGGCACTAAAACATCGACATATCTTACATCAATATATATATATATATATCAACAAATCGAAGCAGAGCTGTTATTTCAACTGTACATAGGCTGGGGAAGATAGGGCTTTAGGTAAATACAGAATACATAAGACGATACTAGGTAACATAGGTAGGGTTTGATCACGAAACACATAGGTAGAGCTTAAAACTGAGATTAGGTTATCTAGGTAGGTCTTATACTAGACACACGTAGGGCATAAGACAAATAGGTATGTTATCTAGGTAGGACGTAATATTAAACACATATGTAGATCTTAGAACAGGTACATTAAAGAAGTATAGGTTAGGCACATAAGTAGGGAAGTTAGGACATTAGGTAGGGAAGATTTGTAGAGCTTAGCAAGGCAGAAACGTTTAGTTCGTTAGGTAAGATAATAATAGCAAATAGCAATAGATTTAGGTAGGGTTCATCAGTAGCAGTAGGTGTAGTTAAATAGTAGGTAGTGGCAATAATAGTAGGCAGATAGGCTGGACGCGCTCCAGTCCATTAAGTTAGGTAGGATCCAATAGGCATATCGGTAAGTAGGTTTAGACATGCTGCATGCCCATTACATCCACATAGGCAGGGTGGGTCGCACTGCGGTCCAGTACATGACGTAATGCAATATACATCTGAATTGCCTCTCTCTGAGATTTCAAGCAGGGATGCGAACAAGGTTCTTCGTGTTCTGTCTTGCGATTCGTTGTGGATATAACAGTGTGGTACAATCATTAGCGTCAATCAAGTGCTATGAAATATTTCCAGTGTGTTTTTTACAGGCATACAAACATACGGCCTACCTGATGTTATGAGGTTACCGTAGCCTATAAACGCTTGCAATACTTTAACTATTACTCGCGCGATGCCATCTGTGCTGCTGACACAGCAACCCCTTAGGAGCTTATTGGAGTCCTCACTCACACGCAGGAACACAACAACCCTCTAGACTTGCTATTTGTAAATTTAGTTTCTTTTAACGTGTGTTCTGTTATGCATTTGTTATTGGTGCAATAAAGAGTATTCTATTCTATTTATATACAATGCGATTTATAATGCGATATCTATGCATTTCCAGATGTTTATTTACCTCATCAAGAAATGCATCTTTCTCCTAGAACAGCTATTGACGCAACTAATAATTCTTCCTCTGAGGCATGCCATCTTGTGGTAACAAATTTAATTAAGTCAATATCCATTTTGGGAATCACGTGGTTGTGCTTGCACTGTTGGTTGAACCAGAGATTTTGAACGGCAATGCGGTGGAGTTTTGTCAACTTAATATACACCTTCACCTGATCAGCTATACTTGCTGCCATTAAATAGTTAATAGATTCAGGCGTTACTTTGCGAAAGTCAAATCTATATGCAATTTGATCTAACCTGCTTTGCGTGCTTCCGCCACCAATTAGTTCATGCGGCCTAGCGCCGGCCGGCACCCACCCACTACTGTTAGTACTTGGTACATGCCGACGCTGCCATGGCTGCTCCGGTAGTCTCTGCTTCGGCTGCTGCGGTCGTCCGTCATCTGGAACAGAATCCGCATGCCCCCACCACCACCGTCGCTGCCACGACTGGCCTGGTCGTCGCTGCGACACGTGTTTCGCCTCTCCACGAGGCATCATCAGGCGTTGTAGACGTTAATCGTAAGAATAACATGCTACAAGTGACAAATCCATCGCAGTGCCGTCCCTTATATTGAATTGAGGGTGGGGGTGGATGGTGTGAGCGAAAAGATATTTAATAGTGGGGAATGGTTTACGTCAGTCTGTTTGTTCATGAGAGTAATTTTAGAATTTTTATGTTTATTAATTTCTAATTGTTCCCTAATATTTAGTTTTAAACCTTTGTCTATGGTGTGTAAAATTTGATATGTATTAGTGGGGGATAAGTTATGTCCTTTGTCTATAAGATGCTCGGCGAAGTGTGACCTTTCTGGGCGATTGTTTTTATACGCCGATACGTGTTCGTGAAATCGTGTTATAAAGTTACGACCCGTTTGCCCGATATAAACGTGTTCACATTCATCGCAGAACAGCTTATAGACGCCGGATTTTTTATTGGGCGGGATTTTATCTTTAGTGTTACAAAGTGACCTGAGTGAATTATGGGATTTGAGAGCAACATGTATGTTATTTTTTCTAAATATGTGAACTATTTTGTCAGTGATTTTACCCAGGTATGACAAACTCGCAGTGTATTTATTTGTCGAAATATATGGAACCGCGTACAATAGTCTGTTAACGATACTACTCGTTTTTTTACGCAATAATTTATCGATGGTAGATTTGGAATAACCGTTTGACTTCGCGATCTGATATATTACATCAAGTTCTTTGTTGTAATTATCCTTACTTAATGGAACGCTCATCAAACGGTGTATCATAGTTTTATACGCTGCGAGCTTGTGTTGCCAAGGATGGCTGGATGACGCGGGAATCGTGGTATCGGTATGAGTTGGTTTACGGTATATCGAAAATTGATGGAGGGATTGATTTTTAGTTATGGTTAAATCTAAAAAGTGCACCCACCCACTACTGTTAGTACTTGGTACATGCCGACGCTGCCATGGCTGCTCCGGTAGTCTCTGCTTCGGCTGCTGCGGTCGTCCGTCATGCCGGCCGGCGCTAGGCCGCATGAACTAATTGGTGGCGGAAGCACGCAAAGCAGGTTAGATCAAATTGCACATAGATTTGACTTTCGCAAAGTAACGCCTGAATCTATTAACTATTTAATGGCAGCAAGTATAGCTGATCAGGTGAAGGTGTATATTAAGTTGACAAAACTCCACCGCATTGCCGTTCAAAATCTCTGGTTCAACCAACAGAGCAAGCACAACCACGTGATTCCCAACTATATTTCTATAACATCACATTCACGTTCAATAGCAGCTAAAAAAGCCATCAAAAAAGCCCAATTCATCTGGCTAAATGAGGAATCACGTCGTTGGTTTGCCGTTAGGGACAACCTCAAATCACATTTAAAAATATTACATACCGAACTCGCCCACAAATTACATCCCGTAGAATTCGATTTAGTAGATCAAAAAGCCCGAGAACTCGCGTCTAATTTTATACACAAAAAGTACACCTCTCAAACAGACAAACTTGACAGACTCATTTCACAACAACGCCCATCTCCTGTGTTACAAAGTGATTTAACCTCAAATTACACTAATTCTGCATGTCACACCTTCTACCCCCGAGTAAAAAATTTATCAAATACACAGTTTACTAACCAGGAAATCACACTTTTGGAAAAGGGTTTAAAGTACAGTATCCCCCCCAAAATAACACAAACATCACTTGAAAACCTGGCGGTTGACGCGGAGGTCGCGGTTATTAGAAATAAAAAAGATAATTTCTTAAAGCACTCCATAGCCCAACAACTTAAATGTTTTCCAAATCAAAATACCGTTAATAGTGAGGCCAAGACGTTGGTATCTGTCAGGCAGAGAATTTTAACCGATAATATTGTTTTATCTAAAGCGGATAAAGGAAATACGTTAGTCATCATGGACCGTAATGAGTATAACTCCAAAGTCAGTGACGTTTTACAGACAGACAGCTTTTTGACGGTAAGTCAAGATCCCACCAACAAATATTTGGCCCAATTAAAGTTAACTGTTAACGGCTCGAAATATATCTTTCCGGATAATTCATATTCAAAATTCAAAATTATTCCCATGAATCCCCATTCTCCTATGCTTTATGGTTTACCAAAATTACATAAAATCAATATTCCAATAAGGCCAGTTGTGTCGTACATTGGAGCTCCCACCTATAAGTTGGCAAAATTTCTTAATGTACATATCCGTGAAAAGATATCTTTTGAGCCAAAACACAGTCTTAAAAATAGTTTACATTTAATTGATAGTATAAAAAACTTAACACTACCCCCTTCTTCCAAATTAATTTCACTCGATGTTGAAAGTTTATTTACTAACGTACCTTACGAGGATTGTCTAAAAATCCTCAAGTCCTCTTTAGAAAGTAAATTCATTCATCCTGGCGAGACAGATGACATATTACGACTGACAAGACTTTGCATGTCTCAAAATTATTTTCAGTTTGATAATAAATACTATTTTCAAAAAGAAGGGTTAGCAATGGGGTCCCCTCTTAGTCCATTGATGGCTGACTTATTTATGGATAATTACGAACGCGAACACATAATCGGTAAACCACACATATTCTATTACTATAGATATGTCGACGATATTCTCATATGCTGGACAGGTACCAATCGTCAATTGGATCTCTTTGTTTCCAAATTAAATAAAATCCACCCTAAAATTAAATTCACTTTAGAAATAGAACAAAATAGTTCACTTCACTTTTTAGATTTAACCATAACTAAAAATCAATCCCTCCATCAATTTTCGATATACCGTAAACCAACTCATACCGATACCACGATTCCCGCGTCATCCAGCCATCCTTGGCAACACAAGCTCGCAGCGTATAAAACTATGATACACCGTTTGATGAGCGTTCCATTAAGTAAGGATAATTACAACAAAGAACTTGATGTAATATATCAGATCGCGAAGTCAAACGGTTATTCCAAATCTACCATCGATAAATTATTGCGTAAAAAACGAGTAGTATCGTTAACAGACTATTGTACGCGGTTCCATATATTTCGACAAATAAATACACTGCGAGTTTGTCATACCTGGGTAAAATCACTGACAAAATAGTTCACATATTTAGAAAAAATAACATACATGTTGCTCTCAAATCCCATAATTCACTCAGGTCACTTTGTAACACTAAAGATAAAATCCCGCCCAATAAAAAATTCGGCGTCTATAAGCTGTTCTGCGATGAATGTGAACACGTTTATATCGGGCAAACGGGTCGTAACTTTATAACACGATTTCACGAACACGTATCGGCGTATAAAAACAATCGCCCAGAAAGGTCACACTTCGCCGAGCATCTTATAGACAAAGGACATAACTTATCCCCCACTAATACATATCAAATTTTACACACCATAGACAAAGGTTTAAAACTAAATATTAGGGAACAATTAGAAATTAATAAACATAAAAATTCTAAAATTACTCTCATGAACAAACAGACTGACGTAAACCATTCCCCACTATTAAATATCTTTTCGCTCACACCATCCACCCCCACCCTCAATTCAATATAAGGGACGGCACTGCGATGGATTTGTCACTTGTAGCATGTTATTCTTACGATTAACGTCTACAACGCCTGATGATGCCTCGTGGAGAGGCGAAACAGGTGTCGCAGCGACGACCAGGCCAGTCGTGGCAGCGACGGTGGTGGTGGGGGCATGCGGATTCTGTTCCAGATGACGGACGACCGCAGCAGCCGAAGCAGAGACTACCGGAGCAGCCATGGCAGCGTCGGCATGTACCAAGTACTAACAGTAGTGGGTGGGTGCCGGCCGGCGCTAGGCCGCATGAACTAATTGGTGGCGGAAGCACGCAAAGCAGGTTAGATCAAATTGCATATAGATTTGACTTTCGCAAAGTAACGCCTGAATCTATTAACTATTTAATAACTCATTTACGTAAATTGTATTGATACCATTGAGTTATTATGTACTAGAACAGCTATCCTAAGGAAAAGTCTTGCTTCACTTTGGTAATAATTAAAACTATTGTCCACTGCAGCGTTGAAACAATTTAGATATCTATCCCAAAGATTCCAAGATACAGCACTAAATCGCTTCTAAGGCGCACTTTTCTCGCGACCAAAAGGTCAAAAACGCTGTGATTTTCATGGCGGTTACGCGTTTCGTTCAACGTTGTGCATCAAAGAGTTGTTGCCGATTGGTAACAAAGCATAGCGCAAACATTTGGTTCGTGGTGTCGATTCTAGTACACTAGGTATCAGTGGCGAAGGGTGGATATTTTCAGAAGGGAAGCCGGAGAATAAAAAGTCCACTCAGCAAATGCTGCCCGCTCCATGATGCAAAAATATAGGCCCCATCTCCATCATACATGGAAGCTGTTTATATACGAGTAACAGTGGCTTTCAAGTATGATAATGGTGGCTTTGAAAAAAGCCTTTTGAGCAGAAAGCAGTATGTGTGCATGCGTTCTTTAGTCTTAGTTACTTCGAAAAATATTTCGAACCCTGTTAGTAAAAAATGAAATTGAAAAGTTAACAATAGAAACGAGGACTATCAAAATAAAACCGGCCAAGTGCGAGTCGGACTCGCGCACGAAGGGTTCCGTACCATTATCTATAAAAACGTTAAATCACGTTTGTTGGATGGGAGCCCCTCTTGAATATTTGTTTTATTTTAATGTAATTTTTTTTTTTTTTATATTTTAATTAATAACTTGACGTTATATTCAATTTTTTTTTTACATGGCAATTTATTTATTTATTCTAGTCAAAAAGTCCGCTCCCAATCGTACCTGACGTAAAAGTGCCCATAACACTTGCAGCATTCCCCCGCTGATACAGCGGGGGAATGCTGCAAGTGTTATGGGATATGGGATATGGGATGGGCTGCGAGGGATATGCGTTGCGTCAAGTATGACTCGGCGCGAAGGTCAGCACCACTATTCTTTAAGCGCCTTCCCAGCTGCCGCACAAATAACTTGGCTTCCGCACACCAAGCTCCGCCAACCTCCACAGCGAAGGGGATAAAAGTATAATTCGACGTAAGGGGCGCGTATTTGGCGTGTTTCTGGGTGGCCGCCCAATCGGATAATGATAATAATAATAATAATCGTTAAATATATATTAAATATATATATTATCGTTTTTTATATATAATAGCACACACAACATCGCAGGAATCGTCGCTCAACTCCGCCTCGCAGCCGCCGCCCTCCGTGGAGAACACACCCGCGTCGGCTGCAGTAGCGTCGAGTTCGAGTGACGAAATCTTTACTCCCCCGGCGACGCCAAGACCTGTGCGCCGGAGAGGACGACCGCCGATTGGCTTGGGACCACGTGGGCAACGTACCGCGAACAGGGTTCCCGCTGTCGGTGGTGCAGTGCCTCGCATGAGATGGACTCAACAAGTTAACGAAAATGTCATGCGAGCGTACTACAGGGTCACAGAGGGGGGAACTAACCTCACTGCGTACCGTTCTAGAATGCTTTCTGTGTTTCAGGCTCTTGAACCAGCTGTCAACGTGTCGGCCCAACGACTATCGGACCAAGTGCGGGCTATCCAACGCTGTCATCTGTTGGACGACGCCACACTTGAGAGACTGCGTTTACAAGTGCAAGATAGTCGTGTTACTTCTGAACTAACACAGATTCAGGTTAGATTACAACCGAATGTGGCTAACCACCCTGAATCCGCGCCGGTAGTTGGGGATGAAGAAGACACGGCTAACATTGTTTGTAACCGGCATAATGAATTGAGGAGCGCTTTGGAACATACGATGAGTGAGTACCGATATATGCCTACGCATCTTAGGCCTGCTGTACCGCGATTGCCCATGCATACACGTAACAAGCAACTAATGGGAGCCTTGGATTCACTACTACCAAATTATTTTGATAGTAGTGAAAGCTTGGTGGATTCGCACTCAATTTTGTATAGTGCAGCGGTCGCGGCGTGTCGTGTAGCTAATGTCAAATTTCCCGATTTCGACACAGCTACACGAAACGCTCGTACGCCCGCTTGGCAATGCAGAATTGAGAAACGAATAGCCGATACCAGGGTTCTCATTGGCAAGCTTACTTGTTTCAAAGAGGGAAATACTCGCCCGAGGGTTATGCGTTTTGTGAACCGAGCATTTAGCGGTACTAATATTGAACCTGAACAATATTTGTTTCGGGTCACAGAACGCATAGACCTACTGAAACAAAAAGTTTATGCATGGGCGAATCGTGTTCGTAGGTATCGTAAACGCGTAAATCGGTACACACAAAATCGTATGTTCCAAACTAATCAAAGAAAGGTATATAGACTTTGGGAGCAACCCGAACAAAGTGTGGCTGATGTGCGTCTACCTGATGTGGAGACCATGAATTCATTCTGGCGTGACATCTGGTCGGTGCCTATCAGTCACACTAACGATGGATGGGTTGAGAAGGTTGAACAAGCATGCGAACATATAACATCAATGCCCAACATCAATATAACTCACGTTGATGTAGCCACCGCAGTTCGGCCCTTGGCAAATTGGAAGTCGCCGGGGCCAGATAAACTACAAAATTACTGGCTAAAGTGGCTACCAAGTTCACATGCTTGTTTAGCATCTCAATTCCAACATGCGCTAAATGTCGGGTCGCTCCCAACTTTTATGACTACTGGTGTCACTCACCTTCTGTACAAATCCGGAAGTACCACAGATCCAAAAAACTATAGACCGATTACCTGCTTGCCCACCATATACAAGCTACTTACATCCATTCTGAGAAGCAAAATCGCACAGCATATCGATGCCAATAATGTTATATATGCTACTCAGAATGGATGTAGGAATGGGTCTCGTGGTACCAAGGAGTTGCTCCTCATTGACATGGCCATTAGCCAACAGGTTCGTCGAACCCGTAAAGATCTATCGGTATGTTGGATAGATTATAGGAAGGCCTACGATTCTGTGCCTCATACATGGCTTTTGAAGGTCTTAGAATTGTACAAAATTGACAGAACTCTATGCACCTTCTTAAAGTCATGTATGGAGCAATGGAGAACAGTCCTTCTCTACCCAGGATGCCGATCGATCAGTGGAGACGACGAACCAATAGAGATTAAAAGGGGTATATTCCAAGGCGACAGTTTGAGTCCCTTGTGGTTTTGTTTGGCCTTGAACCCTCTAAGCACGCTATTGGAGGATTCAAGACTAGGCTACAGTTTGCGAAGGGGAGGTCAAGTTATATCTCATCTTCTATACATGGATGATCTCAAACTTTTTGCTTGTAACAAAGTTCAATTAATAGATTTACTAAAGATAACTGAAAGCTTTAGTAATTCTATTAAAATTGATACAAAATTGGAATTTGGTATAGACAAATGTGCTATCATGCATGTAAAGAAAGGACAGCTATTGGTATCTGAAAGGCTTGAACTATCAGATACTATTCACTTGAAATCCCTCTCGGAAACTGAAACATACAAGTATTTGGGTATGTCAGAGAATTTGGGAATTGTTGAGTCTGACATGAAACAATCGATTAAAGAACGTTTCTTTGGCCGCCTTACAAAAGTTCTTAATACTCTTTTGTCAGGGGGCAATAAGGTTCGTGCTTATAATGGTTGGGTCATGCCAGTCTTAATATATTCCTTTGGCATACTCAAATGGACTCAAACTGAACTTGATGGAATTGATCGGAAAGTACGCACATTATTGACTGCATACCGTATGCATCATCCGCGTTCATCAGTTATGAGGTTGTATATCCCACGAAAATGTGGGGGCCGAGGTTTCTTGAATGCCAAGACCTTACATAATCGTGAGATATATAACCTCAGGGATATTTCCTGCTTGCTGAAGCGGAGATGCATAAGGATGTAGTTATGGTGGATCGCGGGTTTACCCCTTTGTCCTTGGCGAAGGAGAACTCGCGTAGACCTGTAATATTAAGTATTGATGATCGCAGGGCTATATGGCAAGGCAAGGAGCTACATGGACGTTTCTACCAGGTCCTGCATGGATCTGATGTAGATACGCTGGCTTCAGTATCCTGGTTACGTTTCGGAGACCTCTTTGGGGAAACCGAAGGTTTTGTCTGTGGAATTATGGACGAAGTTATTAAGACGAACAACTACCGGAAATACATCATGAAGGATGGCACGTTAGACATTTGTCGAGCGTGTCATCTCCCTGGAGAATCCATCAGGCATGTTATTTCCGGTTGTTCTCATCTTGCTAACGGCGAGTATTTGCACAGACACAACCAAGTAGCTAGGATTATCCATCAGCAACTTGCTTTGAAATATAGTCTTGTGGTTAATGAAGTACCATATTACAGGTATATGCCCGAAGCAGTTCTCCAGAATGACCATGCAACATTATACTGGGATCGATCTATTATTACTGACAGGACTGTTGTAGCTAATAAACCTGATATTGTATTAATAGATCGATCAACGCGGCAAGCAGTGATTGTTGACATCGCTGTTCCACATGACAGTAATCTTGTGAAAGCTGAAAAAGATAAACAAACAAAATATCTTGATTTAGCTCACGAGATTACCGACATGTGGGATGTCGATTCAACAATTATTGTTCCGATCGTTGTGACGGCCAATGGTTTAATAGCGAAAAGCCTCGACCAACATCTTAAGAGGCTCGCGTTGGGAAGCTGGATCAAGCGCCAGATACAGAAGGCAGTTCTCCTTGCGACGGCACGTATTGTGAGGAGGTTTCTGTCTCTGTGATTTTGACCACCGATAGTTTGGACCTTGTTCCCGCTATCCGGGGAATTCTGTTTTTTATATTTTTAAATGTATTTTTTTATATATTTTATATTTAAAAATGTAACTAATAAGAGAATAATTAAATAAATGAATAATAATCGGATAATCGCCCCCCAATTTAATTATTTATTTTTAAAGTGAATATATAACTAAATATTCTGTGAATATTTCAAGCATCTACCTGTTGCCGTTATCAATATCGAGCAAAAAAATCACGTTTGTTGTATGGGAGCCTTCTTAAATATTTATTTTATTCTGTTTTTTAGTATTTGTTGTTATAGCGGCAACAGAAATACATCATCTGTGAAAATTTCAACTGTTTAACTATTACGGTTCATGAGATACAGCCTAGTGACAGACGGATGGACGGACTGAAGGACGGACGGACAGCGGAGTCTCAGTAATAGGGTCCGTTTTACCCTTTGGCTACGGAACCCTCAAAGCGACCATCTACGACCACTACGACGACCTAGGACTTATTTATATTCTAAAGTAATTCGTCAGTTCTTTTTAGCATAATAAAATAAAACACTGTTGTATAAAATAGTTTTGAAACCGAAGTTTCCTTCGACAGCAAAGAATCTGTTAGACAACAGTTTCATGAATTAATGCCACAACGTACCACTGTCGGTAGAACACACAATACAAATTAAAACAACTCACTCACCACACTTCAGCACAAACAAATAAAATTCGACAAGTAATTGACAAAAAGCCAATTCAACAAAACTAAAGTTTCCCGCTACACACGCATGCGCAGTACGCACTACCCGCCATGTATAAAATCCAGGCAAATAAAATGTATTCCGCGCCTGTCACAATTTTATGTCGCTAAAATCATTCTTAATTTAGAATCATTACAATAAATCCTGCCAAATAAAATATATTACTCGCCAGTAACAGTTTTAAGGCGCTACATTCATTCATAATTTAGAATCTTTATAGGTACTATTACTTCTTAAATGATCTTTCTCGCTTACACTTGTACGTTGCTAATTACCTTACTCTGTCACAAGCCGCTATTCTCCGAGTTATTTCGCGTATTGTTTTCGCGTGCTAAAACGAGACGGAACGAGTAGCAGTAATAGGAGTCAGTTCATAGAAACGAAAGGAATAGATGCTCTGTATGAGATATTTTAGTATGAAAAAGTAACCCGGTATTTTTCGGCTTGCAATTTGACAATTGCTATTTAAATTTTTAAGGCGTTTAGTCAATTCAAACTATTCAAAGTGAGTGGATAATATAACAAACTAAAAATGTCGTTAGCCCATAGATTAGATTTTTCGTAAGGGAACCCGATGGGAATCGGGTTATATGGACTCTTCGCCACTGCTAGGTATATAATAATTCAAGGATTGATACTTATCGTGTCATATCATGACGACTACACATTGCGATACATTGATATAAATCTTACCATAGCGTACCATGCAAGCGTACAGCGCCCGGACTACGGATTTTCCACTGTTGAACTCATTCCTATCTCACGCGATAAACGAATTTGTTCATTTCAGTAAGTTTTATTGCATTATCGTGACACAACAATTTACTGCGGTTATGATAAATTGCGATACTTATTTACGATCTCTTGCAAGGATTTATTTTTCATAGTTCCATATCCTAAAAACAAGCCTATTGCAAATACTGAGCTATCCGACGCCATGTAAACCCGGGTGGTCGTATACGACCGCGAAATGTATGGGAAAACGTATAAAACGGGTTCTGAGTGCTCAAAAAAATTATAAAAATGTGTAAATAAAATGGTAGCAGGAAAGTTGTTAGTTTTAAATATTTCTTTGCTACGCACTCTCTCAAAAACTAAACTATGTGTTTGGGAATTTTCAATTTCTTTAATTCTAGATATACTGTTAGTATCAAGTTTATTGACATTTTTAAACGACTACATCACTACACAAACCCTAACTCATTTCACTCAGAGGCTCTTATGAAAGCCATCAAGCCATCCGATGATGGTTTTCAAATCGTAGGCGTTAAAAAAACTACCAAATCCGGTGTAGTTTTACGGGTATCAAATGATGCTCAGTTACGGAAGCTGCAATCGGCAGAAGGTATTAAATCGGCGGGCCTTAAACTCGAAAACCCCAAAGGACGCCGACCGCGTATTATTATAAAAGACATTCCCGATAAAATGGACGACACAAAGTTTTTGTCAGCGTTATATAATCAAAATATAAAAAACGAAATGAACATTACATTGTCTGAGTACTTGAAAGATATAAAAATAGTGCGTCGTTGTCCTGTAGCCTACGATAGAAAATGGATGGGTATCGAACTATCCCCGGAAATACGCAAGCACCTTATTTCATCAAAAGAATTTTTTTTTTATCGACTTTGCCACATGTAGATTCGTGGACGACATTGAAGTATTACGTTGTTTAAAATGTCAACAATACGGTCATGTTAGCAAATATTGCACAGAGACCAAACCAACCTGTGCTCACTGTGCTGAATCTCATGACTCGCGGGAATGCACTAAGAAATCGGAAAAAGACTTTAAATCGATATGCGCACCATGTAGGCGGCTAAAGAAGGTGTCTGACCACAAGACCGGGTCAGAATCAGACGACGAGCTCGGTGGCGCAGTGGTGAAACGCGTTGTTACGCTACTTTGACACCGACGCTCGTGGGTTCGATTCCCACACAGGACAAACATTTATGTGCATGAACATGTCTGTTTGTCTTGGTCTGGGTATTTTCTATGTATAATAAGTATATATTTACAAAAAAAAAATGTATTTACGTATGTTTATCAATTGTCTAGTACCCATAACACAAGCTTCGCTTACTTTGGGGCTAGGTGGCGCTGTGTAATTTGTCATTTATATAAAAAAAAAAAAAGAAGAATATTGTCCAACTTACGCGGCTAGGTTGGAGTACAATATTTTAAACACCAGATATGGATAACGTCGTGATTGCTCAATTAAATCTTCACAACGATAAAATTGCAACATCAGAGTTAGATAAGCTCATTGCGGACTATAAGCTCGATCTAGTCTTAGTTTAGGAGCAATACCAACGAGCTCAAATATAATCATGCGCGGGTATTTATGTTCCAAAAAGCGATTTAACTATAACATCAATAAATAACTTAACGTTCACGCACTGTGCGGTATCTGAAGCAACATCGCCCTATCTAGGAGTGTTCGTAGTGAGTTGTTATTTTCAATATTCAGACCCAGTAGGTCCTCATCTACATCATCTGCGTAGAGTTTTACATGCGCTTTCTGGTCATAAAGTAAATATAGGAGCTGACGTAAATGCATCATCGCCATTATGGTACGGTAAGCTGAGAGCAACCGATGCTGACAGACGCTCTGCTGTTGAAGAGTTCATTGCTGAAATGAATTTTCTTATTCAATAAACCCCAGAAGCACCACCTACTTTTAGCAGCCCAATGGGCGAGTCTTCTATTGACGTCACACTTTCTAGTGTAGACGTCCGAATACAAAACTGGCGCGTTTTACCTGAGGCTTCTTGCAGTAATCACCGTCTGATCGTTTGTAACTTCTCTCCGGTTGTAGACAACTTACACCCGCAACAATATACTGGCTTTCAATATAAAACTAAAAATGTCGATTGGGCAGCCTTTGCTTCCCTTTTTGCTTCTCGTGCCGGGGATTTCACTCGTGCTAAATTTTCAGTCACAGAAAGTGTTCAAATTATGTCTGATACATTCGCATATTGTGCTGATGTTATATTGAGCCGAAAAGCTATAGTAAATAAGAGACGTTGTGACTGGTGGAATGATGCGCTTGTCAGGCTGCGTAGGAGTCTCCGCTGTGCCCGACGTAAGGTTTCTAAATTAAGAAAACGTAACATCACAGGTGAACCATATCAAACGGCTCTGAGTAACTTACGTATTGCTAGATCTCATTATCGCGCTGCCATATCAAACGGCTGTGAGTAACTTACGTATTGCTAGGTCTCATTATCGCGCTGCAATCGAAAAATCTAAAGGTAATTTGCTAAAACGAATAGTGGAAAGATTAAATTGTGAGCGACCGTGGTCTCCCCTGTATCACGAATTTAAGGCAAATAGGCGCATTGATCAGGCCTTTGTTTCTAATATTAAATTTGATAATACCCACACTCCGGTATAGAGGAGACTACTGATGCACTTCTACATGCTTTGCTTCCGGATGACTGTCCTGATAACGACAGTGACTACCATCGCGAGGTGAGGGCTGCGGTAGATCTGTGCCCTGCCACTCTAATGTCAATTGTGGTGTCAATAGCCGAATTTCTACATGTTGTTAAAGCTTTACCAACAAATAAAGCTTCTGGTGATGATAAAATCTCAAACAAAATGATCAAAGAAGTTTGCAAAGTTGCTGCTGAACCTATTTTAAAGGTATTAAACCGGTGTATTGTTGAAGGTAACTTTCCTGGAGTTTTGCGTAGTGGTGTTATAAAAATAATACCAAAAAGCGGTGATAAGCAACCCGACGATCCAAAGTCTTATCACCCTATCACCCTACTACCATCACTGGGTAAACTACTTGAACATTTAACTGTACCACGTTTGTTGCCCGGTGGCCCTCATTTCATAAAAATCAATACGGCTTTACCATCGGCAAGTCTACTGTTGATGCGGCAGTCGCGGTGTGTAAAATTGTGGAACTCTCGGATAGTAAATACGTTGTGGGTATTTTCTTGGACATTTCAGGTGTCTTCGATAATGCTTGGTGGCCAATGATATTGCTGAAACTAAAGGCGAGAGGTTGCCATAGCTTATATATATACATATACTCCTTATTCGATCGTACTATTTTAATGGTACAATTAAATTAAAACTTGGCCATTATGCTGCTTCGAAGGTGCTTACGCGGGGCTGTCCTCAGGGTTCGGTATTGGGGCCGTATCTTTGGAATATCGGTTTTGATGCCTTTCTTAGCCTACCCTTACCGGAAGGGTGCTCGTTAACTGGCTACGCCAATGACGGCCTCTTATTAATAAAAGCTAATTTCAGATCAAGTATAGAAAAACTAGCCATTACTTGCCTTAGCCTCATTTCAGACTGGGGTTATTGTAACCGTCTTGATTTCGCACCCCACAAAACATACCAGCTCTTGCTTAAGGGAAATTTGCAGGTTCCGCAGCGATTCCACTTCAGTGGAGTATCAGTTACAAATAAAAACTCGGTTTGTTACTTGGGGTTACTGTTAGACAAAGGTTTTAATTACATTGAACACATAAAGCAGGTTGGAGAAAAAGCCAAAAAGAACTTTTATGCATTAACTCGAATATCCACCTCGACGTGGGGCTTAACTTTCAAAACGTTAAAAATTTATTTACAGAGCCACATATTTAGGATGTATTACGTACGGTTCACCTGCATGGGCTGATAGGGCTACCATAGGTACTGCACGTGGTAAGAGTTACTGAAAAGTCAGCGTCTATGTAAATCGTATAGAACTGCGAGCACCGAGGCACTACCTGGGCAGGTGTATTACCAGTTGACTTAGAAATTCAACGCTGGGCTTCAATGTACTACACCTCTAAAAACATACACCCTGACTTTCTAAAACATCGCGATATGGACAAAATACTTTGATTACTCAAACCAATTGACCTCGTCAATTGATTTGAATAATCAAAGTATTTTGTTGAACTTTATTTGAAACTTTACTGTCTGAGTGGCAATAAAGATGGGAAACTTCTACTAAAGGACGCCACTTGTATCTGTTCTTTCAATCAGTGCGAGACAGATTAAGTAAAGAGTGGTTAGAAGTCGATCATCCCGTTGCGCAATTTTTAACTGGACATGGAAACTTTAGAGCTAAGCTCTTTTCGTTTAGACTTGTGTCATCGCCTTTATGCGAGTGTTCTATGACAAATAATGAATTCGAGCAAACAGCACATCATGTTCTCTGGGAGTGCGATCTCTGGCGCCGGGAGCGGGACGATATGTTAAATTCCTTGCATGTCACATCCGGGGTAGTATATTATTCTGATTTGGTGGCAACAAGGGAGAATTACCGGGCGTTTAGGCGGTTCTGCAATCTATATTATTGGAATCGATGTGTTAGTAACAACTTATAGTTAGGTCCCAATAGTGTTAGATTTTTGATAAACCTTGGTGCACGGCAGTTGAGCTTCACTTGACTAGACATCGCTTTGAGGTTTTTAAATGCCTTATTTGTCATATTGCTGTCTCTCACTTTGCCAAGAGGGGAAGTCTATTCCAAAACTTCCTACTCCTACAAATTTCTTCTGATTAAATTCGTTGTGAGTTCCAAGGCAGCTGTAGTTTAACCCCCGGGACGGCAGTGAACTTCACTGTTCATTGCCTTTTTGTTGGTCGCCGCTGATAATTCTGGCTACACTGGAGACACAGTGGTGGGTATGAGTGGTGGGCCTGTCCCGTTAACTCATTTCACAGCAGGGATTCGAGTCTTACATCAACCAAAGGGGTTTAGAGCATACTCCACCACGCCGCTCAACTGCGGATTGGCAGAAGGCCCCCGACTGTCATCTATCGACTAGATAGATAAACCGATACATTCGGCTGCTGTCGACGTATTCAATTATAATGTCATACAAAACGAGGCCATGGAGCCTTCATTTTTCAACACGTCGTGTATTTTAATTATGATTACATCTTGTTTCGTATCACTACTGTACACTGCTGGGATGCTGGTATCCTTTTAATAGAAGAGTCCGAGCGTATTCCGCCACATTGCACTATTAGGATTGATGAAGGCTAGGAAGTTTACTGACTTAGCTTAACAAGTTGACTGGTGCATCATCAAACTACAACACGTGGGACCCAAGGCAGGTGCACGCCTTAGCACAAAGAAGTTTAACATATTTTTTTCCATCAAATAACAGGGATGGTCGTTACTTTATTTGCATGTTCAATTTAACTGACACACGCAACGATGCCATTAAACTCACGCTATTGTTTGTTATGTTATGCTAGCATCTTAAAGTTGTATGTAAATGACGTATATATTCGAAATAAGTATTAGATAATATAAAAAAAAAATTGTACACGCAGTTTTTTTCTGCAAAGTCTTTCGAATGCACTTCCTCTAAAGGTAAGATTGATTCTCTCTATTGTTTTTTTTTTCAAAGTCAATACTTATTAAAATTGATGTACGATACATGTACGAAATTTATGATATTATTGCAGAGAATTGATGTACGTGTGTTCTCTCGTTCATGTATATGATTCTATCAGTTTCTCTAGGTTGGTTTAATTTCATTATAATTACATTCTAACAATTGCAATAAATTTATATTATCTATCATAAATATTAAATTTAAAGACGACAGAAGACCCCAACACGAAAAGCCAAGAGTGTGAGCAATTTTATAACTACCAGTTTCACACTACTTCGTACAAAATTTAATTAATACATCGTAATGTTCTTTCGAAAGATTCTCTCCAGGTTTCAAGAATTTTTATCTGGTGTCTGTAGGTTACAGTACTGTTTTACAATTACTATGAGCATGTCTTTATATATTGTATCTGTATATATGTAATTATTAACTTAGGGAATATCTGCAACTTCCTACGCATTCGCTAAAGTATTCTCAAAGATCCCTTTGGCTATCCAATGATCAAGGCCCGTCAATTGTTTATAAGTCAGTCGTACTTAATTTATAGGACTTGATGTAAATCCTCGATCTGTAATATATATCCCGTTGCTGGGATACTGGGCTTATTATAGAATCATTATACCCTAGATTTATATCAATATTCATTGCCAGATCTATCTAGTATAGCGATTCTTGGATTCAAAAGTAGACTTAATGCTAAAAGCATTCTCTACCAGGCAACCTTTTGGAAGAATACATATTCAGGGAGCCCGGTACACAAAGTAAAGTAAACCAATAAGATAATTATATTTCCTTTGTTTTAATTACTACTTTTTACGGTAAACGGTACTTCGTTGGCATGTCGTGCATTCAAACGGTTTTTCTTTAGTATGTATACTTAAATGTGTATTTAATGCACTGATTTGAGTAGATATGCCTTGACATATTTTTCAAGATATTGTAACCAGGTATGGGCAACCTTTGACATGTTGTGGGCTAAACTTTAGCATGCAAATACGTTCGCAGGCCGCGTTTAAAAGTAGTGCATATATATAAGTAGATTCTGTGAGTATATATAAGTAGTGTACTTAATTTTTTTTAATTGGGTTTTTTTAAAATGTCTCGCGGGCTGGATCAAACCTTACAGCGGGCCGGGTGTTCCCCACATGAGTTGTAAACAGTATTTTACTATGTATTTATATATGTATATATAGTACCTACATACGTGTCTTGTCGATCTCATCGGCCATTTCTATGTCAAAAAATTTCGTTTAAGTGCATGTATGTTTATGGTATGCCATTTTTTTATAAAGTTTAAATATTAATAATTATGTATATTAGTTACACCAAACGACTTGGTCCACGTGTATCCCGGTATCCCGTAGGAACCGCTTTTCTACTTTTTTCCTTATTTTCTAAGATTTGTGTAGTGATGTTAAATAGCTTATAGCCTTCCTCAATTATTGTGTCAATCAAGTGCAAAAAAAAAGAACAAATCAACTAGTAGTTTCAGAGATTACATTACACGCGTGTTCAAACAAACAAACTCTTCTTATATTATTCTTCTTATTTATATATTAGTATAATTAAACGTGGGTACGTTAATTTAACATTAATAAACATATGTCTATAAAAAATTGAATGTATTCTTTGACTTAATAAAAACAATTTAATAAAAGCCAATTATACAATTTATATTTGAATTTATTAGTGGCAGGAATTTGTTCAAAGTGTTTAGGTATTTTTTACATAATCATAAGATTTTATAACAAATTACCTGGCAACTTACAAGTCATGCAATAGATATTGTCACTACATAAATCTTTTTAAGGTACTAAGTTTAAATGGATTTCAGCTGTAGTTTTCCGTCATGCAAATGAAAGAGCTTTGTATGTTTTCTTATGCAACTCTCAAAAAATATACTGGCTAGGAAGTGGAAGGGAGAGAAGAGGGATTAAGAGTACTACACACAGTAAGTATACATACACAAACATCACATATATAGTAACTGTATGACACATACGGTAGTATACATATACATGCTTACACATGCATGAACATAGTATCAATTTGACGATGATTAATGTATCATGATTTTGGCAAATTGTGCAGTAAGCAACCAAGGATTTTCTCTTAGAAACCTTTTGAAACTGAATTTGTTCAAGATACCTTGAATATCTAACTACAAACAAACTCGACAAAGGTATCCTGGTCATTGAATCAAGTAGGAAATTGTACATGTATATTTTTCATTATTATTTTATCATGATACATCATCTTTATTATCGTATTGTTATATAGATTTATTGTAATGTCATATGAAAAAAAATCGGCCAAGTGCGAGTCGGACTCGCGCACGAAGGGTTCCGTACCATTATCTATAAAAACGGCAAAAAAATCACGTTTGTTGTATGGGAGCGCCCTTAAATATTTATTTTATTATATTTTTTAGTATTTGTTGTTATAGCGTCAATAGAAATACATCATCTGTGAAAATTTCAACTGTCTAACTATCACGGTTCATGAGATACAGCCTGGTGACAGACGGACGGACGGACGGACAGCGGAGCCTCAGTAATAGGGTTTCGTTTTACCCTTTGGGTACGGAACCCTAAAAAGAACTCGGTACATCGGTAAGGTTTTTTCGGCATTTCTCCTCGAAGACGTGTCTAAGTGCCTACGAGCACGGCCCAATGGCAAATAAAGACTTTTTATATATTTTTTTGTCTTTATCTTCACTGATGAACTTGGGAAGTTTATTGGAGTTGGAAATAGGAATTTGCCTTAAATTGGATAACTGTAAATATCTAAAGTGTAACAATAGCATGTTTTATCGAAAGATTATGGAGGAGTCCTGAGAACCGGTGAATATGTATAAAAAGCTCGAATATTGAAGTACCGAGTGAGGTGTGTAAGGACCGTGTCTTATGGCGCTCGGTACTATTTGTAACGAACGGACGGACAAACGGACCCTGCAAAGAACGGACGTGAAGATATAGTACAGGAATTATTCGACATGGAAATTTACAATCACTCAGCTCGCCGACGACTAGAAGCTCATCTTGGTGCCGCGATGGTCATGTACTGTGCGGTTCCAATGAAATTTTCTACCTCTGATTGCATAATCAAGGTGTTGTCAAGGAACTATAGCGTGGGGTTCTTTTCGAAAAATGTGAAGAGGTTTTTAAAGAGTCGGCATAGAGTGACACCTCTGGCGTTGCGATGTCCTTATGCTACGATAACTGCTTACCATCATGCAGGCTGTACGCTTATTTGCATATAATGATGAGCTCGGTGGCGCGGTGGTGAAACGCACTGTTACTTTGACACCTACGCTCCTGGGTTCGAATCCCACACATAAAATAAATAAATGTTGTCGAACAAATTACACAACGCCATCTAGGACCAAAGTAAGCGAAGTTTGTGTTATGGGTACCTGCTAGACAAATGATAAACATACGTAAATATACATTTTTTGTGTACATGCTTATTATACATAGAAAATACCCAGGCGAAGACAAACACACAAAAGTTTGTTCTGTGTGGGAATCGAGACCACGAGCGTTGGTGTCAAACTAACGTAACAGCGCGTCCCACCACTGCGCCACCGTGGTCGTCGAAAATGAAGGCTTCACCTTAATGAAGCCATAAGGCTTTTAACTAGCAACAATTAACATTGGAGGCGGCGTATCTTACATTTTATTGGCAGAAGTTGTTGGCACAGGTGTAGTAAATTTCACGGCTGCTTGAATCCAATATACCTGATAACTTTCGCCGTTTGAACAACCATTTTGCACGCAAATTTAAACCTTACGACTATCAATAAAAGACAGTACAATAAACTAGTCAGAGAACTTGCGGTGAATAATTGAATATTTAAGCTTAAAGTAGTTACGAATAAAGTAGTTTATTGATTGATTACGTGAGTTTAAATGCCTCGTTAACATTTCGTTATTGTCTTGTAATAAGATGTTTTGATTAAGGGGATATTTTGATTAAAACAAGTTTTGACTTGTTAAACCATAATAAAATTATGTGATAAATTTATTTGCTGGAAATTTTTTTAGGTACTTATTTTATGTATGTATTCATACATCGTTTCTTCAATATATGTCAATTTTTTTATACAAGTTCGAGAGCATGCATATGGCTCACCTGACATAAAGCAGTTACCGTAGCCTATTAACGCTTGTAATATATTAAGTATCACTCGCGCGATGCATTCTGCTGCTACACAGCAACTCCTTAGAAACTTATTGGTGACCTCACTCACACGCAGGAACAAAACAACTATCTAGGGAATTGTTATTTGGCTGCAGGAATCAATTAAATGAAAAGTTAATATTTTAAGAGAGCACCGATACCTCAGTGGATAAAGGACCGGCCTAAGGAACTGGTCGCCCTAATCTGAACATTGGTGCCACAATTGCTATCCGTAAATTGACAGGGGTTACGACGATACGACCTCCTAACTAAACAAAGATAAAAAATCGGCCAAGTGCGAGTCGGACTCGCGCACGAAGGGTTCCGTACCATTATCTATAAAAACAGCAAAAAAAAATCACGTTTGTTGTATGGGAGCCCCCTTTAATATTTATTTTATTCTATTTTTTAGTATTTGTTATTATAGCGGCAACAGAAATACATCATCTGTGAAAATTTCAACTGTCTAACTATCACGGTTCAAGAGATACAGCCTGGTGACAGACGGACGGACGGACGGACGGATGGACAGCGGAGCCTCAGTAATAGGGTTCCGTTTTACCCTTTGAGTACGGAACCCTAAAAAGTAAGTTTGAAAACGAATATCGTGAGTATATGAAATGCAAAGAAACTTTTAAAAAGCTTATTATGGTACCACGCATTTACATCTAACATGTAAAACTAATTCGAAAGCTACCGAATTGTATGCAAAGTTACTTTTTACGCAATCTACGAACAAATATGTCTTGGCCCGTATAACAAGAAACATTTTGTTAGAAAAGAATATTTCTTGGAATGAACTTATTAAAAATTAATACATGTAACGTAAGTAATGCTATATTCACCATTCTACAAATGCCTAGTAATGCAAAAAGCGTGAAGTTCTAATTAAGTTCTCGTTATTATGTGGAACGTCAGTGGGCCGTTAAAAATGCACACAATTACGCCGCACCGTGTGAATTTTTAATCAGACGAGCATATTTTTTGTCCTAAATAACTGTTAATTTCAAATGAGATCACAGTAAAGTATTACATGCATTTGTATATTACTTCAAAGAACTCGATTTACACAAAGTTATTTGTTTGTAAAAATGAAAAATACAATCTATCTATCCATAACTTCACGCCAAATCCTTTGCGGGGTCCATAGCTCTTCTCAACCACGCTCGCCAGTTTCTAGGGCTTCTGACATCACCTAATGTTAAAACACGATCTATTTGGTCATGGTAGGTAAGTCCTGGCCTTCCGCGGTTCCTACATCCTTCTGCTTTAAATATCAATTGTTATGTACAGCATATAAACTTGTAGCATATGCACTATTATTACTTTCTTCTTCTTCCTTGCCGTATCCCTTTTCCTAATCCATTAGGATTGGCGGGGTCCGCTACCTAAGCTGAAAGACTTGACGGAGATACTGATTTTGATATGTAGTGGCTGCCGTCAGATCTCCACAAGCCCCGAGGGTGAACCCGACATTTCTGTACGTCTTTCAAAGTATAAATTCTTAGAGATGCAGGTTTCCTCATGATGTTTTCCATCATCGTCGAGCAAGTGATCATTACAAATATGACTTGTAGTAATTATTTGTAGGGCGCATCAAAGCAACCCGTCTGGGGAAGTACCTCACAGAAAACCGCAGCCACATAACAACTCCCTAGAGGATTGTTGTGTTTCTGCGCGTGAGTGAGGTCACTAGTAAGCTCCCAAGGTGTTACTGTGTAAGCTGTGCAGGCATCGCGCGAGCGATACTTTATATATCGCAAGCGTTAATAGGCTACGGGTACCCGACGTAGTATATATAAAAAAAAGACATTAATTCGAAAACACGAATTTATTGGTACATGCCGGGATTCAAACCGGGAACCTGTTGGTCAATAGGCTTATCCACTAGGCTGTCACCGCTTATTATGCACTATAATTACCTATTTATCTATGTATTAGTAATGCTAATGTGTGCCAGTATCTTATTACTTTAAATGAACAATTCTTGTATATATCTATTGTAATATATAAAATCGAAGAGTTTGTTTGTTTGAACGCGATAATCTTTGGAACTTCCGGTCGGATTTGAATAATTATTTTTGTATTTGACAGCCCTATTCTTAGGCAAGTTATAGGCTGTTCAACATCACGATGCGATCCTCCGAATTTGACAATGAAAGAAAGACAGGAAGAAAAGCGATTCCGTGGGATACGGGGCAAACTTGCGGACGAAGTCGCGTGGAGTAGCTTGTATAAATACACATCGTGAATCTCTGAAACGGCTGTAAAGAATTGTGTCATTTTTTCATTAGGATATTTTTTAATTTTTAAATTTATAGATAAATCTAAAAAGTAAACCGTTATAATGCAAAAATTGAGGAATTTAAAACTTTCTTTGTTAGGTTTTAAATTCCTATAACTAAATTTAAAGACAAATTGACGCAATGGCTTTTAGATCACTGCTTCTACAGTATTAAATAATATTTAAAATATAAAAGGTCAAGTTAACTAAAATAGGTTGTCATTAGTTTATTGGAATCTTGAGTAGTGTTATTTACATTGTAATTAATATCACTATCTATCTATCTATCTATAACTTCACGCCAAATACCCTGCGGGGTGAGCAGAGAGATCCAAGCGCCGCGTGACCCGATCATTACACACCTTACTCGCTTCTTTAACATTCATTGCTCTTCTCATGCATGCTCCTGACATCACCTTCTGATAGAAACGACCAATTTGGTCATGTTAGGTAAGTCTTGGCCTTCCTCGGCTGCTACGTCCTTTCACTTTTGCGTTGTATATATGCTTCGTCATTTTTTCATCCTGCATCCTTTCTGCATGTTCGAACCAATGGAGCATGCTTCTTATTTTAACACCGACGCTCTCTTTCAGACCACCTATTTTTCTAATATCATCCTTGCGAATACAGTCAACAAGCGTTACGCCACAAATTTTGCGCAACGTATTTCGACCGCGTTTATCCTACTTTCATGCTCCATCTCTCTCTCTCATTATCCAGTAACTTATCATATCAATCATAATTTCCTTATATCTAATTTATGCATGAATACACGATTTATATTTATGAAATGTAACACCTTTTCTACCGTATATTCTAGCAAATAAAAGTATTTGATTTGATAATTTGATCCAATTCAATCCAAAAGTTATCGGTATCTTTTCTGAGGAATCATGATTTGACGCGTAATTATATTCTAGCCATGCTACTTTGTCTTAATAAACTCCGCTATGAAGACATAAATTATTAACTCCCATTAACTGCGCCGCTATTTCACACGAACAACATCTAGTCATGTGATTGTAAAAACTGTTCCAGACTTAATTACCTGTTATACTATGCTAGTGGTAGTTTGCAGCACGGTATATGTAAACAATAGCACTCAAGTCTGCATATACGTATATAGGACTTAGGTAAAATGTGTACTTTTTTCTTCTTTTAGGGTTAATTACATTAAAAAGAAAAACGGAACCCTTACACGATCAATTTGTTGTTCGTCTGTCTGTCTACCTGCCAAGGTTTCTCGGGAACGGGGGGAGCTATCAAGCTGAAATCAACATCAAATACTCAGGACTGTAATGCCTTCAAACAATGATTAGTTTTCGCATTCACGTACATATTTGTAATTATCACTTGCGGTGATGGAAAACATCGAGAAGAAACCCGCACATATCTTATATCTATATATATAATCTTCGCCACATCTTTAGGCTTAGGTAGCGGACCCCGCTGAACCTAATGGATTAGGAAACGATCGGGAAAATCTAAGAAGAAGAAGCGTAGTAGTTTAAATGTTGTAAAATACACTTTGAAAGCATTATAAGTAGTCGTAATATCGGGACAGGCCCACCACTCATTCCCATCAACGTGTCTCCTGTGTAGCCAGAATTAACAGCGGCGACCATAAAAAGACAATGAACAGTGAAGCTCATTGTTGTCCCGAGCTTTAAACTACAGATGCCTTGGAACTCACATCGAATTTAATCAGAAGAAATTTGTAGGAGTACGAAGTTTTGAAATTGACTTCCCCTCTTGGCAACGTGTGAGACAGCAATATGACAAATAAGGCATTTAAAAACCTCAAAGCGATCTCTAGTCAAGTGAAGCTCAACAGCCGTGTAGTTGTAATATATATAATGATAAGATTATACGTATATTTTTTTCATCCGCTTGCTCGTTATCAGTCAGATAATATGCATACAAAGCGTACCGTAAAACCTTTTTTACGGCCACGGGTGTATACAATTTTACATTTAATTACTTCATATAAGACAATAAAACGATTTTATTTCGTTGCCAATTTCACTCGATGCGAAATTAGATGCGTATATCCTATACTTTACTAGATTCTTAATATTTTGTAATCGTTTTTCTACTTCTTTTTCGTCAGGTCCTAATTTGTTAATTAACAGGCTGCACCACGAATAGGAGAGGTTACCTTTGAGTCTAAAGAAGATCCATAAGATAACACTTGTTTAAAATTAATTATTTGCTTTAATAAAATTTATATTTGTAATCTTAATTAATCATTAATTATGCGTTTGACTCCACCTAATCAATAGTTGGGTTTGTCTGAGCAATTCCTAATCTTATTGTTAAGGTTCCGTATGTAAAAAGGAATTCTCAGATCGCTTCAATCACACACATACTAATAATTAATATGTTAAAATTATATAAAGATAAGATAAAAGATAAAAAATATTTATTTGCATTTAGACTCTCACGGGTACTTAAGACACTTCTTGCATTTTCAATATTATATCTTATTATTTTTTTTTAAGTTTTTCTCTTTTTTAATCTACCAGCATTTCAAATGACCATTGGTGAAGAAGAAATGGCAAAAGAAACTTGCCAATATAGATCTTTTTTTCCAAATCATCTTATACATATTACAATAAATATAATGATATGAGTGTACATAGAACATAGAATTGTTTATTATTTTTTGGAAAATTATGGTTCTTCAAAATAAAAAAAGGTATGCCATTCTTAGTGCCATCTTATCCATGGAACACGCACATCAAAGATTTTAATGTAAATACATATAAAGTCTCTACGTACGTATAAATAGAGAAGTTCATGTAAATAATTGTGTCAACTTTCAATCACTTCAACTTTTATGGCTCTATCAGAAATAAAGTTCACTTTCACCTTCCACAAAAGGTATGCATTGTGCCGAAAGTAAACAGTCAGCCGGGCGTAGACTTATCCAATAGGCGAAGTTCCGTACATTGTAACATATAATCGCTAGCGAAACCTTTTAAAATGTATACGTATGTTATGAAAGTGCGAGATATGGTGCGATAGGTTTAATTATTCCAGAACAAATTCAATAATTATGCAAAACTCGTACGTGAGTACAATTTTTTTTCTATACGACGTCGAGAGGTATGCAACCCATCTGATGTAAATCGATTACCGTAGCCTATAAACAATTCCAACACATTAAGTATCACTTGTGCGATGCCACATCTGCTGCTAGCATAGCTACTCCTTATAAGCTAATTAGTAGCCTCATTCACTCGCAGGAATGTAACAACCCTCCAGGACTACAGTTAATAGATAGTAGGAGGCGGTGTTGTGTTTTATCAGGTGATATTTGTAGTAGTAAGTCGCAAAAACCGGCGAGTTTGCACAATAAAGTTCAGTGTCATAGAAGCTAGTAAGTTATGAACGGACGGATTAACGGGGCGCTCAATTATCAGGAACACCGAATTTGAATATTTCGAATATTTAAGCTTAAAGTAATTACTAATAAAGTAGTTTATTGATTAATTACGTGAGTTTAAATGCCTCGTTAACATTTCGGTATTATCTTGTACTAAGATATTTTGATTAAGGGGATATTTTGATTAAAACAAGTTTTGACTAGTTAAACCATATTAAAATTATGTGATAAATTTACTTGCTGGAAAATTATTTAGGTACTTATGTTAATGAATACATCGTTTCTTCAATATATGTCAAGCAGTTACCGTAGCCCATTAACGCTTGTACTCGTAATATATTAAGTATCGCTCGCGCAATGCTCCTCTGCTGCTACACAGCAACTCCTTAGGAGCTTACTGGTGACCTCACTCACACGCAGGAACACAACAACCCTCTAAGGAGTTGTTATTTGGCTGCGGTTTTCTGTGTAGTAGAGGTACGGGCTGATTTGATGCGCCCATCTCTCTTAAAAATATGTAAACAGACATGCACATGCATACAAATATTTGTCCTGTGTTGGAATCGAACCCACGAGCGCTGGTGTCAGCTCAGCTTGTCGTCGTTCTCTACGCTTGAATGAGAATAGAAAATAAAATTAGTAATCAAAATATCTCCACGAGTGTTTCAAGTTTCGTGTAATGGATACCCGACTTCGACCTAGAAATTATCTATTCTTAGAAACCCCTGCCCATAATTCCCAATGTTTTTTGAAATCCTTTACGGTTCAAGCCGTACGTCTCTGGAACGCACTCCCAACCAGTGTGAAGTTATCCCAATCTTATAACGCCTTTAAATCACAAAGTGAAGAAGACTCTATGCTCTATTTCTGATATTTGAATTAGCATTTACTTTTTATACTACGTCGGGAGGCATACAAGTATATGGCCCACCTGATGTAAAGCGGGTACCGTAGCCTATTAACCCTTGTAATATATTAAGTACCACTCGCGCGATGCCTCCTCTGCTGCTTACACAGCAACTCCTTTGGGAGCATACTGGTGACCTCACTCACACGCAGGAACACAACAACCCTCTAGGGAGTTGATATTTGGTTGCGGTTTTCCGTGAGGTGGAAGTACTTGCCCAGACGGGCTGCGCCCTACCGCTCTTGTCTTTTTAACGCGTATATGTACTGTGTGTTTAGGTATTATATTTGAGCGTGAAGTGTGTAAATTGCACCAAACCTATTAGATGAATTCCTTTTCAAGCATTTTATGGTTGACTAAAAGAGATCCCTATTGGGATAACTCCGCCATTTTTTTATATTATTATTGTTATGTATTTTGGATGTTAAATTATACAATAAAGTTTTATAAACAAACAAACACACCTAGCGAAAACTGTGGCGGATAGACCGCATTCACAGATAATGCGGCACTTAGCGCGGGGGACCATGTCTGTAGCCTTGCGTGGTCAGATATGAATATAGAATAGCATCTACCAACTTTAGTGCTAAGCTCTTATTGCAAGTATGTACTAACAAACTTGGATCACTGTTGTCTGAAAATAAACACAATTTGAATTTGAAGTCTGATAAAGAGAAACTTTCTAAGTACTTAGACTTAGCTCACGAGGTAACCGCCATGTGGCATGTGGAATCAACGTTAATTGTTTCAATAGTCGTGACAGCAAATAAAGCAGTGATAGCTTAGTGGATAAGAACCGACCTTGTGACCAACTGGTCCCCAGTTCGAATGCTGGCATGTACACTAAATTCGTATTTTCGGATTTATGTACATATTTGTCATGATCACTTGTTCGGCGGTGAAGGAAATAATAGTAAGGAAACACACACGTCCAGAAAATTGTATTTTGAATGACGTATGACCTTACGTAAGAATGATCTGGTTTCTGTACAAATCAGTGTCTACGCCAAATCCTTAGGCTTAGGTAGCGGACCCCGTCAATCCTAATGTATTAGGAAAACGGTATAACGATAGGAAGAAGGAGTCAGCAAATGGTCTTATAGCGAAGAGTTTCGATCGACATCTTGAGAGAGTTTCGCTCGGCAGTTAGGTCAAAAACGTAAAGGCGATTCTTTTGGACACGGCCCGTTTTGTGAGACGGTTCCTCACTCTGGAGGCTTGACCACCGGTAGCGTGGGTCTTTTTTATATTTTTAAACGATTTATTTTATGAAATCGATATATTTAGAAATGAAATGAAAATTTATAATTATAACTTATTTTTTATATGATAATTAATCGTAATGATTTCGTTCTTTTCCCTATCATTTTAATGTGAATGTAGTTATTAAAATATATATATTTGTATACCATTTATTGGACAAACATGTCGCACCTCCTCAATGCAAAACAACTACATATTACATATTGTTACAAATGAAAATCTTGAATATTAAAAGGAATGTTACAGGAAAATACTATTATACGTATATGTCATAACAAAAACATATTTATTAACTAGTACTAAACAGAGTCCAGAAGTATAGGGTTTGAAATTGGTAATATAACCTTGTACTACATAACTCCGATTTTCAGATTTTCAGATCAGGTCACAAGGTACGAACTACCCAAGCCTGGCTCGAATCCAACGTTCCGGACTTTATAAGACCTGAAGACTGACCTTCATCTAGCCAAGATCTGAACCCCCTAGACTACAAATTATGTTCAGTTTTAGAGGACATGGCCTGCTCGAAACGAGACGCCGACATTGTGTCTCAAGAAATCTCTGAAGCAAGCAGTGGCTAAATTTCCCATGAAAACAGTGCGTAAATCCATAGATTCGTGGCCAGACAGAATAAAGGTATAAAGGTGGCCATTTTGAATAGTTTTTTTTTTTGCCGAGACTTCCATAAATATGTACATATTATAAGTTTTATTGAGATACTTCGTAAAAAATGAATGCATATTCATTTGTAACAGAACTTATGACCGGATTAGGTATAAAAACATACTAGTGCATGCATACAATATATTTAGAGCGTGAAAATTATCGGCATACTGTTAAAATTAATTCGTATAAAGAAACAGATAGTTTTCATATTAATAATATTAGTTTAATACAATATTCTGAGTTGTGTTGAATCGGCCATAAGTTCGGTCGGTGAACTTACGCAAAACAATTTGCATTTTGCGCCTCGCATATTATCTATACATCTTTATTCTACACGAGAGCTCGATGGCGTCGTTGCGCGTGTCATTCTAACTGAACACGCAGGTTAAGCAACGTCTACCGCAGCCTGTATATGGATGGGTTTACCTGTCTCGAGTTTCTCCGTGCTTCCGGAGGGCACGTTAAGTCGTCGGTCCCGGCTGTTGTCGATAGATGACAATCGTTAAGCTAAGTCAGTGGCCCTCGGGCGGCTTGAAAACACTGGCCTCCGCCAATCCGCATTTAAGCAGCGTGGTGGAGTATGCTCTAAACCCCTTCAGTTGAAGGGCGACCCGTATCCCTGCAGTGGGATGAATAAGGGTTGATGTGATCTGTGTGATGTGATAGGTGTACATTAGTTTACGTTTGGTTAGCCCTGATTGAAGGTGAATTTAATTAAAAAAAAATCTCAAATAGGTTCGGCAATTATGTACATTCATATTTAATATAATGATTTCACACGTAGTTTAATTGTTATAAAAAATTAACTGTTTTTTTATATTATGTCTGGAATTATACAAGCATACGGCCCACCTGATGTAAAGCGGGTACTGTAGCCTTTTAACGCTTGCGATATATCACTCGCGCGATGTCTCCTCTGCTGCTTACACAGCAACTCCTTGGGAGCTCACTGGTGATCTCACTCACACGCAGGAACACATCTACCCTCTAGGTGGTTGTTATTTGGCTGCGGTTTTCTGTGAGGTGGAGGGTACTTCCCCAGACGGGCTGCTTTGATGCGCCCTACCTCTCTTAAAACATCCAGACCAAGACAAACAGCCATGTTCATGGACACATATGTTTGCCTTGTGTGGGAGTCGAACCCACGGCTGTTGGTGTTAAAGTCGCGTCATTCACGACTGAGCCACCGAGCTTCTACTATTCTCAACATCTAGAAATTCAACAAGGAATCTAGGCATCTAGGAGAATGCAAGAATTAACAAAAACTTTATATAAATATATATATATACCCTGTAAGTATTAAAGTGAAGTTAAAGTTAGGCAACGATTAGGTATAACTCCTACATTTTATGTCAATTATATTGGTATGCTTAGGTAGTAAAACAGCGTAAAACACTTGGTGGTAATTTACTAATTTTGATCTATTCACATACAATTGTAAGTGCAGATATAGATACTCAAATATGGAGCAGTGGTAGTCCAGTGGATGTAGAACCGGCCTATTGTGCAAGAGGTCCTCGATTCCAATCCTGGCATGTACCACTAAATTTGTATTTTCGGATTTACGTACATATATGTAAAAGTCACTTGTTTACAATCGCACAGGTCGCCGGCGGCTGGGAGTTCATCCGCACACATTGGAACCGCAATGGTCGCGCACTGTGCGCTTCACGAGAAGTTTTCTATCGAGAACTATTATGTTGTGGAATGAGCTCCCTGCCGAGGTTTTCCCAAGGGACTACAGTATGGGGTTCTTCAAGAAAGGCGTGAAGAGGTTCATACAGGGTCGGCAACGCAAGAGTGTCACCCCTGATGTTGCAAATGCCCGTAGGCTACGGTAACTGCTTACCATCAGGCAGGCCGTACGCTTGTTTGCCACCTTTGGTATAAAAAAAAAAAACTTGTCCGGCGGTGATGGAAAACATCGTAAGGAAACCCGCATGCCCAAGAAATTATATTTCAAAAGACGTGTAACCTAACCCACGAAAGGTCTGGTTTCCCTCTGGGTTGTGTTAGTCTGATGGCAGTCGTTCCATGTCAAAATCAGTATCTTCGTCATATTTTTAGGCTTAGGATTAATAAATCTTTAAGCTTGAGGATAAGGAAACAAGGTAACACTAGGAAGAAGCACATGTAGGTACTCAAATAGCTGGATCCGACGCATTCATTTATAGTTCACATATATTTTTTTATAAGAGTATGGAGGTCTCAATTTTTATTTTAGTAATCATTGTATTTTTCCTATTTAAGATGTTGCAACGTAACCTAAGTTAAAATTCTTTACAGTACCTACTTACAGAAGTCATGAATAATATTTGCCTAAGGATATCTGCAGAACAACGAGTGTATTTACCTTAGTACTTGAACCTTGGCTTATGAGTGTAACCAGCAAGTCAGGTATGTTTTAAGAGTTAAAGTAAATATACCGTACTTATGAAGGATCCTACGAACAATGAATGAGGTAAACGTCCCTATTTTAATTTCATAACCATGTTGCGGGAATGTAACTACTCGTACTACGGTTCTATGGCGAAAGGGTGGGATAAGCGAAAATAGTTCTTCAGAGCACTCACCATGGAAAAGAGGGTAAAATACGGTTAGCGAGCCAATGCCCCTACAAAGTTGAAGAGGTTCTAGGTTTGTGGTGACCTCTTTGTCGTCGATTATGTGGATAGCCCGTCGCTGCAACCTATCGAGAGCCTCGAGAAGATATTGTGCGGAACCGTCTCAGAGATGTGAGCAATACTCCACACAGGCCCGAACTTGAGTCTTATAAAGCAGGCAAAGCTGGTCCGGCGTGAAGAATCGGCGCACCCTGTTCAGGTCTTCGAGTTTTACTGAAGCTGTTGAGATGAGGCTCTCGATGTAGTTTCGTTGGTTAAGATCGCAACGAATATCCATGCCTAGCAAATAAAAAAATAATCCCTGAAGACTGGGAGTGGGAAGGAATGGGGAATTTTTTATTGTAAACGCGCACACCTGAGATTTCTTGGCATTAAAATCAAAGGCTTGAGAATTATCTCACAACGGTATTTCGAAAGACATGTGATCATACCTAAGAAAGGCCTGCTTTTCCCTCTTATTGTCGAGGTCTGTCAGCAGTCGCTCCATATAAAAATCATTATTTTCTGTCAAATACTTAGGCTCAGGTAACGGACTCCGCCAATCTAAGTTGATTAAGAAACGAGAAAACGCTAAAAAGAAGAAGTGAGTATAACGCTACTGCGCATCAAGGCTGTTGCTTTATACGTACACACAGAACATTAATACTGCATACCATATATAACAAAACTTAACCGATTTATTAAGTATTTTCGGGAGCATTCGAAAATCATCATATTTATATTTTTCAAAATGATTCCTCACACAGTTTTATAGTTAGAAACAATTAACTTGTCAAAGCACCTTTTTTGAGGATGACTAAGTATCCTTGATGTCAAGAGATGTATAAATGATGATAAGGCTTGTAGCTGGCACCTTATATATTACGACCGTGGTGACACAGTGGTTAGTAACGCTACTTTGACACCAACGACTGTGGGTTTTTCATTCTCATTCTCATGCAGGACACAGATTTGTGCGCATGACCTTGTCTCTGTGTCTTAGTCCGGGTGTTTTTAAGAGAGGTACGGTGCATCAAAGTAGCCCATATGGGAAGGTACCTCCACCTCACAGAAAACCGCAGCCAAATAACAACTCTCCAGAGGGCTGTTCTTCGTTGAGTGAGTGAGGTCACCAGTAAGCTCCTAAAGAGTAGCTGTGTTAACAGAAGAGGTAGCATCGCGCGAGTGATACTTAATATATTGCATGCATTCATAGGATACGGTAACCGCTTTACACCAGGTGGGCCATACCCTCGTATGCCTCCCGACGATGTATAAAAAAACATATCACCTATTTTTTTATTTTTGTGAATGTCTATGTATTCTCGACGTCGATAGATATAAATAAAAGAAAATTCAAGAGTTAACGAAGAAAAAAGTATATAGTTAGCACCTTATTATAGTGCTCGATAGCCCAGTGGTTAGTTTAACACTACGTTGACGCCAACGCTAGTAAGCCCCTAAGTAGTTGCTGTCGTAGCAACAGGCGTGGCAACGCGCGTACGTCTTATACTTCCTGTATTCCGAGCATTACATATAACGTATATAGGCTATGGTAATCACATCACATCAGGTGGGCCGTATCTCTGCATGCCTCGCGGCTTCATATAAAAAAAAATGTTACCAGCCATGCAATTCTCTAAGCGACTCGTAATGGCTGTGTGCGTCGCTGTCATCACAGATGTCACAGCTTTGACATCGTCTACTGCGATCACGGCTAAATTATTTGGTATTTTATAAGGCTGTAAGCGTACGCGAGGCTGTTTCCCTTGTAGTATTCCAATTCCAAACGCAGTCTTGCGGCACTTATGTCGCACAACCATGAAAAACAACACCAAAGAATTGCAATTTTGGGTTCAAGGCTGTAACAGATGTTTCCGAGGATGTAAGAATGTTTGCTCTTACAGAATTGCATGGCAGTAAGCTCCTTAAGAAATGTTGTATTGGCTGCTACAATTGCAAATGTTCAGTGGATGCGATAGCCACTTTACATTAGATGGGTCGCATGCTTGTTTGTCTCCCGACATTGTATAAAAATATCTATGTATGTAGAGCAGTTATAGCCCAGTGGATAAAGAATGTATTTATTGACCAAATGGTCCCCGGTTCGAATCTTAGCATGTACTTATAAATTCGTGTTTTCAGAGTAAATGTACATATTTGTAATTATCACTTGCTCGGCGGTGAAGGTGAGGAAAACCGCACGTTCGAGTAGTTATATTTCGAAAGATGTTATCTTACCTAACAAAGGTCTGACGGCAGTAGCTCCATGTAACAATTTGTATCTTCGCCTAATCCTTAGGCTTAAGTAGCGGGCGCCGGCAATACTTCTAGCTTCTTTAACATTCATTGCTCTTTTCATGCACACTCGCCGATTTCTAGGGCTCCTGACATCACCTTCTGATGGAACAGTACCAATTTGATCATGGTAGGTAAGTCTTGGCCTTCCTTGGCTACTATATCCTTCTACTTTTGCATTGTATACCTGCTTCGTCATTCTTTCATCCTGCATTCTATCTACATGTCCGAACCAACGGAGCATGTCTCTTCTTATTTTAACACCGACGCTTTATTTCATACCAACTCTACTTCTAACCTCATCATTGCGAATACGGTCTACAAGCGTTGCGCCACAAATTTTGCCTAACGCTCGCATTTCGACCGCGTTTATTCTACTTTCATGCCCTCTCTGTCATACCCAGTTCTCGCTTCCATAAGTAAGCATTGGGACCAGCACTGCATTGTGTATAGCCAGCTGCGCCTTCTGGCTCAAGTTTTTACTGCCAAGAAGTTTTCCCAACGCTCCATTCACACTATTCCCAGCACTCACTAAGCCTTCCTTTATACATTCGTCTTTCATTATTGTGACTAGTGTTTGTAGTTCAGATGGTGTTTCTGCTAGAACGGCATCGTAATAATCGATAATATAATATAATATAATATAATATAATATAATATAATATAATATAATATAATATAATATAATATAATATAATATAATATAATATAATATAATATAATATAATATAATATAATATAATATAATATAATATAATATAATATAATATAATATAATATAATATAATATAATATAATATAATATAATATAATATAATATAATATAATATAATGATATTCTCTTTAATCCTACTTCTCCCAGCTACTTGAACGAACGTTTTGTTTATCTCAGTGAGGTACGGGATCGTTGTGATTGCAGTACACGCAGTATTCTTTCCCTTCGTAATAATAACGCCATCTCACTCTTCACAATAGTACTCTAAGTCCTTCTCGGTACGAGCTGTGCAACTCTGGAATGCCTTGCCAATTTCTATACGCAGTGCACAACCGTAGCCTCCGTTAGAAATATGGTGAAATCTCACTATCTCTCCATGAATGTAACTATAGTACTATATATATATATATATATATATATATGTGTCATTCTGTCATGATTTTTCTACTTTACTTTTTTTTCTCTTTTTTTTGTATTTGTTAGAATGTGTAATTCATTGTACATAAGCATATAATATATAAAGTGAAAATTGTACTTGCTTAAATGCGCCACCTAGGCACCTTTTTACATATGTATGTTTTTTTCGTGTCGTATGGTTGTCTGGAAGAGATTGCTTTAGCAATAAGACCGCCTATTGTAAATTTGTTTTCTTGTTCTGCGCGTGTTCTGTACGTATTTGTTATTGGTGCAATAAAGAGTAAGATTCTGTTCTGTAATATTCGTAAATTTCGTAATTCCTATGTCTACCACTAAACTGAAAATTGCACAAACAAACAAGAAAAACGAAAACAAAAACAGCTGTCGAATTTAAAGAGCAATAAAACAAAACAGCTTCCCCCGGCGCGAGCTCGTAATACATTTTACTTACCCAGCTCTTTGATGGGATTAAGAGTTTACCTTTATAAAGTGTGTTTGGTAAACCAATGATTTGGGGCCGACTTTTATGTCGGTTTTACTGTTTGCCTGGTGGCACTATTTTACAAATAGTGCACTGTACAAGGTCATGGCGCACCTTTATTTCAAAGTTACTTTGGCGCTTTACGGAAAATTCATAATTGAAATTGAACATGCTTGTTTATCTTGGCCTGGGTAGTTTCGAGAGAGGTACGGCGCATCAAAGCCTAGGAGATTATTTATAGAAATCCAAAGCCCTTGAACAAAGAACAACTCCTTGGTGGGATGTTGTGTTCCTGCGAGTGAGTGGGATTACCAGTAAGCTTCTAAATAGTTTATATAGGGGAGGAGACAGCGCGCGAACGATACTTCCTGTATTGTAAGCATTCATAGGTCAAGGTAACCACGTTACATCAAGTGGGTCGTAAGCTTGTATACCACCCAACGTTTGTTGTATAAAAAATTTCACCTGTGAACTCACCTTACTCAAAACATATTATTCACGAAGCGTTAATATTAAAATAAAAAATAAAAAAAAGAAATATAATATATAAATATAATATAATAATATAATATAATATTGAAATTAAAAAATAATAATAATAAGAGTTCGTAAGAAATTAAAGGTTATGTGCAAGAAATGTTAATTTAGGCTTTACTAAAACAAAATAGGTCACGAGAAATATGAATTCTGAAGTTCAGAATCATGGTTACAACACAGAGATGGAAACGAGGTAACTAGTTAGTAGACTAGTAATTTTTTTAGATATGACGTCTAACATTAAAGAATGGTCATCCAGCCACAAGGGCGGAAAGTTACGTGTTGAATGCTCATGCACACCTTTCCGACCGCATTATTACACACTTTTACTAACAAGCACAACATGGCGACACCTTTAGCCGAGAAAGTCTATAAAGGCTTCATCGGAATCGCTCGCGTTATGGGATACGATGCGAGACACGAGCACTACATAGGCATATGCCTAGAAAAACGACAGTTTGTCTTGAGGAGGACTTTCGCCCCAAGGAGGTCAAGTATTTCAAATTTTGTTTGGAAGATTCATGAGGTCGTACGCGATCTGCGTATTTGGTTTCGATAGACAATGTCGCGGTGGGTCATATGCCGCTTTTCCGTAAATAGTTTGATATGGGTGGGAATCTCCTGCTATTATAACAGTCCCCGGGGCGTCACATCAAATCTATACACTTATTTTTTACACTATTAAAATAAAACAGACATTAAAGTCATGAAATATGTACGCTTGTAGACCGTATTCGCAATGATGAGGTTAAGAGAGTGTTAAAATAAGAAGAGGCATGCTCCGTTGGTTCGGACATGTAAAAAAGAATGAAACAAGCCGAGCGTGCATGGAAAGAGCAATGAATGTTAAAGAAGCGAGTGAGGTATATAAGGATCGAATCACGTGGCGCTCGGTTCTCTACCCCCCGTACGGGATTTGGCCTGAAGTGTAGACAGATAAAAATATAGTATGAAACAAAATTTCCCGATAGGTTTGTGAGTTCAATATTCATCATATCTATTATAAGCCTTTTTACAATGACTATTATTGAAGTTCTTTTTGGGCATATAGTAGAAAATGAAAAAATGTTTTAGGCAATATACACAATAATAGGCAATATATATAATTTGCATCAAAAGACCAACCAGTCTTAGCAAGTCGAGGTACCGGCATAAACTATACAACGAAATCAACAATACAAACAAAATTTGGAGATACGATAATTATAGTATTCATGTTAACACGAGATTGTGATTTTCTGATACACAACAAATAGAAGTGACAATGTGGACGGGTTACATGTATCCCTATCGGTAACATATTTTCGGGTAATAATATGTGTTATAAATAATAATATATTCAAATCACTAATGTACAATGTCTGGGGCTAAACGTGCGAGGCTTGACACATAATAGCATTAAATAGCCATTTTGAGAACTGAAGGAACGTCAGTGAAATAACAAAACGGTTGCGTGGGAGATGTATTTGTTTTTTATACATTTAATTTGTGAGCACAAAGATAATACAAAGATAGTAGGATAACTGCAAAGAAAAGCTCGAAATCGTCGCATTCTTACAGATCCTCGCTACAACATGATTTATAGCGTAGTTCACCGTTGAATTTGTCACGACTGGAAAAGTTTTACTTTCTCTGCAGTACGCCTATTACTGTTAACAATTTTGAAGAGAGATGTGGTAAACCTAGCGCTTTACTGTAACGATTGGGCATTATGTGAAAAAAAGCCTCGTTGTTGACATATTGCTAATATATTTTATTGTGAGTTAAGTAACTAAATCAACGGCAATAAAGAAACATTTTTTTAAACTCTCGTTAAAGGTAGACACGACTTCGAAACTCTTCAATCAAGTCAAGATTAAATAATCTCAACTACTTAGAATATTGCTAGCTGAAAAAACAGATAGTGGACGTTAGGTTATACGGTACGGTACGGTAACTATTTTTGTTTATATTCTTAACCAACCATGCGTGTATCCAAGTTATATAAAAAAGCAAAGCAGTGGTTTAGTTTTATTATCGTTACTGTGCTACTAATTGCAGATTTGTATCCCATCACAAGCGCCATAAATACTATTATTAAAAATGTTGTCTCAATATTTATCAAGCATTCTCAAATATTGTGCAGATTCTAAGATGTTTAGCTCTCTAAAGCTTTTCATTGTGTCGACTACAAAACACTGTTAAATAAACTAAATCACTATAGACTCAGAGCAGCAACTTATAAATTGGTGGTACCCTACTTAAATATTAGATTGTGGAGGTGCTCGGGGATCAACTTTGGGTTCATTCTTGTTTCTAATACCTACATATAAATAATTATTCATATATGATGCAGGAATATACAGAAATAGTGTTATTTAAATAGTTGGCAGAGCTGCGATGGCCAGCGGAGCCACATTACCCTCAAAATTGCCGTTTGGGGTAGACTGATGTCATCCAGCTAGCGTTTAGACGGTAATAGTGAGAAACTCCAAAATCGACACACTAATAGCTAACATATTGTAGTTTAGTATCCTTTAATTTGAAATTTAAATATTCGTTGGTGAGGAAGAACGGTCCAAAATCGTTCCAATTAGAAAAAAAAAACATATGGGAAAACGTATGGCCGGCCACTCTGCAGTGCAGACTCTGCACTGCACTCCCATCAACAGAAAAAGTAACAGCACTCGTCGCTAGATGTCGTACAGGGTTCCATATATTTTTAAAAAATTAAAAAATTAGAAATAAAATATTTTTTAAATTTAAAAAATATCAGCTCTGCCTACACAGCTTGCTGTTATTTACTAGTTAATAGATTCAGGCGTTATTTTGCGAAAGTCAAATTTACATGCAATTTGACCTAACCCGCTTTGTGCGCCTCTGCCACCAATCATTTCATGCGGCCTAGCGCCGGCCGACATCCATCCACTACCGTTAGTAGATGCAACATGCCGTCGCTGCCATGGTTGCCGCGTTAATCTCTGCCTCGGCCTAGTAGCGCGCTATTAGCATGTTCAGAGCAGTCATGGCAGCAACGGTGGTGGGCATCTACTGACGGTGGTGGGTGGGTGCCGGCCGGCGTTGGGCCGCATGAACTGATTGGTGGCGGAGGCGCACAAAGCAGTTTAGATCAAATACAAAAAATACAAAATACAAAACGTAACTACTTCAACCTTAGTCTTTAACAGCTACATTCACAGCTTTGCATCCTACGGTATAGTGTAAAAGTAACAGCTGCTGACATACGACTGTTTTCTCTTGTCCCACCCTCTCCCTTCCGTCATGGAACCGCACGTGCAGGCTTGCGATGTTATTGTTCCACTGTTGAGAACATTTCTTCGCGTACTAAATAGTTCGGGAATTCCTATTTCTGTTGTACCATTAAAAAGTGGAACGACTTGCCTGCACACATGTGTTTCCTCCTTCCTACAATATGGGACCCTTTGAACGAAGGGGGAAGAAGCACCAGTCACTGACAGGACACTGTAGTCTTTTGTGAGTTGCCACTACAATTTGGGCTCCTTTTTCGCTTACCATCAGGTGAAGCGGAGCCACTATGCTGAACAATATGAAAAAAATGGAATCAATTTTAACTTCAGGAAAGATAATATTCGCTCTATTTATAATATGTCTTCAGAGCACATATGGGGACTTTTCATATAGATAAATATCCTTTTACTATTCAGTAAAAAGTAAATAATTATTCTCTGACAAATCACACAGCGTCATCTAGTCCCAAACGTAAACGTTATTGGGAACAGTGGAGAAAAAAATAATGTCAATATTTCAGATAAATTAACAGAAAAAAGCTGACAAGAATATTCAAAAAAACGCCTGGTGTGCAATACCCGACAGACACTTGACATGCTTTTTATTCTTGAAGTTGCTAGTATTTCTGAATATTCGGGACAATACTGTTTATTGAATTCCAAGTATTTTTGTAAACATGCTTAGCGACTTAGAAGAGAAAGGAGGCAATTATTTTACAAAATGGGGGTATATATGAGGCTTAGTAAACTTATATAGCAGTATGACAATAAGTGCAATTAGGCCTGTTTTAATGCATCTATAGATGCTCATATCAAAGGGTTAGGGTTGTCACTCTTCAAAAATGTGTACAGTGTGCGGGATGTTACATAGAATCAAAATAAAGTGACATTAATACTCTATAGTATCGTATATGTGTGAGTACGATAATTTCAGAGGTTTCTTTGAAGTTAACCTACTGCTTTTTTGCTACAATAGAATATTAGATAAAGTTTTCACTGTTTTGTGACATATTCATTCATTCATGTGGCCGCATACATTGGCATTTATCACTTATTAAATAAACATCTGCATGCATATTATATTCATGTAAGTGACGTGTAGGTAAGAAAACGAAATCGTAATAATCATAACTTGGCATACATAAAATAGAGGCGTGTCATGTCAACAATAAAGATAGTTTGACATTTTAACGTCTTAAATGTCTTTAAATTACATACTTTGGGGACTAGCATTTATGACTAATTCATGGTGGCTTATAATAGCCACTATCAATTGGACATAAATGATTTTTTGTACTACGTCTGACTGACCCTGTTGTATTGAAGAGTTACTAGCTTCTGCCTGCGGCTTCGCTCATATAGGAATCATGTTCTGGCGGTAATAGGTAAGATACAGATAGAGTATTGGAGTGTAAGTAGCTAACCATCATCTTTAGAGTCGAAATCAGTCTCACATGTACGTGGTGTACTAATCAACAAAGGAGGCTCTGGTGAAAGAAAGGTAGGGCGCATAAAGGCAACCTAACGGAGTAGTATTTCCGTCTACTGACAACTACCAACAAATAAGGAGTTTGATGACATCGCTACGCTTGTCACTATAATCGAAAACGTTGGTTAATCAATATCAATCATAGCCTGTCTATGGATGAATTCATCTATCTAAAGCTTATCCAAGCTTCACGATTAGTCAGTCCCGCCATCAGTTCCGCCTGTATTCAATATATAACAGTCGTTAAGCTTAGTAGAAAGACGAGCTCGGTGGCGCAGTGGTGGAACGCGCTGTTACGCTACTTTGGCACCCACGATTCCCACACAGTACAAATATTTGTGTGCATGAACATGTGTGTTTGTATTGATCTGGGTATTTTCTATGTAGGTCTAATAAGTATGTATTTACAACAAAAAAATGTATTTACGTATGTTTATCAGTTGTCTAGCACCCATAACACAAGCTTCGCTTACTTTGGGGCTGGGTGGCGCTGTGTAATTTGTCTGGCAATATTAATATTAGTAAGTGCCCTTCGGTCGGCTTCAAAACGGAGTGGTGGAGTATGTTATAATTCCATCCATTTCCCTATAGTGGGAGGAGTAAAGAGTTGGTTTGAAGTGGTCGTGAGTGAGTCGTTTTGGCCATTTCAAGAGTATAGTTGTGTGAATGGTTTTGTGTATGAATGTATGCCCGTGGGTGGGTGCGTAAACATGTTTGCGCTCATTTTGCTTCTTCATAACTGCTAAAGCGATTTAAGCTTTGTTATTTGGGTGTATGATTTATTAGTTATTTATGACACGACTTGCCGGAAATTCTCTAAATATTTTTGATAACAACTACAAGCCAGAGATGAGAGTTCTGCTGCGTTTCTTGGATTTCCATTCCGAACGACGACGACATGCCGGAGACGAAGGGCTAGATCGACTCTCGGGAGCATTTGGGTATCCGTAGTGTCTAGTGAGTGGGTAAGTGAGGTGAGATTATAAAGCAAACCGTATTTGTTTACCATCTAACTGAGTACAAAAATAAACCGGTGAAGTTTGAATCGCATCGAGGCGTTTGTTAGCTCCTTAAAATCGCAGACTGAACTGTACTTAGGTAGTAAACAATATTGACGACGTTTCAAAATAAGTCTAAGGTGCATACTTATACCAAACCTGACTCAAAACCCTACCTGACCTAAAATTTAACTGTACTCGTAACAATAACTTCTTACTGGCTGACACTATTGTGTCTTAGTCGCAGAACGTCAAGTTGCAAAATGTCCACAGTGTGCAAAAGTTCCTTCAAAACAATGTTTTTTTTTGCATTGTGAGAAAGAAACATTATGATATTGGCAGAAGTTTGCAACCTGTAGATATTTTGCGAAGTGGACATTCTGAGCTAAAAGTCTAACATGTACTTGCTGTTATTTGTACAATTGTCCTCTCGTGTGCGCGATCAACCTTACCTTGCGAGAGATATGGTATAGTAAATTGGCTGTGAACCGGTTTACGATTGTAGTCCCGTTTGTTTGCCCTTGAATCACAATGTATTATCCTACATCATTTTATAGATCCGCATCAGTATAAATCGACCAATATAATATTGTTTTCTTTGTTTTAATAACTTCGATGTACAAATAATAATTAATAATAATGTATTACTTATAAAAAAACACACTAGTAAAAAACGAGATTTTTCTATTAACCTACATTTGAGTTTTAGAGTGAAAATAGATAATTATTGAGGTATAGAGAATATCATGCAATAGTTAAGAGCAATACTGGCTAGGGAATAAAGAAATAGTCTTTTAACCGACTGGTTCTTTGTTTTAATTACGGTATGGGTTTGTGCCACTTAATTCTAGTTTTCGGTTGAATGTACATATTTCCAATTATCACTTGCTTGGCGGAGAATAAATATATCGTTAGAAAACCTGTACATGCAAGGAAATAATACTTTAAAGGGCATGTAACGCAACCTAAGAAAGGTTATCTTTTTGGGAAGTTTTCACTTACTGCCTGATTGATGGTAAACTGTCATCGAGTTTTACGGACATTTGCAACACCAGACGTCACTCATTTGTTGCCGACACTGTAAAAATCTGTTTTTTTTTTTGATGAAATTACCATTAGGGAAATCTCGGCTGCGAGTTAGTGAACAGAACGCGCAGCTCTTATTGGCTAGTTCGCAGATCAACATCGGGGCACTCATCTGCTTATTGGTTAAAATATTCTCCTATTATTATCATGATATTTAAGTGTTACAAGAACGTTTTTGTAAGCGCTAGGTGTCTTCATACACAATCAAAGTAGTTTATTGATTTGTGATTTGATCTATCGTCCTTTTTGGCACATTGGCGATCTTCCATGAAAAGAGCCCAGTGGAGTATGATGAAAAGTCGTACAAAACACTGCTCAGGAGCACACAGCTTTAGCACCATTGCTGGTGTGCCGTCTGGCCTACTAGACTGTCGATGAAATTCAAGAGAGAGAGTAATGCCTGCTGGACATCTCGCTTGGTAATTGAGATTTCTGGCATTGAAGTTACGCACCACAGGATTGTAGGTGGCATACGAAACCGAATATTGCTCTAGCAATCACCTACTTTTTTTTTCAGGTGGTATACAAGCATACACCCCACCTGATGTAAAGCAGTTACCGTAGCCTATAAACTCTTGCAATACATTAAGTATCACTCGCGTAATGCCACCTCTGCTGTTAACACAGCAACTCCTTAGGAGCTTACTGGTGACCTCACACGCAGGAACGCAACAACCCTCTAGGGAGTTGTTATTTGGCTGCAGTTTTCTGTGAGGTGGAGGTACCTCCCCAGACGGACTGCTTTGATGCGCCCTACCTTTCTTAAAAATACCCAGATCAAAACAAATAGACATATTCATGCACACAAATGTTTGACTTGTGTGCATTAACACTTCGAAACCCGGGTGGTCGTATACGACCGCGAAATGTATGGGAAAACGTATATAACGGGTTCTGACTACTCAATCCAAGCCACGAGCGTTGGTGTCAAAGTTACCCTACTTTGACACCAACGCTCGTGGCTTACAGACAGACTTGACAGAGCATTTTACCACTGCGCCACCGAGCTCGTCAGACTCCAGACCTCTTACTAGATCTCGAAGCGTTATTCAATTTGCGTTACAAAATAGACACATTATGACCTGGATTAGCATGCGCTATCGTTCTACCCTTGTAAGCAACATGCTTGAGACGATTGGCTTCTCTACAATGCCGAATAAACGGCTGCTTTTTAGCTCTTGCACTAAACAATAGGGAATGTAGCATTCCATGTCATTCGCTATCGCTGCAGCTATCGCGGTTGTACAGAATTCAATGTCGTCTGATTGAAGAAATGTTGCCTCCACAGATACGATGCGTAGATGTTACACAATCGATCTCAATCTGCTCAGCTATAGTGCTATTCGCTATGTCACCTGGCAAGCCGAGGTGGGTCACATCTGGTGTAGGGTATGTAGTCAACAGGTCAACGTGCAGCAGCATGCTTCGGGAAAATTTTACGCGGGTCTGTGACATCTTGGAGAATTAGGTTGCCAGCCCTGAGAATATCTTCTAAAAAGATCTAAATTTAAAAAGCGCTAGTAAAAAATCCTACACAAATTCTATTTAAAAGCTGCAGGTACATGCTTTCGATTGTCATTTAAGTACAATCCTTTTTCATACAGCTAAGGTGAAACCAATCATACGGTCTGCTCGAAGGTATGCAGTTACAACAGCCGAGGCGTGACCTGTGCTTTACTGATCCTATAAAAACCTCTTCAAACGTTTTTGAAGAATCTTATGCCGTAGTTTCTCGAGATAACCATTTTATACCCTATTATTTCTTGAAAGAAACTTTACTGGATCGAAGAATAAATATGTTTACATGTATCAAAATGTATTATCGTTTGGTTATTAGTTTATTAGTAACCACAAGATAAGCTTCGCTTACATAAGTGTCCAGTAGGCGTTGTATAGTTTGTCCAAAAGCATTTATTATTTTTACAATCGATATAACACACAAAGGGAAGCAAAGTCCCTCCTTAGACTTAGGGCTCAATACCGTGTATAAGGACTGTAATTCTCGCAGCACATCTCTGAACTGAATCACAAGATGTTAGGTTAGTATATAGTATTCGGGTGCTGCTTCCAATTGAAATCACCTGTAATATAATACTCATGCAGCTAACACCTTATTATATTACAACATTTTAATCCAACCTTATCGACAGCCAACTTACATAACTTTTCATAAATGTCGTCTCTGGAAACCAGAAAAGTAAGGTAAGGTCTTATTTTTGTTTAGCGTATTTCAAATTAATTATGGAATTTCTTACTCATTTCTCTTAAAATTTCCCACAACAAAACAAACATTTTTGACGTAATACTCCGCAAAAGTTATTTAGCATCAGCGACAGAAAACCTGCAAACAGAAGTTGTTTAACTTCTGTTATACAACTGTTTTGGTGTAAACATACAACAGGGGCCAGTTTATTTTAACAGAATAGCAAATAATTCGCTATAGCGCTACCGCAACATCACTGCAGTAGGATTGTTTAAATAATTAATCAGCTGTCAAATTTGTACATTTTGGTATACGTCGCCCCTTAGTGCAACTGATATTGAAAGGTTACAAGAACGTAAAATAAAATAGTTTTATTAACCACCTAAATAGTAATTCTCAAACCACTTCAGATTACTCGTACCTATAAATCGACACCTTTTCCATTTTATCTACCAAAACTAGTAATTTAAGTGTAAGTCTGGTTTTACTGGGTCACTTGATATGGCAGGTGCTCGTGACAGGTTCTTTTGAATGGTTAAATTAAATGAGTTTTACATCGTTGAAAGTAAAAAAATGTTAACTTTATAAATCAGTGGTGTGCCCAATTCAAGAATTTAAAGGGAAAAGGCCTTCTTGAGATTCTTGAAAGCAAAAATATGGTTGCTGTTTAAAATGCAAGCGTAATTTTATTCATGAAGCCGAACCATCATCTAGGTAATACGTAGAGAAACATATAATAAATATTTTGAGGGTGTTAATTTTTTAGCTTAAATTGACTTAATATCATCTTTAAAAGCAAGTCAACCTCATTTGTACGAGGTGTATCATGCTCATCAGTAAATGAGACAGTAATGGCAAATGGAAGTAACACCAACTTTTAAATGAAATGTCCTTATCTTTTTACGGTTATTCTGCAAGTAAGTGTGATTAGTAAGAAGCCTTTAGATATTGCTTCGACAGCATTGAGAGTTGCAACGCGCGGATATATAATAAACAAATTACATGATAATAAACAAGGTATAAATATCGGTACTGCATCATTGTTCCCACTTTGCGTTGCTTTGTGACCTTCTAAACTGATTACTAACAGATACTTAATTGCCAGCTCGTTCCGTTTAAAATGGCGTAAATAATTTTACGTAGATTGTCATTGCGGTGACCGGTTTTGGAAGTTATAAAAAACAATCTTCCGCTGTTAGGTCCGGGTTTCGATTCCGACACCAATTTATTTTAAAATTTGATTACTTATATCCGTATGTGGTTGAAAATATAATATTTAGGGTTATTTGCCTCATGACGGCGTTCATTTGACCACACGACCGAATTCAACAAAACAAAAACACGACAAAGGGCGCGGTGCATCATCGGCAGTGTGCGGGTGAGATCAAACGCTTTTTGTGATTGTTCCCCGTTGTCACCAAAGCCTTGTTCTTCTTTTATTCTTCTTCTTTTAATTTAAATATATTCCCAGTTATAAATGAATGAAAATTTAATTTATTTTTATATTTAATCACAGTTGTCAAACAGAATTTATAGTAGCTACAATGATAACAAATTGTATTTATTATGATTTTTCGTGGTTTCAATCATTACATTTTTTAGTCATTAGTAATAATTCCATTCAATAGTACTAGAATAAAATAAACATATTGGTAATAAAAAAAGAATTAACCCTTGTTGCAGTGAGGATATCTCCAGCATAAACTTCTTTTAAAATGTAAATGTTAGCGAGAGAACATCGTTGTTGGTGACAATTGATAGCCATTATTTTGAATTTGCTTACAATGTCGGACTGTTTTCTAAAGGTTGTGCCCAACTACACGAAAGTACGATGAGGGATTGACTTGCGGAAACACGGCCATGCAATTGGTATCGCTACTTTGACGAGTAGTCATCTCCTTCTCGGTGACGCTTCAGGGACTACATTTTGTTATCCTTATGTCCCTCAAGTCATTTTTAAAAATGGCTGAATATATGAAGCTGAAAATATATGAATCGTTAATGTAACTCGTCTCTAATACAATAAGTATTGAATACACGATCAAGCAGAGTTTTTCTTCGAAAATTTCTCCGAAAGTGTTAGTGTCAGCTTAGATATCAATATATTAGATACTCGGCTACTCCTCTTCGATTTGCTGAATGATATAGTAATCATGGCGGAATCGCTGGAGGACCTGAGCATATTGCTCGAAGACCTCTATAGAGTATCCCAATGAGTGGATCTTAAGATAAACATGAATTGAATGAGAATGAATCTTAAGATGAACATGAAAAACGAAGATTATGTCTAATGTACATTTGTACATACTCCAGTTTCAGTTCAAGATCCGTTCTCGAAGTTTTTGATGAGTACGTCTATTTATGATAAAAAGTACTGCTAGTGAGGTCCAACTTCGAGAAAGAGGTTTGTAGATGAGTTTAACTCGGAAGGACGATGTGTGGGAAATTGCGAAAGATTTTCTCGTTCAAAATACCCCAAAGTCTTCGACCAGTGTGTGCTGCCGGTGATGATCTATATATAGAACGTGATCGCTTACTTTGGGCATCTAGTTAATTTAAACACTTGTACAGATTCCACTTTACAATGCTACTTATTAATTATTTTTACCGACCGGTTGCGCCTTTACGGCATTACCAAGATATTCTTTACAATCACTTGATTGTAAAAATGAGACGTGTTTTTAAAAGTTCTAATTAATTAAAATAAATGTAAGGTTATGTCCCATCAGACACACATTTGAAGAGAAGATGATGCACTTGTCACAGCTCCATTCTATTGCGGCTTGAGCACTGCACTTCACTTAAAATTTATTAGGCGCAACATATTCCATAGTATAAAAAAGGTGCATGCGTTTATTTAAAACATTTTACTCGTAGAATAATATTCGAACTAAACATTATATTTCATGTGACATTGATTAGGAATTTAATTAATTCAGTGGAGGCTTTTCTGGGAAATCAATCGTTAATAGGCAATTATATCAATTGCCTATTGTCACTTTGTGACTTTTGTAGCCATTTAATACATATGTTGAAATATTGATTGATCTTCATTATCCCGATGCTGCCCCCGGGCTCAACCCGTATAGAGTTAAGCTTTAGATGCTTTACGTAGCAGTTTATAAGTATTCTGAGAATATTGTTTTCTAAATCTTAGCACTGAATATAAAGTATTAATGTGTAAAAATTCATCAAAATCCATTAAAAAGTTGTTGCGTGATGCGTTATTAAAGAAACAGACACACTTATACTCGTACTATTTTAAAGTTGTCTGTGTCGGCCTCCACATCACACGTAGCGTGCTTCATTATTAAAAAAATATATATGTGAAATATTCGATGTACAGCTATACGAGTATAACGCAGACATATTATTATCAATAGTAGTCCAACCAGTGAGTGGCGAGCTGCCGCCTGCCGGAAGTAGCGATCGGATGTGATATTTATGGCAGGTGTCCGCCTCCCTCTTCTGTAATATGTCAGTATCGATAACCCTTCCAGATATCATATCTATTGCTTATAAATATTCAACACATTTGCAATAGTTTCAATATTTGCAGAGAACTATTTCATTGGTACATTGTTCCACTGGAGCGGATCACAATATACAATAGACAATAATCTTGGAGACTCCTCTGCATTGCGTTGGATCCATATCCCCACGCACGCCTATCATATGACCCGTGATTTTTGGGAGGAATTATAATAATGAGGTGTGTATAAAATATATAATGAGCAACATAATTAGGTATAAGATTCAAAAAAGTATTTGTTAGTAATGTTACAAGTAGGCAGAAATGGAAATAAGAATAGATATTCACATAAATAACTCTATGTGAGCTATGAAATAAAAAGAAAAAACTTAATTTAAGATCCTTGTGGATCTCTCCTACTTATCGTCATGCGAATATACTGATTTTTACACGGGGCGACTGCCATCAGAACTACACAACCCAGAGGAAAAATCAGACCTTTGTTATGTAAGGTTACACGTTTTTCGAATTTTAATTTCTTGGGCGTGTGCGGGTTTTCTCAAGATGTTTTCCTTCATCGCCCAACAAGAGATAATTTCAAATATGTATATAAATACGAAAGCACGAATTCAGTGGTATATGCCGGGACTCGAACCGGAGACCAGTTGGTCAATAGGTCATTTATCCACTGGGGTATCATTGCTCACACAAATAATAAAATTATCATGTTATTTTTCTCGCATTTTTGACACAAAAGCACAGATTTTTTAAAACTCTATGTCTATGGCTTATGTCTATGGCTTGACATTAATATTATTATATACCTGTTCAATAAATTAAAATTAACAAGAAATACCAGTCCTACCGCCTACTCGACTTGTTATCCAGAAATAGTGGGCAATTACGTAGCGTTTTTGATCAATGGGAAATTTAAATATTTTCAGGAACACCGTTCCCATATGAATTCTATATGTTTGTCTGTGCATTTGTCTATCGCTTTTTTTTCGAATATTCAAATTTTGACTTCAGATTCGGATTCAGCATAAAAAGTAGAATAGGAATGTTCAGGAACACCGTTCCTATCTCTTAAGCAACGGTCAAAATGGCCGACAAATTAAAAAAAATATATATATAATTGACGAGCCACGTGTTCCTCTGGCAATGCAAGCTTGCGCATTCTCAACTGGTTTATCTTAGTTATTTGTTTTTTATTTTATCTATGCGTATAAAAAGTCCTTCACAAATACAAAGTTACGTATTAATTTAAATAATACAAATAGATCGATCGCTACATAATTACCCCGCTGGTCAATAATGATATAGGTATCTCTAGAACGGAAATATTGGAATGTTGCCTGCAATGCAACTAAGTATTGGAATCTGGTTTACCTTTGCTCCCATGTGGGTCGCACGGAATTGGATTTTGTAATATAATAACAATGTTAACATATGTGGAATAATCCCGATTTGATCTTAATATGTATCATTAAAATATATTTTTTTACCACCAAGGCGGCAAACAAGCATACGGCCTGCCTGATGATGGACAGACACCGTAGCCTATGGAAATTTGCATCACTAGGGGTGTCACTCATGCGTTGCCGATCCTCTGAAAATTCTTCGCGCCTTTCTTGAAGAGCCCTATGCTGCAGTCCCTTGGGAAAACCTCGGCGGGAAGCTCATTCCACAACTTGAGAGTTCTCGGAAGAAAACTTATCTGGAACCGAACAGTACGCGACCATTGCGGTTCCAGCATGTGAGGGTGAACTTCGGCGGCGCCGTCGGCGAGCGGTGCAGTTATAAAAAGTTGCTGTCGGCATCATATCAAACAATTCTTCAGAATACAACCCGTTGTACAATCGGTAGAACACACAAAGGGAGGCAAAATCTCTCCTTAAACTTAAGGATTCAATACCGAGTGTAACCTTAGAATCGTCTACAATTCTCACAGCTCGTCTCTAAACGGAGTCAAACGGTCCAAGCTGGTATCCAGGTGTCCCCGCCCAAAGGTGACTGCAGTACTCCATGTGCGGTCTGACTTGAGATTTATATAACACTAGCTACTACCCGCGGCTTCGCCCGCGTGGAGTCAAATCACGTAGCCTATGTGTTAATCCAGATCATAATCTATCTACGTGCCAAATTTCATTCAAATCCGTTTAGCCGTTAAAGAGCAACAAACATCCATCCATACATACAAACTTTTCGCATTTATAATAATTAGTAGGATAAGTCTTTGTCCCGTACATAAATATACACATAAAAACAAGAAACAGTAGGTAGTTTATACATAAAATATTTTTATAAAGTGATGTAGGTCGACTAAAGTCAAAACAGCCATTTTAATTTGTTGCTAGTATGTTCGCTCTACGTAGCATACGAAAAATACAAAACGTACTTTTATAAATTTTTACACAGTGATAACCTACGTCCAGAGACAACTTTTAAGCTGACTTTGTCCTAAAAAGTTAAAGGTTCTTGTAAAAAACTTACAAATCAAACTCAAATCCATTTATACTGATTAAAGTTTCTTCTTCTTCCTAGTATTATGCCGTTTCCTAATCCATTAGGAATGGAGGAGTTGGCTTCCTAAGCCTAATGATTTGGCAAAATACTGATATTTATATAGAGCGACTGCCATCGGATCTTCACAACACGGAGGAGTTTGATTTCCTCGTGAAATTTATTGTTTGCAAGCAAGTGATGATTATAAATATGTACCCATACATAAATATCATACGTAAACACAAATTTAGGAGAACACACACCAAGATTAGAACCGGGGTCAGTCGGTTAATTGGCCGGTTTATCCGCTAGTTTAGCTCATTACTATTACCGCTCATTAAAACTTAGGCATTTTCTTTTACTATTTAACATGATACCCTACATAGTACCTGCGATAGTACTCTATTTTCAAAGTCAAAGTCAAAATCTTTTTATTCCGTAAAAATGGCTACATTTGTTCGGAATCGTCACAATTTTTTTCCCTACCGTGCAGTTCATGACTAGGTGAGCACTGATAAAAATACTGCCAAAAAACTCAGGCATCCCTCTTTTGGTATCCAAACAAATTTACATAATTTATTAATTTCATTATAATTGGATCGACTCACTCCCAGGCATTTTTATCATTAATATAGTCAGATACTTTATAATATGCCCTGCTACACAATTTGGCTTTAATAGTAGTTTTAAATTTGTTTATTGACAATTCTCTTATATTGCTGGGAAGTTTGTTATAGAACCGTATACATTGCCCCATAAAAGAATTACTTATTTTGTGGAGACGGCTTGTATGTAACACAAGATTATGCTTATATCTAGTATTTATGTTATGAGTATCACTCTTTTTAAAAAATGAGTCTATAACTATATATATATATATATATACTGTATATAACATGTAATATAATATATATCATCTGAGATATACCATCTTCTACGCTCGTTTCAACATTACATTTTCATTCATAATCCGTTTTCTGCGGACTTCCTATTTTTTTATATACAACTTAGGAAGGCATAGAATCTTATGTAATGCAGTTACCGTAGCCTAAGATCGCTTGTAATGTATCTAACCTACCATGACCAAATTGGTCGTGTTTTATCAGAAGGAGCCCCAGGATCCGACGAGAGTACATGAAAAGAGCTATGAATGTCACAGAAGCAAGTATGTAAGGACCGCGTCTTATGGCGCTCGGTCCTCTCTGCCTACCCCGCAAGGGACCTGGCGTGAAGATATACATACATACATATATATTTGTGTATATATATATATATATATATATATATATATATATATATATATATATATATATATATATATATAAGTCAATTACAAAACTTCCTACAATTATTTTCTGATTAAATTCGTCGTGAGTTTCATGGCAGCTGTAGTTTTAACCCCCGGGACAGCAATGAACTTCAGTGTTCATTGCCTTTTTGGTCGTCGCCTCTGTTAATTCTGGCTACACAGGAGACACAGTGGTAGTATATATATATATATACGAGTATATTTAATCTGGACAGGCCCACCACTCATTCCTACCACTGTGTCTAAATAGGAAGAGATGAAAGAGTTCAGTACTGTTTCCTCCTTTATTATGTCTCTTCTCGATCTGTCTGATTATGATCGTATTTCCACCATTGGGATCATCATTGGTATTTATTGAATGGGATTGCTTGCAACGCCACGGTGACTATTCAACTTTCATACTCTGGGTATGAAAGTAGAACTGAATATGGCAGAGAGCCATACGTAACTCTCGTTTATCACTCCTACTATTGCGTTAGGATCAGCATCATGATATATATACCTATATTTATATATACCGAGTAAAGCGTGGGTTTTAGCATTCAATCTAATCGGAGACTTGTTCATTCGGTTCGATGACTTAGATCTTTTTGCCGACAGTATGACGTGATCACTTGACAGAGCTCAGCTTTTTATATCTTGAATAAACTGACTGATCTGTGCAAGAAGAGTAATAGCTTTAAATATTTTGTTATTGTACATTTTCACTTCAAAGAAATGCGTTTGGTTTACTTTAATTTCAATGTTATTATGATTTTGTACGCCTAAAATTACATAGTCTAATTGGGTTTAGTAACCTGTTATGATTGTGTAACCTTCAACAAAAGGTATATCCGAGATATATGATATTCTATACTGGTTTCAACACTAAATCTTCATAATCATAATTCCTGTTTTATGCAGACTTCCTATTTTTTTATTATACAAATTAGGGAGGCATAGAAGCATAACGCTTGTAATGCATTAAGTATCACTCGCGCGACGCTACCTTTGTTTTTAACACAGAAACACCTTAAGAGCTTTTGGGCGACCTCACTCACACCTCTCTTAAAACACCCAGACTAAGTCAAAGGGACATGTTCATGCACACAAATATTTGTTCTGTTTGGAAATCAAACCCACGACCGTCAGTGACAAATCGCGTTATCAAACGCGGCTCCACCGAGTTCGTCCTCTACTTCAGTTACAATTGTCTTGGTTTTCTACAGATTCCTCGATTTACGCATATTTAATAACAACATTGGGAGGCATACAAGCATGCCATCTACTTGATGTAAATTGGTTATCGTAGCCTATGAATGACAATAGTAGAAGTATCGGTACCACCTCTGCTGCTAACACAGCAAACCCTTAGGAGCTTAATTATAACCTCACTTACTCAAAGAACACGATAACGCTCTAGGAATTTGTTATTTGGCTGCGGTCCTTAACTATCTATCTATCCTATTTCATTGTTGTGACTAACGTTAGCAATCTATATAAGATTTGCAAATAATAGGGTCGGCAACGCATGAGTGTCACCCTGGTGTTGGAAATGTCCACAAGCTACGGTTACTGTTTACCATCAGGCAGGCCGTGTGCTTGTTTGCCACCTCGTTGTTTACCACATCGTCTGCAAAAAGTAGACAATTCACTGCATGTCACCAGCTCGCAATCCAGCATTCGTAGACTTTATTCTCTGTAGACAATTGTCCAAGTACAGCATGAATAGCCCAAGCGCGCAGTCTTGTTCGATATCATTACCGATCCCAAACCAAGGCGACAAGCTACCTTCATCTTATCCCAATATCATGAGCATAAACATACATAACTTAAGTCTGGACTGAGATGGAGACAGGATATTCCTCGTGTACAGAAAGCTAAAAAAAGGAATTTTGCAAATAACGACGTGTAGAAATACGTTATTATCATATTAATTATAAAAATTTGATAGCTTACATGTTTTATCGATTCAGAAACTATGGCACATAGCGTCTTATTAATGGCACATATAATGCTTCATTGTCTACCAACTGAGCTATAAGCTTTCTAGGTTTAATGTTACAAGCACATGTTAGTTTTCTGAACACCTTTAAAAGTAATGGAGTGCCTTCTTGGGTACTAAATTATATTATTTCATGTTGTACTCCTAAAGGAATACTTTATCTCTTATAAAGATAATGAAATTGGTTTGTAATGTGAATGTAAGGTATAGAATTTTTTGCCCTATCACATTTACTATTATATGTTCATCAAAATGTCTATAACTCCATGTCAAATCCTTTGCGGTGTAGGCAGAGAGAAGTTAACGCAATGACTCGGTACTTACACCTCATTCGATTCTTTAACGTTCATTGCTGTTCTCGCACACGCTAAGTCTACTAACATTACTACACTGACACATGTTTACTTTACTAAATTAGAGGCAAGATATCTAGTCGCTGAAACTACTGTAATATTAGGTTGTCAAAATAATTAGCTTCCACTGAACTATGTACATACGAGGTCTATTGTATTAACATCTGTGGGTCGTGATCATACACAGGTGAAATCCATTTTAAGGCTATAGATCCATTGAAAATTAGAAGATGTGTATAAGTAAAATAACCGACTACAAACTGGCCCGTCGTCTTAAAATATACTCGTATTTCATTTAAAAATTCCAATTATTCGTGTATATTGTAATCATGTAATCATTTCAACCGAAGCACTTCTGCTGCTGAACATGGGCCTCCCATCGATCAATTCTGTGCCGCTTGCATCCATAGGCTCCCTGCGATCATAATCATATGATCGGCAGTCCATTGTGAGGGTGCCATCCTGTAGGCCGATTCTACTAAATAACTGCAACTGCACTGCAGCGCGGCGTGTGTCAAAATGCATACATTTTAACGTTTCGTTAAACGTCGCTGCTGTCAGATCGCTTGACGAAACGTCAAAATTACGCATTTTGACATACGCCGCGCTGCAGTGCAATTGCAGTTTTTTAGTAGAATCGGCCTACTGCTCTGCATTTCCCTCTATTCTATATTGTAAGGGATCAGGAAAATAATCACTTCGAAATAATGTCGACTTTGTCGCCGTCTTATTGACATTGTTATTTAATTGCCCATAACAAGACAGTTGAACGGACCCGGACATGACAAATGCAGTAATATGTCAATAGTTAATTTTACCCATTTGGATAAGGAGCAGCGATCGGCTAGTGGATAAAGACCCAGCCTGTTAACCTAGTGGTCCTGATATGAATAGTGATGTGGGCGTGTACCATTAAATTCGTTCGGATTTATGTACTTATTGAAGTAAAACTTCTTTACGCACGCTTGATTTGGGGAGTAAGCTGGTGAATGCGTGACGAGAGCATTACGAAAAGTGTGATCGGGCGAGGCGAACGGAAGTTGAGGGGGAGATATACGTTAGTAAAGATAGAAAGAGAGAGAGTTACGTTTTGTATATTACTGTAGGGCCAAGAGAGGTGCGAGCACATATTTTCTTTCTCTCTTTCTCTCATAGCGAGTTAAGTTTCGTTTATGTAAGACACATTGCAGGCCTATTGTCTGTATCACACTATGGAGCTAAAGAAGTATTACTTCAGTTGTGTTTTTTTCATTCTTATCACTTGCTCGGCGATGAGGGAAAGCATCGTGAGGAAACAAAATATGTGTCCAAGAAATTATATTTAATGACTTGTGACCTAACCTAAGAAAGGTCTGGTTTTCTCAATGGGCTGCGGAGGACTGACGGCAGTCAAAACGATCCATGTCCATGCCAAAATCAGTATATTCGCCAAATCCTTTAGTGGGTAGCGGACCGCGCCAACGGGATAACTAGAAAGCAGATTGGCAGTGCGTGAGTAACACACCGTGGTGTTGCGAGCGTCAATAGACTGCGGTGACCGCTTATCATCTGATGCGGGATTGTTTGCCGATCTATTTGTATAAAAAAAAAGAAGAAAAGCTAATGTTTGCCATTTTGATATCAAATGAAAAAGCCATATACTTGATAAATGGTATATAGGGTCTCAAAATTAATTCGAATTTGTTTGCATAGGTAATATATGTTGTTTGAATGGTATAAGTTGTACCTATAATGACAACCATAGTAATGCCCATAACGCTGCTGCCGCTCAGCGCTGGTCACAGGGCATTGACTATTCATGTGCATTTGTTTACAAATACTCGTAAAATATAGTAAACATAGACATATATTATGTTGTTGTGTGTTACACCATATATACTCGTACTATTTCTCTTGCTATGCATTAAAAAGTAAGCAATTTCATATAATTACGTACTCGCATATACCAACAGATTTCTCTTTTCTTGTAACTTACAGATAACTAGTGGGTACGTACCTTAAGTTTTCGTTTCGGAGCAGTAACGTTATCGATCAATTTAAAGTTATTGAACGAAATCTTTATTACCGATAACTAGCGGTTCTCGATATGTGCTAGTAAATATTTCTTAACTGTAGAAATGCTGTTAATTTTTCTTTCTTTATTATACAGCATAGAACTCATTTTACTTATTATACATTAGGGTTAGCGTCTATTGATACCTATCATATAATGGCCTCGTATGGTCTGTTTTCTAAGCGTTTTGACTCACAGTCTAGCATAAAATTGTTGATTTCTTTACAAATTGCTTTCTCGATCTTAACTTCGGTAACTTCTTTAACATTTATACCTCTTTTTATACACGCTTGTCGATTTTTTAGTACTCCTGATATTATTTTGTGATAAAATATTAATGAGGAAATGACCAACGTAATAATAATATGTGAGACTTGACCTTCCTCGGCTCTTACTCTTGCCATCTTTGCAATTGTAGTTACCAAACCCAATATATACAACTTTCAAGAAAAAAGTTCATGAATATCTGTATATTTGCATGTTGTTGAATATATAAACAGACAGGCAGACAACTTTGAAAGTCGATTTAGGAATCATGAACATTTTACGTACAGAAGTCATTCAATCAATATCCTCTTATATGTACACGTACATTTTTATAAATACATTTAATGTTGCGCAACAAATTTGAATAGTACGTGTACAGACATTATAAATATGACCTTTAACATCATTATGAATCACTCAGGATCGAAATTTCGATACCATGCAGAAAATAATTTAAGGTTATCTAGTTACTATAACTAATAGTTATTGTAACGAGATAACAATCTAAACTTTATTGAATAAAAATCTATCTAAACAACATTCTTTTAATTTATGAGCGTACTTTGTGCCTTCATTTGTGAACTCACTAATTACTTTTATAAGTATGTTAATTAGTCTGAGCTTCATTGTTCGGGTTTTATTTATCCCGATTCTATGATACTTTTGGCAGCATCAATCCTTAGCCTTGATGTAACAGAACAAGTTTTTGAATCTGACAGCCCTTTCTATCCGGACTTAACCTTCGTCATGTTCATAAGAAACACGGAAGCTTATAACGATAAACTAATACGACATTTATCTACATCGTTTTTTAACCACTTGTCTCATCTAAGACGTTAATTGATGTTTCATTAACTACAATTTAATCGTTCACGCCGAATCTTAAATTGTTTCGATTGTAATTTCGACTCTACGGTTCGGGCTTAAAGTTAAAATCCGTGAATGGTTTAATTAGAGGCATAAAATAATGAAAATATTACCGTAGCGTCATCTGTAGTGCGTAGATCTCATCTTTTATCACACACAAAGAACTGCCGATGTTAATATTCACTTAATACACTTAGCACGTGTTTCGCACAACATCCAGGCACTTTCACTTGTACGAAGCAGTTCTGTTTCGATTTAATGTTACTACAAATCGTTAAAACTGCTTGTGTGAACGCTCACCTCTTAACTGGCTGCGCGAGCGCTAGAACCTCTTTCCCCCCCACTCTACATTACACACCTCTTTACTTCAAGCTCCGGTTACATGCAATCTTATTTCTATTGTGATACAGATGTATTTTCCTTTTTTATATTGTGTTCCTATGAATGATTGTGACTAAGTTTTTATTCAAGATGTTTTGTTCGTCGTCTAAGACCATTTTAGTTTGATCTAAAGATACGCACATTTACGGAATTCGGCTGTTTAGTTGCTAAAGTGGTAAAGTATGGTTTGTGGTTTAACTGTCGGGTGATCATAATTTTCATTGTATTCTACATTCAGGTAAAGTCGTGGCCGTTGCAAAAGTTAAAGCTTGACCTGCCAGTGAATTGCTTATAAGGGACTTTAAAAATATATCTTTGCTTGATACATCTCAGTCATGTAAGTGAAGCGCCAGGGTACGCTTATCTCTCTTCACCCGCATATTTATTATTCAACGTCGTTAGGTATACAAGTATACGGCCCGCCTGATGGCAAGTGGTCACCGTAGTTTGCACATGTGTTCCCACCCCTGCTGGTAAAGCAGCAACTTCCTTGGAGCTTACTGGTAACCTCACTCACTGACAAGAGCACAACAACCCTCCAGGTTGTTATTTGGCTCCTATTTTACTTCCCCAGTCGGGCTGGCTATCTCAATGCAGATTATTTTTATATATTAATAAACTATTTAAAAAAATATGTATTTTAAAATATTTTACGATAATTCGATGCAATTTTTTCATAAAAACAAATCGTACCATTTTAAAAATTATAAATAATTAAAAGTGATTACAAAAACATTCGGGGTCATATAAAAATAAAATCTCACCCAATTTGTACCCGTAGACTAAACTTGCACAAAAGAACGTAAAGAGCAACGATTACGCGTTGCCACTTCTGTTGCTAACACAGCAACACCACAGGAGCTCACTCGTAACCTCACGCACTCTCAGGAACCCAAAATCATTCCAGGAAGTTTATATTTGGCATATGTCTTCTGTTAGGCGGAGGTACTTCATCAGTCAAGCTGTTTAGGTACTTAACGACGGTTTTCTATGACTGTGAGTACTTCTACAGTCGGATTGGTTTTATAAGCCCTATCTCTGTTACAACAGAACCTCGTTCGTTATTGAAAGCGGTGCATCATGTGTAGCTGGAGTGGACTTAATGATAGGGAGCCACTTACACCCTGTTTCAATATGTAACTAGGCCATTGTTTGCTAAATACATAAAGTTGTGTATATGTCGAGTAACGTGTGAAGATAGAGTACCAATCGTGGCAAATCACACAATCACTGTGAGGATGGCCTCTGTTTATTTGGGTTTTGTCTGAACCCTTGTTATCTTTAATCTGACCTAACCCTATTTTCATGCATATACTTTCTTTTTAAGAACGGTCTGCTTGAATGGAAGCGTATTTTATAATCCTAGGGCTATTTACTAGCTGTACTAATATATTTATTTAACATGGATCAACTGCTTTCGGATTTCACAACTCAGAGGGAAAACCAGACCTTTCTTAGGTTAGATCTTATGAAATATAATTTGTTAGACGTTCGGACTTCCTCACGATACATAATAAAAAAAATATTTACTCTATAATGCCTAAATACTCGTGTAATTAAGTTTATATAAGAGAGTACTGAGCACCGTCAATCATTGCAGGTCACGTGGCAGAAGCGTACTCGTTTGCGACGCCTGCCAATCTACAGATTGCAATTCTGGCCCTAAACAGCACGGCAGTCCATATCAGGACGTACACCAGAGGCGACGGGTATCAATCCGCTCCGCGCTGTGTTTGTCGGTGCGACAAACAGCGCATGCTGCGAAGAGGGCGGCATCCTTTACGCAGCGCCAATTCCGGCGGGTCGAGGAAAGCTGAGTTTGTCATTGATTTTGAGCAGAGTTTTGTATAGGCACGCGGAAGACACGTGATTGAAATATAATATGAACGAGCTGATTGACGTAATAAATGATAGAAGCTCTCGCACACAAAACTAGATGCTTGAAAGACTAAGCGTAAGGGGAGTGATGCCGATGATCTCGCGCTCGAAGCCATTCTTGGTCCCTATGGAGATAAGAGAGTAAATGAAGCAGGTATATCTATTCTTGATTTATGTATGGAACGAAACCTTTTCGTCTCGAATACTTTATTTCATCAAAAGAATATTCACTCGTACACATGGAGAAGGAATGACCAAAAAAGTGTGATTTATTTGATTTTGATAGTTAGATCCGACATGCTGTAATTGATAAAAGATCCTTTAGAGGTTCCGCTCTTGAAATATACCACTACCTGGTGGTAAGCCGATTTGTAGGCCTTTTCAAGAAGTGAAGATACTGGCGAGTTTGTGTCTCTCTCGGAGATCATGAAAGGGTAAGTAGCGAAAAATTACAAGATAAAAGTGTAAGAACTACGTAAAGTGCGTCAAGCCACCAAAAGATTTGCGCATACAAGCCTTTCCAACTTAGTATTGGATGATTGCTGGAAGTTGTAAAAGATAGTATGGCGGATAGTGCAAAAGCGCAAGCTGATATGGATATGATGCATGTGAATGTGCAAAATAGCATAAAACGTTGAATGCATCATTGGGGGGATGCGGAGGTTGAATACTCCGTAGCAAGAAAGAGGAAAGCGTGGCTGGTTTACGTATCATCTTAGCTCCCTAAGTGAAAGTATGAGAGAAAAGAAAAAAGAAATGTACAGTCGATGCAAAAATAAAACTAATTTAGTGAAATAGAGGCGTGAAGGACTAATTATGAACGAGGAAGAGAGGATGACGAAAAATTTTGTGGCGAATACCAAACTCTTTTGGAGAAAGGTAAATAAGTTTTGGGGTCTATAGCTGATGTTATTCTAGCTGACAATCAGGAATTGTTAGAACGGTGAAGTGAATATTTGAGGAAATGTATGACTATATTTCGGATGCTGACATTTAGAGTTTGTCTCCACTTTGGTACTTAAGCAATCTATATTAGAAGGCATCTCACCGGAGCACTGGAAGGGTCCAAATGGCTTCTATTTACCTTCTTAAGTGCTCGGTTTAAAGTCCACCAGTGAATGGAAACGAAACATAAATATCAAGTTCCTGCTAGTGGATCTAATAGGAAAAATTCATGCTTCCACCTGCAGATTGAAGAATAATTAAAAGTATTCAAGAATCCACATGTGGATTAAAGTGAAAATAAACTTATCCAATGATCCACATGTGGATCTAAATTGTGAATCCTAGTGGACGAATAAATGACCCAAACTCAATAGGGATCCATGTTTTTATTACAGAGTTTCTTTGACCACCTTCCGGCCCCATCTTCAGGCCTTGGATATCATGTAGAACCACTCTGGTTCTACAAATCTTGCCAAGACAAATCAAATGAGCCCAATCTTTATGAGTTTATTTTGTTCAGTTTAGGAGTTTCTATGTCAGTTATCATCAGACTAGCTCGTACCATATTATTATATTGTTAAATATACCAATTACGAGTTAATCGAACGTTAGGAACACATACTAATAGGGCAAGTTACATAAAAGCTTCTAAAAATAAAATGCATTTATTTCGGGGTTGAACCCGTAAAAGTTACATTAAAACCCAAGTTTTTTGAAATAACATCAAATTAAACAATATGACTTGTTTTGTTTAAATTGTCCATTAACTATAGGCGGCACTGCAATTGACATGTCTATCAAAGCAGTGCCAGACATAGGGGCAGTCCCACTTAGCAACTATCATGGCCAGAATAGTGTTGGAACTTCCCTATAGCTCGCAGACCATGGATGCACGTCTCTTACGCATATACAAGGAAGCAATCAGTGCGTACCAATACGAAAATGCTTGAGCGGGGTAACCCAGCACAACTCTAAACGTATTCTTCAACTGGACATGGAGAACATTGTACAGAACGAACGTATACGGCGAGGTGCAGTATGCACGAAACAGCATCACGTTCATTCCTACTGAACAACGCGCAAACTTGCGGGTCGACAAGCGAACTCTTCACAAAGCAGCATCAATTTGCTCAAACCACAGACTAACGCGCTCAGTAGTATATTATCAGCGTTGTTCCAGTTATAAACGCATACACCGTCTATGTGACATCTAAAGTGCAACGTTCAGGACATCCATACAAAAACAGCGTGGGCGAGGTCAAGTCTCCCTAACTCGCGCCTCAATCCAGGCAATATGACTCCGCCATTGCACCTGCCCACCTGACAGTAACCTTTTCTTTATACCACTACGGTGGCAAAAGTAATCAGTCACCGTAATCTATGGACATTTGCAACACCTGGAGTGTCACTCATGTGTTGCCGATCCTCCAAAAACCTCTACACGCATTTCTTGAAGAATTCCATGCTGTTGTCCCTTGGAAAAACATCGGCTGGGAGCTCATTCCACAGCTTGAGAGTTCTCGAAAGAAAACTTCTCTGGAACCGCACAGTACGCGACCATTGCGGTTCCGTGTGAGGGTCAAATACCCGCCATCGCCGAGCGGTGCGGTTATAAAAAGTATCTGTCTGTATCATGTCGAACAATTCTTAAGAATACAACTCGTTGTACAATCGGTAGAACACACAATGGGAGGCAAAATTTCTCCTTAAATTTAAGGGTTCAATACCGTGTGTAAGCTTAGCTTACGAGCAGTGAGGATTGTAAACGATTTTACAATTCTCACAGCTCGTCTCTGAATCGAATCACATGGTCCAAGCTGGTATCCAGGTGCTTCCGCCCAAAGGTGACTACAGTACTCCAAATGCGGTCTGACTTGCGACTTACATAATATAAGTCTTTGCCCCGCGCTGAATTACTGCTTTGCTCTGTTGAGCACACCAAGTTTTCTGGACGCCAACTTGAGTCTTGATGGACTTCACTGGAGATGACGAGGCCAAGCATCCTAATACTTTTGGTGATGGTAAGAGGTGTGTTCTGGAATTTAGGAACTACAGCAAATGGAGTTTTCATACGGTGAACGTGTTAACTTGTGTTTTCTTGGGGTAGAATTCGGCCAAGTAGAGCTGCCCCCAGTCAGATACTCTAGCCAAAATACCATACATAAGTAACATACATACAGTAAACATAAGTTAGTCGCGGCTTTCCTCCACAAGGGAACAAGGGATGTTTGCACGGCCTGTATAACAAGTGTCCCCGGTGCTGTCGTCCGTATAACAATTAATGCCATCAACTGACAACATATCATTGATATGCAGCAGAAACAGCGTCGGAGACAGTACAGAATCCTAAGGGATGCCAGCATTGATGTCCATACTATGGGAGTATCCACCATCAACCACGGCTTTTATGCATCTGCTGGATAAAAAGCTGGCAACTCATTTGCACAAACCCTCGGGCAGCCCGTATAATGGTAACTTCGATAGAAGACCCTGTTGCCAAAGCCCAGCGGTGTGTAAGATACACTAGAAGATCACCAGTCGAGCGACCGTGATGGAAACAGTATTGATGATCGTTGATCAAGTCGTGATCCTCTAGGTATCCTAGGAGTCGTGTATTTATCACACTCTCCATCGTATTGGAGAGAAGGGAGTTTATAGCAATAGGTCTGTAATTCGATGGGTCTGATCTATCGCCCTTTTTAGGCACCGGGTGCACATTAGCGGCCTTCCATGAAGTCGGGACTTTCTCAGGAAAGCACGATAAGACGCGTTAATACAGAACACAACTCAAGAGCAGCTTCAGTACCACTGTCAGTATACCATCTGGCCGACTCGATGTATGAATGTGGAGAGAGAGTAATGCCCGCCGGACATCTCGCTGGGTAATGGAGATCTCCGGCATTGAGCTACCGCACCATGGGATGGTAGGTGGTACAGCTCCCCCGTCATTCATATTCAAGTTAGACGCAAAAAGATAACCGAGTAAATCGGCTTTCTCCTTGGCCAAACTGTGGGCTAAACTGCCTTCCGGTTTTTGCAGTGGTGGAATGGACGGTTGACAGAAATTTCCTGTCACATAGAACATGGTGCATGTACCAGTAATTACATGTGTTTATAGGTTTAAATAGCAAATTAGTATTTTCTGGTTTATTCCACAAAATTGCATACGTTACTAGATCAAATACCCAATACATACTCGTACCATAATAAGTGGATTTAACTTACATGTGCATTGGGTTTCTATTTATATTTTAATTCAGCTGTCACCTCGATGTGGAGTTTTCAATAAGTAATTTGCAAGAAAGATGTGTAATTTAATTGTGTATTGTAAACTTGTTTGTGGTGTTAATAAAAAAAAAATGCCCTGGACAGGTCCAGAAAACACACGTACACAGAAATTTTCCCACCCAAGTGGTAGGTCTGTCAGTGCTCTTAAGAAAGCGTACTGTATGATTGTATTTTCACTAATACTCACCAATATGCTCCGACTTTGTGGAGCTCATTAAACCTGTCATAATAATGACACTGGATGGTGCTTCGTCATGAAATACCAATGGAAGTCTATAACTATGTTGTTGTTCATTAGGAGCGCAACGAAAGTAGTTACAAGTCATGAAGCGTTTCCCTAGGCAAATTCATTTCGACATATGACCCCCGTATATTTTTTTTATTTTCAGCTTAAAATGATGAAGACATTTTTAATTTCTTGTAGTGTTATAACGTTTGTCAAGAATGCCTTGATTAAATAATTGATCATGTTTTATCTGTTAGCTCAGTTTCAATATTAATGATGACACCTATCTCCGCCAATAATAATATTCTTATGGGATTCTGTAGATACTATCGCTTGTTTAATGAATTAATAAAAATATTCGGATTATAGAATAGTAGAGAATAATATACACAAGACTAAATATTAATAAATATTTTTATGTCGAAGCAAGACATTTGGATTTATTTTAATGACATGATTTTAACTTTTTACCACATACCCTTATTCTAATTTTAAATGGTTTTTTATAAGTTAAATGGTTTTTAGGAAAGATATTAAAGTTATTTAATTAAGTAAGAATATTTCGTTTAGTTTGCTTTAGAAAGTAATTACATGTTTCAAGCTCAAGAATAAAAATGTTTACTATTCCAAACATTCTGTGAGAGTAAGATATTTGATTTACTTACTACGTAGTTTTTTTTTTGTTCAGTATGGTCACATTCAACTGCCCTTGCAATGTTAAAGTTATTGAAGTATATGTGAACAAGTAGTGGAAATTATATTAATGTAATGAACTGTGGGTTTGGAATAAATTTATTAATTTCTGATTAGTGTTATATTTATAAAGCTATTTGGGATTTTTTTGGGCAGAATATTAATATTACTATTATGAAAGGAACGAATGATTTGAGAGTCTGTTTTCATTTCTTTTTGCACTTGATCCATTTTTTAGTCTGGTCCTGTATTCGAATACACATTGCCTTACTGTACAAATACTTCAATGCTTCAGTGCCTATAATAATCAAATTCGGCATCGTTGCAGAGACTGTAGCGCCGCCCATGTCTCAACCGAAACAAAAGCTTCTTCGTAGTCACTATACGCCTGATATAAGGACAAATTATACTCCTCAGTCTTCTGTATAATCTGGCAGAGGATATGTATGTGATCTACTGTTAAAGCTCTTTCGGAATCCAACTTGTTTGGTAGGATGGAATTCATCAAGTCTGCGTGCGAGGTGACCTGCGATGATACTCGAAATCAGTACATAAACGCTCAAAAGTGATAGCTGCCTAAGATAGGGTCTTATCACTCTTTATTATGAACAGCATGACCAGGATTCTTCTCCACGATTCCGTTATTTAAAGGGAGTGTATGAGGGAGTTATATAGCTTTCTAAGGAGTACAAGTATGGTTTTCCAGCCCCTTTCAGTAGCTCACCCGATGCTTTGTCATTTGTAAGATGTTTGAGAGCGATATGAATATCACACAGATAGATGTCCGGGATACCCTCCGTATATTGTCTCATCAGTTTAACACTTGGAATATTTTTTTTTATTAAAATATAAATATTTTCGGATTATTTTAACACTTGGAATGTTAGTAGCACTGTTTCCTGGCTGTAGTGATGATATATACAGCTGTCTGTAGAACTTCTCTTGCTCACTCATAATCTCATCTTTGTCTTCATGACTTCACTCAGAGTCTCCGTCTTTGTAGAAATTACGCCATCTTCAGCTTCATCAATTGACCCACGTCCCCAACAGACAGATCTTTGGCGATTAATTTGGATCATTGGTTCAGCTATTACACTACGCTTTTTATCACATTTCTATGTACGCTTTTCAAAGAATACTTTAAAAAAAATATATGATATAGTTATCACTAGAATTAGCGTAATAATTTCCATCATTTTTACACATCGTAGTAATTAAATACTACAAAAATATTGTTTATCAAATTTTAAACATTGAAGGATCTTATAACGTTTTGAATCTCTAAATAAAAGCGCATTATTGTAGTTCCTAATAAAAATGAACCGTTAACACATGCAATATGTAAAGTCTTTACAACTTTTGTATTTATTCGGATTCTATCTGCCATTTTGACAAGATGTTACTTCGAGTGTTTTTCTCTCGCCGATTATTTTACTATTTCTTAATTATTTTGGTTGTTGTTAATGTTAAATTTCATAGTTGTGTTTCGTTTTCAGATTCTGTTGTTATATAGTTTCTGTTATCAAAATGTTGTTCTCGGTGAAAATTAGTGAACACGGACCAAGCAATGCTCGTATATTTCTTTCGTCGAACAAAAAGCATTTCAATCATATTCCTACGTGTTCTTCAAACCAGGAGATTGTTCTTAACATATTAGAGCATGAAGAAGAGACTTGGCCTCAACGTACCGATTCACCTATGTTTATTCTTTGTTATACTTTTACCCATGGCATAATGAATTTTCTACAAAAAAAAACAACCAATATAATTATATGATAATATAAACGAACCAATGATCCAAAGTCTGCGCCAAAGATCTGTCTGTTCGGCGAATGGGTCAATTGTTGAAGCTGAAGACCGATACTGGCGCCATTACTTCTACAAAGACTGAGATTCTGAGTGAATCAAGATGAAGAAGAGATTATGAGTGAGATGAAGAAGTTCTGTAGACAGCTATATACATCGTCGCGTCGTTACCTACCTACCTATTGCATAAATATATATTGACTAAGTATATTAAATCAACCCACAAACGTGATGTTTTCTGACACTTTAGGACAGTTAGGTAACAATAATGTCCTAAAGTGACAAACAAGATCTTTCTGGATACTATGTGATGTAAATTATATCAAGACACCTTTTAAAGTTCTTGAGTATTAACGTTTATGTCATCATATGAGGCCTATAGGTGCCGTTTATACATTCATTAGTCGAAAATTTTGTATGTCCTTAACTGGGGTACTTAAAATTTATCATTAAGGCATATCATTATATCTATATAAAGCTATGTAAAAAGAAGAGTAATTCAGTGGAAACTTACTTCATTGAAATTTAAAGGTATATAATGTAGTATGATGATTAAATTAAGTTTAGGAGGCCAAGTTCGGTACAAATGACGTGAGGTAGATGGTGTCACTCATTGAGATATGTAGCGAAAATAGTGGAGAGCCTGAACGGGTGTCAAGTTCTATCACTTTCGTAAATGATAGCAATTCAAACATCTGCTTTAAATTTATTTCAAACACAAAGGTAGAAGATACGATCAGGAGTTAGTAAGATAATAAATTAGAGTACGAGTGAACGCCTGTAAATTTGACTAAAGCAAAGTATCGGGTACGCGCAATTACTTATTTTCTTCGGAGATAAAAAGGTGGAACGTGAAGCAAACAAAAAAAATTTAGTACCTACTTTATTTTCCGAAAATTAGGTCGTTGCGCATGTCATTCTAATTTTTTCAAAGTCAAGTCAAAAGTCAAAATCTTTTTATTCCGTAAAAATGGCTACATTTGTTTGGAATCGTCACAATTTTTTTCCCTACCGTGCAGTTTATGACTAGGTGAGCACTGATAAAAATACTGCCAAAAAACTCAGGCATCCCTCTTTTGGTATCCAAACAAATTTACATATTTTATTAATTACATTATAATTGGATCGACTCAGTCCCAGGCATTTTTATCATTAATATAGTCAGATACTTTATAATATGCCCTGCTACACAATTTGGCTTTAATAGTAGTTTTAAATTTGTTAATTGACAATTCTCTTATATTGCTGGGAAGTTTGTTATAGAACCGTATACATTGCCCCATAAAAGAATTACTTATTTTGTGGAGACGGCTTGCATGTAAGACAAGATTATGCTTATATCTAGTATTTATGCTATGAGTATCACTCTTTTTACAAAATGAGTCTATGTTTTTGTGGACATACAAAAGATTTTCATAGATATATTGCGATGCGACTGTTAAAATATTTATTTCTTTGAATTTTTCTCTAAGGCTCTCACGGGGACCAAGTTTGTAGATAGCTCTTATGGCTCTCTTTTGCAATAAAAAGATGGTGTTAATGTCCGCGGAGTTACCCCAGAGAAGAATTCCATATGACATAATACTATGAAAGTAGCTGAAATAAACTATTCTAGCCGTATCAATATCAGTGAGCCGTCTAATAGTTTTCACTGCATAGGCTGCAGAACTTAGTTTTCCTGATAATTTTTCAATTTGTGGGCCCCATTGTAGTCTGGAGTCAATTGTTATACCCAAGAACACAGTTGTCTCCACAGGGGCCAAATTAGCTCCATTAACATGTACATTGGTAGCCACCTGTCTTACATTAGGTGTTGAGAACTTAATTACTTTAGTCTTTTTATCATTTAAAAGCAGATTATTAACACTAAACCAATGAATAACTTTAGAGAGAGCATCGTTAACTTCGTCATAATTACCTAACCGTCTATTAATTTTGAATGTCAAAGAGGTATCATCCGCAAACAACACAATCTCATGTTTATCCCTTACATAATAAGGTAAGTCATTTATATACACCAAAAACAAGAATGGACCCAGAATTGACCCCTGTGGGACTCCCATAACTACAGGGGACCCCGAAGATCTTTTACCATTAACATCGACCTTCTGTATCCTATTGCCCAGATAAGAAGACAGAAGTTCGAGAGCCTTGTTCCTGATACCGTAGTGGTGTAATTTTCTGACAAGAGTGTCATGGTGCACGCAGTCAAACGCTTTAGACAGATCACAAAAAATTCCCAAGGCATCTTGCGAATCCTCCCATGCCGCGAATATACTTTTAAGCAAATGAATCCCTGCGTCTATAGTTGAACAACCTCTCGTAAATCCGAACTGTTTCCTATGAAGCAAATTATGTGTATTGAAATGTCTGAGCAACTGGCTAAGCATTAGTTTTTCAAAAATTTTACTGAGAATGGGCAGTATGGAAACAGGTCGAAAATTCGAAGGATCCGAACTATCACCAGATTTAAATAATGGAATGATTTTACTATGTTTCATCAAGTCAGGAAATACACCAGATGCCACACAACAATTGAATATTGTAGCTAAATGTGGAGCGATTGAAATAATAATAGAAGAAATGGTTTTGACAGATAGACCCCACAGATCTTTAGCGTTTTTCATATTTATTGATTTAAAAGCGTTCAAAACATCTTTTGGGCTTACAGCTGAAAATTCAAATATTGTGTCGCATTCTACCACGCTCTGTTTGAGAATCTGTTCAGCAGATATAGAAGAAGACATAAGATTTCTCGTAGTAATAAGAGGAATGTTAGAAAAATATTTTTCAAACTCAGTCGCAATTTCTACATCATTTTTGATATCTATATCATTTATCTTTAACTGAAAGTCTCGACTACGTACTTTCGCTCTACCCGTCTCATTATTTATCATATCCCAAACAGATTTAATAATATTTGTTGAACCATTAATTTTATTTCTTAAATATATAGACTTAGCATTGGAACAGGCTCGTTTAAATATTTTGGCATAATTTTTTACAAGTTCTTGAAAAGTCGGATTGTGATTACAGGTCCTTTCTTCATAAAGTTCATACAATTTATTCCGACTTTTGTAAATACCAGGAGTTGCCCAATCACTGAATGTCATACGGTCACTTACAGACAGTTGTTTTGGAGTAAAGATTGTATTAAATTCACTAGTGATTAAGTTAAATAACGAACTGTACAAGTGGTCCGGAGTACCGTGATAGGGCAACAATACAATTTTTTCTGCTATATTAGACTTAAATCTTTCTAAGCGGCTTTTAGTAAATGGTATATAATTTATTTGCTTTCTTTGTATTCTTGAAGAATTTGGAAATGAAACCAACTGACCTGAATGGTCTGACTGAACTTTATTAATTATAGATTGATTCAAAGGTTTTACAGTGCTAAATATGTTATCAATACATGTAGCACTTGTAGCAGTTACTCTTGTTGGCTCTATAAAAATATGATGCAAATTGTATGATTTAAATAAATTTAAAAAGTTGTAGGTAACAGTATTTTTCTCCAAGATATTTATATTAAAGTCTCCACAAATTATAACAGTTTTATGGCTATTAGATAATTTATTTAAGGCATCCTCCATGATATTTGAAAATGTTTCAAAGGGCGTGCTAGGAGGTTTATACAAGTTCATAACAATGAATCGTTCCAATTCAATGCATGAAATCTCTACAACTCGCTCAACAGAGAGGCTCACAATGTCACACCTTTCTTTAAATTTAAGCAACTTATTTAATAATATTAAGGAGCCACCATGTATACAGTTATCTCTGATGAATGAGCTTGCAACCTGGTGGTTATTGAAGCTGAAAATGAATTGATGGGGTTTTAGCCAGTGCTCAGTTAGACATAAAATATCAATATTGCTACAATTCATAAACAACTCCAATTCTAACTCCTTTCCTATCATCCCCTGAATGTTTTGGTGCACCAGGTTGATACAATTATTATTCTTTCTATATTCTTGACAATTTACAATTGATGGGGATATTGTATTATTATTACTTTTAGTTCCATTTTTAATATTGTTACTATTACTATTTACATTGCCAGAGTAAAACTCTATTGTCTTGTAACCTAATTTAAAGAATTTGGAATACCTTCCAAGGTACCATTACTCAATGTCGAATTATCTAACTGCTCAAAAGAAGCAGGGTTGTTAGCCAAACTTTTGGCTGGTTTCATAAAACAATATGATAGCGAATCTGCTATTTGTCTTTTATAAAAATTGCTAAGATAAAATTTATCTTCTGTCAAATTATAATATTTATTATTAAATATATTTATGTCAAGTACATGAAATTTGTCATCATATAATGTCAATGTATGCATTTTATCATTTAGTCTATACCTAGATGCATTTTCCGCCTCGGGCAACAATTGACTGTATGGGAAAGTAAATAAAAACACTTTTCCCACATTTATCTGTTGTAACATATTAAAATATTTAATCATTATATGTTTATTTAGATTTCCTCTCCTCCCAATAAAAACAATTAAAGTTGTGTTGGGGTGGTAATCCCTCTTAACTATTCTATCTACTATTTGAGTGAAACTGGCTCCAGGCAAACAATAATTGGTAACCAGTTTTCCTGATTTTTGTAATAATAATTGGCCCATGTTTTTACCTATTTCATCACTATACATTATTATGTTGGAGTTATTATTTTCGCTATTATTATTTAATGATGATGACATCTGTTGAAAAGCACTACTTTATTTAATATACAGGCTAAGCAACATCGACCGCAGTCTGTTTATGCGTGGGTTTATCTATCTCGAGCTTCTCCGTCCTCGTAGGGCACGTTAAGCCGTCGGTTCCGGCTGTTGTCGATAGATGACATTCGTTAAGCTAAGGCCTCGGGCCTTAAAAACACTGGCCTCCGCCAGCCCGCATTTGAGCGGCGTGGTGGAGCGTGCTCTAAACCCATTCGGTTAAAGAGACACTCGTATCCCTGCTGATTATGTCTAAAAACATGTAAGACGTGTCTAAGTGCCCGTCATTTTTTTAAGCTTGACAATATTGAACTAAATGTGTCAATGTCATTGGCAGAATGATGCGTATTGGCGTTCACGCGATTAAAACCTGTAAGCTATGTATGCATTTTTGACGCCGACTGTACTTCCCCAGACAAGCTGCCAAGATGCGCCCTGCGTCTCTTAAAAATACCCAGAGCAAGACAAACAGACATGTTCATGCACACAAATATTTGTCGTATATGGGAAACCCACGAGCATTGGTGTCAAACGCGTTTCCCCACTGCGACACTGAGCTCGTCGAACCGTCTGGAGAATCCACTACACAGAAAACTCCCTGCAGGGTTGTTGTGTTGAATGAGTACTTAATGTATCGCAAGCGTACATAGGCTATGGTAACCGTTACATCAGAAGATCCATATGTTTGTATGGCTCCCGAATTTGTACGAGTACATCAAAATAACAAAATCCGAGACATAAATTACTTACCAGAACGTTAATAGGTAAAATTGAAATGAGATTCAAAATAGTATAAAATTTATTACTGGTAGTAATAACCGAGCACATTATACATGCGAGATAGTAGAATTCATCACAATAAAATAGAGTAGGTATAAAAGGTAAGCCCAAATTTTTGTACTGTATGGAAATTATGTAAAGTAGCCTTGCTACCCTCTTCACCACTGGGCTCGTCAATTTAGTTGATAGCAACAATTGAAACCTGCCATAGTAATGACGATAGGCACAGAACCTTAATGGATGTCTAAATTGAGCACTGTCTTAAATAATGACTGTGAAATGGGTACCTACATCTGGTTTAATTTATTATACATTTGGTTTAATTTATATAAATTTATTCCGAGATAATGAAAGTCCGGTAAAGGACAAAGAGTTCTTATTATTGTAAAAATATGATCTTCACGCTGGCAAAGCCGCGGGCAGGATATAGTAAGCTAATAAATGCACGGTACAACGGGCCACGCCTGTAAATTTGACTAAAGCAAAGTATCAGGTACGCGCAATTATTTATTTTCTTCGGAGATAAAGAGATGGAAATGTGCAGCGAACAAAGAAATTAAAGACATTATTTCACAAATTTATATAAATTAGTCTCTCGAGAAACGAAACCCAACAAGTTAATATACAGAGCGATTAACTTAAATGTAGATAATATAATTAGGTTCTTAAGGAGCCTCTTCGTCTTGTCGCGGGATATTAGTTTATTAAACGGCTATAATAAGCTCGCTATTGTTGTTTCTACTCAACTGATTTTGATGATACTTTGTATACTTAAGTAGGTACCTTTTTGGTCCCCGTGGCAATGTAATTTTGTGATAATTTCCGACTCCGATCTACAAATCTTGATACTGCAGCATTAGTAGCTGACATAACCGTGAGACCTAAGAATCAACTGATATCATTTTTATGTATTAGGGGTTAAAGTATGAAATTGCCGATTTGTACTGAAAAAATATTCTAAGATGTAACATATTTATTTAATCAAAATATTTACCCTTTTTTTATCTATATATTGCTGTCATCTAATCGGAAGTTTATTTATGCCATTGCAATAGAACTCTGGGGATTTAGATTCGACAAATTGTGTAAAAGCATTTCGCACTGCCTCCTGGGGAAAAAAAAATTACCACGTAGAAAATTATCCAAATCACGAAAAAAATGGTACTCATTTGGAGCAAGGTCTGGCGAGTACGGAGGATGACGTATGGTTTCTAACTGCAGCTCCTGTAGAGTTATAACGTATCTCGTGCAGTGTGAGGTCTTGCGTTATCATGGAACAATAATGGTGAAGATCGATTCACGAGTCGGGGATGTTTCACTGCCAGTTTCGCCATCATTGTTTGAAGTTCGACACAGTAAACATCTGCTGTTATTGCTTGACCAGACCTGAGAAGGCTATAGTGAATAACGCCATGAAGAGACCACCAAACACTTAACATTAACTTTTTATTGGTAAGCTTTGCTTTAGGGCACTGTTGCGGCGCTTGACCTGGGGTCAGCCATTGCATTTTTCGGTTACGGTTATCGTAAAGAATCTACTTTTCGTCATCTGTCACAATTCGAAACAATATTTCTACATTTCTGTACCGATTCAACAAGGCAACACAAATTTCAACACGCGTTTCTTTCTGCAGATCAGTCAAATCATGAGGCACCCATTTTTCTTATTTTTTTAACTTTTTGATTTGATGCAAATAAGTCAATATTGTAGGTAAGGTAACGTTAAATCATGCCGCTAATTCCTGGGTAGTTTAACTCCGATCAGCTTCCACCATCTCCTTCAATTCAGCGTTATTCACCTGTGTGGGCGGTCTTCCACGTGATTCGTTCTTCAAGTCGAAGTTTCCATTACGAAAGGGTTTAGACCAAAAACGCACGGTGCGTTCATAAGCAGTCTCTTCTCCAAACGCAGCATTGATATTGCGAGCCGTTTCTGCCGCGTTAGTTCCGCGTCGTCTAAGGCCCCTTCCTGACTTGGCGGTGCGGTATCGGTGTAGTAAATTACATGCAGTAAAATTTTTACCGCTTAGTTACCGAACGCCTATATTTGCTTACACGCATCCTGATTGGCGCGGGCTAGCGGGCTGTGCGAGTGCGGGGCGGTATACGTGCGGCATACTGCGTCGCAGTACGGCTGTAAGGGGCCTAAGTTGAATAAAAAAAAAAGTAAGAATCTGAATACCGAGCGCGAATTCTTTAAATGTAGTATTTTGTATCGTAATAAGGGGTGCAATAAGACACAGAAGTTCACGATAACTTTGTTTTGACATCTTATACATCGCTCGGAATTTTGCATCATCTTGCGAAAGTTGTTGTGCCGCAATAAAAAGTCCGCAAGAAATATTTACGGCAAAGTACCCAATACTTCTTTCTTTTTCTACGCAATCGTAAATACATGTAACACGCAACGACATCTTTATCTGACGAATCCATTATTTCACGATGACGGCACAAATACGTTTGTACGTTAGCACCGAAAGCATGCAGACAACTTACCGAGAGTAAACTAATAAGTGGAGAGATCTGGCCGACACAGTATACTATCGGTATACCGCATACAGATGCCGCACCGATACCGCACCGCCAAGTCAGGAAGGGGCCTAAGTTGAATAAAAAAAAAATTGAAATTCGAAAATGAAATGTTGCACATTTATTATAAGAGAAACCTCATAGGTATCATGTGAAAAAAGTTTCTCTCTAAAATCTCACACCATGAAGGTTTAATGTTAATTCAAAGTATCTATTACTATAAAACGGCAATTTCATAATTTAACCCCTATTATTAGGCATCAAGGAAAGTGTTAATCACATAATATTGACTAATTCTTAGTATTAGCAGTCTGTTGCCGAGCTCAGTGGGGCAGTGGCGAAACGCGCTATTAAGTTACTCTGACACCAACGCTCGTGGTTTCGATTCCCACACAGGACAAACATTTGTGTGCATGAACATGTCTGTTTGTCTTGGTCTGGGTACTATTAAAAGACGTAGAGCGCAACAAAGCAGTCCATCTGCGGAAGTACCTCCACCTCACAGAAAACCGCAGCCAAATAACAGCTCCCTAGTGGGTTGTTGTGTTTCTGCGTGTGAGTGAGGTCACCAGTAAGCTCCTATGGAGTTGTTGTGTTAGCGCCAGAGGTGACTTCGCGCGAGTGATACTTAATATATCGCTAGCGTTAATAGGCTACGGCCCACCTGATGTAAACATCAGGTGGGCCGTATGCCTCCAGACATGGTATAAAAAAAAATACCTAAAGTATTTTTTTTTATACCTTCTCCATTACACTTCCGTGTACCGTCAACTTTCAGTGCTATATTAAATATACTTCCTTGCGCTGGTTTTATATAAATATAAATAAAGTTATAAATCTATACAGATAAATAAAATTGGAGTGTCTGTTTGTAATATTAAAATAAACGCTTTTTAATAAATGCATATGGATGTATATACCAAAATGAATATTTTTACAATTTTTGTCTGTCTGTCTGTCTGTCTGTTTGTTTCTAATCTAAAGCTAATCTCTGAAACGGCTGGACCGATTTTGACGGGACTTTCACTTGCAGATAGCTGATGTAATAAGGAGTAACTTACTACTTTTCTTTTAGAAATTTTATTTATTTTTATTAATATAAATAAATAATAAAAAAAATAACTATTCTGCGCGAACGAAGTACATAATACATATCTATTATTATTTTGCTGATCGCTATTTTACTCTGCTAATTTAGGTACTTATAATCAAATTAAATAAATGAAATTATAACTGAAAAATAACTTTTTTGTTAAATTCCGCGCGGACGAAGCCGCGGGCACAGCTACTATGTAAATAAACTCAGTCGACATCTGCCCATACGTATTGTATTTTCCTTGCGTACTAAGTATGCACGTATTTAGTAAACAATGAAAAGTACGCATCTGGATCCAAGCACGTGTATTTTGAACATAAGAAAGAGCCAGCTATGTGGAATACGAAATATTTGTCTTTCTTATTCTTCCTACCATCATCCCTTTAAAGTTTCTGTTAGGTTTGGCGGGGTTCGCTACCTAAGTCTAAGGATTTGGCGAAGAAAAAGATTTTTATGTAGAGCGATTTTCACTTCACCGCCTAGGAAGTGATAGTTATAAATATGTAAATAAATCCGCTAACAGGATTTAGTGGTGTAAATGGAAAAGGAAAATAGAAAACAAACGCAACGCAGGACCACAACAACCCTAGGGAGTTGTTATTTGGCTGCGGTTTTCTGTGAGGTGGAGGTACTTCCCCAGACGGGCTGCGTTGATGCGCCCTACCTCTCTTGTAGTAGTAAGGTTCCTATTTTGACCTTCGTCGATGTGCTTGAAGTCCAGTTTAAGTTTCGCAAAGTACGATAAGCTATTACCAGTTACCAGTTGTAGCTGATAGCGGTTGTATTTGACGATCTCGGTGACGTAACGGTTGGTAATGCTATTTTGACACTAACGTTCATGGGTTCGATTGTCATATTGGACATACATTTGTGTGCATGAATATATCTGTTTATTTTGGTGAGTGTTTTTTGTGTATTATAAGTATGTCTTAGCAAATATATACTTTTTCTTCTTCGCGTTATCCCGTTTCCTAATCTATTAGGATTGACGGGGTCCGCTACCTAAGCCTAAGGATTTGGCGAGAACACAGAGATTTTTACGTGGAGCGACGGCCGTCAGAGAGCACGATGGCGTCGTTGCGCGTGTCATTCTAACCGAACATGCAGGTTAAGTAACGTCGACCGCAGCCTGTCTATGGATGTGTTTATCTATCTCGTGTTCCTCTGTACTCGGAGGGCACGTTAAGCCGTCGGTCCCGGCTGTTGTCGATATATGACAGTCGTTAAGCTAAGTCAGTGACCCTCGGGCGGCTTGAAAACACTGGCTTCCGCCAACCCGCATTTGAGGAGCGTGGTGGAGTATGCTCTAAACCCCTTCGGTTGAAGGGAGACCCGTATCCCTGCAGTGGGATGAGTAAGGGTTGATGTGGATGTTGATGTGAATGATGGCATATTATAAAGTATCTGACTATATTAATGATAAAAATGCCTGGGATTGAGTCAATCCAATTGTAATGTAATTAATAAATTATGTAAATAATTATAGAATATTGGGTGACCAACTCAAACTTCCCGTTGGTGATCGCAATTCTTTTGGTGCATGGGGCAGTGCTACGTCGTTAGAAGCTTGTCATCGGCTGGGTGGTAAAAAAGATCAACATCGACCTGTGCTGGTTCGTTTTGGGAATCATGCTTTTCGGACCTCTGTTTGGAACGCCAAAACGAAGCTAAAAGGTTCCCGGATTTCCGTTTCGGAATTTCTAACGAAGTACAAGCAGGAAGTTTTTGTTGTGGCTAGGAAACACTTCGGAATAAAGAAGTGTTGGTCGACGAACGGCAATATTGTTGTTCTCTGTGGAAACACAAGAACCAAGGTAGCGACGCTAGAAGATCTCCGCCAATTGCAGTCTCGTTACCCTTCCAGTCAATCGCAGCAGGAAGTCGCTTCTCGGCGTACTGGCGCAACGGGGAAGCAAGGCGGAGTCAAGTAGAGGTCCCATTCACGGTATACTCGTGCTCTTAGTTAATATTTTAATGTTATTGTTATACAGTGATCGCAAATTGTTAATGTCGGGCAGCTTTATAAATGTAGTTTTGGTTTCTACCTTTCAAATACCATTATTTTAAACTTCAAAAATATTTTGTAGAAGTGACTGCAAGTAACGTGACATATCACACATATACAGATTTTATAATCTTCTTCTTCTTACTTTGGTTGTGGCAATGACTCTTTAAATTAATTTTGTCAATGTGAAAGGTTACAATTTTTATTTTATTTTTGTATTATGAACTAGGTATGGACTACGAGTACGTGTCTATAGTAGTTAAATGAACTGCTAATATGAAAATATTATTGTTATGAACTGTATTGTATGGAATCGAAAACTTTTTGTTTTTAAAAATGTGTCCTGTCCTGAGTCCAATTTGTATATGGATTGTTCAGTGATGCGAGTACAATATAGTAGGTACTTATTTATATATTATATTTTATATATTTTATTAGTATTGTATATTATATTTTATTTATTGTATTTTGCTTAATGTCTTTTAATGAAAACATTAATGATAACTGCTTCTTGTCGTGTTCCTCTGATGAATATGAAAGTGCTCTCAGTGATACTTCATCAAGTTCCGAGTCTTCTCTTGAAAGTAAATTACAATCTACGTTTGTAAAGAACTCTCGCTATCTCAATCTTGTGCACATTAATGCTCAGAGCATAATAGCTCATTACTCCGATTTTCTTGCATCCTTTAGTAATGTTGCTGTTGACGGTATTTTAGTCTCTGAATCCTGGCTTAAGCCATCGCTTCCTTCTACTCTGTGTTCTCTTCCGGGTTTCCGACTCTATCGAAATGATAGAACGGGAGCTGGTGGAGGCGGCGTATGTATTTATCTCCGCGAAAATATCCCTTGCGCTATAGTCTCACATTCGCCTTCCGAATATTCTGCTTCCCTAGAGCATCTATATCTTCTCAGCCCTTACCAATCAGGCTTTCGTCCCAACCACAGTACGATTACTGCGTTGCTAAATGTCACTGATGATATTCGTTACGCCATGGACAATAAAAAACTCTCCATAATTATATTATTAGACTTTAGCAATGCATTTAATTCAATCGATTTTGATATTCTCTTAGGTATACTTCGCTCAATTAACTTTTCTCCCTCTGTGATGGCATGGTTCGACTCTTATCTTCGTGGTCGCCGGCAATGCATCAAACTCGATGAGAGATCGTCTGAGTGGATTGATCTCATTGCCGGTGTGCCACAGGGCGGTATCTTATCTCCACTTTTATTTTCTATTTTTATAAATGAAATATCCAAAGTTCTTTCTTGTCCCTTCCACCTATATGCAGACGACTTACAGATTTACAGCCATTTCTCAATTATCGAAAGTGATGAAACGATTGAGGCTATAAATCGCCAACTATGTGCTATCCAGGGTTGGGCTGAAACCCATGGTTTGCTGGTAAATCCATCGAAGTCTCAGGCTATAATCATAGGCAGTAATCAATTACGTAATAGGCTCAATTTTAATAGCTTGCCTAAGGTTTACTACAATGGTCAAGAAATTCCGTTTGTCGATAAAACTAAAAACCTTGGACTAATCATTGACGGAACACTTTCCTGGAACGCGCATGTTAATGACGTTAGTAAACGCATGTATTTTACATTTCACTCTCTCAAGCGACTTCAGAACTTTTTGCCTTTTAAAACTAAAGTTACGTTGGCTCAATCTCTCTTACTCCCCATTCTCGACTACGCAGACGTTTGCTATTTGGATGCAACTGAGGAGCTACTCAACAAGCTAGAAAGATTGCAAAATCTAGCTATACGTTTTATTTTCGGTCTCCGTAAGTACGACCATGTTTCGGAGTTTCGTGTACAATTGAAGTGGCTCCCTATTCGATTTCGCAGAAATGTGCACATACTATCCCTACTTTTCAAACTAATGACCAATCCCAATTCCCCTCAATATCTTTGTTCTCGTTTTCCACTTCTTCCACCGCCAACTCGATCCCAACGTTCTTGTTACATAAAAACTTTACACTTCCCCCTAGCTAACACGAAATTCTTTTTTAATTCGTTTACCGTACGCGCTGCTAGACTTTGGAACAAATTACCATTGGAGATAAGAGAAAGTCCTTCTGTGTTTGCTTTCAAGAAAAAACTAAAGAAGCACTATTTAAATACATCATCTTCTAGTGAAGAATAGCATATATATATGTATATATATATATATATATATATGTATGGTTTATATTGTATGTATATTGGTGTGTTGTATAATTCAATTAATTTGTTTTATTATTATTCGTTTTTTTTTTTTTATTTCTCGTGTTTTTCTTACATTTGATGTATTTTAGAATTTTGTTTTTTTTTACTGTAAGTATCAGGTTTTAGTTTGCACATATAATTGTCGTAACCCTTTTACAATATGTTTCCACGTTGATTACGGTTGGCTGGAAGAAATCTCTTGGAGAGATAAGCCCGCCTTTGTACACTATATGTGACACTTATTATTTTGTTTTATTTGTGTGCAATAAAGAATATATATAAATTTGTTTGGATACCAAAAGAGGGATGCCTGAGTTTTTTTGGCAGTATTTTTATCAGTGCTCACTTAGTCATGAACTGCACGGTAGCGGAAAAAAATGTGACGATTCCAAACAAATGTAGCCATTTTTACGGAATAAAAAGATTTTGACTTTTGACTTTGACTTTGAAGGGTAAGAGAACTGAGCACCCAATGACTCGGCATTCACACATTGGTAGGGCTCCTGACACGACCTTGTTATATCTCACGAACACGAGCTATTCATATTCTTATCAGACCTCCACAACCCAGAGGGAGAACCGGATCATTCTTGGGTTAGGTCACACATCTTTCGAAATTTAATTTCTAGAACGTGCGGGTTTCCTCACGATGTTTTTCCTTCACCGTCGAGCAAGTGATAAATCCTACTAATATTATAAATGCGAAAGTTTGTACGTATGGATGGATGTTTGTTTCTCTTTCACGCTTAAACGGCTGAACGGATTTGAATGAAATTGGGCACGTATATAGATTACGATCTGGATTAACACATAGGCTACGTTATTTGACTCCACGCGAGCGTAGCCGCGGGCAGCAGCTAGTATGTACATATTTGTAATTATTACTTGCTTGGCGGTAAAGGAAAACATCATAAGGGAACTCGCATGTCCAACAAATTATATTTTGAAAGACGTGTGACCTTACCTGAGAATGATCTGGTTTTCCCTCTAGGGCTGTTGAGGCCTGACGGCAGTCGCTCCATGTAAAAAACAGTATCTTCACTAAATCCTTAGGCTTATGCAGTGGCCCCCACCAATGTTACTGGATAAGAAAACGCGATAATGCTAACATCGCGTTAATGTTAATACTTGCACTTGTACAGATTCCACTTCACAATTTTATTTAATAATTATTTTTACCGACCGGTTTCGCCTTTACGGCATTATCAACTATATTAATTAACAAAATTAACGAGATGTCTTCAAAATTCCACCAAGTGCCTACAATCAACAGTATCAACACGATAATGCTAAGATAAAAGAAGGAGTTGTTGAGTAAGTAATGGGTTGTATGGGCGTAGCAACAGTCCATAGATTGTGATAATTGCTTCCCAGCCACCCAACACCATCCTACCATCGGGCTTCCTTAATAGAAAAAAGATAGGTGAAATCTGTTACATGGGTAAAGTGATTAAATGCATCTGACGCCGTCATCGACTTTGTTCTAAATTGCTTACTTCACTTATCGCACACCAAATTGTCGAGTTCGATAAAGTTTCGATAGTGTGCTAATGAATTCGACTTCATACTAAGACCAAGTTGCGGTGTCTGCACGAGAGTTTTTAATTACATATTATCGACGTTCGGATAACGTATGCTAGAGTATTACTAATTGTGAAAATATATACTACCTTTTTCATATCGCTGGGATGGCAGGGGCCGTGCGCAGTTGCCGTACTATATAGACGTTGGCAACATACAGAGTGCTTCACTCGCTTAGGGTTTTTCTCATGATCTCAATCACTAAGGAATATAACAATCCTTCATGGATCATCTTAAGTTTTATCGTAGGGGGAGTGGGGGTGTACTTCCAGTTGAGCCTCTCATGGTTAAATATTATTGTGCCGTACTTTTTTTTAAAGTATAACTCCTTTACGCATGCTTGACTTGGAGAGTAAGCTGGTGAATGCGTGACGAGAGCGTTACGAAAAGTGTGATCGAGATATAAGTTAGTGAATATAGAAAGAGAGAGAGATAGGTTTCGTATATTACTGAAGGAGCAAGAGAGAGAGAGGTGTGAGCTCACATTTTCTTTCTCTCGTAGCGAGTTAAGTTTCGTATATCTAAGACACGGTGAAGGCCTATTGTCTGTATCATACTATGGAGCTAAAGAAGTTTTACTTCATTCGTGTGTATAAAGCACACTCGTTTTTTTACCAGTGCTTCGTTTGCTGATGGGCAAGGTGCATCGCGTGCAGGTAAGGCCGATAGTGAGCCACACTCACACCACAGAATAATCAAAATTAACACGGATTTATCGTTTTACACTTAAATTAGTTATGTGTAATCAATCTAAACCGGTGAGAGGTTTTAACTCCAAATTGAACTGCTAAAGTAACTTGCAGTAACTTTTAGATTAAACAAGAATCTCGAACATCTAAATGTAGTCGAGAATCGTTTTATAAACATTTTCCTAATTCATTTTTTTTACAACGTCGGGAGGCATACAAGCATATAACCCATCTGATGTAAAGCAGTTACCATAGCCTATCAACGCTTGTAATATATTAAGTATCACTTGCGCGATGTCTCCCCTGCTGCTTACACACCAACTCCTTAGGAGCTTACTGGTGACCTCACTCACACGCACGAACACGACAACCCTCTAGGGATTTGTTATTTGGTTGCGGTTTTCAGTGAAGTGGAGGTACTTCCCCAGACGGGCTGCTTTAATGCGCCCTATTTCTCTTACTAAATTCAAGTAAAATATAGTTATGGGCACAACATTTGTGATTTTCTACAACTCGTGTTATAAACAGAACATACTGATTATATGCCGACAGCCATTCCCCACATCAGTATACCGTGGGACATAATGCTTAGAAAGTATAAATATATAAATATGCCGCATACAATCTTATATATAAGTGTTATCATATATAAATTTACATTTACTTATTCTGTGTATAATATTTTGCGCTATTTCACCGTTTATTCTAATGCGATAATTTTCAAATTATTGTTCACCTATTGCGCGAAGATTATAGGATAAAACAAAAAAATACATTAAAAAGGGCACTATTATTAGTAAAATAATAAAGAAATAAAACACTTCGTTTTCCGTTGTATATAATAATTAATAACTGATAATGCACAATTTGCTTATCAAGCTATCAACACATATGGATCAAAATGGCGGGGGTGTTATTGAGTGAAGTAGAACTCTTCCATTACTTGTTAGTTTTGTTCAATATCAAGTGGGTGTTATTTAACCTCAAAAGTTTCTTACCTCAAATATTCAAATAGATGTAAAAGATTTAGATAGCAATGTCTACTAAACTTCGCCACAGGATACATAACTAACTAAGTATATTTACGTTAACTCTCCGAATATTATATTTCTGAGATATTTCTAGCAAAACATGTTATATAACATTTTGGTGATAATGTATTCATACTTGCGCTTATTGATGAGTAAAATGTTTCCTCTCACTTTCCTGCTGAAATGATTTCGTGAAAAGGTACGAAAGTGTACGTGCGGTGGTAGAGTTGGCCGTCAGATAGTACCAACGCACAATATTTGTAATAAAAAGCCACATTTACATAACCTATTACAAAGGTAATTGAATTACTATCATAATTCGACATAGAGGGCAGTACAACCAGATATAAAAATAAACTGTGGATTCACCTCAAAGACTGGCAGTTTATCAAAATAACGCTTATTGTATGTCTATTAAAATTTATAATCACTTGCCAGACATTTATTATAAGTTAAACTTAAGACGATTTAAGAAATCACTGTTGTCCTTATTAGATAAATGTTACTACACTATCAATGAATTTCTCGATGACAAATTAAATTAAAAATGACATTAATTCTTTTAATTTAATTTTAATAATGTTGACTTCGTAGTTATTATAAATTTTGACGTAATTATTTTGTTGAACTGTCTAATTAAAATGTCATTTATTATTTATAAATTTGTGTAAAAATTCAAACCATGACGATTGTAAATTGATATATTCACACGCCGAGCGGCCGGTAAGATATGGGAAGGCGCATTGTTAAGCATAATATGAAAGATCTAAGTGTACACTTATCTTGTGAATAAATGATTCTGATTCTGACTGTCTGATTAAGAAAAGATGTCAAAATTTATTGACTGATGGATTGACAAAATATGTTAATAACCAATCTGAAAGTCATTTCCGTTTGAAATACTTCGAGTATTTCCGTGCGAAAACGACCTGAATTACTCCTCACATTGCATCTCAAGAATTTTAACTTCAAAAACAAATTAATTAATTACACGGATAATTTATTCGATGGTAATGGTATCTTAAATATTTATAACTCTAAATAAATTCTAGTTGCTTATTACCAAGGTGAGATGAAATGATTCTGCGCCGATGCTAACGCGCCGAGCGCGAGCTTCGACATGAGTTTGCTGTTCGAGATGGAGTGAGAACGGTAGGACACCACTGGTGTACCCGGCTAAATCAGTCTGTTAATTTTATGTAAGCAGTTTTCAATGTTCTACATATTTCCATTTCTTTTCCCATCAATGTATGTTATGTATGTTAGACATCATATGCAACTACTGTAATGCTCCCTCGTTTTTTTTAATGTGAAGTGTAAAATAAATAACACACACATGTATATGTTAATATATGATTCTTCATTAGATTTTTATTTTATAACCTTATGTATTGAAATTAGACTCTTTTTACGTCAAATGGCAAACAGGCCTGCTGCCCGCCTGAGTTACCTATACATTTTAATTTTTTCTGAACTGCAAACAATTAAAAACTAGTTAATAGATTCAGGCGTTACTTTGCGAAAGTCAAATCTATATGCAATTTGATCCAACCTGCTTTGCGTGCTTCCGCCACCAATTAGTTCATGCGGCCTAGCGCCGGCCGGCACCCACCCACTACTGTTAGTACTTGGTACATGCCGACGCTGCCATGGCTGCTCCGGTAGTCTCTGCCTCGGCTGCTGCGGTCGTCCGTCATCTGGGACAGAATCCGCATGCCCCCACCACCACCGTCGCTGCCACGACTGGCCTGGTCGTGGCTGCGACACGTGTTTCGAGGCATCATCAGGCGTTGTAGACGTTAATCGTAAGAATAACATGCTACAAGTGACAAATCCATCGCAGTGCCGTCCCTTATATTGAATTGAGGAGAGGCGAAACACGTGTCGCAGCGACGACCAGGCCAGTCGTGGCAGCGACGGTGGTGGTGGGGGCATGCGGATTCTGTTCCAGATGACGGACGACCGCAGCAGCCGAGGCAGAGACTACCGGAGCAGCCATGGCAGCGTCGGCATGTACCAAGTACTAACAGTAGTGGGTGGGTGCCGGCCGGCGCTAGGCCGCATGAACTAATTGGTGGCGGAAGCACGCAAAGCAGGTTGGATCAAATTGCAAATTAAAAACTAATTTAAAATATTATTTTTATATGGTACTGCCTACTCACTAGGCTTTAAAGTATAGATTGACAAGTTGTACTAATTAAAACATTAAATGTTCTATTTGCCCAAATAAAATTCTAATTTATCTTTATTTCTACCCGTGCAAAGCCGGGGTGGAATGCTAGTTATATAATACAATCAACATAGTTAACCGTAATCAAATTGCTTTGGGGGTAACCACAAAACCACTTTCAACTCTGAAACTTCCGTTTACGAGAGACAAATTACAATTTGATACCTTTATTTGATGCTAGCTAATGCCCGCGGCTTCGCCTGTGATCGTTTTCTCAATTTTACACAGGAATCTTAAATAATTTCGGGTGAAAAGCAGCGTAGGTGTTAACTTAGAAAGCGTTATATTTTGGTGCTAAATGTAGAATTTGTTTTAGCTTCTATTTCTCTCGTTAAATATCCTTCACATTCATTTTCTTGAATATCTCTTCATTAGCACATAGCTATCAATCAGCTACAATTATATATTACTCGGTTTTTAGACGGCAAACCTAGAAGAAATTTTATAATGAAATATGTAAGAAAATTAAATGTACAATGCAAATCAGATCTCGTTACTTAAGCATAACTATTATGGAGTTAGAGGTAAAGCCCAGAACTTGACTGCATCTTATTCACATAACAGATTGCAGGCAGTTGTCATAAATGGGATTAAATCTAAAGGCAATAATGTTAATATCCAGGTGCCCCAGGGTTCTATTTTCGATCAATTTTTATTTTTAGTATATGCGAATAATCTGCTCTACATGGGGCAAAAAATGGCGGATATAGTACTATTTGCTGCTGATACCTCTCAAATTTTTAATGTAGCCCGCCGTTGTGAAAATATTGACAAGGTAAATGGTGTTGTGTATGCTATTTTAAACTGGTTCACATGTAATCTTTTGCTAAAATCAAATTTAGTCTTGGAATTACAGTAGAGTCCAAATTACAATGGGGCAACACACAAATAAACTTGCCAGTAAGCTCAGCATTACTGCATATGCAATTAGGAGAATCAGGCAATATTTGGATGTGAGAGCAGAGAAGAAGAGAGAATTCCTCAGGGAACTGTTCAAAGAATAATATCTTCACTGTTACTTCTCAATATATTTATGAAAATATAATGTATGTACGTAAAAATTTAAACGACGTTTTCAAACTTCAGCGAAAAACTTAGAAGTAGAAATATTTGTCTATGGCCAGTACATCGGCATGCTTGAACTAGTAGATCTTTTCTTGTAAATTGTATTCGATTTTATAATAAGTTGCCTGAAACCGTTCTGTCCATTCCTGACAATATATTTAAAAAGCACATTAAAAATACTCTATGCAAAAGGGCTTATTATAGGATTGATGTAACGTATTGTATATGTATATGTATTGTATGACAACAATGTAGGGAAATAATTCAGCACAGGTGACCTGTAACTTCCTAATTTAATTTTACCTAATTTAATTTTGATATTATTATTGTACAAATATGCTTATATGATTTTTTTTTGTAGTATCTAATTGACAATTTTAAAAGAGATCTATTTGGCAAGTTTCTTTCGGCATTTCTTCTTCGCCAATGATCATTTCCGAAATGCTAGCAGATTAAAATTATTTTTATCTTTTATCTATCTTTAAATATGAAAACCGTGTCCAATTTTTTGTATCAGTTTTTGCATGATGCGTGTACGCGCAGATAAACAAAAATACTGTATCATATTGAATATAGAAGGTAAGACTGATACCTTATATGATATGTTGTTTACCGGGCGGTCGTTTACGACCACAAAATGTATGGGAAAACGTATATAGCGGGTTCTGACAGGATAAATGTTTGTAACATGAAATTACATAAGCGAGATATACTTACAGTTTAATTTTTCTATGGAGTTATAGCCGTGCATCGATAGTCAGATAATTTGAACCTACAAATATTAACCTTAAAAGTTACAAATTTTATATAGACGAAAGTAACAAGTTTTCCATAAGTTGAGTTCAAGAACGATATACCTTTTTATAAGTATCATTCTAGAAAATCTCACGAAACTTGACAAACGTTTGAATCTCTAATATCATTTGTTGGCCTTTTTTTCAGATTTATGTTTCGTAAGGATAACTTTAACCGTTTTGGAGAATCGTTTAACAAGAATAGTGGAAGTCACGAAGAACCAAAATAAATATTTCTTATAAACAATACGCAAAGAGACTGGGTGTTATTTTACATCTTATATTAACATAAAATAAATGGATTATGTTGTTATTTGTGTAAGTAGGTACATGATGAACGAATACTTCATTTGTTAAGAGTCACGTAATACATTTAAAAGAAATTTAACCGTATAGCCATTCTGTTTGTTACCCATTTACAGCTTTAGAGCTTAACTCAGTGTGGCTGAACCATAAAAAATTGAATACAAAGTTCATTAACCTTGGAAAAGGGTCTAGAACATACTTTATAGACAAACTACACACTGTTAATTTTACTTATTAAACTACCACATTTCATTTCATATATTTTTTAAATGCACTGTAAAATATCAGGAAACGACATCGAGGCATAAAAGTGGCATACCTATAACTATTCGTACGAAAGTAGTTGTGTTAGCCACTCCTTGAGGTTCTTTGTTATTTTCCTGAGCTGAGACAAGTAGACAAAAAATCTATTTATCTGTCGATCTATAACTTCACGCCAAAACCCTTGTGGGGTAGTCAGAGACAAAAAAATGTCAAGTTAATTTAGCTACTACTTGCTCCAGGTATTTCTTAAGAGATGTCGGCGTGTCGTTTCGAGCAGGCCATTTCCTTTAAAATATACCATAATTTGTAGTCTAAGGGGTTCTGATCTGGGCTAGATGAGGACCAGTCTTCAGTTCGTATAAAGTCCGGAACGTTGGTTTCGAGCCAGGCTTGGGTAGTTCGTGCCTTATGACCAGATGCAGAGTCCCGCTGGAAAGTCCACGGTACATTGTTTAAAAGTGGTTTATTGAGTGGTTTCACAACACTATCCAAGACAGTTTCTTGATACACTTTGGTTGAAGTCTTCACTCCTTTTTCACACTACACTTTGTCTTTTTGCTTGTTGAATTCATGAATCGTAAAAATGTTTTCTTCAGTGAAGAGGATATTTCTATGCCTTTCATCTACGTATCGGTACAGAAGGTGTTTTGATCAATCCACTCTCTTCAACTGTAGGGATTGATATACGGCATGTCCTGTATATCGACGATAAGCTTCAGACGAGCTTTAGGTCTTGTTTTATTATACGCAACAGAGGCCTAGGTAAAGATTTCCTTTCTTTGATTGATCTTCATTTCTCGCGATAATATTTTAGATTTCCTAATGCGGTTTTGGCGAGTTCTGGCTTTGTAATTTGATCTACCCTGCTTTGTGTGCTTCCGCCACCAATTAGTTCATGCAGCCTAGCGCCGGCCGGCACCCACCCACTACTGTTAGTACATGCTACATGCCGACGCTGCAATGGCTGCTCCGGTAGTCTTTGCCTCGGCTGCTGCGGTCGTCCGCCATCTGGAACATAATCCGCATGCCCCCACCACCACCGTCGCTGCCACGACTAGCCTGGTCGTCGCTGCGACACGTGTTTCGCCTCTCCACGAGGCATCATCAGGCGTTGTAGACGTTAATCGTAAGAATAATATGCTACAAGTGACAAATCCATCGCAGTGCTGTCCCTTATATTGAATTGAGGGTGGAGGTGGATGGTGCGAGCGAAAAGATATTCAATAGTAGGGAATGGTTTACGTCAGTCTGTTTGTTCATGAGAGTAATTTTAGAATTTTTATGTTTATTAATTTCTAATTGTTCCCTAATATTTAGTTTTAAACCTTTGTCACCATAGACAAAAAAAAAATATATAAGTGTCCATTTCCCAGCGTTTACTTTTACAACAGGGAGAAGGGTTGTGATAGATTTTAAGACGAACTTTAAGCAACACTACAGATTTGGAAACTAAAACTTTGTCCTCTCCTATTCCTTTTATAGTTTGCTTTGATGGAATTTTATTTAACCCAAGGTACTGCACAGTAGCTTCCGTAACAAAATAAGCCTGCGAGACCTGATCCAACAAAGCTCTGATAACTCGGTACGCCCCGTCTCTGGACTCAGCCTTAATAAGTGCTGTTGCTAATAAGACTGTGTTATTTACTTCCCCTGTCGAAAAGCAGGATAATTAACTTTAATATTCTTCATAATCAGGTTATTTTCTCCGTTTGCGTGTCAAGCCGCATAAGTTTCGTTGTCAAGGAGTTTACTCAGTGTATAACTTTACATCTTCTTTTTTTTTTGCGTGTTTCGATGTCATATTATACCTCCTGCTGCCTGCTCATTTTTGTAGTGGATTTTAATAGGACGATTCTATTTAGGGTCGTATTTTACGAGACGGATAACACGCTCTAGAAGCAGTTGGCACAAACTTCATTGATTATATTTATAACCATTTTCCTATCATGCCCGCGCCATTCTGCGCTTATCTTGCCAATTACTACTTATTACTACTACTACTTATATGTACATATTTATTTTTCGTATTTGTCGATCCTCATTTTCGTTAATTATCTAGTGCACGGGGGTTCTTTAGTTTGTTAATATCAGATTTTAACAGATATTTCATTGTAGTCGCAGATAAATTTTAGAATTTAGTGTTTATGTTACTCTGCTCGAAGACTCTTTGATTCTATGATGGTTTTATGAATGGTGCGGTATGATGGATATAGACGGTATCTGTCCAAGATTTAGTAGATACTGATATTGCCTACCTGACTTATTATCTGTTATATCTAGGCAAAAAATATTGATATTATATGTTTGAAGTTCGTTACTTTCTGTTAACAGTTTCATCAAAAGATTTCATATATATTTGGTGTTCTTAAATCTGAGAATTAAATTTTAATCTATTCAAATATCCATATACAATTTTAATCCTAATTATATAAAATTTGATGCAAAGTGAAAGTTAAGTGAAAACATTTTTATTTAAACGTTTACAACGGTTACAGATTATACAGAGGTTCTGGTGGAAAAGAGGTATGTCAATCAATGTACCCCACTGGGAAAATACTTCTCATTCAAATAAGACCGCAGTCATAATTATGTATTAATTGGGGCTGAAGGGTTTTTGTATTTTTGTGAATTAGTGGAGTTACCTGTCAGCTCCTAAGGGACCGCTGTGTCAGCCATGGGTGTGGCAATACGTGAGTATACTTCATATATTACAAGCATTCTGAGGCTATAGTAACCACTTAACATCACGTGGCCAGTATGCTTTTGTTCCATACGACGTTTAATAAAAAAAACGGAGGACGTTACAAATATTTTACGTAAGTTATAATAACTTATAATGTGAACAAGTTAAAACATGTGAGCTCCTGAAGAGTTGCTTTGTCAGCAACAGGGATATTGGAAGTATTCATAAAAAGTGGTTACCACTTTACGAAAAAATGTATGTGTCTCCGTTTCTTCTTATGTGTCCCTCAAAGCAAGTTTAGAAATGAATAGCAGGTAAAAAGAGATCATTTTCAAAATGTTTCCCATAAGTGACAGTTTCATCTTTTACGTCTCAGAAGTTGAAGTATTTATCTCAATCTCAGAGGAAAGCTGGAAAGATATTTCTCCCCTGAGAACATCTCAGGAAATTGTACACTTTTTAGTGTTCCCGATCAAAATTGAAGAAACGAAATGATTTTCAATCTCTATGTTCGTGCCTATCAGAAGTCGAAATTTGACATATACTCGATTTTGAGTTGTAACAGCTCGATGACGAAGTATGAAGTATATATTTACTTAAAACTATATTAAGAAACAGTTAAAGTTGATTACGTCTCTAAGAAAGAGATCAGATGCTATGAAATAACACAGGAAAATTTATCTGCGTCTTTGTACAATTTAAATCTATCCACCACTTTGAATAGCCGTGGTAGTAAAATTTAAATATTATATAATAATATAATAATTATAAAAACTAGCAATAAAAGTAATGCCCTGAGTCTTACTTTTATTGCTAGTTTTTATAATGTAGGTATATAATAATATAATGAATATGGAATATATTTGATATTGAATTTTTTTTATACCACTAAGGTGGCAATCAAGCATACGGCCTGCCTGATGGTTAACAGTCACCGTAGCCTATGGAAATTTGCAACACCAAGGGTGTCTAATGCCTTGCCGACCCTCTAAAAATCCATGCTGTTACTATTAATTATTTATTTAATTATCTTATAACTTATTTAAAAGATAGCAACAATTTCTGGTGAAGGTGAAGCTTGCGTCACGTGTCAAAAAGAGAAAACACTATGCAGTCTTGTTAATGGAACTATTACATTTCATAACACCAAATACTCAACAGTACTCGTAGTAGTACTATAATGTAATTTAAATTTAATATTTTAAATCAGTTCCGCCTTATGTTTTTCTTTTAGTTAATTTTAGGTATATTAGTAAAAAAATAGATTTATACTTCTTTCTTTTCTACGACATGCGAACCTTTTTTTGTTATTTGTGAAATCGCATTTAATGCACGATTATAAAAATCATTATCCAAGCAATCACCATTCCATTCGCGTCCTAATCTTATCTAAATACAAAATTTGATTAAAATCTTTAGAGCCAAATTCAGAAATACACTTTATACCTATTTAAAACATACAAACATAAACACACACACTTGCAAGTCAAAGTAGTAAGTTATTACTTAATTTTTTATATGTTGTATGTATATGTATGTATGTATGTATACATACATATACATACATACATACATTCAATATAATCTTAAAAGCAGATTAAAATTACATTAAAATCATCATATTCTACCTTCCCTACTCCGGATATTTTTTATGAATTTTATTGTAGTGGAAAGGCCCCAATGGACTGGAGATGCGTAGTCATCTTGCCCTTTCATAAAGGCAAGGTGCCATGCATGGACTGCGCCAGCTAGGACCTAGTTTAATGAGCCTTGCAGAAAAAGTATATGAAAAGATAATTGAAAGGAGATTGAGGGTACTCGTAAAATCCGATGAAGTGTATCGCTACACTATATATGAAGAGCCATCTGGCCATAGACCAAATGGTTTTCTGCGGTTTCGTGAATCTTAAGAAAGCATTTGATAGGGTTGTGCAAAAGGAACATGTGGGGGACATATTGCCGAGATATGTGATGGACGGTTCACTTCTGAGTGCTATGTAGTCACAATGATTGATGGTAATATGTCATTCTAGTTTGATGTCAAGAATATTCGTATATTTGCTTATCTTTGCTTATGTATTCACATTCACTTGGGAAGCCAGTGAAGAGAAGTTTTTACTTAGATTCATACATTTTGACAGACAACTGTTCGATTCCGATTCGAATATGACGTTCCGAGGCAATGTGAATACCCCCAATCAATCGTTCCGGACAGTGCCTCATTGTGACCTCACCCGAATGCAAGAAAAAGAGATACATACATGTTTTATACCACTAAGGTGGCAAACACGCGTACGTCCTGCCTGATGGTAAGCAGTTACCGTAGCCTATGGGCATTCGCAAGACCAGAGGTGTCACTTTAGCGTTGCCGGCCCTGTAAAAACGTCCTCACTCCTATCTTGAAGAACTTCACGTTGCAGTCCCTAGGAAAAACCTCGGCAGGGAGCTCATTCCACAACTTTAGAGTTCTCGGTAGAAAACTTCTTTGGAACCGCACATTACGTGACCATTGCGACTCCAGTGTATGAGGCTGTCGGCAAGAGGTACGATTGTAAAATGACGGTGTTGGCATTATGTCGAACAACTCATCGGAATACAACCCATTTCATACAATCGATAGAATACGCAATTAGAAACAAAATCTCTCCTTAAACTCAAGGGCTCAATACCCTGTGTGAGTTTAGAATCATCAACGATCCTCATAGCTCCTCTTTACGCCAAGTAATAAGATCCTAGCTGGCATCCAGGTACCCCCGCCCAAAGGTGACTAGAGTACTCCATATGGGGTCTAACTTGAGACTTGTATAAGTATAACATGAGCACATCAAGTTTCTTGGACGCCTGCTTGACCTTCTCTTCCAAGTGACTGCGGTACTACAAATCGCTGGAGATCTCGATCCTGTGAATCTCAAAGCTCTTAGCAATGGTAAGTGGCGTGTTCTGGAAATAAGAAACTACAGCAAGGGGTTTTCTACTGGCGGTCGAGTCGAGGGATGTCAACAAGGTCTGTATATTAACTGTTCCCGGTGCGGTCGTCCGCATAACAATGAATGCCATCAATTGACAACATATCATTGATATGCAGCAGAAACTTCGGGGACAATACAGAGCCCTGTGGGACGCCCATGCCATCAGAGCAACTAACCACGGCTTTTATGGATCTGCTGGATAAGAAACTAGCAACCCTTTTGCACATACCCTCGTTTAGCCTTCGGTGGTAATTTCGATAGAAGACCCCAATGCCAGACCCTATCGAATCCCTTTACCATATCTAGGCTAACAGCCAAGCCAATATATAGCTTATGTAATAATATTATAATAGTATTTTTATAGAAGCTGTATTTCTTTGGTAAACCTGTACTGAGTTGGCAGGCTAGTTGTACGTTAGGTAACTATTATTATATGTGTATACTAACTATACTTTATGCATAATTACGGTTAAGTTTAGACGAAGAATGGCTTTTGTTATTACTTCTAATCAATCGCAACTACTTACTTCCTAAACATAATGCTCTATCCGAATTAATGAAAAAGCAGATAATAGGTATATTGCATATCTAACAATGATCCCTGTACCGTTAAGCGACAAATATTCCGGAGATAGCATTCAATAAAATCTAAACTCATGTACTGACTGTTCATTTGGTCGAACCATTTTTCTGAACACGAACACTAATATTGGAAAAGCATGTTTTTCGCGTTAATTGAAAACCATCACGGGCTCATACAGTGTCTCAAAAGTCAAATCTCATATGAAATCTTCGATTTTTGGGAAAATAAAAAAGGGCCTTTTCAGATTGTATTTTTCAGAAGACGTAAAATATTTTGGTTATTCGCCGTGTGCGAAGAAGCATTGCCACATTGCAACGGAATGTGGCTTAAGGGTTATATTTTTTTAACACATTGAGTAAACAAGTTGTTGTGTACCAGACGGCAAGATTTCTTTGAACTTTCACTAAGGCTGTGCCATGGATGCCATTGTGGAATAAAGAAACACAATCATTTATTTACCCGCGTTTCTCGTCTGATTTAATGTTTTCTCTGTTTTCATTATTGAACACTCATTCATAATCTGCTAGAGTTCTTCAGTTCCGCTAGGTTTCTTGCCCGGTAACGATATAGTAATCAACATTGAAATATGCAAATTGATCTAACCTGTATTGTGTGCCTTCGTTACCACTAGATGTACATAGACATAGAAACTTTTTTTTTTATTCAACTCTTTAATTATTTTTAATTTGGAACACGTTGTGTTAATGTTCTTTCCATTTCCCGCCGGTTTCCATTTTTTTTTCGTGTTTAGTTATCATATTACAATATGGAATGTCAAAGAATGTTAAAGAAAATAGGATTGCAGTGATTGTCTTGCATAACACTTTCTGTCCCGACACAAATGAAAGGCACAGAAATATCCTCTTTACTGATGAAACAATTTTCACGATTGATGAGCACTACAACCAGTAAAATAACAAAGTCTGTGTGCGTACACTAAGAAGCCGCTCAAGTGGACGGAAAAGTACAACGTGGTCATCATCTTGCATCTGTAATAGTTTAGTGAGAGGTGCCTTATCAAGGAGGTGGAGGTACTTCCCGAGACGGGCTGCTTTGATGCGCCCTACCCCTCTTGAAATATCCAGACCAAGACAAACAGACATGTTCATGTACATAAATGTTTGTCTTGTGGGGGAATCAAACCCACGAGCGTTGGTGTCAAAATCGCGTCATTCATGACTGAGCCACCGAGCTCGTCAATGTGTTTCTGAAGAATTCAACGACAACAGTTAACACCTAACTTTTCAATGTTTGAGCATTTTCTCGTTGAGATCTGCGGATTTCCTCGGTTCACCTTATAAGTGACGCATCAATTTTCAATAATGAACTGCTTAACAGTAACTACGTTTTTCTCGGTGGTCTTATCTGAAGGCCGACTTTGACCAATGTGGTCATTAGAAACACGTTGACACCCAAGGTTCACGTAGATGCTCAGCATGAGACGATGGTCTCATGATACTCTGGTAAGGTGCTTTGCTCACAAAAGCATTTCTAAGATGGACGAGCAGTTTTGCAGAGAGAGTGCACTTTTAAAATCACGAAGTATATTGCCATGAAATCTTTTTTCGTTAAATACATTTTCACTATGAAGTGCGAGCGAAATTAATACAGATATCAGAATGAAAGTAACACAGATATCAGGATGAAAGTAATACGGAACCATAAAGGTTAAGATCTGATATACACGTGCCATTTTTGTTTAAATATAGAGGAATAAAAAGTTAGAGAATATCCATATTTTAGAATACACTCCGCAGAGCATTAATGGTTTGCGCTTTAGGGTTCCGCAACCTAAGCGCAAACGAAACACCAACCCTGATGTCTATTTGTACGTTTGTCAGAATGCCATTGATTTATAATTTGTAAATTAAATAAATTTTAGATTCGAAGTTTGGATATAATGTGTAGGTTGCTGGTGAATGTTTACAGTAAAATCAAATTAAATTACGTTTACAGGAAGTATGTTGCAAGATAAAACACAGCCAAAAAGTCTCACCGTGGTATACAAAATGCCAATCTTCAAAACTTATCGAGTAAAGATTTGACGAGCTCGGCGGTGCAGTGGTGAAACGCGCTCGTACGCTACTTTGACACCAACGCTCGTGGGTTCGATTCCCACACAGTACAAATATTTGTGTGCATGAACATGTCTGTTTGTATTGGTCTGGGTATTTTCAATGTATAATAAGTATGTATTAAAAAAATGTATTTACGTATGTTTATCAGTCGTCTAGTACCCATAACACAAGCTTCGCTTACTTTGGGGCTACGTGGCGCTGTGTAATTTGTCCGACAATATTTATTTATTTATTATTTATTAATTTATATTTTAATTCCTTTTTATCTGGAAAAATGTTAACATTGGAAAACGTCAATTGTCATATTTATTTTTATATCAAAAGTAAACTAGTATTTCAATGATAATCATTACTGAAACACCGATATATTTGCTAATATTAGGTATTTTTTTACTAAACTATTAAAAATGGCTTCTATAAAAGTTACTTACTTTTGTTGCTAACTAAATTTTAGTAAAACTGCAAAACGAATCTCTGCAAAAGAATTATAGAGTAAAGTGATATTCAATAGACGTGACGAAGCACTTTAATGATATTAAAATCCGTCAAGTGCGAGTCCGAATCGCGCTCTGAGGGTGCCGTACAAAAATATTTTCGCAAAAAAAGTATTTTTTATATGATGGAACTACAAATTTACAGTTTTCGGATTTTTCTTTTACTTGTGCTATATGATATTGCTTCTTTCTATATTTCATGATTCATTATGTTATTCATTAACGAGAAGTACCCCATAGGTTTTGGATTTCCTTGCTAGTGTCAATATATGCGCATAAACGAGGCATAAACGTCCGTATCTTTTGATTTCGTTGACTGAGAAGTTTGATTTTTTTACTGCTCGAAGTAATTACAGATCTGAGTATTTAGTATTAATTTTAACTTGATAGCTTCACCCGTTCCTGAGAAAAAGTGTCTTGACACACAGACGGACAACAAAGTGATATTCAATAGAGGTAGGTTCCGTTTTTCCGTTTAAGGTACTGAACCCTAAAAACGAGACACGGTCAAAATCATCAATTATTATTATTATTCTTCTTATTTCACGGGTTTTAATCCCGGTCATTGGATAGGCGTGCGCGGGGATATAAATCCAACGCGTAGAGGCCCCTTCTAAAAGAATAATGTAATGTATTATACCAGCTGTGACCTGCTCTGAGGGATATCAATTGGAGGATATACCAAGGAGCAGGTCACAGCAGGTCTGCCATAACTATCCTATCTGATATTACTTCGGCAGGCGGTGGCTCGCCACTCACTTACTCACTCACTCCTTTAACAAATATTTAACGAAATGAAACTGACATGTATCTTTATTATTATTATTTTTCTTATTTCAGGGGTTTTAATCCCGGTCATTGGATAGGCGTGCGCGGGGATATAAATCCAACGCGTAGAGGCCCCTTCTAAAAGAATGATGTAATGTATTATACCAGCTGTGACCTGCTCTGAGGGATATCAATGGGAGGATATACACACGAACAGGTCACTGCAGGTATTGGGACTATTGCAAATGTGTCGGAAATAATTGAGCTATTGAAATGAGATCTGGAGGGATTATTAGTACTGGAGTATTATTAGTACTGGACAGAAGAGAGACGGACACCTGCCATAACTATCCTATCTGATGTTACTTCGGCAGGCGGTGGCTCGCCACTTACTAGATGGACCCCCGAAATGCCAGAGAAAGTCGGCCGGGGGCAACACCGATGTGAGTGACTCAGGGGTGTCGAGAGGTGTGCTGCGCTTTCTCCGAAGTTACTCGCGGCGTTATGCCCTTTAACACTTCCACCCCTGGAGCATATCACCTGCTAGAGCAATATAGAGTATATTGCTCTAGCAGGTGATATGCTCGACTCCTCTCTGGACGGCCAACGAAGGCAAGCCATAGCTGAGAGTCCTGCGGGCCTTCTTGACTTTTCACTCCGACCGATGAAGACACGCCGGAGACGAAGGCCCTGATCGACTCTCTGGAGCACTCGGGTACCCGTGGCATCGTTACGCACCAACAGCTCGCCACAAGCTGCCCTGCGGGGTTTATTATTATTATTATATCTTTACACTCACGGGTATTAATACCGGTCTATTGATAGGCGTGCGCGGGAATAAGGATCCAACGCGTAGAGGCCCCTTCGAAAATACTGTATATAATATTGTACACCCGCCGTGACCCTCTCCAGGGGATATCAATGGTACAATATACCAATGAACAGGTCACGGCAGGTATTGGGACTGTTGGAAATAAGTGGGCTAATAAAATGAGATTAGGAGGTATTATTAGAACCGGGCTATTGCAAAAGAGGGACGGACTATTATTATTATTATATTATTCAATACACTTAATATACTTGGCCAACTAAGAAACGAAGTTCTAATCGAAAAAATGACGCACTATATTAATATTCAATATGCGTGATATTGCTTGCCGATTCTAAAAACTAGACTGGCAAAATTGAAATAAGTGATACTAAGACACAGTATTCTGGCAAAGGAAAGGCGAAATTGAAAAACGAAACTGTGGCAACAAAATGGGGTAAAGTGATATTTTAATACATACAGTGCAGGCTTCCAAAGAAAATAGGTTCCGGTAATAAAAAGTGGTACACAGTAAAATTTAATACACATTTTAAGAGAGGTAGGGGACATCAAAGTAGCCCACCTGGGGAAGTACCTCCACCTCACAGAAAACCGCAGCCAAATAACAACTCCCTAGAGGGTTGTTGTGTTCCTGCGTGTGAGTGAGGTCACCAGTAAGCTCCTAAGGAGTTGCTGTGTAAGCAGCTGAGGAGGCATCGCGCGGGTGGTTATATGATTATATGTTACAAGCGGTATTAGGCTACGGTAACTGCTTTACATCCGGTAGATAGTATGCTTTTATGCCTCCCGATGTTGTATAAAAGACGTGGTACAGCCTATTAACCAACTAATGTCACCCTGTGATAAAGGTACATAGCATAGGGGTATAATGGTACTTAATAAAAACCACGAGTTAGCCTCGAGTATTATTGTATTTCTGCGAGTGATGTTACCAGTAAGCTGGTGAGAATTGCTACGAAAGCAGCAAATTAATCGACCCGCAAGCGATCGAATTTCTATTGGAAGTACTCATACTCATAGGCTACGGTAACCCCGTCACAACAAAAGTTTCATAATTTGTCATGGAACATGGTATAACAAAATATCTTCAATAAGAAAAAAACACATTTTAATTTTTGTAGCACGTATGCATAAATAAAATAACGAATACTCGTTTGTCCAATATCTAAAATATCGGCAGCCAACGCGCTTTAAAATAACATATATATTAACATTACAACATTAGATATTAAAAAGTAGTGTTTGTAAGAAATAAATATACCTATTTAACTATATTCTACTCGTATTTGAACAAAACAAACATACTTACTAAAGCAATACACCTTTAACAAATATTTAACGAAATGAAACTGACATATACCTGCTCAAGTTTCAACATTTGCATAATAGCTCTTGGCATTTAATTTAACCTGAATTTGGGAGGCATTAATGTCAAATCCGATATTTCATTTTCATCCTATTAATCAAGCTATCGGTTGAAAAAAATAACCGTCCTTTTTTACAATGACAAGCAAAAATTTGACCGAATTGGTTTTATTAATATTAATAAAGACACAAAATCGGTACTCAAAATTAATCATAATCAATAAGGAAAGGTTTATATTAATAATTTAAAGTTGTTGAATCTGAATTGTTTATTAAACAGCTTTTCGGAAATTACCATTACCAAAGAAATGCCGAAGGAAAACTTACCAATATACTTAGGTTTTTTTTACTATATTATGCCAATTTATATTACAATCAGGTCTAAGTTACATTTTTTAAACCACTAAGGTGGCAAGCGTACGGCCTGCCTGATGGTAAGCAGATACCAGTTTAGGTACCCATAAACTACCTACCTATAAACATACACACATTAGAGCACACACAATTAATCATCATCTCAGAAATGGTATAAGTAATACTCTGGACAGAAGACCTTGAAAGGTAGGTAAATATTAGCAAAGTTTATATATATATACAACTCCAGAACGGCGGGACCGATTTTTATGATCTTTGTTTTGATAGATTTGTCAAACATGGAAAAAATAAGGAAAAAAACTATAATAGAAAATTCATTTTCTCATACATTTTAAATGAAACGCTTTTTATGATATCTCAGGAAAGCATTGACATATATATATGTATATATACATATATATATATAATGGTAAATAGAACTCAAAAATATAAATATAATATATATCAAGAATGAATTGACAAACTTCAATGAATATTTTATTGTACGTTTTGGTAAGTTAAAAGTTACTTTTCGATTTACCAAGGGGATTCATTTAAACGAACGTTACATCCTTGTCGTATTTACACGATTTATTCAAAGAGTTACGAATGCTTCTACTTACTTCTAGCTGTTGCTGGTGAATGTTCGTCGGCCGACGCCATTTGAGTCACTTCGGACTGTCAATGGTGAAGTGTGCCCAATATTTCCTGATTCATGTCAACCGCTCAATTTGCTTGAAAATGATGTTCATAGGGGCATGACAATCGCTGTAGCAGTTGCTATATTTCCAAGTGCTTCCCACGGAAACCACATGAATTGTGGAACAAAATCGTATATGGATGTCAAAAGATAATTTACATGGAATTCGTGTCAGTTCAGGGAATATAACTCTCGAGGTGTGTGAACCTAACCAGGCTTTGCTGTTAGTCGATGGCATGTGTTACATTATGTGTTATTGAAATTAAAAATGTAACTACCAAATTGTGAAATGAACGTCGATTTTAGTCGAAAATTGGAATGTGAACGTGAATATCTTCGAAATGTATTGAACCAATTGGTTGCAGCGAACGTGCCACTGTTTAACCCCCCAACTGAAGACAGTATGCGATACTTTAACGAAGACAATCGATGATGTAAATGGCTTATTTTTCCTCGGTACGCTCGGTGGAACTAGGCAGACATATCATTGTATTCGTCCACTTTGCCCACTTTTCGCAAGATATGGGAAATTGCAGTTGTTTCTTCTAGGATAGCGGTAACGTTACTAAAGGGACGCAGAACGACTCATACAGTGTTGAATGTATGTATATCTTCACGCCAAGTCCCTTGTGGGGTAGGCAGAGAGAACCTAGCGCCATAAGACGCGGTCCTTAAATACTTCACTCGCTTCTGTGACATTCATAGCTCTTTTCATGCACGCTCGCCGGTTCCTGGGCTCCTGACGTCACCTTCTGATAAAACACGACCAATACAGTGTTGAAATTATCGTCAAACCTTCAATCGACTGAAAAACTGACATCCAACATTGTAAAACACACAGCAAGGAGCAAAGTTTTGGTAACAAGTAAAATTATCATCAAGGATGAATGCAGAATGGTGCATAAATGTTCGAGATTGAGTTTATGATTGAGAGAGTTGACGAGTTGAGATGTTTTAAGAGGCAACTGTGCTTGACACTTGACACTGTGCTGGATACCAGGCAGTGGTCAAATGTGCCCAGTGCAGCAGTAGGTCTAGTAGAGAGTGCGCCTTACCAGTGATGTCTGGTATTCTGGTAGGTTTGTGTACTAATTGCGTCAGGCTATGCGAAAGAGCGAATGCGAGGATGGTCCTTTCTGCATGGTTAGTAGCTAATCCGATATCATGTATATTACTGGCATCCCGCTGAGCTCTGTGTTGTCCCTTTTGTTGTTGCTGTTTCTATAATACAAATCAATGATATCTCAATCCATTTATTGCTATGCGCATGACAGCGACGGTTACGCATGTTGTAATCGTGGTTACATCTTTTGTCCCTAGTGGAGGAAATCCCCAACCAACTTGTGTCTGAAATTGAAGATATACTCTCTAAAGTTTACGACTGTGGCTAGTTGGACTCGGTCAAATTCAATCCTTTCAAAGCACATGTTATCGCTAAGAGATAGTTCCTCAATTACAGAACTCTCCCTACAACATCACCACGACCACTGGATATTTTTTGTGTCAAGATTACGGGCGAAGTTCAGTTTTATCACTTCAGTTTGGTGCAAAAATTTTTGTTATACAGATCTCAATCCAGCCGTTCATGAAGATCTCATATTTGAGACACACCTGGATACCAGTTTGGGCCGGGCAGCTCGGATATATATTTTGAAATCTACGTTTTCGATTCCATCACATGCACGATCGGTCTAAGAAGAAGTCTCTTCATGTATTCTAGTGATCATGTAATTCACTTTACAATCACTTATGTCTATTGTGCAATGGGTTGTGTTTAAACCACTAATATCTACAACGCTGGAGCATTGTTAGAATGGAGAGGCTAAATATGTGTCGCAGAGAAGACTAGGGCTGCAACGGTAGCCAGTGAAAGCGATTGATGTTCCAGATGGAGGGTAGCGTGCAATTTTAGAGACGACCGCTGCAGTCGAGGAGGACACAATCCTAGTAGCTATGGCAGCGATGGTATTTATCTACTAACGGTAGTGGGTGAGTGTCGGGTGGCGCCAGTTTGTATGAACTAATTGGAAGCGTACAAAGCACGTTAAAGATGTATGTAAATTTAAATAACACAGTGGCTACAAAATGAAAGAAGATTTTTTTACCACTTCAGTTGTGGAATAACGAACTCACCAGTTGCCGAGATTTTCTTAAGTCTTTTGCTTTTCTTTCTCCAAAAAAGGAGTAAAGAGGTTTTCACTAGATCGGCAACGCACAAGTAGACTAGATGGCATTACGAGCTCGATGACGCTGTTGCGAATGTCATTATAATTGAACACGTAGATTAAACAACGTCGACTGTAGCCTGTTTATAGAAGGGTTTATCTATCAAACCCTTCTATAAACAGGCTACAGTCGACGTAGCCGTATCCGGTATCGCCATTTAAGTATTTACTGTTCTAAAATTCCCCAGAGCATGAACCAAACCGGTGTCTCAATTACCCAGATCCAATTATACTAATGTACTCGTAATGCGCCCTTTTAGTTACATGTTATAATTAGAAGGGCACACGAATATATATTTTTTAATACTACGTCAGAATGCATACAAGCATACGGCCTACCTGATGTAAAGCAGTTACCGTAGCCTATTAACACTTGTAATATATTAAGTATTACTTGCGCGATGCCTCCTCTGCTGCTTACACAGCAACTCCTTAGGAGCTTATCCTATCCGTTATTTTTAGAGGTTGGCTGGGAGCAATCTATTTATTATAGATATAAGTTCGCCTTTGCAAACTACTGATTATTAGGTTTATCACTGTAATGTGCAATAAAGTATATAATTCAAAGCTTGGCTGGTAAAAGATGCAAAACCTATAGAATTACATTATATATAGAAAGGCACCGATACCTAAATTTGTAAATAGATTTAACAGGAAACTTATCCCTTTTCGTCTCGAATATATACATATATTCAAAACCCAAGGCTAAAAAAAAATATATTTTTTTTTAATATTTGATCCAAAATTTTTGATTAAAAGAGAAAATGACCTTAGGGATAACAGCGTATTTTTTTTTCTTATTTACTTACGTATATGGTAATATAATGTGTAAGGTTTACAATCTTAGGAAAAATTAAGCATCTAAAATGATATAAAAAATAAACTAAATGTAATGTAAAACAATTATAATCTAAAAATAACCTAAAAACTTCATGACATTGTTCTGAGAATACTAGAGATGCTAGAGGCCTCAGACCAAATAAAAAAGTTTTTTATTTGGTCTGAGCTAGCGGCATAAACTCATGATCGTATCGTATCAGCGATAATTCCAGATAACTTCAAGCGGTACAAGTGTTTGTACATAATGACTACAAATTACTAAAAAGACTAAAAAGAACTACATATTATTTTTTATTCAGTCGCCCTGGCCATCGACCTCTAAGTCTTCTAATAGTGTTAATAAAGTATTAACCGAGTCCAACACTTCTGTATACACATGCGTTAATAGGATTTATACAAAGCTAGTAGTGATAGAAACGTCATTTATTGTGTATGCTATGTTAGAAATCCTGTTTTAAAAATGTATAAAAATACCATTAAATGCTTGTACTTGCTAAGTATATAAATACTTGGCCAGAAATCTTAAACCATTTTTTTATTCATAGCTTTGGTGCCATATTGTACATTGTCAAAATAAGGTGTGTATTAGTTAATCTATTGGTGCATTGAATCAAGATCAGCTTAGTCTTCTCGTTAATGTTAATATTTGCACTTGTACAGATTCCACTCCTGTATGTTTATGTGTCTTTTGTTTCTGCATTATCAAGATATTTTTTATAACATATAACGGAATGTCTTTAAAATTCCACCAAGCACCTACAACCAACAGTATCAACATAATAAACTTAGTTTATTTTCTTTAAATACCTGTCTCCTGTCATACCTGAATCCTAGCGGTGTTAAGGTACACCGCTAAAGAGAGTATTTATACTCTTAATTAACTTTTACTGCGAGATTAAATGTGTTTATGTGAAACATCAATAACTCCACGTAATTTGTTCAATCAGGTGATGATTGTTGTATGTTTCTTCAGTTTCTCCAGACAGCAGTGTCCTCGCCAATCCTGATGGATATGGAAATGGAATAACGCCGAGAGAAAATATTTTCAAATCATTAGCGTACCCAAAAACCACCCACTTGCCTGCCTGTTTATTTGTCGTAAACAAAATATCAAACAAAATGTTTGACATACAAATGTGACAGTAAGCACAATCACATATTTATACTGACCCTCACATATTCCAAAGTTATTATTTACATATCTTATATCGCGGGTTTTGTTTCCCAGTCATTTGATAAGCGTGCGTGAAGATATGGATCAAACGCAGAGGTCCTTGCGTAGGCATTATTATATAGCTTTAGAAACGGCGATGACAGCGCGCGAGCAGGACGCCTTGAGATGTAAATGCTCATTACAGAAGGATTGTATGCTACAAAGCATAGCCTGAGTTTGCACCAGTTAAATAAGCAAAGCTTCGTTTCGGTTTCTTCAGTAAATACCAAGGAGCAGTTTGAGCTCTCCGTTCAACGAGATCATATATAAACCGGAGATCATAATATCTGGTTGTTGCGATGTAACAGGAACAAAGTTACAAAATTCGCTACTAATTAAAACATTTAAAATAGGCGGCAATTACATTGTCATGTTATAAACTGTGAATATAGCTACATTCTATTTCCGAACGTGAAGCAAAGTTTTCAACTTGGTAACAATTTAATTTGAGGGTAGAACCTGCCTTTTGGCAGAAAGTTTTGTCGTTAAGTTACTGTTTCAGCTTAGGTTTCGATTATGCACATCATAAGGGGATGTTTTTTCCACTACAAAGGTTGATAACAAGCATACACACCAATAATAATTCTCAAAAAGGAAAAAAATAATTTCATTATTAATAAAAAATATAGAGAAATAAATTTTGGCCAGCATAATATGTGATGCTCAGTTTCACATTTGTATATCAAACAATATAAATTTCTACGACAAACAAACAAGCAGGCAGGCACTTGGGTGGTCTCACAAGAATCCCGTTTTGTTTTTGGGTACGGATTTTAAAATATTTCTTCTTAGCATGTTTCCGTTTTCTAATCCAGTAGGATTGGTGTGGTCCGCTAGACAAGGCAAAAAATCTGGCTACAATATTAAAGTCTAGCTATGTCTAGATCAGCATCGTCGCCAAATTTTTTGTCTGACCTCCGCAACCCAGAGGAAAAATTAGATCTTTCTCAAGTTTGGTCACACGAGTTTAGAAATATTTCTAGCGGGATTCCTCATGACGGTTGTCTTCACCGCCGAGTAAGTAATAGTTACAAATGTGTACATAAATCCGAAAAAAAAACGAATTTAGTGGTGTTCGCCAGACAGCAGTATCCTCGCCAATCCTAATGGATATGCAAACGGAAATCCCACACCAGGATTCGAACTCGGACCAGTTGGTTAATTAGTTCTTTATCCACACAGCTATCATTGCTCTTTAAGTATTTTCAAACACACAGAGAAATCATATGAAAATATTTATGTATATTAATCTATATATTTACAAATCCATGTCCACAATTAGTCGTATAAAAAATATAAGGTGTCCAAAAATTCTGCTTTATTATATCAATAAAAAAAATACTAAACTATAATATAACACGAATAATTAAATATCTAAAATTTAATAGAGTAATAAAAGTGATGAAATTGGACTTCCTTAACTTACTGATCGTAAATTCGTACATGAAAATGGCAGTGCTAAATGTATTCGCTCCACGTAACAGATTTAATTGTTCAATTTGATGACTTTTATCCTCTTTAAGGTTTGTTATACTGCATAAAGACCCAGTTTACGCGAAAGTGGAAGAATGTCGAAGTCGAGGAAGGCCAATTCTCACTTACCATGATCTAATTGGTGGTATTTTTTATCAGAAAGTGTTGTTGTAAGCCTAAGCAATTGGCAAGGGTGCATGATAAAGGCTACAAAGTTTGAAGAAGTAAGTGATGTGGTTAAAGGCCGAATCATGTGGCTCTTGGTACTCTGCCTACCCTGCAAGGTACGTGGCTTGAAAACGTAGATAAATAGCAGCCGTAGTCTAAATACTGTAAGGTATATAAGCGGTAGAATAACTTCAAGCAAATATACGAAATCATAACAAATCCGCGTCCCTACATGATTGTTATCTTATAGTTCATAACTTATCAAATCAATCATGACTGGTCACATTTGCCGTATTGTGGAATGCGCCGATCATAAAAGTAAAGCGCTCAAATTCTAATGAGAGTAACTACGAGTATATCATAAACGGCATAAATGCGCTAGCTCACTACCTGTCTATACATTTACGCCAGGTCCTAGCCGGGTAGGTAGAGGCGATCGAGCGTCACAAGACCCGGTCCGTACCCACCTAGTTCAATTCTTTTTCTTTAACGTTCATAGATAACTCTTTTCATGCATGCATGCCTGTTCCTAGTCTTCACTATTACCTAAATTAACTTTCAGAAAGTTGAGATGCGATCACTTGATTGCATGCATACATAACGCTGGTACCCACTTGTTGTATGTACGAGCACCCGTTCTCAAAAATGGTAATATAATTCTCTACTGGGACTGGTTTATTGTCGCCAATAAGTCTAATGATGTCCCCGTTTCTCATGACGAGTACGAACAAGAATGTAACTTTCTAAGTTAGTACTTAAATTTGGTCCACGAGATTAAATTGAAACAATTATTGTCGAGACCATGTCCCATCGTGTGTCATCGTAGTAGTGAACAGATTTAAAGTGAAGAACCTCAAGGTTTCTGACTCTGTTCTGATCATGGTAAATGGGCTCTAGCCTCAGGCGCTACCGGCAGGTGCTCTTTTATATATATATTTTTTTTATTTCTATGAAATTTATGTATTTTTAAATGTAACAACTATTAGAAAAGAAAGTAATTTTATAAATTTACTAATGTTATTTGTGTAGTTATATTGATAGGCCTAACTAAACCACTCGGTCCACACAAGGCAGACTGGTCGTTGTGTGTGAGGTTCATTGACAACAAAATTTTTGGATCTCTTAATTCTACAATAGCTGACATTTCATTATTAATTTCGATTTATCTATTTGTGACCCTAAACTTATGTAATATATTTTTTATAATAGCTCAGCAATCTACGCCTGATAGTAAGTGAAAAGAGGAGCCCAATTTGCAGCGGCAAATGACAAAGTACTACAGTGTCCTGTCAGTTGACGCTACCATGCTGGCCCGCAAGTTGCTTCTTCGCGCTTCGTTTGAAGGATCCCATATTGTAGGAAAGAGGAAACACATGTGCAGGCAAGGCGTTCCAATTTTTTATGGTGCGACTAAGATAGGAGTTGCTGAACTTACTCATATGTACGCCACTTCACGGTTGTTTCGCCGTATGTACGGTGGTAGCCAACCAGGCGGGTATTTACGCTACCACCGGTTAAGAAGCTGGAATCTCAGGAAATCCCTTAGTCGCCTCTTACGACACCCACGGGAAGAAGAAAGGCGCTGTGATTTTTAGGGTTCCGTACCAAAAGGGTAAAACGGACCCTATTACTCTCCGCTGACTCCGCTGTCCGTCCGTCCGTCCGTCACCAGGCTGTGTTTCATGGACCGTGATAGTTAGACAGTTGAAATTTTGACAGATGATGTATTGCTGTTGCCGCTATAACAACAAGTACTAAAAAACATAATAAAATAAATATGTAAAGGGGCTCCCATACAACAAACGTGATTTTTTTGCTCGATATTGATAACGGCAACAGGTAGACGCTTGAAATATTCACAGAGTATTTAGTTATATATTCACTTTAAAAATAAATAATTAAATTAAAATAAAACAAATACTGAAGAGGGCTCCCATACAACAGACGTGATTTTTTGGTCGTTTTCATAGATAATTGTACGGAACCCTTCATGCGCGAGCCCGACTCGCACTTGGCCGGTTTTTAGTATTCTTTCTCCGTCACCGCACGGGTAAATGCTGAAGTAATTATTTAAATGTTATTGAAATTCAGCCGCTTTCATTAAAACATTGTTAATATTACGGATCACAAATTTATGACTTTGAGAAGATGCTAATATTACCGGCCCAGTGTTGCCAAATATTTTTATTAAAACAACTTAATTCGTATCATACTTAATAACTTTGGTCATCTTAAGTTCGTTTATCACACTTAGTAGATAAAATATGATAATTCTAGGTATCAAATTTGATATCATAAGATTGAGGGGGATAACAAAAATTGTTGAACCCTAAGTTGTTCGTTTTCCACCTCACGTAGTTTAAAAAACTTTGACTGTGTTTCGTCGGTGCGGTGACAATATCTTGCAACGACAGTGCGCACCCTTTAACCCTTCGAAACCCGGGTGGTCGTATACGACCGCGAAATGTATGGGAAAACGTATATAACGGGTTCTGACTGCTCAAGGGCGTAAGGAGTGTTGTAATCTCCTTAATACAATCACTTTACCACACCGTGCAAATATATACCAACTTGATACATCATACTCATCTAATATATATAGGGATCTTTTCCGAAATACGGCTTTGTTTTCGTCGCGCCCTTGCATATTTCCCGTTGACTATTTGGCTTTTCTCCAAATACGATTCTCTGCATAATACGATGAAATGTAAGTGTTCTTGCTTCCAATGACGGAGCTTATCTTTATCCTTATACGTTACGCATACCTCTCATGCAATATCCAATCACTGAATATACAAAATCCGACATGTTCTCAACATTTAAATACTTTTTTACATCGCTCCACGAGCATCTAATAGAAAATCTTACATTCCAAGGAAAAAATAAAATTAATTTTAAATACCATTTTAGGCATAGAAAAGTACTTGCTATTTAAATATGTGCATTTATTATCCGAATTTGCTATTTTTTTACTTTAATAATTCTGTTTTAACGCTACCAATAAATCCATTGTTTTTCAGAATGATTCCGCGCATGGTTTAATGATACAAACAAATTATCTGAACTAAGCGTATGGAATGCACACTACCGCGTGTAGAACGACGAGTGAATGCTGAGAATTATGTGAATGGAGCTTTGGGAAATCTTCTTGGCAGTAAAACTTGAGCCACAAACCACAGCATAATTAATTAAGCACGAATAAATGCTGTCGAAATGCTAGCATTGCGCATAATCTGTGGCGTAATGCTCGTAGACTAGGTTCGCAGGATGTAAGAAAATGTAAGAGTTTCTCTCCTTGTAAGGCCTGAAGAATATTGTCGTTATTAATATAAGTATCTATTCGCTAGGAAAGACCACTCGTAGGGTGTAGAAACCGCGAAAAGCCAGTACTTACCTACGATTACGAAATTGGTCGTGTTCAATGAAGATAGCAGTAACACTAGCGCACGAACGCACATGATAAGGGATATATATTGTGTTGTCGGACAAATTACACAGCGCCACCTAGCCCCAAATTAAGCGAAGCTTGTGCTATGGGTACTAGACAACAGATAAACATACGTAAGTACATTTTTTTTGTAAATACATACTTATTATACATAGATATGCCTATCCCTTAAGAGACTTGGGGAGAAAAAATAGATAGATTCGTAGAATCAGCCAATATTTATTAGGTTCCTTCTTTTTCTTTTGCATTTTACGTAGACCGATTCTAACTGGTTTGTTGTCAAGATATTTGTGAATTAAAATGTACTTCAGATAACAAGATACAATATGGTCTGAAGATGGAGGCTGCAGTATAAATTTTTTTGAATAAAAATCTAGAGAATAAATTCAATATCAAAATATTGTGTTTTTATACAACTTCAGAAGTAAACAAACAGACAACCCACCTGATGTACAGTGATTATCGTAGCCAATAAATGCTTACAATACAAGAAGTAATTCTATTAAGTTGAAACCGCTGTTATTAACACAGCAACTTTTCAGAAACTGTTTGGTGACCTCACTAACTAGAAATAACAACAAATAATAGAATTCTAACTATAATTCACTGCGGACAAAATAATAATATAGGAATAAACCTTGATTAAATAATTTAGTGACTATAATATTCAGTAAGGGATTTGGCGTGAAGTTATAGATAGATAGATAGATAATATTCAGTTACCACAAATTAATAGATGCATTAATACATGATATGTATTAATTATAAGGTACACATGGAAACTACAGCGATAAGATTTCTGTCTATATATAAACATGGACATGACATGGAAAACTCACACACGTAGCCTTTGATTATACGTGAACAAAGGCTACGTACAAATTATATAAATATACGCTTTTTATAAGGAGGTCACATTGAAGAAAAATTGGCGATAAAAATTTTATTTAAACATCGAATAATAACTTCTTAGGAAAACTGTAACTATCATTTGATATTATAAATTGGCAGCAATTTAAAAAGTATCTGCAGTGCGTCAAAGTGTAATTGACTAGAAAAAAGTTTCACTACATTATTTTTTACCAATTACGTTGCGGGCTTAATCAACAAAAATATTATGATAGTCTTCGATTGACATTTCACGACGTAGCCCTATCTTGTGTCACTGGTGGTGGTAACGCACTCTTTTCATAGAAAATTTAGCCACTGCTTGCTCCAGAGATTTCTTAAGGAACATAATGTATGCGTATCGTTTCGAGCAGGCCATGTCCTCTAAAACTGACTATAATTTGTAGTCTTAGGGGTTCAGATCTGGGCTAGACGAGTGCTAGTCTTCAGCTCTTATAAAATCCCGAGCGTTGGTTTCGAGGTAGGCTTGGGTAGTTCCTGCCTTGTGCCAAGTGCGCAGGTATTCTGCTGGAAAGTGGACGGTACATTTTTAAAAAGTGTATTGTTGAGAGATTTCACAACACGATTCAAGACGGTGGGGGGCGTCAAACCATTACAGATGCAGAATGATGACCACGTTGTACCTTTTCGACCACCTGAGCGGCTTCTTTAGAACTGTGTGCGTACACTTTATCATTTTGCTTGTTGTAGTGCTCTTCAATCGTGAAATTTTTTTCATCAGTAAAGAGGATATTTCTGTGCCTTTCACCTGTGTATCGGGATAGAAGGCGTTTTGATTGATCTACTCTTTTGAACTGTAGGTATTGATTTAGGGCATGTCCTGTACATGCGCCGAGCTTCAGATATTTTTTTATTATACGCTATAGAGCACTAGTGGGAATCTTCACTTCCCGGGATACGTTTTCCGGGAGAGATTTCGGCGAATTCTGACTTTAATAGCATTAACAGCCTTTGTGTGTGAAAAAAAAAATCAAATACTCGTGAATCGATCTTCAACATATTTGCTCCAGATAACGCAAGACCTCACACTGCACGAGAAACCACTCTAACTCTATAGGAGCTACAGTTAGAAGCCATACGTCGTCCTCCATACTCGCCAGACCTTGCTCTAACTGATTACCATTTCTTGTGTGTTTAGATCAATTTTCTACGTGATAAAAAATTTTCTCCCCAGGAGGCAGTTTGCTTTCACACTATTTGTCGAATCTAGATCCCCAGAGTTCTGTCGTAAAGGCATATAAATAAACTTCCGATTAGATGGCAGAAATGTATAGATAATGAGGATAAATTAAATAAACGTGTTACATCTTAGAAAAAAACTAGTTTTCATTTTTCAGTACAAATCATTAATTTCATACTTTAACCCCTAATATTGCATATTCTGTTCTCAATATTCTGGTTAAATATTGTAATCTAAATGTTATAATTATTACTTTTGTTATACAACGTCGGGAGACGTATAAGCATACGGGCCACCCAATGTAAACTGGTTGCCATAGGTTCCGCTTTCAATACTAGATGCTAGATGTAATGCATAAGCGCATTGCCATTCCTGCTTCTAACATAACTCTTTTGGCTTTTACTGCCGACGTCACACTCGCGAGGTGATAAGGAACTCCACTGGATAAGAAACAGGTCTAGTGACCAACTGGTCCCCTTTTTTTTTGTTTGTGACGCGGGGAAAAATGCGTTACGCACACCACCGGTGCCTGGGTGGCCTCCGGTGGTAGTGTGGGACTCCCCGTCAGCTGTCCGACGGTATACCCACTAAACGACCCCGCGAAATGCCACCGGCCGCGTTGGTATGGTGCCCCGGATCTGTCAGCAACAGGGCACCACTGCGACTGGCCAGCCTCTCAAAAGGGGCTGGACTTCTTCTCTCTAGGGGCCATCCCGGCAAATTGGGACTGCCGGCGGCGGGACCATTATGGGGCCAGGTTCTCATCCCGACCCCTAGTCCCACAGGTTAGGGAGGCGGCAGTAGGTGCACGTAGCGCCTACGCTGCACTCCCGTCCGCCGTCTCCGAAGCGGGACAGCCAAGGGATCATCCACCATGTCCCGCTCCGACCAACTGGTCCCCTGCTGAAATCCTGACGGTGGCATGTACCTCTAAATTCGTGTGTTTTATGATGTGATTTATGTGGATATAAATGCTCAACGGGGAAGGAAAACAACGCAAGGGACTGCCTCACATGTCCAAGAAATTATATTTCAAATAACGTGTGACCTAACCTAAGATAGATCTCTCAGGGTTGTGGAGGTCTAACAGTAGTCGCTCCATATACAAATCAGTATCCACGCCATCCATAGGCTTAGGTAGCGAACTTGTTTTTATACCACTAAGGTGGCAAATAAGCATACGCCCTGCCTAATGGTAAGCAGTTACCATAGCCTATGGACATTTGCAACACCAGGGGTGTCACTCTTGCGTTGCCGACCCTAAAACTTCGCCAATCCTAATGGATTAGGAAACGAGATAACGCGAAGAAGAAGTCACTCACCCGCGAAAACAACAATTCTTCAGGTAGTACCCTCCAGGTAGTATCCTCCCGGTCCTGGAGGCGTGGATGCGCCGCCGGCGCAAACCCCTCACTTTCCGCATGGTGCAGGTGCTCACTGGACATGGGTGCTTCGGTGAGTACCTGCACCGGGTCGCGAGGCGGGAGGTGACGCCGGGCTGCCACGATTGTGGCGCGGCCGAGGACACCGCTCAGCACACTCTGGAGCGGTGTCCCAAGTGGTCTCGGCAGCGCCGCGATCTGGTGTCCGCGCTAGGAAGCGCGGACCTCTCGCTCCCGAGCGTGGTCCGCTCCATGCTCGGGAGTGACAGAGCCTGGCAGGCGATGGCCTCCTTCTGTGAGACGGTCATGTCCCAGAAGGAGGCCTCGGAGCGGGACAGGGAGGACGATCCGGAGGCTGTCCCGCTCCGGAGACGGCGGACGGGAGTGCGGCGTAGGCGCTATGCGCACCTACTGCCGCCTCCCTAACCTGTGGGACTAGGGGTCAGGATGGGAACCTGGCCCCATAATGGTCCCGCCGCCGGAGGGGCTGTCCCAATTTGCCGGGATGGCCCCTAGAGAGAAGAAGTCCGGCCCCTTTTGAGGGGCTGGCCAGTCGTAGTGGTGCCCTGTTGCTGACAGATCCGGGGCACCACACCAACGCGGCCGATGGCATTTCGCGGGGTTGTTTAGTGGGTATACCGTCGGACAGCCGACGGGGAGTCCCACACTACCACCGGAGGCCACCCAGGCACCGGTGGTGTGCGTAACGCATTTTTCCCCGCGTCACAAAAAAAAAAAAAAAAAAAAAAAAAAGGTAGTACCCTCCAAACTAAGTACCGTGGTAAGGAAGTGTAGATATGAAGCAGTCAAGTACTTCCGTACCGTATAACAAATGAATGTGCATGTTAATTTAAAAATATCCTATTTAACACGAACTCCCATGTAGCAAAACTTGTGTGAAGACGCAGCTCAAGTTTAGTTGGCTTTATTTCCTTGAAACCTTAAACTCACAACATCGCCCATATTTTTTGTTCAATATCGACGTAATAGCCCATTTTCTGAATTTTATGTTTATTTTAAAAGGCATAGGGTAGGATAAGAATTTTTCTTCAGGGTTATATAGGTTTCGTGGCCGGGTCAAAAAACGGAAACCCTGTTAATGTTAAGTACTCTATTCATCATTGTGACAAATAGGGCCTTGAAAATTATTAGCAGTATCAACGCAAAAGTATACTCCTGTACTGAATTCGTACAGGCATCTAATAATTTTCATCTCTTTTACATAATAGTCTGTACATAAAACATATCCTATTCAAATCTTTTATATATGGGATATTAATTAATGTTTTTACGCAAAGACGTTTTTTGTTGCTAATAATAAACTTGTTTTTAATTTATTCCCTTTGAATAGAATTTTGCTTCAATTGAGTTTAGATAAAACTGGTTGTATTTGCAAACTTTTGTAAGAAAGTACGAAAATAGAGTTTAAGTTTATTTCTTTAGGCGATCGATCACTAATCATTGTGCTAAAGAAATGAATTTAAATTTACTACCTATCTTAAGGACATTTAGGTGAATACGACCATTTTACTACGCAAATGCGTTCTAAGAAAAACTTTTTCTTCGTATCTTTTAAATTAGTAAACGATTAATGACAATTAATGTCAGACACCAGAGAAGTAGTATACACTAGTCTATTAACAGAAAAATCAACCAGTGAGTTCAATCTACTAATCATCTCAGTCTATCGCTCAGAAAGGGAGACTGCAACATTCTTGACATAAATGCTATCCTTATTTGAACACATTACAAAACATACTAAAAACAAAAAAATTGTTATAACGGGCAACACACACGTAAATTCACCAATCTCTTAAATAGTTTCGCTGTTTGATAAAAACGCCCACACGAGAAACACAAAATACTTCAACTTGTATATATCAGTTTATAGTAAGCGATAACATCTCTATGAAAACAGGTTCACAATAACCAATTATCTGATAACAGCTCTTATGGGATGAGTAGACTTGCACGAGAGCGTAAGAAAAGCGTGCCTACGAAAGTGACAAAAATATTTTTTAACCAGAAAAATATGAACAAGTTTAAAATAGCATTGGGTAGAATTAATTTACAACAATATTTAATCCCAGATAACAAAATAAATATAAACTGTGACTTATTTCTAAATGAAATAAAAGTCTTCTAGATGAAAACATACCAAGAAAATTAGTAATCTTAAAAACCAATATAAAAACGAAGTGGATAAGTAAGGGAATCAAAAAGTAGTTATCACAAAAGAATATTACGGTACCTTGCAACAAAATTTAAAAACCGCTCCTTACAACTGTACGAAAAATATTACATCAAGATACTAAAGAAGGTAATTGCAACAGTAAAACGGAAATTCTGTATACGTAGATTGACAACATCTAAAAACAAAAATAAAACGATGTGGAGTGTAATAAAAGAGAAAACAAAATCTAACTGCAAAAATAGACATCATAATATAGATATACATTTAATTGACAATGACATGTCAAAATAAAATATCAAAGCTATTTAATGAATATTTTCGCGCCATTACCAATAATAATAGTATAAATCTGCTCCTAACATGAAAAACAGTCAATCACTGCCTAACTCATTTGATTTCCGTATCGAAAACTGAGGGCAGGAAAACTGTAATGGATTTAAAGAAAACAAACACGTGCGGACAGGACGTACTAGTATAGAGTATGTACGAATTCGTACCTCCGTTGACGAGTTTAGTTAACCAGTCCTATGAAGAAAGCCAGTTCCCAGAAAACTTGAAGTTGAGAAAATAAATAATCAATTTTCAAAAAAGGAGACAAGCAGAGGTAAAAAAAACTACCGGCCTATTGCAATGCTGCCAGTCTTTTCTAAAATTTTCGAAAAGGTAGTGTGTCAAAGAATTTACAAGTTTTATATGTGTTTAATAATCAACACGGATACCGCAGCAAGCATTCTACCGATTCAGCCGTGCTCGATTATAACTGGGAGATATTAAATGCGTTTAATAAAAATTAGTGTTTTAGGAATCTTTGTAGACATTTCCAAGGCATACGATCAGGTTGTGCACGAGATCTGTTAAGAAAGCTAGAGTTATAGGGAATACGTGGACACACAAATAAGTGGCTCGCTTCATGTCTAAGGAATTAGAAGCAATTTGTGCAGATCGCGCATTTAGACGAAGGAGGAGTGCCACAGTACGTTAACCCGACAACGGAAATTGTTGCAAGATCAATACTACAGGATCGTGTTCTGGGATGTTTACTATTGTTATCGTACATAAATGACCTTCCTTCGGCAGTGCCAAAATCGTATAATTTCCGGATGATGCCAATCTTGTTATATCTTCGGACCAGAACGATTTGCGGGAACTTCAAATATATAAAATAATAAATATAACAATATCATTAAACAAAATAGCCAAATATTTATAAAAAATAGGCCTAATCCTAAATATTGAAAAGAGAAGAATAATGCAAAGACCGTATCAGAGACCAGCTCTATCACTCAACATAACCCATGAAGGAAAGAACATTAAAGTTGAAGACAAGTGTACAGTACGATACACCACCATGGACTCGACCTTGACATGGAAGTCCCACGTATCGGAAGTAGTGAGCAAACCAAGCAGTTTTACATATGCGTTGAGCGAATTGCGTAAGTGTACTAACGAGGAGTGTACTCTGGCTGTATATCACAGTCAAGCCGGGGCCTGGATAAGGTAAAGTATAGCGCTCTGGATCAACTAAACTGACGTGCAAGATGTACTAATTTTACAAAAACGCTGCTTGCGAATTATAACGTAAACCTCACCAGCAGAGTCCTGTAGACCGTTATATAAAAAAAATCTTACTGTCAGTGGGTTATACATATACGAATTGGGTCGACTTGTACGTAAAAAGCCCACATTATTTTGAGCGAACTGGCGATGCGCCTACTCGTTATGTATCACGTCGTGTAAACAACTTGCGACAGGCGACGCCGTATCTCACCCTATTTAAGAATGGACCGATTTATATGGCTGTCAAATTATTTTACCATTGGATAAATTGTAAAAAGTATTGATTATTTAAATTGTCATATAAATAAATTGTTATCATACTATTATGTATTAAATATTTGAAATTGACATAGTTTACATAATTGATAAACGAATGACATAATCATAATAAATGACATAATATCTCTTTAGAATAATAATAAACGGCAATTTGTTATAATGTAATCATAAGTGTAATTATATTGTAAACTGTCATAAATTTTATTATTGTAAAGTCAAATCACGTGTGCCTTGTCAAGGTGGCTCAGTCGTGAATGACGTGGCATTGACGCTCTTGGGTTCGATTCCCACACAAGATAAACATTAGTGTGCATGAACATGTCTGTTTGTGTTGGTCTCGATGTTTTAAGAGAGGTAGGACGCATCAAAGTACCACCAAAGGCGAAGTACCTCCACCTCACAGGAAACCGCAGCCAAATAACAACTCCCTAGAAGGTTGTTGTGTTCCTGCGTGTGAGTGAGGTCATCAGTAAGCTCCTAAGGAGTTGCTGTGTTAGCAGCAGAGGAGGCATCGCGCGAGTGATATTTAATGTATTACATGCCTTCATAGGCTACGGTAACTGCTGTACATCAGGTGGGCCGTATGCTTGTATGACTCCCGACGTTGTATAAAAAAAATGATTATAAATAAATAATCTCTTCAGCTTTCAGTTTTCGACATTAATCTTCTAAATAGTTCCAAGATATTTTTCTCTATTCTGTTCTTAATACACAATATTAAGATACTTAATACTCTTGGATGAAAGTAACAAGAATATCTCAGAGAATTTTATTATTGGCATGAATATCTGGTATATTAGTCAGTCAGTCAGTGGCCTTTAATATACATCTCTACAGTAGTGGTTTACTTAGTCGGAGATTCCCACAAGATCGTTTACTATGTTTAATTTTTTGTGATAAAACTATTCCAACATAATGAGACATGGACAAATGTCCATATGGTACATGAACTTTTAGATTAATCAACCAACCCTCTCCGTCTCGCAACAAGCGGTAATGTCACCTAAGATTGTTATATAAAATAATAAGTGCGAATAGAACGTGCGCTCTAAGTGTGGCATACATATGTCTTACAATATGCGAGTATATACAGACAAACTTCAAAGAAAAAGAAATTTCTAATTTAATATTTTTCCTTAAGAGGGCGTACAAAGCTAAGTGGTGCCCACGTTTTGTTTTTATTAATAACGCTGAATTTAAGACAATTCCAAAAAACTGACGCCGAAGAACCGTATTTATGATTTTTTTGTACATATCTTGTATTCATTATCTAATTACAAGTAACCAATATTTCAATTATTGCTTATTATGGCCACTTACAGCAATAATCAAAATTTAAAATAGTTGTACCTAAATAATAACATGTCTCAAAATAAAATGTCTTAAACAATCTTATATTCAGTGTTATTAATAAAAATAAAATGAGGGCGCCACTTAGCTTTATGCCCCTTCCGCCTTAATTTTTTATTTCGCCTGTGGGCGTCACAGCAGCAAGTGTGATGGAAATATTTTACGTGGGTGGGACTTTAGTATAGAAATATTTATTTTTTATAACAAACACAATAATAAACGCAGGGAAGTACGAGTATTATGGAATTTCTTGTTGCCTTCTAATTCAAATTCTTACATAAAACGAACCGGCAAACTACTATGAGAATTCTTTTTTATCGTTTAGTTTATGTTTCAAAGCGAAAAGCTCGTAAATGTTTCAAATTTTTAGCATATAATCTTTTCGAATACATTTTGTTTCGAATACATTTTGAATACTTCCGCGCATGTTTAACAAAATCAATTTTATGTTGGAAGTCTCAGTTGTACGAATCTGTGGTATTTTTTGCATGTAGCGAGTAAAGTTTTTGCAGCAATTAAGTTCACCGAATTAGAAGCCTTTGGAAACTGCAGTACGCCACCATAGTGCGCTTTTATAGTTTTTGACGTGACGATATTATCGTGAGTGTGTACGACACATCGGCAACATAAATAACTTAAATATATAAAATTATAATATGAATCATCAATATCAAGCATCCGAACTGCAAACACTAGTTACAACAATGAAAGCTGATTGTATGAAAAAAGGCTTACAATTGAATGCGAAGAAAACCAAGATAATGGTATTTGAAAGAGAGACAACCAGAACGAACATTAGGATTATGGTTGATGATGTAGTGTTGGAGCAAGTGAATGAGATTGTATATTTTGGAAGTGCTTTTAGCAGCAATGGAAGGTACACCGCTGACGTGGAGAGACGAGTGAGTGCCGGGAATAGGGTGAATGGAGCGTAGGGTAAACTTCTAGGCAGCCGAAATCTAAGCCAGAAGGCACAGCTCGCTGTACACAACGCGGTGCTAATCCCAACGCTAACTTATGGAAGTGAGAGCTGGGTATGGCAGAGAGAGCATGAAGGTAGAATAAATGCGGTCGAGATGAGAGCATTGCGCAAAATTTATGGCATAACGCTTACTGACCGCGTTCGTAATAAAGACGTGAGAGAAAGAGTTGTTCTGAACGAGAGTGTCGGTGTTAAGATAAGAAAGGGCATGCTCCGTTGGTTCGGACATGTAGAAAGAATGCGGGACGAAAGAATGACGAAACAGATATACAATGCAAAAATGGAAGGATGTAGGAGCCGAGGAAGACCGAGACTAACCTACCATGACTAAATTGGTCATGTTTTATTAGAAGGTGATGTCAGGAGCCCCAGGAACCGGCGAGCGTGTATGAAAAGAGTTATGAATGTCACAGAAGCGAGTCAAGTATGTAAGGACCGCGTCTTATGGCGCTCGGTTCTTTCTGCCTACCCCGCAAGGGACTTGCCGTGAAAATATACATACATACATAATATGAATACATAATAAAAATTTCCGCCGATGGTAACGTTATAATGTACACGTGGCACAACCTCCCATGCCGTAACGATATCATAGGAGAGCGGGCCTTTATTATTTTCTTTTTTGTATGTATGTATACCTTCACGCCAAGTCTCTTGCAGGGTAGGCAGAGAGAACCGAGCGCCATAAGACGCGGTCCTTGCATACTTCACTCGCTTCTGTGACATTCATAGCTCTTTTCATGCACGTTCGCCAGTTCCTGGGACTCCTGACATCAACTTCTGATAAAACATGACCAATTTGGTCATGATAGGTTTCTTTTTTGTTCAATAACTATTATTGAAAATGGCATTTGAATACCATGTTGTTACTTAAATCGAATTAGTGAACATAAAACCTTATCTATGAGATGAGACGATCGAAGACTTCGGAGGCAAAGGCCAGAAACAAAATGTTTTTCTTTGAAATTTTAAATGTTCGATCAACGTCCACTGCATGCAAATAAAGCTACTTTACCGATTTACCGTGGACATCAAGGGTCACGTTAAAGTGTCGAGAATCCTTCTAATATGCACATGAGTGATTCGAGTGGAGGCTGCGGGCTTCTTCACTAACAAGTCCTCATACGTTTCACATTTCACGAAACCTTTCCTAAGACTTACGGCCTTAATACCATAAGCTTATAAATAATAGACAATTTCTCTTAATTTTCGTGCAAACAATCCTTCAATCAAACGTTCTTGTATTACAGGTATACATAGACTTTGCTTCGCATCAGATAGCAGTATGAATGTGTATAATCCTAGGTAAGGAATCATTTGTTTAAAACTCATATTTTCCATTTAAAAACTTAGTTACACTTACGCAGTTGGATTATTTAATTGGCCCCTTCAGCTGCTATCAAAACAACAATTATACAGCGATGCCTTTGACAACATCCAAATGATCCACCATCGAGCGATCCCGTTTTCATTATTAATTATGTACTACCCTATTTCGGCAAGTATTTTTTATGCATGACTGCATTGTGCTCCTTTTAAATAATACATTTTCTTTTCTACAAACTGCAATGACTGCCCGACATTGTATGTAAATAAAATATAAAATTTCTCATTATTCTTGAAATACACTGGAGAGTTTACTCTGGAGCGAAATTTCTTTCAATGTTCTGTAATGGCAGAAAAATGTGGTTTTTATGGGATCTGAAGTCAGCTTAATAAGACAAGCTCAGTGTCACAGTAGTTAGTAATGCTACTTTGACACCAACGCTCGAGGGTTCGTTTTCCACTCAGTACATTTGTATGCATGACCAAGATCAACTAAGACACACATGACTGTTTGTCTTGGTTTGGATATTTTCTACGTATCATTAGTATGTATTTATAAAAAAAGGATTTACATAGTTTTATCTAGTACCCGTACCTAACACAAACTTTGCCTTCTTTGAGGCAACATCTTCACTTCTTCTTAGCGTTATGCCGTTTCCTAATCCACCAGATACCTCGCCAAAGGTACCTAAGCCTGAGGATTTGGCGAAGATACCGACTTTTACATGGAGCGACTGCCGTTATACCTCCGCAATCCAGGGGGAAAACCAGATCATTCTTAGATAAAGCCACACGTCTTTCGAAATATAACTTCTAGGACGTGTGGGTTTCCTCACGATGTTTTCCTTCACCGCCGAGCTAGTGATAATTACAAATATGTACATAAATCTGAAAACACGAATTTAGTGGTACATGCTCCCGCTAGGACTCGAACCGGAGACCTGTTGTTTACTAGGCCGGTTCTTTATCCACTGGGCTATCATAAAAAAATCTTTCTTAATTACTCTATTAATTACATTTTTTAGGTAATTTTGTATGCACTACATCTTCTTTCTATACATACTACTCTGTGTAAAAAGTATCGGGAATATGTCAATAAAAAGACCCGCGTAAAAGAGGTCGTTCTAATTTTTTTACTGCATGTTGGTAGCACTGTACTGATTTAGCGCGCAAAATTTGAGCGGGATCTGTCATTTAATTTGTTTTAAACTACACTTTTTGTTGGTCATAGTTTTGAGTCCTCGGCGATTTTTACAATGGAAAATATTGTTGAACAAAGAGTGTGCCTTAAATTTTGTGTTTCAAATGATATTTCATGTGGTGAATCACTAAAAATGTTGCGAAATACCTACGGCGAATCGTGTATATCGAAAACAAGGGCTTATGAATGGTATAAGGCTTTTAAAGAAGGCCGAGAAGTAGTAGTAGACTTGCCTCGTTCTGGTAGACCTTCAACCGCTACGACCAGAGAAAACATCGACAGAATCAAGAAGCTAGTGCTCGAAAATCGACGTATGAGTCTGAGAGAGTTGGCTAGTGAGGTGAACATATCTTTTAAGTCCGTCCACAACATTCTCATTGACATTTTAGGCATGAAACGCGTCGCCGCTCGACTAGTTCCAAAAGAGCTCAATTTTGTTCAAAAAGCGCAGCGAAAGCATGTCGCTGAAGACATGGTTTCCCGAGCTTCTACGGATCTGACCTTTATGAAACGTATAATAACTGGCGACGAGACATGGGTTTATGAGTACGACATGCAAACAAGCCAACAGTCTTCAGAATGGCGTCTCGAAAACGAGCCGAAACCCAAAAAACCGCGGCAAAGTCGCTCCAAAATCAAGGTGATGCTGACAGTTTTTTTTGACTACCGTGGTGTGGTTCACTCCGAATTCCTTCCAGAGGGAGAAACAGTGAATAAAGAATATTATTTAGGCGTCATGAAGCGTTTGCGTGAGAGTATCCGCCGAAAACGTCCAGATTTGTGGCAACACAACTCATGGATGCTGCACCATGATAATGCACCATCACACACAGCCATTATAGTGAAAGAGTTTTTAGCGAAAAATTCAACAAAAGTTCTCGACCAAGCACCGTATTCACCTGATATGGCTCCGTCTGACTTTTTTTTATTTCCCAAGTTAAAATTACCACTTCGAGGAAAACGTTTTGAGTCGATAGAAGCCATAAAAGAAAATTCGCTGAATGAGCTAAAGGCCATACCGCAAATAGCCTATGAAAAATGTATGGAAGACTGGGTGAAGCGGTGGAGATGTTGTATTGCAAGCGATGGGGCCTACTTTGAAGGCGATAAAATAAATTTAGATGAATAATTTGTATTTTTTGTTTTATTGACAAATTCCCGATACTTAGTACACAGAATGTATATACATATCATCACGACTGTCTCCCATTGGGGTAGACAGAGACTATAGAACGCAAGGTGCATCGATCCAAACATACCGCTCTCGCTTCTTCCACACTCATCAACCTCTTCATGCATGCTCTTCGGTTTTGGATACTTTTGATTTGGTCCTTTTTCAACACATATAATATGTATACTATATAAAAACAGAATGAATCGTACCTCACAAGTCGAGCAGCTCGATGACGTCATTGCGCGTGTCAATCTAATCGAAAACCTTCGTTAAGCATCTCACGTTTCGTTTCGTTGAATCGTTTAGTTAAGTCAGTGACCTTGGAGCCACTTCAAAACACTAGCCACCAGGAATCGACATTTCAACAGCGTGGTGGAGTATACTCTAAGCTGCTGATGAGAGGAGTAAGGGTTACTGTAGTATTTCGGTGCCACCGTTATATCTCTTGTGTAACCCACAATGGCACTGAATATAGTTCATAAGCTCATTGCAGTCCCACAAACTATGGCCACCTTAGAATTCACAACGAACTTAATTAGAAGAAATTAGTAGGACAGGAATAAGGCAAAAGAGATGTAGGATCCAGCGAGAGGTTGTGCTGTGCTCTGCTCGATCAGATTATTATTTTTTTGCTGTGATGGGTCATAACATGACTTCTTGCTCCAAATATTCGTCGTGGAAGCCTCTCCACTTTAAGACCGCAGCTAAATAACAACTTCGGAAAGATTGTTGTGATCCTGTGTAACAAAACAAAAATAACTCCAAAAATTTCATCCTGCGTGCTTACAATACATAGAGTACATGTATTGTAAAACAAAACGATAATATAATAAATGATGAGTGAATATCGTTGACCACCGTATATATTTTACCTCGTCAATAGAATTGACCAGTCATCGTATTTTATCACGATCGTGAGTTTCTTGGAAATCAAAGTCATGATAAGATGCTTAAAATATTGAAGTTCGGCGCTGTATTCAAAGTTCACCGGTAATACGGCTCGAAATTTACATTTCTTCACTTGAATAAAAAGTATTTTCATTGAACAACCAGAAGTTCTTCGTTGGTATAGCAAGGTCTTTTCTATTAGGCGGGTTAAATAAAGAAGTCATCAATACAATTCTAGAGGCTCAAAATTTGTACAATAAAGACATTAATTTTATTTTTGTATTTTACACTAACTAACTGGTACATGCAGCATACCGTTGGAAGGAGGAATAGTTAGGGGCCATCCATAAATTACGTCACACGAATTTCGTGATTTTTTGACCCCTCCCCCGTCCTTGTCACAGCTGGTCACATTTGTGAGACTCCCCCCCTCCCTAGTGTGACGTCACATATTTTGCAATTTTATATTTAGAAATTATTGAATTCAAACAGCAGTTCCGAAATTAGTTTTATATCCATTTAACTTATTTTTTAATAAACATCAAGTCAAACATTTCAAGAAATTAACAAAACAAAAAACGATTACTTTATTAAATAAAGAAAACCTAATCATCTTGAGTCAGAGAGTTGAGTGGGACTTTGAACCCACTCCATGGCATAGCAATCATTTCGTTCTCGTTTGGATTGTTGATATCGGGAACATTCGTTGTGTCAACATCTATTTCATCCAACCATACAGCATCACCGTCATCACCCAAACAAAGAATTTCTTTGGCACGTCTAGCAGCAATTCTTTGAGGATGTATCTTCGCGATGGACAAAACTTCTTGTTGACTCTTATGTGATTGCTTGTGTTGATTAGTGGCCTTGTATGATACAAAATATAGACCACAGATGCCACATGATCGCTTAAATAAGTATGCCTCGACACTGGGGCCATAGCTACCATATGGAACTTGCTTCAAATGTGAGGAAGCTTGGAGATCCAAAGCTAGCTGAAGTAACAGTGGAGCGAACTTACCTTCAGCGTCATCTTTTTTAGTGTTAGATACCCGCTTGACGTCTGACTAATTAAAACAGGTGGTGGTAAAAACCCCTCTCAAAATAAAAATTCTAAAATTACTCTCATGAACAAACAGACTGACGTAAACCATTCCCCACAATTAAATATCTTTTCGCTCATACCATCCACCCCCACCCTCAATTCAATATAAGGGACGGCACTGCGATGGATTTGTCACTTGTAGCATGGTATTCTTACGATTAACGTCTACAACGCCTGATGATGCCTCGCGGAGAGGCGAAACACGTGTCGCAGCGACGACCAGGCCAGTCGTGGCAGTGACGGTGGTGGTGGGGGCATGCGGATTCTGTTCCAGATGGCGGACGACCGCAGCCGAGGCAGAGACTACCGGAGGAGCCATGGCAGCGTCGGCATGTAGCACGTACTAACAGTAGTGGGTGGGTGCCGGCCGGCGCTAGGCCGCATGAACTAATTGGTGGCGGAAGCACACAAAGCAGGTTAGATCAAATTGCATGTTAAACACCTCTCGTAATAGTCGTCAAAGGCTAGATCGTCGTACATTAATACAACATGCGACAACCTCGCAATTCACTATTTGTAATAAATATTGCGATTCACGCACATGATTTCCGTACCAAGTGGCATCATTTTTCAATTCCTTAGCCTGTTCAATATTCAGTCTAGTATCTGTTGACACAATATATTCGGCAACCACAGGAAAACCATCAATGACCAATTGGCTCCAAATATTAGCCAGCACAATGCCTGCACTCTCAAAGTTTCGTTTTTCTAATTCCAAATCCTTTGTTCGATTACTGGAGTTAAGTTGTGAACCGAAACTGTCATGTTTCAATACAACATCAGTAAGTTCGCGACTAACAGGCGCCATTCGTCGTTTCACTCTGTTGAAAGCACTTCTTCCTGGAGCATTTGTTGCAATGTAAATAGCATCCAAGTCAAAATCTTTAAAATGGCGTATAGCTGAAATTATAACTCGCTCGTATTGTGGATTTTCGTCAGGATCACCATCGCAAGTAATAACAAATACGGGTTTTACACCTTCACGAGTTCTCATAAACTTTTCGAGAGCAGGCATTTCAGAAAGTCTATGAATGTCTGTAGCACTAGTATCTGCATTAGAAGAACCATGCTTTCCACTACGAATTGCTACGTATGTAGGTCCAGAGTGTGTCACAGCTTTAGGTTTCCCTTCACCATCTTTCTTTATTACAATACCTGCATAAACAGAAGGAATTAGTTTATGTTTTTCCGCGATCACGAAATCATGATCTGGTAATTTTAAACGATAATCGAGGTGCATTAATATTGGAGCTTGAGCGTTCGCTGCTGTAATGCCCGACGGCACGCGTGCTTTGTCATCCATTGATAAAAAGAAAACATGATCAGGACCCAAAATTTAAGCTAAAGATTCCAGGTTTCTTATCGTAGCTGTACAGAATGTGCCATCTATATTTTTCGAATGTAACGTAGAATCAGGATTGTATAGTTTAACAGGAACAGTTACGACGTGTCTTTTTCCTTTCTCTGTATTGGCTCGTCTGGGAAGAAGTCTCAAGTATAACTCTGATCGACTGATAGTATATCCTTGTTTACAAAGTTTGGCTTGTAAATCGTCCAATGTTTTGCAGCACCTTATAGTTTCAGTGCGACGTCGATCATCAGCTGCACCACCGAAAATTGCAATCTCCTTTATAACTTTAAGTATACCGGACTGGTTTTCTTCTACTCTAGGCCAACCAACAGAGTCGCGAATTTTTAGAGCTGCTGCAAAGTCGGTATTACTTTTACAAAGCTCTAAAAAATTTTGTTTTTTCGAGTCACGACTGTGTGTTTGGCGGCATTTATCGTTAATAGTGCAAAGTTCGTGTTTTAACACGTAGATTTGAAAATGTGACGTCACGAAATTTAGAACCCCTCCCACCCTCCTGTCACACAATGTCACACTTCGTCGACCCCCTCCCTCCCCCTTAACGTGTGACGTAATTTATGGATGGTCCCTTAGAGATGTTTCTAAATCATTTGAAGTACTTGATCGCTTTTCCTTTTTTTTCAAATTATGTTAAAGTTGAGGCTTTTATCTTTTTCCACCAGTTTTATGAACTTTAGCACTTCATAACTAATTATTTAGTCACAATTTGTATCTAAAATTACATTTGTTAGATTAAGGATACACTGGACACCAATAACGAACAAAAACATTCATTAGAAACATATAAACAAATTAAATTAAGGGATCTTAAGTTAATATGTCGGCAAATTATCTATAAATAGAAAAATAGTGATAAAAAAATAGGGGAGTAGAGTAGAGACTTAGAGTCTTAATGTTCAATATGTATTTTCCAAATGGAATGGAATTTAGTCTGCCTTCATGCCCCACGAGTTTGGCTAACCCTCTACAAAACGCCCTGTATATTTACCACAATTGCTCTCTGCGTACGCAGCTGTTCTTCTACCTGCAAGCAGCATCAACACTAAACTTGACAATAGTGAAGCCGTATTGATTAATTATAGAATTGAGTGTCACCGGGCAACAAACGTGGAACAATTAAACCGTCATAGGATTTAACTCAATAACGATAATCGGCTGTAAGGCCTATAGGACTTGGCATAGTCGGTTTACTTTATCACCGCCCTATGTAATGACTCTAATTGACCCTTTAAATGCTGTGATTAGGTTCTATTGGCGGCTACTCTACCAGCTACTTTATTTATTTTATCATCACAATATTTTGTTTTATTTGTGGGCAATTTTATAGATAGGAATATGATTTGTCATGTATTGCATTTCCTACGGAATATGAGTTAGTTATTTATCCCTGATAATAATCATCGGGGGGTTAATCCTGGTTGCATCCTGCGCTTTCGCTTCGGAGCCCGGGGTACGCTTGTGGAGATATTTATTTATATTCGGTATAAAATGCTAATGCTAATCATAATCAGTGAATTATTTATTTAGTAGCAGTGATAGCCCAGTGAATGAAGAACGAGCCTATTTACCTATGGTCCCGATTCGATGTCCTGGCGGAGGCATGTGTGATTTACTAAATTCGTGTTTTTTGGATTAAATATATATTTGTAATTATCACTTGCCCGGCGGTGAAGGAAAACATTGCGAGGAAATCCAAGAATTTGTGTTACAAACGTCGTGGGACCAACCTAGGAAAGATCTGGTTTTCTCTGTGGATTATGGAGGTCTGAAGGCAGTCACTTCATGTCAATATTAATATATTAGCGGACCCCGGCAATCCTAATGGATTACGAAACTGGATAACACTGGAAAGAAAATGAGCTTTAGATGCAGTTACATGGAGGTGAAGTAGTTCAATTTCCACAACTGAAAAGACAATTTAATGGGTATTACTTTCGTGTTTCTGCTACCGATTAGTTCAAGTATTGCCTACCGCCCCCCACACACGTGTTTCGCCTTAGAATAACATGCTATGAAATTCAAAGCCTGTTATTCCAAGGTAAATTACGTGTCCAAGATACGACCGCCAGCAGGCAGTGCAGCATATTTCGTACGAACTAATCGGTACCAGAAGAACAAATTAGTTTAGATTAAATTGCCTATAAATTTGATTTTCGTAAAATAACGCCTGAATCTATTAACTATTTAACTGAAACGTTTATGTCTAGTTACTGTATGTAGTAGTAATTTACTGTATTGATACCTTGATACAGTCAAGTACCTACACAGGAATTTAGTCGCACTTTAGTTTATTAACTTACTAGCTCTGCTTGGTGTCTCCTTTTTAAAGTCATACAGTATACATGTGTTTCCAATGTCTAAGACCTAGCCAGTTCATTTAATTTTATCTAATTTTATTACGATCTACTCAGCAGTTTGCTCCTCAAAAGTACCACACATACATAATGAGTACCTGATGGAACTGCCTTCTCGTTAATGTGTTAATCGACTTGTATGCCTCGTTTTCTTTAAATATGTACATTTAGAAGAATTTATTAGGATTACGCTGTGAAGCTGGTTCATAGGTTGGTAACAATAGAAAGGCTGCACGTAGGCGAGTCTTAGCCTTCCTAAACTTCGTTTCCTGATTCTCTTTCCTCCTGTATTATTTATCCAAGTCCGAATTAACAAAGCATGCCACTTCTTATTTTGACATATCGATGTTTTCAAACCACCTTTGTTCCTCACATCATCATTGCGGATGCGGTCGCCAATTTAATAATCATTCTTGTTACATAATTCTCCAAAACGGCCGAATCTATCCTTACAGGGGCCGACAAATGACATTAGGGATTGACGATGTCGGCAAAATGAGACGAAATCTGATTGTCTACAAAGTTTCATATAACATTTTCTAGAATGATACCTATAATATATCGTTCTTAAACTCATTTCAAGAATTTATTACTTTCATCGATATTGCATTTAAAATTTTCTAGTTTTGTGTTTCTAGTTTGAAACTAATAACTGACAATCAATCCACAGTTGCGTCTCCATAGAACATGTACTCCATAGACACTTCAAATTCCATATTACAAGCAATCGGTGAGATATAAGACTTTATATGAAGTTTTTTCATTCAATATGATTGATATTTTTTATTTGTTTGTTCATCTGTCTGAAATTGCTGCACGATTTGGATGTGATTTTCAAATTTGGATTGCTAGAATCTACCTTAAATTTAGCCCCTGATTCGTTTTAATATCACATAGAATCCAAGTTCTATATACATACAATATAAAAATTATTGATCGATATCTATACGTAACAGATATTTAAGAAAATATAATATAAGAGGTGTTCAGAAGAGCACTAGAAGGCAAAATAATTTATTTATTTATTACATATTTGGGATTATAACAGCCAGTTACAGAAAATACTTATGCTAATTCATTTATTCTTAAGCCAATTACATTTACCCGCGAAATATAAAGAAGACGTTTTTACGCCATTGAATTTACACACTGTACTTTATAATTATTCTATGGTAGGCTGGGGCTAACATTCACATTTGTCTCATTAGACTTGGTTGATAAACAACAAAAAATATATGAAAACACATACTGCAAACAAAGTCACCGGATTTGCTAATATAAAAAATATAAACTCATAGTTTAATAAAATAGGTAACGAATAAAAACCCTGACAGGTAAATCTAAAACAAAAACCTATTACTATAAAGATACTTACTGCCAACAAAATGCTATATGACATAAACAATAATAAATCGGGTAAAACAAAAAAAGAACCGATATAAATAATACTAAATCGGATAATTATCTTCATAATTCTTGTTTGTCTATATTCCTATAAGTCTATAATATTTATAGCGCATCACGCACAAAATAGGATACGGTTTTACAGACAATTTGATTTGAACTACTTTGTGTGCTTCTGATGACGATATGAATATGATAAGTTCACGCGAACTAGTACCGGCCGTCACCAACCTTCTACCGTTAGTAGACGCATACCATCGCTGCCATGGCTATTTCGGACGTCTCAGTCTCGACTGCTGCGGTCATCTCTGCGAATGTCTACCATTTGAAACAGAAACCGCCTGTACCCGCCACTGTTGCTGCCCTAGCTCGTTCGGTCACATTTGCGTTGTTATATGACAATTCCTGTGTGTGGTAATCTCACAACCCCTTTTCGGATGGCCTGTCCGTTCCAAGATCGAATCACTCTACGGTGGTTTTTCATCGCGATATGCAAATGCATACAATGCCACCTCTGCTAATACACTAGCAGAGGTGGCATCGCGCATTAACAGCTCAGACCTAGTCGATGCAGCATAAGTTAAACATGGCCGTAGGTCTTATATATGCTGAATTTTATACTCAGCGGCAGTTTCGAGGAGAACACCGATTGCGATTCATTAGCAGAGGTGGCATCGCGCGTTTCCTCTGTTAACAGCTCCTAGTCGACGCAGCATAAGTTAAACATGAACGTAGATCTTATATATGCTGAATTTTATACTCATCGGCAGTTTCGAGGAGAGCACCGATTGCAGTAGTGTTATGGTTTGTGCGATGACCTTGTTATGTCTGTGTTAATTCATAGTGAGTCGCCGGTCGATATCGACACCTAGGTAGGCCACTGCAGCGTGCTAGGCTATTTGCTCACCATGAAGCTAGGCGTGCTTCTTTACGGAGTAATTCACGAACGAACGAACGACGAAATTGGCGTTCTAGGTAGTCAGAGAATATTTTAGTGGACTCTGCCCCATGAAGTAACATGGACTACAACCAGTACTGGAAGCGGAGTTTTCGTTAGCTGTCTGTGGTGTAGTAGTGTGTGGTGTGGTGAATAGTCTGTGGTGTTTTTAGGGTTCCGTACCCAAAGGGTAAAACGGAACCCTATTACTGAGGCTCCGCTGTCCGTCCATCCGTCCGTCTGTCACCCCAGTTAATCACACGCTTCGGCAGGGGTGGTTCAACCGATAGTGTAGTCACTGGAATCGTCACGAGTACCGGTAGGTCGTCCGAGAATATGCTCCTCCAATTGAACCTCTTATGTGGTGAGGGTTTTTGTGAATTATAATAACTAGGACATTCGTACCGCCGCATCAGTATATCAACAGACCCCTTACATTATAACCACATCGCTCAGCACCGTCAAGCAACCGACGTCCGCTCGGGCAAATATGTGTGGCGCACCATACTGTGCGTTTGCAATTTAGATCGCCAGTTATGTGAGAGAAGGTGTTATTATTCTCACTTCTGTGTCTCTCACAGCATTGTGTCCAATTTGACCTTCATTGCCCTCCCAATTATATTTTGCAACAAGTCCGTGTACCATACCATACTAGAACATGAAAGTTTCCTTAGGCTCACGGTCACAACAAATCGCGTTTAAACTTAAAACGTACATTCGGAAACATAGGAAAGAAATTGTATCTGATTTAGTACGTAAGGACTTTTAAAACTGCGTCATTTAGAATAACTTTAATGGCACGAAAAAGTGATGAAGAATTGCTGAATTGGCAGCAAGGGTTACAACGTGTAAACAATATTCCTCGTTGTAAATGTACATAAGCTTCACTTTACATCAGAGGTGCAGTATCCCTATTTGCCATTCGACGTCATTAAAAGAAACCTTTTACTGTTCTTGCCTCATCAGGTTTGGTTTGAAACTCAAATTTTCCCTTTAAGTTACACTGACTAGGTTACGTTATTTAATTGATCTTCTCGGTTGCTATCAAAGAATCCAATTATACAGTGACGCCTTTGACAACAGCCAAATTTGAATTGATGATCGAGCGATCGTTTTCCATTATTTCATTTCCTTTTTAATTACTTTTATGTTATTACATCGTGAGTACGTTCATGAGCTATTCTTTTGAACCCTCTAAACATAACACCGACTTCAACAAGCGCGCCTTCCTAAGTTTGCGTGTAAATAAATTATTCAACTTTCTCATTGTTCTTGAAATGCCCTGGAGTGCTAGATTTATGGTTTCGATTTTCTGTAATGGCTGAACAATGTTGTTATTTATGGATGCTTGTTGTCTATAGATTCTTGAAACATTGTACTTAATGTCACGAAATAAAATTATTATGTAATTTTGTATGTACTACTATACTGGTTATTACTTTATATCATTTTACTTTATATAAATTAGAAAGAGTAATTATGTGTGGAAATTTTAATGGATGAGTAGGGACATAACGTGGCAGTTATGGAGTTGTCCTTGGTCCGTATGGAAATAAGACAGCAAACAAAGCAGGTAAGTTAATTCTTGATTAATGTATGGAACGAAACTTCCTCGTGGTGAATACTTTATTTCATCATAAGGATATTTGCTAGTACACATGGAGAGGGAATGACAAAAATAGTATGATTGTAGTAGATAGAACAAGAGCCTTTGGAGGTCCCACTCTTGAAACAGGTAAGCCACTTTGTGGAAATTTTCAAGAAGTGGAGGGACTGGCGAGTGCACGTACCTTTCGAAGATTGCAAGAAGAAACTATAAGGAGACGGTACGTACATAGTCCGGCAATAAGTTCTGTTTCAAGTGACGTGTGTAATAGTAGACGTGAGTAATAGGGTTCCGTTTTACCCTTTGGGTACGGAACCCTAAAAACAACTCTTCCTCTGGGTCCGTCAAGTCTTCAAATTCTTCGGTATATATAGAGCTGATGATGGCGTACCTACACTGCAACTAGATAAACTAGTGTGATCTCCAATTTCATTTCTGTAGATATCTTGGGCCTACCAAACCGTATTCTCTCAATCCCGAAGTCATCGGTGACACTTTCCTTCTGCTTAGTCTCTGTACAAAATACCTAAGCTTCTTCTTCCTAGCGTTGTCCCGTTTTCTAATCCCTCATGATGAGCAGGCCCGCTACATAAGCTAAAGAATCAATATTAACATGAAGCGAGTGCCGTCAGACCGACAAGATCCATAGGAATATCAGATCTTTCTTAGATTAGGACACATGTCTATCGAAATATAATTTCTACCTCACAATATTTTCTTTCGCCACCGAGCTAGTGACAATATCAAACATGTACTCCTAGCGTACAATATTGCTACGTTCATAGGCTGCAGTAACCACTTCAAACTAGGGAATCGTATGCTTCTTAACCTCTCGACGTATATATATGTTGTGAATAAGTTAGCTGTACTAAAAATTGTTTAGTGAAAAATTACAAATGCATTAAGTTGTCAGCTGTTAAATTTTTCGCAGGTAATTTATCTACAATTTACTAAATTGTCCATTGAACAAATAGTCCACAGTAATATATAATTCGCTAAAACTCTGTAGTAAATTACACAATTTTTTGTAATAAATTCTAAAAGAATGTTGGTAGAAATTGAATAAACCTTTTGATATAAATTTAACACTTGCGTGATGATAACTCATCTTCGGTAAATATTTATGTTATTTATTTTCCATATCTAAGCAGTAAAGTATAACTAACTGATGGAAACGTGAGCTAGGTATGGCAGAAAGAGCATGAAAGTAGAATAACGCGATCGAAATGCGAGCGCTGCGCAAAATTTGTGGCGTAAGGCTTGTAGACCGCATTCGCAATGATGATATAAGAAACAGAGTTGGTCTGAAAGAGAGCGTCGGTGTTAAAGTAAGAGGAGGCATGCTCCATTGGTTCGGACATGTAGAAAGAATGCAGGATGAAAGAATGACGAAACAGATATACAATGCAAAAGTGGAAGGATGTAGGAGCCGAGGAAGGCCAAGACTTACCTACCATGACCAAATTGGTCGTGTTTTATCTGAAGGTGATGTCAGGAGCCTTAGAAATCGGCGAGCGTGCATGAGAAGAGCAATGAATGTTAAAGAAGCGAGTGAGTTATGTAAGGATCGAGTCACGTGGTGCTCGGATCTCTCTACCTACCCAGCAAGGGATTTGGCGTGAAGTTATAGATAGATAGATAGATCTGAGCTGTAAAGTATAATATAAATCGATGATACTCGTAGTAATATTTCGAATTATTACTAATTATGAGGATTCATGTAATATTTTATTGTACTGCTGAACGTGTGAAAAGTAAACACCAATATGTACTGTAAGTATAGGTATTATCACGTCAGAATGCCGATATGGAAACTATTTGCCCCAGTATCTATAGCGCTTTAAGGTAGAAAAATAACCGGATAAAGGAATTTCTTTGCCTATTAGCTTTCACTTAATGAAAGATATTGAAAGTAATTTTATATCAATAACCTAAAAAATGTAGTTATATTTTCGTTGCATAACGGGCGACAAATTTCTAATAAATATTTCTTTGTGTATAAAAAAATCAAAAATATGTTGATTAGTACCAAATAGATGCATTTTGGAACGTCGCCCTCGTGAAATAATATATTTATAACAATAATGTCATAAGGGTTTAACAAAATAGAGACCACGAAAGAGAAAAAGGAAATTCAGAGTTGAGAATTTAATGAAGGATATAAAGGATAATGTGGGATTACAAGATATAATCAGATACCCGTAAAACCAAATAATGCATATACTCGTATATTTAAAGGGATTTGTCAGTAAAAATATTTTTTATCAAAACTTCGTTTATACCGTCTTTTAAGCAACATTTTCCTTACCAGTATTACTCGTATTTTGTTATAATTTCTTATTATCATTTTAAACTACACTCTTTACCTTTTCTCGTTGTTAATTCACGTCGTCAGCTAGCCGTGATACATACATCGCTACGTTCCAAGAATCTTCAGTCACGTATTTATTTCCGGCCTCTCTTGATCTACGTCCTGAAAAATTACATGAATACGGAAGTCTGCTGCAAGTCAATGGGGACTCGTTACTCGCATTTGCCTGTCTGCTTTCATTTCCCGGCATCTTCATATAAAATAAAGTACTCGTGTAAGTAAACGAATGAAAATATCCTTGTTAGGAACTCATTGTGGTTAAACTTATTTTTAGTCGGCATCTGGTCATTTCTTCAATAGCTGCTCTTTCACTGTAAATCCGGGTAAATATATTAGTAAAATGGTTACATTTACTTAACATAAGCAAATAGTGATTACAGTGCACGGTCCTTGAATGATCGCCCCTAGACTCGGTTATCGCCTCGGCACATGTGATGCTCTGGGTTTCTTGCATTTCTTGTTGAATGAAAGAATGTCATGTTGACCTGATTGAATGAATAAAGTATTTTTTCCACAAATTAGCCGTTTCGGTAAGATCGTGTTAGTTCTACAGTACACTTCTACGCCTGTATGCTCCGACACCATACAATGTATTTAACGTATGTTTTCTCTAGAGATCGCAACCGTTTACAAAAAGCGAGCTAGAAATTCGTGTGGTTCATTTTTTAAATCGTAAATAGTGAAGATGAGAAATTAGATATAATAGAATATTGAATCAATAAAGGCTGCTGTTAGCTATAAAATTTACACTTCATGTTACAGGAAAAGGCAATCATAATTGTCAAGTTCACGTTTTTTAGACAGTTACCAAATTTTTTTTATACTGTTTAACTGCTTTTCGACTATAAAACTTAGCTTCTGACGTAAATTCGCGGCATAATTATTTTGCTTGATTTTTAATTAATTAATAAATTTAAAATTTCCCCTGTCTCGCTATGCAAAACCACGCATAGCGTAACTGGGGCTAATAATGTCTAGGGTATACACCCTGGTAGATTCACCATTTGAATGTTATGTAAACGCTATCTTCTACAACACGAACCATAAACGTATAGCACAACGTTCTATAAGGCTGCTGCATATATACATACGATTTTCTTTTGTATCATAATATTGTTTTTTTTTTTACAACTTCGGGAGGCACACCAGTTTACGATCCACCTATGGAAAGCGGTTACCGTAGTCAAAGAGCATCTACATTATATTAAGTATCAGTCGCGTGAAGCCACCTCTGCCGCTAACGCAGTAACTCCTTAGGGGCTTACTGGTGACCTCACTCGTTCGCAGGAACACAACAATCCTCCATGTTTGATTATGGAAGCGTAACCCAACCATCTACAATACACTACCAAAACACAGTACGTTATTGCCTACAGCGTACAAATCTACAATAATCTTTTACATTGAGAATGCAGTCTCTAGAGCAAACTTATGTTATCTTATAACCATCTTGTTCCTAATGTTATCCCCTTTACTAATTCATTCGTATTGGCGAGGTCTGCTGCCTAAGTCTAAGGATTTGGCGAAGATACTGATTTTGACATAGAGCGTATCCACGATCATGAAGGGAAAACCAGATATTTCGTATATTCAGTCACGTACATTGTTAAATACTGAGTATTACAGTATGTAACAACATTTGTAATTTATGGCAATTAATCTAACTGTCACTAATGCCTGAAAAAGGTGCAAATTGGTGTAGTAATTAAAAGACCTTCTTGAGTCATTATGTGTGAATATACCAAATAATTCGACGAGCCCGGTGGCGGTATGGGTTACCCATACTACTTTAACACTAAAGTTCGTTCGGCAAGGGTTCAATTCCCAAATAGGACAAACATTTGTGTGCAAAATCCACGCACGAAAGTTTTATGCTCACAAACGATATGTGAGTTAATAATAAGGGGGTCATGTACGAAACCTCTATTTTTACCAATAAAAGTTCACGTTTCCTTGCTAGTTGTTGAGTCAGTTAAGGTTCTGCTAACGAAGAAAACTTTGCCAGTCGTGGTGGCATACTGATTTATTGTTCATGTAAATTTCTTGTCAGTGTATGATTTATTTATTGCGAGTATATTAAAATATTTTGTGCTACTAGCGGCGCGCTGAAACTTTGAAGTAAAAGTCTTCTTTCATTATGCAACGTCTGGAGATATATTAATTATGAAGTCATTAGGGAAACATGATAGTATAGATAAAGTGTGTACGAATTTTTCCAAAGTATTTACAGGGGAAATTGAAAAAATAAAACATAAGTGTGGATTGACATTTTTGGATAAAAATACTTACATAAAACCTAGACTAGGAAGAATAACTGATGACGTGATGAAGACAATAGAAAGTAGCAATTTAATTACCGGGGGTAGATGGGATCCGGGTGCAAGATTTAAAGTTTATTAAAAAGGAGATAGGACCAGTATTAGCAAAATGTATTAACTTGAGTGTTAATTCCGGGGAATATACAGTTTTGTTAAAAAATCAATAATTAGACCTATTTTTAAGCAAGGTAACCACATGGATTATTCTAATTATCGGCCGATAGCAATACTTTCAGTAATAAATAAAATAGTAGAAAAAGTATTTGTAGGCAAAATTAGTGCATTTTTAAACGACGCTCAGACGCTCAACACGAGTTTAGAAAATATAGAAGTACCAACAGAGCTCTTGGGCAATTCTCTGGACGTAAACAGACATTTAGATAAAAGAAAATATGTGGTTGCCTTGTTTATAGATTTTAAAAAAGCGTTTGATACACTGGATCATGGAACCCTAATTGACGCTATGCTGAATTGTGGTATTCGTGGTCCAGTGAACAAATGGTTCCAAAATTACTTGAGTGACCGAACCCTCAGAACACTTGTCAATGGAACTGTGGGTGAGGAGACTACCGTAAAATATGGTGTCCCGACCGTTTCGGTGTTCGGTCCATTATATAATTATGCACGTAAATAGTATGATTAATGTGGTCAAAAATTGTGGTATTTATATGTATGCTGATGACACGTGCCTAATATACGCCGACAGAGAGTTGAAAGCTATAGAACAGTATATACAGGACGACTTTGAAAATATCTTGAAATGGGCGCACGACAACGGTATAATACCTACTTAACATTTCAAAAACTAAATGCATGCTCATACATTTGTCATACGTAAAAAAGCCCAGTGAAGCACTGAACATTGTTGGTCACTCGTACGATTGTCTCCATAACAACAAACAGAGCTGTAAATGTCACACTATTCAAGTAGTAGACCAATATAAATATTTAGGAATAATAGTTGATTGTAGCATGAACTGGAAAATACACACCGCAAACGTCTGTAACAAACTAAGAAGTCTATCATATAAAATTAATCACTTAAAATATGTATGTGATAAAAAAATTACGTACATGCTGTATCATGCGATGGTGGATGCTGTGATTAGCTATGGTTTGAGTACGTTTGGCCGTACATTTAAAACATATCTAGACAAAATATTTTCAATACAAACACGGTTTCTCAAACTTTTAGTTAATAAACGGACAAAGGATGCATGTAATGGCAACTATAATAGTTTGTACAAAATGTGTGACATATTGCCGGTGCATGTTAAAGTATCGTATTTAATTGCTGTTGAAAGGTTTTTTCTTTGTGTAAATATACGAGTCCAAGAACATATAGTAGTAATGTGAACCTAAGAGCGACTACTATGAAAACCTTTATTGAGCCAAGTGCAAACAACTTTTATGGGGGAAGGACCACCGAGTACATACTACCTAGAATTCATAATAATAAAATGTTAAAAACAGAACATTATAAATCTGTAAATACATTTAAAAAGAAATTAAAGATAATTTTACTGGATGTATTTTCAGAATAGCTGGATTTGTATGTGTATGTATGTATGTATATCTTCACGCCAGGTCCCTTGCGGGGTAGGCAGAGAGAACCGAGCGCCATAAGACGCGGTCCTTACACACTTCACTCGCTTCTTTCACATTCATAGCTCTTTTCATGCACGCTCGCCGGTTCCTAAGGCTCCTGACATCACCTTCTGATAAAACACGACCAATTTGGTCATGGTAGGTTAGTCTTGGTCTTCCTCGGCTCCTACATCCTTCCACTTTCGCATTGTATATCTGTTTCGTCATTCTTTCATCTTGCATTCTTTCTACATGTCCGAACCAACGGAGCATGCCCTTTCTTATCTTAACACCAACACTCTCTTTCAGTCCAACTCTCTTTCATACGTCATCATTTCGAACGCGGTCAGCAAGCGTTATGCCACAAATTTTTCGCAGTGCTCGCATCTCGACCGCATTTATTCTACTTTCATGCTCTCTCTGCCATACCCAGCTCTCACTTCCATAAGTTAGCGTTGGGATTAACACCGCGCTGTGTACAGCGAGCTGTGCCTTCTGGCTTAGATTTCGGCTGCCAAACAGTTTACCCAACGCTCCATTCACGCTATTCCCTGCACTCACTCGTCTCTCCACATCAGCGGTGTACCTTCCATCGCTTCTAAAAGCGCTTCCAAGATATACAAACTCATCCACTTGCTCCAACACTACATCATCAACCGTAATCCTAGTGTTCGTTCTGGTTGTCTCTCTTTCAAATACCATTATTTTGGTTTTCTTCGCATTCAATTGTAAGCCTTTCTTCATACAATCGTCTTTCATTGTTGTGACTAGTGTTTGCAGTTCGGATGATGATTCTGCTAATAATACTGCGTCATCTGCATAAAGCAGGCAGTTAACCACTGAGCCACCCATTCGCATTCCCACATTCATATTTCTCATTCTCTGAAGACAACTGTCCAGATACAGGATGAATAGCCGAGCCGACAGCACGCATCCCTGTCTGACACCAATATTGGTATCAAACCAGGGTGATAAGCTGCCGTCCACTCTCACACATGCTGTGCAATCCTCATAGGTGGATTGCACAGCACGTAGAAGGTCACCGTCAATCCCATATCTGGGCAAGATGTTCCAGAGATTCTTTCGCACGACCCTATCAAATGCTTTTTCAAGGTCCACAAAACCGCAGAAAACCTTCTGGTCCGTAGCCAGATGCTTTTCCACGATATTGCGGAGCGAAAAAACTTGATCCGTACATCCTCTGCCGCTTCGAAATCCCCCCTGTGCTTCCCAAAGCATTCCATCGGATTTCACCCTCATTCTCCTTTCAATGATTTTTCCATACACTTTAGCTGCTAGGCTGATCAAACTGATGGCCCTATAGTTGGCGCAGTCCATACGTGAGCCCTTGCCTTTATACAAGGGCACGATGACTGCGCGTCTCCAATCGCTCGGGACTCTTCCGGTTCTCCAGCATAATTTGCTCAAAAACCAGAAAGCGTCCCTAACGTAGGTGCCACCCAGTTTGATCATCTCAGCTGTTACCATATCGATTCCCGCTGACTTTCCATTTTTCAAACTTCGTATCGACCATTCAATCTCATCCATGCTAATGTCTTCATGGTACGTTGGCACTGCCGAATCAGTCACAGACTCATTCACAGTGCCAGCGCCCTGGACATAATCATACATTTCTCTAAAATATTCGCTCCACCGTTCTAACACCTCCTGAGTGTTAGCAAGAATGCCACCAGCTTTACCTTTTATCTTGTCCATTCCGGATGCCGACGAACCACTCCGAGACTTCTTTACCTCTCTCCAGAAGAGTTTGGTATTAGCCTCGAAGTTCTTCATCAGCCTCTCTTCCTCATTCATAAGTAGTCTTTCACGCCTCTCTTTCACTAAAGCTTTGGTTTCATTCTTGCATCGACGGTATATTTCTTTCTTCTTCTCTTTCATACTATCACTCTGGTGCAAAGATGATACGTAATCCAGCCACGCTCTCCTCTTTTTATCCACGGAGGATTGAACCTCCGCATCCCACCAGGCATCTCCTTTCAGTGTTCTACGTCTCTTTGCGCATCCACATGCTTCTTTCGCACTGTCCACCATACTTTCTTTCAGAACTTTCCAACATTCGTCTACATCTGAGTCGGAAAGACTCGCGTTCGCAAGTCTTTCACTGACTAGACGTACATACGTACTCCTCACACTTTCATCTTCCAATTTTTCACTTCTTATTCTTTCATGGTCTCCGAAAGGAATACGCACTCGCCAATGCCTCCACTTCTTGAAAAGGCCCACAAATCGGCTTATCACCAGATAGTGGTCCGTTTCAAGAGTGGGGCCTCTGAAGGCTCTTGTATCCATTAACGACTTTCGGAGACGTCCATCTATCAAAATCAGATCAATCAGACTTTTCTGTTCATTCCGTCTCCATGTGTACGTGTGAATATCCTTGTGATGGAAGAACGTGTTCGCCACAAGGAGGTTTCGTTCCATACATACGTCTAAAAGTAACTTACCATTGTATTTTTACCATTGCTGGATTTGTAAACGATGTTTTTTTTTTTTTTTTTTTTTTTCTTTGTTTACGTACACCCCTGCCGTGGGCAAGGCGATTTAAGCAACTATATGTACATGTTATATACTAATTTTTAAAAAAAAATCATTAAAGTATAATAAATACACATTCATACATCATACTCTCTTTCATTCCGCAATTCATTCTTCCATTCATCATCTTTCAATTTTATTTTCAAAAATTTGATTTTGCCCATTTTAGAACGTCGGTGAAACGATAGTGGCTGTTTCCAAACTTCCCTCCCCATACTGCATCAGTCCAGTCACGGGCGACAGAGAGCTTCACAGCTCCACCTAGCCACCGCTTGTAAACGATGTTAGTTCACAGTTCGCAAGTCCCGTTGTTTAAACTATCCGTAAGTTACGAGTACATTACATTACAATAAGTACCATTAAATTCTAGTGCGTAAAAATATTAAGATTGAATAAGAATATTTTTTTTTTTTATTTTTTTTTTATTAATAGTTGTCATATCCACAGGCTCTTTGGCCCGTGCCTTTGTTTGTTTGTCATTTTTTTTTTGACAGATTGTTAGTTTTTTTATTTATCGCTCCGCAAGTGCGATTACAATAAGTGCCTTATTACTAGTTTTTATTTTAGTTTTTGTTTTAAGCAGAAAGAGGGACGAGAGACGCGGGCAGACCAGTCCCTCCGAGCGGCACCCGTTCACGAGTTGACAGCCATCACCGTGCTCAACCATATTTTAGGGAACTCGATGACCCGCCCCCCAACGCCGCCGCCCGTCTAGACATTTTAGTGAGCACGACTGCTGGCATCTCTCATCTCTATCCCTGCTTTAGTCACTTTTGTTTCTTCCGGAAAGGAAGGGAGATGGCATCCCGGAGCCTTGCCATGACGCTCTTCCCCTCTCTCAGTCTACTGGTTTGGGAGGAGGAGGAGAGACCGCTCTCTGGGTTTTCGGAGCTTTGGGTCAACTTTTTGATGACCTTCTCGTCTCTCGCCCTCATCGCCATCTTAAGGTTATAGTCCCTGATATGTTCCGTTGTCGCGGTCTCGGCTCGCTGGATAAACCGAGCTGTCGCGTCGTTATCGAAACAGTCTGTGTGGTATACACAGCTGTCCGTGTGTCTAGAGACCGCGACAACGGCATGGGGGACACTTTGGAGGAGGTGGGATTTTTTGGAGGTTGTGCGCACAATAATCACTGACTCGCACGTTAGTCCCTGTGCTTCATGTATGGTTAGGGTGCGGGAACCCGAATTTGCTCCATAGCCCTGGCTGATAAGGAGTGCCTTCTCAGCCTGGGTGTGGACAAGGTAAAGCGTGTTGTCCTGTTTCGGGATCCGCTCCCCTGTAAACCGCTTCAGCGATAGGGATTTAGTGCGAGTCTTGGCCGAGTATATGCCACTGTAGATTTCTCTAAGGGCATACGCTACGTCCTGTGGATTCCTGTACGTACAAAGGAGATTTTGGGAGATTGACGTCACAAGGTTAGGTCTGTTGTAAGGTTTAATATTAATAAGAATAAGAATATTAACAACTAGTAGGTTAAATAGGAGTGCATTTGTTTTTCGCCAATTAACTGTTTCACAGTTTGGCGATATTAGCTAAGAAAACTGTCCTGTAAATTATAACTTAATTAAATAAAAATAAAAATATATAAGCGTACAACCTACCTGATGTGAAGTGGTTACTCTAGTCTTGAACGCATGCAGTATATTAAGTTTCACGCGCGATGTCACCTCTGCTGCTAATACAGTAACTTCTTAAGAGCTTACTGGTGACCTCACACAACCCTCAAGGGAGTTGTTATTTGGTTGTGGTTTTCTGTGAGGTGGAGATACTTTCCCAGACGGGCTGCGTCAATGCACCCTATATCTCTTAAAAACATTCAGAATAAGACAAACAGACATATTCAAGCACACACATGTTTGTTCTGTGTTGGGAATCGGATACCCAGCGAGCGTAGCGAAAGAAAGTACCATCACTAACCACTGCGCCTCTGAGCTTGTCGGAAAATCTAACAAGTATACCCTGCTGCCTAGCAATCAAAATTCTGAGGAAATATAAGTGTTTGGTCAAAGTCAACTCAGCTTGATACGTACCTTTCAGAAGTCTGTAGTGAAATGACAATTCCACAGAGAGTTGCTACATTGTTGCGAATGTGCATTTTTATACAACGTCAGAGACATACTTATCCTTTACACTCCTTATCCTTTGATGTTCTCTGAAAGGGATAGTCAGTCACCAGTACCTGCACTTCGTAAAAAGGACAACAAGCCGGCTTATCACAAGGCAGTGGTCCGTCTCAAGTGCGGGACCTCGAAGGGTTCTTGTATCCATTATTGTATTTCAGAGACGGCTATCTATCATAATCAAATCAATTACACTTTTATTGGCAAGTCCGTCTCCATGTTACATCCTATTCCTTGAGCAAAGTATTCGACACGTGGAGGTTTCGTTCCATAAATACATCTAGAATTTTCTTACCTGCTCCGATAGCTTTGTATCCAACAAGAATAGCTTCGTAGTTGTCTCGTTTGCTTCCAATCCCTCCATTCAGATATTCTCATATAATCACCTTTTCTTTTCCTTCAGTATCGTCCAACATATTCCTCACAGACTCCTAAAATTTTCAAGTGAGGGAACGCTTACACTGCCGCTAAGCTTGCGGGAGTGTCTGCTACAACCAAAAATACTGTCGTGATATCCAGTTTAATGCAAACTCAGAAAAGTCGTAGCCCTACCGAACTCTAATCTCTGACACCAGAGGTGAAGCAGGAAGAGGCATGATCGTTCTTGTCTACTCCAGACCTCACTCATTCGCTTTACGCTTAGTATCTGTTACACGCAAAGCATCTAAACGTCTCTCATTTATTACGTTTTATCTTTTTTTATCATTATCCTTCATTCATTCATATCAGTTCATTCGTTTTGTCTTTCAATCCACCTTTCATATTTGAAATTGGCGGTGGCGATCCTCCTCACCGCATGCGCTGATTTTCGCATCGTCGGGAGCGGATGGGTCACATTCCTCCTGGGGGACGCCCCAACCCGTACGTTAGTACAGCTTTACACTGTACAGCTTTAGGTAAGAATTGCAATCGGTAGATTGGCAGAGGTCGCGACGAGTACTTGGCCGCTTTTGTTCTACAATAATGATAATGTATATTTTATAGCAACATGTACAAGTGGTTTCGTAAGTAACAACTTATTCTTCAAATATAAGGTAAATATTAAATTTGTAGCATCTGATCTAGTATTTTGCAAATACTGTATCTTAGATGACACTAACCTTCTCAGATTGTATACAATATATATGTAGAGACATTGCTGGAGTGTTGTTTAACTAGTCTATAAGAGTTATAGTATATGCTTATTGTATTAGCGTTGACTAAGTTTTATAAGTAATATTTTAGAGCAACAACAGTAGTATTTTAGAGCTATAATATGCTGAGCAACAACTTTTCAGTTTCATCATACGTAAGCTTTTGAAGTATAAGCTTTGTCGAATACTATAATGAGAAATGTATGTACGTACAAGAGAAACTTCACGTCTGACTGAAGATATATTTCGAAATTTGATGACACACATAATCTAGTCAAGTTACAAACCGCCGATATATGAGTCTTTTTTGTTTTACCAATAACTATTTTGCATTATATGTATGTATGAACATCTTCACGTCAGGTCCCTTGCGGGGTAGGCAGAGAGAACCGAGCGATACGAGGGTCATTTGAAAGTTCTTAGCCTAACATACTTAATGAAACCACACGATTTTGAGTTTATTTTTATTTTTCAACATACTCTCCTCCGAGCTCAAAACACTTTTTCCATCGACCCGGTAAGGCTTCGATACCCGTTTTAAAAAAATCTTCGTCTGACTCCTCAAAATAAGCGTCCACGGCGGCTATGACCTCTTCATTTGTAAAAAAATGTTTACCACCTAAAAATTTTTTCAGCTTTGGGAACAGATAAAAGTGGGACGGTGCTAAATCCGGTGAATATGGGGAATGAGGTAACAATTCGAAGCCACATTGATGGATTTCTGCCATGGATTGCACAGAGGTGTGAACGCGCGCATTGCCCTAATGAAACAAGACTTTTCTTCTCAATAAACCTGGATGTTTTTCTTTGATTTCTTCTCTCAAACGACGCAACAGGTTGCAATAGTAATCGGAGTTTATTGTTTCACCCTTTTTTAAATAATCCACGAGAAGAAGAGAAAAAACGGATGCCATGACTTTGCCCGCCGATAAAACCACCTTTGCCTTCTTTGGGGTGGGCGATCCTGCTCTTTTCCATTGTTTCGACTGTTCTTTTATCTCGGGTGTATTGTGGTGAAACCAGGTTTCATCTATGGTTATAAATCTTTCAACAAATTCTATTGGGTCAGCTTCATATAACTCTAAACAGTCGCGAGAAGTTGTGAGTCGGTTGCGTTTTTGTTCCACTGAAAGCAGTCGCGGTACCCACCGCGCAGACACCTTAGAGAGTCCAAGTTCAGTAGTGATTATATGATGTGTTTGCTCAGATCAGATGCCTACAGTCTTAGCTATCTCCTCGACAGTCAATCTTCGATCAGATAAAATTCAATCACAGATTTTTTCTTTGTTTTGATCAGTGGAAGCAGTCGAAGGCCGGCCACTACGGGGCTCATCTTGAATGGTCTCACGACCACGTTTAAACTCTGCCACCCAGTTTTTAACAGTCGCATACGAAGGAGCGGACTCACTCAAAGTAGCAGACATATCTTCATGTATAGCTTTTAGAGTTAAACCTTTCAAATTCAGGTATTTTATCACTGCACGATGTTCAATTTTATCCATTTTCAAAAATAGGTCTGGCTTGACTTACGGTATCACGTGTAAACGAACAATGAGTTACAGTGAATAAACTAAACTGTGCATACTTGTTGCTAAATAATGTAACTACAAAATGAAGGTAGTTATAAAAAAAACCAATGACTTTAACCATGTTAGGCTAAGAACTTTTCAAATGACCCTCGTATATACTATAAGCCTATAAAATTCAAACCAGAATCAAACCCACGACAACAAATCGAAAAAAGAAACATCTTCATTCAAAAGCAATCTACTAGTCAAACATTTCGTTTGGAGAAATATTTATTTCGAAGCTACTGCAAAAGTTATTTATATGACATAACAAATACATAATTGAATGTTTCATAACATAACATAGTTGAATTCGAAACTTTCTACTTTTACACAAGTTAACATTAAAGAGAAACAGCAGTTCAGGAATACGAAAAAGCATTAACGTAAAATGTACACCACCAATTATACTTATAGCAGCGTTACAATATTTTGTAACAATATTTTGTTATATCCATAAATTACAACCACTTTAGTGTATAACACAAAACGGTTTATTAGTTTTATGCCGTATTTTATCTAGCGAGTTATTACTTTTAGTGCGTAATATTTATTTAATCTTACCTCTTAGTCAACACAATAATTTATTAACTACAAACAATTACTTCAGATTATTAACATTTTTGTAAAGTACTGATGTTATTACGTTTTTTTGTTGTTGCAAACTGGCGACAATCGAGTGAGAGTGCGAGGTGAGATTTAGCCTCGCTGTACGTTGTTATTTAATGTGCGTTGTATTTCCATATATCGATAACTCTGGGTTGAAAGATCGTAAAGGACATTATGGGGAAAAACAGTTTTTTACACTATTGTACTACGTTTTTCATTCTTATGGCTTGTATATTTAAACTAGCAAAATTCTAAAAAAAATGTCGTCTACAGCTCGAGTTAGTTCACTGAACACAATTATAAGAATAAATGACGTTGTCGATGACAGACTTTACAACTTAAAAATCATCAAGGTGGTAAACTACTTTTCTCCTTAACTTTTTACATGTCCAACGCGCTATATTTTTAAATGTCCTTAACGACCCAACAACATAACAGGTTATTACTGAATGTTCTGGTGTAAAGCTATTGCATTATAAACTGTCCTTTATCCTATAAACAATATCCAGAAATATTTCTATTTGTCTTATACTGTCGCAAAAATTGTAACATATTGTAACATTTAAGTACCTTTTATTTCCTCGCCAAAATAAACTCCTTGTCTTCTGAATACAGTTATTTATACAAAATAATATTAAAAATTTTGATGCCATAACGAAGTAAAAGGTACTAAATTGAGTTGTCTTCGCCTGATTATGTATGGATTTCTGAGGAACACAATGATATTTTGAAAAATAAGAAAGAAGCAATACACATTATATAAAGTTTTATGAAATAGACATTAAAGATAATCCATGTTAACATTGCAGAAGATTTAGCTAACGATTTTACAAATTGGTAGACAGCAGAGAATTAGCGTTTAAAATTTCAAGAAAAGTTCCACATGATTGCCGACACATTTAATACTTGCCCAAAATCCCTCTAGCACGTTGTCAGCGTGGCTTTAGATTTAAGACTATAATTTTGAAATAAGTAATGTTGATTGTTATTTTTATTTACTCCAGAATAACTATCAATACACTTGGACGTGATTTTTTTACCTTAATACTCAAAGATGAACACGGGGTCATAATAGAATTTCTAAATTATAATAACCATTAAAAAGTCGCTGCCAAAAAAGTATTTCCTTATGTAAATATGTTTGGATATTTTTCATTATCAATGGGCAATCTATCTATCTATCTATAACTTCACGCCAAATCCCTTGCGGGGTAGGCAGAGAGAACCGAGCGCCACGTGACTCGATCCTTAAATATTTCACTCGCTTCTTTAACATACGTTGTTCTTCTCATGCACGCTCGCCGGTTTCTAGGGCTCCTGATATCACCTTCAATATCACTATCACCCATCAATGGGCAATTCCGTAAAAAGCTAAGCAATTGAGCTTGACAACTATGGCGTAAAATAGAAAATGTGTAATAATGGTACACATTTTATCGTTTCTATCTGCACACAGTGGCGGCTGGTTGGTTATCGAACTGGTGGTGCACTTTACTTGCTCACCAAGTATTAATATTAGAAATTGCAACAAATCAACAATTTACATAAAAGATGTAAATTAAAAAAAAAACAATTACTTAATATAAACAAACAATAATTAACGTGTCACAGATACAGCGAAACTATACTGATAAGGAGAGGTCCATCATGGCCGCCGTCGAACTCAAATTTCAAATTTCGTCAAACATCGGGTGCTCTCGGTAATCTTCGATTCGCACGTGCGGCGCACGAGAACCGCCTCATGTCTCGGTACATTTCTATGAACTATCTTTTGTTTCACGCGTCAGGCACATTCGCTAGTAACTCATACAAATTCTATTAGCAGTCTTCGTGCACTCGCCGAAGCGCACGAGAATTTTTCTTTACAGGGAAAATAAGTCTTAATAGTTTAGCAAAGCGCTTAAATTGTTTTGTCTTTTATTTGTTATAATTTTAAATTTTATTTGTTATATTATGTTTTTGTATGTTTCAAAAATAAATATGTTAATTTAAAGATAAAGTAATATTTTGTAATTTTTAAATCTTTGAATTGGTGGTTCAGCGCACGAGCGCACTTAAGGTACAGCCGCCACTGTCTGCACATTGTGTCAGAACTTATTGGCTAGCTTTTAAGAAACCTGTCTAGAATGCAGCGAAGCAAAATTATTTAAAAGTTATTTTGAACCTCAGTGTCTAACAAACTTCTCACTGGACACGTAAGTTGTAGGAAAACAACTAGGATGAAATAGAAAAGTGCCATAAATATACGGAGAACACCAAATATCATTTTGTTTAGGCAACGAATTCAGAAAAAAGCGATTACGAATGAATTTAGAAAAGGTTTATTTGATTCAAAATATTTCTTTATTTACTTCTTCGGTTATCAAAATAAATAGCAATGCAATGAAATATCAAATAAACTTGATGACGGCGAATATTCTTAACTCATCATCATCAGCATCTCAGTCTGTAGTCGTCCACTGCTGAACATAGGCCTCCCCCTAGAGTGCCACTCGTCTCGATCCTGTGCCACCTGCATCCACCTACACTGCGTGTACGGGGACGCCATTTGAGAACCTTTCTTCATCAGCAGTTGTCGGTTCTACGAACTATGTGGCCAGCCCACTGCACTACAGCTCGCTTATCCTGTGGGCTATGACGGTTACTTTAGCCCTACTGCAGGTATCCTCATTTCTGATTCTATCACGCAGGAAAACCCCGAGCATAGCTCTTTCTATGGCACGCTAAGCAACCTTGAGCTTCCCCATACGGCCCGCAATGAAGGGCCACGTTTCAGTTCTGTGTGTCATCACAGGCAAAATACACTGTTCGAATACTTTACTCTTCATTTTTAACTATGTCAATTCGAAACTAAAAAAATGAATTATTAGAGTTAGTGTCTTAATTTTTGAAATTTACTCGTTAAGAAACGATTTTGAGTTATAAGGCCCGGTATGGAAATTTTATGAGGAGTAAAATCGTGAACGCATTACCAAAAAAACGTTACGCTCATCGAACATATACATCTGTAGGATTTAACGTGCGAAAGAGTGCGATAGAAGTACGAGTATCTAAAGGATTTAACTGAGTTTTTTTATACAATGTCGGAAGGCACACGGCTTCTTCTGATGTAAAGCGGTTACCGTAGACTATGAACGTTTGTAATACATTAAGTATCACTCGAAGGTGAACGCGAAGGCATACGGGAAGGCGAACGCGAATGCGAACGCTTACACGAAGGCGAAAGTGAACGCGAAGGCAAACCGACCGAGCGTTGTACGTGTTTTAGTTCGTATGTAAGCGCGCCTGCGTATTACGATGCTTGGTACATTTTACATATACTACGAGTATTAAACAAATCATCAAGTGATTAAAGTTAAAAAAACATTGAAAAATAAAGAAAAGTTGATTCGAGTCGTAACTAAAAAAAAAACCAGTTAATTCGTAAGATATTTTTTTTTTCATAGGATCAACAAACAGTGTATACAAAGTTAGAATATTGAACTTAAATACGGGTTGTACAAAATAATATCGTGCCACCAACTCCGTTGACCACAGATGATTTTACAATAAAATGTCGGTGTCTAGGGTGAAAGGAGTAATTTCAAAGAATAATAAAAAGTATAAATAAAGAAAACGAAATGCTATCTCTGGGTAGAGGTTTAACAATTAACAGTGAAAGAGGATTAAAAAAAGAAATTAAAATTAAATGATGAAATATTAATAAAAACATTTTACAAGCCACGAGAGGTGTCACGTCTTGAGCTGAGCCGCTACCATTCTCTTAAAAGTACCAATTCGTGTAACAAAAATGTCTATTGAATTGAAATTCTTGTTATATGAGTCGACTAGTCTGTAAAGTGGTGAGCGCTTTTCAGCACTGGTACGACAAAAAGTGGTAGCAAATAATTGACAGGGATTTCGACAATGTGTTCTAAAAGGAACTCTGTAGCATATCTTGTTATGGAGCGATATATAATCGTACTTATTATGACAAAGATCATAGAGAAGCATTGTCTCGAGTTGCAGTCATCTGGATTCTAATGTTAACATGTTATATTTATCCAAAAGGACCTCATATAATAGACGCCTATGGTAACATTTATAGTGCATACTGCGTAAAAATCGTTTTTGTACTAATTCTAATGCATTTATATACTTGTTGTAAATTGGATTCCATACAGCATACTCTAATTGTGAACGAATGAGTGATTTATACATATGAAGAAAGGTTGATGGTTGGGTGTAGTCTGAACCAGATCTTATGACAAACCCATACATTTTGTAGGCCTTAGCGGTTATGTTATCTATGTGAATATTCAGATGTAATTTGGCATCCAATGTAACTCCGAGGTCCCTTATAGACTCGACAGATTCAAGACGAATGCTACATAACATATACGGATAACGACTTACATTGTGCTTTTTATGTGAATGTTACAGATTTACATTTACCAATGCTTAAGCGTAATTTATTTTGAACACAGTATTCAGAAAATCTGTTTATAACGTCCTGAAATTTGTAGTGATCTTGAACGTTGTTAATAGTATGAAAATTTTTCACGTCATCCGCATGTAAAAGGTAATTGCAATATTTGAAACAGTGGTGTATGTCATTAATAAATATGTTAAATAACAAGGGTCCCATTATGGATCCCGGAAGTAATGGAAACATAATTAGACTCATAACCGTTGATCACCACCTTATGAACTATGCCATATGAACTATAGTTCAAATTTATGAATAACATAAATTTTGTTTTTATTATTTCAGAAGATGTAATCATTTATTATATAGTATCCTCTTTTTCTATTCGATATATATCATAATTATCATTCGTAAGTCCATCAACTCCAATCGTGCCTCGGAGCTAACACACGCACATTTTTTTTCTGAGTTAAAAACTATTATTTTTTATAACATGGTAACGAGATACTATTAAGAATAAAAAAATCTTGTTCATAATACTATCTGAAATCAATCGCAGTTTGTGACGAATATACCTATATAAAATAGTCGCCAGCCGTTCAAATCTATTTATCATATCACTTTAAACGAGTAAACTATATTATAATATAGAAAAATATCTGTATACCATGTTATAACTGTACTTTATTACAATGGAATATTATTACTCCAACTATCCAACTGATAAGATTTACGAAATACAATCAATTTAATAGATATACAATGCGAAAGTAGAAGGATGTAGGAGCCGAGGAAGGCCAAGACTTACCTACTATGATCAAATTAGCAGTGTTTTATTATAATGTGATATCAGGAGCTTTAAAAACCAGCTAGCGTGCATGAGAAGAGGAATGAATACTAAAGAAGTGATTGATGCGTGTAAAGATCGAGTCATATGGTGCTCGGTTCTGTCTAGAAGTTACAGATAGATAGATAGAGGTCTTAAGAAAAGGTAAAACTTATAAGAAGCTCGGCATCGCTGTCAATTCCTACACAGAACAAGCATTTGTATACATGAATATGTCTGTTTGTCTTGGTCTGTGTGTTTTGAGCAGTCAGAACCCGTTATATACGTTTTCCCATACATTTCGCGGTCGCATTCGACCATCCGGGTTTCGAAGGGTTAAGAGAGGTAAGGCGCATAAAAGCAGTCCGTCTGGGGAAGTATCTCCACCTCATAAAAAAAGCAGCCAAATAAAAATTATCTGTAGGATTAGTAGTGCTCCTGTGTGTAAATGAGATCAACAGTAAACTCTCAAGGAGTTGCTATGTTAGCAGCAGAAGTGGCGTCGCGCGAGTGATATTGAATGTATTGCAAGCGTTTATAGACTACGGTATTCGCTTTACATAAGGTGGGCCGAATGGTTCCTGATATTGTATAAAAAAAAAAGATAAAAAAAACTATATACGCTCAATTATTGCAAATGTAGCGATTGTAATACATACGTCAGGATTAATATATACAGCTTCAATTAGTAGGTTCTTAGTAGAATTATTGTTCATTCTATATCAATGGTCTACAGGCCGAGATCAATTAATACTTGTCTAAACTAGTACAGTGTCTCATACAGACTCAACATGAAAGCAAAGGTATTGAATTCTAAGTTGTATGTTTTAGTTCTAAAGCTCTTTGGCTAATGCTAGTATTCAACTGTCTCTTCGGGGTAAACAATACGTGAATATTTTTTACCGCGTTGTATTATATGTTAAATAAGGATAAAACTAATGGGTTTAGAAACAACTATAACTCACGCATTATTAAGTTGGCCAGTGTTTCAACGGGAATTTTGGGTTATAAGTGCAAATTTCAAAGAATGTGATTCATCACAAAACGCTAAAACTGAACAATTTCTAGAAATTTTTCAAAAATGACTTCCCGTAATAAGTGGTCAGCCGAACTAATTAAGTTGTATGAAAGTGATTTTCTTTAAATTGTCTACCTACTTATCTGAGTCAAATTTGTTTTTTTCGTGTGCCAAACAACATCCTGCGAGATTTGCTGTTATAGACCAAAGGCTTTATATGCTAACTATACTTCGTTACAAGTTCTGCCATGCAATTCTGTAAGAGCAAACATCCTTACATCCTCGGAAACATCGGCTGTTATAGCCTTGAACACAAAATTGCAATTCCTTAGTGTCGCTTTTCATGGTTGTGCGACACTAGCGCCGCAAGGCTGCGTTTGGAATTGGAATTCTACAAGGCAAACAGCCTCGCGTACGCTTACAGCCTTATAGAATACCAAATAAAAAGCCGTGATCGCAGTAGACGATGTCAAAGCTGTGACATCTGTGATCACAGCGACGCACACAGCCATTACGAGTCGCTTAGAGAATTGCATGGCAGGTTTAGTAGCATTAAGGTCGTCATTTATCAAGATATTGATCAGTGAGCGGTGCGCTACCCAGCACATAAAATGCAATCAGTTATTTCGTCTTACCAGTAGCGACTGACTTGACAGCAACATTAATTACTCAGATGTGCTACCTCAAATTGACTAACAAATATGGCTGTGACCTCTCCTGCTAATAGAAAACCCTAGTTTTGCCAAATTAATTACCTCATGGATGGAGGGGATCACGAACAGCTGTAATTGACTTTGGCCTTGATGATTATGGTGAGTCAAAATCAACCTGCAACACTAGTCAGCAGAAGACTATCATGTGTTTCTACTCTGTCGGATAGCAAATGAAGCTCTGGCTAAATTGGGTTAGGCAACAGCAACTATTTTAGGAGTGGAAGAGCTAAAACAATTCTCAGAAGACCTAAAACAATTCCGCGGAGGGCTAAGGAGTGAGTACCATCACCAGTCCAGAAAAACTAATTAGAAGCTGCTATGTTGGCAGTGGGCGATATTTTATTTTACTGTAAACATCATAACCGCTTTATATGAGGCATTCGGTTTGTCTGTATACAAGCACACAAGCTATATAGGCCATGATGTAAAGTAGTAAACGTAACCTATGAATGCTTGCAATACAAATATTGTTCGTACGATGACACCTCTGCTCCTAATACCTTCCCGAGTGTTGTTATTTGGCTGCGGTTTTCTGTGAGGTGAAAGTACTTCCCCATTTAGGCTGCTTTGATGCATCCAACCTGTCTTGGAAACACTCAGACCAACGCAAACATACATGTTCAAGCACACAAATGTTTGTCCTATGTTGAACTGAACCCATGAATCTTTGTGTTAAAGTTCTTTACATGGGTCTCTTTAAAATAAATAAATTAGATATATTCTTATTGACGCCAGCGTAACACAAAAAAGCGTAGCTAAGGTAACATAAACCATACAAAAGATTAAATTTCGCCCCTAGTGAAGCAAATGTTACCCCCTTTTTTTAATGTGTTACAATTTTTCACAATTCATCTTTATTCTCTGTAACGTAAAAGTTAACCCTCATCACACTGTTCAAGTCAAAAAGTCTATTTAAATAAAATTTAGTTAGAAAATTGAAATTCGTTTAGTTTGGGAATCGCAGGTTATTGAATATTAGACTATGTGAAATAAAGTATTTTTTTTTCTGTCTCATCAGCGGTATCTTCATTATAGGAATTTGGCCAAATCATACTACTTCCGAAAAACCCCCACCTTTTTTTCTTTCTTTCCATTTCGACTTATATCTGTCCTACGAATGCTTTAAAAATTGTCAAGTATTCAACAATATCTCTTGAAACATCTACATCGTTTCCATCTATTGAGTGAGCATCAATCAGGTTTTCGCAGAGAGCACAATACCATCTCGGCAGCTAAAAAGAGACCGTGGTTTAATCGGCTGTCTAGATATGCCAATCTTATCAAATAGGCTGCCTATGAAGCTTGGACCACGACGCATGCTAATGGGGATCCAGATGTCTCAGTTTTGAAACGTAAATTGAATGCTGCCTCGAGATCCATCAAGAGGGTGATTGTTAGGGCGAAATTTGATTTCGTCAGTAGAGTTGGCGTGCGGCTTGTAAGCCTTCCTTTTGGGAGCCGTGCTTTCTGGTCGCTCGCTAAAGCTGCTGAGAAAAAAATCTGTCAGTCGTCCGCTATTGCAACAATCGGATGGCAGTTTGGCCTATAGTGCTAAGGAGAAAGCCGATCTACTAGGTACTACTGGGTGCCTCTATATAGCTCGAATTTGAATGACGGGGGTGCTGTACCACCTATCGTTATTGCGAATTACTTTTTCTCGACGTTCATAAGTCTAGTAAGCCAAATGGCATACCGGCAGTGCTCCTAAAGCTGTGTGCTCCTGAGTTACGTTCTGTACTTACGCGTCTCTTCGTGGTTCTGTACTTACCAGCCTCTTCGTGCTATCGTACTCCACTGGGCAAGTCCCGTCTTCATGGAAAACCTCCAATGTGCATCCGGTGCATGCAACGAGGGATGCAAGTGTGATATCCCTGGATACGACGTGGTACGGCACGTGTAACATCCCTGGATATCAACTAAAACCTTGGGACTCGAGCAATTTGAGCTGTGAGGATCGTTGATGAACCTAAACTCACACACAGATTTAAGCCCAGTTTATGGAGAGAGTTTGCCTCCCTTAGCGTGTTCTACCTATTTTACATTGGGTTGTGTTTCGAGTAGTTGTTCGACATGATGCCAACAGCCTAATTTTACAATGGCACCTCTCGCCGACGACGGCTGGGAGTTCATTGTGGAGTGGCTGACACTGGAGTGGCAATCGTCACGTAATAGGTGGTTTCAGAGAAGTTTTCTACTGAGAACTCTAAAGTTGTGGAATGAGCTCCCTGTCGAGATTTTTCCTAAGGACTACAGCATGGGGTTCTTCAAGAAAATAGTGAGGAGGTTTTTACAGGGTCCGCAACGCAAGAGTGACATCCCTGGTGTTGCAAATGCCTATATCATACGACAGCTGCTTACCATCAGGTATGCCGTACGCTTGTTGCGCACCTTAGTAGTATATAAAAATTTCGTATTTCAGTGGTCGACGCCAAATGGCGCCAAATGGACTGCCAGTGAGACTGGTGTGAACTGAATGCTGGTATTCTACAGGACCGGGTCCTGATTTCGTTATTTTTTTTTAATATTTATAAAAGACATTACATCTTCACTTCTTTCTAATGTTCTTTCATATGCAGATAGTAGTAAGCTTTGAATTAAACAATTTTTAACGGAAGTATCGCGTATTTTATTTATTTTGTTGAACCTGACGTTTCGAACGCTTTGCAGCGTCCGTGGTCGCAGGAAGACTAAGGTGGTATTTGTCTTACATTAGTTATTCAATTATTACATCTACCGACATGGATGGATTAATTATATATGTTCCGATTCACACAAAAATCGCTCACAGTGTCCGAACATTTTTAGATTTTCCGTTAAAAATTGTTTAATTCAATGTGTAACAATCGCGAAAACCTAAGACAATAGTAGTAAGCTTTGTCTACCAAACATGTTTTTATGAACGTGTAAAAATCTGCTACGTCATGTAGAATAGAGAAATATTATTATGTTTTAATTTATTCAATATTTCAAGTTTTGCAAACGCTAGGTTATATCACTCTATAAGTGATATCTTTTCAGTAAACCTGTGCTGTGGAGCGTTTTGTAAAATATCAGATAAGAAAATTACAATACAATATACTTTAAATAAACTAAATAATAAAATACATACTTCCAATTATATATTTATTAATATTACTTATATGACATAATAATTATGAAATAAATGCTACTTCGTATTAAAAGTGTAGATATATGTAATATATGCAATCATCTGTGTGGTTATCGATATGTCTTTTAATATATTTTCAAAAGCAGTTTTTGTTGAAGTTTTTCGGGGCTTTGCTAATAACACATTCACTGAAGGCTGATATACGAAACTTAGATAGTATTCCATGAAGTCAGTCTTTAATATGTTCATTCTAAAACTCGATAATACAATGGACAATTAGAGACTAAGTAACATATAAAATTAATGTCATTAAACATTTTAATTTTAGTTCCAATTATAATGTATGTAATTTAAACGGTTCTCGAGTTACAAGTATACTGATCCTTAAACTCAAGTCTCTTTAAATTACTGAAGAAGTTGTAAAGTGTTGGCTGTAATTAGCTTCTGCGACTTAATTAATCGGGAAGCGGTACAAAGAAGATTCCTTATTTTTTGAGTGGTTGTTTTTAATACGGTGCGTTATTACATTCCAGGATCGTCTTGATAATGTTTTGAAGTTCCACAGCGGTATAGTCGATGTGCATAAAAGTGATAATCTTCTCGTAAAATTAAAAATTGCTTATCAATCTCTATACAAAGCATAATGTATAAATTCCTACCGATATTAAATAAAAAATAATAGGTATGTTTATGTCACAGTGATATCATTAAAGTAGGTATTTGATCGGTTCTCTAGGTGATTTAGTCAAAAATATAAAAATTAAAATTGATACTCAGACGTTCAAGGCGCGTTTTTTTAAGTCACGCGTTTCTGCGAACAGTCCTCATTGTGCGCCAGCTACATTGCTACAGTTATAACAAAATAAAATATACCCCGAATACGTTATTATATACAGAATTCGACTAAAGTTATTCCAATTACTATAATTTTTCCACGCCAAAAATTTGACTCGTCAAAAAATAGAAATAAACATTTTTCGAAACTATAATATCTATGCATCCTCAAAGTACGATAAATAACAATTTATTTTCGCATACGTTAATCCAAGAAACATACAGTAACTCAAAATAATCCAAATAATTATGGCCGACCGTTCTCGGAAAATAAAAAAAAATGTGACTCATCTGTCAATACTTAAAATTAATGGCGCCATTTGAGACTCTGTGAGTACTTTTAGTTTGTAAACAGAATCAGGAAATATGTATCTACTATTCAAAATTATCCTTCAGTCAAATAAGAATCTTGTTTTACCACAAATAAGCTGTTTAATCTCTCTCTGGGAACACGTGTTCGCGGGACGTTAAGGGGATAATAAAAATTCTTTATTTGCCATGTTGGAGAGTTTCTATAAGTACTTTTTTTTTCCAATGTCCGAAATTGACACTTGTCTAAGTACGCACTTGGGTCTTGCGGGCACGTAAATACGAGTACGTTTCATATTTTTTTTAAATGACATCTTATCGTATAATCATATCGCTAAAAATAAAGATAATATGCATATATGAACCATTTCCAGATATCTTTGTCAGTCAGATATTCATTAATTCTGTAATAAGGTTTTAACCCAGAACATCTATGATATGTTTTTTAAAGATATTGTTGGAAACGGACAGAAATTTTTTAAGCAGTTTATTGTCGTCGAGTTGATCATCGGGATCGGTACCTTATTACTACTTCTAAGGTATTCACTGAATTTTGAAAACGACTTTATATACTTACGGACATAATAAAGTTTTAAAGGTTGTACATAAAAACTGTTTGTTTTTTCTTTTTTCCTAAATACTTTAGTAATTTGATGAAGTCTTTGAAGTAGGAATGTTAAAGAAACGACTGAGGTGCTCTCAATGTTTTAACTAGCGTTCACTCCTGATGCTCGAAACATGGCCATATTCATTAGTAAAAATTATCCATCTATAACTTCACGCCAAATCCCTTACGGGGTAGGCAGAGAGAACCGAGCGCCACGTGACTCGATCCTTACATACCTCACTCGCTCCTTTAACATTCATTGCTCTTTTCATGCACGCTCGCCGGTTTCTAGGGCTCCTGACGTCACCTTCTGATAGTACACGACCAATTTGACCATAGTAGGTAAGTCTTGGCCTTCCTCGGCTCCTACCCGGTGTGTCTTTTCGAGCAGGCCATGCACTCTAAAACTGACCATAATTTGTAGTCTAAGTTCAGATCTGGGCTGGACGATGGCTAGTTTTCAGCTCTTATAAAGTCCGGAACGTTGGTTTCGAGCCAGGCTTGGGTTTGTTCGTGCCTTGTCACCAGGTGCAGAGTCCTGTTGGAATGTCAACGGTACATTTTAAAAAGTGTATGGCTGAGAGGTTTCACAACACGATTCAAGACAGTCTCTTGATGCACTTTGGCTGAAATCGTCACTCCTTTTTCACAAAAATTAAGCTTTGTGAATCCCTTTTTTTATATACAACGTCGGAAGGCATACAAAGATACGGTCCACCTGATGTAAAGCGGTTACCGTAGCCTATGAACGCTCGTAATCAAAGTCGCGTCATTCACGACTGCGCCACCGAGCTCGTCTTTAATAAGATACTCCCCACCAAACCATTACAGATGCAGGATGATGATCATGTTATACCTTTCCGACCACTTGGGCGGCTTCTTTAGAACTGTGTGCGAAAAGTTTGTCATTTTACTCGTTGTAGTGCTCTTCTGTGCCTTTCACCTGCGTATCGGGACAGAAGGCGTTTTGATCGATCCACTCTCTTCAACTGTCGGGATTGATTTATGGCACGTCCTGTATATCGAGAATAAACGCCGAGCTTCAGGTCTTGTTTTATTATACGCGACAGAGTCCTAGCGGGTATCTTCATTTCTCTCGATAAAATTTTTTGTTTCCTAATGGGCTTCGGCGAATTCCGGTTTTAACAGCATTAACAGCCTTTGTTGCCCTGATATAGAAAGTTTCTATGTAACAATATTTATGGCCAGACTAATTAATAAAATCCGCCGAACGCGTCTCTGTATACATATATGTATATATATATTAATAACTAAATTGTTACAAATTGTATCGATATACTTTCATTAAAATGACGTCAAAGTATTCCATTAAAGTGCAGCGATATTAATAGCCACTACTTCGACTAATTAAATGTTCGAATATAATTTTTAATATTGATTGATTTTTCTATAGTATTAAAATACATTTTCATAAGGAAGAACTTACATAAAGCAGTAATTGTACGGTAGGATTTATGCTCTACAATTAATAAAATGAGGAAAGTAATTATCTTTAATATTTCCCCCTATTCTCTAGCTTCTCATTTTTATTACGGAAGCTTGATGATCAATTTTTGGCTAATAATATTGGATGCCATGCAATAACGAGCGAAATTATTTCGCATCGTCGGAAATTGTGTTGGCTCCTAGCTTGTTAGTGTGCCAACGTTTATCATTATCGTCTGTGCACAATATAATAGAAGAGAATAAATGGTTTACATTGTCTATTGATTATTTATAACCTGTATTTGTGTATTTGAGTTTGCGCCTAGATTACTTTTACTAAATACCTTACTTGACTTATCATTGTGGAGTTTATATTTTAAGTATTACGCAGCAACTAAATATTTCGAACACAAAAGTATTATTAATATTATATTGTAGACTAACTGAAGCCCGCGGCTTCGCACGCCTGAGATTTGGGCTTTTAGTAGCATTTATTTCTCTGTAGACCTGAAATTCTTTCTGTTTAAAAAAAAAACATAGTTCAGAGTCGTAGATGTAACCATAGAGCGATTCCATTTTCATACATAGACATCTATTGACCTTTACGAGAGGCAACGTATATTTATTTTATTTTTATTATACATAAAAATGCATAGTTATTTTATGTCACAAAAAATACGTATTCTATGAAAATATTAAAAACAAAATTGCGAAGTCCCCCGAAGGGGAAGATATTTCCCTTTAATTTTAACATTTTTCATTTTATATCCAGGAATCCTAAATATAGTCTGCTCTGAACAGTCCTCTACCTACCAGTGAAAGTCCCGTCAAAATCCTCTATTTACCCGTGAAAGTCCTGTCAAAATCGGTTCAGCCATTTCGAAGATTAGGCCGGAGAAACAAACAGACAGATAGTCAGACAAAAAAGTTAAAAATGCGTATTTAGGCTTTGGTAACGTGAAAATAATAATATGAGCTTAAGATAAAGACTTTATTTTGAAATCACAGACAGACACTTCAATTTTATTTATAGCGGCGGTGAAGGAAAACATCGTGAGGAAACCCACACGTCCAAGAAATTATATTTCGAAAGACGTGTGACTTAACCTAAGAAAGATCCTATTTTCCCTCTGGTTTGTGGAGATCAGACGGTAGCCGCTCCATGTTAAAATCAGTGTCTTCGCCAAATCCTTAGGCTTAGGTAGCGGACCGTGCCAATCCTAATGGTTTAGGAAAACGGGATAACGCGAAGAAGACTAATATTACTATACTAATAACAACATCTCCTCAGGAGCTTACCAGTAACTCACTCTCACCCACAGTCCTCCAGTAGCACACATCCAGACAGTAGAGTATAAAGAGGAGGTTTTCACATTACACATCACTGTGAGTTTTACAAATATTATAACTTCTTACCAACAGTGTGTAAATTGGGAATTTTGTGAGTCAGTTTGTTTTTATGGTTCTATATCGGTTCTTATCACATCGTTGCGCGACTACCCATCTGTAACTGATGGTTTTCCCGAAAACTGTGTGAGAAAATGTGGGGAAATTAAAATTTAGCGCTAATAATTCTTGATAAAAAGAGTAGTAGCCAACAGTAATTGTACGAAACTGATACTCTCTAGAAACAAACAGTATGTACGAATTATAAAACATATACAGACGATACCCAAATGCGAAGTGCAAAAGTTACTACAAATAAAGGATTTGGCTATAAAAACAAACAATGTAAATTAGTCAAGAACCGACTGCAGAAAACTCTACATCAAAATATACTTAATTGAAGTTAACCAGTTTGTAGTGATACATCAACCCTTCATGAAATCGGCTGCGGCGCAGTTTGAAACTTATAAAAGTGCGTAAAAAGTCTGATTTTACCTTTTACCAAAAATCATCGAATGTGATCGAAACTGGTCTGGATATAAAAGCCTAAGATCAATGTTACCCGACTAACTTACCTTCAAAGAAAATAAGTATTGATTTATAAGTATTCAAAATAAGACAAAATAGATTTTTCCGCTTTCCTTACAAATAAGGTTTCGAATACCGGGCGACTTTTTGTCTGCGATATAACACAAACTTATTAATAAAACAGGAAAACAAAAGTAGCAAATTTTGCGCGGACAAGTTGAACTTAAAAACACGTATTTAGAAGAAATGTTCTACCATTTTTTTTATGTTTCGTAAGTTATTGGCATCGTACAAAACCAAAAATGGGCAAAAATTTATATTTTGTAAAATAAGGCATAATTAAAATATTTATTTATTTCGACAATTACACAATCATTACAGGTTGTAGCCTAATACGATAGTGTAAGTATTACATTACGCAATTACGTTATATTTGTGTGTAACATTACATATAGTGCCGTTTTTGTGAATTCATTCAGAGAACAAGCAAGTAAATCAATGTCCTCAGCTAACTTATTGAGAGTGCTCAGCGCTCTGGTTAACGGAACTTTGTTGAGCAGATTGGTACGCCCGGCTGGAACCACCAGCAACGGTTGATGATATCTATTATATCTAGAATATCTATTTATGTTTACAAAGATAGCTTAAAAATACTTGGTTTTTTTTTTCAATATTACAATTACCTACAAGTCTGATAAGTTTGCAAATGACAACTAATCGCTCACGTCGCTTCTTAAAATTACATATCATCTACTGGAATTTGATCCCCTATTCGGCTGATAACTATACGTAAACTGTTGTAGAGACGAAATAAAGATTATCCCATTATTTATATATTTTCATCCAATTCGAATCAAATAGTTTTATAGGCTCCCTCTGTTAATACCCAAAAGCATCATGGCGAACAAAATGGTAAACCGAATATGTGTAAATGGATATACATTAGCATATATATAATAATTAGTTACACTATTAAATGCTAATATTGCAAGCGATTATTCAAAACGTCAAACGTAGACTTAATTTTTTTTACTTAAACACAATCAACAGTAGCAGATTGTTTTTTCGTACCAAACTGTCCCCCATCGTAGCTCGACGGCGTCAATGTCCGTGGTAGTATAATCGAACACGCAAGATAAATAACGTTGATCGCAGCCTGTATAAACCCATTGTTTTCACTCAATAATTCAAAGTGGCAAAATGTACCTATTTCTGGGTAAGTACCCCAAATTTGATCGGTCATCAGAACCTGCCGAGATAAAACTCGGCCAACCAAATTTGTTAAGCTGTTATTAACGGCTTTTAGCTTAACAGACCAGCTTTGTTCTTTATATTTGATGATTTTTATGATACAGTAAAACGGGGTGACTATTTACTTACTGTTAATTGTGCCAAGCTGAGCCGCGTCCGATCAGGATTAAAACCACTTAACTAAGAAGCTTTATAAAATCATATTTTATTCAGAGTTTTCCTCTAGCTGAATTGTTACTACAAACTCGATTTGTTCAATTATATTCTGAGGTAGGATATCTTGCAGTCGTCTATCGGACTAGTTTGTGTGGAAATCGGAGACGTGAGGGAGGAAGGCGACGGTAAGTGTTTGCCAATCCTTGGTATACATGAGGAACCGATTAAGAAAGTAATTTGTTAACTTTGTAATTGATTGAAGAGTTTAAATTTGAAACCAATTATAGGTCACCGGTTATATTGATCTCTGCACTGATGCACTGCTGAGATATTATAAATTGTATATCATTATATATAATTTATAATATCTCAGCAGTGCACTGTTATCATTTCCTAAAAACATTTATTGAGTTACTAACGTAATAATAGGAAATATATATATTTAGCACAGCTACCCATAACCGACGATTTTTGAGAACTATTAAAAAAAACGAAATAAAACGACTATTTTTTGAATAGAAAAATTAACTATTAAAAAATACTCCAAGACAATATTTTTTATTTTTATATTTTTTAAGAACATTCAGCTGTATTAAATTTGTACTCATGAGTAAAATAGATTCCGAAATCGATCGGTTGGTCCAGATAGAGAAGTTTTGACGAGCTCGGTAGCTCAATCGTGAATGACGCGTTTGACACCAACGCTCATGGATTCGATTCCCACACAAGGCAAACATTTGTGTGCATGAACATGTCTGTTTATCTTGGTCTGGACGTTTAAATAGAGGTCGGGCGCATCAAAGCAGCCCGTCTGGGGAAGTATCGCCACCTCTAAGAAAACCGCAGCCAAAGAACCACTCCCTAGAAGGTTGTTGTGTTCCTGCGTGTAAGTGAGGTCACCAGTAAGCTCCTAAGGAGTTGCTGTGTAAGCAGCAGAGAAGGCATCGCGCGAGTGATACTTAATATACGAGTATTACAAGTGTTAATAAGCTACGGTAACTGATTCACATCAGGTGGGCCGTATGCTTGAATGTCTTCCGACGTTGTAAATTAAAAAGATAGGTATACTGAAACTATTTGAATACACGAAATATGCTTCTTCGATTGTACTAGAACTTAATCATAATGTGTAAGTTATAGTGTGCAGACTACTATACTAGTTTACACAAACAAATAATCGTAGAACATTATCCGTTACCAACATTTAGCGAAGTTAATAGTTCTCGAAGTTGCGCGGAAGCCAATAATTTACGAAGCTTGTATTTGGTCAATCTATTTGGTTATTTGACTAAGTCTGTGGCCCACTTGTTAGTAATGCTACTTTAGCACTAACGCTCATGAATTCGATTCCTACACAGGACTATCACATGTGTGTTTATCTTGATCTGAATGTTTTTAAAAGAAGTAGGGCGTATCAGAGAAGCTCATCTGGTTAAGAAAGTCCATCTCAAAGAAAATCGCAGCCAAATAACAACTCCTTGGAGAGTTGCTATATTCCTATGAGTGAGTAAGGTCACTAGTAAGGAGTAGCTGTGTAAGCAGCAGATTTGGCATCGTGCGAGTAATACTTATGTATTACAAGCTTTCCTAGACTACGATAACCGCTTTACATCAGGTGGTCCATATGTTAATTTGGCGTTGTATAAAAAAAGTATAACCAACTTAGATTAAGAATCACGGAAAGACACTTGCCTTAATATCGTGGCCTTTATGATTATATTTGTTTGATATTCGAATTAGCTAGTACTCCGGCAATTTTCCACCATACTATGGATAACTTACTTTCGGGTATAGACAGCCTATTATGTCTATTTGATATTAAGGCTCCACGCAAACGGGCCACCGACTACAACCACCGGTGGCTATCGTGCGCTACATTTGTTACAGTGTCAGACGCGAGCGACAGCCACCGGTGTTTGGAAGTCGCCACATTCAATAACCCGGAACGGAAAGTTAGCTAGTTAGTTGTCTACGTCGTCTGCGTATTAACAGTAGTGCGAACTACTGTTAATACGCAGACGACGTAGACAACACCGTCGCCGCCTTTATTGGGTTCATCCAATTTTAACTGTTCCTACAGTAAAACATAACTTGCATTTCGATAATCTACAAAGATATCCAAAAAATGTTTTTAGACATTTTCGATTGAGTATGACTACATTTCAAGAACTACTGTTGGTATTACAAGATGGATTAATACGCCAAAATACCATTATGCGGCAAAACATCGCTCCTACAGAAAGACTCGCAATACATTAAGGTACCTAAGTACATATTATAACTCTTAATTAACTGTAACAATTCGCCCTTGTAATAAATTTTTAAACCATCATGAATTTATAATTTTCTATGATTCGGTATCAAACATATCTTCTATTGTATGGTTTGAATAATTTGACAATGCCGATGGAGAAGACATCGAAGTTGATGTTGTAGCCTGGTTTGTTGTATAAGCATTCGTGTTTTGTGAAGAATATGCATAAGAGAGTGATGAGTAAGATCTGTAATTATAAATAGGTTCATACATTTTGTATTTCTTATCAACTGTAAACTTTCACTCCTGAAATCAATTTTAAAATTATCATATTTTTTTCTAATATCCGGCAAGATTGAAATCAAGAAATCTTTGTCAGGATCCACATATTCAGGTCTTTCATATATTTTTTTTTAAATTGTCTGATAGTTGTTGCAATATTTCGTTTTCTGATTTATCAATATTACCTACATTTCGTTGCCCTTCTCCTGGAATGTCTTATAGAACAAGTTTCTTCTTGATTTTATTCTTGTTCTTAATAATTTTCATTAATCCCTTCATCTGTAGTACGTCTTACATTTTTAACACGTTTCAAAAAACATAATTGTTTAAAGAATATATATTCTTTCCTGCCTGATGCTCCAGATCCGCTCTTGTTTTGCTGCCCAATTTCTCTGTTGAAACTATCGCGGAGACTCTTCCACTTTCGTTATAATGTAGCAGCTATAACAAGTAGTATTATTATTCAACAATACTGTATTTTAACATAGAACTTGCTATTTGTTTCGGGTACCTTGCCACCGGATGTTCATTTGGAGATATTGAAACGACTTGCTATCGTGGTGCATTTACAGCGAGATTAATAGTCAAAGAAAAATGCCAAAAAGCTATATGTGTACCAGAACCAACGAGAGATATGTGGAACGAAATAGCTAGTGGGTTTCTACAAAACACTGATTTCCCCAATTGCTTAGGTGCTATCGATGGAAAACATATAAGAATTATTCATCCATTTGACAGCGGATCCTTATACTACAACTATAAGAATTACTTTTCAATGGTACTTTTGGCGGTTTGTGACTCTAATTACCTTTTTACATTCGTAGATGTCGGTTGCTATGGCAAAGCATCGGATTCAACTATATTTAAAGAAAGTGAAGTATTTAAAAGGATTGAAGACAAATCTATTAATATAGACCGGTTAGTAGCCGTCAAGCACTAAATTATTCATTTGTTGGTGATGAAGCATTTGTTTTATCCGATCACATGTTGAGACCTTATGCTGGAAGATATTTGTCTTTAGATAAAAAAATATTTAATTATAGACTGAGTCGTGCTAGGCGCTGTATAGAATGTGCATTTGGTTTACTTTCGAACAAATGGAAAATACTTCATCGCCCATTCAATACATCTATTAAATTCGCAGAAGATATCGTAAAAACGTGTTGCATTTTGCACAGCTTGGTTCGTAAAAGAGATGGTTACTATTTCAAACACACGCTGAATGTAGTCGGATTCGAAAATGTAGAACGTACAGGTATACCAACTTTACGATCATGTACTACACGAGACATATTAAAAGATTACTTTATGAATGAAGGATCAATGGCATGACAAGAAAACAGAATATGAATAACTACGATACAAAGTATTTAAAATGTTAATATACCTGCGGTGCTTTTTTCCGTTCTACTTTTGTCCTTGAAATTGTTAATAAATAATTCACAAACCTCTTCCCAGGCTTTTACTTTCTCATTTCTATTGCTGTACAGATCAGATTGTAAATCCCAAATAGCGGGACGTGAATGGATTTCCGATATGAATGTATCAACATCTATTGAAGCGTCGTGCTCCATGGTGACGCGTGCGATACGTAGAACGTCTAACGGTTAACTGCGCGCGGGGTGGATTACTACGACAGTGGCGGGTGTCGGCGTTTTGTGTAGCCCGTAGCGACCACTAGCGGCGCGTCGCGGACACTGCTGTAGCGAGTGACCGCCACCGGCTACACGTGTGCGGCGCGTCTACACAAAATATATGAAAAAGTATGGTAAGTGGCTGTCGCTGGCCACCAGTGGCTGTGGTCGGTGGCTGTGGTTATATGGAAGTATAGCATAGTAAGTAATCCAGAAGAACAGTATAAAAAGTCTATAAGCAGTATCATGAAAGATTTAAGAGGCTGTATGTCAATCTATCTTTTTATATAGACATAACCTATTTTTTTCTGTTTACTTCTCATTTCTATTGCAATTTACTTAATAAAAATAGGAATACAAGAATGAAAAAACTGGTTACGTAATAAAAAACCTGTTTAGAATGCGCAAGCTTGCATTGAAAACCGGACTCAATCAATCATATAACAAAAGTCAATTATATAACAATTCAAATTTTTTTTTTAATTTTTCGGCCTTTAAGAGATAGGAACGGTGTTCCAGATCATTCCTATTCTACTTTTTTATACTGAATCCGAATCTGAAGTCGAAATTCGAATATTCGAAAAAAGGGACAGACAAACACAGAGACAAACATATATATATTTCATATAGGAACGGTGTTCCTACAAAGAGCTTAGAAATATTCTCATAAAGTTGTGCTATTATAGAGGCTGTTAAAGAGGTTCTCGTGTTCAATTCTACAAAGTCTTATACCGTATACCTGTATATATCGGCTTCGTGCATTGAATAACCGTATACATCTTGTGTTTGTCCGACGCCTATACCAATGCGGTCAATATCATGTACGAATTCTTTGAGTGTCATCGAGAAGCTGAATGGGTTTGTATGTTGTCTTACAGTAGAAGGACATATTAATCTTCATGATACTTATTGTATTATGTACGAGCTCGGTGGCTCAGTCGTGAATGACGCGACTTTGACACCAACGCTCGTGGGTTCGATTCCCACATAAGGCAAACATTTGTGTGCATGAACATGTCTGTTTGTCTTGGTCTGGGTATTTTCTATGTATAATAAGTATGAATTTACAAAAAAAATGTATTTACGTATGTTTATCAGTTGTCTAGTACCCATAACACAAGCTTCGTTTACTTTGGGCTAGATGGCGCTGTGTATTTTGTCCGACAATGTTGTTGGCCATTTCCGTTACGTTTTTTATAAGCAGTGCTGTGAAAAGTATTTGACACGGCACGATGATGTACCGTGGTCATTAGCTAGTACGCCGCAAAGAAATGGCCAGTTTTGTCAAAAAGTTAAGAAGTTAAATATATTTATGTATTATATTGTTATAGTAATTACTACCATTGATACTACAGCTTTGTATCAACCGTAATACACATTGTGAAGCACCTCGATGAATATGTGACTGACAACAATACGCTGCAGTGACAAAGGACGGTGATTTACCTAACTAATGCTTTTCATAGTTTAAATGTAATTTCGGAATATTTATTCTGATTCCAGCATAGGTCGGAATTAGACATTAAGTTAATTGCTAATTTTTTATACCCAATAAATATATAAAATAATTTTGTTTTTAGGGTTCCATACCAAAAGGGTAAAACGGAACTCTATTACTGAGGCTCCGCTATCCGTCCTTCCGTCCGTCTGTCACCAGGCTGTATCTCTTGAACCGTGATAGTTAGACAGTTGAAATTTTCACAAATAATGTACGAGTATTTCTGTTCCCGCTATAACAACAAATACTAAAAAATAGAATAAGATAAATATTTAAGGGGGCTCCCATACAACAAATGTGATTTTTTTGCTCATTTTTTATTGATATTGATAACGGAAACAGGTAGACACTTGAAATATTCACGGAATATTTAGTTATATATTCACTTTAAGAATTAATAATTAAATTTAATACAACAAATATTTAAGGGGGGCTCCCATACAACAAACGTGATTTTTTGCAGTTTTTATAGATAATGGTACGGAACCCTTCGTGCGCGAGTCCGACTCGCACTTGGCCGATTTTTTTTTTTCTTTGGGCTAAGATCTTTATATTTATCTTTATAACTTTTTCGACAAGACTTACGTCCGGGACGCCTTCTGGTGCTTAAGCAATCTGTGCTGGAGAAATAGAACGATCACAATAGACCGGAGACATGCAGTCATCGTACCCTTGTATAAAGGCAAGGGGTCACGCTTGGACTGAGCCAGCTATAGGACTATCAGTTTGTTCAGCATAGCAGCAAAATTATATGCAAAGGTAACTGAAACGAGAATGAGGTTGAAATCCGATGGAATGCTGTGGGAGGCACAGGAAGGATTCCGAAACGTAAGGGGATGTACGGATCTAGTTTTCTCGCTCCGCAATATCGTGGAGAAGCATCTGGCCATAGATCAGAAATTTTCTGCGGTTTGGTACCAAGCACTTGATAGGGTAATGCGAATATAGGAACTGTGGTACATATTGCCGAGATATGGGGATTGATGGTTCACTGCTACGTGCTATGCAGTCCACTTACAAGGATTGCTTCGTATGTGTACGGATAGAGGGTCGCATATCACCCTGGTTTAATGTCAAAATTGGTGTCAAACAGGGTTGCATGCTATCTGCTAGACTGTTTATTCTGTGTCTCGATAGATGTCTGCAGAAAATAAGGTCAACGAATATAGGATTGCGATTGGATGATCTAGTGGTGAACTCTCTGCTGTATGCAGACGATGCCGTGATATCAGCAGAAATGCCATCTGAACTGCAAACACTGGTCACAATGATGAAAGACGATTGTATTGAGAAAGGATTACTGTTGAATGCGGGGAAAACAAAGATAATGCTATTTGAAAGAGACAAATACAGAACCAATGTAAGTATCACGGTTGATTATGAAATGTTGGAACAAGGTGATGATAATGTATATCTTCTAAACTAATTGTATAAACCAGTATGTTAGTCTTAAAATCCTGCCCCATGCTATTCAATATTTATTTTGGATATTAAAACTTAACCACTAGATAAATAAAAATAGAGGAATAATTACTACAGATGTTCAAAGTGTAGCTAATAGATATTTAGGTTAGGTACTTGTAGGTGTCACATGAAATATATGAATGGTTTATATTGTTTCCACATGATTATATATCGACAAGTGATAATTAACTTTACCTCAGTAGTGAATGTAAAGGTTTAAGATAAGTAAATTTTTATTATCTAAAGAAATGTGACAAGTAATAAATAGACTCTAGTGCCCCAGGGCGCATTATCACGTATACATAATATTGCCATGAATAATCATTCCCTCTATTCTTCGGGGTTAGAACCTAAAAGGAGATACGATACGATTGTTTCGGTATTTTTCCCATACAAATATACCCTATTAATTTTGTCTCTCTCTTACCTTAATAGATACTTTAACAAGCACGTTGGTTACAAGATTGTATAGTTTCTTGTATTAGTGGTTCTCTATCAAGTTCGGAGAGAGAGTCAACCTTACATGCTCGTAGTATACCAACATAAAATTATAAACGAGGCTTCGACGTAAGCTGCTTGAAAAATATCTCCACCTTACAGAAGACGATTGCCAAATAACAAGTTCTTTGAGGATTAATGTGTTCCTAAACCAATTTAGACCAGGTGGACTATATACTTATTTACCTACCGAATTTGTATAAAAAGAAATATATATCCTTATCCTTAGGCTTTGGACAAGTTTGCCTTATTTACAAGTAAACCAGCCTCAAATTGTATTCAATAACACATCACATTTCATTCGAATATAAACGTAGAGAAATTGGCACAAATAACCATGTCAAAAACATATTGTGATCATACATACATTGAAAACAGATTGCTTTACTTTCGTGCTCCAGTTTCCTTGATATATCGAAATTTATTTTACTAAAAGAACCGCAGAATGATATTTGTTTCTCTCTGTAATACATAATAACAAGAGTTTAAACTTTATTCCATGTACATAACCCTCATGTGCCAAAAGCGTACTCGAGGTCCTGACAATCTCATCGACGGTGAGCGTTGATTCAAACCTCATCGTCGAACTGATTAGGGCGTCGTCGAATAGAGATGAACGATAAGATGAATGACCTGATGGATATAATGAACGAGAGATACTTAGATGTTTTATATGTTACAGAAACTAGATACAAGTGAAGCAAGCTAGATGTTCTTTATAATGACCCTAAAGCCTAGGGTAAAGGAGGATGATCATGCCAGCATGCGCCTTTTATGGATCACATGCCATTTTGCACCGCACCGTATGTTGCATCGTACGCGCCAATGAACTCAACAAATCACTTTGAGCTTGAGATATTTTACTATTTATAAAACATTCCTTACGAATTACCTAAAGACATAACTAGTAGCTAAAGTGCAACGAAGTTGAGGGGCTTGAAATTAAATGAGGTTCTAAATGGATGGCATGGTACCAAGCAAAATTTTTAGGATCCTGTTCTTGGTTCGTAAAGAGATAAGACAGTAAATGTGATACATACGTTAATTTTAGACGATTGTATGGAACAAAACGTTATTTTCTAGAACACGCTATTATATGTATCGTCATGAAGATACTCACACCTATGCATGGAGATTAAATGATAAAATAGGTGATCGATTTGATGCTGATGGTTACTCCATAAGTCTATACGTACCTACGTATGTATCAATTATATAATTTTGGAGATCTTTGTAGTATTCCAAAGATCTCCAAAATTATATAATTAATACATTATAGTATCTCTATATTACAAGTCAACCGTAGTGATATTTATTTTATCCGGCACAGGCATAGCAAAGTTTACTCTGGAGGCCATTGATTCAAAACTTGGTCACCGTCCTCAAAAGTTACTAAAGAATTATATCCTCTTGCGCAGCAATTTTCTGAATGTGAAACTTCGCGTCTGAGATGCTTTCTAGTTCTTGAGCGATTTGTGCTGGAGAAACGGTAAAGTCACAATACACTGAACACTAGTATGTATAAGATTCTTTATTGCACATTTATATACAGATTATTGTTACAATTAGTAGTGTACAAAGGCGAGCTTATCTCTACAAGAGATCTCTTCCAGCCAACCTCATATATAGTTAAAGAAATCGTCAATCGGTCGGGTGGCAAATTAACAGTTACAGATGAAAAAAAAAAAACAGTCTTACGAATCTACAATGTTAACAATATTAAACTTAATATTTACAAATTTGACACTTTAACACACAATATAACAAATCTTTATCAATAAATAAATACATACACATACACAGATACATACACCTACGAGTAAATAAATATTACATTAAATAAACATTACATTATACTATTTGAGAAATGTAGTGTTCTTTCAATCTTTTTTTAAATATTGTGTCTGATGAACAGTCTCTTATTTGCAGTGGCAATTTATTCCAGAGCAGCGCTGCACGGACAGTAAAGGAATTAAAGAAATAGTTGGAGTGCGACATGGGATAGTTTAAGGTTTGGATGTGACAGGGGCGTTGTGATCGTGTGGAGGGTGGTAATAGTGGGAAACGAGAACAAAGGTATTGGGGAGAATTAGGGGTTTTAAATAGTCTATACAGGAATGTACTCGTATATAATATCACTTAATATATCACGCATAGACTGCGTTAAATATGAGGCAATTGGTTTTGCTCAACTTATCGTCAAAATTGCATGGAAAAATACCTACAACGAATTAACAACAGTGTCTGACAAGAATATTTTGTGCAGTTTTGTGGATCTCGATCGACAAGAGAACTTGTTCCTTCAGTTGTTGATTAAAGAAAATGTTGTTTGAATTTCAATTGTGCTGAAATAAAATACTTTATTTTATACAACATCGAAAGGTATACACATAGACATATGTCTCATCTGATGTAAATTGGCATCAACGTCCCCAACACAAAGAGTTGCTCGTTACCGCTATTAACACAGTAACTCTTTGGAAGCTTACTGCTACCCTCATTTACTTGCAGGGACACAATAATCCTCCAGGTAATTTACCGGGTACTGACTCCTACGCCTAATACAACCTATTCAAAATCTTTCAATATAATAATCCTCCAAAGAACCCTTCAAGACGATCAAGGGGAAGTAGGAATGTACTGTATTACATGAGTAGTGTATTAGAGCCAGCAAGCGCAGACGAGTGTAATTTTAGGTTACACTTGTTTAGTTTCGTTACTTTTGTGACACATCGAATCAGGATTCTCGATCATCAGCCGGTATATTGTTTGGAGAACGAAGACAGATTTGTTAGTGATCTTTAAATAGTAGATTTTTTTTATTAATATACACTTTTTTAATCTACTATACTATATGCTAGAATTATGCAAGAACCTCTAGCATCACTAGTATTGCGTATCTCATAGTCACTAGCAGTCAGAACCCGTTATATACGTTTTCCCATACATTTCGCGGTCGTATACGACCACCCGGATTTCGAAGGGTTAAAGAGAAATGTATTGTTCAGGATATCACACACATATATATATATAAATAAATAAATAATAATAATAAATATTATCGGACAAACTACACAGCGCCATCTAGCCCCAAAGTAAGCGAAGCTTGTGTTATGGGTACTAGAAAACTGATAAACATACGTAAATATTTTTTTTTTGTAAATACATACTTATTATACATAGAAAATACGCTGACCAAGACAAACAGACATGTTCATGCACACAAATGTTTGTACTGTGTGGGAATCGAACCCACGAGCGTCGGTGTCAAAGTAGCGTAACAGCGTGTTTCACCACTGCGCCACCGAGCTCGTCAAATATATAAATACTCAAATACCATATCGCGTTTACGGTATTGTACCCATGATGCGTGCGACCGTACACTAGAAAAATACATCCGTTATATATCATCCGTTTTCAGCGCGCAGAAACGCCGTTTTGTTTACCTGTACTCTCCGAAACAAGTTTGTGTATTATCGAACAGACAAGTGTCGGTCCACGTGTGAATATGCTTACTCTATGCTGCCGGGCTTGAAACGTACTTTTTGTTATAAAATATGATATTTGTAAGAATAGAATAATATTCTTTTTTTTTATACTATATAGGGAGGCATACAAGCAATGAACGCTTGCGTACGTTAAGTATCACGCGATGCCACCTCTGCTGCTTCCCAGAGCAACACCTTAGGAGCGTATTGGAGACCTGACTCACGCGCAGGAATACAATAACCCTCTAGGTAGTTTTTATTTTGCTGCGGTTTTGTGTGAGGTGTAGATAGTAGTGCATTCAGTAATGGAAAATAATACCACTCACTATTAGATGTTTCCTAGTGCGAGTCTTGTTTTAATGACGCAAGACGTCATTGCAATCGTCAAGCGCAATATTTAGATTAAACTTAATTAAATACGCTCATAGTGACGGTGAACGGCGGACTAAGCGGGCGTTGGTCGGAGTTTTGAATTAGGCGGAGTTTCGGTGAGCCGCGAAACGAAACGATACTTACCATATTCACTTTTTTCTATGATCGAAGTGTGTTAAGATATTACTTTATATTATTATTACTCAGATACAATTCTGATCGAGGAAGACTTTTTATTTCCTAGTCACATTTGCTAATAATCTGTTAAGTGATAGACAGCTTTATTATATATTTTTTTTTAACTTAAACATATTTATCACGAGGAAGACCGAAACTAACCTATCATGACCAAATTGGTCGTGTTTTATCAGAAGGTGATGTCAGGAGCCCCAAGATCCGGCGAGTGTACATGAAAAGAGCGATGAATGAAGCGAATGAAGTAAGTAAGGACCGCGTCTTTGGTGCTCGGTTCCCTCTGCCTACCACGCAAGGGACTTTGCGTGAAGATATACATAAATACAAACATCTTATAGCGCATCTTTTTAGAGAGAGCATGGAAGTAGGATAACCGCGGTCGAAATGCGAGCGTTGCGCAAAATTTGTGAAGTAACGCCTGTAGACAGTATTCGCAATGATGATGTTAGAAACAGAGTTGGTCTAAAAGAGAGCGACGGTGTAAAAATAAGAAGAGGCATGCTCTGTTGTTTCGGACATGTAGATAGAATGCAGGATGAAAGAATGACTAAGCTGATATATAGGTACAATGTAAAACTGGAAGGATGTAGGAACCGAGGAACGCCAAGACTTACCAACCATGACCAAATTGGTCGTGTTCTGTCAGAAGATGATGTCAGGAGGCAGGAAACCGGCGAACGTACAGGAGAAGAGCAATGAATGTTAAAGAAGCGAGTGAGGTATGTAAGGCTCGAATCACGTGGCGCTCTCTGCCTATCCCGCAAGGGATTTGGCGTGAAGTTATAGATAGATCTTTATACCTAAATTAAATTGTATTTTAGGAATTGGAGTTTAGGAATGTTTAAAAAAAATACATAAATTAGGAATTCGGATTTAATTGGTCAAAAAATAGTCCTCACAATTTTTGTTTATTTTACAAAAGGATATCATTACATTTTATCACATTGAAACACCTATTTACAAAATCATAACATATCATATAAACATTTAAAATTTTGAGCTTCTACAATGACAATATACTTAGTACAGAATACGATTATCTAAGCAACAAGTTTTATTTGAATTCTCACCTATAATCGATGTAACAATTTAGTATTTTCACTATAAACTAGGTGTTAATTGTAAATGATCTTGTTTGTTAATATTCTGAGTATAAACTATATATCACCCTCTGTTACCCTCTGTTATAACAAGTATCTACTCTCAAAATTGGGAATTTATAGCCAAATTTTCTTCTTCTTAGAAGAAGAAGATTTAACATAAAAGTCCCGCAAGAATGGCAGGGTCGTCTATCTAAGCCTAAGGATTTGGCAAAGGTACTGATTTTTATGCCAAATATTATTAGATATTGCCAAATATTATGAGAAAATGGAATGCTTGTTTCAAAAATTCGACTATTAAATAAATTTAACTATTTTATCCAAACTGTTACCATTCTATAATTATTTATGTACAGTAATATTGAAAAAAAAAACCTGTTTTTATTACTTTTCTATTTACAGTGATAAGATTTTGATTTACAACTTGTACATTATAACAATATAATACTTATGCACATATGGACACATACATATCTTAACCATATAACATCGTTATATAATATAAATACATTTCTTTTTTTCAATTAATCCAAACATCAAATCATCTTGAAACTTCAATACATTAAAGAGTATTTTTTTCTTGTTTTGTATCACACTTGCATTGGGTTCCTACCCCTAATCTACCCAATTGTCAAATTGTCCGCTACCTATTTGATTTTATTCCGCAAGGTCATCATTACAACAGTACGCGTTCGTCAGTCACGGTGCAAGTCATGATTGTAAAAATATTTAGATATACTTCACGAATATTTAGATATGAAGTGGTCAGAATCGGTCAAAGTTGTAGTTGGCATCTTTCATCACAGTTCATGTCTAAATTTCAGTATTATGGCTATTTTATTTATCTATCTACATTTAAGAACATTACCATTCTATTGCAAATAAATGTTTTTTACATCTATTGTCGCGCGGTTCAACACAAAGAAAAATTTGTAAGGAACCTCGACCTTGTCTCGCCGATGCAACTGGAAAAAATGTGTCACACAAAATACAGAACTACAATTAGGAACAAATGCCGATAATTCTGTGATCCCATCATAATAGTTACTGATATTTATGACCACCTTTACTCCTTTATCTATGATACCATTGCAAATCCATCCATTATACGCTGTAGATAATAAACAAAATATAATTTGAATATAACTATAGATATACGAGTATTATCATAGACAATTTAAGCACATTGCGGTTATATATTGTGAATACAACTAAGATTTTGTAATATTCGTGTTAAGAGTTCTAAAATTTAACGTATTACAAAACCGCTTTCTAATAAACTACACATTAATGTCTATAACATATAATAGCAATCTGATACCAAGGTTCTCGGTTGACACATCGATAGCAAGCTCAATTGAGACTCGTATAACATATAACTGGCTGGGTTGAGCATATAGCTCTTTACTTTTCTCTTTACTCGAACTAACTAAAAAGACTGATCCCAATTAAAACGCTAATAATACTGCTTCCAACTTCCAATCATAGATTACGATGATATGTATCATCCGGACCTAACGGAAGTTCTAGAAAAAATTAGAACATTTTTAGAATAATTCTGCAAGTCACAACTACTATGTTACTACGTTATCGGCTATTACATTACATATTTGTTTACATTAAAGTGTTATCGTAATTTGTATGAAATCCTGAGGTTTTGAAGTGATCTACTGGAGGCACTACTACATTTGTCATCATATCAATGTAAAACGCAGTAGCAACGTAAGTCTGTGAAGCTCACACTCAAGGCTTTTAGTTGATATTTTATCTAAGGAAATGTCATATTTGTTCTTACCGTTCTTAGCGTAGTTGATCAATCAGAGTACTCACAAATTCATTTTCATCTATCAACTTTATTCTATATTTCTCAATCTTTCGGTCTCCAATTAACACAAACATCAAATTATATCTTTAGAGTTTCAATCACAATGGATATTTGCGTTTAAACAGTAAAGAATTCGATGTAAATTTTTTCATCGTCATAACCACAAGAGGATTACTCTTTGATTTTCAGCCTATAGACGTCAGTAAAATGTATTGGCAAAAAATTGGTCTGAGCATTAATTGACCTTCGAGATGAAATCCGACGTATTTCTTAGTTCTTTTACTTGCCGCGCAAAATTTGGAGGCCACGACACATAATAATATTTTTTTTTTCTCTATCTATTGCTACACGCATCCTTCTATGCTATTTATAAATAACTACAATCGCTGTTCGTTAGTCTCGCTAAAACTCAAAAACGGCTTTTCCGATTTAAGTACTATATTTGGAACATTTTGATTAGCTTTAATCAATCCTAGTCAAACTTTCAACTTCAATCCATTGCGATCAATAGATCAGTAGCAATATCTGAGACGGGTTGAATTTTTATTGGTTATTAAATTAAACATGTTTACAACTCCAATGAATTTAAAATATTTTCGACGTAATGCTTTCTGATATGATATTTTTGATTTTGTTTTGCGGTACGTGATTATACAACGATATGACTTAAGCACGCGTTTAGTTTGTCAGCTACGGTTGATCAGGGAATAACTGGAAGAGTCTGTCGAAAATCACCGGACAACAGAATCATGGCTTCACCAAAACTGATTTAATTGTCACGAAGATCTTTAAGCGTTCGGTCCAGTGCCTCCAGTGACCTCTTGTGGGCCATCGTGCATTTGTACCAAACGATAAATTTGTATACCTGAAGAATCTTTCCCATTGTGCTATTTTTGGCGATGTTGCAAGCCAGTGCTTCGTTAATTTGTATTGCATTGCAGAATTGAATGTATTCTTCAGATCTGAGCTGCTGTTGGATCAAACGGATGTATGTCAGTCGTATAATCTCAATTTAGACATACATGTTAACCGCGAACTGATAGAAAAGCCGTTGACATATCAAAACGTGATTTATTTCACCTTCACGGATCATGAAGTGTCCGTGGGGACAAAAATTCATAGTACTGACTTTTTTATTGATAATTAGGGAGAATCACTTCTCATCCCAATGGAGCTGATGCATCATTTGGAAACAACAGTTATGTTTTTAATGTTGGCTAAGAAATGGTCAGAATCACTTCCCATCTCAATGGATCTGATGCGTAATTTGGAAACAACAGTTGTATTTTTTAATGTTGGCCAAGAAATATTCGGAATCACTTCCCATCCCAATGGATCTGATGGTGGGACCAGCTGTGGCAATTTTTCTTTTCCACCTGCACAACGTAGTAAACGGTTTTCTTTGTGATTATTCCTATTATTTTTCTTTTTAAACACCCCTGTAATACAGCGAACAAAAGAAGAAAATAGATATTAAAGTCGGTCAAGCCGTTTTTGAGTTTTAGCGGACTAACGAACGGCGATTCATTTTTATACATATAGATTTATGTTTTACTTCCAATAAATAACGTACCTGTAAACAGTCAATAGAGAAAATGAATGACTGAAAATTCGATGTAATGACTGATTTAAAACACAGTTACAGATAATAATTCAATATACTGAAAGTTATATTAGGTAGATGAAAAATTTTACAAGTACTCGTAAATTAGGTTACTACTGTTATGTTATCTGTAAATTAACGGCACATTGTTTTTTTATATTCAACCTCATGTACAAGAATACTGGCCACCTAATGTAAATTGGTTATCGTAGCCATTATTAGTTAACGCTGGCGCATTCATACCTAGCCACCACTGCTTCTAACATAGCATAATATCACTAACTTGCAGAAACACAACAACTCTTCAGGGATATGTTATTTGGCTGAGGAGTCGGGCTGCTTTGATTGAGGTTATCAGTCAAATATTATCACTTTCTGCTGCCTTACACCATGTGTAGTTTGAGATACATTTAGACAGTTTTATTATGGACAGTTTTATTTTGACACACTTATGTACAAAATAACGGTATCTAAAGAAATTAAAATATTATCATTTTCTTTTACAGATATTCAACTCTTTGCTAATAAAGATAAAAATATGAAAAGCTTCTGCACAAAAGATGAATAATTTTTGTGGAAAAATCTTTCCAACGAGATTTATATTGACATATATGTTAGAGCTCTTTGAAGAGAAGATCTTAACTCAATTATGAACATATTTTATATCCATCGCATATAAATTGCTGCCTTATTGTATGATTATGATAATACACGGTTTAGCATAAACGTTTGTGGCATTAATAGAAAGTTTTAGGCGAAGGTTGTTTCAGATTTTGTGTATTTACGATCACGTAGCAGTAGAATTAATTTAATATGTAAGATATTCAATAAGTGAGAGACACAGAATTGATTTACAGCAAATTGCTAAAAAGCAGTTCAGATATGTAAATATCCACGCAGTTGCTTCTGGATTATTAAGAAAATAAATGCTATATTTATCGTAAAAATAATTTGAAAATGAAACCTATTTTGGCAAGTTTCAAGCACGACAGCATATCTTCTTTGTCAATATTTATATCAAAAATGCTGGTAAATTTTGTAAAACGTATGAAAATACAAATACTATAGATGGGAAAATATACCTACCATAAGCATAATTCTTATGGGAGGTTCTTTTTCCTCCTGCTGATAAACTAATAACTTTCCTCCTACTGCTAAACTAATAACTTTTCATCGAAATACCTTCCGAATGAGTAAGATCACTGAGAATACAATTGCCATCTATGAAATTGTTGTTTGGTTGCAGTCTTCTGTTAGGTAGAGTTACTTGAGGAAGTGCTAAGCTACTTTTGTAATCACTCCACGCTTCCCACCGGAGCCTCGTTTGCTGATAACATTACGACCGATACTAACTACACTCAAAGGTAGTGAAGTGCGGTGGAAGAAGTTTATTGGATGCCTACACTCTATTTCTTCAATTATATTAGTCCAGAGAACATTAAAAAAATCTTTTTAAAATTATAAAAATTGATAGATGGTGAAATTATAGTATAGAGCATGGGTAGTAAAGATCAAATGATGACGTTTATATTTTGGTTTCCTAGACTTCTGGGGCTAGAGAACGAGCTGTATAAAGGAAGAGGCGAATATTATCTACTGATTTAAATACCTAATGCTAACAAACATACCGGTAATGTGTTTGTTACTTTGTAAAAATTTATGGATTACTAATGTTAAAATTTTTACTCTGTTTTCTTATTATTTTCCTTGGAACGAGTATTTGTGAAGTGAGAGTGTATACAATGATAAATAATGTTTAATGTGAGTTTTTACAATAGCCCAATGTTACGGGACACTTTTAATTATTGGGTTAATCCTAGTTCATTGGTTTGATGTATAAGACCCACAATTGTAGAGTAATTTATTATTTTTGTTTAATAATAACCAATTAGCTCCATAGACTAATACTAAATTACTACATTGGTAACTTTTTTTTAAAACATATGTTACTACTACTAGAATCACCATTTAGACTGCAAAGAGTAGTCACATCGACAAAGTATCGAGAACGACCTTCTGAATAAGAAAAAGCAAGGATATTTGAAAAAGGGGAAAGCACACCAAACACGAGAGTTAAGATTGATGATGTAGTGTTGGAACAAGTGAATGAGATTGTGTAGTTAGTGCCATAAAAAACCGGCCAATTGCGTATCGATTCGGTTGTAATGTTCTTAATAGTTTTTGTCTAAAAAAGCAACTACATTAACGAGTCCGGTGGCAGAGTAGTTAGTAAAGCCACTAAAATACGAGCCTTACATTTACATACATTTGTATGAACGAACATGTCTGTTTATCTTGTTCTCGATGTTTTTAAGAGAGGTAGGGTGCATCACAGCATCCCGCCCGGGGAAGTAGTTGTATCCAACTGAATACCACAGCCAAATAACAACTCTCTACAGTGAGGTTATCAGTAAGCTCCTTTGTTAAAGACTTTCATCTTTTTTGCTAAGGAGTTATTTTGTTAGCAGCAAAGGTGGCATCAAGGGTTGTTTTATTTCTGAGAATTTAAAAGAAAGCTCCTGAGGAGTTTCTGTGTTTACAGCGAGGGTGGCACCAGTGATAGATATAAGTATTGCAAGCGTTCATAGCTAGTAGCAGCATCAGCGTAGGAGGGCTCCCCACGCAATGGACCGACGATCCACCTGATGGATAGGCTAAAAGGATGATGATGACGTGATCATTAACTGTGGTAATCAGTTTATGAACGCTTCATCATCGTATAGTAAAACTTGACAATTACCTATGCATATGCTAACTCAATGCATATTACTATCTCTGTTATGCGAAAATAGAGAAAAATACAATTTTATTGACCATTGCTTCTCTCTCTCTCTACACTCCACCCGTGGTAGATATGACACATGAATAATAATGATGTGATCATTAACAGTAAAGAGGTTGCCTGTGCAGTGTGGTACAACAACTAACAAAACTTTATATGTCTAACTTATTATTTTTTAAATATTCTGTAATTTGAAACGTTTCTTCTTTGGGGTTTTCACAATACTTACAGATTATACTCAAAGCCTGTAAAATTTATCCAGTTTTTTTTTATTATTATACCGCTGTGTTTATACACTTGAAATTAAGTCTATTGACATAATGTGGGCGTTCACTAAATAATGTAAAATATTATTTTACGGAAACACTCCGTCCGCCTATTGTTCTGTTATAGTCAAAATTAACAATACACAATTGTTACTTAGGAATTATTATGACTAAAAATAACTTTTACATTTAACTGAATTTACGATATCAATTATTACATAAAATTTCAATAAAATAGAGAGTTAGACGAAAGGAAATAAATTCCTAGGCATCACCTACGCGATTATTTAAATCAAAACATCAAAGTACTCTATATTTTTACTAAAATAAATAAAATACAATAAAAGATTTTTAGGGTATTTTTTCACACATATAACACAAAATAAACTGATGAATTTTCATGTTAACGAGATCGTATTCGATATCTGTATCTGTGTTTAAATATCGATATTTAAACACAGAAAAATATTTAGAATTTAGATCTACGATCTCTGAGATAAATAAAAAACATGAGAATATAAATTACAATCTAGGTATAATTTAAATAGACAATATTTATTATTGGATAACTTTTTTTTTTTACATGTCAATTTATTTATTTATTCTAGTCAAAAAGTCCGCCCCGAATCGTACCTGACGCAAAAGTGCCCATAACACTTGCAGCATTCCCCCGCTGTATCGCGAGGGAAATGCGTTGCGTCAAGTATGACTCAGCTCGAAGGTCAGCACCACTATTCTTTAAGCGCCTTCCCAGCTGCCGCACAAATAACTTGGCTTCCGCACACCAAGCTCCGCCAACCTCCACAGCGAAGGGGATAAAAGTATAATTCGACGTAAGGGGCGCGTATTTGGCGTGTTTCTGGGTGGCCGTCCAATCGGTCGCCGCCCCAGCAGCACGAATTGTCCTAGCCAAATGCGTGGATGCGAAAGTACTGACGCAAGTGGCATCCCACACCAAACATCGACCCTTCTCCCAAGGAATGAGAGTGAGCCCGTCCGGCCTCTTGCCATCCGAACGGCTCAAACCCGGTGGCTCGAGGGTACAGGGCACCTCCACAGACACCAGAGCCCTCCGGATCACCTCATTCAGCATATAATGCCGTGGAAAACGCCCAGCCGACTTGCCGCAACTCAAACCATGGTAACCCTTGGAGTCCACCTGCGCTCCACATGTACAAGTGTGGGGTTCGCACAAAACACAGCCCAATCTGAGTGCTGCGGCCACTCTCAAGGATCCATCATCGAGTGCGGTACCCATATGAGGCGACGGAAGGGCGTGAAGCCCGGCTCTCGACTCTGGAGAACTTGCCGCCCTAAGTCGGGCAATATCAGCTCCTACTGCGACTTCCAGCAACTGCCCATACCTCACCGTACACAGTCGGTCGTCCCATCGACGCTGCACACCTCTGTCTTCTGGGGGCTCAATGGCGGGACATGCTGAGGACCAAGCGCTCAAGGCTTCCCCCGCATAAGGTATCTCTAGATCGTCACCGTGCACTTGGAGTATAGTAGCGACTAATCCGCGAACCCTATGGGAGGAAGCCAAGAAGGCCGATGTGTTAATGTCCTGCATACGCCTAACGCCCAATCCACCGTGACGGACGGGGAGCGACGCTTGCGACCATTGAGCCTCGTCAAGGTGTACATTGAATTAAATTGAATAACATAGATTGAAATTAAACTATTTTTAACGGTATTATCGCGTGTTTTATGTATTTTGTTGAACCTGACGTTTCGAACGCATTGCAGCGTCCGTGGTCGCAGGACTTCCGTTAAAAAATGTTTAATTTCAATGTGTAACAATCGCGAAAACCTAAGACAATACTAGAATAACGTAGATTTAATATACCAACGAGCCCTATGGTTGAGTAGTTGACAATGGCTAGTTTAACATCGACGCTTGGTGGGTTTGTGAAAATGTCTGCTTGTATTTTTCTGATTATTTTTTAGAGACGTAAAACGAACCAAACTGACTGAGGAAGTAACTCCATTGCACAGAAAAGCGCAACCCAATAACAACTCCTTGAATATTTTCTCTTCTTGTTGGGTTTCTGCGATTGAATGAGTGTACCAGTAAGCTCCTAAAGAGTTGCAACACACGAACGATATTTCCTGTATTGAAGAATTCATAGGCCCACCACTGTACATCAGGTGAGCCATCTTCTCATCATCATCATCATCATCTTCCTACAAGTCACTTTGAGCCTCTCAGGGTTGTAAAATAAAAAGATATATACGGAGGATACTCGTCTATTGGTATATTGAACGCAGAACACCTTACTGTCATCTAAGTGCACAACCTCACTCTTTGCTGTTCATCTGTTGACTCTGTATGTTGTTTTTGTAGTTTAGTTTAGTAATACAAATTACGTCCTCACGTAAATCGTGGTGTGGCCTACAAGTCAATTTAAATTTTTGTACATCGTCAAAGGGCAAACAAATTTACGGCCCACCGTACGTAATGTCATTGCTGTAAGGTTTGAACGCTTACAATTAAAATTCTATCGCTCGTTGACGAGACCTTTATCTGCTTTGCCTAGTATATTAATTAACCAGATATACCATGTGTAGGTGAGGTTGATGTAGATCCTAAAGATGATAGTGATCTACTTACACTCATATTAAATTACATTATAGGGACAGTGTTATTTTTAATATGATTTATTTTCTTAATCTGAATCGAAACATTTACATAATATCATGCAACAAGTAACAGATAAAGTCATAATATGTGTGGTTACATGGAGTGTTATGTTATGTTATGTTACAGTTACTTGGCGTGAAGATATACATACATACATACATACATACATGGAGTTTCATACGTAAAAAAATTGAGGTAGAAACACAAGGGGTCTAATTTAAATGATACAAAACTTGAGTGATTGAACACATGTCATGTAAGCCCCATATCACGTGAATCTTTCTTCAGACTTAAGCGTGAATTTCATATAAAAATCGATAACTATTGCTACATTGCACTATAACCAATGCCAACGTAGATTATGAACGTAGAACTTATGTGCGAATGTAATCAGCTTACTTATTTCTAAGTCTTAAAAAAGAATTAAAATATTTTATAATCGTATTTAAGCTACCAGTAAGCCCCTGTAGGATATCTATATATATATATAGGCAAAGACAAAGACAGAAAGTTCGGACATGACGAAACGAACGATATACAAGCAGATATACAATGCAAAAGTGGAAGGATGTAGGAGCCGAGGAAGGCCAAAACTTACCTATCATGATCAAATTGGTCGTGTTCTATTAGAAGGTGATGTCAGGAGCCCTAGAAACCGGCGAGCGTGCATGAAAAGAGAAATGAATGTGAAAGAAGCGAGTGAGGTATGTAAGGATCGAGTCGCGTGGCGCTCGGTTCTCTCTGCCTACCCCGTAAAGGATTTGGCGTGAAGTTGTAGTAGTAGCAGTCGTTATATGTTAAAATTAGTATATTTTTAATATAGAACGACTGCTATCAGACACACTCACAAGTCTTTTCAAATATAACTTCATTGCACGTGTGGGTTTTCTCGCAATGTTTTCCTTCACCGCGCAAGACACATTTTATTATTATTTATTATTAAAAATGTACAAAAATTTAAATTAAATAATAGGTAATAATTTACTATTTCCGATACATTTTTATTATCTTCATCGAGAATAAGGAGATGTACAGTGCGGGTAAATATATATAATGCAAGCAAGTCCTCAAATTGCATTATATTACAGATAACGTAATAACACAACTATCAACACCAAAAATAAAAATTAATTAAATGTATCTAAAAGCTAAAATCATTCGTATCTTTGTGAATTGTATCAGACTATGTTGTAGATGTAGATATGTACATAGGACATACGAACGTATATATATATATATATATTGGAGATTATATACATCTATATGTATCTCTGTTACCAAAACAACGATCTTATAAATTTAAGCACGAAAAGACACTGATAACACTTTTGCACATCATTATACTTCAATGTAAATGCAAAGACCATCTGCGATTTTTCTTCGGGACAGGCCCACCACTCATACCCACCACTGTGTCTCCTGTGTAGCCAGAATTAACAGCGGCGACCACAAAAAAGGCAATGAACAGTGAAGTCCATTGCCGTCCCGGGGGTTAAAACTACAGCTGCCTTGGAACTCACAACGAATTTAATCAGAAGAAATTTGTAGGAGTAGGAAGTTTTGGAATTGACCATCTGCGATTATCCACTAGTTTATGATGAGCATTACTACGAAGTCGAAGGTGATGTTTCATATCGAACCATAACAACCAACTTTCATTGTATAGCTCCATATCGAATTGCCTATTTATTAGTAAAACGACTTAGCAGCCGATTTACTGCGTACATTAGATAATAATGCTCCTATATCTACTGTGGACTCTTTTTGTCATACTGATTATAATTAAATAAATAATAAATAAATCGTTTCTTTCCTTCACAATGACAACGTTAACTGGATTATGGATACAATCTGTGGGTAGTTTACAATTTTGTTGCCACCGTGAGAGCGAAATCTGTACTAGGTTGCCCTGTGTTACAGCATTCCGGCCCCACACCCGGCCCTACGTTGCACTTCCTAATTTTAATGTTTATTTTTATTTGTTTACTTTATTAATAAGTACTACGTGTACTTATTAATTCCATGACTTTGTCGAGCGCAAATGTTTTAGTCTTCGGTTATAATTGTATTTACACATTCGAATATAACTTTAAAATAAATCAAATGTTAAATTTTATACACTTAATATTACACTGGGCATTGGCTATGACCGTAAACTCTATTTTACATAATGAATATTGTATTTAAAATGTTTGAAACACTTCGTTGATTTTTATGTTCACTTTTAGTCTAAACGTCAAATACTATTTATTCATTCAGAAGTTCAATATCTGTCACTATTTATACTTTGCGCCCGTGGATGTACGCTGAAACAATAATAAGTTGTTAAGTAAATACATGAAATAGTAGATTAATGAATCGTAGATTGTACAAGAAAGACACAAATAAAACACATTAAAACTGTTCAGTTTAAAGAAATTAAAAGAGAGAGAGAGAGAGTAAACATTTTTTTTAGAAATATAAATTATGGGTGTTTTAGTAATCGAACTGACTTTTCGTCAATGAAACAGCGGAAAGAATTATCAATTTATTTAAAGTTTTATAAAATATAAGACTTTTTGTATGATTCTATCAGATAACGCAAATATATTAATATATATGTAATAAAATAATATATAGAGCTTTTTATGAATTTGGCTACATGGTCTCAGAAGAGATAAACATAAAATGTGTAATTTGTATAAAAAGCCTTTTTAATACTCATAGAAGAATTATAAGAGAGGTAGGGCGCATCACAGCAGCCCGTCTGGGGAAGTACCTCCACCTCACAGAAAACCGTAGCCAAACAACAGCTCCCTTGAGGGTTGGTGTGATCCTGCGTGTGAATGAAGTCTACAGTAAGCTCCTAAGGAGTTGCTGTATTAGCAGTAGACGTGGCATCGCACGAGTAATACTTAAAGTATTGCAAGCGTTTAGCTGTGGTAACCGCTTTACATCCGGTGGGTCATATATTTGTATGCCTCCCGATGTTGTATAAAAAGTAAAAAATAATGTTAAAAGTATTTTTTCCATCGTTATAAATTCCTAATTCGCTATCTAGGAACTAGAATACAATTATTTACAAGATTACAAATATTGATTACAAGTTTTAGGAGTTTTTCTGACTTGAACGAGAGAAAGGGTCTAGAAATTAATTTCGTATGATATAACTAAAGAGTAAAATTATTTTTTAATAAATTAAATAAAAAAAATTAAAGTACAGGAACTATTCTTAATTTTAACAAAAAACTATAGTTTGTAAACTTGAATAATACTCGTAGTTTTAGAGCAGCTTTTTGCTATTTATATTTTACTATTTACATCAAACGTGGCTATAAAACGTAACTATAATTTATTCTATAATAATATGTTATCTTATCATATATGTATGTCAGAACGTGGATGTAATCGTCGTCAGGTGGCTCGTTGTTCATGGCGAATAAAGCGAAATACCAGCGTAGTTAATCTTCTCAATATTTAATCAGTCCATTACAATAACAATCGTAATAAAAGTTATACTCAGATCGCAGATTACAACGGATTCAAAATGCGGTGGACGCGACACGTGCGATTAGCTCCATTGCTCGATTCGTAATGCGCTTCCAATGACGGTATCTCATCTTGACTTTTTTGACAACTGACCACAACTGACATTTACACGAGCATAACAAACACAACCGGTGTTGCCAATCCAACGATGTCGATTCCACCCAAGCGCCGACTTGACATTTTGATCCGTTATTATTAAAACTAGCATCACGGGGATTGAGTTCTTCCGGGCTTCTCAATATGGTGTTGCTACCTCTGCGACACGGCCATTCTGATGCATCACACGTCCTCGTGTGCGTAATCTGTAACCAAAAAATCTGAACAGAAACAGATCTTACTCCAGCTCGGCCAACCCTGACTAAGACTGGCTTTAGTCAACATTTATTTCAAGTAAAATAAATTTCAATTAACCAGTAACATAGTACAATTTGCACTTAGCTCTAAGTTATAATTCACAATCGAGACCATTGTGCAATTATCTGCCAATATTTAGTTTAAAGTTAATTCAACATTTTTACTGGATTCTACTATCATGAAATCGTCGCCTTCATCCGGCGGATACTCTCAAAACCATTGCCTCCATCCGGCGGATACTCTAAAAATCATCGCCTCCATCCGGCGCATACTCTCAAAAAAGCCATCGCCCCCATCCGGCGGATACTCTCAAAAAAGCCATCGCCTCCATCCGGCGGATACTCTCACAATTTGCATGAAAACAGAACACTTAAAATTCTAAACAACATTATTGCTCAATAGTCTTCGATCGATTATCATCCTCATCTAATTGAGGGCAGTCATTAGGCATTTTTCACAAGCGATTATGAGTGTACATGTAGGTACGGTCACCACCCAAAGCCTCTAAACGTAATGGTCTCCTTCAAGCACCCCAATTACGCTATAGGGGCCTTTGTACTTAGGATCGAGCTTCGTTTGGTTACGCACTTCATTTTTCAATAATACAAAGTCTCCAACTTTAAAGTTAACACATTTAGCTTTTGTACTGTCAAAACGTGTTTTGTCATAGTCAGCATTTTTGTCAATATTCGGGCATTTGAAACATCACATGCGCAAACAACAGTTGTCCTAGTAAACTGTAACTTATCAGGAGTCACATGAACTGATAGACCTTGTTTTAATAGTTCGCGGCCTACTAGAATGTCATATGGTAAGTAAGAGTCAGGCAGTATGTGAAAGAGGATTTCTAATTGAATGTCATCTATTTCAACAGTAATCAAAATTAAATTTGAATAATGCTATTAACTGATGTCTGTCTAATAACAGTCAAAGTTACAGTGTCATAACATCTCCTTTATAAGCGAGCATTCGGCTCCAGAATCATAATAGAATAGGTACTGCTCACCAGAGTGTCGCATTATCCCAGCAGGGGCGCTGAGGCTGCACATATCCACTCATTTCTCTGCCGTAGCTCGGGTGCCGTTGGTACCGCTGACTCCATCCTGGTCACGTCGACTCGGGCCGCTGGATGCATAGTGGCCTGTTCCCCGGCAGTGGAAGCAGGTAACTGCTTGATATGAAAAGGTCCTTGAAGTCGCTCCAACACATGCCATGGAAATATACTTGTGATAGCTAAGCAGCAGCTTGTCCCTTCAGCGCACGGCTTAAAGCAAACATCAGCGGAACACCACTCAGTTGCTGATCCGGTACACATATATCCGCGGTATTGTTCCATGCACGCGCGTCCACATTTCTTTGTCAAGATCGAATTCGGACAGCTGAATGTCAATGCTATCCGATGGGCCTTTCGTCGCTTAAACCAATGTTAAAAAATTCTGGTTTTGTTGCTCCAGTAAAATACATTATTTTTCTTCATCACTATTTCCATTTTTCATTATTGGGGCGGTTGGGTTACATCCCACTTCTGATGTCAGAACGTGGATGTAATCGTCGTCAGGTGGCTCGTTGTTCATGGCGAATAAAGCGAAATACCAGCGTAGTTAATCTTCTCAATATTTAATCAGTCCATTACAATAACAATCGTAATAAAAGTTATACTCAGATCGCAGATTACAACGGATTCAAAATGCGGTGGACGCGACACGTGCGATTAGCTCCATTGCTCGATTCGTAATGCGCTTCCAATGACGGTATCTCATCTTGACGTTTTTGACAACTGACCACAACTGACATTTACACGAGCATAACAAACACAACCGGTGTTGCCAATCCAACGATGTCGATTCCACCCAAGCGCCGACTTGACATTTTGATCCGTTATTATTAAAACTAGCATCACGGGGATTGATTTCTTCCGGGCTTCTCAATATGGTGTTGCTACCTCTGCGACATGTATATAATATGCAGAACAGATGAAATACAGATTCACCATTTTTCATATCCTTATAACTACGATACTACATGACATTCTCCACAAGGGTACTGCAATTTCACTGTTAAAATGTACTCAAGTCAATCTATAATATATTAATTAACTATACTCTTAGAATTATGATAATTTACACTTTAATTATTTATAAAACAATTATGTAGTCATATTATGAAATATTTATTAATTTGTTGTGAGTGTGTGTGTTGTGTACTTGCGTTTATTTGCGTTTATTTGCATTTATTTGCGTTATAGAATGTAATTGAATGTCTCACCATCATAATAGGTGTGATGCGGGCACCTGGGGCAGCTAGCAAGCAAAGGCGGTCTCTGCGATCGGAGGTTGAGTTCCGTTCGACACAACAAGCGGGGCCATTCTGCTGCTGCATTTCCTCTTGAATCTCTGAGTTCCTCGATACCTGTAGAGGCAAACACTTCAGGGGAATTATTTTAATAATATCTATTTGGCACTTCGCGATGTGACATGTTATGCACCCATCTCCGTGATGTCACAGCTGTCGATTGACATGACAGTTGATGTGGAACGTGAGATCGATAGCAGGAAGAGATTGCTATGAATCACATTTATCCAACTTACAGTTAAATATTTATTCAATGATTAAATATTTTATTATTGAATCTAATTTAATCATTTAATAAATATATAATAATAAGGAATATTTGAAAACAAATTGTACAACGCTATTTAATCGAAGCAAAGTTTAACCAAATGACAAAATATGCTGAATACTTTCTTTTCGTAAGTACATTCTCATAATACACAGAAACACCCGGACTAAAACAATAAGACACAAATTAAATGTTTGTGTTGCATTAGAATCAATATCATATAACTTTTGGTGTTAAAGTCGCCATTGCTAGCCACTTAGCTACCGGACTTGTCCATTGGCAGACTATTGTCCGGAATGTATTGTCTCGGCAGCAAAGTAATTTTACAAATTTAGTAAGCATAAACAACGCTTAGTCAAATTATGTATACATCTTACCTTAAATAAAAATATTTGATTTACAGATGCACACATTATTTGTCAGTGAATTCGGACTAAGTAAGCAGTAATGACCCTATGGATAGAGAAGCGGCCTTTTAATCAACGGTCCCCGGTATGCATCCTAGCATTTACAACTAAATTCGTATTTTAGGATTTATGTACATAGTTGTAATTATCATTTGCCCGCCGGTAAAGGAAAACATCGTGAGGAAACCCGCACGCTCCAGACTAGACCTAAGAACTGGGCTAAACTGATTTTTCCTCTGGGTTGTGAAGATCTAACGGCAGCTACTCCATGTAAAAGTCAGTATCATCGCTGAATCCTCAGGCTTAGGTAGCGGGCCCCGCCAATCCTAATGGGTTAGGAAACGGGATAACGTTAAGAAGAAGATTGATATGGGATTAACTCATACTATTTAACATTTCTAATACTAAATTCCCGAATAGATCGCTATTTATTTATTCACTTTTTAAATCAACATTGTGACTATCTAAAAAGAGTATTGTGTACCATAAGGAAAATATATACTGTGAAATTACTCATTGTCTATGGTAAGCAGTGCCGTTATGGTTTGCAAAAATAGGATGTAAAGTTGACTTTCACGTAATGCAAACTTGAAGCGATTATATCTCCAGTGTGCAATGGATATGCCACGTGCAAAATGTGAGCCATGCAGGCGGTTAGTTGATGATAAAGCTCAGTTTCCACAGCGGCCGGAGGGAATTGTCCCGTGTCATGTCACGCCCGTTAGTTCGACATGTTTTGCTAAATGCAAAACAGAATCAGAAAATACTTTGTAAAGTTTTAATTGATCATGTTTCAACACAAGAAATCTTAAACATTTCCCTAAATTGAAGGGTCTACCGGAATTCTCTATATAGCTTATTGTATATTTTTTCGAGTTACTCTGTTATATAGGCATAGATATGTTAAACGATAGTCGAGTGTCATGATATCTGTAACTTATAAAATATAAAATTAAGTAATGTGTCAGTAAGGTTGTAAGAAAAATAAAGATATGTCCTCTTAAATTAGTATGAAAATGTACGGGGAAATCATTAGTGCACATATGTTGATCAAATGTATGTATATTGTTATGTATGTTGCTAGCTTCAGAAACATAAGAAAATATAAGAAATATAGAAATACTAGCTTTTACCCGCGGCTTCGCTTGCATTGATATTTTTTTTTTTTTTTTTTAATAAAATGTATCCTATTTTACTTCTGATACCTCCAAGAATATGTGTACAAAGTTTCATGATGATCGATTCAGTAGTTTTCGCGTGAAAGCGTAACAAACAAACGGACATTCACATTTATATTATTAGTAGGATAATAAGAAGTATCTAAGTATTTTACCCGGTCTCTAAATAGCCGGGTGTGAAATGTTTTAAGATTGTATTGTCTTAGGTTTTCGCGACTGTTACACATTGAATTAAACAATTTTTAACGGAAGTATCGCGTGTTTTATTTATTTTGTTGAACCTGACGTTTCGAACGCTTTGCAGCGTCCGAAGTCCGAAGTGGTCGCAGGAAGACTAAGGTGATATTTGTCTTACGCTCATTACGTTAGTTATTCAATTATTACATCTACGGACATGGATGCATTAATTATATATGTTCCAATTCATTAGCGATTTTTGTGTGAATCGGAACATATATAATTAATCCATCCATGTCGGTAGATGTAATTATTGAATAACTAATGTAAGACAAATATCATCTTGGTCTTCCTGTGACCACGGGCGCTGCAAAGCGTTCGAAACGTCAGGTTCAACAAAATAAATAAAACACGCGATACTTCCGTTAAAAATTGTTTAAATCATTGTTTTAAGATTCTTGTAAATATGTATGTTTGTGAGTTCCATTGTTCTCTATAACTAATAAACGCTTTAACCAATTTAGATGTCACAGGTAATAGTTAGCATCTTTATATTTTCTCGGGAACTTAGAGTCCATGTGAGTTCCGAATAGAAACAATATGGGAATTATACACTACACATAGTTTCTTTTATATACGAAGTCGGGAGACATACTAGCATACGGCCCACCTGATCTTTAGCGATTACCGTAACCTATAACGCTTGCAATACATTAAGTATCACTCGCGCGATGCCACTTCTGCTGCTAACACAGCAACTCCATAGGAGCTTACTGGCACTCTCACTCACACGCAGGAACACAACAACCCTCTAGGGAGTACTTCCCCAGACCGGCTGCCTTGGTCTCTCTTCAAGATTGTACCGACTGAAGAATAAAAATCTTCGAAACTAATCGAGTGGGTAAAAAAATGTAATTTCACAACGTACATGTTTTTTTTTATACAACATTGGGAGGCATACAAGCATACGGCTCACCTGATGTAAAGCAGTTACCGTAGCCTGTTAACGCTTGTAATATATTAAGTATCACTTGCGCGATACCTCCTCTGTTGCTTACACAGCAACTCCTTAGGAGCTTACTGATGATCTCGCTCACACGCAGGAACACAACAACGCTCTAGGGAGTTATTATTTGGCTGCGGTTTTCTGTGAGGTGGAGGTACTTCCCCTGACGGGCTACTTTGATGCGCCCTACCTCTCTTTAAACATCCAGACCAAGACAAACAAACAGGTTCATGCACACAAATGATTGTCTTGAGTGGGAATCGAACCCACGAGCGTTGGTGTCAAAGGTGTGTCATTCACGACTGACCCACCGAGCTCGTCAAACTTTTTAATGAATGAAATATAATATACTTTAAACTTGCTGTATCTATATATATATATAAAAATTAATGTTTGTCTGTATGTCCTCTATGGATTCAAAAACGGCTGGGCAGAAAATTTGTTATGAAATTTTCAGTGAATCTTCAGGTTAGCCCAGCAAGTGATCCTGTGAAGTTTGGTAACGAATGGATCACCCGTGCGAAGCTGGGTCGAGTAGCTAGTTAGAAATAAAAGCAGGTGTGTTTTTTTATTTCTTAATTAAATAAATATTGTCGGACAAATTACACAGCGCCATCTAGCCCCAAAGTAAGCGAAGCTTGTGTTATGGGTACTAGACAACTGATAAACATACGTAAATACATTTTTTTTTGTAAATATATAATAAACATAGAAAATACCCAGACCAAGATAAACAGACATGTTCATGCACACAAATGTTTGTACTGTGTGGGAATCGAACCCACGAGCGTTGGTGTCAAAGTAGCGTAACAGTGCGTTTCGCCACTGCGCCACCGAGCTCGTCCAATTACATTGTGGCTTGTTGATGATTTAATTAGCTGATTGGTTTTCAAGCACCTTGTGACACTGCTTCTTCGGGTATTTGGAGGGCACTCCATTTTCCTAAACAGCCTAGACCGTCGGCTGTAAGGTTTAATGACTTCCGAAGCCTGGTAATTAAACTTATACAATAAATAAATAAATAAATATTGTCAGACAAATTACACAGCGCCACCTAGCCCCAAAGTAAGCGAAGCTTGCATTATGGGTACTAGACAACTGATAAACATACGTAAATACATTTTTTTTTTGTAAATACATACTTATTATACATAGAAAATACCCAGACCAAGACAAACATGTTCATGCACACAAATGTTTGTATTGTGTGGGAATCGAACCCACGAGCGTTGGTGTCAAAGTAGCGTAACAACGCGTTTCACCACTGCGCCACCGAGCTCGTCAATATTTATTATTATTATTATATTACAGAAAATACCCAGACCAAGATAAACAGACATGTTCATGCACACAAATGTTTGTACTGTGTGGGAATCGAACCCACGAGCGTTGGTGTCAAAGTAGCGTAACAGTGCGTTTCGCCACTGCGCCACCGAGCTCGTCAATGGCAAGCTGCGGTCGACCTAGTTCGACTTACGTGAACAATTATATTGAGGAGACTATACGTGAACTCTCCGTTCATGATTATGTACGTCACGAGTGTTATTTACGTTTATAGTTCCTAACAAGATCCCATTCATCCCACATCAACCCCTTACTCATCCCACTGCAGGGATACGGGTCTCCCTTCAACCGAAGGGGTTTAGAGCATACTCCACCACGCTCACTTCGTATTCGCGGCCAGTGTTTTCAAGCCACCCGAGGGCCACTGACTTAGCTTACTGACTGTCATCTATCAACAACAGCCGGGACTGACTGCTTAACGTGCCCTCAGCAGCACGGAGAAACTCTAGATAGATATCCCATCCATAGACAGGCTGCGGTCGACGTTGCTTAACCTGCGTGTCCGGTTAGAATGACACGCGCAACGACGTCATCGAGCTCTCGTCGCCTAACAAGATCACAAAAAATAAATCATACATAACTTGTTAATGAACCCGTAATATGTACTTTAAAGTCTTTAATTACAAAGGTTTATTAACAATAATTTTCTTGTACGCCTAATAAAATAAGATTTAAAGCAGAAAGGCTGTTAAAACAATTTTAATACCGCGTTATTATATCCCGGTAATACGCCAGCGCGTGGCTAGCTAATTGTATTGTTGTTATTGGACACAAAAAACATTATGTAAGCCGATCCCGCGAAGTTCCTGTTCACAAAATAGTCATTATTAGGTTTTAAGGCTAATAAGTATTTTTTTTAATATATTATTACCAATGAAAAAGTCTCGAAAATTCTTATTTGGTAATATTTACTAGTATATATGAACAAAGCGGTGAACAATTTGTGAATGTTCAAATACCATATCTTATTATTTATTACTATTTATATTGAATAGCTTAAAATGTATTTTACTATATTACAAATTGAAAACTAATGTAGGTTACCTTTATTAGATCGCTATATTTACAACTTCGTTAATTGATAGCATGAGTTGATACAAAAGACAAACTAGTAAGAAAATATATGTTATGTAGTGAATGCATCACAACGAATCTCAATGGAATCGATAGACAAAAGCATGTACGAATTTTATTAAATTATTTTGTTTTCAATGTCGTTTCATCAATTCGAAATCTTTTTACTTGAGTATTGTGATTCGATGTACCTATGCCCCAAGGGGTTTTTATTATTTAAGTCAACTATTACATTAAGTGCGCTTAATGCGAGAGTGGATTGATCAAAACTTTCTGTCCCAATACTGCAAGCACAGAAATATTCTCAATAACTAATGAAAAAAAAAATTCACAATTGAAGAGCACTACAACAAGTAATGTAAGTACAAAGTGTACGCACACAATTCTAAAAAGCCGAGCAAGTGGTTGGACAGATACAACGTGGTCAGCATCCTGCGTCTGTAATGGTTTGGTGGCGGGTGTCTTATCAAGGAGTCACAAAGCTTCATTTTTGTGAAAAAGGAATGAAGATTTCAGCCAAAGTGTATCAAGAGACTATCTTGGATAGTGTTGTGGAACCTCTCAGTAAAACTCTTTTAAAAAATTTACCGTGCACTTTCCAGCAGGACTCTGCACCAGGTCATAATGCACGAAGTATCCAAGCCTGGCTCGAAATCAACGTTCTGGACCTTTATAAGAGCCGAAGACTGGTCCTGAAGAGCTGAAGATCTGAACCCCTTAGACTACAAATTATGGATAGTTTTAGAGGACATGGCCTGCTCGAAACGACACCTGACACTGCGTTTCTTAAGAAATCTCTGGAGCAAGTAGTGGTTAAATTTCCCATGGAAACAGTGCGTAAATCAATAGATTCGTAGTCAGACAGATTAAAGGCCTGTATCAAAGCGAAAGTTGGTCATTGCGAAAAGATTTTTTTCTATACTTCATAAAAAATAAATGCATTTTCATTTGTATCAGAACTTATGACCGGACTAGGTATAGTTTTAAATAGTATACCCAAAAAGATCTAACAGTAAACAGTATATCCAATTCATAAGAAAATGAGGAAAATGCAGTTTTTACAAGTTAAAACGCTTTATTAAAACATTTTCCTGTAAAATAGCATTTTTGAAAATTTACTTTTAGATTTATTGTTAAATAGATAGGATAGGTTAATTTTCATTTTGAAACATGATAGTAGCACAAAATAGAAAAGTTTCAACTGCGCCGTATTGAGTACCTTGTGGTCTTAGTCACATAAATGACTGCATCTTTACATTTAAGACGAGGATTTTCCGATTCGTGTTGTGTATAAATTAAAAAAATATATAAAATATTATATAAAAACTCTTTATTTGTCTATGGGCACTTGGACTCTTATTACATTTTTCTTTTTCTCAAACTTTTCATTTATTTTCTGTCACCATTTGGAAATAACCATGGCCGTAGAAGAATTGATCAGTCAGCATATCGGTAAACTAACACTGATGGACTTTTGGCAGATTTTTATCAGTGCTCACCTAGTCATAAACTGCACGGCAGGGAAAAAAATTGTGACGATTCCAAACAAATGTAGCCATTTTTACGGAATAAAAAGATTTTGACTTTGACTTTGACTTTATCAAGAGGTAAATTAGAAATATATCTGTGCTAAATACGTTTTAAATATTATGTCAGTTCGATATCAACAAAAAATACAAATTTGAAGATACTGTAATGAAAGGGAAGAAATGGATATTTAAAAGAAGGCAGGCAGGCTTGAATGAAATGAATGAAAGAAAGATGGATTCATGGCAGAAAGAGCATGAAAGTAGAATAAACGCGGTCGAAATGCGAGCGCTGCGCAAAATTTGTGGCGTAAGGCTTGTAGACCGTATTCGCAATGATGATGTTAGAAACAGAGTTGGTCTGAAAGAGAGCGTCGGTGTTAAAATAAGAAGAGGCATGCTCCGTTGGTTCGGATATGTAGAAAGAATGCAAGATGAAAGAATGACGAAGCAGATATACTCGTACAATGCAAAAGTGGAAGGATGTAGGAGCCGGGGAAGGCCAGGACTTACCTACCATGACTAAATTGGTCGTGTTCTATCAGAAGGTGATGTCAGGAGCCCTAGAAACCGGCGAGCATGCATGAAAAGAGCAATGAATGTTAAAGAAGCGAGTGAGATATGTAAGGATCTAGTCACGTGGCGCTCGGTTCTCTCTGCCTACCCCACAAGGGATTTGGCGTGAAGTTATAGTACCTATAGTATAGTATAGCAGGCAGGCTTCACGCAATTTTATAATGTAATACAATTTACAATAAAATACCTATCAGACCTAACATACTTCAAAGTAAATGTAAGTAAAAGCAAGAGTAAGTTGCTTCTAAAATGTACCTTGAATTATAATAATTAATTAATGATTTTCGAGCATATATTATCTATTTATCCAGCTATATCTTTACGTCAAGTCCCTAGTGGGGTAGGCAAAGAGTGCCACATGACTCGGCCCTTATACACCTCACTCGCTTCTTTAACATTCATTGCTCTTTTCATGCACGCTCGCCGGTTTCTGAGACGTTCAATAATAATAAACAACAATAGAGGAAAAGTTCAGATTATTTATTTCTTTCAACAGTTTCCTGAGGGATCCCTAGAGGTCACATTATAAATGGAACAGATTGCTCTCTTTCGTAATATATCGATGGCCTTCCGTGCTGAGCGTGATTAATTCTACGCTGATTTCCTACCATGATGTTACATCCGGTGTGATACACTATTTAGATCCATGTACGACAGAGAGAATTGCCAGGCATTTATACGATTCTATAAATTACATCTTTTGCTGGAATCAATATTGTGTATTGTACCGAAATTTACCCAAAGAGTTAATTTACCCAAAAAGTTTAGCATGACTTAATGAGCACCATTCGAACTTCCCTTGACTGCATCTCATATGTTTTGAGTTTTTTTTTGAGTTTTTTAGTTGATGTTTTGAGTTTTTGCTAGTTATTGTTAATAACGTCGGGGGGTATACAATGTTATACCACCAGCTGATGTAAATTAGTTACCGTGGCCTATGAACGCTTGCAATACAGTAAGTCGTGCTTACGTGTTGTTATCTCTGCTGTTAACACAGCATCTCCTAAGCAGCTTACTGGTAACTAGGGAGTTGTTACTTGGCTGCTTGTAGTATTATGTTCCGTGAAGGTACTTACCCAGAAGAGCTTCTTTGATACACCCTACCTATCTTAAAACACCCAGACGAAGATAAACAGACATGTTTATGGACACAAATATTTGTACGGTATGGAAATCGAAGCCATAGAAGAAGTAGTTAGAGTATAGAGTAGTCATTGCTAACTCCACTCGACCACCGGGCTCGTCAATCTCATATTACCAAAGAGAGAAGTCAAATCTTAAAACTTTCTTCTTCCACTACTTCTTAAATTCGTCGTGAGTTCCAAAGCAGTCGTCAATTTGCAATGAACATCGCGTTCATTGTGAATATAGTGGTTACAGCCATGTTTTGGTAGCTGACTGTACATGAGACAACAGTGGCAGGCATTATTGGCAGGAATATCTTTTTTTTTAAATAAATAGAAAGCGACTAAACTACTACTGTATGACGTTGGGAAAACCAGACATGAATAAACAATATTCATCCGGTAGCGTTATGAATGATTAATGGCATAATATAATTAATTAAGGTATAACGGACTAAGACAAACGGTCATCGCAACGATGACTAATGAAATTTTCATATCAGGAATTTGTGACACGAAGTAGGTAAGAACTAGTTTTCAAATAGGCATGAAGTCAATAAGATTTCTCTATTAAATATGTGAGTCATAATGGAAGCTGAAAAGTATTGCATTCATAAATGCGAAAGAAAGAGATAATGACATGTTAGAACATGTTAAGAGAGCTAGGGAGCGTCAAAACAAATCGTCTAGAGAAGTACCTCCGCTTCACAGAAAACCTTAGCCAAATAACAACTCCGTAGAGTGTTGATGTGTTCCCGCGTGAGAGCGAGATAACCAGTAAGCTCCCAAGGAGTCGCTGTGTTACCAGCAGAGGTGGCATCGCGCGAGTGATACTTGATGTATTGCAAGTGTTCATAGGGTCTTACCGTAGCCGTACTTTACATCAAGTAAGTATTTTTTTTTTATACAACCTCCCGACGTTGTATAAAAAAATGATTTTAATGACAGAACTTTAAATAATATGTTCAACAACGAACATTTGTCTGTATGCTTATATTCAGAATACTTATAATCAGAATATTGACCTCTTCCATACTACGGAGGCTGAATTATTTAAATACGCAAAATATTTCGTGAATAATGTTAATATGAAATGATTAATAATTAATTTGTATAGTTACATTGGTCATATTAATAATTTTATTGTATATGTGTATGAGTACTTATGATTAATGTTACTCCGATTGACCTGTACACGTTTTAATTCTAATGACTGTAAGTGTATAGTGTATGTATACTAAATAAATAAATAAATGCAACAAAAGATAATTGTACGTTAATGATAATATGGGGACTCCATTGCCGTATGGGAACTCAGTTACCGTAGAAACGATTAAAATAAATTCACGTAGTAGGGTGCGCAGAGGACACCCAGATTATCCCATTATCACGGGAAACCCTCCCGATGTTGTATAAAAAAAATGCAAATATGTTAATTGGTTATGATATTATTATAACGTTATTAGAAACTATACCTTTATAGCTGAAATTTTGCAAAAAATACTTGCAAACGAAATTGCGTAGAATACTACTAGTAATAATATGTAAACGGAATAAAAAAGTGAATTACAATATTATTACCACGCTGAAATGAAAAAAATAAGGTTTTCCGGCATGTCGGTACCGAATTTTCGAGCAGCAAGACTGATTTATTGTGAATATGACACAATAAATATCAAAACACTTTAGCTTTGCGACAGACACAATAAAGTGTTGGAAGAAAAAAGCGGAACGTACGTCCGAAACATACAATTTCCATTGCGACTTTGGATCCGAGTCATGGCTGAAAATGGAGAGATATATAGTAGTACATATTTTTGTAAGCCAGTGTAAATTAAAAATAGAAGATATATCTCTGAACAAACAACATTCATTACAGAACTTTTACAAATTACATACCGAATAAAAAATAAGTTACATAAATAAAACCGGTTTTCGGAAGTAGGAAACAATGTAGTGAATAATTCAAATATTTCTGTCAGGGAATAGGCTACTTGACAGTTTTCGAATTTGTTTTTGTACTATATAAGTGCACATATATAGTTACAAGTGTTTATTTTATACCTATCTAATTCCTATATATATAAAAGGTATAATATATTTTAACAAGCAGCAATAGAAATATAACATATCGGTAATATTGTCCCACCTCCATCCCATGGCTCCACCAACCTCACGGTCATATGAGCTGAATCGCGGAAATTGCGCACGGCACTTGCTCCTCTGAGGCTCTGTTCCGTGCCGTGGGCAACGCTTGGCACTCGACAAGTTTTTTAGTTCTTATACACAATGTCTCATTACGCTTTTCCCCCTTCTGGAGCAGCGACATTCACACTAATGCCTTCACAGTCGTCCATTGGTCGACATTCTCCTCCTCATGCGCTCTTCTACCCGCTAGGCTAGCTCCATATAGGTAACAGTCAGTCAAGTGATATTATGAGCCGTGACGTTATATTCATGCTTCCTGCGACATTCATCAGACCGTCAGTATGGGGTAGGAGGGGCCATCATTGTGTGTGGACTGTGTTTTCCGGTTTGTGGACGCTATTCAAGAATCTTTCTTCCCCATCGGTTCTTCGAGCTATGTGGCCTGCCCACAACAACTTCAGGTTGCTGATCCTTAGAGCCACGTCTATAGCTATAGTTCTATTATGATAGTGGCTGTCTTCATCGTACGTCGTGCATCATTGAGCTTCCGTATGACGACCATTGTTTGAGAACATATTTTTGTGCCGGAAGTTATCACTGGCATACACCGATCGAAGACTTTCGTCCTTAGATATCGGCTAGAAAATATTTCACAATTTATCAAACGTTGCCTATTCGTCTGTTAGTTTGATGTTTAGTTGCTGTTGGTCTCCATAACGAAACTGAGCTTCCCCATATGGCAAAACGCGTGTGGCGGTTATTGACTGTACTTTAGACAACGAAAGAACAGGACTGTCGAGGTTCCGTCTGTCCATATATATGCCTCCTTCTTTCGTACACTTTAAACCGGCTGTTCACTGCCACTGATGCTTCTCTATTTTTAAACCACAATTACACTAACGCAGATTTTATTTCTTATATCTCCTCGATCTTTGACACCTACATCCTTCTACTTTCGCGATGAATATCTGTTTCATCATTTTTCCTCTTGCATTCATTCTACATGCCTGAACCAATGAAGCATGCTTCTGTCCATATTAACATCGATATTTTCTTTCAGACCAAATCTTTTTATGACACCCACATTTCAAACTCGGTTTATAAGCGTTACTCGACGACGTTTATTTCTATTTTTGTGCTCTCACTTTGTCAAACCCAGTTCTTGCTTCCATACCTTAACGCGTTGTGAATAACGAGCTGTACTTTCTGGCTCATGTAAAGTTTTCCCAATGTCCATTCAAACTGTTCCATGCACTCAGTCACCTCTGCACATAAGCAATGTACCATATATATTTTAGCAGGGATGGTAGGTATGTATATATATATATATATATTATACCCCACCATCCTTGCTAAGAAAACACCCACGATATATAATCTCGTCCACTTGTTCCAACACTACATTATTAACCATTATTCTTGCGTTTGTTCTGGTTTCCTGTCTTTCAAATACCGTTATCTTTATTTTCTTCGCATATTGTTTATTGTGAACCTTTCTCATATCTGTGACTAGTATTTGCAGTCCAGATGGTGTATCTGGCATAAACACTGCTTTATATGCATAATGCACACAATTCACCGCTAGGTCACCCATGCGCGTTTCTACATTCGTAGATTAATCTTATTTTATTTTATATTATTCTTCGTACTTATTCTCGGTAGACTATAATTACAGTATACATTACATTATATACATTACATTATAATATACAGGTAGAATTATCAATATACTGAATAAACAGTCGAGCTTACAGCACGCAACCTTGCTTAATACCCGCACACATGTGGTCCGATCTTTATAAGTGAATTGTGCAGCACGTAGAAAAGTATTGCCAATTCCATATCGGGACAATAAGTCCCAGAGATCCTTCCGATCAAACCTGTCAAATGCTTTCTCAAGACCGCAGAAAATGTTCTGATCTAGCGTTAGATGTTTCTCCATGATATAGCGGGGTCAGAAACTTGGACAGTACATCCTCTTCCATTCTGATATCCCGCCTGTGTCTCCCACAACATTCCGTCTGATTTCACCCTCATTCTGCTTTTAATTATTTTTCCATACACTTTCACCGCTAAACTGATCAGCTACAGGAATTCATGTTCCTTTAGAAGGCGTAGTCCATACGTGATGCCTATTGTGCAACGTACGATGACTGCGCCTCTCCAGACTGTTGAAATCTTTCTGGCTCTCCGGGATAAATTGCACAGAAAGCGGACGGATTGAAGATATGGCCAAGAAAGGTCAGAACTGTTTCAGGCAATTTATTATAAAATCGAATACAATCTACAAGAAATGATTTACCAGTCCTAGCAAGAAGATGTGCCCGCATACGCAACTTTTTTTTGTGACTATGAGTTTTTTAACTGCAGTTTGAAAGCGACTGTATATTTTTATGAGCATACTTTATGTTTTTATAAATAGTACCTGACCGGCCGAGTTTAGCTCGTCTTTTTTTGTTTTTTTTTTGTATAAGGCATCACAGGCGATCGCAACTCTTCGCAGCACAACGCGTTGAAAACAAATAACGTGAAACCGCGTTTGGCGGTACTTCCGCCAAACGCGGTTTCACGTTATTTGTTTTCATTACAAAAAATTCAGCTGAACACAGACTTACGTTAGAGAATTACGTTTACTTTGTAAGCAAATTTGTCTGTTCGTCCCCCGCCACAGTTCTGATGTGACCCTCAAAATTTGTTTCGTTTCGATGTCGCTCATTCTTCCTGTCTGCAGGTTTAAGCAAATGTTATATTACTTTCTCACTTCCACTATATATACTCTCACTCCGTAATGTTCTCTTATTTTTATTTATTTTATTTGTCAATATCACGCTGACTTTCCAGGGCTATCATTTGAGTTGCATTACTTTATTTTTTATGCTTCTTCTGGTGTATTCAATGTAGTGAACATTTTATTATAGTTTACTACTCATGAAAGAAAAACTACTAATTTTATTTCATTTATTCTCATTAACAGGATGACTTAGGTGTCGCAGTTAATGTTTAAAATCAAACTCCTCGTCGCACGGCCTCAATAACAAATGAATAGGCGACTAAGTTAACTTTTGGCTGCTTTCTAGTTACTGAATACTTAATTTTTATTTCGAAGTTATGAGTTATTTAAGTTGATTGCTCAGTTAATTAAGAATAAGAATTGCCGGAGAAACGCAAGTTATGTTTATGTAATGCGGTCCCAAAAAGTTTTAGATTATTCAAATTTATATTCAAGTTGGATTATTTTTACACTACGTATTACTTATATTTACGTACGTATGAAATACGCATGAAAGAAATTCAAATTTCGATAAACTGTAATAATTTCTGTTTCTAATGGCCAGTAAACTTATTGTTCAGATTGAATAAAAAACATTAAAAGTACATAAGTTTTGACTACTTACAACTTTCATAGCAACTTTGCGAGTGAAAAATTATTTCCTTCAAAGTTTATTATGTATTACTTTCTTTTGTTAGAAGCAAGTCAGTCAGCATCGCGTCTTAAGGCGCTAGGCTAGGTTTTCTAAGCCTATCTCGCAAGGGACCTAGCGTGAAGATAATATACATACATACTTTCTTTTGTAACATACATCAATTTTGTAGAGGATAAAAAGGATATTTAGCATGTATCCGATATTTGACTTAGAGGGAAGATTAGATAAATTAGTAGATTTACTATTGGGCCAGATACTAAATATTACGTCAATATACAACGGGTACAGGATTTTCACTTCAAAAATTACGAATTAGAACATCTTAACACAAGTAAAACCACTAGGCACATATTTAAATCAAAACACTGTTTATTAAGTGAGTGGTTATTTTACAATCAAAGTTAACAACTCAGTAATGAGTATGCGCTTCTTTAAGGAGATTGACGTAATTTAATTAAAAAGTTAAGTATACTCGTAATCTTTTCCTAGAGGGAGACTTTGTACAAAAGTCGTCTGCATGGGTACCTATTTCTACCGTTAAGCATCTATATTTATATAGCTATGTTCTGGTTTGAGAGATGAGATATGGCAGAGAAATTATAGGTACTGTGACGAAACAGCCTTAGGTCACAAGATCGGCAGCGTGCGAGTGACATCACCGTGGTGTTGCGAGCGTCAATAGGTTGCAGTGACCGCTTACCATCTAATGCGGGCCGCATGCTTGTTGGCCAACGTAGTTGTATAAAAAAAACAGGGACCTTTCTCATTGAGTAGGTATATAAGAACTACTATTACTGCATCTTCACGCTCAAGTCCCATGAGGGGTACGCAGAGAGAACCGAGTACCACTTGTCTCGGCCCCTACACAGCTTTTTAAGAGAGGTAGGGCGCATCAAAAACGGCTCGTCTCGGGAAGTACCTCTACCACAGAAAACCGCAGCCAAATAACAATTTCCTAGAGGTTTGTTGTGTTTCTGCGTGTGAGTGATGTCGCTATGTTAGCAGCAGAGGTGGCATAACGCGAGTGATACTTGATGTATTGTGAGCGTTTATAGACTACGGTAACCGCTTTACATCAGGTTGGTCGTATGCTCGTATGCCTCCCGACGTTGTATAAAAATAAATTTACTCGCTTCTTTAACATTACTAGCTCTTTTCATTGCGCTCCTGATGCCTCCCTCTTTTAACACACGACCAATTTGGGCGTGGTAGATGAGTATTGGCCTTCCTTAGCTTCTACATACTTCTACTACGTTATATATCCATAGGTAGACTTAAGAAACAACTGATATTCTATATTGGCAGACACTTTTACTGGGCCATATCTTTCGCCAATCACATATTTTTCTTAAGATGTTTTATAGTATTTTGTTAGCTGTCAGACAAATACCAAACGTCAAACATTCTCACAAATATAATAAAAGTTTGAAACTTGTATTGGAAGACGGTTGGTAAAATGTCACAGTTTACAATTATAGAAGAAGGATATTGATTCGAATGGAAGAATATTCGGTTACATGCCTCATTTGGACACCATCTTAATTGTCAATAGCCTCCTTGACCTTACCATAAAAAGGGAAGCCAGTATGGACTCCCCTCACACTGATCTCTGTTGCTATATTGTACTTATTACCCGCTCGGAAAGTCCATTACTGACCAGTTCGTCTGTTGTAACTATTTGTATCTTAACAGAATACCTCGCTGAACGATATCTTGTAACCTAACTCGTTTTAATACTCGATCAAAAAGGAATACGAAATGATAAATTAGTAAGGGTTCTAATTTATCGTTTCGTACGATATAATCCATCTGTAACTGTGGCATATTTCAACTATCAATTCGATATTTGAAACGGTTTTAAATATTGACTATCCAAACTTATGTCAAATGAAACATCTAAAACAAAAATTAAATACTGTAGGGGTTGAATAACCAAGTATAGCGATTACGTATCTACGAGTATCATATGAATGGGCTTCACTTTCTCATTCCAAAACGACCTACATATTTTTCTACTGTTTTATGATGGAAAATCATAAAACAATAATACCATCTCCCACCTTTAATTCGCAGTTAGTGATATAAAGCCATACGCACATTATCACTAAGTGCTATACGCGGTCTCATTTATGGTTTTCGTGTCAAACTTGAAAACCAGAAATCCTCGCCGAACTACGGGCAGCAGCTATTTTATTTTATTTTTATTTTATTATTATCACACATAACAGATTACAACTATTATAAAACGAAATATACAAATCATAACATTACAATCTAGGTTGCATTTCACAAACATGTGTGTACATAAGAACTATCAAGAAGAGTCTCTAATACTATGGATTAAACTATATAAAAATAAAACTCAGTAAAAACATATATTTTAAATCTATGGCTGAAATTTCAAGTAGGAGTTTTTAGATTGTCGTCGGCTTGTGATAAAGAATATCTTTAAGAATTTTAATATATAAAGCCAGTTTAGGTAGAAAAATGTCGAATGCTGGGTTGTCCTTGGCGATTTCATTGCACTGACGAGCCATCCTAACCAGGGGGTTGTAAAAGGAAGTATTATTTTGGTAAACTTGTAGAGCAAAAAGTCCTGTTTGATTGGATCTACGAGCACTATATCGGATATTAAAAGTTATTTGAACAAGTAAGTTAGGTACATCTAATATTGAATGAATTATTTTATAAATATAAATAAAATCAAAATACCGTCTACGTGCTTCCAGCTTCTGTACATTAAATTTAATTAGACGAGCCTCATAATCGGCAGTGGTGCGCCCCAAATGTTGACGGTAGCATAAAATCCGTAGGCACTTCCTCTGCACTCTCTCTATATTTTCAATGTGAACAGCGTAGTGCGGGGACCATATTGGACTACCGTATTCTAAAATACTTCTGGCGAGTGTATTGTACAAGTAGAGAAAAGAATGGGTGCCTCTGAAATCTTTAGTGGATCTGAAAATAAACCCAAGAAGTTGATTGGCTTTTGTCACTATGTGCTGGTAATGTTCCCGAAATGTAAGTTTATTGTCAAAAATAATTCCCAGATCTTTAGCAACATGAGACCTCCTAAGGACCTGGCCGTCAATGATGTAATCATTAACAATTCCTTGATGCTTGTTAGTGAATGAGATGACGAAGCACTTGTCAATATTGAGGTACATCAAATTATTTCTGCACCAACAAGAAACAACATTTAAATCTTTCTGTAAAAGATCGCAGTCATCACGAGATTTTATTGTTTTAAAAATTTTTAAGTCGTCGGTGTATAAAAGACATTCACAAGATATGTTCATTATGAGATCGTTAATGAATACAACAAATAACAACGGCCCTAAATGTGATCCCTGAGGCACTCTAGATGGTACGTCAGTGGGAGATGAGGTGTATCCCCTCAGGGCTACCAATTGACTTCTTTTAATTAAATAAGAGGTCTACCAACGAAGGAGACTACCCTGAATACCATAAGAAGCGAGTTTGATGCAAAGTAATCTATGATTCACTTTGTCGAAAGCCTTCGAGTAATCTGTATAGATAGAGTCAATCTGGCCACCCGAGGCGAAACTCCTACACAAGTAATTTTTATATATTAAAAGATTAGTTACGGTTGATCTACCTTTTATAAAGCCATGTTAACTTTCAGATATCAGAGGCCTAAAATGACAGTATAACTGAGTGTATACTATCGATTCGAAGAGCTTTGCAAAACATGACAATATACTTATAGGTCTATAATTTTCGCACATAGACTTGTCACCGTTTTTAAAAATGGGAACAATATGAGCTATCTTCCATCGATTAGGAAAGATTCCATTTGTGAGAGATTTATTAAATAAAATGCTTAATCGTGTGCATAGCTCTTTTCTACAACGTTTGAGAAAAGATGGGGGTATTTGGTCGGGACCAGCTCCTTTACTTATATCGAGATGTTTCATTTTCGTCATTATTTCTGTCTCAGTAATATGAATATGGGCCATAGAATCCATAACACCTCCCTCAGTCGACTGGTGATTGTCGTTAGATATATCAGAGGATTGATCCTGCTGATGATCTGTTTCAAATGCCAAGGTAAAGTAGTTAGAAAACAGCTCATAGACACCCTGTCCAGTTGAAGAAAAAGAGTTGCCAAATTGCATGACATTTGGAATTGAGACACGTCCCTTCCTATTATTTACAAATTCCCAAAAAGGTTTTATATTGTCTGCCATTGACTCTTCAATTGAGGCAAAATAGTTTTTATAACATACATCCATCAATTTTTTAGCTCTAGCACGTAATAGAGAGAATACGTCATAATCTCGTGGGTTATTGAATTTCTTAAAGAGTTTATGGTATTTATTTTTTTCTCGCATACATTTTATTAAGGGTTTGCTATACCAGACAGGATATTTATTGGACTTCATAGTTGTTAATGGAGTATATTTGTATAGTTGCTAGTGTATTATATTCTTAAATAGTGTGCTTTCATCAAAAATGATGTACTATGCAATATGTATGTGAATGTTGGCTATCTGAAGAAAAAATGGTAATCATAAAAGTAACGTGATATAAAATTATCAATTTGTAGAAAACATAAAACTACATCCTGTTAAAGACTGCATGGAGCACATACAGCAAGAAAATATTACAAAATTATCTATTGAATATGTCCTAGAAGAAGGTGCATCAGAACTACCAAAAGAAAATATTTTGATATTCACCATGTACTGCAATGGAAAGGATTAACACAATTTTTATAGTCAATTAGAACGTATATTAGAGATTACATAAAATATACAAACATAATATAATAAACGAAAGCCGATGTAATATATACATATTAAAAAATGATAACAAATCAAATAAATGTTACAGTACTAATTAAAAGAACACATGAAACAACCATCACATTTAACTAAAAATGTATCCACATATCTAGATTATATCTTCACCAATTTTGTTACAAGAAACTTATATACCACCGTCGAAGACCACTGATTTTCAGATCATTTGGCAACAAATTTGCATACAAAAAAACTACATAACCAGAAAACATAATCGGATAGATGTTTTATACATAAATAAAAATGTTAGTAAAAAATATAACGTATTTCACGCTAAATTGACATATATCCTTGAATACGTACCAAACGTACACATTAAATAAAAAATAAATCACAAGAACAAAATAAGAACATTGATTAAGAATCGGCATCAAAACTGTGTGTAAAATAAAAGTAATATTTGTAAAATACATTTGATACTCTCAAATAATGAAAAACTTAAAGAACATTACAAAAGTTATGAAACAATAAAATACTTATAAAAAGTTACACAATTAATATAAAATATCTACATCAAACAATAAAGTTAAAACCATGTGGCATATTATAAATGAGCGTAGAAATAAAAACGCAATAAAAGAAAAATGTAACATTAGTTTCAACATAAATAATACTGCAATAGTTGATTCAAAACAAGTCGCAAATTCTTTCAACACATTTTTTTAGCTTCATAGAGAACGATTGTGCGCAGAAAGGAGTTGGCCGGCCGGTACTTCAAACTTCTGAAAGCTCTATATTTATTACCCCTGTCAATTGTAAGGAAATTCATAGAATTATTAAAAATCATAAAAATAATAAAGTTGTGGTATAGATGGACACCCTCTAGCTTAATTAAGGAACGCGTTGACGAACTGACACTATATGTCTGTAATTTAATCAATCAATCATTTGACAAAAGTGACTTCTGTGAAGCTGAAAAGTACATTAATAAAACCTGCACATGAGAATGATTCAAAAACTGACCGAAATAATGATAGGCCGATCGTTCTATTACCAACATTTTCCAAAATGTATGAAAGAGCCATGTGTGATCGTGTATATGCGTTCTGCAAAAAATATAAAATATCTAATATCGAAATAGTTTTCGCAAAAACCACTCAACCATCATGGCAGTATATAAAGATGTCCAAGAAATACAATAACGTAGGTAATAAATAAGAAACAATGTGCTCATGAATATTAAGCTTTTCTTTTTACTACGTCGAGAGACATACATGCATACGGCCCACCTGATGTAAAGTGGGTACCGTAGCCTATTAACGCTCGTAATATATTAAGTATCACTCGCGGGATGCCTCTTCTGCTGCTTACACAGCAACTCCTTGGGAGCTTACTGGTGACCTCACTCACACGCGGGAACACAACAACCCTCTAGGGAGTTGTTATTTGACTGCACTTTTCAGTGAGGTGGAGGTACTTCCCCAGACGGAGTGGGGAGCCACTGAGCTCGTCAAAAATCTTAAGATAGAGTGCAACATAATATATTAATAAACAAGTTAAACGGAATAGGGATACGCGGAACCTAGCGTTACCTATAAAAATGGTTAAAGTCCTACTTGAAAGATGGGGGATATTTCATGAAAAGCTGTGCAAGATTCATGCGTCATGTTTGCAGATGACATTTCAATACCCTACTTGCATAGACATTTGAAATATAAATAAAAAACTTTCTATTTTTTTTTTATACAACGTCGCGAGTTACACCAGCATACAGTGTTGTAAAGTGGTTACCGTAGCCCTTGAATGCTGGTAATATATTAAGTATAACTCGCGCGATGCCATCTCTGCTGTTAACACAGCAACTCATCGGGAACTTACTGGTGACCTCACTCACATGCAGGAACACAACAACCTTTCAAGTAGTTTGTTACTTAGCTGCGATTGTTATTTATTTAACAGCTGTACACTATTAGGTAATCGATATACACCTTTAATTAGAAGTCATATGATCAAAAATACACAGTAAAATAACTAGCTTTTCTTATACACTACGTGAAGTTTAAAAAAGTACTTAGTAAGTAGTAAGTTAACTTAAGTAAGTAGTAAATTGACAGAATTACTGATTGGAAAATGATATTACACATGTAACGAATATTTCGAAGAAACGTTATAAATAAATGAATAAATAGAGAAATAAATTGTTGAAATATATCGATATATAAAGTGACATCTGGTACACACAGACACAGTAAAATAAATGTATAATGTTATCTTGGATGTAAATGTATACATTTCTGGCATAAAGTGAATGATTAAATATATACATGAATTGTTATGAGTATCGTAGAGTTCAAGCCTGATTATGACCTGAATTGTAAAATGTAGACATAGAAAATTTAAATTGTAAAAGTAAAATAAAAGTCATAAGAATCTATTGTAGCTACTAATCCGCCTTTTGTAACCTTGTGAAAGCAATAAAAGCATTGAATTTTAAATATAATTGAAAAACAAAGGTAAATATAGTAATAACATAACAGACAAATTTAAACGCGGGTTGTGTTTACTAAATATTAATTCCATTCTTCTAAATATGATAAAGTGCATGTGGTAAGTACATATAGTATTAGAATATTGAATCACTTACCTCGTTACATTAAAGATAATCAACAAACAAACAAATTTAGGCAATCAATTTTGAATTTAAAAAGTTATTCTTTACTATGTCATTCTCTAAAGCAAAAAATAAATAAATAAAGGAATAACCTGATAAGAAAATCTTTAATAACATTATACAACAGCAATGAAATTAGCTTTGTTAAAAAATACATTGTCAGTGTCTTTTAGCATTCAACAATTATAATGGAATTAGATTTAGGAATGTTTAAAAGTGATGATAAGAATAAGAATAATAACAAATTATAAATGTACTGATAATGATACCAAAGATATCACTTTTATAATTACGTTAACGAGTAAAAACCTGATCTCGATCGGCTACCAGACTGCGATATACAGTCAGGAGGCGATTCGGGCAGCGGCCTCTTCCGTCGGCGGAATGCGTCCCTCCAACGGCAGAGGATGGCTGTGCGGAAGTATGTCCGGAATCTGAAAACAAAGATACAATTAAAAACATTACCGGGAATGATTTAAACTGGACCATTTTATGTATCGCTACTAAAAAAACAGTACATCGATGTAGGGAAGCATACACGCATACGACCGACTGAATAGGAAGCCATTACCGTAGCCTAAGAACGATTGTAATATATTAAGTATCACTCGCGCGATGTCACTTCTACTAACGGTAGCGGGTAGGTGCCGACCGGCGATAGTTTGCATAAATTATTTGCGGTGGTGAAAGTACACAAAACAGGTTTGCGTGTAACAGCAAGAGTCCAACTACTTGATACTTGTATAACGAAACTTTTTGGCCAAGCTGAAATACTGCCTCGCTGTGTTGAGCGCGCTAAGTTTCTCGGGCATCAATATGTCTTTTTCCACCTGGTGATTATAGTATAGAATTTCGCATTTTAGAAGTGAATACTTCTTTAGGGACGTTGGGCACTTTTGTATGAGAAAAAGCTCTAAACTTGCGTGACCATCACGCTTAGATTTTTTTTTATATGCAATAAATGAAAATTTTATTACTGTATTAATAAGTTGATAAATCAAAATCTAATGAAAAGTACTGATGGTTTTTTACTAAGCTAGCTCGAATCACTGATTGCCATATCATTCTCCCAGATTTTTGTCGTTTAGACGACTATATTTACTTAATAGACAAATCGATCCATTCATAAATTATTAGCACCGTACCGTAAAGTATAGTTATAGCATGAAAAAAGCCTACAAAAGCAAAATGATCACTATTGACAAACGTTTCTCTCCACTTTTCCTACAATTAATTTCAACCATATCTTACAAATATATATTTGTATCTTTTTCCATCAGCTTTCACTTATTGTTGTTGTTACTTCACATAAATAAAAAAATCTAAATAAAAAGTAGAACGTAATAACGTAGAAGTTAGTCTTAAAATGGTCGATCTCCCTTAAACTTTTACATTAATAAATTTGAAAGGTTAAAGGGCACCCCTGTGACCCGACCATCTCCATTTTGTTGGTGCATACGTATGGAAAAGATTTACAAAAAAAATGGGAAAAATAACACGTGAGTCGGTAAGCCATGCCGGTAAACTTCATAAATGTAACAAGAAACCAAGCATGAATTTATGTGTTCTGATTTATGCTTGAAAATTGCCAAGAGTAAATATTACCTTCGCTACATAATAACAATGCAGTATTAAAAGTGTTATTTTTAAACGTCAATGCACAGTGTGGCAGTGTTTGTTGTTCTGTGCCTTGTGCATAATCCATTGACGAGTCTAATATTGGAGTAGCAAGCAGTGCCTATTTTCACAATAAGGGTGACGTGTTCAGTTCTCATACAGGATAACCATTTATGAACATCTCAGTTTCTTTTGTCTGCCTGTTTCTATCGATGGGATTGACGAATGCTTTGCTCCGTACTATGCTATCTACATAATACATGAAAGTTGTACAGCATGTATGTAGGTAGATTGAAACTTAGCCTACTGATTCGACGTCTAGCAGTCAGATACATGCTGGCAGTTTAGATGTTCATCCTATATCTCGATAGTAATCTACAGAGAATAAGATCGATTAGTTAATTGGGTCTTCTATGCAGCTAGTGACAAGTTATTATAGAAGAAATACTAAGCAGAACGTACTTAATGTGGTGTCAACACCAATGCTTATTTACGGCAGCGAGATATTGATATGCCAGAGAGAGCAAGAACATAAAACAAACTTGGTCCAGATGCGAGTGTTAGGCAAAATCTGTGAGTGGCATTTGCAGAGCACATTTGTAGTATGATGTTCGAAAGTTATATAAATGAATATATCGATGTTGAGATAAGAAAAGGCATTCTTCGTTGATACGGACATATGAGTAGTTAGGACGCAGGCGGTAAGAATGGTCTAACAGATACATAATATGAAATGAAACGATGTAGAGGCCAATGAAGGGCGACCAAATTGGTAGTGTTTTATAAGAAGGTGGTGTGAAGAACCCTAAGACCTAGGGAGTATGCTATGAATGTTAAAGAAGAAAGCATGGTGGTTCAGGAAGAAGTTATGTGACGTCATATAATCTCTGGGTATCCCGCGGGATGTATACATGCTATAGTCTATGAGCGCTTGTAATACATTAAGTATCACTCATGAGATAGCAATTCTGTGGCTAACGTAGCAACTCCTAAGGAGCTTACCGGTGACTTCACTTATATGCAGGAAAACAATAACGCTCCAGGAGTTATTATTTGGCTGTGGTTTTCTATAAGGTGGAGGTACTTCCCCAGACAAGGTGCTTTAATGCACCCTACCTCTCTTAAAACACCCATACCAAGACAAACTTGTTTATGCACACAAATGTTTGTCTTGTGTGGGAATTGTGACCACGAGTGTTGGTGTCCAAGTAGCATTATTAACCAATGCGCTATCAAGCTCATCTAAATATCAAATCATCATCCGACCGTTAATCCCGGTCGGGTCCTGTGCTTTCTCTTCGGAACCCAGGGTCCACTTTCCGACTTTTACGTCTCCATTTCGCGCGATCTTCGGTATCCCTCATAACGTGAAGCGTACCAGCGTAGGCGAAGAGTGTCGCAGTTTGCCTTGCAGTTTGTATGTCACGGACACGAAGGCTACAGCGAATGTGGGAGTTCCTTATGCGATCCTTTCGCGTCACTCCGCACATCCACTTCTCCTTGGGCCGCTCAAGTACAGGTCACGCTTCGCTACCATATAAAAAGACAGTGCTCGACCGTGTCTTCGCTAATGCTGACGGGTGAGGGTCTGAAACATTGCAGGTCAAGTACTCTGTCTTCGCCACATTTACTTTAAGACCGCCGTTCTCAAGCGACACTCTCGAAACATCCTTTCGTCGCACCAGGCGCCCCCTGTTCGCGTACGCCAGCGCAATATCGTCAGCATACATGAACGACCACGGACTGATCCTTGATGGACCCCGACGGTATTGGAAAGAACTGTGTATCGCCAACGGCAGCCCTAATCATAGAATAGGGATCGAGATACATGTCCCGGCAAATATCAAAATACGCTTCTGGCACCCGTTTGGACCTCGGTGCTCATCGCAACACAGTCGAAGGCCTTCTCCATGTATCTGAAAGATAGAGTTGACTTCCGTGACGTAGATAATCGGCTTCGATCTAGTGAAAGCCTGATATATCGTCTCAATGTATAAACACCTACAGCTATTCATTTACTGCAAATGCCGTAAGGCTATGGAACTCTCTTCCTCATTAAATTAAAACGGCAACTTAAATTTTCTCTTTTAAATCCCGTCTTGTATTATACAACGGCGACCATTGAGCTCATTTTTAGGGTTCCGTACCCAAAGGGTAAAACGGAACCCTATTACTGAGGCTCCGCTGTCCGTCCGTCCGTCCGTCCGTCCGTCCGTCCGTCCGTCTGTCACCAGGCTGTATCTCATGAACCGTGATAGCTAGACAGTTGAAATTTTCACAGATGATGTATTTCTGTTGCCGCTATAACAACAAATACTAAAAAATGGAATAGAATAAATATTTAAGGGGGCTCCCATACAACAAACGTGATTTTTTTGCTTTTTTTATAGATAATGGTACGGAACCCTTCGTGCGCGAGTCCCAATCGCACTTGGCCGATTTTTATGGTTCCGTACCCAAAGGGTAAAACGGAACCCTATTACTGAGGCTCCGCTGTCCGTCCGTCCGTCCGTCTGTCACCAGGCTGTATCTCTTGAACCGTGATAGTTAGACAATTGAAATTTTCACAGATGATGTATTTCTGTTGCCGCTATAACAGCAAATACTAAAAAATAGAATAAAATAAATATTTAAGGGGGCTCCCATACAACAAACGTGAATTTTTTGCTAATTTTTGCTTGATATTGATAACGGCAACCGGTAGACGCTTGAAATATTCACAGAATATTTAGTTATATATTCACTTTAAGAATAAATAATTAAATTAAAATAAAACAAATATTTAAGGGGGGCTCCCATACAACAAACGTGATTTTTTTGCTGTTTTAATAGATAATAGTACGGAGCCCTTCTTGCGCGAGTCCGACTCGCACTTGGCCGATTTTTATATTTTAATGTACATTCTGCCAATTAATTTATTTTATTAAATTTATTCAAATTTCATTTTTTTTTATTTTACTGTGTAATATTGTTTTATTGTTCATGTTATCACAATTTTCTTTTTATTGTATAGTTTATGTAAAGTTATTGTTATGTACAATTTGATAATTACGTATTCTCCTCAATAATTAAGGTAACGTGTGCTTTTATGACACTGTTATATTATCTATCAATGACTCTAAGGGTGACCGGTAGAGAGCTCTTTATGGGATAAATCCGCCTATATTGTCTCTTTTAGTACTTAATACTATTGTATATTTTATAATGTACATTAAAGATTACAAACAAACAAACAAATTATAGTTCAAATCACTTAAAATTATACAGCCAAAAGTTCGAACAGTTTGTTATCAATTCCTCGGTAACAAAAACTCACTTCGTCAAATTTAGTGGTTTTAAATGTTATTACTGGCATTCAATTACTAAATACAGCGCAATTAATTTTACAGTCAACATTTCATAGAAACAATACAGAAGTTTGTACAAAGCCTATAATTATATAAAGAAAGTGCCCCGATATGACTAATTCCCGTCAAACTATTTCAAAGAAATGAATTTCAGATCCACTATCATGTTTGTAAGTCGCATCGTTAACTCAGTTTAATTACAACTTAACAAATTTTCGTATCGTATGACGGAACGATTTGGTATATTTGTTAATTGTACCTCGATAATTACAATAACTTATAATACTGGTACATAAATGTAACTCAAGCCAGAAGCATTCAAGATGATAACAATAGACTTCTTCGTTTAGTAGTTTTAGTTAGTACGTCTGTCGTTGATTTGACGAAGAAGTAAGTCAGCACTTTTGCCAATGTGCAAAAATTGTGCAATGTTTATTGAAATAGCTTATTATCACAAGAGTGCTCCTGGTATTTAATTTTATAAATCCTATAATACAAAATATGTTTATTTCTTAAGAAAATGTATTTATTGAATGTAACTTTATTTCATAAATATAATTTTAGAGAGAATAATACATTTTAGCGAAGTGAAATAGGAACCATATGCGCTTCTCTTTGCTAAAATGTTCGCTTCGTTGCATGTATGTGAATGCATTAACTATATCAATGAAACATTATTATGTTGGAATTATAATATAAACTGAAACTTGGATTAAAAAAAAATACAGTGTAAAGTTATTTATATGTAAAAGTGTAAATAGCCATAATTGCTCTAGGTTGCATCAGTATACAATTATTTTATCAAATTAGTTATTGTGTTATACTTATTCAAAATTCCATACTTGTTACGGCTGGACTGTTACGGAATAAATAGTTTCTTTGTACACGTCATTAGAAAATTGCTCATAATTTTTTTTTTTTTTTACGCGTTTATAGAGTAATTACAACAAAATACTCTATAAATGCGTGAGAAAAAATTAAGAAAGTCAATATTTTCTTGCTGTTGCCCGCGGCTCCGCCTGCGTGGAGTCAAATAACGTAGCCTATGTGTTAATCCAGATCATAATCTATCTTCGTGCTAAATTTCATTCAAATCCGATCAGCCGTTTAAGCGTGAAACAGGAACAAACATTCATACATACAAACTTTCGCATTTATAGTATTAGTAGGATTTTGTTGTAACAGGGGAAAAATATGCACAGTAAAATTACTTAACTTACATTAATTGAAAATTATTGAAAGTATCATGTCACATTATAAGTTAAGTATTCTTCTACCTAGTATTACACCGTTTCCTAATCCCTTAGAATTGGCAGGATCCGCTACCTAAGTCTAAAGATTTGGCGAAGATACATTTTGACATGGAGCGACTGACTTCCACAACCGAGAGGGAAAATTGGACCATTCTTACGTTAGAGCACACGTCTTTCTAACTATAATTTTCTTGGACGTATAGGCTACCTCATGATATTTCCTTTCAATGACGAGCAAGTGATAATTACAAATACGACGAGCTCGGTGGCGCAGTGGTGAAACGCGTTTTTACGCTAATTTGACACCAACGCTCGTGGGTTCGATTTCCACACAGTACAAACATTTGTGTGCATGAACATGCCTGTTTGTCTTGGTCTGGGTATTTCCTATATGTAATAAGTATGTATTTACAAAAAAAAAACGTATTTACGTATGTTTATCGTTTGTCTAGTACCCATGACACAAGCTTCGCTTAATTTGGGGCTAGGTGGCGCTGTGTAATTTGTACGTCAATATTTATTATTATTTAATAGTTCCTTTATCACGGGTTTATCCCGGTCATTTGATAGTGACAATGTACCCATGAACCAGGTCACGGCAGGTATTGGGACTATTGCAAATGTGTTGGAAATTATTGGGCGATTGAAATGAGATCTGGAGAGATTATTAATACTGAGCTATTACAAAAGAAGGACGGACGCCTGCCACAACTATCACATCTGATGATACTTCCGGCAGGCGGTGGCTCGCCACTCACTGGATTGACCCCCGAAATGCCAGAGAAATTCGGCCGGGGGCAACACCGGTGTGAGTGACTCAGGGGTGTCGAGAGGTGTGCTGCGCTTTCTCCGCAGTTACTCCCGGCGTTATGGCCTTTAACACTTCCACCCCTGGAGCATATCACCTGATAAAGTAATATGCTCTATCGACTCCTCTATGGACGGCCAATGAAGGCAAGCCAGAGCTGAGAGTCCTGCGGGCCTTCTTGACTTACACTCCGACCGACGAAGACACGCCGGAGACGAAGGCCCTGATCGACTCTCTGGAGCACTCGGGTACCCGTGGTGTCGTTACGCACCAACACCTCGCCACAAGCTGCCCTGCGGGCTTATTATTAAAGACATACAGAATCCGAAACCACTAATTTAGGGATAAATGCCCACACATTCCAACCAGAGTCAGTCAAATAACGGACTGATTCTTTATCCATTCGGCAATCGCAGCTCCTCTATCCGCGACAATGTCTTTCATTATCCAATATTTATTTGCATAAATGTCATTAATCCCTATCTTGATGAGTTATTTTTAGAACAATTTCTTCCAGACAATTTTTGGGGAAAAAATAATGTAAAGGCCTTTTATATAAATAGATTACATAATAATAAACTAACAAACAAGTTTAACAAATGACAAATATACCTTTGTACTTTATGTAGTTTATGTACTTTACGTAGTATACTTTGCTTTAGTTGATTCGCTGATTACTTATGGACTTTTATGTTATGGGCTTACCTTTAAGACATACTCAAATAACGTTAAAAAAATCAGTTGAGATTTTTAAAACAGGTAGTTGGTAAAAATATTAAAAAACAATGTAAGAAAAATAATAATTATGAAGAAATGTTTAAAATATGTAAAATCATGCCTAAAATAAATTACTTGATAGCTTTTCACAACCTGTCTATGGATGGGTTTATCTATCTCGAGCTTCTCTAGGCTTCGAAGAGCACGTTAAGCTATTGACGATAGCTGACAGTCGTTAAGCTAAGTCAATGGCTTTCGGGTGGCTTGAAAACACTGGCCTCCGCAGTTGAACAACGTGGTGGAGTATGGTCGAAATCGCTGAGCTTGAAGGGAGACCCATACCCTTGCAGTGGAATGAGCTAGGGTTGGTATAGTAGTAGCAGTAGTCACTATAGCTAGGTTGGCTGATAATTGGGGCCACATTTTACATTAACTTATAAGTCGCCACGCTGGACAGGAGGATTGGTAATTCTCTCGTATACCAATAAAAAACAAAACAAAATATCGCCACATGTTAGGTTTTCATTTTTAAGTTATAAATTAAAATACATAAACGGCCGTCATTGTCTTCAAACTTATTAAAGCGAAAAGTGAGTTCCGTTTTACTAGTGGAAACTATCCCTACTTGAGTAATTTTATACAGACTGAGTGCCTGTTTCTTAAGTTACGTGATTACGTTACTAAAGCCGTTCTCCTAGTCGTTAATAATCCGCTCGCTATGATTGGCACCTACTTGAGTTTATCTTCGATCGGCTCTATGAAGTTATCAGAGTTATAATGCCCGCGTACTCTTCTGCTTGAAGTTCCGCATTTAAAAAGTTATCCGCGGATCCGATGGGATGAAATGAGAGTGAATGAGATCAAGGATGGCAGCAAAGTCATGCGACCAAAGTGATACTGTGGCTACGCTATGCTTACGGCACATATCCTGGAACGGCATGAAAAATACGCTTCGAGCTAAAGCCATCATTGCAGTCGGTAAGACTATTATTGGATAAAGTAGTGCACTCGTTGGATTGTACACTCGCGATTTAGAACTACCAACTCAATGGTACTCATAACGGGATATTTCTGTGGCGTTGTTACTATATAAACTTAATTCGGGAAAAAATTCGCGCTATGTTTATTAACAATTTTTGTCGTGGCTTATCAGTTAGATAGTTGCTAGAGACTTTAATTGGCATTTAGCCATGAAACCTTATCTCTGCACAAAGCAGTTCATACTTTTGTTTCTAAACGAGGAAATAACAAAATACTTATCTGATTGCATCACTTACTTGGCATTCATCCAGTAGTAAATAATAGGGTTCACCATTGCATTCGCCATCGCAAGCCAATAGAATCCAAGGTATACGTGTTGTATGTACTTCATGTACAATATCGATGGGTTGAAGTGTGTGTAGATGAAGTAAGTGTGGTATGGCAGCCAGCAGATGCCGAAGATGACTATCACAAGTATGAACATCTTCACAACCTGCAAAAGAATACATAAAGATATTATAGGATAAAAATAAAAAATAAATAGTGAAAAGAGCCAACCTTTTTGTCGTTGGCGCCTATTGACATTGAAATTTAATTTCGTACTAGCTGCAGCCCGTGACTTCGTTCGCGGATAGCCTAGTATTCTGTGGAAATCCCTTGCTACCTTTCTTTTCCTTCACGTTCTAAAGGTTGTATCGTGTCACAACTTTTCATAACCGACCGGTGTTTCCAGAGAACAGTGCGTGCAAACAAACAAACAAGTAAACAAATCCTTCAGCTTTATACATTACTACAGATAATTCGACTTAATTTTTGGCGTCTTTGCTTATCTTTAAGTTTTATTTTGTGTTGAAACTTATTAATTAGTACAAGGCTTTATTATGAAAAATATATATATATATTGCGTGACTGAAAAAATGAACAATCAAAATCAGATTATAAACAAAACCAATATTTAAAGGAAGTCTGTCATTGCTTTTTAAAATTATCAACAATTTGTAATGCACTTAATATCTACCTAAACATTACACAATTACATAAACAACAAAATTTAGATTACTCCAAATTGCTTGAGCCTTTTCGGGATATAAGCAAATACAACAAAACGCGGAGAACATTATTTGAAGTAAGTTACTACGAGCATTAGAGAGATAGGGCTCAGCGAAATTTTGACGCTGAAATTGGAATAGACCGCGTGGGAAATTATCTGAACTTACCGACCGCAGTATGCTAACAACTTACAATAGTAAAGATCTTTCTTGCTTTGCATAGAACTTCATCTGTACGTACAGTTATATATAATACTCCTACAAAATATATGTGATAAAATAAAAGCAGGGGCGAGTTTTAGATGATTGATCCAGTGAGAATCTTCTATCGTCAAAAAAGACAAAACAATTATTTTTGAATTTTCAGAGTTACGCAGCTCAACACAGGAGAAATCTAATATTTACCATTTTGTAGTTATATTTGTGGCTATATATTTTCATGGTCTCAAAATCACAAGTTGAAACCGCTTCCGCTTCCGCTTCCTAATAATGCGGAAGTACCGCATATTTTGGAGTTCCTCAACTATTACCACTTCCCTATAAAGGAAAGTTAAAAAAATCCTCTTCCTATATCGCTTTGCCATAGATTAAGAGGAGCTTCCAACGCGCATACGGATATTCACTTACGCGCGCATAACTATAGCAACCCGTCCCCACGCGCCACCTGCGTTCTTCCTTACCTCCCTACCAAGTTATAGTTGACTTAATGTTTATTCGCGCGTACGCAACGTACGGGTCGCATTATGTAGTGGAAGGATGTAGGAACCGAGGAAGGCCAAGACTAACCTACCAAATTGGTCGTGATTTATCAGAAGGTGATGGCAGTAGCCATAGGAACCGGCGAACGTGCATGAAAAGAGTTATGACTTTTTTTTATATTTGTCGGGAGACATACAAGCATACGGCCGACCTGATGTAAAGCGGGTACCGTAGTCTAGTTATTTCGCTGCAGTTTTCTGTGAGGTGGAGGTACTTCCCCAGACGGGCTGCTTTGATGCGCCCTACCACTCTTAAAACATCCAGTCCAAGACAAACAGACATGTTCATGCACACATGCCATTTGCCTTGTGTGGGAATCGAACCCATGAGCATTGGTGTCAAAGTCGCGTCATTCACGACTGAGCCACCGAGTTCGTAAGGTCTAAACGTCATGATAATTTGGAGTCCCTAAAACAATCCAAATTGGCAGTGAAGAATTTTCCCATGGAAAGAGTACGGGCTTCTATTGATAACTGGCCTCGACGTTTAAAGTACTGTATAGCAGCCAATGGAGACCACTTCGAATAAGATTTTTATATTTTAAATTGTTTTATATATATGTATTAAACTAACACACTGTAAAAGTAATAAATGTTATTTGCAATAGATTTTTTTTTTCTTTGTTTCAGTATTTATGGCAAGACTAGGTATATAGCTGTGTTCTGTGTTTGAAGGGCGAGAGAGATAGCAGAGAAATTACTGGGTACTATGACGAAACACCCTTAGATCACAAGATTGGCAGCGCGTGAGTAACATCCCCGTGGTGTTGCGAGCGTCAATAGGCTGCGGTGACCGCTTACCATCTGATGCGGGCCGCATGCTTGTTTGCCAAGCTAAATATCATTCCCAATGAATTATTCCTTCATGAAACTCAGAGAATGATGAGCGGATCGGAACTCACAGAAGTGGAATGAACTTTATGGCAAGTTTATATTAGAATTATAATTTGAAAGACGGACTCTCGCACCAAAGTTTCTCCTTCATCAATTTTTTTATAAAACTAAATTTTCTTTTATACTACATCGGGAGCATACAAGCATACGGCCCACCTGATGTACAGCGGGTACCGTAGCCTATTAACGCTAGCGATATATTGAGTATCACTCGCGCAATGCCTCCTCTGCTGCTTACACAGCAACTCCTTGGGTGACCTAACTCACACACCTCTAGGTAGTTGTTATTTGGCTGTGGTTTTCTGTGAGATGGAGGTACTTCCCCAGGCGGGCTGCTTTGATGCACCCTACCTCTCTTAAAACATCCAGACCAAGACAAACACATGTTCACGCACACAAATGTTTGTCTTGTTTGGGAATCAAACCTACGAGAGTTGGTGTCAAAGTCGCGTCTTTCACGACTGAGCCACCGGGCTCGTCAAAATGAGTATTCGCTAATTCTCGCATCGTAGATTTATAAAATTAAAAGCGCTCTCATTCGTCCTTTGATATCTGCGACGTACCTTCCATCTATGTTGAAAGCACATTCAATACATTAAATCTCATACACTTGGAACACGACACTACATCGTCAACCGTAATCCTTGCATTCGTCGTGGTAGACTAAACTAGGTTGGCTAGAATTGCAGTTCAGATGGTGTTCCTGCAACACAGCATCATCTGCATAAAGCAGACAATGGACGACTAGGTCACCCGCGAGTCACCCTACATTCACACAACGCACTTTGTTTACTGGTAACCTCACTGATTAGCAGGGGTACAACAACCCCCAGAAGGAGGCCTCGGAGCGGGACAGGGAGGATGATCCCGAGGCTGTCCCGCTCCGGAGACGGCAGACGGGAGCTACGCGCACCTTTTGCCGCCTCCCTAACATGTGGGACTAGGGGTCAGGATGGGAACCTGGCCCCATAATGGTCCCGCCGCCGGAGGGGCTGTCCCAATTTGCCGGGACGGCCCCTAGATTGAAGAAGTCAAGAAGTGGGGCTGGCCAGTCGCAGTGGTGCCCTGTTGCCAACAGATCCGGGGCACTCCACCAACGCGGCCGATAGCAATTCGCGGGGTGGTTTAGTGGGTATACCGTTGGGCAGTCAACGGGGTGTCCCACACTAACACCGGAGGCCACCCAGGCACCGGTGGTGTGCGTAACGCATCTTTCGCCGCATCATAAAAAAAAAAGAGTACAACAACCCTGCTGCCCTGCCTGGAGTTGTTATTTGGCTGCAAAGAGTTTTCTGTAAAGGGAGATTTTTCGCCAGTCAGTTTTCCCAGGTGTTATAGATTTTTTCTGGACGTTTAAATAGAGGTTGGGCACGTCAAATCAGCTCGCTTTTATGTAATACTGTATGGACTCTACCTCTCTTTAAAAAAAAACATCCAGATAAATATCTATAACACCATCTGGTCTAAAGCCAAGTGCTTTTCTACGATGTTGCGAATTGAGAAAAATTGATATGTACATCGTCTTCCGTTTCCGATTCCTCCCTGTGCCTCCCATATTATTCAACCGGATTTAAACATCAATCTCCTCTTAATATTTTTCCGTGTGCCTGCAGTTGCAGTTAAGCTGATCGAACCTAATGGCGGTGCAGTTCGTACGTGACCCTCAAAGAGATGATTAAATGAGGTGTTTTTAATCAATCAATTTATTCATGTCAGATAAGGCCATGTCGATACGCGCAATCTTTTTTCATTTTTCAAACTTCGTATCGACTATTCATCTCATCCATAGTGATGATTTAAGATAAAGTAAGATGCGCCAAGAAAATCGACTCTAACATTGTTCCCAAAACAACAAAATATCAAAAAATTGCGATATGATGTGTATAACAATTTTTAACAAAATACCTGACGCCTTAACAGAGCTACCATTTAATAAATTTAAAATACTGTTTCGTAAATGGCTTCTGGAGAGAACATTTTACTCGGTTGAAGAATTTTTAAATTTTAATTGATGTATGAATTAAGTCTAGAGACGAACAAAAATATTTGCATGCTATTTATTTTACATAGCTAAATAGGAGATTTACGCCTGTATATTCCATCTGCATTATTGTGTTGTACTCTATTTTTATGCAAATAAATTATTTGAATTTGAATTTAATCGGACACTGGCACTACAAAGTAATCACAGACTAACTCGCTGTGTGGGAGTACTGGACATAATTAAACCATCAAACAACCTCTAGACGTCTTTACTTCCCACCAAAAGAGTTGGCTAAGGCTATCTAAGGGATCGAAAGGCAATGAGGAACCGAAGAGCAAAGTCACTTTACAAAAGTATGACCCCACCTCTCTTATAGTTATTTCCTAATCCATTAGCAACGACGGGGTCCGCCGGGTGTACTCACGATGTTTTCCTTTACCGCCGGGCTAGTGACAATAAAGTTACAGAAGGATTCAAAATTGGTACTAGTTTGTCAATGGGGCGGTTCTTTATCTACAGGTCACAGACGTCAATCAGTTTTCATTTTATTTTTATCACAATAAAAATTAGAAATATATATTAACTGTTGTAAGAAGTCGTACTGTATACCTTCTGTGTAGCCGCTATCTTACAGGATGTACCAATAATAATAAATAAATAATAAATATTGTCGGACAAATTACACAGCGCCATCTAGCCCCAAGGTAAGCGAAGCTTGTGTTATGGGTACTAAACAACTGATAAACATATGTAAATAATTTTTTTTATTGTAAATGATACTTATTATACATAGAAAATACCCAGACCAATACAAACAGACATGTTCATGCACACAAATGTTTGTACTGTGTGGGAATCGAACCCACGAGCGTTGGTGTCAAAGTAGCGTAACAACGCGTTTCACCACTGCGCCACCGAGCTCGTCTGTCCAATGATCTCTACTAGCAGCCAGTTTATGCGAAAGAGGAAAACGGAAGGTGGCATGGGGTGGGAAGCATTAGCGAATGCCTATTATTTGGCAGTGGGTGGACACGGGCTGATGATAACGATAAGACGGGCTACATTGCTTCAATCGTGTATTCTTTTTGTACACACACTAATACATCAAATTTAAATCTCCTAAGGAAATTACAACGGGCATAAATTATAATTCGTGTGTGTATATTTTTTACTACTAGTGTCAAACAAATATATATGCTCGATAGGAATATATTATATTATAAGGAACATTATTAGTATTTCAAATTGATGTTTTCCTATCGTAAATCTCATATTATGATCATACATATCAATAGTTAATACATACAGGCAATATTTTGCGAAAATCATATTTATATGCAAATTGATCTAACCTGCTTTGTGTGCTTCCACATATGTTTCACAAACGGTAGTGTGTATACCGGCCGGCGCTAGTTTTCATTAACTAATTGGTAGCAGAAGCACGCAAAGCTGGTTATTATAACTCATTGATTTTGTTTACTGCTAACTACTCTTCAACTACATTTCTGAGTTCTGGTCTGAGAATCTTGTTTATGCCAAATGTTATCTCTAGAGTTAAATATAGGCTTTATTTTTACTTTTACATTCATACCTTTCGTTTTGATCGTATGGAATCCACTTGTCTTTGTGTCAGCTCGCCAATGGACCCAGAGCCCCACAGGACTCTTCCCATGGCGGAATAGAAGAACGTCATTCCCAACATAGGAACGGCATACGTTATGACGAAGAATAGAACTTGATATCTGTTGAAGAAATAAAAAAATATTAAAGTATTAAATGGTTACCTTATTAAAAAGGCTATGTAGTGAAGTATCTAACTAAATTTAAAAAGGCCCGATTGCAAATGTTTGCACGACGATAGTTTTAATAGCTATTAAAAGTACCACTATATTTAAATAACCACTAGATAAAAGATATATGGGTGTATAGCTCGATCTGTCATTGTAGAAAATCGCGGTCAAATGACAGTTCTATGGAGAGGTGTTGCGTTCCTGTGAATTGGTAAAGTCATGAGGAACTCAGAGGAATTTATTAGCTTTAGCGACTTCGATACACTTGATTTTGAAAGAGGATAACCTATGGAATATTACGGTAACTATTAGTATAGCCAGGCACTTCATTTAATTATTTATATGATGTAGTATTAACATAAACTATAATGTGGTGGAAGAGACTAATTGTCATTCTATTAGGGTTCGGCCTGGTAATAAAGATTTATAGCACAGCGAGATTTCTTGCTTAGAACAGCAATAAATTAAGTAGAAGAGAGGCTATAGCCAAATCCCACTATTCCAAATTCATCTATCATCGACAATAATCCGAATATCTCCCTTCTTTTCTTAAGGGGACTTTTCAAACTCTACTGATGAGCACTCCCTCTTTCTGCTGATCCCCAAAATGTCACGATTACTAAAATTTTGTGATATGACAAATCCGAATAATGCAATTTGTTTTAGGGGAGCACGAAAATAATTTCATGAAAACAAACATAAAAAGAAAATGATTTTATTTCTTCAATTTCTCTTCTTCTTTCTTTTTTCTTCTTCATGTGATCCCAAGATAGTCTTACAAAATAATTTTTGTTTTTATCTTTGGTTGCCTATGTAAGTACCTAAATATGTTGTACAGAGGCAAACAAACGATCTTATTACAGTATTTCAGAAAAAAATATGTTTCCCATGTTCAATTTAAATAAAATCAAACTAACATCTCTTTTCAAATAATAGAAGCCGTTTGATCCCATCGAACGTTTGATCTGAATGTTTTCAATACAAAATCATAATAGGCTTTAAATCAAAATGTAAAAGCTCACATGTGTAAAAAATGCACACTGATCCAATCCAATAAAATATTGTACAAAGGATTTTATTTGAAATACTTAATTTATTATTTCAACATTTCTAACAACGTAATATATATATAGTATATATATATATATATATATACTATATATATATATATACTATATTATATAGTATATATATAGTAATCGAATAAGAAAATATACATAAGTTTCTGGCATCATAATAACTTTTACGGGGAATTTTATTCTATAGTATCTACATACGAATATAACAGATGAAAAGATATATTTCAGCTATCAGAAAATATTTTTATAGCACAAAAGGATCGAATCGGTGAAATGTTAAACTAACACCAGCCTGTATTTTATGACCCTTTAGAAAAGAAAGAAAGAAAAAATTGTTTATGTGTCATGGACCGTGGTGTGGACCACAATGCTGGTCTTCCGCGGATACTAATAAATTATTTAGAAAATTTCATAAATATCTATGTAATACAAAAGAATAAAATTATAACAAATTGGATATTGGATTGGATATTATTATTGTTATATTTAGCTGCGGGCAGTAACACGTACATAACATAACATAAAATTGAATGGAATATTATTGTAATTAACATTAAATTATGTAATATAAAACAAAAAGGAAAAGTAAGCACACTTATTCATACAATAAATGCTTATAATGCTGTAATCACTGTGATTTTTGAATACTCAAAATACGCTCCTTGAGTTTATACTTAAAATATTTAATGGAGCTCGAATTTCTCATGAGCGGAGGAATGTTGTTCCAACATCTAGATGCAGTATATCTGAAACTGCCACGGAAAGCAGCAGACTTATGTCAAGGGCACATAAGACGATTCGGTACTCTTGCACGAGTAGTAAAGTTTAATTTATTGTACAAATTAAATGGGCCTTTGCTTTTAATTATGCCGAACAAAAGTACCACAATGTGAATTGTACGCCGAGAATCCATGTTCAAGAGATCGCTCCTGTTTAGATAAGGAGTTATGAGTGCTCTACGAGGAATGGGGAAACAAAATCTAGCACATGAATTCTGTACGAGTTGTATCAGTTTTTTAGTGTGAGTAATATACAGTTTCCGATCACTACATCGGCATAATTAAGTTTTGACAATATAAGTGTTTCACATAAGTAAATTCGTATTCCACATTTAAGTTCGTATTTGGTGCTGGACTTTTAACCTATGATAGCAATTTTTGACAATTCCAAGAACATGTTTTTCTAACTGAAGGTCACTGTCCATAATGACGTCTAAATTTTTTGTTTCCTTTACCTGTTTAATATGAGTGTATTTTAATTTTAAAATTGGGGTCAGATATTTGAGCCCTTGTGCCCAAAACGAGAAACTTTGTTTTATTTGGATTCAGGACTAGATCATTTGCATCCGACCATTCTGCCACCCGTTTCAAGTCTTCATTGATTCTTTCAACTGCAGAGCATGTGTCACCAGCCCTAAAACTCTGATAAATCTGCAAGTCGTCCGCATACAAATGGTATTCACTATTGTTTATAAAATCTCGCAAGTCTGCTGTATACAATATTAAAAGAATTGAAAGATTGTGAATCAATTGTAAATTATGTTTTAGAGTACAGATAGGGATTTTAAGATAGGCAATTATCATTTTATGTTCTTTTGATTCTGAGCCAAATTTATTTATTTATCCCAAGAACAAACTTACACTTAGTTGTTGAATACATTGTTCTCCCACTCATTTCAACTTCAAGAAAAGTCGATATGAAAATAATGTTTTTTTTTTCAATATTTTAGGCTAAGTTGTATCAAGAATAAAAGATGCCTCCCTCCCTCCCTTTATTCTTAACATTTATTTTAATAAATATACAAATTTGTAACAATCGAAGGAGTGTATTTCAATTGATATGTCACACGTTACAGTTTCCTTATATTTGTTATATTTTAGTTTACCCCAAAATTTATATATTCAAAGATCATTTATTTATGTTGTACATTCGTATTTGGGCGTTGAAAAATAATATCTGTACCTTTCAACTTAATCTGCATAATATATTCAGAGCAAATTGGCTATAGTAGACAGACAGACTAAAAATGTACGGTGTTGTATAATATCAGATAACAATGTATAAATCAAGAAAAATCCACCATATGTATAAATTTTACATTTACAGTGTGTGTACTTTATTGCTGATATTTATTACAAATAATATATCTTATTTCTTTAGTAATTTGTAAATTAAACTTAATTAACCACGTAACAAAGACATAAAATACAGATGTAATGATATACATAAGACGTAAACTTAAAGATGGTATGAGTATTATTTACTACTTTTGACGAGCTCGGTGGCTCAGTCGTGAATGACGCGACTTCGACACCAACGCTCGTGGTTTCGATTCCCACACAAGGAAAACATTTGTGTGTATGAACATGTCTGTTTGTCTTGATCTGGATGTTTTATGAGAGGTAGGGCGCATCAAAGCAGTCCGTCTCGGGAACTACCTCCACCTCACAGAAAACCTCAGCCAAATAACAACTCCCTAGAGGGTTGTTGTATTCCTGCGTGTGAGCGAGGTCACGAGTAAGCTCCTAAGGAGTTGCCGTGTAAGCAGCAGAGGAGGCATCGCGCAAGTGATACTTAATATATTACAAGCGTTAACAGGCTACGGTAACTGCTTTACATCAGGTTGACCGTATGCTTGTAGGCCTCCCGACGTTGCTTAAGAAAATTCAAACTTTAAGAAAAACCTACGTATACCAATGAGGCTCATAATAATAATCTTGAACTATAAAAGAGTTACGCGATTGATAAACATCTAAACATTTAACTTGACATAAATACCAACATAATATTAAGAAACATCAACAATACGCCCGCGATCACTCACGATGTCTGTTTCTTGTTCAGGTCAGTCCTGGCTTGCCTTTATAGGTCATCCAGTAAGAAGTTGTTACAGCTGTGTGCGCAAGGAACAGAACATACAGTTCTAGCAAATCCTTTCTGTATAAAATAAATGCGAGATTTCATATCGAAGAGAGATTTTCTTATTAAAGACTCTGTTATGTAAGCAGGCAGAAGGTTAATCAAAAGGTGTAGGAGGAACAGAATTAGTTCCTAATAAATTGTGCTAGTAATCAGCAAGGAAACGATAACTAAGGTTATTAGTAAAGTCCTAAGTAATTGCTGTGTTAGCAGCAAATGTGGAAACCATGAACGATACTCGCTGTATTACAAACGTGCTTAGGCTACAATAACACCATTGCATCTGCCAATCGTATGATTACTTATTTCCCAAAGTTTTATAAAAAAACATTGTATTTTATAGAATACTAGCTTTTACCCGCGGCTTCGCTCGCATTGATAAAAAATATATTTTTTTTTAATAAAAAAGTATCCTATTTTACTTCTGTTACCTCCAAGAATATGTGTACAAAGTTTCATGATGATCGGTTCAGTAGTTTTCGCGTGAAAGCGTAACAAACAAACGGACATTCACATTTATAATATTAGTAGGATAGTAGGATTTGTAATAGTTGCTCATAAATGTGATCTTTCCTTAAATTGAATACTCAATAACCAACTGTATCTTACTATATATATATATATAGGAGTATTTTCAACTTAGAATTAGAATTTAGACAAATCGAAGGGATTTAGAGCATTGTGCATTAACAGAGGCCCGAGGCATCGCGAAAGGCCATTGAGTTACTGCGACAGGTATATACTATCGTCTGTCGATTTAAAATGCCTACCGAAATAAAAAGAACCCGCATTTCTTAGACTAAATCCGACAATTTAGACATAAAGACAAGTTGCGATTGATGACCGCTTAATTACATGTTCAAATAGATTGACAGACACAATGACGCTGTCGAGTCAACTAGCTGACACTTCATCGTGTCTAGCTTCGTGGCTAAAACTTATTTTTCTTCATCTCAAATATGCAGAGAATATCTTCGCATAATGTAGACGTTTGTTTTTCGTCATTTTGTTTTTGCTGAGTTCATCAGATACGAGTACAAATGGCTTTTAAATTGGAATCTCTGTTTAGACTACTTACTTCGATCGACTGAACTTTTCCTGATATCATATGTGTCATTCAAAAAATTTATATAATGAATGATAAAGGATTATATATAAACTTTTTTTTTATACTACGTCGCGAGGCATACAAGCATACGGCCTACCTGATGTAAAGCAGTTACCGCAGCTTAATAATGCTTGTAATATATTAAGTATCACTCGCACGATGCCTCCTCTGCTGCTTACGCAGCAACTCCTTAGGAGTTTACTGCTGACCTCACTCACACACAGGAACACAACAACCCTCTAGGGAGCTACGGTTTTCTGTGAGGTGGAGGCACTTCCCCAGACTGCTTTGATTTGTTTAACAGTTGTATTTCTCGATGCTGCATTTATATGGACCATGCTTGAAAGGTTTCCTATTTTTAAGAGAAAATCGTATTTTTTTAATAGATAGAAACTCGTTTATCAATTGTTTCCTACCATACATTTAAAACTGCCCTTCTTCGTGAGATTATGTTTTAATACCACTAAGGTGGCAAACAAGCATACAGCTTGCCTGATAGTAAACAGTCACCGTAGGCAATGGACATTTACAACACCAGGGGTGTCACTCGTGCGTTGCCAACCCTAAAATTACTACGTTCGTCTTCTATGCTTTTGGGAGAAAGTCACCTTTTTAGGGTACTATGTGATATCGATACATGGAATTGAGCCTGATTATGTTGACGAATATCTCTGATTGTAGATATTTGATCTACATTAGTTTGGTCAACACTAGTCTGTGAGCTTTGGGTTTAAACAAACTGACACATCTACAAGATGATTCGAGGACATTTGAGTATGAGTATGTGCCAAGTTGATATTATTTACATGAACTTTTTAAAAGTTAGCCAACACCTTTATGCTTCGACTTCTCACAAAATTACGCCAAAACTGATGTGACTTTCACTGCTGCTTACAACATTACATAGTAGACGACACGTGGATTCATTGTTTTGAACCAGAAAACAACACGGAAGTCTTGTGAATGGATGTTCGAAACCAACAAAATTTAGGCAGGCGAAACAACGTGGATAAAAAATGGTCTACATTTTTCATTCGCATGCACAGTTACTGTTTGAACAACCCGATTTTAGAATCAATAAGTGTTAATGGAAATTGCTACACCACTGTCTATGTACATTATCAAGTAAGAAAAAGATGACCGAGATGTCGCATCCTTGTGTTTGCTTTTGTGTTCATGACAATGGCCAATAAAAAGTTATTTTTTGACTCCAAAATAATTGAACGCGTCAAGGTACAGACAATGCGCAGGAAGAGCTGCGTATAGTCTGAAAATGTAAAATTTCATCTGTGAGTGTGACGTTTGACTTTTACGAAGTTTAGGAAGCCACAACTTTACAAAAGTAAAATACAATGCATTGAGGTAGGAATTTAGAACTATTCGAAATTTGTAGTATTAGTACTCGTAGTTTAGTGGTTTAGCGTTAGTGGTTCGGCACTTCGATGGCGTCGTTGTGCGTGTCATTCCCAGTAAACACGCAGGTAAAGCCGACTGCATCCTGTCTACAGATGGGTTACTCTATTAAGAGCTTCTCGGATAGAACGTTATGCCATCGGTGTCGACTGTTGTCGATAAATGACAGTCGTTAAGCTAAGTCAATGGCCTTCAGGCGGCCTGAAAACAGCAGTTGAGCAGCGTGATGAAAAACGCTCAGACCCCTTCGGTTGAAGGGAGATCCGTATCCCTGCAGTGGGATGTATTAGGTTTGATGTAGTAGTAGTTACTGAAATATGCTACTCTATTTTATACCACTAAGGTACTGCCGCCTGCATGATGGTAAACAATTACCGTAGTCTGTGAACATTTGACACTGGTGACAGACGGAAAGATACCGTTTGTCTGTCCGTCTATTACAAAGTCGTAAGAAACCAATTTTTGTATGTAACACAAATTACAATAACAAGAAATACTGAGTTTATTTTGCTATTTGGTTTTTTAATTTATGAGTTGATCAAAACATTTAGTGTATGTATGTATATCTTCACGCCAGGTCCCTTGCGGGGTAGGCAGAGAGAACCGAGCGCCATAAGACGCAGTCCTTACACACTTCACTCGCTGCTTTCACATTCATAGCTCTTTTCATGCATGTTCCCCGTTCCTAAGGCTCCTGTCATCACCTTCTGATAAAACACGACCAATTTGGTCATGGTAGTATAGTATAGTAACATTTAGTGTAACTTACGTATATTCTGCTGCACTGGAAACAAATAGCAGCAAAGGTATTATTTTTATTCTAGGATAATAGCTAAACTTCACGTTCATTTTCACTGTCAATTAATCCATCTGAATGAGAAATCAAATCGCTGGCAAACAAATTAACAGTTTGGACAGCACTGAACACACGAATTACGTGGAGTATTTCACAGTGAAAGTTCGATTATTATAGAATTTCTTTTATTTATGTAAAAAGGTGGAGGCTAATATATGCGAATGTAGTTAAATTGTTATATGGATTCCATAAACGTTTACCCGGCCAATTAGTAAAATATGAGCCACAAGTCCAAGCATATTTTTATTTATGTGAATATGAGTCACAAAGGATACCTGATGTGTATCCGACTGGAAAAGGTTATGTAAGTGCCTTCTTTTATTACATCGAACAAGACATATAATTCGCAGAACCCACGCAGGAGCAATTTATTTTTTGTTTATTTTTGTATATTGTAGGTTGTAAAGAATGGGTTTTAAAGAAAGGTGGACTGTATTTAATAAATAGGTAAAAGACCAGATATCAGAGTATTTTCTATTTATTTAGGATATAGGAGTTACAATTATGCTTACCAAAAGACGAACGATGAAACAATAAATATATGACAGCAGAAAACAAAAGAAAGCATAATACCAGAGTGTAAAAACATAAAGTTTACAAAAGTGTAAAAAGGTTATATAAAAGCTATCCTCAAAATAGGTATTCTAATGAATGAAATGTCAATAAATTTAATAACATAACTACATGATTAAATAAAAACTGGCCAATAACGACAGGAGGTAATAGACGGTGTTATAAAATCCAACTTTACAAGTGAAGTTAGAAAATATATTACCTATTTAAGGACCACCGCGTGTAGAGGCAGTGTAGAGGCGGTTGTGATAAAGATTGATAACCAGTGTCACGTATTAATTTGAATGCTGATATAAGTATTTTTCAATGGAATTTGAACAAAATATTTACTTCTTCAAGTAAATGTTATAAGTTGCTCGATTATTACTCATAAACTTGTTATGTATATATAGTGGTATATACCGTGATTTTTCTTACATATGCAAAAACAACAATTTACCTGGTTGACTCTAACAAAAATTTGTATTTTAAAGCTTAATATTTCACGAACGGATCCCTTAATGGAAAAACGTTAACAAAAACAACCTCCTACATAATTAAATAATATTATGTTTGTTTGTAAATACAACTTCACTGCATAATTGTTTACAAGATACAAGTAAAATGCTACAATATGGTTCGCAAAGGCGGGCTTATTAATTCGAGGAATCTCTTCTCGTTGGCGAACCATTGTTATATATGTAATGATTTCGCTTTATGTTATTGGAGCAAGTGATCATAAAGCAAATGCGGTAGTTTCAGAAATTATATTAAAGTATTTGTGGTGTGCAATAAAATCGTTATTTACCGGCAACTCGTTGAAATAATTGGAATATGGGGAAGAGGATTAAATGAAAAAAATTTAGGAGTGTTTATCTTAACTTTAGCCAGGAGTTCAAGTGAGTCAACCACACCGGTTGCAATCTTCATAAGATACACCATATCGCCAATATCTCAACTAATATTGGAAGAAATCAGAATTTCTTTATCCTTTGAGAACTGTAATTCAGGTTAAGTTGTAACATAAAAGTATGATAAATTTTCTTTGAACTTTTCGATGTGTTTTATGTATTTACTGGATTTGGGGTTCCATACCTCTATTTACGATGCGATATAGACTGTACTCACATACATAGGAATGTATCCTATGTATGTGAATACAATCTATTTGCTACACATGGGCGAAAAACTGACATGAAGATAAAGATATAGAATCAATTTAAATGGGATTTCTTCTATTAATTTTATTATACTGCATTAGAAGAAGGACTTCTTCATTTATTAATTTTTACACCCATATATAAGATGTAAATATTGAAAGGCGAAATGATTGAGGCAAAATGATTGGCGAAAGCTAATTGGAGTTTGGCAAGAGGCCAAACCACGATGCAGTATGTTAAGGGGTTATTAACGGGTCAACTAGTACTTCCACTCAAGCACCGTAGATATATGTACGAAATTAAAGGGCCTATTTAAGAAAACAAAGACGTAATCAAAGTTGGTATATGAAAGACTTTTTAGTTAAATAAAATGTAACAAATAAAAAGTAGATCATCGTATCTTTACCAAATTCATATGAAATCAATCATCGCCAATCATCGAGTGTTAAACGGGGATAGGATTGCCTATTTCCTTTAACACCCCATTCCATGTTGTAATTTGATAATTAACACGAAAAAGATATGAAAAACGGCGACGCGTTCCAAATTCAAAATAGTTAGAGTTGAAAAAAATAAAAGTTTCTATGCAACAGTATTTATGACCAGACTAGTTACATATTTGTAATTATCACTTGCTAGGCGGTAAACATTGAGAAGAAACCCGCTCGTCTAAGAAATTGTATTTGGAAAGACGCATGTGCATAGCTTGAAAAGCTACAATTTCTTACCTAAGAAAAGTCTGGTTTTCTGTCTGTGTTGTGGAAGTCTAATGTCAGTCGCTCTATGTAAAAAAAATCGGCCAAGTGCGAGTCGGACTCGCGCACGAAGGGTTCCGTACCACTATCTATAAAAATGGCAAAAAAATCACGTTTGTTGTATGGGAGACCCCCTCCCCTTAAATATTTGTTTTATTTTAATTTAATTATTTATTCTTAAAGTGAATATACTATAATATACCTAAATATTCTGTGAATATTTCAAGCGTCTACCGGTTGCCGTTATCAATATCGAGCAAAAATGAGAAAAAAAATCGGCCAAGTGCGAGTCGGACCCACGCATGAAGGGTTCCGTACCATTATCTATAAAAACGGCAAAAAAAATCACGTTTGTTGTATGGGAGCCCCCTTAAATATTCATTTTATGCTATTTTTTAGTATTTGTTGTTATAGCGGCAACAGAAATACATCATCTGTGAAAATTTCAACTGTCTAACTATCACCGTTCATGAGATACAGCCTGGTGACAGACGGACGGACGGACAGCGGAGCCTCAGTAATAGGGTTCCTTTTTACCCTTTGGGTACGGAACCCTAAAAATCACGTTTGTTATATGGGAGCCCCCTTAAATATTTATTTTATTCTATTTTTTAGTATTTGTTGTTATAGCGGCAACAGAAATACATCATCTGTGAAAATTTCAACTCTCTAACTATCACGGTTCATGAGATACAGCCTGGTGACAGACGGACGGACGGGCGGACGGACAGCGGAGCCTCAGTAATAGGGTTCCGTTTTACCCTTTGGGTACGGAACCCTAAAAACAGTATCTTCGCCAAATCCTGTGGCTTAGGTAGCAGACCCTGTCAATCTTAACAGATTAGGAAACGGGATAATGCGAAGAAGAAGTAGGTAACCAACAGATAGCATTGTACCGAAGTCAAATTTGTTGTTTTACGCTTTTGCATTTAAGTTTTTAAATAAGATTTTCCTTAATTATTTAATTGAGCTTTTCCGTAGTTATCGCTATCCCTAATAACAGTGACAACAAAGCAAAGTTCTTTAGAATTATCATTCGCAGTAGTCGGTGGCCCCGATAAAAAAAGTGGACATCTAACAGACATCAAGTTTCAGAGACATTCCTTTAGTCGTGACTGTAATAATGTAGAACGTTAAATTCATTTAAATTACATTTTATAACTTTTGTCATTATGGATTTCTAACTAAAAGTTTTAACTGTCGGTAAATTATATTCGAAAATTTTCTTTCTCCAATTAGAAATGAACTACTATAAATTGTCATTCAATTTTAATAACTAGGTAATTACTTATTAGAAATTTCTGATGGTAAATTTATTAAGCTACATTTGATAAATCATTCTATCTCTTTCGGATTGTACCTGTCTCTTTCTGACTCGTTGTAATGATTACCTGTCAAAAATTAATTTATAAGATTTTGACGAGCTCGGTGGCTTAGTCGTGAAAGACGCGACTTTGACACCAAAGCTCGTGGGTTCGATTCCCACACAAGACAAACATTTGTGTGCATGAACATGTCTGTTTGTCTTGGTTTGGTTATTTTAAGAGAGGTAGGGCGCATCAAAGCTGCCCGCCTGTGGAAGTACCTCCACCTTACAGAAAACCGCAGCCATATAACAACTCCCTAGAGGATTGTTGTGTTCCTGCGTGTGAGTGAGATCACCAGTAAGCTCCTAAGGAGTTGCTGTATAAGCAGCAATGGAGGCATCGCGTGAGTGATATATGTTACAAGCCTCAATAGGCTACGGTAACTGCTTTACATCAGGTGGACCGTATGCTTGTATGCCGTTTTATCAGGACATCGGTGAAAATTTATTGAGATATGTAAGGATCGAGTCACGTGGCGCTCGGTTCTCTCTGCCTACCCCGCAAGGGATTTGGCGTGAAGTTATAGTAGTAGTATCGGTGAAAATACAAAACAAAAATAAGTTTTTTTTATGTTAGTTACAAAATAGAAAACAATTGTAAGTCATATAATTTTTTTTTACTGGTGAAATATTTATAAAGGTATAAAAACCATGAATACCAAGTTTAATGTAGTCCTGACATGACCACACTAATGTAGAACTAATCGAGTGCTAGAAGCTTCACAATAACAACAACCTTTTAGACACCTTTTAGACCACCAAAATGTAGCTGTATAAGAATTTACGAGTTTCCAGCTAGTTACCTCTCATTCCGAGACTCCTTTTTATTACTTAAGTGACAGTACTACAACAATCTGTCGTAATTGCAAAAGTGTCAAAGAAGTTGTTCATCAAATTTATATGGGTGCTAGAAAAGTCTCCATAAGACAAGAGTTTGAAAACTTATATGTAAAAAAAATACTAATAGGTATTAGTATTCAATCAACAACAAAAATATATTATACCATTTCCAATATTTTGCTGTAAGTGTGGCAATAATAAATTAAATAATTAGCTAATTTTGAGCCACATGCCAGTACTTGCACCGACATGACGCTGTAATTGTACTATTATAGCAGTTTCTATCCGCAAGCTGTGTTTTTGGTTCTTTGTATTAGCATATGTTGCACTAATTTTCCTGCTCCGTTATTTTCACAATAAGGCACGATATTTTACCTAAGTTACGTGCCCGGTAATGCATTTTGTATTATGATAAAATTCATAATCAGTAATACCTAGTTGAACCTTTAAATAATCATATTTTAAAAATAGATTATAACTTGCCAGTCTCTCATACATAAAAACTTTTTTCGCAATACTTTCTGAGCGGCCTGGTATGTGTAAATGAAGCATAAATAAACAAAATGTTAACGGTTGATAATGTAGCATTGGAACAAATGGAGGAGATAGTATATCTTGCATGCACTTTAAGATAGAAGGTACACCGCTAATGTGAATATACCAGCACTTACTATAAGTGTATAGTAGGTATAGTAAGAATGAAGCGTTGTTGAGACAACTTCTTGACAAGTAAAGCTTGAGCCGGAATGCACAGCTTGCTATGCATAACGCAGTCATGCTGGTCCCAATGCTAACTTATGGAAGCGAGAACCGGGTATACAGTATGAAAGTAGGATTAACGTGGTCGAAATACGAGCGTTTTGCTAATATGCGGCGTAAAGCTTATATAGACTACATCTGTAATGATGGTGTAAGAAAGGGAGTTTTAACGGAGAGATGGTTTGAAAGAGAGTGTCGATATTAAAATAAGATTCGAAAGGATGTAGGAGCCGACGAAGACCAAGACTTACCTACCATGATCAAATTGATGGTGTTTTATCAGAAGTTCAGGAGCCCTAGAAACCGGCGAATGTGCATGAAAGGGGCTATCAATATTATGAAAGCGAGTGAGGTGGATCAAGTCATGTGGCGCTCGTTTCTCTCTACCTACCCCGCAAAGGATTTGGCGTGAATATATAGCTTTGTAGTATGGTATAAGTAATTAACAACACTTTAAATATTCAATACATGATGTAAAATGTTTTGTAGTCTTCATAAGGTACCGTTAATTAGTTACTTAATTTACTATTTTGTATGTCTTTATAAGGCAAGTAAAGGCTTTACTATTTCAATAGGCATACCGCTTACAATTCCACGTTACCTTAACTACAATTTCCAATGCACATCTGTTTGATGGGGATCAAAGTAATTCATACTCTATTGTTAAGGGGGACATTCCCTGGGGTGTCATTCATTCATATTCTACACAATCTAAATTATTTATTAAATTTCAGTATAGAAATGTTAAAGTTTTGCTTGGATAACAATCAAAAATTTCTGTACATGACTTTTTAGATAAAAACTTTTAAATAGTTAATAGATTCAGGCGTTATTTTGTGAAAGTCAAATTTACATGCAATTTGATCTAACCTGCTTTGGTGGCGGAAGCACATAAAGAAGATTAGATCAAATTGCATGTAAAACACTTTAGAATTAAAAGATAGCCTTTACGGGGCATAGACATTGACCCTCAATATCGCACAGCTCCAGAGGTTGAAAGTCACATAGCGAGCGATGGAGCGAACTCTGCTCGGGATATAATTAGTAATGAGAAAATTCTACTGTTAACCATAGTTGTCGATATATGTTTAAAATTAAGCAAACTAAAAGGGCGCTGAGCCAGTCAGATCTGCCGAGTCAATAATGTTAGATCGCGAAAGAAATGTGGAGATCGCATATAAAACGACGTAGCTTTAGCCGTCTTCTCTCTAGATGCACCGATCTTCTAAAACAGTCGACGTGAAGAAGCTCTATGTATAAATTGGAGAATCGGGTAATGATGGAACATATTAAAAAGCCTATATAGTAGTGAGTAAATACAGTTTGATGAGTGGCGGGTGGAAGAGCCGCCTTAACAAACTTTAATCACTTGGGGCAGAGTTTTGATTTGTTTGCTCCTGTACTTTCTGATAGCGAATCGAAGCTACCAGCTATTATTTGACTATTTCCCAGTGAGACTATCTAGAAGGTTAAATTGATTAACCAACTTCTTCTTTATAATAGAGCAATGCAACGGTAATAGCAGTATAGTTGAACTTGAGCGGTTCTCCTTGTATTGCAAGCATTCAGAGAGAACCGTTATTCTTCTTAAGATTATTACGCTTCCTTTTCCGTTAGAATTGGCGGGATTCTCTACCTAAGCCTAAGGATTTGGCGACGATACTAATTTTGACATCGCTTCATTTTGACATGGAGAGACTGCCGTCAGACCTCGACAACAAAGGGAGATAAAGAGACCTTTCTTAGATAGATTCTTAGGTTCGCACGTCTTTCGTTCTTTTCTTTTATTTGTACATAAATCCGAAGATACGGTTCTTTATCCACTGGGCTATCACTGCTGTTGCATTCAGACAATACGGTACTCAGTATAAATCAGGTGGACCATATGACCGTTCGCTCCCCGTTTTTGTACAAAAAATAAAAATTGCAGCCGCAAAGTTAGATTTCAAAATATTTAAATACTATTTACGAGTTGTTTCTTAAATTATTGATACATGTTTCTGATTGAATTGACTTTCTAATTGATTGAAGAGACATTTGATGCTCAGTGTAATGTTCATAATTTGCCAGCCCAGTTCCCTAATAAAAATTTAAATTATTAAGACTACATATTATAGTGCCAGAAATTACAGGTTTTTATATTATGAAATTAATAATATTAACTTACAAAGAAATTTTCAACTTATTAACAATTATAACTACCATACAACTCCTTTTGTCAAAATTTACATCAACAGAGTTTTCTGAAATTTTAAATACCAACAACATTCTTAAAAGTGATTTGATCTATACTAAAATTCCGTTGACTACCACTCACAAAATCATGGTGTGTTTTTGCTTTATACATTACTAGCTGTGCCCGCGACTTCGTCCGCGTGGAATTTAACAAAAAAATTATAGTTCAATTCGCAGAGTTTACCATAACTTATTAATAAGTAGAGTAAAATAGCGAACAGCAAAATAATAATAGATATGTATTATGTACTTAATCCGCCGGGAATAGTTAGTTTTTTATTATTTATTTATATTAATAAAAATAAATAAAATTTCTAAAATAAAAGTAGCCTAAGTTACTCGTTATTACATCAAGCTATCTGCCAGTAAAAGTCCTGTCAAAATCGGCCCCGCTAGTCCAGAGATTAGCCGGAACAAACAGACAGACAGGCAGACAAAAATTGTAAAAATATTCATTTTGGTATATGTACCGTGTAAATATCCATACCCATTTAGTAAAAAGCGGTTATTTTAATATTACAAACAGACACTCCAATTTTATTTATCTGTATACATTATACAATTTTTAACCTAATTATTTAGGCTGGCCCTCATAGAAGCAAAACCTAAACATACGTTAGTCATTAGTCAGTTAGTTAAGTAAAGTAGGGCGCATCAAATCAGCCCGTCTGGGGAAGTACCCCCACCAAACAGAAAACCGCAGCCAAATAACAACTCCCTAGAGAGTTGTGTTCCTGTGTGTGAGTGAGGTCACCAGTAAACTCCAAAGGAGTTGCTGTGTAAGCAACAGAGGAGGCATCGTGAGAATGATACTGAATATATTACAAGCATAGGCTACGTGCAACTGCTTTACATCAGGTACCCGACGTAGTATAAAAAAAAATACAGTTTTTCAATATTAAGCCAGAACCTATTTAGAAATTTCACATCTAACAGTTTATAAGCTATTTCATGCTCTAGAGTTGATTTCTATAAAACGGTTAAATAAAAACATAAGTGGAGATAACCTCATGTTTGACCGGATCGAAAAGGTTGTGCTTTTAAAATATTACTAAATGTCTCGTTAATGTTAACGTGCACTTGAACAGATTCCACTACACAATTTTATTAAATAATTATTTTTACCGACCGGTTTTAATATCCTACTAATATTATAAATGCGAAAGTTTGTACTCGTATGTATGGATGTTTATTGCTCTTTCACGCTTAAACGGCTGAACGGATTTAAATGAAATTTGGCATGTACATACATTATGATCGGGATTAACACATAGGCTACGTTATTTGACTCCATGCGGGCGGAGCCGCGGGCAGCAGCTAGTTAATAATAATGCCGTAAAGGCGTAAAAGGCTTTAAAATTCCACCAAACGCCTACAATCAACAGTATCAACCTAATATTACTAAATGTTTGAGTTTATTTCTAAAAACAGACCATATTATTACTCTGTTAAATTATTATAGCTCTAAGTACAAGTATTTTATAATCAATTAGCAGTCAAATAAGTGATGCGAAAATTTTTGTAAAGCGACACTTCACCCTAAATAGTTGAAAGCGAATATTGCAGCTTTAAATTATTGGATTACACATATACATAATCCAATAATTTTATTCATGTTACTTCAATAGTGTTCATCAATTTCTTTTTATATACTTAACTGTACTTTGTTCTATCTATTAATAAGGGGCGAATAATACCCTCTTAATTGTCAAGGGGTGAGTGGGTTCCGATATGCTGTGAGGGACAAGTTATAAAAGGCGAATGGGTGCGACACCTATGCGTAATACAGGAGGCACTAAAGAATTTAAGAGCTTTTATGGCAGAATATGAATAAAAAATAATTTTTATTTTCAAATATAAGTAATATTTCAAAAACTGTTACTTTATTTAACTGTTCGTTTTTACTACCTTACATAAATGGTAGTAGATTAATACAATCAAACAATTTTATAGATGAAACATACGGTGCACGAACAAAATGATAGGAAATTTACAAAGGGTTTACAGCAGTTTCATGACTTTGGGAAATAACAAACACAGTATTAACAGGTTTTACGGCGACGAAATTACAGGATGGCATGTCGCCTGTTAATGTTTCAGTAAATGATATTTTTGCATTAAGCTTTATTGTCTAAAACTCCTTTGCGTGTTGAAATAATACATCAATTTGTAAGTTACGCAATGAGAAAACTATTGCATTTTAATATGCGGGCATTGTAGTTAGTTATTTCATAGTGTAAGTTTAAACTTCGTTATAATATTTTAATACCAAGATTTTTTTAGAACGCAGTCAGCTGGATTGAAAGTGAGCCAGACACCTCACCGTGGCGCTCTAGTAGAACGTCATATCGATGGTGGCGGTGTGGCCATGTTGGTTTGTCACTTTTGAACGAGATGACGCCCAGCCACCGCGTGCTTGACGAATCGCTTACGACTTACAATATCCGATCACATACTCTGCTCTCACTTCCATAAGTTAGCGTTGGAATTAGCACCGCGTTATGTACAGCCAGCTGTGCCTTCTGGCATAGATTTCGGCTGCCTAGAAGTTTACCCACCGCTCCATTCACCCTATTCCCGGCACTCACTCGTCTCTCCACATCAGCGGTGTACCTTCCATTGCTGCTAAAAGCACTTCCGAGATATACAATCTCATTCACTTGTTCCAACACTACATCATCCTAGTGTTCGTTCTAGTTGTCTCTCTTTCAAATACCATCTTGGTTTACTTCGCATTCAATTGTAAGCCTTTCTTTATATAAACATCTTTCATAGTTGTAGTGTTTGCAGTTCGGATGGTGATTCTGCTATTAATGCCGTGTTGTCTGCATAAAGCATGCAGTTGACCACTGAGCCACCCATTCGTATTCCCACATTCATATTTCTTATTCTCTGAAGACAACTGTCCAGATACAGGATGAACAACCGAGCCGACAGCACGCATCCCTGTCTGACACCAATGTCGACATCAAACCAGGGCGACAAGCTACCGTCCACCCGCACATATGCTGTACAATCCTCATAAGTGGATTTGCACAGCACGGAGTTGGTCATCTTGTCCATTCTGGATGCTGACGAACCACTTCGAGACTTTAGCTCTCTCCAGAAGAGTTTTGTATTTGCCTTGAAGTTCTTCGTCAGCTTCTCTTCCTCAATCATATGTAGTGTTTCACGCTTTTCTTTCACTAAAGCTTTGGAGTCATTCTTGCATCGAATATTTCATTCTTCATTTCTTTCATACCTTCACTCTGGTGCAAAGATGATACGTAATCCAGCCACGCTTTCCTCTTTATCCACGGAGGATTGAACCTCCGCATCCCACCAGGCATCTCCTTTCAGTGTTCTATGTCTCTTTGCGCATCCACATGCTTTTTTCGCACTGTCCATACTTTCTTTCAGAACTTTCCAACATTCGTCTACATCTGAGTCGGAAAGACTTGCGTTCGCAAGTCTTTCACTGACTAGACGACGTACACGTACTCCTCACATTTTCATTCAATTTTTCACTTCTTATTCTTTCATGATCTCCGAAAGGAATACGCACTCGCCAGTGCCTCCACTTCTTGAAAAGGCCCACAAATCGGCTTATCACTAGATAGTGGTCTGTTTCAAGAGTGGGACCTCTGAAATCTCTTGTATCCATTAACGGCTTACGAAGACGTCCATCTATCAAAATCAAATCAATCACACTTTTCTGTTCAATCCATCTCCATGTGTAAGTGTGAATATCCTTGTGATGAAAGAGCGTGTTAGACACAAGGAGGTTTCGTTCCATACATACCTCTAAAAGTAACTTACCAGCATCGTTCACTTTCTTATCTCCGTATGGACCAAGCACAGCCTCATAACTGCTTCGCGTGGTCCCAACCCATGCATTCAGATCACCACACATAATTATCCGTTCATTCGCTTCGGCCCTTGTAAGGGGTTACAGTTTCTCAAAACTTCTCGAGCTCCTGGGGATCAGCAGAGCTCACAGGATACGCTGCAACTAAAAACAGTCGCGTAATCCCCAGTTTTAACCCAGAGAAGTCTTGGACCTACTAAATCGTAATCTTTCACACCAGCGGCCAAGCGAGATGAAAGCACGACACCTACGCCAGCGCTGGCATGAACGTTCTCCATTTCATCCCAAACCACAGGGCCATCATACCACTGGGCAGATCTTCGGTGTCGCTTCCCTTTCGCTTGGTCTCTGACACACACAAAGCATCCAGGCATTATATCTATCAACTCATTCATCTTATCTTTTAGACCACCTTCATACGATACTCAGCTCTCCTCGACCCGCCGGGATGGCCGTTGCGTGGTGGGTGGCGGCCCCCACCGCCGAATCTTTTTAATCTGTAATTTTTCTTTTTTAGATCCTCCATGATCCTGCTGCTCCTGCGTACCTCCATAGCCGATTTAACCTCTTTCCCCCTACCAACCGTTCTCATCGTTTCTGCCATACCAAGACGCTGTTTCTCCCAGCTGCGCAAACAATTTTTTTTTATAACTCCTTTACCTACCGTGCTGCTCAATTGTGGAATAAATCTGTAACATACCTACACGTATTCATGAGAGCCCATCTGTTTTCTGCCATCTGTATATATATATATATATATATATATATATATATATATATACGATCCTGATGATCTCCCCGAGTTGACAAACAACTCGAAATATATATATATATATATATATATATCGTATATATATTATGTATGTAAATGTGTATATGTACGTATAACTCTTATTCAGACACATACAGCTATTCCACTACTGACAACATGACCCACTGTTGGAGGTTGGCTGGAAGAAATCTCTTTTAGAGATAAGCTCGCCTTTGCGAACTATGTATTTTAACCATTGTAACCTTTTAATTTGTTGTGTGCAATAAAGGATAATAATAACAATTGTGTAGATTTATCATCATAAAGTTTTTAAGTAAAGTTGGGCTGTTAAAAGTATGACGCTAGAAAGATTCCTAGTGTCGTACTTGAAACAGTCTAATGTATTTCATAATAATACCTTCGTCTACGAACTTAAGCGAAGACGAATCTTGAACGGATGTCTGAAATAAACTTAAACAGGCCCAAATATTTTTGAAGTTACAGCGACTCTAATCGGTAAAATAAGAGATTAAAATCACAAGTTTTTATATCATTGGTTGAAAATCGTTGAGATTTAATTCAAAGTCAGTTCTAAAGTTATAATAAAGTTTAAATATATAATAATTACATATTATATAAAGACATAATAGTTCCATAATGATTACTACTGGCTTTAGATAGTAAGAGTGGGACTTTGCATTTGTAATGGGTTCCTTCTGAAAGTCTTTATCTGACACTATTTTTACTGCATTATGTACATTTTTATACTAATTTCAAGAGAGGTAGGGCGGATAAAAGTAGCCCGTCTGTGGAAGAAACTCCACCTCGCAGAAAATCGCAGAGAAATAACAACTCCCCTGTTGTGTGTCTACGTGTGAGTGGTCACCAGTAAGCTCATAAGGAGTTGCTGTGCTAGCAGCAAAGGTGGCATCGCGCGAGTGCTACCTACTTAATTTCCTGCGAGCGTTCTTATGCTACGATACCCGCTATATATCAGTTGGGTCATATGCTTGTCTGTGTCCTGACGTTGTATATAAGGAAAACATTGAGTAGCAAAAAGCATGCTACAATCGATTTGAAACGGTTTCTGTAGGCTAGCTCGAAATACATTATGATTGAAAATTAATATGTCAAATCCACCCAGGAAAGGCCTTGACCTATTACTATTACCAGCACAAGAATACCCTGGTACAAAATTACAGTTGAACCTTATAGTAAAACTATTTCAGATCACAAAAATCGTCATTCATTCTTATACAACAAAAGTTGTTTCAGTTGTCACATAAAAATCGTCGATCTATCGATGATAGCCATGGGCTTCATTCAAAGGTGTTTCAGCATCAATAGTTCGATACCAGCATAATGCTAGTTTCGCTTGTAAACGTTTAAAAGTTGTTCAAAATTAGCTTACATTAAAATCGTCCAATACATAAACCGCTTACAAATCACTCTTTTCAATATTTTTTTATTTGATCCAAAAATGTACACAGACTTATTGTTAAAGCAACATTAGCCATGCAAACACATACAATATTGCTGCCGATGCTTAAATTAGGATTAACCTGTGCTATAAGTACCGGCTATGTTCCAATAACATTAAATGAATTAGTAATACATTGTTTGTTTATAATGTTACTCGTACTTGAATTAAAGTGGAGGAAAGCTAATATCACAAATTTATGCAAATATATAGTCTATGGCATTTTGTGAGGATAATAGTGTGTTAGTGTGTATTTGTGTGTGTGGGTGTGTGTGTGTATGTGTTTATAAATATTACAGTACTCGTTCAAACAAAGAGGTTTGACAATTCGGGAAGATCATTAGGATCGTCATATATAGTTTTATAGATCAGTTATGTACCTTTTCCTCTAGTAAAAACAGTAGAAAAAGAAAGTTGAAAATATGAAAATTCGTAGTTACGGTCAATTGTCTACCAATTTTGTGAACCCTAGTCTATACGTAAATAGGCAAAGGCAAACAGATCAGTACAGTTTTCTCCGCTGTTAGGCAACCTTTTTTGTGTAATATTTCATCACAGTGATAAATCAAGAAAATAGTAGTAGCCTCGCCCGCGGTCTTTGTAAAAAACAGGGTTGCCCCGTTGAAAAGTAAGTAATTCGATATTTTGTTTACTATATTATTGAAAAGCACATTTACGATTAATAAGTAGCATTAAAATATAAAAACCGTGTAAGCAAGTTGTTATTTTCTGGTGTTTTCAGTTAATAAATTTATCCCGAAATCGGGGTAATAGTCTCTATTGATACGTATTAGCTTTATTTAAATTTATTATATATTTTAGGTTACTAAGATCCTTGTTATTATAAAATGTCGAGCACTCCCGAAGATCCTAGTGGTGGAGATAAAATGCCGGGTTTGGCGCCTTGACGCCGCGCTTGCCGCCTGCTACTATAAGTAATGTCAAAAGATCGCTAGGCGATATATCACCGAATAATTTGTCATCTAAAGAAAAACGACTACAGCGATCGTGAAGCTTTGAAAATATGGCCAATTTAAGTCGTAATAGCTCGCTTGAAGGGGACTCGAACGTTGACAATATCGAGTTCGTCCGTGAATCATCACAATGTTTGGCAAAAATTAATGAAATTATTAACGGGCTGACCTCTCGCATTGGTGTCGCTCATAGATCATAGAAATAATGGATATGACTCAGCGGGTTACTTCTCTAATATCTATGATGGCCATAAAGTCAGCAATATTGCTGCCGATGCTTAAATTAGGATTAACCTGTGCTATAAGTACCGGCTATGTTCCAATAACATTAAATGAATTAGTAATACATTGTTTGTTTATAATGTTACTCGTACTTGAATTAAAGTGGAGGAAAGCTAATATCACAAATTTATGCAAATATATAGTCTATGGCATTTTGTGAGGATAATAGTGTGTTAGTGTGTATTTGTGTGTGTGGGTGTGTGTGTGTATGTGTTTATAAATATTACAGTACTCGTTCAAACAAAGAGGTTTGACAATTCGGGAAGATCATTAGGATCGTCATATATAGTTTTATAGATCAGTTATGTACCTTTTCCTCTAGTAAAAACAGTAGAAAAAGAAAGTTGAAAATATGAAAATTCGTAGTTACGGTCAATTGTCTACCAATTTTGTGAACCCTAGTCTATACGTAAATAGGCAAAGGCAAACAGATCAGTACAGTTTTCTCCGCTGTTAGGCAACCTTTTTTGTGTAATATTTCATCACAGTGATAAATCAAGAAAATAGTAGTAGCCTCGCCCGCGGTCTTTGTAAAAAACAGGGTTGCCCCGTTGAAAAGTAAGTAATTCGATATTTTGTTTACTATATTATTGAAAAGCACATTTACGATTAATAAGTAGCATTAAAATATAAAAACCGTGTAAGCAAGTTGTTATTTTCTGGTGTTTTCAGTTAATAAATTTATCCCGAAATCGGGGTAATAGTCTCTATTGATACGTATTAGCTTTATTTAAATTTATTATATATTTTAGGTTACTAAGATCCTTGTTATTATAAAATGTCGAGCACTCCCGAAGATCCTAGTGGTGGAGATAAAATGCCGGGTTTGGCGCCTTGACGCCGCGCTTGCCGCCTGCTACTATAAGTAATGTCAAAAGATCGCTAGGCGATATATCACCGAATAATTTGTCATCTAAAGAAAAACGACTACAGCGATCGTGAAGCTTTGAAAATATGGCCAATTTAAGTCGTAATAGCTCGCTTGAAGGGGACTCGAACGTTGACAATATCGAGTTCGTCCGTGAATCATCACAATGTTTGGCAAAAATTAATGAAATTATTAACGGGCTGACCTCTCGCATTGGTGTCGCTCATAGATCATAGAAATAATGGATATGACTCAGCGGGTTACTTCTCTAATATCTATGATGGCCATAAAGTCAGCAACAATGGAAACGAAGCTTGCCGTAACAGAACGCGATTTGCTAGCACTCAAATTAGAAGCAAAAAATAACTCTATAGCACCCGTGACTAAAATCGGTGAATCATACTCCGATAAATTGAAACTTCGTCTGCCCAAGCAAATAAATCGGGTGTAGTTTTACGTGTGTCGAATGATGCTCAAATCCGGAAGCTACAATCAGTAGAAGGCATTATATCGGCTGGATTTAAACTCGAAAAGCCCAAGGGACACCGACCGCATAATTATTTATTCATTATGTACAAAATTTTTGTCAGCTTTGTATAATCAAAATATAAATAAAATAAAAGACGAAATGACATTGTCAGTGTACTTGAAAGATGTAAAAATAGTGCGTCGTCATCCTGTAGCCTACGGTAGAACATGGATGGGTATCGATCTTTCCCCGGTAATACGCAAGCACTTTATTTTAACAAAAGAAGAAAACATTTTCGACTTCGCCACATGTAGATTCGTGGATGACAAATAGTACGTTATTTCAAAGGTCAACAATACAACAACATGTTAGTAAATATTGCACAGAGACCAAATCAACTTGTGCTCACTATGTTGAATCTTATGATACGCGGGAATGTACTAAGAAGTCTGAAAAAGACTTCAAATCGACATGCGCACCATACAGGCGGCTAAAGAAGGCGTCTGATCATAAGACCGGGTCAAAATCTTGTCCAACTTACGCCGCAACGTTGGAGTACAATATATTAAATACCACATATGGATAACGTCATGATTGCTCAATTAGTGAAGATTTAATTGAGCAATCATGACGTTATCAACGATAAAATTGCAGCATCAGAGTTAGATAAGCTCGTTGAGGACTATAAGCTCGATCTTGTTTTAGTTCAGGAGCAATACCAACGAGCCCAACTAACTAATAAATTCCTACAGTTTTCTGGTCATAAAGTGGTTATAGAAGCAGACGTAAATGCATCATCGCCATTATGGTCCGGTAAGCTGAGAGCATCCGATGCTGACAGACGCTCTGCTGTTGAAGAGAGAGCTGAAATGATATTCTTATTCACAATCTTCTATTGACGTCACATTTTCTAGTGTATACGTTCGAATACAAAATTGGCGCGTTTACCTGAGGCTTCTTGCCGTCATCACCGTCTGATCGTCTGTAACTCCTCCCCGGTTATTGACAACTTATACCAGCAACAGTACACTGGCTTTCAATATAAAACTAAAAATGTCGATTGGTCAGGCTTTGCTCCTCTTTTCGCTTCTCGCGCCGCGGATTTCACTCGTACTGACCTTATAGCGGTTTTATGGCGAACCTGTTTTCGTTTAAACTTATGTCATCGCCTTTATGTGTTCTACAACAAATCATGAATTCGAGCAAACAAATCATGTTCTATGGGAGAGCTATCTCTGGGGATGGGAGTAGGACGATATGTTAAATCCTTACATGTTACATCCGGGGTAGAATACTATTCTGATTTGGTGGCAACAAGGGAGAATTATTGGAATCGATGTGTTAGGTAACAACTCACAATTTAGATCCCAATAGTATTAGATATTTGATAAACCGTGATGCACGGCAGTTGAGCTTCACATGACTAACTATCTCTTTGCGGTCTTATTTGTCATATTGCTGTCTCTCACTTTGCCAAGAGGAAAAGTCAATTCCGAAACTTCCTACTCCTACAAATCTTTTCTGATTAAATTCGTTGTGAGTTCCAAGGCAGCTGTAGTTTAACCCCCGGGACAGCAATGAACTTCACTGTTCATTACCTTTTTAGTGGTCGCCGCTGTTAATTCTGGCTACACAGGAGACACAGTGGTGGGCATGAGTGGTAAGCCTGTCCCGTAAAAAACCTTTTTTGTGTTCTGTGTATTATCTACCTATAGACGAACTAGTTACACCTATTTAGTGTTATTAAAAAATATATATATTAAAAATAAAATCTGGAAACTTGTAAATTAATAACATAGACGATTAATAATAATCAAAATTTTTAGCATTCGGGTAAACACTATTTACTATTGTATCACAACACTTTAGTTTAAAGCGTATTATATTAAAACACAGCCCTGAAAAGATATTCCCCAGGTAATCTGACTATCATCTCCAGTAACCGTATTCGCAGTGCAATAATTGTGTAATTTGAAATAGGAATTATTTCCTAAAATAATATTAATATATTTTCTAAATTATACATAAACATCGATATAAATGTACAATTTGGGAGAAAATTACATCTGTGAATAAATCCAGTAATTTCATACTTTAATCACTATTACCACTATCTGAACATGTAACGAGTACTTGCTACACTTTCGGTATATTTGTTTGAATTTTCATTAATTTCATTAACCCCTTCAAGCCGGAAGCATTTTTTTACAGTCCCAATATGTTTTATTTTCAAGAAACTGAATGTCAGTAGTTAGTATCGTATACTTTACGTAGTCAACTATCTGCTCCGCACTCGTTCATTTGGATAACACTGGCACGTAAACAATACTCAACGGTTCTGAAACCGATATCTTTGCCGATAGTTATTCAGAAACATATGTATATTATTGGAGGATTTCCTTTGTTTATTTCGTTCTACTAACGCGAAATCGTCGCCCGCCGACTCAGCGCTCCCTTTGTTTTATACAATACCAGTATAACAAATAGCCTAAGATCCCGGTGCAAAATTGCGTAGGTATCAGTTTTTTTTTAATAAAACATCATTCAGGTGAATGATTATTAGTAATACAATGTATTAATTTCGGGTTGCCTATAAAAAAAATTGCCGCAATGATTTTTATTTAAATGTTTTATAATAAATGAAATTGTATGATTTTGAACTACATGCATAAGTGAATGAAACGTCATTTTAAAGGAAATGATGTAAAGTAAAAATACGGTTGCCACCTTCCAGTCAGCCGTAACCTCTAGGCTACCCGCTGTAACAAGCCATGCAATTCTGTAAGAGCAAACGTCCTTACATCCTCGGAAACATCGGCTGTTACAGCCTTGAACACAATTTGCAATTCTTTGGTGTCGCTTTTCATGGTTGTGCGATACTAGTGCCGCAAGGCTGAGTTTGGAATTGGAATTCTACAAGGCAAACAGCCTCGCGTACGCTTACAGCCTTATAGAATATCAAATAATTTAGCCGTGATCGCAGTAGCCAATGTCAAAGCTGTGACATCTGTGATCACAGCGACGCACACAGCCATTACGAGTCGCTTAGAGAATTGCATGGAAGGTACGAGTATATTAATGTTGATTATTTCAGTCGTGTTTTTTTTTGTATTTAATATTACGTAAAATAGTGAGTGTGAGTTTTTGTGCTGAACAAAATACTTCAAAATAATAACAAAATAACATGCACAACACAGTGATCGCATATTTTAAAATTCGCGTAAAATATATTTAAGCGTACTAAACAAAACGTATTCAATTGCGCTGTGCGCAAGCGTCTACTGTAAGATAGATAGATAGATAGATAAATCATTTATTTACGTACTTCATGCACACACATCAATAAAATGTACATCGATATAACTACACTGTTAACTTAAAACATAGTTTCGCTATACTACAGGGAACGTTTTTAATTCAGGTGTTTGTGCGTGTGTGTGTGCCGCAGTAGCGCAAATGGGCTATAGCTCAGTGTATAGCGTTACTTAAATGAAACAACCACTGATTTTCAGCTATCACCCATAAGAATGACGAGGACGAGTGTAGTCAGACAAACGACAAACAGCCACATACAACTACCGCGTATTGCACGAAAGTCTGTAAACATTACAAATTTACCTTATACTTCCCACACCTCGGTCATAGAAAATAAAAACTAAGCGTGGGAAAAAGTCTATATTGAGATTAATGAAATAATAATAATATTTGAAGTTATTATTATTATTTATTATTATTTTAGATTTATTAAATTTTGTATGTAATTTAAAATAATATTTGAATAAATAGAAAAAAAAAATATGAATTTCATTTCACATTGTCTCCATCAGACAGATAATGAGGCAGATATAGATATGCGACAAGCGAAGTTTTGAGGAATACCTTGTTTCTGTTTCTCCAACAAAAAAGATTTATATCGAGCTTTAAAAGTAAATTTACTGTTAATAGTTCTCATCGGCGGTGGGATATTATTCCAACACTTCGTTGCCGCATACCTGAAGCTACCAGTAAAAGCCTCAGTCCGATGCCTGTGAAACATTAGTACGGAACGTGTTTTTCTTACATTACCGCGAGTGGCGTAATTCAATGTTTCATGCAAGTATTCTGGTTTCTTGTATTTAAGAACATCAAATAACAGACTTGCCAAATGCAACTCTCTCCGTGATTCCATATTAAGCATTGATGCATTGTTCAAATATGGCGATACGTGACTTCGCAGAGGTATTGAATATCAAAATCTACAACAGGCGTTTTGCACTCGTTGCCTCAACCTTTTTGTTCTACTCAGTAATCTCGGACCATACAGAAGATCACCATAGTTCAATCTGGACAAAATCAATGATTCACAGATACTTATACGTGAGGCTACAGAAAGAAAGTTTCGAATCCTGTATAGTACACTTAGCCGGTAAAAACAACTCTTCGCCAAGTTCAGCACATGGCTCTCAAATCTTAGCTGACAGTCAAACAATATGCCTAGATTCCTTGCCTCTTCAACTCGAGTTATTTGCTTACCATCTATAGTCACAAGGGGGTCATTATTTATGATTTTGTAGATCTGTAATTTAGTACCGATTACCATATACTTTGACTTAGTAGGATTAAGTATAAGAGAATTGCGCATAGACCAGTCCAAAATACGCCCCAGGTCCTCATTGAGTCGACTTACTGCAGAACAAATACGTTCGGGCTTTTCAGATATATATAACTGAACGTCATCGGCATAACAGTGAAATTTGCAATTCTTTATTACTCTGGCAAGGTCGGCGGTGTAAATTATAAAAAGCAGTGGGCCCAGCAATGAACCTTGAGGTACGCCCCGCTAAACAGGTTTTGACTCAGAGAGTAAAGCACCATGATCACCCACTAGTTTTACAGATTGCGAACGATTGCAAAGATAACTCTCGAACCATTCGAGCGATTTTGGTTGCACCCCGTAATAAGACAATTTAGCAAGTAGGAGGCGAGTACTTAAACTGTCAAAAGCTCGCGAGAAATCTAACAGTGTCAGTATCGTACCGTGACCTGAATCCTGCTCAGATAATATGTTGTCTACTACGTCGAGTAAAGCTGTTATTGTGCCACGTCCCTTTCTGAAACCGGATTGTAATTGGGTTAGCATGCTTTCAGCTTCTACAAATTTCCTTAACTGGACACAAACTGCTTTCTCCAACAATTTGGATAGAAATGGCAAAATGCTTATAGATCTGAGATCCTTCAAGTCGGTTGGATTATCGATTTTAGGCAATGGTTTTACAAGGCTTTCCGTCCAGCTGCTCGGTACAGTGCCGGTGATTATCGACTTATTGACTATAGCCGTAATAGTATCCAAAGTACAAGGGAGAGTGAGAAGAATCATGTCTCTGCTTATACCATCACTGCCAATAGCATTAGATTTAAGCGAGAGAATATAATTAGCAATATCATTTGAACTAACAGTTTTTAATTCAAATGACGCTTCAGAGAATTTATTACTAAGGAAGAATGATAGATTTGACGATGACACATCGTTTGTTCCTGGAATGTCCAAGAAATGATCATTTATTTTATTGGGATCATTAAAAAATCTAGGTAATGTCCTTTCCTTGGTCGAATCAATTAGAACCTTTTTTTTGAGATTTTTCCAGAACGTTTTACTATTATGACATTGAGTATTGACTATCTGATTAAAGTAAACACGTTTCTCACTGGCAATGCTTGTTTCAACAAGTTTTTTAAGATCCTTGTAACATTTCTTATCGACTTCTGTGTTGGATTTACGTTGCCTCTCGTAAGCCCTATTACGCTGTTCGATCATAAGCCTACAAGTATCGGTAACCCATGGCAATAAGGTACGGTTTTTTGTTGTAATTAATTTTAGCGGCGCATGTTTATCAAACAGCGACGTGATCATTGCACTGAATTTTTCCACCATCAGTTCCACTGTAGGTAAATTAATCACTTCCGTCCAATCAATGGAATAAAGATCTTTGTTAAAATCATCCAATCGTATTCCATTGATTGGTCTGTAAGCAAAATTTCTAGGCGGAGTTTTTAGTTTTTTTAGTAAAAGAGTTACAGTAACCATTGAGTGACCATGGCCACCTGTAATGTTTTCGACTGTTACATCTCGAAAGGGAGCGTTGGTACAGACCAAATCAATGAGAGTCTCAGAGTGCGACGTGAAATGTGTAGGCTTAGTGACGATTTGATTGAGGCTCATATAACGGAGAAACTGTTTCAATTTCGACGTATTACTATGGGAATCTTCGAGTACATTTATGTTAAAGTCTCCTAGTATAACAACAAAGTCATAGCCATGGAATTGGTTTAGAGAATCTGTTAAAGCATCTATAAATGCATCAACGTTCATCCACGGAGGCCTATACGTCGTCCCAATAAGCAAACGGAATCCATTTACACGAGTTGAGAGCCACAATTGCTCAATATTATCATTTGGACGTGATAAATACCTTACGTTAACCGTTTACCTTACGGTTAACGTAAAACGCGAGCCCTCCACCACGCCCTCCACGCATGTGCAATGGTCGTGGGGCAGCACGCAGCCTATATCCTGGTACGGAGGGTGCTCTTGCCTCCTGTCCATACGGCAACCAGGTCTCGTTGATAGCAACAATGTCAGCACCGTACCGATCCATCGCAAAGAGAAAATCGTCATGTCTGGTGTTTAAAGAACCCGCATTAAAAAGACCTAACTTAAGAAGTTTCATATTAGGAGTCATTGTAATAATCCATGAGTAATTGGCGAAACGCAGCAATACAAACTATCATCATATGTATTATAACAATAAAGCGCGTGAAATGCCCAGAGACAGAAATTATAAAAAAATGAGTTGAAATATGTGAATAGTCAGACCGGATCCCATATTGCTCCAAAGCACAATTTACCGCTGACACACACTGCACAACTACAACACACACAACACCCACAATACACGTTAAAAGATCTATAAGAAAGGTATAGAGACTATATATTAGATTTGACAGGTGAGGCCCACGTGTTTGATTAAAATAAAAAAATACTTTATATAAACAGTACAGACACAGTGAAAAATATAAAACATAACACACTATAAAAATAAAAAAATCTGTATATAACAATAACAGTTTCGGTAGTTCATTTTGTATAATAAATAGTGTCATGTTGTAAAATGTTCTACAATTGTTCACTTTATAACGTCGAACGCATTGACATTTAATAATGCTGCTATGAATCAGGTCTACGTCGACTGACAGTAATTGGTTACATTGGAATGTGAAATTACTAATATTATAAATAGAAATGTTTATCAGACGTATTAATTTTACGACACCAAAAGCATAAAAATACGCAGCAAAACAAAATAAAAAGTACACATACTTGGGGAAAAACGAATCTTTAAGAGACGGTAAAATTTCAAGCAACAGTTGCACTAACGGCAGTCTGGCCAAAAATTCGCACAAAGTCACTTTCACTTTGGATACGTTACCGCGGAGAGTTTACTCCAGGATGTTGACGCGCATAAATTCTCCCATCCCTCGTCCAGACGTACTTCCACTCGAGCAATTTCCCGAGCTCACGCGCCCGCCGGAACAGTAGACGATTAACTTTGGTCAGCCTCTCATTTATGCAAAAGCGATGGTGTGGCGCCGGCAAGCCAGTACCCTCAGTTGTAGCACCGCGTCGCACGCACGCTGACCGCGGCAGGTCGTCGCGAAGGGCGCGCCGCGCGACCCTCACCACAATAGGGCGGGGCCGCGGCGGAGCACCAGCGCCGTCCACCACCGGCAAACGGCCCACGCGCACAGCACTCACTATATCATGCTCCTTTAGGTTGACGCTTATTTTATCTGCTAGAGTGATCACAGTGTGCAACAAGCTTTCTCCCTTCTGCTCGGGGACATTAGAAATTTCTAAGTCGATACACAAAAGCTCCTGGTCGCGCTCCCCTAGATCTGCCTTCAGTTGCTCGATCGTAGCGAGCAATGAACTGTCGGCTTGCACCCTCTCTTGCTCCACAATACGACTCTCGATGCCATCCATACGCTTATTTAAAAGGTCGATTTTATGATCGAAGTCATCCATACGAAGTACTAATTTAGCGAAGGTTCCATTGAAGGTTTCCATCTGGCGACGTGTGGCTCTCATCTCGTTACGAAATTGACGAAACTCTATTAACAACGATTGTGTGTCGGATATTTCTATAGTATCGTTGAAGGCAGTACTATCGTCCAGGTGCTCGAGCATACTGGTAGCCAATGGAGCCGCGCCACGAACGAAGTTAACGCCACGCACAGGGGTGTTAGAATTATCGCCCTTAGGTTGTTTACTTAGGCAAAGCACACACTCCCAGCCTGTACCAGGTTGAGCCATAAGTGTGTTATAACAGTTCACCGACACATTTGCACATACGAGGTCGTACGGATTCTTACAAACTCTGCAGACCAAACATTGCTTCCCCGATATCGGTTTGAGGCAACCAGCACAATTAACATTATTAGAGGCCATCAGAAACAAAGTTCAAAAATAGAAATATCAAAATAAAAATATTTCGATGTTAAAAAATATAAAGAGGGGATAAAAAAAATATTTAAAGATATAAAAGTATAGTTCGAAAGTGTATGTTAACGGACTCGAACCACGGATTAGGGACGTAATTAGCAACAGTATACAACAATGCGCCAACGCAGCTATTACGTGTACTGCGAAACCCTCCAACTAATGTGTAAGCTTGCGGTCCGTAACAATTGTTAAGTACAAGTAGGGTAATATTTGATCACAATTACCGACACTTGCACAATAACTTAACACAAACTAAACTGTATTAGGAATCTTCTTCTTGATAATTAGACGAAATTACTTTGAGTTCACACTTAACACACACGTCAAATGTAAGGGCGTTTATTATATATAAAATTGATATATATTTCAATGTTTACTTACAACTTTTTATGCACTTTCAAAAATAAATACGCGGAGCAATAAAATAATCGTGTCGACGGTAACTCGTCCGATTCGTCACTCCCAAAGTAAGCATTGAACGGCAACGGTTCGCGCAACAAACAAGGATTCTTCATACGTATACGTGAGGTAAATTATTTTTTACTGTGCGGTTAACGCATTCCGTCTCACGCTGCGATTACCGCTGCGTCAAACGTGAATCAATGCATGGGTAAACTACCTTACATGTCGTAAAATAACGCGCGTCAATAGCAATGCGTCTTCTGCAGCGTATGCAGCAAAAAGAAATCGCGCGAGAAAACGAGTGATCACAGTTATCACAATGACACCAGCCCATGTTAATCCCCTTGCTAAGCAGACGGATGAATCCCTGCCTGTTATTCATATTTGATATGGCTAACCTCCGGTAAACCCAACCCTTGGATAAGGCTGATGGATGAGACAAATGTATTCTTCCCTTGAATGTTTCCCTTAACTATTAGGATAATAAATACACTTTAACGTAGGATAAGACTTAGTCGATTATTCGTTATATAAAAGCACTAAATCTTGAAAACTAGAATAAGATCACTCTGTATATTATACTCATAGTATAAGGATCTTCCTAATAAATTTATATCAACGCCAAGTTTCATTATATTATCTCGCGCTTAATACATTATATTGCCAATAATCATTCATCTGAATGATTAAACACACCTGTTGAAACGTGTTGAGCTGATGATAATAATGTTCCACAGATTTAGAGTGAAACTATGTTTACTTTGTTATTACTGTGTAAGTACTTATATACTACATTTTCTAAATGGGTAATAAAAACAAACCGCAAAAGAAAACATTCTTTAGGCGGGTCGATTCTAACATATTTGTATCTTTTATTCAGATAATTATTAGATAGTGACTGCAAATGCTGATGGGAAGAAAAAATAAATAAGTAGACATTAGTTAACATCAGATCGTATGCATGATCGCCAACTTAGTATAAAAATATGTAGAAAGTCAGCCTTGGTCCCAGCTGCAGGTCCAGTAAAGATGTTATAAATTGAGAAATAACTTGCAATCTAATTCAGTGAAGATATACATAGATAGAAAAGGCAAGTTCTTATAGATTGAAAGAACTGGGAATTTTTTGTGAGAGTAGAGTAGTGACAGTCAGTCGTTTTACAATCGCACAGCTCGCCGACGGCTGGGAGTTCATCCTCATACACTGGAACCGCAATGGTCGCGCACTGTGCGGTTCACAAGAAGTTTTCTACCGAGAACTATTAAATTGTGAAATGAGCTCCCTGCGGAGGTTTCCCAAGGGACTACAGTATGGGGTTCTTCAAGAAAGGCGTGAAGAGGTTCTTACAGGGTCGGCAACGCAAGAGTGACACCCCTGGTGTTGTTGCAAATGCCCATAGGCTACGGTAACTGCTTACCATCAGACAAGCCGTACGCTTTTTTGCCACCTTAGTGGTATAAAAAAGTCTCTTCACTGCTATCTATCTATATTTTCGAGTAGGCAGAGAGAAACGAGTATCAAAAAAGACGATCACGCATCGCTCTATTTTTTAACATTCATAGCACTTTTCATGCACGCTTGCTGGTTCCTAGGGTTCCCGAAGTTACCTTTTCATAAAATACGACCAGGTACCTTTCTGTCGCCAAATATTACAATATATATGAAATTAGTATAAACTATTAAGTCTGTTCTACCCTTAAGGTCCCAAGGCCCCAAGGGATTTAAAGTCTAAAATTTCCATCAATAAATATTTTTGATTTTCATGTCATCTTGTGATGACAAATTTATTCAAATCAGTATTATAATTTTTTGTATTCCACTAACTTCGAGATGTGACTTCAATATAATATACCACCGTACTTTTAGACAATTTTAGCGCCAACAAAAATAAACTGCTGAGAATAACCAAACGAAAGGAGGATTTAAAGATATCGCAAGCGCGAACACAAGCCAAGGAAAGAAACTGAAAAGACAGGTGAATAAATTATATTGATCTTTTAAACACAATAATGTGTGAAACGAAACCAAACCTTTAATGAACCCATAAAAGTCACAAAAGGCTGACAAGCCATGGAGTTGCACAGGCCAGTAATGCATTCGTAGATCGCATGGTGACATAAATTACAACGAGCTTTGTTCGCTCTTGTACTAAAAACAAGCTGGAATGAATATTGACAATACGTTGGAATGAATATTGGCGACACATGTAAAAGAATAAAGGAATAAATTTCTTTCTGACGTTTACAGAAAGGGAAAATGTAGAGCATTGTGTATCGACAAGGGCTTGTCGATACAAGCAGCATAGACAGACTGTCATCTCTGCAAGCGTATCAATTCTGTAAAGAGAAATTCTGTGAAAAATATTTTTGATGTGTCTTCTGAAGTTATTGTCAGGGACGGATAAAAACGGTTTTAGGCAATCTGTTATTATAGAATCGAATACAAATCATTACTAAAGATCTATCAGTCCAACAAACCGATGTACAGTCATTTATTCCTGCTTCTAAGATTTTCACTGAATTATGAACATACAGTATAATCTTGTTGTGTGTGTTAATAAATATTTTAAGAGGTAACCGTAAGGATATTGAATTCGGTGGAAATTTACTAAGGTGATTTTTTCCATAAAAATACACTTGTTTCTCACATATACGTAAAGGCCAGAACACGCAAGAGCGTAAAGATACAAGTTTCTCGCCAATTCTTTTAACGAGCTCCAACTTGACTTTTGTGATTCGATCTTTTAAATGCCTGGAGCTAGCGTAATAAATTATATGTTTGCACCAATATTTTTCCTACCCAATTGGTTGTATTTATCAGAAGGTATAACAGACGTCCTAGGAATCGACGAGCATGCATAGCGAAAAGAGCTACGAATGTTAAAGAAGAACAACCTGCTCTGTGCCATACGCTGGTCATTAAGAGATGATTCATGAGCTATCGTCGTTGGGAGGGCACAAGCTGCTCGCTACCATAGCCTGATCATTAAGCAACGATTCACGAGCTATTATCGTAGAGAGGCCACAACCTGCTCGCTACCATATCCTGATCATTAAGTGATGATTCATGACGAGCTATAGTCGTTGAGAGGCCACAATCTGCTCGCTACCATACGCTGATCATTAAGTGATGATTCAAGAGCTATTGTCGTTGAGAGGCCACAATCTGCTCGCTACCATATCGTGATCATTATTTTATGATTCACGAGCTATATTACGAGCTGATAGCATATATATCGTTGCACGTACGACATATATCATTTGATATATCTATCTTAAAAATTAAGCTTACAACTTTGACGGCCACCCATTTTACTTATTTTGCGGATAAAATACCATTTTATACTCTGCTAAAAGAATGACATGATATGACATACATGCTAGTATAAATATCTCATATATCTCATATATGTAACCTTGACTGGGGTACACAGCCACACAGAGGACGGGGGCAACCCTGGACTTACTCGAACTCCCGATGTCGCACTAGGGAAGCACTTCAATCCACCTATATCTCCGTGGTAGACCTAATGTCAATGTGGCATTCCCAATCGTGAGGATTCCAAGAAGGGTGGATCGCTATGGAGATGAAAACTAAAATTCGCTTTTAACATGAATACTTTAAGATCAGAAAGTAACACTACCACAACAACAGCTGGGTCCGCAGTGTGCACTAAGAAACCTAAGGCCCCAAGCGGAAGGCATCGCGAGAGTGATACTTAATGTATTTCAAGCGCTCATAGAATTTACATCGGACGGAAGTATGCTTGTATGCCTCCCGATTTTGTATAAAAAAATAGTAAACCGACATACTAAAGCTGCAACTAATATACACATTTACAATATGGTGCGTTGCTGACCTCATGCTGTAGTCCCTTGGGAAACTTCAATAGGGTGTTCGCCGACTGCGAGCACAGTGAAATAATTGGCATCCTATTGAACAACTCCTTGAAGCACTATTAATTTAATAATAATTAAAGCATTCAAATAAAAGCAGGTTTTTCTTAAACGTTCTTCCATTATAGCCACTCATTCTACATCTTCTAACTTTTTATTTCCCCTTAGAAATCTATCAGTTAAACTAGATAGATTTGTAAGGGGAAATAAAAAGTTTTTAAATAATTCGATATCAATTTCTCTATCTCTAGTCCACCTTATTTATTGCATTATATAAATACAAGTCAAACATCAACGAATAGAATCACATGTTCCATCCAATCGTATGTCCCGATTCATTTCTTGTGGTGGTTGGTGGGCGGACTATTTTTAGGCAAGCAACGATGTTACATATTACTCGTAATTGTCGCAGCTATTTCGAAGAGGAAATTCTTGTTCTGCAGAAATCAATATGGACGATCTCGGAGCTAGAGTAATAGAGTTCTATTTCCGTGCAAAACATAGATTTTTGAGTGCATGAGAATATTTATTAGTATTTGTCTTTGTGCTTTTCATGCTTTTATAATATTTCTCAGTTGTGTAGTATATATAACTCATAGAAGCTGCGCTCTGTCGAAATAAGATTACGTTGTTTATTTATGACCATGCTTTGGTTAAGGAAACTTACAGTTATACTAATACAGCTAAGAGAAGATCACACTTAACACGTTCAGTTGTATCTGTTGTTCCGTACGACTTAAAAAATCGGCTAAGTGCGAGTTGGACTCGCACACGAAGGGTTCCGTACCATTATCTATAAAAACGTCAAAATAAATTACGTTTGTTGTATGGGAGCCTCCCTTAATAATAGAATAAAATATTTATTTTATTCTATTTTTTAGTATTTGTTGTTATAGCGGCAACAGAAATACATCATCTGTGAAAATTTCAACTGTCTGGCTATCACGGTTCATGAGATACAGCCTGGTGACAGACGTACGGACGGACGGACAGCGAAGCCTCAGTAATAGGGTTCCGTTTTACCCTTTGGGCACGGAACCCTAAAAAAGACACAAAATTCAAAGCTTTACGTAAACTTAGCTGTATGTTCATATATCGAACAAATTTTAGCCAAATTTCATTGGAAGTATAATATGTACTACTCTGTGTAAAAAGTATCGGGAATATGTCAATAAAAAGACCCGCGTAAAAGAGGTCGTTCTAATTTTTTTACTGCATGTTGGTAGCACTGTACTGATTTAGCGCGCAAAATTTGAGCGGGATCTGTCATTTAATTTGTTTTAAACTACACTTTTTGTTGGTCATAGTTTTGAGTCCTCGGCGATTTTTACAATGGAAAATATTGTTGAACAAAGAGTGTGCCTTAAATTTTGTGTTTCAAATGATATTTCATGTGGTGAATCACTAAAAATGTTGCGAAATACCTACGGCGAATCGTGTATATCGAAAACAAGGGCTTATGAATGGTATAAGGCTTTTAAAGAAGGCCGAGAAGTAGTAGTAGACTTGCCTCGTTCTGGTAGACCTTCAACCGCTACGACCAGAGAAAACATCGACAGAATCAAGAAGCTAGTGCTCGAAAATCGACGTATGAGTCTGAGAGAGTTGGCTAGTGAGGTGAACATATCTTTTAAGTCCGTCCACAACATTCTCATTGACATTTTAGGCATGAAACGCGTCGCCGCTCGACTAGTTCCAAAAGAGCTCAATTTTGTTCAAAAAGCGCAGCGAAAGCATGTCGCTGAAGACATGGTTTCCCGAGCTTCTACGGATCCGACCTTTATGAAACGTATAATAACTGGCGACGAGACATGGGTTTATGAGTACGACATGCAAACAAGCCAACAGTCTTCAGAATGGCGTCTCGAAAACGAGCCGAAACCCAAAAAACCGCGGCAAAGTCGCTCCAAAATCAAGGTGATGCTGACAGTTTTTTTTGACTACCGTGGTGTGGTTCACTCCGAATTCCTTCCAGAGGGAGAAACAGTGAATAAAGAATATTATTTAGGCGTCATGAAGCGTTTGCGTGAGAGTATCCGCCGAAAACGTCCAGATTTGTGGCAACACAACTCATGGATGCTGCACCATGATAATGCACCATCACACACAGCCATTATAGTGAAAGAGTTTTTAGCGAAAAATTCAACAAAAGTTCTCGACCAAGCACCGTATTCACCTGATATGGCTCCGTCTGACTTTTTTTTATTTCCCAAGTTAAAATTACCACTTCGAGGAAAACGTTTTGAGTCGATAGAAGCCATAAAAGAAAATTCGCTGAATGAGCTAAAGGCCATACCGCAAATAGCCTATGAAAAATGTATGGAAGACTGGGTGAAGCGGTGGAGATGTTGTATTGCAAGCGATGGGGCCTACTTTGAAGGCGATAAAATAAATTTAGATGAATAATTTGTATTTTTTGTTTTATTGACAAATTCCCGATACTTAGTACACAGAATGTATATCCGAATGTCGAACGCTCCAATTTCAAAGGAAATACTCATACGTGCGCCAGATTCAATTTCCGCATTGAGCAAATGTTTAGATAACAACTGCTCTGGATACAGGTCTGGATACACCAGCCAGTTACTCAGTTGCAAATAATTAAGTTGAGACATTAGGTACTATAACTAATACTTACTAACTAACTAATACTAACTTTACCAATAGGAGGATATTATACTAGTACATACATTCAACGACAAATCCTGAAATTTCTCTTTTTTTTATATTTCTCGGATACTTTGGCGACGTTGCAGATGCCTTGGTCACTGGATCGATCCCGGTAAGTCCCGTACCTATAATAATAGTGCAAACAACCGTAAAAGTAGAAAAAAATATTGTGATTTGGCAAGTTATATTTCAACATACTAAGTAGATATATATAAAACAAATATTAATAAATATCCTGGTCACAGAAAACCATGGTCAGATAATCGATGGAAGGTTGTTGTGCTCTTGCAAGTGAGTAAGGACATTAGGGCAATGTCGCCGAGTTAAGATGTTAGCATCAGGGTAAACGCTAGGCTAGTATCTTATTATCATTTTTTTATTAAACAACATTTTAGAAAATATCACCAAATGATTCTATTCTCCCATCATACTTTTGACACTATTTCGATAGATTAAATAAATACTATCATCGTATTATTCAAGTTTCAATTTCTCATTTCACATTGGGATATTGGGATAAGCGGACATTTGGAACAAGATTTCCAAATAATAGACGGCACTCTATTCTTCCAAAATAGGTCTTAAGGTTACATGTTTCCCGTTTTCCTTTTTTATAGAACAACATTTAAGAGAATATTATCAAGGGACTCTATTCCCTCGCCGTATTGTCCAATTTTTTTTTACAGGTATGCTAAGTATAAATAGGACTCTATTATTACCGGTAGCCCAGGTAACTGGGCGCCTCTCTCCGACAGGCCCTTCAGGCACGAGCCCGCGTGTTCGATTAGATTCTCCAACGACCTCCTGAGCCGAGGTCCGACCCCTCTCGGGGGCCCTTAGGCTGTCGTTTAACTTTCTTTTCTAGGCTGTGGCGCCTCACGCCCGCCTCTCTAGTTCGGTGACGTAGTAACAGCCCACTCGGAGCTAACTACATAGTGTGGTCAAAAAAAAAAAAAAATCATAATTTTGTCCAAATTTAGTTTTTCTCATTTACTTTTTTCAATGGTAACATCTCAGATACTTTACGGATACGGATAGGGATAGGTAAACGCGCAATTCATACTCCTTGTGCTGTATCCTCCACATGCCTGCGATAACTGTTTCATATCAAACAAGCTATATACCTTCTTGCTTCTCTATGTGGTATTTTAAATCATAACATCAAAAGCCTTCATCCAGAAAAAAGAGAAATTTAAGGATTTGCGTTGAATGCATATACTAGTATAATATCCTTCTATTGGTAAATAATAGTACCTAATGTCCAATCTTAATCATTTGCAACTGAGTAACTGGCTGGTGTATCCAGACCTGTATCCAGCTTCTATGGGTTATATATACTAGACAACTGAGAAATATTATAAAAACATGAAAGCACAAAGACAAATACAAATAAATATTCTCATGCACACAAAAATATATGTTTTGCACTGAAATAGAACCATATTACTCTAGCTCCGAGATCATCCATATTGATTTCTGCAGAACAAGAATTACCTCTTCGAAATAGCTGCGACAATTACGAGTAATATGTAACATCGTTGCTTGCCTAAAAATATTCCGTCCACTAACCACCAAAAGATACGAATCGGGACATGCGATGTAACATGTGATTCTATTCGCTGATGTGTAACTCGTATTTATATAATGAAGTAGCAGCAGTAGCAAGCAAACAGCACCAAGAGGGAGCGTGGGTTCGAGTAGCTTTGCAGGCCAAAAACCAGGGAGTCTATAATTTAGTGTATTTCAAAGACAATACATAAGAATAAAAAAGCCCCACCTTTATATTTAACCTGAAACTATTAGGAAGGTATTACAAATAATGCACAAACTTATCTAAAGAGAATGTAATCATGTATGTGTATATGTATTATACTTTACAGTTGCTTTCAGACACAATTAATAGGAAACATACATTAACTTTCATATGTCCATATTCTACATGGCATATTCAAATATAATTAAAGAGTAAATAAATTTTCTTTCGTATGGTTGACAGGTATTTATATACCTAGTCTTGCCATAAATACTGAAACAAAGAAAAAAAAATTTCTATTGCAAATAACATTTATTACTTTTACAGTGTGTTAGTTTAATACATAAATATAAAACAATTTAAAATATAAAAAGCTTATTCGAAGTGGTCTCCATTGGCTGCCATACAGCCCTTTAAACGTTGAGGCCAGTTATCAATAGAAGCACGCACTATTTCCATGGGAAAATTCTTCACTGCTAATCGTACGGATTGTTTTAGGGACTCCAAATTATCATGGCGTTTAGAGCAAGCCGTACTCTCTAAAACTGATCATAAATCATAATCCAGCGGATTAAGGTCGAACTAGACGACGGCCAGTCTTCAGCTCTGATGAAGTCCGAAACGTTCGTTTCCAACCAAGACTGCGTAGACCGAGCTTTATGACCCGGCGCCGAGTCTTGCGGGAAGGACAATTCTTGGTTATTGAACATGGTGTTGTTAAGGGGCTTCACTACCTTCTCAAGAATGGTATCTTGATACACTTGTGCCGATGTTTTGATACCTTTCTCACAAAAGTATGGCTCAGTCACTCCTTCAAAGCTGATACCCCACCAAACCATCACTGAAGTCGGATAGTGCTCACGTTGTACTCTGTCGACTAATTGGGAAGCTTCCTTAGAGCTTTGAGCATAATAAATACGGTCATTTTGTTTGTTAAAATGTTGCTCAATTGTAAAAATATTCTCATCCGTAAATAAAAAAAATCTGTGACCTCCCTTTGCGTACCGCTTCAGTAGTTGTTTCGATTTTACCACCCTATTCTTTTTTAAATTATCAGAATGACCAGTACGTCTCTTATAGGCTGCAAGTCCTAAGTCATATTTTAAAATACGCTACATGGTGCTAGGTGCTATCTTCATCTCCCGAGATAAAATCTTTTGCTTTCGGACAGAATTTCTTCGAATTTTTTCCCTTACTGCTTTGACCACCTTTTTCGTACGAACACTACGTGGACGGCCAGATCTTGTGAGGATGAACTTCCCGCCGTCGACGAGAATGAAAATATCCTCCGCTTCACAAATGTAAACTATTCATACTTACTTACCCGGTATAGAAAATTTAAAGGTCAAATCTATTTTTGTAGGTAACGCGATGATACCACATTTCCTCATTGAAACTCCATATATTTAATCTTCAAGATTAGAACAATGTGTTAACTTATTGGTTCAAAAACCATACCAAACCTGACCATGCAGGTCAGGTCCACTACGACCCAAGAAATTAATTTTACATCTTTCACAAATAAAAAAAGGGCTGAGAAAGCGCGTGACCTTCCACCAAGCCAGAATTTATCTGCCAAGCCAAACCTACCAGTTGACGGCTACGTGTTGCCATCATGATGAATTCATCTGATTCTTAACAGATGACGCTGGCAGTACCGACATTCGCAAATAACATGAAAGTGTAGTTTACCGTAACAAGTGGAGTCCGCTGATATTAGCGAACTCAACCTTGACAGGGTAGTGGGGAGTGCACCGCTGTAAGATTATGTATCCTTAATTACACTGTTATGAAAGGAAAAGAGAAGGGAAGCGTGAAGCGGGAGAGAATTGCGCCGACATTGGAGAAGAAACGCGGTGGACTGTTCCTCCATTAGTTTGTCGACAAAAGACCTGTGCTGATCCGTCACACGGAAGGGTCCCCGAATCCCCCCGGAGGTAGTCCCCGGGTCCCCACCATCCGGTCACCAACCGGCACGACGACCTTGCCCGAGATTATGCACGGTATGAAAGGGCAGCCTCTCAAGGTGGTTAGTCTTTATTAGGCCTCGGTAGTACACCGCGGGCGGCCAGCGAAAATACCCTCTCTGTCTGGTCTCTCTGGTGACGGGTCTGGTCAGTCCTTCTGACAATGGATAGCCAGAATCCACCACTATTCTCACAATATCGCGTCAACAATCCCCCGAGCACTGGTTATACACCAGCTGATCCCGAAACTCAACTTACTCACAGGTACGCCACTTCACGGGTGTTTCGCCGTGTGTACGGTGGTAGCCAACCAGTCCACCGACTGAGATGTTGGAACCTCAGAAAATCCCTTAGTTGCCTCCTGCGACACCCACAAAAAATGTATGGAATTGTTTCTTTTAAGTGTTCCATAGGCAGTGGGAGACAGGCGTGGATGGTATGATGGTATATATGTAAATATTTTACAATGGTACGAGACCCTAGTCTTGGCCCTGGCCGGTTTCTACGCCTTCCTTAACACTTTCTACAAATGTATTCTGTTGCCCAATGTATGTATGTTGAAAGCTCGATGGTGTCGTTGCGTATATTTTTCTAACTAAACACGTAGGTTAAGCAACATCGACCGCAGCCTGTCTATGGATAGGTTTACCTATCTCGAGCTTCTGCGTGCTCAGAGGGCATGGTAAGCCATCGCCACCTTTTTGTTGTCGTTAGATAACAGTCGTTAAGCTATGTCAGTGCGGGCGGCTTGAAAACGCTGGCCATCGCCAATCTGCTGTCGAGTAGCGTGGTGGAGTAAGCTCTAAACCCCTTCGGTTGAATGTAAGTCAAATCCCTGCAGTAGAATTAGTTAGGAATTACACCATACCTGTAGTAGATTCTTTAGCCCGTAATATCTTTATCGTACTGATATCATATAAATATACTTACTACAAAGCACCGTATTTATACGTCAACATGATATACAAATAGTGGAAGAAGTATATGTAAACTGACATCGTCGAAAGTCACTGGCACAGCCCTGAATCGATGGAAAAGAAGCTAATAGGACAGTTACTGGAAACTGGGTTATATGCATATGTACTTGTGAAAATGTGTTAAGTAAAGTCAATCACTCAATATGCAAATGCCGACAAGCACTCAACAACGTTATTTTCTGTTCTCCGGTGCTTTTTTTTACATAGAATATAGACAGAAAACGCTTTATTAGCATAATACAGATTTAATGAAATATACATTCAATTTATAGAGAAACATATTATGCAACAAGGTGGCATTGGCATTATTTGTTACATTTGGACATCATTACAGTCTGAAACGTAGGATCTTTTGATGTATGATGCCAACACGAAATGCGATTTTAAATTTAATATGTTAGATTGAACGTTCTGTTTGAATACAACTTTTTATATTATATCGGATGGTACACAAATATATGCTACCTGATGTGACGTGGGTACTGGTGCATATGCTTATGGATTGTGAATTTCAATCACGCTGCTAACGTGCTTAAAGTCTTCCTGGTGACTTTCTGTAGAGGTTCCTAGTCGCGCTTATCCTATCATCTTCCTATTTTGGCGAGCTCGGTGGCTCAGTCGTGAATAACGTGACTGTGGCACCAACACTCGTGGGTTCGATTCCCACACAATAATAAATAATAATATTGTCGGACAAATTACACAGCGCCATCTAGCCCCAAAGTAAGCGAAGCTTGTGTTATGGGTACAAGACAACTGATAAACATACGTAAATACATTTTTTTTTTGTAAATACATACTTATTATACATAGAAAATACCCAGACCATGACAAACAGACATGTTCATGCACACAAATGTTTGCCATGTGTGGGAATCGAACCCACGAGCGTTGGTGTCAAAGTCGCGTCATTCACGACTGAGCCACCGAGCTCGTCATTACAAAGCAAATATTTGTGTGCATAAACATGTCTGTTTGTCTTGGTCTGGATGATTTAAGAGAGGTAGAACTCATCAAAGCAGCCCGCCTGGGAAAGTACCTCCACCTCACAGAAAACCGCAGCCAAATAACAACTCCCTAGAGGGTTGTTATGTTCCTGTGTGTGAGTGAGGTCACCAGTAAGCTCCCAAGGAGTTCCTGTGTAAGCAGCAGAGGAGGCATCGCGCGAGTTATAATTAATATATCGCAAGCGTTAATAGGTTACGATACCCGCTTTACATCAGGTGGGCCGTATACTTGTATGCCGCCCGACGTAGAAAAAAAATAAAAACAAAATTTAGCTTCGTAGTGCGTATGTCACTCACTTTGCCAGTGCCTCGCATATTAAATGGCGATTTGAACCACGTGTACAATAAGTCAACCAAATAATACTAATAAAAAAAAACGCAAGGGTTTTTACAAATAATGAAATTATTCGTTATATATCTTGAAATATTGCGGTTCGTATCTTATATATATTCTTTATATGATATAAAAAGAGTATTTGCATATTTACTGAAAAATTGCATCTTTTATCGCGCATCATTTTTTATGTAGTGTGATATTCAAAGAAATATTCAAAATTAATTGTATAATTTTAAAATTATACACAAAGAAGAGTATTAAAAGTTTATCCTGTTTTCGAGTATTTTCCAAAAACATCACAAGTGTTTTTGGCTATAAATGAGATCATTATCCAGTTTGCATGTATAATGCAAGGTACATTTTTCCTTGCATAAATATTTTAGGAAAACCCTAGGTGCAGTGTTTTTAAAAAAGAGACAATGTACAAACATCACGTTTGAAAAATAATTTTAAAGAGTAAACGCATTATGAACAAAAAATTATGTCCCACATCATGCGTTTAATTGATAAGCTTTATAGTTAACGTCCTTAAAACCTCAAACCACAACACTAATTCACAGTTTAGCGAAATATCCTCTTTCTTCCGCCATTTTATACAATAACATATTATTAACAATCGAACAAATTAATTGATTGTTAACAGTAAGAGCCTTTTGTGCGAGAATTTAACAATCCCGGAATATTTATCGCAAGTTATTGAATATTTAGTATTATTATTTACGTCAAAATTATACGTGCATGAATAAACTTATTAAGTACCTATTCAAAACGCAATTTCCTGTTATGATTCATTTGAATACGCCTACTGATTTTCTTCGATCACAAGAGTGTGTCATTTTACGCGTATATTCCGCAGTTATTTGCATCCGTTCGACCGTGTCTTTCGTGTACTTCCTTATCCTATTACACCTTTGTTGTGGTACATGTACTCAATGCATTTATATTAGAATATTTATTTAAACTGAGTAGGTATCAAATCTTTTAGTCTTCCAGAAAGGAAAGAAAGGTATATTCTTGGGATTTCTATTAGTATAACAGCTATAGTTTCATATCCATAGTATCAGAAACGTCGGTATTATGTCGTATTTTATACTTGGTTAGGTATATCAGTTTGTAACGGTTTCCCGTTACTACTAATTTCACAGTATTGGCAATGTAAACATGACTGTATTATAACGCGTCCAAGAAATTCGATGTGGTCAACAGAGCCAAACAGTGCTTCAGCTTGGGGCAAAGACTTATGATATATAAGTCCCAAGTCAGACCGCATATGGAGTACTGTAGCCACCTTTGGGCGGGAGCACCTGGATACCAGCTAGGACCTTGGGACTCGGTGCAGAGACAAGCTGTGAGGATCGTCAACGTTCCTGAACTTACACACGGTACTGAGCCCTTGAGTTTGTTGAGTTCTACACACGCAAAGGAAAGGCAAAATCTTTTTCGTATAATGGGTTGTGTTCTGAGGACTTCTTTGACATTATGCCAACAGACTCGTTTTACAATCGCACAGCTCGCCTGGCATGGCTGGGAGTTCATCCTCATACACTGGAATCGCAATGGTCGCGTACTGTGCTGTTTCAGAGAAGTTTCCTACCGAGAACTATTATGTTGTGGAATGATCTGCCTGCCGAGGTTTTCCCAAGGGACTACAGTATGAGAATCTTCAAAAAGGCGTGAAGAGTTTCTTACAGGGTCGATAACGCACCCCTGCTGTTGCAAATGTCCATAGGATACGGTAACTGCTTACCATCAGGCAGGTCTTACGCTTGTTTGCCACCTTAGTGGTATAAAAAAGAACCTCGTCACGAAATGCTACAATAAGTGCAATCTGGTGGTTGTAAAACACACCTCGTATGTCACTATCGCATAGCGGTATAGTAGATACCACTACCTACCGCTAGGTATCGTTGTCACGAATGAAACATGTTAATTTTACAAATCTAAAAATATAAAATTACCTAAAAACATATTCAATTCTAATATTCCATTTTAAAATAATTCTCTTAATAGATTTTACATCTTCGAACATTCTAGAATTACCGTTAGCGACTCTTTTCTTGAAACTTGTTCTCGAATAATCTATGTTACCGGTCATTAGTTCACTGATTTACTCGAATCGTACGTTCAAACCGACCATATCTCGTCCATTTCTTACGTGGATATAGCCAACGCCAGACTGATTAGTATCCCTATTCTAATAAATATTCAATTTTTCCTACGCATAGGCTATGCAGCAGCCACAACAGTTACCACTAAGTGCTAACAAATTATAATATCAGTAATCGAATTATAACCCCATTTCTACAATTTGGGTATGTATTTACTTCCGTGTTTACCGGCATAAAACTAATTCTTATTTCTTACAGCTTCGCCTCTGAATTTCTTGTTAACTACTTTGCTACCGCTTACGATAAGTACGAGATAGGAAAGTATTCTTGATCAGTTGTAGATTTAATAGTCTGTATACCAATTGTATTAGTAAATACCGAGTGATACCTAAATAAAATTGTAATTTCAATAACGATTCTTCAAACCGAATTATTAAAATAATTTAGTGGGTAATTTTGTAAAATAACGGACTTGGCTTCACCAAAGAAGTTCTGTGTTTATTTATTTTAAATAGTCACGCTTTGAAATAATCCAACAAATTTTCTATTCCGATAATTAACTCTTTCTATTCTTGTACCATATTCCAGTTGCCGTTTCAAATGCTAGCTAGTCTACCGACACTGGGTTTTCGCTCTGTGGCTAGCATTGTGGACTTGATGGCAACCGGGAGTCAAGGCGGTACGCGCTAATACACACTAAAAGTGTTCGTTCCAGAATTCCTCCTAAATAAAATTGTAATTTCAATAACGGTTCTTCAAACCGAATTATTAAAATAATCTAGTGAGTAATTTTGTAAAATAATTCGTTCCAGAATTCCTCCGTACGGGTTGAAAACGCCTGCCAGTGTTGTCAGCCTACGTACGACAGTCTCGCCGGAGCTGCTACTCCGCCACGCTGCACCATCGCGCCTAGCCACCGCTGCACCACGCCTACCTCCAACTTCTGGAGAAAGCTAAGTGTCTTATAGGCAACTGTAGCGGAAACCAGGGCCAGACTCCCAACCTTGAGCTGTACTCTTTTCTTCTTTCTTTTAATAAACTTTATCGGTAATAATCTCGTGTATTTTCTTTATCTCAAGTAATTATCGGCCCTTCTTGCTCCAGGGGCACTAACCCCTGCGACAATTTTCTCCAAAATAGTTTACATAGTATGGTTTATTTTTCCTCAGCTACTAAGGATCATATCGGATCTTGAACAGCCTATATTATCTACTATCTATATTATATACTGTCTTCCTTAAGAATTGGCTATCATATGAAAAAATATTTTTTCATATCCGACCCATAGTTCCAGAGATAAGTGTGTTTAAACAAACTCTTCTGCTTTAAATATTAGTACATGGATTCCTTAAATACACGAACTATACATATGATTGTATTACAGGAAAGTTATAATAGAAAAGTATTTTGTAATAGAATTTTATTTTGAAATAGTTGTAACTGTAATATTGATACAGAAAGGATGAAGAACACACGTATATGGAGAAAATGTAAGTTTGTAATATAGAATAACATTCAAAAAATATAATGTATGATAACGCACCACGCGCTGCAATAAATTCGGTGATCAATAAAGTTTTACGTAGTTATGCAGGTCAATTAAGATAATATAAAAGAGAACCACTGGTAATTTTAGCCTTAATTTAAGAAAGATTTTGTCACGAATAATCGTAATGCGAGAGACTCTTTTTCGCATATGTAATATTTTTTGTATAACGTTTAGCATGCAGCATACTACGTGCCTGAGTTACGACAAGTTTCTTCCCCTTTTATCTTTTTAAATGTATTTGAGGCTTATATCATATTTTGCTTGAGTCAACTCATAAAAAATGTAAGAATATGGGGCCTTGTTCTGTGTGGCATATTCTTGGTTATACGTACATTTCGAATATTGACGAGTATTGTTGTATTTAAATCTACAATGCCTCACTTTCATTCTTTATTATTTCGTATGCATAGATTTATTTTCATTCACAGTTTTTATTATATCTTTTACTACATGGCAGGTTCATTTTCAATTTCTTTCTAAAAATTCGACTTTCAGACTAATATCTTTCTGAATTATATTGAATAGTCTATTTTATTTCACAACTCTGCTGTTTTACTTTGCTTTGTGAACCATGAAAGTAAGAACGTCAAGAATAGTACAGTAGATTTAAATTTTATTTGCAATATTGTAACTAGGCCTATTATAATTTAATATCGGATCCAATACGTATTTTGTTTACCATAGTTTAATCACCATCATGTTTACTCAACGGAATGAGCTGAGCTGTTCCATATTATGTTAGTTTAATAAGCCTACATTATATCTCATATTATATTCCAGTTAATCTATTACACAAACATTACCCGTGGACTTTCCGCATGGGTCAAAGCTGAGGGATTTACATACAAGTAAATTCCTTAGCTTTACTCGCAACTTTATTTAGTGTGAACAATTGCTACTATTTGAAATATCATCCTAGATAGTAAACGGTCCGCTAAATATTCGGCGTTTTGAGCATTTAAAGTGAAGTCTACTTGAAAGCAATCGAAAAGAAAAACTCAAAGCATATTTCAAATTGTCCGCAAATTTGATTCGCGTTTGTAAAGTGCGAATAAATTTATCGAACAATTAATTTTGGCAAAATTTGATACGTAGTCATATTACAGAAGTACGATTACTGATTAAAAATAATCTTTCTAATAGTAGTCTCTCTACATAGTTAGTTAAATTATGTGGAGATAAAATGAGTGTATTAATTTTTTTAAAGTTTATTTCGTCATTCAGGTACAATCAATCAAAATGCTATATCTGTTTCGATGGTTACAATAATAATTGATTAGTCTCATGACATTTGTTTCCCTACCTTGAATCCACGATGGCGAACACTACAAACAATCGAGTGATGTATCACATTAAAAGAAAGGCAACGATGATTCCAAAAAAAATACATGTTACATGTATATACTAATGTGTATACCTAAACTACATATAGAAGTCATATTTACCGATTTCGTTCTCAAAGCTCCGGAATATTTAAAAACGGTCTATGATATTGTTCCCACCAGCTCCAAGGAAAAGGTCAAAATCGTTCTTATATGCTGCAAAGAACTTAAAGTAAAGTAACATTGACAAAATAATACCAATCGTAATAACTTTATTTTTTTTTTAACTTTAATCACTGCGTCCACGCAACGCCTTCTCGTGTCATGTGTCATCGATGCATTGCGTCACTCCCACCCTGCATTTTCTTCTTGCTATCACATAGCCAGAGAGTAGGCAGAGAGAATCAAGTGCCACAGACACATAATTGCAACAATAATTACTTAATTCATACGTAAGATGTAGAGATTTCTTAATATCAATTATGCAGTCTGTCAACTTTCTTTCTTACATCATTTTCGCATTGCTCTCGTCTTGACCTCGTTTCTTGTAGCATTAGCCTTGCAATAAGCAATGGAGGCTGCGTCTTTTGGTCTAAATTTCGGCTGCCTAGAAAATTTCTCAACATTCTGTTTACAATATTCCCTACACTCACTTGTCTAATGTCAGCGATGCACAAGTGGATCCAAGATATGTGAACTAATGATATATGGATATCATTATTATTTAATTCCAATACTTAATTTATAAGTATTGGAATTTTTTGAATTACTTTATAAATGTCGAATCTTTACATAGACCTCAAGCGAACATAGTGTCCGTTATAATTTATTCCTTTAATATTATTACATAGCACGTAGCATGGTTTTACAATGCACCTTTCCTCTTTATTCTAAATACTCATACCTTTCTCGTAAATACATATTTACGAAACATAGGCACATATCGAGACCAATACAAATAAACATATTCGGGCTGACAAATATTTGTCTTGTGCGTGCGTGGGTCCCCACGACCTTTGGTGATTCGACGACGAGTGCGGAGCTCGAGTGTTCAGCAATACTTTGCAAACTACGTGACAATGAGCTCACCAAGAATTGATGTTCTGGATATTTTTAAAAGAGGTAAGGCGTATCAAAGCATCCCGCCCGAGGAAATACAACACACAACACACAGATAACTGCTGTAAGCTCCTAAGTAGCTTTGCTATCAGCAGGGGTGGCAAAGCGAGAATAATACTTCATGTATTACAAACGTTCACAGACTACGATCCGCTTTACATCACGTGGGCCGTATGGTGCATATCTACGAAAATGTATAAAAAATAAACATGTTAAAGCATACAAATGTATAGTATGTATGGGAATCGAACTTAACTTAACTATATTTTTATTAGAAATATAAAAACAAACATTTAAAACTTTTTTGACGTTTAAAAAAAATGTTCACGTTTTTTTATTCGCATACCTACTGCTGCCGAAATCGGATTAGTTCGATAAATCACACATTTCTATAGGATTCAAATACAGTAATTTTGAAAAATTATCCTATTTTTTAGTGTCTATAAATATTTCATATCGGTAATGATTTGGTGAAAGGTCCAAAGTACATAAAAAACTCATCATCTTACATTAAAATTTTCATGAACGAAAATTGCCCTTCGATAGAGAGAAAAAATTCTGATTTCAGTTCACGAAGTTCATATCACTTTTCATTTCGTTTAATCAATTGCGAAAGACTGGATTCAGTCGCAACTAGATCACATTATGCTGCTTTCAAGAAGGTGGAGATTGCGGATTTCCGAACACAGTTTCCTAGACTACAAAATTAAGTGGACACACAGGCGCAACTTTGTATCAATTGGATTTGATTGATGACAGTGCAACTTTGTTGCAATACAGAGTGGAAATTGCTACCGTTAAAGAAACAGGACATTGAATATCGGATATACTTCTTGCTGGTAACCGCTTCCAAGGTTGGGGTCTCTATTGAGGAGGCAGACATTGATTCGATCTCTAGAGCGGGTCCTAAACGATCTACAAAGGCATGCGGTGGCCCCATTGTGATCTAATTTTACTCAAAGAGTTAAATGTAACGAACCAGCTGGTAAATGGATACGGAACCTAATCACAAACAATCTAGATATTAAGATGCTGAATTTATATCAATGAAAGACTGACCGACCCGTGAAAAGCGATTGTTGTTTCAAGAAAATCACATCCTCGTTCGGGAAGCTAATGATTGTAAAAATTCCTGGCCTCAAAATAGATTTTTAAGCAAGACGTCGGTATTTTTTTTCTTCTGCTCTCTCATATTCCGTGAAATATATGTATATATATATATATATATAGGTGTGAAAATTGGTCCATAATCTCTCTAATACAATGTTATTTTTTTACTAAGAAGTTTGAGCCTCCGTATCCTATTATGTTTCATCTTTTCAAGTTTTATGCCTTCCAAATCATTTTTTATGCTATCTATCATAGACGTATTATAGACAACACAAAAAGCACATTTATACTATACATATGGACAGTTTTAGAGGGCATGGCCTGTTCGAAATGGCATGCTGATATTGTGTCTCTTAAGAAATCTCCGGAGCAAGCAGTGGCTAAATTTCCCATGGAAACAGTGCGTAAATCCACAGATTCGTGACCAGACAGATTAAAAGCCTGTATCAAAGCCAAAGGTGAGCATTTCGAATATAATGATTTTTCCGTAAAAATGTACATATATATAAGTTTTATTAAGACTACATTACTTCATAAAAAATTAAAGCATATGCATTTGTAACAGAATTTATGGCCGGACTAGATATTTAGTGTCATTGTAAAGTTTCTTACGAGATTTATTCAAAATCAGTGCCCTAACGGCTTCTCTCTCCTTCCTTTTTCTTTCATTTCTTTTTTTCGTCAAAGAAAAGATTTTTCGACATCTGCCGTGATTTTGTGATATCCCAAGGACTTTTTTTATATCTCTACAAATTTTGGGATACCCCTAACGATTTCGTGATATTGCTAGGGACTTCATGAAATTCCCGGTATCGTCATTTCCCTGAGATATCTACACATAATGAACCAATATTACCTGTGGTTAAACTGAGAATATACCCTACAGGCTTCCAAAAATTCAAGCTCTTGAGTTTAATGTATACATTCCACATCGAGCTCATAGGAGCATACGCTGCGGTTACCGACGTAGCGATGCCTTGACGTCCAGCCTAACAAACTGTCATTTTCAGGAACACCGTTCCTTTAAGAAATCTATATGTTTGTCTGTGTGTTTTTTCGTATATTCGAATTTTGACTTGATTCGGATTCAGCATAAAAAAGTAGAATAGGAATGTTCAGGAACACCGTTCCTATCTCTTAAGGAAAATGGTCAAAATGGCCGACAAATAAAAAAAATAAAAAAAAAATTGAAATGTTATATAATTGACGAGCCAGGTGTTCCTCTGGCAATGCAAGCTTGCACATTCTCAACTGGTTCACTCTTCAGGCTAAGCGAAAAGTGAGTATGACACTCACGCCTGTACAGGCATGATCATTCTGTATTAAGATTATCGGTGTCGCTCTCCTTTCGCTTAGTCTTTGTCGCAAACAAACATCAAGACATCTCTCTTATTCGTTGTGTATAACAGATTATTCATATTATCTTTCAAAACACCTCTCACATTTCATGTGCTTGTTACTCGTAATGTGCGGCAACCCCTATCTCCACGTGCATTTTATCTTAGCAATTTTTCACATTAGGTCACATTTGCACTATCTTCCTATGGGAATTCATGATACATATAACTCAATATGATCTCGATAGGTTTTGTACGGTTTGTTTGAAATAAATTTTAAATAAACATATTTAACGATCGGTATATTCATATATATTATGTATATTCATATATATAGCTTCATATATTCTATTCAAACTATTTGAAATGTAATGTTGAAATTATCAGTTACGAAAATTAGTTGGTTTTATTATTTTCATACAAGGTGTATATCACGTTACTTTTGTATGTTTCATACTTAATTTCAAATGTTCTTTGTATTACATGAAATACTAAATGACTTCTTCCAAATTCCTGAGGTTAGAAAGAGCACATAAGTTAAATCTCTAAGGTCTAGATATACTAGGAATATACAAGTCGTAAACTAACCGCGTATTACATAATACGTTCAAAAGGATTCACAAATGTATCTTAAGGTAAATACGCAATTTATTACGTGCTAAAACGTGAAGCCGTACGGATCCCGTCCGTGTACTTTATTACATGACGCAGTCATTACATATGAATAAATTTCACATCGCAATGTTGAAATAAAATTGGAAGGGATGTCCCTCGTGGAAGTTATAACAGAAAATTTAGAGAAAATGTGATTGAATACTTCTCAAAGCATATCAATTAATTTATCAATGCACACACATATAAATAACTTAATATTTATTTATTTCGAACCAAAGCCAACGTTACCTGCAGATGGTGTCCGTGACAAACGACTCTTAACCGAGAAGTGGAGCATAGCGGCCAGGAATTACTTCTTGTTAGCGTTATCCCGTTTCCTAAGCCATTGGGATTGGCGCGGTTCTTAAGCCTTACTTAAGCTACTTAAGCCTTACTTAATGACTTGGCGAAGAAACTGATTTTTACACGGGGCGACTGCCGTCCGAGCTCCACAACCTAGAGGGGAAAAAACCAGACCTACCCTTAGACAGGGTCATACGACTTTCGAAATATAATTTCTTGAACGTGGATCCTTACGATGTTTTTCTTCACCGCCACGCAAATGATGATTACAAATGTATACAAATCCGAAAACACGAATTTAGTGGTAAGCCAGGATTCGAACCGGCGACCAGTTAGTTGGTCAATAGGCCCGCTGTTTATCCAGTGGGCTATTACTGCTCTTACTGTCTCTTACTTTCTTACAGAAAAACCGCAGCCAAATTACATTTCACATAGTCTTTGCTAGGAATGTGACCAGGAAAATCTTGAAATTCTTCAAGATTGTCCTGGTTTATGGCAGGTGTGGTCATGAACGTATTTTGCTTGTAAGACACACTAAAATGGTAATCGCTTCACATCAGTCTGGTTTGCAAATTTTAATGAAAGACCGATAATTCTAGTAATAAAAATAAATTTTAGTAACAGAAAAATATTTAAAGACATGTATATATTGTTAAATAGCTAATCTTTATGTAAATATATATTAGCCGCTTCATAATATATTGTACGTGTGTTTAACAGAATTTACCTTATGAAAAATAGGGACATATGTTTTTATATTCGCTTGTACGAACGTCATGTCAATTACTCCTATTCAAGTATAAATGGAGATGTACGAAATAATAATAATATAATGTATTATTATTCAGTACCACTATTAATTAATACGCCGCAATGCTCATTAATTGGAGCACATTAGAATTAAATTATTCGCGTACTGCGCGGTTCCAGAGAGAAGTTCTTCCGCGAACATTAAGGTTGTAAAGTCAACTTCTTACCGAGCATTTCCCAAGACATTGCCGTACAAGGTTTCTTAACAAAAGCGTGAAGAGAATTTATATCGAGTCGAAAACGCTCGAGCGGTGGCATTATATCATAATTTTCCAATCTTTCGTAAGCTACACTAACTGCTTAATACTCGTACCACTAGGTACGTCACATACGTTTCTGACACATTACAAGAATTAAAACAAATAATCATCTTTTTTGTAGTAGCAGTCCGTAAGTCAAAATATGTCAGTGATATGTCTGAAATTAAAAGGAAAACCCCTTAGAATTAATGTTTTTTTCATTCAATCTGCTGAGACTATGCTGATTACCAGTATGATGTATATTTTTAAGATAATAAATAACTCATTGTCATTTTACTGTTAGATTCCCAAATAATCAATAAGTATACAATAAGTTAATTAATTCTGAAAATAAAATTTTCCTCTTTACTTTCACAATACTTTGTCTGAAATTTTCAGATCGCAGGTCGCTTACTCTTATCAAGATATCTTTCTCATTTCGTTAATGTATACGTTAAAAAAACTTGAAAGAATCTGTATTAGACAAGACTTCAATCATTGTGTAACCTCGAGCATAATTCTGTAATAATTTTATTTTGTATTCTATATATACAATCCAATCCGATACGTATAATAATAGGGGTTAAAGTATGAAACTGCCGTTTTACAGTACCTAATAGATACTTTGAATAGGCATTAAACCTTCATGGTGTGAGATTTTCGAATAAAACTTTTTTTAAATGATACCTATGAGGTTTTTCTTTTAAAAAATATGCAGAATTTGATTTTCGAATTTCAATTGCTTGGAAAGAATGGATATTTCGAAAATACGAGTAACTTTTGAATACGACTTCCAACGCGGCAGAAACGGCTTGCAATATCAATGTCGCGTTTGGAGAGGAGACTGCTAATGAACGCACCGTGCGCTTTTGGTTTAAACGCTTTAGTAATGGAAACTTCGACTTGAAGAACTAAATACGCGGAAGACCATACAGGTGAATAACGCTGAATTGAGGGAGATGGTGGAAGCTGATGAGTCAAACTAACCAGAAATTAGCGGCATGGTTTAACGTTACCTTACGTACAATATTGAGTCATTTGCATCAAATCGATAAGATAAAAAAAAAAACGGATGCCTCATGATTTGACTGATCTGCAGAAAGAAAAGCGTATTGAAACTTGTGTTGCGTTGTTGAATCGGTACAGAAATGTAGAAATATTGGATCGAATTGTGACATGTGACGAAAAGTGGATTCTTTACGATAACCGTAAGCAAATAATACTATGGCTGACCTCAGGTCAAACGCCGTAACAGTGCCCTAAAGCAAAGCTTACCAAAAAAAACGGTAATGGTAACTGTTTGGTGGTCTCTTCATGGCGTTATTCACTATAGCTTTCTCAGGTCTGGTCAAGCAATAACAGCAGATGTTTGCTGTACCGAACTTCGAACAATGATGGCGAAACTGGCAGTAAAATAGCCCCGTGAATAGATCTTCACCATTATTGCTCCATGGTAACGCAAGACATCACACTGCACGAGAAACCGTTGTAACTCTACAGGCGCTAAAGTTAGAAACCATACGTCATCCTCCGTACCCGCCTTGCTCCAACTATCATTTTTCTCGTGATTTGGACAATTTTCTACGTGATAAAAAAATTTGTTCCGAGGAGGCAGTACAAAATGCTTTCACACAGTTTGTCGAATCTAGTTCCCCAGAGTTCTATCACAAAGACATAAATAAACTTCCGATTAGATGACAGTAATGTATAGATAATGACGGTAAATATTTTGATTAAATAAATATGTTACATCTTAGAAAAAAACGAGTTTTAATTTTTCAGTACAAATTGGCAATTTTTCAGGTTTCTCGTGCAGTGTGAGGTCTTCTGTCTCCATATATGATAGTAACTAAAATGTAAATTTAAGGAAGCATTATTAACTGATAGAGTGATTTTTTTAATATGACTAGTAAGGTACGAAAAATTTATATATCTATCTATCTTTAGAACGAGATGTTAAGCGTTGGAATAACATGCTACAAGTGACAAAAGGGGGTGGATGGTGTGTTCCCCGTCAATTCAATGTAAGGGATGGCACTACGATGGATTTGTAGAGACTACCGGAGCAGCCATGGCAGAATCGGCATGTTGCATCTACTAACGGTAGCGGGTGGGTGCTAGCGGCACTAGGCCGATGAAATAATTGGTGGCGGAAGCACACAAAATAGATTAATTTTAAAGAGGTAGGGCGCATCAAAGCAGCCCGTCTGGGGAAGTACCTCCACCTCACAGAAAACCGCAGCCAAATAACAACTCCCTAGAGGGTTGTTGTGTTCCTGTAAAATTATAATGTATGCATATTAATTATTAATTTCTTTAATAACTACAAACTCGTTTGCATTTTTGTACTTGCTACACTAGATTATGATCTAATCATTTAAAATTAAAAATTATATTCCATTTCCAGTAGCAAGTATGACAATTTGGAAAAGTTATTAAAAATGACTGCCTGTAAAATTTCACAGGTGAAATCACTGCGAAAAAAACTTAATAATTTCATCAAATGAATATAAATAAAAAGTAGCTTTATCATTTCCATGCCTACTATATACGAGTTAACATGTTTGGAACTGTTGTTTCTACTGTTTCCAAATTTGTTTATTATAACGCTAAAGCTCACCGGTAGCTTCTTGTTCGTCCTAGCGTTATACCATTTTTTAATCTCTTATGATTGGCGGGCTCCGCTATCTAAGGACATGGACAATGATAAGAACATGGAGTAACAGACGTCAGACCTCCAAAAGGGAAAATCAGATTTAGGTTAGGTCACGCGTCTTTCGAAAATATAATTTCTTATACGTGCAGGTTTCTTCACGATGTTTTCAGGACCCGTTGTATTTTACCTACTAGACTATTACTGCTCAACCTCGCCAGCAACTAGTAAATAAGAGAAAAGAAAATCAGTTGACAAACAGACCAGAAAAAGACACTGAACTGTTTGTATTTGCCTCATTACAGTAATAATGTATTTGTTCATAATGTATTTACATAGTTCACATTTTTTAACTATTATTTACATAGTTACAAACATATGTTTGATCACATTAAAGGAAGCACCTTTACAGTTACTTTGTGACAGTTATGATGTGCAAAAAGATAATACTCGTATAAAGATTGAAGTAAATTTCTGTTTTAGCAGGATGAAGGCGTGAGGGATTATTAGAGTGAGCATGTGCGATAGGGTGGGTGCATGTGTGTCTGTTTATTAACGTTATGTCTCCTATGTCACAAGTTTTGTTAATTGTTAAATGTAAAATGTATGTTGATCGAGTAAATTCGAGATAAATCATATCCATCTATCCATTAAAAGCTACTTATTAATACTCGTAATTTTTATGTGTTTACACATATAAATTTATTATGTAGGTTTCAGAATTTTTGCTGTAATACATTTTATTTTTCCTGATATTTATGAAGCTACCATACTAAAAGTCATGAAAATTCGTTAAATTGGGCGTAAGTTTTTGACAAAAGAAAGAAGATTGAGATACTGCCAGGGTCTTTTTTTATAACTGAGATTTTTAACTTCATTAACATAGTTTAGATTATAATGAAAATGTGTTCCCAAGGAACATAGAACAACAATTGTGTAGCAAACATTATAACAATCCTCTAGAGTTGTTATTCGGCTGCAGCCCCTCATAAGGCAGAGGTACTACCCGAGTCGGATTGCTGTAGGACAACTTCATTCTACGAAGTTTAAACTTCGTAATTATTGTATCTTTTGATCTAAACTACTTTGTGTGCTTCCACTACTACTAATATCAGTATCGGAAGCGCACTAAGTATTTTAGACCAAATTGCCTGTACATTTAACTTTCGTAAAATTACGCCTGAATCTATTAACGATTTAATTATTGTACCATTACATTGCCTGCCTGTTGATATAGTAACCTACGTATATATGGAAATAACAATGACAACCTCTTCACATTTGTTATGCAGAACCCCATGCAGCAGTCCCTTTCGCAAAATCTTGAGAGAACATTAGGATTAACGATTGCGGCAGAAGGGCCCTCTGGAAATACACGAAACCAGACTATTTTTGCTGCAAGCGAGCAGGGGCTTATATAAGAGGCTGTAGACATGATATTAAGCAACTTCTCTGTACATTGTAGAGTCAGTGGAATATACAAAGAGTATGTCACCACTGGTCCACACCAGCTCATGGGCACCGTGGACACAATATGTGGGACAAGGTCCACACCACTTTGGTGTCGTTTACATTTTTTTTTGGTAACGATACCAGCGTACTGAAGTTTTGTTACTAAACCTGTACAATTATTATCATTAATTATTTATCATTCGTAAGATATAAAATTAAGATTTACATTCATCATTTTTTAAGGCAGCCTTTCTAGAAATTACAGAAATAGCGAATGATGTGAAATATAGATACCGGAGAAAAAAAATACTAGCTAAATTAAAAGTTATTATGGAATATCTAGCCGTTTCTTTTAGTTGTCGTTTTTATTTTTGTTGTGAAGCATACAAGCATACTCTCGAATACACCCAATTTAATATTCTAATTTAAAGATGGCGTATCAATAATAATTAAAATTTAAATTGATTTATTAAACGTAACCACATCACTAGTCAGCGGTAGTGTCGTTGCCAAAAAAAGGACAACACAATGATGTGGTCTAGTGATGTCGTTTACAATACGTGACAAAAAGAGGCAAAGGTTTCAGACTTTATACAACTTATTACAGCTTAACACGCCATCTGCTCGACACGCTAGCTTAATGAAGAATTCAAATTGCGTTTGTAATTGAAGTGACCACAGATCTGACTGTCCCTCTTGTTTGTTCATCATTTTCTTCCCGGAACTTAGTTCGTTTATTAATTTATACTACCATACTACTATATAATAGTATTCACACTACTCCCAGCACTCACTCGTCTTTCCACATCAGCGGTGTACCTTTCATCTCTGCTGAAAGCGCATCTAAGATATACAAACCTTATTCTGGTAAATACGACGCAACAAAAATATCTGCCAAATCTTTCTCAAGTGATGATCAGTTAGTACCTGCATACCAACCAAATCTCGGTAACATATGTTGTATTTAAAATTATGGTAAGCAATAGTACACTATTCGCAGCGTTTACAAAATAAAAAGTAACATTTTGGGAACTCAAATCGGTCGACACTTTCTCAAGTGATGTGATGATCTTACATACTTGTTCTATGTTTATTTAAATAAATATCAGCTATATATACTTACCTACACACCTACTAATATCTCTAGCAATCTATCTATATCTATTTATAACTTCACGCCAAATTTCTTGCGGGATAGGCAGAGTGAACCGAGCGCCACGAGACTCGATCTTTACACACCTCACTCGCTTCTTTAACATTAATTGCTCTTCTCATGCTCGCTCGCCGGTTTCTAAGGCTTTTGACATCGCCTACTGATAGAACACGACCAACTTGGTCATGGAAGGTAAGTCTTGGCCTTCCTTGGCTCCTAATCCTCCCAGTGTTGCGTTGTATATCTGATTCGTCATTCTTTCATCCTGCATTCTTTCTATATGTCCGAACTAACGGAGCATGCCTCTTCTTGTTTTAACACCGATGCTCTCTTTCAGACTAACTAACTCTGTTTCTAACACCATCATTGCGAATACGGTCTACAAGCGTTACGCCACAAATTTTGCGCAACGCTCGCATTTCGACCGCGCTTATCCTATTTTTATGTTTTCTCTGCCATACTCAGCTCTCTCTTCCATAAGTAAGCGTACTGCATTATGTATAGCGGACTGTGCCTTTTGGCTCAAGATTTTACTGCCAAAAAGTTTTACCAACGCTCCATTCACACTATTCCCAGCACTCACTCGTCTTTCCGCATTAGCGGTGTACCTTCCATCCCTGCTGTTCAATGTCCATCTACCAATCTAAAGATCTCAAAAAACATATGTTGTATTCAAAATTATTATAAGCAATAATTTACTTTTCGCAGCATTTAAAGAAGTAAAAAGTAACATTTTGTGCGCAATATCGTATAAAAAATGACAATACTTACATAAAATCCATATAAGAGACATCTGGCAAACCATCAGGCCACGATAGTAGACATGCAGTTTTCAAAGTTCCTTTGAACCTGTGAACAAATTTTTTACTGTTAAGTTTAAACTATGACAACATATAACCTCAATTCATATCATAATAACCACATAAAATAATTTGAATACTATTTGATGGGACAATCCATAAACTAGCTATCCGCCGCGGCTTCGTACGGGTGATATGATCGCTACCAAACTTCACAGGATCACCTGCTGAGCTAACCTGCAGATTCACTGAAAATTTCATCAAAATCTGCCTAGCCGTTTTTGAGTCTACTATACAGGACATACAGACAAACATTAATTTTTATATATATAGATTTATGAATGAAAATGAATTTTCGAAATGAATGCAAGGTTGACACACTCTTTTTCTCTAAATTTATTAATAAATTTCCTCTAAATTTCACATATAGATTCGTTGAACCTATATGTGAAATTTGGAGGATTTTTTATTTTGCTATGTGCATTATCGACTCAAAATGAAGAGCATCGGACCCGCGCAACAATAAAATGGATAAAACTATTATGATCATATATATTATATTTATTAGATATATTTATTCCGATGAAATGTTTCTCTGTTAACAAACAATAACCTTCTAAACTTCTCAATACAGAAATTATTGAATATGTGTATGTATTTAGGCAAAGCTAACGAAATATTTGAATATTCGTAGCTTTGTCATTTCGTAAGTCTATTTATCGAAGTTGACAAATAGATTTAAATAAAAGTGAAAGCATGAAATTGATATGAGACTGTAATTAGATCAGTATATATAGACAGGAACAATAGGACTGCATATGTTTTAAGATGATTATCAGTGCATTGTATGCAGATCAGACCTGTTTATACAGACAGAAATAATGTATAAGTCGATATATATCTTAATAAAGTTACAAATCGTTTATATAGGAATATATGGTCTGCGTTTAACCAGTCTACCGGAAGTAATAGTCAAAATTTTAAATAAATATGTAAGCTGAAAAAGTTCAGACCTAAGTGTACATAAGGCCCAAGTCCGACTCACATGGAGTACTTTTCAAATCACCGAGCTAGTGCTTCTCCTCAGTAATTACTTGACAACAAATAAATTATGATCCATTCAGACATTATTATTGCATTATTGTAGGAAGAGACGTCTCCTCTCTCTCTCTATCTCTGAGTGTGTGTGTACATGTATGTGTATTTTGCAAGCCGTATAAGGGATAGTGATCGGATGTTCGATTGTTCGATGCATGATAACACCATGCCTGATGATAAGCAGTTACTATATACTATGAACATTTGTAATACCAAGGCACTCTTGCGTTGCCGACCCCATAAAAATGCTTTTCTTGAAGAACATTATAGTAGGCAACCATTGCGGCTCAAGTGTGTGAGGGTGAACTACCCGCCGTCGGCGAGTAAAGCGATTGTTAAAAGAATCTGTCGTCTTCTCCCGCTCGCGTGTCACTACCCCTGCTGCTAACCCGTTGAGAAGACTGGTAACCCTCGCACATGTAGGAACGCAACGAGTTTCCCAGGGAGTCGTTATTTGGCTACTGTTATCTGTGAGATCGAGATACTTCGCCAATGGATCTACTTTGATAGGCCCGACTATACGACCTTACGCACGCAAAGCGCCGCGCGAATGGACCGAACTATCTGTACTGCGCACGCACAAACGAATTGAACTATCAGTACCGCTCGCCAGAAATTTAAATTCCATTCACACCTCCTCGACGATAGGCATTCTACTACATTATATTTTTGAAAGCATTTTCAAGAAGCCATTAATATACTTCTCACAACGGTATTCCCGAACAGTTAATATCGTAATATAAAAATCGTGTCTGTTTACTTTAATAATCTGGAAAAAAAAACAGTTGAATGGCTTTAGCGTGTCTTGAGAAAATACCTTAGTTTACGTGCCTATGGGCACACCATACATAAAGCAAGAGATATACATATAACTATGAATACGCAGGCACGCACCCATAGTGGGACATACACAAACGACAAATCTGACAATCACATGAGCTACTATTGTACAATGTAATTACTTTATTAGTAGGCAAAAGTCTCTTTATGGAAAAAATGACAATAAATAATATATTTTAATTAACAACTAAGCTATTCAGTGTAGGTAAAAGCCTTACAAAAGGCAGCCCGCATGGCGCGGGTACGGATTTTAGTGAAACTTTTAAGAGGACCACATCATTTCATGGTGATAGCTAAACAACAGGGTATTGTAATTAACTTGCCGTCATATTTAAAGCAAAAGTTAAATTCAGATACATGTGGTGCATCCTGCTTTCCAACAAAGGCAGTTTTGGTAAAAGAAAGATTGAACACGGGATTATTTATACGCATGATTATTAGAAACGATATTACAAAGTATCCCGTGAAAATTGCATCTCGCTCTTTGGGTTTATTATATGTTAACTGCTGGTGTAGCAGCGGAGGTTGCGAGCTACATATATAAAGACACACAGCACAGATGTAAAGCTATTATCATTATAACTGAACATATGCAATACAGGAACGGTGTCAATCCCTGTTCATAACACAACAACTCCTTAGGAGTTTACTGGTAATCTCAAATGCTCTCAGGAACATATTTATTATTATAACGGTCTTTTGAGAAATGGAGACACTCCCAATGTCAGGCTGCGGCAGGGTAGGTAGAGGCTTGGTGGGAGATTTTTAGAATTATCGCATTTCGAAATAGATGGACGAAAGGCTTCTACTAACTAAATACTAAGGTTTACAGCATGTATTGTAACCTCCAAACACTTATAGCCTCACTCACTCGCGGGAACAGGAACATAACTATCCATCAGAGAATTGTAGTTTCGCTTCGGTCTTCGGTAGGTTCTATTCTGCAATCGTTGTATTTACCTAAACTAATTATGAAGTGGAAAGATTTCATTTGTTTGTAATGGATAAACTGAAAAAATACTTATGCGGTATTAAAAATTCTTTTACATATAGAAAGTTTAACATTATCTGCGGGTAACGGAGGCTGTACATATTTTCAAATTAGGATCCCTGAGAAAATTAAACGTAATGTTCCCCAAGGTTTCAAAAAATTACCCATAAAACTATTAAGTTTTTGCATTAGCCGCCAAATAATGCGTTTTACAACATCTTCATAGTACTCCTCATTGCCCACAAAAAAGTCCGCGATGCTATATATCTGACTATTATAGTTAAGTAACAAGAACTAATTTTGTTCAAATAAGTCAATCACAAAACGATTTTGACGAAACTTTTACCGGCAAATAGCGAATGTTAGAAGTAACTCAGGCTACTTTTATTTTAGAGAAAGAATTATGGTTCTGCGGTAAAGAAATAAATCTCACGAAATTGTGAACAAATTCCAATTCCACGCGGTTGAAGTCGCTTGAAGTAGTTGAATTTATTTGTACCCTACATGTCCAGGTACATCATTTGTAGGTAAGTTTGCTTTTTGTTAAAAGGGTAAACAATTTACAGCCAGCCATGTAAGTTGATTACCGCAGCTTACTTTCAATATAAGAATAATATCCTCTCGCGCAATACCGCTTCCTCTATAAACGCAGCACCTCCCCCAAAACCCTAAAATTTGTAATAGAACATCTAAACATCCATCATATCTATAGTATTTTTTGTGGCAGAAATCTGTTCTGGAAAATATTTACGACAAACGAGGTTACGTGATGGATTACCTACTTATACCGAATCTATGAGCAACACTCCCTTTAGGCATGACATTACTGGTCCCTGTGAAGATATATCAGCTGTTTCATACTAAATGTTTGTAAATAACACGTAACAGCTGATTATATTTTTAAAAATTCATAAATGTCGACATTATATACGTAAAGAGAATAATAATATAATGTTGCGTTTCGTTTTAGTTAATATGTATATATCCTTTATCCTTTATTCTCACTCACAATGTCGCAACATTAAACAGTTTAACTTAATCTAGAACTTACAATTTGATATAGTCCTTAACATAAATAGTTGCGGCGATTGTGAGGGAGCGGAATCTGTACTAGGATACCCTGTGTTACAGCATTCCGGCTCCCCGCACTTGGCACCTCGATTGGACATAGGTGTCTCTCTGTGTGTAATGTGCGTGCGCGTGTACGTGTGCGTATGTATGATTGCATGTGTTTGTGTTAGTGTGAGTATGAGGTAGTGTGTGGGTGTGTGTGGTGTGTGTGTGTGTGTCAATTAGTATTAGAGTGTGTGTGTGTTCGTGTTTGTGACAGCATAATAAGTCCTATTGAATTGTTTTTAACAATATTTCAGTTTCTTCATACGATTTAGTTTGCAGCCATTTTGTGACCCTTTCTCCACATTTGTAACGGGTGTCAGGGTATATGTCTAATAGTCGATTCAATTTATTGTAAAGAAATGGTCCCAAAAATACATATTGTCGTTTGGCGAACGGCGATGCAGGTGGAGTTGCTCTAAAAAGTAAGTCTTTCCTCCGTTTTTTGATCTTGCTGGGAACAAAAGTAGTTTTTGAGTGACAATGTATTATAGATCTTTGTATAAAGAGCTGTCGGGCTGTTAGCACATTAATATCTTTGTAGATTTGCGTTGTTGAGTATCTAAAAGGCTTACCCAGTATAACTTTTAGGACCGCTCTTTGTGCTCTCTCTATATTTAGCATATAGTTTTTAAAGGTTCCTCCCCAGCTAGTAATGCAGTATGTGATGATGGACTGACATAATGCGAGGTAAGTGGTCTTAAGTAATCTATTGTCGGCAGCTGACCTAAGGCGCTTGAATATATATATTAATTTGCGGATTTTTGCAGTGAGCATTTCCGTGTGTTTTTTCCAAGACAGTATGGAGTCAATATATACACCAAGATATTTAATAAATGTTACACGTTCAATAGGAGTACAAGAGCAAGATTTTGTTTCAGTCGAGGAGCACATATGTGCTTTTATCTCTAGTACGGCTGGTTTGAGGCAGTCTAATTTTGTGAACGTCATGAATTTCGTTTTGTCGACGTTCAACGAAAGTAAGTTAATTTGTAGCCATTTCATCACGCGACCAAGTCCCCTGTCTGCTATCAAAGTTAAGCCGTCCCAAGAAGTATCATGGAAGACTAGGGCTGTATCGTCAGCAAATGCAAAGAGTTTACAATTTTCCAAATTTAGTTTGCACAGACTGTTTATGTATATTAAGAAAAGGCTGGGTCCAAGAATACTGCCCTGCGGCACCCCATATGAAATCGGTTGAATATCACTTATTGAATCTCCCACTTTTACTCTCTGGGTACGGTTTGTGAGATAGCTTCTAAACAATTTCAGTGGGTTTCCTCTAATGCCTATATTCTCCAATTTCCTCAAGAGTAGCGGGACAGAGACAGTATCAAATGCTTTAGCTATATCCAAAAACACAGCCAGACATTTATTTTTTTGCTCCAGATGCGTTACTGTATACGAAATCAAATCGTTTACTGCATGTTCTGTTGACTTACCTCGAGTAAAACCGTATTGGTTGTTAGAAATAATATTATATTTAGATAAGTATCTTGTAAGTCTTTTGCTTATTAGGCGTTCCAAGATTTTTGACAATGATGGCAAAATAGATATTGGCCTGTAGTTATTGACACTGGCTCTGTCGCCAGTCTTATGAATGGGATTGATAAGAGCTGTCTTAAAACAATCAGGAAAAGTTCCCTCTATAAAACATCTATTGCAAATATGAGTGATTGGTAGAGCAAGAACATGCGCAGCCATCTTTAGTATCTTCGTTGGTATGTTGTCAAAAGCTGTGGCAGGGCTATTTTTTAATTTCTGTATTACGTTATACACTTCACAAGGGTCTGTTTCAGTTAAAACAAATGAGTTTGATACAAATGAGTCTGAAGAGATACCTTTTTGATGCTGCCCCGATTGTTCTGAGTATTTAGGTATTTTTTCTGCTAATTTTTTTCCAACTTCCGCAAAGTATTTATTTACTATATTTAATGAATCAATAGGGTTTTGGGTGATGTTCAGCAATTCGTCCCCGCCGTTATTCTTTTTTGAACCTAGTTTAGCAGTTGTTCTAATAGCATCCCATGTCTTTTTGATATTCTTATCGGCAGCTCTGAATTTTTTCTTAAGGTATTCAGATTCTATTTTCTTTAAGAGATCGCTGCAAAAGTTTCTGTATCGTTTGTATGTGGTCTTTATTATAATACTATCAGGATGTTTTTTAGCTGCAATGTGTAGTTTGTCACGGTGTCTGATACACCTTAGTAGACCGGGAGTGATCCAAGGTTGCAGTATTTTACGACGGTTTGGAATGTGTTGGATTTTGGTATTTTTTGTTATACTATTGGTTATTATTTCAGTTAGCATGTTTGTGGCCTTATTTGAATCACCACATTCCATAACCGGTTTAAAATCAGTGTTAAGTATTTCTAGTAGAGCATTTTCATAATTGATAACTTTATAAGAGTGTTGCGTCTTAGGTTTTTGTTCTGTTTTACTAAAGCTAAATATGGTGGTAAAATGATCAGTTATGGAAGTGTTTAGAACTGCCGTCGATGTTATAGATTCAGATTTTATTATTATGTGATCTAGACAGTTTTGCTCTCGTGTAGGAATTAAGTGACCAGGCAGAAATCCATGGTGTGCTAATAGATTTTGATAGTCATTTGATTGTTTATCCGTATCTAATAGGTTGATATTTATATCGCCCGTAATATAAATTTTTTTGTAAGTTACAAGCGTGTCTAATAGGGTATTAAGAGAGTTTAAGAAATTATCTGTATTGTAGTAGGATGGGGGTCGATATAATGCAATTATACATGTCCTATTTTGTAATTTGACTACAAGACAGTTTGCGTCAAGTAACTGTGGCTCTATGACGTCAGCAGCTATATTATTTTTTATATATACTACTACACCTTCGTTCTGAGTTTTACAATTTACGGTGTAGTAGCATTTGTAGTCCTGAAGTGCAGGCGGTGTGGGTCTATCTTTAAGCCAACATTCAGAGAGTACGATAACATCAATGTCAAAATTTAGTCTTCCTAGTACAAATTCTAATTCGTTCATATTACAGAAAACGCTTCGTATATTTTGAGATAGAACAACGAAGTGGTTATTATCATGGGGTATAAAGTTTGCGGTTTCCTCGACGCTGCATAAGCAGGAGGTTGCAGGGGAAAAAGAATCTATGCTCTCAGATATATTTTCTTCATTTGGAGTGAATTTGGCGGTAGTGGAATAGGGAGTAGTTCAATGATATGATTTTAATCCGTTCTTTGCTTGTTATATTATGTGGATTATAATATGAGCATTTGTTGGTAAAGTATATAGCGAGTATCATGTGTATTTCGTGTTTGCGTGGGCGATAATTTGACTTTGTTTGATGTTTCTTTATTTTTGTGTTATTATTTCGTGTGGATGTGTTGGTGTTGGGTGTTTGTTCTGTATGTGTGTTAAGTATATAAGAGTATTGAGTGAGTACAAGTATATTGTAAGCTTGTCCTATGTATATATAATATTTGGAAAAATGACCACCATAGTTGTTATTTCTGTTTGTTAATGTTACATAATTCATTATCAGTGTGCAGTACAAAACGAGATAGTGATCACATAGCATATTTAAGGTAGCTAGTCATTTCGCAGTGTGCAGTGATACAAAATCTGTTTCTGAATTAATACGAATAATCGGGGAACGGTCTGCCTTGCGCAGTAAGACGTTACCATTTGATGTCCAGCAATGCTTGTAACCTTCACGTGCTGCGTACTCTCGTGCGAGGAAGAACAATCGCTTTCCTTTTGTGGTTAGGTTCTCGGAGATGAAGATGGGAAGTCTCGGAGCCTCGCGACGCAGCATGCATGTGTTAAACTTCGTATCGTTTTCTTTGTTGAATTTTCTTGTTGAATGAATTATTTTTTCCTTAGCTAGACCTGTTGTTAATTCAACTATGATGCTGTTGTGTTCAGCTTTGGTCGGCACTCTAAATATGTCCCTAACTTCGGAATGTTGGATAGGAGCGTTGATTATGGTGCTTAACTTTATGACCGTGTTCACTAGATCGTCTTTCGTTTCATTACTATTTTCTTTAGGGATGTTTCGTATCTCAAGGCATGTTGAGCGTAGTTGCCTTTCTAGTTGCTCCACTTTTTCTTGTAATATTATAATTAGCTTGCGGTCTTCTTTCTTCTCTCTTTCCAGACATTCCATTCTAATGAGGAAATTATCATATTTTTCAGAATTAAAGTCTGCTGCGAGTTTTAGTGACTCATTTTGGTTTTTTATATCTTCTATTGTTGAGTTAAGATTTGAGAAGTATGTTTGCTGTTTTTGATGGTATTCCTTAAACAAGCTTCTAACTTCGTCTTTAAATTCTTGTAGTTCATCGTCACGTTTACGTTTGATGCGATTTGCTACGTTTCGCTGGAAGTCGGTGTCGGCACTGATATTTGGATCCGACTTGTGGTGTGGCGGTTGGGAGGCCAGGGTGATGTATTTCTCTGTGTAGAGGGCTGACGGAGGCATAGAAGACGGTGGTGGTGTTCGAGTTGTCATGATTACAACTTGTTATTATAAAATAATGTAAGCGCGCTGTGAATTTGTATAGTTTATAGCGTGCGCGGATAGCTAAATATGCAAGTTAAGCAAATATTCGACCAGTGCCGTTAGTCAAGATTACGATGTTGGGTAGATAACTGTATCAGTCCGTTCAGCTGGTTAGTGATCGACGTTATTCATACATAGAGAGGTGCCGTCCAGTATTCGTTTATTCCTATAGATAAGAACTTTTAAGTAACTGATGCTGCAATGTGCAAGTGCAGCGGTCTCGTTAAGTGGTCGCCGATCGACGATTTCGATACAAACGGTCGTTCTGTTCAGTATAAAATGACCTCTTCGACTTAGTACGAGAATACTGGTGTTTTTTCACTTTAACACTTTATATTTATAATGTAGGTATCTTACTTTGTTTTGATGTAGTAAGGAATAGCCATTTGTGGTATTTATTTCTCCTTGGCCGATTGCAGCACTAATCAACTTTATGCACTATTTGTTAAGATTGGTTATTACTTTCTATGTAAATTAATTTTATTTTCGAATTATTGCTCAGTATGGTAGTTAACAAAACACTAGTCCGTTCACCTCGGAGATCCAAGAGCGAGAGGCCAGCTGCTGTCCGCGATTTCGTCCGCACGTAGCCCGGTATATCCCGAATAATAATGCATCATGTGCACTGTTATGATACAATGCAATACGTTATTACATAATACAGTGGTATTCTGTTACGTCAGTACAAAGTTATATGAACAATACTTAGGTTAGGGTATTTCGTAACATTGTTTAGTAAATAAGGCTACTAAATACTTTTCTTGTGTTAGCCTTTGTGACCCTTTAATTATAAACTTTTTAACGGGCGTATTGGTTGGTACACAATCTGTGAAACTCTACCTATAGCGGTTTAAGATTCAGCCCTGTGACAAATTAAATGGATTCTTTAGATTTCCATTGGTATCTTTATGATATGGAATCCTAAAATGTTTAGTGGTGCAGTGATATGCGCTGCTTAACCCAGCTTATAATTATTCCTGTTTTTTTTGTTATTATATACTAGATTAATTTAATTTACCTTTTTACTTTTTTCATAAGTAATTTACCGGTTTTATTTTTTTAAGTAGTTTACCGGTACTCAGTTTCGAAATAAGTAGAGCATATTGTGACGGAAAATCCTAAATCTACATAACAAATTTGTATTCGAACTAATTTAACACGTACAGGCACTTGATTGAAAAGCATAACAAAGGTTTCAGCTTTGTAAAGCTGAGCTAATTACTATACACTTAGAAATCGTTTACTAGGTGTTCACTGTAGATGACAGCCTCTTAGAATTACAAAGGACTTTGTTGATTATGGCGTCAATATATCACCATGTTGACTCCACGCTGGTTTTAGAGTACTGCAGATGACATACAACCAGATGCTTGTATTAATGACAAACGTGAAGATCTAGTACGGTGGCAATTCAAGTGATAGGCAGCCATAACGCTCGCCTAGTCTTGTCCAGTGCACACACCCATTTACATTGTGGAATTACTCTGAAAGTTATCTCGTCATAATCACTGACTTTACTCCGCGGTCGTCAGAACACTGCGGATAGCATCCAAACGTTTGCATCCAAAATAACCGTGAAGTTTTGAAACAGTTGCAAACTTCAAGTGTCTAACTGTCAGAATGTTCACCTGATCGTTTTCGATACAAAACAAAACTATTTACATTATGGAACGACTCTGCGAGTTGCTTCCTTAGTAAAACGAAGCGAGAAGAAGCATCTTGCGGGTCAGCATGGCAGCGTCAACTGACAGGATACGGTGTAGTATTTTGTCAGTTGCAGTTGCGATTTGGGCTCCTCTTTCGCTTACCATCAGGCAAAGAGAAGCCACTATGCTGAACTAATACAAAAAAAAAATCGCTGAGTTGACCCAATGCTCGTTTCAGAACACTGCAAATGATATACATCCAGACGCCTGTATCCAGAAGAATCGTGAAGTTTCACAACAGTACGAAAATTCAAGTGACAGACATTCATAAGGCTCATCTGGTCGTTTTTGATGCAAAACACAGCTGTTTATATTATGGAACGACATTGAAAGTTATTTGGTCAATAATCACCGATTTGCCTCTACGCTCATTTCAGAGAACTGTGAATAACATAACATCCAGTCGTCTATACGTAGATCAACCACAATTGTATACATCTAGAATCGTACAAAATTAAGGAGGCAGACAATTACAAGAGCCGTGTCGTCATGTCACTTACAGAACAGAGTACTTTTCATTACGCGACAACCCTGCCTGTTATATCATGATTATATCATCCTAGGCTCTATACGATTTCAGAGTAGTAATAGTATATATATCTAGTCTTCTGTAACCCGATCTAGCGCAACCATAAAATATAGATCCAGAACCGTACAAAATTAAGATGGTAGGATCATAAGTCATTAAGATTACCTGACCGTATTCAAAGCGGGAAAGATCATTTGCATTACGCAACAACTTAACGTGTTATTTACAACTGCGATATCTCCTCCGATTTCTAGACATTTTCATTCGTCACATATATTTTCTATTTAATAACGACCCACGCCGGCGTCGCACTGGTATTATAGAAAAGTATAATGTCCGATGAAAGCTCCCAGGCGGCTTGTCTTTACCGACATTTTCAACAATTATCGTCATACTTCTACCGATTTACACAAAACCTTAACAAATTATACAAACCTTTCTCAAGAATTACTCTGTCCATTTGTCAAAACTGCAGGGAAATCCATTCAGTAGTTTTTAGGGTTCCGTACCCAAAGGGTAAAACGGAACCCTATTACTGAGACTCCGCTGTCCGTCCGTGCGTCCGTCCGTCTGTCACCAGATTGTATCTCATGAACCGTGACAGTTAGACAGTTGAAATTTTCACAGATGATGTATTTCTGTTGCTGCTATAATAGCAAATACTAAAATATGGAATAAAATAAATATTTAAGGGGGCTCCCATACAATAAACGTGATTTTTTTGCTCGTTTTTGCTCGATATTGATAATGGCAACAGGTAGACGCTTGAAATATTCACAAAATATTTAGTTATATATTCAGTTGATAACATTAACGCGTTATATATTTACTTTAAAAATAAATAATTAAATTAAAATAAAATAAAAACAAACGTGATTATTTTGCCGTTTTTATAGATAATGGTATGGAACCCTTGGTGGGCGAGTCCGACTCGCACTTGGCCAATTTCTTAGTTTATCAGGAACAGACGCGGCGTGGGACTTTGTTTTATAATGTAATAAAGGTAATTTTTTTTATTATTATTTTGTATTTTCATTATATAAATATTTTTTCTGGCAAATACACCGTTATTGTTGCGTACAGGAACGCCTGACAAAAGAGACATGGGGCATAACGATAGTTAATAAGCCCCCTCATTCGAGAAGTATGTCAAATCAAGTTTAAATTCCCTAGAAGGTCTTGGTATTTCTGCTAATTAATGAAGTTACCAATGAGCTCTTGGGAGTTGCTACATTCGAATAGGCAGTGGCAATGGGCAATAGTCCTTCTGTTCCAAGTGGTTATAGGTTATGGTAACGGCTTCATGGCAGGCCAAAAGACAAATTTTTTTTTTTTTTTTTTTTAATATTAGTTCAGCATAGTGGCCCCTCTTTGCCTGATGGTAAGCTAAAGAGGAGCCCAAATCGCAACTGCAACTGACAGCATACTACATCCTGCATTCTGTCAGTTGACGCTGCCATGCTGACCCGCAAAATGCTTCTTCACGCTTCGTTTGAAGGATCCCATATTGTAGGAAGGAGGGAACACATGTGCAGGCAAGGCGTTCCACTTTTTGATGGTACGACAAAGATAGGAGTTGCCGAACTTTTTGGTACGCGAAGAGATATTCTCAACCGTGGAACTATGACATCGCAAGCCCGCACGTGTGGTTCTATGACGGAAGGGTGAGGGTGGGATAAGGGAAAACAGTTCTTCAGAGCACTCGCCATGGTAAAGGCGGTAAAATACGCTTAGAGAGCCTATGTCCCTACGGAGTTGAAGAGGTTCTAGGCTTTTGGTGACCTCTTCGTCGTCAATAATGCGGATAGCCCGTCGCTGCAACCTATCGAGAGCCTCAAGAAGATACTGTGCGGAGCCGTCCCAGAGATGCGAGCAATACTCCACGCAGGCCCGAACTTGTGTCTTATAAAGCAGACAAAGTTGGTCCGGCGTGAAGAACCGGCGCACCCTGTTCAGGACTCCGAGCTTTCTTGAGGCTGTTGAGATGAGGCTCTCGATGTAATAACGCTGGTTAAGGTCGCAATGAATACCCATACCCAGCATTTTCAGGCTATCCCGCATACTGAGGGAAGCACCCTGAAGACTGGGAGTGGGAAGGAAGGGGGACATTTTTGTTGTAAACGCGCAAACCTGAGTTTTCTCGGCATTAAACTCAACCAGGTTATTGGAACCCCATTTACTAACGAGGTCCAAAACCCGATTCAGTTCAACGACAAGACTCTCACGCCTCTCACCGATTTCTGTCCGACCAGCACCAGGCCGACCGAAATATCGCCCATGGACCGTACTGTCATCTGCATAGCAATGAATATTACCAAGTGGCAGCATGTCATTGATATGCAGAAGAAAGAGGGTGGGCGATAGAACGGAGCCCTGTGGGACACCGGCATTCACTGACATGAACCGCGAAGCGCATCCATCTGCAAGGACGCGGATTCTACGCTCATGCAGGAAGCCAGCAATCCAATTACAAAGCTGGAGGGGCAGACCGTATGCCGGAAGTTTGGAGAGAAGTGCTTTGTGCCAGACCCGATCAAACGCCTTGGCGATATCTAGGCTGACTGCCATGGATTCGCCATATTTATCGATTGCCTCCCCCCAGAGGTGCGTCACATACGCTAGAAGATCACCCGTTGATCGTTTCGGTCTAAAACCATACTGACGATCATTGATTATGGAGTGATCTTCTAGGTAACGGATCAATTGTTTGTTAAGGATCCGTTCCATGACTTTGCACAACACTGAAGTTACGGCAATGGGGCGGTAATTCGATGGGTCAGAACGGTCTCCCTTTTTGGGGACCGGCTGCACATTAGCCTCTCTCCAAGCATCCGGAACGGAACCGGTCGAGTACGAGAGGCGGAAGAGGCGCGTCAGCACCGGAGACAACTCCGCTGCACATTTTTTAAGAACAATCGCTGGGATACCGTCAGGACCACTGGCTTTTCGGACATCGAGTGACTGTAGTTCAAAACGCACATCGCGCTGCCTGATGTGGATATCAGGCATAACGGATCCACTGGAGGGTATTGTTGGTGGTTGCGTGCTACAGTCATCGATCCGGGAGTTAGCCGCAAAGAGGCTGGCCATAAGATCGGCTTTCTCCTGCGGCTGATGAGCCAGCGAGCCATCAGGGCATCGCAGCGGTGGCAGCGAGGGCTGGCAGAAGTTGGCCTGCACGGCTTTGGCTAGTCGCCAGTAGCTACGCGATCCAGTAGGGTGCGCCACTAGTTCCGTGCCAACTCGTGTAACGCGCTGGGCGTCCGCTCTTATGTATGCTCTCTTGCAGATCTTGGTGGCAGTGTTGTAGGCTGATTTCAGTGAGTTAGTATTCGGATCTTTAAGGGCGCGACCTCTGATCCAAGCGCGATACGCCGCCTGTTTGTTACTAACAGCTTCAGCGCATTCGCGATTAAACCAAGGGCGTCTCCGGCTTTTGATGACGACATCGGAGTGGGGAATGTAGTATTCCATGCCAACGCCGATCTCATCAACAATGGCCGCAGCTCTCGCCGTTAGATTCTTCTCACTGAAACAGCGCTGCCCCCATGGGACGGAAGCAAAGTAGTCGCGCATACCGTCCCAATCTGCTGACGAGTAGTGCCAGACACGCCGCCTAACCTCTGTGGGTTGTGGCGGAATCGCGCTTGGCACTGTGCTGGATACTAGGCAGTGGTCAGATGTGCCCAGGGGCGCCCCGACCTCAACCCGGTAGCCAGCAGGGTGGGTGGTCAGCAGTAGATCTAGCAGAGAGGGCTCCTGACCAGCAACATCAGGTATTCTGGTGGGTTGGTGCACCAGTTGCGTCAGGTTGTGCGAAAGAGCGAACGCGTGGGCGGTCCTTCCTGCATGGTTAGTTGTGGAGGATCCCAACCAGGAGTCGTGGTGAGAGTTAAAGTCCCCCAAACATACCATCTCTGCAGTAGGATACCGCTCCTGCGCTTCATCTGCCGCCCGACTCATGTACTCAAAGAGCCGAGTTGTCTCCGTGTCCCTAGTATGGGGTCGGTATAGGCACATGTAAATACGGCTCTGAAGACCCAGGTTTACATGCACCCAGAGGACAGGAAAGGAGGAATCCTCTAGGCAGCGCAGACGGCGACAACATACATCCGAGCGGACAAACAAACAGACCCCGGCTTTCGCGAGGAAATTCTCCTCAAGCACATAACCGGGATACTGGAGGTAGGACGTGTCCGCTGGACGCTGAATCTGTGTCTCCGTCAGGAAGAGCATGGCGGGCCGTGCCGTCTCTAGGTGTTGGTGGACGGCATTAAGGTTAGAGTGGAGTCCGCGGATGTTAGCGAACTCAACCTTGAACAGGGTGGTGGGGGAGTGCACCGCTGTTAGACCATCTTTTCCTATTTGCGCTGTCATGAGTAATGTAAAGAATGGAAGCGTGAAGCGGGAGAGAATTGCCACGACATTGGGGAAGAAACGCGGTGGACTGTTTCTCCATTAGTTTGTCGACAAAGGAGCTGTGCTGATCCGTCGGACGGAAGGGCCTCCGAACCCCCCCGGAAGTAGTCGCCGGGTCCCCACCATCCGGTCACCAATCGGCACGACGATCTACCCCGAGATTATGCGCGGTATGAAAGGGCAGCCTCTCAAGGTGGTTAGTCTTGATTGGGCCCCTGTACTATACCGCGGGCGGCCAGCGGAACAATCGTTTCAACGGGTCTCCCTGGCCGACGGGTCAGCTCAGTCCTTCTGACAATGGATAGACAGAATCCACCACTGTTCCCGCAATATCGCGTCAACAATCCCCCGAGCACTGGTTATACACCAGCTGATCCCGAAACGCGACGTACTCATAGGTACGCCACTTCACGGGTGTTTCGCCGTGTGTACGGTGGTAGCCAACCAGGCGGGTATTTACCCTACCACCGGCTGAGATGCTGGAACGTCAGGAAATCCCATAGTCGCCTCTTACGACACCCAGGGGAAGAGAGGGGGCGGTAATTTCTAATATTCTTTCTCCGTCACCGCACGGATAAAAATGGCATTGCAAAACAAATTCTATCACTAACACAATTACCCCAAGAACTGGTGAACCTGCATGGAGATAGCAATGAATATTTTTATTTTTTATTTTGAGAAGGGCTTTTATCTGTATTAGATACGAGTATGTCAGCTCCATCGTACCCTAAGCTAAAGAGAGACTCAGTGTTGAGATGTGGTAATCAGTTCATAGAACATTCTTGCAACCACTGAAGTAGGTTTAGCCAATATGGGCTATGAATGTTAAAGCAGTAACTGCAGTATGTAAGGATCGAGCCAAGTGGTACTTGGCCTACTCCGCATGGCACTGGACGCGAAGATATATAGCTAAATAGACAGATAATAATTACGATAGGTTGTGGGGATCTGACGGCAGTCGTTCACTGTCAAAATCAGTATTTTCTAGGCTTAGGTATCGGACCCCGCCAAACCTAACATATTAGGAAACGGGATAACTCTAAGAAGAAAAAAAATACTATATATAAGAAGAAAAATACCAGATAGTTTTTTTCTTTTTAGGGTTCCGTACCCAAAGGGTAAAACAGAACCCTATTACTGAGGCTCCGCTATCCGTCCGTCCGTCCGTCTGTCACCAGGCTGTATCTCATGAACTGTGATAGTTAGACAGTTGAAATTTTCACAGACGATGTATTTTTGTTGCCGCTATAACAGCAAATACTAAAAAATAGAATAAAGTAATTATTTAAGGGGGCTCTCATACAACAAACGTGATTTTTCGCTCATTTTTGCTCGATATTGATAACGGCAACAGGTAGACGCTTGAAATATTCACAGAATAATTAGTTGTATATTCACTTTAAGAATAAGGAATTAAATTAAAATAAAACAAATATTTCGGTGGGGCTCCCATACAACAAACGTGATTTTTTTACCGTTTTTATAGATAATGGTACGGAACCCTTGGTGCGCGAGTCCGACTCGCACTTGGCCGATTTTTTATACTACGTCGGGAGGCATACAAGCATACAGGCCACCTGATGTAAAGCGGGTACCGTAGCCTATTAAGGCTTGCGATATATTAGGTATCACTCGCGCGATGCCTCCTCTGCTGCTTACACAGCAACTCCTTGGGAACTTACTGGTGACCTCACTCATACGCAGGAACACAACAACCCTGTAGGGAGTTGTTATTTGACTGCGGTTTTCTGTGAGGTGGAGGTACTTCCCCAGACGGGCTGCTTTGATGCGCCCTACCTCTCTTAAATAGTAATTACACGAATTAATAATATGAAACGATAAAGCGTTTTAATAGTTATTATAACGTATTGCAAAAGCAATTTGGGTACTTAGAGTAATCTGCATCATTTTTAACCTTCTTATGAGGAATTCTCATTGTCTTTGATTTTATAAAAATAGTCTGCAAAGTAATTTTTAGAATATAATGAAAGTAGAAAACGCTTTGTGTTTCAAGTTATTTCTTTTAAGAACTTCAGTCTGCTAACAACTAAATGAAACATGAATTGAAACTGATATATATTTATATAGATATAAATTAAATTTCGCCTGAATAATCATACCCATGGTATCTACTTTTGCTATAAGTCATAAAGTCTACATTACAAGTTTCTTTCTTAGGTATTAGTTCTATGTAATCTAAAAATATAATAGTTACGAGTAAATTTTAATAAATAGAAAGCTATTATCGTGCATAAAAACTGAGCCGTACATGAATAGAAGACAATTTTTACGAGTGATCAGGCCACCCGCTTCTATTTCACCTGGGCAGATGTCGTTTTCGATGAGAATATGCAAGTAGTCTTAATTATGCTTAATGTTTCATTAGGTCGCTCAGGATAAGCTACCAAATCATCAGTTAAAATCATCATCATATGTAGTTTAAAAAATATTGTAATTAATATTCTTATATCCATGAATTTAACATGAAATTTGGAGGGTGTGTTCTTTATGAACACACCCTCCAAATTTTAAGATTGAAAAGTGTAGGTATCCATTAAAATAAGGCTTTTCGAAATTCCATCCCTAAGGGGGAGAAAATGGGTGTACAAGTTTTTATAACAATTCGTATTCCCCGCGTGTATCAACTTAAAACGAAGAATAAATACTCTTCAAAACCAATAATGAGATACCCATTTTAGGATTTTTCTAAACAAGCCTTAAGGGGGTGAAATGGGATGAAATAAGTTATATGGGAACACAACGCACAGCCCAAACCACTGAAGATAAAACCACGTAATTTGCAATATATGTTCCTTAATGGGTGCACTAAGAAATAATTTTTCGAAGGGGATGAAATGGGGTGAAAAAAGGTAGATTATGTGATGACATGATCTACCTTAACACCAAAACTCTCTCTCAGACCAACTCTTTATATTGCATTGAATGCTAACGACAAATACGAAGACAGGCTGGAACCGCCACACCACAGATTTTATACATAACTTTGCATATAGGTACATTACGTTTATTCTACTGTTATGATCTTTTTGCAATAGTCAGTTACGCTTCCGTGGGGCGCGTGAAATTTCTATCAACAGCCAACCGCTCATATTATATATGGTATAGGTATACATATTTACCCAGGTTACGCTACACCCAACGATTTTATTTTTTAGTCTGATCAATGCCCTAGATTGATAAAGAGATTGGTGTAACGACTGGTACCTAGGACCTACCTTTCTTAGCTTTTAGTATACTATCTATATCATTAGTATACTTTTTATTTTTGCATAATGTTAAGCAAAAATACTTCAAAGTACTAAACATGCTTTAGCAACCTATATTTTCAAATTTCTTCTTACGCACACATTATTTTCATATTATAGATTACAGAACCGCCTACACATCCGAGAATTCGCCGAATTTGTAACTGCATCTGAACAACGTCGGGAGGCATACTAGCGTAAGGCCCACCTGATGTAAAGCGGTTACTGTACCACGAATACGTGCAATACATTAAGTATTACACGCGCGATGCTTTTTTATATACCACTAAGGTGGCAAACAAGCGTAAGGCCTGCCTGCTGGTAAGTAGTCACCGTAGCCTACGGACATTTGCTACACCAGGGGTATCACTCATGCGTTGCTGACCCTGAAACTATGCTACCTCTGCTTCTAACACAGCAACCCCTTAGGAGCTCACTGGTGAACTCACAAGCTGAATACGACAAACCTCCACGGAGTTGTCATTTAGCTATGGTTTTCTGTGAGCTGGAGGTACTTCCCGAGACGGGCTGCTTTGATGCCTGCCCCTCTTAAAAACACCCAGCCCAAGGGAAACTGAAATGTTTGGGCACAAACGATTATCATGCGTCAGAGTCGAATCCTCCAGCGTTAGTGACAAAATAGTGTTACGAACCACTGCGCCGTTATATTTACACTCGGGATGGAAATTGCAGTTCAACATACGTTCCTGATGCATGATGCAAAAGGACGCCCTCCAAATCCATCGCTGTTCGTTCAATTTCATGGGTTGCTGTAGAATATTCGCAAAGGGGCGGCCGATAAAGTTTACTTTAGGATCTAAAAAGTTTAAGTGAGTAAGGTTTGAACTTATGTGCAGTAAAAAAATTAACAACAGAATGATTCAATGAATTCATTATCATTAAAGTAATAATAATATAATAATAATTTATTACCCAATTTAGACAATACATTTTCTTGTTAGTACATACATAAACTTAAAATAAGTAAATAATGTTATACAGACAAGAGGTAGTTATTTATACCTTTTGGTCTCCACACTAGGTCGAGCCTGTCTCGTGGAGGACAAAGTATTAGTTTTATGCCAAGATAAAAGTTGTCATTACGATCCTAGTACAAACAACAATATTACAGAGTAGATATAAATATCGCGCTTTAGTAGAAGTTTGTGACCTGTCCTGCTATTCAGATAGTCGTGTTTAGTACCTCATCTATAATACCATGAAACAGCCGCGAAACTGGTAAAGTTTCCTTGAGCCGAGAATTGCTATCGAGTTAGTCTCGATACTACCCCAGTATCGAGATGATTACGATAGCCCCATTCTGAGATCAGGTAACGGCCATCTGGAGTTTTAAATAATTAACAAGATAACATTATAAACGCAGGTAGTAGGTTCACCAGAGGGAGACTTTGTACAAAAGCCGTCTGCATATATCTGTCTCACCTATTGCTACTGCCAAACAGCTATATTTATATGTGTTCCGGTTTGAAGAGTGAGATATGGCAGATAAATTACTGGGTACTGTAACGAAAGAGACTTAGATCACAAGATTGGCAGCGCGCGAGTAACAACTCCGTGGTGTTGCAAGCGTCAATAAGCTGCACTGACCGCTCACCATCTAATGCGGGCCGCATGTTTGTTTGTCAATCTAGTTGTTTAAAAATAAGTTGAAAATGAGCACTTTTATGGTAAGGAGAGGCTGAGAAAGTTTTCAAAACTTTTACTCTGACATGGGATTATTTGTATAGACAAGAGGTTCGATACTTATAGTTTCATGCACCTAATTCTACTTCATTAAGCCGTACAGACTTATACATATGTTTTTCGTTCATTTTTATTATTATAAATAAGTGAAAATTATCATTGTTATGCCATTCATGTTAGAGAACTTAATTAATTCCCAAACAATATACCCATAACATATAATAACATTTTCAGCAAATGTAAAAAACGTATGACTCTTGAAATGAAGATATATTATAAACTGATAATAAAAAATAATAATAAAAGAAAAAATACTTTAGCAATATCAAAAACCATAGGAAACGACGAGCGACGTATGAATAGACCTTGTTAGTTTATAAAACATATTGTATGATTATAAACATTAGGATACACAAAAAAGACTTAGACTCATACAATAGCGGACTTATCCCAATAAGGATCACTTCCAGTTAACCGTAAAATGCTTTCCATTCAACCATTAAACGAGCTATCAATGTTAAAGAAGCGAGTGCGATGTGTTTTCTCTGCCAACCCAGCAAAGAACTTTGTGTAGAAGTTATAGTCATCTATAACTTCTAAGAAAAAGTAAATCCCCTAGATTCTTTTCAGAATCAACAATGTATCAAACAACAGGGCTATTCATGATTTTGCTATCACAGTTTTATTTACTTAAATAATATACTAAAATCTGATACTTAATTCATACCCATCGACTCTATGAATCAAGAAGGATAAATGCATATACCGCTGAATCTGCTTGTTCCTGAGTAGAGTAGAAGATCAAAGATTATATAATTATTACAATTAAAGCTCAGAATTCCCTTACACCACATTGTTTTATGTGATTAAGTAAGTTTTAGCAACAGTGACATGTATAATGGGCGTAATAATAATTATTAATCCCGAGTAAATCCTCTCGCTTGTTCACGAACCAACAAGCAAATAAGATCTTTGTTTACGGTTTGATGTGGAAACATGAGATATATTGTTGTGTTGGTTCACGTATATATGCCTATATAGTATAAATGACAATTTGCATAAAATATTACGAGACCAAGGGAGGGATTCAAAATGTTATTGTAAAAATTCGACAGAACATATTTTAGAAAGTTCGATGAAATTGATTACTAAAAAGATAAATTATCTATCTATCTCATATTTTCTATATATCTATCTTATTATCAAAGATAATCATTCTATCTCAATCTCATTTCTATGACTCTATGACATTTCTATGATTACGAAGTTCAGTGGTGGTAGAATCCAGCAGAAGGTTGCGCTGTGCTACTACAACTCCGGGAGAATTGTTATATTCCTGCGTGTGAATAAGGTCAACGAATGTGGGATTGCGCATGGGTGACCAAGTGGTGAACTGTCTGCTGTATGCAGACGATGCCGTGCTATTAGCAGATACACCATCTAAACTGCAAACACTGGTCACAGCGATGAAAGACGACTGTATGGAGAAAGGCTTACTACTGAATGCGAAGAAAACAAAGATAATGGTATTTGAAAGAGAAGAATCCAGAACTAATGTAAGGATTACGATCGATGATGAAGTGTTGGAACAAGTGGATGAGTTTGTATATCTTGGATGCGCTTTCAGCAGGGATGGAAGGTACACCGCAGATGTGGAAAGACGAGTGAGTGCTGGGAATAGTGTGAATGGAGCGTTGGGAAAACTTCTTGGCAGTAAAATCCTGAGCCAGAAGGCACAACTCGCTATACACAATGCAGTGTTGGTCCCAACGCTAACTTATGGAAGCGAGAATTGGGTATGGCAGAAAGAGCATGAAAGTAGAATAAACGCGGTTGAAATGCGAGCGCTGCGCAAAATTTGTGGCGTAAGGCTCGTAGACCGTATTCGCAATGATGATGTTAGAAATAGAGTTGGTCTGAAAGAGAGCGTCGGTGTTAAAATAAGAAGAGGCATGCTCCGATGGTTCGGGCATGTAGAAAGAATGCAAGATGAAAGAATGACGAAGCAGATATACAATGCAAAAGTGGAAGGATGTAGGAGCCGGGGAAGGCCAAGACTTACCTACCATGACCAAATTGGTCATGTTCTATCAGAAGGTGATGTCAGGAGCCCTAGAAACCGGCGTGCGTGCATGAGAAGAGCAATGAATGTTAAAGAAGCGAGTGAGATATGTAAGGATCGAGTCACGTGGCGCTCGGTTCTCTCTGCCTACCCCGCAAGGGATTTGGCGTGAAGTTATAGAGTGAATAAGGTCGCCACCAAACTATATTTTATCAAACATAAAATCCTCACTTTATCTTGTTTATATGTCTTGAATAGTATTTTATTCGTCAAAGGCAACGCGCATTTATTTCATCACCTAGTAAGTGCCCGCAACAGTCATAAGATTAGAACGCCAATCCCGAAATCCAAGATGTACCACAGCAGTATCTTTGTAATGGCACCAAAGCTGTATAACAAGATACCTAAACACATACTGGAAATTAAAATATTTTTCGCCTTTAAGAAAAAAATCAAGGACAGTTTGCAAAATAAAGCTTCTTATAGTATTAACCCTTCGAAACCCGGGTGGTCGTATACGACCGCGAAATGTATGGGAAAACGTATATAACGGGTTCTAATTGTTCAATGAATATTTCGATGATAATATTAATATCTCTTGACATTTTGTTTAATTTACATCAATAATTAGTAATAAAATATAGATATATGATTTATTAAGAGACTATATGCAAACAATTGACATTTTCATGACTATGTTACGCATATGTTGTACACTGTAACGGTAGAATACGGTATAGAACCTAACATTTCTTTTAATATCCTTAATGTAACCTGTACTCATGCAAAATAAACGATTTGATTTGAAATACGAGTAAAATCGTTTCACATTAGCTGGGTTTCTATATGCTTGCTTATCACTCGACATTTAAAAAAATATTTATAGGGTAAATAAACAAAGTTCATTTTAGCTTTTCAACATTTTTATTTGTATAATTCGAAACTCTATATGTGGTTTCTTAATTCGCCCTTAATAAGTTTGTATCGTTACCAGATACCTAATTGGACGGTTTCAATCAGACATGAATCAATGAACATTACCGCACGGCAAATCGTTCGGTTATGTCCAGCTTCCTGCGCCGTCTGCGACCCCACATATGGGTAACTTTATTCGTTATGTTCCGTAATGGTTTCTTACCTAGCGATCAAATTGTGTGTTTCGAATTTAACCAATTCTTCTAATATAGAGAATAGTACACACTACTGTGCTAATTTTAGTATACGTGCAATAATCAAAAGTGATCTCTTCAGATTCTGTAGGCAACTAATTGCAACCAAAAATACTAACCACAAAATTGTACAAGTTTAAAACAAGATTTAGATGTGTGACATAAATCACACTTTTAAATTTAGGCACGTTCCGTACACCACCGCTGCTACTACTAATACACACCACTAAGAGAGGTCGGGCGCATTAAAGCAACCCGTCTGGGGTTGAACTTCCATCTCACAGAAAACAGCAGCTGAATAACAACTCCCTGGAGGGTAGATGTGTCCTTGCGAATTAGTGAGATCACCAGTAAGCTCCTAAGGAGTAGCTGTGAAATTTATAAAATACTGCACCAGTCTAGCTACGGTTGTCATTGATCGCAACAAGCAGAGCAGCTCCACCTAGGACAAATGCTGTATACCTCGGCTATACTCCGTATAGCCGATGGGATCGCGGTGGCTAGGTGGAGCTGTGAAGCCCGCTGTCGCCCGTAGATGGACTGACGCAGTATAGAGAGGGAAGTTCGAAAACAGATAAAATAATTTCACCGGCGTTCAAAAACGGGCAAATATTAGAATTTTAGAGAACAACACTGAAATATGATGAATGAAAGAAGGAATTGTGGAAAGGAAGAGAGTATGATGTATGAATGTGATAATTTATATTTAATTGAATAATTTAAAACAAAAATGTTACAAATAGATATTGTTGTCAAAATAGCCTTGCCTATGGCAGGGGTGCACGACTTATAAAAAAAAAAAAAGGAGTAGCTGTGTTAACAGCAAAGGTGGCATCGCGCGAGAGAACCTTATGTGTTGCAAGCGTTCATAGCTAGCATAGTTCATAGCAGTAGCTAATCGCACTTGCGGAGCGATAAATAAAACAACTAACAATCTGACAAAAAAAAAATGACAAACAAACAAAGGCACGGGCCAAAGAGCCTGTGGATATGACTACTATTAAAAAAAAAAGCGTTCATAGCTATACATCAGGTGGGCAGTATGCGACGTTGTATAAAAAACTACTTGAGTACATAGGTAGTGGTTCTTTAAAGGCATGGTACTCTTGCAACCACCACAGTTTTTGTTTAATAGTTAATGATTATTGATTTTCTCAAATTAAAGCGTTTTCCGTATTTTGAATAAGGTGCTAATACTATTATTGTCTTATGTTATATATCTCCCGTAATGGATTTAATTTAATATCTCATTCCACTAGATTGCAAACAGTGGGCTCGTTTATAATATTATATCGGTTCATAATATAACCAGTTGAGAATGCGCAAGCTTGCATTGCCAGAGGAACACCTGGCTCGTCAATTATATAACAATTATTTTTTTTAAATTGTCGGCCATTTTGACCATGTTCCTTGAGAGATAGGAACGGGGTTCCTAAACATTCCTATTCTACTTTTTTATGCTGAATCTGAAGTCAAAATTCGAATATTCGAAAAAAAGCGACAGACAAACACACAGACAAACGCACAGACAAACATATAGATTTCATATAGGAACGGTGTTCCTGAAAATATACTTTATTGCCGAATCAAATACCTATTCAGTTTTAAGACAACCTTTTTTACAAATTATCAGACAAAAAATTATCCCTGACTTCGATAAGGAGCCCCTAGCTCGTAATTGGAGTCAGTTAGAGACGGACAGTTAAGGCCGGCTGACAATAGAGTAATGGTAATAGGGTTCCCGTTTTGCCGTCCCGTGACAGTAACATGCGGATGGATAGGCAGGGGAGTAATAGCAATATTAATCTCGTTTCTCGCATTTGATATGAGTGAAGGAAGGAATTTACTTGCTTAAAATATGATTACATAAATTCATATTATAATTACAACAATAAGTTTCTCGCCCTTTACCAACTTAGGCATGCAAATGTCACAAGACACAATTATGCATAAATAACAGGCACGCTCAAGAAGATAACTAAAATTTAAAATTTCTAATTTTATCATAACTTTACGTCATACCAATTAATTTACATGATTTACATTTATAATTTAACTTAAGAGCAATAAATGTGAAAGAAGCGAATGAAGTGTGTAAGGATCGCATCTCGTGGCGCTCGGTTCTCTCTGCCTACCCCGAAAAGGACCTGGCGTGAAGATATACATACATACATTTATAATTCTATTAACTGAAAGAATAATACAGTATCACAAAATTAAATTTCGTTAGGTAGAGAATTATATATTTTTACACACATAAAGTCACACTGTTTCAGATAATGAACCCGGAAACATCGAATTATTCCACAGATTTATATAAAAGAAAATGTCTCCTGTGTTCACCTAATTCCGTTCGGTGCTCGATTATTGCTCAGGCTTCAGTATATTTCAGACAACAAAATGTACTTAAATATTCCCGCCGTTGCGGTAAAGTGTGAATCACGTAGTCGATTTGAATGATTGCTTTTAGGAGTAACACCTTAAATTATACTCGGTTTTTGTTTTTTGTTTTATCATTAAGATACTTTACCATCAGCTAGTCTAGATGAGAATCGAAATAGCGTTAGATTAGACGTATTTCTGTTCATGGATGTATTGTCTTAAATAAATAAACAGTATTAATAATATATAGTATAATATATAGTACAACAGTAGCTCGCGTGGGTCTTCGATATCGCTTGAGCCATTTGGGATATTTGGGGAAAAAAGAATTACAGGTGTTACCTTATATTATTTTGAATGATGTGGTTTGAATTTTTTTTTTCAGTGTCTTGACATTCAATTTTGTAATTAAACTATTTTTAACGGAAGTATGTATCGCGTGTTTTATTTATTTTGTTGAAACCTGACGTTAATTTCAATGTGTAACAATCGCGAAAACCTAAGACAATACTATTCAATTTTGTTTTTTTTATAGCTGTAAATAGTAACAAAATCTTCTCAAATTTTCGATAATTATTACAGTCGAATTTAGACCATTGGTGTTAAAGCTATTAATAATAATATTGAATAAAAAAAATATATTTTGTACTACAATATACAAAGCCACCAGATACAAAGCGGTTACCGTAGTCTATGGACACTTGTAATACATGAAGTTTCACTAGCGGATTGCCGAAGTAGGATACGCTGACAACAGAGCAACTCTTTATGAGCTACTGGTAACCTCAAAGGTTACTGGAGGAATCGTCAAAAAACGCAACCTGTAGTGCAAAGCAACGTGTTCACCCTGTGTTGCATCTCCAAGGTAATGTGAAAAGGAGTGCACGTCTGATGAGGTACATAAACTTACTTCAAAATGGTTTTTTTTATAGATTCAGACGTTATTTTGCGAAAGTCAAATATACATGCAATTTGATCTAACCTGCTTAAGAGTAACATGTTATTCTAACGATTAACGTGTAACGAGTAACTATTTATTTATTTATTTATAAAGGTACACCGACGCGTTCATATTATACTCATAGAAGTGACAATAATACATAGGTACAGTAATAAGCCTTAGAATACATCAATTATAGGTATTCACATCTTTTACAGAAAAATATTTGTTTGAAATACAACAACCGAACATCTACGCTTAGACTATCTAAACTAAACTTGTTCAATGAAACGCTTAAATTGCATCTGTGAGTTGAAAAATATATCAATGTTCGGATTGCTTGCCTAAAAATCCTTGTACAGGGTGACCATTCTATTAAGAGGTGAATATTATGGGATACTTATTCCAAACCCGCAACAAATATTTATAATTATAACTATAATTAATACTAATATTTATAACCATAATTGTAGCATGTTAATCTAACGATTAACAGCGCCTGAGGATTCCTCGTGGAGAGGCGAAACACGTGTCGCAGCGACGACCAGGCCAGTCGTGGCAGAGACGGTGGTGGCATGCGGTTTCTGTTCCAGATGGCGGATGACCGCAGCAGCCGAGGCAGGGACTACCGGAGCAGCCATGGTAGCGTCGGCATGTTTTTTTTTTTTTTTTTTTTTTTTTTTTTCTTTTACTTACACCCCTGCCGTGGGCAAGGCACTTTTTACAATATAATAATTCAATTCACATTGTTTTGTTTTTTAAAAATCACTGTTCAATATAAAATATAAAACACATTCATACATCACACTCTCTTTCATTTTCCACAAATCATTCTTACATTCATCATCTTTCAGTTACATTTCCAAAAATTTTTGATTTGCCCGTTTTAGAACGCCGGTGAAATATCTTCATATGTCCAACTTCCCTACCCATACTGCATCAGTCCAGCCACGGGCGTCAGCGAGCGTCACAGCTCCACCTAGCCACCGCGACCCCATCGGCTATACAGAGTATAGCCGAGGTATGCAACATTAGTCCTAGGTGGGGCTGCTCCGCTTGTTCCGATCTATGACAGCCGTCGCTAGACTGACGCAGTATTTTAAAAATTTTGGTCTATGCCCCGTCACTATTTCGGAGACCGATTTTTCGGTGACCCGCATTCCCAAATCCTGCTCCAAATCGTACCTCTGTTTGGAGAATGCGGGACACCGAAACAATATGTGCTGCACTGTCTGGTCCACGCCGGGCTCGCAGAAGCACGATGGGTCATCCGCTCACTTGAATCTGTGCAAGTACGCGGAGAACCCACCATGCCCCGAGAGGACCTGCGTAGTGATGCTTGACGGCACCATTTTACCCACGATGCCGTACGCCGCCGCCGCACTCGGGAAGAACATCTTCGTTGTCGAAGCTGTTGTTCCCGATTTGTATCTCCTGTCCCATTCGTCAATGGTCCCCTTGCGGATCATACCTTTGACGAATGAGACAGGGCAGCGGTCGTAGTCTGGCCGTCTCCGCAACCCCAGTGCGGCGCTCCTGGCGAGTTCATCGGCGCGTTCGTTCCCCTCCAACCCCGCGTGTGCCTTAATCCAGAACAGCGAGACGCTCTTACCCTGGCTTTTGCACAGTTTAAGAGCGTCCCGTGTTTGCACCGCCAGGGGATGGGGGGACTCGACGTTCGCCACCGCCTGGAGCGCCGCCATGGAGTCGCTGAAGATGCCGATACTGGGTCCATCGCAGCTCAAAGCGTACTCGGCCGCCGTGCAGATAGCCAGGAGTTCCGCCTGGTAGACGGTACAGTAGGACGACAAAGCAAGCTTGACGGCCTTGGTTTCCGCGCCGCCGTTCCATATGGATACAGCGGCGCCAACCCGGCCCTCAATCTTGCTGCCGTCCGTGTAAATTCGCAGGGCAAAGTTGGAGTGTGCCCTGCATTGTTCCTCGTCCACCAGGCTGCCGAACTCCAAGCTATCTAGCTCCGCGGGATGCGGGGCCTCGATCTTCGAGGCCATCCGCTCGATCTCCCTGTCCCCGAGCAGCGGATGGGGTAGCCCCCTCTTGGCCTCGTACAAAGAGGCGACCTCGCGCACTCTGAGGTCAAGAGGCAGCACCCCGGCCAGCAGCAGTGCGGAGTTCAGGGAGACCGTGCGGTAGGCTCTGCAGATCTTCTGCGCGAAGCCCCGCTGTACGCTGTTGAGCTGTTTCTGGATGCCCAGCTTATTGACCGCTGGAGCCCATGCGGCGGCAGCGTACAATATCGTAGGTTCCACTACGGCTGAATATATGATCTTCACTACTTCAGGGTTGAGACCCCAACTGACGCGGGCCGTACGCGCAAGGCGCCCGTATATGGCCACTGCCCTTTTACAGACAGTAGCCACGTGCGCGTTGAACGTCAGACCCGCGTCAATCGTCAACCCCAGCAGTTTGATCTGCCGAGACATGCCAATGTCTATCCCGCCCATGGTAAGCCGCGGAGTGTCATACCTAAGTTTGCGCGTGACCAGCATAGCGCTGGTCTTATGCGGCGCAAACTTCAACCGGTTTTTGACACCCCACGCCCTCACATGCTCGAGAGCGGCATTGGCCTGTCTCTCTATATCCAGCGCAGTGTTGCAGTCGAACATCAGCACGACGTCATCGGCGAAGGCCTGACAGTGCACCCCCGCAAGGTCGAGTTGCTGCAGAAGAGGGTCCAATAGGAGGTTCCACAAAATCGGTCCTCCTATGGACCCTTGGACGCACCCTTTGGTGGTGGACCGCAAGGTTTCCCCCCCGGCGTACCTAACTCTGACCGTCCTATCGCTGAGATAGCTGTCGATCACTCTCCTCAAGCCCAGAGGACAATTTTCCTCAGCCAGTCGTAGTTTTATTGCCGGCCACCAGGCGTTGTCGAAGGCTCCCTCTATATCCAGCGAGACGAGAGTGAGCATTCTCCTCTCGTCAAGCTTGGCGTGGATGTGCTGCACCAGGTTATAGAGGGAGTCTTCGGTGCCTCTTTGTGGCATAAACCCGTACTGGCGAGTACTAATCCTCGGTAGAATGTGGTGCTTGAGGCGAGCGATCAACATTTTCTCGTATACCTTGCCCAAGACAGGCAAAAGCCCAATCGGCCTGTACGATTTGGGCAAGGTATACGAGTCCTTGCCTGGTTTTCGAAGGACAATTACGAGGGCCCCCTTCCACAGCCGAGGAAAGTAGCGGAGGGCTCGACATTTATTAAGAAGGGCCAGGAAGAACTCAGGGTCACTGTTGATGGCCCGAGCGCAAATGTCAGGCGTGAGGCCGTCGGCACCGGGAGCCTTCTTCGGGTTGAACGACGATACAGCCGCTGTGAGTTCCCTCATGGTAAACGGCGGGTCATGATCATCATCGACCCGCTCGTTTACCTCGCGGGCCTTCTTTCTCATTTCGCGGTGATCTGTATCGTCGTCCAACTCGCTATCGGCAGGATAGAACGTATCCGCCAACAGCTCGAGAGACTCCCTGTGATCCAACGGCCTCCCGCCCTCCTGGAGGAGTACATCCTCCTTGCGCTCGGTTGCCCTCCCAATGACCCGATAGATACCTTCCCAGACGCCTTCTCTGTCTTGCCTCCCGCAAAATTTCCTCCAGGGCGTCGGCATGTTGCATCTACTAACGGTAGTGGGTGGGTGCCGGCCGGCGCTAAGCCGCATGAACCAATTGGTGGAGGATGCACACAAAGCAGGATAGATCAAATTGCATGGTTTTTTTCATTCCTTTATCATTTTTTGTAGGCAAATTCCTAATACACAAATACAAGAGAAGTACGATGCATCATAGCCGCATCAAAACCAAGAGTGAGTGAGGTTACCAGCAGGCTCTTGAGGAGTTGCGTTGATAGACTACGGTAAGCATTTGTACGCTTCCCGACGATATAATTTAAAAAATAACGTTATTACGTTTATGAGATCTTTGTGAAAATAATAGTATATAATAAAAATAATATGTAAATAAACATTTAGGTACTGTTTAATAGAGGTAGGGCGCATTAAAGACGCCCTACTGGAGAAGTTTCTCCACCTCATATAAAACCGCAGCCAAATAACAACTCCCTGGAGGGTTTTTGTGTTCCTGCGTGTGCGTGAGTGAGTAAGATCCCAAGAAGTTGCTGTGTTAGCAGTAGAGGTGGCATCGCGCGAATGATACTTAATGTGTTTACCAGCATTTCTACGGTAAACAATTTACATTAGGTGGAACGTATGCTATGCCTTCCGATATTGTATGAAAACAAAAACTGATTAGAACCACAAAAATTTTGATTGCTCAAATACATATATTTTACTATTCTTTGAACTGTGCTATTCTTCGTTCCACAGGACGACCTTCGTATATATTATACGTACCGAAATAAAGTCAGCCCGAAATGTTCATATATATTCTCCAATTTACATAAGTCATGTTAGTGAGTAAGGAATTGAAAAAATAAGTAAAGAATCCTTTCATGCCATTTCTAAGAAGCATATAGTTTCCACGCCGTTGGTTGACCCGCATAATTTCAATAAAATACGTTATTATGAATGGAATATTTTCCTCTGAGATTGCTGTTCAGAATATTGAACTAAAGAGGCAAGAAAAGTAAGTTCATTTAAAATATAAAACTTATGAAATATTTTAAAATTGTGAATGGAAATTAATACAACACTAGTTCTACCCGCGGCTTCATTTTTTTTTTAAATGTTGTCGGACAAATTACACAGCGCCATCTAGCCCCAATGTAAGCGAAGCTTGTGTTATGGGTACTAGACAACGGATAAACATAGGTACGTAAATACATTTTTTTTTTGTAAATACATACTTATTATACAAAGAAAATACCCAGACCAAGACAAACAGACATGTTCATGCACACAAATGTTTGTCTTGTATGGGAATCGAACCCACGAGCGTTGGTGTCAAAATCGCGTCATTCCCGACTGAGCCACCGAGCTCGTTAAACGTGATATTTGGTGAACCTGTAATATGTACGTACATAGGGATGTGGAAATGTTCATTATCCACACGAAATTATGTCAATTCCTTATGTTGTTCCAATCTCAAGGGAAGAAGCATTACGACTATGCGCTCCTGACAATTGAGCATATCTATGGTAATTATTGATGTATTATCTAATTGAATATTATGTATGTATAATGCATTAAAACCGGTGAAATGAGATGATTACATTTAAACGTTTGAGCAGTCAGAACCTGTTATATACATTTTCCCATACATTTCGCGGTCGTATGCGACCACCCGGGTTTCGAAGGGTTAATTTTTGACTTGTGAGAGATTCAGACCTAAGGGCGAAAATAAGATATTGAATAGTTTGTAGGTATATAACAATTTCAGATTTGCATTTTTTCTTATTTCAACATCAAAGGGCGAGATTTTTCGGTATTAGAGTTTATTGAATTTATTTTTTATTATTAGGGCTATAATTTGGTACAAAGTTCACTTTAGATTTTTTTTTTTATACAACGTCGGGAGTCATGTAAGCATACGGTCCACCTGATGTAAAGCAGTAGCCTATTAACGCGTGTAATATATTGAGTATCACTCGCGCGATGCCTCCTCTGCTGTTTACACAGCAACTCCTTAGGAGCTTACTGGTGACCTCACTCACACACAGGAACACAACAACCCTCTAGGGAGTTGTTATTTGGCTGCGGTTTTTCTGTGAGATGGAGGTACTTACCCAGACGGGCTGCTTTGATGCGCCCTACCTCTCTTAAAACATCCAGACCAAAACAATCAGACATGTTCATGCACACAAATGTTTGTCTTGTGTGGGAATGGAACCCTCGAGCGTTGGTGTTAAAGTCGCGTCTTTCACGACCGAACCACCGAGCTCGTCAAATCATTAGATGTTTTTGTTTAGATTTTATTGTTTACATAGTGTTATGTACCTATACTAATATACGTCATACAGCAGTCCCTGGGCTCCGAAGCGAAAGGAGAGAACTAGAGTCACTAATTGTTGCCATCATTTTAATTATTCTTTTTATTTAACTGTTATGATTGGTTTTGCTATGGCCACTGTTGTTCTTTATATAGCATTTTTTTTAAAACTTATTGATAAAAAGAAAATAATTATTATTTTGTACGGCTTATATAGCGTACCTAGCCGATATTCTTCAATTTTATATTTTGAAAATTTAAAGTGTTCGATAATATTTTGTCCCCAATCTCCACAGCCGGAAGTTATTATTTTTAATGAAACTACCGGATAAAATCGAGGATAAAAAGTAAAACTGTTTGGGACAGGCGATTTCCAAGACTAAAATAATTACGTAATTTTCACTTTTGACATTTCAATTGCAATATGGCAGGCTGGCAGTTGCGACACAGTGTAAACTAGTACAGCTGTCAAGAGCTTTACTTGTAATGTAAATAAACTAAAAAAATACATTAATAACCAATATATATTAAAAATTAATGATTTGTAATAAAAAAATAGTAAAATAAGAAAACTTACCCTAAAACAACAACAGCAATAAAGCTAATGGTAAGCAAGAGCTCGATTTGGCAAAGAGACCAAGAAAGTAGAATAAACGCCGTCGAGAATCGAGCGTTGCGCAAAATCTGCAGCGTAACGCTTGTAGATTGAGTTCACAATGAAGATGTAAAAAAGAGAGTTAAGATAAGAAAAGGCATATTCCGCTGGTTCGGACACGTAGAAAAAATACAGGAGAAATAATGACGATACAAATATACAGCCGAGAAAACCAAGATATACCTACCACGACCAAATTGGTCGTGTATTATCAGAAGGTGATGTCAGGAATCCTAAGAACCGGCGAACGTGCATGAAAAGAGCTATGAATGTCTCGTGCTCGTCTTTGATACCAACGCTCGTGGATTCGATTCCCACATAAGACAAATATTTGTGTGCATGAACATGTTTGTTTGTCTTGGTCTGAATGTTTCAAGAGAGGTAGGAGGCATCAAAGCAGCCTGTCTGGGGAAGTACTTCCACCTCACAGAATACCGCAGCCAAATAACAACTCCCTAGAGGGTTACATCAGGTGGCCCGTATGCTTGTATGCCACCCGACGTTGTATAAAAATAACGGGTTGTACTCCGGGAATGCCGGCAGAAGTGAAGACTTGAACATTAACGTTGTGCATTCTTGAATATTTTGGAATGGTTAGGGAATAATTTCGCATGAAATGTGGTAAAATACAATATTCATTTATTGTACTCGTATCTCTCAGAAAAATCTACTTTCATCCATAATTTCAACGACTCTTTCACCATCATCATTCCCAGCGATTGGCGATGATGATGCCAATCTCTAAAACTCGAACACACACGCACACTCGCGCAAGCGCTCTGCGCCGCTTAAACCAAACAGCGATGTTGATAAACTACGTTGAACGAAACGCGTAAGCGCCAAGAATTTCATGGCGCTTACAACATTTTGGTCGCGAGAAAATAATGCCCTATAACGATCTAGCGCTTCACGTTTTAATAGTGTAATTAGAGGTAACTAACGTTTTAGCGCTGCAGCGAACTTAAGTTCTAATTCTACCCAAAATCTTACGGTCAGGGTCACGTGTCCTGACGGCCTGACGCGAGTTTAGCATTTTTTACTCATTCCAAAAAGTGCACAACGCCGCTAAAGAAGTTTTCACTTCAAAAACTCGCTGGTTTTTTTACATTCACAGCTCAGTTTACTTTGCTTACTCCGCAAGGAACTTGGTGCGAAGGTAGTCGTAGTAGTAAATAAAAACTGTAACCTTCTATCTTCATGCACGTTTCGACTGCTAAATTTCCGCCTATTATAAGCCACTTAAATGTGTTTAAATCTAAGATGATTTAAAAAAAATGTCCTACGATAATTTTTCAATAAATAAGAAATTATTGAAAAAATATCGCAGGAAACATAATTGTATATGTCAAACCTTTCTATTAGTCCATGCATGTTTGAAAACCTAAAAATAATTATGTTCTATAATAAGAAGTTAATATTGTTACTTGTATTCCTTAGTCGTAGAGTAGAGTAAGCAAGGAATCGCCAGTAGCATGCCGCTAACCCAAATACCAGCGATCATGACGAGAGAGCAGGTCTTCGACATACGTGGCCGCATCGGTCTGACAATGGCTTGGTATCTGTAGACAAAAAGCAACTACTTCAAAAAAAAATAACTGGTTATGATGACATTTTACCTACTGACAATTTGACTTCTCGATGAGTTAAGATCTTTGGATAATTGTATTTGAAAAAGAGGAAACCCGCTTGTTCCATCATCAGACTTGCATGCACGAATGCAAGTCTGATGATACAACAAGCGGATGAAATGATAGAAGGTACACCGCTTTCGCAGAAAGATGAATGAAATTAGTGTGAATTAATGTGATATGTTGAGAAAAATTCTAGGCAGTAACAGTTTGAACCGATGATAATTTAAACATTTTTGATAAAATACTACCAAAATATACGTTATGTCCAATGCAATGTCAAGAGCCCTTGGCTCCGGCAAACGTGCATAAGCAGCTTTAAATGAGCTGAACTTAGTAGTTTAAATTTATTTCGTGCTGTTTCTACTGAATTTTCGAAATTAATAAACGAAATTTTAAAGAAATGCTTCTTAAATTTTTCTCGAACAATTTTTACGATGCAGGTAGGAGAAGTACAAAATCTATATTATTATTAAATAAAACAATCAAAAATTTAAACAAAATGATATTGGACATTGTTAATAAACGAGGAAATGGGAAACGCGAAGAAAATTCTTCCAAAATCTACACTTTTCTTTCTTTCTTCTTCGTAGAGAAAGAACTCAATATCAAATACTATATATAATACAAATACAAGCAATGTCATGTAGCATAAGTAAAGGAAATCCAAAAACCGTAAACTTGTAGTTCCATTACAAAACAAAAACTTTTCTGCGACAATAATTTGCTAAAATATTTTTAATGGAACCCTCAGGGCGCGAGTCGGACGGTTTTTTTATCTTGCCATTGGACCCATGCAGACACCTAAATTCGTCTACATGTTTTACGTTGTTCAAGTTTGTCATCATTTTATATATCCTTTTAACGCGTAATAGTATTTTATATATACTATGATTTCGGAATTGACCATTAGCAGAGAAGTTATGATGTTAAAAATTGATAATAAAGGCCTCTTTCAAATTGTCAGCAGATACAGTAGATTCATGTGGGTAAATCTGTTGCTGAATTTATGATACTATTCAGTATCATAAATTCAGGACCTGAGTATTTCATATTAATTTCAGCTTGATACCTCCACGTGCTCATGAGAAATAAGGCCTTGACAGAGAGAGAGAGAGAGATGTCCATAGCATATAACTGTTTACCATCATGCAGGTCGTATGCTTGTTTGCCACGTTAGTGGTATAAAAAAGACCTAGTAAGATAATACTTTAATGAATGTTGTATCTGACATTTACAAGTAAAACTAACATAAGGAATACTCTATATGTTCCCATATTAATGACGTGCGTGCAGTCACCAAATACGAGTAAAAGGGCAACATGGAGCAATGACACGAAGATCGGCTAGAGCTATTAATAAAATAGAGCCAACATCATTAATTATTCCTACTCTGAGTCGAAAATAGATGAGCGTCCCTATAGTACAACTATATCTAGGATAATCTTATTGGAGCATTCAGAATGGTTTTTTTTTAGGTGCAAGGCTATATTGATTTGAATGTAGACCTAACTATTTTTACTAATATATCATTACCCGTGGAGATACACACATCAAAAGTGTCTAGGGATCAACATATATTTTTGCAATAACTTTTCTCCTGATTAATATTAATTAAAATTTTCTTTAAGGATTCATCAAATAAAGTGTTTTCGTTTGTCTACAGTAACGATAAACCAAGTCACCTTTGCATTAATAAAGAAATTTGCCATTTTCATAATAAAGGGATTTTTGACATTTGAACCACTAACATTAAAGTTAAAGAAAATTGTTATTTCAGTCTTTTATTCGATAAAAGACTGAAATAACAATTTTCTTTAAAATTTTATTGGGTAACTTAAACAATTAATAATCCGTGTTTCTACCGCGAACACTAACAACACAAGAACATCGGTTTGGCATACTCAAAATGAGTTCATCCAAATCACGCTGTGGAATGGAGGTATCAAGTTGTTCGTTGCAACAACAAAAAAAGGTCTTCTTGCGACTGGATACCCTCCATATTCGGCAGAGCTCTTCTCTGTAGCATATCCCATGCATGCTCAATCGGGTTCAAGTCTGGCGACTGAGCAGGCCAGGGCATGACATTGATGTTAGCTGCGGCGAGAGTCTGTCTTACAACTCTTGCGGTGTGCGGTCGTGCATTATCATGCATTAACTGAAATAAGGGACCGATTTGCACTTGTAGAGGAACGATGACGTCTGATACAATCGTCTCAGCATAAATTTGAGCGTTGAGGTTGCCTCTGATCCAAATCAACTCAGTTCTTCCGCCGATCCAAATACCCGCCCATACCATGATGGTTCCACCACTATAAGGATGGACTTCCTGGCAGGATTTTAATCGCTGTTGGCGTCCAGGGATTCTCCAGTGTCGTATACGTCTTGTATCCGGTCTCATACCAAAACGAGACTCATCAGAAAAGCACACGAAACGCCATTGTTCTTCTGCCCAATTTCTGTGTTCAAGAGCCCATTGATATCGAATCCTACGATTGTGCATTGCTATAGGTGGTACCCTTAGCGGTCTTCGGGAATGAAGGTTCACTTCATGCAAGCGGTTTCTGACTGTTTGGTCGCTAATTAAGTTCCCTGAAGAGTGATGAAGCGTCACGGCTAACATTATGGCGGTTATTGTTGGAGCTCTTCGAGTTGTGATTTGAATGTACCGGTCTTGTCTCCGTGTGGTGCAGCGATACCGTCCTCCATGGCGCTCAGCCACGGTACCAGTGCTTCGGTAACGTGTCCAAAGACCTTTTTTTGTTGTTGCAACGAACATGGGCGGCCATTCCACAGCGTGATTTGGATGAACTCATTTTGAGTATGCCAAACCGATGTTCTTATGTTGTTAGTGTTCGCGGTAGAAACACGGATTATTAATTGTTTAAGTTACCCAATAAAATTTTAAAGAAAACTGTTATTTCAGTCTTTTTTTCGAACTTTAATGTTAGTGGTTCAAATGTCAAAAATCCCTTTATTATGAAAATGGCAAATTTCTTTATTAATGCAAAGGTGACTTGGTTTATCGTTACTGTAGACAAACGAAAACACTTTATTTGATGAATCCTTAAAGAAAATTTTAATTAATATCAATCAGGAGAAAAGTTATTGCAAAAATATATGTTTATCCCTAGACACTTTTGATGTGTGTATATGCAATAGCACTTCATAAACTACCGTGGAGAGTCATGCAACCCATACTTATATTACATAGTTATATGTTAGTATATCGTTGTATATGATTTAACTAGATAGCAATAGACATCTGGTTGCCAACAGAGCATACTTGATATGTTTTTGTACCACGTCGGGGAGTCAATAGGCGGCCCACATGATGAGAAGTTGTAGCTCATGAAACTTGCAATAGAGTGAGAGCCACATCAATACTACTATCGCGACAAGTTCTCAAGATATACGGATCTCGTATGCTTGTGGAAACATAATTATCATTCACGGAAACATACCACTACCGTCCTCAGGTATATATACTTCTCTACTCGCGCTGTTTATTAAAAAAAATATAAAACAAATTAAAATAAGAAATAAATAAATTAAAAAATCATACCCTTCATATCTGTACCGAAAATCATACCTACATGAAGACCAGCTGATCATGTTATATCAACGATTTTAAATGCACATTTTGGCAACTTTTTTATACTACGTCAGGAGGCATACGGCCCAACTGTTATAATGTGGGTAAAAAGAACAAGCCTATTGAAGTTTTCAATACCGGCAGTATTGAAAACTTCAATAAGCTTTCGCGCGTTGCCTCCCCTGCCGCTAAATAACAAGTCCTTAGGAGCTTTAGATGTAACTCACGCGCAGGATCACAACACCGAGTTGTTCTTTCGCTTCGATTTTCTGTGAGGCGGAGATACTTCACCTGTCGCCAGACTAGTTTGCCATGTCCTATCTCTTTTAAATATCCAGACCAAGGTAACCAGACGTGTTTATGGCCACAAATGTTTGTCCTATGTTGGAATCGAACCCACAACGCTTTTTATAAAGTAATATTGCTAACGACTCCGTCGCCGGTCTCATCAAATAACAGCCATTCCTGCCCTTATTGAAAAAAAATGTGACATTTTGTTATCGTGTGGGTATTTAGTATTAGTAAAAGTCCTGCGAAGTATGCAAATTGTTGCCTATTTGACGTAGCAGCGGTACGAAATTTTAATATTAAACAACTTTGTGAATAGATGAGCGCATGGGCGAATATCTAATATCAAGTCATTTCCATTCCGAAACTTTCAATAGTGTAGCGTGAAATTTCAGAAAAGGAACTACTGAGTTATTTCATGTCACACAAATATTCAGGTAGGGAATCTGTAGTCATCATACATACTCGTACAATAACAGCCCAAGATCATTTTTAATTTAAAGTTATTGGAAATATTCTCGTATTGTAGCCAAACCCCACAGGGGCGGAAAAAGCGGGAAAGCGGAAGCGATCCGGAATGAAATTTGTTGTGACATTTGTGTTTGTACGCAACCTGTCATACAAAAGGCGGGTGCGATCGACAGTTACAAAAAACTCCCATTCAAGATCATTGCCGCTTTCCCACTTTTCCCACTACTAGGGTTTTGACTTTTAAACCTATACAATACAACTTCAGGAGGCAAATGAACGTACTGCCCACCAGTTGTACCATGGGTGTCGTAGTCTAATATATGAAATATCGCACGGGCGTGGGTGGCAACGCCGTACGTTACTGCTAACACAGTCACTCCTCAGTAGTTTTCCGGGAACCTCAGTCACAAGAATACGACAATCGTCCACGAAGTTGTTATCGGATTCTTATGGAAGTTAACTTATCTAGATATTTACAAAATAATAACAGATAATTATTTAACTAAAATTAAATAAATACATAATAAAACTAAAACTAAATTACATCTAAAATTTAATAAATCTAAAATAATAATAATAATCTAAAATAAATCTAAAAAGTGTGGTCCCCGCGGCACTATACTAACGATGCTGGCAGCATTTCCGCGCTGAATCGCAATACTAATGCGCTGCGCGAGAAAGCTACCAGCTCTTTGGTCGCCAGTGACGTCGATCAGACGTCTCGCTAGTTCTTGAAAACCGTCTGCGCGCCTGGACCCCACGGACCAAGGGTCTCTACTCCGAAAGGAACAAAGTTGTAGTCGGAGCCAAGAACCCTGTATTTATTTATTTTTAAATGTTCGGCCGCCTCCGCCTCCTCGCCTGCCTTGATGGTAGTGCGATGGAGATGAGAAGAGGCCAGTATGTCAACGCAAGTTGCGTCCCACACTAAAACTCTCCCCATCTTCCATAGAATCAACGACATCCCGTCGAGTCACTTACTATCGTCCCTGGCGGACTAGCCAGGTGGATTCCAGAATAGCTGGCACGTTGACAGAGGCAAGAGCCCGGTGGATAATGTCGTTGAGTGCGGCATGACGGGAGAAACGACCGACGTTACCTGCTAGCATTTGGTTAATTAATTTCGTAATAGCCAAAAGTATTTTTTATCAGCATCACCCACATTTAGCGCTATTAAGTCCTTAAGATGTTGGGGTGAGATACCGTCCAATCCTGGGGCTGAGGGCTTTAAATGATTTAATAACAGCTAATACCTGTCTATCTGTTATTTGTAGACAAGCCTCGAAATCTGTTGGTGAATCCAGAAAGTAAGGTATTGCAGGAGCTGGGGGATGCTTACAGTGTAATGCCGAAAGAGTGACCCCATATCGGGAGTAAGAACGTCGTTTTAAATAAAAGCTGATTAGATCTGCGTCGCTAAATTTTTGCTCAACTTTTTTGGACAATTTATGATGGGAATAAAGTTTATTATTTTTAATGGTTATTGTAGGAATTTCGAAGTGAGTATAACTGTCTTTAATTTTTCGGGTAAGGGATATTTGTTTATTGTCGTTAGAAGCATATAGGATCCGATATGCAAATGATAACATTTTTTCCCAGTCATCTATAGTGTTATTTCCGGTGCAGTTTGCTAAAAGATGAGACAAAGAGTTAGCAACGGAGATCCTCGCACTCGAGGTGTCCTCTTGACCAATGAATATTCTGTTTAAAATGAGCGAGTTTTCAAAGAGCTGGAGATTATTAAATTTTGCGAACTAGAATTTTTATGTGATTTACCAAAATGAACTTTAAGTCCACGCATAGTGCTAAATGATTTTTGGCATAAATTGCATATTGACACAGACGAGGAAGTGCCAGCAGCTTCATTATCAAGGACAAACCCGACGGGTACATCCACACAAGATTTAAGAATTATTGTACTTATAAATGCAACTTAATAAAATATCACTTACTATGTATAAAAAAAACACTATTCAAAATAAACTATCACAACATTTTGTTTGAACATTGATTTTTTCACTGTTAGAAGTATATGTATGTAATGAATTGCTTTCTAGTAATGTATGTGTATTTTTTTCACGCAGACAGGCTTTTCAATAGAAGTTGGCTTCGGTCATCTGTAAGTACTCTCTACAACATTTTACATCATTGATAAGCATACTCTGGAGAATAGTAATTTCTCAAAAACAATACATGAATTTCCAAAGAACGATTCCTAAAAATGATATGAGCAGGATAACGCAATGGATAAAGATTCATGTTCGTATTTGTAATTATCACTTACGGTAACCAAAAACATCGTGAGATAAGCCGCACGTCCAACTTCGTAGGGACATAGGCTCCCTAAGTACATTTTACCGCCGGTACCGCGGTGAGTGCTCTGAAGAACTATTTTCCCTTATCCCACCCTCTCCCTTCCGTCATAGAACCACACGTGCAAGCTTGCAATGTCATCATTCCACTGTTGAGGACATTGTTCTCGTACTAAAAAGTTCGGCAACTCCTATCTCTGTCGAACTATTAAAAAGTGGAACGCCTTGCCTGCACATATATTTCCTCCTTCCTACAACATGCGATCCTTTAAAAGAAGCGTGAAGAAGCACCTTGCGGGCGAGAATGGTAGCGTCAACTGACAGGACACTGTAGTCCTTTGTCAGTTGCCGCTGCAATTTGGGTTCCTCTTTTCCACCAACAACAAGCGAAGCGGAGCCAATATGCTGAGCCTTTATAAAACAAAAAAAAAATAAGAAATTTTGTTTCAAAAGATGTGACGTGACTAACCTAAGAAAAGTTGGGTTTTCCTTTTGGGATGTGGAGGTTCAATGGCAGACACCGATGGATTCTGCCAATCCAAATGGATTAGGAAACAGAATAATGCTAGAAAGAAATCTATTATGAATTCGAAATAACGGATACAGTCGAATTCAATTCTCAGAGTTTCAGCTTACGTACCAAATGATTTGGGACATCGACTTCGTAATGTATCGGTTCACTTCAGAACAATGAGCATTGGTTATCAATAATGTAATGCTTTGAGGTCTCAGAGAGACAACGCACAACCTAAACCACTGGATATAGAGACATGTTATTATTTTAGTTAAAACATGTACAATAATGAAAACAAGCTTTTATTTTAAAAAATCCGAACTAAATAGAAAAAATAAATTTAAGTGACATTTGTTATATGCATATATGCTATAGATAGATATATTCTAGGTTCACAATAACCCCTCTCTTGGTAATTCGTCATTATAATATAGATACATAAATAGGTAAGTTCTAGGGACATATATAAATATAGATCTCTTCACAATTTAAAACATATATAAGTTTTTTGAGGTACTGATGTACTTTATCCGTTATACAGGTTTACAATATTAATGTCTCAACTCTCCTTAAACTTAAGGGCTTAATAACATGTGTAAGTTTAGGTACGTTGACAAATCTCACAACACTTCTCTGAATCGAATGAAAAAATCCTAGCTGGTATTCTGGTGACCCCGCCCGAAATTGACCAAAACACTTTATATCTAACTTAAGACTTGCATAATAGAAGTTCACCATACATGTTAATCAATAAAGCTATCTATCATTCTTAATATTCTTATTTTTACTTTTAATTGGCTGTCATTTTCTGTCAGATGAAGTTTGCTTTGATGCGCCATGCCTCTTTCATTACACCCAGTTCAAGAAAAACAGACATGTTCTTGCATATAAATATTTGTCCTGTGTGGGAATTGAAACCACGAACGATGGTGTCAGAGTAGCGTTATTCACCATTCCGCCACCAAGCTCGTCGAATTCTGTAATGATCAGGTATAAGTCTCCAGACAGATATTGTCAAAATATCTCATCCAATGCCTCGTAACTTAATCTGACTAGACACTAGATTCGGCGTAAATTAGATGTGACAGGTCTACGAGTTCCAAAGCTTCCAAATTTCATTCAGATGTCCTGAACTTTAAAAATTACAATCAGGACGAGGCATCCAGGCACATATTGCCAAATTATGTTATCCAAAGATTTTAAAAATAAGAAAAATAGTCCTTTATTAGTTCCTTTATTATTCACTTTGCTCCCCTTTTAAGAGGCAATACTGTACAATGGATTGCGGTGAAATTGAATATTGCCAGATTTAGGATCTCGACCGCTTTATACCTAAATTGGCTTGATTGAATTTTAGTTTCAATGTAAAGAGGGTTTTAAAATTCAGGTTTTTAGGAATTTTTTGAGTATTCGTTTATCAGAAATGCCGGTTTTGTTTTGTATTCTTTTTTGACGCCAAGCATTTTTAGAGTTCCGTACCCAAATCGTAAAACGGAACTCTATTACTGAGACTTCGCTGTCCGTCCGTCTGTCACCAGGCTATATCTCATGAACCGTGACAGTTGAACAGTTGAAATTTTCACAGATGATGTCTTTCTATTGCCGCTATAACAAAAAGTACTAAAAAATGGAATAAAATAAATATTTAAAGGGGCTCCCATACAATAAACGTGATTTTTTTGCTCGTTTTTGCTCGATATTTATAACGGCAATAGGTAGACGCTTGAAATATTCATAGAATATTTAGTTATATATTAACTTTAAAAATAAGTAATTAAATTAAAATAAAACAAATATTTAAGGGGGGCTCCCATACAACAAACGTGATTTTTTTGCTGTTTTTATAGATTACGGTACGGAGCCCTTCGTGCGCGATTCCGACTCGTACTTGGCTTTTTTCATATTAAACCGGGAGTTATTAATTCTGATGTAAAGCAGTTACTGTAGGCAGTGGATATTTCGAAAATATGAAGAGTATCGCTCGCACGTACCATCCCCACTGCCATCGCGGTATCGTGTTATCAACTCCATGGTGAATTTACCAGAATTCTGTAAAATGGGGTTACTCCTCCATTCTGTACATATATCTAACAACATCATAACAGGGTTGAGTATGTAATATGATTTTTTAAATATTCACGCATCACAAGTGAGTATAAGTGATGATGACGCAGAGTAAGTGATAATTACAAATAAGTACACCAATCCGAAAATTCAAACTTGGCGGTATATGCCCACGCCAGGATTGGCACCAGGGATTACTAAGCTATCACTTCTATAAGTTGCCGTGTACCAACCCATTGTAATTTATCCAGCAGGGTAAGGTTCAGTCCGCTGGCGGAGCGGATAGCATTTTTTTCTACCACTAAGGTAGCTACGTAACAACTATACGGCCTGCCTGATTGTAAGCAGCTACCTCAGCCTATGGACATTTGCAACACCAGGGGTGTCACTCTTGCGTTGCCGACCCTGATAGTAATTTCAACGGGACAAGCATATGTGCGCATGAACATGTATGTTTCTCTTAGTCCGGGTTTTTAGGAGTGGTAAGGAAGTACCTCTACTTCACAGAAAACGGCAGGACAGTAACTCCCTGGAGCGTTGTCATGTTTCTGCGAGTGCGTGGTGTTACCAGAAGCTTCTAAGGTGTTGCTATATTAGCAGCAGAGTTGACATCGCGCGAGTGATACTTGTATTGTAAACGTTCATAGGCTACGGTAACCATTTTACACAAGGTAGGCCGTGTGTTTATTCTCTCAACGTTGCATGAAAAAATCCTATCAAAACACTTGAGGCATCGGTTTGATCTCCTTTGTTTAGAGCACCAGTCAAAAAATCATTTATTAGAACCAAGTCAGAAGTTGTGGATAACACTGATATGAATCTGTGTTGTTATGAACTTAACGAATTCCCGATATCACCAGTACAGTACGTTAGCTTTGTAAACTTTCGTTTTAAAACCTCGAGAAATCTTAAATCATATTATGAGAACGATGGGTACTTCCACTTTCAGCAGCTATCCTCGCGCCATATATTGTTTACAAAATCAAAATGATGTACTTGCGTTGTACTGCTTTATTTTACATTGGTTATCCATAAAGTATACTATTACGTAAAGCGGAAGAGTTTGTTTGTTATAGGGTAGGTAGGCTAGGGTTGATGATTCCGCTTTCGATTCCTCATAATGCGGATATTCCGCCTTTTTTGGAGTTCCTGAATAATTAGCGCTTCCCTATAAACGTAAGTTAAAAAAATCCCCTTCCGCTATCGCTCCCCATAGATTAAGAGGAAATTTAGAGCTATCATCGTGCGTGCGTATATTCACTTACGCGCGTGTAACTTTAGCAACGATCACTTCTCTCTGCGCTCTTCCTTACTTGACCCTACAGGTCATAGTTGACATTTTGTGTTCACCCGCACGGATCGTATAAGTAGCGTAAGTATGTATGTGTAGTGTACTTATAATGGACAATACCTATCTCCCCCCACCGTCAAGTGTACCTATCAATATTTAATTCTGATTATTAAAAGAATTTGAGTTGGAGAAAAGCAAATTAATATTGCGTTTATTTATTTTAATTTCCAACTGAAATTATATCACTCTCACTCTTTCTCATTTTTCTCATCCATTCTCTACTTCTTAAATATATCCTCGTCCTCCTTCGCATTCTCCACCTTTGTGCCTGACATTTCCTCATCCGCTTCCTCTTCCTGATAACCACTTAGGCGTCAACTTTAGTTTGAATGTGCGAATCTCTGGAGCTACCAGCCATATTTCAAAGATTTTTATACATCCTTAGAAGCCGAGGAAAAAGATAAAAAATAGAAAAAGCCGTTCCTACGGGATACTGGGATATGCGTATACGAAGTGGCGCGGTGTAGCTAGTAAACAAATAAAATTGACGAGCACGGTGGCGCAGTGGTGGAACGCGCTGTTACGCTACTTTGATACCAGCGCTCGTAAGTTCGATTCCCATACAGTACAAACATTTGTGTGCATGAACATGTCTGCTTGTCTTGGTCTGGGTATTTTCTATGTATAATAAGTAGGTATGTATTTACAAAAAAAATGTAATTACGTATGTTTATCAGTTGTCTAGTACCCATAACACAAGCTTTGCTTACTTTGGGGCTAGATGGTGCTGTGTAATTTGCCCGACAATATTTATTATTATTATTATTTATTAAATACGATAATGTTAGCTACAATTTCTAAAAAGGGTTACCGGTGTATTTTTTCGAGCTTGTCTTGTAGACTTGAGCAATAAGCGCATTCATGCAAATAGGAGGTAAAATACGTTATTTAATAAAACTCCTGTAAAGTGTTGTGAGCGGAATATCCGATCCGGGCTCGCCGACTTGTGGGAATACAAGTTAGATAACGACTGGAAACTTATCGTGATTAATGTAGATGGATGAGATGTCCGATTCACTGTTCAGCACTTTATTGTTTAAGGAATTAGAATAGTTACTTTCTACAGAGCAGTGATAGCCCAGCCCTGGCGGAGGAATGTACCACTAAATACTTGTTTAAGAATTTATGTACATATTTATCACTTACTCGGCGGTGAAGGAAAACATCGTGAGGAAACCCACACATACAAGTTATATCGAAAGACGTGTGACCTAACCTAAGAAAATCTGGTTTTCTCTCTGGGTTGTGGAGAACTAACGGCAGTCGCTCCGTGTAAAAATCAGTGCCCTCGCCATATCCTTAGGCTTAGGTAGCGGACCACACTAATTCTATTGGATTAGGAAACGGGATAACGCGAAGAAGAAGGAGACTAGCCTTTCTTCTCCCTAGAGTTATGCCATTTCCTCGTCCATTTGGCTAAGGGGAGTCCGCTACAACTCTAAGGAATTGACGAAAATACTCATCTTAATATAGAGTACCGTAGTTTATGAGCGCTTGTAATACATTAACTACCACTCCCGCGATGCCTCCTCTGCTGCTAAAACAGCAGCGCCTTAGGAGCTTAAGATTAAGGAGTGGGGTAAGAAATATAAGATATAACAACAAATAATATATATTTTTTTAAATAAATTCCAAAGAAATGTATAATTTCGGTTGGAGTAATTTTCAATTAAGATAAAAATCGTAAAACATACTTTCAAATGTATTAAATCGTAATAATAATATAACAATTATTAAATCTAACAAACCTTTGGTATACAATTATATTGGTATAAAATTCACGAAATCTATTTCTTATTACGTATACTTTCTATAGATATATGTGGTTGGTATAAAAGTACTATCATGTATGTGGTAAAATACAATATTCATTTATTGCGCTATCGTACAGAAACATGACAATTTATATTACATTAAAAATTTAACACTTCAGAACTATTACAATTATTTTACATTAAAAAATTTATCTATCAGAAAAATCTACTTTCATCCATAATTTCAACGACTCTTTCACCATCATCATTACAAGCATCATCATCGCCAATCTCTAAAACTCAAATACCCAATGCCCTATGAATGATCTAGCGCTTCATGTTTTAATTGTAGAGGTAACTAATGTTTTAGCGCTCCAGCGAACTTAACTTCTAATTCTCACCAAAATCTTACGGTCAAGGTCACGTGTTTAACATTTTTTACTCATCCCAAAAAGTGTACAACGCCGCTAAAGAAGTTTTCACTTCAAAAAACAACTCATACTTTCTTTTTTAACGTTAATACCAGTTTCGCCAAGAGTTGCTATTTACCTATTTGGATGGATATTAATAATAAATGTTATAGAAACGCTCAATGTACGTACAGAGAATTCTGTATCCCACTGTATGGAGCTGATAATTGCTTCAGAGTTACCCATAAAATAAATAGTAGCTTAATGAACATCGCAGTGTTGAATGGTTCCGCATGAGTGAAACCAACTTCAATAGAGAACGAGCAATGGTGCGGGACAACGGGAATAAATGGGTCATGGCACGCGGCCACCGTGGTATTGGGATCTTTAGAAAGGACCAAATCTAATATTCTCTTAAAGTGTTCTTGACTTGATTAAACCCCGTGGTTCCTTAATTTCATCTAAAAAGTTTATTTTGACATTTTTAATGACTCTGTTGAGTTGTTATTACGAAGTGGAAGTAAAGTTTATTGCTAATAAAATGTACTATTTTGTTATTAATATTACATTAATACATTTTTTTTGGTTGTAAAACAAATTGATGTTCCTCTTATTTAAATCACAAAGTGTCCCAATTCTTCTTCTTTTTAGTGTTATCCCGTTTCCCAATCCATTAAAATTCATATGACGAGCTCGGTGGCTCAGTCGTGAATGACGCGACTTTGACACCAACGCTCGTGGGTTCGATTCCCACACAAGGCAAACATTTGTGTGCACGAACATGGCTAACATTTGTGTGCATGAACATGGCTGTTTATCTTGGTCTGGATGTTTTAAGAGAGGTAGAGCACATCAAAGCAGCCCGACTGGGAAAGTACCCTCCACCTCACAGAAAACCGCAGCCAAATAACAACTCCCTAGAGGGTTGTTGTGTTCCTGCGTGAGAGTGAGGTCACCAGTAAGCTCCCAAGGAGTTGCTGTGTGATCAGCAGAGGAGGCATCGCGCGAGTGATACTTAATATATCGCAAGCGCTAATAGGTTACGGTACCCGCTCTACATCAGGTGGGTCGTATGCTTGTATGACTCCCGAAAAAATCTCAGTCCTTCACCGCCGAGAAAATGATAATTACAAATATGTATATAAATCCGAAAACAAATTTATGGTCACTAATCACGATTCGAACCTGGGGCCAGTTGGTAACAAGGCTGGTTCTCAGCAGGCTATCACCGCGGCAGCACAACATGTCTCACTATTTATTAAAACTACATACTTAAAATAGTTGTTGAATGTTGTCATTGTGAAACAAAATTGTAAAAAAATATATAAAATAAAATTGTATATTTTATTTAATAAAACAAACAGTGAGGACTGATGTTCAATCAGTTGATGAAACAATAATCTTGTTATTATTTACTTATTTAATATTACATACGTAATATTAACGTTTATGGTCCGCTCATTATTTTAATGTCGATACACGGACCTTATTATGTCATAAATTATGATTTGGCTCTTCATTTACGATTTTTTATTATGACTCATAATAAACAATCATAAATTAAGCCCTGCCGAATATTATTTACACCATATATATACTTAGTCTGGCCATAAATACTGTTACAATTTAAAATAAACAAAATATTAAATTTGAATTTGGAATCTGTCATTTTGAAAAATTGACGTAAGTAATTTTCTTGAAACTCATTAAAATACCATTAAGCTGTAGTTATCCTGCAAAGTCATAAGACGAATGTCTGTAACGTACAAACAGACAAATATGTGAGTGGTTTTATAAGGGTTCCATTTGAGTACGGAGCCCTAAAAGGTATTTATTTGATTGATGTGGGATTTTGTGTTGTAAATTGTAATATATTTCTGACTATCTAACAAACTTTATTTTAAAATATCTTCGTTAATTAAATTAATAACATTAACATTCCCAAAAACAATTCATCTTAGACTAACAAGAACCCAAGCCATCAGTATTAATTATCAGACGTAATTAAGGTGCTTTCCATTATTATGTTTTTAGGGTATCTCAAAAAGTAAACAAAAAACCTTTGTAGAATCACTCCTGCACTGGGTATTAATTATCATATCGAGTGATAACGGAAAATACAGGTTTGCAAAGTATGTGAATCATGTTTAGGCTGCACACATCGTAATAATGCATATATTTGGGTAATCGCAATGTATGTAGCGTCTGTAAGCACACATCAAAACAATTCAACGCAATTATATGAACTTCCACGGTTTCCGAAATTATTAACTTGTACAGCAGTCGTCGAAAGCGAAATTTTAAAGATAATTATATATTTTTTTTATTTGCCACTGGGCCCTCATGGGCACGTCTTACATTTTTTGAAATATAATCTTCTTATTCTATTCTCATATGTTACTATTTTCTTTTTTAATCTACTTGCATTTCGGAAATGACCACTGTCGAAGAAGAAATTCCGAAAGAAATTTGCCAATATAGATCTCTTTTAAAATTGACAATTAGATATCGCAATAAACTCACATTAGCATATTGGTACAATAATGATATCAAATAGTAGAATGAAAGATTATTAGGGCAGGTCGTCTGTGCTAAATTATTTCCAGACATCTTTGTCAGTTACATATTCATCAATTCTATAATAAGCCCTTTTACAGAGAGTATTTTTAATGTGCTTTTTGAATACATTGTCAGGAAAAGTTTCAGGCAATTTATTATAAAATCGAATACAATTTACAAGAAAAGATCTACCAGTCCTAGCAAGTCGATGTACCGGCATACACAACTTATTTCTACTTCTAAGTGTTAAAACGACTTTAATTTTTTACGGGTATTCATTATGTTTTCATAGATCTATTGAGAAGTAACAGTGAAAAGTTTATTTCTTTGTACAGTTCTCTGAGTAAATCTCTATAGCCCATGTCATAAATAGAGCGAATGGCTCTTTTTTGTACGAGTATGATAAAAATTGTCTCGATGTCAGCCGTCGTTCCTTACAACAGTATACCATACGACATAATACTGTGAAAGTAGCTGAAATAGACTAAGCGCGCAGTAGCTACATCTGTCAATTGTCACAGAGAGAAGTCACATTCGAAAGACTAAAGATGCATTTGGTTTTAGCCGAGTTTAGCAAAAGGTTATTACATGTGAACCAGTTTAAAGTAGCAGACACTACTCCATTTACCTTGTCACTATATTCATACCGGCCGGCCACATTAAAAATTAGGGAGGTATCATCAGCAAATAGTACTATATCCGTCATTTTCTGCACAATGTAGGACAGATCATTTGCATACACTAATTTTTTATCAGCGGAATACCGCGCGACGAATTTTACCTTTACACCCTTTACATTAAAGAACTAATTTTACATTTTGTTAGTCATACATACAATTTTCTGTTGTGAGTTGTTCGTGCTGCATCACAAGATGTTACATTATATGTATGTCATTTAAAATATTATTTAAAATGACTTAAAAAGAAACAATGTATCATTTATTTTTTAAATCCTATCGAAAATACGATATTCTACAATGACCTATGACGAGATTAATAAAATTATTAAAACTTTAAAAATAAAAAAAGCCATGGGTTTGACGGACTACTTTTACAACCTTTCATAATTAAACAATGTACCGACGAACTTACTATATGGTTTACTATATTAATAAATCAATCATTTAATGAAAGCAACTTTCCAAAACTATTAAATAAAACAATCATAAAACCTATTTGTATATTATATTTTATAAAACCTATACATTGCTGCCATGTAATGGAAAGTTTATTTACGCCTGTGCGATAGAACTCTGGGGATCTAGATTCGACAAACTGCGTGAAAGCATTCTCTACTATCTCCTGGGAAGAAAATTTATTACGACGTAGAAAATTGTTCAAATCTAAAAAAATGGTAGTGAGTCGGAGCAATATCTGGCGAGTACGGAAGATGACGTATGGTTTCTTACTGCAGCTCCTGTAAAGTTACGAGTACAATAGTTTCTCGTGCAGTGTGAGATTTTCATATCAATAATGCTGAAGATCGATTCACGAGTTGGGGCTGTTCCACTGCCAGTTTTGCCACCATTGGTCGAAGCTCGGCACAGTAAAAATCTGCTGTTATTATTGGAACAGACCTGGGACAGCTAAAGTGAATAACGCCATGAAAAGATCACCAAACAGTTACCATTACCTTTTTATTGGTAAGCTATGCTTTAGGGCACTGTTGCGTCGTTCGACCTAGGGTCAGCCATTGCATTTTTCGGTTAGTTTATCGTAAAGAATCACCTTTAAATCACATGTCACATTTCGGTCCAATATTCCTTCATTTCTGTATCGGCATTTGATCTTTTTTTTATTCTGCGTCGGGAGGCATAGAAGCATACGGCCCACCTGATGTAAAGCGGGTACCGCATATTAACGCTTGTAATACATTATGTATCTCCAGACAGTACAAACATTTGTGTGCATGAACATGTCTGTTTGTATTGGTCTGGGTATTTTCTATGTATAATAAGTATGTATTTACAAAAAAAAATGTATTTATGTATGTTTATCAGTTGTCTAGTACCCATAACACAAGCTTCGCTTACTTTGGGGCTAGGTGGCGCTGTGTAATTTGTCCGACAATATTTATTTATTTTTAAATTAAAAAAAAAGATTTCAGGCTATACATAATTATTTTTTCTAGTGTGTACATATAGATCCTCTTTATTATTATGTATATATATAATAACATTTGTATGATCACACTTATAAGAGCAGTAAAAGCCTAGTGGTACCGGCCTATTGCATATATCAAATCCTGTGCCTTCAGCATGTGCGAAGAAGGAAAATGCACGTTTAGGAAATTAAACATCGCAAGACATGTCAGCAAATCTAAGAAAGTGCTGGCTTTCCTTCTGCGGTATAGAGGTCTGATGGCAGTCGCTCTATGTCAAAATTTGTATTTCAAATCCCACCTCTTCTAATGGACTAGGAAATGGTTTACACTAAAAAGAAGAAGATACAAAAGTGATAACCATTGTTGAGGTAGACGGTGCTCCTATTTATATGGCTCACAAAAATATGAGTTTTTTATACAACGTCGGGAAGCATACGGCCCGCCTGATGTAAACCGGTTACCGTAGCCTATGAACGCTTACAGCACATTAAGTATCACTCGTGCGACGATTGACTGTCGATTTCTGTGAGGTGGAGGTACTTACCCAGACGGGCTGCTTTGATGCACCATACCTGTCTTAAAAACACGCAGACAAACAATCATGATCATGCATACAAATGTTTGTCTAGTGTGGGAATTAAACCTGAAAACTGCAGCCAAATAACAACTGCCTAGAGGGTTATTATGTTCGTGCAGTAAACTAATAAGGCGTTGCTATGTTAGCAGCAGAGACGGCATCCTGCGAGTGATAGTCAATGTATTACATGCGTTCATAGGCTACGATAACCGCTTTACATCGGGTGGATCGTATGCTTGTATGCCTCCCGATGGTGTATAAAAAAAAATGATTGCGAACAGTGAAAAAATATTTAAAATTAATATTGCCACTATCGACTGTTCCATATTGAAAAAGGCTATTTATTTACCTTCATTGCAATTACTTTTTCCAACGTACTCTTTACTCACATTTCAAATATATATATGTTTTGGTATATGGTTGTAAATTTTAAATTGTGAAATTTATTTAAGTTTACCCGTAAACGTTGATTCACAGGAAAACTTGAATAAATTTCTCAATTTTAATGGGATTTCGTAATTAGAATAGAGTGTAGTGTGAACAGGGCTGTAATAGAAAACTTCAAAGTAATCGAGAGATGCCATTGAACCGTTTTAAAGCGGAACATTTGTACAGGCTTACTGTGAAATGTTTCAATCCCTCGTTAGAATTTGTTAGTTAATTTAAATAAAACGGTTCAAATCTAATTACCACGTTAAAATCCCAACGTAACGTGATAATATTAGCTTCCTATTGACATATAATTCACTTGACAGATCAAAGAAAATCACTGTGGACATATAGGTGAGTGTATACTAAGCTCACATATATGTATACCACGTCGGGAGGCAAACGAGGATGACCCTCCACCTGCTGTAAAGTGACCGAAGTATCGCCCACTCGGTGCTACCCCTGCCTCTAATAAAACAATTCCTTAAGAACTTACAGGGAAAATTCTTCCTCCCACGGGAATTACTTCGTCAGATGAGCGAAATCTGCTATTATCCCAATATTGCCAATGGATCCGTAGATAGTCCTGAATCATAGTCTAATGTCGGTTTACGTTGTAGCGGTCCTCGCTGAGACAACGTGGCTCAGTTTTCGTGCCATCAGGACATACCTACAAATTATGGATTTCATTTGTTTAAGCCTCGAACATCCACTGTGATTAACAGTTCAATCTTGGATATTGACCTATTTTGCACCAACAGCAAATGTATAAAGAACAACGCAGCCATCAGCTTTTTCGCAGCAGCATAGATTATGCAGTCACCGCTTTACTATTATTTCTAATTTTCAGGAACACCGTTCCTATATGAAATCTATATGTTTGTCTGTGTGTGCTTCTGTCTGTCGCTTTTTTCGAACATTCAAATTTTGACTTCAAATTCGGATTCAGCATAAAAAATTAGAATAGGAATGTTCTAGAACACCGTTTCTATCTCTTAAGGAACATTGTCAAAATGGCCGACAAATTAAAAAAATAATTGAATTGTTATATAATTGACGAGCCAGGTGTTCCTCTGGCAATGCAAGCTTGCGCATTCTCAACTGGTTTATAACAATGATATAGTATCCTTTCTTTTTCTTGTTCCGTTATGTTGTGTCGCCTTCTTATATTTCTATGTAGTCTTGTTAAGTAAGACTCCCAAATAAAATAAAATTATTCGCGAATAGGAACACAACAACCCATCAAGGAGCTGTTATTTGGCTGCGGTTGTCTGTAAGGTACATCACCGCAAGTAAGGATCATCAGTCGGGTTGCTTTGATTCACCCTACTTCTCTTAGGTTAAAAAGCTTAAAAAGCCTTCAATGTACGGAGGAACTCAAGACGACTAAACCCATGAATGGACAAGGTGCGATCGACGATACTTTACTTGCCTGTTAGATTAGATTAATATGCGCATCGATGTCTTCGAGCTCAAATCTACGAAATAATAAATGTATTAATGTAATGGAGCCGAGGAAAGGCTTAGACTTACCTTTCACGATCAAGAGCCCTAGTTTATAATTTTGCTCGCATGATGAGGAAATCTGCATGCGCAAGAAATAATATTTCATGAGACGTACGACCTAATCTAACAACGATCTGATTTTCTCTCTAAGTTGTGAAGGTCTGACGGCAGTCGCTTTATGCAAAAATTAGTATTTAATTATTTAAGAGAGGTAGGGCATATCAAACCAGCATATCTGGGGAAGTATCTCCACCTCATAGATCCCTACCTACCTACCTGATAGGAAGCGGTCACAACACTAAGTATTACTCGTGCGGAGCCACCTTTGCTGCTAACAAAGCTACTCCTTATGAGCTTACCGGTGACCTCACTCGCATGCAGGAACACAACAACCCTCTAGGGAGTTGCCATTTGGCAACGGTTTTCTGAGAGGCTGAGGTACTTCCCCAGATGGGCTGCTATGATGCACCATACCTTTCTCAAAAACATACATACCAAGACAAACAGACATGTTCATGCACTCAAATATTTGTCCAATGTGGGAATCAAACACACGAGCATTGGTGTCAAAAGCTCGTCAAAAAGCTTGCCTCAATGACAGCGCAAATTTATAAAAACTCATGAGTTTATTATCAACTTAAACAAAAAAAAATCTTCTTTTTGGACACCCGTGCTCATGTTCATACGTGTATCGGATTAAGATTTATTACTGTACGCCGCATTTGTGTGCGTCTAGAATTCCCAAAGGTTGACTGATGGAGAATGTCTCGACTTCGGCCTTTGTGCACTTATAAATAATGGAAAATCTCCTGACATGTCGCCGACGAGACCTGTCGTTTGCAGACGTGAGGAGTTTTATAATTCGATTGATAATGCCATAAACGTTAGCATTTTATCAGGCTGTATCTATCCACTGCTAGATATGAACTTTCCCTATTGCTTTCCTCCTGAGATACGCAATCAGCCACTACAAGCCGCTCATTTGCGTTCTTTTTAAAAGAAGTCTGAGGAAGTATCTCCTTCCCACAGATAACCGTAGCCAAATAACAACTCTCTATAGGTTTGTTATGTTCCTGCGTGTGAGTGAGGCCACCAGTAAGCTCCTAAGGAGTTGATTTGTGAGCACCAGAGGGGGCATCGCGCGAGTGATACTCAATGTATTACAAACCTTCATAGGCTACGGTAACTGCTTTTCATGAGGTAAACCGTTTGCTTGTATGCCTCCCGACGTTGTATACAAAAAATTGTGAATCCCTATTCCCTATATAATCCCCGCAGCTGTTGCGTTAATTAGGGGGCATGTGTTACGATTATTAGATATCAACGAATATTCGACAAAGACGTCAGTGAGGTCAACGAATTAGATTAGTTCGCCCATATGTCGAGAATGAAGATAGCTATCTTACATACACGAACGAAAAAAATAACCCATTACGTACGAGATATAAAATACAGATACAAATCAAACGGGATTTCAACGCGTGGCATTATGCTTTTGTATCTATACAAGAGCATTATTAGATTGATAAAGACACCGTGAAGTTGTTGGAATGTATAGTTAGTATATGCGTGTTACAAACACACATTGTGTATAGAGTTGTTTAAAGGCTGTGCACGTAAGTAGAGAGAGAAGGCTTTAATGATTTGAATCTGTAATTCCTGTAACGCTCTTGTAACGTACAATGCTTTTCATCACACTTGAAGTCGTATATACAGATAATCTATATTGCATATCTCATCTATTTTTAAAACCACTTTTGTCCATATTGGTTAAATTATTTCGAAGATATCGTTGATTATCTTCTTTTTTTTCTATTTCCAACTCGGTTACATAAATAGGAATTTCTGAGATTCGCTCCCAATTCTTAGTAACTGCCGTGGAAGTCTTACAAGTATATTATATTGTATAGGATGTTAAACTGGTATTGTGAAAAAAGCTTTTGAAGCGCTCGGTGGCTCGTGAATGACACGACTTTGACACCAACGTTCGTGAGTTCGATTCCCACACAAGACAAACATTTGTGTTCATGAACATGTCTGCTTGTATTAGTCTGGACATTTTAAGAGAGGTAGGATGTATCAAAGCAACCCGTCTGGGATAGTATCTCCACCTCACAGAAAACCAAATAGCAGACGCAGCTTGTGGGTATCCTGATGCTAAGTGGTCATCACCGCCATAGACATCACCAACACCAAAGGGTCACTGATACGTTGCCAGCCGTTTTAAGGAAACATAGGCTCTTTTCTTGAAGGCATTGTATTTGTTCGGGAACACCGCTGAGGGTAGCACACGCACACGTGGTAGAAAGTGCCTCAGAAACCGTACTGTAGTCAATTGCCTTCTCAAGTAATTTTTCAGCAGAGTTACAGAAGCTGGAACATATTGAATAAAAAATTTGAAATGGTTCTAAATTGAAGACAAATTGGCTGTATGGGTTAGATCCCTTTGCCTTTCCCTCGGGAATAAAAAGAACCGAAAAAGCTCTTAATGTTCAATTATCCCAAGTTACGTGCATGCACCGTATCGATTTCGTAACGATACGAAATCGATACGGTGTTTCAAAATTTTGTTATTTGTACGTCGGGTAGAGGCGCTGCTCAATACTCTTTTACAAATTGTTTACGATACGAATACATTTTCGCAACGGATTCGTCTTTGCCCTACTGATGAATATACATGAATAGATCAGAGAATATAAAAGATACATACAGAGACCGTGGAAAATCAATGGATAGTTCTGACTTTCCACGGTATCTACCTACCTTGCAGGGATACAGTCGTGATTGTATGCATGTATTGTTGCCCAATCTTCAGTAGTTTTCCAGTTTGTTAGTTTATTGGTCATACACGGGTGACCAGTAATATAAATCCAACATGATATTATGTTTTATGTGTAATCATCTCATAACCACAAACACAGCCTTTATTACCGCAATATGGCTGAAACAGGCACCAAAATATTTTTATGAGTGGACAGGCAAGTGACCCTTGATTCCCTATTATGCCCGGGCGAGTCTGCGTGTGACGTATTTATTACTTCTGTCGGGGCAACAATATTATCTTAAGACATTTGCGAGTTGTCATAAAATTGTTAGGTGTTATTACATTAACTGTTACTGGTACCACCTAAGTACCTATTTCGTATTTATGTCTGGGTAAGTAATAATTTTGCCTTAACGTTACGGAACACATTAATAATATAACTCGGTCAAAGAACATATCAAGAGTGTTATGTTAGAGAGACGACAGGTCGAATTATACTAAAAGTAAGAAATGTTTTAATAATATTGTGTCTCTTTCGGGGCATATCCAGCAGGTAGAGGCTCTTATGACAATTCTATTATATTAAATTATTTGAAAAGCTGTCGCCGTCTTCATAGCTTAGAAGACAGGGTACTGTCGTTATTATGGATGCGCGTGGATCATCTCGGGCACGCCCGGATCTACGTGAGTCTTTACGATTCTCATATCTGTCATATATAGCTTGTTGATTTGAGCACCTGCAAATGACGATTGACGAAGACTTTTAGGGTCAGCAACGCAAGAGTGACACCCCTGGTGTTGCAAATGTCCATAGGCTACGATAACTGCTTACCATCAGGCAGGCCGTATGCTTGTTTGCCACCTTAGTGGTATAAAAAAAGCAGTATCCCTCCACGGAATTAGTGATTATAAGAGATCTTAATTTTACTGATAGAACACGACCAAATTGGTCGTGTTCTATCAGAAGGTGATGTCAGGAGCCCTAGAAACCGGCGAGCGCGCATGAGAAGAGCAATGAATGTTAAAGAAGCGAGTGAGATATGTAAGGATCGAGTCACGTGGCGCTCGGTTCTCTCTGCCTACGCCGCAAGGGATTTGGCGTGAAGCTATAGATGGAGAGATTAATGCCCGTCATACTGAGTGGCTTAGCTCTTGGTGCACTAATTACGCAGGAAGATCTGCTTTGCTCCGGCCAATGGTTTCTCTCAATTGGTAGTCTCTCCAGAGCACCAGATACAGAGGACCATGCAAGCTTTCTACTAGATCTTTTGCTGACTACACGCCCAGATAAGTATAAAATATAAGTGGAGGCGCCGCTTGGCTCATCAGATCACTGTCTTATCCGGACTCAAGTGCCCTGCACCAGACGTGTTTCACCTCAGCCTACCGGATAGTGTCTTTTAAGGCATTATAAGTCGGAAGATTGGAATGGATAACGTGAATTCTACATATCACACACGTGGAGGCAACTTTGTTTCAAATTCGAGTACATTAAATCCTGTGCGACTGCAGTAGCTACGGTGATATTTGATGGTAAGAAATGCTGATATTCCTTACCACGCAGTGGCTACTGCGGGAGCTAATTAGCGACTGTGGTTTATTCGATCTTGTAAAAAAACCAAACTTCTCAAACAGGCTGCTTTCGAGGCTTAGACCAAGGCGCGTGCTAATGGGAATCCAGATGTCTCTGTGGAAATTGAATGCTGCCTCAAGATCCAGTGGTGATTGCTAGGGCGAAATTTGATTTCATCGGTAGAATTGGCGAGCGGCTTGCAGGCCTTCCCTCTGCTGAAGGAAGAAGTTTCCTTCAGCAGCTTTAGCCGTCCATGCTACTATTGCAACAATTTAATGGCAATTTGCCCTATCGGGGCATTAATTTGGCAATATGAGTCTCACATATTTTATTTCATTTCTACGCACTATCCAAAGTAATTTTTTGCACAATATATATCAGCAAATACACTTACTAGTGATTATACCTTTAAATACTGATACTTTCAAGACAAGGAGTACCTTTCCCACATTATTATATCCTGTGCTAACGCAGTGCCTCCTCTGAGGTTTCAGGTGATAATAGTCACTCATAAACTCACTAGTCTGATTTCACCTACTCTAACGTTACTCTGCGATACATATCTTTGTTCGGAGAGTAATTTGCTAAACAACAGGGTGCATCATGTACAGGTGACGTTGATGTAGGCTACAAAGATGATAGTAATCTAGGCTTAAAACTATTTGATTTGTGCCAAAACTACACGTGGGGACTACTACAGGATAATTATGAATTTTAATTTTTTTTATCTAACGTCGGTAGGCACACAACAATACGGTTCACTTGAAGTAAAGTTGTTACTTAACCTATAAATCCTTGCAATACTTTTTCATGCGCGTTGACGCCCTTGCTCCTGGTGCTGGAATACTAGAACTCTACATTAGTTATTTGGCAGTGGTTTTCTGTGACGCGTTCTACGCGTTGACGTGTTCTACCTTACTCACGATTTACCTTAGCTTAGCTTAAGTGAGCGAGAAACATTGCTACTAAGCTCCTAAGGAGTTACTGTGTTAGCAGGGGTAACATTCTATGGTTTGAAAGCCATACTTCCTATATTTAAATGTTTTATAGGTTACGTCATTTAACACTAGTTGTTCCGTATGCTTGTATGAGTCTCGACGTTGTGTATAAAATAATCTCGCCTGACCTTTAATCGGGGGTTCTGGGCCTCAAACTAAGTAAGGTCGCCAAATGCTAAAGATGTGCTACAATAGTAGCGGTATTCGAAAGGTGCGGGTTAAAACCCCTATGATTGATCCATAGTCTACGGTAATCGTTTAAGATAAGGCTGTTTGCCTATAATTGACTAGATGTAATATAAAAGAAATACAGTACCTGTCAAAAGATATGCCAGTGAGGGTGAAGACGCTCGCAGCAACTGTGACGTTGGCTATGAAGTTACTTAGTTGACAGTACCGCACGCCGAACACCCAGTCGCTGTAACAAACCGTATATATGTAGGGTAAGCACGAACATATTAGAAACTCGGATCGTAATCATATCGAGTTCTCGATAGTACTACGCAGCATCACGCTAGTACGTAGCACGAAGCACCTTCGTCTTCCTATCGTATTCTCGATAGCATTTCGATCTACGTAAACCGGGGAACGAACAAATTGAGTATATTGAGTGAAATTAGATGAACTTGTTCTTGTAATTTTTATCTTAATTATTCAATGAAATATTCGAGTGAATGATATACAAAAACTTTGTGAAATGAATATTTCATTTTGTATTAATATTTTAAATTGTATTAATATTTGAAACAAATATAAATAATGTTTTTATTTGTAAAACACCGCTGGATTACTTCGGCTTCTTGACATTCTGTCTCGGAAACTCAACAAAGGAGAACTGTCGCAAGGTATGCATTTAATAGTCTCAAGTGTTTTCAAGAATTTCCAGTGCTCGTCCTAAGTATAATATATAAAAATTAATTTATCGCTTTCGTTCATGACGCACACACCTTATCAGCATTTTTTGTTTGTTTTGTGATGGAGTGTAAACTCAGTTTTTGTTTCGTTTTATTGTGTCAAGCTTGGAGCTCCTGTAAAAACAACGCAAAATGCATTATTAAGCAAATGTCAATAGGGCTGCTAGTGGCACTGGAGGGCTGGTTCTTATTTCTGAAAGCTATTTTTAAATTCAGTTTCTGTCAGATCTAGCATTTTGTCGATTTTCTATGTTAGCCCTGCGACTTACTTCATACTTCAAATTTATTATTTTCAATTTTTTATTAAATAAAAAATTGAAAATAATAAATTTATATATTATATAATTTTTATTTAATCCTACTATTAAATAAAAAATTGAAAATAATAAATTAATATTAATATATTATATAATATATAATTATATATATTTCATTCTTTTAATACATAATTGAAAAAAAAATGTATTTCTACTTAAGTACCTATCGCTATTTTTATCTATTGATTATATTACACAGAAGTAAGTCGCAGGGCTAACATAGAAAATCGACAAAATGCTAGATCTGACAGAAACTGAATTTAAAAATAGCTTTCAGAAATAAGAACCAGCCCTCCAGTGCCACTAGCAGCCCTATTGACATTTGCTTATCATTGAAAAAATTGGCTTATTTTTCTATATTATTGTTATAGGTTTCTCTTTGTTCGTTCAATAAGTCTTGTAGCATATAATAAAACAACACAATAAACTACGTTAAACTCTAGGTAACTATTGAATTTTTATGTAAAATATTAACCTACTATTGTTTTCAAGCGGAATACTACCAAAAAAACACAGAACATAATGGTCAAATATAATTTTTTCACCATTAAGCAAGTAGTTTCATTAACGGTTTTTACGTGAATAAATATTCGTAAGTTTCGATAGCCAGCCATCGATATTCTCGATACCTTACGTCAAAATAAATTCCGTGCTCCCAAATTTAATACAAATAAATATGTTATTAATACAAAATTTAGTTACTTTTACGTCCCATAGAGGCGCTGCGCATATCTCATACAAATTGTATACGATGACGATAAGAATATTTTTTCGGAAAGAATTCGTGCTTTTTTAATGTATCCATAAGAATGCAATATCAATTTACTCTTTTCATGTCATTAGGTTATGTCATAGTAGAAATATATTCGTTATTCGAATATTTATGAAATAGAATAATATTTGACTGCTTAAAATAGTACTTTACTTACTAACTTACTTATTAGTAGTACTTAAAATTCGTCTTATATTATATTATTAGTCCGCAAATTCGCTATAATATTATAACGTGCAAATATTTACACATACATTTACATTTTGCAAATATTTAAAGTACAACTAAATTCACAGAGATTACAAATAAATCATTACATTAATTAACAGTGTACAATATTTAATTTTATATTATAAATGAAAATGCCAAAACTATTAAACTTTTCATGTACATTATACAATGCTGTAAACATACACATTCATATTCCTCCAACAAATACACGCAAGCACCTGCACTTGCTCAAACAAATACACACACATAGCATCACACATCGCATTCGCCACAATAAATGCTTCAAAAAAAATTAAAGTGATACGTAGTTTATATCTCACGTTACGCATGAAACATCAGCTTGATGTTACATTGCGGAAGACATTATAGGAGAGAGCTTGGAGATTCATAATACAGGTTATTACCTTATTCAGACTCCAGATTCGCTTAAGGATTTCTAAAATTTAAATTATAAATGTAAAATATAATCTCGCGATAAACAAAAAAAAACTTAATTTATCTGTATTCTTTGTAAATAAAAAAATGTAAATTGAATAAAAACATTTGTCTGTCAACCATCACGCTAGTACCTTGGTATTTTTTACAACGTCGAATTGAACGTCACTACTAGTAGCTTTGTTAGATATCTGGACAAGTATGAAACATAATGTATGTATTCGCGTGAATGATACAAGTGTATATTACAAGTGTTAATAGGCTACGGTAACTGTTTTACATCAGGTGGGCCGTATGCTTGAATGCCTCCCGACGTTGTATAAAAAAAAACAATGTTATTGTACCAGTAAGATGACATGAATTTATTGTAATATGTAATTGAAAATTTGAAAAGAGACCAACATTGTCAAGTTTCTTTCAGCATTTCTTCCTCACTGATGGTCTCAAATAGCATAATAAAGAAGAAAAAGAGAATTGCACGGGATACATACATATTTTATTTATCTTTTTTTTATTGTCACTAGTTTTTTTTATTTTCATTAGCAGAATATCCCCGGGTGGTTTATCATAAATATAATTTACAAATATATAAATATACATATATCCAGAACGAACCATATGGAAGACCGAAGGATTCACACAGGTGAATAGCGCTGAATTGAAGGCGATGACGAAAGACGATCCCAGTTAAACTGCCCCATGAATTAGCGGCATGGTTTAGGTTAGTTGTAGTAGTTAATAGTAACTGTTTGGTGGTCTCTTCGTGACGTTATTCACTAGCTTTTTTAGGTCTGGTCAAGCAATAACAGGAGATGTTTACTGTGGCGACTTCGAACAATGATGGCGAAACTGACAGTAAAACAGCCCCGACTCGTGAATCGATCTTCACCATTATTGCTCCATGATAACGCAAGACCTTACACTGCACGGAAATCCGTTGTTAATACTGCAGGAACTGCAGTTAGAAACCATACATCATCCTCCGTACTCGCCAGACCTTGCTTCAACTGACTACATTTTTTTTTCGTGATTTGGACAATTTTCTAAGTGGTAAAAAAAAATTCTTTCCAGGAGGCAGTACAAAATGCATTCACACAGTTTCTCGAATCTAGATCCTCAGAGTTCTATCGCAAAGGCATAAATAAACTTTCGATGAGATGGCAGCAATGTATAGATAATGAGGGTAAATATTTTGATTAAATAAATATGTTACATCTTAGAAAAAAACGAGTTTAAATTTTTCACTACAAATCGGCAATTTCACACTTTAACCTCTAGTAGGTAGTAGGTAACGGTCCTTAAACACATCACTCGCTTCTTTAAAATTCATACCTATTTTCAAAAGTGATTCGATTGAATGAAATATACTATATACTTTGCTCTTAATTAATTTTATTTATGATGTACTCTTTACTTATAACATGTTAATTAATATCCATCAAAGTAATATACATGTTCACATTTGAGCACATACCGTGATTAGACTAGTTCTTGGAGATTAATTAGAAGTTGCAAAGCCTATTTAGTTCAAAGTTGCGGCTAATATGTACATGCGAGCGCAATTACGTAGTCTAATGTAGGAGGTATAAACATGCACAATTATTGTCATCAGCTGGTTTGCCATCATCTTTAGAGTTCTACCAACCTCATAAGTTGTGCTCCTTCCTTATTAGCAAACGAGGCGTTAGTGAAAGAGACGACAACTATATTTAATTACAATTAGTGAAAGTAACTAAACATTACAGAACACCAGTAACATATTTTCCTGGATACACTCGTTATCGTGCGAGGGATACTCCTTGGGACGGAAATCGTATCGACCAGAATGATAATGTCAAATTATATAATATATAATTTGAAAACATTATTATTTTGTCGACTGTAAACGCACATAGTCCATGCACAATTAACATGTACGGGTGCAGAAATGAATTTTACTATCTATACAAATGTCAAAACAATAATAAGCATTCATGTTATTATCATCTATTATAAAAAAATGTATATTATCATTTCTCGTTATGCACAATCATGAATTTTATTTTGTAAAATTTAATCTCGGAATAAGGCAAGTATGCATTAATCTTAGAAATGCTTAAGGTTGCTGCATACAATTTCATTCAAAATACTTTACCTTAGAGTAAGGGATATTTATGATACTAAGATAATATGCGCAATTTGTGAAATGTATATTTATTTGGAAAGAAATAAAAACCTATAAACTTTTTCAGCATTCTGCAACTGACTTTCCTACCAAACCAATATCCTTATAGAAGGTACAATAAAAATACAGACGGTGTTAATCTCATCTTTGGCCGGTACAAATCCTTTGAAAATATTCCAGAATCTTTGAGTTTATTCCTGGGTTGCCATAATCACCACGTTTGGCAGGCGGGTTGGTGATCGCAGTTTGAGGCAGTGTACGAGATGACGCTGCTGCCCGTCATCCGGTTGTGTGTGTCCCTCAGCCGACTCCTACGGCACGGGGCGAGAGGGGGTGGCTCACAATGTATGAGAAGCTGTCATTTTCTTTTACATTGTTTACTTGAATATATATTAATTACGCAATTAGGTTGGTTGCATTCTTAAATTATTGTATAAATACTAGTAGTGCAGTTTAAACACAAATTGTATGGAACTTCAAGTGAAATAACACAATAAATAGTGTCGTTCATTCTTTGGGCTTTACTTACTCTCTACGCACAATTCCTGACATTCTAATAATTATATTATCTAAATAATTCCTAAACCTCTGAGATGAGAAAGAAGCGTAAAGCCTTAATAGCTTTTACGAAAGACAGTTCATACGAATACAAACGTCATCATTATGAAATCAGTGTAACGGTTAAAAGTAGTTTTTATCAATAACCAAGTATTATATATTAGAAGATGCATGCTCAACTTCCAAAAATACAAGTATGTGGCTCATTATTGTTATTGCAATCAAAGACTGGGGAAGTACCTCCACTTTACAGAAAATTGCAGCCTTGGAGGGTTATTGTGTTTTTGTGGTGATTGGAAAACTGTATGGGGAGTCCAAGGGTTTGCAACAACAATAAGGATTTGTAGCAACGCGCGAACGATACTTCATGTATTACCAGCGTACATGGTTTACGGTACCTAACGACTTTACATCAGGTGGGTCATATGCGTGTATGACTCTCTACGCAGTATAAAAAAATAATCAATAAAAAATTACCTGTACCTACGTGCTATAATCCTAATTTAGAAATAAGGCTTACTCCTCCACTTCATAAGACCACTGCCAAACAATTCTCTGGAGGGTTGTTGTATCCCTGCGTGTGCGTTAGGGCATCAGTAAACTTCTGAAGAGATGCTACGTTACGTTACTCTTTCTACTACAAACGCACATAAGCTACTGTAAACCGTGCTGTAAACTACATATCTGACAGCCTGAATACGTCTTTGACTTCTTATGATGTACAAATGAAAAAAAAAAACTGATTTTAGCATATCGTAGCTGCGTTGAATATTTGCTCTGCGCTGTTTTCGAAGCTTACTGTATTTTATAATAAGCTACATTTCCGAACCACCAGCGGTAATATAAATTTACTTTATTTCTCCGTTTGTGTAATCATCATCATATTTATATAGTATTTTACGAAACACAAAAGTATTTAAGTAGGCGTAATAATATAGTGCTGTTTCTACCGGTGTCCTAAAATTAGGGTAGATTTTATCACTCCAGTTTACGAAACAAAGAATAATATTTTGTTGTTGTATATCTATTGCTTTCTCTTTCTCCACACTGTCGGCACATATTCTCAGTCTTTTTCCTACACCGGCCTTAGTGGCTTATATTATTATTTAGGTGTGGCTCACCTCGGAAAACAACCCGGGGAGCTAATCTCCAATTAGATGCCTGCATGCGTATATCTTCATCTAATTTGCATAATAACATAATAAGTATGTAAACGCAGACCATCGCCATGATCTCGGCTGCGAGGTAATATTCCGTGCTCTATGGTATAAGACTTTTCACTACTACAACTAATTGATATTGATTGTTTTGGCAGCCAATTAAACTAAATTTCAACCCTTCTTTGCAGTAAAAACGGGTACATGTTTAGATGGTATATAACTAAGATAATTTCGCAATGATGATGTTAGAAACATAGTTGGTCTAAAAGAGAGTGCCGGTGTTAAAAAAAGAAAAGGCATACTCCGTTGGTTCGGACAATTACGAAAGAGATATGCAACGCGAAAATGTATGTAGGAGTCGGCGAAGGCCAAGATTTACCTACCTTACCAAATTGGTCGTGTTTTTTCAGAAGGTGATGTCAGGAGCCTTAGAAACGTACTAGCGTGAGCGTGCATAAGAAGGCCAATGAATTGTTATTTGGGCTTTGAGCATATTTTTCGTGACTCACAGCAGCGACTGAAGTTTGTATGGATCGAGTCACGTAGCGTTCGGTGCTATCTGCCTATCCCGCAAGGGATTTGGCGTGAAGTTATAGATAGATAGATTTTAGAAAGATCTGTGAAATCATTTAAAAAATTACTCTACATAATAAGGCTTAACCTGAAACTCCAACATTTCTTACTCTTTAGGTAAACGATGCAAAGTTGTATTAGATTACTTTACCCCTTGTTTCACGGATAGGAAAGATTGCCGGAGGTAAAGTCAAGACAGATACTAATTGAGTGGCTGATTATCAGTATACATACAAATTTTTGAACATAATCTAGTTATTAGGGTGAACATAAGAGAAAATTTAAAATAGTGTAATCGTGCTGTGATTGCACCCTACCCACTTAAATCCATTTAGGTACTCTGCAAAATGATTGTTTTATCAGAAGATAATGTCATGAGTCTTAGAAATCGGCGAGCGTGTAGGAGAAGAGCTATGGATGTTAAAGAAGAGAGTGAGGTATGTAAGGACCGAGTCATGTGGCGCCCGGTTTTCTCTGCCTACCCCGTAAGGGATTTGGTGTGAAGTTAAAGTATGGTATAGTGTTGTACATCTCCAGGCGTTGTGTGTTTTTAACCGATATTTTTGTTTTTATGCAACGTCGGGAAGCATACAGGCATACGGCTAACACAGCAACTCCATAGGAGTTTATTGGTGACCTCACTCACACGCAGGAACACAACAATCCTCTAGGGAGTTATTATTTGGCTGCAGTTTTCTGTGAGGTGAAGGTACTTCCCCAGATAGGCTGCTTTAATGAGCCCTACCGCTCTTAAAAAAAACACAGACCAAGACAAACAGACACGTGTGGGAATCGAACCTACAAGCGTTGGTGTCAAAGTAACGTAACAGCGCGTTTCGCCACTGCGCCACCGAGCTCGTCAAATTAATAATGGGGGAGGTTCTATATTCGTCGTGTTTGTTCTTTTTATGTATTTACCGATGTCTCGGGAAAAATAAATAATTTCAACAGTATTCTGCTAAGGTATTGCTCTGAAAACGATCCTATTTAATTTGGTGAGGGTTTCATGGTTACTTAAAAGTACTTTATTTAAAACTTTAACACTGACTTAATCATCGTAGTTTGGTTTAGCGTCCGCTTTTGATTTTCTTTTCATGCCATTTTTACCTAAAAATAAAGGTAAAAATTTCTTTGTTTGTCCATTTTTTTCCAATAAAATAATACAGAAGCAACCCTGTATGCCTGTCTATATTAGCTTTTCAAAATAGTACAATACAAGATGTATTAAAAATAAATGCTACACAGTGCTATATTTTCAACAAATAAGTTTATAAATAATATCAGCGAACAGGCTGGCACTTAGTTTATCTGCAAACATTTAATTGCCTATTGTGTTGATTTTATAGAAAAAAATTCGCATTGTGCAAACTGCAGACAATCAAATTTTCGACCTTCGGCCTCATTCTCAATAGCTCCTTGTTTGGAATTGTTACTAATAATATCATTAATAAAGGCACTTAGTTCAATTACTACATTTTAATAACGTAGTGAAAGTATTGAAATAAAACTTGATGCATGCATCCAAAAGCTAAATATAGCTACGCGAATGCTAAAAATTCAAAATTGTTATGAAATTGAATTTCTGGGAAACGTGCCAGCACAATTTTCGTATAAGTGGAAAGTTGTAGGTACCTGCGGTCTTATATTTTTCATAAACTTTTCTCGAAAATATTAAAATGCATTTATTTTCCTTTTAGTTAGTAATAACAAACAAAAACGAATCATTTTATATATATATATATATATATATATATATATATATATACCTATATACCTACCTATATACCTATTTATACCTATTTTATTCGCGCAAATTGCCCTCTTTATGATAAGCGGTTACCGTAGTGTTGAGTGCTTGGCACATAAGAAGTTACAGGAACACAAAATCGTTTCAGGGAGTTGTAACTTCTGTAATTATGGCATTAGATTAAAAAAAAGAAGAAAATATTCACCAAAAGAATAAACCACTGACTAACTATTTTAACTAATGTCATCTATGTGCCTCTCAATTATGAAGGCTCTTTCTATATGTCTGGGCCGGATTTTTTTAACTTTAATCGACAGAAACTCTATATTTTTCATAAGTATGATACTCGTACTATGGCCGCTATAACAACAAATAATAAAGAAAGTTAAAACTTAAAGTGACTCATACAAGAAATGTGTTTACACAGTTGTTACGGATTATAAACCCTCCAACATCATAAACATACCACGGCGTTATTGTGACACCATCGATTGTTACCGTTCAATGTAGCAATCAATTGCAAGAAAAGCTGACAGTGCACTTGTGAAGTGTTGTTAGAGAAAAGTGACCAAACGAAGTGCTTGTGACGCTCCACTCGCGGTAGCGACAAGACGTTGCAATCGCTCAACATTATTATATAAGTAATACCTAGCTATATTTGTATTAGGATAGTTAAGTAATAAAATTATAGTTTATAAAACTCCTTACCACAGACACAGCCAGTGACGTAATTCAGTGGTACTGAACCTTTGTGTTGGTGTCCGATCCGTACTTGGCCGGGTTTTAATACCTTCTTCTTCCTAGCGTTACCCCGTTTTCCTAATCCAACAGAATTGGCGGGGTCCGCTAACTAAACCTAAAGATTCGACGAAGATACTGATTTCAATATGAAGCGACTGCCGTCAGACATCCACAAGCCAGAATGAAAACCAGATCTTTCTTAGGTTAGGTCACACGTCTATTGATATATAATTCTTGGCGTGCCGGTTTCCTCACGATGTTTTCCATCACCGCCGAGCAAGTGATAATTACAAATATGTACATAAATCCGAAAACACGAATTTAGTGGTACATGCAAGGATTCGAACCGGGGACCTTTTTGCTAAATACGCCGATTCCTTATCCACTGGGTTATCACGGGTTTTTAATACCACTAAGGTGAAAAACAGGTATACAGTCAACGTGGTGGTAAGTAGTTGCCGAAGCCTATGGATATGGATACTTACAACACATGGGGTGCATTTTCGACCCCTAAAGTTTTTTAAAGGTTCATATTTTCCATCACTCTTTTCGCAAACAGCCTCATAACATACATGAACGAGCCGTATGGCCTTTATAACAGGATTTTATTAAAATCGTAGCAACGGCAAGCTTCAGTGATTTTTAATAGCGATGCAGCTGGGTTATGATCTTCTTTTTGCATTATTCCGTTTCCTATCACCATTGACGGGGATCGCTACCTAAGCCTAAGGATTTGGCGAAGATATTGATTTTCACATGGAGCAACTGCAGACCTCAACAACCTTTTTTAAATTAGGTCACACGTCTCTCGATATATAATTTCTTCGTTTCTAAGGGTTCCGTCACGATATTTTCCTTCCCAAGTGCCCAAGTGGTAATCACAATATGTTCGAAAATACGAATTTGGTGGTTTTTTAGGGTTCCGTACCCAAAGGGTAAAACGGAACCCTATTACTAAGGCTCTGCTGTCCGTCCGTCGGTCACCAGGCTGTATCTCATGAACAGTGATAGTTAGACAGTTGAAATTTTCTCAGATGATGTATTTCTGTTGCCGCTATAACAACAAATACTAAAAAATAGAATAAAATAAATATTTAAGGGGGCTCCCATACAACAAACGTGATTTTTTTGCTCATTTTTGCTCGATATTGATAACGGCAACAGGTAGACGCTTGAAATATTCACAGAATATTTAGTTGTATATTCACTTTAAGAGTAAATAATTAAATCAAAATAAAACAAATATTTAAGGGGGGCTCCCATACAAACGTGATTTTTTATGCCGTTTTTATAGATAATGGTACGGAACCCTTAGTGCGCGAGTCCGACTCGCACTTGGCCGATTTTTTAATACAACTAGATTAGCAAACAAGCATGCGGCTCGCTTTGGATGGTAAGCGGTCAACCCAGCCTATTGACGTTCGCAACACCACGGGGATGTTTCTCGCGCGCTGCGAATCTTGTGATCTAAGGCTGTTCCGTCACAGTACCCAGTAATTTCTCTGCCATATCTCATCATTCAAACGGAACACAACTATATAAATATAGCTCTTTGGCGGCACACAAATAGGTGAGACAGAGGTACCCACGCAGACGACTTTTGTACATAGTCTCCCTCTGGTAAAATACTCATATACCCCATAACGTGATTCGAACAGGAGACCAGTCGAATAACAAGCCAGTTCTTTCACTGAGCGAGTGATTCATTGAGTTATCACTGCAGCTGGGCTATCACTCTAATACAGAAATAAGTAAAAAGTTAGATGCTTATTAGTTTTTGAGTTTGTATATTTGTGTATGTCACTTATGGTGCTTTGTTAGCAGCGAGGATGCCAACGTTCAAGCGATATTTCTTGTATTGCAAGCGTTCCTAGCTTTTTTTTTTCTAAATCTTGCACCCCTGCCATGGGCAAGGCTCTTATTTTACAATATTATTGGCTACCAAACACATTCATACTTCCCTTTCATTCTATAATTCATTCATTAATTCATCATCTTTCGTTTTTGCCCATTTTTGAACGCCGGTGAAATTATTTTAACTGTTCCAAACTTCACACCCAATACTGCATCAGTCCAGTCACGGGCGACAGCGAGCTAACAGCTCCACATAGCTACCGCAATCCCATCGCCTATACCGAGTATAGCCGAGGTATACTGCATTGGTCCTAGGTGGAGCTGCTCTGCTTATTCCGATCTATGTCAGCCATGGCTAGACTGACGCAGTATTTTAAAAATTTTGATCTATTTCTCCCCATTACCAATTCGAAGACCGTTTTTTCGGTGACCCGCATTCCCAACTCCTGCTCCTAGTCAAACCTCTGTTTGGAGCAGGGCTTGTTTACCGGTTAATTTTCAAACTTAAATCAGCACAAGTACATTGAGAGCGTTTTGTTTAGGTTTGGCTCTACCTGAACCTTAAAGTAACCGGTATTCTTAAGGAGCAAAATCAATGAGGTTTTGAATCAATTAACCGGTTTTATAAGGTTTTCATTTCGCTCTTTTCGACATCATATTTGCCGAGACTTTGACGACCTTTAAAATTCACTTAAAAATGAAAAGCTACACGAAACCACAAAGACACAATCTACGTGTTGCAAGGTTGCAACCTTTCTTTATGAGTTTACATCGTAACGTAGGTATCAATTTGTTCCAATTCGAATGAAAGCAAACAGAACCTGCTCGCGCGACACGTGTGTTAAATCGGTTTTTTAAGGTTTTTCGTAGCGCTCTCATTTAGGACACACTCCGAACGAAACCTTTTCTAAAAACCTGTAAAAACCTTTATTTACCGGTATTTTCGAAACCGGTTCCAAGCCCTGGTTTGGAGAATGAGGGACACCGAAACAATATGAGCTGCACTGTCTGGTTCACGCCGGGCACGTCATCCGCGCACGGTAATATAGGTTCACAGCATTTAACATTTTAAAGAGACTGTATGTGTGTTTAACTCCTAACGTTACATAAAAAAATAGTTACGTTGCTTTAACTAGAGGAATCTTTTCAGCGTGACTAATGATAATGGCTCAATAGCCTGCAGTCAATAGCCGGGATTTGGTTAAAAGAGACATAATCGTTAAAACCCCCCTAAGTGGGCTTTAAACAACGTTAAATTTGTCTGCGTCATCTACTTTGTCGCTGTAATATAAGAGAAACCATTTATTAAAATCGTTGCATATGGAGCATTACCTAATATCATTTATTTATTGCAGAAACATGGTGCAAGAGGTTTGTTACAATACTCGTATAAAAATGTGATCAAAAATGCTTAGTCAAACATGACATGCAATGTACGCTTATTCTAATACAACGTACTTAGCTTATTATACATAAAATAATTGATTATATAATTTGAATATATCTGTAATTTAGAAATTCAGAAACATTATAGAATATCTTATTATTTAGACATTTGAATAATTTCAATTTAAAAGGTTTCACATTTAATCATTTTCATATCATTGGGAAATTTATTGAATATTTTAACATGCATTGCTATAAATGTAAAATATAATATAAAATATTTATTAACGAAAATATGTACAGTTTCGGTACTAAAACTACATTAACAAAATTGGTGGTTGTGTCTATTCTATCCTTATTATATTATTAGGAATGAAAAAATAATGCTCTTGTGCTATTCCGTATGTACAGTTTAATAGCTATTCTAAATCGCAGTACGTGGTGCTCAATATTTTAGTTACAAACGTATGCTTATCTTCGCGAGAACTCAGCAAGTGGATAATATACTTCCTATTAATTTAAATATAAACAAAGGGCTTTCTAAACGAGGTGAACTGTTTGGCAAACGTTAAATTTACTTTGAGAAGCGGTAGCCCGAAAGTGCGCTTTTTAAATAAATTTATATAGTTTGTAGATGCCAAAACTTCCCTGTAGGCAAATAGAGTAATAACAAGCCCGTACAGTCTACGATCGCTAAGGACTTGAGTTTCCTAATAGACGAGAGTCGTGGACAAACGTATAGGTATTTTCAAAATCTTTCAAGTGAGAACATATTAGCAGAGGCTGCGCCTCACCAGATCAGAATGCAATATGCTAGGGCAGATTGACATAGAGTGATGTACATAATTTTTAGTAAGGTTAGCAAAATCCCGTAGTAACTTCACTGTATAAATTAATTTTTGTCTTACTGGTCATGGCAGTAAAAGGTTGCTATCTGATGTGAACAATATTAGAGACTTGGGAGTAATGCTGGATTCCAAATTAACGTTTCTACCTCATATAGACACTGTTGTAAAAAATGCTTCAAAAACTATGTATTTTGTTATAAGAAATGGTAAACACTTCCATAAAACAAAAACAAAAGTTATGCTATATAACTGTCTAGTACGTAGCATTCTTGAATATTGCAGCGTGGTGTGGCGACCACATTTCTCCACTCATTGCCTTAGAATTGAGCGGTTGCAGAAGAGATTTTTGTGGCATCTAGCACGCGGCACCAAATTAGCAAAAAAAGATGTCTCGTACAACGCTAGACTTAAATATTTCAAAATTGAATCACTGACCAAACGTAGGGATATACTAGACATGCAATTTATGTACAAACTTTTGCACAATAAAATTGATTGTCCCCAGCTAATTAATAAGATTCGCTTTAGTGTTCCACGCAGGCGTCCACGTTGTGCCATAAAACCTTTTACTGTCCCATTGCGAAAAACTGTTTTAGGCTCTCATTCGCCCATACCACGATTGTGCAGGCTGGTGAACTGCTACAGCTCCGTACTGGATATCAATCATCTGTCACAATGTCAGTTCCGCACAAGACTTGTCAGTGCAATGGAAGATGTTGTTTAAGACGAGAGTTACGAGTTAAATAGTGAAATGATGATTTTTTTTAATTTTAAATTATAATGACCTTTGCATTTTTTTTACTTCCCACTTGCTATATATGAAAACAAGAGATTTTGATATTTGTACCTATTTTAAGTATTGTTATTTAAATTTTACGCAAGTTGTGTTTGCCTATAATTGGTTGTACATTTAAGCTAGTAATGTTGCAAATGTATACCTACTTTTATGTAAGTAAGAAGAAAGAAATGTAACAACTGTTGGTAGACCTAATAAAATAAAATAAAATAAAAAATGTGAATGTATGGACTTTAATATCCAAATGCTTTGGGAGAGACAAAGAAGCCGTTTTGTAAAAACAGTATAATAGTCTTAGCTGCATTCAATGTCAGAAGATTTTCATAGTGACATAAGCTAATCCAACTTAAGCTATTCGAAATAAACCATCCCATGATGATTCGTGGAATATAGTTACTGTATCATCAGCGTAGTTGATGACTTCCGAGTTTGGGAGGTCAAGATACGAAAGCTCGTTAAGGTGAATTAAGAATTGCGTAGGTGCAAGCATGCTTCCCTGCGGAACGCGATCAAAAATCTCGCAGTGTTCCCTCACGAAGGCATGGACTTTCATACGTTGCGGCGCACCCGAGAGGTAGCTACGAAACTAATGGAGACATACACCTCCTATACTAATAAGTTATATAATTATAATTTATTTGTCGAAATATATGGAACCGCGTACAGTAGTCTGTTAACGATACTACTCGTCTTTTTACGCAATAATTTATCGATGGTAGATTTGGAATAATCGTTTGACTTCGCGATCTGATATATTACATCAAGTTCTTTGTTGTAATCATCCTTACTTAATGGAACGCTCATCAAACGGTGTATCATAGTTTTATACGCTGCGAGCTTGTATTGCCAAGGATGGCTGGATGACGCGGGAATCGTGGTATCGATATGAGTGGGTTTACGATATATCGAAAAAATCAAACCCTCCATCAATTTTCGCGAGTTTGTCATACTTGGGAAAAATCACTGAAGAAAAAAGTTCATATATTTAGAAAAAATAACATACATGTTGCTGTCAAAACCCATAATTCGCTCAAATCACTTTGTAACACTAAAGATAAAATCCCGCCCAATAAAAAACCCGGCGTCTATAAGCTGTTCTGCGATAAATGTGAACACATTTATATCGGTCAAACTGGTCGTAACTTTATAACACGGTTTCACGAACACGTATCGGCGTATAAAAACAATCGCCCAGAAAGGTCACACTTCGCCGAGCATCTCCTAGACAAAGGACATAACTTATCCCCCACTAATACATATCAAATTTTACACACCATAGACAAAGGTTTAAAACTAAATATTAGGGAACAATTACAAATTAATAAACATAAAAATTCTAAAATTACTCTCATGAACAAACAGACTGACGTAAACCATTCCCCACTATTAAATATCTTTTCGCTCACACCACCCACCCCCACCCTCAATCCAATATAAGGGACGGCACTGCGATGGATTTGTCACTTGTAGCAATGTTATTCTTACGATTAACGTCTACAACGCCTGATGATGCCTCGTGGAGAGGCAAAACACGTGTCGCAGCGACAACCAGGCCAGTCGTGGCAGCGACGGTGTTGGTGGGAGCATGCGGATTCTGTTCCAGATGGCGGACGACCGCAGCAGCCGAGGCAGAGATTACCGGAGCAGCCATGGCAGCGTCGGTATGTTGCACGTACTAACAGTAGTGTGTGGCGGAAGCACACAAAGCAGGTTAGATCAAATTGCATGTAAATTTGACTTTCGCAAAATAATGCCTGAATCTATTAAATACACAATATGTAGTTGCTACGGTCAAGTGGTGATTCATAAAATAAGTTCAACCACTGCGACTACACACCGAAGACAATTTGTAATGTTAATTCGTATTAATATTAAGTATACCTACACAAATATTTCCAACATCAGTTGATATTAATGTTGCAAATAGTTGTGTTTGTTTATTAATTACTCCGTCTTTCATAGCTAGATCGCTGACCCGATTTTGATGAAATTTTGACGGTAAATTCTTTGAGTAATAGTAACACAAGATAGGCGACTTTTCTGAACTATATGCAGGTGGAGCTGTGAACAAAAGCTAGGCATGTATATCGCGCAGTGTTGGATTACATCTATACTTATTATAAACTGCTTTAGATCGACATCTGTACAATTACATGCCCACTAACATCATAATGTAACAAGGGTGTATGTTTGTATGCTACGCCTTCGGGTCAAAACGGCCAAACTGATTTTAGCAGTTTCTAGCACAGAAGTAGATTAGATCCAGGAGACGGACATAGGCCACTCATACTCCCAAAAATCTTAGGGAGTGGGGCGAGGGGATGTGTAACTCTTACATAAAACCTTCCGTTGCACCGTTCGACTTGTATGAAACTTTACAGAACTATTGTTAATGATTAATAATTGAAATACTCGTACGCATATTTAGTATTCAAACTACTCTCAGTAGGTGAAATAGAAAGCTCGCAAAAGCATGTGGGGTGGGGGGAAAGAAGAGCAATGTTTAATTTTGTTTTTTTTTTTTTTTTTTTTATCTGTCTGTCTATATGTTTGCATGAGCATCACACAAAAACCATCGCACCATGTCGGATGCGGCTTTGTCACACCTCAATTTTTGTTACTGGAGGGCCAACTCCAGTTCTTGTGTATGTTACATTATCATCATCGCATCCATTACAAGACTTTTGACATCGTCTTTGTGTAAGAGGTCTAAGGCGCGGGCGTAGCTTTTTAGTTGTATATAAGCATGTATATCATGTGAAAAAATATACACATTGTTGTCATTACATGTGGTGACATTTACACATACCATGCATTAGAGCAGCGCAGTGGGCTTCAACCATATTAAACGGCGAAACTGAACAATTATTTGATAGATTGTATCAAATAATTGTTCAGTTTCGCCGTAGGATTTAGACCAAGCTATTAGTAGTATTTTACACTCAAAGATAATTTTACCATATATATCTAAGTGTTTATTAGCTTTATTGTATAAATATGGCATCAAAAAAATGCTGAATCTACGTAGAAAAAATGTTTTGACTGCTAATGTTCGACAGCAGAAGTCTTTTCTCTTTTTTAAAGTATTGCTAATATTGTAATGTAGTTGTGAGTGTTGTTTTACTATTGAAGCCTTTACAAACAGTAAGGACATCCGCTTACGAGTACAGTTCAGCAGTTAGGTATCTGTATCTATTAAAATGGATAACTTTCAATAAAGCACGTTAGACTCGTTCTACTTGTAGTATGTGCGTTTTACAAGCGCCACCCCAAGCGCGTATACAATAATTTAGTACAGATTGTGCTAGTGCATAGTATACTGTCTTTAGCAGCTTACTATCTGCAATGTGTTTTAAAAATGTGGATTAGTCTACGCACTCTGGATGCAAGAATCTCAGTTTAGCGCTTCCAGGTCAAAGTTCCATCTAAATAAACACCAGGGTATTTAATTGCGTCAGTTATTTCAATCCGCTCACACTGGCAGTCTGATATTACGGATTCTATGTCGTTGCAAATATGTGCTTTTATCGCAAAGTTATCCATTGGCAGTTGGTTACGAACTATAGAAAAAGTAACAAAAGAATGTGTATACGTAAATTTGGTTTTGTTAACATTAAGGGTAAGGATGTTGGTATTAAGCCAATTCATTGTGCTTTGAAGTCCTATTTCAGCGATACTCAGTAGGGAAATAGGTCTGAAGTTGTTTGATCAATCCTCACTTGCACTGTTATGGACGGAGTTCACAACGGTTGTTTTCCAGATGTCCGGAAATTTACCGGTGGTAAAGCTCTGGTTATAAATATGCACAAGGGGAATGATAATATGTTTTGTCATAACTTCAAAAGAACATTTGAAAATTCGTCCAGACAGGGTGCGCTTTTATTTTTAAGTTGAAGAATTAAGCCCTTATTTTCTATCGCATTCGGGGGAAACATAAAATGAATTTAGACAGGTAATAATATAGAATTAACAAAAAATGGCAGGAGGAAATATTTTTTATAGCAATATTTTATATAATAATGTAGACCAAGTTTCAGAACGTACTCTACCATGCTACAGAATGTGCATCTCAATTCACAAATCTCTTGTTCTAAAAAGTTATAAAAAGGGTACGCACGGGGTGCTCCGAGAGATTGTGATTTTTTCTTGGTTTAATTACAGTTCATCTGGTAACTATCGAGTTTAAGTAACTTGCAACTACTTTGTCTATATAGAAGAGTTAATAGATTAATCTAATGAGGTGTAGTAGAAGACAATTATAATACGGTACTCGCAAACGACATAATAAAGCCGTAATTGATATTTCATTTCATCAACTCTTTTGTTATTAATGTACGTCGATATAGTGCACATATTTGATAATCAGTGTTCACACCACGATAGTGTCATCCGACTCAAGAATTGCGCACTTATCATCACGATGGGATATTATGACGACACGCCACCGTGCGTTCGTTCTCTCTTTATTTATACGAGTACAAACACAACTAACGCTTGCCCAAAAGACGCTTGGAATAGCTTCAATTTTTAAAATAATCAATAGTGGTAGCTCCTATTGTCAAAATTCCACCTACACTTACACCTACGTCAACGCCTACTAAACAAAAAAGAAAATCTGTTGGCAACCAAAGAAGAATAAGGTGATAAGCTGTTTTGTCTTTGCCTATTTACATACAAATATTTCAGCGAATTTAACGAAACTTTCCCTCAGAACAATGACTATAGTTCATTCGCTATGCCGTGCGACAAAGTGTAAAAAAATAAAACAGGTTTTCAAACTGACGAATTGGTGTACTGAGGCCAAGTCTCTTCTACGTACCTTGATAAGGTTAGAACAGTACTTGTTCGAAGAATGCATATAAATAGTTTGAAATGTTTTTATTCGACAAAATTAATATGAGAGCACTGCTCATTCATGTTTACTTATTTTCTCCCAAAACAATATTTTAATGACAGAAACTCAACAATAACCGAATTTGAAACCCGAAGATAATTACAAAGCTTAACCAAACAACAACAAATTAAGAAGTAGCAAATATAATTGGCGAGAGAGAACGCTCACATTCACATCTTGTCAAAAGTAAGAACGATATAATCCGGATAAATACAAACTTTGATAATTCTTCATATATCGTATGTATTATCGGTTTATATTTATTAGAAAATATAATATTACGTTCCTACTTCAAAGTTCTATATATTGTAAGATTATTAAAAATACTCTTATGAAACCTTCACAAGAAATATATTGCCTAGTATTCAAATGTTGTGTAGAAATGATAGAAATTATAATCGTAATTTTAGTGGTAACTTTATAATATTTATTTACATGCAAGTAACTTGAAACGTTTTACTAAATGTATTGTGTATTGCGTTCAACTAAACTTTATTTCGAGACAAAAGATGATACTGCAAATAAACTTTTTTATGATTTGTTTACAGTTTGTCTCAAGCCTAAGTGGATATGGTATTGATTTGACGGAGATAGTAACTGCTGCCGCTCTTTTATAAAAAGTTTATTTAAAAATGAACTACTACACTCGCGACTATATGAGTTAAATATTCATACTGGGGACTAGCCGTGCCGTGTCAGGTACATCGCGAATAACTTTATTACAGAAAAATGTTCATACATTACTAACAATACTACTATAGGAGTCAGTCTATTTAGGGACTCAATTATACTCGTATAAAAAAATATTAGATGTCGCTGTGGTTAAAAATAATACAAATCCAATTTTTTTATTACTACTTCATTATTAAATTTATTTGATTGGTAGTCCATGAAGTCGGACTTAATAGCTAAGAATAATGACGTGCATTAAAAATGAAAGAAGTGTCATCAAACATCATATCGAAGAGTAGTATATCCGCCATTTTCTGTACCATATAGGGCAGATCATTCATATATACTAAAAATAAATAGGGGCCCAATAGAGAGCCCTGGGGCACCCCAATATAAACATAGCTGCCATTAGATTTGACCCCATTTATAACAACAGACTGTATTCTGTTATTTAAATAAGTTGCAATCAAATTTTGGGCTTTACCTTTAACTCCATAATGGCACAGCGTGAGCAATATAGTCCAATAGTCGACACAATCAAATCAAAGCCTTACATAAGAGTCCCGTGGCACCCTTTTGCGATACGATTAGCCCTTTGAGCGATACGATTAGCTTCTGGTGATAAGAGCGTTATATCTTAAACTCATCATAAGGCAGGCTACTTTAGTGGCATAAAAAATCTGTCCCAACAGTATTATATTATCATAATATATTCCATATTATGAATATACTAGTAACCCGCACCGGCTTCGCACGGGATCTTTACAGAAAATATAAAATAGCCTGTGTTACTCTTTTTGAGTTTGAGTTTTTGAGTTAAATCGTAAAAAACAAAACATCAAATAGCTTTTACATTACCGCTTTGTAATTGCCAATTTTTTAAAGTATTAAAATGGATATAGGTAGTATGTTATCTTTAACATATAGACATAATTATGCCATCGCGGACTTTTCTGTAGGCATATATAAGATACACAATTCCACCATACATTGGTACACTACATAAACTTTCGGAGCCCACCGGCTCGGACGCAAGGCGCGGGGTCACGGGGCACGGGGCACGGGGCGCCTGCGCGGGCCGATCGAATCACGGCGACACGAAATTAATTTCGTTGCGCATTATTTTAATTTTGATATATCTCCTAAGGTATTCATTTAATTTGCATGGTGTAAAGGGACAAAATATTCTTCATGAAATGCTCAAGCTAACTATAATGGATAGCTTTTAGTTAGAAACTAATTTCGTTGCGCATTATTTTAATTTTGATATATCCCCTAAGGTATTCATTTAATTTGCATGGCGTAAAGGGACAAAATATTCTTCATGAAATGCTCAAGCTAACTAACGTATTTAAATTGATAAGGATTAATTCCGTATTTGTGTAAATAGCTTTGAGTTAAATCGTAACAAACAAAACATCAAATAGCTTTTACATTACCGCTTTGTAATTGCCCATTTTTTAAAGTATTAAAATGGATATAGTATGTTATATTTAAGAGATAGACATATGCCATCGCGGACTTTTCTGTAGACCTATATAAGATGCATATTTCCGGCATACATTATTTTGTTATATCTCAAAGGGTTTAGGCAGCGTTTTCGTAGAAAGCTCCCAGGCAGGTTATTTTTTGCCGACACCTCCAACAATTTTCGTTAATGTATACAAAAACTTAACAAATTATATACTAAAATCTTCCTCGAGAACCACTCTATCCATTGGTGAAAACAGCATGAAAATCGGTGCAGTAGTTTTTGAGTTTATTGCGATCAGACAGACAGACAGACGCGGCGGAGAACTTTGTTTTATAATATGTAGTGATTATAGGTACTCGCTGCAACTGGCGACTTCGTCCACACGTAACCCGTGGAAATCGGTTTCTATAATAATAATAAACGCTTTATTTAATAAAAAATATAATCTTCCTCAAGGATTTGGCAAGGATCAAATACAAAAATAAATTTTCAAATCCGACTCGTATCCAGTGATTAGCGTGTTCAAACAAACTACCAAACAAACAAACTCTTCCGCTTCATATATTAGTATAGATTCAATATTATGAATATATAATAACAACAATTATTAAAATTGTTGATTATTTGTCGTTATTTACGAAACAACAATTACTAGACACATTTAACGTAACAAAACAACAAACATGTAGTCAAAATAACACGCATGCCTCCTCTGCTGCTTACATAGCAACTCCTTGGGAGCTTACTGGTGACCTCACTAATACGCAGCATCACAACAACCCCTAGGGAGTTGTTATTTGGCTGCGGTTTTCTGTGAGGTGGAGGTACTTCCCCCAGACGGGCTGCTTTGATGCGCCCTACCTCTCTTAACATATCCAGACCAAGACAAACAGACATGTTCATGCACACAAACGTTTGCCTTGTGTGGGTATCGAACCCACGGGCGTTGGCGTCAATGTCGCGTCATTTACGACTGAGCCACCGAGCTCGTCGGGAATGCAGTGTTATTAAACAAAATAGTTCGAGAATACTCAGGGATGCGCGGCGCGTTCGCCATTGTTGGCACCTTTCGTTTACATTTACATGAATGTGAATAAATACAAGTATTATGAAGTGTATATTTGTTTAGTGATAACGGTGTTTATATAAAAAAAATCGGCCAAGTGCGAGTCGGACTCGCGCACGAAGGGTTCCGTACCATTATCTATAAAAACAGCAAAAAAAAAATCACGATTGTTGTATGGGAGTCCCCTTTAATATTTATTTTATTCAATTTTTTAGTATTTGTTGTTATAGCGGCAACAGAAATACATCATCTGTGAAAATTTCAACTGTCTAACTATCACGGTTCAAGAGATACAGCCTGGTGACAGACGGACGGACGGACGGACGGACGGACGGACGGACGGACAGCGGAGCCTCAGTAATAGGGTTCCGTTTTACCCTTTGGGTACGGAACCCTAAAAAGGAGAATTGATTATTTGAGTCATAACAAAGTGAGTAAAATATATATAGTGGCTATATGTTTAGTGCGATGTTGAAGGAAAACTTGAAAACGCGGGAAAAATAACATTTTTATAAAAAAAAACAACATTATTAAAATTATCGAATTATTACCGTAGTTTTTGTACATACACACTCGAAAACCACGATCAACACAACGAAAAAAGACAGCTCGTGCTTACGTAATACAACATTTTTCCCAATCGAACTATATTTCTGTTATTAGCTATTTCCAGTAACAGCTTATCAAAGTTTTTCATAGAAAAGCTCATCCCTAAATCAGCTATTTACAGAACAAGTGACAATTACGCATGCGAATTGTGTCAATGACCAGGCAGGCTTAAGATGCCAGGTAGGGCGCATCAAAGCAGCCCGTCTGGGGAAGTATCTCTACCTCACAGAAAACGGCAGCCTCACGGCACGGCAACAACAACTCCCTGGGGGATTGTTGTATTCCTGCATGTGAGTGAGGTCACCAGTAAGATTATAAGAAAACAAAGACTTAAACTTATATATTTTACAATTTACACTTGTACATTACAAGTATAAATTTACTTATACTCGTAGATCAAATTAGTGTAGATGTAGACGATAGCATATGACATGACCTACTTAATTTACTAAAGTAAAGGTACTTTGACCATATTTAATTTTACAACTGTGTCGAAATATTATAAACACACAAAGTCTAAACAAAGTTTTGAATAATGTAATATATAGTAAAATTTTATAAATTGGCCTTAGTCTGCATGCCAAAATATTATGAGTACGAAAAAGTTCATTTTCGTTACAAAGCGCACACTATCTGTTCGTTGTGTTAAAGTAAAGTTTACGTAGTTTTTTCAAGTCATATATGTTCGACATGTATTACTGAATTATACTGTGCCTGGTATACGAGTAGCATAGTCCGTCACAGACGTAGCTATAATATTAGCTAATAATATAACGTAAGATAACATGCTGTCTCGCTCTAAATACGAGTATATGAAACAAAGTGAATATGTATTTATCCTGTTTCAGCATGTTGCATACGTACAGAGTACGAAAGCATGTTATCTTACGATAGGTACATTATAGCTTCATCTGTGATGGGCTATACTGGTTATACTGTGCTACTTATTAAGTTCGTATGGAGTTGTAGTACGTTCAAAGTCTAAACAAATTCACCTCCTGGCGTACTATAAATAAATAAATCAAAGATGAATATTAATATTCAGAGCTGTGAAAGGCATAAAATTACCTTGAGAAATACAGAGGAGATGTAAATAAAAAGATCTTTCAAAATTATTCCTCCAAGGGAAAGAAAATTGAACGGAAGGTAGGAAATCCCATCGGGCATAAGGCTGGTTTGCTCTGAAAAAGCACATTTCCATTATTCACCACTCGCTCGAATTGACCAGTAGATAATGAAATTACCATTGAGCCAAGCTTTTGCATCAATTTATTCTAACGAATAATGTTTTAAACAGGTAGATATTTCAAATTAATTAAAAGACCTGACTACATACGCCCACGTTATTTGCTTCATCATTTAATAATGTATTTTAAGCCAATTTGGGCCAATTACATTGCGTATGTTAATTATTTTCCCATTTTAGGCATAAAATGACTTGTGAATTGTTGTCTTATATTTATATCCAAGAATCAATTAGCAAATATTTGAAAGCTCATCACTTGACGACTCTACCTATTTGGCTGATTATTGTTTTTGTAATTGTCAGTATAAGGTGTCCATGAAAGATATTATTTTCGAAAATTCACCGAAAAAGTCGGAAGTTAGAATGTTATTTTTGTGTTCATTCTCAATAAAACTTACAATAAAACTTTAAAATTCAGTTCGATTGTTCCGCAGTTACATGTTTGAGAAAAATAATTGTATTGAAAAATATATTTCAGTCTGATGTCGACGGTGACCACAAAAAAAATGATGTCGCTTTGTCGGAATTTTTGATTTGTGATTTATTTCACTGATAAAATACCACCATCGAGGTCTTGAAATATCAGTCTGCAACTTCGACGATCGTAGAGTTAATGAGCATAGTGTAATAGAGTTCGAGATGGAATATGTTTTTAAAATAGCCAGCAGCGCGGATCTAATATACAGAAGTCAAATCAGTCATTTTAAATTAGTTTACCTGTTCATCTGTCTGCCCGTTGTGCACGGATCACGCTAATGATTTCTTTGATCGATTGATACTCCACGGGGACGGAGTCATGGATCACGGCTGGTAATAAATAAATATCGAAGCGCTCACTAAGACAAAGACTATCTATGTAATGTTAACAGTATAGAAGTCTTATGGCAACTTTTTTATACAACGTCGGGTAGCGTGCATTACACGGTCCACCTAATGTAAAGTGGTTACCGTGGCCTATGAACGCTGGTTACACATTAAGTATCATAGTCTGTCGCGGCACGTCTTTGGAATTCACTTCCAGGTGATGTGAAAATGGCCCAGAGTGTCTAATCTTTTAAATTAAAATTGTTTAAGCTCTGGTTTGATGCACCTGAAAATTTGAGCTAATTGTCTACTAGTATCTGATATGTATATGTCCTGGTATTTATGTGTATTGTATGTATTTGTGTATGTGTGTGAAGATGGATATGTTGGTATTTGTATGGATGATATTTGTATAAGTTTGCGTTTATCTATATGTGTAACAGATATTGTTTTGTTTATTTATTAATGTAGTGTGACATACTTTGTGCTCATACCTACTTCATTAAATGGGCATTTCCTATCAGGTATTCTATGGTTGACTGGAAGAGATCCCGGATGGGATAAGTCCGCCATTGTACAAACAATATTTTTTATCTGTATTTTGTTTTTCCTTGTAGTACAATAAAGATTATACAAACAAACAAACAAACACAGTGTGCGGTAGAGGTGATTCCCCAGTCGGGCTGATTCGATGCTCCCTATCTCTCTTAAAACACCCAGACCAAGATAAACATACATGTTCATGCACACAAATGTTTATCTTGCCGGTCGGTGTCAAAGTCGCGCTATAGACCGCAGTGCCACCTAATTCGTCAAACATCCGACCTACACTTCGATTTTTTATATCACTGAGGTATAAAATGAACGTACGGTCTGCCTGATGCTAAGAAGTTATCGCCGCTTGCGAACACTTGCAATATCGGAAGCATAACATACCGTGCATGCTATGCCCACCCTGTAAAATTCTTTTCACGCCTTTTTGATAAACCTCATGTCCTCCTCCACAAGTCCCTTTGTACATGATATCATGTTACTAAGTCTCTTTAGGGCGCATCAAAGCAGCTCGACTGGGGAAATAGCTCTACCTCAAAACCGCAGCCAAATAACAACGTTTTGGAAGGTTCTTGTGTTCCAATTACATAGAGATGGGACAACTTTATTCTGACGTACGTATTTCCTCTGTAATACAATTCTAGACGTTACACGCGTGATGTGATAAAGCTTTTAAGCACTTACGACCGCCATCAAAGACCTAGCGTTAACTACTAGTGCTAGTAGGTTCATACATGACAGTTACATTTCCCCTCAGATGAGATAAACATATTTTGAGCTATACCTAACTTATTCATATGCCATATACAATATCAATATCGTATATTCAATACCAATATCATTGTCGAGTGAAAAACGAGAATACGAATACAGAAAGAATCGCTAGTATGTTGTTACACTTGCTACTAAAAAAGCAACTCCTCTCCAGCGTGCTGATAACTTCAATTAATGACTCGAAAAGAAACAGCTATTGGTTTTATCTTCTATAAATATAGTTGTGTGTTATTTCGCCAGCATTGAGGTTCGGATGAGATGTAAAGTTGATGGTATGCCTTGGTATGTCTGCCTTAATATAAAATCTATTATAATATCAATTGTCGTGCTTTACTCTTGCAAAAACTAGAAAATGAATAGACTGATTTAACAGTATATTCTTTTGGTATACGCGGGTATCAGCTTATATATAAATTTAAGTTGCTGCCTATATTTATCAATTTGTAGTCTTCCTCATCAACCCTTACTCATACCAATGCAGGGATACCGAAGGGGTTAAGAGCGTACTTCACCACGCTGCTCAAATGCGGATTAGCGGAGGCCAGCGTGTTCAAGCCGCTCGAGGGCCACTGACTTATCTTAACGACTCTCATCTATCGACAACAGCCGTGACCAACGGCTTAACGTGCCCTCCGAAGCAACGAGAAACTCGAGTTAGACAAACCCATCGATAGACAGGCTGCAATCGACGTTGCTTAACCTGCGTGTTCGGTTAAAATGACACGCGCAACGACGTTTGTAGTCTTAATCTTGCTAAATCTAATTTCATGCCATTTTGGCTACCATTTAGATAAATTCTTACGGAATATGTTTACTTTACGGAATTAGTTTAATAAATAAAGAATTGACTTACCTGTGTAACATATATATGAAGTTAAAAAGACAGTTAAGAGACGCCATCATCAGGTCAGCGAAGGAGAGATTCACTAGGAAATAGTTAGTGACCGTCCTCATTCTCCGATGAGCTGTAACAAAAAAAATGCCTTATGTACTGTACTTTGTATTTATGTTGCCCTCAAATCAAACAAACTACAGTTCGCCTGATATGAAACGATTATCATAAATAATATATTCTTGCACCATTTAGATCCTCGTAAGTAACGGAGCATCTTGTAGGGCTCTAAACTTCTCACCGCCTCGCAGAAGTGTAATAATATTAAGAACCCTAAAACGTATTACATAGAATTCTCATCAAATTACTATTTTATTTTATCATATTACGGATAAAATAAATTTGTAAGTAAAACACGCCGATAGTTACTAAATAAAAAAATACAGTTGATGGACGGCGAAGAAAAGATACTGAATTGTTTTCTCTTTATTTATTTATATATATATGAAAAGTATAATGGGGCAGGCACACCACTGTCTCTCCTGTGTAGCCAGAATTAACAGCGGAGACCACCAAAACGGCAATGAACAGTGAAGTTCGTTGCTGTACCGGGGAGTTAAACTACAGCTGCCTTGGAACTCACAACGAATTTAATCATGAGAAATTTGTAGGAGTAGGAAGTTATAGAATTGACTTTTATACTACGTCGGTCACCCTAAGACGCACACATGTTGATCAAGTAGGTGATAACACATCACCTAAAAGGGCTAAAAGTAAAAAGCAAAAGTATCCACAAACTGCTTGAAGAGGTTCATGAATGTAGAAGAAGCGAAAGAGGTATGTTAAGATTGGTGAAGCCCTAGGGGACATGACTCCAATAGGAAACAGGCCTTACGGTATGTATGTGTATGTATGAAAAAGATCATCAGGAGGATTTTAAAAAATTTAGGATGCATCAATCAGCCCGACTGGGAAAGTACCTTCAAAAATTGCAGCCAAATAATTTTTCGTGTAGAGTTCCTGCAAGTGAATGAGATTACCAGTAAGCTCCTAATAATATTTTGTCCTTAACGTGCGGGTAATAACTTCCCGAATTACGAGACCGCTCATAGACCACGTACCATCATGTGGGCTATATGCTAATATGCCTCCCACGTTGTATAAAAAAAGTTTTATAAAAAAATCGGCCAAGTCGGACTCGCGCAAGAAGGGTTCCGTACCATTATCTATAAAAACGGCAAAAAAAAAAACACATTTGTTGTATGGGGGGCCCCCTTAAATACTTGTTTTATTTTAATTTAATTTTTTTTTTTAAAGTGAATATATAACTAAATATTCTGTGAATATTTGAAGCGTCTACCTGTTGCCGTTATCGATATCGAGCAAAAACGAACAAATAAATCACGTTTGTTGTATTGGAGCCCCCTTAAATATTTATTTTATTCTGTTTTTTAGTATTTGTTGTTATAGCGGTAATAGAAATACATCATCTGTGAAAATTTCAACCGTCTAACTACCACGGTTCATGAGATACAGCCGGGTGACGGAAGGACGGACGGACGGACAGCGGAGTCTCAGTAATAGGGTTCCGTTTTACCGTCTGGGTACGGAACCCTAAAAAAAGCTCCTAAGAAAGTGTTGCGTTCACAGCGGGATTGGAATACACGGGAGATAGTTTACATTTTAATATTAAATCTTTAATGCTTATGTTTGTCGCTATATGATATAGGATGTTATTTTCCGTCCTATTGGAACTTAATCAAGCCAATATAGTCAAAGGAAATTGAAGGGTATTTATTTGCGAAATTGCTCACACCAAAGCCATGATAACAGCTTTTAATCCTGTTAATTTTTACTGTTTTTCTTTGCAGTAAACGGCTGCGTTTCCCCGCTATTCCCTATTCCACTCGGAAGTTATATTGGGACTAATGGCGATTGTCATATTTCCGTTCCATTCAAATAAATGCTCGTTTATTTTCCTTTTCCCATTTCACTCTCGCTCTATTAAGACGTTGTGGTTCGGAATGGAAACCTTTGTACTGAAGTACCCTTTGTTGTCATAGTCCTGACTGTTTTATTTGAATAATAATCACACTTTTTATATGTGATATTGCATTTTCTTTACAAACAGGCATATTGATATGCTTGTGCCTGATTAAAGAAAAGATTGTAGCCATTTTACTATACAGGCACCAACACCGAAAACTAGACTGACTGAGCGCACGTAAAGAGACTAATAATTGTACTGCTAGTGTCTTTACATTAACTTAAAAAGGACAAGTTCTTTACACACTATCTCGGGTGGCAAACAAGCATACGATCTGTCTGATGTGCAACGGTTTTTTGTTTATGCTAAGTCGGGAAGCATACATGCATACGGTCCACCTGATTGATGTAAATCGGTTACCGTAGCCTAGGAACGCTTGCAATACGTTAAGAATCACTCGCGCAATGGCACCCGTGCTGTTAACAGCAACTCCTTAGAAACTTACTGGTGTCCTCACTCACACGCAGAAACACAATAACCCTTTAGGCAGTTGTTATTTGGCTGCGGTTTTCTGTGAGGTGGATGTACTTTCCCAGACGGACTGTTTGCCCTACTGATGCGCCCTACCTCCGTCTGATGCGCCCTACCTCTCATAAACACCATAGCTTCTAATCGCTTGCAGAACAATAGGTGTTTACTGCTAGCGTCACTCACTCGCTGGGCATACACTAAACTCGAGGAAGTTCTAATTTGGCTGCGGTCTTTTATAAGGTAGAGGGACTTCCCCTGCCGAAATCAACTCATCGTTGATTTCGGCAGGGGAAGTCCCACTACCTTATAAAAGTTCTAATTTGGCTGCGGTCTTTTATAAAGTAGAGGGACTTCCCCTGACGAAATCAACGATGAATAAGTCGTCATCATTTCAGCCCGTATTCGTTCACTGCTGCACATAGGCCTCCCCTCTAGAATGCCATTCGTCTCGATCCTGTGCCACCTGCATCCATCGACTCCCTACAAACCTCTTGAGGTCATCGCTCCATCTAGTGGGAGGTCGTCCCACACTCCATGTACCAGTAAGGGGACGCCATTCAAGAAACTTTCTTCCCCGGCGTTTGTCGATTCTGCGAACTATGTGGCCCGCCCACTGCCACGTCAGCTTACTTATCCCCAAGCATAGCTCTTTCCATAGCACGCTGAGTGACCTTGAGCTTTCCCATACGACCCGCAGTGAAGTGCCACGTCTTAGTTCCGATGAACTTTCAACTATTTGCCTATAGCAAGAGTTTCGTTTTTTATATGGCAGGCTACACTACTGTGGTTTTATCATGTATACTGTCAAATGTTGGGCCGTAATTAGTTTTGATCTGTATACTTTTCAGGAATGTATGAAGGAAGGCTTACTATTGAATGCGAAGAAAACAAAGATATTTGAAAGAGAAGAAACCAGAACCAATGTAAGGATTACGGTAGATGATGAAGTGTTGGAACAAGTGGATGAGTTTGTATATCTTGGATGCGCTTTCAGCAAGGATGGAAGGTACACCGCAGATGTGGAAAGGCGAGTGAGTACTGGGAATAGTGTGAATGGAGCGTTGGGAAACCTTCTTGGCAGTAAAAACCTGAGCCAGAAGGCGCAGCTGGCTATATACAATGCAGTGTTGATCCCAATACTTACTTATGGAAGCGATAGCTGGGTATGGCAGAGAGAGCATGAAAGTAGGATAAACGCGGTTGAAATGCGAGCGTTGCGCAAAATCTGTGGCGTAAGGCTTGTAGACCGTATTCGCAATGATAAGGTTAGAAGCAGAGTTAGTCTGAAAGAGAGCGTCGGTGTTAAAATAAGAAGAGGCATGCTCCGTTGGTTCGGACATGTAGAAAGAATGCAGGATGAAAGAATTATGAAGCAGATATACAATGCAAAAGTGGAAGGATGTAGGAGCCGAGTTAGGCCAAGACTTACCTACCATGATCAAATTGGTCGTGTTCTATCAGAAGGTGAGCCCTAGAAACCGGCGAGCATGCATGAAAAGAGCAATGAATGTTATGGAAGCGAGTGAGGTGTGTAAGGATCCAGTCGCGTTGTGCTCAGTTCTCTCTGCCTACCCCGTAAGGGATTTGGCGTGAAGTTATAGTAGTAGTAGTACTTTTCAGGTAGAGTCCGAGATTTCCAAAAGAGTTCTGAAATTCGATAGCTGTTTATGACGTATTCAAGAACTACGAAAAGGGATTGGTTTCAAAAATTAATGTTCAAAATGACAACATCAGACCTGTTTAGTTCAAAACACATTACGTTTTTAAACAACATATTTTAGTGTACAGAATCGTGTTAGGTGAAAAATCCCTTCATGAAAAATCATAACTGTTTTTGCATAGAAACATATAAATCGTATTGTCGCAACGTTCTAGTTTTCCCATGATCAATTTCGGCACCGAGGAAAACGATTTCAAGTGTTGGACATACATTATCGGAGACAATTATTCTTACTGTATACTGAAAAAAGAACTTGCTCTTGGACGACAAGAACGTTAAAAATTTAAGTATGTATGTATGTCTATCTTAACGCTAGATTCCTTTCGGGGTAGGCAGAGTAAAAACCCGACTACAACAAAAATGTCCACGGAAAACTTTTTCTTTTTAGCTTTATCCTGTTTCCTAGTCCTTTAGCATTCTGCTACCAAAACCGAATGATTTGTCGAATATACTATTTTTTAAATAGAGCGATTGCCGTCAGATCCCTAAAACCCAGAGTGAAAACCAAACCTCTTTCAGATTAGGGCACACGTCTTTCGAAATAGTGTGTCATGCTTAGAATTGTGGGTTTGCTCACGACATTTTCCGAGCAAGTGGTACTTGGCAGTGGAGGAAAACATCGTGAGATTTATGTATAGTTACAAATATATCTATAAATCCGAAAATACGAATTTAGTGGTGCATGCCAGTTTACATTGGTTATGTCGTACATACATAAAAACTTTGCATTCTAGTGCCATAGTAACTTACATTCATATAACACAAAACTCATTATTACGTTTTGAATTAAACAATTTTTAACGGAAGTATCGCGTATTTTATTTATTTTGTTGAACCTGACGTTTCGAACGCTTTGCAGCGTCCGTGGTCGTAGGAAGACGTTCTTGATCCGTAAAAATCATGATGCTCCTTCTGGCTTGTAGTTCCGGGATGAATTTAAATGTTCATGCCATAGGCTATGCCATTCACGGACCACGTTTAAATGCAGCCAAACTACATAGTTACTAGATTCAGGCGTAATAGCATTGAAGTCAAATTTACAGGCAATTTGATTTGAAGTACTTTACATGCTTTCGCCCCTGTTAGTTCATGGGTTCATGTGATAAATCTTATTTTCATTTGTAGCATGTTATCTACATTCTTATCCTACATTTAGTTAGCAGAGGGGGCGGGAGGTTTCGAAAATATATTTAATAGCGGGAAATTACTTACTTAATAAGAGAAATATTTGAATTTCAAAGTTTTAACCAGTAATTAGTAAATTTCATTACGTTGATTGGCATTTTTGTTTTGTCTCAAAAGTTTAGAAAATTATCTAGACTGAAAATGTAAAGTAACGAGACATAAAATGTTTTGAGACTGCCTGGAAAAGCGTAATATTATACGTAATGTCGAACAGCATCAGAGATGCATATGAGCAGCTTCCGTGTTTGTTCATGTATGCTGTCGGCATTGCCCTAGCGAACGCGGGCAGATGGCGCGGGGTGCGATGCATGAATGCTCGGAAACAGCTTAAGAACGGCAAGCTAAAACTGAATGTGGCGAAGACCTAGTACTTAGTCTGTAATATATCGGATAGCACCCGTCCGCATTAGCGTAGACACGGTCGTTACTACGGTATTTGGGATCTGTCCTACACGTATCCGGGGACATCGATTACGACTTCAAGACACGCATATCAGCGGCTTGGGTTAAGTAACGTGAGATGGTTGTTGTCATTTGTGACCCTAAAATGCCCGTTAAGCTGAAAGGACACGTTTATAAAACTATATTTAGACCTGTCTTTTTATATGGCAGCGAAGCGTTGCCGATACTTGAGCAGCACTAGCAGGAGCTGCGTGTCACGGAGGCGAATATGCTGCGCTAGATTTGCTGAGTGACACAGTGCGATCGGCTAAGGAACTCCCGCATTTGCTGTAGCCTTCATATCCTTGACATAACAGGCAAACTGCAAGAGTATCGCCTACGCTGGTACGCCCATGTATTGCGAAAATTAGCAAGTTACGTGGGGAACAAATGTTTAGCCAGTAGTCCTGATAGAAGATGTATACCCAAGAAGTGCTGATTTGACGTCGTGAGGGATAACACGCGTGCCAATGATCTTACGACAAAGGATGTTAAAGAACGCGCGAAGTGGAAAAGTAAAAGCACGAAACCCGAGCTCCCAAGCGAAAGCTTAGCACGTGACCGGGATTAACGTTGATGATGATGGCGGGCAACGGTAGACCTTGCTTACCATGCGTGATCAACTAGTGTGCCATGTGTAACAACGCCAGTTCCTCTTCACGAAATGGTATATAGATCGACTAATTGGCCTTGAAACATAAACACAACGAAATTTCAATTTCAACTTTGGAACAATTACAATAATTTAGGCATGGGAGTTTGTAAGATGTAATTAGATTCATATTTTTTTCTTCCTACAAAAATAGAATTCATTAAACCCTTTACACAAACGTGCATACTACTTTTTAGCTGCATACGTTTCAGCGATGGTAACATTGGAGTCGGAGATAACAACACATGGAATTGAGAATTACCTACAGGCCAGCAGGTTTAAATTGTAACTTCGTTCGGCGTAGTTCCGCGCCGCACTGCAGTGACCACTCTGTAAATTACGTTAGTCTCTTGATGTGCCTCACAATTTCGGAACGGCAATATTGCTATTGTATTCACTTCCTTTGTAGAGAAACTAACGAATCTAACGAGGTTATCATTGTCTAATGGAGTGTGTATCTTCATTCATCGGTATATTTAATATACTTCAATGAAAAGGAGATTTACTTTTGGACTGCACCTATTTCTGTTGTAGTTATATTATTATTCGTTATATATACACAAGGTCAAAATTTGCCATGCAAAATTTCTTTCAGTTCAAATTAATAGATTCCATAACTTTCTCATTAAATTGTCTATCATGTCCTCACTTTGTGTAGCATTACAAAACAAAGAATGTCGACTTCAATGAAGTCATAACTTCATTACAAAACTGTTCAAGAACTTTAAAAACTCACTTTACCCAAATCGTAACTTTAACAAGTTCATCTGTGGCCATTTGGATGGAGGTCCTTTTGGCCCTAGTAGTGGAGTGTTTTCAAAATCGAATCACAGTTGGTTAATACATTGTGAATAAGAACATATTTTATACGCATACAAGCTGTATACGTGAGAAGATCAGAAATGCTATTTGCTAGAGTCGTATTATATTTGGCCACGCCAGTGGCTCGGTTTGCTCAAATTCATCAATCGCTATCTCACTGATCTTAGCAGTATGATACTATTAAGTACCATTCAGTACTATGCAATATAAAATGCTGATCGCATGTTTTTTTATACAACGTCGGGAGGCATGCAAGTATATGGCCCACCTGATGTAAAGTAGTTACCGTGCTAACTATAAACGCTTGTATGTGCTACTTTTGTCGGGAATGGCGGCTGACATTGAAACTATTTTTGTATTACAAAAACGAGCCATCCGCTCTATTTATAACATGGGCGCCAGGGAATCACTTAGAGAAGTATTTAAAGAAATAAATATCCTCAACATTACCTCTCAGGATAATTATGAGAACATAATGTATGCTCGTAAAAATATAGAATCATTTTCAAAATGTAGTGACAATCTTAGAAGCAGGAATAAATAAATAAATAAATAAATATTGTCGGATAAATTACACAGCGCCATCTAGCCCCAAAGTAAGCGAAGCTTGTGTTATGGGTACTAGACAACTGATAAACATACGTAAATACATTTTTTTTTTGTAAATACATACTTATTATACATAGAAAATACCCAGGCCATGACAAACAGACATGTTCATGCACACAAATGTTTGCCATGTGTGGGAATCGAACCCACGAGCGTTGGTGTCAAAGTCGCGTCATTCACGACTGAGCCACCGAGCTCGTCGCGAATGACGCGACTTTGATAATTAGATTGCGTAGCCGGTACATCGGCTTGCTAAGACTAGTAAATCTTTTGTTGTAAATTGTATTCGATTCTATAATAAATTACCTGAAACAGTTCTGTCTTTGACTGACAATATGTTAAAAAGGTACATCAAAAACACTCCGTGCAAGAACGGTTATTATAGAATCGATGAATATCTAACTGACAGGGATGTTTGGAAATGATTCAGCACATGTATTAATATCTTTAATTGTACCACTTGATTTCACTGTACAGTCACATATATTTGTCGTAATATATATTAACGATGAATAAAAGACCCATATTGGCAAATTTCTTTTGGTATTTCTTCTGTGCCAATGGTCATTTTCGAAATGCTGGTAGATTAAATAAGAGAGATTAAAAGTAAAAAAAAACTATGGAAATTTATTAAGATACAATATGATTTAATTTAAAGAATGTAAGATGTGTCTAAGTAAGGGCCTAATGGCAAATAAATGATTTTTATCTTATCTTATCTAACAGTAAGTGTCACTCGTGCGACGCCATCTCGGCTGCTAACATAGCAAATCATTAGAAGGTTACTACCTTAATCTCACTCACAGGCAGAAATATAATAACCATCTAGGTAGTTGTTATTTGGCTGCGGTTTTCTCTGAGATGGAAGAACCTCTCCAAACAGGCTGCTTTGATATGCCCTATCTGTCTTAAAAACAACATCGGTGTCGATCAATCATCAAAAAAAAAAGGTGTTGAAATCGGCAATATCAAATTAATTTTGTAATTTTTTTTTTTTTCAGGTATGACCCTAATATCTAATGCAGAGTGCGGAGTATACAAATATAAGTATGAGAAATAACAAGTATAGTTTACATGGGTGGGAATCTCTCCTTTTAAATTATGAAAACCTATATTTGAACAGAACCCCTCTTTTCTACGTTACATAAATTTTAAATATTTGGGAACAGTTACGCAGGTATAGTAGTAAATTTCGAGTAATACTTATTTAATCTTGTAATAAAATCTGACACTAAAATTTAACTAGACACACTTACATTTCTAAATTATCAATTTCGTATTTAAGTAGAACACAGCCTAGCCTATCGTTAACTTAGACAGCTACGTAAATGAACAAGGTTTTTTAAATGAGAATTTATCATAGGTATACTACTCTGTGTAAAAAGTATCGGGAATATGTCAATAAAAAGACCCGCGTAAAAGAGGTCGTTCTAATTTTTTTACTGCATGTTGGTAGCACTGTACTGATTTAGCGCGCAAAATTTGAGCGGGATCTGTCATTTAATTTGTTTTAAACTACACTTTTTGTTGGTCATAGTTTTGAGTCCTCGGCGATTTTTACAATGGAAAATATTGTTGAACAAAGAGTGTGCCTTAAATTTTGTGTTTCAAATGATATTTCATGTGGTGAATCACTAAAAATGTTGCGAAATACCTACGGCGAATCGTGTATATCGAAAACAAGGGCTTATGAATGGTATAAGGCTTTTAAAGAAGGCCGAGAAGTAGTAGTAGACTTGCCTCGTTCTGGTAGACCTTCAACCGCTACGACCAGAGAAAACATCGACAGAATCAAGAAGCTAGTGCTCGAAAATCGACGTATGAGTCTGAGAGAGTTGGCTAGTGAGGTGAACATATCTTTTAAGTCCGTCCACAACATTCTCATTGACATTTTAGGCATGAAACGCGTCGCCGCTCGACTAGTTCCAAAAGAGCTCAATTTTGTTCAAAAAGCGCAGCGAAAGCATGTCGCTGAAGACATGGTTTCCCGAGCTTCTACGGATCCGACCTTTATGAAACGTATAATAACTGGCGACGAGACATGGGTTTATGAGTACGACATGCAAACAAGCCAACAGTCTTCAGAATGGCGTCTCGAAAACGAGCCGAAACCCAAAAAACCGCGGCAAAGTCGCTCCAAAATCAAGGTGATGCTGACAGTTTTTTTTTGACTACCGTGGTGTGGTTCACTCCGAATTCCTTCCAGAGGGAGAAACAGTGAATAAAGAATATTATTTAGGCGTCATGAAGCGTTTGCGTGAGAGTATCCGCCGAAAACGTCCAGATTTGTGGCAACACAACTCATGGATGCTGCACCATGATAATGCACCATCACACACAGCCATTATAGTGAAAGAGTTTTTAGCGAAAAATTCAACAAAAGTTCTCGACCAAGCACCGTATTCACCTGATATGGCTCCGTCTGACTTTTTTTTATTTCCCAAGTTAAAATTACCACTTCGAGGAAAACGTTTTGAGTCGATAGAAGCCATAAAAGAAAATTCGCTGAATGAGCTAAAGGCCATACCGCAAATAGCCTATGAAAAATGTATGGAAGACTGGGTGAAGCGGTGGAGATGTTGTATTGCAAGCGATGGGGCCTACTTTGAAGGCGATAAAATAAATTTAGATGAATAATTTGTATTTTTTGTTTTATTGACAAATTCCCGATACTTAGTACACAGAATGTACATATGATTCCTCAGGCTTCAGCATATTTGATGGCAAGGAATTAGGACGGCCCCCTGCCAGCACCAGCCCTTTGTCTAGCTAAATTGTCTAGCCTTTTTTGTTTACATTTTTAATTATGTGACCATTTCATTCGGTGTCTTTATGCTTTTAGTGTAAATTTGCGATTTTTTACACGAAACACTTACAGTACTTATAAGGTAAACCATTAAATAAATAAAAAATTAAACTTGATCCGAATTATTGCAATCGTTTTGGAGATGAATTATTGCCATCGTTTTGGAGATATAGGATATACATTATGCACACTGCTTGTAACATAGATACAATCAATCAGAAGACTCTTGTTTCTTATATCTACTGCCTGTATGAATCTAACAAGATTAACACAAAACTTACAATACAATACAATACAATATTCTTTATTGCACCACACGAAACAGTAAAATACATGAAATTAACTTATAATTAATGTACAAAAGGAGGCCTTATCGCATAGCAATCTCTTCCAGACAACCTTAGGGTAGAGGAAAACAAAAGAAAAATACAGGCAGATAGGTGGCGCAGTATAAAGTAGAAAACATAAAAGAGGATTAATTGTTAATAATCAAAACAATAATGACGATAGATACTTATATATTAATTCACTTAACAAAGTTATACAGCAGTGACAACCAGATTGACAAAAGAACGAAATTAAAATAGGATGAAGGAAAGATAATGTGCACTAACTCGATCTTTAAAACTGAATATACTTTCTGCATTTCGAATTGTTAATGGCAGAGCATTCCAGAGCTGCATAGCTCGCACCGAAAAAGATTTCGTGTAATACTGGGTTGAGTGTGATGGCGTTTTAAGACGGAAGGCAAGAGCATTGCGAATAGTACGTCCCTGAGTTCCACTGTGGAATGAGAAACGTTCCTTCAAATATGCAGGAGAAGAGGGACTAAAAAGAATAGAGTAAAGGAGAGACAGGATATGTAGATTACGGCGAAGTCGAATGGGAAGCCACTTGAGGCGAGAGCGAAATTCAGAGACATGGTCATATTTGCGGAGTCCAAATATGAACCGAATACAAAGATTTTGAAGACGCTCAAGCTTATCCAATTGCTGTTCGGTAATATTAATATAACAGGAGTCAGCGTAATCGAGAATGGGAAGGAGCAAGGATTGTGCGAGCGTAATTTTAGTATCAATTGAAAGAAAATTTTGCAATCTTCTGAGGGAACTAACAGAAGCAAACAGCTTCCTACTAACACTTGCCATTTGTGGTGACCAAGATAAAGTTTTATCAAATATGACCCCAAGATTTTTTACAGTATCCGTAAAAGGTATATCGGTACCATTAAAGTTTACTGACTGCAAATTAGACCAGTCAAGTTTAGTAATTTGGCGAGGACTACCAATTACGATCGCCTGCGACTTGGTTGGATTTACAACGAGACCATGAGAATTGCTCCATTCCAGTATACGAGAAAGATCATCGTTGACTGTAGAAATGACGTCTGAAATTGATGTAAATGGACCATGCGTATAAATTTGTAAGTCGTCTGCATACAGATGGTAGGAGGAGCGAAGGTTGGAAGTGATGGAAAAAAAACTTATTTGATTAGACAAACTTTGGGTACCTAATATATAAATTGTACCTATTATGAAAACACACAAATTTAATAAATAGATATATGTGTGTCATGGAAAGTCATTGGTCATAGCGCGGCTAACGCTCAGCGGAGCATTGGCTACTTTGAACTTTCGTGATACAGTTGTTAAAAAAAAATCGTATTTATTAAAGGTACAACACACTCGTATACACTACCCTCGCAAACTTCGTCCAGTTGATTTTGTACAGTAAACATTTAATCTCTGAGGATGGTGATGACCATTATCTGATCGTTAATCCCGGTCGCTTTCACTTCGGAGTCCGGGGTCTGTTTAATTTTTTTCTCTAATTTAATTTTGAGGGCATAGTTTATTTATTCGTATTTTAATAAATAAAATAATTTATTCTAATGCATAGAGTTGGTAGTTTAATGTATAATAACCGGCCATACATAAAAAACTGCATAATTACCGTACAAGGAGTAGCTACGGCCGGCCGCTCATGATGTTTTTTTTTTTGCCAAGTATGTACGCAATTATATTATTTTAACGAGCTCAATGGCGGAGTGATTAGTCATGCTAGTGTGACATATTTGCTCATGTGCTCAATACCTGCACAAGACATTTGTGTGCATGAACATGTCTGTTTGTCTTGGTATGGGTGTATTAAGAAAGGCAGAGCACATAAAAATAGCCCGGCTGGTGAAATACCTCCCGTCATAGAAAATCAAATAACCTGTCAGCCAAATAACAACTCTCTGGCGAGTTCTTGTGTACCTACGAGTGAGTGAGGTTTAGTTAGTAAGCTCCTAAGGAGTTGCTGTGTTAGCAGTTATATTCTCAAAATATTCACTCCACATAGTTTTTCGTCAGCCTTCGTTCCTCATTCGTAATAAATCTTTTCTGTTTCACTAAAGTTTTGTTTTCATTGTTGCATAGATGGTATATTTCTTTCTTATTTTCTATCATACTTTCAATTAATGGTAAAGATGGTACATAATCCACCTACGCTTTCCTCAAGGGATATCAAGTGGTACAATTAAAGTTATATTCAGTTCATGTGCTGAATTATTTCCATACATCTCTGTCAGTTAGATATTCATCGATTCTATAATAACCCTTCTTACATCTAGTATAAGCTACTCGTAGCTATCCTCTTCGTTCGCTCTCATATATCTAGTATATCTCATCTTCATAGGGATCAAGAATAGCTTTGTAGTTATCACGTTTGGTGCCAACCTATTCTTTCAAATCTCCATAATTAATCACCCTTTAAATCTCTTCAGTTATATCCAGTATATGCCTCACAGTTTTCAAAATCTGGTCTAGTTTTTGAGAGCGTATGCTACAACGAATAGTACTCGCGTAATACTCGTACCATTTTTGTACAAACTTAGAGAAGTTGAGGCCCTATCAGATTGTTATCTCTAACACCGGGAGGGTAACCGAGTACACCGACGCTGATATAATTGTCCCGGTCTACTCCAGACCATCTCACATTTCTATGCGGTACTCAGCTCGCCTCGGAATTAGCGCTGCGTCTGGTGTCCCGTTGGTGGCGGTCCCATCGCCGTATGCATTATGTGTCAAACCGACGGGAGCAGATCCGTGAGCGTTGCATTTGGGAGATTCAATTTATTCCCTTATATAATTATTTGTCCTGTATCCTAATATGGATGTATTTCAATTTTTTTTAGTATAGCGATTAATTCCGAATTTTCTTCAGTAAGCAAAGTTATTATGACTGTACCGCATACTTGTGTGATGTAGGTGTTAAAAAGCGGTTAAAATTGCGGTTGTCTGTTCATATTCACCTTCGACCATTTTATTAATAAGTCATATCATTTCATATTCTTCTAGATATTTCTTGTACTTAACCAAATACAGGTTACATCATCGAGTCCCTTCCTTTTATATCGCGATGCAATATTTGTTTGTGTAGTGTCAATGATTGCAACGTTGATACATCCGGGATAGATTTCGATTTCTCTGGTGTGCCTATCATTACTATTTCGTAGTATATCGTAGTAGTAGATCGTGCGCCAATTAGGATTATTATATACCAGCTGCTGCCCGCGGCTCCGCCCGCGGGAGTCAAATAACCTAGCCTATGTGTTAATCCAGATCATAATCTATCTTCGTGCCAATTTCATTCAAATCCGTTCAGCCGTTTAAGCGTGAAAGAGCAACATACAACCATCCATACATGCAAACTTTCTCATTTATAATATTATTAGGATTCGTAAAGAATAGAAATGCGTACCGCGTAGTCAATTAAACTCGGCCTGTAGCAACTCTACGTTCTACGTTCTCGTAGCTCGTGATTCGTAGCAATATGTAAACGTCTACGAAATGGATGGAAATTATATCACAGGCCTCGTTTCTGCTCCGTTGATAGTATCCGTGATTTTATTGCGACGCGGTAGGAGTAGCGAGTGAAATATTTTTCTCCAGTTAATAATATGTTTACCTCAATAGGTATGATCGTTGAGATAGGGCGCCGCTGCCGTCTAGTTATTAATCAAAGTTGATAAACACTGACTAGATACACAATTGTTTGCAATGAAACCACATGAGAAGAGTGAATGAGGAGTTGGTCCGTATTATTTAGCAGTGGAAATCCAATACTACTCAAACTTAAACTCATTTATTGCATAGTTATAGGTATTTACATAATACTGTCCACTATTTGAAAAAAAATGCATATTTTGTTCAGTTTCATTTATCTTTGAAGATGATAGAATCACATGTAATGATAACGTTGTTATTTCTACAATCTTTTTAATAAAACCTTAAGTTTGTACTTTAAATTCCAAATAGCAACCATACGTTTACAATATGCAGGTCAATAAGTGTTCTCAAACATTTGTGACAAACAAACAATGACAATCAAACAAACCTTGTCTGCATCCAATGAGAAACGAAAATATTGCAACATTGAACGAGATACTTAAAAATTCTTCTAAACCTATCTACGGTATTGAACCCTTAAGTTTAAGGAGAGACTTTGCCTCCCTTTGTGTGTTCTACCGATTGTACAACGGGTTGTGTTCTGAAGAGTTGTTCGAAATGATGCCGACAGCTACTTTTTATAACCGCACCGCTCGCCGACGGCGGAGAGTTCACCCTCACACGCTTGAACCGCAATGGTCGCGTATGGTGCGGCTCCAGAGAAGTTTTCTTCCGAGAACACTCAAGCTGTGGAATGAGCTCCCAGCCGAGGTTTTTCCAAGGGACTACAGCATGGAGTTCTTCAAGAAATGCGTGAAGAGGTTTTTAGAGGGTCGGCAACGCATGAGTGACGCCTCTGGTGTTGCAAATGTCCATAGGCTACGGTGACTGTTTAACATCAGGCAGGTCGTATGCTTGATTGCCACCTTAGTGGTATAAAAAAAAAACCTATCATAAATCTTTTTAAAATGTTTATGGTCCGTGAGAAAAAAATACGAGAATTTCAAAACAAGCTTTCCATCACAATTCATCTGATCTTAAAGGGCTTGATGGAAATGAGTAACGGTCGTACTAATAAGCGTATTTTTGTGCATTTATAGGAGAAGACGATTTGGCAGCAATTTGGCTTGGTTGGAGGGAGGCTATGTGAAATTATTTAGTGCGGAACATTCAGGGTAGAGTGGTCAAGTAGACACATTCAATGTAGCGATTCAGTGCGAGACGATCGGAGATTAGGAGCATTTGGTGAAGAGTTTCGCATAGCATATAACCATGTATATTGAAAATATCATAATAATAATAAATGGCTAGTCTCAGTTATTATAGTGCGAGAATTACAGCGTGTACGAGTTTTTTTTTGCCGTCTTTGTACAGTGAATTAAATACTGTAATTAATATAAACATTGAAAATTTTATATAGAAGTTGATTTACTAGTAGATGCATTCATAGTGATGAAATTGACTAACAAGCTGAGTGTACGTTATGTTGTATATATAGAATAATACCTATCTATCATATAGTAGTAGAAATGCTGTATATATTATATACAGGCTTGCTTACAATAACGACACCATTGAGACGAGAGTGTGGAACTGCCAGTATGACAAATTGAAAATGCATATAAAAGTATTATTATATAAGTTATAAGCCCGAAATAGTACTATTACACTATTACATTACATTATTACAGTACAGAAGATTTCTACAATACGTTATTTTCATGTCATGCATCATCGAGCTATTGTACAGACACAGCAATCAGATCCATGATACTTGTGTTATCCATTCATACAAAAATTGCCGATATATCTCATATAGCGACACACAAACATTAGTATGGGGATTGTACCTCAGATAGACTTGTGCCAGAATAATTAGATGGAACACAACAATTACCATAAATGTTGTAAATATTACTAATGAAATCCACTATATGATCTCTGAAAACTGCAGTTATTATGGCAAATAATATTGCAAAGCCCTAACCTCAGACCAGTCCAGACCAGTCTAAGATAAGGTCACACACTTACTTCTAAAACCTAGTCTAGTATCTAAAGCCGTTTCGTAATACCGCATTTGCGTAGTTACAGATAGTTTCATGGCCGATTAATCAATCTGTCAAGGAATAATTGAATCACAACCTGAAATGCATAGGCTTTGAGCAATTAATTGAATCGTATTGATCTATCGGACAAACTACAAGAATAATACATCACTCTGAAAGGCTAATTGTTGATATTAAAATCTTCGTCAAATCCTTAGGCTTAGGTAACGGAGTCCACCAATCCCAATGGATTAAGTAAGAAGATGACGCTAAGAAAAAGAAGATACAATAGAAGAGAAAGAAAGGAAGCTTTTGTTCATACATACGTTCATATACATACTTGACCATATACATCATCAACATACGTATACATATAAACATATATTTTCGTAGATATAAAATATATATTCACTTGTTTATGGTTATGAATGTGTGTATATGTATATGCAGACAGACTGGAATAAATCGCATTTATATATATATAAACTCAGATAAGAGAAAGATGAGCATTAACCTCAATTTTAGAACTGAAAACAGATTGAGGTTTTCGGTCTTTAATCGCAGAGCATTAAAAATTACACAGCTTGCATTGAAAATAATTTGGTCATTGAGTAGAGTGTGATGGAGTTTTCAGACGAAGTCTGACCGCTCTACTGTGAGAACAGAAACGCTTATTTAATAAACAATGTGTATACGATTTCATACGTTAGAAACTTGGTTTATACTGTCTAGTACGGCTTTTTTTTTAATTCTCTGATATAAAATGATTTTTTTTATGTGAACCTCCTAGTTGTACAAAAATAATTCCTATATAAGTGACTTACCAGTAACAATCCATATAACAATAGCATTTCCTCCAATAGCAACTGCCAGCATTGCTGCGAAGAGACACACCCAGGAATTGTGAGCCCATAGAGGCATGGTAGTGTATGATGGCGCTGAGGTCGGGTTCTTGGGCACTAGTACTGTAACAGCACCCAGGGTACTGTGGTTGAAGTCCATCTTCCATGTGTACACCACCTGAGGAATTAACTCTATTTGAATATGAGCTTGGTTTGAGGCAATCAAATGGAAGTAACAGTAATATAAAAGCCTACTTTATCAGTTTATAATGCAACCTACACTAGGTTGCATTATAAACTGATAAAGTAGGCTAATAATATAAAGAAAATACTTATAAAGAAAGTGTTCTTTAATACTACGAAAGTCGTAAACGCATTTTGCAACATGGGCGATATCAGCGCGATTCCAGACTTTAGTCCCGGTTATTTTTTTTATTTATTTTTTATACCACGTCGGGAGGCATACAAGCATACGGCCCACCTGATGTAAAGCAGTTACCGTAGCCTATTAACGCTTGTAACATATATCACTCGCGCGATGCCTCCTCTGCTGTTTACACAGCAACTCCTTAGGAGCTTACTGGCGACCTCACTCACACGCAGGAATACAACAACCCTCTAGGGAGTTGTTATTTGGCTGCGGTTTTCTGTGAGGTGGAGGTACTTCCCCATGCGGGCTGCTTTGATGCGCCCTACCTCTCTTATAACATCCAGACCAAGACAAACAGACATGTTCATGCACACAAATGTTTGTCTTGTGTGGGAATCGAACCCACGAGCGTTGGTGTCAAAGTCGCGTCTTTCACGACTGAGCCACCGAGCTTGACAAAGCTTGACAAAGGTTTCCACTAAGTTCCTAAACAGAACCTTTAGGAGCTTACTGGACCTATTCTTAAAGGCCAACGCAGACGAGGGACAGTCCGCGGCGTACTTTTGTAGCTCTCAAAATAGGACACTATTAAACTGTATCATATAACGCTTACGAGGGGCATTACTGGGGACAAAAGTATCGCAGAGTACCGCGGACATTGACGGATCGGACTGTACTAAACTACGCGCGAAATTAATACGTCATACGAGTCGCGGCGTATTAACGCACACGGCGAACTTTAGTCCGCGTTGATTGCTCGCTAGTGACGTGCGTATACACGATGTCGCCTTAGATCGATCTTGAAATTTTGATTGACGAAATTGAAAAATGAACCCCTTCATACGCCAAGAAAAGAGCACCATGACGGAATTTTGAAAAAAGATACTATAGAACGAGGAATGCCAAGAAGTTTATTCCTCTTCTCGTGGATTCAATGTCGATCAAGGACAAAGATAAACATGGTAAGTTAGTAATGTATATTTATAAACAAATATTGTGGCTTAAACTCGATCTTAAGCGACATCGTGCATACGCACGTCACTAGCGAGCGCTCAATGCGGACTAACATGCTAGTTATGCATCCCGGCACTCATGACCTCATGAATTCCCCAGACCATAGATAGATTGTCTATCCTATGCCCAGAACCTAAGTCATGAGGTCATGAGTGCCAGTTTATAGCTAGCATGTCTAACAAATTATATATATTTAAAGTAGCAAATCTCGCAACTTCGTTCGCCTGAAACCATTTTTCACATTCTACGCAGAAACCCCTTAATAATTTCGGGATAAAAACTAACCTATATTCTAGCCCGGACAAACAAAAATACAAAAATATTAATTTCAATATTTTTGTATTTTTTGAACACAAGCAGACAAAAAAAAATATAAGCTCAAGCTTTTATTTCGAAACACTCCAATTCTATTTATTTGTATGAATGAAGAATTTCGCCTCCTCCGCCTTTTTAACATAATTCAAAAAGCGGTAATTTTTACAGCAATAAATCTTTTTTATACCACTAAGGTAATAAACAAAGCCACACGCATACGACGCGTCTGATGGGAAGCAGTTACAAATAATAGTCGCATACGTACGCATGAGTCATGAGATAAAATGGCGTCGACTGCGTAGGTATAATCAATAAGGTAAATGAGATGTAATAAATCATATTTTAATACAATAATATTAGGTAGGTACTTAGTATTTTATTAGAAGGTATATAACATTAGTCGTAAGTATACATCGTTATCGCGCATGCATTTCGGGAGCAGTGCTATGACGAACGACATTAGTTGTAGTACGCATATAGCGTAAATATTGGAAATAATTATTGTCTGTATTTAATTAGTCCATTGTCGTCACTTATACTAAAGCACAGAATATATATATATATATATAGCTATTAATTATCTCAAAATATTCGCTTCCATACCGTGCGCTTCACTAGAAGTTCAGCGGGCAAATGTCCGTACTCCATGTGCGTTGAGTCCGCAACAAGTCCGTTTGGGACATTACGTCTGTACCTCGCGGACTTTTGTCCGCTGCGGACAATAGTCCGTCATCTGCGTTGGCCTTATGACTTGACCCATTCCACGACGTTAAAAACATTGCGCTGTGCTATGACAAAGGAACATCCATTTAGTCACTTATTCATAAGTTATAGTCCATATTTAAGAGCAAATGAAAACAGCATAATGCCGTCGTGATTAAAATGTATGAACCCCGATATGAAGGTCGATAACACTTTATCGTTGAAATTCACCGCATGTCATTTATTTTCACGACGGTGTGTGGATATATCGCTACATATGATGAAGTTGATGCTTGAGGAATTTATGATTAAATTATATCACTGCCATTGACGGTGCCATAAGTACATAATAATTTCGTACCTATTCAAAATATGAAGTTCATTTGGAGCGTAAAGGTAGAAGTTTTTGGGATCTCGTTGCAAAATAAAATTTACGATATGTGTCGTTTTATCCGTCCGTCATAGAATATAATAATAAAGAAATACTGTCGAATAAATTACACAGCGCCATGTAGCCCCAAAGTAAGCGAAGCTTGTGTTATGGGTACTAGACAACTGATAAACATAAATACATACTTATTATATATAGAAAATACCTAGACCAAGACAAGCAGACATTTCCATGCACACAAATGTTTGTACTGTGTGGGAATCGAACCTACGAGCGTTGGTGTCAAAGTAGCGTAACAGCGCGTTTCACCACTGCGCCACCGAGCTCGTCAAATTAACGTCAATTTAACAACGTCGTGTAGCATACAAATATACAGTCCACCCGATGTGAAGTGGTTACCGTAGCCTATGAACACTTGCAGTACTAGAAGAAATGTTAACTTGTTTTCACCCCGGCTGCTAACACAACAACACCCCAGGAGCTTACTGGTAATCTTGGTCACTCACAGGAGCACAAAAACCCTTCAAGTAGATATTGCCTGTGATATTCTCTGAGGTACAAAGAATTCCTCAGTCGGACAGCTCAGCTATGTCCTACCTCTCCTAGACACTGATTGGCTAATATGTTAAATTAGAAACCATACCATTGCTCATAGTGGCTCATAATTTTGGATGAAGGAGAGATTTTCGTATACTACTCGTATCTAATTAAACTGTTGGTGTTAAAATAAGAAGAAGCATACCCCGTAGATTAGGACATGTCGAAAGCAATACGAAACAGATATACAACGCAAAAATGGAAGGACGTAGGTATCAATGGACCAAACTGATCTAGTTCTATCAGAAGGTGATATCAGGACCTTTAGAAACCGGCGAGCGGGCATGAGAAGAGCTACAGAATGTTAAAGAAGCGAGTGAGGTGTGTAGGGTCGAGTCATGTGGCGCTCGATTCTCTCAGCTTACCCCGTAAAGTATTTGGCGTGCAGTAACATATAGATAGATCTAAATAATCTACCTATATTAATTCCCACAGTATATCATTCAGTATAAGATGTGACCTATAAAATTACTAAAACTAAACCATTATTTGAGTTTCTACCAAATAAACAAGTATATATAGTTTTGCGGATAATCTCCAAGGATACGTAAGATCAAGGGTTAATTTGTAATGAAACGAGGCAAGTGAAACTTTACCCATAAACGAAGTGCCTAACAACTATTTAGATGACAGCTCTGGCTTTTATATTGTTTTGACTCATCTCTCTGCAGGAATGAGTATAAACGAACTTATATAATTATTTCATACTAATATAATACTAGAGTAACTTTGTCTATTTACTTCGTACATTTTGTCAACTAAGTTCCGGTTAGTAAGAGCTAAATTGAAACATGAAGAATGAAAAGTTAAAATAGGGTGAGAATCATGAAACTCAGATCAAAATTCTACTTAGCGCATTTAAGAGAGGTAGGGCGCATCAAAGCAGCCGCGTCTGGGGAAGTACCCTCCACCTCACTTAAAACCGCAGCCAAATAACAACTCCCTAGAGGGTTGTTGTGTTCCTGCGTCTGAATCACCAGTAAGCTCCCAAGGTGTTGCTGTGTAAGCAGCAGAGGAGGCATCGCGCGAGTGATACTAAATATATCGCAAGCGTTAATAGGCTAGTACTAGTATAGTACCCGCTTTACATCAGGTGGGCCGTATGCTTGTATGCCTCCCGACGTAGTATATATAAAAAAAGTTTTTTACTTGTACTTATAAACGACTTTCATTTATAAGTACAAGTAAAAAACTTTTTTGTGTTTATATATGTGTTAACTTATGTAATTTTGTAAATTTAACGGCTGAAATTTTCCAGCTCTGATGGGCAGGAGTAGCAGAGGTGGCAACGCGCGAGCTATACTTGTATTTATTGTAGGAGAAGTTAGCATTGATTCTATCGATAGCAAACCATTAGGACTTATAACATCATAGTTTTTTAGATACTTATATATACTAATTTTTCAAGTTTGTCAAAATCGACTGATACAAATAATTTTGTTATGTCAAATGTTTTTGGCAGTTAGAAAATAATATAAAAAAATATTGTTGGAGATTTTTTATTTGAAATATAAATATTTGAATTTGTATTGTTTCAGGAGAGATTTTGCTGTGTGTTCTACCGTTTGTACAATGGGTTGTATTCTGAAGAATTGTTCGAAATGATGCTGACAGCTACTTTTTATAACTGCACCGCTCGCGGAGGGCGGGGAGTTCACCCTCATACGCTGGAACTGCACAGTACGCGATGCAATGCTCGCGTACTGTGCGGTTCCATTTTCTTCCAAAAACTTTCAAGCTGTGGATTGAGTTCCCAGGCGAGGTTTTCCAAAGGACTACAGCATGGAACTACTTCAAGAAATGCGTGAAGAGGTTTTTAGAGGGTCGACAACGCATGAGTGACATCCCTGGTGTTGCAAATGTCCATAGGCTACGGTGACTGTTTACCATCAGGCAGGCCGTATGCTTGATTGTCGGCTTAGTGGTATAAAAAATTGCTTGAAATTAAATTTAAGGTATTTTTATTTACAAGACCTTATTCATTTAGCAACCTTACAGACAACACGTCAAAAACCTTTGAAATGTTACTAACGCCGAGATTTAAAGAAAACTTAATTAACTTACGCTACCACATTGTAAAAGTCAGGGACTGCGGACAAAGATCCTCAAAATTGTATGAAATTATTTACAAAGTTCACTGCGGTGTTTGCGTCAGTCCTAAATTACTTTTGTGAAGAAGTTAACCACAGCAAATATATAAAACAGCAGGAATATTTTAAAGAAACCTCTAATAATCACTTACCTACGATGACTAAAGTAATCGTGTTTTGTTAGAAGCGGATGTCAACAGCCTTAGAAATCGGCGAGTGTGCATGAGAAGAGCAATTAATGTTATAGAACCGAGAAAAGTTTGTAAGTATCGAGTCATGTAGGGCTCCGTTCTCTCTGCCTATACTGGATTTGGTGTGAAAATATACGTATATTTGGAGAATATTTAAAAAAAGCCTTTGATAGTCACACTCACACCATTGCTACGAGTATAATTAAAAGGTTAGTTTAAAAAAACTTTCGTTAACTGACTTTTGTCTATACTATACTAGCTTCTTCCTGCAGCTTTTCCCGTACATAGCTTTTTTTTTCACAGGAATCTGACAATCCTAGGAAAAAATGCCCTAAGTTTTCATCAGGATAAGTCTCATGTCGCAATTGTACGTATAGCAAAAGAGGTACAAGTTTGATTGGCGACTAAATGGCGAATGTTTTTACAACAAGAACAAAATACAGATGTGCTTTCGAAACAATTGTTAGATATTGGTAATGGGAAAGTCTCAGTTGCCACTTCGACAGGATTCACCATAATACCCACAGATTTATGTCAGTTGACAAAACCGAAGGAGGAACTCATTCACCTTTTTTTCCAGACGTAGCGCAATGATACAAAAATAATAATTGGCTGTGCAGACGAGCAGTATTGGCGGCGAAAATCGAAGATGTCGATGATCTCAATGTAACCATCCAAAATTTCATTTCCAGGACAGTTGTTTCCCTATAAATCAGTCCAAATTGTTATCAACCAGGATGAATAGTTAACTATGCTACAGAATTTTTAAATTTGCTGGAATTATCTGCACTACCTCACAATTTGCAATTAAAAGTAGGCTCAGTTATCATCAAGTTGCATAACATCAATTAACCCCGTTGCATAGTAATGGAACGAGACCAATTGTAAAAAAAAAAAAAATGAACCACGTCATCGAGACAACGATTACCAAGGGAAAATATAAAGGATAGGATGTTTTGATTCAGCTTATCGAGATGGTTCCATCGGACTTGCCATTCGAGTCTAAACGGCTACAATTCCCCGTGCGTCTGGCATTTGCGATGACCATAAACAAATCAAAGGCTAGTCGTAGGAAGTTTACGATATTAACTTAATAATTAACTTCCATGTTTCGCACATGGACAACTATGTGTCGCGCGCGTAGGAACTTCAACTTATATATTAATGCACTGAAGAACAAAATAAAAACGTAGTTTATTAAAAACCTTAAATTTAATAAATTAATGTATTTATAAAATTTCATGTATGTATTTTATGTATAAATAAATGTATGTATCGTAGAGCCAGTTTAATTTAATAACTTAACGAAGTAGAAACCATACACGATGCAGCCAGTATTCATTGTTAATTAAAATTAATTGGAGTTTGAAGATTGATTAGGATTGATGAAATTACGCGTCATTTAGTTCATATATAAAAACGTAGCATAAACCTCTTTTTGTCGCCATCGTAGTCTGTTAAAAAAGCTCGATTTTGCAACAATTGCGCTGTGTTTTCTTCTTTTTCCTAGCGTTATCCCATTTCCTTAGGTTGGGAGGGCCCACTACGTAAGTTACGAGCTCAGTGGCTCAGTCGTGAATGACGCGACTTTGACACCAACGCTCTTGGGTTCGATTCCTAAACATTTATGTGCATGAACATGTCTGTTTATCTTGGTCTCGATGTATATTGCATCTAGTTTAAGTTATCATGCTTTAAGCTAGATTACATTAAATTTTACGTACTGCTTTAGACCTATGCATAATGTCGCATACTCTATAAGACAGGTGTACATTTGTACAGATCTAATTACTTTTTGAGTGCATTATTGGGTCAAAACGTTTATCTTTTAGAAAAAGTTAACACTTTATAGAAAATTCGGAAATGTTAAGAACCATAACGATATATATATATATATATATATGTAGAAGCAGGAACTGCGCACTTCGGGTTGCGGTCCGTAAACATATTGCAGCCCAGGAGTTTGCATTGCGCCTGCGACTTGCGGCGGTGAATTACGACCGGACCTTAGTCTGAAATGAACAGAAAATAACCATTAGATCCCTGATTTCAAATTATCGGGAATGAAAATATCCTCTGCTTTACAATAGCAAATTACTCAGACATACTTACTCGGAATTGAAAATTGAAAGGTCAAAGCTAATCTTGTTGGTGACGCGTGACGCCATATTTCCCAATTGAACTCGACTTCTTATGTCCAATCTTAAGGGTACAACCTCGTATTAACTTATTAGTTTAAAAGCTAAATTGGATAAACAAGTCCTCTACGACTTCAAGAAATTTATTTTACATGTTTCACAAGTCGAAAATGGGCTGAGAAAGCGCGTGGCCTCTAGCCAAGCTGGAATTTATCTGTCCAAAACCCAATCTATTAGTTGACGGCTACGCGTTGCCACTACGATGAATTAATCTTCTTCTTAACAGATGACGCTGGCAGTACCACATTTGCAAATAATATGGAAGTGTAGATTTACACCGTAACAAGTTTACATGAAATCCCTACTAGCTTCCACGAATGAACTGCTGCATTTGAAAGCATAATATGATCCTTTTCGTTTTATACAATATCGGTAGGCCTATAAGCATACGACTCACCTGACGTAAAACAATTACTGTAGCCTATGAACGCTCGCAATACATATAAATATCACTAGCACGATGCCACCTCTGCTGCTAACATAGATACTCCTTGTGAACTTACTAGTTACCTCGCTCACACACAGGAATACAATAATCCTCCAGGGAGTTGTTATTTTGGTGCGGTTTGCGGTGGAGATACCTCCGCAGAGTGGCTGCATCGATACACCGTACTTCTATTAAAAACACCCAAACCAATACTAACAGACACGTTCATGCACACAAATGTTTGTCATGTATGGGAATCCAACCCACGAGTGTTAGTGTCAAAGTACCGTTACTAATCACTACGCCAGCCAGCTCATCGAAATCGTTATTCATTAAAAGTGACACCGCTCGCTTTTGTATACTACCTAGTACCAATCTTGTAAGTTTCAAGTTTTAACGACTCGAGTCATTAGTGTTAAGGAATTATATTAGTACACATATCAATTTTATCACTAGGGTAGGGCGGATCAAAAGCAGGCCGTCTGGAGAAGTACCTCCACCTCACAGAAAACAGCAGCCAAATAACAACTCCCTAGAGGGTTGTTGTATTCCTGCGTATGAGTGAGGTCACCAGTAAGCTCCCAAGGAGTTGCGGTGTAAGCAGCAGAGGAGGCATCGCACGCTTTACATCAGGTTACTGGGCCGTATGCTTGTGTCCCCCGACATAGTATAATAATTAGTAGTAGTAGAGTAAAATATTCAAAAGAAATTGTTTCATCAATATACGAGTATATATTCTATTGTGAGAACATGACTTGCGATACGGTTTTAAGCTCAGATTCATAGCATAGCAGTATCTGACAGTTGACGGACGTGGCTACTATGTGCCTAGTCTATTGTGGGAAACGACGGTTAACGTTCAAACAATTTTTAGCTTGCAAAAAGGGCCAGTTGCTCTATTTATAACATGGACTTCAAGGAACCCTGAGTGATTACTCAGGGAACAGAAAAATGGAATAACTATTATTAATGTCACCTATTAGTATATTTATGGAAACATAATGTATATTCTCAAAAATATAAAACCTTTTTCAAACTTCAATGAAAATCTTAGCTACATATGTATGTATGTATATTTTCACGTTCATGCTCACATCTCGACCGCATTTAATCTACTTTCGTAATCTCCTAGCTATACCCAACATTCACTTCCATTATTTAGCCTTGGGACTAGCACCACGTGTACAGCAAGCTATTCTGTGAGCCTGTGCCACACGACTCCTAGCATACCTCGAGGATCACGAATTGATCAGTAATGTGAATACGGCTTTTGTTCGACTGGTGATCTTTGAGAGTATCTTACACACCGCTGGGCTTCGGCGATTGAGAGTCAAGGTGAGGTATTAGCTGTCAGCCTAGATATAGCAACGCCGTTCGATTGGGTCTGGCATCGGGGTCTTCTATCGAAGTTACCATCGTACTGGGTGCCTGATGGTATGTACAAATGGTTTGCCAGCTTCTTATTCAGCAGATGCATAAAAGCCGTAGTTGACGGTAGTTGCTCCGATGGCATATCAATGCTGGCGTCCCACCGGGCTCTGTTATCCCCGATGCTGATTTTGCTGCATATCAATGATATGTGATCAATTGATGGCATTCATTGTTATGCGGACGACAGCACCGGGCACAGTTATTACACAGGCTGTGCTAACATCCTTCGTTCCCTTATGGAGGAAAGTCGCGTTAAACTTGTGTCTGAAATAGACGGTACTTTAAGTAATGTTTCGGACTGAGGGCAGTTGAACTTGGTACAATTCAACCCTATAACACACACTAGTTTGCGCGTTCACTGCTGTAGTTCCTTATTTCTTTGCTTTCTTAGCTTTGGGTTTCTCAGTATCAAAATCCCCAGCGATGTTCAGTACCGCAGTAACCTGGAAGAGAAGTTAAGCCGACATCCAAGAAACTTGGTGTGCTCAACAAAGCCAAACAGTACTTCAGCCTGGGGTAAAGACTCATGTTATATAAGTCTCGAGTCAGACCGCATGTGGATTACTGTAGTTGGCGGGCACCTGGATATCAGCTAGGACTTTGTGACTCGATGCAAAGACCAGCTGTGAGTATGTATGTATGTATGTGAGTATATATGTATGTATATCTTCACGCCAGGTCCCTTGCGGGATAGGCAGAAAGAACCGAGCGTCATAAGTCGCGGTCCTTACATACTTCTCTCGCTTCTCTAACATTCATAGCTCATTTTATGCACGTTCGCCGATTCCTGGGGCTCCTGACATCACCTTCCGATAAAACCCGACCGAATTGGTCATGGTTAGGTTAATCTTGATCTTCCTTGGCTCACATGGTCGACAGAGCATGAGTAACGCCGTTGGTAATGCACGTATCCATAGGCAATGGCAATTAATTGTTTATCGATTCATCAGGCAGATCATCCGTTGGTTGATACCTTAGTGGTGTGTGTGAGTGAAAAAGTGAGTTTCCACATAATGACTAGGAATTAGTCAAGGATAAATAAAGTATTAGGTACATAGATATTCAGACAGGCCAGAGCGCCATAGGACTAGGGTTTTACACATCTCACTAGCTTCTTAAACATTCACAGCTCTTATCGTTCATGCTCGCCGTTTTCTAGGGTTTCTCTTAACTCAACATTCGTCGAAATTCTTGGCAATTTTCATCAGTTTTATAAACCAAACTTCACTGATATTTACACAGATGTAGCAATGTACCTGCGGTATTGCATAAATATTTACCTGCGAACTGACTTAAATATCATCCCATATATACATACATATCATCATACTCATCAACCTCTTCATGAATGCTCTTCGGTTTTGAACGTTTTTGATTTGGCCTTTTTCAACACATCACCAATTTGATCTATATGTGTGCGTCTAGGGCGGCCCCTCCCGAAATCTCCATTCACTCTTGCCTGATACACTTCTTTTGTAACTCTTTTTTCATTCATTCTTTCTAAATGACCAAACCATCTCAGCATACCCTTTCATCCCTTATTGTCTAAATATTATTTCATGAGGCCTGAAATGGTCGTATATAATTTTAGCGAAGATTAAAAGACAATAAGCTTAAAAGTTATGAAACAAAAACGTTTTCGATGACCTTTTTGATTGCCGCCTATTCAAATCGTTGTTTTTGTTCTTTCTGCGGTCGTGTTCATTATCCAAAGTTTGATTTTTTTATTCAAATGTCTTATTGGATTTTTACAGTAATTTGTATAAAATAACTTCAAAACAAAGGGTTAGCTATGGATTAACCATTATTTTCTTTAACTATAGGACCCCATTCTTATTTAATTGTTCTGGCTATTTTTTTTTTGTTTATTATCCAAAGATAGTAACGATATTTTTATTAAGGCTAACCTTCCTTAGTACAATATGGGGGTTACCTTAATGAAAAATTAGTACGCAATCTAACCTGCTTTGTGTGCTTCCGCCACCAATTAGTTCATGCGAAGTTGCGGCGGCCGGCACCCCTTAGTAGATGCATCATGCCGTCGTTGCTTAATGAAAGATTACTTTTTTATAATATGTCGGATACCAACGGGATTGATGTAAATCGGTTACTGTAATGCAAGTATTATAATGAGCGCATACTCTTTAATTATACTAAGCTGGGCGAGTACGTAAAATCTTCTTATGTATATTAATGTATTAAAATTAAAAACAACGGAATGAACGCCTCTATTATGGTATTATTTGTCTTTCTATTCAGTAGGCCGATTCTACTAAAAAACTGCAACTGCACTGCAGCTCGGCGTGTATCAAAATGCGTATATTTTGACGTTTCGTTAAGAGATCTGACAGCTGCGACATTTAATGAAACGTCTAAATGTACGCATTTTGATTTGATTTTGAGATACGCCGCGCTGCAGTGCAGTTGCAGTTTTTTGGTAGAATCGGCCTACAGGTGTTACCTGACCACTCACTCAAAGTCACTGCTTTTTAACAGCGTTATCCCGTATGTCGATCTATTAGGATTAGCTGGGTCCCGTATCTTTGCCTAAGAATTTAGCGAATATACTAATTTTGACATGTAGTGATTGCCATCTACAATACAGAGAGAAGACCGGATCATTCTTAGGTTAGGACACACGTTTTTTGAAATGTAATTTATTAGACGCGACAGTTTCTCAAAAAATGTTTTTCTTCACTGCCGAGCAAGTAATAATTACAAATATGCACTTTAACACGAAACCCGAATTTTGTGGTACAAGCCAACGCCAGAATTCAAACCAGGGACTATACGTTAAATAGTCTAGTACCACTGGGCTACCCAGCACTGTTATTGTGCTATATACTGTTGTATATATAAATCACTGTATCGTTAAAATTGTATTCATTATTTTATAGTCAATAAATTATTCTTGCTTTTCATTACAAGATTTGAATTGCAAATTTATAAATTTACAGGTACAACAAACCCAACTAGAGAAATACTCGTATTTAAAGGCGTGAAGAGGTTTTTAGAGTCTCGGCAACGCATGAGTGACGCGATGACTGTTTGCCATTAGGCTAGCCGTATGCTTGTTTGCCTCCTTAGTGCTATAAAAAATATTTCGTTAAATAGAGAGATGCACATAGAAAAAATTGCAGACAACTTATGTACGTAGTTATCATATTCAGTAAAAATGGCATATACTACTATAACGTCACGCCAGATCCCTTGCGGAACCAGAACTGAGCGCCATAGGACGCGGTCCTTACACACTTCACTCGCTTCTCTAACATTCATATATCTTTTCATGCACGCTCACCGGTTAAAACACCGGATAAAACACGACCAATTTGGTCATGGCTTCTACATCCTTCCATTTTCCCATTATATATCTGTTTCGTCATTCTTTCATCCTACATTCTTTCTACTTGTCCGAACCAACAGATCATGCCTTTTCTTATCTTAACACCGACACTCTCTTTCAGACCAACTCTTTTTCTCACTTCAATATTACGAACGCGGTCAGCAAGCCTGGTGCCACAATTTTGCGCAATGCTCCCATCTGCATTTATTATACTTTCATGCTCTCTCTGCCATGGCTTTCACTTCCGTATGTTAGCGTTGGGATTAGCATCGCGTTGTGTATAGCGAGCTGTGCATTCTGGCTTAGATTTAGGCTGCCTTGCCCAACGCTCCATTCATGCTATTCTCAACTCTCTCGTCTCTTCACATCTGCGGTGTACCTTCCATCGCTGAAAAAGTGCTTCCAAGATATACAATCTCATCTACTTACTCCAACACTACATGATCAACCGTAAACCTAGTGTTCTTCCTTTCAAATACCATTATCTGGGTTTTCTTCGCATTCAAATGTAAGCCTTCTCTTCATTCAAACATCTTTCACTGTTGTAACTAATGCTTGCAGTTCGGATGGTGATACTGCTATTAATACCGCGTCATCTTCATAAAGCAGACAGTTGACAGCTAAGTCACCCATTCGCATTCCCACATTCATATTTCTTATTCTCTGTCTGACACCAATATTGGTATTAAACCAGCGACAGACTACCGTCCAACCGCACACATGCTAATATGTCGTAAGATTTGGCAAGATCACAAATAACCATTTAGCATTTTGTGATCTGTCATAACCGTCAAGTAGTCGATCTTACTGCTGTCAAACTAAATTGCGCATTATGAAAATTTCCGTTTGTATTAAAATAGAATTGTATTTAATTAAGGACTATGCTTTTGGAAACGTTATTTAAAATTGGTAAAATAGATATGCGTCTGTAATTCCCTAACTCACCTTTTTCCCCTTATTTGAATAAAGGTATCAGTTTGCTAAATTTCATTTATTTTGAGAACAGACGCACATTTATATGCGAGTAGTGAAAAATCTTTAATAGATAATCCCCAATGATTCTCTGAATGTTCAATGTTACACTGTTTAAAAGTTTAAGTAAATAAATTTAAGTTTGGTTTAAAAGTGTAAAATGGAAAACCGACTAGATTGTACATTTTCATTCAATAGCTCAACAGCAACATGTGAGAATGGGTTAGTGGTAATGTAATATATGTATTATAGGCTATTTGTCTCTTTTATTCCTTTCATTTCATAAGGTCTAAAGTATTAATATGTTCATATTATAAAAATTGTGAAAAGTGTTGAACATATAAAAGCAGACGCTGGTATACTGCCATATTCGCTCATACGCTTGGCATTTGCGTGAACAATGCCTGGCTAATTTATCGAGGAATCTACTGTCATTTGGGAGTGCAACATCGAGCCTTGAAGTCTTTACGTGGTCAATTAGACCCTGAATTACAGCAAAATATATATATGTCGTATGTTGTACAAATAATGTGCACTGTTGGACTGAAGATATTGGTGTCCGCTATGATGGTGTAGGTCACTGACTACGCTTTCGGGATGTTCGCTGCAAGCTCTGTGATCTCAATTTGTGAAACTTTTAATTTTTATAATGATTGTACCAACAAAATATATGTCTTTACATAGCAATCGATACAATATGCCTATGTTCGCGAAAGTTTTCAAAAATGAAAATATTTGTTTTTTATATGGTTTTCATTCTATAATACCTGCTATTTAAAATTTATATATATATTACAAAAAAATATACCATTTCAGGCCTTGATTGGCAAAGTCCAATATATTGGACACCTCTTTTTGCAGTCACTTTCGTCATCGGGCATTGTCCAATATACTGGACAGGTTTTTTCTCAAAATCTAGACTTAGAATTTTTTTTTACTATTTTTGTAAGTCTAATGACCTCTAATTAATATAAATATATGAAAATAAAACTAGATTTCGTTTAGTTTTATGTTAACACAATATATAAAATTTAAATGTGTTAAAACTACAATCTTCAGACATGCAGGGAAAATATAAAATAAACCGTAACAAGTCTCATATTTACAATAGTAAACAACACAAAATAGACACTTTGCACCCAAGCATAATATGAACAAATAGTTACAATATAACTTGTAATACTCGTATTAATCCCAAATTCAATGTACCACAAATACCTCAAATACGAAGAGAATCTAGTAATGATATAAACCAAAGTCATTAACTTATCATTTAGCGTGTATAGTCTTGTAAACATTTACTTAACAAGATAAAGCTCGCATTCGACAGAGAAATTCGGGGATATTTTAACAGATTTATTATGCATGCAAGTTCATTTTCAAATCCATTCTCATTTTATACAGTCGTTTCACACGACACTGAATTTGCTTCCAATTATCTCACTTTAGTCTAACCAGAGTCTGAATATATTGAGTTAACTCTGGTTAGTGTAAATTCAGTACTGTTTTAATGAAGGTACACCGCTGATGTGGAGAGACGAGTGAGTGCCGGGAATAGGGTGAATGGAGCGTTGGGTAAACTTCTAGGCAGCCGAAATCTAAGCCAAAAGGCACAGATCGCTGTACACAACGCGGTGCTAATTCCAACGCTAACTTATGGGAGTGAGAGCTAGGTATGGCAGAGAAAGCATGAAAGTAGAATAAATGCGGTCGAGATGCGAGCATTGCGCAAAATTTGTGGCATAACGCTTGCTGACCGCGTTCGTAATGAAGACGTGAGAGAAAGTGTTGATCTAAAAGAGAGTGTCGGTGTTAAGATAAGAAAGGGCTGCGTCGCTGTGATCACAGATGTCACAGCTTTGACATCGTTTACTGCGATCACGGCTTTTTATTTGGTATTCTATAAGGCTGTAAGCGTACGCGTGGCTGTTTGCCTTGTAGAATTCCAATTCCAAATTCCGCCTTGCGGCGCTAGTGTCGCACAACCATGAAAAGCGACACTAAGGAATTGCAATTTTGTGTTCAAGGCTATAACAGCCGATGTTTCCGAGGATGTAAGGATGTTTGCTCTTACAGAATTGCATGGCAGTAGTGGGGCAACAACCAATTTACTCCATGGAGTATTTCACCGCTAACGAACGAGCTGTCCAGTATGCTCCTAAGAAGTTGTTACGTTGTGTTTCCGCTAGTGAGTTACTAGCAGACAAACACCTAAGCAGTAGAGTGTTAGTAACTTGGTGGCAACCTGCTGCGAAGCTCTATGTATTGCAAACGGTTATACACTGACCACTTTATATAGAGTGAGCTCATATTCATGTCAGTCTTCCAATCTTCTTCTTCGCATTATCCCGTTACCTCATCCATTAGGATTGGCGGGGTCCGCTAAGCCTATTGATTTAGCGAAGACACTGATTTTGTATGGAGCGACTGCCGTCAGATCTCCACAACCCAGATGGAAAACCAAGTCTTATTTATTTATTACAATTGCTCACTACACTTACAGTAAAAAAACCAAAGCGTGTAGTAAGCTACAATACAAATACAATTGAATACATTAACATATTAAATAGACATTATTAAATTGTATTGATAATACTCCACAAATAAAAATAGCACTTCTGTGTGAATTCTGTGATATTACAGTTAAAAATATCGACGTCCGAGTGCTGGGCAATCAAAGCATTGAGCAAGTTCATAGCCCGATTCGTTGGTGCAAACTGCGCCGTACATGTGCGTACAAACGGAACCGCTAGCAGACGGCGCGATCGCAGTCTCGTATACTCCTCCGGGGCGAATAAATGACAGCGTGACACAGCTGCAGGATTGTCAAGCTTGCCATTTAGGAGTTGCTGATAATACATGGTCAAAGCCAGTTTACGCCCCAATTCCAGTGTATCCATGCCTACCATACCCGAGACAAACAGAGACGGATATAAGTAGGGATAATAACCGTACCGTACGTTGAGTGATACGTGTGAGTTTCCTCACGATGTTTTTATTCACCGCCCGGAAAGTAATAAATATGTACATAAATCAATCCGAAAACATGAATTTAGTGGTACACCGCCGAGCAAGAAAAGATAATTGCAAATCTATACTAGTACATAAAGCGGAAGAGTTTATTTGTGTATCCGAATGCACTGATCTCTGGAATCATCTCTCTCAATTGATCAAATAGTTCCCAACTATTCCAGTGTGTGCAGATGAATTCCCCATCGACGGCGATAGCTTCAGTTGTACATTCTGACGGCTTTCTGAAAGACAAATGCAATCTAAACCAAGACCAAGATGGTAAACTAGCCCTTCTCAATTGATTGAGGTTAGGACCTTCGTTCCTTTGTGTATTAGGATGTATAATAGATCTGTCAGATGTTGTAATTTACGACATTATTCCAAACTTGTAATAAGCTAGAGAATAACCCCGGGACTCCCGAGTACTCGATGTTTTATGTACAATATCGGAAGACTACCATGAGTGCAGTGATAGCCCAGTGGATAAGGAACCGGCCTATCGACCAACTGGTCCTCGGTTCGAATCCGGGCATGTACCACTAAATTCGTGTTTTCGGTTTCATGTAGATACTAAGTGTAGCCCGCGGCTTAATCCGCGTGTATCCGAATATCCCGTACGAATTGTTTCTATTACTTTATTTCTATTTCCTCGGCTTTTAACAGTAATTTTCAATAGGCTTATGACCTTCCTCAAGAATTGAGCTATCAAATGATAAAATAACTTTCAAATCTAACTGGTAGTTCCAGAGATTGGTGCATTCAGACAAACAAATAAATTCTTCCGCTTTATGTACTAGTATAGATTTGTAATTATCTTTTCTTGCTCAGCGGTGAAGGAAAACATCGTGAAGGAATCCGCACGCCCAGAAATTATATTTTGAAAGACGTGTGATCTTACCTAAGAATCCCTCCGAGATGTGGAGATCTGTCGACAGTCGCTCCATGCAAAAATCAGTATATTCGCTAAATCCATATGCTTAGGTAACGGATCCCACCAACCTAATGGATTAGGAAACGAGATAACGCTAAGAAGTAGCATTGAACGGTAAAAGGTACGGAAACAACATTAATTTAAATTTAATTAATATATAATATTTAATTAATAAATAATTAAAAAAATTAAAAACAACAAGAATTATTATTTGCAAACCCACCGTAGTGGCAACATCATTAAATTTACATAACCAACTAAAAACTAGTACCTTACCTCAATTTAAAAGAGTTTCCCAAGACAGTTTACACTTAACTAAGATAGCGTGTGTCATACACACAATACAGATCGATTCGGGAACATCTTCCTTTTTGAAATGATTAAAAAGTAGGTGAAAGATGTTTTACAGTTTTACAGGGTTACGGCAATACACGCATGTTACAAGTATTACCATAGATCATGTAGGTACTTGCGTACCATCAGACAAACCATACGCTAATTTGCCATCTTTTGCTTCATTTATAATAAAACGCTTTTAAACTAATAAGTATACAGGATTAACCAAATATTTTACATTTTATTAATTCAAATGTAGCTTTAAACATAGTTGCATATAATTTTTAAATCACCTTTATAGCCCTTTGTGTTAGTACCCCAATCGATGCGTTTAAAGATTTTCTTTTTTTCAGTCTGCACAATAGTATGTAATCTGCCACTTTGTTTTTGTTGTGATGTTATACGAAAAATCTAAATGAAGAAACTTACAAACATACATGTGTATCTATGTTTGTAAGTTTATTTATTTCAAAACTTTACACTTCTTTTTTGGGGCAGTCGTGTAAAAATGTATGTAGTTGTATATTTTTTTCTAAAATACGGACGTGACTAAAGTCTGTTTATACTAAAGATTACGTAATCACAATAATGCCTACTTTAATATCAATATTCTCGTAGGTATTATTATGGTTTCGTGCAGTGTGTATGATCTAATTTTTTTCCGTAATCTGTTTCGTTACCTTAAGGTTGCCTTGAAAAGATTGCTTTTAGCAATAAGGCCGCCTTGTTGCATAGTTCATTTCTAAAATTGTAAAAATCCTTTTGAATGTATTTCCAAATATCTGTATTATGCAAATAAAGCGTATTCTATCTATCTATCTATCTATTCGTTAAGTTCCTTTGCACCAATATGCACTTGTGTAACTGCTAAATTGACCATGACACTTGTTCTGTACAAATGACATTTAAAAACAAATTAATATTACTATGGCTTACCTCCAAGTCTTGTGAATGCGCTGAATTCTTGAAGTAGTGTGCTGCATAAAACCTCTGTCTTTCCAAACTGATATTATGCATCACATCCATCTTGTGGGTCCACATCCATTGTAACAAACTACCCAAAGGAAACCAATGAATATGCGAATACAATGTCAGTTCAAATTATGGTATAACTACCTAGGTACAGTTACGAACTGAAATGTTTTTTAATGTCCACGAATACTCTGATTTACACTTTTTTATTGAATCTAAGCAACACTCCAAATAATTTGATTTTAAACTTTATGTCAAATGAATCTCATTCGTAATGGAACCCTGGAACAAAACAGAAATAATTTAATTCACAACCAATTAACACTTCATGCTAATAATATAATAAACGTGTATTATAACTACTATAACATGGATTGCATATATACATTATATCGTGACAACAGAATAACCATGCGAGTATGATGGCCGGCAAGTGCCTGGTCTGTGTGTGTTTTAACAAGAGGATAGAGTCTCACCCCAGTATATTTGGTAGACATTCTTCTTTCAAGTGTTATTCAGTTTCCTAATCTATTAGGATTGACGGAATCCGCTATCTATGATGATGACGAGCTCGGTGGCTCAGTCATGAATGACGCGACTTTGACTCCATACCCACACAAGGCAAACATTTGTGTGCATGAACATGGCTGTTTGTCTTGGTCTGGATGTTTTAAGAGAGGTAGGGAGCATGAAAGCAGCCCGTCTGGGGAAGTAACTCCACCTCACAGAAAACCGCAGTCAAATAACAACTCCCTAGATGGTTGTTTTGCTCCTGCGTGTGAGTGAGGTCACCAGTAAGCTCCCAAGGAGTTGCTGTGTAAGCAGCAGAGGAGGCAACGCACGAGTGATACTTAATATATCGCAAGCGTTAATAGGCTACGGTACCCGCTTTATATCAGGTGGGCCGTATGCTTGAATGCCTCCCGACATAGTATAAAAAAAAATCTAAAAAAATATTTTTACATAGAGCCATTGCCATCAGACCTCGTGGAGTTCTGAATAGGAGACAGAGGAAAAATCAGGCCTTTCTTGGGTAATTTCTTGGACGCGCGGGTTTCGTCAAGATGTTTTTCTTTGCCGCCGGGCAAGTGATTGTTACCCGGGCACTGGTTGGTCAATATTTCGATTCGTTACCCACAGAGCTATCAATGCTCATTATATTTCGTCGTCGCTAATATTGAGAATATACATATAAAAGTTATACTCAAATATATTCTCAAAACTAATTTTAATGAAATTAACTACCTTTGTTATCTATATTGGCAAAGTCAAATCAATTCAGTATTTTTTTTATTAAACAATTTTTCACGGAAGTATCGCGTGTTTTATTTATATTGTTGCTTTGCAGCATCCGTGGTCAACAATTTAAATAAAACCCGCGACACTTCCGTTAAAAATTGTTTAATTCAATGTATAACAATCGCGAAAACTTAATACAATACTCAGTAATTTTTGTCAGTGATTGTCAAGAGATTCTCTGTTTTGTTTCGTAGCTACTGAAAGCTCTACTGAAAAGCTCATCAATAGCTACGAAACAGAAAAGACAGCGTTGTTAATAGTAAATTGAAACATTATTGGATTTGCATGTGTCAACAACATTTACCTAGAAAATATTATATATATAAAATGTTATTGGGGCATGCAAATTTATACATGTATTCCTGAAATTTGGGGTTATTTGCAAGCGCTGGCACGGTTAACGTTATTTCTGTTTACTCTTACTTAAAATAACCACGGTTGTATTTACAGTCGATTTTAATTTCATGCTGTAATACTAGGAAAGGTCATAATCACGAACTTTGTAGTATAATTAAGTTTTGGATTCTGCGTTAATTACAGACAAAAATGCTGTGTTGTAATTAAACTGTATAATACGTTGCGTTTGTAAAAAAATATATTATTATCAATGGTGGGTGCCAACTTGATCGGACTTATGTTTTCATAAATTAAATTTTCTGCCCATCACCCGTATTTTTAATAAATAAATTACCAACGTCTTGACATTATAAGTATCACCGAATCATCAAGATAACAGAAGATAATGTAATCTAAACATTAAAAAACACATTATAATTCACGACAGTCTGCCAAAACTGAATGGCCAAAGAGTGTAGTAGCACAATCAGTGCTGGTGAAGGAAATACATAGCTTTAGAGATAAACTTCGAGCGGTTCGGCAGCAGCTGGTAGAGCTAATGGCTGCAGTTTCTAATGGCATATTTAAAACGGACGCCTTTTGCTCACGTGGATACTATAGAGTGTTAAATGAATGAATTTCCGATTTCATAGCAAAGCGGACCCAGCGTGGATTCAATTGGCTAATTTAGATTCGAGCTGAACGAGCGGAGATTCCAATGAATTTTCTTCTTAGCGTTATATCGTTTCCTTATCCATTAGATCGGCGGAGAACGGATTTGGCGAAGATACTGATTTTTACATCGACTGACTGCCGTTAGATCTTCACAACCTAGAGAGTAAGCCTTCTCTCGCAAATACGTATTTCGAGATATAATTTCATGAACGTATGGGTTTCCTCACGATGTTTTCCTTTACCGCCGAGCAGGTGATAACGACAAATAGGTATGTTCATAAATCCGAAATATCGAATTTAGCAGTACATGGCAGGGTTCAATCAGAAAAGTCATAAGAGCAGTCCTGGGCTATCACTGGTCAAGACTTTCTAATGAATGAGCTGATGAAATTGGCGGGTATTCCCGAGTAAAACAAATTGTAAAGAGGCTATCCAACAAATTAGACACAGCACAATGACAGAGCATAGTGTGGTGAGTATGATGCGTGTAGACTGGGTCCCTGAGCATGTGGAGAAAGGTGGTTTTCGCTAACCTTCTTTAATTGCAGTCCGTTCATTGCATAAAGGGGTTATGAGATACTGTAATTGGCAAGAGTGCATTGTGACACCATAACCTCGGTCCACTTCTGTGGCGACACGTATGAACTTGAAGTGGTAACATTTTGTTCGCCAGCAACAGGGCAATGACATCCTTCACAACATAAAATGCGTGGTGTATTTTGTATTATTTCAGATGAAGTGTATTTAATGTTATTGTAAACAACACAAATATATGTGCTCCGGCCATCAAAATTGCACCAAAAAGAAAGAAGCGAGTGAGATGTGACAGGATCGAATCACATGGCTCTCTGTCTACTCCAAAGGACTTGACATGAAAATATAGATAGATGGAAGAATTAGTAGTGACAGTGAATGAGGTCCAAGTAATTAGTAACAAACTATAAGGCAATTAGATACATGTACACATTGGTTCCATACCTAAAGCTTAAAGTAACCTAGTATTCTAATCCTAATATTTATAATATTATAAATGTGAAAGTCCGTTTGTTTGTTACTGAACCGATCATCATGAAACTTTGTACACATATTCTTAGAGGTATGAGAAGTAACATAGGATACTTTTTATTAAAAAAAAATGCGAGCAAAGCCGGGGGTAAAAGCTAGTATTACATAAAATAAGTTAAAACTTTATTAAATTTAATAAAAAAGAGATTCGTTTTAGTAGTAACTTTTCTAGTACAATCTACTAAATTCTTTGAGCATGAGCATTTGAAATTTGAGTAGTCAGAACCCGCTACGTTTTCCCATACATTTCGTGGCCGTATACGACCACCCGGCTTTCGAAGGGTTAAAAGGAAACAAGTAATATTTTTTTGAGGTTAGAAGTAAAAAAGTAAGTAAACTAAATTTAATTAATCATAATATAATTTTTTTAAATCATTTTTAATATGTTATCTTAATAGGTGATTAAACTGTTCTACAAATATATACATAGTCTGTTTACATTTTCTGGTGTTTTTTACAACGCCAGTACTTGTTTTATAATGGCAATGCAACCCAAGAGTCCGAATTAATTAACTGTAACAAAAGCCTGGAGCCTGTTGTATAGGCCGTAGACAGGCCCTTTGCTTTTGTTATACAGCTATAGTATCTGCCTAATAAATTGCGGCACCTTAAAAATTTGTCGGAGCGTTTTGTAAACTAATAAAATAAATAATAATATTGATAATTATTATTGAGGTATGTAAGGATCGAGTCACGTGGCGCTCGGTTCTCTCTGCCTACCCCGTAAGGGATTTGGCGTGAAGTTATAGATAGATAGATAATTAATATAAGATATAGTAAGCCGAGAAAGGCTAAGACTTACCTACCATGACCAAATTGATCGTTTTTTATCAGAAGGTAATGTCAGAAATCTTAGAAACCGGCGAGCGTGCATGAGAAGTGCAATAATGTTAAAGAAGCAATTGAGATATGTAAGGATCGCATGATGGGACGCTCGGTTCTCTCTGGCTAAGGATTTGGCGTGCAGTTATAGATAGATGATAATTATATGCTGAAATATAAATATGAACGAGCGGTGACAGTCCAGTGGACAACGAATGGGACTATTACCAAATGGTCTCCGGTTCGAATCTCGGTGTGAGCATGTACCACTGAATTCGTGTTTTCGAATTTATGTGCTTACATTGTTAAATGATAGAACTTAAACTTTTCACAAAATCTGATAAACTATGAAGAAATCATGGAGAGAATAATCCTTATAACTTGTACAATCTGACGAGACTGGTAGGGCAGTGGTTTGCAATGTTATTTTAATGCTAAAGTTTCGATTTTCAAACAGTACAAATATATGTATGTATGAAGGTGTATGATTTAAGAGGTAGGGCGCATTAATGCAGACCACTGGGGAAGTGCGTCCACCTCACAGAAAACTACGCAGAGTAATACATTTCCCTGGATGGTTATTTTATTGATTTATTTATGTTTACACTTTATTGCACCAAAACAAATACATTCAACAGACATGACATATGAAGAGTACAATAGGCGGTCTTATCGTATGTAAAAATAACTTTGATGTGAAAGACCATTGACATAATCATATTGCAACAGCAAATCATAGTCAGCAACAGGTAGCAATACCAACGTAAGTTATTATAAATATACACATATACAGTATCATAAATATACATACACATATAATACATATAGTATAATATAAGCTAGATAGAGAGAAGGTGTGACTTCACAAGATTTTTAAAGGAGTTTAAAGATTGTGCACAGCGGATAGAAATAGGCAAAGCATTCCATAATTGTACAGCTCGTACCGAGAACGACTTAGCGTGATATTTCGTTATTGTGCTCCTGCGAGTGAGTGGGGTTACCAGTAAACTCCTAAGAAGTTGCTGTGTGCACGGAGTGGCAACGCGCGAGTGATATTTCCCGTATCGGAAGTGTCCATAGGCTACGGTAGTCACTTTATATCAGGTGGGCCATTAATTACTATCACTAGCACTATAACAATATAACACTACATATATATATCACTAGCCCAATAACAATGTATCCAGAGAGCTTTTTGTATGGCGTAATTCTTTCAACATGCGACAATATTTCAGCACAGCTGTACCAATTTATTATCTACCAGGCTATGGATGGTATGCAAATACTCCATTTACTAGTCGGCAAACATCAATTTTATTTTCAACTATTTTTGTATGTTTCCATTTGCTATTACAATTTATTTATGTAAAACTTTTTAAGCTTGAATTCAAAAAATGTTGACTTACCGATAAATGTCCTTGTTTCACTGGAATTATTTTAATATGCACAGCAGTGTTTGATACCTATATTTCATTGTGAAGCGTAACAATGTTCTTTAAGTATTAAATAGATGAATATACTTTGTTCTCCCGTACAGTTTGCTAAGGGGGTTGAGTGTTTTTATTTTTGAGCAAGCGAAACGTGAAAGCATTGAGGCGGAGCGAGAACTCTGGTAAATAACATAGACAGTTATGGGGACTCATTGCTACAAACATACTATCTACATTAATATGTCGGTGATGCGAGCTTATAAAAATTTAACTTAAAACACGAAACGCGTCCCGTAGAAGTTTTCGCTTCTAAAATATTCCTATGAGTAAAGTATCATTATGGTTATTATTTAAAACTCCTTTGACGAGTCAGCTGAGAATTTTTAGCCGGTACCTTTACTTCATTACCTACTGGCAGCTATTAAAGAAAAACGTTTGCGAGCGTTTTCGCAAATAATGTAGAAAAAAGCCGTCAAGTGCGAGTCCGTTTCGCGGACCGTGGGTTCCACAAAAAGAATTATCGCAAAAAAAAATTTTCTTTGTGACGTATTTACTAATTTACGGTTTTTAGTTTTTTTCCTTTACTTGTACTACATGACATTCCACATCAACCCTTACTCACCCTACTATAGGGATACGGGTCTCCCTTCAACCAATGGGGTTTAGAGCACACTCCACCTCGCTGCTCAAATGCGAATTGGCGGAGGCCAGTGTTTTCAAGCCGCCCAAGGGCCACTGACTTAACGACTTACATCTATGGGTAACGCTTAACGACTGTCATCTATGGGTTGGCCATACCGAGCCGAGACCGACGGCTTAACGTGCCCTCCAAAGCACGGAGAAACTCGAGATAGAGAAACCCATCCATAGACAGGCTGCGGTCGACGTTGCTTAACCTGCGTCTTCGGTTAGAATGACACGAGCAACGACGCCATCGAACTCTACATGACATTGGTTCTTATCAAATTTTATCATTCTATGTCAACGGGAAGTACACAATAAGTTTTGATACCCTTGCGCGTGCCAAAATATGCACGTAAACGAGGCATTAACAGTAATATCTTTTGATTGCGTTGACTTAGAAGTTCGATTTTTTCATTGCTTGAAGAGATTGCAGATATGAGTATTTGATATTAATTTCAGCTCGATAGCTCCACCCGTGACTGAGAAAAACGGTCTTGACAGATGGACAGACAGACAGACGGACGGACAACAAAGTGATCATATAACAGTTTTGTTGTTATATGATCACTTTGTTTTTCGTCCGTCTGTCTGTCTGTCCATCTGTCAAGACCGTACCTACCAAAAGTAATTTTTGGGGTTTGTTGTTATAGGATGAAAAAAATGAATGTTGTGGAATGTATGTATGTCACTGTAATAACTTAATATAGCAATGTGTTATGTTTATTCTGTTTCTTTTCTCTTTAGTTGGTATCATTAATAGTTAACTTTCTTCTCTATGTGTTCTCTTATGTTCTTGTGGTCTTGGCCTACACAGAAAACCAGTGCTGGTATTACGCTGTGATCTAAGCACTTACGCCTAATATGGAGGCCAATTCAGACTTCACATAATTATATCATATGTTATATTTTCCTATAAATCTCTGTAAAGTTATGTTATGAGTGTTCTGTCATGGTAGAATAAATGTCTTATTTTTATTTCTGTTTTATTACTATTTTGTTTCTTAATTAATAATTTGAGGCTGTAATTTTTTTTTTTCGGCCATCTAAACAATCCATTATTGATTTCCCCATTCTTGTTATGGTCGTACATAAGCAAACAATCACAAGTAATGCGGAATATCTATCATTTAAAAATAAACCACTACTTGAAGTATTTTAATGTATTTTATTATGTAGATAAGATATACATAAAAACATTTGTGTGGGTAATTAAGTTGATTTGAGAATGGTTTAGATTCACAATTGGACCTGGTAGGTGCCGGTGCAATCGGGTCCCTTCTAAACGGCTGGACGGATTTTGACCCATTTTGTTGAAATTTTGTTAGTATGTGAGTGGGTACCTGCATAGTTTAGATTCACAATTGGACCCGGTAAGTGGCGCTGCAATCGGGTTCTAAGAAAAACAAAATCGCAGGCAAGCCAACGGCAACTTTCAGGCAGGACATCGTCTGTCCATCATTCAAATTATATGGTATAAAGGATCATCATAATGTGCATGCAATGCTTAAGGTAACTAATGTATGTTAGTTAATAATATCCGATGAAAGCTCCCAGGCGACTTGACTTTTTCCGACATTTTCAACAATTATAATATTAACTAATTCTGTACCTAAACCTTCCTCAAGAATGGCTCTGTCTATTGGTGAAAACCGCATGAAAACCCGTTTAGTAGTTTTTGAGTTTATCCCGAACACAGAGACAGACAGACACGACGTGGGAGTTTGTTTGTTGTATAATAAGTAGTGATAATATTAGACGAAAACTGTTTCCACCATCACGCAGCAGTTACCAACTAACAACTAAAACCATAGATTGCTTCTGGCCAATCTACGTCGCCGACTTAAACTAAACAGGTTTGACCAACAAATTCTTTTGAACGCGATGTACAATTCGCAATGATTATTTACATAAGGGTAAAATGATTATTGACGAATATTAATTATTAGACCATTATAACTTTCTAAAAAATCAAAATTTCATTTTTTGCTTTTCCATCAGATTCATTCAGTGCACACCTACCTAAAGTTATACTTAGGTTATTCTCTCATCTACCATATTTTCCGTATATAGCTCCTACCGACAAATTCCTGGTCCGAAACTCAAAAAGGCGCTTTCACAAAGATTTATCTTCAAGGACTTCTCGGGCATGAAACTTATTCTGAAGGGGTGTTACAATCTTATGACGCCATCAAAAAGTTAAGAAACGTCGGATAAAGTATGTTAAGCCAGAGGAAATGCTACGTAGAAAACGATTTTTTGCAAAGTATGTGTATTTCTTGATTGATTTTCACCGGAAAAACTCAATTCAATTGAAATTAAACTATTTTTAACGGAAGTATCGCGTGTTTTATTTATTTTGTTGAAACCTGACGTTTCGAACGCTTTGCAGCGTTCGTGGTCGCAGGAAAGACAACATAACAAAAACAAAATAAATAAAACACGCGATACTTCCGTTAAAAATAGTTTAATTTCAATGTGTAACAATCGCGAAAACCTAAGACAACTCAATTCAATGTCTGTAATTATTTAGTAAAAGTGTGGAACAATTTTTGGAAACTCTAAATTAAAAATATTTATGCGACAGCATGAATATCGTTCGAGCATTGCCGCCTACGCTGCCTACGTAGGCCCTTTTTATCAGTTTCGTGGAAGGTTCCCTCGCACGAGGAGCTCAGTGACGACGATGCGCGAGGAGAATGTTGTTATTTGTGAAACGGCGAGACGAGGCACTGACTGTTATCGATAGAAGATAGACGTTAACAGGGAGAGGTAGACGCATCAAAGTAACTCGGCTGAGGAAGTACTTAAGAGAAGTAGGGCGCATTATACCGACAGGACCGTATGGGATAGGATTATAATAAACTGGTATGTACTCAATGACAAAATGTATGGTCTATATTATTGTGAGGAGAAATAAAGAACATTTATTATTATTATTATTATCAAAGCAGCCGGTCTGGGGAAGTACCTCCACCTCACACAAAACCGCAGCCAAATAACCTAGAGGGTTCTTGTAATCCTGAGTATTAGTGAGGTGACCAGTACGCTCCCAAGGAGTTGCTGTATAAGCAGCAGAGGAGGCATCGCGCGAGTGATACTTAATATATCGCAAGCGTTAATAGGCTACGGTTCCCGCTTTACATCAGGTGGGTCGTATGCTTGTATGCCTCCCGACGTAGACTAAAAAAAAAATCGCCCAAGTGCGAGTCGGACTCGCACACGAAGGGTTCCGTACCATTATCTATAAAAAAATCGGCCAGGTGCGAGTCAGACTCGCACACGAAGGGTTCCGTACCATTATCTATGAAAACGGCAAAAAATCACGTTTGTTGTATGGGAGCCCCCTTAAATATTTGTTTTATTTTAATTTAACTATTTATTTCTAAAGTGGATATATAACTAAATATTCTGTGAATATTTCAAGCGTCTACCTGTTGCCGTTATCGAGCAAAACGAGCAAAAAAAATCGGCCAAGTGCGAGTCGGACTCGCACACGAAGGGTTTATCTATAAAAACGGCAAAAAAATCACGTTTGTTGTATGGGAGCCCCCTTAAGTATTTGTTTTATTTTAATTTAATTATTTGTTCTTAAAGTAAATATATAACTAAATATTCTGTGAATATTTCAAGCGTCTACCTGTTGCCGTTATCAATATCGAGCAAAAATGGGCAAAAAAATAGGCCAAGTGCGAGTGGGACTCGCGCACGAAGGGTTCCGTACCATAATCTATAAAAAGGCAAAAAAATCACGTTTATTGTATGGGAGCCCCCTTAAATATTTATTTTATTCTATTTTTTAGTATTTGTTGTTATAGCGGCAATAGAAATACATCATCTGTGAAAATTTCAACTGTCTAATTATCACGGTTCATGAGATACAGCCTGGTGACAGACGGACGGACGGACGGACGGACGGACGGACGGATGGACGGACGACGGACGGACAGCGGAGCCTCAGTAATAGGGTTCCGTTTTACCCTTTGGGTACGGAACCCTAAAAATCACGTTTGTTGTATGGGAGCCCCCTTAAATATTTATTTTATTCCATTTTTTACTATTTGTTGTTATAGCGGCAACAGGAATACATCATCTGTGAAAAATTCAACTGTCTAACTACGACGGTTCATGAGATACAGCCTGGTGACAGACGGACGGACGGACGGACGGACGGACGGACAGCGGAGCCTCGGTAATAGGGTAAATATTTATTTGATTCTATTTTTAGTATTTGTTGTTATAGCGGCAACAGAAATACATCATCTGTGAAAATTTCAACTGTCTAACTATCACGGTTCATGAGATACAGCCTGGTGACAGACGGACGGACGGACAGCGGAGCCTCAGTAATAGGGTTCCGTTTTACCCTTTGGGTACGGAACCCTAAAAAGTACCTCCACCTCGTAGAAACCGCTGCTTAATAATACTTCCCTGGAGGCTTGTTGACTTTACCAGTCGTGTCAGTGAGATTCCTGATAAATAACTTTGTTCTTTATACGGATCTGCGATATGATATATAAATTTAATTTCACTGTCAATAAAAGAAAAATAAAAACTTTTATATAATGTATCAAGTTCGTAGACAGATAATTTTTTTGAAATTATATTTTGTATAGTAGAAAAGCTTTGCTTACTTAAAGATAATTCTTTGGAATTGGACACAAAAGACTCCGTGCCCAATTCCAAAGAATTATCTTCTAGTTTCCAGGTACATTACATTTTGTTTATGATATTTTTGTAAGTACCTAAGTCATTTCTATTAGCTTTTCGAAAGACGATGATTAACTTTACAATAAAAGCGAGAAAAGTAACAAGCTGTTTTCTCACTTTTTCTCCAGCAAGTTTTGAAATATGGGTTGTTTTGTTCGGTACATAGAGAAAAGATTATTCCGTGAAGTCGAATTAGAACGTAGTGCTGTAGCAAAACAATTATTTTTTTCATTTTCTGGCTGGAGCCTTTTTTTTTTTTTTTTTTTTTGTGACGCGGGGAAAAATGCGTTACGCACACCACCGGTGCCTGGGTGGCCTCCGGTGGTAGTGTGGGACTCCCCGTCGGCTGTCCGACGGTATACCCACTAAACAACCCCGCGAAATGCAATCGGCCGCGTTGGTGTGGTGCCCCGGATCTGTCAGCAACAGGGCACCACTGCGACTGGCCAGCCCCTCAAAAGGGGCCGGACTTCTTCTCTCTAGGGGCCATCCCGGCAAATTGGGACAGCCCCTCCGGCGGCGGGACCATTATGGGGCCAGGTTCCCAGCCTGACCCCTAGTCCCACAGGTTAGGGAGGCGGCAGTAGGTGCGCGTAGCGCCTACGCCGCACTCCCGTTCGCCGTCTCCGGAGCGGGACAGCCAACGGATCATCCTCCCTGTCCCGCTCCGCGGCCTCCTTCTGGGACATGACCGTCTCACAGAAGGAGGCCATCGCCTGCCAGGCACTGTCGCTCCCGAGCATGTAGCGGACCACGCTCGGGAGCGAGAGGTCCGCGCTTCCCAGCGCGGACACCAGATCATGGCGCTGCCGATACCACCTGGGACGCTGCTCCAAGGTGTGCTGAGCAGTGTCCTCGGCCGCGCCACAATCGTGGCAGCCTGGCCGCTCCTCCCGCCTCGCGACCCGGTGCAGGTACTCACCGAAGCATCCATGTCCGGTGAGCACCTGCACCATGCGGAAGGTGAGGGGTTTGCGTCTACGACGCATCCACGCCTCCAGGACCGGGCGCAATGCATCCGCAACGCGGACTCCGTACCGCGGCTGCGCCAGGTCCTCCCCCCACCTCCGTATCATCTCCTCATGCCCTCGCTGGCGATACCGCCCCACCTCCACCGACGTGGGGCGCTCGCCGAGGCTCCTCCTCTCGGCGACAAACACGTACACCTCGGCGAGCACCTCCGCCGCCAACTCCCAGGGCGGGTCGCCAGCAAGGGCGGTCGCGGCCGTCCACGCCACCGTCCGGTACCCCCTTATCACCGTCTGCGCTATGACCCGCTGCGCTCTGCGCAGCTGAGCCCTATTGCGAGCGCAGAGGGCGTCCGCCCATATGGGGGCACCGTACGTGGCCATACTCCGGCAGATGCCGGAGTACAGCCGCCTGCACGCGGTGCTGGGCCCGCCCACATTGGGCAGGAGGCGACCCAGCGCCGCCACAGCTCTGATGACCCTCGGCCCCAACCGCTCGAAGTGGGGGCCGAAGGTCCATCTCCCGTCCAGGGTGAGGCCCAGGTAACTCATCTGGGCACTCACCCTAACCCGCACTCCTCCTATCTGGAGGTGCGCTCCCGAGGGGGGGCCCCGCCTGCCGGTCCCGCGGAAGAGCAGGGCCTCGGTTTTGTCCAACCGGACCCGAAGCCCAAGCCTCTCTATGCGGCTGACCACCAGTCCTACTCCGACTTCGGCCAGCCGCGCCGCCTCCACAAAGGTCTTACCCCGGGATGTGACGAGGGTGTCATCTGCATAGCAGATGACACTCATCCCGGGGAGGAGACGGCCCCGCAGGACCCAGTCGTATGCGAGGTCCCACAGAATGGGGCCCAAAACGGACCCCTGTGGAACACCGCACACGACGCGCCTTCTAACCATCTGGCCCCTCGCGTCCTCGTAGCGTACCTCCCTGTCCTCCAAGTACGCCTTCAACAGCCTCCCCAAGTACGGAGGCACCCCAAAGTATTTGAGGGCCTCCAGTTTGGTACTGTGGGGGAGGCTGTTGAAGGCGTTGGCGATGTCCAACGACACCGCCACCACCACCTCTCCCTCGCGCTCCGCATTCTCCGTCACCGACCTTAGGCGCCTAATGGCGTCGACGGTCGACCGTCTGGCCCGGAACCCGAACTGGGCATCCGATAGGCCCGGTCCCGGGCCATCCTCCAAGTGCTGAGCGAGGCGGGAAGCGACAACCCTTTCGAGGGCCTTCCCCGCCTCGTTCAGCAGAACGACCGGTCGAACCGCCGACCCCGAGTCCGGGGGCCGGTCTCCCTTCAGCAGAAGGCAGAGCCGGCCCACCCTGAAGGGTCCCGGGCAGCACCCCGACTGCAAGCAGCAGTCGAGGAGCTCCCGGAACCTGTCCCCGAGGTGCACGAGGGCCAATGCAAGCACCCTCCCGTGCACCCCGTCCGGACCCGGCGCCCTTTTCTTGCCTCGGAGGCGGTCAACGACCGCCTCCATCTCCTGGTCGGTGACGGGCGGCGGAGCGCCCTCCTCCTCTACTCTGGAGTCCGACGTCCGGCGTAGGACCATCCTCGGGGGAGCGTAGCCCCGTGGGGTGTCGGGGAAGAGTTCCCCGACAACCCTCTCCAACACGGCTGGCTGGAGAGTCTCCGTCAGTGGGGCCGACTGAGCGCGGATCTTGTTCCGCGCTCCTCTGTAAGGTCGGCCCCACGGGTCCCTATCCAAACCCTCCAGCAGCTCCTGCCACGCTCCCTCCTTGGCCCTACTGATGGCCATCTGCAAGGCTCTCTTCTTCTCCGCGTAGATGCCGTGCAGATGGCCATCTCTTCCTTCGTCCCGGGGGCGGCGACGCCTGCTCCGGGTGTACGCTCTACGCGCCCCGTTGCAGGCGTCCCGGAGGTCGGCTATCTCCGCCGACCACCAGTAGACTGCCCGCCTTGGGGGCGGACGCCCAACACTGGGCATGGCCGCCCTGCACACCGCCGTGAAGGCGTCGCAGAGACGGCCAGCCCCTTGCTCCGCCCCCAAATCCTCCATCGGCGGGAGGCCCCAGCGGCCGACTATGGCCGCCTCCTCTGCCAGTTCCCGGTCGAGCCTGGTGAGTGCCCAACGCGGGAACCGGCTCCGCCACCGGGACGAAATCGTCGGACTCCCGGGGGCTGGAGACACCTCGAACCTGATGTAACGATGGTCCGAGAGTGTCTCCACCCCCGTCTCCACCCTCCAACCCTCCACTCGGCGTGCGATGGACGCGGTGGCGAAGGACAGATCCACCACCGACCCTCCGTTCCACCGCACGCACGTGTGGACTGTCCCCCTATTCAAGAGGGACAGTCCCGCGGCCAGCGCCCACTCCTCCACCTTCCGCCCTTTGGCTGTCGTGGCCGGGTGCCCCCACGCCGTGGACTTGGCGTTGAAGTGACCGGCCACGACAACCTGGGCGGGCGCTAGCCGCCTCACTGCCGACCCGAGAGCGTCGAGCAGCCGCTCCAGGGCCGGCAGGTCGCGGTTCGGGGAGAAGTACACACCGATGATTGCGTACTCTCCCCGAACCGCCGCCACGTATCCATCTCCCCTCCCCCACACCACGAGTGGGGGGCTGGCGCCAGGCCTCGTGACGATGGCCACGGAACCGTCCTGATCCCCGGCCCAGTTAGGCCGGGAGGGCACGGAATATGGTTCCGCAACCACCGCCACGTCCACGTCCCACTCCGCCATGGTCTGCAGGAAAAGGTCCTGAGCCCCAGCGGAGTGGTTGACGTTGGCCTGCAGGAAGCGGGGATGTCCGGCCATTACTCGGACATCCCAGCCTCAGGCGCCATCTGCCGCCCACTCCCGCGGGAGATGGGGGGCGTTCTCCCGCGGATGGATGGGGGGTTACAGAGACGGCCCCCCATCACATGCGTCGCCTTTCTTCCGGCGTCGGCGCACACGGCACAGCGGGTCTGTGCCGAGCAGCCCGAGGCGATGTGCCCCGGCTGCCCGCACCTGTAGCACAGGCGGCTGCGGTCCTCCTTGGAGGGGCACAACTCGGCTGTGTGCCCCTTCCCCATGCACTTGAAACAGTGCATGGGGCGCGCTTCCAGCAAATGGAGCTGCACCCTGCTCCAGCCCACCCCTATACTGCCCAGCTCGAGCAGCTTTTTCGCTACCGTCACCGGGCAGCGCATCAGGGCGGAGCTGGAATTCCGCCAGTCCGGGCGGATTTTGCCCACCCGGACCTGCTCAGGGGTGCAGCCCCCCTCCCGCGCGACCGCAGCCTGGACCCGCTGTGCCGTAGCCGCGTCGTCCAGACCCGTGAGGCGGAACTCCGCACACTTCACGGGCCTGGACACCTCCACGACGCCGGACAATGCAGCCGTCAATTTGGCCGCCAGGGCGTCAGCCTTCTCGTGGCTGGAGGAGCCGGGGACCTCTATGAGCCTCGCTCCGGTCGCAGATTTGCGGATCCGGAGCGACCCGATTCCCAGCTCCCCCAGATTCACCTCCCGCTCTGCTTTGAGCAGGGCCGAGGCATACGTTGCCCCCCCTTGGGCTGCCTCCGGCCGTAACTTTAATATTACGGTCGCGGGGGCTCCAGTAGGTTGGAAAAATCAATCAATCAAAAATTCTTCTTCTTCCTAGCGTTATCCCGTTTCCTAATCCATTAGGATTAGCGGACTACCTATCCTAAAGGAGTTGTTGTTCTCTTAAGTTACGTCACACATCTTTCGAAATATAATTTATTGTTATTTCTAGTTACAAACATATACATAAATCCGAAGACACGAATTTAGTGGCACATGCCGGGATTCGAACCGAAGAATTAAAATGTACATAGTATCAAAATGTCTATTTTTCAAAATGACCTGTTTAAGACGTCAATGTATCAACATTATCATCATAATAAAATGTAGTAAAAATAAATGTGAAGTAAATAATGAAATAATAATGTAAATAAACAATAAAAATAAGTGTAAATTACTATTATATTAAATTAATATTTTGGACCTTATGAATGAATATGAACTGAAAGGAATGAAATAGACATGTAGACAATGAATACATAGGTATAATAAATACATAACCACTAACTCTCTTAATTCTTTCCCACAGGTAACTGCTGAGTAATTGAATGAGAATGTACTATATGTAACCTACATATCCTCATCCTCATAACCTTTTCACCGTCATGCAAGTGAAAAATATAAATATGTCCATAAATCTGAAATCTCGAACTTAGTGGTACATGAGGCCCTGGGATATGAATCAGGGACCAGCCGATTAATAGATTGATTTTCTATGCACTGGGCTATGACTCACACACAACACAACACTCGCTTAAAAAAAACATTCGCAAATAATGAAGAAAATAAAAAATTACAATTTAATTACGGCTTTAAAATGTACGTTACCGGGCAAAAGTGTGAGTCCCAAGTGGACGAATTTCCATGATGAGATGCCACTGCGACAACAGCTTAATTTAACAGCAATAAAATGACGGATATTAAAATATATTTTTCATCGCACCTGCTCGTAAACAGCCCCTTTACATGTACGCAAAACGGCTATACGGGCATTATAATAATGCCCACGAGTGTAGTAACATCTTTTTAATTTTAAAAATAAGCAACAATATTTTTAGGGTGCCGTACCCAAAGGGTAAAACGGAACCCTATTACTGAAACTCCGCTGTCCGTCCGTCCGTCCGTCCGTCTGTCACCAGGCTGTATCTCAGGAACCGTGATAGTTAGACAGTTGAAATTTTCACAGATGATGTATTTCTGTTGCCGCTATAACAACAAATACTAAAATATGGAATAACATAAATATTTAAGGGGGCTCCCATACAATAAACGTGATTTTTAGGGTTCCGTACCCAAAGGGTAAAACGGAACCCTATTACTGAGACTTCGCTGTCCGTCCGTCCGTCCGTCCGTCTGTCACCAGGCTGTATCTCACGAACCGTAATAGTTAGACAGTTGAAATTTTCACAGATTATGTATTTCTGTTGCCGCTATAACAACAAATACTAAAAAATGGAATAACATAAATATTTAAGGGGGCTCCCATACAACAAACGTGATTTTTTAGGGTTCCGTACCCCAAGGCTAAAACGGAATCCTATTACTGAGGCTCCGCTGTCCGTCCGTCCGTCCGTCCGTCCGTCCGTCCGTCCGTCCGTCCGTCTGTCACCAGGCTGTATCTCTTGAACCGTGATAGTTAGACAGTTGAAATTTTCACAGATGATGTATTTCTGTTGCCGCTATAACAACAAATACTAAAAAATAGAATAAAGTAAATATTTAAGGGGGCTCCCATACAACAAACGTGATTTATTTGCTGTTTTTATAGATAATGGTACGGAACCCTTCGTGCGCGAGTCCGACTCGCACTTGGGCGATTTTTTTTTGCTCGTTTTTGCTCGATATTGATAATGGCAACAGGTAGACGCTTGAAATATTCACAGAATATTTAGTTGTATATTCACTTTAAGAATAAATAATTAAATTAAAATAAAACAAATATTTAAGGGGGGCTCCCATACAACAAACGTGATTTTTTTTGCCGTTTTTATAGATACGGTACGGAACCCTTCGTGCGCGAGTCCGACTCGCACTTGACCGATTTTTTTTGCTCGTTTTTCCTCGATATTGATAACGGCAACTGGTAGACGCTTGAAATATTCACAGAATATTTATATATATATCCACTTTAAAAATAAATAATTAAATTAAAATAAAACAAATATTTAAAGGGGGGAGGGTTGTTGTGTTCCTGCGTGTGAGTGAGGTCACCAGTAAGCTCCCAAGGAGTTGCTGTGTAAGCTCCCAAGGAGTTGCTGTGTAAGCAGCAGAGGTGGCATCGCGCGAGTGATACTTAATATATATCGTAAGCGTTAATAGACTACGGTACCCGCTTTACATCAGGTGGGCCGTATGCTTGTATGCCTCCCGACGTAGTTTAAAAACAAAAATGCTAAATTTTATAACTCTAGGTCAATGGGAAGTATGGGTATTGATTTTCTTGCGAGTGTCAAAGTATGCGGCATAAACGGAGGCATAAATGGCCGTAATTGCGTTGACTTGGAATATGATTTTTCCACTGGTTCAAAGTATCGCAACTTTAAATATTTGGTAAAAAATTCAGCTTGATTCCTCCACGTGTTCCTGAGAAAAAGGATCTTGTCACAACGAAGTGATACTATAAGGGTTTCGTTTTTAGGGTTCCGTACCCAAAGGGTAAAACGGAACTCCCATACAACAAACGTGTTTTTTTTGCCGTTTTAGGGTTCCGTACCCAAAGGGTAAAATGGAACCCTATTACTGAGGCTCCGCTGTCCGTCCGTCCGTCCGTCCGTCCGTCCGTCCGTCCGTCCGTCCGTCTGTCACCAGGCTGTATCTCTTGAACCGTGATAGTTAGACAGTTGAAATTTTCACAGATGATGTACTTCTGTTGCCGCTATAACAACAAATACTAAAAAATAGAATAAAATAAATATTTAAGGGGGCTCCCATACAACACACGTGATTTTTTTGCCGTTTTTATAGATAATGGTACGGAACCCTTCGTGCGCGAGTCCGGCTCGCACTTGGCCCATTTTTTGTAGATAATGGTACGGAACCCTTCGTGCGCGAGTCTGACTCGCACTTGGCCGATTTTTTCTTTTGAAGTATGGAACCCTAAAAATGTTAACTATGAAGAATGGGCAAGATTTTATTTAAAAATTATAATACGTTTCCAAGTGTCCGCGAGATCCCGATGACAAATGAAGAACTTTTATCTTTTTTTATCGTTAATCACCCCGCGAAAAATCCGGAAATAGAAAAGATATTTAACGACGCTGACAGAGCCTGAACTGAGCTTTCGCCACTACCTTTTTTTATTTTAAACTTTATTTATCGAGAAGTTATCTAATTATATCCTATTTTTGCTAAACATATTACCTGATTGAATTTGTTTTTTTTATTTCGCATCAAAAACAGCATATTTGTGCGTATTGAACTGGCGTGAGGGAGGGTTCCGTATGTTGAATATGTCATCAATTACATTTTCTTTTAATCTGTACTTAATTCGATACCTTTTAATTAACTAGGGTCGGCGACGCAAGAGTGACATCCCTGGTGTAGCAAATGTACATAGTATGAGGTAACTGTTTAATATCATGCAGGATGTACGCTTGTTTGCCACCTTAGTATTTCTTTTAATATACTACGTCGGGAGGCATACAAGCGTACGTCCTACCTGATGTAACGCGGGTACCGTAGCCTATTAACACTTGCGATATATTAAGTATCGCTCGCGCGATGCCTCCTCTGCTGCTTACACAGCAAATCCTTAGAAGCTTACTGGTGACCTCACTCACACACAGGAACACTACAACCCTCCAGGAAGTTGTTATTTGGCTGCGGTATTCTGTGAGGTGGAGGTATTTCCCCACACGGGTTGTTTTGATGCGCCGTACCTCTTTTAAATCATCCAGACCAACACAAACAGACATATGCGTGCACACAAATGTTTTTCTTGTGTGTCAAAGTCGCGTCAATCACGACTGAGCCACCGAGCTCGTCATAACTCTAAAACTATTTATATATATATATATATATCATAAATATATATATATAAATTTAAAAACCTAATGTAAATACAAAAATTAATCCAAAATCCGTGTGAAAGATACATTAAAGTACCTATAGTTTCCAATTTTTTTTCTGGATTTGCGGGCTGTACCTTATGGCCACATGCAGTTAAAAATTCAAATGTATACCAGCAGCAGAGGAGGCATCGCGCGAGTGTTACTTAATGTATTACAAGCGTTCATAGGCGGTAACCGCTTTAGATCAGGTGGGCCGTATGCTTGTATGCCTTCCGACGTTGTATAAAAAAAAGCCCGACAGACGTTGCCCTGTCTAAAAATAAATACAATAATCCTGTAATTCGATGGCAGCGCCACCTTACGTGTCCAATGTTTCTTTAACAACCATAGTTCTGATGGCTCTGATGGATGGTATGGCAAATATTATGCCAAGAATGGCAAATATTACAAATATCTACAAATTTAGAACTTTAGTTATTTATCGTTATTTCCAATAATGTCTGTCTCATATAGATAGTTATTTCCAATAATGTTTGTCTCGTAGACTCCTTCGCTAAATATTTTCTACTCTCGGTAAACCCTCTGTATAACTTATGTTTGAATCTGATGGACCCCCTACTTATCGTAATCGACCCCAGGGGGTCGATATATACTACTTTGTGAAGTACGGGTTTAAAGTATAAAGAGGTAAAGTACTCTCGGCGCAATTTTACGCATATATCATGGTGAAAACACCATAAGTGTTATATAATTGTATAAATATGGAAATATTCTTTCTTCATCTATCTATAATTATTTTAACGCCAAATCCCTGGCAGGGTGGGCAGAGAAAACACAGCGCCACATGTGTCGGTCCTTATATACTTCACTCGCTTCTTTAACATTCAAAGCTCTTCTTAAGCACGCCGGCCGGTTTTAAAGGTATTTATGTTTTTTTTTTTTTCATATAAAGAATAGCGCTGTGGCAGTTATGGCCAATAAATCTTTAGTGTATTATGGCGTTTTGCACAAAATAAAACGGGATGAGGCTGTGTCAAGGGACACGGCCGTAAGTTTTACGTGAATACGTATTCGTAACGGGTAAACGGAAGTAAGTTATCCTACTTAAAGGAAATTATTTGATGTAGCGAAATTATCTCAAAACGACAGCGCTTTTCCCACCGCCGTGCGCGATGCGTCACAGTCCTCACTTAATGTAACGAATTCTTTTATTCTTTAGCTATCAAGTGGTGTAATTATAATTTGGATGTAAACGATAGAAATATAGCTACAATACGAAAATGTATCTTCCGATTTTAAGCAAATTTAAAGACGTTTTCACTTCAAAATTTAAATAAACATCAAGAAATAAAAATATTAGTCTTTCGTTCACCCTTATTTCATCGGTTATTGACGTAAAAACTTCTTCAGGCCCGTTACCGATATACTTGCTTTATCGACATACTAACATTATCCGTATATCTCTAGTCCCTATATTTTTAGCAGCATTTGTTTGACATAGCGTAGCATCGTAGATGAAGCAGTCTACGCGTAGCATTGTCTACGCTACTCACAAACAACTGCGTCACTTTACACGCTAGTCATTATATATGTATCTAAGCATTACATGTGATTTATATATATATATATTAGAATAGCTACCTACTACTATAATATATTATTTGGGATCACATGTTTCAAAATCATATAAAATTGTAATATCTAAAATGTATGTACCACAGAAAAGAGGGAGGGGGGCTCTTCTAATACAGGTTTTCACAACTTATCAGAAGAGATCCCGACCTATCTATACTTTACTCATAATTTATCAATAAACTACTATTATTATATTGTTTTGTAATGCTTGTAAGTGGGATGCACTGAAAGTCTTGAAAGATTTTCAGTGCATCCCACGTCTTATAAATCAAACAAGTGCAAATTAATTTATTTACTGTTTCACCGTTTAGAAATAAAACTTCTCATCAAACATTTGATTGTTGTGAAAATAAATAAACCATAATAACCATAATTGAGAACTATACTTTTCTGAAAGGCAAAAGTAATTTTAAATTGCTCGACATGTGCGAAGAAGCATTGCCATGGTATAAAAGGATGCTGCTTCTCAGTCACCTTTCTAAAACCTTTCTGAAAACCTTCATTTCTACTATTTAAAACACAGCTTTGATGAAGCGGTCAACCACGTTTCATGAATCCACAAGACTGTTGTTTTATTTGTTTCGAAATATTAAATTCATGTATCGTTTCCCATGATAATATCATAAACAGTATTCAGTATTGGAATGTCCGTGTTGATATTTCATCAATATCCATGCGTACCAACCAACCGAGCCCATGCTAGTATTTTTTTAAGTGTAAACTTAGCTCAAAATAATCAAATTACCATTTCGTCAACAATTTTTTTAGCCGTAATTATGTTTCCATCGGAGGTCGCAGTTGAAGGCTGACCTTTATAATTTTGACATTCAAAGTAACACTTTAATGCTCAAATTCGACGAGTCAACGTCTCACCATATTTAGATGAGGTGCTTCGCTCCCAACAGCATTTTAAAGATGGACATAGCAATCTTGAGGAAAAAAAAATTATGAAATCATCTAAAGTTTTTCTCTTTAATTTTATTGTCACAACGGATTACGAACTTCAATATATGTTAAAAATACAATTTCGAAACTTATTTAATAAAGAGAAACATGAAATTTATTTTAAAACGTGTAATATTCGAAATTCAAACTATTACGAGTAGACAAGAGAGCATAACGTGAGAATCACTCACCTATGTGATTAGTTGCACGTCAGAAAACATTTTCTGAAATCTGTAACAATGGATTTCTATGTCGACTTAATTAGTACATGACTTCGTAAGTAGTAAACTATGATGTTTCAGCGAAAATTGCTATATATTACAAACCTTCTTGGTAGCTGGATTTGAAGAGCGTTTGAAAGTCGTGGTTTAACCTAATGGCAGGAAGGTGATTTTTTCAATTTTAAAACTAAAAAAAATAGACGTTTACAAAATACATTTGCATATATGCGAAAGCGACTTTTGTACCTGGCCTATTTATTACCTTCAAAGTATTCACTGGAGACCATATTATAAACCAGATGGAGTACAAAAGTTAAGCGTAATGTAGGTAAATTGTACACTAGCCGAGAACATATTGTCTTGATTGAAGTCTCTGACACGATGAGGTCTCGCAATATATTGACATGAGACACAATGTCGACGATGTCTACTTTATCGATGTATCCACTGCTAAAGAGCACATTATATCAATTACCTTCTGCACTTTATTCGTCTCGTGTCACCATTTTTTGTCCACTTCTCACACCGGAAATGAGACACGTTCCTCACTTTTTTTTATTTATTTTTTTCAAATAAAATACAAAGTCATTTCTAGAAACATTAAGCCTACAAAAAGATAAGCTGGGAATGAATTAATCAGGCCTTTGAGATCTCGTTAGCAAATTATTTTGAAAAGAAAGATTCGTTAATGTTTTATCTAGAATCAAGATTAATTGAATGAAATGACAGGGATGAATTCCGTTTTCACTGAGAAATATACAAAAATATACATTTGAATCAAAGCGGACTTTTGCAGTGAAGCGATCTATCACGATAGTCATGTGCATAGGATTGACAGTGTCCTGGTCCGTGCTGTGCAATCCACGTATGAGGTTTGAACAACATGTGTGCGGATAGACGGCAGCTTGTCGATCTAACTGTATGATGTAAAAATTGGTGTCAGGTAGGGTTACGTGCCGTCGACTCTGCATACGATTTGTAATTACTGGCCACCACCAATTCGCAGTTAACCCGTATTTCTGCAGTGCAATGATGGTTGGACTTGGTATTACAGCCCTTTTTTCAATTACAAATTAGAAACAAGGATGGTTGACAAATTGTGGACCCTAGTGACATTGTGGACATAAAGCAATAATTGGCACCTATTCTAATATTATCTATGTATAACTTTATTGACCAGAATAAATTGGTACAAAAGATGAACTTAATACTGATTCATGCATATAACTATTGGAAGTGGATAAAAACAGGCTGAGTTTTTATTTTCTGGTAAAGTGATACCGAAAACAGTGATCGAACGTAAGCGAAACCCTTCAAAATATATATATTAACATATCAATACATTTACATCAATTTTCAGACATTACTTTCAGGCAAGACAAGCAGAACTCAAATTTACAGATAATTTAATGTAAGCTACATCAATCAGTTAGTTAAACAAACTAGCTCTGATAGACATTCTGAACGCTTTGTGGAGAAGCAAACCACGTGTCGCATAGACGACCATAGGAAGTAGCATGTTGTTCCTGTTTCAGACAGTGGGCAATTGCAGAAACGACCGCAACAGCCGAGTCAGAGATGACCACAGCATCCGTACAGCAGTCATGATGCACGGCATTAATTAGTTCAAGTGTATTAACGCCGGCCGGTATCCACCTACTACCAGGATGGCGCATGATCTACTACCAAGACGCACGTCATGGTAGTATGCGGGTGCCGACCGGCGCTAGTCCACTTGAACTAATTGGTGGCGGAAGCAAACAATGTAGTATAAGGTCACATTGCCTTGTTTTATTATATCAACCGATACAGACAATGAACGAAATCACTCTTACAACTATTGGATCATACATGGGGATATATCATATGATATCATCATGAATGGGGAGAGGACAAAAATAGAGACATGTGGAAGGAACATGTGGAATGTGGAGACATCAAGAAATGCCCACGGCACGGCGGAGAGCCTCATAGCAGCAAGTGCCGTGCTGCATAGAGATGCAGCACGGCACTTGCTCTGCGTTAGATTAGTTTTGAAAAAATCGCGTGAGCGCGATTCAACTCAAATGAACGCAAGGTCGGTGGAACCATGGGATGGTGGTGGGCCATGTCTCTATTGGATCATACATTAAAATTAATTAAACTCACAAAAAAACATTTTTATTATTTAACTATATATTAGATTTCAAAATTGCGTAATATATTTTAAATACTTCCACTAAATTCGCCATTCCAACGATGAAATGCCTTGAAGAATATCGTGGGTAAATAACAATGTCCTAGCGTTTATTGTGTTTCTGACGTTCCGGTGAGTGAGGATGGGCATACAGCTCTCGGAAACCACTCATCCTAAATATCCAGCAATATAAATGGCTGTCATAAGCTAGCATAGGAACCTTATTTAGGTCATCCGTCTTAAACAGAACTGTGTACTAAAACTTTGGTAAATTGTAATTATATACCCTCTATTGTACTCACCGAACAGGGCGGCAGTACCTACGATCTTAAGTAGTCTAAGATTTCTTTGTGATATTTTCACACGACTGAAAAACTAAAAAGGAGTATTTTTCTTTATTCAATATCGGGAAATATTCAAGCATACGGTTCGCCTGATGTAAAGTGGTTCCCATAGTCTATGAACGCTGGTAATGCATTAAGAATCACTCGCGCAATTACAATAGAAGTGACGCCACCTCTGCTGCTAATACAGCAACTTCTTAGGAACTTACTGGTGACCTCACTAACACGCTGGAACACAACAACCCTCCAGTGCTTTTTTAACATTAAAAGCTATTTTCACTCAAACATTTGTAATGTACATCTGTTTCGTCATTCTTTCTACATGCCGGAAACAATGGAGAAACCTTTTCTTATATCAACACTGCCACTCTCTTTCAGACCAACTCTCTCGCTCACATAATCATTACGAACGTGGTCAGCATGCGTTACGCCACAAATTTTGTGCAATGCTCGCATCTCGACAGTATTAATTCTCTACATCTGCCCCGTCTCAGTCTCATTCCTCCGGGAAGCGTAATAGGTAGTAAAAAAATTCATAATATTTTTGTGTTGCAATGTCTTTATCGCAACAAATATATCGAATATCGAAACCCAATCACTTTTGTTTCAGACCATGGTTATTGTTACGTCACGTAGACGTGGTTCAATAGCGTAGACCTTTCCGTGAACAAATGACACTTTTAATTCAAAGGTAACAAAAACTACTTATATACTCGTTGTAAGGTTAAATTACAGACAGGCGTTATCTATTTTAACTAATCAATTAACTAGATGTAACTAGATATCATATCTAGTCGATATCATATCGTTATACGCCGACATCACGACACGCATATTTCCGCGTAACAGTTATCAATATTTTAAGGACCAAAAAGCTACTTGAATAAAATAGACGCATCTCAAAACTGTATATACACTAGCTTTGTTACTACGTTTTGCAGCAATATAATGTTTTCCTTATTACATTTATAGACATACCGTAATCTCAATTGTGTACTTTAGACATTAACTAGAAGGAGTGAATTTACGGTGGATCATCTTGCGCGAGTTGATATGCTTGAATTGATATTAGACGAGCTCGGTGGCGCAGCTGTGAAACACACTGTTACGTTAATTTGCCACCAACGCTCGTGGGTTTCGATTCCTTCACAAAACAAACATTTGTGCGCATGAAAATGTCTGCTTATCTTGGTCTGAGTGTTTTAAGAGAGATACGGCGCATCAAAGCACCCAGTTTGGGGAAAACCACCTCACAGAAAACCGTAGCCAAATAGCAACTCCCTAGAAGTTTGTTGTGTTCCTGTATGTAAGCGAGGTCACCACAGGCCCACCACTCATTCCCAGCACTGTGTCTCCCGGGTAGCCAGAATTAACAGCGTCGAACACCAAAAAGGCAATGAACAATGAAGTTCATTGTTTGCTGGTTAAACTACAGGAACTCACAACGAATTTAATCAGAAGAAATCTGTAGGAAGTTTTGGAATTTACTTCCCCTCTTGGCAATATGACAGATAAGGCACTTAAAAACCTCAAAGAGATGGCTTAGTCAAGTGAAGCTCAACTACCGTGCACCACGGTTTATCAGATATCTAACAACTTAACAATAACTATTGGGACCTAAATTGCAAGTTGTTACATAACACATCGATTCCAATAATATAGATTGCAGAGCTGCCTAAACGCCTGGTAATTCCCCCGTTGCCAACAAATTAGAATAGTATACTACCTCAGATGTGAAATGCAGGAATTTAACATATGCTCCCGCTCCCGACGCTAGAGATCGCACTCCCACAGAACATGATGTGCTGTTTGCTCGAATTCATGATTTGTCGTAGAACACTCACATAAAGGCGAAGACATAAGTCTAAAAGAAATGAGCTTAGCCCCTAAGTTTCCATGTCCAGTTAAAAATTGCGCAACGGGATGATCGACTTCTAACCACTCTTTCTTTAATCTCTCTTGCACTGATTGAAAGAACAGATATAAGTAGCGTCCTTTAACTAAAGCTTAATCTAATCTAAAGCATAATCTTTCTTGCCATTCAGAAAGCAAAGTTTCAAGTACCTCGTCGATTGTTTTGACCTATCTAAGTATTTTGTCATGATGATTGCCATCATGACAAAACACTGTGGAGTGTCTAGTTCCGTACAGACACCGATTGGAAATGAAATAGCAAAATTTTGATACCGAATTATTTAAAGACGAAATAAAAAAAAATCGGCCATGTGCGAGTCGGACTCGCGCACTAAGGGTTCCGTACCATTATCTATAAAATCGGCCAAGTGCGAGTCGGACTCGCGCACGAAGGGTTCCGTACCATAAAAATCGGCCAAGTGCGAGTCGGACTCGCGCACGAAGGGTTCCGTACCATTATCTATAAAAACAGCAAAAAAAATCACGTTTGTTGTATAGGAGCCCCCTTAAATATTTATTTTATTCTATTTTTATAATATATTATATAACAGAAATACATCATCTGTGAAAATTTCAACTGTCTAACTATCACGGTTCATGAGATACAGCCTGGTGACAGACGGACGGACGGACGGACAGCGGAGCCTCAGTCATAGGGTTCCGTTTTACCCTTTGGGTACGGAACCCTAAAAACGACGGAATAAAATACGGTAATAAGTCTCCTGATTGTTCCAGTAGAATTTCAATACGGAGAGCTATCGGAAAAATTGGCGTTAACATTTTCTATGCGCGAATATACTATGTGTCATTATTGTCTTTCGAAATTATTTTAATACCAGTTACTTCTTGTAGTTTAGACTAGACTAGCCCAATGGTCGAGTAGTTAGCAATGAGTAGTTTAACATCAAATCTTGTGGGTTCGATTCCCACACAGGATAAACATTTCATGTGCATAAACATGTGTGTCTATTTGTTTTGGTTTCAAGGTTTTTAAGAAAGACAAGGTGCATCAAAGCAGGACCTCACCGAATACCTAATAATTGCTCCCTGGGGGGTTGTTGTGCTCCTGCGAGTGAGCGAGGTTACCAGTAAGCTAGTAAGTAGTTGCTGTTTTAGCTGCATGGGTAGTATCGCTATCGCACTATCAAGTGAGCTGTATGCGGGTGTAACAATACTTTTGAAGCTTTTTGGGTTTTGATATCAAAGGATTTGTATATAAATCTCCGCAGTTCTTTCCGAGTATCAAAGTAGCACTTGACCTGCTCTAATACTGATAGATAAATGCTTGTGTAACATAACACTGTGATCTCCCTGATTATTTTGTATAACAATGACTTGTTTCATGCATGCAACATTCACATATCTGCACTGTAGATCCACGACCTACCGTTCAAGTTAATATTTCGTCGATGAGAACATAGCAAAACAATTTGTCGGTGACGGAAATTGGTCTTAATAATCTCTCCGAAACACAAACGTCCTCATTTATAGCAGCCTCTCGATTAGACGGCACTACTCCCCTCAATTTATCCCCTAACATCGATGGGAGTCATAACATATAAACTGATGTTTGGTTTAGCGGTCACTTGAAATGCAAAGCCAAACTAATAGTTGCTTTCCACTAATGCGATGTTGCTGTAGCAACTGCTTAGGAGCTTACCGGTAACCTAACTCACACGCAGGAACACAACACCTTCCAGGGTGTCAGTATTTGACTGCGGTTTTCTGTGAGATGGAGGTACTTCCCTACCTCTCTTTAAAATATTTAGACCAAGACAAACAGACACACAAATGTTTATTCTGTGTGGGAATCGAACTCAGTGGCATTGGTGTTAAAATAGCATTGCTAACCACTCTGCCACCGAGCTCGTCAAATGAATCTGTAGAAGAGTTGAGTTTGGCGAGCTAATGGCGCAATGGTTAGGTACGCTACTTTGAAATATAACAAACGACTGTCAGTCGAAGCTAAGAAGTCGTCAGAATAGAAAACTTCTTAGCATCACATGCTTGTAAATATTATTTTTAGGAGGTCAAGAAATATTTTTAGGAAGTACATTTATTAGAAACTATTTTTATCAACGGTATAAAATTCTCTTTACATTACATTACGTGTATCTAAGCATGACGGTCACCCAAGTTCTGTTATATTGCCCCATCCTAAAAGTACCCAATGTACATAAAGATGTTTTCACTTCAAAAACTACTCTCAACGGTGTTCACCAACAAATACGATATAGGGGCCTTTAATCCTACATTCATAAACATACGTCTCTCAGACACCTCCAAAATGTTATTGTATATTGCACAGAGCGTTGTGTGACAGAGACAGGTATACGTTCTTCTCAGTTACTTCCTAATACGTCGAGAGCTTAATATGGCGCTAGCTGTCTTTGTCCGTGCACGTATATTTTGAGAAATACGAGGTCCAAGGTGTCTGACAGACGTATATTTATGAATAGTTTTACGGCGGCCTCTGTGTTACTTTTACGGGATATTAAATATATCCATCGTCAATTCTTTTGTCATCCACGTGCATAATAGCAGCCGTAATGAACAAAAACCACTCAACAGGAGAGCATTCGTCAAAGAGGTATCTGATAAACATATAGAACTTTGGCTTTGTCATCCCCGCGAAACACCAACTTTGCGGCGCTGCCTAAAGAGGAACAATGACGCCATTATAAGTGATAGTTTTCCAAGTGCACCAGTAGAACCTAAAAATCAAGCCAGGAAAACAAGTAATTTCTGATGTTACAAAAAAAAAACGTCCGACCCGATTCATATGTACCTCTTGCAGACGCCACATGTGTATAAAGCTTTGTGCTTATTTATATCTAGAATGCTTGGAATAATACTTTTTGCTGTCTTTTTCCTATCAAAAATATTAATAAAGCTTCTTGTAATATTGTGTTTTGCGCATCGCAATGATTGTCATAGTTGCTTTATGCGGAACACTCACAACAGAGGTGTCTGACGAACGTGTGTTTATAAATCATGTAAAAATGAATGAAGTATTTGAATCTAGGGTTAAGAAACAGTCGTCACATTGAAATTGTTTCCCTTCAAAATTTGGTAACGGTGAAGGGACGCTTCGGTGTTGGCAATGTCTACGCGCGGTTACCAGATAATAAAATCTGATAACCCACATGTTCATTTGGGTCTTTTACATTAAAAAAAGAACTAGACAACCATGCACACGGTTCCCGTGAGCGTGCGTTTAGCAGCATCATAAGTGACAATAAAAGTACAGTCCCAAAGTTCGTGTGCGGTGGGACGAGTTATTTCTGTCTAGTGAATCGGTTCTCTGTTTTCGTTTTTTCCAATTACCTTCATTGTAATACGCCCACCACGTAAGCCTACGCGTCTAATATTTACTTATCTTTGAAATTATCATACGTCGAAAAACAACGAAACCTATTCATGTAAAGTTCTACATATATATGTTCACGGCAGTGGGGATCGAGCGTTATATGACATATATAAAATTCGCTCGCTTCTTTAACATTATTTTTCTCTTTTCATGCACTTTCGCCTCTAGGTCAATATCTCCTTCTGATAAAACACTATCAGTTTTGTCGTCGTTAGTGAGTCTTAGCCTTCCTCCTATCCTAAATCCTTCCACTTTCACATCGTAGGTCTGTTTTGTCATTCATTCACCCTGCATTCTTTCTGCATACATGAACTAACGGAGCATACCATATCGTATGTTCATATCGATAATCTGTTTTAGTTCGCATCTCGATCGCGTTTCTTTAACTTTCATGCTCTCCCTGCCAAACCCAGCTTTCACTTCCATAAGTTAACGTTGGGATTAGCCAAAATTCAGCATTATAGATCGAACAGTTTTCGAGAATTCGTGTTTTGTCATTTATTTATGTAAGTATGTATATCTTCACGCCAAGTCCCTTGCGGGGTAGGCAGAGAGAACCGAGCGCCATAAGCCGCGGTCCTTACATACTTCACTCGCCTCTGTGTAATTCATAGCTCTTTTCATGCACGCTAGCCGGTTCCTGGGGCTCCTGATAAAACACGACCAATTTGGTCATGGTAGGTTAGTCTCGGTCTTCCTCGGCTCTTTACTTTTGCATTGTATATCTGTTTCGTCATTCTCTCGTACCGCATTCTTTCTACATGTCCGAACCAACGGAGCATGCCCTTTCTTATCTTAACACCGACACTCTCTATCAGACCAACTCTTTCTCTCACGTCTTCATTACGAACGCGGTCAGCAAGCGTTATGCCACAAATTTTGCGCAATGCTCTCATCTCGACCGCATTTATTCTACTTTCATGCTCTCTCTGCCATACCCAGCTCTCACTTCCATAAGTTAGCGTCGGGACTAGCACCGCGTTGTGTACAGCGAACTGTGCCTTCTGGCTTAGATTTCGGCTGCCTAGAAGTTTACCCAACGCTCCATTCACCCTATTCCCGGCACTCACTCATCTCTTCATATCAGCGGTGTACCTTCCATTGCTGCCAAAAGCACTTCCAAGATATACAATCTCATTCATTTGCTCCAACACTACATCATCAATCGTAATCCTAGTGTTCGTTCTGGTTGTCTCTCTTTCATAGTTAATAGATTCAGGCGTTATTTTGCGAAAGTCAAATTTACATGATAACATGCTACAAGTGACTTGTAGCATGTTATTCTTACGATTAACGTCTACAACGCCTGATGATGCCTCGTGGAGAGGCGAAACACGTGTCGCAGCGACGACCAGGCCAGTCGTGGCAGCGACGGTGGTGGTGGGGGCATGCGGATTCTGTTCCAGATGGCGGACGACCGCAGCAGCCGAGGCAGAAACTACCGGAGCAGCCATGGCAGCGTCGGCATATACCATGTACTAACAGTAGTGGGTGGGTGCCGGCCGGCGCTAGGCCGCATGAACTAATTGGTGGCGGAAGCACACAAAGCAGGTTAGATCAAATTGCATGTCTCTCTTTCAAATACCATTATCTTGGTTTTCTTCGCATTCAATTGTAAGCCTTTCTTCATACAATCATCTTTCATTGTTGTAACTAGTATTTGCAGTTCGAATGGTGATTGTTCTGTTAATACCGCATCGTCTTCATAAAGCAGGCAGTTGACCACTGAGTCACCCATTCGCATTCCCACATTCATATTTCTTATTCTCTGAAGACAACTGTGCAGATACAGGATGAATAGCCGAGCCGACAGCCCGCATCCCATTGACACCATTCTTGATCATCAAACCAGGGCGACAAGCTGCCCTCCACCCCCACACATGCTGTACAATTCTCATAGGTGGATTGCACAGCACGGAGTAAGTCACCTTCTAACCCATATCTGGGCAAAATGTTCCAGAGATTCTTTCGCACGAGCCTATCAAATGCTTTCTCAAAGTCCACAAAACCGCAGAAAACCTTCTGGTCCAAAGCCAGATGCTTCTCTACGATGTTGCGGTGTGAAAAAACTTGATCCGTACATCCTCTGCCGCTTCGAAATCCACCCTGTGCTTCCCAAAGCATTCCATCGGATTTCACCCTCATTCTCCTTTAAATGATTTTACCATACACTTTAGCTGCTAAGCTGATCAAACTGATGGCCCTATAGTTGGCGCAGTCCATAACGTGAGCCCTTGCCTTTATACAAGGACACGATGACTGCGCCTCTCCAATCGCTCGGGACCCTTCCGGTTCTCCAGCATAATTTGCTCAAAAACTAGAAGGCGTCTCTAACGTACTCGTAGGTACCACCTAGCTTGATCATCTCAGCTGTTACTATATCGATTCCCGCTGACATTCTATCTTTCCAACTTCGTATCGACCATTCAATCTCATCCATAGTAATGTCTTCATGGTACGCTGGTATTGCCTAGTCAAACACAGACTCATTCACAATACCAGCGTCATGAACATAATCATACATTTCTCTAAAATATTCACTCCGCCGTTCTAACACTTCCTGAGTGTTAGCAAGAATGCCACCAGCTTTACATCTTATCTTGTCCATTCTGGATGCTGACGAACTACTTCGAGACTTCTTTACCTGTCTCCAGAGGAGTTTGCTATTTGCCTCGCAGTTCTTCGTCAGCCTCTCTTCCTTCCTGACTACTCATAAGTAGTCTATCACGCTTCTCTTTCACTAAAGCTTTGGTGTCATTCTCGAATCGACGGTATATTTCTTTCTTCATTTCTTTCATACCATCACTCTGGTGCAAAGATGATACGTAATCCAGTCACGCTTTCCTCTTTTTTTCCACCAAGGATTGAACCTCCGCATCCCACCAGGCATCTCCTCTCAGTGTTCTACGTCTCTTTGCGCATCCACATGCTTCTTTCGCACTATCCACCATATTTTCTTTCAGAACTTTCCAACATTCGTCTACATCTGAGTCAGTGAAAGACTCGCGTTCGCAAGTTTTTCACTGACTAGACGTACATACGTACTCCTTACACTTACATCTTTCAATTTTTCTTTCCTTATTCTTCCATGATCTCCGAAAGGAATACGCACACGCCCACAAATCGGCTTATCACGAGATAGTGGCCAGTTTCAAGAGTGGGACCTCTGAAGGCTCTTGTATCCATTAACGACTTTCGGAGATGTCCTTTTATCAAAATCAAATCAATCACACTTTTCTGTTCATTCCGTCTCCATGTGTAAGTGTGAATATCCTTGTGATGGAAGAGCGTGTTCGACATAAGGTTTTGTTCCATACATAAGTCTAAAAGAAACTTACCAGCATCGTTCACTCTCTTATCTCCGTATGGACCAAGCACAGCCTCATAATTGCTTCACTCGGTCCCAACCCATCCATTTAGATCACCACACATAATTATCCGTTCATTCGCTTTAGCCAAATCCAGAATACCCCTTACAGTCTCCCAAAACATCTTGAGCTCCTGGGGATCAGCAGAGCTCACAAGAGCATGTGCTGCAACTAAAACACTCGCGTAATCCCCAGTTTTATCTTAACGCAGAGAAGTCTTGGACGTACTAAATCGTAATCTTTCACACCAGCGGCCAAGCGAGATGAAAGCACGACACCTACGTCAGCGCTGGCAGGAACGTCCACCCCGGACCACAGGGCCATCATGCCACCGGGCAGATCTTCGGTGTCGCTTCCCTTTCGCTTGGTCTCTGACACACATAAATTATCTAGGCATCTCGCGTTCATTATATCTATGAACTCATTCATCTTATCTTTTAGACCACTTCTCACATTCCATGTGCCTAATGACACTCAGCTCTCCTCGACCCGCCGCGATGTGCGTTGCGTGGTGGGTGGCGCCCCCCGCCGCCGCATGCCTTAGATTTCGCACCAACGGGGGCGAATCGGTGCGCGTCGCCTCTGAGGGACGCCTAATCTGCGCGTCTGTGCGGTTTGGGTCCAGAATTGCAGTCAACAGTGTTGGACTGGCAAGGTCGCGGCGTCACGCTTCTGGTACCAACCCCAATTCACAATTTTTATTTATTTACTATACTAACCAATCACATGACAATCAATTATTAAATAAGTTATATATATATTTTATTTGTTGAAAATTTAAATTCTTAATATGTTCACATTTAATTTTTTATATTTGTCCCTGAACCATTTGTCAATGGTTCACATGCTGAGGAACAAACAGCTGTCTAAATGTTAAATATATATTTTTCTGTGTTTGCTAACTATAGAAATAAGATTTATGTATATTACTAACCCATTGACTCATTGTTGGTCGAAATAAACAGATTATTATTATTATTATTATATCAAAAAGTTAAGAATGCATTTCAAAACAAACGAAAAAATATTATATGCTTATTTACTTTAGTGGTATGAAAAAACATACTAATGAACTAATGTAATCTTAATGAAACATATATGTACATATTTATGGAAGTCCCCGCAAAAATAAACATATGATTCAATTCGAAATTATCACCTTTGGCTTTGATACAGATCTTTAATCTATCTGGTCACGAATCTATGAATTTACGCACTGTTTCCATGGTAAATTTAGCCACTGCTTGCTCCAGCGATTTCTTAAGAGACATGATGTCAACGTGTCGTTTCGGGCAGACCATGCCCTCTAAAACTATTTGTACTCTAAGAAGTTCAGATCTAGGCTAGACGAGGAACAGTCTTCAGCTCTTATAAAGTCCGGAACGTTGGCCTCCCCTCCTGCTAACACAACAACTACTGAATAACTTACTGATAGCTTACTCGCGGGAACATAACAACCCAACCGTTCAGATCTTCACTTGCAATAAGTCTTTCATTCTCTTCAGCTAAATCATACTCTTCTTGAGTTCACGCTAAGCTCACGAGCATACGCTGTGACTAGAAAAAACTCACGAGAGAGAGTATGATATAGATACACTCGGACTGATAAGTTAATATTGTAATATTATAATACAGTGAGTGTTATCCGCAACATATATTGGTAAATTTTTAACAAATTTGAACAGTGAATACGTATTCATATTGACAGTTTAAAGTGAAAATTGTTAATACACTACCAGAAATAGATACATCAGTGCGAATAAAAAAATTAAGATCTATCAATTGACATTACTGAAATGTACGTACTGGTCGATGTTTGTTCATTAATTAAAAAAACGGGTTGCACTCCGGGAGTGCCGGCAGAAGTGAAAACTTGAACATTAACATTGTGCATTTTTGAATATTTTGGAATGGTTAGGGAATAATTTTGCACGAATTGCTTTATTTATCAGTATAAAAGTACTATCATGCATGTGGTAAAATACAATATTCATTTATTCCGCTATCGTACACAAACATGACAATTTATATTACATTAAAAATTTAACACTTCAGAACTATTACAATTATTTTACATTAAAAAGTTTATCTCTCAGAAAAATCAACTTTCATCCATAATTTCAACGACTCTTTCACCATCATCATTACCAGCATCACATCGCCAATCTCTAAAACTCAAACATACACGCACACTCGCGCAAGCGCCCTGCGCTGCTTAAACCAAACAACGATGTTGATAAACTACGTTGAACGAAATGCGTAATCGCCAAGAATTTAATGGCGCTAACGTTTTGATCGCGAGAAAATAATGCCCTATGAACGATCTAGCGCTTCATGTTTTAATTGTTTAATTAGAGGTAACTAATGTTGCTGCAGCGAACTTAAGTTCTAATTCTCACCAAAATCTTACGGTCAGGTTCACGTGTCATGACGCGAGTTTAACAGTTTTTACTCATCCCAAAAAGTGCACAACGCCGCTAAAGAAGTTTTCACTTCATAAACATTTAGAACCAAGACGTTACTTTCAAATTCATATACAAATTAAATCAAAAGCATAAGGCACAAAAAAAGTAACGAAAAAGCAGTTAGGTCATGCAGTAACAGCATACATTTCATAGAAACAATTAATAGACTATAAATAGTGCAATCAAGTGCATATAAAACCAGTAAAACAGTGTCAATTTTTTAAAGAAACGTTGCATATTACGTCCGTCATGTTTTGATAAATCGGTGTTGTCATGTTTTGATAAATTACACTAAGAATACCTAAAGTATACATACCTACGGACAACTCATTTGAATGCTTAGCAATCGATGACAATTCGGAATCCCTTTCATTTCTGTCAACAGAGCGACTCAATAGAAGTTTGACTAACCTAACAAATGAAATGTATATCCTTAGAACCGACACGACACGACTTCAGAAGCGGGCGGAAATTTTTTGCGTAATGTATTGTACATTGGTTCGCATCGGTTTTCAATATACAGAACTACGTCAAAAAATGTCAGTAATCGAGTATTGTGCTATATTGCTAGTAGAGTATATATAACATTACTATTTGTTATAATATTATTTATGACATTATGACATTTTCTTTGAGACATTTCAATCACAAGTCAATTATGACAACACTATGTACAAATTCGAAGAACAAAATAAAACTATATGGCGATTTCATTCATTTCATTATAAAGGAGTATTAAGTGAGGTTATGCGAGTACGGAGCTTGCTTTGTTCTGTACAAATTGTAAAATATCCAGTTGCGCGAATATGTGAGCAAAAGTTTCGGAGAGTACGTAAGCGTGGTTACAGTAGATGCAATCTACGTAAATTTAATGAGTAGGTACCTAAAATATCAACCTTTTCTGAAGTATGTAGTTCTAACGATCCCAATGAAGCTCAAGAGGGATTAAACTATGTAGTAAAACGAAAAGATCTCTTCTGTGGAAATATCGAGCAATATCTACAATTAACAATAAAAATACATTAACAGCTTACACAGACAAGTTCAAACAAATCTCGTCTACTCTAATATTCGTCGCAAAGACAACACTTTACTGCGTAGTGTCTTCACCACTAGACATCACGGCATATGGTGATTGAAATACATATGATTTTCCAACAATAATATCTCAATTGTTCCACGCCCATCAATGTAATGACGTCAAATCAGTAAGTTACTTAACTCATCTCGTTCATTTATTATCATTAACTATCGTACGGGCCGCCATTAAGATCGAAATTAATTCTACTGTTAATAAACTAAAAACTGAATTCACTAACACGCCCGACTATTTCGCAAATGTGTAGTATGATATCAAAAATGAGCCAAGTAGTAAATATGTAAAAGAAAAGATTGAATCACGCGTGCGACACTTAGAACTTCGAATATCAACACTAGCAAATACTCAAAAATTGCAACATCGTACAGTCAGTGCCAGAAAAATCAAACGAAAACATACTAAACATAGTATGGAGCATGTTCGCCGAAATTAAACTGCCCATAAATGAAACTGACATACGCTCCATAAAACGAGTTGAAAAAATTAACAAAGGAAACGACCGACCACGAGGAATAATTGTTACATTGCCGTATGAATTGAAATAATAATATTTCTGAGTACACCAAATAAAATATACGTAATCAATCGAATATATGACATTCATTTACCTGGAAAGAGGCAACAAGCTTAAGTTCTGGTGAGGTCGCAATTCTAAGCTAAACTATTCTTGTAGCAGCTCGTTCCTGATTGCGATTCATTTTCTGATGGCGATTCGTTTTCTGATTGGGTCGCAGTTCTATACCTAGGACTTTGGATGTTTCTTTTTTAGAAGTTCAGAAATTTTGGACGTTGATCAAATAATCAATCAATAATATACTTTCGATATTTTAAACTGCAACCGTATAACCGTTTACTGTTTAAAGTTTCGATATTTTGAACATCGATATTTTTAATGTAGATATATTAATTTTCGACAATCAAATACGTACCCCAAGCGAGATCAGAAAGTACAGTAGAGAGTACCATGTTTTTCCAACAAATCATCTGTAACATGACTGAATATTTGCGTGTATTATAACCTCCTTTCTACGAGAATACTTTATATATACGAGATATTTTATAATAATAAAACATACATCGTAGCGGAAACGGTGACACTTTCATTATTATTGGAGATTTTAGCTGGCCTATTTTATTTTGGACATCCAACTCGGATAGGTACATAACGACACCCAGCTTATATGTATAATTTTAAACTTTCACGGTTGTTTGTACTGTTATTGTACACTGTTGTAAGTACAGGACTTACCAGAATTTGATTTTCTATTTCCTCGATATTTCGATAGGTAGTTAAATTTATAGATATATTTATATTATATTAATAGGTAGATAAATTTTACTCTGGAGTTGAAAAACGGCAGAGCTCTTGGATGTTAAGATCGCTCAGACTGTTCAGTTCGCTCGGATCGTACGTTATGCAATACGGTATATGGCAAACCTACTCACACTGACAGATATCTACATGTTACTTCTCATTATCATCCTAGACATCTCCGCTCAGTCACTCAAACCTCACGTGAAGAGCGTATGATCTTTGAGATCACTTGAAAGAAGAGTTGAAGCATGTACAGGTTGCTTAAATATGCAATGAATATGATGAAAGTAATTTCAAAACACTTACACTTACACAATGGTTGACAGGCAGCCAGTATTTGTTCCGTACCTGGAAGGAGTAACCGATAAAATCGGAAAGCTGCTGACAAAATGTACTATTTGAACTACATTTACAGCTGGGAGGATAATAGAATACGTGCCTATAAATTGTTTTGTTATTTCGATCATCTTTTTGTGTGCTGGTTTAATTATAGTGAATTTTATACCTTCTGGGAAAAATCCTGTACTCAACATTAAGTTTATTGAATGTGCTGATGTTTCATTTGCATTTTACACTTTGAGTATTTTTAAGCATGCGATATTTTTTAATAATTCATTTCGCGTTACAGAGGATAAAAAATTTAAATGATTGATGTTAGGATTAGGTATTGTAATATTAGTATGAGTCGCAGATCTACTAAGTAATTGGTCAATAAAATAATCATTAAATATGTTAACTATTTTTACAAAGCAGTTATAGTTATGTCATTTTCTTTCAACTGCTCGAAATATTTTTTAGGACAATTAGTTTTTGTATAGTGGATTTGATGCATATTTCTTTTTATTACAGCAATTTTAATATAATTATTATTTATATTAATAGATGTTGAGCTTTCGTCATATTCATGCATTTAAAATGATAATTTCACATATGGGCAAGCGCTGCCCATATGTAATTATATATATTTAATTGGTTTACTGGTTTGTTGGTTACTAATTATGTACTTATATATAAATGATCTTGTTGAATTACTAAAGGAATTATGGAATTTGGATAACATTTTAAAGAAGAAAAAAGACTGTCAAGTTAAAATCTTATTCAGTTTTCCCTAATTTGTATTAAACAAGTACAGCGAGCTTCGACGTGATTTTGTTGTTGTTGTGTAGTATACGGTATCCACATTCCGTGCATTTTTATGGTTCGCTGTCTATCCACTAGAGGTCCGTCCGTCTCCCATGTACGGCAAGAATGTGTTTATTTTTCCGCCGTTTCTAACACACTTTGATACGAAATCCTTCAGTGCGAGTGCGACTCGCTTAACAAACCAGTGTTTATATAATTATATTTCTTTTATATCTTATTACAAGTTGTTATTGTTCCCCTTATGCTACAGCCAATAAACATTTATTTTAGCAAAACGAGTCATAAACCTTCTTTTCTGAAGACAGTTAAAAGCAGTAGACGTTTTCAACAAGACATTATTACGAATTGGCTGTAGCAGGTACTTGAAATCTGTGATGTAACATATTTAATATTTAATAATTAGAATTATAATTAGTAAGTAATTATGATATGAATAGTGGTAACATTACAAGAGGGGTTTTCTCTTCTATCGAAAAATCTGTGATATGCAACTAAAGCTATATATACATTAATATATAAATTAATATAAGATCAAACGCTTTATGAAGGCCTGATATATTTATTGGATTGAATTTTTCACCCACCCGGCCGGCCGAGATTATATCAGGCATTGATTGATGTTCGTGAAACGAGTGCGGTTTATTGCTTACATATGTGTAGTTCCTGAGACGAATGGAGTAATATTTTTATACTGCGTTGGGTGAAGCAATTTCCAAAGCATATGTGTTCAAAACTATCGTTCATTCAATACGCCGTGAGACAAAGCACAAACAAAATAGGTTTTCACACTTACGAATCGGTACAATGAGGTACTGTGCGTAAAAGGCATACGTATGCTTGAAACGTTTTTCGTTCGGCAAGGTAACATGCTCGCAAGCACTGGTCGGTCCAGGTTCACTAATTTTCACCCAGAATAATGTTCTGATAACAGAAACTAAACAATAAGAGTATATGAAAACGTAACACTACTATAAAACCTAATAAAAAAAACATAAACATATAAAAAAAATACCAAAAATAATCGGAAACAGAAAATACTCCCGTCAATATCTGTGTCATAATTATAAGTGGCTGATAAATTCCGGATAAATGCAAAAGTTATTAAATCTTTTTACATCCTTTATGTTAACTGCTCATCGTCATTGGACACGTACTATAATGCGTTTAAACTTCGAGATTCACAACATTTTTAGGCTAATCTAATACTAAAAATTATGAAAAGGTCATAAAAAATATAGGTACATATAGTTCGAATTAATATGTTCTGTAAAAGCGACGGAAAATATTATCGCTATTCTAGTGGTAACTTTACAATATACATTTACCTGCAAGTAACTTTAAATATTTTACTATATTATGTGTTTTGCTTGAGGAAAGTTTGTTTCGTGATAAAAAGCAACACTTAAAATATTTTTTGTGGTTTTTTTATGGTTGCTTAGACGTTTTGTCCCACACTCAAGCAATACGGTATAGGGCGATCTAGCGAATGCTGCATCGCTTCAGGTGAACGGGAGTGAAAATCGTATTAATATTTCTTCGCCTTATCCTCGTTAATTGATCGACAAGATGCACTACGTTCAAACGAGGTTATGGCTTGAATGATGACAATAATCTACTTACGTCACATGAGACGATGAGGGGCTACTTACACTTGACAAAGGTGGAATGTCAACCCTCAACCCTCTTTGTTGCTTACAAAAGGGCGGAAATTATATGCTTATAAGGTTTCTTACAATTTTACACAAAAAGGGTTTTACTCTAAAACATGTGCGTATGCGTAAATAGAAATATGAGTTTACTTTTCTTTTATTTTTATTCGTTGTGCAGCCGTGAAAATTTATATAATCGAATTTGTATTCTTTGGAATGAGAATTGAAACGATGCAAGCCTCATTAGAGATCCAAACTAACCTTTTTTAATACAACATAAACAACAACAGTCGCGCGATGCCATTCCCAATGCTAATACAATGAAGCAATTCTATAGAAACTCACTGCTAACCGCACTCACTCCTAGAAATACAACAACTCTCTAAAGAGTTGTCTTTGGACTGCGGTCCTCAGTAAGGTGGAGATTCTTCCCAAATTGAAATACTTTGATGCGCCTATCAGAAACACAAAATGCTCCGAGAATCGTGTTTAAAGTTCAATCTTCTTCAGGTTTCAAAAGGCACGTTAGGCCGTCAACCCCAGCGATCATCGGTAGATAACAGTAAAAGTCAAGTGGCCTACGATTGCCTTGTAAAAACTGACCTCTTTCAATCTGGAGACGCTCGGAGTCGATTAAAGAGAGAACCAGTTGTGGCTAATATTACTATTGTAGGTACTTTCGCGACTTGTTTTTATATTAGGGGTTAAAGTATGAAAATGCCGATTTGTACTGAAAAATTATAACTCGTTTTTTTCTAAGATGTAACACATTTATTTAATCAAAATATTTACCCTCATTATCTATACATTGCTGCCATCTAATCGGAAGTTTATTTATGCCTTTACGACAGAACTCTGAGGATCTAGATTCGACAAACTGTGTGAAAGGAATTTTGTACTGCCTCCTAGGAAGAAAATTTTTACCGTTTAGAAAATTGTCCAAATCACGAAAAAAATGGTAGTCAGTTGGAGCAAAGTTTGGCGAGTACGGAGGATGACGTATGGTTTCTAACTGCAGCTCCTGTAGAGTTACAACGGTTTCTCGTGCAGTGTGAGGTTTTGCGTTATCATGGAGCAATAATGGTCAAGATCGATTCACGAGTCGGGGCTGTTTCACTGCCACTTTCGCCATAATTGTTCGAAGTTCGACACATCTGCTGTTATTTCTTGACCAGACCTGAGAAAGCTATAGTGAATAATGCCATGAAGAGACCACCAAACAGTTACCATTACCTTTTTATTGGTAAGTAAGGTTTGCTTTAGGGCACTGTTGCGTCGTTCGACCTAGGGTCAGCCATTGCATTTTTCGCTTACGTTTATCGTAAAGAATCCCCTTTTAATCACATGTCACATTTCGGTCCAATATTCCTTCATTTCTGAAGGAAGACTTCAACAAGACATCACAATTTTCAACACTCGTTTCTTTCTCTAGATCAGTCAAATCATGATGCACTCATTTTTTATATTTTTTTATTTTATTGATTTGACACAAATGAGTCAACATTGTAGGTAAGGTAACGTTAAAATGGCTTTAACTGGCCTCTAACTCATGGGTAGTTTGACTTGGATCGGCTTCCAACATCTACTTCTATTCAGCGTTATTTACCTGTGTGAGCGGTCTTCTACGTGGTTCGTTCTTCAAGCCGAAGTTTCCGTTACGAAAGCGTTTAAACCAAAAACGCACGGTACGTTCATTAGCAGTCTCCTCTACTAACGCAGCATTGACATTGCGAGCCGTTTCTGTCGCATTAGTTCGGCGTCGGACCTTGTATTCAAAAATTACTCGGATTTTCGAAGTATCCATCTTTCGCCGTCTAAGCTGAATAAAAAAAACAATTGAAATTCGAAAATCAAATGTTGCACATTTTTTAAAAGTAAAACCTCACAAGTATAATGTGAAAAAAGTTTCACTCGAAAATCTCACAGCATGAAGGTTTAATGTTAATTCAAATTATCTATTACTATGAAACGGCAATTTCATACTTTAACCCGCATTTCGGCAACGTGGCAGACACCATAGTCACGGGATGTCTGGAGATGGAGAGTAGGTATCAGTCTGTTAATTACACAATTGCTGGAAATTTGTTAGATAGGGTAACCCAAACTCGCGACTTGGGCGTAATAGTTGATAGCGAACTCACTTTTAACCCGTACATTATTAGCTTATGTAGGCGCGCGTACAAGGCTCTCGGCTTTCTTACGAGGCAGCGTAAAAGCGTTCTTACGAGGCAAGTTCAGGAACAGGGATGCACTTATTGTCTTGTACTTTGTCTTTGTTCGGAGTAAACATGAGTTTAATCATATAGTTTGGGACCCGCACGAAACAAAATATAAATACATGCTAGAGCGAGTTCAACGGAAATTTGCCAGATAGTTGTATTACGAGTATAAAATATACGATTATTATCCCTACTTATATCCGTCTCTGTTTGTCTCGTATATGGTAGGCATGGATACATTGGAATTGAGGCGTAAACTGGCTTTGACCATGTATTATCAGCAACTCCTAAATGGCAAGCTTGACAATCCTACAGCTGTGTCACGCTGTCGTTTATTCGCCCCGGAGCAGTATACGAGATTGCGGTCGCGCCGTCTACTAGCGGTTCCGTTCGTGCGCACGTATACGCGCAGTTTGCACCAACGAATCGCGTGGACTTGCTCAATGCCTTCATTTCCCAGCACTCGGACGTCGATATTTTTACCCGCGGTATATGCGTTTGGGGTAAGAGGTGTTTGTTTGTGTGTCTGTTAGCATTTTTCTCGAAAACTACTGAACCGATTTTTTTTTTGTTTAAAAGGTGACATGTTCGGGAGTGTTCTTAGCTACGATTTAAGCAAATCTGTTCAGCCGTTTTTTTACGTCGGGGTTTCTTTTTTTAATTTGTACGTGCATTATATATAAAACGGATTTTATTACCTATATATTATAGTTATATTAGTTTTCGTTTGTATAAATCTTATTACTCTGGGCATTTTTTTTATTAGCGTTTAAATAAATAAAATATAAAAAAGCCACAAATAAAACATAAATTAAAAATTAAAAAAACCACGACGGAAAATTGTTATATGAAAAAACTTCAAATAAAACATTTCAAAAACCCACGACATTAAAGCGTAATATGATTCATAAAAAATTAGGTACAAATAGAACTTATAGTAATTTCAAATGTCTGACGAAACAGCCAGAAGGAAAACATAGTATATGAAATATATTTCTCCAAAAACAGTTAGATATAATTCTCATTAATAAAGTCAATAAATGAAAAATATTAATAATTACACTATCACAATAACTATTATATAGAATATTATTAACAGCCGTCGTGCATAACCTATGTCGTAAACTGTACATTAACATGCCACTTAGGTAATATGTAGAAATATATATATATATAAACAAATAACAATTTTCCGTCGTAGGTTTTTAAAATTTTTAATTTATGTTTTATTACCTGTAATATTACAGAATTCACACACAAATGCTAATTTATTTGTGGAATATTATCAATTTAAATTCATAATGTCTATTTAATATGTTCATGTATTGTATTCAATTGTATTTGTATTGTGGCTTAGTACACGCTTTGGTTTTATACTGTAAGTGTAGTGAGCAATTGAGCTAAAGAAATAAAGAATAAAGTTCTGATAAAAAACATGCGAGCTAACTGTCATTGCGATAAAGCCTTCGTCTATGGCTTCCAGATTACGCCAAATAAATAGGAACACTAAATAAGGCGTGTCGGAATCAAGGCTAACTCCCACCTTTTACGCTATGTATGAAATGCCATCCGGTCCGCTCGATTTATCTATCTTGTGTTGGGGGGAAATATCCTCTTCGGATGGTTTACTGAGTGAGGTCGATTATTTAGCACAGAGATATGAGCTCAGATTGCTGAAAGACTGATAAGATGTCTATATTTCAATTGCAATTACTAATTTTTGTGAAGTATTTTTTTTTGTTCTGTTCAGTGGAACTTATCAAACGCTTGATATATATCCCTCAAATTGATCATCATCATAAGCATCCAAACAAAATTTATGCCGTAACGCTTGTAGACCGTATTTAGGATAAGGATTAGTAGCCGAGGAAAATCAAGACTTACCTACCATGACCAAATTGGTCGTATTCTATCAAAAGGCTTTACATCAGGTGGTGATGTCAGGAGCCTTAAAAACCGGCGACCGTGCATGAGAAGAGCAATGAATGGTAATGAAGTGAGTGAGGTGTGTAAGTATCAAGCCACGTGGCGCTCAGTTGTCTCTGCCTACCCCGCTAGGCATTTGACGTGAAGTTAATAATAGATAGATGCCATCGAAGCGTTAATCCCGGTCCGTCAGAATTCTTCCTCTCAACTTTCTCTCAACTCCGACGGCTACTTTTTATAACCGCACCGCTCGCCGACGGCGGGAAGTTCACCCTCACACGCTTGAACCGCTATGGTCGCGTACGGTGCGGTTCCAGAGAAATTTTCTTCCGAGAACACTCAAGCTGTGGAATGAGCTCCCAGCCGAGGTTTTTCCAAGGAACTACAGCATGGAGTTCTTCAAGAAATGCGTGAAGAGGTTTTTAGAGGGTCGGCAACGCATGAGTGACGCCCCTGGTGTTGCAAATGTCCATAGGCTACGGTGACTGTTTAACATCAGGCAGGCCGTATGCTTGATTGCCACCTTAGTGGTATATAAAAAAAAAAAAACTTCACGCGGTCTTCGGCATCCCTTCTGTAAGACCATTAGTAGTTATGTACGAGTATTCCTAACGACGTTAAGTCAGCACTTCTTTAGCCCTATAAACCTGTTCTTTCAGCTTAACCAGCTTTTTTCGGTCACAGGTGACACCAGTGCTCTTACGCCATTTGGCTCAAGTCATTGAAATTAGTAAAAACCTGAATCAGAACAAAATTGTTTGATATTATTACAATTCCTACGTCCTTCTGTAAGCGCGTTTGCTAGCTCGCTAGTAATAGGGAATTCACGTAGAGAACATGTGACAAAATGTGTTCCCTGAACAAGTTCGGGACCCTAGTTCCGCGGACTTGTTCACAGAACAAATATCACGAGCCGAAGAAATCATTTTTATTCTATAAAAAAAGGGTCATGGAAAGACCCTGCCGGGATTTTCTCAAAATGCTGAAAGCGCAGATTTTTATAACAAAGACGTGAAGATATGTCACTGTAAACAAATATAACGATATTTTGACGAGCTCGGTTGCGCAGTGGCGAAACGCGGTGTTCCGTTACTTTGACACCAACATTTGTGGGTTCGATTCCCACACAGGGCAAACATTTGTGTGCATGAACATGTCTGTTTGTTTTGGTCTGGGTCTTTTCAACAGAGGCAGGGTGCATCAATGTAGCTCCCCTGGAGAAGTACCTCCAACTGAAAAGAAATACCGCAGCCAAATAACAATTCCCTGGAGCGTTGTGTGTTCCTGCGTGGGAGTGAGGACACCAGTAAGACTCTTAAGGAGTTACTGGGTTAGCAGCAAGGGTGGCATCGCGCGAGTGATACTTAATGTATTGCGAGCGTTCATAGATTATGTTAACCGCTTTCCGTCAGGTGGACCGTATACTTGTATGCCTCCTGACGTACAAAAAAATGCAAGCAGCAGGATAAAAAAGTAAAACAGTACTTGAGCTCGAGACAGACCGCCAATGGAGTAGATACTGTAACCACCTCTCTGGGTGAATGGTGGTGGGTTGCACCTGATCATATCAGCTAGGATCTTATGATTCGGTACAAAGACGAGCCGTGAGAATCCTACTAATATTATAAATGCGAAAGTTTCTATGTATGGATGGATGTTTGTTGCTCTTTCACGCTTAAACGGCTGGAACGGATTTGAATGAAATTTAGCACGTAGACAGATTATGATCTGGATTAACACATAGGCTACGTTATTTGACTCCACGCGGGCGGAGCCGCGGGCAGCAGCTAGTATTCGATATTTCGCTCACACACGAAAAAAATTCCTCCCTTTGTGTGTTCTGCCGATTGTAAAGTTGATTGTGTTCCGAGTTGTTCGATACGATATGATTCAAGTTTTACGTTCTGTGTAGCGCGTCTCTTGATCGCGATCTTGATGAGTGACGACCATCAAACATGAACGTTGATAATTATGACAGATAAATTCTTAGTACCAATAGTACACTGCTTAGTAGTTTGAAGTTATTTGTATATTTAATACCGTCACAGTGTACACGATGGTATTAGTACTAACTCGAGTGAGATAATGATTTATTACTAAATAACGGATGCTGCGAACTTATACACAGCCCCTCGCAATAAAGCATAAATTGACAAAAATCATATTTAGAAAACATCTGACTTTATTTTTTTGTAACCATTTTCGTAGAAAGTTTCTTTGTAGCTGTGTTCCGTCTAAAACGAAATTAATATATTTTACTCCCACTTCCACCGTTATTTCAAAAAAGAGGCTCTTTTTTCAGCAATGAAATAACAGGCTTGTAATTTTCCAACACGAGAATAATAGAAATTCCTTGTAGGATTTAATTTCTTAAACTATTCTTGAATTGCTATTTTTTTTTTATTTTGTAAAAAGATCAAAGACCTAGATGTTCTTTTTGGCGGGAACGATAATTAGATTTGTGCTGTGGATGTTTTCATATATTGATTTCAAGTTGTTTATTAAAAATGTACGTATATAGAAATAATCGGGAGATGTATAAATTTGATGAGATAAGAAAGATGTAACACAACATAAATTTTAATATGAATTAAAATTTTATGTATCTTAGATTAATTTGTTTGGTCGTTCGTTGAGAGAAAAGTGCCGGGCAAACTTATAGTTCTCTATTGCAGTTAATTCAGTACTTGGCGCCTCGTTCTTTTAGATTCACTGAGGGAGTACTCTTTAATATAAGATTTTTAATTCATTTTATTTTTAGCTTGTTTTGTTTGTCTTGTGCGGCTCAAATCTAATAATTAAAATTTTACTCCCTTCCCGTGATTAAAATAATTTGTAATTTGGTACACATATTTAGTTCTAATTATGTGCCACTAAATTGTGAATTACATATTTACTTTTACAACCCCCTTAAATGTGGTCATCAAATGAAAAGGCTTGACTAGTGGAATACAGTACTCAATTAAAAAAATTAAATTTAAGACGGTCGTCACCATAAAATGGAGGTTTACTTATTTTTTTGACCCCTCTATATGAATATCAAATGAAAAGGCTTAACTAGTAGAATAGAGTACACAAATTAGTAGTACACAAATTCAGAACTTGCTCGCAGACAAGAATACTTACAAACCTGTCGCATACAATCCCACCGCCTCTTACGAGAAAACAAAGAACTATATTATTTTATTTACATATGACGAGTACACGGGTGCACATTTTTTCACATAACTTTTTAAGTCCTATTATCGGAAGACCGAAAATATTTCTCATATACCATTTAACATAATAATGATCACTCTTTATAAAAATATTTAATAATAGGGGTTAAAGTATGAAATTGACTTTTTATAGTAATAAATACTTTGAATTGACGTTATACCTTCATAGTGTGAGATTTTCGAGTGAAACTTTTTGCACATAATACCTACGAGGTTTTTCTTTTAAAAAATGTGCAACATTTGGTTTGCGAATTTAATTTTTTTTTTTATTCAGCTTAGACGGGAAAGATGGATACAAAATTTTTGAATACGAGTTCCGACGCGGTACTAACTAGCTACATGGTTTAACGTTATCGTACCTACAATGTTGACTCATTTGCATCAAATCAATAAGATACGAGTAATAAGCTATAAAAAAAACGGTGCGTCATTATTTGACTGCTCTGCAGAAATAAAGGCGTGTTGAAACTTTTTTGCCTTGTTGAATCGGAGCCGAAACGAAGGAATTTTGGATCGAAATGTGACATGTGACGAAAAGTGGATTCTTTACGATAACCGTAAGCGAAAAATGCAATGGCTGATCCCAGGTCAAACGTCGCAAAAGTGCCCTGAAGCAAAGTTTACCAATAAAAAATAATGGTAACTGTTTGGTGGTCTCTTCTTGACGTTCTCACTATAGCTTTCTCGGGTCTGGTCAAGCAATAACAGCAGATGTTTACTGTGCCGAACTTCGAACAATGATGGCACAACTGACAGTGAAACAGCCCCGACTCGTGAATCGATCTTCACCATTATTTTTCCATGATAACGCAAGACCTCACACTGCACGAAAAACCATTGTAACTCAAAGCTGCAGTTAGAAACCATACATACCGTACTCGCCAGACCTTGCTCCAATTGACAACCATTTTTTTCGTGATGTGGACATTTTTCTTTGTGGTAAAAATTTTCTTCCCAGGATGGAGTACAAAATGCTTTCACGTGGTTTGTCGAATCTAGATCAGGCAATAAACTTCCGATTGGATGGCAGCAATGTATAGATAAGGGGTAAATATTTTTATTAAATAAATATATTACATCTTAGAAAAAAACGAGTATTAATTTTTCAATACAAATGGGCAAATTCCCCCCCCCCTTCCCTCCGGATCACTGTGAAGTGTGGACGTGTTCACCTGCTGCTATCGTCAGTTTTAGAAAATTAAATATTAAATTTGAAAAAACTATAGTGCTGTGAAGGTTACGTGTGGATTCGATCTTGGGACCCTACTGGTGCTAAAACAGTGACCGCTTGCGCGTCATTGACCGCTGAGCCACCGCCTAAGCAAGCGGCCGCGGTAGAAATTACCATCGCCTGCTGTAACTTGCTACGAGTAACATACGTCATCGCAGCTACGCATCATTCAACATTGCACCGGCTATAGCAGCTACGGCAACGGACTTGCTACGCACAGCTCGTATAAAGACAGTGCATTACTACGAGGTATCTATCCTGTTTTATTGTAATTTTAGAAACTGTTTACGCGCGGTAACGAAATGCCACTCACAAAGCGAAGCCCACCTAAAATAACAATAAAAAAGCCCGAGTCCAACACAAATCTTAGCTCTAATACCGCAACAGATACAGATAACGAGTCTGTAACAAGTCAAACATCCAGTAGATCAAGACTACGTAAGCGGCAACATGATGACGACCTAACGACCTTCATGACAGACATAAAAGAGACTATTAACAAATTTAGTGCACAACAGGAAACTAAATATAATTCATTATTGTGCTCGGTAAATGAAATAAAAAAACAAAATAGTGACATACTGGAATCTATGGATTATATATCCAAGCAGTATGAAGATATGACAAAGAGAATGGAAACTCTAGAATCAGAAAAAAAAGTTCATCTTGCCCAAATACAAAACCTTGAAGAGAAAATAGAAAATTTAGAGGTATCGCAGAGGATTTCTAGTGTAGAAATTAGAAACATAAATATGGAAAAAAATGAAACCAAAAATGACTTATTGAGCATCGTCACTAATATTGGAAATGTTTTAGCGGTAGATATAAAGGAAACTGAAATTCGTGACATTTTTCGCATAACCACAAAGAAGGATGAGCAAAAACCTATAATTGTTGACTTCACAACAAATATCTTAAAAGAAAAAGTGCTTTCCTCTACAAAAAAATATAATACGCAGAATGCTAATTGTAAGTTAAGCACTAAGCTTATAAAAATCGAAGGTCCTCCGAAAACTATATTTATATCAGAGAATCTAACACCCAAAGCGAGAAGACTGCTGTTCTTAGCTAAACAATTTAAAAAAGACCACGATTACCAGTTCTGTTGGACTTCTCACGGGCGGGTGCTTCTCCGTAAGAAAGAAAAAACGCCAGCAATACGAATAAATTCTGAAGCTGATTTGGAAAAACTAAAAATCCGTAAGACATACTGACTAGACCTAAGTGTTAAAACTAAAAAAAATTACAACAATACTAGACTTACCATCATTACTATTAATCAAAATCTCTGCTTTAGAGTTAAATATTGCCACGTTATACTTCATGCTAAAAATTACATTATGTTAATCGTATATATTAAGAATATAGACACGTCATCCTTAATACAAGCAATAATCAAACAAGCTACCATCCGATCCTTATTTATTATACAATTAGCCAATATCGCTGCATTTATGTATTTATGTGTATGTGAGTTTTCCTATAAAAAAATATGTATGTTTTGCAATACGGGAAACGTGAGTGTGTACGTACCTTTAAATAACAGCTGTAACGTACAAATCAAAATAACTAAACTCTGCGGCTGCATATGTATGACTAATGTACAAGGGTGTATGTATGTGATTGTGTGTGTATGTTTAGGTGTATATATTGGACATATGCATAATAATGTTATGAGTGTGCATCACCATCATCCTAGCGTTATTCGCGGTTTTGTATTGCGCTTTCGCCTCGGAGCCTGGGGTCCGCTGAACGCACCTGTGTGCATATGTGTGTGTATGTATATATATATATCAATCAGAAGGAATATGTGTCCATTCACTCCTCACAATGATTAAAAGTCCTATAAATGACATCACTGAGGATATAGATTCTTATGCTGTATGTGAATCGCGAATATGCTCTCCTGATCTTTTGAAATTTCACGTACATCAAAACGTAAATGGTTTAAAAATTTTACATGTAAACATTCGTAGTATAAGCTGTAATTACGATGCTCTCACTGCATTATTGGCTAGGATCGATTGCCAATTCGAAGTTATTGTCTTAACGGAGTGCTGGTTGAGCAAACTTACGTATCTGCCAGTCATGGATGGCTATATTTCCTATCAGTCTAGTTACCGTAACCAAAATGAGGGTGTTGTCATTTATGTGCAGTCGAGGGTTTATCATAATTGTACGGAACCTCTGTTCAATGATGGAAATTGTCTTATTCTACAGCATGATAATGAATTTGCAATCGTAGCAATATACCGATCACCATCTTACAAAGTGGTTGATGGGTTTGTAGAATCCTTAGATCATGTTCTGACAGCCTTATCTTCCTGTGCAACAGTTGCTCTAATTGGTGATATAAATATTAATATTTCACCTGGATGTAGTGATTCCATTACGGACACGTATTTGGATCTCACTGCTGCACACGGCCTATTACCAGCACATTCTCTAGCTACAAGGGGTAACAACTGCCTCGATCATGTAATGCTGAAATCTAATAGAGCAGCCAAGACATATGTGCTTGATACTTTTATAACGGACCACGCACCACTCGTTTTATTTATATCACCGAAGATACATAAAAAGGTACTGCAAAGTAATATTGTAAAAACAGATTATCCGAAAGTGCTAGCTGAATTATCTCGATTAGACTTTGGCCCAGTCTACTCTGCGTCCGATGCAAATGCTGCAGCTTCTAATTTTGTAGATTTGGTGAGCAGTGCTGTCGATGCTAATTCTAAAGTAATTAAGACTCCTAATCGTAAAAGATGTATAAACCCGTGGCTAACACCTGGACTTCTGAGGTGTATAAAACATCGCGACAAGCTGCATCAGCAGGCTAAGAAACATCCAAATAATGCTAATATGCAACTGACATACACTCGTTACCGCAATTTCTGCATTAATCTGTTAAAAAAACTCAAAAGGGCATACGAGGAACAAGAACTTCAGCAAAATAAAAATAATATGAAGGGAATGTGGACGACTATTAAAAAGATTACTGACATGAACTCTACAGTTTATCCTCCAACTGAACTATTGAAAAATATGAACACACCACAGGATTCCATCAATGAAGTAAATAAGTTCTTTTCAGAAATTGGTACAAAACTAGCCTTTGAAATTCAACGTAAATCCTTTTCTATCCCAAACAGTAGTTATTTAGAGTCTATTTCTATAGGTGAATCTATGGTGCTATACGAAACGGATGAGGCTGAGCTTTATGGTATAGTTAATAGCCTCCGAAACGAATGCGCCGTTGGTATTGATAATATTTCTACCAAATTAATAAAAGAAGCAAAAAACATTCTTGTTCCTCATATAACCTACATCTGCAATCTTTGTCTTAATACGGGTATCTTCCCTGAGGTTTTTAAAAGGGCTATTGTTCGACCTATACACAAGGGAGGGGCCAGAGACAGTGTCACCAATTACAGGCCTATATCGATACTTACAGTTCTGTCTAAAATCTTAGAAAAAATATTGAATAAAAGACTCGTAAATTATTTAAAGAAACATGACATCATCTCAAAAAACCAATTTGGATTCATTAAGGGAAAGTCGACAGAAGATGCTATATTAGATCTAACAGAAGAAGTGGCAAGACATTTAGATAACAAACGTAAAGTTGTCGGTATCTTTTTAGATCTATCGAAGGCTTTTGACACTGTTTCTATTCCGTTACTACTTTGTAAAATGAATACCATTGGTATCAGGGGTATTGCTCATGACATGTTTCGTAATTATCTGACAAATAGAACGCAATGCGTGAAGATTGATAATTATCTAAGTGACACTCTAAGTCCTGGTCATGGGGTCCCCCAGGGAAGCGTCCTAGGGCCTACCCTTTTTCTTATATACGTCAATAGCCTATGTAACGAAAATGTTGACAGTTGCAAAATCATTTCGTACGCTGACGACACAGCATTGATAGTACATGGTATGGACTGGGAAGGAGTCCGCCGTAATGCCGAACTGGCTATAGCTAGAGTTATGGAGTGGTTGGACTCCAACCTACTAACTCTAAACTTAAAAAAGACAGAATTTATCCCTTTTTATTTGCGAAACGACTTGCTCCCTCCAAAAACATTCTGTATCAGAGCACACTTATGTAATAAAAAAAACAACCTTTGTTATTGCGCTCCCATAGCTAGATCGGATAGTGTAAAATATTTAGGGGTAATAATTGATAGTAGATTGAATTGGAATCGACACGTTGATGCATTGGTTGGCAGAGTTAGAAGACTGTTGCCAATATTTAAAAAATTGAGAAACGTAGCTGATCGTAAAACATTATTGATAGTTTATTGTGCTTTAGTTCAGTCAATTTTGGTGTATTGTATATCTGCGTGGGGTGGAATGGGAAAAACTAATATGATACGCATAGAACGTGCACAGAGAGCTGTACTCAAAGTTATGCTGGGTAAGCCTCGTCGTTATGCTACTGATGAACTGTATAAAGAATGCATGGTTTTAACGGTTAGGCAACTGTTCATTACACAAGTGATAACTCGAAAGCATGCACACTTACCATATGTACCTAGACCACAATCGCGCAGAATACCTCGAGTTTGCGAAACCATAAAATGCAATACTGCTCAGGCCAGACGACAATATTATGCAATGAGTTCACATCTGTACAATAAGGCTAACAACCAATTAAACATATATCCTGTCGTTTTAAAGAAATGTAAGAAGATGATTGACAAGTGGCTGAAAAACCTGAGTTATGACGATACAGAGAATATATTAAAATAACTGTAACCGAACACACACTCGAATACACTTGCATACTGTTGGTAAATATATAGTTTTGTTAAATGGCATTAATATTTATTATTATAGTAGTAAGGGTTGTGTGATGCTCTGGTAGATGATCCATATACCAGAGCATTATATAATGACTTTTTGTAAATAACACGAATGCATGTAGCACGAAGGGATATGAATATCTTTTCGTGTAATATGTAGCGATGGTTTGATTGCTTGTATGCTGAAGTTGTAATATAAATGATATAAAATACACGTAAATTAAGTTTGTATCTTGTTATTCTGGAAGGGAGGCGACTGACAGCTGTCATACAGTTGATACTAGTACGGCTGTCGCCGCTGTCCTTATCTAAATTTACTAATTAGGCATATAGTCACTGTGTATAAATATAGAAAAATTAAGTGATTTAGATATAAGGAACAAATTTGTAAACTTTAAGAGAAAAATAAACTATTATTATTATTATAAATTCATACTTTAACCCCTAATATTAACTATATTCTTCTTTAAGAAAATCTTTGTAGCTGCGCTCGTCGCTGTGAACACGGATGTTATAGCGTTGGCATCGTCGGCTACGTTCACGGCTTTTTGTTTAGTATTCTATATATCACGGGCGATGTTTAGGCTGCGTGATCATCACGGCTGTCGCCGTGGTTGTACTAGAGAGGTGACGTATTGATTAATAACACAATCGACAAATTCTTGATTGGCAATATTTCGTCTTTCTTTTACATATAAAATGATAACATTTACACATTTTTGCTAAAAGATATATATTAAATTGTTGAATATTTAATAGCAATAAAAAATATTATTCAGCTTATAATTTCGTCACTCTATGCACCACTAATATTCATAAAGATAACCTCGAAATCATTCAAAATTAAACATATCTTATAAAATTATTTCAATATTATTTGTCTGTAACACTTTAAGCAGTAAAGATAAAGATAAAAAATCTTTATTTGCCTTTAGACCCTCACGGGCACTTAGACACGTCTTACATTTTCAATATTGTATCTTATGATGTATGTGGGTAATTTTATATAGTTTAGGATGTTCACCTTCTTTGTCGAGTCAGTCTGTAGTCGACATTAAATAGAGTAACACGTAACAAGTAATTTCATTTATTATATGTATACCTACACTATAATCTTAACATTTTTTTTTTAAGTTTTTCTCTTTTTTAATCTACCAGCATTTCAAATGACCATTGGCGAAGAAGAAATACCAAAAGAAACTTACCAATATAGGTCTTTTTTTTTCAAATCATCTTATACATATTACAATAAATATAATGATATGAGTGTACATGTAGTGTCAAGTAGTACAATTAAAGTTATATTAATTCATGTGCTGAATCATTTCCATACATCTCTGTCAGTTAGATATTCATCGATTCTATAATAACCCTTCTTACATAGAGTATTTTTGATGTGTCTTTTGAACATATTGTCAGGGAAGGACAGAACTGTTTCAGGTAATTTATTATAGAATCGAATACAATTTACCACAAAAGATCTATTAGTCTTAGCAAGCCGATGTACTGGCATACGCAATCTATTCCTGCTCCTAAGATTTTCAGTACATTTTAAAAAAATAAATAATATTTTACGAGCATACATTATGTTCTCATAAATATATTGAGAGGTAACCGTGAGGATATTTATTTCTTTAAATAGTATTATATTATATCTAAGTATTCTTTGATCTCAAGATGACATTATTAACAAACAACAAAATGTGAAAGTGCCGCTGTGAATTGAACAGGACAGACATCAAATATATTTTGCTTGTTGATATTGACAGTGATGAACTAATTGTCGTTTAGGTTGTTAGATAAAAACTTAATACGAAATTATTGCTTTCAGTGACTTATAATGCTAGAAAGTCCCTAAGCCTATGCTGAGAGCGTCCTTTGTCTCATGGTAAGACACCCAATCTTGCCTCAAGGGCCATGTTTCCATATAGCCAACGCCAGGACCTTTACATGAAACAAGTGGACAGATATCGCTAGGTTCATGAACAATGATGGCAAGGGGTATATCGAAAATTGGAAGCTATTTGCCAAATTGCAAGGTTTGTAATGATACATTTATATAATGTATTTAATTTAAGTTTGTTACATCAATTAATGTAAATAGAATATATAAATATAGTATAATTAGCTCTTAGTATATATAAGTCGTAAGTGAGCTTGAAGACCGAGTCTGTGGTACTCAAAACAATCTGCTTACACCGCAAAGGACTTCTTGGTGTGTGAATATAATATTCTTTATTTCCCTGTCCTGCTAATTAACAAACAAGGTTCTAGCGCGAAAGTGGAAGGGAACATTATAATGTGCGCAGACGAATAATACTGTCTGGAGGGATGTTATGTTTCCGCAAATGAATGAGATTACCAGTAAGCTTTTTGACGAACTCTGTACTGCAGTGGTGAAACGCACTCTTATGCTACTTTGACTTCAATGCTTCTGGGTTCGATTCCCACACAGTACAAATATTTGGGTGCATGAACATGTCTATATTGTAAGCATTTGTATAATTTACATCAGGTCGACTATGTTTGTTTGCCTCACGGGATATAAATAATATACTTGATTAGTTGTAGATTTAAACCAACAATTAACAAACAGAATTCTGCCTAAAGAAAGGACATAGCAATGTTTTATTACAAACTCTATCTCACATAACATCAAAGCCAAATAACAAACTAGCAGTGGAGGTTATTACATTCCTGTGAGTGAGCGAGGTGACCAGAAAACTCCTAGTGATTTTACTTTTTGTATATTGATGGTGAGAGCGGCAATATGCAAGTGATTTAGCTAATGGCTAATGGGCATGCAAACAATTGTATGATGTGGCTACTGCGTGCTTAGTCTATTTATTATTATACTATTTTGGGGAAAGGCAGCTGACATTGAAACTATTTTTATATTACAAAAGAGCGCCATCCGCTCTATTTATAACATAGGCGCCAGGGAATTACTTAGAGAACTATTTAAAGAAATAAATATCCTCACGGTTACCTATCAGTGTATTTATGAGAACATAATGTATGCTCGTAAAAATATAGAGTCATTTTCAAAATTTAGTGAAAAACTTAGAAGCAGGAATAGATTGCGTATCGTACATCGGCATGGTAAGAGTAGTAGATCTTTTATTGTAAATTGTATTTAATTCTATAATATATTACCTGAAACTATATTATTATATTATATCATTAAGCTCTAGGACTAAATTAGTGCTATATACCACAGCATGCACATATTGTTGCATGGCATAATGGTGAAGGAAGCTATTAAAAGTTTTTATGACTGTTTAAATAAAATAATAAAGAACAGAATCCCTGTCCGAGTTTCTAAGCAAAAGGTGGCTCTATTTGGTTTTGATGCCCACTTATCCATTTATTTACAAATAATAACGAGTACTATATTAAAAAAACGGGAGACATTTTCTCTCTGTATCACACGATTAAAAAAAGAAGTTCCAAGTGTTTTAATAAGTACCTACATTAACGTACTGAAGAATGATCTTCGTAACGAAGTAAGTTTTCTGATCTTAAGTAAAAAGTCGTGAAAAGTGGCAATGGCGTCCCAGATAATAGATGCGTTGAGCGTATAGCTAGTGAACCCGAAGAAATGTGTAATTTGTTTTCTCTATATTACTACACTTACTTTTACGTTATATTATAACACTACTTTATGAAGTAATAAACAAAGTGATAGTGTTGACGTAATCCTATCACATTTGTTTTTTATATTTATACTATACAAAGAGCTGAGTTAAATATACTGCCACGTAGGGTTGCCAGGTGTCCGGAAAAAGCCGGACATAGTTATAGGCTTTTTACATTTGACCGTAGCATCCCCAGCGAGCACTTTGGCGGCGTGCCTCGGCCGAGCGTCCCGCTCGTTTGTAAGTAATGAAGGATTAAAGAAGACTGATTAAGTCAATGTCATTGTTATTTCATTAGAATTTAATAAATGGTAAACGAAAAACCTGGTTTTATATAATAGTACATTATGGTACAAGTGTGTAATGTTGGTGATTACCGCTGAGGCGCCATTGAGACCCGAGCCGTTAGGTGAGGGTCTTAAGAGAGCCGAGGACGGTAATCATCAATACACACGTGTATCATACGACGTTTTTCAACACACTTGTGAAGAAAATAAGATAGATTATTTACTGAAATACTTTCATAAGGGCTTCACATATTATATCGGGCGGCGTACAACATAAATCATTTTTCTTCATAACTAGTACTTGCAGACATTTTGATTAATAAATAACTATAATTTCAACAGTGAAAACGAGTTGTGAAATATTTTTCGCAATGGCGGGAAAAATTAATCAGTTTTCCTATGCGCGCGCATCTAACAAAGGGATCGGTCATAGACTAAAAGAATGAGGTTTCTTGTTTTTGGCTTTTCGCGGATAGCGTTTTAGCCAAGTATAATATGGGGAATTTAAACTTTTTTTTATTACAGAGAATACAAAAGTTATATTTGAGTGGAAGTTTTATTTTTTAAACACGTACAAGTTGAAATTATCTATTTAAATACGAAGTTGCATGAAATGAGCAAGCAATAGATACATTATTTGTACTATTGAATACGATCTTTTTTGTATCGAAACTTTTTTAAGAACAAAGCAACTCAACCAATAAAATAAAAAAAAATCTATAACTCATTTGTGAATAATAGCAATGAAAAGTTACAGTTTGATTACAGGTGTCATTATGTGCCTAATTGCGGTGAAATTAGAGCCACTTTATGAGCAAGTGTGTTGAAAAAAATCGGCCAAGTGCGAGTCGGACTCGCGCACGAAGGGTTCCGTACCATTATCTATAAAAACGCCAAAAAAAACACGTTTGTTGTATGGGATTTCCCTTAAATATTTGTTTTATTTTAATTTAGTTATTTATTCTTAAAGTGAATATATAACTGAATATTCTGTGAATATTTCAAGCGTCTACCTGTTGCCGTTATCAATATCGAGCAAAAATAAGCAAAAAAATCACGTTTGTTGTATGGGAGCCCCCTTAAATATTTATTTTACTCTATTTTTTAGTATTTGTTGTTATAGCGGCAACAGAAATACATCATCTGTGAAAATTTCAACTATCTGACTATCACGGTTCATGAGATACAGCCTGGTGACAGACAGACGGACGGACGGACGGACAGCGGAGCCTCAGTAATAGGGTTCAGTTTTACCCTTTGGGTACGGAACCCTAAAAATGTTCTGTCGTATTAATGCTAATACAAAAAATTCTTCATAGTTAAGGGTGTCCAGCCTTTTTACCCAAATATCCGGCCAAACAGGTCGGTCTGTCCGGCTATTCGGTTTTAAGACCTAGCAATGCTACTACCACGTCTCCTAATCTACCTGTCAAAATTATTTATAATTTAAGTTTGTGTGATGGCGTAGTGCCTACTGTTTGAAAAAGTGTTAATATAGTTCCCGTTTGTAAAAATAATTGTAAAAGTGAGGCTGAAAATCATCGCCTCATGTCGTTATTCTCCACAATGGCGAAGGTTCTAGAGAGATTTATCTACAATGTTATTTATCCTGTACTACATAACATTATTACAACTAAAACAGCGTGTCTTTGTAAAAAGAAAATTCACAAATACGAATCTCTTAGTATATATAATTTTTTTGGTTAAAAGCACGCACGATTCTATGCAGGTGAACTCTGTTTACACTGATTTACGTAAAGCTTTTGACAAAGTAGATCATTTCAGGCTTTTGAAGAAAATTTGCTATAAATGCCAGTCTTTAGCGCTGGTTACGCTCATACATACATTACGAACTTAAATCAAAAGTTGTTAAAAATGGTTTTAATTCTGCAGTTATAGCTATATATGGAGTGCCCCAAAATCTCGATCCTGGGCCCTTTGTTACTTATACTGTTCATCAATGACATAAGTAGCTGTTTTAAAGACATCCTTCTATATGCAGGCTATCTGTAGATAAATACAAGAGGGAGTCTTTGTACAAAAGTCGTCTGCGTTGGTACCTCTGTCTCACCTATTTCTACCGCCAAGCAGCTATATTTATATAGCTGTGTTCCGGTTTAAAGGGTGAGATATGGCAGAGAAATTACTGGGTACTATGACGAAACAGCCTTAGGTCACAAGATTGGCAGCGCGCGACTAACATCACCGACCCGAGCGTCAATAGGCTGCGGTGACCGCTTACGTTTAATGCGGGTCGCATGCTTGTTTGCCAATCTAGTTGTAAAAAGAACAAAATAATCTCTAATTCTACGTTCATAATCTTTATAAAGATAATGAACGTACAATTAGAGATATAATATTCATCATTAATTAGATCGCAGCAATATCCCACTATTATACATGGAATTCCTCGTATAACATTTATACATATCAATTAGACCTATACAACGTAAATTCCTCATTTATATATCTATTTACATTCATTATAAGTGCTACCATGACCTTTTAAATAAATTTAAATTTCTTTTAATTGCAAAAGAAAAACAGTAGGCTATTACTTGACTGTTGTTGTTGATTATAGCATAATTGTGTTGTTACAATTATTGCGTAATATTTTGATTGCTTAAATGTAACTAGTCAAATAGATTATCGTATTCCAAGTAGTTTATGCTTCATGACATAAAAAGTCTTAATAACTAAGTATTGATGACCAAATTAGAAAAAAAATAAAACGTAGAGTACCTCATGGTCGTGGTATTCCTAAAAATATAGGTAATGTTAGCAAGAAATGATAATTATTGTGAAATATAAAAAAATCAGAGAGCTAGATGGCGTCGTTGCGCGCGTCATTCTAACCGAACACACAGGTTAAGCAATGTCCACCGCAGCCTGTCTATGGATGGGTTTATCTATCTCGAGTTTCTCGGTGCTTCGGAGGGCACGTTAAGCCGTCGATCCCGGCTGTTGTCGATAGATGATACTTGAAAACACTGGCCTCCACCAATCCGCATTTGAGCAGCGCGGTGGATGCTCTAAACCCCTTCCGTTGAAGGGAGACCCATATCCCTGCAGTGGGATGAGTAATGGTTAATGTGATAAAAGACAATCAGCATTTCTGAAAAGAAAATCAGGGGGATTCCGTAGTAACATACTAGTTCCGTAGTAAAAAAATTACAATACCAGTTGCGGAGTAGTCAATCATGCTACTTTGACACCAATTACTCATACACAACGGGTTCGATTTTCACATAGAATAAACATTTGCGTGCATTAATAAGTCTCTTTTTCTTGATCTGGGTCTTTTTAAGAGAACTAGGGCATATCAACGTAACCAGACTGGGGAAGTACCTCCACCTCACAGAAAACCACAGCCAATAACTCCCTAGAGGGTTGTTGTGTGAGTGAGGTTACCAGTAAGCTCCCAAGGAGTTGCTGTGTAAGCTGCAGAGGAGGCATCGCGCGAGTGATAATTAATATATCGCAAGCGTTAATAGGCTACGGTATCCGCTTAATAAAAAAATAAGCAATGAAAACATTTCACAACAAAAAATGATTACTTCTTTTTTCAAGATGTCCCAGATTACAAATATATGTTAATGTAATTTAACAACCACCTACAGTAACATGTTTTGACAAGCTCGGTGGCTCAGTCGTGAATGACGCGACTTTGACACCAACGCTCGTGGGTTCGATTCCCACAAGAAGCTGTCATGTCTCATCAACATCTCTGTTTGTCTTGGTCTAGATGTTTTTAAGAGAGGTAGGGCGCATTAAAGCAGGCCTTCTGGGGAAGTACCTCCACCTCACAGAAAACCGCAGCCAAATAATAACTCCTAAGAGTGGCTGTGTAAGCAGCAGAGGAGGCATCGCTCGAGTGATAATTAATATACCACAAGCGTTAATAGGCTACGGTATCCGCTTTACATCAGGTGGACCGTATGCTTGTATGCCTCCCGACGTGTTATAAAGAAAATATATTATACAACTAAACGTTGCTTCTCTTTGTGTACTGTACAAATTGTATCATGGGGAGTATTAGGAGGAGCTGTTCAACTTAATACCAGCCGCTGTGTTCCACTATCGTACCACTCGCCACAAACTTAAATTTCACCCTCACCATCTTGATGAGAGGCAATCCACTACAGTCAATGATATTGTATTAAAAAGAGGTAGATGTCGTACTAGCGCGCAAAAACTGAGGCAATGAAATTAACCCAATTGGTCTAATATGCGCTATTCTATGATGCGCTGACGTATTTCAAGCGCAACTCTTGACAGATAGCTATCTCTCTCTATATTATGCGTTCCGTATTATCTATCCCCTTCATAAGTAAGTAAGTACTATAATGTCGTAGTGGAACAATATCAAAACGACGCGCAGTATGAATATACGTCATCTTTAAATACAATATAATTGACTACAGTACGCTTTTTGAGGCGTTTTCTACCACGTACGGTGAAATTGTGGAATAAGACAGCGGTGTTCCCGAACAAATACGACAGAAAAGAGCCTATGTTTCCCTAAAAGGACTGACAACGGATCAGTGACCCTTTGGTGTTGCTGATGTCTATGGGCGGTGGTGACCACTTACCATCAGGTGACCCACATACTCGTTTGCCCCCGTCTAATATAAAAAAAAACAACCTGAAAGCATATCTAATGTAAACATCTACCACGTTTATATTCGATGTGTTTTCAGTTTATTTTAGACATAAATTGCGCCTGTCAGTCGCAGAACATCCAGACAACTACATCATATGAACGTTCATGAAAATATGTTTCTTGTTTAGTTACCTAACAAAACTAACTTTTTAAGAGAGGCAGGGCGCATTAAAGCAGCCCGCCTGGGGAAGTACCTCCACCTCACAGAAAACCGCAGCCAAACAACAACTCCGTTGAGGGTTGTTGTGTTCCTGCGAGTGAGTGAGGTCACCAGTAAGCTCTCAAGGAGTTGCTGTGTAAGCAGCAGAGGAGGCATCGCGCGAGTGATACTTAATATATCGCAAGCTCTCATATAGGCTCACCAGTCTCCTGACATTACCTTCCAATAAAAACGACCGGTCTTGGCCTTCCTCGGATCCTACGTTATTACGTTGTTATTGAGAAAGATATTCTCCCTAAAAATAATTATATATTTCATACTTGTGCCATCATAATTTTTACACTTTTTGCTTTGCATTAAAGTGAACAAATAGTAGATTTCTGTACATAGCGAGAGTTGAGAAACTGTTTAAAATTAGTTCAGTAGCTTGTTATTAGACTTATATATGTAGACGAATGGCTAGAAACCGGAAAAGTGGCATATAAGGTGCCGAAATTGGTTTATCGTAGTAGGCTATATTTAGCCTTTCGTTAAACGCTGGATAATAAAATACTCCAGACACATCTGTTAGACCTAAATAAGAATTAGAGAATTTGTTTTGGAATATATGCGGGTATCGGCAAATATTTTCAGTCACAGAACCTTTAGTATCGTAAATATATTAATATAAACGTGAAATGAATATGAGGGTAAGAGAGCCCTTAGTATTTCACGTTTTTCTTTTCCTCATGTCAATCCCACATAATATTTATTAATGGACTACGATACTAGACCCTCTATCGTGTAAGGTGTCTGTGAGTAAAACACTAAGGAAAAATGTCGTAAACATTGAAGGCTAGCTTTTGTTTGCAGCTTAGACCCCGCGGGGTCCGGTAATAGCGGTAATAGGTAGTCTATTTTCTTTTCCGCGCTTCACGAATCTCCCTAGAATATTACAGGGTCAGGAGTTTAGACAGAGAGCTAGGGATGCTTTTTCTATTTAGCCGATTTCAAAACGGGAGAGGATCTTAATTCGAGTGCAAATGTTACACGATGTATTCGCCAATTGTTCACTAGTTTTGATTTCATTATTATTATTGGTAAGATCGTAGCGTTGGATTGGTTTTACATAAATTTAGTGAAGTTACGAGTTCCCTGGAATTACTTTAGGCGTCTTAATACCTTCGTAATTAACATAATTCAGTTTTGCTATGAAGCTCCTAGCATTAGATTTAGTCTATCTATATATATAACTTCATGCCAAATCCCTTACGGGGTAAGCAGAGAAAACCGAGCGCACATGACTCGGTCCTTATACAGCTCACTCGCGTCTTTAACATCCATAGCTCTTCTCATGCACGTTTGTCGGTTTCTAGTGCTCTTGACATCACCTTCTGATAAAATAAGGTCAAGGTAGATAAGTCTTAGCCTTACTCGGCTCTTACATCCTTCTTCTTTCGCGTTGTATATCTGTTTCGTATTTCATTCTTCCTGCATTCATATATTTAGTATCGTTTAAATTTCAAATATCAGCATATATAGTTAAAATAATATTTTAAAATTATTTTGAAACCATAATAATCGTACTATTTATTCCATGGATACACAATCTATTCGGACAGGATATTTTTTAGATTTATTAGGAAATGAGTAGATTGTTATTCTAACTAAAATACTTGATGACACTACAATCTTAAACCTAAGTAAATTATAATACAAAACAACAAATAATTTGACATTCGAATCAAAACCCTAACAAAAACTCATCGCTCAACATTTCATTCATGAAAGTAATGCCAGCGAAATATACAGAGTGAATATAATTGTTTTTGCATTTTATATGACATTAAAAAGCTTAAAGCTGATACAGAAGCTGCGTTGCTAAATGCAGGATGTTATATAAAAGGTTTTAAAAAATAAAATTCTATGTTTCTTTTATACAACGTAGCATACAATCCGCCTGATGTTAAGTTATATACTAATAACTCTTGCACGGAGTATCGCCAGCGTGTTGCTGTTAGCGCAGCAGCGCCCCTTATGACTATATTAGTAACCTCATTGACAAGCTGGAATACAACAACCGTTCAGGAAGTTGTTATTTGGTAGCGATCTTCTTTAAGATCTTCTATAGGTTATAGGATACTTCTCCAGTCGGACTGTATATACGTCCTGCCTCTCTTTTTGCTTTATGTTACGTATTCATAATTTGACCTACAATATCTTCAAGAACACATTTAAATTGGCGAGCTCGGTGGCGCAGTGGTGAAACGCGCTGTTACGCTACTTTGACACCGACGCTCGTGGGTTCGATTCCCACACAGTACAAACATTTGTGTGCATGAACATGTCTGTTTGTCTTGGTCTGGGTATTTTCTATGTATAATAAGTATGTATTTACAAAAAAAAAATATTTACGTATGTTTATCAGTTTTCTAGTACCCATAACACAAGCTTCGCTTACTTTGGGGCTAGATGGCGCTGTGTAATTTGTAAAAAAAAAAACTATAGTTATGAGTAGTGCGTTGTAGGTATGTCTATAAATTATGGCAAAATGTATGATACTGTTTATGGTAATGTTAAATACCTGAACATAAACTAGAGCATTCTTTTTTTTTAAATATGCTTTGACTAAGGTGGATTTTTGTCAGTCTAAACATTTCTTTTCTGTGAAAGACTTCCTGTCTTTCCGGTCTAAATGAGGATGATTGTTGGCAAGTTTCGAAAGAAAGTATGGTGAATAGCGCAAAAAGTATGTTGATGTGCAAAGAGGCATAAAGGTGCCTGGTGGGTGAATTCTCATTGGCAAAAAAGGAAAGCGTCCTTAGATTTCATCTTTGCAACTAAGTGATAGTATACAAGAAGAAATCAGTCTTTTGTACCGTGCACGGGCAGATCGTCGCTCTAAACTTTAATCTGCAACAAGGTTGTATTCTAGCAGGTCCATTGTTCATTCTGTATCTCGATAGTTGTTTACGAAGAATAAGATCTATGAATGATTGCGCTTTCAGCAGGAATGGAAGGTACACCGCTGATGAGGAAAGACGAGTGAGTGCTGGGAATAGTGTGAATGGAGCGTTGGGAAAACTTCTTGAATGTTAAAACTTGAACCAGATGGCACAGACTTTGTGCTCATACCTACTTCATTATATTGACATTTCCTATCAGGTTGGTTGACTGGAAGAGATCCCGGATGGGATAAGTCCGCCATTGTACAAATAATATTTTTTTTATCTGTATTTTGCTTTTCCTTGTAGTAGGTACAATAAAGATTATACAAACAAAGAAACAAGCAGTGCTGGTCTCAACGCTTATTTATGGAAGCGAGAGCTGGTTATGGCAGTGAGCTGAAAGTAGGATATACCTGATCGAAATACGGACGTATTCGCAATGATGATGTTAGAAACAAAGTTAGTCTGAAAGAGAGCGTCGGTGTCAAAATAAGAAGAGGCATGCTCCGTTGGTTCGGACATGTAGAAAGAATGCAGTATGAAAGAATGACGAAGCAGATATAGATGTAGATGCGCAGGAAGACCAAGACTTACCTACCGTGTCCAAATTGGTCGTGTCAATCAGAAGGTGAGCCTTAGAAACCGACGAGCGTGTATGAGAAGCGCAATGAATATTAAAGAAGCGAGTGAGGTGTGTAAGGATCGGGACATATGACACTCGGTTCACTCTGCCTACCCCACAAGGCGTTTGGCGTGAAGTTATAGATAGAGATAGATAGAATGAATGCGCATAGGTGACCTAGTAGTGAATTTGTTTGTCCTGTGCGGATGATGCCATGTCAATAGAAGATACACTATCTAGACAGCAAACAATAATCACAATGATAAAAGACGATTGTACGTTGAAACAATTAATTGTAAAAAAATGATTTGGAATAAAAAAGGAAAAGAAAAGTTGATACCCACCCCGCACTTAAGAGGCTTAGTGTAAAGATATAGATAAATAGAATCGGCTTAAAAATTAATATTCTAATTGAAATGTAAAAAATGAAATATTCTGAATTTATTCTGTAAAATGGCCCGTTTTAATTTTTAATCCATGATTTTTGCCCGACAAAGCTAAAAGAAGTGATTACGATTTTATGTGAATTATTTGTTTTGATTTCAACAGGTTTAGCTCAATGGATAAAGAACAGCTGTTAACCTACTGATCCTGATGCTGATTTTCCTTCAGGGTTGTGGAGGTCTGATGGCAGACGCATGTAAAAATCAGTATCTTCGTCAAACGTTAAGCTTAGGTAGCGACCTCGCCAATCATCCTAGTTAAGAAACGGGATAACGCTAAGAAGAAGACAAGAACGCAAGAAAGTGTATTAATATAATTACAGGGCTGTTGAGAATTCGATACTACACCACTATTTCTGATCCAGAAGAACATTATTAGTTTGCTTATAGCTCACTGTCTATTTCGAAGTAAACAATATTGGCAGACCATGATTGTACTAAGGAAGTATTTATTTATTAGCGTCCATTATAGTAGAATTCTGGTAGTGACCTCTTGAGTAGTGGTATTGGAAAAACACACAGACTCTTGGTATGGATATATATATGATGTTTCATAACCTCATATGAGCACTACACTATATTTCCGTAACAGAAACAATGAAATCAATCACTATTACATTATGTACTTTATTATATACTTTTCTGTTGTCGGGTTTTAGTTTTTTAACTTAATTTTTATTTAGCATAGTTTCATTTTAAAATTTATATTTCTTTTCCCAGCAGTAGGTATTTTCAATAAATGATTGTCACAATCATTATAATTGTAAAGTATAGACGTATCAGCTACCACATATAAGCCGACAATGAGCCTGGTAGTTAATGGTTAGCAATGCTACACCGAAGTACGCGTATTCAATTCTCACACAGGACGAACATCTGTGTGGCCTGTTAGTCTTGGTCTGATTGTTTTAAAAAATAGACAGTCTGACTGTGGAATTGTCTTTTTCATCAACGTCGGAAGGCATACAAGCATACGGCCCACCTGATGTGAACCGTAGCCTATGTATGCTTGTTATGCATTAAGTACCACTCGCGCGATACCTTCTCTGCTGCTAACACAACTACTCCTTAGGAGCTTACTGGTGACCACGCTCACACGCAGGAACACAACAACCATCTAGCGAGTTGTTATTTGGCTGTGGTTTTCTGTGAGGTGTAAAACCATCCAGACCAATACAAACAGATGTGTTCATGCGCACAAATGTGCGTCCTGTGTGGGAATCGAACCCACGAGCGTTGGTGCCAAAGTCACGTCATTAACGACGAATAATCACCGAGCTCGTAGTGCCTACACAGAAGACAAGTACCAGGAGCGATGTAGTGTTCCTGCAAGTGAGTGTAGTAAGCCACTACCACCACTAAGCTTCTAAGGAGTTGCTGTGTCAGCAACAGGGTAACGCGCGAGAAATACTTCCAATACAAGCATCCATATACTATAGTAACCACTTTCTATCAGTTAGGCTATACGTTTGTATGCCAAATTTATATAAAATAAAACTTGTGTGTTGAAGTAACTCAAGGCCATAAATTGTGTGGCTTCAGAGCCCTAAGGGCATCGCACCAGGCGGAAGCACTGGTACTTTAGAGTACTCTTTACCCCAGGTTACCTCTTTAAATCTGTTTCACTGACACCCTACATATTGTATTTTTAAGTAACTTCATTTTTTTTGTAATCTTCCACGGTTTCTTCATATACCTGTCTCGCACTCACCGTACAGCAATTACATAGTAAGAATATATATATAAATATATTGATATCTATATCTATATATCTGTACAATGAAAGCCAACTTCATGTGGTGTGTATCAAGTCTCTGGCAAATGAAGTGACTCACAACCTTATATAGCAATTGTTGAGTCCGAATGAGGAGGTGCTCGTACTTCCGCGTTATAGAATCGTCAAAAATCAGCTGGAAAGTATTCCCAAACGATTTATTAATAAATACAAAATAATCTTTTACAATTCATACTATAAAAAGTATTAATTATTTTGGGGAAATAATATGATTAAAGTTATTATTTGTATTATTGATTCTAATTTACATTAAATACATTAATTCATAGAAGACAAGATACGTGTTATAATAATATTGGAACAAGTTTACAATTTATTAAATAAAAAAATAAAAGGATATATTAACGAGAAAAATATAACAAAACCACCTAGCTCCAGGTACTTGTGGAGTTAGACTGTTTATTAAATAAACTGCAACTCCGAACTGATGCCCCAACTGTTTCAAATGTCCATGGACTACGGTAACCACTTACATTCATATAAGCGTACGCTTGTTTGCCACATTAGTGACATACAAAACTTTTACACTATAAAATAGATTTCCATTAAGTACGACATAAAATTTAATTGAAAACATTTAATTCAATTATAACATCATCATATAATACTCATACAAGTATTTTAATTACCTACGTAAGAAATTTGCGCGTGTACCAAACACTTTGCGTGTGTATGGTCTGAAAGTTTGTTCCATTTAATAATATAAATAAGATACTTAATAATAAATGATAAATGTTCACAAATCTTATGAAACATACATTTAAAAATAGTAAAAAGAAAAGGAACACAGCATATTCACTTACTTGTATACGATTTGAAACTTTTTCGAAGCAAAGTCACAAAACACTACACAGTTTCAAAAATATATTAAAACATTGTCGTAACGTTTGGAACACATGTTAAAGAAATATTTAATTAAACATTTATAATATACTATTGAATTTCTAAGTTGACATATATTCGTAGACGATAGTAGACGAACTCAAATTTCGGACTGCACACGGCCGTTCACTGCCGCCGAATGATACCAACTGGTAGTATCGAGATAACAAACCCTCTAGTTCTCACCCCAAACACTTTTTGCGGCCACTAAAAAATAGACCTTATTTGTGACGTTTGTCCAAGCACTAAAAAAAAAATTGTGAACAATTTGACTTACAATACCGAGATCTAAAGATAAATTTTGTAATAATCGCACTCTAATTAAAGTGACTTTGGCTTTCTTACATCTTTAATACCAAGTCGCTTTGACAGATTGGATAACTTTGTAAGTTTTAAACCCTTTGAATTAGCTATTATAATCTAATTTAAAATCCGAATAATATTAATGTGTTTAAGCCTTTGTAAATGTGTATAAGTCAAAATATTAGGATATTCTTCGGTTATGTAAATCATTAATACTTTTCAAAATGTATTTGTGCTGTTTTTGTAGCCAAGGTTACTAAGAAATACTCGTACTAGTACGATAATGAAGTATCTAGCTTAATCAATGATAAGATTTCTTTATACCTGAATATGACGTCAAAGATTTGAACATTTACATTTGGAGTATTGAAACGTAAAATGATTGAATACAAAAATACAGCCTTAGCGTACTACTATGAAATAATTTCTTTTTATTACACAATCTTTCATTAAATTTTATATAGTTATCCGGGTACCGTAATCAAAATATATTACTAAGAATTCGGTTGTCTGTCCATCTATCTGTCCATCCGTCTGTCAAAGAGCTGTATGTTTTGAACAGTACAGGTAAACAATTGATTTTTTTACAGAGAATGTATTACTACAACCGCTATAATAATAAATAATAAAAGTGTAACGTAACCTCATGATAAATATGTGACTTGTCAGTCATTGAAAACAGTCGTGCCAAGTGCTATTGGGACCGGTCTATCATCACCGACAGGACTATTATTTATTATGCTAATAACCCTGATGTCGTGCTGGTAGACCGGTTAGAACGAAGAATATTTATTTTTGTTAATACCACCGTTCCTTGCGATTGTTCCTCGTGAAGGCTGGGAATGAAAAGTTATCAAAATACTTGGATTTGGCTCACGAGGTAACCGCCGTAACTTATGGCCGGACTAGGTATATCTTCAAGTCAAGTCCATTGTGGGGTAGGTAAATATTATAATAAAAGTTTTTAACTATAATAGATTATACAAACACACTTATCATTGCTAAATGATACTACCTAGTCCGGCCATAAGTTTTGTTACAAATATCCATTTATTTTTTTATGAAGTAATATAATTTTATTAAAACTTATATGTACATATTTATGGAAGTCTCAGCAAGAAATAAAAACAATGATTCTATTCAAAATGACCACCTTTAGCTTTGATAGTCTTTAATCTGTCTGGCCACGAATCTATGGGTATGGGCACACTGTTTCCATGGGAAATTTAGCCACTGCTTACTAGAGATTTCGTAAGAGACACATTGTCAGCGTGTCGTTTCGAGCAGGCCATGTCCTCAGGCCAGTCTTCAGCTCTTATAAAGTCTGGAACGCTGATTTCGAGCCAGACTTGGGTAGTTCGTGCCTTGTGACCAGGTGTAGAGTCCTGCTGGAAAGTCCACGGTATTATTTTAAAAACTTTAATGCTGAGATAAAGATAAAAATTCATTACGCAATCACGGGCACTTTGACATGTTTTACAGTCTTTAAATGATATAACCTATAACAGGATTCGAACGAGAACGAGTCGTTTAATAGTTGGTTCCTTATCCACTGGGCTATCAATGCCACACTGGAAATATTTATTATTGTAATGCCACTCTAAAATCAGGCATACTAATCTGCGTCATTAAAAGGCGGGACTTCAGTTCTATGTTATCCTTTTGTTTTAAGCCCATCAGTGGCGTTAGCTCGATCCATCAATCACACAGCCTTTTTCCAATTCTTACACCGCATTCGCCGATCTCATCAACCCCCAACCATGTATCCGGTATAAAACTGCTCACTGTTGATTGACTGATTGATTGAAAAATATAAAATTCTGATATATAATATTATAATGAAATAATAGATTAAAGTGCTAATATAATAATGATATAATAAATTAAAATATAGTTTAAACGTAGTCGGTCTGAAAGAGAGTGTCGGTGCTAAAATAAGAAGATGCATGCTGCGTTGTTTCGGACATGTAGAAAGAATGCGGGATAAAAGAATAGCAGATATACAACGCAAAAGTGGAAGGATGTAAAAGCCGAGGAAGGCCAAAACTTACCTACCATGACCAAATTGGTCGTGTGATCTATCGGTAAGGTGATGTCAGGAGTCTTAGAAACCGGCGAGCGTACATGAGAAGAGCAATTAAGGTTAAAGAAGCGAGTAAGGTGTATAAGGATCGGGTCACGTGGCGCTTAGTTGTCTTTGCCTACCTCGCAAGGGATTTGTCCTGAAGTTATAAATGGATAGATAAACGTCGCCAGGAAACTGATGAAGAATAGAACATACTCATCATATACCAGATTCCAGCGGGGACGGCCTAGGAGCTCGATGAATTTCAAATACAGATCTGTCTAAGGTACCGCTTAACATCTATGTATTCACGCAAACTCTCTTGCGGGTCAGGCAGACAGACCGCTACATGAGTAGCCTCACTAGCGTCTTTAATATTCGTAGCAAATATCATGCGAGACTAAATATCTAAGTAACCATAGGTATTAAGTAAACATTGGACACCGAATCTAATTCGGCTGGACAGCGTTCGGGAAACTTCGACACATCTTCTTGTCAAAATACCTCAGTGATGATACAGGGAACTGAGATATGCCCCTTTACTGCGCATTGTTGAGATATAACTAAAGGAAGCTAAAGGTCGCTCAGCGCGCTATGGACCGAGCTATGCTCGGGGTTTCTCTGCGTCATAGAATGAAAAATGACGATTTCCGCAGAATGACTGAGGTATCCGATATAACCCAAAGGATAAGCAAACTGAAGTGACAGTGACCCGGCCATATAGTTCGTAGAACCGACAACCGCTGGGGAAGAAAGATTCTCGAATGGCGTTCTCATACTGGTACACACATATTGTGGGACGATCCACTAGATGGAGCGATAGTTCAGCAGTGGACAAATACGGACTGAAATGATAATGATGTGGCAACCTACATATCTTTCTCGCATTACATATGTTACAGGCAATTAGTGCAATCAATATGGTATAAAAATAGGTCGATTATTAAATTTTTTTTGGACAAAAATAATATGGGGTCCTTTTTATTTTTCCCCATCGAATGCATCCTATTTCAGCCTGATCGGTTGTTATTCAAAAAAATTGAAGTAAACAATACCGTATTGACTCCACTAAATAATTTGTAGCACTTAGAGCAATGAAGTTAAACAAGAAAGTATATATTCCTTAAGTCAGAAAAAGTTGGAGAAATATTGTTATAAACACCAAAAATTTGATCGCACAGAAATTACTACTTGATTTTTATGCTATTTAAAATGGTTTTGATGGACCTAAAAAGAAAAATGTTTTAAATTATTTAATTTGCGTTCCATCAATAGATTCTCTCTATCTACTTTACTTATCTGATACGTAAAACGTGAAATTTCTAGAATCATACCTCGTTTATATTTAATAAAAAAAAAAAATAAGCGCCGCTTTTAATATTCAAATTACTTTCTTAATACCCGGTTTATATTATAGGCGCATCTAAAAAAGTGCTAATAAAATTTAAAAGAGCTCAAATAGCCTTGCTTATAGTATGCACCTTTAAACCTTTACGATATCCCTGCCACGAACTATATCAGTATTTTTTTTTAACGGGACAGGCCCACCACTCATACCCACCACTGTGCCTCCAGAATTAACAGCGGTGACCACCAAAAAGGCAATGAACAGTGAAGTTCATTGCTGACAAATTATTTAAAGATTTATCTATATAATATCCATATAATTTGTTAAAGTTTCAGCTGCAATTACTGAGAAAATAAACCTTCTAACAAGTATTCATAGCCCACCTGAATATTTATCACATATGCAGGTGGGCCATGTGACAGTTTGCCACCTGAGTAGTACAAGTAACACAAGTGCTAAGGTTGTCCGTAGTAAATACATTATTTTGCAAAAAAAATATAAGGTCAAGGATTAAGATTTTCCAGTCGTAGATCCTGTATTTTTATGACGATCGGTAGTGCTGCGTATTTACAAACACTATGATGAAGAAGGACTACGACAATAGACATTGATAACTAGCTTGTTAATCATCATTTGCAATTTTACACATCTCTCTCAATCTCAATATTGTACCTGTATAAGAAAAATGCTGGTACAGGTCTACCATACACTCACAAGCAACTTCTGTCCAAGTAACATACCAATGCTGCATGCCAGCATTTTCACAGTGTGCCTTAAATTCATTATAAGCTAGCTGTTTAGCCTTGAATGCGCATCTTCTTCTCATGACGATAAATGTCATCGATAAGAGAGATAGGACATATTAGCCACCCATCGTGGGAAGTACCTCCACCTAAAAACCGCTGCCAAAAACAACTCTCTGGAGGGATTTTATATTCCTGGGTGTGAATAAGGTCATCTGTAAGCTTCAAAGGAGGTGTTGTCTTAGCAGCAGAGGTTGAATCACGCGAGAGATACTTAATATATTACAAACGTTCATAGGCTACGGTAACCGCTTTACATCAGGTGGGCCGTATGTTTATATGCCTCCCGACGTTGTATAAAAAAATCTAATTTCGGCCTAAATTATTCAGCATATACCTGAACGATTTGGGCCTAAATGGGCCTAAATAAATTTTACATTTTCTGCTCTCAGATTTCTGGCAACGGCAATATTGAGGGAGCTGGGATCTCAGAACTAACGTATACCTCGTATTGATATTCTATTTCAACTTTTGCTGGAATTAATTCATTACAAGGAAACGATCTAGCTAATTTCTTATTGTGCCAATTATATAATTAATATTCTAAAGCAATGTATGTAGCAAACATATTTATTACATACTTTGCTATTCAAAATACGTTCATAGAATATACACACAATCTATCGTGAATGTCTGTATATGATAACTAGTAACTCTGCTGCTTTATTACATGGGGAGAAGTATTATCGTTATATGGAAAATATTAAGATAAACAAACGGTAGTAATGTTTTTGTTTGAAAGCAAATGTATTTATTGCCTTGTTTTGCTTTATTTATTTATAACTTACTGAAATAAATTTATTGCTCAATGAAGAAAACTATATAATGCATGTAGTTCACATAGAAAGTTTTGCGTCCTTGAGTGTTTGAATTTTGAATATCAGTCATCTTTATTTTTATTTTATTAGATTTTCTTATTTGACACAGTTTTTTTCTCATAGTAGAAGGGGGCATTACCATATCTCTAATACAGCTGAGACCAGCTGGGGGTTCTTCATCAGATACTTCAAACCTTCGATTTTTGACATCAAATGAAGCGGCCCACCAAGTTGAACATTTTAATCAGGGTCACCAGGTACTCCAGATCTTCGATTATCCTAGTTTTTATAGTTTTCCCTTTATGTGGCCATTAAACCCTAACTCTGTACCAAATTTCAGCTCTCGGAGTTTATGGGAAGTACTAGTTCTATTTTGATGATCATGAGTGAGTGAGTGTCATAAATGCGAAATTTTGCTTTCGCTTAACTTCGGAACTAAATGACCTACAGACTTGAAATTTTGGATTTTAAGTATGTGATTATAGCTTACTGGATGACTATAATAATAAAGAAATCGCAGTAAGGAACCTTAGACTTGGCACGACTATGTCTAGATTTCATTACTTTTTAGAGATGAACAAGCAGCTCCGTCGAGACTTGGCTAGTTTTTTACAGAATGTTTTTGGTGGGATTATGCTTTTTAATTTGCAGAATTTCGTTTTATGGTACACTAGCTGATAGCTATTTTCTTCATAATTTTTTATTATATTATACATACACATTAAACATACAAAAATACTTACAAATCGGTCGTGACATGTTCTAATTTTTGTAAATTTCTTCTTCCAAGCGGTGTCTTGTTCCTTAACTATTACAATTGATGGGTCTGCTACCTAAACCTAAATATTTAGTGAAGATAATGATATTTGAACGTTCTCTTTCTCGTTTATGACTGACATTATTGCAAATACAATAACTTTTAATGCATTTACATGTACCTATGTGATAACTTTGGTTTAATTCGTGGTGGTTTGTCGCACGTCTTTTGAAATAAAGAATAATTTCTGGGACGTACATATTTCCTCTCAATGTTTTTCTGCACCGCCGAGCAAGTGATAATTATAAATAAGTACATGAAAACACGAATGTTGTGGTATTTGTCCACACCGTGATTCAAATCTGGGATTAGTCAGTTAATAGGTCGGTTGTATATCCACTAGGCTACCACTGCTGCGATTATTTGCGAGACTAATGCACGGCAATTGATTTTTATGTAGATTGATTGTAGTTTTGTCGCCGTGGCGTTAGTACTATTTTTTGCCTGCAGCGAAAATGGAATTAAGCGGAAACGATTGTATGAGTAGATTTTTATCGCAAGATTACTCTGTTGGTCTCCGCCAATCCGCAGTGGAGCAGCGTGGTGGAGTATGCTCTAAAACACTTCGGTGGAAGTGAGACCTGAATCCCGGCAGTGGGATGAGTAAAGGTTGGTATAAACTCTGTTAGTCTTCAAAATGCGTTGAGGAGAATGGGTTTTGGTGAGCTCGGTAGCGCAGTCGTATATGACTCGACTTTGCCACCAACACTCGTGGGTTCGATTCCCACACAAGGCAAACATTTGTGTGCGAGAACATGTCTATTTGTCTTGTTTTGAATGGTTTAAGAAAGGTAGGGTGCAACAAAGCGGCCCGTCTGGGGTAGTACTTCCACCTCACAGAAAACCGCAGCCAAATAACGACTCCGTAGAGGGTTGTTATATTCCTGCGTGTAAGTGAGGTCTCCAGTAAGCTCCTAAGGAATTGCTGTGTTAGCAGCAGAGGAGACTCCGCGCGAGTGATACTTAATGTGTTAACCGAAAACTATGTCTGATTGACTCACCGGGATTATAACATACTTGATAAATGTCGACCGTGGCACATTCAGGATATATTTCCGTATTATACAGACAAGACCTTCAATTTCCCCAAAGAGATCACCGAATACAATACAAACCCCTTAAGAACCGATCCATTAAGAGCCGCGTAGAACTGCAGTGGAGTCATGCTGTCATCCTAGAAGATGCCGTGTTAACCGTGGTACTATCGTTCTTATAGCGGAAAAGTAACATCACTTGGTGATATATACATATATGTATATATATACATATATATATATGCCTGAGGTGAATAGGTTATCGCCGCCGCCGCTATCAGAGGTTTACTGCCTACCCTATTAATTATCAGGAATAAAACAACGCTCAAAAGAGTTGTTACTTGGCTATGGTATTATCTAAATAGGAATATTTACCCAGACGCGTTACTACATTGCCGGATCCTGTCAATAATTCGCTAGAGACTCATTTACTAGTAGGCAGGTCACTCCATATGACACTTTTGTTTCTGAAGATGACGGTAAGCCACTTATGCCTTAAAATTTATAGTGTTGTTTCATTAGCATGCGGATAACTTTAGGGAGCGTACCACTAGGATTGCATAAAAAATACTAATGACGCACTACAAAAGTCTGAAGCGGATACATCTTGCCATAGCGTATCATGATGTATCAGTTTTGGTTCGTCTGCGTTCTAATTTACGATATATTTACGTAATCCGTTAATTAGATCTCAAATATAATCTCTTTCATGAAATGTCCAACCTTATTTTTGTACCTATTGAGAAATTACTGGACCACTTTAATGAAAATAAAAAGTAAATCATGCTTCAAAAATGTCGCATACAAACATCATAGGTATTTTTATAAATTAAGTAGGATTTCGGAAATCTAAAAAAAACGATAAATTCTTATCAAAAATGCCAAACACGAGGCGTAGAAGATTTTCAGTACAAAACAACATTACCACTCGAGATCAATCTAAATTGCAAAATGCTACGCTAAGCAGGTAAACAAAATCAATATTTTTGGCACGATTGTACAGCTATCTTTAAATATCTCCTGCGTTTCAGTTTAGAATACTGATTTGTAACCTTCGAGCTTATATGAGTTTATTTTCATATTGATTCACATTATTTGATACTACATGAACACGTATTCTTGAAACAGAAACAAAATTTTCTGCATATTTTTTTTATTGCTTAAATAAAATTTATTAACACTGATATAATTACTTAACTTTTCAGCCCCAAAGCTGTTCAAAATATTGAAACTGTCAAATCAACAGTTCCGAAAACTAACACTGTCCCTACTAATTCTGTAATCCCTAACAACTCATTGATAATTGTAGAGAAATATGAAGATTCTAACACTTCTCTGACAAATCAAAACAAAGAGAAAAGACAAATGGAATCTAATACAGACAAAAATGTCACAGCAAGTTCTAGTAGCATAGATCTTTTCAGTACTGTAAATGTAACTAATAATAATCCATATACACCATCGTCAGAGATAATAAGACAAAGAGATTCTAATGAATCTCAAACCAAAAGAGAGTCTCGACAAGTAAATCGAGAAAGGCCACTTTTAAGAAGAGACACGTATCCTGGACAGCATCGTGCTAAAGTCAGAAGCCCGAAACGGCCAATAGTTACACCAGATTATAATATGCAGGTAGCAGAAATGAAATATTACCAACGAACAATTGGTACAACTCCAATCGATTGGATTGAAGAAAATCAACAAAATGGCTTGTTACTCGATGTCAATATGGAGGCAGATTCTGAAATTGATGCAGAAACAAGACTTAGCAGTCATCGTTTATCTTTAAAAAGTGATTTAGATGATATGTGTCGCATATGCCATGGTGGCGAAGCATTGTCTCCGGAACTAGGTCCATTGATTTCAGCTTGTTCATGTCGTGGAACTGTAGGACGGGTACATTTGAAGTGCTTGGAACATTGGCTGACGGAATCTGGGAAGTCAAGGTGTGAACTATGTGGAACGCGTTACGTCACTCAACGTGTGCACCGATACGGTATCGCAAGAGCTTTAATTATGTGGATACTAAGCCAAAATACGAAACAGGTATGTTATAAGAATCTTATTTATGACATATTTGTATTTATCCGACTAAGACTTTGGTAAACTGAAGCTAGCTTCGTTGCTTCGATATTATAGCGTCAAGAAAGTCATATTCAACAGTTCATTCATTTTAGCTGAAATGATGATTATGGCAAACATATAATATAATAATGCAATAAGTAACTGGTACATATAGAGAGTTTTGGTTGATAGGCCAGACTTGAAATGGGGTATACAATGATTGCAGGTTTCGATAATAAATTTAGTGCCCCACGCGTTTTAATTTTTTTCGTTAAACACGTCACAAAATGGCTTTATATGTATAATAAGTATGTATTTACAAAAAAAAAATGTATTTACGTATGTTTATAAGTTGTCTAGTACTCATAACACAAGCTTCGCTTACTTTGGGGCTGGGTGGCGCTGTGTAATTTGTCCGACAATATTTATTTATTTCTGTTTGTTTTGGTCCGACGTATCATAGGTACGCTTTTAAAAAAGAAATGAATTTACTTATGTTTATCAGTTGTATAATACCCATAACACAAACTTCGCTTACTTTAGGGCTAGATGTCGCTGTGTAATTTGTTCGACAATATTTCTTTATTTTTTATATTGTTAGATGTTCAATAAAAACCAACACCTAGAAAAATAGTTCATATTGCATATGAACAAAGACAAACCAAAAAACCTCTTGATAACGCATAAAGGCACATAATTTAGTCACGAAAACCTAATGTTTTGGCACCTAAACATCTTACCGATACGAGCGTACATTACAATTCTTATACTTTTTCATAGTCCACATACGTCAGACATAGGGTCAGATTATACTACTTCTTCACTTCATAGTACTTCACTTTGCGACCCGTGAAGCAAAATCATTCTACGGTTCTGAATTTGATTATTTCCTTCATGTCAATACCGCGGCACCGATTACGCACAATGAACAAAGGAGGTACTTTATTGAAGTTATACTTATTTTAGCGCGTTCAGGAAATATATCTACTTTGTTATTCCCTTTGCGCATATCTCCACACTCTGTTTAATATAAAAAAAATAAAAAACAAAATTTGTGGAAGGGAAATAAACTGTTTGCAATATGGATACATTTGGACTGAGATATTTCTTGAAGAAATAATACCTGACAGTACCTGACATTGAGCGGACCCTGGGCTCCGGAGCGAAAGCGTAGGACGAGACGTGGGATTAATGATGATGAGTACACCTGACATTTAAAAAGTCTTTAGTGTTAAACATCAAAAAGAAATATTCTCTAAGTGCTTCATTTTTTATTAAACAATTTTGTTTATTTAGTAATTGTGTCACAATATTAAGATGTACTTGGCATTTTATCCAATCAACTTACAGCCAAAATCTGCATATACGACGAATGAGAAGCTACTTTCAAATCTTCATATAGTTTTGTGGGGACGAGCAGTTAATATTGTAGCAACTTTTATTTTACAAAAAGAAACATCCGCTATATTTTTACCATGTGCTCCATGGAATCAGTTCACAGAACTATATGCCCACAATGTTCCTAACTCACTCAATATATTTATGCAAACATAATGTATTTTCGTAAAAACATAAAAAGCGTGATGTACCCTATGTCATCCTGGTTTGATGTTAAAATTGGTGTCAAACAGGGTTGCATATTGTCTGCTAGGCTATTTATTCTGTATCTCGATAGTTGTCTACAGAGAACAAGATCGACGAATGTAGGATTACGCATGGGTGTCCTAGTGGTGAACTGTCTGCTGTATGCAGATGATGCCGTCCTATTAGCAGAAACACCATCTGAACTGCAAACACAGGTCACAATGATGAAAGACGAATATATGAAGGAAGGCCTACTATTGAATGCGAAGAAAACAAAGATAATGGTATTTGAAAGAGAAGAAACCAGAACCAATGTAAGGATTACGGTTGATGATGAAGTGTTGGAACAAGTGGATGAGTTTGTCAAAGTCAAAGTCAAAATCTTTTTATTCCGTAAAAATGGCTACATTTGTTTGGAATCGTCACAATTTTTTTCCCTACCGTGCAGTTTATGACTAGGTGAGCACTGATAAAAATACTGCCAAAAAACTCAGGCATCCCTCTTTTGGTATCCAAACAAATTTACATATTTTATTAATTACATTATAATTGGATCGACTCACTCCCACGCATTTTTATCGTTAATATAGTCAGATACTTTATAATATGCCCTGCTACACAATTTGGCTTTAATAGTAGTTTTAAATTTGTTTATTGACAATTCTCTTATATTGCAGGGAAGTTTGTTATAGAACCGTATACATTGCCCCATAAAAGAATTACTTATTTTGTGGAGACGGCTTGCATGTAACACAAGATTATGCTTATATCTAGTATTTATGCTATGAGTATCACTCTTTTTACAAAATGAGTCTATGTTTTTATGGACATACAAAAGATTTTCATAGATATATTGCGATGCGACTGTTAAAATATTTATTTCTTTGAATTTTTCTCTAAGGCTCTCCCGGGGACCAAGTTTGTAGATAGCTCTTATGGCTCTCTTTTGCAATAAAAAGATTGTGTTAATGTCCGTGGAGTTACCCCAAAGAAGAATTCCATATGACATAATACTATGAAAGTAGCTGAAATAAACTATTCTAGCCGTATCAATATCAGTGAGCCGTCTAATAGTTTTCACTGCATAGGCTGCAGAACTTAGTTTTCCTGATAATTTTTCAATTTGTGGGCCCCATTGTAGTCTGGAGTCAATTGTTATACCCAAGAACACAGTTGTCTCCACAGGGGCTAAATTAGTTCCATTAACATGTACATTGGTAGCCACCTGTCTTACATTAGGTGTTGAGAACTTAATTACTTTAGTCTTTTTATCATTTAAAAGCAGATTATTAACACTAAACCAATGAATAACTTTAGAGAGAGCATCGTTAACTTCGTCATAATTACCTAACCGTCTATTAATTTTAAATGTCAAAGAGGTATCATCCGCAAACAATACAATCTCATGTTTATCCCTTACATAATAAGGTAAGTCATTTATATATACTAAAAATAAGAATGGACCTAGAATTGACCCCTGTGGGACTCCCATAACTACAGGGGACCCCGAAGATCTTTTACCATTAACATCGACCTTCTGTATCCTATTGCCCAGATAAGAAGACAGAAGTTCGAGAGCCTTGTTCCTGATACCGTAGTGGTGTAATTTTCTGACAAGAGTGTCATGGTGCACGCAGTCAAACGCTTTAGACAGATCACAGAAAATTCCCAAGGCATCTTGCGAATCCTCCCATGCCGCGAATATACTTTTAAGCAAATGAATCCCTGCGTCTATAGTTGAACAACCTCTCGTAAATCCGAACTGTTTCCTATGAAGCAAATTATGTGTATTGAAATGTTTGAGCAACTGGCTAAGCATTAGCTTTTCAAAAATTTTACTGAGAATGGGCAGTATGGAAACAGGTCGAAAATTCGAAGGGTCCGAACTATCACCAGATTTAAATAATGGAATGATTTTACTATGTTTCATCAAGTCAGGAAATACACCAGATGCCACACAACAATTGAAAATTGTAGCTAAATGTGGAGCGATTGAAATAATAATAGAAGAAATGGTTTTGACAGATAGACCCCACAGATCTTTAGTGTTTTTCATATTTATTGATTTAAAAGCGTTCAAAACATCTTTTGGGCTTACAGCTGAAAATTCAAATATTGTGTCGCATTCTACCACGCTCTGTTTGAGAACCAGTTCAGCAGATATAGAAGAAGACATAAGATTTCTCGTAGTAATAAGAGGAATGTTAGAAAAATATTTTTCAAACTCAGTCGCAATTTCTACATCATTTTTGATATCTATATCATTTATCTTTAACCGAAAGTCTCGACTACGTACTTTCGCTCTACCCGTCTCATTATTTATCATATCCCAAACAGATTTAATAATATTTGTTGAACCATTAATTTTATTTTTTAAATATATAGACTTAGCATTGGAACAGGCTCGTTTAAATATTTTGGCATAATTTTTTACAAGTTCTTGAAAAGTCGGATTGTGATTACAGGTCCTTTCTTCATAAAGTTCATACAATTTATTCCGACTTTTGTAAATACCAGGAGTTGCCCAATCACTGAATGTCATACGGTCACTTACAGACAGTTGTTTTGGAGTAAAGATTGTATTAAATTCACTAGTGATTAAGCTAAATAACGAACTGTATAAGTGGTCCGGAGTACCGTGACAGGGCAACAATACAATTTTTTCTGCTATATTAGACTTAAATCTTTCTAAGCGGCTTTTACTAAATGGTATATAATTTATTTGCTTTCTTTGTATTTTTGAAGAATTTGGAAATGAAACCAACTGACCTGAATGGTCTGACTGAACTTTATTAATTATAGATTGATACAAAGGTTTTACAGTGCTAAATATGTTATCAATACATGTAGCACTTGTAGCAGTTACTCTTGTTGGCTCTGTAAAAATATGATGCAAATTGTATGATTTAAATAAATTTAAAAAGTTGTAGGTAACAGTATTTTTCTCCAAGATATTTATATTAAAGTCTCCACAAATTATAACAGTTTTATGGCTATTAGATAATTTATTTAAGGCATCCTCCATGATATTTGAAAATGTTTCAAAGGGCGTGCTAGGAGGTTTATACAGGTTCATAACAATGAATCGTTCCAATTCAATGCATGAAATCTCTACAACTCGCTCAACAGAGAGGCTCACAATGTCACACCTTTCTTTAAATTTAAGCAACTTATTTAATAATATTAAGGAGCCACCATGTATACAGTTATCTCTGATGAATGAGCTTGCAACCTGGTGGTTATTGAAGCTGAAAATGAATTGATGGGGTTTTAGCCAGTGCTCAGTTAGACATAAAATATCAATATTGCTACAATTCATAAACAACTCCAATTCTAACTCCTTTCCTATCATCCCCTGAATGTTTTGGTGCACCAGGTTGATACAATTATTATTCTTTCTATATTCTTGACAATTTACAATTGATGGGGATATTGTATAATTATTACTTTTAAATCCGTTTTTAATATTGTTATTATTACTATTTACATTGCCAGAGTAAAACTCTATTGTCTCGTAACCTAATTTAAAGAATTTGGAATACCTTCCAAGGTACCATTACTCAATGTCAAATTATCTAACTGCTCAAAAGAAGCAGGGTTGTTAGCCAAACTTTTGGCTGGTTTCATAAAACAATATGATAGCGAATCTGCTATTTGTCTTTTATAAAAATTGCTAAGATAAAATTTATCTTCTGTCAAATTATAATATTTATTATTAAATATATTTATGTCAAGTATATGAAATTTGTCATCATATAATGTCAATGTATGCATTTTATCATTTAATCTATACCTAGATGCATTTTCCGCCTCGGGCAACAATTGACTGTATGGGAAAGTAAATAAAAACACTTTTCCCACATTTATCTGTTGTAACATATTAAAATATTTAATCATTGTATGTATATTTAAATTTCCTCTCCTCCCAACAAAAACAATTAAAGTTGTGTTGGGGTGGTAATCCCTCTTAACTATTCTATCTACTATTTGAGTAAAACTGGCTCCAGGCAAACAATAATTGGTAACCAGTTTTCCTGATTTTTGTAATAATAATTGGCCCATATTTTTACCTATTTCATCACTATACATTATTATGTTAGAGTTATTATTTTCGCTATTATTATTTAATGATGATGACATCTGTTGAAAAGCACTACTATTAATGGCCTCATTCACATTGTGGCTATGTACTTGAGATAGTTTCGAGGATCGAGTTACCTGTGAACATTTCATCGGAGTTCGGGTTAATTCATTCCTATTGTACAAGTTACTAAGAGACGATAATTTTTGTTCATTTTCTCTCAAGTCTGCTACTAATCTATCCATGCCTACACAGTATTCTTCGATATCTCTTTGAGCATCCTCATATTTTTTAGTCATTAAATCTAAAGAAATATTAAGGGTTTGGATCTCAGATTGTAGGTCTTGAATGATGTTTTTATATTCCCTATTATTACTATTAAATTTTATTGTACATACACTAGCATGTTTATCCTGTGTGTTCGATACTACAGACTCATCACAGGTTAAGTCAATTGTCAGTGACGGTGGATCATTCGTGTTTGAGATGGCAGAAGCAGTAACTAAGTTTGGAGCGCTATCTAGCAATTCATCGAATAACGACTGGGAATGAACAACTGTTGACTCCTGATGGGAACATTCCAGCTGATCAATTGTGCTTAGTGCCTGTTTCAATTTGGTTTCTAGCTGAATATTGCGTTCTAGAGTGGTCTCAAACTCGACCCTACATTGATCAAAACTACCTACCAAAGTCTGCAATGTATTATTTTCTTCCAAAGCATTATCTAACTCTAAATTAATTTTCACTATCTTTTCCTTAAGTATCGTATTACTTTTAATTATTGACAGTGCTTCCAACTCATTGTCATCTCGCTCATTTTGCAATTTTTCTGACAATTCCTTATATTTCTTTAAGTCTTTTAAAGTTAATAAAAATTTATTATTTAATTCTTTGTATCGTAGCTCTGAATTTTTAACGTCTTTTAAAGCATTTAAATACCTGTCATTTAACTCTTCATAGCGTGCCTCAGCCATTGCCTTTCTAGTCAGCATCATTTTCACCTCAAACCGTTTAGTTAAAAAATAAATAATTAAGGTAGGTGTACCTAATTAGAATGATACAGATTAGGTTATTGTATACTATATTTTATGGCTAATTCACTAATGGCAACTATATAAACCCATGTATTTTATGCAGTAACGAGTAATTAATTAGAGTACTTAACTATTTAATATACTGTTTATACTATAGCTCCGGTAAGAAGTTGCTCAGGAACTAACTAATTCAATTATACAGTTAAATGTGTAACTTGTTGAGTTTATTGTCTGTGGCAAATGTGTATGCCTGTCATACAATTCCACTTCAACTAATTGTTAAGTGAAAAGAGACAAAAGCAGGGCCTGTGTGTGTATGGACGTCGCTCACTAAATCAGTGAGCTAGTGTAATGTTAGGCTGTGTAAATGTGTTCTCAAAGCTATAGTAACAACCCTCAGGTTTGATGTTGTTTATATTGTTCGTGAGCATTGACCTCTTATCACACCGATCAGCTGTTATCTAAGTTATAATGTATGAACTATTCTAAGGTATTTTCTCTATACTAATACTTAACATTAAAACAATAATAATATTCTGTTTTATAGGGTAAAATTTTATCGAGTGCTATGGAACGACTTAAGTACGTAACAGGTTTGTATAATACCTATAAGCAATCGCGGTAGTTTGTTTTGTTGTCTATATAGAAGAAGGAATTAATAGATCAATAAAACTTACCAATGCGCATGAATTAACAGTAAAAAACAATCTTTCACAAGAGAAACAAAATCGAAAGTAAACGTTACGATACGAACTTTGAGTTTTTGACAGTTGGATCGCACAATTTCGATAAATTATGTTCAAATAGTGATTATTCTTTACAAAAACATTTGTACACTATTTTATCACTATTTACGAAGTCAATTAAATAAATGAAATAGATAAAATGGGCAAATAAATATTAAAATTTAATTATATTATAGGGAGTCGTAAATTTGAAGAACTAATTTCAGTGTTGCCAGAGAGGAAAAAAAAAAGGTTGTATATCTTGGATGCGCTTTCAGCAGGGATTGAAGGTACACCGCAGATGTGGAGAGGCGAGTAAGTGCTGGGAATAGTGTGAATGGAGAGTTGGGAAAACTTCTTGGCAGTGAGCCAGAAGGCGCAGCTGGCTATACACAATGCAGTGCTGGTCCCAACGCTTACTTATGGAAGTGAGAGCTGGATATGGCAGAGAGAGTATGAAAGTAGGATAAACGCGGTTGAAATGCGAGCGTTGCACAAAATTTGTGGCGTAACGCTTGTAGATCGTATTCGCAATGATGAGGTTAGAAGCAGAGTTGGTATGAAAGAGAGCGTCGGTGTTAAAATAAGAAGAGGCATGTTCCGTTGGTTCGGACATGTAGAAAGAATACAGGATGAAAGAATGACGAAGCAGATATACAATGCAAAAGTGAAAGGATGTAGGAGCCGAGGAAGGCCAAGACTTACCTACTCGTACCATGATCAAATTGGTCGTGTTCTATCAGAAGGTAATGTCAGGAGCCCTAGAAACCGGCGAGCGTGCATGAAAAGAGCAATGAATGTTAAAGAAGCGAGTGCGGTATGTAAGGATCGAGTCACGTGGCGCTTGGTTGTCTCTGCCTACCCCATGAGGGATTTGCCGTGAAGTTATAGATAAAAAACGTTTTAAAATTCAGTGATAATCTTAGAAGCAGGAGCTGAACAACTGAAAAAGATATCTAGAAATAATTCAGCACGTCCTTCAACATGTCTTTAATTTTATCACTCGACATTAATAATTTCGAATTTCTGGCAGAATACAAAAAGAATAATGAAAATTATAAGAAATTTATAAAATTTCCTAAAAACGTAAGTCGCAATGACAAATGAAGATTCACGATTGCGTGTAGCAGATAATGCCTATTTTGGCCACTTGTTTTTTAGTCTTTATTCAACTGTATTTTTTTTTATTGATATGAGATAGTGTTATTGTATTCCCTTATATAGTCAACCAACCCAATCCCTATTGACGGACGAGGTATTGCATAAGAGAGATAGGCTACAAAAATAATTTTGGCTGTGGAACTACCACACTTAGGGCATGTTTAAGTGCCCGTAAGGTCCTAATCCTACTAATATTATAAATGCGAAAGTTTGTATGTATGGATGTTTGTTTCACGCTTAAACGGCTGAACGGATTTGAATGAAATTTGGCACGTAGATAGATTATGATCTGGATTAACACATAGGCTACGTTGTTTGACCCCACGCGGGCGGAGCCGCGAGCAGCAGCTAGTGGCAAATAAATGATTTTTATATTTTTAAGCTATTGCATAGCTTTTATCGCGGGCTTTGCGGCGACCGAATCAATAAATTCCGTAACGAAAATAAAACCTAACACCTCCCACTCCGCCTACCGTGTAGCTCGTTTTTGTTTTTCATAATCATCAGATGATGATGATGATCGGTCGGGTGGCAAACAAGTGTTCAGCCTGCCTGATGTGAAACTGTTACAGAGCCTAGGGACACTTTTAAACTCCGTCGGGTGGCAAATTCGCTGGACAGATGTTGCGTTCATGCGAGTGAGTGACGTTACTACCTCACGAAAAATATGCTCCAAACTGCAGCCGAATAACAATTCCCTGGAGGATTGTTGTGTTCATGCGAGTGAGTGACGTTACCACCTCACAGGCAACTGGAGCCAAATAACAATTCCCTGGATGATTCTTGTGTTCAGGCGAGTGAGTGATGTTACTACCTCACGGAAAACTGCAGCCAAATAACAAATCCCTGGACGGTTGTTGTGTTCATGCGAGTGAGTGACGTTACCACCTCACAGGCAACTGCAGCCAAATAACAATTCCCTGGACGATTGTTGTGTTCAGGCGAGTGAGTGACGTTACCACCTCACAGGCAACTGCAGCCAAATAACAATTCCCTGGACCTGGAAAGCAGGTTAGATCAAATTGTATTTCTTTTTATATTTATTCCTTTATGTTTGTTAACTCCATCAGTATTAAACCAATTTGATTTTTGTTATTCGATTACGGTGTCTTTTTTTTTATGCCACTAATATGGAAAGCAAGCATACGGCCTACCTAATGGTAAGCAATTACCGTGAGCTATGGAGATTTGCAACACCAAAGGTGTTACTCATGCGTTGCCGACCCAGTAATATCCTCTTCACGCCCACTATGTATGATCTTTAATTATTAGTAGGCTAATCACTTCTTCTTGAAGAGCTCCTAGCTGTAGTTCCTTGGGAAAACCTCAGCTGAGAGCTTATGAGCTTTACACTTTAACCTTTGTACCGATCTTATGACGCACGTAATAAGAGTTACTTTCGAACTTCGAGTGTTAAGTGTGATCTGCTCTTAGCTGTACAATTGATAGAACATACTAACGCAATATCTCTTCTTAAACTTAAAGGCTCAATACCGTGTGTAACAATTCTCACAGATCGCCTCTGAACCGAATCATATATACACAACAAATGTACCAGGATCACGTAGCACATTTGTTGTGTAAGTTTGTGAATAGGTTTAATTAGGCATTGCTACATTATCGCATTAACATAACTTTAAATATATTTTGTAAATCTAAGGAAAACTAACAAAAATTTTAAAAGCTTAGCTGGCACCGACTCCAGAAATAACAATAAATGTATATTATTGTCCTAGATGTGACAGTGATTTTAATCTAAGTTGTCTAAAAATGTATTTCTATTTTTTGTTTAAGTACAAATATACACAATATTTTTTTTTTATACCACTAAGGTAGCAAAAAGCATACGGCCTGCGTGATGGTAAACAGTCACCGTAGCCTATGGACATTTGCAACACCAGGGGTGTTACTCGTGCGTTGCCGACCCTCTTCACGCATTTCTTGCTTCAAGTTCCACATGCTGTAGTCCCTAGTAGTAAAGTTGTTTAAAGAAATAAAGAAATTATTTTGCACATTTTACGCCATTTATTCATAGCTGATGTTTGTAGTCGGTATTTTTTTATTGTATCAATGGATATGGTAATTTTCCCACTAAATGGTATAAGCCAAATGTAAAGCGACTCAATTAATCAAGAATAAGTTATATGTAGCTTCAGATGGTTGATAAATCAACGTGTGTTAAGATGTACATTTGAAATGAATATAAAGTAAAAAGAAAGTGTAGAGTTAACAATTATTATTATTAGGATCTTGGACCTAGTATTATTGTATTATTGAACCAATAATGTAATATACTTTATAGAGATAGCGTCAATATGTGTATAGTGCAAAAATGACGGCTAGGTGATTAAATCGTAAAAAAAATGCAATACCTCCGGCAAAGTATAGTCGAGATCAGAGTATGTAAGTGACATCGCAAATTTTATGTCGTTAATTGATTCAGGCGTTATTTTTCGAAAGTCAAATTTACATGCAATTTGATCTAACGTGCTTTGTGTGCTTCCGCCACCAATTAGTTCATGCGGCCTAGCGCCGGCCGGCACCCACCCACTACTGTTAGTTGATGCAACATGCCGACGCTGCCATGGCTGCTCCGGTAGTCTCTGCCTCGGCTGCTGCGGTCGTCCGCCATCTGGAACGGAATCCGCATGCCCCCACCACTACCGTAGCTGCCACGACTGGCCTGGTCGTGCGACACGTGTTTCGCCCCCCCCCCCCCCCCAGGCTCTCGTAGCGATCGCTTATGTGCTACTTGTATCCATCAGTTGCCAGCGATATTCACAAGATCATCGGTCCATCGGGTAGGGGGTTATCTTACGCTTTTTTCAGTTCGTGGATGCAATTAGCCATCGCTTCATCAAGCTATGTGACCTGCTTGCTGCCACTTTAGCTCATTGATCCATAGCACAACTACGGGTGTACTTATTCCCGAATCTATCTCTCAAAAAACCTGCGGTTGTGATGAGCCATCGCATCGTATGCTGTGTAATCTTGCCCTTCCGTGTGAGGTCTATGGTTTGGGACCACGTGTCAATGTAAGTAATCATTTGCAATACATACTGGTCAAAAACTTTTGTCTTGATAGATTGAAGTATTTTAGGTGAGACCATATTTTGTAATTTCCCAAATGCTGCTTGTCTGAGTTGGATTCGACGAGAGTTTTCTTAACCTACCTAGCTGAATTATTTGTCTCAGGTAGGCTTACGGGTCGATGACTTCGAGAACCGAGCTCCCATACTCATCTTAAGATCGTTAGGGCACTTTGGGATCTTTCAGCATTGTGTACCAGCATCATGGCGGAATCGTTGGTGTAGTGATGGTAGTTTGAGATTTTATAATTACTACCACTAAATAATATTTAAAACTAATTCTAATCATATTTTTTTATCATAAGGAAATTTGAGAGAAAAGAGTAAGATTATCACCATGAAGTATAAGAAAATTATTATTTTGATAGAAAAGAATTTATATACCTAAACACCTGAAAATAAAGGGACTGAATGAATTCGTATAGGTATTCAATTACAGCGTACATATATGTCGTGGGAAAAGTTAGTTGATGTGATGGCATTGCGTGGGTTAAAACAATTTATTGATATATCTTACAAAATATGAATAAAATAAATATCATACTGGGATCTTGATTTAATTCTTTATTAATTGGATACGGTCGTTGTTAATGAGCATTTAGTAACGTTGACTAACATTATCCCACAATTGAAGTTGCGGTTACTTTTTCACATGTTGTGAAACCCTACATTGCACATATTAATCTTTACAGATAAAAGTCAAACTGATTTAGATAAAACAAACTGGCTAGAAACTCTGTTAATTTTAATACATCTAAATTTGTATAGACACTCAGAAGGCAATCATGCATATTTCCCACCTAATATAACCGTACCATACCGTACTCACCGTAGCCTATCAACCCTTGTAAAACAGGAAGTATCGCTCGTGCATTGCCACCTCTGTTGCTAACGTAACAACTTCTTAGAAGCTTACTAGTAACCTCAATCACTTGCAGGAACACAACAATCCTACATGGAGTGGTTATTTGACGACGGTTTTCTGTAAACTAAGGAGGTACTTCCCCGGACGGACTGCTTGATGTGTATCACAGCAGTCGGTAGTGAAAAAATACGCACTCCAATGGACATGACAGATAAAACACAAGAGAAACAGATATTATCATACACACAAATATTCATCCTGTGCAGGAATCAAACCCATGAGCATATCTGTTACAGTAATCTTTGTAATCACTCAATTACCGGGCCCATCTAATTACAGTCAAAATATAAAGATATCTAATATAAAATCGTACACATAAAGTATATAGCACATCCCTATATACTATTCTGTATCGTTCTAAAATCAAACAAAAGCAACAAGTAAAACTCTTATAAAAAATATAAAATCTCAAGAGATATCTTTTCATTGTTACAATAAAGATAAACAACTCTTAAATATATTTGACACAAAAATATCGAAATTCAGTTAAAGAAACTTTTTTGTGCTTCATATGTTACAAAAAGAGCTACCGTACTATTTCTTGCCCTGCCTTATAATGACGTAAACAGAATGCCTGATCCTGATGGCACTCCTCCTTTGTTTCCCGGGAATTGTGCCAATGAATTATGTGAGCCTTAATAATGTTATTTAATGTGCCTCTTGATACTGGTGCATTTCCAACATAACGTACAGTCCCTGTTTATGTAACAGGGCTAATGTGATGCTAATTGGTCTGTAGCTTACAGACCCATCAGTATTCATTAACAGAAAAACAGTATGGGTGTAGAAGAATAGGTCTACAATATCTAAAATATTTTTCTTGTGAATAAGTACCACAGATGTATTGTCTTTGCTGCTAGAAGCCACGTAGATTCAATGTACTAAATCGCTTTGAAATGACCAAATAATATTAGCATATTTGAAACTTGGTTTCTCATTTAATTCTCGATGATTTTGCCAAAAACGGTAGCTAATTCGTAATAGAGAGGAGCTATTGCTTCATCCATCTGGGTCTGCTCTCTTTTGATATTCTTTTTTAATTATTGTATGTATATATGTATATATTCACGTCAGGTCCCTTGCAGGGGTAGACAGTGTGAACTGAATGCCATGAAACGCATTCCTTACACACCTCACTCGCTTTTACAACATTCATAGCTCCTTTCATGCACGCTCGGTTGCTAGGGCTCCTGATATCACCTTCTATTTATTATACATTTATACTCTTTTCTTATTTTGTAAGAATACAAGAGAAATAAATGAAAGATTACTTCGTAAAATAATATTAATTCAATTAAATTAAAATTGCAAATATATAAAAGCAACATCCTACTGCTATGCCTGGGGGTACTGGTAATTTGTTTCCGAGCTCATCCATCTTCACGGAGCGCTGTCAAAATCTTTATTAAAGTTAGTCATTTTTTGTAATAATAAATATAAGAATATTTCGTTTAATTAAATTAATAATATTTTGTAAGTACAATTCACTTTTAACCTTACAGCCTGGCGCCCAACGTGGGATCCGACTGTAAAGTTACAATAGAGAAAAAGGTCTGCTTTCAACTACAGCCACTAAATATTACTACTTTTTTTTATTTATTTCCAATATCCTTAATGATATATTACAACGGTAAGAAACCACCCATGGAAACCTCGCAGGGTTTATCTAGTGCTGGTGAGCCGCTCATACATACATTTTGGTATTTTAAGTAATAACTTTTTAATGTACCTTTAAGAGTAGGGGAAGAGTGTTAAGCGGTTAATTAAAGAAAACCGATGCCCCATCCTCGAGGTGATTAGAGAATATTTGGAGATCAGTAAAAGCCAAGATAAATAATAAAATTCTCTTGTTTTTAAACGGAGGATTCTAGAGTTTTTAGCAAGAATTTAAATTATTTAGTTTCACTAACATTTAATATTTGTATTTGGGAATATGTGTCTACTCGTAATTATTGGGTTCGCGTAAATATTGAGGCAAAGAAAATATGAAATATATGCAAAGGCGTTGTTTACCCTACATATATTACTGTAAGAACTCAACACGTAGATTTTTTTATACGTCGGAAGGCATTCAAGCATTCGTCCCACCTGATATAAAGCGGTTACCGTAACCTATTGTGCAGTCAGAATCCGTTATATACGTTTTCCCATACATTTCGCGGTCGTATACGACCACCCGGGTTTCGAAGGGTTAATGCTTGTAATATATTAAGTAGCACTTGCACCATACCTCCTCTGCTGCTAATACAGGAACTCCTTAGGAGCTTACTGGTGACCTCACTCACACGCAGGAGCACAACAACCCACTAGGGATTTGTTATTTGCCTGCGGGATCCTATGAGGTGGAGGTACGTTCACAGACGGGCTTTTTGATGTCCCCTACCTCTCTTAAGGTAATCAAATTTCCGTTCTGGTTTACCAAGCTAGCTTGTTATTATAGATCTTCGAACATGTTGACGGAAATGGATATATCATATTGTTGGAAATTAAGGCTTAGTTGTATATAGCCGTGTGTAATCTTAAATCAATTCAAATTGCCCCTTATTTTGCAAATGCAACTGTTATAGTGTTCTTTCACAACAATTTTTCATTATACTTACAAATAACATGATAGTACTCTTAGCTTACAATTTCTTTCGTATGAGTAATATGTGCGTGAAGACGTCTGATCCTCAGCTTCATTTAGAGAATTCGGGGATTTTCTCCTGAATTCTGGAAGGAATACTAAACGGCAAAATACAGAATGTGTATACGTGAAATTAATAAGATGTCAAACCTGCTTTAGAAACATTTTCCCGTATTTTGTAATTTTATGCTCATGTCATGAAAATATTTCCAGAGGAAAAGTAGTACGTATAATTAATATTATTCGGTATTTCAGCAACCACCGGAACTATGAATAATGTTATCTTATTACACAACGCACGAGCGCGCGTGTATCTCTTATGCAAATAATACTTTATGATTATTCAAAACATCTGTTAACTTAGGTTCTACCAAATTAGAAATAGGACCATGACCTTGATAATGCCGTAGAGGCGAAACCGGTCGGTAAAAACAATTATTAAATAAAATAAAATTGTGAAGTGGAATCTGTACAAGTGCAAGTATTAACATTAACGCGATGTAGAAATACAAATGTTGCTTGATTTAATGTAATAGTAACAGTGTAATATTTTGACATTTTCATTTATTATTTCAGTCTATAAGAATATTGTACGCCAAAACGGCAAGTTAGCGTTGATTAATATCATATTATGTAAACTACCAATAACTTTGCAATAAATGAGTTTGAGTTTGAGAAGTCTTGTTCTAATAATTAATAACATTTTCCAAGTATTGATAATATTTACGAAAACTCTTTTTCTTCTACCGATTTTGATGGTTAGAAAAAGAGTACCGGTAATAAGATAATAGAAAGCATACGTTCGGACTTAGAAATAATGCAAGAGGAAAGATTTACGAAACAGATATACAAAGCAAAAGTGGAAAGATTAGGGTGCCAAGGAAGGCCAAGGTTCACCAATCCGGAAATAAATTGGCCGTGACTTATCAAAAGGTGGTATCAGGAGCCCTTGGAACCAGCTAGCGTGCATAAAAAAAGCTATAAATATTAACAAAACGAGTGAAGTGTAATAACCTGGTCTTGTTGCGCTCAGTTCTCCACCTAAGCCCACAGGGGACTTGACATGAAGATATAAATGGATAGAATTACTCGTAGATAACTCTGTGTTTAGAATATCGTATAGATAAAACTATTCTGTTGTTCAGAATAATATTTCTTGTTATATAATTATTATTACAAAAAGCAAGTGCCGATGATGAAAGACCTATTCTGTTAAGTCGAATATTATATCTATATATACTAATATATTCTGAAGAAGACGAACTTAAATAATTTCATTTTTTGAGCAGTAAAATCAGCGTCAGGATATTGAGGAAATTCAATTCTTTGCAAAAAACTCTTTGTCTCCGCTCGATAACTTCTTGAGCATATTCAAACCCAGTCGTCCATAGGATTACTAAATTAAATTTGAATACATCTAGCCAATACGAAAACATTGTAAAGTATTTTTTTTCTTTTGTAGCATCAACTCCTCAAGTTAGACCCGCTTGGAGTACTGTAGCCCCCTCTACATCTTACGAGATGTGATGTGAGAATTATCGATGATCCTTAGCTTGCACACTTTATAGAGCACTTAAGTTTTAAGGAGGGATTTAGTCTCCTGTACAATGAATAGTTTTCCGACAAGCATTATAAAAAGTGTGTAGCCTATTTTTCAAATCAAAAAAGCACGCTAGCTAATAACACTCAAATATCATTGAAATATATATATATATATATATATATATATATATATATATATATATATATATATATATATATATATATACTAATATATTCTGAAGAAGACGATCTTAAATAATTTCAGTTTTTGAGCAGTAAAATCAGCGTCGTCGGGATATTGAGGAAATTCAATTCTTTGCAAAATACTCTTTGTCTCCGCTCGATAACTTCTTGAGCATATTCAAACCCAGTCGTCCATAGGATTACTAAATTAAATTTGAATACATCTAGCCAATACGAAAACATTGTAAAGTATTTTTTTTCTTTTGTAGCATCAACTCCTACTATAAATTGCCAATCCTCAGAGCTAATAATAACTTAGTTTTGCAAATGTCGCCTTTGCAAAAGCTCACACGTCCATCTATCCGCGCGTGTGGAGCGAACGAAAAAATCTTTTAAGGCTACATGATCCCGACGACGGCAGCGTCACCGCCCGGGCGATCTAACAAAAATACTTTAATATATTCTTGAACTTGCTCTATTTATTTTTGACACTGTGATTTGGCTGGCTTGGCCTGGCTTATTTTTTCTTCCTAAAGCTTTATGAATCAATTTTATTCTTGAAGCACAGCTGAAACATAAACATTAACGCTTATATATAGAGGTTTCCTATCTCTTCTTGGTTCCGTATCGCCAAGGTGCACTATGGTTAGGTAAAGTTGGATCTATAAATGTTGTGAGCCGCTCACTCCCCAGAATATGATACTCTGAATAATAGTATACGTATATTTAATATACGGCATCGAGGTAAATGAGTATGTTAGTAAATTTAAAAAAGAACGACATAAATTATTTCTTTACGTATATTGTACGGAAGAGGAAAGACGATATTAATTTGAAAACACGTAAAGGAAGGCAAGCGCATTTTTTTTTTTCATAGTGAAGCTATGACTGAGTAAATGTTAGTATCCATTGGCAATACTTGTCCAAAAGCTGAAACCTCGCAACCCAGGGAGAAAACCAGACATTTAAGTTAAATGGCACGCCTTTCGAAATTTCACCTTTTCAGGTTTCCACATGATGTTATCTTTCACTGTCGAGCAAGTGATAATTACAAAATGTACATAAATCCGAAAATGACTTTAGCGATAGGTACACGCGCCCCAGGATTCGAACCGACGATCAGTTAGTTAATTAGCCAGTTCCTTATCCACTGAACTGTCACTGAATATTACAGTAAAATTATAACTAGTTGATCGTCAAGTCTATCATATACCTAAAAATGATTTTCCCGGTACAGTATACCAGGAAAATCGTTTTGAGGTGACTTGACATTGTTATCGAAGCCTCATCGTGTCCCCGAATATACATCCACAGTTACATTCGGAGGTTGATATTTTTTTTTTACATGCTTGTCACGAATACTTTTAGATGGTAATACTATCTTTGTGGTAATATTATTTTGATTTGCACTTCAGCATATTTATTTAGTGGGTGGAAATGAAACAATTTTTTTTACACAAAAAGGTTTTATTATAAGGATCGAGTCGCGTGGCGCTCGGTCCTCTCTGCTTACCCCGTAAGGGATTTGGCGTGAAGTTATAGATAGATAGATAGAAAAAGGTTTTATTGACGGAGTACTGTTAGTGACTCCTTTCACGATCGCTGCGTTGACCAATAAACAATTTATTTTGCATAATGAATGTCTGTCACAATATTTTTTTTTGGTTATGTAAAAAAATATGTATATATATAATAATAGTCTGGCCAAAAGTACTCTGCACCTCGTCACAGGCCATGAACTACCCAAGCCTGACTCGAAACCAACGCTCCAGGCTGTATAAAAACTAAAAACTGGCCTCGTCTAGCCCAGATCTGAACCCCTGAGACTACAAGTTATGATCAGTTTTAGAGAACCCGGGCTGCTCGAAATTGGCATTGTCTCTTAAGAAATCTCTGAAGCAGTGGCTAAATTTCTCATGGAAACAATGCGTAAATCCATAGATTCGTGGTCAAACAGCTTAAAGGTCTGTATTAAGGCCAAAGGCAGCCATTTCGAATAGAATCATTTTATTTATTTTTTGCTAAGACTTCCAGAAATATGTACAAACAGGTACGTTTTATTAAGATTACATTACTTCATAAAAAAATAAATGCATATACATTTGTAACAGAACTTATGGCCGGACTAGGTAGATATGTTGAGCCTTGTAATTGCCTTTGATTAATTAAGTCGCATAATTATAAATATGATATATGAATATAAAGATACAGCGCGATAAATAGTATATCCATATTCCATTTACGATTAATGTCATCAATACAAGCTTATATATGGTTATATGGTTCATTAGTCACGATTTTCTGTGATATGGCGGCACTTCCCTAAACAGGCTGCCTTGATAAGCCCTACGTCTTAAAACACAAAGATCAAGGCAAACAGACAGGTTCATTCACACAAATGTTTGTCCACTTTCGGAATCGAACCCACGAGCGTTAGTTACCATGTAGCGTTACTAATCACTGAACCCAGTTCGTCAGCTATCAAGTTATTTTTAATAAAAAAAAATTGCACAGTCGTCTTACAAAAATAGTTTTCTTTATGTATAGAATCGCTTTATATGCTCCTAAGAGTGGCATGAATAATTGACTTCGAATGATTGATAGTTAAAAGAGATTTTAATCATATATATTAAATATACATAAATAAGGTGATGTCAGGAGCCCTAGAAACCGGCGAGCGTGCATGAAAAGAGCAATGAATGTGAAAGAAGCGAGTGAGGTATGTAAGGATCGAGTCGCGTGGCGCTCGGTTCTCTCTGCCTACCCCGTAAGGGATTTGGCGTAAAGTTATAGATAGATAGATAGATATTAAATATATATTTTTTTATCACAAAAATTTCCTAATAGTAAAATATATTATAACTAACCCCGACTTTATGACAGATAGGTTCAATTCAATTCAATTCAATTTATTTCTTGCTAAATATGGGTAACAAAGATCTTATATAAAGTTTGTATATATGAACAAGCCAAATTTTACCTGTAGTATAGGCATGCAAGCTTTTTAACATAAAATATATATATCGTTACAGTTAACAAAATATTTAAATAAAATATGTCCAATCGTAATTATAAACTTACATTAGTTAATTAACACATAACAAATTTTGCATAAAATATTGTCACTTAATTAATATTGACAACAAATTTATCGTTAACAAATTCGTCAACAAAATAATAAGCCCTTTCTATTAGCAAGTCTTTTAGCTTTTTCTTAAAACCTTGTATATTTTCTTCAGCCTTGACATATTGGGGTAATTTGTTATATATTTTTGGGGCCATACAATATACACTTTTATGGAACATAGTTGTATTGCACGTTATGGTACATAGTTGGTCATTATGTCGTTTACTTGATAGCATATTGTAAGAATGAATGGTTTTGTTTTACAAAATTTGATACCTCATAGATATATAACGAGGGCAGTGTAAGCAACCGCAACTTTTGAAAGTACGGTTTACATGAATCTGTCTGCCGTAATCTACACATAGATCTTATACATTTTTTCTGTACCTTGAAAGCTTTGTTATTGTCTGTTGAGTTTCCCCAGAAAAGTATTGCATATTTCAATGTAGATCCTACGTATGCATGATATGCAGTTAGTAACGCTGATTTGTTTACTACTTTGGCAAGCATGTACAATGCATAAGAAAAACGATTAAATTTTAAGCATATTTGTTCTATATGTGATTTCCATGACATATTAGAGTCAATATGAACGCCTAAAAATTTTGTTTTATTTATTGTTCAAGGTATAAAGCTTGCTATTATGCTTTGTTTTAAATAAGCATGTATTAAGACGGGTTCTCTGCCTTTTCGCTGAAAATGGTTCGCCCAATTATCACTTGCCAAGTAACGTTTCGAAGAATTTTATTTAGCGGAATATTTATTTGCCAACTTTTCGTATAATTTGTTTTATTTCCCAACCTCACAATTGCCAACTGTATGTTTGGTGTACTTTTTATAATGATACTTTTCAAAATGCCAACTTTCAAGTAGCGAATGTTTTAGTTAGCGTAATATTCCTTTTGCAAAAGCGATTCGCTTCTGGCACTTCACCGGCCGCTGCCGCGGCACGCTCGCTCGGCTCGTGCATTGTTTGTCATACTCTAACCTAACCTAACCTACTGAGATTTCTGTTGCTATACTTATTATAAAAAAAATATTTGTTTGAACGATTTGACAAATGATAAATACCCCAAACGTTTTGTGTCAATATAATAATCAGCTTTACATTAATTCTACCAAATGAAACGTCGTTATACAAAAAATTGATAATCGTTAGTTGTCAAAGTGAAAATTCGGCCAAGTGCGAGCGGGACTCGCGCACGAAGGGTTCCGTACCATTATCGATAAAAAAGGCAATAAAATCACGTTTGTTGTATGGGAGCCCCCTTAAATATTTATTTTGTTCTATTTTTTAGTATTTGTTGTTATAGCGGCAACAGAAATACATCATCTGTGAAAATTTCAACTGTCTAACTATCACGGTTCAGGAGATACAGCCTGGTGACAGACGGACGGACGGACAGCGGAGCCTCAGTAATAGGGTTCCGTTTTACCCTTTGGGTACGGAACCCTAAAAATAGGTAAAACGTTGGTTGGCAGGTGATAATCGGCCAAACAATTTTCGGTGAAAAGGCAGGATACCATTTAGGACGAAATAACTTTTGCGTGATATTATTTTCTCGCGTGTAGGTATATCGTCAAAATCGCGGCACCTCGTGCAACGATTTCCTACACTAAGTCCGCTGGAAACATACACCTAATTTGACATTAGGCTATTACCTCAGCTTATGGTTATTTACATTACAATAATTATCCTTTGAACATTCAGGGTCACCCTTGCTGGAAGGTTTTTAGAGGGTCGGCAACGCATGAGTGATACCCCTGGTGTTGCAAATGTTCATAGGATACGGTGACTGTTTACCATCAGGCAGGCCGCTTGTTTGCCACCTTTAGTGTAGCGTTAGTACACACCAATCAACTTCGGCCACTTGCTAACTTGTTTATTTGCAAAGTCGTCTACTTTCTAACTTGTCTCCATCCTGTCCAATATCACGAACTGAAATCAATTCAATAGTAGTAATACACTAAATGAATGACGATTTTGCATACACCCAAGATACTTTCGCTACTGAAATATTGTTTCAAATTCAATTCTTTTTTGTATGAAATCAATATTCAATGCGGAATTTGATGTTTTACGAAAACATCAAATCAAAACTGTTAAACTGGATGTTTTATTAAATTTTTCATACAAAAGTATCATCCAAATTTTTGAATTTTTTGGGGAATTTTCCAAGTAATTTATTTCACATAAACCTTGTCATAATGAACCTGAAAAAATCAGCTCAATCGCTTTACCCGTTCTCAAGTAATGATCTTGCATACATGCGATAATTCACTCTTATTTATATATATGAACTAACTTCAAAGTCTAGAAGTTAGTATGTTTTCATATTACATTTACTATATTATCAGGAAAGGCTCAACGGATTTGAGAATTTCAAACTGTGTTCTATTAAGGTGGACTTGAATTTTGTGGGATTTAAATCTGATAACGATTTAATGACAAAAAAAAAAATAAAAAAAAACATGAGAAATTGAAACTAATTTCACTAAAGAAAAAACCGGCAAAGACAAAGTTACTGATAGGCGTCGACTTCAGTAAACTCAATTTCACTTTTATATTTATATGTTTTTGTAAGCATGTTGTTATCTTTCAACAAATTTGCAATTGCTAGAAATTAAGTAAATTATATTCCCTTTATTCGTGTTTACAATTTGTTGGCTTTCAAGTACTGTTCATAACTTACTTACCGCTGCTAGAAAGTTTTAATTGCTATACTCGAATAAATTAATCGTAACCTTTCTCTAAGTAACAGTAATAAACAGAAACTTTAAGAAGTGGGAGCGTTTTGGTCCAATAAAATCTGGAACTTCTTTGCTACAAGTTCCAGATTTTTTTGGACCAAAACGCTCCACTCAAAAGAAAATGTGATGTGGGAGCGTTTTGGCCCAATAAAATCTGGAACTTGTTTGCTACAAGTTCCAGATTTTTTTGGACCAAAACGCTTCTTTTGTCAAAAAAATGAGATCGAGCATGCTGCTCATATAAGGACCCATATAAAACAAAGTGGAGTTACGTTTCATATATTTGAGAAAAATGTCGAGTTGGTAAAGCAGGCAGTCAAATTAGATGACGCCTCCACTTCGATGTATACCGCCCCATACTCACTATCAACATGCTTCTCTCACTTTCCAGTTTGCCAGTTTCAAGTATTCACTGCTGTATAAGAACGTTTGCACTAGTAACACTATGCCACTTTGCCTGTTGTGATGCTGATTTTAAAGAATCTCAAGTGTAGTCTGCTTAGCACATAGTAGAGAAAATACATGGAATGCTTTGAGAAGCACAGGGTGGATTTCGAAGCGGCAGAGAATGTTCGGATCAAGTTTTTTCACTTCGCAACATCGTAGAGAAGCATCTGGCGTTGGACCAGAAGGTTTTCTGCAGTGCCAAAGAATCTCTGGAACATTTTGCCCAGATATGGGGTTGACGGTGACCTACTCCGTGCTGTGCAATCCTCTTATGAGGATTATACAGCATGTGTGCGGGTGGACGACAGCTTATCGCCCTGGTTTGATGTTAACATTGGTGACAGAGAGGGATGCGTGCCGTCGGCTCAGCTATTCATCCTGTATCTGGATAGTTGCCTTCAGAGAATAAGAAATATGAATGTGGGAATACGAATGGGTGACTCAGTGGTCAACTGCCTGCTTTATGCAGACGACGCGGTATTAATAGAAGAATCACCATCCGACCTGCAAATACTAGTAACAACAATGAAAAATGATTGTATGAAGAAAGGCTTACAATTGAATCCGAAGAAAACCAAGTATTTGAAAGTGAGATATTCAGAACGAACACTAGGATTTATAGTGATCGGTTGATATGTAGTGTTGGAGCAAGTGAATGAGATTGTATATCTTGGAAGTACTTTTAGCAGCAATGGAAGGTACACCGTTGATGCGAAGAGACGAGTGAGTGCAGGGAATAGGGTGAATGGAGCATTGGGAAAACTTCTAGGTAGCCGAAATCTAAGCCAGAAGGCACAGCTACACAACGCAGTGCTAATTCCAACGCTAACTTATGGAAGTGAGTGCTGGGTATGGCAGAGAGAGCATGAAAGTAGAATAAATGCGGTCGAGATGCGAGCATTGCGCAAAATTTGTGGCATAATTGGCGCTTGCTGACCGCGTTCGTAATGAAGACGTGAGAGAAAGAGTTGGTCTAAAAGAGAGCGTCGGTGTTAAGATAAGGAAAGTTCGGACATGTAGAAAGAATGCGGGACGAAAGAATGACGAAACAAATATACAATGCAAAAGTAGAAGAATGTAGGAGCCGAGGATGACCGAGACTAACCTACCATGACCAAATAGGTCGTGTTTTATCAGAAGTGATGTCAGGAGCCCCAGGTACCGGTGAGCGTGCATGAAAAGAACTATGAATGTCACAAAAGAGAGTGAAGTATGTAAGGACCGCGTCTTATGGCGCTCGGTTTTCTCTGCCTACCCCGCAAGGGACTTGGCGTGAAGATATACTTACATGATTTTATTGTCGACAGTTCATTAAAACGCAAGTGAAAATCGTACGCCATTCTTCGGAATACATCATAATTAAAATCGTCCATATCTAAACGAAATTGTTTTTTTAGTCTCCCTTTTTTCGGAGAGCTGAACTTTATTGCACTGGAATGTCAGTGTTCAGTACTGACTTCGTTTAATATATTGTTCAAAGTTCTTCTTGAAATTCCAGTGGCATTTGCAAATCTCTCTGTAACCGAAATTAGCCAATTGTCTCTTTCGAATTGTCGAAGTGCAATATTTACCGGCGGGTACTGTATAAAGATTGTACAGTATGTGTGCAGACGGCAGCTTCTTGGCCTGGTTTGACATCAATATTGCCATGAAGCAGGGTTGCATGTTTCGTCTTGATTGTTTATTTTGTATACATGTCAATAATTGTGTACTGAATACTAGATCTGTTATATTCATAGATAACAGAAACAATGGGAGATGTGACATACCACGCGACTTTACACAGGGACGGTTGTCGCCGAGTTTCACCCCACCATAAAACACTCACACACTTAAATAAATAAAAAATATCATTCTACGCACACAAGTACAACGACACACATTTGTTAAGACGCTGTCATTGGATGTTTATTTAAACAACACCCAAGTAAGCACGCAATACTACATTTATAAAGCGGCAGAAACAAGCGGCCGTATCTCGAAACTGTACACACAGTGAACGAATAATATTACTCACTTTACATTGCGTGTTGGTAAACGAGCGGTGGCGACTGCGTAATGGTAGAAAAGCAATGTATGATTAAGAATGAGAAATTTGATATTTATATGTCGGAGGGAAGTGTGGGCGTATACGAGGAGTCTGCTCTTCATCCATTGTGGTTGCCGTAGAAAACGAAAATAAAACGCGTGGTACGCTCAGTAGGTTTAATCGGTCCTGATTACAATTAAACTCTCGCGAAATGTATGCACGCAGATCGGATGTAGCCGGATTAATTATAGGAACGCGGTGAAGTCGGAATGCGGTTGGTTGGACGTCCGCACGACTCGACGTCTCGTTCAAAAGTGCCCGCTGTAGTGTTGTCCCCACTCAGCCCGCCCTTTTTGCCCGCCATTGACAGCTCGATGTTGCCAGCCGCACCTCCCGAATACACCCAAGTCGGTTGTGACTTGACGTTCCATTTCTACACTCCACGACATATAATTTGTATCATGGTAAGGCCCTGGTAGAAATGGCGTCAGAGAATTTTTGAAATTAATTCTGTATTTATGCTTATAAAACGTAATATTATTTGTACTTATAGGTGATAAGTGATTCCATTTGATTTAAAGTTGACCACTGCACTTCTATTTTTGCAAAAAGGCAACAGCACAACTTGGCATTTTGCTAAAACAAGGAGCAACGTATCTCAATCGAACTTGATTGCAACTAACTAACTGTTCTTGGCAATGTTCTCGTTTTGAGCATATTGCAGCGACACCAACCACGCCCCCTCGTCACATCTCCCGTTGTTTCTGTTATCTATGATTATATTAATGATCTTGCGCATGAGTGATTTAGTGGTGAATTGTGTGTTACACGCAGATGATGTCATGTTTTTAGCAGAATCACTAGCTGAATTGTATACTTTAATCAGAATGACGAAATACGATTATGTCGCTGCAACTGAAAGCAAAGATGATTTCTGAAAGAGAGGTAACCCGAATGCAAGTAAGTATTAAGGTTTACAACAAAGTTTTGGGGCTAGTGGATGAGATTACATATTTTAAATACGATCTTTATAAAATAAAGATTGGAGAAATAAGTGAATGCCGGGCCTAGTGTAGAGCATTGGGAAAATGTTGATCGTGAAAACTGGAGCCAGATACAGGTTGCTGTACAAAATGCAGTGCAGTTTTCAGCGTTAACGTATGAAGGCTAGAGCGTATAATGGTAGAAAGAGCATAAAAGTAGAATACACGCGGTCGAGCTGCGAGCGTTCTAATAAATATGTGTGGCAACACTTGCAGTCCACGTTTGTAATGATGATGTAAAAAATTAGTCCGAGAGAATATTGTTTATTAGAGTTTAAAAAGGTATTCTTTTTTATTTTGGGAATGCAGTATAAATGCAAGAAGAAATAATGATAGCACTAATGTATTGTATACGCAAAAGTGGAAGAATGTAAATGTTGAAAAAGGCGATGTCAGGAGCCCTCGTAACGGCGAGTGTGCATTAAAATAACTGTGAATGTTAAAGAAGCGTGTGATTTGTTTGGCGATAGAGTCATATAGCGGTCTATACTCTCTATCTACCCCGCAAGAACTTATCGTGACGATTAAAATATATCATTTTTTTCGGCGCAAAGCCTAAGGAGAGGCGTTCTGTGCACTGCAGATGCCAAATTAGGTGGTGGCTACTGAATGAATCCAAGTCCCACCCAGTTCGCCTCAACTACCGGCGATAAATATGCTTAGAATTATTAGAATAGGATTCAAGCCGAACCATAAAGACTATGATTGGAAAAATCAAAGGCGGACGCGACCGAGGAGAGTTGATGGTGGAACGGCATAATCCAGAGAGAGATTACGGGAAAAAAGTCTCTTTAAAAAGTGGCTAGCGTCCAGTTCTCACGAAGACTATCATTCGTACAGCTCGCCGAAACATGTCACTAAGGGAATGATGTAGTAATTGCCACTTGTTCAGTGGTGAAGGACCAAACTAGCCAAACCAGATCTATCCTAAGATAGATCTGGTTCTCCCTCTGTGTCGACCCACTGCCGTCAGACTATATGTAAAAATCTGTATCTTCCCCATGTCTTTGATCTTTTGTAGCGGACCCCGTCAATCCAAATGGATTAGGAATGGCTAGGAATAAGATAATAATGATGATTTTTTAGTTCCTTTAGGGCTGTTCTTTGTATATTCTATGTATACGTTGTTCTGATGACTTGTGCTATATTATCGCATGCCTATTACATAGTGGATTTGACCAATATGAATGCTTCATATTAGAAGCTCGTGATTTATTTAGGTTATATGTTGCAAAAGACTTGCAAAAGGCCGCTCAGGTGACAAATAAGTACGCCGTACAGCCTATCTGATGGTAAGCAGTTATCGTATCTCATGGACATTTGCAGCACCAGGGATGTCACCCATTCGTTGCCGACCCTAAAAGAAAACTTTATGTTCTAACTGTTGAAATATTGTAGACAAATTTCATTATTCTTATATCAAAATATACCTAGTCTTGCCATAAATACTGAAACAAATAAAAAAAAAATTTTTCTATTGCAAATAACATTTATTACTTTTACAGTGTGTTAGTTTAAGCAGTCAGAACCCGTTATATACGTTTACATAAATATAAAACAATTTAAAATATAAAAAGCTTATTAGAAGTGGTCTCCATTGGCTGCCATACAGTCCTTCAAACGTTGAAGCCAGTTATCAATAGAAGCACGCACTCTTTCCATGGGAAAGTTCTTCACTGCCAATCGTACGGATTGTTTTAGGGACTCCAAATTATCATGGCGTTTAGAGCAAGCCGTACTCTCTAAAACTGTCCATAAATCATAATCCAGCGGATTAAGATCGGGACTAGACGACGGCCAGTCTTCAGCTCTAATGAAGTCCGAAACGTTCGTTTCCAACCAAGACTGCGTAGACCGAGCTTTATGACCCGGCGCCGAGTCTTGCTGGATGGACCATTCTTGGTTATTGAACATGGTGTTGTTAAGGGGCTTCACTACCTTCTTAAGAATGGTATCTTGATACACTTGTGCCGATGCTTTGATACCTTTTTCAGAAAAGTATGGCTCAGTCACTCCTTCATAGCTAATACCCCACCAAACCATCACTGAAGTCGGATAGTGCCCACGTTGCACTCTATCGACTAATTGGGAAGCTTTCTTAGAGCTTTGAGAAAAAAATTCTCATCCGTAAACAAAATTTTTCTGTGACCTCCCTTTACGTACCGCTTCAGTAGTTGTTTCGATTTTACCACCCTATTCTTTATTAACTTATTAGAGATTATAAAGAAATGACCAGTACCTCTCTTATAGGCTGCAAGTCCTAAGTCATCTTATAAAATACGTAACATGGTTCTAGGTGCTATCTTCATCTCCCGAGATAAAATCTTTTGCTTTCGGACAGGATTTTTTCGAATTCTTTCCCTTACTGCTTTGACCACCTTTTTCGTACGAACACTACTTGGACGGCCAGATCTTTTTCTGTCACGAACAGAGGAGGTCTCATTGTACCTATTAATAGCCCGGTACTCAAAGATTTTACTAATACCAAGCATATGGAGAGTTTTAAAAATTGCATTTGGCTCCATACCTACTTTGTATAATGCAATCACAGCGATTCGGTTCTCTTTATCACCCCACTCCATTTTAATATCGCAAAATATTGTACAATGTATTGGCGCCAAAATGATAAAACTCAATGAACAATCATTTAAAAATGACAGATTCCAAATTCAAATGTAATATTTTGTTTATTTTTAATTGTAACAGTATTTATGGCCAGACTAAGTATATTCAATAGAAATCACACAATATAATAGAAATAAAAAAAGTGAGAAGTGCGTCGAGGATAAATGTGAAAATATTGTGAATGTTGGGATGCGACTGTACAATAGAATACTCTGTGCGCATTGTGAGTGTATTTTCATATCTTGAATGATTTCGTCTACAAAATGTCATAATGATGTACACGTATCATTTTAGGGACACGTTAATTGTTATAGACTGTCTATTAATCTATAACTTCTCGCCAAATCCCTGCGACGTAGGCAGAGAGAACCGAGCGCCACATGATTCGATCTTTACAAACCTCATATCTTTAACATACTTTGCTTTTCTTATGCATGCTCACCGGTTTCTATGGCTCTTGACATTACCTTCCGATAAAACATGATCAATTTGGTGATGGCAGATAAGTCTTGGCCTTCCTCGGCTCCTACATCTTTCTACTTTAACGTTGTATATCTGTTCCGTAATTCTTTCTTCCTGCATTCTTTCTACATGTCTAAACTAACAGAATATCCTCAGCCTCATCTTATACTTATACACCGACACTTTCTTTTAGACCTTTCGAACATTATCATTGCGAATACTTTCTACAAGCGTTATGCCACAAATTTTGCGCAACGCTCGCATTTCAACGGCGCTTATCCTACTTTCATGCTCTCTCTGCCATACCCAGCTCTCGCTTCTATAACTAAGCGTTGGGACCACCACTACATAGTGTATAGCGAGCTGTGCTTTCTGGGTCAAGTTTTTACTATCAAGAAATTTTCCCAACGCTTCAATCCCACTGTTTCCAGCACTCACTCGTATTTCCACATCAGCAGTGTACCTTCCATCCCTGCTGAATGCGCATCAAAGATATACAATATCATCCTCTTGTTCATTATCAACATAATGTTATAGACAATATAGAATAAATATCATGTATAGGTATAGAGTATATAAAATACAATAAATATAGTATTAACGTGATCACTTGTCTTCTATGAATTGTAAGGATAACTAAATATTTGTGTCTTTATATATTTTGTATTAAAATTAAGTAACATATGACTGAATTATTAGTCGCTATATTGTCTATTTGGTTAGTAAATATAGAGGGCCAAAAGATCTGTATTCTAAATAACTTGAGCTAAATAAGATGTATATATATATAAAGTATCTATACAATATTTTTTATTTAATGATGAGTAGAACAATATATTCTGATTTCCAAAAACATATTCTTTGAGCGTGGTTGGGTATATCATAATAATAACAGCTGATACGTTGTCAGTCAGATAACGTTGAGATCTGCACTGAGTTGTGTATAACAAGATGTGCCTTCTGGCTTATGTTTTAACCGCCTAGAAGTTTTCACTATTTCCAACGCTTTCTCGTCTTTCCATATCTACAGTAAACAGTTAATTCCTTCCGAAAGCGCAACTAAGACATACAATCTCATCTACTTGTTCCAGTGCTATATGATCAACGGTAACTCTTGCGATTGTTCTGATTTCCTCTGTTTAAAATCCCATTAATTTTCTTTTACTACTGGATACGATTAATTAATTGTAAATGCAATCCTTTTCCATGAAATCGTCTTTCATTATTGTGGCCAGTGTTTGTAGTTCAGCCAGTGTTTTTGCTAATGATACGACATCATCTACATAAAATAAACAATTCACTAGTGGTGAAATGATCACCCATACACATTCCTACGTTTGTAGACCTTATCCTCTGCAGACAAATTATCGAGATACAGAATGAATAGCAGAGCAGATAGCATGCAACCCTACTTGCCACCAATTTTGACATCAAGCCAGTGTGACTTGCTGCCGTCAATCTGCATGCAAGCTGAACAATCTTTTCACGTAAACTGCACGGAGCACGGAGCTGGGTACCGACAATCTCGTATCTCTGCAATATATTCAAGAAGTCCTTTTGCACAACCCTGTCAAATGCTTTGTCAAGATCTATAAAACCGTAGAATACCTTCTGGTCTATAACTAAATGCTACTGCACGACATTGCAGAGTGAGAAAACTTGACTCATACACCGTCCTCCATCTCAGAACCTTCCTTGTTCCTCCCTTCCAATATATTTACCGTCAATTCACCATGTGATTAGTGTTAGTATCACACTTTTGCTGCTATCTGATCACACTTCCTGACACTTCCGGTTCAATATAGATTGCTTTAGTACCAGAATGAGTCCACAGACATAAGTGCTGCCAAACCTAATTTATTCACATTTGGTGATATCATATTGAAATTAAACTATTTTTAACGGAAGTATCGCGTGTTTTATTTATTTTGTTGAAACCTGACGTTTCGAACGCTTTGCAGCGTCCGTGGTCGCAGGAAAGACTAAGGTGGTATTTGTCTTACATTAGTTATTAAATTATTACATCTACCGACATGGATGGATTAATTATATATGTTCCGATTCACACAAAAATCGCTCACAGTGTCCGAACATTTTTTAGTAGATCTTTGGATTTGTGACTTGATTATTTTTAGGACTGGATCCCAAGCATACTTCCGTTATAAATTCCGTTCCGATACTTCCGTTAAAAATAGTTTAATTTCAATGTGTAACAATCGCGAAAACCTAAGACAATACTATGGTGATATCATGTCGATGCCAACTGATTTTCCATTTTTCAAGTTATGTATCAACCATTCGATCTCATTCATAGTATTATACTTTCATCCGTCACTGAAACGGTGGAGTTAGCGACATACTCACTCTCAGTGTCAATATCTAAGGCATAGTTATAAATTTCTTGAAAATATTAACATCACTGTTCTTATAAGTTCCGTGCAAAAATAATACCAGATTTAGAGTTTATCTTATCTATTCTGGATATTTGCCTTGTAGTTTCAGCCTCGCTTTATCATTCGAGTTAGTCTTTTAATTTTCTCTTTGCTAAGGCTTAGGTACCTTTATTTTCTTTCTTTAATTACTTTACTTTTCTTTATAATACTCTTATAATCATTTTCTACTTTATAATACGCTTTTTGGGTGTAGGCGTCTCACTCGTTATCAGTCAAAAGCTTACCTTGGTAACCTCACTTACACGTATGTACCCTACCCAACAATAAAATGACAGGTTCTAGTGAATTACAAACGGCACAAGGATATAACCCTACTGTTTAATTACTTCTAGATCTCATTGCACTTATACGCTAAAATATGCATACATACGCTAAAAACTTGAAATTTGACTCAGATTTAGGTTTCTTCATGTTTACAATATAAATAATTAAACTTGATTTTAAAAGGTGAGCAAATTTTAGGGTATTTTGAGAGATAAAAAAAAAGATATTCTAAGTAGAGTATTAAAGAAATTATATATTAACTTACTACAGAAAAACTGAATCTATATTTCAAAACGTAAACAAAAAAAAATGTAAAAACAGAAAAATGATGTAAAACAATATTATTTTGCTATTTTGACGATATTTTGTCTAGTCTGTTGCATTATTTAAACAGCTCGGTGAATGCGAATTATTTCCTAACAAATTGAAGTCAAAGAAGTTGCGTATTGTGTGATTCCAACGAGATTTCCCTAAATACTATACATAGACTCTACAATCGCGCACGAACACTCGAAAAACGTATAAAAATATGGTTTTTACAACTGTTCACACATTTCACGCCTGTTCGCGCCTTGTTCTCCGTTGTGAATCGGTATTTGGATCGTAAACCCACATTGCACAGGATAGCAAATGCTGTGAAACATGTGTTTTTCCATTGACTTCGCGGGCATTTCTTCGACTGAGTTACAGTCGTAAATCATGGCACGAAAATGGACCCTGCCTAAGATTGTGAAAAAAACTCCCTATTGACGTTTTCTATAGCTATCCCTTTTTTATTTAAAATGGATAATGGGTAATTGGTAAATAATTCAAAAGGCAGCGCACAATTGAAAAATCTAATAATGCAAATGTCTTCAAGCAACCGTGACAACGTGCCTTCAGGCAAACCATACGCTTGTCAGCTACATTGATGATATAGAAAATATAAAATAATGTCTTTTGATCAGTTGATTAAAGTCTAAAACTGTTTGTTTATATGCACCATGATGAACTGTTACATCCCGGTATAAGCATTATATTTAGCTTAGTTTGCTATCTTCAATATAACTACAATATTGGAAATAACAGATCAGCAATATTATGCCTATATAATCCATACAATCTCGAAATCAAGTCAGTCGTTATTCTGACTAGCCAAACTGCTGCCCAGCTACGGACCTGGTTTCTGCCCGCCGGTCTGGACAGTTAGCAAAGCTAACAGAATAGAGTCATTTAACTCGAACCTCCTTAAGTCCTTGAGTTGGAGTCGCTAAATAGTGCGATATACGTTAAGTCTAAAACGTGTAAAAATAGTGTGAAAATTGTGTCTGTGAAAATTAAATAACTAGGGTCTCTACATAAAGTTGTTTTTTTTTATAACAACTTACTGGACCCCACTAACAGAACGTCAATCAGGGTGCGTCATGAAGAATCAAATACGCGACCGCTACTGTGACCGCTTCTCATTGGCATGTCTCTGAACTCGATGTCAGCATCTAAAATTCGTCACATGTTCATTTGACGGATTCCTGTAATTTCAATTGATCAACATAAACTTCCGAACATGAGCAGGAGTATATATAATCCCAAAAATGTTTGAACTTGTGCGGAGCGCCCGTGTTTGTCATTTAATTTGGTGTTATAAGTGTGCATGCTAGAAAACAATTAAATGAATCAAACACAAAACTTAAACATGTAATGCTTGAAATATAGTAGCAACCTTCAATTTTGGTTTCAGCTTATGGTGGACAGCCTTGGAATAATGTTGATGTCACCCCTGGCAGTGCTAGCTGCTTGGCTTTCTGGCAGAACGCTGGCAGGTCTGATGTCTGAACAAAACCACGTGACTCCGTGGCCACTGGCTTCTACGTTTGTCCTGGCATGTATGACTCTTGTAAGTAAAAAGTATATCATATAAAACGTGAAAAAATGCAACTTGCAACATGGCTTTAGGCGGATCGTTAACGTTGATGGTTCCGAATTTGAAAAGTTAAGAAAATCAGACGCGTATAAGATTTCGATTTACATCAAATTAAAGTTTTTTTTATAAAATGTATGTAAATTGCTCGCCCTATTGGCTAATGGAATGGATTGGTATGGTTTGTCATCTCACAATTGATATCCTTACTTATGCCATACAAGTCTGGCAACAAATATGAGCCCAATTCTGATTATGTTTACGATAGAAAACCTGAAATACTTGATGTATGCTAATTCAGTCACTTTAGTTGTTATTCTGGCCTCTGATTTACCTGTATACGAACTACAAACATTCCAAAATGAGTCTATTGATGTATATATTTTTTTTTATTTTAAACATTTTAGTCAAAAAATCTTACTTTCTGCAGCAATCATAATAATATATATAGACCTTCAAGTCATGAAATAATAAATCACAAAGAATGCAGACTAGAAAAGTAAAATGTATATATACAAAAATGGAGTTCCAGGCTAATTCACTGACTCATCAACATCATAAATGCTGAACGGATTTAGATGAAGTTGGTATGCAAAGGCTGCACTACGAATACTAGTTAACTGATATTAATACGTTAATACTTTCAACTTTCCTGTCCGGGAAGTAAGTATATCGAGATCCCCAGCGATATTTAGTTCCGAAGTCAAGCTAACATCCAAGAGACTTAGTGTGTTCAACTAAGGAACAACTTCATCTCGGGGCAAAGACTTATATTATAGAAGTCTCGAGTTAGACCGAATATGGAATACCATAGTCATCTAGGACCTACTTAGGAAAGTGAGAGCTGAGTATGGCAGAGAGAGCACGTAAGTAGGATAAACGCGGTTGTAATGCGAACGATGCGCAAAAATTGTGGCGTAACGCTTGTAGACCGTATTGGCAATGATGATATTAGAAACAGAGTTGGTCTGAAAGAGAGCGTCAGTGTTATAATAAGGCAAAGACTTACCTACCATGACCAAATTGGTCGTGTTATATCAGAAAGTGATGTCAGGAGCTTTAGAAACCGGCAAGCGTGCATGAGAAGGGCAATGAATGTTAAAGAAGCGAGTGCGGTGTGTAAGGATAAAGTCAGTGGCGTGAAGTTATAGATAAATCTAGGACCATGTAATCGGTTCAGAGATGAGCTGTGAGAATTCTCGACGAATAAGCTTACACATGCTTTTGAGCCCTTAAGTATACAGAGAGATATACTTACGGGCTCAAAAGCAGAGAGAGAGAGATTTTCTTAAAAAAAAACAAATAAAATATTTTCTTCAAAGAAGGGCTTAGCCCTTCTTTGGAGAAATAAATATTTTATTTGTTTCAGCATCAGAACTGTCCATAGATTTGTATTTGTATATCTCCAAAAGGCACATCAGAAATACTCTTTTTGAAAAGGCTTATTAGAGAATTGATGAAAATCTGTCTGACAAAGATATAAATGATTTGGTACGTGCAATCTGTTATTTTACCACTTGACATTATTATTATTCTACCACTATACGGGGAATGTAAAATCACAATAAATTTACTATTGATGATTTGAAAAAAAAACAGTTAAGTAATTTTATTGCCAAATCAAATTAGCTAATAGCGATGTATTCTAGTAGTTCTAGTAGTAGTTAAATCATGTTATAATTGCAAATATGTACATAGATCCGAAAATATGAATTTATTGGTAATAACCGGTGTTATGGCTGAGTGAATAAGGGGCCGGCCTTGTGACCAAACTGGTCCTCGATTCGAATCCTGGCATGTAGCGCTGAATTATCACTTGGTCAGCAGTGAAGGAAAAAGATCGTGAGGAAGTCCACACGTACAAGAAATTATGTATCGAAAGGCGTGTGACCTAACCTAAGAAAGGTCTGGTTTACCTTCTATGTTTTTTTAGGTCTGACGGCAGTCGCTCCATGTAAAAATCAGTAGCTTAGGCTTAGGTAGCGGACCCCGCCGATACTTATAGATTAGGAAACGGGATAACGCTACAAAGAAGAAGAAGAAGAAGAACTATCTATTAAAATGAATTTGTTAAACTATGTCTATTTAACGTTAATCAAGCCGTGGTATACTTGTAATATAGGGTATTTTATCAGTAAAGTAATACAACATTACAATTATAAATAATATTTTTCTAACATAATTTTTCAAATTAATAACAAATGTTGGCTTAAATTCAATTCCTAAAGGTTACCTGGAGCGCATCTGGTTCAAAAATTCCAACACGCAATCACCATTCCAACTCCATTAAAACCGTAGCCAAATAGCGCCTCTCTAAAGGGCTATTGTGTTTCTACCAGAGATTGAGGTATGGAGATGTTGTGTTCGCAGCGGGGGTACCAACGCTTAAATGATACTTCTTACGCAAGCATTGATACGCTACGGCTAATCACGATTTTATCAGCGAACGTCAATACGGCTTCCTTCACGTTCGTTTGACTGGTGATCTTCAAGTGTATCTTACACATCGCTGGGCTTCGGCGATTAAGAGTCAAGGTTTGTCAATCATCCTAGATATGGCAAAAGCGTTCGATCAGGTCAGGCATTGGGGTCTTCTATCGAAGTTACCATCATACGAGCTACCCGAGGGTTTTGTGTAAATGGATTGCCAGCTTATTATCCAACAGATGCATAAAAGCCGTGGTTGACGGTGGATGCTCAGATAGTATGGATATCAATGCTGGCGTCCCTCAGAGCTCTGTACTGTCACCGACGCTGTTTCTGCTACATATCAATGATATGTTGTTAATTGATGGCATTCGTTGTCATGCGGATGTCAGCATCGGAGACACTTATACAGGCCGTGCAAACATCCCTCGTTCCCTCGTGGAGGAAAGCCGCGATTAACTTGTGTCTGAAATGGAGGGTACTTTAACTAAAATATTTGACTAGGGGCGGCTTAACTTGCTCGAATTAAACCCGATCAAGACACAAGTTTGCGCGTTCACCGCTAAGACCCCATTGGTAGTGGTTCCTGAATTCCTGAACACACCTCGTATCATCACCAACAGCATTAGGATGCTTGGCGTCGAGATCTCCAGTGACGTTCAATATAGAAGTCACCTGGAGGAAACAGTCAAGCTGGCGTCCAAAAAACTTGATTTGCTCAACAAAGCAAATCAGTGCTTCAGCGCAGGGCAAAAACTTAAGCAGACTGCACATAGAGTAGTGCAGTCTCCCTTGGGAGCACCTGGATACCAGCTTGGACCGTGTTACTTTACAGAGACGAGCTATGAGAACACGGTATTGAACCCTTAAGTTTAAGGAGAGATTTTGCCTCCCTTTGTGTGTTCTACCGATTGTACAACAGGTTGTGTTCTGAAGAATTGTTCGATATGATGCCGATAGCTACTTTTTACAACGGCACCGCTCTTCGACGGCGGGTCAGCAACGCATGAGTGACATCCCTGCTGTTGCAAATATCCGTAGGCTACGGTGACTGTTTATCATCAGGTAGACCGTGTGCTTGTTTGCCACGGTAGTGATATGAAAAATCACTTTACATCATTATTGTAGGTATGGAACTATCCGTAATTTGTTTTTCTATTTTCTCGAAAATTCGACGACGACTGATGACTGTTGGTGATCATGTTATCTACAATACCGCCGAAATATCAAGTAAATAATAAAGCAAATTTCGGGAAATCCCATACCTTCACAAGAGATATAATCAACCGTGAAACTTTAAAATTAAGACCACTTTACATTACCTAGGCCTGTTTGCCTCCCGACGTTGCGTAAAAAAATATCGGGCAATCTTTGCTACCAAATGAAATCGTATCTATATCTGTCATCAAAACAATGGAAAAGACTAGCATTAAACCAGGTACCAGTAACGAACTTGTACTGAATGCGTACCAAGCAAACTTTGTAACTATCAGTGGAAATCGATCTTGTCGTATCGTGGTAAAGCTGACTTTACACAGACCCAATTATTTCAATACTTAATTCCCAACTATTAGGTATACGTAGTGTAGATTGACTAATTTTGAAACAAGCACATTTACACATTGACTTTGTACAGCCAAGAGCAGTCAATGCATTCACATTCACACTAAAAACACGTAACTCGTCTGGCTATAAATACTGTTACGTAGAACATTTTCTTTTATTCATCTGTATAATTGTTTTCAATCATAAAAGATCGGGGCGACCGTGTGCTGTTAGAACTACAAAGCTGTCAATACTGTTAAAACCAGTATTCGCCGAAACCCTATTAGAAAACAAGACAATCTTATCGCCAGAAATGAAGATTCCCGCTAAGACTCTGTCGCGTATAATCAAACAAGATCTGAAGCTCGGCACTTATAGTCGTTATTACAGCACATGTCCTGTATCACTCCCTATAGTTGAAGAAAGTGCATCGATCAAAACGCCTTCTGATCCGATAAAGGCTCAGAAATATCCTCTGTACTGATGAAAAAATTTTCACGATTGAAGAGCACTACAACAAGCAAAATGACAAAGTATACACACACTCTACTCTAAAGAAGCCGCCCAAGTGGTCGAAAAGGTACAACGTGTTCATCATCCTGCGTCTGTAATGGTTTGGTGGGGGGGTATCATCAAGTATCAAGGAGTTATAAAGCTTCATTTTTGTAAAAAAGGAGTGAAGACTTCAGCCAAAGTGTATGAAGAGACTGTGTTGGATCGTGTTATGAAAGTTCTCAGAAATACACTTTTTAAAAATATACCGTGGAAATTTCCCACAGTGCGTAAATCTACAGATTCGTGGCCAGTCGGATTAAAGGCCTGTATCAAAGCCAAAGGTGGCCATTTCGAATAGAATCATTTCTTTTATTTTTTGCAGCGTCTTCCATAAATATGTACATATAATTTTTATTAATATCACATTATTTCATAAAAAATAATTATAATAATAAATAAAAAAATCGGCCAAGTGCGAGTCGGACTCGCGCACGAAGGGTTCCGTACCATTATCTATAAAAAATCGGCCAAGTGCGAGTCGAACTCGCGCACGAAGGGTTCCGTACCATTCTCTATAAAAACAGCAAAAAAATCACGTTTGTTGTATGGGAGCCCCCTTAAATATTTATTATATTCTATTTTTTAGTATTTGTTGTTATAGCGGCAACAGAAATACATCATCTGTGAAAATTTCAACTGTCTAACTTTCACGGTTCATGAGATACAGCCTGGTGACAGACGGACGGACGGACGGACGGACGGACGGACGGACGGACGGACGGACGGACAGCGGAGCCTCAGTAATAGGGTTCCGTTTTACCCTTTGGGTACGGAACCCTAAAAAGGCAAAAATATCACGTTTGTTGTATGGGAGCCCCCTTAAATATTTATCTTATTCTATTTTTTAGTATTTGTTGTTATAGCGGGAACAGAAATACATCATCTGGGAAAATTTCAACTGTCTAGCTATCACGGTTCATGAAATACAGCCTGGTGACAGACGGACGGACGGACGGACGGACGGACGGACAGCGGAGCCCCAGTAATAGGGTTCCGTTTTACCCTTTGGGTACGGAACTCTAAAAATAGATGCATATTCATTTGTAAAAGAATTTATGGCGGTCTAGGCAATTCGAATCGGAATCGAAAAGTTATCTGTCAAAATGTATGGAATCTGAGTGAAAACTTTTCGAATCCATTTCGAATATTGTTTTCCGAGGCAATGTGAAACCCCCACAGATAATGCTTACCAGTAGAACTTCGATTGTAACTCTTATTTCATAGTACTAAAAAGATATAAAGGCCAAAGTGTTCACTTTCCTGCCAAGGTTTTCCCTAGGGAGTATAGCATGAAGTTCTTCAAGGCGTGAAGAGGTGTTTATAGGGTCGTTACGCACGAGTGACATCCCTGATGTTGCAAGCCTGTTTACCATCAGGGTATGCTTGTTTGGCACCTTGTGCAATAAAAAAAGTATTATCGTGCTTTTTACTGTTTCATGGCTTATGGATGCTAGCTGATGAGAACATTATTAACATATTTATTTTTTCATTTGTATTCAGACTTCTGATATTAAAGTACTAAGGCTGGCATACTATCCGTCAATTTCTTTAAGTAACTCAGTAGGTAAGTAGTTATTTGGGATGAATTCTTAAAGCAACTCGAGAAGCGACACAGCGAGGTTTCTCACTTTTAATAAGTATCCCATTATCAATATGGATGGTCAAAGGTCATATTTGAAATGCTGGTAAATCAAAAAAGAAAAACAAAAACTAGAGAAAAGCGACCGATATGATTGTCTAAGTGACCGCGAATAAGATAATAACTGTTTATTTGCCCAATGGCGAATAAATAACTTTTATCTTATCTATGACGTAATTACTTGCTACATCACTATTATGAACTACACTATCATGAACCAATGCCAAAAAATAATTATTGAAATTTGATAAGATTTTTAGTCAGATGGTATACATTTATTTTATTTAATGGTATATATTTACAGTAGCCAAGGGACACTTATAATACCAACGGCGTCACTCCCGCGTTACCGACCTTGTAGAAACTTCACACGTATTTTTGAAGGACCCCATTTTTTATATAAAGCCGGGAAGCATACAAACAAAAGGCCTACCTGATGTAGACTGTTACCGTTTCCTACGACCGCCTGTAATACATTGAGTATCGCTTGTGCTGTGCCATCCCTCCTGCTAACACAGCAACTCCTCAGGATCTTGCACTCACTCGTAGGAACACAACCATCCACCAGGGAGTTTTCTGTGAGGTTAAGGTACTTCCCCAGTTGGGCTGTTTTGTTGCGTCCTACCTCTCTTAAAACCATCCAGACCAATATAAACAGACATTATGTACACAAATATTTATCCAATGGGAATGGGAGAATTGTACCCACAAAATTTGAAGTTAAATATTCCTTACCACTCCGCCATCAAAAGTCATAATCCCTTGTCAAAACCTCGACATGGTGCTCATTCCACAACTAAACATAATTAACTTTGACGAGCTCGGTGGCGCAGTTATTAGTGACGATATTTTGACAGCGACGCTCGTAGGTTCGATTTCCACACAGGACTAACATTTGTGCGCATGAACAATTGTCTTGGTCTGAATGTTTTTAAGATAGTTAAGGTGAATCTAAGCAGCAGAAGATGTTTAGTAGCTATAGAGACATGTGCATGAGACATCTACGAGAACGATCTTTCTAAGTAGTTCAAATATAGCGTAGCAACAAATGTTAGTAAGGGCAGAAGAAGTAAATTGTAAAAAAATGGATAAGTAAATGTGTACAACATTTACTTATCCATTTTTTTACATTATTTTTTTTATACCACTAAGGTGGCAATCAAGCATACGGCCTGCCTGATGTTAAACAGTCACCGTAGCCTATGGACATTTGCAACACCAGGGGCGTCACTCATGCGTTGCCGACCCTCTAAAAACCTCTTCACGCATTTCTTGAAGAACTCCATGCTGTAGTTCCTTGGAAAAACCTCGGCTGGGAGCTCATTCCACAGCTTGAGTGTTCTCGGAAGAAAACTTCTCTGGAACCGCACCGTACGCGACCATAGCGGTTCAAGCGTGTGAGGGTGAACTCCCCGCCGTCGGCGAGCGGTGCGGTTATAAAATACAAAATACAATTTACTTCTTACAACAAAACACTGTTTCAAAGTCAAAAGAGAAATATTACAAACCTAATTTTGTTTGATAAATCTGTTAACTAAAAGCTGTTCACTAAGTACTAAAGTGAAACAAGATGTATCGGGGTCGTTATTCATTATTTAGGTTTTTCTATAACATTTACCACTACAACCCAAAATTTATTTAAAGTTTATAATGGAATCAGCCATCAACTTTTCTACGAAAATGTAAAAATACCTGTTCAGACAATAAAATTCATTACAGATAATAAAAATGATATTTTTATTATCTGTAATGAACTTTATTGTCTGAACAGGTATTTTTAAATGTTCGTATGTAAATCAATTTGATAATGTAAAGTAATAAAAATACAATACTTTGAATACCTTTGTTTTGAATGTAATTTTTTTTGATGGTACCTTTTGTGTACCTACATAAAAAAAATTGGCTAAGTGCGAGTCGGACTCGCGCACGAAGGGTTCCGTACCACTATCTATAAAAACGGCAAAAAAATCACGTTTGTTGTATGGGAGCCCCCCTTAAATATTTGTTTTATTTTAATTTAATTATTTATTTTTAAAGTGAATATATAACTAAATATTCTGTGAATATTTCAAGCTTCTACCTGTTGCCGTTATCAATATCGAGCAAAAACGAGCAAAAAAAATCGGCCAAGTGCAAGTCGGACTCGCGCACGAATGGTTCCGTACCATTATCTATAAAAACGGCAAAAAAATCACGTTTGTTGTATGGGAGCCCCCCTTAAATATTTGTTTTATTTTAATTTAATTATTTATTCTTAAAGTTAATATATAACTAAATATTCTGTAAATATTTCAAGCGTCTACCTGTTCCGTTATCAAAATCGAGCAAAAATGAGCAAAAAAATCCCGTTTGTTGTATGGGAGCCCCCTTAAATATTTATTTTATTCTATTTTTTAGTATTTGTTGTTATAGCGGCAACAGAAATATATCATCTGTGAAAATTTCAACTGTCTAACTATCACCGTTCATGAGATACAGCCTGGTGACAGACGGACGGACGGACGGACGGACAGCGGAGCCTCAGTAATAGGGTTCCGTTTTACCCTTTGGGTACGGAACCCTAAAAATCACGTTTGTTGTATGGGAGCCCCGTTAAATATGTATGTTATTCTATTTTTTAGTATTTGTTGTTATAGCGGCAACAGAAATACATCATTTGTGAAAATTTCAACTGTCTAACTATCACGGTTCGTGAGATACAGCCTGGTGACAGACGGACGGACATACGGACAGACGGACAGACGGACGGACGGACGGACGGTCGGACAGCGAAGTCTCAGTAATAGGGTTCCGTTTTACCCTTTGGGTACGGAACCCTAAAAAGCGACTGTACCTCATTATTGACAGACAACAGAAAATCGGATATCATATTGCCATTGTCCAACCTGCGGTAGATTGGAAGGTGACACTTAAAATTTCTAATATCCAACCTAAGTTAGCTAGGTTATAAGATAATAATGAGCCTTCCCAGCGCTGTCCAGTCCAGTTCAGTTTTGATGTATTCTAATCCACTCTATTGTATTTTAATCCATTACACAACATACATTTCATCCCGTCTCGTCTATCCTGCCCCATGGCATGTCACCCCGCTCCGTCCCACCCGACTGCGCCTGCAAAATTTTCACAATATTCAGCTTTGAGAACATGGGGAAACTAATTAGAATAGAAAGCATGTAAGTTCTTACCCATGCTTCTACCTGCATATAATCTTTATATTATTATGATAGTTATGGGTATGAGTAACATTCATGATCTGAGAAAAAATATTCATAGTTTATTTAATAACTTTTTTTAACTAAAGTATTAATAGTATGTAGGACACGAGATAGTTATTTTATTTGAAATAGGGTTATTATGAATCGGTAGCCATGATTTATTTAAAATATTAGTGGCTTCTAATGAGTTCAAGCAATTCTACATCCAATTCTTGCATTTATAGAGGCCGAATACTCAAAGTACAACTATACAAACAAAGATGGACCATCTGCTTCACCGGCTACCAGATTGTATGCATCTTAATATCGGTCAACATATGTTATACAATATCCTTACTCCAGGTTTCATGTAGAAAAATATGACAGTATCATAATATCTTGCAATCATCCCTGCTAACTCTCCTCTTTACACATACAAATACTCTTAATAGTGAAAATAGTCCTCAAGATTGTCCGCAATTGAATCTGACGAAATTGTTAATATAATTAGTAACATGAAGCTGAAGTCTTCATGCGCTTTCAATTTTGTTGATTGTGATATATTACTAGGTGTCATTAAAACTTTTAACCTTTCACCCATTTTGCTTAACTGGTTTGAGTCATATCTCAAAGGACGACGTCAATTGGTGAGGGTCGGCGACTGTCGGTCTGATTGGTGGAACTTGACTGCCGGGGTTCCCCAGGGAGGGATATTATCGTCAGTTTTATTCACTATGTTTGTTAATGGCATTACTCCACCACTATCTTCTTCCTTTCATTTATATGCAGACGATCTTCAAATATACAATGCTGCCTATCTTTCTAATATTTCTCAAGCTATTAAGATCATTAACTCTGATCTCGTTCTGATGCCATTTCTCAATGGTCCCAACGCTTTGGCATAAAAATGAATGCAGCTAAGTCACAGGCAATTATAATTGGGAGTACCCACTTCATTTGTTTATTATTATAATGATCTATTTCGTTTATGTTGTACTACCGCGCCACTCGCCTACCAAATTCCAATTAGACACTCAAGGGTTGACTGGTAGAGATTCCTTATAGGAATAAGTTCACCTTTATACATGTTGCATTTTAAATTACATTTTTCATTGTTATTTTATGTACAATAAAGATATAACAAACAAACAAACAAATTCTCTTACGACTGGGTAGAAGAAAAGCCTGTGAAGATAAACTCTTTTGTAATACAGAAACGGTACCCAATAAATTCTCTTTTAGTACATAAACGATACCCAAAGTTGAACACTTACGTGAATCTGAATATATAATGCACGCGCACGAACTTTAGGCATAGGATCTTCACAATCGCCCATACACCACCTCGTGCAGCAGGCACATCTTGAACTGAAACTGGCCCATACCGTAATTATTAATAATTCATCTTAGGTCAATACAAGATTTTTTTATACCACCAAGGTGGCAAACAAGCATACGGCCTGCCTGTTTGTAAAAAGTTACCGTAGCCTATGGACAACAATACCGGGGGTGTCACTCATGCGTTGCCGATCCTCTAAAAACCTCTTAGCGCCTTTCTTGAAGAGCCCCATGCTGTAGTCCGTTGGAAAAACCTCGGCTGGAAGCTCATTCCACAACTTAGAGTTCTCGGAAGAAAACTTCACTGGAACCGAACAGTACGCGACCATTGCGGTTCCAGCATGTGAGCGTGAACTACCCGCCGTCGGCGAGTAGTGCGATTATAAAAAGTAGCTGTCGGCATCATATCAAACAATTCTTCAGAATACAGCCCGTTGTACAATCGGTAGAACACACAAAGGGAGGCAAAATCTCTTCTTAAACTTAAGGGTTCAACACCATGTGTAATCTTAGGATCGTCTACAATTCTCACAGCTCGTTTCTGAACGGAGTCACACGGTCCAAGCTGGTTATCCAGGTGCTCCCGCCCAAAGGTGACTGCAGTACTCCATGTGCGGTCTTATATAACATAAGTCTTTTGACTTGAGACTTATATAACATAAGTCTTTGACCTCACACTGGAGTACCGCTTTGCTCTATTGAGCTAACCAAGTTTTTTGGACGCGAGCTTGACCTTTTCCTCTATGTGCCTTCTATATTGAACGTCACTGTTAACGTCACGTCTACCGGACGTCTTGCTGGGTAATACAATGCAAGTCACAGTAAGCACACAATGAAGATAGAATGTTATTCATTCATATTCATGGAACTAGAGAACCCTCAAGATTATCTAGTTCTGTGAATATTCTGTGTCTGCACTTAACGATACTTTCTCATAATTTTCCAATAAATTTCCTTTCAATCAAAAGACATCCACTACCTAACTTCCTATCTTACAAGATCGATTGACTAATTCAGTTATGACCCAATAATTTGAATAATTTCGCTGATAATATGCTTCAATACTTTAGTAATAATCGACTGTTCGAATCATCCTGCCGATTCAATGAACCAGCATCATGTCTCGAATATACTGAATAATATATTTCAATTATCGCGATTAATCTGTTCGAAAATATATAAATCCATATTACTGCCGGCAAATTTTCAAAGGGGCGGCGGCGGGCGAACTATTTGTCAGTAAACATCTAGTGGTTGGAAAACTATTTTTCAACATTCAAGCAATCTATTCGAACGATAATAACTTATATGAATAGTTTTCTTGTCTATCATGATCTTAGTAATAATGACACATATTTCACTGTTGCCTGTCGAACTTGAAGCTAGCTGAAGTGCAAGCGCATTTCGCTTAGGGTAAAAATACTATGAATACTTATTATTGTCGATGAACTTCAATCTAATACCACCTGACCCGCCGCCCGCGTAACCTGCACCGCCTGTTGAGTGCGAATCGCAGCTTAAAAAATAAAATGGACGAATGGATGAAAGAGTACCGTGTTTTGTTTTAAAATGCGATAAGTTTATGAATAATCATGTTAACTTTAGATGGGTAGCAATTCAAAGTTACCCACTTTGAATTGCTACCCATCTAAGGCGTTTTTTTTATTTATGTTATTTACGAGTACATTATAAACGCAACATGCAACTTAAATTATTATGTAGGTGTGTTAAATGCGGTCAAAAAGCAAGCGTCGCGCAAAATTTATGGTGTTACGCTTGCTGATGGCGTTCGCAACGATGTGTAAGAAAGTAAGTTGATCTGAATAAGAGCGTCTGTATAAAGATAAGAAAAGGCATGCTCTATTGATTCGGAAATGTAGAAAGAATGCGGAAAAACAATGCGAATGTAGAATGATGTAGGAGCCGAGGAAGGCCAACGCTCACATCATGTGACCAAATGGGTTACGTTTTATCAGAAGGTGATGTAAAGAGACCTTGTGCGTCTGTGCATGTCAAGAGGTATGAATGAATGAGGTGTGTAAGGACCGCGTCTTACGGCGCTTGATTCCCTCTGCAAGGGACCTGGCGTAAAGATATGTTGTCGCGTTGTATATCTGTTTCGTCATTCTTTCATCTTGCATCCTTTCTACATGCCTCAACGAACGGGCATACATTTTCTTATCTTAACACCGACAACAACGTCCGAATGTCACAGAAGCGGGTGAAGTATGTAAGGACCGCGTCTTATGGCGCTCGGTTCTCTCTGCCTACCCCGCAAGGGACTTGGCGTGAAGGTATACATACATACATACAACACCGACAACCTCAGACAAACTCCCTTTCTTACATCATCATTTCGAACGTTTTGCGTTATGCCACAAATGTTGCATAATGCTCGCATCTCGACTGTAAAAAATGTAAAATGTATTGTTAGTCCTCATTTTCCCTTAAAAAAAATCATCGTTTATCGTAATTATCTGAAGAAAGTAATATTGAGTACCTAGTTCTGCATTTCCTATAAGTCCATGTTTTTTTTTAAATCATATAGCAACGCGGATGGTCCGCCGCAGGCTACGGCGTACCTTAGACTGCGATGATTTTAAAACATCAATTCAATTCATTTATGTTATTTAAAATGTTATAATTAATACATTAGATCAGGGCTATCCAGACCAGATACGATCGCGGGCTAATACAAATCACTGTATATATTGGAGGGCCGCAAAAACAAATACCTAGCGTAAATTAAAAATCGGCGATAATGTTAATTTTAGTTTTATTAATTCTTCAGTAATTTATCTTTTACAAATTCTATCAATATGGACTTTAATATTTGTAATTGCCAAGCGCTATTGCTAATGATTAGATGCTGAGACTACCTAGCGAGTATTACAAAATATAATATAAATTCATAAGTCAAGCGGGCTGGATGAGATTTCACCTATTGTGTTGAATACGTGTGATCCGGAGTTAGCTCCGATTCTAACGCGCCTCTTTCGGTACTCCTATTCGATTGATGTGGTTCCCAGCTCATGGAAAGAGGCTTTGGTACACCCGATCCCTAAAAAAGGTGCTTACTCGGATCCGTCCAATTATAGGGCTATAGCAATAACTCCCATATTTTCCAATATCATCAACCAGTAACTCTTAGACTACTTTGAGGATCACTTATCAGCTGGTGATCCTCAAAGTCGTCTAAGAGTTGCTGGTTTCACCAACCGCTAAGTGATCCTCAATATGGCTTCCGCCGTAGTCGCTCGGTTAGCGATCTTCTTGACTCAGATCTTCTTGAGTCAGTAGAAAGCAAAGACGAGGCTTTAGCTGTTAGTTTGGACATAGCAAAAGTCTTCGAACAGGTGTGGTACAAAGCACTACTCTCGAAGCTTCCTTCTTTTGGGCTACCCAAAAAATATTGTTCATGGGTTGCCAGTTTTCTCATTGGGCGGAGTACCAAGGTCGTAGTTGATGGTGCGTGCTCGGATCCACTACCCCTGAACGCTGGCGTCCCACAAGGCTATGTGTTTTCTCCCACTCTGTTCCTTCTGCATATCAATGACTTGATGCACGTGCGTAACATTCATTGCTATGCGGATGATAGTACGGTGGACGCAAGATACACTGATCAAGCGAATATCTCTCGGGATTGCGTCAGTGAGTGCCGATCGCAGTTTGTGTCTGAAATTGAAATATCAATAGAACAGGTCTCGGATTGGGTAGACTGAATTTAGTTCAACTTAATCCCCTAAATACACAAGTGTACGCATTTACCGCGAAAAAGTCCCCATTTATCATAGCTCGTCGATTAGAAGGTATACCTCAGCGTTACGCCTAGCATCGGTATCCTGGGTGTCGAGATATCGAGTAATGTACAGTTTCGCGGTCATCTAGAGAGCAAGGCAAAGTTCGCACCCAAGTAGATTGGTGTGATCAATAGAGCTAAACAATACTTTACATCTCAACATCGCCTTCAACTTTATAAGGCCCAGGTCCAGCCTCACAATCTTGGAACACTGTTCACATCTTTGGGGCGGCGCGCCACAATATTTGCTTACTCGCATTTGATCGCATACAACGTAGAGCAGTTCGAATCGTCGGCGAACCAGTGATCTCCGCTCGGCTAGACTCACGTTGTACACGAAGAGACGTTGCTTCTCTTTGTGTACTGTACACATTATATCATGAGGAGTGTTAGGAGGAGCTGTTTAACTTAATACCAGCCGCTGAGTTTCACTATCGTACTACTCGCCGTAACCTTAAATTTCACCCTCACCATCTTGATGAGAGGCAATCCACTACAGTACGCTTTTTGGGGCATTTTCCACTACGTATAGTGAAATTGTGGAATAAATTACCCTCAGCGGTGTTCCCGAACAAATACGATATGGGTGCCTTCAAGAAAAGAGCCTATGTTTCCCTAAAAAGGCTGGCAACGTATCAGTTAAATAAATTTTTAAAATTAATTATTGTCAGACAAATTACACAGCGCCATCCAGCCCCAAAGTAAGCGAAGCTTGTGTTATGGGTGCTCGACAACTGATAAACATACGTAAATATTTTTTTTTTGTATATACATACTTATTATACACAGAAAATACACAGACCAAGACAAACAGACATGTTCATGCACACAAATGTTTGTACTGTGTGGGAATCGAACCCACGAGCTTTGGTGTCAAAGTAGCGTAACACCACTGCGCCACCGAGCTCGTCATTTATGTATATACATGGGGCACACTAAAAGTTTTGCACTTCTAGCTAATCGGAACTATTTGAATTTCGAATGTTATTCACGCTAGGTCCCTTGCGGGATAGGCAGGGAAAACCTAGCGCCATAAAACGCGATGCCATACAAATGCTTGTACTGTGTGGGAATCGAACTCACGAGCGTTGGTGTCAAAGTAGCGTAAACAGCGCGTTCCACCACTGCGGTGGTTACTACTAATCATCAGGTAACCCACATAATCGTTTACCCCCTCTAATATAAAAAAGCATATGGCTCATCTGGTGTAAACCAGTCACCGTAGCCTATGAGTGCTTGCAACACTAAGTATCACATTAAGTATCACGCGTTCCCAGCTCTACTGCTATCATAGATACTCCTTGGATGCATACTGTTGATCTCACTCACAGGAAGACAATAACCCTTCAGGGACTTGTTATTTGGCTGCGGTTTTCTGTGAGGTGCAGGTACTTTCCCAGACGGGCTGGATTAATGCGCCCTACCGCTCTTAACAGAGTTCTTGCTCCTTACTTTCCTAACTGTACGTTTATTTGCCATCATAGAGATATCAAAAATATAATAGGTGGGTCACAAGGTCAAATGGACCCAATAGCAAAATAAATCACACGTCGTTTCCATGATGATATTTTGTAAGTAAGGTAATGAAAGGTGACATCAACGTAACGGAAACAGAATATGTATCTCTAATGTGCTCTTTGAAGCGTTCATTGATATGAGGGTCGGCATTGACTATAATCGGAATAGAATACATGTATGGTATGTTTGTATGGTATGAGGTCACTAAATATTACACGAGTTGATCAACGTTGTCAAAAATTGAATGTAGACATATCAGCGTCTATCTTTTAACCTAGCCTAGCTAGATCGATTTATCTCCCCCGAAACCCCCTACATACTAAATTTGAAGAAAATCGTTGGCGCTGTTTCCGAGATTCTGAGTATATAGAAATATACAAGAAATGCTTGTTTAAAGATATTAGATATCGTAATATTATTTAGTATTTTACGACGTTAGATAACAAACAAGAATATGGAATTGTAGAATTTATTAATTACCGTAGACATGAATACATAAGGATAATAATGGGATAAGGATCATCGTTCGTGCATTCTCAATCCCACTGTCAACCCACCATCTACTCATCTTACTGTCAACCCACCATCTACTCATCTTACTGTCAACCCACCATCTACTCATCTTACCTTACTCACTTACACACACAGTCACAGTAAAAGAACAGCCCTCACAAAAATTTGGTTACGGACTTCTATAAGATGAAGATACCTCCCCAGTCAACTATAAAGTATACCTGTGTCCCTTCCCAGGGGTGCACAAAGTGCAATTAACGTTGACTTTGACTTTAAAGATTATGGATACGACTTACGACACGAATTTGTATACACTATAAAAAAGTGTATACTTTAAAAGAAATTAAAATTTATTAAAACAAAATAAAACAGATAGATGCTTGTTCTACTCCTCAAATTTTCAATATAATATATTGACTTACCCTCCGGTCTGATATAGTTACCCACTACATAATATCGAATGCCTAATTGCGGTACGGTACGAACGAATGTCATTACGATAATAATCTCTCGTCTGTTCACAGTATCAACAGACACCCTTATTACCCTAGTCCATTTGTGTAATTTTGTAAAGTTTTAGATTCAGAAGGAATATTACCCTATCTAGCTTTAAGTACGATCTTCATCTCCAAGTATGTGTGAGTTTTACGTATAATACTTATCTATCTATATATTCACGTCATGTGACTTGCGGGATAGGTAGAGAGAATAATAATAAATATTTCCAGACAAATTACATAGCGCCATCTAGTCCCAAACTAAGCAAAGTTCTCTATCTATCTATCTATAACTTCACGCCAAATCCCTTGCGGGGTAGGCAGAGAGAACCGAGCGCCACGTGACTCGATCCTTACATATCTCACTCGCTTCTTTAACATTCATTGCTCTTCTCATGCACGCACGCCGGTTTCTAGGGCTCCTGACATCACCTTCTGATAGAACATGACCAATTTGGTCATGGTAGGTAAGTCTTGGCCTTCCCCGGCTCCTACATCCTTCCACTTTTGCATTGTATATCTGCTTCGTCATTCTTTCATCTTGCATTCTTTCTACATGCCCGAACCATCGGAGCATGCCTCTTCTTATTTTAACACCGACGCTCTCTTTCAGACCAACTCTATTTCTAACATCATCATTGCGAATACGGTCTACGAGCCTTACGCCACAAATTTTGCGCAGCGCTCGCATTTCAACCGCGTTTATTCTACTTTCATGCTCTTTCTGCCATACCCAACTCTCGCTTCCATAAGTTAGCGTTGGGACCAACACTGCATTGTGTATAGCGAGTTGTGCCTTCTGGCTCAGGATTTTACTGCCAAGAAGTTTTCCCAACGCTCCATTCACACTATTCCCAGCACTCACTCGTCTTTCCACATCTGCGGTGTACCTTCCATCCCTGCTGAAAGCGGATCCAAGATATACAAACTCATCCACTTGTTCCAACACTTCATCATCAATCGTAATCCTTACATTAGTTCTGGATTCTTCTCTTTCAAATACCATTATCTTTGTTTTCTTCGCATTCAGTAGTAAGCCTTTCTCCATACAGTCGTCTTTCATCGCTGTGACCAGTGTTTGCAGTTTAGATGGTGTATCTGCTAATAGCACGGCATCGTCTGCATACAGCAGACAGTTCACCACTTGGTCACCCATGCGCAATCCCACGTTCGTTGACCTTATTCTCTGCAGACAACTATCGAGATACAGGATAAACAGCCTAGCAGATAGCATGCAACCCTGTTTGACACCAATTTTGACATCAAACCAGGGTGACATGCCACCGTCTATCCGCACACATGCTGAGCAATCCTTGTAAGTGGACTGCACAGCACGGAGCAGTGAACCGTCAATCCCATATCTCGGCAATATGTCCCACAGTTCCTTTCGCACAACCCTATCAAAGGCTTTCTCAAGATCCACAAAACCGCAGAAAACCTTCCGGTCTATGGCCAGATGCTTCTCTACGATATTGCGGAGCGAGAAAACTTGATCCGTACATCCCCTTCCATTTCGGAAACCTCCTTGTGCCTTGTTGTGATTTCACTCTCATTCTCCTTTCAATCACCTTTCCATATACTTTTGCTGCTAAGCTGATCAAACTGATGGCCCTATAGTTGGCGCAGTCCATGCGTGATCCCTTGCCTTTATACAAGGGCACGATGACTGCGCGTCTCCAGTCCATTGGGACCCTTCCAGTTCTCCAGCATAGGTTGCATAGGTACCAGAAGGCGTCCCGGACGTAAGTGCCACCTAATTTGATCATCTCAGCTGTGATCAGATCAATTCCCGCTGATTTTCCATTTTTCAAGCTTCGTATCGACCATTCGATCTCATCCATAGTTATGCCTTCGTCGGACGCCGTCAACGTGGAGTAAGCATCCGACTCACTCTCATTGCCAGCGTCCGAGGCATACTCATACATTTCCTCAAAATATTCACTCCACCGTTCTAACACTTCCTGAGTGTTGGCAAGAATGACACCAGCTTTAGACTTTATCTTATCCATTCTGGATGCCGACGAACCACTCCGAGACTTCTTTACCTCTCTCCAAAAGAGTTTGGTATTTGCCTCGAAGTTTTTCGTCAGCCTCTCTTCCTCATTCATAATTTGTCTTTCACGCTTCTCTTTCACTAAAGCCTTGGTTTCATTCTTGCATAGACGGTACATTTCTTTCTTCTTTTCTCTCATATTTTCATTTAAAGGCAAAGATGATACGTAATCCAGCCACGCTTTCCTCTTTCTTGCTACGGAGGATTCAACCTCCGCATCCCACCAGGCATCTCCTTTCGCTGTTTTACGTCTCTTTGCGCATCCACAAGCTTCTTTTGCACTATTCACCATACTTTCTTTCAAAACTTTCCAACAATCATCCACATCTGAGTCGGAGAGGCTTGCATTTGCAAGTCTCTCACTTACCAGATGCACATACATTCTCCTTACACTTTCATCTTGCAATTTTTCGCTCATTATCCTTTCATGATCTCCGAAAGGGATACGCACTCGCCAGTGCCTCCACTTCCTAAAAAGGCCCACAAACCGGCTTACCACCAGGTAGTGGTCCGTCTCAAGAGTGGGGCCTCTAAAGGCTCTTGTATCCATTAAAACATTTCGGAGACGTCTATCTATTAAAATCAAATCAATCACACTTTTTTGATCATTTCTTCTCCATGTATACGTGTGAATATCCTTATGATGAAATAAAGTATTCGACACGAGGAGGCCTCGTTCCATACATAAATCTAGTATAGACTTACCTGCTTCGTTCACTCTCTTATCTCCATACGGACCAAGAACAGCTTCATAGCTGTATCGCTTGGTCCCAACCCATCCATTCAAGTCTCCACACATAATCACTCTTTCGTTCCCTTCAACTAAGTCCAGAACATCCCTCACAGACTCCCAAAACTTCTCCAGTTCTTGAGCACACGCTGAGCTTACGGGAGCGTATGCTGCAACCAAAAATACTTGCGTGATGCCCAGTTTAATACGAACCCAGAGAAGTCTAGGCCCTACCAAACAGTAATCTCTTACACCAGTGGCTAAGCGAGAGGAGAGTACGACACCTACACCAGCACTGGCATGATCGTCACGGTCTACCCCAGACCATAGGGCCATCATACCACCGGGCAGATCATCGGTGTCGCTCCCCTTGCGCTTAGTCTCTGTCACACATAAAGCATCCAAACGTCTATCAGTTCATTCGTCTTATCTTTCAATCCACCTCTCACATTCCACGTGCCTATGCGGCACTCGGCTCCCCTCGTCCCGCCGGAATTGGCGCTGCGTGGTGGGTGGCGGCCCCCACCGCCGCATGCAGCTGTATTCGCACCGACGGGGGCGGATCGGTGCGCGTCGCCTACGGGGGACGCCCTAATCCGCACGTCGGTGCGCTCTTGGTCCAGAATTGCAATCGACTGATTGGCAGGGGTCGCGAACGAGCACGCTTCTGGCACATGACCCCCCAACTAAGCAAAGTTTATGCTATGGGTACTAGACAATTGAACATACGTAAATTATTTTCTCCAAACACACACTTAATATATTCAGAAAACGTCCAGGCTAAGTCAAACGGATATGGTTATGCACAGAAATATTTGTTTTACGTGGAAATCGAAACCTGACGACTTTAATACCAAGGGTTGTCTTAGTATTGAAGTAGACATTGCCAGCTCAGGGCTCGTTAAGCTAAGAGCTCGTCAAATTAGGTAGAATACCAATGACTACAAAACGCAAGATATAAATAAAATCGCTAGTCTTAAAATATGGTACGGATCACTCCATTAATGAGCGTTATTCTTACTTGAAAGCATTATTCCATCATGGAGCAGTGATAAATAGCCCAGTGTATAAAGAACCGGCGGCGTAGTGAACAACAGGTCCGGGTTTAAATTTTTACCACTAAATTCATGTTTTCGGATTTATGTACATATTTGTAATTATCACTTCCTCGACGGTGAAGGAAAACATCGTGAGAAACCTCGCACGTCCCATCATTTTATTTCGAAAGGCGTGTGACCTTACCTAAGTATGATCTGGTTTTCCATCTGGGTTACGGAGGTTTGACGCAGTCGCTCCATGTTAAAATCATTATCATCGCTCAAAAAGAGTATTATTATATCAGAAAAGAATATAAGGCAAGCCAGAACATTTTTTACAAATATTTTAAATGCCATACCCCAGACGATAAATTGCACTATACTAAAGTGAAATACTCGCTGCCTGCGGTGCCATAAATCATCGGTGCGCTCGGGACAGACGCGTGCGGTTCGTCACTTATCGATAACCGCTTATCGAGATCGCTTATAAAAAGGATGAAAAATAGCGTGAGCTGGCGCGCGGTAGTAAGTGCGGTTAATTGAATAATTATTACTTTTTATTTTGCATTCTTTATATTTTCATAATATAAACATCGTCAGGACAGTAGGGCCACAATATGCCTGCCATAAGGTCCGTAAGTGCGACGGAGAGAGCAACAGGCGGCGTCCTGTTTCCACGTTTTATTGCCCCGCGGGCAGCGAGTGTTTGACTTTAGTATAATAAAATAACAAGTATTAGTAAAAAAAGTAAAACAGCCATAATTGAAGTCGACGCTTATTCACGTCGTTGCTTTAATCGTCACTTGTGGCTACTTCAAGGAAGTCTATTTTACGTCGACTTTTTTTTATTTTATAACTTTTTAGCTTATCATGAAAAGTTCATCAAACCGTTGCTTCATTACATCGTCCCGTTATTGAATAATCTAAATCGAATCAACAATGGCATGTACAAATTTTCAAAATGACAGTTTTTACATCTATGTTAGAAATCATCAAATCTACACGAAATGGGCTTCTAACTTTGGATATACTCAAATAAAATGCAGTTTACAATATTAATAATCTTCTGTTTTATCAGAAGTTGATGTCAGAAGTCCTAGAAATCGGCGAGAGCGCATGAAAAGAGCTATGAATGTTAAAGAAGCGAGTGAAGTGTGTAAGAACCGCGTCTTATGGCGCTCGGTTCTCTCTGCCTACGCCGCAAGGGACCTAGCGTGAAGACATACCTAAATACATACATACAAAATCTAAATTGGTCCAACGGTCTCCGAATATTCTGACGTCAGCTAGTTTATACAATGCGGATTATATGCTTATACATGTCGTAAAAAAAAACTTGTAGCTTGAAGCGAGGTATAAATATTTAAACTGACTTCAAAAAAATGTAGGCGTGCTATGGTAGCGCATATTTGTATTTAATAGATTCAGGCTTTATCTTGCATAAGCCAAATTTACCTGCAATCTGATCTAACTGCTTTGTGTACTTCCGCCACCAATTAGTTCATCGAACTCACCCCGGCCGGCACCCACCCCTACAGCGTCTGAAGATGCTTCGTAGAAAGGCGATATACTCGCAGAGACTACCAGGGCAGACAGCACAGCAACGGTAGTGGATGCATGTGATTCACTTCCTTATGGCGGGCAATCGCAGAGACGACCGCAGCAGTCGAGGCAGAGGTTATCGGAACAGCCATAGCAGCGACGGCATCTACTAACGGTAGCGGGTGAGTTCCGGCACACGCTAGCTCGCATGAACTAATTGGTGGCGGAAGCACCCAAAGCAGGTTAGATAAAATTTCATGTAAATTTGACTTTCATAGATGAACGCGCGAATTTATTAACTATGTTTTTTATCTATATCTATATATATCTAGTAGTATCCTTTTTATGCTATGCCGGGTGGTAAATATATATGCAACCTTCTAGATGTAACCTAGTTATCATTCTCGCTTCATGGGAATGCACGTAACGTGTTCAATGTTCTAACCGTAGTGAGCATCTGAATACCAAAGTGAACGCACATATCTCGGACTCTCAAATATTAATCAACAAAACCGAATACTAAAGTATACAGACATCTATACAGACGACTCTATTAATACAATAATTATAATACTTGGTGGCTTTTAAAGAAATAATACAATGGTGGTTTTTATCTAAGTATTAAAGCATGGACAGGGTACTGGTGAGGCCCCTTCAGGAGATTGCAATGGCCTTACAACCGGGAGTCAACCAAATATGCAGTTTCTTCAATTGTATTGAATATAGTTGCAATACAAGGTAGAGGAAGAGCATCACAGCAGTCGGTCTGGGAAGTACTTCCACCTCATAGAAAATCGCAGCCAAATAACAACTCCCTGAAGGGTTGTTGTGTTCCTGCATGTGAGTCAGGTCACCAGTAACCTCCTAAGACGTTGCTATGTTAGCTGCAGAGGTGGCATTGCGTGAGTGATACTTAACATATTACAAGCGTACATAGGCTTTGCAAATCGCTTTACATCAAGCGGACCGTATGCCTCCCGACGTTGTATAAAGAAAAAAAAAACAAGGAATATCTTATCTCCGCTACTAACACAACTCCTCAGGAGCTTCCTGGTACCTTTCAGCCAGAGAGTTCTTGTTTGGCTATGATATTCTGTGAGTTGGACCCCAGAAAGCCTAAGTTGATACGCCCTAACTCTTGTTTGTTAATTAGCAAGATACGCCGTATGCAAGTGAGTTTAGTTTTGACTATGAATAAAGCGTAGCCTATGAGCGTTTACAACACATAAGGAGTATACCTCATATGCTGTCAACACCTCTGCTAATGCAGTAACTTCTAGAGGGTATTTTTGTAAAATAAATAAATAAATAAATATTGTCGGACAAATTACACAGCGCCACCTAGCCCCAAAGTAAGCGAAGCTTGTGTTATGGGTACTAGACAACTGATAAACATACGTAAATACATTTTTTTTTTTGTAAATACATACTTATTATACATAGAAAATACCCAGACCAAGACAAACAGACATGTTCATGCACACAAATGTTTGTACTGTGTGGGAATCGAACCCACGAGCGTTGGTGTCAAAGTAGCGTAACAGCGCGTTTCACCACTGCGCCACCGAGCTCGTCAAAATGACTTACTTGAAAAAATACAATACTTGAAAATTGTTATTTGGTTGATTTTAGTTATGGTGGAAGTACAACCGCAGTTAGACTGCTTTTGTATTTTATTATGCTACCGATATCACGCTGGTTCCTACACACCTTAGTCGCTTCTTCAATATTCATTGCTCTTTTCATGCACGCTCGTTGTTTCCTGAGCCTATCTACTATCACTTTTGTCGTAATAAGTGAGACTCTAAATCATTCCACTTTTGTATTGCTTATAAGTTTCGTTGTTTTCTCCACGTGCATTATTTCTACATGTCCGAACCAACTGAGCATGACTTCTTCTATCTTTGCGGAATACCTTTCATCACTGCTAACACCGCATCCAAGATATATAATCTTATTCACTTGTTCCGACACTGCATCATCAACCGTAATCATTGCATGCGATCTACTCGTAGTTTTAGTTTACATTCTTCTGTTGCTGCATTACAGGTATATCTATATCGTCTTTCGTCAGAATCTCGTCTATAATGAGTTGGGCGAAGACGGGTTCATTGTGTGCTGTGGTTTTGGCTGTACAAATGATGGCACCACTTTTAACACAAATGTACTTATAAACTAATTTGAAATTGTCCACAGGTCTGTTATTACTGCTGGATAGTATCAGCGGCGACACGTCATGCTCTAGGCTGGTGGATCTGGTACAGGTCGCAGTATGAAGTTAGACTACAGCTCCAAGGAAACGACGAGTGATCAACGAACAATAATAGAATTGTGTTATACCTAAGTGCTGAAATCTCTATAAACGCCTTGTTTTGAATAGTTCTTTTTATTCATACAGCAAAGAAAGTTATATCATACCTGACTACTTGCTTAGCATCAAATTCATTACCAGCTTTGGATAATGTCCAAATTTTTATATACCTACATAATTCTTCTGTATATATCACTGAACTCCTCTTAAACGACTGGATCGATATTTGATCAATTTTTTTTTCTGCGTATTTGAGTGGATCTTCTGGACAGTTGGACCCAGTAGGCTGGTTGCAATCGGGTCAATCTAAGATTTTTAATTTTCGGGTAGGCCGTCTCTTGGATCTGTTTACACAACATACAATATCTTAATCGGTTCAGCAGTCTTAAAATATCGATGAATGAAAGTAAAACGAATGTACGCTACTAACAATAGCACTTCTTCCTTTTCTGAAGTCAGTTAAAATATTTTTACCTGGCTGATTGTAATGAAGGTAACGGCGACTCCGCTTTTGAGTCATTATTATACGACATTGGATGACACACAGTAACTACCGTAGCCTATGAACGCTTGCAGTGAGATTTTTTTTTGTCTTTTTATTAATAAAGCGGAAAGTATATCTCGCTTTATAAATTGACAAAAATGGAACAGAAATATGTCACTTGTCCCACTATATCTTACTAATCACATCCCACATGGCAAGACACTCTGATTTTTTTTTTGTAGTTTAATACCGAAATCAGTTAACTAAGAAAAAAAACCGGTCAACATAAGGAACACCACTGATGTGGAGAGACGAGCGAGTGCAGGAAATAGGGTGAATGGGGCGTTGGGTAAACTGCTAGGCAGCTGAAATCTAAGCCAGAAGGCACAGCTTGCTGTACACACTGTACACATCGCGGTGCTAATTCCAACGCTAAACTATGGAAGTGAGAGCTGAGTATGGCAGAGAGAGCATGAAAGTAGATTAAATGCGGTCGAGATGAGAGCATTGCACAAAATTTGTGGCATAACGCTCGCTAACGGCGTTCGTGATGACGTTCGTAATGACGACGGGACAGAAAGAGTTAGTCTGAAAGAGAGTGTCGGTGTTAAGATAATAATGCTCCATTGGTTCGGACATGTAGAAAGAATGGAGGTCGAAAGAATGACGAAACAGATACACAATGCAAAAGTGGAAGGATGTAGGAGCCGAGGAAGACTAAGATTAACCTACCATGACCAAATTGGTCGTGTTTTATCAGAAGGTGATGTCAGGAGCCCCAGCGAGCGTGCATAAAAATAACTATGAATGCTAAAGAAGCGAGTGAAGTATGTAAGGACGGTGTCTTATGGCGCTCAGTGCTCTCTGCCTACCCCGCAAGGGACCTGGCGTGAAGATATACATACATACATCCTATCAGTTGCTGAGGTACAAGTTGAGTCCAGATGAAATAATAGATCTTCTTGATTACTGGTACAATAATCAAACGAATGTTGTGAAGTGGGGAGGATCTGCTTCTGATGAGTATGGGTTGAGGTGTCGAGTGCGACAATGTGACCTGACATCTCCTCGGTTTTTCAATCTATATGTGAACAAGATAGTTGAGAAGCTCAGTAACACCGCTGTCGGCTGTTCGATTGATAGAACAATGATTAGCAATATAAGCTACGCTGACGAAGTGGTGTTATTGGCTCCCTCAGTTAGTGCCATCAGAAAGCTCCTCAAAAAGTGTGAAGCTTACGCGTAGGCTCATGGGCTCAAGTACAATGCAGAAAAAAGTTTTACTTATTTTTAACATAAGGCATCTATTGCGCCACCAGTGACATTGAACAGTATGCTTCTTGAAAGAGTAACCAACTTTAAATACTTGAATTACTGGGTTTCTGACGAACTCACTGGTGACGTTGACACTGAGAGGGAGTGAAGGGCGTTGGCGGTCCTGGGGGCCTCAGGTGGGGGTTGGCTCGCAGGTTTGCTAGATGTACAGCTGAGGTAAACGTGACTCTGTTCAAAGCCTACTGTCAGTCCTTTTACACTTACAATCTGTTGGTCAAGTACACTCAGCGGCTATCAACGCTCTTCGCGTACAGTATGATAACATATTTAAGACGCTGTTGAGTTTGCCAAGGCATTGTAGTACTTCTTGCATGTTTACAAAGATGCATACGGATAACTTTCATGCTATCATTAGGAAGAGAGTGGCCTCCTTACTGCATCGCGTCCTTGGCGGGCTCCAATACCTACTGAAACAGTGGGTTATCGGAAAATTAAGAATTGGTAATATTAAGACTCTTCATAAACAAGATTTCGTGCCGACAATAATTTACAAAATTTGGCACGTGGAAAATTAAATATTAGGAACTAATCGCAGACTTGTTAAAATCCATGTCTCACAGAAATACGAATAGGTTTGAGCTAACTTAGTGATAAGATTTTTGTCTTTACTATCTATCTATAACTTCACGCCAAATCCCTTACGGGGTAGGCAGAGATTATTGTCTTTACTAATTCGGATAAAATCCAATCGAACTTCTTCGCTATACCTATGGAGAATCAATAAGACCAATATTACGTAACTTAATTCAATTCACTTCTACGGATCGGGGGTAAAGTAGAATGAGCATCTCTTATTGGCTAGTTCACGGGCCAACATCGCGGCGCTTATCGGATTATTGGTTAAAATTTCCTCGCATTGGTCATTGGTCATCATTGCTAGGTTGGGCGGCTGAGATATTTAGGGTAGCTTCATGCGCAGTCAAGTGGTTTATTGGTTTGTGACTATAGCTCGCTTCCCATAACCTCGACCTACTAACAGAAACGCGACATGATTTAACATGAGAACGCTGTCTTCCGGGAGGTAGAAGTACTTTCCCAGCCGGGCTTAAATGCAGGGTGCATATAATCCCAACTGGGATAGTACTTCTCTTATAAAATAGGTTTTGACCCATATATCGTAATTAAATGTAATATAAACATATTTAATAACGATAAAATAGCCATAAGCACTCACCTTAACGTTTTATTATAAACATGGATAAAATGTGAAAGATTCTTTACTACTACGAAAACAAAAAAGATCTTTATGTGAGTGTATCTCGCATGAAGATCTTAGACGAAGATAGAAAGATAATATGGTATATTACCGTTGTATAGAAAAACATAACGTAGGCGTGACTTGGCCGCCATTCCACCGTTGAAATATTACTCCTTGAACAGTTTCTTGTTATACCATAAATGGCGTAAAACTTTGTACGGGCAATTAAACACGTAACATCTCTATATTGCTACACTGAGAATTATATTGGAAAACTTTATTTCTACGTCCTACTTGTATATTTTTCGTTCATTAAAATCATTTTGTACATTATTTGCTATGAAAAGTAAAAGTTACTAAATGTACGTACGTAACCTGTGCTTTTACGTAAAAATAACAGCAAGCTGTGTAGGCAGAGCTGATATTTTTTAAATTTAAAAAATATTTAAATATTTTATTTTTAATTTTTTAATTTTTTTTAAATATATGGAACCCTGTACGACATCTAGCGACAAGTGCTGTTACTTTTTCTGTTGATGGGAGTGCAGTGCAGACTCTGCACTGCAGAGTGTCCGGCCATACATTTTCCCATATATTTTTTTTTCTAATTGGAACGATTTTGGACCGTTCTTCCTCACCAACGAACATTTAAATTTCAAATTAAAGGATACAAAACTACAATATGTTAGCTATTAGTGTGTAGATTTTGGAGTTTCTCACTATTACCGTCTAAACGCTAGCTGGATGACATCAGTCTACCCCAAACGGCAATTTTGAGGGTAATGTGGCTCCGCTGGCTATCGCAGCTCTGCCAATAATTCAGTAAAGTACTTTACATATTTTCCCAGAGGCAATACAATATAACATGATATGAGCATACAGTAAAAAAATTAACTCCCTATTAATTTGACCTTTACTTTATCCACTTATAAGATGTGTCAGGAAGTAAGAATCTGAATTTTTGTAATTTCTTTTTTAATTTAATCTAGTAAATTTGTATATTTTTATATACATTTATATAACTTATTTATATATTTTTTATTAAACGATGTAGTGAAAATATGAACGAACTCTTGAAATATTTACAAATACTTTAATGAAGCCGTGAAGTTGTAACTTCATTTTATATTATATTTATTCATTTTGTATTTATATGAGGTTAATTGAACGTTAGGAGTTTCACAAAAAAATATATGATTGCAAATAAAAACAAAATACAATTACAATAAAACAAAAATACTTCGATAAAGTTATTTCGAAAAAAGTGAAGAATCACTACCACAAATAAACTGATCGTGTTTTATCAGAAGATAATGTCAGGAGACCTAAAAACAGGTAAGTGTGGGAACTTAGTGTAAAGATAGTTATTCTATTGAATAGAAATCTAAGAATGTAATGCGTTCCTAATATAACACATATTTTCAAAATTGTTCACATTTGACGTAGATACCGCGTAACATTCACCCTAAAAATATTCACATTAATTATCGAGAACCTACTCGTATTCGACGTAGGTTAAAAATCTGAATTTTGTAGAAAAAAATACAAAATTATGAATGTCACTTCATTTATCAATGATTCGTGTGAAATCCAACTAGTTTTATTTCTAAGAAAAAGGACTGTGACCTAACTTCGCACTGAGCTGATACCCAAGGGAATTTCTTTGATGTATTGTCTGGAGTTCGAATAACTATAACTCAAAGTTTTATATTCCACGAAGTCGCGTATATTAATAAAATTTTATAGAGTATTATAAATTAGATGGGTATTTTTTGTATACCGGTAACATTAAAATTAAATTTAGATTTAGTAAATTAAAGTTTACTAAATATCTACGAGTACTCAATGAAGAAGTATTCAATGAAGTACTTCCATTAAAATCGACCCACCAGATATTTTACTTATTTAATCTAAGCTTAAATGTGCACCACAGCTGCATGATTTCTTTATTGAATAGAAGATTTACAGTTTTCATAATAAAACTATATACATCAATGAAAACAACTAAATACCAATGACAAATCTTCATAGAGAATGAAATACATAACTTTGATAACACAATTTAACAGGTCATTAAATAACTATTAACAATTTTGTTGATCTTGTAAGAAAAAGACTTATGCAGATTTATGCAGATATATATGAAAATGGAACTAGAATCAGTGGTTATGAGTCCGAGACGTCAAAAAACTCATAGCTACCGTGTGTTTTACAGTACGTATATTTATGTTGAAAAGATCAAAGTCATACTCATACTCCAGCAAAATCGGGTAGTAGCAATGGACCACGATTTAGAAAAGAATTTTGCCTATAATTTGTTGACGTGGATGGTATGAGAAGCAGAGGGTCGTTATCGCAAAGTCTCTGGCTAACCTTATGATGAAACCCATTGATTTGGAAGCCTTGCTTATCATCTGGACAATATGTTTATCAGACAAGAGTTTGTTGTCATATATTACACCTAAATTTTCGTCAGTTTCTGGTCATCAAGATAAAATCAAATATCAAAATAAGTTTCATTTAATTTCCGGATATACGATATGCAGAAACACGTATCAACATTAAGATCTAGTTTGTTAACTCAAACTCAAACTTAATAAGTCTTCCTGCAAATCTTGCATATTAGTAACATTGCGAATCACTTTAGGGATTTTCATATCATTAACAAATAAAAGAACTTTACTGCTGCGGAGACATGGACGAATGTCCAATATGAAGATAAGAAACAAAGCTAGTCGAGCCTTGTGGGATCTCTTGGCCCAGCAGATGCATAAAAGCCGTTGTAGATGGCAGCTGCTCCCATAGTATCGATATCAATGCTGACGCATCGCAGGACTCTGTCTTGTTCTCAACGCTATTTCTGTTGCATGTGAAAGCAATTCATGAAATTGGCCGTGTTGCCTCGGCGAAAGAATAGGTCACCCTATGTCAACCCGTGGGTGTCGTAAAAGGCGACGTAAGGGGGAAGTATCCAGGAGACGGGCAGCAGCGTCGCCGGCTGGGAAATCTTTCTTACATACTAGAACGGGAATGGTCGCGTACTATGAGATTTAGGCAAAGTTTTCTATAGAGAACTATTAAGTTATGGAATGAACTCTCTGCCGAGGTTTATACATCGTTCTACTCCCTGCATGAGTTTCTTCAAAAAGGCGTCAAGAGGTTTCTACAGGATCGGCAAGGCTAGAGCGGCAACCCTGATGTTGCAAATGTCCGTAAACTGTGGTAAGCTTCTATCACTAATATAAAACTATATACATAATCAGTGCCCAAAAACCGTTCTCATCAAAAGGGTACCCAAATCGGAATTGGGTGCTATTTCAAATTAATAGCATTTGGTCGTCAGAGAGTAAATAGACCACAACATTTCTTTCAAAACTGATGAAATCATGTCTAGGATGATGGAAAAAAGCATAGTTTCATATTTTCAGTAAGAAATTACTAGCAGTTTAATATAATTATCGATTCATTGGGCATACATTTAGTTTAAATAGCTGTTTTTAATGAAAATCATATGTAAAGCGGAAAAATTAGACAATTCAATTGAAAGGCCGTTTAATTAACCTGTTAGGTAGTCATAATTCTGCATTCGTACCTGATTTGGTCGGTATACACAATGCCTTTATTCTAATTTAATGGAGTAACTGTTGTTAGTATTTCTACGTTATATATTTTTTATTTTTAGTATCCTTTATGTGATACGTTCGTTTATATAAAAATGTTTAAACAGTATTACTATAATGTAAGAAATTATAATGATTCGCAGTTTTTCTCGAAATCTTATAAGGTGTGCAAAATGGATTTCTGTGATAGCATGGCAAAGATACGAAAAGATCTTTACACTAACGCAAGAAAGCATCGTCTGTTCAAATCATTTTTTAATAATAAGTAATAATTATATGAGTACTACTGCGAAGGGCATCATATCGCTACTATGTACCAGTGAGTAGTACTCTCGTGAGAGAGAAATCTGACTGCGTATGTATCTGCCAGGTCCCTTGCAGGGTTTACATACTTCACTCGCTTCTTTAACATTCATAGTTATTTTTTTGCAGGTTCGCCGGTTCTTGGGGCTCCTGACATCACCTTCTGATAAAACACGACCAATTTGGTCATGGTAGGTTAATCTTGGTCTTCCTCGGCTCCTACATCCTTCCACTTTTGCATTGTATATCTGTTACATCGTTCTTTCGACCTGCATTTTTCCACATCTCCGAACTTAACTCCGATATTCGAACCTGAATCGAAAAGTTTTCACTCAAAATGTATAAAACAGATATATATTGAACATTTTTCAAATCCGTTTCGAATATAGTTTTCTGAGGCAATGTGAATCTGGACCTGCGCCATGAATCGAAAAGGTTTCACGAGGCTATGTGATACATTGCCTCGGAAAACTATATTCGAAACGGATTTGAAAAATGTTCATACCTATTTTATACAATTTGAGTGAAAACTTTTCGATTCAAGTTCGAATATCTGAGTTACACACATATTACTGCATTGTCATCAGACTTACAAACGTGTACAAAGTTTAAGCTCAATCGAACATCGGGAAATTAATCAAATTATACTGCCAAAATTTCATTCATCAAGCTTATAGAACGAGTCAACTTTATTTAACTTACCCTATATGTATAAGGAATGTTAAATAGTAGTTTGTATCAAAATACGGCTCTATGCCTTTCCTGTTCAAAAATGTTATAATTTTTTATGACCGATGCGTCACACTGTCCAAAGCATTCGTATTCTCTGTTTATCTTACCTTCTGAAATATGTTTTTCGTTGTCATATCATTGTCGTTAATAAAAATGGTATAAAAACAATACAAATGTGTAAATCTTAAAACAAAAGGTTCAATTTGCAATGCATGCAATGAGAGATCCTTTTTCTCAATTGCTTTCGTTAATCGAATGGCTTTTTTTAAGTCATATTATTGAAATGCTAAGGTATATGTTACATTGATACGTTATTATTACGTTATATGTTACAAGAAATATAGTACAAAATATAAACATGTATATGTAGATTTTGGCTATTGCGGACAACAATTTGCTTACATTGTCATAGTGATTGCGTATCTAGTTTTATATTAGAGATCGAAGATGGTAAGAGTCCATTACTAATGGACAGGGCATATGGTTGTTTGCCACCTTCGTACTATAAAAAATAATTAACGCTCATACATACTAGTCCACCGTGGCATACGATGCCTTGAGTTATTGAATGTTCACAGTAACCGAATAACGATATATAATAAATATGAACCTCATTAGGATAATGCCAAACAAACGTTACTGAACAAATGCATTAACAGGCAAGAAACGAATTTAAATGTGAAAATTGTGAAATTTTTGACATCTGAAATATTAATCAATTTATAATAATAATGTAAATTATATGGATAATTTGTTCGGAAATAAATGACATTTAATTTAATTTAAGGTTACATATATTGGAAAAGACAAAACTATCTTATAGCATGTTGTACAATTTGTGACAGATAGTACATGAGTGTAAAAAAATCATATTGCTATCAGTTCTTGAGTATTCTTCTTTTTAGACGACACAGCACGGGAAAAACCCTAATGTCACCCCGAGGGGCCCGTGACATGCAGTGAAACACAGAAATGCGTGAAAACGATTTTCGGCAAAGCGTAAATTTCTTGCGAAATGTGTTCTTAACGAAAGTTATAGAAAATTTTTTGCTAACATAAAACATTATAATGGCACTAAAAACATTTATTTTTCATATTTTGTGTTTTCCACTCACCCGATTACATGATACCGCACCGATGCCACTGACAAACCTGACACTCAAGATTTTTACAGTCGTGGCACCATGACGCTATTAACAATTGCCGCTATATTGATTCCCAGAAGTCGAACAAAGTATGATGAATTTGTTTTAACTTATTTTTCCTATTACGTATGTAATAACATACCTTTTAATTTGTTCTCGTTACCGCTATTGTTATTTTAAATCAAACTCAAACGTTTATTTGCTGGAACACATACATACAAAAGGGCTTACAAGTACAAGGTCTTATTATTATGTGTATTCAGCCTACAAGCAGGCGTGCAAATGTTTATTGTTAAAACATCATTATCTCATATTGTCAAACTTATAACTATACATTATTATTAATTGTCGATTGAACTCGTATTCAGTATGGATTTAATTAATAGCAAATTATAATTAATCAATAAGTTCAATAAAAATGACAATATTTTTTTAAATATAACCACACAACACGGAAATTTAAGCATTAATAGACAATAGGTACATACGTTAATTAACACTTCCAATACGTTAACAAAAAAATATTGTAATTACAAGATAGGCACGGGCAGAGTGTCCATCTTGTAATTACAATATTTTTTTGTAAACTAAAGAACGTCCAATGGCATATTTATTTACCAATTTGAGGTATTTTTAACGTAATTGGTACAGCTTTGTAGTACAATTACACATCTACTTTAATAATTTACGTTATTAATGTGGCAAATACGTACTAAAATATGTAAAAAAGATGCTATTATTTCTTATATGCCCATCAGCGACTATAAAACTAATCCTATAACAAGTTTTATTCTTTGACTATATGCTAAAATAATTTTATATTTATTAACTGGTATAGCTAGAATATCTAACTCAACGCTATTATTAATTAAGCACCAGTAACGTCACAAATGCTCGTTAAAATCTTCGCCCTTCTAATCATTGTCATATGATCCATAGTGATTAAGGGTTACTAACTGGGCTTAATAATAATATTTCCAATTTTAAAATTTAAGGGCGTATCCATAATAAAAACCCTATTGCACAAAGAGCAGTGAGAATTTATGGTGTTGATACTGTTGATTGTAGGCGCTTGGTGGAATTTTAAAGACATCGCGTTAATGTTAATACTTGCACTTGTACAGATTCCACTTCACAATTTTATTTAATAATTATTTTTACCGACCGGTTTCGCCTTTATAGCATTATCAAGGTATTGTAGGTAGGTAGGTAAGGTATACAACATATGTTATGATATGTTGTATAAAATACCATGATAATGCCGTAAAGGCGAAACCGATCGGCCTTTCGCCTTTACGGCATTATCAAGGTATTTTATACAACATATGTTGTTATGATAATTACCTATTTTATACAACATATTATGTTATAAAATAGGTACCTTGATAATGCCGTAAAGGCGAAACCGGTCGGTAAAAATAATTATTAAATAAAATTGTGAAGTGGAATCTGTACAAGTGAAAGTATTAACATTCACGCGAAGAATTGATGGTATTATATCATGAAACCTTGCTATAGATTGTAAGATATGAGGGTGAGATAGAGATTCGCCTCTCAGACATTATATAAATGTCTTATTCGACTAGTTTTAAACCAAGGAACAATTATTCTATGTACGTTTGTGACAAGCTCGGTGGCGCAGTGGCGAAACGTGCTGTTACGTTACTTTGACACCAACGATCCTGGGTTCGATTCCCACACAAGGCAAACATTTGATGTTGCATGAACATGTCTATTTGTCTTGGACTGGGTATTTTTAATAATAATAATAATTCTTTATTGCAGCCATGAAAAGCCATATCAAATGGCTTTTTTCCATTTTAAGAGTGGTACGGCGAAGTAACTCCTCCTTACAGAAAACCGCAGCCAAATATCAACTGCCTTGAGGGTTGTTGTGTTCCTGCGTGTGAGTGAGGTCACCAGTAAGCTCCTAAGGAGTTGCTGTGCTAGCAACAGAGGCGGCATCGCGCGATTGATACTTAATGTATCGCGAGTTAATAGGCTACGGTAAACGCTTTCCATCGGGTGGGTCTTATGCTTGTATGCACCCCGACGTAGTATAAAAAAATCATTAAGTTCATGTTTCCGAATACGTTCATACTTGTAATTATTAGTTTCTCGATGGTAAAGGAAAACAACGTGAGGGAACCCACACATCCAAGAAATTACATTTCGAAACACGGTGACCTATCCTAAGAAAGGTCTTCCGTATGGACGTCTGATGACAATAGCTCAATGTCACAATCAATATCTTTACCAAATCCTTAGACAATAAGTAGCGGTTCCCACCAATCGTAATGAATTTGGAAACGGGATAAAGTGAGAGCTGCGTATGGCAGAGAGAGCATGAAAGTATAATAAATGCGGTCGAGATGAGAGCATTGCGCAAAATTTGTGGCATAACGCTTGCTGACCGCGTTTGTAATGAAGACGTGAGAGAAAGAGTTGGTCTGAAAGAGAGTGGCGGTGTTAAGATAAGAAAGGGCATGCTCCGTTGGTTCGGACATGTAGAAAGAATGCGGGAGGAAAGAATGACGAAACAGATATACAATGCAAAAGTGGAAGGATGTAGGAGCCCAGGAAGGCCGAGACTAACCTACCATGACCAAATTGGTCGTGTTTTATCAGAAGGTGATGTAAGGGGCCCCAGGAACCGGCGAGTGTGCATGAAAAGAGCTATGAATGTCACAGAAGCGAGTGAAGTATGCAAGGACCGTGTGCTATGGCGCTCGGTTCTCTGTGCCTACCCCGCAAGGGACTTGGCGTGAAGATATACATACACATGGGATAAAGCGAGGAACAGGATTCAGAATAGATTCTTTCGCTGAAGGCACATTTATAGAATGTGTTGTACGTTTACCCTATACCATTTATTTTCTGTGTCGCAGTTTAATGTTTTCTTAATCTTTTGTTCGTGAATTATCTTTTAATCACTGTCGATAGAAATTTATTTAGGTCTATTTACACGCGCTTGTGGGTGCACCTAATATTGTTTTTTACGCCCACTGACGTACCTATCTTAACACATTTGCTTATTTTAGTTACTCCCCCGAGTACGATTCACGAGATAATTATTTAAAGCATAATTGAAAGTTATTGTAAAAACAATAGTGGGCAATGATAATATCTCTGATCTATGTTTTATCGCTTTCGAACAATTAATTTATCATACTAAATTATCATTTTGGTAAATACCTACGGGTCACTACATACAACATCTTATAGTCGACTAGCTGTGCCCGCGACATTGTCCACGCGGAATAGTTTTTTTTATTATTTATTTATATTAATAAAAATAAATATAATTTCTAAAATAAAGGTAGCCTAAGTTACTCCTTATTACATCAGCTATCTGCCAGTGAAAGTCCCGTCAAAATCGTTCCAGCCGTTTCAGAGATTAGCCGGAAAAACAGACAGACGGACAGACAGACAAAAATTGTAAAAATATTCATTTTGGTATATATACCGTGTATATATCCATAATGCATTTAGTAAAAAGCGGTTATTTTAATATAACAAACAGACACTCCAATTTTATTTATCTGTATAGAAGATTATTATTATAGTATTACATATTATGTTATTATATATATATATATATATATATATATATATATAAAAATGACAGAAATGACATGAAACACAGATACACACGTCAAACTTATATCCCTCTTAAAAAAAAAAGTAGGCTCAGTTATCATCAAGTTGCATAACATCAATCAACTTCAATTATTTAATGAAAGGACACCGGCTGTGAAAATTAATGTAGATACAACATCATCGAGACAACGAAAACCAAGTGCAAATATAAAGGAGTGGATACTTTGATTATGCATCTTCTTCTTGCTAGCGTTATCCCGCTTCCCAATCCATTAGTACTGGCGGGGTCCACTACCTAAGCCTAAAGATTTGGTGAAGATACTGATTTTGATATGAAGTAGTGATAGCCCAGTGGATAAGGAACCGGCCTATTGACCAACTGGTCCGCGGTTCGAATCGCGGCGTGTACCACTAAGGTAGTATTTTTGGATTTATGTATATATTTATCATTTGTCCGGCGATGAAGGAAAACATCGTGAGAAAAGTCACACGTCCAATAAATTATATTGCGAAAGACATATGACCTATGATAGATCTGGTTTTCCCCCTGGGTTGTGGAGATCTGACGGCAGTCGCTCCATGTAAAAATCACTATATTCACCAAATCCTTAGGCTTAGGTAGCGGACCCCGCCTATCCTTATAGATTAGGAAACGGGAGAATGCTAAGAAAAAGAAGAGAGATTTTGATATGGAGCGACTGCTATCAGACCTCCACAACGCAGACGGAAAACCAGACCTTTCTTAGGCTAGTTCACACGTCTATCGAAATATAAATTCTTAAACGTGCGGGTTTCCTCTAGGTTTGGGTAAAAAATATCGATATATTAAAATATCGATATTTTTTGAAAAAATAATCGATATATTTATTCTCGAACTATCGATATTTATTTCAGAGTATCGAAATTGTATCAAATTCGATATTTTTTAAGATTTCTGTACATACAACACATGTATGCAACAGCGAACAATATAAATATAAGTATTACTATGTCCTTCTGGAAAAAATATCGATATATCGATATTTTTTATTGTACGTAAATCGATATTTTTAAAAATGTCGATTTCGATATATATCGATATATATTTTTAATTTGCCCATCTCTAGTTTCCTCACAATGTATTCCATCACCGCCGAGCAAGTAATTATTACAATCTATAACTTCACGCCAAATACCTTGCGAAGTAGGCAGAGTGAACCGAGTGTCACATGACTGGATCCTTACAAACCTCACTTGCTTCTTTAACATTCCTGACATCACCGGAAGTTCACCGGGTCATCTATTATATGTACGAGTATAAAATAAGGGCACCATTTACACTATTACCGTTAAGTTATTCTGATTTAAATTTTAAGACTCTGTCCAAATTAATACTTCAAATACTACTTTAACAAGACTACGCACAGTAATCTAGACATTATCATGATTGTGTAGTGATGAAAATGTGTGGCGAAATACTAGATATATTGCAGTTATCTTGAGGCTATCATATATATCGTATGTGTTTTCTGTTCCGGAGGCTTCAGAACGATAAAATTGCGGTTTGCGTTTGATTGACGACAGAATAGGAACACTATTTGAAAATAGAACCTATTCGAACCACAATTTTTGGACTTCTTTCCGCGCTTTTGACGAGTGACATTGTTGTTTTACTTGAAATTTTTACAATTCTGTATAAAATTAGTTTTATGTGACAATTTAGATAGTTTTTAGGGTTCCGTACCCAAAGGGTAAAACGGAACCCTATTACTGAGGCTCCGCTGTCCGTCCGTCCGTCCGTCCGTCCGTCCGTCTGTCACCAGGCTGTATCTCATAAACCGTGATAGTTAGACAGTTGAAATTTTCACAGATGATGTATTTCTGTTGCCGCTATATCAACAAATACTAAAAAATAGAATAAAATAAATATTTAAGGGGGCTCCCATACAACAAACGTGATTTTATTGCCTTTTTTATAGATAATGGTACGGAACCCTTCGTGCGCGAGTCCCACTCGCACTTGGCCGATTTTTTGTAACACAAGTGCTAGTGAAATTATACAGTGATGAAAAAACTGAAATATAACACGTTTATGCACTTCGTTTTACGGGTGGTATTTAAATTGAGTTGATTGGGTCTAGGTACAAAGTTAAAGTCAAAATCTTTTTATTCCGTAAAATTGGCTACATTTGTTTGGAATCGTAACAATTTTTTTCCCTACCGTGCAGTTCATGACTAGGTGAGCACTGATAAAAATACTGCCAAAAACCCGTACCCCCGTACCCTTCCCAAGTATTTTTTCAGCACAGTTCCTGAAGCTGGAACATAGAATTAAGATTTTCAAATGGTCCTATACTGAAGACTTTGACATTGGCATAAAGTAGCAACACTATTGCCATATATATATAAAAAAAAAACCACAATTTTAGTACTACTAATGAAAATGTAACATTCGTATATTTTTCGAATAAGAGAAAAGCCTATGCGGTTTCCACTTAAATAATGTGACCTTCCACATTTATTTTTAACCGACTCCAAAAAATGAGGTTTTTTTTTGAAACTTTTTTTACTTGAAACTTTTTTTATTTGAAAGAGTATAGGTACTTCCAGATTGGTCCCGTTTTTTTCATATCATAATATTCAGATCTGATAATGGGTTCATGAAGATTTCAGAAAACTCCTCAAATATCATAGGCACACATGTAACGATTTCGGTATTTATAGCAAACAAAAAATAAATATCGAGAATTCGCATTCAGAAGTATCATTTTTTTAGTTAAATAGAGCTGATAAAGTTGGCCATCGAAACTTTTCAATATTAAGCCGAAGACAGAGCCGAAGAGAGAACACTGAGTGTTCGTACTTTTCATTCCTTACAAAGACAACCATTTGTGTGTGTACCAGAGGTACCAGAGGGAGACTTTATACAAAAGTCATCTGCATGGATACCTCTGTCTCCCCAATTTCTACCGCCAAGCAGCTATAGTTATATAGCTGTGTTCCGGTTTTAAGAGTGAGATATGGCAGAGAAAATACTGGGTACTGTGACGAAACAGGCTTCGGTCACAAAGTCACAAGATTGGTAGCGCGCGAGTAACATCCTCGTAATGTTGCGAGCGTCAATAGGCTGCGGTGACCGCTTACCATCTCATGCGGGCCGCATACTTGTTTGCAGTCTAGTCGTATAATAAAAAAATGTGTGCGTAAATATATGAAATACGTTATATACGTTGTCTTTTTATCTGGTCGTTAGTTGTATAGAAGATGAAATATAAATGTAAATGCTGTATAATAGATAGTGCTGCGCAATTTCTTAATCACATACATCATTAGGAAAAAAACAGTAAGGTCAACAGACAAGTCATAGCATAGATACATAGACTAAACCCGTGGGCCCATAAGCACAAAAGTTCCTTATGAGCACTAGTGTTCATCTAAGGAACTTCGATGCAAAAATCTACTCATCTGAATATACAAAAAACCTTTTTTGTTGGTGTCTTGCATATTCAGATGGGAAATACTACTATATACTACGTGAATACTCAAATAATATATTCTTAAACTAGTGTAGTTTGGTATGGAAAACTAGCACCACGTGACATATACCTATAGATTATAAAACTTTAGGAATTCGCGCAAACTAATTAATCAATCAACGATTATCGGCGTAAAACTATAAATGAACCCATCCATAAATTGCTAAGCTTAAACTTCACTTAACACCAGTCACATACGTACAACTTACTTCAAATTACTTTGACAGTCTAAATAGGTTGTAACGTTCTTAGAGCGGATTTCGGATAATTGATTATTCCAAGCAGATAATTAGTTTTGCTAATTTGTTCAGTAAGAGATGTTCGGAGTTCTATAAATCAAATGTTATGCCGTTTATTTACAAGTCTCAAAATTTTTTTTTTTTTATATATAACATCGGGAGGCCTACTACCTTCTGGCCCACCTGATGTTAGTGGTTATCGTAGCGTATAAATGCTTGCAACGCATTAAGTATCACTCGCGCGATGCCACCACTGCTGCTAATACAGCTACACCATAGGAATTTACTGGTGACCTCACTCACACGCAGGAACACGACTCTCTAGGGAGTTATTATTTGGCTGCGATTTTCTGTGAGGTGGAGGTACTTCCTCAGACTTAAAATACCCATACCAAGGCAAACAGACATGTTCATGCACACAAATGTTTGCCCTGTGTGGCAATCGAACCTACGAGCGTTGGTGTAACAGCGCGTTTCGCCACTGCGCCACCGAGCTCATCATTATGCAAATAGGTATAATAATACATTTTGAATTCAGGAAAATGTTGTAACGCCATGAATACTAATTAATATAGGTATAATAACTAGTTATCTGATGATAATTATATACTATTATTTTAATTGTTTGCTAACTTTGTTCTGTGTAATAAAATCTTTATTGGAACTGGTTTACCAGATACTGCATCGGTATGTTTGCCGATTTACTAAAAGTTACAATAAAATATAAATTACATTGCAATTTCAAGGATAAAACTTCTTGAAAATCAAACAAATTGACCCTCTAAAAACTACCCTCAGATATGTAACGCGAAAGTGGAAAGATGTAAGAGACGAAGAATACCAAGGCTGGTTAGAACGTTCAAAATGAGAATATTCTATCAGAAGAGCATTTAGAGAGCATTTATTCTATTTGAGGGCTTTAAGAGAGGTAGGGCGCATCAAAGCAGCCCGTCTGGGGAAGTACCTCCACCTCACAGAAAACCGCAGCCAAATAACAACTCCCTAGAGGGTTGTTGTGTTCCTGCGTGTGAGTGAAGTCACCAGTAAGCTCCCAATGAGTTGCTGTGTAAGCAACAGAGGAGGCATCGCGCGAGTGATACTTAATATATCGCAAGCGCTATAAACTACGGTACCGCTTACTGTATGCCTCCTGACGTAGTATAAAAAGAAATCAAGAGGGTTAAGTATAGTGTCACACAAAGTACTATGACGACGCTGGTAGTATGGTGTCCACAGAATACCAGCATCGTCATGGACATGGCACGGTGCATGCTGAGTGGAGATCTAATTGAAAGACTTTAGCATTCAGGTAATTTGGTGTACCTAATTAAATTTAATTTAATGTGTAATTATATAAAATCATATTATAAATTTTATTATCGATATGTAAGGATCGAGTCACGTGGCGCTCGGTTCTCTCTGCCTACCCCGCAAGGGATTTGGCGTGAAGTTATAGATAGATAATGTGTAATTGTGTTTCCTAATAAACTTGATTTCGTTCTTTCTTTCTAAAAATCAGTGTGCATGAAAAGAGCTTTGAATGTTGAAGCTAATGCGGTTTAGGACTAGGTCAGGTCCATCGATGTATAGTCAGGTCACCCTGCCTGCCGCGCAAGGTGAAGATATAAGAACCATGTTTCTTTATTCTAACTTCAGTTCACTAAAATGCGAAGATTCAGTGCTTTTAACACAAGCGAATGTACCGTAATTGGATTGTAGTTTATTATCCTTGTCAATTATCGTTCACGCGGTAAATAATTAAATATACAGTAAAGGCACTCATAATTCATAGAAACGTTCACGTTTTATTAGTTGAAACTGGTAACATTACATTAATGTGTTTGGTTTAGCAAGTAACACAGGTGAGGCACTTCCTTATACCGGAGTATGGGAGTTCCCAGTGCTTAAGTGAAGTTCCGTATTCTAAGGTAGTCGGGGACTACCCTAGTAATATTTATGTCATGTTACCTCTAACTATGCCTCATTTGTTTTGGATAATAAATTTTGTCACACGAAATAACTTAGCTTCTATTTTATTACGTATACAATTTTGGGAGGCAAACAAATATAGGACCGACATAATTTAAACTAAGTAATTACCGTAGTCCTCAAATACTTGCAGTACAAGGAGTACCCACACCATATGAAATATAATTAAAGAATTTAAACCATTTTTAAAAAAAGAAGCAATTCTATGTTGAATATGTTTATGAGATTTTGAATAACTGAACTATGTTTAATGTGGTACATTCGAATATTAACCCAATACAATAATGTATAACTAGCTGCTGCCCGCGTGGAGTCAAATAATATAAGCTATGTGTTAGTCCAGATCATAATCTATCTACGTGCCAAATTTCATTCAAATCCGTTCAGCCGTTTAAGCGTGAAAGAGCAACAAACATCCATACATACAAACTTTCACATTTATAATATTAGTAGGATTATATTGTAAAGTTAGGTAGGGCACCGCCCGACTGGGGAAGTACCTCCGACTCACAGAAATACAGCAACTAAATAGCTAATCCCTGGAGGTATCTTTCCTACGAGTGAGGGAGGTTACCAATAAGTCCCAAAAATGTTCCTGTGTCAGCAGCGGGATTCGCAACGCGCGATTGATATTTGAGCAAGCATTCGTAAGCTACGGTAACCACTTTACATCAGTTGGGCCGTATGACTGCGTGCCTCTCAAAGTTTCATAAAAAGTATTATTATTTGACATCTGTCATCACGATGACATTGTTGATAACAAACAACATAGACACCTGGTCAATCATGACACACAAATGTTCCCAGTATTGCTAATTTTGGGGAAAAGCAGTTATGTATATACCTATAGGTGTACATATATAATATGTTTTTATTTAAATATTGTATTTGATATGATTTATATCAGGTGTATCCATTATGTTGCTGTATCTGAATAAAAACATCGCACAGTAAAGTCCCGCGAAGTAATATAAAAAACAAAGGTCATTTTTGTTTGAAATTTATTAGAGATCCGTAGTGTAACAATATAAACAACGAATAGTTGTGACATGTATTAAATGAACAAAGTCAAAGTCAAAGTCAAAATCTTTTTATTCCGTAAAAATGGCTACATTTGTTTGGAATCGTCACAATTTTTTTCCCTACCGTGCAGTTCATGACTAGGTGAGCACTGATAAAAATACTGCCAAAAAACTCAGGCATCCCTCTTTTGGTATCCAAACAAATTTACATATTTTATTAATTACATTATAATTTGATCGATTCACTCCCAGGCATTTTTATCATTAATATAGTCAGATACTTTATAATATGCCCTGCTACACAATTTGGCTTTAACAGTAGTTTTAAATTTGTTTATTGACAATTCTCTTATATTGCTCGGAAGTTATAGAGCCGTATACATTACCCCATAAAAGAATTACTTATTTTGTGGAGACGGCTTGCATGTAACACAAGATTATGCTTATATCTAGTATTTATGCTATGAGTATCACTCTTTTTACAAAATGAGTCTATGTTTTTATGGACATACAAAAGATTTTCATAGATATATTGCGATGCGACTGTTAGAATATTTATTTCTTTGAATTTTTCTCTAAGGCTCTCCCGGGGACCAAGTTTGTAGATAGCTCTTATGGCTCTCTTTTGTAATAAAAAGATGGTGTTAATGTCCGCGGAGTTACCCCAAAGAAGAATTCCGTATGACATAATACTGTGAAAGTAGCTGAAATAAACTATTCTAGCCGTATCAACATCAAATAAATGGATGTGTTGTTTTACACTAAGAAATGGATGTGTTGTTTTACACGCTTATTTGGAATAACTAGATTTATTGGAAGAACATAAGCAACTGCTGTGGTTTTAGCATAAACTTAACAATAACTTAATTATCATGTTTTAATAATATGAAAAGGGGCCAAGAGAATACTTCGTTAGCTAGTTAACCTGCAAAAAATACCTAATACCTAGGACATGTGAATACCTCCACTGATATCCTACGTCCAAATAGCTCGTTGTATCATATTTATGTTATTATGTTAGTTCATTGTGTCATTAGGACTATACTAAATTTATTTATTTCTATTTGGAAAATGAACACCATCAACTTGTCCAGTATATTTACAAAATCGAATAACAATTAAGCCAATAAAAATGATCATATTAAACTTAGAAATACTTGTATTTCTACTCACTAGATCAGTTTTCCACAAACGGCACATGTATATACCGTGGATATACATGTGCCGTCTACATATTGATGAAAATTATGTAGCAAAGCGCTTTGTTGAGCGAGAAGCGAAATTATGTGTGTGCATAGTGCACTATATATTATGGACTTATCATTAACCATTGAGATATGTAAGGATATCTCAATTTCGTGATGAATTGCATCAAATTCAGTTCCTGAAGTCAATATCCATTATGTAGACTTTCATTATGCTACATAAGTACAAATTAAACCCTTATTGTTATAAGATTCCAAGAAAGCCTGTTAAATACAATATTAATTGTACTGAACCTTCATCCAATTTTATATTATTATCAATTCATTATCAACATAGGTCATTGGACAGACATTTGCAAGTTACTAGTCTGTTTCTTTCTGAACTTTGGAGAATGACTGAGACAAAATGAGGAATATAATTGCATTGGATGCCGCTACTGCCAAGTGCCAATTATGGTCCAACCAACCAACATTTAGTGTTAATTCATCTGTCTCTTAAACTGGTTGTGAGCTTTCAGTGGCAAAAATGAAATTATATCTGCTCGTTATCGTTCATTTTACGTTATATTGGAAGTACACAAATGCTGGTAAGCAATTACAAATTCAATGTAGAGTGTAATTAAATATTGTAGAATTGTAACTATTAAAATATTTTTGGTTTATCATTTTTACTGTTAATTAAATCTTAGAAATAAAAATATTAAAAAATCTTTTAAAAATTGCATACTCTCGTTACAATATTTAAAACACGCACGCCCCTAAATATACACACTTTTTATGCAAACATATAAAAATGCTAACGTAACCTTAGGACGTATATTTGAACCATTTCATAAATATTAAATGTCATAGTTAAATGTTTCTCTGAATATTGTCAACTGCGTATATGATATTCAAAACTAGGCTACGTATTAAAATAACGGTTTTATCTTTGCTGCATGTGGTTAATAAGCAAACAGCCGGGCTGATGTAAAGCGGTTGCCAAAACTTATAGAAGGTCTGTGATATTGAATGCATTTAAATATTTATTTTCTTAAACCTGATGCATCTTTCTTTCAGATTGCAATGTAGTGTCCAAGAAGCAATGGGACGGTTTGAATCCTATGCATGTAAAGTACCTTCCCAGGCCTGTCAACTTAGTCATCATCCAGCACACAGTAACGTCTGCTTGTACGACAGATGCGCGTTGTGCCGAAATCGTAAGGAGTATCCAAAATCAACATATGGATGTTCTGAACTTTTGGGATATTGGATATAAGTACGTACTTTTAATTTATTTATGACGACTTAATATTATATTTATTTCCTCTAGAGTACTTCGAAAACAGCGCGTGACTCTTTTGAGCAGTCAGAACCCGTTATATACGTTTTCCCATACATTTCGCGGTCGTATACGACCACCCGGGTTTCGAAGGGTTAATTGACCATAATACTTATATATGAGGTAGTGTGATAGTGTCTTCCCAATTATAACATTATACTGACTCTACCTACACAGAAGTTTTCAGTCACTATCTATATGAAAAGTTGCATGGCAGTCTTCAAGTGACCAACCAAGTGATACCTTCATAGCACTTTTAGCGTGAACATAGATTTAAGAATAAGTGAGATATAAATGGCTAGTACTATATTAAAAGTCAATTTTTGTAAGCGATTGTCCATTCGGAAATTATCGACATGGCTCTCATAGTCAACAAAGTAAGCAAATTCGTCAACAACTGAAGAGTATGAAACCTAGAGTTTCTACAGTAAAAGCCAAGTACGGAATGACGTAGAGTTTATGATACGGATTGATGATTTTGATGATGACGTAGAGTTTATGAACGAGGAGTAGTAGATAAGCTGTGAAACGCGCTGTTACGTTACTTTGACACAAAGGTCGTGGGTTCGATTTCCACACAGGGCAAATATTTGTATGCATGAACATGTATGTTTGTCTTGGTCTGGATATTTTAAGAGAGGTAGGGCGCATCGAAGCAGCCCGTCTGGGGAAGTAACTCCACCTCACAGAAAACCGCAGCTAAATAAACTCCCTAGAGTTGTGTTCCTGCGTGTGAGTGAGGTCACCTGTAAGCTCCTATGGAGTTGCTGTGTTAGCAGCAGAGGTGGCATCGCTCGAGTGATACTCAATATATTGCAAGCGTTTATAGACTACGGTAACCGCTTTACATCAGGTGGACCATATGCTTGCATACCTCCCGACGTTGTATAAGAAAAGAGGAGAAAAGTCACTTAGTTATTTTTTACTTGTGTTCGAAATCTAGACACCATGTGTCAAGTACCTAAGGAAAGCAAGCAGCCGATGCATTTATGTTTACTTCTCAGTAGGTATATTTAAAAGCATTGAGGATTGATGGGAAAATTAAAGAGCTGGAAGAAGGAATGTAAAATTTATATTATTGGATTGTCAGAAGTTGAAAGAGAGGGCTAGGACATGATAATCCTCGAGTCCGTCTGCTTTCTCTACCGACAGTTCCAGAGTGGTGCTCTGTTTTCTCCTTTTCGTTTCCTCAGTGACAACATCATGTCTATCGAGAGTGTGTCGACCAGGGTAGCATACCTTATAGTTAAAAACACCAAGTGATACTCGTGAAAGTGTACAACAAAGTTGTTATTTGGCTGCGGTTTTCTAAAGTGGAAGTACTTCCCCAGACGGGCTTCTTAGATGCGATCTCTATATCCAGACCAAGACAAACAGACATGTTCATGCACACAAATGTTTGTCCCGTGTGGGAACCGAACCCACGAGCGTAGGTGTCAAAGTAACGTAACAGCGCGTTTTGCCGCCGAGCTCGTCACATTTATTCCGACATTCGTGGAGTAAACACCTGACAATCTGCAAATCAGATTATTTTTTTACATTTGATACATCCTAAGCATTTGCTTAAAATAACTTAATCGTTTCTGGGTATAATTCCTAACATAAAATAGAGCTCGGTCGTCTCTACCTACCCCAGAAGGGATTTGGCGTGGAGTTATAGATAGATAGATAGAATACGCTTTATTTGCATAATACAGATATGTGGAAATACATTCAAAAGGATTTTTACAATTTTAGAAATGAACTATGAGTTATAGATAGATAGATAAAATGGAAAACTAACATTCTTAATTCTTATTTACTCACTCGCTCATAAATTTCTAGACTAGTTCTAATTTACGTAGAAAGTTGCGTACGTAGAAAGAAAATTGTCTTTAAGGTACATTATAAAGGAGAAACTAGAAATTATCGATGTATGATGTAACTGAGATAATTACATTGAGCACTACATTGAGCATTCAGAACTGGTTTTCTTGGGATAATGAAATTCAGACAAAATCAGTGTTAATTTATGCTATCAACAAAAGTGGTATGTTAAAAAAAGGAAGAAATGAGATATTAAATGACCTATGAGTTGAGTATAGAACGGGTGCTAAGATCGAAAGCAATTTCTCGTTCTATTTTTCTTGAAAATATTAATTTAGGTACTGACTACTAATAATAACATCTACCTTGCGTGTCATTCACTAATTCGAACTAGACTAACGTAATATCTGCATATTTACTATGTTTATGTCGGATGGCAAGCAGATATACGACTCCCCTGATAGGAAGCCATTACTACAGCTTAGAAAACATGTGCAATTCAAGAAAAATCGTTCGTTTGTTGCCATCCTAGTTGCTAACGCAGCAACTCTCAAAAGCTTACCGGCAACCTTTGACAGTCGTCGGAACACCACAACCTTCCAGAGACTTAATGAAAAATTGTGTACTTTACTAACCAATATGTCTTTTGTGTAATAATATTGCTGTCTAGTATTGTCTTAGGTTTTCGCGATTGTTACACATTGAATTAAACAATTTTTAACGGAAGTATCGCGTGATTTATTTATTTTGTTGAACCTGACGTTTCGAACGCTTTGCAGCGTCCGTGGTCGCAGGAAGACTAAGGTGATATTTGCCTTACATTAGTTATTCAATTATTACATCTACCGACATGGATGGATTAATTATATATGTTCCGATTCACACAAAAATCGCCAAAGCGTAAGGTTCAACAAAATAAATAAAACACGCGATACTTCCGTTAAAAATTGTTTAATTCAATATTGCTGTCTCTCGCATTACCAGGGAGAAGTAAGTAAACAAAGCGTCCCATACAAACTTTTCCATTAATTGTATCATGAGTTTCAAAGATTTTTACTTCGCTACTTAATTACATTCACAATACCGTGATTATTGTTGCCAATCCTGGCAACACGTGTAACATTTATTTAGATTCATCGTCGTCTGCATCTTGCCTCTCTTGCCCCAAAGACTTATTAATTATGGATCACGTACGTGCATCACGAGCTGATGAGGTCAGCATTGGGCTTAGAGACGACGGCGAATCACTGACAACTATTTTATCCGTGATTTTAGTTTCCTTATCGGCGGTAATGGTAAAGTGTATGAAGGCGCTGGATGGCTCCACGTTGGTGCACATACACGAGGCTACAACTCTAAGGCTCTCGGGATAGCTTTCATTGGAAATTTTAATGGTAAGTAGTTGTTGTCAGTTAGCTGTATCTACGCAAATAATAAAGTAGGCTAAATTCTTTCATGATCATTATCAGTATTTCTTTAGAACTCGATATTTGCTTACCCTAATGCTTTTCCACACAATAACACACTCATTTCACTGCTGGGATAGCAGGCTCTTCAACCAAGATTTTTAAAATATACGCTGGCGAAGACATCGGCGGAGGCCAGTGATTTCAACTCACTGACTTAACTACTGTTATCTGTCGATAACAGGAACTGACGGCTTAACTTTTCTATCAATGCATGAAGTTTAAGATAAATAAACTCATCCATAGATACGCTTAAAACTTCAATGGACAAAAATGCGCCTGTTTACTCATAAACCCCCGAATTTGATTCTATGCAAAGCCAGGTTACGTATTCAGAGTCTAAGATCCAGATAGTCTGCTGATTGTCGCTCTCCGTTACTGTTGATTGCAAATTCGCTGACGAAGGCGTCACGTGTTTATTATTTCTACGTTTCATTTTTTGTTTCCAGAATTCTGTTTTTGAAAACAATATCTCTTTGTGAAATATTCTCATGAGCAATGTTTGTTAATAAAATTGATTTATTTCCCGCAAGTTATCATCTTGAGGAAGTACTCAGGGTACATTTGATTTTAATATTGACTTATAATTTAATACTCAAAATAGAATATACGCTTTAATAACTGATTATTAAGATCGCCACGTATATCACTGCCAATATTATTAGAGATATGTAAATTCAAAACGTATGTTTGTCCACGCTAGCGTATCGACGACTTGACGAGCTCGGTGGCATGCTTGCAATGCATACGGGTCGTGTGCCTCCCAACATTGTATAGAAAGTAATCGAAATGATAGAGCGATTTCAAAAGGCAAGTAGAGGTCAAATTGTGTTCTTCGTCTAACGTTAATGCACTTTAAAATATTTCAACATCATTGCTCTATTCATGCACGCTCGCCGATTTCTAGGGCTCCTGTAATCACCTTCTGATAGAACACGATCAAATTGATGATGGTAGGTAAGTCTGGGCCTTCCTCGGCTCTTACGCTCTTCCACTTTTGCTTTGTATATCCGTTCCACATGTCCGAACCATACTCCGGAAGAAACATACATACTCCGGCCTTCTTTTATTTTAACACCGACGCTCTCTTTCAGACCAACTCTGTTTCTAACGTCATTTTGAATACGCTCTACAAGCGTTCCGCAACAAATTTTGCGCAACGCTCATATTTCGGCTGCGTTATCCTATTTTCATTCTCTCTCCGCCATACATAGCTCTCGCTTCTATAAGTAAGCCTAGGGACCAGCACTGCATTAATATTAAAGAAGTGGGTAAGGTGTATAAGGATCAAGTCATGTGGCGCTCGGTTCACTCTGCCTACCCCACAAGATATTTGGTGTGAAGTTGTAGATAGATAGATAGAAAATATTCTTAATTAGTAGTTTATGGTACCGTCATATAAAAGATATATAAAATGTCCAATTGCAGTATCACACACTGTTTTATCAGAAGGTGATGTCAGGAGCCTTAGGAACCGGCGAGCGTGCATGAAAAGAGCTATGAATGTGAAAGAAGCGAGTGAAGTGTGTAAGGACCGCGTCTTATGGCGCTCGGTTCTCTCTGCCTACCCCGCAAGGGACCTGGCGTGAAGATACATACATACATACACACTATTTTATCTACTCTCATACAGTAGGTATTACGCGAAATAAATAATGCACATGGGGTAACACTTCAAGTAGTTACTAGTGCTCAACATTGCCATACTGCACCGTAGCGGCAACAAATTATATTGACTCTGTGATTTTTGGATATTGTCTATCACATACTAAGTACATACGCCACTAACATATAATTATAGAACGGTGTCGCGCAGCTCTTGTTCACTGTAATTTCTTTTCCTATGGCAGCGATACTTCAGATATCCCCTACGAGGTTAGGAAAATGGTTAATCAACGCTATGACTAGAACCAAATCAAAGTCACTAGCAAGCCATGTAAATGAAAAAAATGGCTTGGCCATCATATTAAGAGTTTTTATCTGCATTCTAGATGACGGATGCATGGTACACGATGAGGAAACGACGCTCGTATACAATGAAAGGGAGACAGGGATTTATTACGAAGTTTGCAATCATTATACACATAGTATTTAATATACTTTACATTAAATACTATAAACATATAAAATTACATTATTTATTATTAAATTACAGCGTGAAGAGTATTATTTCTTGCGAGGGCAGGGATCTCATTGTAATTTTAGATGAATTTTACAAAATATTTTTTATTTGAGCCTAAATGGCAGAGGGACCCATGTCATGATTCTGTTTGTTTGAATCAAATCATTTTATCTTGAAAGAAATTATGCAACAATTCGTGAATTAAATGAACAGCTCCACCAATGAACAAAATTAATTTTGTTCACTAAAGGTATTGCATAGCATTGTAATATCAGATTAGTATGATCGCGCCACAGCCTGTTATACTATGCTCCAGTTCGTACCCATGGGTTATATTAAGGCAATTATATGATCAATCTAGAGTAATAGTGTGTGAATATTTTTTAATTTAATTACCTAGTGTTATTCTGGATATGAAATAGTCGACAAATATGCGGAGGGGTCAATGAAAACGCGCGATTGTCATTTTAAATTAAAGTACGCAAAAATCATACACGACTGATTTGATAAATACAACCCTGATGCTCTGGACACAAATAAAAAACTCAAGCTTCGAGTTGACGAATTTGTGGAAGCTGGAGCGCTGGCTAATATAAACTTCTAGGCAGCCGAAATCTAAGCCAGATGGCACAGCTCGCTGTACACAACGCGGTGCTAATTCCAACGCTAACTTATGGAAGTGAGAGCTGGGTTTGGCAGAGAGAGCATGAAAGTAGAATAAATGCGATCGAGATGAGAGCACTGCAGAAAATTTGTGGCATAACGCTTGCTGACTGCGTTCGTAATGGAGACGTGAGAGAAAGAGCTGGTCTGAAAGAGAGTGTCGGTGTTAAGATAAGAAAGGATATGCTCCGTTGGTTCAGACATGTGGAAAGAATGTAGGACGAAAGAATGACGAAACAGATATACAATGCAAAAGTGGAAGGATGTAGGAGCCGAGGAAGACCGAGACTAACCTACCAGGACCAAGTTGGTCGTGTTTTATCAGAAGGTGATGTCAGGAGTCCCAGGAACCGGCGAGCGTGCATGAAAAGAGCTATGAATGTCACAGAAGCGAGTGAAGTATGTAAGGACCGCGTATTGTGGCGCTCGGTTCTCTCTGCCTACCCCGCAAAGGACTTGGCGTGAAGCACTCCTAGTTTCGTTTCATAAAATTTCATAGGCTCGCGGAATTTTTTCCACATAAATTTCGAATTTGAGAATGTAAACGGATCATAGATATATTAATGCTCAGATTCGTTTTGTATTATTGCTCAATATTTAGATTCATTTCGAGTTTATTTTCTATTTTGGGGGTCATGTGCCAGAAGCGTGCTCGTTCGCGACCCCTGCCAATCAGTCGATTGCAATTCTGGACCAAGAGCGCACCGACGTGCGGATTAGGGCGTCCCCCGTAGGCGACGCGCACCGATCCGCCCCCGTCGGTGCGAATACAGCTGCATGCGGCGGTGGGGGGCGCCACCCACCACGCAGCGCCAATTCCGGCGGGACGAGGGGAGCCGAGTGCCGCATAGGCACGTGGAATGTGAGAGGTGGATTGAAAGATAAGACGAATGAACTGATAGACGTAATGAATGATAGACGTTTGGATGCTTTATGTGTGACAGAGACTAAGCGCAAGGGGAGCGACACCGATGATCTGCCCGGTGGTATGATGGCCCTATGGTCTGGGGTGGACCGTGACGATCATGCCAGTGCTGGTGTAGGTGTCGTACTCACCTCTCGCTTAGCCACTGGTGTAAGAGATTACTGTTTGGTAGGGCCTAGACTTCTCTGGGTTCAAAGTCAAAGTCAAAGTCAAAATCTTTTTATTCCGTAAAAATGGCTACATTTGTTTGGAATCGTCACAATTTTTTTCCCTACCGTGCAGTTTATGACTAGGTGAGCACTGATAAAAATACTGCCAAAAAACTCAGGCATCCCTCTTTTGGTGTCCAAACAAATTTACATATTTTATTAATTACATTATAATTGGATCGACTCACTCCCAGGCATTTTTATCATTAATATAGTCAGATACTTTATAATATGCCCTGCTACACAATTTGGCTTTAATAGTAGTTTTAAATTTGTTTATTGACAATTCTCTTATATTGCTGGGAAGTTTGTTATAGAACCGTATACATTGCCCCATAAAAGAATTACTTATTTTGTGGAGACGGCTTGCATGTAACACAAGATTATGCTTATATCTAGTATTTATGCTATGAGTATCACTCTTTTTACAAAATGAGTCTATGTTTTTATGGACATACAAAAGATTTTCATAGATATATTGCGATGCGACTGTTAGAATATTTATTTCTTTGAATTTTTCTCTAAGGCTCTCCCGGGGACCAAGTTTGTAGATAGCTCTTATGGCTCTCTTTTGCAATAAAAAGATGGTGTTAATGTCCGCGGAGTTACCCCAAAGAAGAATTCCATATGACATAATACTATGAAAGTAGCTGAAATAAACTATTCTAGCCGTATCAATATCAGTGAGCCGTCTAATAGTTTTCACTGCATAGGCTGCAGAACTTAGTTTTCCTGATAATTTTTCAATTTGTGGGCCCCATTGTAGTCTGGAGTCAATTGTTATACCCAAGAACACAGTTGTCTCCACAGGGGCTAAATTAGTTCCATTAACATGTACATTGGTAGCCACCTGTCTTACATTAGGTGTTGAGAACTTAATTACTTTAGTCTTTTTATCGTTTAAAAGCAGATTATTAACACTAAACCAATGAATAACTTTAGAGAGAGCATCGTTAACTTCGTCATAATTACCTAACTGTCTATTAATTTTGAATGTCAAAGAGGTATCATCCGCAAACAATACAATCTCATGTTTATCCCTTACATAATAAGGTAAGTCATTTATATAAACTAAAAATAAGAATGGACCTAGAATTGACCCCTGTGGGACTCCCATAACTACAGGGGACCCCGAAGATCTTTTACCATTAACATCGACCTTCTGTATCCTATTGCCCAGATAAGAAGACAGAAGTTCGAGAGCCTTGTTCCTGATACCGTAGTGGTGTAATTTTCTGACAAGAGTGTCATGGTGCACGCAGTCAAACGCTTTAGACAGATCACAGAAAATTCCCAAGGCATCTTGCGAACCCTCCCATGCCGCGAATATACTTTTAAGCAAATGAATCCCTGCGTCTATAGTTGAACAACCTCTCGTAAATCCGAACTGTTTCCTATGAAGCAAATTATGTGCATTGAAATGTCTGAGCAACTGGCTAAGCATTAGTTTTTCAAAAATTTTACTGAGAATGGGCAGTATGGAAACAGGTCGAAAATTCGAAGGGTCCGAACTATCACCAGATTTAAATAATGGAATGATTTTACTATGTTTCATCAAGTCAGGAAATACACCAGATGCCACACAACAATTGAAAATTGTAGCTAAATGTGGAGCGATTGAAATAATAATAGAAGAAATGGTTTTGACAGATAGACCCCACAGATCTTTAGTGTTTTTCATATTTATTGATTTAAAAGCGTTCAAAACATCTTTTGGGCTTACAGCTGAAAATTCAAATATTGTGTCGCATTCTACCACGCTCTGTTTGAGAACCAGTTCAGCAGATATAGAAGAAGACATAAGATTTCTCGTAGTAATAAGAGGAATGTTAGAAAAATATTTTTCAAACTCAGTCGCAATTTCTACATCATTTTTGATATCTATATCATTTATCTTTAACCGAAAGTCTCGACTACGTACTTTCGCTCTACCCGTCTCATTATTTATCATATCCCAAACAGATTTAATAATATTTGTTGAACCATTAATTTTATTTTTTAAATATATAGACTTAGCATTGGAACAGGCTCGTTTAAATATTTTGGCATAATTTTTTACAAGTTCTTGAAAAGTCGGATTGTGATTACAGGTCCTTTCTTCATAAAGTTCATACAATTTATTCCGACTTTTGTAAATACCAGGAGTTGCCCAATCACTGAATGTCATACGGTCACTTACAGACAGTCGTTTTGGAGTAAAGATTGTATTAAATTCACTAGTGATTAAGCTAAATAACGAGCTGTACAAGTGGTCCGGAGTACCGTGACAGGGCAACAATACAATTTTTTCTGCTATATTAGACTTAAATCTTTCTAAGCGGCTTTTAGTAAATGGTATATAATTTATTTGCTTTCTTTGTATTTTTGAAGAATTTGGAAATGAAACCAACTGACCTGAATGGTCTGACTGAACTTTATTAATTATACATTGATACAAAGGTTTTACAGTGCTAAATATGTTATCAATACATGTAGCACTTGTAGCAGTTACTCTTGTTGGCTCTGTAAAAATATGATGCAAATTGTATGATTTAAATAAATTTAAAAAGTTGTAGGTAACAGTATTTTTCTCCAAAATATTTATATTAAAGTCTCCACAAATTATAACAGTTTTATGGCTATTAGATAATTTATTTAAGGCATCCTCCATGATATTTGAAAATGTTTCAAAGGGCGTGCTAGGAGGTTTATACAGGTTCATAACAATGAATCGTTCCAATTCAATGCATGAAATCTCTACAACTCGCTCAACAGAGAGGCTCACAATGTCACCCCTTTCTTTAAATTTAAGCAACTTATTTAATAATATTATTAGTTCGTATTAAACTGGGCATCACGCGAGTATTTTTGGTTGCAGCATACGCTCCCGTAAGCTCAGCGTGTGCTCAAGAACTGGAGAAGTTTTGGGAGTCTGTGAGGGATGTTCTGGACTTAGTTGAAGGGAACGAAAGAGTGATTATGTGTGGAGACTTGAATGGATGGGTTGGGACCAAGCGATACAGCTATGAAGCTGTTCTTGGTCCGTATGGAGATAAGAGAGTGAACGAAGCAGGTAAGTCTATACTAGATTTATGTATGGAACGAGGCCTCCTCGTGTCGAATACTTTATTTCATCATAAGGATATTCACACGTATACATGGAGAAGGAATGATCAAAAAAGTGTGATTGATTTGATTTTAATAGATAGACGTCTCCGAAATGTTTTAATGGATACAAGAGCCTTTAGAGGCCCCACTCTTGAGACGGACCACTACCTGGTGGTAAGCCGGTTTGTGGGCCTTTTTAGGAAGTGGAGGCACTGGCGAGTGCGTATCCCTTTCGGAGATCATGAAAGGATAATGAGCGAAAAATTGCAAGATGAAAGTGTAAGGAGAATGTATGTGCATCTGGTAAGTGAGAGACTTGCAAATGCAAGCCTCTCCGACTCAGATGTGGATGATTGTTGGAAAGTTTTGAAAGAAAGTATGGTGGATAGTGCAAAAGAAGCTTGTGGATGCGCAAAGAGACGTAAAACAGCGAAAGGAGATGCCTGGTGGGATGCGGAGGTTGAATCCTCCGTAGCAAGAAAGAGGAAAGCGTGGCTGGATTACGTATCATCTTTGCCTTTAAATGAAAATATGAGAGAAAAGAAGAAAGAAATGTACCGTCTATGCAAGAATGAAACCAAGGCTTTAGTGAAAGAGAAGCGTGAAAGACAAATTATGAATGAGGAAGAGAGGCTGACGAAAAACTTCGAGGCAAATACCAAACTCTTTTGGAGAGAGGTAAAGAAGTCTCGGAGTGGTTCGTCGGCATCCAGAATGGATAAGATAAAGTCTAAAGCTGGTGTCATTCTTGCCAACACTCAGGAAGTATTAGAACGGTGGAGTGAATATTTTGAGGAAATGTATGAGTATGCCTCGGACGCTGGCAATGAGAGTGAGTCGGATGCTTACTCCACGTTGACGGCGTCCGACGAAGGCATAACTATGGATGAGATCGAATGGTCGATACGAAGCTTGAAAAATGGAAAATCAGCGGGAATTGATCTGATCACAGCTGAGATGATCAAATTAGGTGGCACTTACGTCCGGGACGCCTTCTGGTACCTATGCAACCTATGCTGGAGAACTGGAAGGGTCCCAATGGACTGGAGACGCGCAGTCATCGTGCCCTTGTATAAAGGCAAGGGATCACGCATGGACTGCGCCAACTATAGGGCCATCAGTTTGATCAGCTTAGCAGCAAAAGTATATGGAAAGGTGATTGAAAGGAGAATGAGGGTGAAATCCGATGAAATGCTGTGGGACGCACAAGGAGGTTTCCGAAATGGAAGGGGATGTACGGATCAAGTTTTCTCGCTCCGCAATATCGTAGAGAAGCATCTGGCCATAGACCGGAAGGTTTTCTGCGGTTTTGTGGATCTTGAGAAAGCCTTTGATAGGGTTGTGCGAAAGGAACTGTGGGACATATTGCCGAGATATGGGATTGACGGTTCACTGCTCCGTGCTGTGCAGTCCACTTACAAGGATTGCTCAGCATGTGTGCGGATAGACGGTGGCATGTCACCCTGGTTTGATGTCAAAATTGGTGTCAAACAGGGTTGCATGCTATCTGCTAGGCTGTTTATCCTGTATCTCGATAGTTGTCTGCAGAGAATAAGGTCAACGAATGTGGGATTGCGCATGGGTGACCAAGTGGTGAACTGTCTGCTGTATGCAGACGATGCCGTGCTATTAGCAGATACACCATCTAAACTGCAAACACTGGTCACAGCGATGAAAGACGACTGTATGGAGAAAGGCTTACTACTGAATGCGAAGAAAACAAAGATAATGGTATTTGAAAGAGAAGAATCCAGAACTAATGTAAGGATTACGATTGATGATGAAGTGTTGGAACAAGTGGATGAGTTTGTATATCTTGGATGCGCTTTCAGCAGGGATGGAAGGTACACCGCAGATGTGGAAAGACGAGTGAGTGCTGGGAATAGTGTGAATGGAGCGTTGGGAAAACTTCTTGGCAGTAAAATCCTGAGCCAGAAGGCACAACTCGCTATACACAATGCAGTGTTGGTCCCAACGCTAACTTATGGAAGCGAGAGTTGGGTATGGCAGAAAGAGCATGAAAGTAGAATAAACGCGGTTGAAATGCGAGCGCTGCGCAAAATTTGTGGCGTAAGGCTCGTAGACCGTATTCGCAATGATGATGTTAGAAATAGAGTTGGTCTGAAAGAGAGCGTCGGTGTTAAAATAAGAAGAGGCATGCTCCGATGGTTCGGGCATGTAGAAAGAATGCAAGATGAAAGAATGACGAAGCAGATATACAATGCAAAAGTGGAAGGATGTAGGAGCCGGGGAAGGCCAAGACTTACCTACCATGACCAAATTGGTCATGTTCTATCAGAAGGTGATGTCAGGAGCCCTAGAAACCGGCGTGCGTGCATGAGAAGAGCAATGAATGTTAAAGAAGCGAGTGAGATATGTAAGGATCGAGTCACGTGGCGCTCGGTTCTCTCTGCCTACCCCGCAAGGGATTTGGCGTGAAGTTATAGATAGATAGATAGATTTCGAGTTATTAGACTAAAGAAAATTTCTCTATATGTATATTTTTCTTTCTATATCCTTTACCTTTGGGGAAAAACATTGCGAAAAACTAAAATATCTATATAAGTATTTATTTAAGTACATACTCTGACCTTTAGAGAAATTCATATGTATTACTTGTCTAGATTATAGGGGCCATTTTAGTATCATGTTTTGAAATATTTAACTCTCGCCCTCTTGACTATTTTTAGTTATTAAATTATCATGAAGTTTATTTCTATATTGTTCCTATATTGAACATTGGGTGCGATTTATTGCCCATAATTCATAATTATGTTATTTTTTATTTATATTATTGATTTTATTAAATAAGATGTTGCCCTTTACATAAGGGTTGTTATGTAAAGGGCAACATCTTATTTAATAAAATCAATGTTAAGTTAAGTGAATACCAACATTAAAAAATTGAGGTAAAATGTCGTTAATTCTCCTGATTGGTTTCTTATCTCAATTTCAGATGACGAAGTAAAACCCGCAATGATAGATGCTATGAAAGAATTACTGAAATGTGGTGTTGATAATGGCCACCTTACTGCAGACTACCACATCGTGGCCCATCGCCAGCTTAGAAGCACAGAGAGTCCTGGAAGAAAACTTTACAACATCATCAGATCTTTGCCTCAGTGGTTAGAAGATGTTAGCACTATAGACAATTAAGCCAGCAGTTTTTAAGTCATTATCTAGTCTATGACATTGAGTTTTTTGAAATTCGTATGTTTTGTCTTGCGTTTAAGGTAAACATTATTAAGAGAAGAAGTTTATCATCATGTAAATGAACTACATATATATTATAAGTTAACAACATGTCAATAAGTACAGTCAAAGTCTATTATTCCTTAAAAACAATAAACAAATGACTATTGCGACCTCAAATCCTGTTAAAACTTCCGAGTAAATTAATCAAAAAAGTATGAAATTTTGTGTGGATGTAACAAAAAACTTCATCGTACATTGAATGTACTTAGTTAGTTTTAAAATATTTATTTTCAATTATTTTTCTGTTTATAGAATTTAAAAATTGTATAACATTTGAAAAATGCAATTAAACATTTAAATTAATTTGTTGCAGTCTTATATATCCTTCATTGTTATCTGCATTTTGTTCTGATTTAATTTTGTGATTAGTAATTAATTAATGATATTAATAGATGATATTGTTGATGAATTATATGAATTATATAATAGAATAATTAATAGTTTTTCGTTAATAGATTCAGGCGTTATTTTGCCAAAAGCAGATTACCCGCTAAAGTATGTGAACAAATCTGCAAGGCATCTGCATAAAGCTGGTAGAAGGAGTGAAGATTTGACGCAATGGAATTAATAAAGAGAGAAAATTACAGAGGTGGATAACACGCCGCCCTGAGATACGCCAACAAAAGTAGGATACCAAGAGGAAAGCTGATCGTCAAAGTGAACCCCGCTGATGCCCATACAAGTAATATTGAAACCAATAAATTACTGTAGAAGATATCTTAAGAGAATGTAGTTGGTTTAAAAGTATATCGAAATCAACCGTGTTGAACACGTTACTAAGGTAACAAAATAATGAGTTGCGATGAGTCCATTGTGAAACGGATATCGTCCGTGATTTTTACTAAAGCACCAGTCGTAGGACCTGGGCTAAAACCCAAGTGGAATGGATTGAGGATATTGTTTTGGAAAGAAAGTAGTTAAGCTGGTCTTGGACAAGGCGTTCGAAAGATTTTGAAAAGAAAATATAGAATAAAAATCGGTCTACAATTAAAATAAGACGAAGGTTTAATTTTTAGGTAATGGGAAAATGTAGGCATTCTTCCATGCTGAAGGAAACACGCCAGCAGTAATCATATGACGACGTACGATGACATTGAAAATGGATTCTTCTTAACGTCACATGCAGTGAATTGTCTAAAGAAAAAAAGGAAGATAATTTAGAATTGGAAATGAACAAATCTCAATATTAGTTTTTTTAATTATTGCAAAATTTTCTGAAGAAGAGAATTACCTATTAAGGTTATCTATATCAATATTATTAGGACTGTTAGCACGATTTTTTCCAAATCCAAGTGACCTCAGAAATTTGCAGGCCTTCACTGGATCACCATTTTGAACAGATTTATGAATATTACGGCGTTTTGCATCCCTACACATCCTATTGCTGTTGTAGCGATAGCGTATATACTGATCACGACGACGATCATCAGGGTCTGTTTTATATTTTAGACTTAGTGCTATTTTTATTTTTAATTAGATCTTTCATTTCGTCTGTTAGCCACGGTGCAGGAAGATACTTGACTCTAACTGGACGAATAGGGGCATGACGGTCTTGGAGATGTATTATTTTGTTGGAAAAGAGTTTAATTTGTGAATCCACAATATCAGATTCATAAATTGCCAATAATCAATCTCACGCTCATTATCACGTAATACAGCGGTATAAATTCGTGTGTCGCAATATCTAGTCAAAAATGTATTAAATCTTAGCGTTGGAAATAATAATATCAGTTTGTGTACATAATATGCATGCGTGTGATAAAGATCACACGCATGCATATTATGTACAATAGTATTAAATTGTTAAATCTATCCACGTAAGTATAAATGTAACGACTACATTATTTACCGATGTTATATTTGCAGTTCCTATAGGAAATAATCTAATCCTAAGTCCTAAACATTGATCCCAGAGTGTTTTTATTTCGGAGTTACATTGCAATTAAGATAGTTGTTTAATGTAGAAGATGTACAAAATTAACAAACTTGAATTTACGTTCAAATTATTTTTGAGTGGACCACGTGCCGTGATGATATACATACATTCATCTAGCTATCTATATACAGGTCTGGTTTTCCCTCTGAGTTGTGAAGATCGGACGTCAGTTTCTTTTTAGAGAGTTATATAAAAATTAGTATCTTCGACAAATTCTTAGGCTTAATTAGCAAACCCCGCCAATCTGAATGGATTAGGCAACGACATAACGATAGGAAGATGAATAATATTTATTATGTCCAGCTCTGAGATTACTAAACGAAAATATTCGAATTTCATATTGAGCTCTTTTTTACACTACATAAAGATGCAACCGGTTATATAGTCCGTCTGATGTGAACCGGTTATCGTAGCTTATAAACACTGCCAATATAACCATATGTCTCTTAAACGTGCGGTACTTCCCTAGTCGGTTTTTTTTTATTAAATTAGCCGTGTTATTAGCAAAGGAAGCATTCTCTCTGTAGAGCATGCTTCCATTGCTAGTTAATAGGATGCACCAAGAGCAACTGATCTTTCCATTATGAATTTCTATTGTATGGATCACTTTTCTTTTATATGTATATTTTTTGGCGATAAGCCTACGGATTTAGCGAACATACTGGTTTTAATGTAAAGCGACTGCCGGCAAACCTCCACAACCTATAGGGAAAACCAGACCTTTTTGAGGTTAAGTCACGCGTCTTTCGAAATGTAATTCCTTAGGATGTGGGTTTTCTGACGATGGTATCCTTCACCGCCGAGCAAGCATTAATTACAAATTAACTTAAATCTGAAAACACCAGTATAGTATATATGTATACAACGCCACATCATTTATCCATTTTTATCACTGCTAGTAAATTTATTAATAATTTCACCACTTTTTATCGTGGTACCTATGCATAAGTTAGTCATTTATTATAATGTCACATAAGAGAGATAACATTATGTAATTGCATTATTAGACACTGTTTTGTCTACTCTCATATATATATATGTGAAATATATATATATGTGAAATAAATAATGCACACGTAGTAACATTCCAAAATTAGATATTGATAGGATCACTATCCTCTCTAGATTGTCATTAAATTATAGTATAATACTATACGTATTAAACTATAATGTAGGAACGTTCAATTCGTCAGCATGGCCTCTCTAATACTATGTGTGTTCTATATGTAAATTTGTGGTTACACAATTCGTTACGTCTGCCTGTCGGACCGTTGGGATTCTTGTTAAATTAGCAGTCATATTTATAATTTACGAGGTTATTCCTCGTTTTGCCCAAATGGAGAAATGCATAACTCATATTGTGTTACACACTTCTAGAGTGGCGCACTTGAATTTAGTAAAAGTGTTTTTTTTTTATATCTCTTCAATTATAATCAACTGATGAATTTAAATGAGTTTTCCAGTTTTCGATAATTTTCAAAATCTGTCTCCCTACTAAAAAACATAAAATGAAGAATTCTTATAATTAGATAAAGAAAAATAATATTGATATAAAAATTAAACGCAGTGTCACAAAATAAATAAATAATAATAATTGGCATAACGACGAAAGAATGCAGAATGAAAAAATGAAATAGCAAAAGGGAAAAGTGGAAAGATGTAGGAGCCTAGGAAGACTCACCTACCATAAACAAATAGGTTATGTTTTATCACGCGCCCAGGGACCCGGCGAGCATACATGAAAAGAGCTATGAATGTTAAAGAAGTGTGTAAGGACCGCGTCTTATGGCATCCAGTTCTCTCAGCCTGTCCTGCAAGGGGCCTGGCGTGAAGATATTCATGTACATACGAAATAAATAAAAAACCTAAAGAAATAATATTTAAATAGAAATGACAATTAAAAGTAGGTACATGAATGGCAGGTAAATGTGGAGTCAAATAACGTAGCCTATGTGTTAATCCAGATCATAATCTATCAACGTGCCAAATTTCATTCAAATCCGTTCAGCCGTTTAAGCGTGAAAGAGCAACAAACATCCATCCATACATACAAACTTTCGCATTTATAATATTTGTAGGATTGTTACTTTTAAAAGTTTTATTAGTATACTTATTTTTTAATTTCATCAACAAAACAAAGCCCTATAGTTCACTCCGTGACAACTAGTTTGCTTAGAAATAAGATCAGGGCCGATAGATATCCAATTCCGTAATGAGTGATTTTACGGAATTGGATATCTATCGGTACGGATAATAGTTATGTTTGCAGTTGTTTCCATTATTTAAATTATAAAGCTTTAAGTTATATTTTCTATCCGTGTATCCACAAAGTAATATTAAGGCTTATATATATGTATATCCTTAACTTTATGACAATATCTCGTCATGAAATTAAGGAATAGACTTTAATGTAGAGTACTTAGTGTTCAATACGCGCAAAAGATTATTCGTATCTTTTGCTCAAATCAAACAGAACATCATGAACTTAATGAAAGTTTGCAATTCTACCAGGCTCAATAAGTTTTCAGTAATAATTTGGGTTCGATATGAATTCCTGTGAACGAAGCAGAACAAAAGACTTGTATAAAATATATTAAAACATACTCTCGTTCTGGCGTATTTATGCCTGTTAAACTAGAATAGAACACTGAACTACGTGTGTGTGCAGTTACATTGCACTACGTATATACCAATAAACATATTGCCTCGAAAATCGTGTGACATACTGCTAATAGTGATGATGATTTAATGACTTACCCAAATAACATTATTATTTTATAGTTTTGAAGCGTAAGTTACTTTAAAGCTGGACGATAATATTATAAACGGTATCAACTCCAGTAATAATTACTGTAGTTTCTAAAGGAGTGAGCGTTTTAATTCCCCGCATATCCATTATTTCAAATAACTTGCCATTTCTATTTAGGAGGTAGCAATTCCCCTTAAAATCGGCTTTTAAAATAATGATCAACAAATCTAGGGCCAAACCCCAAAATTGGCAGGCATTCCTTTGGGCATTTATTAGTTGGTTATTCGCGTGTTTCAAGTGCTCAAAACGTAGTGACAGAAAATAATAAGTAATTTAATATTGTATACAGAACGGTATTGGAATAAATAAATAAATAGCACCCAACGAGGTATTTGATTGTTCACTTTGAAAGAAGAACGTTGAATACTTTAGCCTCCAAATATAATGCTATCTTAGGACTTACGAAAAGAAGAATCCAGAACTAATGTAAGGATTACGATTGATGATGAACTGTTGGAACAAGTGGATGAGTTTGTATAGCTTGGATGCGCTTTCAGCACGGATGGAAGGTACACCGCAGATGTGGAAAGATGAGTGAGTGCTGGGAATAGTGTGAATGGAGCATTGGGAAAACTTCTTGGCAGTAAAACGCGGTCGAAATGCGAGCGCTGCGCAAAATTTTTGGCGTAAGGCTTGTAGACCGTATTCGCAATGATGATGTTAGAAACAGAGTTGGTCTGAAAGAGAGCGTCGGTGTTAAAATAAGAACTCCGTTAGTACGGACATGTAGAAAGAATGCAGTATGAAAGAATGACGAAGCAGATATACAATGCAAAAGTGGAAGGATGTAGGAGCCGGGGAAGGCCAAGACTTAACTACCATGACCAAATTGGTCGTGTTCTATCAGAAGGTGATGTCAGGAGCCCTAAAAACCGGCGAGCGTGCATGAGAAGAGCAATGAATGTTAAAGAAGCGAGTGAGATATGTAAGGATCGAGTCACGTGGAGCTCGGTTCTCTCTGCCTACCCCGCAAGGGATTTGGCGTGAAGTTATAGATAGATGGATTATGACTTACGATACTTTTTATCACGATAATAGGTTCTTGAGAGATAATTTACCACTTAATGCATGGTATGAAATCAAAGTCAGCCTGATGGCGGAGTGGTTAGCGATGCTACTTTAACACCTAGGCTCATGAGTTTGATTCCCACACATAACAGTAATTTGTGTGCAATAAACATGTTTATTTGATTTGATCTGGGTGATTTTAAAAAGGTAGAGCGAATTAAATCTGCCCGACTGAGAAACTACTCGTACCTTCATCTTACAAAAACCGTAGTAAATAACAATGGAGGGTTGTCGTATTCTTGCGAATGAGTTAGGTTACCAGCAGGCTTCTAAGGTACTGTTGTGGTAGGAGCAGGCTAGTAATACTTCCTGTATTGCTTCATACGTGTGCGGTAACCACTTTACATCAGGCGGACCATATGCCTGTAAGTCTCCCAACGTTATATATAAAAATATCCATCTATCATAATCGTAAGATTGGAGAAAAACATCACATAAATGTAACAACTCAGGTTTGATCCCAATTGAAGTAGAATCAATCAAGCTTCTGTTCGCGGTTTGCGCACCCGCTTTACATCATGTGGGCCTCCCGACGTAGTATAAAAAAAATCAAAATTTTATCAAACGGAAAGAAAATTTCACAATAATATTTGCGCGGAAGTATAAACTGTTCATACACGAGCAGGTACAGTGTTATGTCGCCCAGTACTACGAAACATGATTATTATTTGGTATACCCCTGGTATTTCGACTGTCTATGCTGACTACTAAATGCTTTCCATCAGGCGGGCCATATACTTATTTGGTATGTATATATGTTTTTTATACCTTTGTGGTATGAAAAAATACAATTACCCCAAATTAGACAGTATTGCTGATTTAGGAGAAATTCAGAAATATATTGTCATCCTAATATTATATTTGATACGATTTATATCAGTTGTATCCTGTATGTTGCTATATCTTTATAAAAAAAAACGACACTCAAAAAAGGGAAATCCCGCGATGCGTAAAAACACAAGTCAGAGATCCGTAGTGTATGTAATTGCAAACAAATATTGGAATGTTTCTTTACGCAACAAGGGAATGGATGTGTTGTTTTATATGTTTATAGGAAGTAATTAAATTTTTACTGGGAGAATATGAGAATGGGTTTTCTATGAGAGAAGTAATTTTAGAATAAAGTTAACCATGAGGCCTCTACGTTCATGTTTTAATTCATAGTATCTTGGCAACGGATACTCGCTCAGCGATTCTTGTGTTTATTATTATTTATTAGGCCATAAGATCGGCTTTCCCGTGCAGCTGATGCGCCAGTGTGCCATCGGGGCATCTCAGCGGAGTTAGTCGCCAGTAATTACGCAACGCAGTAGTGTGCGCCACTAGTGCCATGCCGACTCGTGTAACGCGCTGGGCGTCCGCTCTTATGTATGCTCTCTTGCAGACCTTGGTGGCAGTATTATAGGTTGATTTCAGCAAGTTAATATTCGGATCTTTGAGGGACCCCTGATCTAAGCGCGATACGCCGCCTGCTTGTTACTAACAGCTCCAGCGCACTCGCGATTAAACCAAGGGGTCTCCAGCTTTAGATGACGACATCGGAGTGAGAAATGTAGTATTCCATTCCAACTTGGATCTCGTCAACAATAGCCGCAGCACTCGCCGTAACATCTTTCTCACTGAAACAGCACTGCCCCCATAGGACGGAAGCAAAGTAGTCACGCATGCCGTCCCAATCTGCTAACGAGTAGTGCCAGACACGATGCTTAACCGCAGTGGGTTGTGGTGGCGCTATGCTTGGCACTGTGCTAGATACTAGGCAGTGGTCAGATGTGCCCAAGGGCGCTCTGACCTGAACCCGGTAACCAGCAGGGTCAAGTAGAGAGGGCTCCTGACCAGCATCATTTGGTATTCTGGTAGGTTGATCTACCAGTTGCGTCAGGCTGTGTGAAAGAGCGAACGTGTAGGCGGTCATTCCTGCATAGTTAGTTATGAATGATCCCAACCAGGAGTCGTGGTGAGAGTTAAAGTCCCCCAAACATAGTATCTCAGCAGTAGCGTACCGCCCGGCTCGTGTACTCAAAGAGCCGAGTTATTTCCGTATTCCTAGTATGGGGTCGATATAGGCACAAGTAAATACAGCTCTGAATGCCCAGGTTTACATTCACCCAGAGGATAGGAAAAGAGGAATCCTCTAGGCAGCGCAGACTGCGACAACATACATCTGAACGGACAAACAAACAGACCCCGGCTTTCGCGAGGAAATTCTCCTCAAGCACGTAACTGGAATACTGGAGGTAGGACGTCTCCGCTGGACGCTGGATTTGTGTCTCCGTCAGGAAGAGCATGGCGGGCCGTACCGTCTCAAGGTGTTGCTGGACGGCATTAAGGTTTGAGTGGAGTCCGCGGATATTTGCGAACTCAACCTTGAACAGGGTAGTGGGGGAGTACACCGCAGTAAAACCGTCTTTTCCTATATGCGCTGTCATAAGCGTAGAGATTGGAAGCGTGAAGCCGGAGAGAATTGCCACGATATTGGAAGAAGAAGAACTGCGGAGGACTGTTTCTCCATTAGTTTGTCGACAGAGGAGCTGTACTGATCCGTCGGATGGAAGGGCCCCCGGTGTGTAAAGACCGCGTCTTATAGCGCTTGGTTCTCACTGCCTAATCCGCAAGGAACCTGGCGTGAAGATATACACACATACATTGACGAGCTCGGTGGCTCAGTGAAACGTGCTGTTACACTACTTTAACACCAACGCTCGTGGCTTCGATTCCCACACAGAACAAACATTTTTATGCATGAACATGACTGTATGTCTTGGTCTGGGTGGTTTAAGAGAGATAGGGCGCATCAAATCACCCGTCTGGGAAAGAACCTCCACCACACAGAAAACAGCAGCCAAATAATAACTCTCTAGAGGGTTATTGTGTTCTTCCGTGTGAGTGAGGTTTAAGTCCAGTAAGCTCCTAAGGAGTTGCTGTATTAGCAGCACAGCTGGCATCGCGCAAGTGATACTTAATGTATTGCAAGCGTTTACAGGCTATAGTATCCGCTCTACATCAGGTGAGCCGTATGCTTGTAGGCCTCCCGACGTTGCATAAAAAAACAAATTTAAAAGGAAATACGAAATATTATTGTAAGCTGAGAGTCTGTTAAATACTACATTAATAGTACTGAACCTTCATACAATATTGTATTATTATCAATTCATTATCAACATAGGTCATTGGACAGACCTTTGCAAGTTATTAGTCAGTCTCTTTCCGCACTCCGGGGAATAACAGAGACAAACTGAGGATTACAATTGTATTGAATACCAATACTGTCGCTTACGATCCTCCAGCACTTCAGTACTAGTTCATACTGTCTCAGAAACTGCTCGTAAGCTGGGAAAGAGGTAAAAATGAAATTATATTTGTTTGTAATTTTTATTTCTGCATACTGGCGGTACACAAAGGCCGGTAAGTACATTGCTATATGTAATTTAAGCAATTATATTGTTTTTCTTCTGTTAAAACAGATTTAGTTTTAAGTGTTCGTGGTTACTTAAACAGTTCTGTTTATAGGATTTGAAGTCCTTACTTATTATGAGGCGTATAAAAGCAAAGATGCTACTGTCTATTTTGACCAAAAATTTACCTTGAATGCAATCGCTTAGCACGAGTAGCTCTTGGAATGTATCTTGTATCTTAAAATACTTTACACCCAAAGTTAATACTATTCCATAGAAAATGAGATGTAAAAAATGTAGTGAGGATTAAAAAATGTAATGAAAAATGAGAAGAAGTCACAACAAGGCGTCAGCCAAGATATTCTTAGTATGGATCCGAACGCGTTTATTTCTTTATCATTCCTTTTATTATAAGTCTTTATAAGTACGATAGATTTTTTATCCTTTTATTACTATTGCTGGCTCACAAATAAATATTAGTCATTTTCATTTTTGAGCGTGCATGAGAAGAGCAATGAATGTTAAAGAAGCAAGTGAAGTGTGTAAGGATTTGACGTGATATAGATAGATTTAATTTTGTCGTCCTTGTCTTTATTTATATTATTATTTTAATATAAATAAAGACAATTCCCCTCATCTATTATTCTCGTTATAAGATAAAAAAGAGCACACCTGTCAGTGGTATTCAAACTTTTTTGTGGATAAATCATCATCATATTTAATTATCATTATTAATAACGTAGTTACGCTCAAACATATTAAATTGTAGGAATTAACGTGATGAGATGTTCGACGAGCTCGGTGGCGCAGTGGTGAAACGCGCTGGTACGCTACTTTGGCACCAATCCTCGTGGGTTCGATTCCTACACAGGACAAACATTTGTGTGCATGAACATATCTGTCTGCCCTGGTCTGGGTATTTTATCTGTATACTAAGCATATATTTACAAAAAAAAATGTATTTACGTATGTTTATCAGTTATCTAGTACCCATAACACAAGCTTCGCTTACTTTGGGGTTAGATGGCGCTGTGCAATTTGTCCAACAATATTTAGTATTATTATTATTGCTATCCTTGTTTCAGACTGTAATGTAGTGTCTAAGAATCAATGGGATGGGTTGAATCCAGTACACGTAAAGTACCTTGCCAGGCCTGTCAACTTGGTCATCATTCAGCACACAGTGACGCGCCCATGTACAACAGATGCGGGGTGTGCCGACATCGTAAGAAGTATCCAAAATAATCATGTGGATGTTCTCAATTATTGGGATATAGGACATAGGTATGTATTTTGGTTTTTTTAACGAAGTAATTATAGATTTATTTTTTCCTGCGGCTCTTCAAAAACAACATGTGACCCATATTTAATTGACCATTAATATCATGGAGTATGTACAGAGTTAATGGTAATTGTACTCGTACTTCTTTGGATATTTTGTGTTATCTATCTACTCGTATGTTATGCATCTATAGATTCCCAAAGTGGTCGATACCGATCCCCTTGGGGTCGATATTGTTGTGGTTTCCCAGGGGTCAATATCGGTTTCCCAGGTGTCAGCATAAACGAAAACTGATTTTGGGGGTCGCCGAGGTCTAAAAATCGACCCCTATTAATTAACACAAGTTCTTATTTGAAACTTTCAAGATACTGTATAAATTATGTTACGTGTACCAACTTGTTATAAGAATGACTAATATTTTAGTAGGAAGTTTTGTTTAATTTCTTTGCCATATCTCACCCTTCAAACTGGAACACAGCTATATAAATATAGCTGCTTGGCGGTAGAAATAGGTGAGACAGAGGTACCCATGCTGACTACATTTGTACAAAGTCTCCCTCTGGTAAATATAGCAAGTAAGGAAGTATCGTTGTTGTACTCTAATAAAAAAAACTAGAGATAGGATTTTTAAAGTAATTTGGGTATGGAGGTCTGAGGTATCAGTTCATTTTGGAAACAGAGTCTCTTGCTCAAAATAGTTTGAGAATCCCGTATCTACGGGATCCTCAATATGGTATATATATGGTATATATATCCTCGATATGGGAGGTAACGTGGTAGTGTTTACCCAATTAAAACATCAAACTGACACAATATTTGGTGATGGCTCACGGTGGAATATCGTCTGACCCTCTATCGATCCAAAAAGAAGCATGGCAGTGTTCTTGTAATTACAGTATCATACTTGAATACTGATCGAAGAAAAAGTGTAATGTAAATGAATAGCCCGTATGTAAATAGTCACAAAGTGATTAATGGCATAAAGAGAACTAGGCTTATGTTGTTTCTAATGGCTGTTTCTCTATAAAAACAAGCTAACAGAGTATTCGACATGTGTCTCACAGTTAGCAAGATAAAGTTACATGTTATATCCGGCAATTTAGCGATAGCCTATACCTACGAACCTTTCCCATTTATACGGATTGATTATCTCAAATGAGCGAACTATAGTGGAGGTAGAAGCTGAGAAAATAATTAACATCATAACCTCTGGCCCCGTGGTCTTTTGAGTTAAATGTTATTTCAAGATTTAGTTATGAATTTGTTATGACCGAAATTACCAACCATTAAATTTGTTTTGGAATAGTTAAAAAAATACAAGCAAAAATGTTGGGCTAGACGTGTAGCCCGGCAGGAACGCTAAGTAATCAAAGGTCGCAGAGACACTTCGAAAAATAAACTTTTCTTACGAATTTTTTATGGATTACTGTCGAAACACTTTTTGCTAATAATGGTTCGAGTTCCAATTATAAGTAATTGAAACATTATTGGAATAAATAACTAATATTGAACTAATATTGTCTATATCCTAATACTCCAATAAATAGCATTATTTATTGATGTGAATCAAAAGCAGCTAAGCGCTAGACGTTCTGACATCAAGTAGAAGCATCACGTATAGTGATGCATTAAAGAAGACGTATATCCAATAATGACAGGCATCGTCTGTTGGTGACAAAAGGATGATTGAATCACATCTTTATAGGTATGACATTTTAACCAGCATTTTACTATCTCCAAAGATGAGTATCTTTGGATACAATACAAATTTACATTAAAAATACTTTAGTATCACTTCTACTCGATATCTGGATATCGATCAAGTACATGAAGAAATATTATATTTACACGTATTAAAAAAAAAAATAACAGACATACGCAGTTGTAATTTCTCCTGTTCAATAGAAACCCTAGTAAATATTAAGCCTTTCGAATTTTATGGAAAACAATTTAAAGCTATTTATTTGTGGTTGCGCTCGGTTCTGCTTACCCCGCAAGGGATTTAACGTGAAGTTATAATATAGTATTATTTATTTAAATTGATCGACTGTAGTTTGTAGTGTGCTTGTATTTTCCTATTAAATTAAGGTTTTGTGAGACATTAGTACCTCTACTCTAGTCCACTCACTCCGTGTCTCTTGAAGATACTTTTTGCTTCGGAACAATAAAATTATAATAGAAAATTTAAAATCTAATAATAAATAGTTACTTGTATTCTATGTAACAAAATTATATTAAAACTTTATTAAATAAGTAATCTCAGTGTTTTAAAATAAATCTGTTATAATAATTCTTTAGTTTCGCCAAATTTAATTCAGACATTGCCAACTCTCTCACTTGCCATTAGGATTAAAATAAACAATATATAATTTATCCTATCAAATAGTTTCAAACCTTCTGGTCTTTTTTTATACTACGTTAGGAGGCATACAAGCATACGGCCCACCTGATGTAAAGCAGTTACCGTATACTATTAACGCTTGTAATACATTAAGTATTACTCGCGTGATGCCTCCTCTACTGCTAACACAGCAACTCCTTATGAGCTTGCCAGCTTGCTTGCTTACCAGTGGTAACCTCACTCACACGCAGGAACACAACAACCCTCTAGCGAGTTGTTATTTTGGCTGCGGTTTTCTGTGAGGTGGAGGTACTTCACCTGACGCGCTGCTTTGATGCGCCCTAGCTCTCTTAAAACATCCAGACCAAGTCAAACAAACATGTTCATGCACACAAATGTTTGACTTGTGTGGGAATCAAACCCACGAGCGTTTGTGTCAAAGTCGCGTTATTCACGACTGAGCCACCGAGCTCGTCTCTAGTCTATGGCCAGATGCTTCTCCACGATATTGCGGAGTAAGAAAACTTGATCCGTCCATTCCCTTCCATTTCGGAATCCCCCCCAGTGCCTTCCACAGCATTCCATCCTATTTCACCCTCATTCCCCTTTCAATTTACATATACTTTTGCTGCTAAGCTGATCAAACTGATGGCTATATAGCTGGCGCAATCCATGCGTGACCCATTTTCCTTTATACAAGGGTACAATGACTGCGCCTCTTCAGTCCATTGGGACCCTTTCAGTTCTCCAGCATAGATTGCTTATGTACCAGAAAGCGTCCCAAACGTAAGTGCGACCTAGTTTGATCATCTCAGCTCATCTCATTCATATGAATTCCCGCTGACTTTCCATTTTTCAAGGTTCGTATTGACCATTCGATCTTATCCAAAGTTATACATTCATCGGACGCCGCCATCAACGTGGAGTGAGCATCAGACTCACTTTCAGTGCCAGCAACCGAAACATACTCACACATTTCTTCAAAATAATCACTCAACTGTTCTAACACTCAGGAAGTGTTAGGACGGTTGAGTGATTATTTAGATTTTTTTGTGTTAGCAAGAATGACACCAGCTTTAGACTTCATCTTGTCCGTTCTGGATGTCGACGAACCATGTCAAGACTTCTTTACTCTCTCTAAAAGAGTTTTGTATTTGCCTCGAATTAAAAAAACATTATTTAAAGCGCCACCACCCCACACAAAAAAAAACAGAAACGGACTAATTTGTGTCGTATCTGCACAAAAGAAAAAAAACACAAAGAAACAATCTACTCGTATTACTGCCAACTACGAGAATACTCGTAGTTGGCAGTGGGTCCCAGATATTGTAGTACGAGTACGAGGTATATGTTGGCAATCAGCGTGTTAATTTCTCAATTTCATTCTCAATAAAGTCAGATTCCGCTCGTTTCTTTCTTTTCCGCTCGTATATTTTATGCATATTTCAATGTCTTTTCCATGGCAATAAATCCTTCGGGAGATTTTTACTTGCTATTCAGTGTCTGCTTGAGATATCTCTGATTGTAATTTCACTTCATCCCGTACAGTTTGTTTTCGAAAACCTGTTTGCAATTCGATAAGACTGACTAATATTTAGAGTACCTCATAAGGACAAAACATAGAAAATTACTAGCATGCGGTCATAATGTCATAAAGTGACTATGCTGAAAGATATGTGAAATAGTTCATGTAGACAAAAATATGAAAATGTCTAATAAGTCTAAACAGCCTTAACAAAGGATTTCTTTGTGATTCCCGCTAGGACTCTGTCGCGTATAATAAAACAAGACCTGAAGCTCCGCACTTATCGTCGATATACAGGATATGCCCTAAATTAATTCTTACATTTGAAGAGAGTAGATCGATAAAAATGCCTTCTATCCCGATACGCAGTTGAAAGACATATCCTCTTTACAGAAATATCCTCTTTACTGATAAAAAAATTCACGATTGAGTGTACTACAACAAGCAAAATAACAAAGTGTACACACAGAGTTCTAAAGAAGCTATCCTAGTGATTGAAAAGATACAACGTGGTCATTATCCAGCGTCTGTAATGGTTTGGTTGGTTGGTGTATTATCAAGGAGTCACAAAGCTTCATTTTTATGAAAAAGGAATGAAAATTTCAGCCAAAGTGTATCTATCAAGAGACTTGGATCGTGTTATGAAACCTCTGAGCAATACACTTTTTAAAAATGCACCGTGGACTTTCCAGCGGGACTCTGCACTTGGTCACATGGCACGAACTACCCAAGCCTGGCTCGTAACTTACTTTCTGGACTTTATAAGAGCTGAAGACTGGCCCTCATCTAGACCAGATCTGAACCCTGAGTTTGAAATCTGAGTTTTAGAGGACATGGCCTACTCGAAACAACACCGACATTGTCTCTTAAGAATTGTCTGGAGCAAGCAGTGGCTAAATTTCCCATGGAAACAGTACGTAAATCTATAGATTCGCGGCCAGACATATTAAAGGACTGTATCAAAGCCAAAGGTGGCCATTTCGAATAGAATCTTTTTTTTTTATTTTTTTGCTGAGACTTCCATACATTTTATTAAGATACTTCATAAAAAAATAAATGCATATTCATTTGTAACAGAGCTTATGGCCGGGCTAGGTATACTTTACTATTTGCCTTACTAAGTATCAAATAAATGTAAAATGTGCTTCTATCCAGTGATTTTTGGTCATTAGACTTATAGGAATGTCTGTGTTGAAGAAAGTACGATAGCCTAGAAATTTTGTCACGCTTAGAACATCACTACGGTCATATCGCTATCTACAAATTTATTTTCATAAATATGTTGTAAGCTAGACTTGGCCCAGATCAAGTAGGTAGGTAGGTATTTACTTCGCTACTGAAGAAAACATAATATCGTGATTGTTTTTTGTTAATGGGAGCGTGTTGCCACTATTTACAACAATAATACAATTTGTACGGCGGTAGGAATACACGCTAGTCCAATTAACTTTTGTTTGGATTTGGTATCGTCTTATTCTTACTCTATTTCCCCAGAGACTTATTTCTGGATTACGTAGGTGCATCTCAAGCTGATGAGATCGGCTTTGGGTTGGCTAAGTATATAAATTACTCAAAACATCTTTTCAGTTTCCTTATCGGCGGTAATGGCAAAGTGTATGAGGGCACAGGCTGGCTTCATGTTGGTGCACATACCTACGGCTACAACCCTAAGTCGCTCGGCATAGCTTTCATTGGAAATTTTAATAGTAAGTAATTATTTTCCATTGCTTTTATGATAAATTTGATAAAATAAGCTAATTATTAGCCTTCTCTAGTACTTTTTCATGATAATGTATCGTAAGGGATTTACGGACAGCAATTTTATAAGAAAAGGGATGGTGTTCTTATACTGTAAATTATATAAAATTATGTTAATGATGAATTTTAAAACAAAATATTGTCTTAACAACTACCAAGACAAAATAATTATATATGTACACATAAATATTACCACATTTGACTGGATTATAATTCTGAAATCGCCTAAAACATACAGATGTTACATATAAAAGAAAATTGTTCCATGCAAAGGAATGCCAGTAGACTCTATAATTTTTGAAAGCCAAACCCAGGTGCACGTGATCACGCCCAGTCTATTAGAAGATGGGGCATTGTCGATGTAGAGATAGGACACGGTTAATTTAATAAGAATTGAAGCCGTACTCAGGAAGTATCTCCACAGTAGACTATAGATAAATGACGACTTCCGTTACAGTTATTGCATTTCTGCGAGTAAGTAAATTATCAGTAAGTTAATTAATTTTAGTTTATACGACTATGGTGACAAACAAGCGTACGGTCTGCCTGATGGTGAGCAGTTACCGTAGCCTACGGACATTTGCAACACCCGGGCGTCACTCGTGCGTTGTCTACCCTTAAACACTCACTCGCAGTTGCGTCACTACCAGCGGATGTGGCAACATTTAAGAGATATTCCATTGTGTTGGCAGCGTTTATAGCGTACGCAAAGTGCTTCAAATAAGACTGTTCATATGGAGTTTGCATTTTTTTTTATACAACGTCGGAAAGCATACAAGCATACGGCCCACTTGATGTAAAGCGGTTACCGTAGCCTATGAACGCTTGTAATACATTAAGTATCACTCGCGCGATGCCTTCTCTGCCTAGGAGTTTACTGGTGACCTCACTCACACGCAGGAACACAACAACCCTCTAGGGAGTTATTATTTGGCTGCAGTTCTCTGTGAGGTGGAGGTACATCCCCAGGCGGGCTGCCTTGATGTGCCCTACCTCTCTTAAAATATCCAGACCGAGGCAATCAGACATGTGCATGCACACAAATGTTTGCCCTGTGTGGGAAACGAATCCACGAGCGTTGATGTCAAAATCGCATCATTCACGACTCGACCGAGCTCGTCAAAAACATCGTTATCGTTCGTTGCATCACAACGTTGTGTAAATAACAAAAGCTCAGTACAAAATTAGATCGTAGTATATGAAAATGCTGAAATTAATAAATTTAATAGTAAAAGTTGTTATTATTCGTGAGTAATTTCTTTCCTTTTCATCAGTCTGTCAACTATCAGATATAAGTAATTAAGTATAGTAAATAATACGCAAGGAGTAACATTTCAGGAATAAATAGTGGGTTTCTCGTCTGTACATTGTCATTTTGCAAAACTGATAGTTGTTAGAGAATATTGGTTTATCAGGTGATATGCTCCAGGGGTGGAAGTGTTAAAGGGCATAACGCCGCGAGTAACTTCGGAGAAAGCGCAGCACACCTCTCAACACCCTTGAGTCACTCAGACCGGTGTTGCCTCCGGCCGAATTTCTCTGGCATTTCGGGGGTCCATCCAGTGAGTGGCGAGCCACCGCCTGCCGGAAGTAATATCAGATATGATGATGATACGAGTTGTGGCAGATGTCCGTCCCTCTTCTGTAATAGCCCAGTACTAATAATCCCTCCAGATCTCATTTCAATAGCCCAATAATTTCCAACACATTCGCAATACTCCCAATACCTGCCGTGACCTGGTTCATGGGTATATTGTCACATTGATATCCCCTGAAAAAGGTCACGGCGGCTATACAACTTAGATCAAGTTTCTCAAAAGGGCCTCTACGCATTGGATCCAAATCCCCGCGCACGCCTATCAAATGACCAGGATAAACCCGTGATATAAGAACAAGTAATAATAATAATACATTTAAAAAGTTGTTAACACATACAAAACCCCTCTAAATATGATTACAGCAGAAACACCAATTTCGGTACGTTGATAAAGCGTCTAGCTATGTATGATAATATGCTAATTCGATCACACTGACTTTATCACTCCAAGCGCTCTACTTGTTCCGTAGTAAAAAAATATGCATCCAAACGGCCATGCAATTCTGTAAGAGCAAACATCCTTACATCCTCGGAAACATCGGCTGTTATAGCCTTGAACACAAAATTGCAATTCCTTAGTGTCGCTTTTCATGGTTGTGCGACACTAGCGCCGCAAGGCTGCGTTTGGAATTGGAATTCTACAAGGCAAACAGCCTCGCGTACGCTTACAGCCTTATAGAATACCAAATAAAAAGCCGTGATCGCAGTAGACGATGTCAAAGCTGTGACATCTGTGATCACAGCGACGCACACAGCCATTACGAGTCGCTTAGAGAATTGCATGGCTGATCTATTCGATTTGAAACTGCAATGCCACAGACAAGAGCTCCCGTCAACTATGTCCTGTAAAAAATCTTAAATTTATTGCCAGGAAATATTTCTAATTCTCAGGGTCAATAGGCTGACACAACGACGATTCCATAACGTCGGCATCATTCATAATAGTACCTTATTTAATAAGTATACAAGAATAATGATTAAAATAAAACTTATAATGAATTGATATTTAACCCTTTTTTCTGAGACCTAACTTGATTAGGTTTTAATTTGTTTTTTTTTTTCAGTATCTGCACAATAATGGAGTACATACCTAATCCAATACATTTGTATTTTTATGTCACATAGACTATGTGTGCCCGGGACAACATAACGACTGTAATTGTAAAGATATTTACATGAATGTACACATGAACCTGAAAACATTACCCTTTCACAACTATGTTCTGTGCTATTATACTGTAAAAATGCCTGATAGCCGAACCATGTTTGTCATCTAATTACGTGATAGGTACCTTAAATTTATTTTTATATTTACTGTTAGCATTTTTTTTATACAACGATGAAGGCATACAAGCATACGGCCCACCTGATGTAAAGCGGTTACCTTAGCCTATGAACGCTTGTAATACGTAATAAGTATCACTCGCGTCATGCCTTCACTGCTGTTAACACAGCAACTCCTTAGGAGCTTACCGGTGACCTCACTGATACGCAAGAATACAAGAACCCTCTAGGGAGTTGTTATTTGGCTATAGTTTTCTGTGAGGCGGAGTTACTTCCCCAGGCGGGCTGCTTAGATGCGCTCTACCTCTCTTAACCCTTCGAACAACATTTTTAACATGAGCAAAATGGTATTGGTTATTGATTATACTGCAGCGTTTTTATTTCGCGGCTCGCATACTATGCTTTTTGCATACTCCACCGTGCAGAATCGTAATCAGAAAGATAGACATGTACAGGGCAAAGTGTATATATCTCTGGCGCAAGAAGGATTCATATTCTCACTGTAATTTCGCATTCATTTCATAAAATAATTTTCGTTTGAGCCTAAAAGCCAGAAATGCAGGTCACGTTTCTGTGTTAATTAAATCATTTGAAAACTACGTTTGTAAATATCAAATCGGATCGGAAATTATGCTATTATTGAGAGAGGTAGAGCGTATCTGAGCAGCCCGTCTGGGGAAGTAACTCCGCCTCACAGAAAACTACAGCCAAATAACAACTCCCTAGAGGGTTGTTGTGTTCTTGCGTGTCAGTGAGGTCACCGGTAAGCTCCTAAGGAGTTGCTGTGTTAACAGCAATGAAGGCATGACGCGAGTGATACTTATTACGTATTACAAGCGTTCATAGGCTAAGGTAACCGCTTTACATCAGGTGGGCCGTATGCTTGTATGCCTTCATCGTTGTATAAAAAAAATGCTACAACTCATGAGTTAAAGGAACAGCTCCGTAAATGAACGAAATTAATTTCGTACACAAAAGAGTATTGTATTACCAGATTAATATAATTATCTCCGCAACGTGTTATGTCATGCTCAGCTCAGCTCAGCTCGTCCCCATGAGTTATGTTAAGGTGGCGGAAGCACACAAAGCAGGTTAGATCAAATTGCATGTAAACTTGAATTTCGCAAAATAACGCCTGAATCTATTAACTATTTATGTTAAGGTGTTCATGCAATGAATCTAGAGTCTAATTTAGTTATTTAGAGATCTAAAAAATCTAAGTACCAAGTGCGCTGGACCACAATTAGTTAATATTTGTGTGTGAAATGCTGAAAGTATCAGTTTTTCTCTAACAGTGTGCACGTGTAAAATAAAAACATGCGCTTGTCACATAAAATTGAACCTCGCAAAAAAATACATGAACGTATTGATAAATACAAAATGTTGCAGTTTGTACAAATACAAGACAGGAACGTTGAGGAGTTTGAGGAAACTGGACCGCTTGTTATTTGCAGAAGTCTTGATAGAAGGCCGTCGCCTCGAAATGAACAGGTCGTCCGTCGAACTTGCAGAACCTGATTATAGCCCAAACCACACAACTATTCTGGCACGACCCGCCCTAATAAACAACAGGCTAAACTTAATGCGTCACTATCAACTCGTATTTATTATAGTCAACGATCGGTTTTGTATTCACAAAAAACCCTATACAAATATTTTTACGGTATATCCTATTTTACCTGTTAGTTACCTACAGAATTCACTAATTATCTCAGCTACTCAAGAAGATTACGCTATTTCAACCAATCATTCTCAGCCTCTGCCTGCCTCTCAAAAAGGTTACTTTTTCTATGAAAAAAAAAACTATTTCCACCAATTAGTAATGAATTTCTAATATAATGATTTAAATATTACTATTCCATACAGACACACGAACACAGGTTAACAATAAATGCACGTATAACCCTACAAGGTATAAAGGTATTCACATATGGAAATCCCCATAGTAAAACCGATCTTCACTATATCGCATAAGCAAACTTTTATAACTATAAGCAGCGACGTATCAAAAGGTAGACACGTTATATACCAACATTATTGTATTTTAAAATCGCGCAACTAGTACCATATCTACGTACAGTTATTTATTATGACACTTTGCTCTAACAAAGAGACAAATGATAGGGCACACCTGTTGTTAGGAAGAGATGAATATATATCTTAAGACATTTATGCTTTGTGGCGAAATACGTATAGACGCGATGCGAGAGCGTGGCCAACTGAATGTGAGTTGAGCAATTACCTTACTTTCGTATTGCCATTCTATAGCGTGTACGACGTATCTATAAATATAAAAACATCTTACTATAAGTAATAATCGTATTTATCTAGACGTTTTAATACTACACTGATCTCATTACTTTACAGGCAATTCTTGTGCATGTACAAGTTTATATCGTGTATCTCAGAAATGGCTCTAACGATATGAAACCTTTGTCCAATACATAGCTTTTGTATTTAGGAAAGGCTTTTGCTTTTCAAGTTTATATATTAAAGGTGTCGTTCCTGAAAAAACGCGATTTCACACAAAAAACAGCGAAAATCATCGAGCGAAGCTCGGTCTCAGGTAGGTAGGTGGAAGTACCTACCTACCTGGGACCGAGCTTCGCTCAAAAAGCCCAGTGTTTAGATTGATATACCTACCACTGAAATTTGTTTCAAATGTTTAGTATTACCTACCTGCTGACTACATGTCAAGTTAAATAAGTATTTTGTGCAGTAGATCAAAAGTTATGACCAATAATTAAAATTTAAAAATAAAATACATACATAATATCATGTAAGAAACAGATTTAATAAAAGCATCATTTGAATAAGTCATATTATTAATTAACAATTCCATCAATTTATATTCATAAGTTCAAAAACAAGTCAAATCTTAATTTTAGCCGAAGATATCCCGTCCGCGTGATAGCAAAGGTCAGGAGTATTTTTTTTTATAGGATAGCAGTGGAATAAACTGGTATCAGGCAGTACTTTAGCCTCGGCAACGTATGAATGAGCCCTAGGTGATACAAATCTCCATAGGCTACGGTAACTGCTTACCATCAGGTAGGCCGTATGATGGTTGGTCACTTGAGTGTTATAAAAGAAGGAAGATTTTTTATTCGTCGATCGGTCGTAAACAAAGGGATATGTTTTCACACACAATAGCATAAAATTGCCTAAATCTGAAGAATTTTATACATTGGCGTAGACTTAATGTTATTAATGTACCACACCCCGCTCCATTGGAGATGGACGAAGGACAGTAATGGCGCTAACATAGAAAAGCTAATCATGAATAATCTATACATATAAATAAAATTGAAGTGTCTGTCTGTGATTTCAAAATTAAGCCTATATCTGAAGCTCATATTATTATTTTCACGTTACCAAAGCCTAAATACGCATTTTTAACTTTTTTGTCTATCTGTATGTTTGTTTGTCCGGGCTAATCTTCGAAATGGCTGAACCGATTTTGACGGGACTTTCACTGGTAGGTAGAGGACTGTTCAGAGCAGAATATAGGGTACTTTTTATCCCGTAAATATTTAGGGCTCCTGCGTAAAAAATTAAAAACTGTTAAAATTAGGGGGAAATATCTTCCCCTTCATATATTCATTCTTTCTTCATTCAATAAAACTGTATAGTCCCCATACAGTTTTATTTTTATTATTTTCATATAGAAAACGTATTTTTGTGATATAAAATAACTACGCATTTTTTATGTAATATAAATAAAATAAATATACGTTGCCTCCCGTAAATATCAATAGATGGCGCTGTATGAAAATTGAAGCGCTCTAAGGTTGCATCTACGACTCTGAACTTTGTTTTTTTTAAACAGAAAGAATTTCAGGTCTATAGAGAAATGAAGGCTACTAAAAGCTCAAATCTCATGCGTGCGAAGCCGCGGGCTTCAGCTAGTCTAATAATAATCTCAGCATGGAATTCCTCAAGAAATGCGTGCAGAGGTTTTTAGAGGGTCGGCAACGTATGAGTGACACCCCCGGTGTTGCAAATGTCCATAGGCTACGGTGACTGTTTACCATAAGGCAGGCCGTATGCTTGATCGCCACCTTAGTGGTATAAAAAAATCTCGAGTCTTACGAACGAGGTAAAAGAAAGACTTGTTACCAGTATGGCTATCTGTATTGTCAAGAAGCAATAATGGCTTAAATCTAAGTATTTTTACATTTTTTTATAAAGTACGTAATACATAGTACGACATACACGTTTAACCTAATTAATAATGCTAACGCATCGATACGCAGTATGTATTCGAATCTGTAATTAATAAAAGATTTTACTATAGTATTTTTTATACCACTAAGGTCGCAAACAAGCGTACGGCCTGCCTGATGGTAAGCAGTTACCGTAGCCTATGGACATTTCAACACCAGGGCAACCTCTTCACGCCTTTCTCGAAGAACCCCATACTCTAGTCCCTTGCGAAAATATCGGCAGGGAACTCATTCCACATTTTAATAGCTCTGGATAGAAAACTTCTCCGAAATCGCACAGTACGCGACCATTGCGGTTCCAGTGTATGAGAATGAACTCATAGCCGTTGGCGAACTGTGCGATTGTAAAACGAGGATGTTGGCATCATATTGAGCAACTCCTCAGAACACAACCCATTGTACAATCGGTAGAGCACGCAAAGGGAGGCGAAATCTCTCCTTAAACTCAAGGGCTCAATACCTTGCGTGTGTCGACATCGATGATTCTCACAGCTCGGCTTTGCACCAAGTCACAAGGTCTTGCTGGTAACCAGTTGCCCCCGTCCAGAGATGACTTTTCTATTTCGATATACTACAATAAATCCATCCACAGCAAAATGAAAATTCCTCTTGAATGCTACTGAAAAGACGCTGCACAAATAGTTGTCAATGAAAATGTTTTTATTTCGTTAACAAAAATTGTGTTTACAAACATTATTGTGAGGACTGCCTATTAAGCAAATAATGCTTGTGCCAGACAGACCTGCTCTTTCTTAACTTGCGTTATTACTAAACACACTTCAAAATAGAAGAATACACAACAACATTTGGGATTTAATATAGGAAAAATATATTCAAGTCAAAGTCAATGCTCGAATGATACTCCTTTTCCATTAGTTATAAGCATTTATGTGCGTAGGCGTATAACACCAGGTGATTGATCCATTCATTCACTTGTCACACTAGTGATATTTATAGCTCTCAATCAATTGAAAATAAAAAAAGAATGGGGAAACTACTAATAAAACCCGGCAATGTTGATTCTCATCACCACTAAGTGGCCGAGAAGTTTACTTAATCAATCAACTAGACGGCACCTTGTCTTGATTGAAAAGTAAATGAAGGTTTTCTATTGGCTCCAGAAAATGGAGCTAACCTGATGAATAATAAACGACTAAATTTCAACTGTTTAATTTTCAATGGTTCTCGACAGCACTTACTTTCTAACACTCGTGGGTTCACATAACGATGTTGTGTATGAATACATTTAAAAAATTAAATTTTAAAGGTATCCACCCAATTTATAGTAATTTACTTGATGTTAATTTGTGTACAATTTAGACTAATTTATTTTATTACAATCGACTCAATGACATTGTTATATTATTGTTTTTAACTACTTCTAACTAATACATTTTTTTTTGCATGGCAATTGTTGGCGCAACATGCTCGCTCAATGTTACATCAGATCTGTACTACTCTGTGTAAAAAGTATCGGGAATATGTCAATAAAAAGACCCGCGTAAAAGAGGTCGTTCTAATTTTTTTACTGCATGTTGGTAGCACTGTACTGATTTAGCGCGCAAAATTTGAGCGGGATCTGTCATTTAATTTGTTTTAAACTACACTTTTTGTTGGTCATAGTTTTGAGTCCTCGGCGATTTTTACAATGGAAAATATTGTTGAACAAAGAGTGTGCCTTAAATTTTGTGTTTCAAATGATATTTCATGTGGTGAATCACTAAAAATGTTGCGAAATACCTACGGCGAATCGTGTATATCGAAAACAAGGGCTTATGAATGGTATAAGGCTTTTAAAGAAGGCCGAGAAGTAGTAGTAGACTTGCCTCGTTCTGGTAGACCTTCAACCGCTACGACCAGAGAAAACATCGACAGAATCAAGAAGCTAGTGCTCGAAAATCGACGTATGAGTCTGAGAGAGTTGGCTAGTGAGGTGAACATATCTTTTAAGTCCGTCCACAACATTCTCATTGACATTTTAGGCATGAAACGCGTCGCCGCTCGACTAGTTCCAAAAGAGCTCAATTTTGTTCAAAAAGCGCAGCGAAAGCATGTCGCTGAAGACATGGTTTCCCGAGCTTCTACGGATCCGACCTTTATGAAACGTATAATAACTGGCGACGAGACATGGGTTTATGAGTACGACATGCAAACAAGCCAACAGTCTTCAGAATGGCGTCTCGAAAACGAGCCGAAACCCAAAAAACCGCGGCAAAGTCGCTCCAAAATCAAGGTGATGCTGACAGTTTTTTTTGACTACCGTGGTGTGGTTCACTCCGAATTCCTTCCAGAGGGAGAAACAGTGAATAAAGAATATTATTTAGGCGTCATGAAGCGTTTGCGTGAGAGTATCCGCCGAAAACGTCCAGATTTGTGGCAACACAACTCATGGATGCTGCACCATGATAATGCACCATCACACACAGCCATTATAGTGAAAGAGTTTTTAGCGAAAAATCCAACAAAAGTTCTCGACCAAGCACCGTATTCACCTGATATGGCTCCGTCTGACTTTTTTTTATTTCCCAAGTTAAAATTACCACTTCGAGGAAAACGTTTTGAGTCGATAGAAGCCATAAAAGAAAATTCGCTGAATGAGCTAAAGGCCATACCGCAAATAGCCTATGAAAAATGTATGGAAGACTGGGTGAAGCGGTGGAGATGTTGTATTGCAGGCGATGGGGCCTACTTTGAAGGCGATAAAATAAATTTAGATGAATAATTTGTATTTTTTGTTTTATTGACAAATTCCCGATACTTAGTACACAGAATGTATATGTAATGTATACTACCGTGTTTTCCTGCAAATAAATCATTTGATTGATTGATTGATTGAAAAAAAAACATTAAAATTGTAACAAGCTACGTAAACACAATAGATATCTATACAATTTTCAATGGCATGGTATCAATGATAGTATTAAAGTGGAAGTGGCAGAGGGGTGGCATCTAACTATCGTAACGGGAAGATGGGAGCAAAACGTCACATGATTATAAAAACTAGGACGCAGCCTCCATTGACGCAGAGTCATAACGAATCCAATTGACAATCTTTAATTTTGTGGTACTAACTTTTTCCCACAGCTTTGTGCGCGTGTAGTTCGATAAAATTAAATGTATTATTTCAAATAATATGTCACCTATATGTCAAGTTTCAAGAAAATCATGTATGTTGATTTAGCAATAAACCTATTTTTTTTTTATTTAAGTTCTGAAAATATTACTATGGTGATATACTACCCAAAACAAAACCTGTCTAATTTCAACTATATGTCAAATATGTAAAGTACAGTTATTTTCAAAATCATTACGTTCGTAATTGGAATGGAGTATTTTTTATTATTAACGAAATAAAAGAGGCGACTCCTACAAAACTTTTAGATGTTATTCTACCAAGATCTGAGATGGTAAATACGTATAAACAATATGTGCAAACACATATATCCTATGTGAGGAATCGGTTTACTTCGGAAATGGATAAAAAATATAACAAGGAAAGAAACAGCTATTACAATGTATCACGCATGTATCGAGATAGATAAATTTGGGCCTAATAATATGAGAAAATGGCAGAAATAAAAACCGAGCATTAATAGCGTAAAAGAAATATATCGGAGCCATATGGGGAGTCCCGCCCCGTCACTTATGCAAACCATTATTCAAAAAACTTGGGTTGATGCCACTACCATCTTTATATGTATTTCAAATACGCGTATTAGTACACATATAGAAAATAGGCTACAAAGAAATCCATATAGGTTGATAATAAATGATATTCCGAGATCCGAAAAGTGTAGAAAGGTGTTTAGTCATGTGGATAAAATACCAAATGTACCTACTTAAATCACATAATACCACTTTACTTAAAAATAAACAACCAGTCAGTTTAGTGTTGGTTGTTTATAGTTAAGTATCGATTAGTTATATACATTTTAGATAAACTGAGCACGGATACAGTCACGCTTAAGAGAGGTAGGGCGCATCAAAGCAGCCCATCTGCGGAAGTACCTCTACCTCACAGAAAACCGCAACCAAATAACAACTCCCTAGAGGGTCGTTGTGTTCCTACGTGTGAGTGAGGTCACCAGTAAGCTCCCAAGGAGTTGCTGTGTAAGCAGCAGAGGAGGCATCGCGCGAGTGATACTTAATTTATTACAAGCGTTAATAGGCTACGGTAACTGCTTTACATCAGGTGGGCACTATGCTTGAATGCCCGACGTTGTATAAAACAAAAGAAAAACGCTCAGTTTTGTATTTATATTACTGCTCAATATTTGGGCTTAGTTACATGATTATCGGCTAAAGAAAATTTCTTGTAAATTACATTTTCTTCCCCCTATTTACACCCTTGAGGAGGAAATTCCAAAATTAAATTCATGACTGACAAATGACTTGTCAACACTATTTCATTATTATGTGGCTTAAATCTCGCACGCGTTATTTGTTATCCTCTCGCGTGAGAGAATTGAACTATGAAAAAATCCACATTACACTAAAAACGCCCTAAAAAGAACAACCAATCCAAAATTCATGTTTCTACTCGTAACATCAGTACTCCGGCTATGCGTTAATAAGTTACTGCGTATTATATTAAATATGCCCACATTACACGCATTAAATATAAGTTGGTATAAAACTCAGATTTCCGGATCAATAGCTGATTTTTCAATTTTCCCGAGAACCAGCTATATCTTCATTTTCCAAGCGTTATTCCGTTTCTTAAGTCATTAGGATTGGCGGGGTCCGCTGCCTAAGCAATATCTGATACTGTCTAATCGAAAACTAAGCAAGATTTTTTATACAAAGTCTTAAGGCAAACAAGATACGTGACCTACCTGATGTAAAATGGTTACCGTAGCCTATCAACGCTTGCAATACAGAAAGAATCACCCCCTGTTGCCAACATAGCTACTCTTTAGGAGCGTTCTTGTAACCTCGCTTAGGCGTACATCAAAACAACCCGCCAGGGAATTGTTACGTGGCTGCGGTCTTCTATGAGGAGGAGATACTTTACCAGCTGCTTTGATGCGTGCTACTTCTCTTAAAAACACCCAGACTAACAAATATACACGTGCATGCACAATGATGTTTATCCTCTGTGGGAATCGAACCCACGCGAGTCTGGCTTTTTTATACCACTAAGGTGGCAATCAAGCACACGGCCTGCCTGATGGTAAACAGTCACCGTAGCCTATGGACATTTGCAACACCAGGGGTGTCACTTATACGTTGCCGATCCTCTAAAAACCACTTCAGAATATATATGCGGCTCTTGAGAATATATGCATTTTTTTTTTAAAACCTATATTATATTCAAGAGGTTATTTTCATATTGATCCATGTAATTTAGTTATACGTCAAGTTGTTAATAGTTATAAATTATCCTGCTATTGCATGAAGGGTAACGTTATTTAACAATGTTACATTTGAAGTTTCGGTAAATAACAAAATTCTGAAATAAAATCTCTTTCATTGTTCTCAATGGTTTTATATCTCAATTTCAGATGACGAAGTAAAACCCGCAATGACAGATGCTCTGAAAGCACTGCTAAAATGTGGTGTTGATAACGGCCACCTTACTGCAGACTACCATATCGTGGGCCACCGTCAGCTCATCAGCACCGAGAGTCCTGGCAGGAAGCTTTATAACATTGTCAGATTCATGCCTCAGTGGTTAGAAGATATCAGCTCTATAAGCAATTAAGACAGTTTTAAAGTCGGTCTTTATTTGATTTTAACTATTCCCAAAGAACTCTGCAATGTAACTGCCAGACAATCTCGGTAGAGGTATCAATGTTCACGGTAACTTACGAGCGTTAATTTGTAATTATAAAAAATCGCACCTTACCGTACAAAATGTTTTTATAGTATTACATACACAGGCATTGCCATTTATCAACACATATCAATTAATAAGTTGGATGTAATGAAACTGAGTTCGTACATTGGATGCTGCTAGTGACATATGTGGGAAATGATTTACTTTTTGCTTGCTGGCTCGAAAACACTGCATATTAGAATGATATTAATCCATTGAAATATTTTTTATAAAATTTATTTTGTATTCTTTTTCAATAACTAGTCTTTTTATGATCATTTTGAGTTGTATCAATATTATTTCATTAGTTAATATATTAATATTGAACAATTGCAATTTAACGTTTAAATAAAATTATTGTAATTCATTATATTCCTAATTGTCATCGGCATCTTGATCTAATTTTGTAATCATTGAGTTATTAATTGATTAATAATAGAATTTCCTATTCATTCATCAAAAGTATTTTTATTTTTGTTCTGTTATTAGCTAATATATCCTATATTTTCAAAACTTTTATTTTTCGGCCTTTTAAGTAGAAAATCAGTGAAATGAAATAACAGAGACAATATTCGAAGTCACAACTTCACCGCTTAATAAAATTAATATATGATATCTATTTAATTTAGACGATTAGACGAGCAATTATTGTATATATAAAAATATAAAACGAAAACGGCCACATTTATACAAGATTTTACTTTTTAAGTGTAACTGTTATAGGTGTCTTTCCTGAAAAAACACTATTTCATGCAAAAAGAAACCCGAAAACACTACCGAAAATAGCAAAGCTCAGTCGTACAATTGCTTAACTATTTCAACATAATATGTGATTACACCCGACTGACGTGACACAATCTCTATGGATATCTACAAAGTATTTTTATCGACATATATTATAATAGTTTATTTTGTTCTTTGCTAAAGTAATACGATCAGCAGTTCACAGCAAAAACGGCAAAAATGTTGTGACATATAATTAAAGAAAGGACGAATAAAGAAACAAAAAACGCAGACGGAACATGAAACTAAAAATTGAAAATAAAACCTATGACGATTCAAATCAAAATGTAAATACATTCAGTAATGTTTTTTATAGATACATACACAGGCCTAGCGAAAGGCAGGCCAGTCCTCAATCCAACAGATAAATCATTATTTTTATAGCCCATTAGTATGACAGAAGTGGCTAATATTATACAGAACTTAACCCTTAAGAAATAAATGCAGCTTTGGCATATATATGAATTGCCACCTATATTAATTAAAGAGTGCATTAATGAATTGACCTACCCATTTATGAAACTTATCAACCAGGATTGTCGCGAGGGAGCGGTTCCAAACAAATTGAAAATCACTATAGTAAGCCCTGCCTACAAGAAAGGAGACAAAACTGAGCCAAGCAACTATCGGCACATTGCATTGCTGCCAACGCTGCCTCAAAGATATTTGAGACAGCTATGTGTATAAGACTGACTCTTTTTGCGTAAAGTATAATCCCACCAAAAACATTCTGTAAAAAACTAGCCAAGTCTCGACGGAGCTGCTTGTTTATCTCTAAAAAGTAATGAAATCTAGACAAAGTCGTGCCAAGTCTAAGGTTCCTTACTGCGATTTCTTTATTATTATAGTTAATGTTGTGTGACTTGGCCGTTGAAAATTCTTTATACGTTAGTGGGTACAAGTCAATTTTGTTTACACGTAATGTTATATCTGTTGTAACTACCTATGTTTATTAAGCGAGATAATAGCCCATACTGGCATTGGTAATTGGACGCTAGTGTCTCATTTTAGGCTGTTGTTGATTGTGCAACACATGCATTCAGCATTGACAATGCTGACTTCTGCTCTCTTCTTTTTGGAGCGTCAAATCGACCACCGATCCAACATAAAATAGACGTACAGACGGACTTCTATCAATGATTAGAAGTCCGTCTGTACTGGAAATATTTTTTTATATTGTTTGTTTCAGGCTCGCCTATACGTAAGTATTATTGAAATCCGCAGCTTTATCAAGCCTACAATTGACTGGTTATTGAATCAACGTTTTCCAAGTGGCAATTTTCCATCGTCAATGGGTAGCGGTTCTGGCGACAGATTGGTGCAATGGTGTCATGGAGCACCTGGTTTTGTACCCTTGTGTACCCTTCAACGGCCAAGTCACACAACATTAACTATAATAATAAAGAAATCGCAGTAAGGAACCTTAGACTTGGTACGACTTTGTCTAGATTTCATTACTTTTTAGAGATAAACAAGCAGCTCCGTCGAGACTTGGCTAGTTTTTTACAGAATGTTTTTGGTGGGATTTCACTTCTTTTTGTAGAAACGTGAACATATTGATTTATTTTATTAGATTTTCTCATTTGACACAGTTTTTTTCTCATAGTAGAAGGGGGCATTACCATATCTCTAATACAGCTGAGACCAGCTGAAGGTTCTTCATCAGATACTTCAGACCTTCGATTTTTGACATCAAATGAAGCGGCCCACCAAGTTGAACATTTTTTGTAAAGGCGGTATGTCGATCTCTAATAGTTTGGTTGGGCTCATGTGTTTTCTAATCAGGGTCACCAGGTACTCCAGATCTTCGATTATCCTAGTTTTTATAGTTTTCCCTTTATGTGGCTATTAAACCCTAACTCTGTACCAAATTTCAGCTCTCGGAGTTTATTGGAAGTACTAGTTCTATTTTGATGATCATGAGTGAGTGTCATAAATGCGAAACTTTGCTTTCGCTTAACTTCGGAACTAAATGACCTACAGACTTGAAATTTTGGATTTTAAGTATGTGATTATAGCTTACTGGATGACGAAAATTTCTGCGTCCTGGTCTTATCCAAAGGTTCTCAAATAGGGGCCTGAAAATGCGACGAAATGGTTCCAGTAAAGGATGGTACGGCAGTGTTTGCTTCGCGCTCGACTTGGCGGGGGCACTGCCGTGCCCCCTGATATATTCGATGAAATATTTTGTATTCCAGAAAATTCGATCAACTATTCAGGCTGTCTACAATTTTATACAGAAGTCATTAGAGTACCTACATCAATGATAAAAAATACGCAATTGGCATCCTACACGATATTAGTAAAGCATACGATGGAGTGTCATTTAGAACCCTGATTTCTAAACTGTATGACAATGGAGTGAGAGTGTATTTGCTCAGAGCTATAAATAAAAATAAACACATATTTTTTATAGGATTTGAATTTTCATAACATTTTATGCATTCGAATTGCACCAACAAACACGATTGTGTATTGCGGTTACATAGTGAGTGTCAAGCTAATGAACAAGCCAAACATCATCCTGCAGCCATTATTATACGACTAAACGTACTTGATTTTCAGAACAGCGATTGCAACATTTTCTGCAACACATTTTTTTTTTCTTGTAGTTAAAATAAGAAATTGGACCCAATTTAGGCATGCCATTCTTATTGTACCTTATATACTATAACATAATCATAATATACAAAATAATCTCCATTATCATTCACAATGTACACGAGAGGAAAGAAATTCATTGGCAGACTGAAAACACGCTTTACTGTGTCTGTCCTTTATGCTGTCAATGACAAACCGGAACAGCATTTTCCCTTCAGCTCCCGCCGGCTCAGCAAGGAGACCGAAAATCCAACCAATGTCAGTATTATCAGTCCTAGTCCTATGCTTCAGAAAAGAAAACAAATTTAATCCGTGCTGATTGTTCCGTTCACACTCTATTAAGAGATGATAATTGTCTTCTACCTTGTTGCACAATGAACAGTTTGGCGAGTTATTCTCACCCATTAAGTATGCAAATCTGTTTAATGGCATGTGGCCGGGCCGCAGCCTGCAGGCAAATTAAAAAAAAAAGCACATTAACTCTAATCTGTTTAGTCTTATACTATCTGACCATGGTATACGAGGAGGGTGACTTTGTATTATCTTGTACCAAATACCTTTATCCAAAGACTTAATATGAAAATAAGATTTCCACTCATTGGTTTTTAAATTTCAGTATTATTTCTGAAGGGTAAGGTTTTATGAGTTTAATTTCGCATTCCGTCATAGTTAATTTGCGACACATTTGTATCAAAATACGTATTCTGCAAGTGGCCATAAGAAGCACGTGCGAAATTGAATATTAGGCAGTAAGTTTTATTTAATGTAATTATCACTACACTGTTTAAACCTAAATGCGAACCTATAATTCACTCACAATATATAATTTTCATTCCTTTATCGAATATTTATGAAGTTAAAACTTCTTTAGCGGCGTTGTGCACTTTTTGGGATGAGTAAAAATGTTAAAACTCGCGTCAGGACACGTGACCCAGACCGTAAATTTGGTGAAAATTAGAACTTAAGTTCGCTGCAGCGCTAAAACATTAGTTACCTCTAATTAAACAATTAAAACGTGAAGCGCTAGATCGTTCATAGGGCATTATTTTCTCGCGACCAAAACGTTGTAAGCGCTATGAAATTCTTGGCGCTTACGCGTTTCGTTCAACGTAGTTTATCAACATCGCTGTTTGGTTTAAGCAGCGCAGGGCGCTTGAGCGAGTGTGCGTGTGTGTTTGAGTTTTAGAGATTGGAGATGATGATGCTGGTAATGATGATGGTGAAAGAGCCGATGAAATTATGGATGAAAGTTGATTTTTCTGAGAGATAAACTTTTTAATGTAAAATAATTGTAATAGTTCTGAAGCGTTAAATTTTTAATGTAATAAAAATTGACATGTTTGTGTACGATAGCGCAATAAATGAATATTGTAAAATACAATATTCATTTATTGCGCATATACTGATAAATAAAGGAATTCGTGCGAAATTATTCCCTAACCATTCCAAAATATTAAAAAATGCACAACGTTAATGTTCAAGTTTTCAATTTGAAAAAAAAAACTTTTTTTTTTATCTTATAAAACGTCAGGAGGCATACAAGCATACGGCCCACCTGATGTAAAACGGATACCATAGCCGATAAACGCTGGCAATATATTAAGATGCCACTTCTGCTCACACAGCAACTTCATAGGATTTTACTGGTGGCCTCACTCACACGCAGGAACATAGCAACCCTCTAGGGAGTTGTTATTTGGCTGCGGTTTTCAGTGAGGTGGAGGTACTTCCCCAGACAGGCTGCTTTGATGCGCCCTACCTCTCTTAAAAATACCCAGGCCAACACAAACAGACATGTTTGGTTGGGGCTCCGTCAACTAGTCTTTAATCGGGTTGGCTATAGATCAGAGGGGTAGTAAATTACCACATTACAAGATACAACGCCAGAAAAAAAGATATTCAATTAACCTTCACTGCTGACAGTAGGTTAGTTAGGTCCCCTTTAGACTAACACCCCGAAATAGGAGCCCCGCGAAGCCATGCTACAAAGACTTGTAGCATGTTGTTTTAACGATTAACGTCTACAGCGCCTGAGGATGCCTCGTGGAGAGGCGAAACATGTGTCACAGCGTCCACCAGGCCAGTCGTGGCAGCGACGGTGGTGGGGGCATGCGTTTTCTGTTCTAGATGGCGGACGACTGCAGCAGCCGAGGCAGAAACTACCGGAGCAGCCATGGCAGTGTCGGCATGTTGCATCTACTAACGGTAGTGGGTGGGTGCCGGCCGCTGCTAGGCCGCATGAACTAATTGGTGGCGGTATCACACAAAGCAGGTTAGATCAAATTGTGTATCTTTTCATTTATAATAATCAATTATAATTTGTCTGTTATACATAGCAAATGTATGTTTTTTTAAATTATGGTAAATAAATGTTATTCCTTAAGAGTTTAAGGATTTTGTCTGTTATGTTTATTAAACAAAACATTTGTTAAAACCTGACCCAGAAGGCACAGCTACATACACACACACATACACATTGCAGTGCTGGTTCCAACCCTTACTTATGGAAGCGAGAGCTGGGTATTTTGCGCGAAATTTGTGGCATAACGCTTGTAGACCGTATTCGCAATGATGATGTTAGAAGCAGAGTTAGTCTGAAAGAAAGCGTCGGTGTTAAAATAAGAAGAGGCATGCACCTTTGGTACGGACATGTAGAAAGAATGCAGGATGAAATAATGACGAAGCAGATATAAAATGCAAAAGTGGAAAGATATAGGAGTCGAGGAAGGCCATTACTTACCTACCATGATCAAATTGGTCAGAAGGCGATGTCAGGAGCCCAAGAAACCGGTGAGCGTGCATGAAAAGAGCAATGAATGTTAAAGAAGCAAGTGACGTATGTAAAGATCGAGTCACGCCCCGCGCCCGGCTCTCTCTGACTACCCCGCAAGGAATTTGGCGTGAAGTTATAGACAGATGTTTATTAAAGTATGCTCTTTGTATGGCAAACATGGCAAAATATATATGGCAAACAAAAATTATGCCAATAGTTACTTATGCTTCTCGAAGACATGCATTTCTATGATTACGTCTTACAAATTTCGGCAATTTCATGTTATGCGTTATGAAACTTATGCTATAAAGGCGTATGGCAAATGACTGTTATGGCAATTAACATTGTGCATTGTCAGTTTATGACAAAAAAACGCTATGCGTTTCAATAGGTAACCTCATTTAGTGACCCCTGTACACTTGTCTATCTCGAGAAATAATGGAAACTTAGACAAAGCTTCAAAGGGTCAAGATATTCCTAATATTTTCGTATTGCAGCAATTTATTGGTGGCGCTGACAGATTTATCGTTATCACTTCCTCCTTTATCCGGATAAATTTGGGTTGAGGAGACAAAGCTCTCGAGAGTAGTTCATAAGCCTTTTGTATTTGGCAAATGACTGCAATAGGTCACGTTCTTGAGTTTAGTACGAAGGCAACTTATTTTCGTTATTCTTATTGCATCGAATAACAAATAAGGGCCAGGCCCGTCTGAATGTAAATCGATTACCGTTACGTATAAATCTTGGCAACGTGATGAGTACAATTTGCGTGTCACTATTCCCGCCGCCAACGCAGCAACTCCCAACCTCCGACACAACAACCCTTCAGGGATATGTTATTTTTTTAATTTTCTTTTTTATACAACCTCGGGAGGCATACAAGCATACGGTCCACCTGATGTAAAGCAGTTACCGTAGCCTATTAACGCTTGTAACATATATCACTCCTCTGCTGCTTACACAGCCACTCCTTAGGAGCATACTGGTGACCTCCCTCACACGCAGGATCACAACAACCCTCTAGGGAGTTATTATATGGCTGCGGTTTTCTGTGCGGTGGAGGTACTTCCCCAGACGGGCTGCTTTGATGCTCCCTACCTCTCTTAATACTCTCTTATTTGCCCGCGTCTTCTGTTAGGAAGCGTCCATATCTGGCGAATGCATTATACGCGTGTAACACGCATGCGGCGTACGTGCTACTGTAATTGTAGCTCGCCTTTATAGTAAATCATGTAAGGCCCACATAGTGCGCGCCAGATGCGATGAGATGCTATTCACGTATACGTAGGTCAGTTCACTCACACGGTTGTTACCATTATTACTGCAGCATTTGTTAGCGTTAATAGAAAAACGTTTAGAAGAAGCGGTATGGCGCGCACAAACAGCGCTAGCGCAGTTATGGCTCGTAGTAAACCACCACCAAAGCTACTTGACTGCGATTCCATAATGCCGGAGACCCGTATTTACCAAAAAGAGGTACCCAAAACGCTGCGTTGCCTGAACTTGAACAAAGTCAGTGGATCTGATGGTACCTGCGATAGTCCTTAAGATCTGTGCACACGAGTTGTCTCCTGTCCTCACACGCCTGTACAGTCTTTCTCTGGTTCTCAGGTCCTGGAAGCTTCCTAATGTCCAACTAGTGCCTAAGAAAGGAAGTCGCGCAGACCCTAAAAACTATCGACCGATCGCAATCACTTCATACTTTGTAGTTATTTTTTTTATATCACCAACGTGGCAAACAAGCGTACGGCCTGCCCGATAGTAAACAGTCAACGTAGCCTATGGATATTTGCAACACCAGGTCATGTCGCTCATGCGTTGCCGACCCTCTAAAAACCTCTTCGCGCCTTTCTGGAAGAGCCCCATGCTGTAGTCCATGGAACGTGTATTGACCGCCCAACTTCTCGGCTACATAAAACAAAATGACCTCCTCAGCGATACTTGTGTATACCGCTCATCTCTGGGGTGAAGCCATTAAGAAGTATGGTGAGGTCCTCGCTGTCTAACTAGACATCTTGATGGTTTTCGATAGGGTCTGGCATGCTGGCCTACTCAGCAAGCTTCCAGCATATGGAATATTCCACTACCCGACAGTGTTGGTCTACTTACAGCTGAAAAACTTGGAATCCTCAATCCTCCTAAAAAATCCTCAATCCTCAAAAACTCGGAACATCGGAACAGCTTCGATCTTGAATGGAGTACTGTAACCATCTGCGGGATGGATCTGCTAAGTATCAGTTAGTCGCCCTCGACTCTGTTGAACGGCGCGCGATGAGATTAATAGGTGAACAAACACTAACAGTGTCAAAGTCTGGAACGCCGACGTAGGGTGGCTTGCTTTTACAGAATTGACTTTGCAGAGTGTGCACACGAGCCTCATAACTTAATTCCATCTTCCCCCTTCCACTATGGGAATACATGACAAACACCCGGGTTCCATCCCTATACCGTTGAGATTCCACACATTCGCACGAAGCCATTTGCTTCGTCTTTTATAATGCGAACGGGTAAGGAATGGAATGCCCTGCCCGCATCGGTATTCTTATTCCCTTAGAAATATAACCCGGATCTCTTCTAGTCATAGGTGAATGACCACATTCAGGGTAAGCACGCGCCATCGTAAGTCTCATCATCGCTTATAGGATTGGGCTCACAAAAAAGGCTGAATACTACATATTTTTTCGTTCTTTCGTTCCGGACTTTATAAGAACTGAAGACTGACCCTCGTCTAGCCCAGATCGAACCCCCTTAGACTACAAATTATGGTCAGTTTTAGAGGACATGGTCTGCCCGAAAAGACACACCGACATTATGTCTCTTAAAAAATCTTTGGAGCAAGCAGTGGCTAAATTTCCCATGGAAACAGTGCGTAAATTCATTGTTTCGTTGCCAGACAGATTAAAGGTCTGTATCAAAACCAACGGCGGCCATTTTGAATAGAATCATTTTTTCATTTTTTGCTGAGACTTTTATAAACATGTACGTGTAAGTTTTATGAAGATTACATTACTTCATAAAAAAATAAATGCATATTCATTAACAACTAGTAACAGAACTTATGGCCGGACTAGGTATCTATAGATAGAAATTTAACAACGATTTATTTTATATATAAATGATCGTTATTGGTAATAAAAAAAGAGACACTAAAAATTTACAATAAAAATGTTAACAGAGGAAAGTTTGGCTCCATTCATAGATTTCCAGTCTCAGAATAAATTACATCTTTAAAAGTATATTTCCGAAAATTTTGACGCAATTTACGACAATTTCCGCTTTAGGGAGAAGTGATTTCTAAGTCAGTACCTTCTTTTGATTACTGGAAAATCGCATTTGAATTTTAATGAAGATTTGTCAATGACCAGATAATATAAATTGGCGGAGTGTTTTTCTTAATTTAAATTGAGCAACATAGAACTGGAGGTTAAGCGACTAGTACATTGGCAACATACTTTTTCGTTCCTATTATGTTCTTCGGACGTGAAATAATAAACATTTTTTGTGTAGTGTAATCGGTGCACCAAAAGCGCCTTTCTGAGCGGCAATTATGTAAATGTAATAATACCATCATATAGTAACTAATTTACACTTCCACGGTATAATTTCTTCGTTACTACCATCTCAGGATCTTTACACAATGAAGTGCTGAATCTTATAACGAATTATTGGCACTCGATATGCTCTGTAGATATATGCAGCACTACCAATGTGAAACCGGCCAATTGGTCTCTCATTCGATTTAGTTGATCGGTATTGACCGAACCAATTGGGGTCTGTGTTTTCAATTTGCTCGATCAAGCTTATTTGTTCTAATATAACAAACGCTGGTTAAAAGGCAATTTTTACGTAAAGTTCTGTGTTCAATGAGTATTTAATTCTTTGGGTGAGGTATGTAAAGACTGAGTCATGTTGTATTTTTGCGTACATCGCACAAATGATGTTAATTTAATCGTGAAAATCGTGAATAGTTTTAGCGCAGTCAAATCTACACGATATATTTCTATTTTTAAACACTTAACCAAGCCACGTAAATACAGCTCAACAAAAAATTTATTCTCTATCAATTTATTATTCTTCCTAGCGTTTCCTGTTTCCTAATAAATAGGATTGGCGGTCCGCTACCTAAGCCTAAAGATTTTGACATGGAGCGACTGCCGTCAGACCTCCGCAAGCCAGGGGGAAAACCAGACCTTTCTTAGGTACCGTCACATGTCCATCTTAATATAATTTCTTGGACGTGTGGGTTTCCTCGCGGTCATGGATCACCGCCGAGCAAGTGATCATTATAAATACGTACTGAGTTTGAGAAGAGATTTTGCTTCCCTTTGCGTGTTCTACCGGCTGTATAATGGGATATGTTCTGAGGAGTTGTTCGACATTATACCAACAGCCCCGTTTTACAATTGCGCAGCTCGCCGGCGGCTGGGAGTTCATCCGCACACACTGGAACTGCAATGGTCGCGCACTGTGCGCTTCACGAGAAGTTATCTACCGAGAACTATTAAGTTGTGGAATGAGCTCCCTGCCGAGGTTTTCCCAAGGGACTACTGTATGGGGTTCTTCAAGAAAGGCGTGAAAAGGTTATTACAGGGTCGGCAACGCAAGAGTGGCACCCCTGGTGTTGCAAATGCCCATAGGCTACGGTAACTGCTTACCATCAGGCAGGCCGTACGCTTGTTTGCCACCTTAATGGTATAAAAAAAACGTACATAAATTCGAAAACATGAATTTACTGACGAGCTCGGTTGTGCAGTGATAAAACGCGCTGTTACGCTACTTTGACACCAACGCTCGTGGGTTCGATTCCCACACGAGACAAGCATTTATGTGCATGAAAGTGCCTGTTTGTCTTGATCTGGATGTTTTAAGAGATGTAGGGCGCATCCCGGCGTACCTCCACCTCACAGAAAACCGCAGCCAAAAAACAATTCCCTAGAGGGATTTTGTTTACCTGCGCGTGAGTGAGGTCACCAGTAAGCTTTTTCTTCTATTATATTAGAAGGGGCAAACGAGCATGTGGGTCACCTCCAGCAGTCACCACCGCCCATAGACATCAGCGACACCAAAAGGTCACTAATCCGTTTCCAGCCGTTTTAGGGAAACATAGGCTCTTTTCTTGAAGGGAAAAGAGCCTATGTCTTTTCTTCATATCGTATTTGTTCGGGAACACCGCTGAGGGTAATTTATACCACAATTTCACAGTACATGAAATTGTGGTATCTATCTATAACTTGATGCCAAATCCCTTGCGAAGTTAGGTAGAGAGGACTTGGGTATTTTTTAGATATTTATTTTATCAGTTATTTTTTCGCCATAATGATATACAAAAATTTATCAGTTTTATTTTATACTTAGTCTGGCCATAAATACTGTTACCATTAAAAATAATCAAAATATTACATTTGAATAAATAATAAATAATAATAAATCTGTAATTTTTATATAATTGTTCATTGAATTTTCTCATTTTGGCCAATACATTGTACAATATTTTGCGATATTAAAATGGAGTGGCGTGATAAAGAGAACCGAATCGCTGTGATTGCATTACACAAAGTAGGTATGGAGCCAAATGCAATTTTTAAAACTCTCCATACGCTTGGTATTGGTAAAATGTTTGTGTACCGGGCTATTAGTAGGTACAATGAGACCTCCTCTGTTTGTGACAGAAAAAAATCTGGCCGTCCACGTAGTGTTCATACGAAAAAGGTGGTCAAAGCAGGAAGGAAAAGAATTCGAAGAAATCCTGTCCGAAAGCAAAAGATTTTATCTCGGGAGATGAAGATAGCACCTAGAACTATGTTGCGTATTTTAAAAAATGACTTAGGACTTGCAGCCTATAAGAGACGTACTGGTCATTTCTTAACTGATAATTTAAAAAAGAATTGGGTGGTAAAATCGAAACAACTACTGAAGCGGTACGCAAAGGCAGGTCACAGAAAAAAATTGTTTACGGATGAGATTTTTTTTACAATTGAGCAACATTTTAACAAACAAAGGGACCGTATTTATGCTCAAAGCTCTAAGGAAGCTTCCCAATTAGTCGACAGAGTGCAACGTGAGCACTATCCGAGTTCAGTGATGGTTTGGTGGGGTATTAGCTATGAAGGAGTGACTGAGCCATACTTTTGTGAAAAAGGTATCAAAACATCGACACAAGTGTATCACGATACCATTCTTGAGAAGGTAGTGAAGACCCTTAACAACACCATGTTCAATAACCAAGAATGGTCCTTCCAACAAGACTTGGCACTGGGTCATAAAGCTCGGTCTACGCAGTCTTGGTTGGAAACGAACGTTTCGGACTTCATCAGAGCTGAAGACTGGCCGTCGTCTAGTCCCGATCTTAATCCGCTAGATTATGATTTATGGTCAGTTTTAGAGAGTACGGCTTGCTCTAAACGCCATGATAATTTGGATTCCCTAAAACAATCCTTTGTATTCGCTTCGTCTTTGGACTGCGCAAATATGATCACGTCTCGGAGTGCCGCAAACGTCTCAATTGGTTAACGATCAGAGACCGTAGGAAGATGCACATTCTCAGCTTACTTTATAATGTTTTATTCAATCCATCTGCAACTTCCTACCTAAAAGAGACAATTCATCTCCGTGATGTGGACAATCGGTTGCGCTCCTGTGGTACCCTTGTTCTCGATATTCCGAGTCATAATACCAATTCAAACACACAGTCTTTTTCTGTAAAATCAGTTAGACTATGGAATGCACTTCCTCTAGAGGTTAGACTGGCTCCCTCCATAGATTCCTTCAAACTCCGAGTCAAAAACATTTTAATTGGTGAATTGTGAGCATTTTTGGATGCATACCCTATACCTATGTCATGTTTGTTTGTTTTTTGCTTTTGTATTTAATGTTTGTATATATTCCTATTTCTTTTTTTTTTTCATCTTTGTTTATTGTATTGTTTATGTATAACTTCGTAATAAGTATTAGGTAAAGTAGCTGTGCGTTAGTTTTATGAAATTTGTGATAATGTTGTAGACAATTAGTGTACGTTTGTTCTCTCGCCCATTTATGTTATTCTATCAATAGTTCTGGGTTGGCTGGAAGAGATCCCTTTTAGGGATAAGTCCGCCTTTGTAGCATAAAATTCATTTCATTGTAATATGTATATTTTTAAATTTATTGTACAATAAAGATATTACAACAACAACAACAACAATCCGTACGATTGGCAGTGAAGAATTTTCCCATGGAAAGAGTGCGTGCTTCTATTGATAACTGGCCTCAACGTTTAAAGGACTGTATGGCAGCCAATGGAGACCACTTCGAATAAGCTTTTTATATTTTAAATTGTTTTATATTTATGTATTAAACTAACATACTGTAAAAGTAATAAATTTTATTTGCAATAGAAATTTCACGCCAAGTCCCTTGCGGGGTAGGCAGAGAGAATTTTTTCTTTGTTTCAGTATTTATGGCAAGACTATCCTACTATAATATTATAAATGCGAATGTTTGTATGTATGGATGTTTGTTGCTCTTTCACACTTAAACGGCTGAACGGATTTGAATGAAATTTGGCACGTAGACCGATTATGATCTGGATTAACACATAGGCTACGTTATTTGACTCCACGTGGGCGGAGCCGCGAGCGGAGCCGCGAGCGGAGCCGCGAGCGGAGCCGCGGGCAGCAGCTAGTACAATATATATAAGGTATACTACATCGAAAGGCATATTCACCTGCTGTAACTCAGTTGTTGTGTCTAGGCACGCTTATAACACGTTAAGCATCACTCGCGCGATGTCACCTCTTCTGCTAAGACATCCATAAGAATGTAACTATTCCTTAGTTTAGTTTGAATAAAAGTTAACACAAAAATCGACTTTATCTTGAAGGTTAATATTATAAATAATTATTAACATTAATCTTTATTTATCTATTTATTATTTTTATTTATTACTTATTAATCTAAAGGTGCTTGCAAAAAACAGCCCCCGTCAGCTGCGTAGGTCTGTCTATCTATCCACTGCTCCACATTCGACGTAAATATACTGACCTCGACAACTTCATGACATTAGCTTTATTTTCCATCTCATCCACATGAAGAACCATTACTTCTTCTTCTTAACGTTATCTCGTTTCCTAATGCATTAGGATCGGCGGGATCCGCTACCTAAGCCTAAGGATTTGGCGAAGATACCGATTTTTACATGGAACGACTGCCGTCGGATCTCTACAACCCAGAGGGTAAACCAGACCTTTCTTAGATTAGGTAACACGTCTTTCGAAATATAGGTTCTTGGACCGGTGGGTTTCATCACGATGTTCTTCCTTCACAGTGCAGTGATAATTACGAATTACAAATATGTACATAAATCCGAAACACGAATTTAGTGGTACATATCAGTATTCGAATTTTAGACCAGTTGGTCACTAAGCCAGTTATTTAATCAATAGGCTATCACTACTCAACATGAAGAACTATTACTGTTTATGGTTATTTGGATGATATATCACGCACCAGCAGAATTCGCGTCAGTACATGACGTCATTACATCACGCAATCTATAGATATAGAGTGTATGAACCCTGCTTGTTGTTGAAGCGCAATGGTTGGTTGACATATCTTGTTCTTTACACGTATAATGTGCCCGTGCACTGTATTGCAATTGCGTCGTAATATCTATTTATAACTCGCTATCCATACGGGACAGTTGTTTGTTACCTTTTAATTACTCAGCTGAAGCAGGTGGGCTGCAAAACTGCTAATCAGTGCCTCTCGTATCGGTGAAGTCATGGCTTTGAATATTTTTTTGAATAAATACTACTTATTCGAAGTTGCTTTTTCAATCATCCTTCAGTCGCTCTTCAAAGTACCTTACGGAATAGGCAGGGATAATTACATCACATGACTCGGTCCTTACACCTCTCAATAGCATATTTAAGATCATGACTCTTTTCATGTACGCTCGCCGGTTCCTGAGGCTTGTAATATATGCAACCTTTTTTATTGTCTCTCTTAACTCTATGAAATGTCACTTGTTGTTGGCTACGCGGTGAACCATCTGCATATTTTTCTCTTTTACCGATCTGGTGAACCTCCGGATACTTACTTAATCACAAATTATTTGACTAACTCCAGCCCCTACTGTGGACTACGGCGCGGCCGGCATCCTATACCGCCGCGGCGTTGGATCACAAGGCGGTCCGCACCAATTCCTGCCAACTTCTGCATCTTGGTTCGCGACGTCCATGAGTCCCTCACGGATCTGCGTGCTGGCTGGTCCGCTGGCGTGCCCGCCTGCAGTCGGCGGCCCACTACAGCCGGCGGCCGCTTACTACATTCGCCGGTGATTCGGACAGTAAACCTCGGGTTAGATCGTTCCAATCGCGAGTTCTTAAAGACCTTGATTAGCCGAATTTTGAAGAAACCTTTATATATATATATACTAGCGGCCCGCCCCGGCTTCGCACGGGTGGACATTTTTTTTAAACATTTTGGGATAAACGTAGAGTAAATGTATCTTTTCGAGTTCGATCGAGTTTATTTAAATAATTTTTCTTAAGTAGTTTTTATTCGGACAAATTACTTTAAGTACGTATTTATTTTTTACTATTTTTATCCGTAAACCTATTTACAATCGGAAAGTAAATTTTTATTTATTTATATTGTTTTTAGGTATATTTTTAGTTTTATTTTTACATTTCTTTTTTAACACAAAGGTGATGATTTGAGGCACTCTTTAATAACGTCTGCACGTGTACCTTTCGCTATGACCGGTAGCGTTTGACGAAAATCTCCAGCCAAAACCGTTACGCCCCCCATAATGTTGCCTGAGTTTCTAATGTCTTTAATATGCGGTCCAATGCTTCTACATGAGCTCTATGGCTCATGGTTTTATTTAGGTTAGGTAGTTCAGAAAAGAACTTTTTAACTGGAACAGAAAAAATATGCTATGAAAAGTCAAAACATTCAATGTCGGTAGCGTACACTGCGTAGGAAGCCGACCTCGCGAATGAGCCGCCTAACCGCCGAACCTATCTCATAGATGTGCGCCGCGCCGCCCGCTGCCACGCGCCGTGGCTGCCGATGTCGTCGCAAGCAAGGGATTGAAACACAGAACAAAATCCGTAATATCTTTGGAATGGAATGTCCGATTTCATTTTCATTAATTCAAAGAGTAATCTACAGGCATTGAAACAGTCTTGAATATGAAATGATTTATGTGGATAAGGATTAATACCAAGGTACAAATAATGTGGCCTAGTTTGTACCGGCGTTACTAGTGCATATTTTAACATGAAAAAGTAGTTATTGTGACGTAACTGTAATAGTTAGACATATGGTATCGCGAACTTGTAGATATTGATGTCCTCTATAATACTGTAGTACATCACTTTGCTCTATTGTCAATAGTTTCAGCAGCGTACGCGGAATAAGGATTTTTTGGTATCTTTTTCACACATTTTTCATACGGAAGTTTTCATACGGATCCCTAACTATTTTCAAAATATTCTATAGCCTATGTTAATCATTTCTAATGTAGCATTCTAATGGTGAAAGAAATTTTGAAATCGGTCCAGTAGTTATTGAGTTTATTCATTACATACATACAAATCTTTCCTCTTTATAATAATAGTGTAGATATATATATTATACTGTGAATAATATCCCTAATAAATTTGTAACTCTTTTTAGAACTCCCTTTTCTTTTTAACTAGTAACATTACAGGCTGAAACCACCTTCTGATAAAATACAACCAATAGACGCGTCTTGGCCTTTCTCGGCCTTTACATCTTTACATACTTGCATTTAGGGCGACACCGACACTCCTTTTTAAACAACTCTTGCGCCATCGTTATAAATTTCGATCGCGTTTAGTTTATTTCAATCTTTCTCTACTATATCCCACTCTTACTTTCATACGTTAACGCTCTGATCAGCATAGTTGTTTATAACGGGCTGTACCTTCTGAATCAAGTTTTTATTGCCAAAAATTTTAACTACCTTTCAAATCACACTATTCCCTGCATTCTCTCATATCTCCACATCAGCTTATTAGTTTTTATTTTTTTATATTTAGTCAAAATGTCACTTACATGAGAAGAATTAACATAACAAACACACGCTTTACAGTACCCGCTTATGTATGCTGTTGACGTAAATAACCAAAGGTTAAGGTAGTAATTAACAATGCCAATGGGTGAAGTTATAGCAAATCACACTTAGCATACATAGCCGTTTTAGCAGTTGCTATGTTGAAAAACAATTTGTACTCGTAAACGTGTTGGATATTTAATTACATATTTATTTGCCATGATATCAGAAAAACCAATAAGGCGCATCTGTAATTTATTTTTATTATCTATGTAGATATAAAAAAACCAACGACTTGCGATGTAACTATCCTCCATGACCTACTAAAAACTGTTAATTATAGAGTTAGTAAAGTAGAGCTACTTCCCCAGTCTAATAGCTCCAAAATTGCAAGAAAAAATTGAAGTAACATTCTACAAGTTGATAATAAAAATGGCAGCAATTTAAGTTTATGTTCGTAGCATATATTATTGCTGACGCCATGTGACAAACAAGTATATGGCCCTTCCATCTAATGTAAAATGGCTACCGTATCCTATAGATGTTGACAATAAGGGGTTGCACATTGCCTTCTTCGCCTGTTTACGTCCCGTTTATAGCGTAAATGGTACCGACCTATCTGGCCAGTCCATTTACTTCTACGCAGTTGGCACGAACGAATCGGCATGGTTCCAGAATACAAGAAGTGGTAAAGGAGCATAATTGGCGACATGTCTAGTTCTAAGATGTTAGATTCTTTACTCGATATTTTTACCAGCAACAGGGATATGATTATCTCTCGCTATCGCATTCAGTGCGCTCAAAACAAGCCTTAGTCGAATTTTTGTTGCAACATTTGTTAGCTCAACAGACTAGAATGACATAAATACACAGTGTAGGTATTGTTTTCAGACAACTCGTGCAGTTTACAACATGAACACAAATACAAATATCGTTTATGTTACATTCCAATGCTTTTAACTAATTGTTGCTATAATGCCATAGACGCACGCTGTACTTGGGGAGTAAGCTGGTGAATGCGTGACGAGAGCATTACGAAAAGTGTGATCGGGCGAGGCGAACGGAAGTTGAGAGGGAGATAGTATAAGTAAGTTAGTGAAGATAGAAAGAGAGAGAATTACGTTTCGTATATTACTGGGCAAGAGAGAGGTGCGAGCACACATTCCCTTTCTCTCTTTCTCTCATAGCGAGTTAAGTTTCGTATATCTAAGACACAGTGCAGGCCTATTGTCTGTATAACATTATGGAGCTAAAGAAGTTTTACTTAAATCGTATGGTGTAAAGCACACTCGTTTTTTATATTTTAGGCTGTAATATTGTTTTTATTAATGTAGTTTTTGTTTTACTTGTTTGCTATTGCAATATTGTACGCATATTACTGTCATATTATTTTTTGATTTTTTCCTGTTACTGTATCGAATGTGACCTCTCATCATAGTGCACGTTTGCATTCAAGTATTAGACCTGAGTTAATCGTAATTAGAGTTTAGAACTTGCAATACTGCCTTGCCGTCGGACAGTATACGTATGTTGTATCTTTTTACCCTTCACCTGGTGACTGCAGGTGCTGCTTCATTTATACCTACGCACTCAGCTAGGAATACAGAGTTGTAGGAACCGGGGGGTGTAGTGTGGAGCACATCCATCTCTTCGGAGAAGATACCTGCGCTAGCTGGTATTGTAGTCTTCGATTCATCTGTGTATATCCTCAGTACTTTCGTTTCCATTTTCGTTTGTAAGTTTTCGGAATTGTATTTTGTCCTTTTGTTTGTGAATATCACTGTATTGGTTTGAATAGGATTAACTGTGAGTCCACAATCAAGGCACCAACGCACCACTATCTGAAGCGACGGACGAGATTTTACTGTACCTGCATAGAAGATAAATATAAACTACAATTGGCGGTTATAGTTATTTGTCATGTAAAATATTATTATAGTATATCAATAAATATAATTATACATACGATATGAGTGTAAACGTAAGTTGTTTTTCAACATATATAACTGCGCAGCCGCTATGTTTACCTATTGGCATTGTTTATAATTAACCTCTGGTCATTTACGTCAAAAGGATACGCAAGGAAGTATTTTTTGCTAATGTTCGTGTTCAAATGTAAATTTATGTATTTACCAAAACTTATGTCACATGTCAACTAAATGTTAAAAGTTAGCAAAAAAATTATACGTGGAATATTGAGAAGGTTTTTTTGTTGCTGACTATGCAATCGGCCCCTGCGGGCCATTACTGTGTCACTGGATTTGGGAGGCGAGCGTGAAGCGATGTAGACTGAAGCAAAGCAAAGCCCAAGGGCCCTCGATAGGGTCGGCTTAGTCAAAGGCAAAGCATTTATTTGCACGTAATAGGATCAATAAGATCTCGCTTATTATTTAACAATAGAAACATAATAGCATGCAAATTAATTGAATTATAAATTTAATAATTACATTAAAATCTTATACAGACTATAAAAGCAGCAGCTGATTATCTACGACCTTACCTTACCTTAATCATTGGCCATATTGCTCCAGTTTTAAATTTTAATGGAATTTTATTTTAAACTTTAAAAATACAGCATAACAGCTTTTTTGACAAAAACAGCTTTTTTTGGACAGAAATTCTAATACAAGCCTGTTAGACGACCTCGTGTTTCCGGTATACCTACACAGACGCCAGTTTTGAACAAGTTGGTATGTTGCCTTACAAATTTGTAAGCTTCCAGTATATACACCCCGGGAACAGTAAGTACTAAGAAATAGAAAAAGAAATAACGACCTACAAACGTCATGAGGCTTCTTGTCACATATATTTTTAATACGACGTCGAGAGGCATACAAGCATACGGCCCACCTGCTGTAAAATGGTAACCGTAGCCAATGAACGCTTGCATTAAATATTATTACATTAAGTATCACGATACCACTTCTGATGCTGACGCAGCAACTCCTTAGGAGCATACTGGTAAACTCATACGCAGGAACACAACGACCCTCTAAGTGGTTGTTATTTGGCTGCGGTTTTTTCTGTGAGGTGGAGGTATTTACCCCGACAGGCTGGCTTGATCCGCCCTACCTCTCTTAAAAATATCGCTCGTACGCATTTCTTCTAGTCTATATAATGACTCAGGGCATTGATACTCGAGGCGTAATTGGCAGCCTACCAACGGTTTGGAATGTTGAAAGCCAGTTTCGTAGAAACGCTTCCTTCAAAAAACTGATTATGGAGGGTAGTTGAAGGTCGAGATTGAGATTGGCGACCCTAGACTAATGGAGAGCACCTGTTTCACATAGAACTTAGCCCGATGTGAATGTGCTACGTGCTCAAACACGATACTCACGTGAATGGGCGGGGCAGATACTGGCTTTGTGTAGTGTGTTATTTCTAAACAACATTCTACTATTCCTGAATATCACGATTGAGGAGCATCGTTGAGCCTGTTAGGTTGAATTTAATAATTTCGTAGGACGTCTTGTCTCTACCAGATATCAGTTTTGAAATTTACTTTTTCTTTTCATGTGTGGTGTAGATGGAATATTTAGATGCTGCCTGTGTATCGAGAAAGGCGACCAAATCGCCGTAAAAATCATATTAATATAGATTTCTTTTTTTAGAGCGGAATTAGTATATATTTATATTCTTACTAGCTTTTGCTCGTGACTTCGTACGCGTGGAATTTATATTCAAGTAACTCTAATTTTATTTTTGCAAACACGCCAAATACCAATCAAATGGACTTGGAACTGGTAGGTAAACAGTGTTTATTTTTGTGCAAAATTAAACAAAAAACTAAATAATTTCGTCATAGTTATACAACATTCGATGTTCTACTCATAGGAGCCATTAGAAACCAATTACCTGCGCTAGTGACCCGTGAGTAACATATAATTATCCATGTGAAAAACAGTTCACCCTGAGATCGACACCGATGATGATGACGATGTGTCTGACCTTACGACTTGTTGATGGTCATAGCGATACATACGCTCACGGGAAGCTCCACGTGTATAAATTGAAATGTGTAATTGTTGGGAATCAGGGGTATATGTGGTACTAAAACTACTATCAAGCAGATTTAAAAAAAAAATCTGCTTCTATAATATTATTTCGAAACAACATCAATTGAAGGCTTTGGAGGAGTTAAGTTCCGAAGCAACATAATCGGAATACCCACTTTCAGAAGGATGATAAGCGCGGGGAGTTCGGGTGCAGAAAGAGAGTTAAGAAACTGTACTGTACTGTACCGGATTAGTGGTAGCTTTGGTTCAGTCTAGAACAATGTTAATGGACCGGTATATTATTTCATCTCCTTCAACTTTTTCCAAATACAGTTATTTATAGTTGCTGCTTGATAATTTTTGGGCGTAAGTATTGCTTGTTCACAAAGCCACGAATTGCCTTGACGCGTTACATGTGATACATCTCGATAAACGAAATGAATGAGTTCCTCCACCGAAGGAACTGCCTTACAAAGGTTCTCAGGTAGCGTTACTAACCCATTTGATTCGGAAAATGAACCTTCACCTATTTTTAACAAAACGTCGGAAAATTCTTGGGCACGGGGGTTGCTACCTAATAAGTGAGCCCTCATGTTACGCGTCATACTCAATTTCTGTAACCTCATCAGCTCAACTTACTCGAGTTACAGCGAGTAGAGTCTGACGGAAATCCCCACTAAATAAAACAGTAACCCTTCCCATGATGTTATCGTTTCACCGGATGTCTTGCACAGTGCTATCAACTGCTTCCACGGCCTCTTTGTGCGCTATCGTACACTCGTCCTAAACGATAAGACTGTACTTTGCAAAAATCTCCGCCTTGTCACTAATTCGCGATACGGCACAAACTAGAGCCATTTATATCCACTTCCAAGGGTATCTTACATAGTGTGGGCAGTTTTACCTCTACGGAATAATATGGCAGCAATTCCCTAAGAGGCTATTTTCTATTGTCTTTTCAAAAACCTTTGTCAATAGGTTTTGCCTGTACTACCATAGGCGTCCATGAAGTTCAGAAGAAATCGCTTAAAACCGAGACGTGGCACTTCAAGAACGCTGCGATGCTAGACGCACTTTTCGCTCCGGTTGGCTTCCTGTTAATCTTCTCAATCGTGCTCGTTTAGCTCGAGCAGAATGTGATGAATGAATGAAATGCAGTAATGACCGAATTATTTTTTATTTTATTTATATATAGAAACACAATTATTAATATCATATTAGTATGACATAGTATAACAATCAAATATCAAATATTATGCTACAGGAAAAACTATCTGGCATTAGCGTCGCCTTTTATTTGTAATTTCTGTTTAACTTTGTGTGTCCTTCTATTCTATTCTCTTCTATTCAATTCTATGGCTACCTATTTTTGAGTTCTGCTTTCGATGAAGCTAAATATTGTTATTGTTTAAGATTAGTTGTAAACGGTAAATGATAAACAGCGCTATCTATGATTTTTTGAAGTAACAATTATACAGTACGACCAACTTGTCTGTTCCTGTAAGTGTGGCGCTAATTTCCTCAAAATCTGTTAATTTGGCATTAAGTTCATTAATTAACGCAAGATACGGTCAATATTAAATTTAAAGCAAACGAAATAAGATATTTTCCCGCGGTAAAATGGAGACTATTTTAAGTCAGACCTCTAACAATATATCGGTGAAAACTACATTCAATTCCATGTAGTAATTGTTGCGTGATGCGTGTACAAACATATAGACAGACAGACAATAATTCTCAAAAACTGTTGTTTTGACTACTGTTGCTTTAATAAGGATCCGACATATTAGGTTTTCTTCAAATCTGTAATGTACAGACATCGGCCTGTTGCAATTTTATTATATGTATAGAGAAGCTACTAAGTCGCGTGCGTGATATGAACCTCGTTCTTTGTAAACGTAAATAGAAATAAATGGTGTAAATGTTTACATGAATTATTAATTTATCATGTTTATTTTATGGTGCTGCATTTGATTGTGCACCTGAAGTCGACTTTCTTGTGCATTAAGGAGATACTTACCTATATGTCACACAAAATAACTGTGGGTCTTCCAATAAATATAATGTCGATAGTAGTATAAATGAGGAAAGAAGTAACTTTGTCACTTCGTGTGCTGTTAACTTTTTGTGACTAAACTCTGAACGGATCGTAATGAACTTTGGCACAGAAGTAGTCTAGGGGCTGCAAACGAACTTCGGCTACATATTGTCGCAAAAACTCGGGTCTCCCTGCGGGTGAAATCGCGGGCAGATACTAATAACAACATAAAACTGGAAATAGAATTTGGAAGGTACAGTAAGTATACGTAGGTAGTATCAAAATGTAAATGGAAATAACATATATTTCAATACGTCAATGTATACAGATAATTATTTGATATACAAACTGCGCAATGTGTATGTTTATATTATAATAAATGTAGAATAATTATGTTACTAATTTTGGATACTAATAGAGTCATCACTTAAAAGATAAGAATTGATAACAAGTATTTTGTTATCTATACATAAATAGTGATTATATAATATGTAACGCCAAAGTTTAAAACATTGATTTTCCCATTGAATATACATAATGTAGTAACAAAACTTGTACGAATAAAAAATATAAATTAATTCCAGATAATATGTATAAATAAGTTGTATCTATTTTGACAGAGGCAGCTGAATATTTCAGTAACCATAAGGGCAATACAATTGGCAAGAAATATATAACAGGCTGTTATATATATAAAAGTTTTCAAGAAAAAATTAAAACGGTGTCGGGAAAACCAGAATCAAATACGAGTAAAAATGGATATCATTGCAAAATATCATACAGCTAAGGATTTCAGTAAATTTTGGAAAAATACAAAAATAATTAAATCCCAAGCCGAGTGAGTGTAGGGGTTGAAAGTATACCGGTAGATGTAGCTAACAGATTCATCTATCTTTCTATCTATAACTTCACACCAAATCCCCTGCGGCATAGGCAGAGAGAACCGAGCGCCACATGACTCTATGGTTACAAACCTCACTCGCTTCTCTAACATTCAATGCTCTTCTTAAGCACGCTCGCCAGTTTCTAAGGCACCTAGCATCATCTTCTCATAAAACATGATCAATTTGGTCATGGTACGTAAGTCTTGGCCTACCTCGGCTCCTACATCCTTCTACTTTCGCGTTGTATATCTGTTTCGTAATTCCTTTTTTCTGCATTATTTCTACTTGTCCGAACCAACGGAGCATGCCTCTTCTTATTTTAACACCAACACCCTCTTTCAGATCAGCTCTGTTTCTAACATCATTATTGGGAATACGGTCTACAAGCGTTACGGCACATATTTTGCGCAAAGCTCACATTTCGACTGCATTTATTCTACTTTCATGCTTTCTCTTCCATACACAGCTCTCGCTTTCATAAGTAAGCGTTGGGACCAGCACTGCACTGTGTATAATGAGCTGTGACTTCTGGCTTCTTAGCTCTACTGACATATTTAATAAGACTAAACAAATCTTTTTTTATACCACTAAGGTGGCAAACAAGCATACGACCGCCTGGTGGTAAGCAGTTACCGTAGCGTATAGATATTTGCGACACCAGGAGTGTCAACTGTAGTCCCTTGGGAAAACCTCGGCAGGGAGCTCATTCAATAACTTAATAGTTCTTGGTAGAATACTTTTCTGGTAAATACAATACGCGACCATTACGCTTCCAGTGTTTGAGGATGAATTCTCAGCCGTCGGCGAGCTGTGCGATTGTAAAACAAGGCTGTTGGCATTATGTCGAACAACTCCACAGAACACAACCCATTATACAACCGGTAGAACACGTAAAAGAAGGCAAAATCTCTTCTCAAACTCAATGGCTCAATGCCGTGTGTGAGTTTAGGATCATCGACGAACCTCACAGCTCGTCTCTGCACCGATTCATAACATAAGTGTTTGCTCCGAGCTGAAGTACTCTTTAGCTCTCTTGAGCACACCGAGTTTCTTGGACGGCAGCTTGACATCTCCTCCAGATGACCTCGATACTGAACATCGCTAGAGATCTCGACACCGAGAATCCCAATGCTCTTAGCATCTGTGAGCGGCATATTCTGGAATTGGGGAACCACAGCAAATGGGGTTTTCTTAGCGGTGAGCGCGCAGACTTATGTCTTGGTAGGGTTGAACTGGACCAGGTTCAATCGCCCCCAGTCAGATACTTTACACAAAGTACCCTCCATTTCAGACACAAGTTTATTGCGGCTTACTCCACAAGGGAACGAGGGATGCTAGTACGGCCTGTATAATAAGTGTCCCCGGTGCTGTCGTCCGCATAATAATGAATGCTGTCGATTAACAACATGTCAGTGATGTGCAGCAGAAACAGCCGCGGGTTCAATACAGGGCCCTGTGGGACGCCAAATTAATATCCATGCTATCGGAACAACTGCCGTCTATCACGGCTTTATACGTCTGCTGGATAAGAAGCTACACAACAAGAACAAATCCTCGGACAGCCTTTACGATGGTAACTTCGATAGAAGACTCCGATGCCAGACCCGATCGAACGCCTCTGCCATATCTAGGCTAACAGCCAAGGCCTCACTTTGACTCTCAATCGCCGAAGCCCAGCGGTGTGAAAGATACACTAGAAGATCCCCAGTCGAACAACCGTGGCGAAATCCGTATTGACAGTCGCTGATTAAGTCGTGATCCTCTAGGTATGCCAGGAGTCGTGTGTTTATCACACGCTTCATCACCTTGGAGAGAAGGGAGGTTATGGCAATAGGGCTGTAATTCGATGGATCTGATCTATCGCCCTTTTTGGGCACCGGGTGCACATTGGTGGTCTTCCACGAAGACGGGACTTGCCCATTGAAGTAGGATAGCATGATAACGCGCGTTAGCACAGAACACAACTCAGGAGCACACAGCTTTAGCACCACTGCTGGTATGCCATCTGGCCCACTCGACTAATAAATGTGAGGGATGAGGGAGAGCAACGCCCGACGGACATCTCGCTGGGTAATTGAGATTTCCTGCATTGAGCTAATGCACCTCGGGATGGTAGGTACAGCTCCCCCGTCATTCAAGTCGAGTTAGAGGCAAAGTGATTACCTAGTAAATCGGCTTTCTCTTTAGCACTATAGGCCGAACTGCCATCCGGATTTAGCAATGAGACGACTGACAAAAGTGTCAAAAGAAATCTAATGTGGGGTCTAGATAACATACAATGTTGGCGCGGCAATCGGTGGCAGAAGTCAGTTCATTATAAAACGAAGATTATTTTATATTGTCAGAGATACTCAGAAATCTCAATAGGCGTATAACTTTCTCACATAACATACTCACCTACCTTAATGCTATTAAATAGTTAATTGATTCAGGCGTTATTTTGCGAAAGTCAAATTTACATGCAATTTGATCTAACCTGCTTAGGCCGCATGAACTAATTGGTGGCGGAAGCACACAAAGCAGGTTAGATCAAATTGCATGTTAATGCTATTAAACATATCTTTTTATTTTTATCAATTTCGATATATTCAACTACCCTGGATGCATATAACACACCAATAGTAATTAATTTGTCACCACTCTTTTGGAAATAACATTATATTTTTAAACGTATTTTTAAACTAAATAAATATTAATTCTTTCAAAAAGTAAGTAATTACAATACACGTATGTTAAAAGAAAATCTTACTTTCATTATTACGTGTAACTTAAAACTAGGCAAGTTACTTTAGTGCAATACTTATGAAGGTAATTTAACTTACCAGTGAAACTTTGGAATGTTTGAATATATTTTGTTAGTAGTTGTTATGTACTACGAACATCTTCTTGAATATAAAACTTGCCAAGTTATAAATTCAATAGCAACAAAAGTAAGAAATTTTATTTGACATTAATTTAAGAACGGTTATAATGAGCGTTATTAAGTTACGTTACGAACTCGTAGCTATTATTTAGTAAAGTACAATAGATCTTGCCGCCTCAAGTGTTATACGTGGGACACTCAAAAAGTTTGCGAAAATAAAAAAAAAGTGTACTATAGGTAAATATTTTTTTTATTCAATTGTTTCAAAGTATTCTCCACTAGCCTCTACAAAGTTTCATGCGTCTGAACCAGTTTTTTTTCGAAAAACTTTTTCCGTAGCCTGCTCGAACGCTGACAGCGCATCTTCCACTGCGATGAAAATTGTATATCTTTGAGCACATTTTTTATTTTCGGGAATAAAAAGAAGTCCCACGGTGCTAGCTCAGGGCTGTAAGGAGGGTGACCCAGGAGTTTTACCGGCGTGCTGTCCAGAAAGTCCCTCGTTTTGAGCGCGGTGTGCGCGGACGCGAGCAGTAGCCCGCGGTCGCTTGTTGCACAAACAGAAAAAACTACTGCCAAGCATTTGGTAGTATACCAATCGGCGTTGATGCTTCTTTGGTTCTGTAAAAGAATTGACATCTTTCCCCCGCTTCTAGATCGCTTCACTTTGGTAGACGTTGATTCGTTTTGAAACACCCAAACCGTCGACTGGCGCTTTGTTTCTGGATCGTATCGATATATCTAGGCCTGTAATGATGTCGTAAAAACAGCGAGTTGAGCCTGCTTCAAATTTGTTTATCATATCAAGGCACCATTTCTCCCGGGCCTGCTTCTGAGCAACGGTGAGGTTGTGCAACCTGCGTGAAACTATCCTCCTCACGCGATAATCTCCTGATACGTAACTCGCCTATTGTTTTGGATTAAAATTTTCACTGCTAGCACGTTTTCTTCCGTAACAGCCGTCAAACCACTTCTTTCTTCATCAAAGTTAGTCGACCGCCCTTGAATTCGTTATACCAACGGTACACGGTTGCTTTGGTAGGGCCTACATCCATGAATGCCATTTGAAGTCTATCATGCGATTCGCGCGAAAATGTTCCCGGCGCAGATCCATTTTTCAATGAGACACGATAATTTAAATTAGCTTGCAAAGAACCAGCCTACTGTCCCTGGTTCGAATCTTGACATGTACCTACCACCAAGTTCGTCTTTTCGAATTTATGTACATATCTGTAATTATCGCTTGCTCGTCGGTGAAGGAAAATATCGTGAAGAAACCCGCACGTCAAAGGAATTTTATTTGAAATAGACGTTGACCTAACCTAAGAAAGGGCTGGTTTTCTCTGTGGGTTGTGGAGGTCTGATAGCAGTCGTTTCACATAAGAATCTGTATGTTCGTCAAATCCTTAGACTTAGGTAACGGACCCCGCCAATCCTAATGTATTGGGAAATGGCGACAAGAAAAAGAATGATTATTCGCAAAATTAAAATGTTTCTGACATAAATATTTTTGCATAAAAGCATGCAATTTAACTCAATTTTACTAAAATGAGTATGAGTATATTACTCGTATTTGTAAGATATTCATTATATCAGAATACAATATTGTATATCGATAAATCATAATATATGTTTTATACAATGTTTTTAAATAATACATTTAAGTAAGAAATAGAAAAAATAATTAGTAAACGCTATACTGTATCTACAAGTTTTTAATATCTCTAGTCCAGTGAGGCCATATTTCTATTTCCTTTTGAAGAGCTATTCCGGGACTTTGTGTGTTAGAAAGTTGACTGTGGTTTACGACGTGGTAATATTCGGCTATGTACTGGTTACTGACTCCACACGATATAAGGTCTAAAGCCGCTTGCAGGGCTTGAGAGGTAGGCACCTTATCTGAAAGTGATAACGAAGTAAGTATTATCAATCAGAAATCCGAAGTATTTCTAATAGTTTAAGAGGCAGGCAAACAAGTATGATCGTAAGTAACCATCGCAACACCGGTGACCCTGATTTTTGGTCAGTTTTTTTAAGGGAAACATATTCTCATTGGAGAGATTCTAACCGGATACAGGTAAAGCAACGTCGACCGAAGCCTGTCTGTCTATGGATGGGTTTATATATCTCGAGTTTTTTCAAGCTTCTCGGGATACGTTAAGCCGTCGGTCCCAGCTGTTATCGATAGAAGATAATGCATTAAGAGAGGTAAAGTACGTATAGCCCTAGTGGGAAATTATCTCCACCTCACTGAAAACCTCAGCCTAATAACAACTCTCTAGAAGGTTGTTGTGTTCCTGCATGTGAGTGAGGTCACCAGTAAGTAAGGAGTTGATTTGTTAGCAGCAGGAGTAGCATCGCGCGAGTGGTACTTAATGTATTGTACGCGTTCATAGGATACGGTAACGGCTATGCATCAGGTGGGCATAAAAAATCATTATTTCATTTAGGTAGATGGCGTAAAATAAATATTTTCACGTGTTTAAAGTTCTGAAGCTTCCCTTTATGTATATTATAATTCCTCTAAACCTTTATTGTTTGCTCCATGTATCAAGACACGTAGAAAGGATTTTGTATAAAATTCCTAAATTAAAATCCCAGTTATAAAATTCCTAAAAATCCTACACCCTTAATAACTCGTATACCTTTCCTCTCTGCTGTTAATAATTATCAAAGGGCAAGAAATTAAAATCATTAATGTTAAGCTAAAAGACGACTAGCTATATGCAAGTAACGCTACTTTGACACCGACGCTCGTAGGTTTGATTCTTAGACAGGTAGGGAGCATCAAAGCAGCACGTCTGGGGAACCTCCAGCTCACACAAAACCGCAGCCAAATAACAACTCTTTGGAGGGTTTCTGTCATACGAGTGAGTGAGGTAATCACTCCTAAGGAGTTACTGTGTTAGCAGCAGAGGTGGCATCGCGCTAGTGGTGCTTAATGCATTGCATGCGTTCATAGGCTACGGTAATCGCTTTATTAAAAAAAAACTAAATGTTTATACCTAAGACGTACATGGTAGACAATGGCCAGGATCGTAGTCAGGAATTGTTACACCAATTCTACAGTCGTATCTTAAGAACAAGTTTTTTTTTTATACTACGTCGGGAGGCATACAAGCGTATGGCTCACCTGATGTAAAGCGGGTACCGTAGCCTTTTAACGCTTGCGATACATTAAGTATCACTCACAAGATGCCTACTCTGCTGCTTAGATAGCACCTCCTTTGGAGCTGACTGAAGACCTCACTCACACGCAGGAACCCAACAACCTGCTAGGGAGTTTTTATTTGGCTGCGGTTTGCTGTGAAGTGGAGAGGCACTTCCCCAGACGGGTTGCTTTGATGCGTCTCTGATTGCTTTGATGCGTCTCTGATTGCATTGAAGCGCGTTCCCTCGCTTAGAGACAAGCTGATGATGAATGGCGATTTGTTCAGAATTTTTTATCATAATTCCAGTGGGAGCAGTGATAATCAATGGATAAGTAACTGGACTATTGAACAACAGGTCCCCGATTTGAACCCTGGCATGTACCGGTAAATTCGTATTTTAGGATTTATGTACATATTTGTAATTATCATTTGGTGATGAAATTAGTGATATAAATGTGTGATCTAATCTAAGAAATGTCTGATTTTCCTCCTTCCGTGGAGGTCTGACGGCAATCGCTTTATATCTAAATCAGTATCTTCGTCAAATCTTTAGGCTTATGTAGCGGGCCCCACCAATCCTAATGGATTAGGAAACGGCATAACGCTAGGAGGAAGAATTTCATCTTATTTGTAGTGATTACTTACCCATAAAATTTCCGATAAACGAGATACCAAGAGATCTATTATTGTAAGTCCTAGTGTGGGCTCCGACGCGATCCCAACCGGCCCCTTCGTAGACCTTTCCGTTGCCACCGATCAGGAAACTAAAATAATAATTAGCAGGATTGTAGGCTGGCCAATCCACCCTTAGGGAAATCAACTGATCCTTCAAAATTGTTGGCGGAATGAAATCACCCTACTTTTATTAAAGCTTTTGGAATAAAAAAGAAAGATCAACTCGTTTAATTGGACACATTTAATGATTAAAAGAACTTTACAAATCTTCTTTAACTTCAAGACAGTCATTTAAAGTAAAATATTGACCAAAATATTACAATTTTTTTTTTGGTTCTTTTTATCCCCGAGGGGAAAGGCAAAGGGATCTAGCCCATACAGCCACGTCATCAGTTTAGAACCATTTGAAAATCTTAATTCTATGTTCCAGCTTCAGGAACTGTGCTCAAAAAATACTTGGGAAGGGTACTTCGACCCAATCAACCCAATTTAAATACCACCCGTAAAACGATAGGAATTTTTCAAGGTTTTCTTGATGAACTTATTCACTTCTTCCAAAAAGTGCATAAACGTATTATATTTGAGTTTTTTCATTATTGTATAATTGCACTAGCACTTATGTTACAAAACACTATCGAAATTGTCACATAAAACTAATTTACACTGAATTGTAAAAATTTCAAGTATAAGAACAATGTCACTCGTCAAAAGCGCGGGAAGAAGTCCCAAAATATTACAAGAATAAAAATAAATGCCATATAAAAATCAAAATAACCCCTTTCATAAGGGATTATTATGGGTCTCTGAGCCAATTCGATTAAAAGCAACATCGCTATGCCTGAACAAATATGAAACGAAAAGATTATATATAACAACATTCTGAGTAATCTGTTTATTATCTACCGGACCATTCTTACAAATAAAAAAAAGAATTGGACGTGGTGATATTTTGTTTATTGGTATTTCACCTATTGGCATGTTGGAAAATCACAAATATTTCTCCTCTGTGGGAATCGAACCGACGAGCGTTGGTGTCAAAATAGCGTTACTAACCACTGCGCCACCGAGCTCGTCATAAACACATATTTTTAAATTACTGAAATAGTTACTTCTTCGACTAAACTCATGTCTAATCTGGGTTAATTTAAGTCAAAATACACATACTAAACAAATCAGTTTAATTGCTTTAGTTCATACAAATAGATCCGTACGTTGAATGAAGCGGTTATGACTTTAATCTGACCAAAATGGTATGAAATAACTTTTTTTAAAAACCTAAACATACGGACAAAATTTAATTTCCATTTTTGATGCAATTTGAATATTTTCTCGTAGTAGAATTGCTTTTTAATTTCGTGTTCTGGAATGAGAAATTAACAATTTGTTTCCAATATTTTCATGCAGATTTTTCTTGGTTGAATTATCTATTAAAATATTCATTGTGGGACACATAAAGTTCTTCAGTTCATATTATAAAGCTTTAAGGTTTATGTTATACTCAATACTCAATGCTACTTGCTCTACCATAACTAAAAGCTATTTCATTGCATATAAAGAGAAGTACAGTCGAATTAGGAGCTTTCATCTTTTTAAAGTTGCTTAAAATAAGTGTAGTAGGTACTTACGATGGTCCGATATCTATAAAGCCTTGTTCAACACGGTGGTATGTCCGAATTGCCCTGACTGTAGCACGGCATTGGTCATCCGTATGACAGGAGTGAGTTGCTGTGTGCTGGATCACTAATAACTTCACCGGAAGACACAGTCTCTCGTGACGCAGAGACGGTTCTCCTTCCCATTCTGTTATTGGTACTACGCCGCATTTGTCTTAAAAAATAAATCGAGTTTACTCATATTAAATGGATATTCAATCTACATACTTAGAGTGCTACTGCCACTTGTTAGTTTATGAAAACTAGCGCCGCCGTCCGGCACCTGCCAACTACAGTTAGTAGACGTATTACCACTTTAAGAGAGGTAGGGCGCATCAAAGCAGCCTGTCTGGTGAAGTACCTTCACCTCACCGAAAACCGCAGCCAAATAACAACTCCCTAGAGGGTTGCTGTGTTCCTTCGTGTGAGTGAGGTCACCAGTAAGCTCCCAAGGAGTTGCTGTGTAGCAGCAGAGAAGGCATCGCGCGAGTGATACTTGATATATCGTAAGCGTTAACCTGTCAGACCCCGTTATATACGTTTTCCCATACATTTCTTAGCGGAAAAGCGGTCCGCGGGTAATGAGAGATTAATAGGCTACGGTACCCACTTTACATCAGGTGGGCCGTATACTTGTATGCACCCCGACGTAGTATAAAAAAAAAACTCGTATTGAATATTATAGACCGGCTAGTTCACATGAACTAACTGATGACGGAAGCACATAATGTAGTGCAGAGCAATTTCGCGTATTGAACTTCCAAAAAATTACGCCTAAACTTTTAACTATTATATTATCACATTGTGAACTTGCCATAGTATATCGCCTATTTCCACAGCATGCAAGCAAGTTGAAATATTTGGTGTTTCAAAAATTGAAAGTCACATTTTTGATTACTTTTTTAGTAAATATAATGCCCTAACTGGTTTCAAGATTCACTATATTTATCTACTACTATTCATTATAATGCGACTTTTTTGTCCTCGTATTCTCGAACACTGATTACTTTTGATATTGATTCATTGAGTGATTAGTATAGCGGTGAATTCAGCTTAAAATGTGAGAAGAATAATAATCTAAACATCTAATAGCAACTCCTTAGAAGATTATTGGTAACCTCACTCACTCGCAGGAACTCAACAACCCTACAAATTGTTAATTTATTGGCTGCGGTTTTCTGTGAGGTGGAGTGCTTCCCCAGTCGGGCTACGTTGTCGGGTGCCCTACTTCTATTAAAGACACCTAAGCCTAGAAAACCGAACATATTCATGCGCTCTGCCACCGAGCTCGACAAAAATATTTAATACTAGCGGTCCCGCTATGACTTCGTATTTCTTTTTCTTCTTTTACCAAAATAAAAGTATCTTAAGTTAACCTTTATAATATCAACTATATGTCAGTGTAAGTCCCGTCAAAATCGGTCAAGCCTTTTTTATATTCATATGCATTTAGTAAAATGCTGTCATTTTGACATCACAAATAGACACTTTATTTAATTGTACATAGATTTTTGAGATTCGAACCTTTTAACAATACAATTCATAATGGGAATATATTGATTAATAATGTATATTCGACTTACCAGCGTCCACTGAGAGCTTAACAGTCAGTACAAAAAAAAGTACAATTTTCATATTTGAAATATAAATATGCTACTTATTTTATGTATTTAACTAATGAGATTGATCACGAATGGTATTACAAATATTTGTTCTCCTATATAAAGGCAAGCAATACCTATATGGGTAGAAGTAACTCCCCGATCACCCTATAAACAGTAAACCTTCTTATCAGTTGTCAATAGGTACCTAAGATACGTAGGTCACTGTTTGAACGAATTTACAGGGTGTGTCTGAAAAATTACTTCAATGAATGGCATTTTTTCTTCTCAATCAGAAATTCTATTGAAAATTGTTTCAGCTTATATGTTTTATTGTAAAATGCTTTCAATAATATACTGGAGTTTAGGAAGCTCAATGAAATACGTGTACATATAAGACGACCATTCTCGACTGCCGAACGATGGTAGGTAGGAGACACGTACGTATTTTATAATTACCATCCAATCAAATACAACATATTACACTTTCACAATTTCATGCACTCGGTATACTTAGTAGTATAAAAAATAAAAACATATAGATTCACTATTCACACACACACAAAAAACCTTCTCGTTGGCATTGCCATTTAAAAAGTGTATTGCTGAGAGGTTCCACAACATGATCCAAGGCAGTCTCTTGATACACTTGGCTGAAGTCTTCACTCCTTTTTCACAAAAATGAAGTTTTGTGCCTCCTTAATAAGACCGACCAGCGAATTCTGGCTTTAACAGCATTAACAGCCTTAATAGTTCTAACACGACGTGGTCGCCCCGAATTTTTATGGCCTTCAACAGAGGAAGTGTTGGTATAAAGATAAAGATAAGATAAAAATTCTTTATTTGCCTTTAGACCCTCACGGGCACTTAGACACGTCTTACATTTTCAATATTATATATTATCATTTTTTTTTTTTTTCGGTTTTTCTCTTTTTTAATCCACCAGCATTTCAAGTGACCATTGGCGAAGAAGAAATGCCGAAAGAAACTTGCCAATATAGGTCTTTTTTTTCCAAATCATCTTATACATATTACAATAAATATAATGAGTGTACATATAGTGATATCAAGTGGTACAATTAAAGTTATATTAATTCATGTGCTGAATCATTTCCATACATCTCTGTCAGTTAGATATTCATCGATTCTATAATAACCCTTCTTACATAGAGTATTTTTGATGTGTCTTTTGAACATATAGTCAGGCAAGGACAGAACTGTTTCAGGTAATTTATTATAGAATCGAATACAATTTACCACAAAAGATCTATTAGTCTTAGCAAGTCGATGTACTGGCATACGCAATCTATTCCTGCTCCTAAGATTTTCAGTACATTTTGAAAACGAATTTATATTTTTACGAGCATACATTATGTTTTCATAAATATATTGAGAGGTAACCGTGAGGATATTTATTTCTTTAAATAGTTCTCTAAGTGATTCCCTGGAGCCCATGTTATAAATAGAGCGGATGGCTCTTTTTTGTAATATGAAAATAGTTTCTATATCAGCCGCTCTTCCCCACAACAATATACCATATGACATAATGCTGTGAAAGTAGCTGAAATAGACTAAGCGAGCGGTAGCCACATCCGTCAATTGTCTAATTCTCCTAACGGCATATGCGGCAGAGCTGAGCTTACTGGACAGTTTATTTATGTGAAGGCCCCACTGCAATTTTGAGTCTATCGTAATTCCAAGAAATACAGTATCATTAATAAATTCTAGTATATTATTGTCAACGAAAACTTGTGTATTGGAAGACGCCACATTTGGAATACTAAATTTTATACATTTGGTTTTAGTTGAATTTAATAAAAGATTATTGCATGTGAACCAATTTAGAATGGCAGATAGAACACTATTTACCTTGTCAATATTTTCGCACCGGCGAGCAACATTAAAAATTAAAGAAGTGTCATCGGCAAACAGTAGTATATCCGCCGTTTTCTGCACCATGTATGGCAGATCATTTATATATACTAAAAATAAAAAGGGTCCCAATATAGAGCCCTGGGGCACCCCAATATTAACATTACTGCCTTTAGATTTGACCCCATTTATGTCAACTATTTGTATTCTATTGTTTAAGTAAGTTGCGATCAAATCATGGGCTTTACCTCTAACTCCATAATGGCACAGCTTGAGCAATAATGTCCGATGGTCGACACAATCAAAAGCTTTGGAGAGATCACAGAATACCCCAATAGCATCCTGGGATCTCTCCCATGCGCTAAGAACATGCTTGACCAATGCCACCCCCGCATCTGTAGTTGATTTACCTGCTGTAAAGCCGTATTGTGCACTATGAAAAATTTCATTGGTCTTAAAATAGAGTTGTAATTGATCAAGCATTATCTTTTCGAATATTTTACTCAATACTGGCAAAATAGATATGGGTCTATAATTCCCCAGTTCACTTTTTTCACCAGACTTGAATAATGGAATTAATTTACAATATTTCATTAAGTCTGGGAACACACCCATATCTATACATTGATTAAAAATAAATGCCAAGTGTGGAGCTATTGACTCAATAATATAATAGAGTACTTTTATGGTCATTCCCCAATGATCTTCTGAGTTTTTAATGTTTAGTTGTTTAAAGGTTTTAATTATATCGCTTGATTGAATATGTGTAAATTGGAAAAGCTCCACTCTTGGTTGTACATTTTCCTTTAATAACTTCGCAGCAACATGAGGAGATGAATTGAGGGAGTCAGTGGTAATATAAGGGATATTAGTGAAGTAGTCATCAAATAGATTTGCTACTTGTTTAGCAGCTGTTACAGTTTGATTATTATGTTTAATAGAATACTCATGATCCCGTGGTTTATCTCTACCTGTTTCCTTTTTAACAATATCCCATACAGCCTTTATTTTATTTGACGACTGCTTAATTTTGTTTTTAATATACATTGATTTTGCAACTTTACAAACATTTTTAAATATTTTGGAATAATTTTTAACATATTTAAAAAAAAAAATTATTATATCTATCGATAGTACGATATGCAAACATACGGTTGATACCAAGCCCGCTTTGTGCAAGGCAATCATTGCTATTTTCTTTAACACCTCATTCTATACTGTAATTTAATAAACATGACAAAATATGTAAAACCTGAGACCTGAAATTTAGGAGTAATAATGAATGATTCCCATCGCTTTGAAAAACATGTTCTTGAAACTGTACGAAATTGGTTTTTATAGGCTAAATGTGGTTAGCAGTGTTCGACGCAACATAAAGGGCTAGGCATACAGCTGTAATAACATCACAACCACATGCCTAATCTAAATTGCACTGCATTGTTGTTGTTGTCCGGCCTGTTTATCCCTCCCAGGCAAACCATTTCCCTTTGTTGTACATGTTATTTGAAATCCACTCAATGTCTGCCCTAAGAAGGCCTAATTACTGTTTCGTCAGTCAGACTACATAAAGTTAAATTATCTATTTCACAGCCACGTAAGTGTACTCAAAATAGTCAAGGGCGGCTCGCTCTCGAAGTTTGGCACGAGTAAAGAGCCATAATATCAAAGCACGCACCCTACAAGCGCGGAAGGTTCTACTAACTGACTGACAAGGTTGAAGAACACAGTGAGCACCTACATTGCTCTGTGTGATTCCATAATTCTTTCGGAACTAAATTATGCAAATACGGATTACAGTTAATGTTACTTGTCTCGGTCATGGCGGTTTATCGAAAGATTGTAAAATTCTTGTGCGAGGTATTGGTTTTCTATACGTCATCGTCATCAATGTTGCTAATATCCTTACAAAAATCAAATTAACGGGTTGAATATGGAAAAGAGAAACACACCCCATCTTGCAACAACGCTTTTTGGTATAATTAAAAGGCAACAGTATTTGTATAGGAAACAAACTTTTATGTCCCGTGTTCGTGATTGTGATTCTTGTCACAGTCTTGTGTATCCTGGTATATACAATACGGCAGTTTTTCGTGGCAGTTTTTAATATTCTGCCACGAGATGTTGGAATAATATTTCATCGCCCATACGAAATAAACAAACTTGTTATTTACTTTTAAGTTGCATCTGAGAAAACATTATTACTCCTCCAAAAATATCTATTCAAACTTTGTTGCAGTATAATATGTAAGTGTTTAGGTGTATTTTTTTGTGTACATTATATATGAGTGCGTTTGTAGATGTGTATTATTAGACCAAATCATATGGTAATTATTGCTTAACTTATATATTGAGTGTCTGTAACATGTCTTTGATTTTTTTATGTAAGCTATTCCTCTGAGCAGTAGCTCCGCTGAAACTGTGTCTGTCTTATAACTATCACTATGCTGAGTGGGGTCCCGTTTAACGTCTACAACTCGTATATATATATTATATACACGTATATGACGAGCTCGGTGGTGCAGTGGTGGAACACGCTGTTACGCTACTTTGACACCAACGCTCGTGGGTTCAATTCCCACACAGTACAAACATTTGTGTGCATGAACATGTCTGTTTGTATTAGTCTGGGTATTTTCTATGTATAATATGTATGTATTTACAAAAAAAAAATGTATTTACGTATGTTTATCAGTTGTCTAGTACCCATAACACAAGCTTCGCTTACTTTGGGGCTAGGTGCCGCTGTGTAATTTGTCCGAAAATATTTATTTATTATTTATATTAAGTACCATAATTTAACAGTATTCTTCATTAATACATCTGTAGCTATTGTTATATGTTGAATAAACTGATTTATATTCTATTCTAGATGAAGACTCGTGTCTGCAAGTTTCTTGGTATTGGATCTTCTAGAAATAGCATTGATCAACAAATGCAATTTCTAGAATACTTTTTAAGGTAGTTTTAAGTTAGCTGCAATTCTGTGTGAGGTAGAGGATGCAGCCCTTTTATTGCATATTTTTGTACAAAATGTATTTTTTATTCAATAAAATATTGTATAGCACTGCACATGACAAAACAGTTTTCACGTTAACTACACGAAACCCCGCGACAGTTTTTAATATTCCAGTATGCTTATAATAACTTATTTTATGTGACTTTACCATTTCGTGCATTTCGAACATTTCGTGCAATATTATTTAGATTGATAATTCAATAACTCTAACATAGAATCAGCTCCATAACCACAAAGAAAAATCTGCTGTTTCATACGAGTACATTGTGATTCATATAGCAAAAAGTTATTCCCTCAGCTGTGGGAGCGAAACTGCAGTTCTGATTAATTACTTTCTATAATTTCTGTACCGGTACATAAAATCGTGTACAGTTTTTTTTACACAACGTCGGGAGACATACAAGCATACGACCCACCTTATGTAAAGCGGTTACCGTAGCCTATAAACACTTGCAATACAATAAGTATTACTCGCGCGATACCACCTCTGCTGCTAACACAGCAACTCCATAGGAGCTTACTGGTGGCTTCACTCGCGTGCAGGAATACAACAACCCTCTAGGAAGTTGTTATTTGGCTGCGGTTTTCAGTGAGTTGGTGGTACTTCCCCAGACGGGCAGCTTTGATGCGCCCTACCTTTCTTACAGTACAGTAACATGCACAGATTATAGTAGGTAGGTATCATCCTCTGGCCGGACCACCATAGAGTACTCAAAGACTTTTTATAAAAAAGTAAACTGTTGTCCTTTTATACTTTATTTTTATACAACATCAGGAGGAATACTATAGTTTACGGCCCACCTGATATAAAGTAGTCTTTGAACGCTTGCAATACATGACGATTCTTCATGTAGCGCGCGTTGCCAATGCTGCTGATGACAGTGATAACACAGCATCCCCTTAGGAGAAACAGCTTCTAGTTCTACTATGTGGTTTTACTTGTTAACTACCACTTTTACCTACTATTTTTAAAGTACAAGTGACTCAAGAGAGCCAAAATTAACCTCATCTGTCTCTGGTGACAAAAGAGGTGGCACAGGGTGAAATATTTGTTGAGCGATTCATCTTGGAAATTTCATGTTATGGTAAGATGCCGAGTATTTAGTATTTAAAGAATTGTACATTTCACTCGAAACAATGGTAGGTAAGTTCGAGCGCAATAATTGTATAATAAAGATGTCATAAAAAACTTCTAGCTTCTTTGAGTGCTATCAAATACTGAGGGTATTTGATAGTACTAAGATAGGCTCCAAAGGAGTTATTCCGTTAACAGCGAACATGACAATGAACAAACGACACTATTATTTTGCAAATGACAGGCTTTCACAACAGGCTGGCCATATGTTTATTTTCCACTGGTAATGGGTATTTTTAACTGATAAGTTTTTCTGCAACACTCAGTATTTGCAATGCTACATTGTTCCCAATTATGGTATTCAGTTCTTCCCCTTATCCAAAAAAAATAAACTATTGGTTATTATAATTGATTTGTCATAATTCATTTATTTTTTCCTGTGCAGTGGCGTTGTATACGTATACCTAGTCAGGCCATCAGTTCTGTTACAAAATGAATATGCATTTATTTTTTTATGAAGTAATGTAATCTTAATAAAACTTATATGTACATATTTATGGAAGTCTCAGCAAAAGAAAAAAATATGCATTCGAAAAGGCCACCTTTGGCTTTGATACAGGCCTTTAATCTGTCTGGCCACGAATCTATGGATTTACGCACTGTAGGCCGATTCTACTAAAAACTGCAACTGCACTGCAGCGTGGTTTGTGTCAAAATGCGTACATTTTGACGTTTCGGTATTCTGTTAAGCGATCTGACAGCAGCGACGTTGCAGGAACGCTGCAGTAAATGACTCGCTATTCTGTTAAAAAACCTGCACTGCACCTGCACGTTTCCTGCAATATAATCGTATTCTGTTAAATTGTGTTGACATTTGTATAGCGATGACAGAAGTTTTGAAGGAGTTTGTGTGCATTTTTGCTAACGTTAGTCACAAGCAACTTTTGCGAAGAGAAATTAATATTCTGAAGCGGTGACATATATTGCAAAATATTTGTTTCGTTTTGGGAAATGTTTGTAGGAATTTATGAGTGAGTAAAGATTCTTTTCAGTTAGAAATACCTCCATTCCGGAAACGAAGGGCGCGCATTAAGTAAAAATCCAATTTATTAGTTTGAAATATGGTAACATTACAAGAGTAAGGTAGTTCATTTGCAGGATTCGCACTGTTGAAGCGTAGTTGCAGTGCAGGAAACTTTAATAGAATACACGTTGGTACTGCACTATTCCTGCACGACCCAAGTGACAGGCGTAAACGTGCAGTTGCAGTTATTTAGCAGAATTGGCCTACTGTTTCCATGGGAAATTTAGCGACTGCTTGCTCTAAAGACTTCTTAAGAGACACAACGTCGGCGTCTTGTTTCGAGCAGGCCTCTAAAACTGACCGTAATTTGTAGTCTAAGAGCAGATCTGGGCTAGACGAGGGCTAGTCTTCGGCTCTTATAAAGTCCAGAACGTTGGTTTCGAGCCAGTCTTGGGTAGTTTGTGCCTTTCCGACCACTTGGGCGGCTTCTGTGTGCGTACACTTTGTCATTTTGCTTGTTGTAGTGCTCTACAATCATGTTTTTTTTTTCATTAGTAAATTTTGATCGATCCACTTTCTTTAACTGTGGAGATTGATTTAGTGCATGTCCTGTATATCCACGATAAACGCCGAGCTTCAGGTGTTGTTTTATTAAATTACTTGTTTTAAATGCACGCAATACTGAAGAAAATTCAATAATTTTAGCTCGGTCGAGTTGATCTCAAATCCACCCTGGAGTTGGATAGCGGAACTTTCAATGACCTCTAATTAACCCCTCGAAATTGAACTCATTTGGATTGTTTTCATGAGTCCAATACTTGGAGTATCTACTGATTCATCCTGAAGGCGGGTAGTGATACACTTTAATAGTACACCCTCTCAACTTTGAGCTGATTTGGTTTATTTTGAGTTGTCGAATATATTATAATTGGTAATGAGTGTCTGATGATGCATTAGGAGGTGAATAGCGGAAACCAATCTTAGTAGCTAACGGAGCCAGTTACAGACCCTCAAAAATATAAGTTGTATGAAATTTAAACTAAAGATGAATTCTGAAATGGTTACTAGTAAAGTTCTCGAGTATGCACTCATATGGTTAATTTTAACGAGTCGATTATATAACATATAATCGACTCGTTAAAATTGTTTAGACAAGTGGAAGAACGGAATACCATATTAGATTATATAACGATAACGTGAGAAACATGCCAATAAAATATTTAGTGCGTGATAAAGGCGTGATTTTTTTTTTCAATCTACATATTTATATTTCATATTAATAGTTAACTTTTCTTAAGACACATGACGAGCTCGGTGGCTCTGTGGCTAGTAACGCTACTTTGACACCAACGCTCGTGGGTTCGATTCCCACAGAGGACAAATATTTGTGTATATGAATATCCGTTGTCTTGGTTTGTGTGCTATAAAAGAGGCACATCAAGCAGCCCGACAAGGGAAGTACCTCCACCTCACAGCAAATCGCAATCAAATGGAGAGTTGTTTAGTTCCTGCGAGAGAGTGAGTTGCTGTTAGATGTTTAGATTATTATTCTTCTCTCATTTTAAGCTGAATTCACCGCTATACTAATCACTCAATGAATCAATATGAAAAGCAATCAGTGTTCAAGTAGCTTTGCATCAAGTGGGTCGTATACTTGTATGTCCCCGCCATAGTATATAAAACCAGTTGAGAATGCGCAAGCTTGCATTGCCAGAGGAACACCTGGCTCGTCAATTATATAACATTTTTTTTTATTTTGAAACTTTGTCGGCCATTTTGACCATGTTCCTTAAGAAATATGATATTGGTTTTTAAGACATTCCTATTCTACTTTTTAATTCAAAAAAAAAAAATATTTTAAATTAGTGCGCCATTTAAAGTTTTTAAGTTTGTGGGTTGGTTTTTCAGACATTCCTATTCTACTTTTTTATGCTGAATCCGAATCTGAAGAAGATCAAAATTCGAATATTCGAAAAAAAGCGACAGTCACACACGAGACAAACGCACACACAGTCAAACATATAGATTTCATATAGGAACGGTGTTCCTGAAAAGGTTTGCTTTAGACGAGATTACTGTTATTTTATATTCACCAAACATTCACGTCAAAGCAGCGCTTCGATTCGCTTTCTTAATTTACTGTACATCTACGTTATGTTCTGAAATAAAAAATTATTAACATTCCTTCTGAAAATCACTTCATTTATATTCCCACCGAGCTTCGACGAACATTAACTTTATTTGAGCACGTTCGTTACTAAGCATCAGCTATAAACTGCGCATAGGCTTTGTGAGCTGTTACCCGACTGCAGGAGCAATATGTTACGTTATGTGTTTCGCTAATACATTTGTATATATGGATTTTAATCCCTGAGGTATTGTTGTACGTAACACTGAATGTTTTAGAAAATCAAAAACAGAATGATATAGGAACCTGTTAATATTGAAGCGATAACTTCTTATGGGAGGGTAAACCGCTTCGTTACGTAACGCGTTACGGCGCCAGTCTGTCTGGCTTCCCTTTCTCTCACGCATACGGCAGCGGTAGGTAGGCTCCATTGTAAATAAGAATAAAATATATTTTATAATCAATAAAAGATTTTAATAATAAATTTTTATTGATTGATTGAACCTTTCCTTACATTACCATATTAATATACATAAAATTTAAGTAATAACCTAAGCTTTTCTCAAGTTAAACAATTTCAATATTAAATAGTTCAACTTAGATTGGATATAAGTTATCATTTCTGTCGGGCGTCCTGAGACGCACACGTTTTTTTTATTGCTTTTAGAAGTTACGTCGGAAGCATCGACTGATGCAGTAAGCTCACACTTTTGACGAGCTCGGTGGCGCAGTCGTGAATGACGCGACTTTGACAACAACGCTCGTGGGTTCGATTCCCACACTTGATCAATATTTGTGTGCATAAACATGTATGTTTGTCTTGGTCTGGATATTTTTAAGAGGGCGCATCAAAGTACTTAGGGTCGGTAACGCAAGAGTGACACCCCTGGTGTGGCAATTGTCCATAGGCAACGGTAACTGCTTACCATCAGGCAGGCCGTACGCTTGTTTGCCACCTTAGTGGTATAAAAAATGTTCACATAGACAAATGTTTGTCTTGTGTGGGAATCGAACCGACCTTCGGTGTTAAAGTAGCATCGCTAACTACTCCGCCATCGGGATCGTCAAAATACTACTTACAGTTATCATCTGTTCCGTGCAGTAGACATTTATCTTTTAGACTCCCTACAAATAATTCAACGCACTCTCCCCTTTCTGAGGCAGCGACATCTAAACGGAAACTCGTTCGCTACCATCAATAGACGCTGTTCATCTGGCATTTGTCATTCTTCCGCGCTCCTTCCTTTGTGCCATTCGTGGGCGAACCTGCGTAAAGGTTCGAAAGGCCGCCGATAATAGGAGTATGGTGAAGTACACCAATCCCGGTTGGTCCTCATTGCGCTGTACCTGTCCCTCATCGCACATCGTACTTAGGACAGGTCCGCTATATGTGATCTCTGTACTCCTCACTTCTCCATACTCACTCATACAAGTTGCATGTCATTACAGTGGGTTGTCTCTTTCTAAACATGCCGTGCCTGCCGAGGATCTGGGAGGTTTTATAGAACTTGACAGGTCGTCCTGGGAGCAATCTATACACGCTTTAAGGAAATATGTCAAGAAGGAAACATGCCAAAATTAAACACCAATGTTGTCAGCCATCTTGTAATTATTTCCGCAGCGTTTTAACTGCGTATTATCTTCTTGTGTGACCCCAGCCATGTTTATCAGTAACGCAATTATTAGCGAGCGATAATAGTTTTTTATATTCGATATACTTATTATAAAATGAATTACGCACTTGTTTAAATTATATTTGTTACAATATAACTACTTAGTAAATGTATGTAGTAATACTATATGTAGCAAATCTAGACTATAGTTAAAAGATTCAGGCTTTATTTTGGGAAAGTTAAATTTACATGCAATTTGATATAACCTGCTTTGTGTGCTTCGAAATGCACGCCAGCGCTGCTTTGGTGACGGAAGCATACAAAGCAGGTTAGATCAAATTGCATGTAAATCTATATCAGCATTTGCGTATAATTTAGTTAGATTTAGTAGATGTTTTAGGGTGCATCAAAGTAGACTAGGGAAGTACCTCCACTTCATAGAAAACCGCAACCAAATAACAGCTCTCTGGATGTTCTGTTCCTAAGGAGTTGATATGTTAGCAGCAGTAGTGGTGGGCGAGAATTACAAAAGGTGGACCTTATGTGTAAGTATATGTCTATGCGATGTTGCATAAAAATGAGAATGTCTATATGCGACTTCTGTCCTGAAAAGTATGTACTAAACTTGAGTCTACCGCCTAATCTTATTTATTATCTTTATCAAGAAAAATCGATCACAGTCTTGAAGACATTTGGATCAATTTGCCTTCACTTTGAGCTCGGTGGCGCAGTGGTGAAACGCGTTGGTACGCTACTTTGACACCAACGCTCGTGGTTTCGATTCCCACACAGTACAAACATTTGTGTGCATGAACATGTCTGTTTGCTGTAGTCTAAGTGTTTTAAGTAGAAGTAGAGCGCATCAGAGCCGCACGTCTGAAGAAGTACCTCCACCTCACAGAAAACCTCAACCAAGTTACTACTACCTGGAGGGTCGTCGTGTTCCAGTAAGTGAGTGAAGATACCAGTAAGCTCCTAAAGAGTTTCCGTACTAACAGCAGAAGTGGCAACGTGCGAGAGATACCTAATGAATTAAATACCCGTATATGTTCATAAGCTAAAATAGCCGCCTTACAACGGGTGGGCCTAGCTTGCATGCCTCCAGACGTTGTATGAAAAAATCTTCAAACTCGTCCTTATCCTCGATGTATATTAAAATATTCGACATCCGCCAAAAAAATATGATGACGTCATACGTCCTTATAGGTTATTTACCTACAAACAGGATATTTTTGTTTCATTGAATTAGTACTATTATCGTCAGAACACTACACTTACCGGCACGCAATATAGCCCAAGTATAAACAAAGCGATAACAATTTAAGTGGGTGTTGCATATCAAAACTTTATGTGACAATGCATCACTACGTTTGTTTTTGTGATTTTAAAAGGCTAGTTAAACAAACATGTTCGTTTATTTAACTTTTGTGGCCCTTGAAACGCATTTCTGTGTTGGAACTCGCGTTATACAGGTGAGTTAAAATTCTGTATTAATTATGTATTAAAACTTATGTTGTTAATTTTCTTTTTAAAGTAATCTGTTTTCTTGATTCCAGAATAGTGAAACGATGCCGATTACTCTCGCTCAAGTAGTTCAAGCTGTATTGCGTAGGAATCAATGGCGAACTCAGCGGGAAAATGCTGAAACTTTAAATAAACCGCGTACAACTGTAAGGTATACCTTAACAAGCTACGACCAGACCGAGCTTTACACAAGAAAGCTAGGGAGTGGTGGAATAAGGTATACGTCAGCGTGAGGAGGAACGGAATCTACGTGCTCGAAGACCAACTCGAGGCCCAGAACTCCTCCGGCACCATCACGTAGCCTGACTTCAATTTGCGAGAGAACACGCTAATTGGATGCATGAGGATTTGATCAAAATTCTTTGGACGGATGAGTGCAGAGTTGCTTTAAGATCCCCAGATGGTTGTGAACGCGTGTGGAGAAGACGTAGAAAACGGTTTCTTCCAGCTACTACCACTCAACTCTCAGCTATCATGGAGGTTCTGTTATGGTTTGGGGAGGTATCAGTTCTGACGCACGTACTAAGTCAGTGGTAGTGGAAGGTCGTTTAACTGCAGCACAATAACATTGAAGAAATCCTGCAAGAACATGTTTTACCATATGAAGGATTCCTCAAGGGGTCGCCAAGAATTTCTTTTAATTCAAGATAATACTCAACCTTATACAGCGGGATGTTCACTAGTAAAGGTTAAAACCATAATACACAACGTGCCTGATCGCATGCAGGCAGTGATCAAAGCCAGAGATGGTAACACTCGTTATTAAGTCTAATGGTGTGTTTTTTTTAACATAAGTTGAAATTTTAATGTTGTTTAGTGAAATCCACTCAAAAACATCTTTGATCTATGCCTACATGCGATCAGGCATGCCGTGTCCTTCCTATGAAGATTTTATCTATCTATACGTTCACGCCAAATCCCTTGCGGGGTAGACAGAGACAACCGAGCACCACGTGCCTCGATTCTTACACCCCACCCCACTCGCTACTTTAACATTCATTGCTCTTCTCATGCACGCTCGCCGGTTTATAATATTCCTGACATCACATTCTGATAAAACATGATCAATTTGGGCAATGCCTTCCTCGGCTACTACATCCTTCCATCTGTCTTGTTGTCATCATATCTGCTTCGTCATTCTTTCATCCTGCATTCTTTCTACATGTCCGAACCAACGGGCCCTGTTCTTATTTTAACACCGGCAGCACTATGGATGGTATATTGTGTGGATGCCGGCCGGCGCTCGCATGTTTTAACTGTCAACGCATAATCAACGCGTAAAGTAACATTTGAATGTTCAATAATTGACTGTTCCTGCCAAAATCGAATGACATTTTACCATCGAGTTCCTGTCGAACCGTCGTGCGTCGAGCTGTCAACTCAATTTCACCCAATTTTAACATCTGGAATTATTCCAGTTGTCTCCTGAGTCTGTTCGATTTAATAAATTACCCGCCGTTTGCTTTGTGACTTTCCTGGAGATCAGTGAGGCACATGAACTACACTGAAAATGGTATTAACCGAATAAGTTATGGCCACAATGGGGAGCCGATAAAACAAAATTGGTTTGCAAATCTACCCACTGCTACGAGTCGGAGGGTAAATTAGAACGTGCAGTCTTATTAGCCAGTGCACGGATCAAAATCGGGTAACTTGTCAGCTTACTGGTTAAAATATTCTCCCACTGGACACTAGGCTAGCATCGCTGTGATATTCAAGTGGTTATTTAAGTAAAAGGATGTCGCGGGATCGGTGAGTGTATCTAATTATATATTGATAGATTGAGTACCGTATTGGCGGTATTTTAGCAATTTGTCCACCTTTTTCGCCTTGTATGTATTATATACGTGAGCATTTGGTATTCTTTTGCATTCAAATTTTTGGATATTAAATAATAATTAACTTTAATATAAAATCATCAACTAACATAAAAATTTTAATACAAAGAAGCAGGCAATACCAAGTTTTAAAATTAAATCTTTATGTTAGCAAGTTTATGAAAATCGATTTTAACACGATAAATAATATGATATTATTTTATACTAGCTTTTACCCGCGGCTATGCTCGCATTAATAATTTTTTTTTTTTTTAATAAAAAGTATCCTATGTTACTTTTGATACCTCCAAGAATATGTGTACAAAGTTTCATGATGGTCGGTTCAGTAGTTTTCGCGTGAAAGCGTAACAAACAAACGAACATTCACATTTATAATATTAGTAGGATTATATTATACTCGTATATGAAAACGAGAATGTTAAATTAAATGACAGAATTCTACTGAAAATAAGGACGTACAAAAATACATTTGGAAGCGAACCTGAAGCGAATGATGTAAGATAAAATATAGGTTCAAGAAACATTAAACCAAAACAAATTATAGCACAACGAAAAAAAGAACAACACTTCGGTATAAAATAACAGGAATAGTAACGAAAATAAATTAAAAGGTATGTTATCGCATTTAGGTTCTGCGCATTTTAATACTTTAGACCTTATGAACAAAAGGGTTATTACGTTCTGGTACTCACAACTCTAATGTCTGTTTACAGCGGGATTGTTGGGTGAATTATATTCATACCATGCTACGAGTATATAACCCCTTCACATGACACGTATAGTAAGAATGTCTGAGATTTTATAAAATAATATTTCTGAGTCGTTTACATTTTCATCACAATTGCTAGTCGTATACCTACTGCCTTTCTAATATATCTTTTCTTGTATCTTTTAGTTTCGTGAATTAAATACTATTATAGTACAAAACTCCAGTGAACACTAAAGCGAAAATATTAACAGTTCGAAATTAATTCGCGCATTGCCTCCTCTGCTGCTAATACTGCTGCTAAAACTCCTTAGGAGCTTACTGGTGACATCACTCACAAGCAGGAACACAACAACCCTCTAGAGAGTTGTTATTTGGCTGCGGTTTCCTATAAGGTGAAGGTACTTCCCCGAGCGGGCTGCTTTGATGCGCCGTACCTCTCTTAAAACATCCAGCCCAAGACAAACAGACATGTTCATCATGCACAAAATATTTGTCTTGTGTGGAAATCGTACTCACGAGCGTTGGTGTCAAAGTCGCGTCATTCGCGACTGCACCACCGAGCTCGTATAGTTTGACTTTATTTGTATATCTATAATCATAATTGTAATTTACACAGGATGTAGCGAGAACTTGGCACGAAGATATGCATACATAAATGGAAGTAACCGCCGTAGGAGACAAAACAATTTTATTCTGACGTTAAAAAGTCACTGAAAAATAATCATGAGAAAATAATTTCCTGTTCAGAGTTAGTTTTCTGTTTTATACTTTAGTAGCATTTGAGTATACACTCCCAGTTCCTTGTAAACCTAAAATCATTGGCATCAATCACAGACATTTACATATTTACGAAAGGGAATTTTAGAGCTCCCAGTTCTTGTTTTGATTGTGTATAGGTTAAATTGAGCGGGTAGATTGAAATAACAAGTACACGATATTACAACGTATTTACAGAGCGTACGGTTATGAATATCACTTTGAATTTACCTAAATAAATATACGTAAATTCTGTATAAAACGCTCCACAAACACCCGACTTCTTCCGTCGCCACTATTGGTATCGAACAGCAAATTGATGATTTATCACCGACTAAAGAAGTGATTGAGGGTTCTGTTAGCAAATATATCACCTTCTTCAATTCTTTTATATAATATCGTGAGGCATACAAACATACGACCCACCTGAAGTGAATACCGTAGCCTGTGAACGCTTGCAAAACCTGATATTAATAGATACTTCCCAAGACGGGTTTCATTGATGCGTCCTACCTTTCTCAAAGTTCTTTTGCAGTTAGGTCTTCTTGTTTTTAAGCGCCAAATATGTCTGCCTTAGGTCTACATTACGTCCTAATGCGCTTGTTCCAAATAGATACAGGCAAATGGCCGTACTTATTCATGGCTGGAGGTCAGAGAGGGCTAATACGCGCAACACTGCGTGCTTATCACGCGGCCTCATTAAATGACCGTATCACGAAGCAGAAAGTGTGCAGAAGTTAAACTTCGTTACAATAACCGCTACAGACACGCACACATAGCCGTTGCGTCGTTCACAGACACAGAATATGGCGGAGTGTTAAGTCGCCAGGATTTTCCCGAAAATCCTCACTCATAAGTCGCCCTAGTCGCTGTCCGTCCGTACAGAAACGAGTAACCTACTGAGTAGTCTTAATAAGAGTCAATCGCCTATGTCCGTATTCCATTTTAGAGCCAAATAATAACTCCTTGAACGGTATTTTTATACAATATCCGAATGCCCACAAATTGTATGTTTACTGTGGCCTATGTGCGCTTGCAAAGCATAAAGTATCTCTCGCGCGTTGGCTGCCCTGCTGCTAACACAGTAACTTCCTTGCAGCTTGCCGTCCCCACTCAACCGAAGGGTACCCTTTTTGCCTCCGAGGTGATATAAAAATCTTTATTCTGTTGTCTGTTATTCAAAGATTTTGTTTCTATTTGGTGAACATCTTAAATAATTGTCGTGATTTTAACATTTCTGTTCTACAATTATTTATAGAAAATTTTATTTAATACTTCACTGACCACAATACAGTAGGTATAAAAGGCGGACTTAACCAGTCAACCATTGGTAGTGGAGAAAAGCCGAGATTGCCGTTTCTATTAAGATAATAATAAAATATGAAATGGCCCTATAAAGAACATACACCTAACTATACCTACATAAGAATACATAAATAACTACAATAATATATACACAACCAAAATAATATATATATATATAAAACCCTAGTAATACATACATATTTTCCTGTATATTTTTTTATACATTAAGTGTTGGAACAATGGATGAGATTGTATATTATCTTGGATGCGCTATCAGCGGGGATGGAAGGTACACCGCAGATGTGGAAACACGAGTGAGTGCTGGGAATAGTGTGATTGGAGCGTTGGGAAAACTCCTTGGCAGTATAAACCTGAGCCTTTATACAACCTCAGGAAGTATAGTATATATGTATATATATATATATATATATATACATATATATATATATATATATATATATATATATATATATATATATATATATATATATACATATATATATATATACATATATATATATATATATATACATATATATATATATACGGTCCCCCTGATATAAAGAAGTAACCGTAGCCTATGAACGCTTTCAACAAATTAATTATCACTCGCTAAAGGAGTTGTTAGCACTAGAGGTGGTGTAGCACCACTTCTGCTGCTAACACAACTACTCCTTAGGAGCTTACTGACTAATAACAACTCACAGAAAACAGTGAGGTGGGGGTATTTCCCCAGATGGACAGCTTTGATGCGCCCTACGACATACATCGACCAGTGGCTAGAATTAAATCAGTCACCTTTTCTGAACATCTATCTATCTATCTATAACTTCACGCCAAATCCCTTGCGGGGTAGGCAGAGAGAACCGAGCGCCACGTGACTCGATCCTTACATATCTCACTCGCTTCTTTAACATTCATTGCTCTTCTCATGCACGCACGCCGGTTTCTAGGGCTCCTGACATCACCTTCTGATAGAACATGACCAATTTGGTCATGGTAGGTAAGTCTTGACCTTCCCCGGCTCCTACATCCTTCCACTTTTGCATTGTATATCTGCTTCGTCATTTTTTCATTTTCTGAACATAAACCTCGTGATTCAAGATACGCACACAGCTTCCGGTAACCCAGTGATTTCTAATGGGCACACTCATCTTGTAGCCAGCCAATCGAAAATTACGGGGTCACCGACGGTAGGAACTGCTCTGGGTTGCGGTCAGGTGGAATAGATAATCCAGATATGAAATCAAATAAACTAATTATGAAATTAAAAAAATCTCTTCTTATATAAAGCTAAAAGCTAATGGCACGGTTGAAGAAGGCCAAGTTTTCAAATCAACGACAGCCGACAGCCTATGTATGTGTATGTGTATCTGTATGTGTATATATATACTCTAGCGGATCCGGCAGACGTTGCTCTGTCCGAAAATAAAAACTATAAGTCCTGTATCCCGATCGCAACGTCGCTTACACGGTCCGATTGTGAATCTATGTCATTCTCGAATTCACTTAACACAAAAAAAAAACATCATAATCTGTCTAACCGTTTAGGATGAGTTCAGTGATATACACACGGACAGAAGGAATCGTGCCGGAGGCCTGGAGAGAGGCGAATATTGAACCGGTCCGCAAAAAGGTGATCGATCTGACCCCGCCATCGACCGACCCATAGCTGTCACATCCATTCTCTCCAAGGTATTTGAACGGTTTATAAATACTCAACTCATTCGCTACCTGTCAGATCACTTGTTAATTAATGATCTTCAAAACGGTTTCAAACCAAATCGGTCTACGGGTGATCTTCTAGCCTACGTAACTCACCTATGGGGTGAAGCTATGGATATTGCCGAAGCTTTTGATCGGGTTTGGCATCGCGCGCTCCTCTCCAAGCTTCCAGCATATTGGTAGCTTGAGTGTTCTCTACCGTATTTTTTACCTCGTCCCTCATTCTCCCTTGCTCCTCCGGAACACTCGCGCTGGACTGAGATCATTTCCACATAGAGTTGGGTTGCTAACCTTCCGTGCAAAGAAGTGCAGCGATTCATTGCTCTGTCGGACTGTGAAAATGTGGAATTCGCTTCCGGCGCAGACACACCACCTCCTATAATCCCGGGTCGTTCAGACGAGGTGTAAAGAGGCACTTTAGCGAGCCGTCAAGGAGCGAACAGCCAGCACAGCCTTAATCACTGTGATGGCTGTCCTCTCATGTGGTTCTCATTGACTCTTTCCATCAGGCGAACTGAAGACATTTCGGCAGGTCACATTAAAAAAGAAAAAATAATTACATATATATAAAGGTAAAATATATAAATAAAATTTACCTAATAAAAGTACCTATTGTATTATTCTTTCACACAGAGCAAAGACGGCAGCTGGAGAGTCAAGAAGAATCGGGAGATAGAAAACCTAGTGTCTAAACCAAATATCATCGGATAAATCACTTATTCCATCACGTAGAAAGAATGGGAGAAGATCAAGCCGTAAATAGAGCATATATGAGGCGACCAAGTAGTCACCGACCAGTCTGCCGCGTTAGGTATCGCTGGAGTGAAGAGTGAAGATCGCTGAGACCTGCGAAGCCTCGGAGGTGGCAGCTGGCGGTAGCTGGTAGGTACAAGACCGTAAGAAATGGCGTCATCGGGTGTTGGAGGCCAAGTTCCACTTTGGGTCGTTGCGCCACTGCAATAAGTACTGTATTGTATTTATAAAATAACTCATATAAATTTTCCAAAAATATCTCATCTGTACAGATATGGGTCTGTTACAACATAATTATATGTACAAATTTTGCAGCGTTTTGATTGAAAATATGGCTCAATAATGATTCTATTAAAATATTTGACGCATCAGCGGGTTCCAAGTTTGGGCGCCATTATTCATGGCTTTACATTTTGTGTTGTCATCTTCTTAATTAATTGGCGATTACGGTTTTAATTAATAAAACAATTAGTTCGAACCATTGTGCCCCTGATACAAAGCAAAATACTTATTGTTAACGTCTTTATTTATATCAATAAAGTGGCTATTATGTACTATCATAAACATAGAATTTGTAGATTAATTACTCAAAAAGTAGAAAATATATATGTATCGGGCAAAATGAGTAATTTTAGGCATTGCAATACGGATAAGGGTGACCCTTACTCCGGACAAATCTATACTAATACGTAAAGTGGAAAAGCTTGGGTTGGGTTAGTTTGGCTACTAATTTATGGAACTACCAGTTGGATTTGAAAAATCTTTTTGCAATTGCTAGCCCAATTCTTGAAGAAGAATATTGGTAATTCGACATCACGATACGACTCTTAGAAGCTGAGGAAGAAGAAAGAAAGTAAGAAAATGCGGTTACCAACTAGCGGAATACCGAAATACGCGCGAACGACGCGGGCTGCAACTACATACTATAAGTAACTACATATGTCACATATATAATTAGTCTGGCTATAAATACTTGTTGTTGTTGTTGTAATATCTTTATTGAACGATAAATTACAATGAAATATATAATGAAATATAATACATTTACATAGAAATACTTCTTTTCTTCAACTCTTTAATTATTTTGAATTTGGAACGCGTTTATTACGTTAAAAACTTCTTTCGATTTCCTGTCGTTTTACATATTGTTTTCGTGTTTATTGTCAAATTACTATATATATAACATGGAATGGTGTAAAAGAAAATAGGATTGTAGTGATTGTTTTGCACAAAGTGGGCATGGAGTCGTCGGTCATATTCAAGACATTTCAAAAGCGTAGTATCAGCCGTATGTTCGTATATCGCACTATTAACATATATACCAACAGTTCCTCTGCTGAAAACCATAAAAGACCGGAGCGACCGCATGCTGTTAGAACTACAAAGGCTGTTAATGGTGTAAAAGCTAAAATTAAAAGAAACCCCATTAGGAAACAAAAAAAAATTATATCGCGAGAAATGAAAATTCCCGCTAGGACTCTGTCGCGTATATTAAAACAAGACCTGAAGCTCGGCGTTTATCTTTGATATACAGTACATGCCCTAAATAAATCTCTACAGTTGAAGAGAGTGGATCGATCAAAACGCCTTCTGTTCCGATACGCAGGTAACGGCACAGAAATATCCTCTTTACTGATGAAAAAAAAATTCACGATTGAAGAGCACTTCAACAAGCAAAATGACAAAGTGTACGCACACAGTTCTAAAGAAGACTTCAGCCAAAGTGTCTCAAGAGACTGTCTTGGATCATGTTGTCAACCCTCTCGCCTATACACTTACAATTCCATATTGTAATTTGATAATAAACACGAAAAGAATATGGTAAATGGCGGGAAGTTAATAAACGCATTCCAAATTCATAATAATAATATATGTATATATATATATATATACATATATAAATTAATATATGCATTAACATAGTCGAGTTCCAATCGTTGCTTTAATGCGATGAGTTGGTATCTTTCATTTTTTTTTTCATTTATTGACAGAACCACAAACAGGTTTACAATATACAGCTTACATCTTATGACATAACCTAAATTTTTTTTTTTAATGTAAACCCAACACAATGGTTACAAATAATACGGTAACATGCACAATTATAACTATATAAAACGTTTACAAATATTATTTATTCTGTTTCTATTTGTGATTATGAATTTGTGTGTTTAGCGAGGTCGTGTTGATTGCGTGTATGTGTGCGTATAAGTGTCAACATGTGTACAATGTGTTTTAGGTTGGTTGGGGAATGTTAAAGAAGCGAGTGAGGTGTGCAAGGACCGAACCATGTGGCGCTCAATTCTCTCTGCCTATCCCGCAATGGACGTGGTGTGAAGGTATAGATAGATAGAAATTGAAGTAGAGATACTTGTTGGTGTGCATGTGAAGCGGGGATGTGTTTTTGGCTACTAGCTGACACGATCACACGCAGGCATCCCCGAGAAGTGGTATTTATACAAACTACCAGATGCAGAAAAGCACGAGTTAATATTTTTTCAATAAGCAAGGTTCATTTGTTCAATAATACATCAATAATTTTCCTCTTGTAATGTCTGATGTTATACCTAAATATATCCATTGCGTTAAATTTTTTATTATAGCAATCAGTTATACGATTTAACGGAGATCGAATTCCGGCATTAGTGCGAGATCTAGTGACAGCAAATAAAGGATGTGTCCGCGTAGCACGCATAACTACCCGAAAGGGTGCTTTATAACGTATCATCTTAATCAAATCTATACAATCATATTTATTGTTGAATATATCATAAAGTAATATGGCCTCGAATTGCATCCGTCTTGATTTCAAGCTAAGCAATTTATGTTCTTCTAATAAATACTCGTATGATAGGCAGCTACTCCGATTGTACTTAAATTTAATACGCCGCAGGTTTTTTTTTGTATCATCTCAATGCTGTTATTATATTTTTCATATATCGGGTTCCAAATAGATGACGCGTATTCAAGTTGTGGTCGAATTAATGATTTCAGAAGATATATATATATGTAGATGGTTTTTTGAATTCTGTAGATGATCGCTCGTTCATTAACCATGATGAAGATGAATGATAATGTCTAAATGATAATGAATGAACGATCAGCACTATATGATGATGATGCCAAATGTCATTTTGCCAAATGAACTTTTTTCCAATAAATATTTTTGAAGCTACGAGTATTAGGAACCACTATGTACAGATCTGGCCTGTTTTTGACTTGTATTGTATTGAGGTGTACGCTTTCAAATCGACATCTTTCATGAGCCAAGCGCAGATTTCCTGCTCGTGGTGCATCCTGCCGATTCACAAACAAAGCTCTGACGAAGTTATAGAGATTCATACGAAATCTTTAGAGCCCAAGGCCTTGATTGAGCCATAGTGAGAGACCATGCGGTGAGTAATCAACTGTCCAAGCTCATAGTACTTGCTAAAGAACTAAATGGCAGGAATCGAATGCATGTCGCTAAAGTACTATTTAATTAAATATATTACGAATCTGGTTTACTTTAGGGATTCATTGCTACAAGAGAAGCGTTTCTAACTATCGAAAATAGTCTAAAAGGAACGAATGATCACGAACAATTATTTCGTTCATCAATCAACAGCCGCCAAATGTAGTATTTTTTTATACAACGTAGGGAAGCTTACGGCACGCGTCAGAGTCGCGTCAATAACCTCGGCGTGACCGAGCTCTTCAAAAAGTAATATATGCACATGCATTTATTATTCTACTACTAAAAGATGCTACAGTGGTCATATATATGCAGATGGATTGCTGAATCAGCTGTTTTACAAAACCGTTAGTTATTTTGCAAAATAGCTCCGTTATGTAAAACAGCTGAATGGCGTTCAGCTGTTTTACAAAACCGATAATCTATAGATATAAATAAAATTGGAGTGTCTGTTTATAATATAAAAATAACCGCTTTTTACTAAATGCATATGGATGTATACACGGTACATATACCAAAATGAATATTTTTACAATCTGATTGTCTGTCTGTTTGTTCCGGCTAATCTCTGAAATAGCTGGACCGATTTTGACGGGATTTTTACTGGCAGATAGCTGATGTAATAAGGAGTAACTTAGGTTACTTTTATTTTAGAAATTTTATTTATTTTTATCAATAAATAATAAAAAAATAACTATTCCGCGCGGACGAAGTCGCGGGCACAGCTAGTTATTATACTCGTATATAACAGCTACGTTGTGTAAACTATTCATTAATTTAAGCTGAATAAAGTCCAGCTCGTTTAAAAGCAGTGATATCTCAGAGGATAAAGATCCGACTCATCCGACGGTCCTGGGTTCAAGATTCGAATATGAGCATGTGCCACTTAATTCATTTTTTCGGATTTATGTACATATTCGTAATTATCACTTGCTCGGCGGTGAAGGAGAACATCGCGAGGTAATCCACACGTCCAAGAAATTATATTTCGAAAGACGTGTGACCAAACCTAGGAATAGTCTTCCCTCTGGATTGTGGACGTCTGACGGCAGTCGCTCTATGTAAAAATCTGTATCTTCGTCAAATCCTTAGGCTTAGGTAGCGGACCCGTCTATCTAATGGAGTAGGAAACTGGATAACTCTAGGAAGAAGAAAATAAACGTTCAGCGGGATTAAGTTATAAATAATACTATGCATGTAGTTAACCTATAACGTATATAAAGTTTTTAACCATGTTATGCCTTTTAATAAAGCAACAGTTTATGATATATTGTTTTCACTTATGCTCGACATTATATTACTTTATATTATATTACTTATTAATTGCGGCAAGTAATTTCTGTTGCGGACGCCATTATTGTTGTTATAATACACAGAAACACAAGTGACACATTACGAACTAAAATACACAAACTGACGTGCCATTTCACATAATTGAAAGCGGTAAAGTTAGAGTTTATATAAACCTCTAATCAGATACCCTCTGCATTGATAAATGCAAAAGTATTCAATTCTGCTCCTTAAAGTTCAATAATTATAAATATTCTATGAACATCGTTCAGCCATTTTGTAAAACAGCTAGCGGTTATGTAAAACAACTAATTAAGCAATCTATCTGCGACATATATACTAAATGCTTTAAAGTTGAAAAATGAAGACTGTGCCGTTTCAAAATGAGTGCGAAAATAGAGTTAATTTTGGTACGGAGTGCTGTTTAGAAAAAGCCTTGAAAATATATCCATCTATAAAAGTAATAGAAATCAGATCATCACAATTAAAGAATTTTTGGTAACTTTAGAAGCAAAAACATAAAGGCGCAATTTTAATTAGTAGATATGTAGGCGAGCCTTAAATGACGGGCGTGCATGAGAAGAGCAATGAATGCTAAAGATGCGAGTGAGATGTGTAAGGATGGAGGAGTCATGTGGCGCTCAGTGTTCTCCGCTTACCTCGCAAGGAATTTGGCGTGATGTTATAGATAGATATATCACGAAATTTATGTTACATTACATTGGACTATATAATAGTAATATGCTTAATAACTTTTGAAGCAAAAACATAAAGGCACGAGAGCAATTAATGGATATATCGCGAAATTTACGTGACGCGCCAATGGATTCTATAATACCAACTGATATTAATAAAGTGCCAACGACGTCGCAACTATTTGAGGATACCAAAGTGACATTGAGATTCAAAAACTATTTATGAAGGGTCTGGTGAACGAAGCAATTGGATTTGTTATTGAAAATATCTGATCTCTACTTCGCAATGACTAAATGTGTCTGATATACTCGTACCATCTGAGCGTATCCACTTTTCTATAGACAGAGAACCTTATAACACCAATTTCTGTACAATTTCCAGCTAAACACAAATGTCACTATTAAAAGACGTTTTTGAACTGCCCTTGATTTATTAAAATACCCTTGATTTTGGGCATCATAAGTTCACAAAATAACGATCACCGTAGATTATGCTTTAGTGTATTTAGGACCGAAACTCTGCGGTCAGTCAAACATATGTAACACTCAGCAGAGGACGCTCATTACACTTGTCTGTCTTATGGTCACAGTTCGAATACTGGCTTGTACCACTAATTTCGTGTTTTCTAATTTAAATACATATTTGTAATTATCACTTGTCTGGCGGTGAAGGAACACATCGTGAGGGAACTCGCACGTCCAAAAAATATATTTCTGAAAACGTGTGACCGTGATGACGTGGTCAACAATGACCTGGTTTTCCCTGTGGTTGTGGAGGTCTGCCGGCAGTCACTCCATCTAAAACTCAGTATCATCGCCACCCCCTCGGAGCACAATATACAAGAAGCAAATAATTAATAAGGAAACTGAATAATGCTAAGATGAAGAAAAAGATCACAAATGTTTTACTGTCCGAACATAAAAAAAAATTTTCGTAGTGCCCGATTGGAGTTCTTCCGCGTCTAATAGTAACTCTAAATCACCCAGGAGCCTACTTAAATACTTACGAGTACGTTTCATCAAAGGAGTTTAGTTACCTATACACATACACAAGAATTATGTATATAGAGCAGTGTTATCAATAACGTAAATAATATCAATAGTGTTAAATAATATTAATATTGAATTCATAAATTAATTACACACTCAAAATTTATTTAATAAATAATTTAAACTAGTTTACCAGATTAATGATAATAAACCATAACGTTTGCACACGTATTTCAAATAATAAATGTAGACTGCACAGACGTTAAACAAAAAATACGATATATCCACACGCAATATTAAATAAATACACACTAAAACAAACGATACAATATGTCAAGTTATCAACCTATCAATCAGATATTGTTCTTCACTCCGTCATGCCCCCGCATCTACTTCTTAAGGGGGGAGCTGTGCCACCTACCATCCCGTGGTGCGGTGCCTCAATGCCGAACATCCCTCTTTCCCAGCGAGATGTTCGACGGGCATTACTCCCTCTCTCTTCTTACTCACTCCCTCGACATTCATAAGTCGAGTGGGCCAAATGGCATACCGGCAGTAGCGCTAAAGCTGTGTGCTCCTGAGTTGCGTTCTGTTGTAACGCGTCTCTTCGTGCTTTCGTACTCCACTGAACAAGTCCCCTCTTCGTGGAAGACCGCCAATGTGTATCCAGTGCCCAAAAAGGGTGATGAATCAGATCCATTGAATTACAAGCCTATTGCCATAAACTCCCTTGTCTCCAAGGAGCGTGTGATAAACACACGACTCCTGACATACCTAAGATGATCACGTTCAATCGTGGATCGACTGGTGATCTTCGATGTATCTAACACACCGCTGGGCTTCGGCGAATGTATAACCCATAACAAAAAGTAACTGTAAAATTCCTCAACTAATCTAGCTAATATTTCTCTTATTACTACCAACATAACTATAGTCCCTCAAAATAGACATTTCAGTTTACAAAAATTCACATACACAGTAAGCAATAATTTTGATGATATATCAAAAATTCTTTCCTTCTATTTTATTCTGCTCTAATGCTCTTTCTTTAGAAAACATATTTATACTCAAATATCATAAAGACAAGCTTTTCGTATTAAATAGGTCTGACAAAAGTCACCTTTTAGTTAGATCACGGAATCATCTTTTCTTCTACCTAGTGTTATCACGTTTCCTAATACATGTGAATTGACGGGGTCCGCTAACTAAGCCTAAGAATTTGGTGAAAATTCCGATTTTTACATAGACCATCAGACCTCCACAACCCACAGGTCACAAAATACCTAGAACCTCTCCAACTTCGTAGGGACATAGGCTCCCTAAGTACATTTTACCGCCTGTACCATGGTGAGTGCTCTGAAGAACTATTTTCCCTTATCCCACCGTCTCCCTTCCGTCATAGAACCACACGTGCAGGCTTGCGATGTCATCATTCCACTGTTGAGGACATTTGTTCCCGTACTAAAAAGTTCGGCAACCTATCTCTGTCGAACTATTACTAGTAAATAACAGCAAGCTGTGTAGGCAGAGCTGATATTTTTTAAATTTAAAAAATATTTAAATATTTTATTTTAATTTTTTAATTTTTTAAAAATATATGGAACCCTGTACGACATATAGCGACGAGTGCTGTTACTTTTTCTGTTGATGGGAGTGCAGTGCAGACTCTGCACTGCAGAGTGCCCGGCCATACGTTTTCCCATATGTTTTTTTTTCTAATTGGAACGATTTTGGACCGTTCTTCCTCACCAACGAACATTTAAATTTCAAATTAAAGGATACAAAACTACAATATGTTAGCTATTAGTATGTCGATTTTGGAGTTTCTCACTATTACCGTCTAAACGCTAGCTGGATGATATCAGTCTACCCCAAACGGCAATTTTGAGGGTAATGTGGCTCCGCTGGCTATCGCAGCTCTGCCAAAAAAGTGGAACGCCTTGCCTGCACATGTGTTTCCTCCTTCCTACAACATTAGATCCTTCAAACGAAGCTTGAAGAAGCACCTTGCGGGCCAGCATGGTAGCGTCAACTGACAGGACACTGTAGTCCTTTGTCAGTTGCCGCTGCAATTTGGGCTCCCCTTTTCGCTTACCAACAGGCGAAGAGGAGCCACTATGCTGAGCCAATATAAAAAAAAAAGGTAAAACCAATCATTTCTTAAGTTAGGTCACAAGTCTTTTGAAATATAATTTCTTGAATGTGCGGACTAACGATGTGAAAACGTCGTATGTCCGTTTCTTTTTTAATACAATATCGGGAGACAAATAAAAATACGACCTGATGTAACGCGATTACCGTAGCATATGTACGCTTGCAATATAGTGAACATCACTCGCGAGATGCCAACCTCCCCTTAATACAGCAACTCTTTTGAAGCTTACTGGTGACCTCACACACACGTAAGAACACAACAACCCTCCAGAGAGTTGTTATTTGGCTGCGGTTTTCTGTGAAGTGTAGGTACTTTGCCTGATGGGCCCAGGCCAAGACAAACAGACATGTTCGCGCACATATTTGTCGTGCGTGAGAATTGAATCCACGAGCGTTGGTCTAATGCCCAACCGGTTTATTGTACCAATTTATACCTGAATATTCAACGGAATATCCACGTTCAACAAATGCGATCGATGTCCAAGATCTTAGAATGTAGTTTGAATGGAAAAAATAACTACATACATGTTTTGCTACAAAACCTGTTTGATAAAATGTTAAACATTGGTTGGAAAACCCACCTGTCTACACCAGGGCTGTCAACAGATGCCAACCTTATGATAAAAGCTCTAATTTTTGCATGATGGATCAGCATCTGGACGTATAACCTAAATAAATTGTGGTATAAGTGGTTAACTCTATTGGCGGGGATGGGTCACGATGATTAGGGGAAGAGAAGTACCTCCACCTCTCAGAAAACCGCGGTGAAATAACAATCCTGCGAATAACTGTAGAATAAGTGAGGTAACAGTAGGTAAACTCTAAAGCAGCTGCTGTGTTAGCAGCAGAAGTAACGAGCGATACATTAAACGTCGCGCGACCCAGAGGGTTTTAACCAGTAACTTTGTACAAAACTCGTCAGCATGGATAAGTACCTCTGTCTCATCTATTTGTACCGCCAAGCAGCTATATTTATATATATATTTATAGCTGTGTTCCGATTTGAAGAGTGAGATATGGCAGTGAAATTACTGGGTACTGGGACGAAACATCCTTAGGTCATAAGATTGTTAGCACGCGTGTAACATCCCTGTGGTGTTGCGAGCGTCAATGGGCTGCGGTGACCGCTTACCATCTGATGCGGGCCGCATGCTTGTTTTCCAATCTAGTTGTATAAAAAAGAGCTATGCTTAACGTATTGTAAGCGTTAATAGGCTCCCATGACCGCTTTACATCAGGTGAGTCGACGTTGTATGAAACATAATAATAATCCAAGAAGTCATTAGGTGGAAAGTCCCGAGATTAACTAGAACCGTGCTTACGTAGGTCGGAACAAAGGCATTTTGCAACGGAAACCGCATGCAGTATCACGTGCAAGGACAGTCACGGATGCAATAGGTTTATATCAAATGGAAAAGTTTCCCGCGATCATCATAATTGCCTACATCCGCTAAAGTATTGATATAATTGAATTGAATACGTCTGGGGTGGTTTTAAGAGAGGTAGGGAGCATCGAAATAGCCCGTCTCGGAAAGTACCTCCAATATACCTCACAGAAAACCGCAGCCAAGTAACAACGCCCCTGCTGCTAACACAGCAACTCCTTAGGAGCTTACTAGTGACCTCACTCACACACAGGAACACGACAACCCTCTAGGGAGTTGTTATTTGGCTGCGGTTTTTAGGAATTTAAGAACTTATGAATATAACGACATTGTGTTTACCTACACGTCTTGTTGCAGACATTACGGGCAATGTTTTTTTTTGTTTGGCAATAAAACCCTTAATTTCATATGTTAACCAAGGCGTAGGCAGATGCTTAATCTTTACTGGTCGTATAGGAGCATGACGGTCGTACAGCTGTATCAATTTATCAATAAAGACACTGACTCGTCGACCGCCAAATCCCTTAAAAGGTCAAACTGACTTGCTGGCATGCCACTAAAATTACGTTACAGGAGAATTTTAGGTTGGCTTTAAGAGTGCGCACTTTGCAAGAAAGGTAAAGGAGATCGTGACACTGGCACTAACACTGGCCATGTTTTAAAACGTGAATGAGGTCAAGGAGGGAGGGCTTGCAACTTGGAAAAAAATAAGTTGCATCAAGAGGTAAAATAGTTAAGTTGCAAGCGTTAGTAAGAGATTTAAGGGCATCTGATCGATAATCACCTTTGAGATCATATATAAACGACGTGTGATCGAAGGCAACACGTAAACGGCGACTCCATGTATTTTAAAGTATTAAAAATATTAGATGAAGAAATTAAAAGTTTAAATGTGTCTAAAAGTATAGTTTAGTGCAAACCTTACAAGTGCCAGTGAAATTAATAACAATAAAACTGCAACCCGATTACAAAGTAACGATTGTTTACATATGTGAAATAGTTCTAGTGGAAAAAACTGTGTCAGAATTATGCAAAAATAAACTATCATAAATGTTTTTCTGCCAAAAAGAAAAGTGAAAACTTTGTGATTTCGTGGTGATCACCATACACTCTTGCCTGATACACTTATTACATAATCAAGTATAAAAAACAAGTGACAATGATATTATTTATATTGTAACAGTGGGTAATATCAAATAAACCTACCTACGAAGCCATTTAAACGAATTATTCTGAAGTCGTACTGAACTAGATAATTAATTTCACAACTCCATAGTATTCTAAATCAGCGCAGCCGTAGAAACCGCTCCCATAAGAATACAACTGGACTCGGTTTCGAAACCCACCACTCGTGACATCTTTTTTTTTTTTTTTTTTTTCACTTTTTTCTTTATGTTGTGATCATATTTTTTCTTTTTTTATATTTTTGATCAATAACGTACTTAGTTGATTATTTTGTTTAAATTATTGTCATTAGAGGGAAGGAAAGAATGATGAACTCGGACGAGGAAAACGTTACACTGCGTCGCCAAAACATGATGATGGTTGCCAATTCGGATAGCTATGAGGACTCATACACAAGTCTAAATTCGTCACTATCAGATAGTAGAAGAAGTCTACCGGATCTCTCGAAAATGCTGTTGACGAATGAAGTGGAAGAATTAAAACACGAATCCGAAAAACTGCGTAATGAGCTAGAAATGGCGAGGACTGAAATAGATAATCTCAACTCGGAAAATGTTTCTCTGCACAAAATAATAAACATACTAAATGCAAAAATAAAACAGCTAAAATCCATATGCAGCAACCCTACTAGCCTTAAATCAACAGTGAAAAAAAACAAAAGAAATACAAGTCTAACAAAGAAAATGTTGGACTATGAAGACAGCAACCCGCAACTTGAGAATTCTATTCAAGATAGTATCATTGATCTAAATATCACCGAAACCGACTCGACAAATGACCAACACTCAAAAAATAACACAACAAATCACATATCACGGAATGATCTACTGCCTTCAGCGCCGACTGTCAAGAATAAAACTGTGTTATCAACCAGCAATACAATAAGCAAGCAAAAAGAGTCCAATTTCATTCAGGACAATAAACAACCACATGGTATGATAAATAAAGTCCTTATACTCGCTGACGAAGGGTGTGCCGGTATTAGGAAACAAGTCCAATATTTACTAGGTTCGTCGTTCACAGTGACGGCCTTCACAAAACCTGGAGCAACTACTGACAAACTTCTGGAATCATGTATCGAACTCTGTAAAAATCTTACCAGTTCAGACTACGTTATTATAATTACAGGTAACAATGATAATAATCCTGTAAAACTCCAATCCATGTTATATTATTACATTAATAAACTTTCATTTACAAATGTGCTCCTATGTAATGGTCAACATAGCCGCTTTTTGACAAAACGGAAACTATATAACATGTTCTATGTTTTAAGCAAACAGTTTAATTATGTTACGTTCATTGGTATAACTCACTGGATCTATGAATCGACTCATGATACTGTTACTAGTCGATATATTTTAAGGGAGATTTTAAGGCTAGACTATAGACAAAGATACGTTCTATACATTAATTCGAGAAAAAATACTAAAATTACGAATGAACAAACATCGGCGGCCACACAGACATCCTTTACAGAGATCATCAGTCACACACTAAATACTGTATCATCCGTATCAGTAGTAACTCAAACGGATGATCAGGACTTTTTTCGTAATCAGCAGCCAATCCTTTAACATAATGCATCAAAATGTGCAAAGCCTCAAATCTAAATTAAGCGAAATCGAAATATTGACAGATTCAAAGAGTGTAGATGTACTTTGTTTCAGCGAGACTTTCCTGAGAGATGAAAATGTAAACACAATGAAATTAGAGGGTTATAAAATTGCCTGCCATTTTTCTAGGAAGGTAAAATCAAGAGGAGGGGTAGCTATTTATATCAAAAATTCTATTAATTATCGTAAACTTGACTGGGTATCAGACTTAGCTGTGGAATCACATTTTGAATGCTGTGGAATTAGTATTCCTGAAATAAAACATATCGTAATTTGTATGTATAGGACTCCAGATAGTAATTTTGAAATGTTTATTACAAAATTAAACTCGCTGCTATATAAATTAACGTTGCGCTCCAGCAGTATAAAAAATAAAATAGTTTTATTGGGAGATTTCAACATTAACATTCTAGAACATAATCAACGGAGTTCAGTGTTTACAAATACTTTGTCTAAATACCATTTACATCTAACTATAAAGCAGCCCACGAGAATAGCCTATATGTCAGAAACATGCATCGATAACATAATTACTAACGCAAAGAACTACGAATCGAAAGTTTTAAATCTGGGTATATCCGATCACACGGCACAATTGATAAGTCTCCCATGTAACCTAAGCTTTAAGGAAAATTACTGGTATATACATAAAAGAAATATAGAGAAATACTTGGATATTTTTGTCAAATATATTTCTCAACTCAGCTTCTCTGAAGTTTATGAACATACAGATGCAAATCTAGCGTATTCTGCTTTTATTGAACAATTTAGATTGATTTTTGATTTGTGTATGCCAGTGGAAAGGATAAAAGTAACATACAAAAAGCGACCCAATTGGAAAACTAAAGGAATTTTAACGTCTAGTAAAATTAAAAGAAAACTGTATATACAGACACAAAAAGAAATAATTCTTCTAACTTTTCACACTATAAAAATTACACTAAAATACTGAAAAAAGTAATAACAAGAGCCAAAAGGAATTCAAATGTTGAATATATGGTTAAAAGCTCAAATAAAACCAAAGCGACATGGAATTTAATAAAAGATCTAACGAGCTCTACAAATAGTATAAAATCATCTATTGATAGCATTAAATATAATAACGAAATTATCCATGATCCATCATCTATAGCAGAGACATTTAACGACTGTTTTATTAATTTAAACAATAATTCAACACAAAACAAACTGACCGATAATCATTACTTATCACATAAAAACTGTAATAGCATTTTTCTTCGGCCAGTTGATAGAAATGAAATTTTGAGAATTATGAACAACTTAAAAAATAAAAGAAGCTGTGGACACGATAATATACCTGTGCAAGTTGTTAAGTCAAGTATACATTACATTTTAGATGTCCTTGTATATATTATTAACTTAATGCTAGAATCTGGATTTTTTCCAGAAGACTTAAAAATAGGTATATATAAACCATTACATAAGAAACGATGTAAACATGATGTGAATAACTACAGACCTATAGCGTTATTGACAGTTTTCTCAAAAGTTTTTGAAAAGGTAATATATAGTAGACTTTTAGACTTTATTAATTCAAACCATATTTTAAGTAGTAATCAATATGGATTTCAAAAAGGTAAAACCACCTCTCTAGCCATTTTTGAAATTTTCAGAGATATTTGGGAGAAAATGAACGATGGCATACCATGCGTCGCCCTATTCCTAGATATGTCGAAAGCTTTCGACTGTGTTGTACATAGCATAATGCTTAACAAATTAGAACATGTAGGAGTCAGGGGTAACGCTTTAAAACTGTTCGAAAGTTACCTAATAAATAGAACTCAAACAACAGTTATAGACTATTATAATCCGGCTACTAAGACAGTGGAACAAGCGCGATCAAATTTTCGAAAAGTTAAATTAGGAGTGCCACAGGGGAGTATATTAGGTCCTCTTCTTTTTCTAATATACGTCAACGATCTGCCTAGAGTGGTAACTCACTCATGTGTCATGTTTGCTGATGACGCCACAATATTCTTATCTGATGATAACCAGAACAAATTAGCATTTGAAAACGACATAAATTTTGCATTGAATTCACTCATTAACTGGCTAAAAATGATAAATTTAAAAGTTAACTTAACGAAGACAAAAATTGTTCAATTTAGAAACTATAAAACCATACCAAGAAAACTAGATATTACCGAATCGGGAACTAAAATCGAAGAAGTTGATCAAATAAAATTCCTGGGCGTAACAATTGATCAGCACCTCAACTGGAAGGCACATATTAATAACATAAATAGTAGAATATCCAGCCACTGTTATGCATTATCTGTTCTATCTGAGATGACCTCTGAAACTATTACTCGAAATGCTTATTTCGGATATGTCTACCCTCTGTTGATGTACGGGATTATTTACTGGGGTAATTCCACTGACATCCAATCAACATTTGTTCTACAAAAAAGATGTATACGTATTATTTACAAAAATCATAGTACAGAATCCCTCAGGCAGGTTTTCAGGGACAAAGGGCTCCTCACTTTGACAGGCATCTACATTCTTAATCTATGTCTATTTGTAAAAAACAACATGCAATACTTCAAGTTGAAGGCCACGACACGTGATAATTTAAGATTTAAATACAAATACAACCTGTGTATGCCAAACAGAATTAATAATATGTTATACTATAAAAGTACTTATGTCACAGCTATACGTGTCTACAATAACTTGCCTACAGAATTAAAAATGATGGATGGAAATACATTTAAAAGACATTTAAAAATGTGGTTAATAAGTAATGTATTCTATAATTTGAATGAATTTTTTAATGATTAATGATAATGTATTTTTTTGTTTTTTGTCTTTTATTTTAATGGGATTTTAATTATAATTCGAATATTATTTCACATTGTTGTATGTCAGGAATCACAAGAGAGGTAGCCTAATATATGTATAATGCTATGACAACAAACCTCTATGTTACTTTGTGATCATAAATTGACTTCAAAAGTAATGTTAAGTCTATAAATATTATTGTACGCCCGGTCGGGCAAACTGTAAACAGAAACTGTATTCGCATTTACCATCTGCTCATGTACTACTACACAGTTACACAATAAATTTATTCCGATTCCGATTCCGAGAAGACAGGTATTAAAATCACCCATTATTATAGCGTGATTGAAAAAGGAACAGAGTTTTCTAGAAGAGTCTCAAGAGAGGCAAAATAGTTAATAGTGGTAGAAGGGCTGTAAACAACGCCTAGAAGAATATGGATGTGGGAAAGGGAGACATGAATAAAAAAAATACACATTAGAAGGGTTTGTTAATTGAGGTTTAGACACGATCTGAAAATAATATGCGCACGTAGGAAAATGGCAATACCGCCGCCACTTCTGCAACGCGATCGTTACGAACGCGTCGATCGATCGTTACGTCGAACCGTTGCAATACCTGAAGCATTCCTCGCGTGATGCCACTTTTGTTGCTAACACAATGCTGTGTTATATTATTAATTAATTATTACTTAATTATTAATTATTTATTATTAATTAATTATTATTTATTATTATATTATGCATTAATCATTCAACAAACGTAGCGCCTAAATATTTATTCAAGCCTACAAACCATTGGGAGGATATTTTAACGAATAATCCAATAAGAGCTGGGTATGGCAGAAAGAGCATGAAAGTAGAATAAACGCGGTCGAAAGTAAGGCTAAAGTAAGGCTTGTAGACCGTATTCGCTATGATGATGTTAGAAACAGAGTTGGTCTGAAAGAGAACGACGGTGTTAAAAAAGAAGAGGCATGCTCCGTTAGTTCGGACATATAGAAAGAATGCAGGATGAAAGAATGACGAAGCAGATATACAATGCAAAAGTGGAAGGATGTAGGAGGAAGGCCAAGACTTACCTACCATGGCCAAATTGGTCGTGTTCTATCAAAAGGTGATGTCAGGAGCCCTAGAAACGGGCGAGCGTGCATGAGTAGAGCAATGAATGTTAAAGAAGCGAGTGAGATATGTAAGGATCGAGTCACGTGGCGCTCGGTTCTCTCAGCCTACCCCGCAAGGGATTTGGCGTAAAGTTATAGATAGATAATCCAATAAGTGACACAATGTTGATTCCTGAGAACTCCACGTACTTTACCCCCCGATCCGTATCGCTGATTTCATTTATTATGCATAATCGCAAAAGTAGTAGGATGTGGGAGCCGAGGAAGGTCAGGACTTACCTGCCATGACCAAATTTATCGTGTTTTATCAGAAGGTGATATCAGGAGCCTTAGAAACAGGCGAGCGTGCATGAGAAGAGCAATGAATGTTACAGTAGCGAGTAAGGTGTGTAAAAATCGAGTCTTGTGGCGCTCAGTTCTCTCTGCCTACCCCGCAAGGAACCTGGCGTGAAGATATACATGCAATATTTGACCTGGGATGGAATCGAACCCACAATCGAATTTACTCTTGTAAATAATTTATTTCGTTACCAAAGTAGTAAATTAATGAAAGCACAGACCAATAAACTTACACAACGAAATAACGTACGAAACGAAAGCAATAACGCAGTGTTTAAGTGCTCAAATATCTATTCGAACCTACTATCCAATAGGAGTACTAGCCAATAAGAGCTGCTCGTATTTCATCCCACGACCCGTAGCGGTGTTTTATTTACTGTGCATAAAAAAGTGATTGGTTTTCCATAGGTTGTTTCCTTAACCCGGCGTCATGGCGGCTGGGTCAAAATTACCCGCACATTTTTAGTTTGCTTATAATTTTAAAACTATTCATGCGACATTGCCGTTCTTCTTAGTAGCTGGAGTTAATGATGTGATGATTGACATGTTTGTGCCGTGTTAGTTAGTTAGTTATTCAGGCGTCAGGCTGTAACTGTGGGGAGCTACAAGTGCCGTAATTTGAACAACACACAAAAAATATATTTGTCCTCAACATATAGTACCTTTCTGTGCCGATTGTAATAATAACGATGATTCTAATTAATGTTTTATTACTTCTTTATGTTAGTTAACCCTTCGAAACCCGTGTGGTCATATATGACCGCGAAATGTATGGGAAAAGGTATATAACGGGTTCTGAAGGCTTGATAAAAGTACCACTAAAAATTAAAGACTGATAATTATTATAACTAACTTAGATTTTACTAGATGAAGCCAATTTTGTTGATTTTTTAGAGTATTTTTTTAAAGCCTTGTTCATATGATTAAAAGTTTATACTTTATGATTTTTTCGGTGTTGTATTACCTTAATAACAGTAAAATAATGCAGGTAACAAATAATATTAATTTTCTTAGGTCAGACAGACACTCAAATAGACATATAGACACTCAAATATATTACATTACCTATTTGGGTAATTATGACCCAGCCCCCACTTCCGTGTAACAATTTTCCACCCCCATGACGCCGGGTTAATGGATGAAAGTATTCAAACCGCTGTACGTGATGTGGCATACGTTATAATAATGATATGCAAGGATGACAATAAACTCACGGTCTATGGTATCAATCGCTTACCATATAACATATTATCATTGTGATCACATACTCGCAGGTGTTCGGAATGTTGTGTGTCATTAATATGCGTGAATTTCATCCAATCGGACGGATAAGTATCTACTTATTAATAGTCTATTTATAACTTCAGTCCGGCCTGCTTGTTACCAAGAGATTATACAAACCGTTATAGGTCTACAACTTTTGCGAGCGTATTCGCCACTTTATATATGGTGAATACCACGGAACCGTAGGAGTTTTGGACCCAAGAAATGTATTACGAAAGTTATAAGAATAGAATAACTTTATTCCATAAGTTTAGCACACAGAACTACACTACCTACACTCTATTAAACAACGGTAGTTTAAATTAACCAAATAGCTCATTATAAAGCAGAACTAATAATCATTGTCGTGTTAATAACTATATGTAAACTTAACAATATAATTACAACATAATCAAAAAATTTAACAAAGAAACCGACTCTATCAGAACTGAATTTTATGATATGAAAAAAAAATGGGACCAATCTGAAAGTATACTCTTTCAAATAAAAAAGTTTTTTTTCAAATCGGTTAATAAATAACGGAGTCATAACTCCGTAACAAACATTAAAAAAATACAGCCGAATTGATAACCTCCTCCTTTTTTGGAGTCGGTTAAAAATACATATACAATGTAACTAAAACCAGCGGTATACAGTCAAAAGTTCTTTACTTCACGTGCTAGTCAGAGGACTGTGTTACGGCCAAGGTAAGATTCTCGCCATAGTACAAACAACCGTATTGCAAATGAATTAAAGACATTTCTGCAAGTGCATTGAGTATTGGGTCCATTCGTATGGTATACTGTTGTGGGGAAGGGCGGCTGACATTGAAACTATTTTTATATTACAAAAGAGAGCCATCCGCACTATTTATAACATGGGCGCCAGGGAATCACTTAGAGAACTATTTAAAGAAATAAATATCCTTACGTTACATTATGTTCTCTGAGATGTTCTCATAATTATACTGAGAGGTAACCTCTCAGTATAATTATGAGAACATAATGTATGCTCGTAAAAATATAGTCATTTTCAAAATTTTGTGAAAATCTTAGAAGCAGGAATAGATTGCGTATGCCGGTACATCGGTTTTGCTAAGACTAGTAGATCTTTTATTGGCAATTGTATTCGATTCTATAATAAATTACCTGAAACAGTTCTGTCCTTGCCTGACAATATGTTCAAAAGGTACATCAAAAATACTCTGTGCAGGAAGGGTTATAGAATCGATGAATATCTAACTGACAGGGATGTTTGGAAATGATGCAGCAAATGTATTAATATATCTTTAATAATACCACTTGATTTCACTATAAGTGTACTCACATATATTTATTGTAATATATATTAACAATGAAAAAAAGACCCATATTGACAAGTTTCTTTAAATGCTGGTAAATTAAAACGAGAGATATAAAGTAAAAAAAAAATATGGAAGTTATTAAGATACAATATGATTTAGTTTAAACAATGTAAGACGTATCTAAGTAAGGGCCTATTGGCTAATTTATTTTAGTAAAAAATGTTGAAACATTTTGGCTTCGATTCCCACACAAGGCAAACATTTGTGTGCATGAACATGTCTGTTTGTCTTGGTCTGGATATTTTAAGAGAGGTAGGGCGCATCAAAGCTGAGAAAGTACCTCCACCTCACAGAAAACCGCAGCCAAATAACAACTCCCTATAGGGTTGTTGTGTTCCTGCGTGTGAGTGAGGTCACCAGTAAGCTCCCAAGGAGTTGCTGTGTACCTAAGCAGCAGAGGAGGCATCGCACGAGTGATACTTAATATATCGCAATCGTTAATAGGATACGGTACCCGATTTACATCAGGTGGGCCGTATGCTTGTATGCTTCCTGACGTAGTATAAAAAAAACATTGCTAATACAATAGACCTGCACGATAGTTGCCTTTTTTTTTTAGCGTAAATAAGACATATATACAGAAAAGGAAGATTAATCAAAACATTAAATGAAACAAATTGTATGTGGCCATATTTTAGTGCTAGCTCAGTGGATAAAAATCAACCTAACATATGGTATCTGTTTCGTAATCATGTACCACTGAGTTCATCGTTCCGGATTTATGTACATATTTGTTTGTTTGTTTGTAATGTCTTTAATGTACATTAAGAAATACACAATAACAATAAGCACAAAAAGAGACAAAAAGGTACACAGGCGGACTTATCCCATAAGGGATCTCTACCAGCGAACCTTAGAGTCATTGATAGAGAATTTTACAGTGTCGTAAAAGCATATATACATTACAGATTGTACCTACCTCAATAATTGAGGAGAATACATAACTAGTAAATAACAGCAAGCTGTGTAGGCAGAGCTGATATTTTTTAAATTTAAAAAATATTTAAGTATTTTATTTTTAATTTTTTAATTGTTTTAAAAATATATGGAACCCTGTACGACATCTAGCGACGAGTGCTGTTACTTTTTCTGTTGATGGGAGTGCAGTGCAGACTCTGCACTGCAGAGTGGCCGGCGATACGTTTTCCCATATATATTTTTTTCTTATTGGAACGATTTTGGACCGTTCTTCCTCACCAACGAACATTTAAATTTCAAATTAAAGGATACAAAACTACAATATGTTAGCTATTAGTGTGTCGATTTTGGAGTTTCTCACTATTACCGTCTAAACGCTAGCTGGATGACATCAGTCTACCCCAAACGACAATTTTGAGGGTAATGTGGCTCCGCTGGCTATCGCAGCTCTGCCAATTAACAACATAACTACATCTGTACATAAACTATGCAATAAAAAGAAAATAGTGATAACATGAATAATAAAACAATATTACACAAGAATATAGGAAAATGGTATACAAATTAGGAATAAAATTTAATAACAATAAATTAATTAATCGACTACACATTGAAATATAAAAATAAATATTGTTTTAATCACTTGCGCTTCTGTGATATGCCTCCAACATGAAAAGAGCACAGCTTCGGCGGTTATTTATTTATGTAATGGTTGTATGAACGCAGCCAAATACAAGTCCATTGAAGGTGTCAATGCCCGTACATTGAACTTACCCACTCGAAAATGCGCTGCCTGCAAAAGTTACCATACGCATGAGCCTTCATTTATAAACGTACATAGGTATTTTGTTCATACTTAGAGCTATGAATTTTAAAGAAGCGAGTGAGGTGTGTTAGGACCGCGTCTTTTGGCGCTCGGTTCTCTCGGCCTACCCCGCAAAAGTTCTGGAGTGAAGATATACATACGTACAACGTTGGAATGTACACAAGTAACCCACCTGATGTAAAGCGTTTACCGTAGCCTATAAACGCTTTCAATACAATGAAGATCACTCGCGCCTCCTACCTCTGCTGCTAACTTAGCAACTCCTTAGAAGCTTACTGGCGACCTTACACGCAGGAACGCATCAACCCGCCAGGGAGTTGTTATTTCACTGCGGTTTTCGGTGACATGGAGGTACTTCCCCAAATAGGGTTGCTTTGATGCGCCCTACTTTTCTTAAAAACACCCAGCCCAAGACAAGTAGACATGCATGCACACTAATGTTTGACCTGTACGGGAATATTACTAACCATTGCGCCGCCGAGCTCGTCAAAATAGGTTGCAGTAACCACTTCACATCAAGCGGAATATACTTCTGTAATGTAGGCTCTTTCGCCGATGATATGACAAAATCTATACATCTATATAGACAAATAAAATTGGAGTGTCTGTTTGTAATATTAAAGTAACCGCTTTTTATTAAATGCATATGGATGTATACACGGTACATATACCAAAATATTTTTTTTAGAATTTTTGTCTGTCTGTCTGTTTGTTCCGGGTAATCTCTGAAACGGCTAGACCGATTTTGACGGGACTTTCACAGGCAGATAGCTGAAGTAATAAGGAGTAACTTAGGCTACTTTTACTTTAGAAATTTTATTTATTTTTATTAATATAAATAAATAATTAAAAAATAACTATTCGACGACGTCGCGGGCACAGCTAGTTGTCAATAAATTTACTTTGTTTACCCGTGTTTGCACACTTAACAGTTCCCTGGCGTCCTGGTGACCTGGTGGTCTACGTGACTAGCTCCATGCGCCGACAACTAATCTGTAATATGTTAATTTGTGTACTCGCAAACATTTACGTATCATTACTTTAGTTCGTCGATGAACCCTGCACTAATGAACCCTTGAACTTTTAAAATTATGTATTTGAATTATTGTACTGCACATATTTTGACAAGCTTGGTGGCGCAGTATTTTTTTTTATACTACGTCAGGAGGCATACAAGCATACGGCCCACCTGATGTAAAGCGGGTACCGTAGCCTATTAACGATTGCAATATATTAAGTAACACTCGCGCGATGTCTCCTCTGCTGCTTACACAGCAACTCCTTGGGAGCTTACTGGTGACCTCACGCACAACAACCCTCTAGGGAGTTGTTATTTGGCTGCGGTTTTCTGTGAGATGGAGGTACTTCCCCAGACGGGCTGCTTTGGTGCGCCCTACCTCTCTTAAAAACTTAATTTAGTAACGCTACTTTTACATTAATGCTCGTGAGTTTGATTTGACAAACATTTGTGTGCATGAACATGTAAGCCTAGGTAGGGTTCATTAAAGCAGTCTGGGAAAGTACCTCCACCCTCCAACTCACAGGAAAATGCAGACAAATAACAACTCCCTGGAGGCTTGTTGTTTTCCTACCAGTGAGTGAGATCACCAAAAAAAATCCTAAAATATTGCTTTGTTAGCAGCTGAGATGGCATCGCGCGAGTGATAGTTAATGTCAAAGTCAAAGTCAAAATCTTTTTATTCCGTAAAAATGGCTACATTTGTTTGGAATCGTCACAATTTTTTTCCCTACCGTGCAGTTTATGACTAGGTGAGCACTGATAAAAATACTGCCAAAAAACTCAGGCATCCCTCTTTTGGTATCCAAACAAATTTACATATTTTATTAATTACATTATAATTGGATCGACTCACTCCCAGGCATTTTTATCGTTAATATAGTCAGATACTTTATAATATGCCCTGCTACACAATTTGGCTTTAATAGTAGTTTTAAATTTGTTTATTGACAATTCTCTTATATTGCAGGGAAGTTTGTTATAGAACCGTATACATTGCCCCATAAAAGAATTACTTATTTTGTGGAGACGGCTTGCATGTAACACAAGATTATGCTTATATCTAGTATTTATGCTATGAGTATCACTCTTTTTACAAAATGAGTCTATGTTTTTATGGACATACAAAAGATTTTCATAGATATATTGCGATGCGACTGTTAAAATATTTATTTCTTTGAATTTTTCTCTAAGGCTCTCCCGGGGACCAAGTTTGTAGATAGCTCTTATGGCTCTCTTTTGCAATAAAAGATGGTGTTAATGTCCGCGGAGTTACCCCAAAGAAGAATTCCATATGACATAATACTATGAAAGTAGCTGAAATAAACTATTCTAGCCGTATCAATATCAGTGAGCCGTCTAATAGTTTTCACTGCATAGGCTGCAGAACTTAGTTTTCCTGATAATTTTTCAATTTGTGGGCCCCATGGTAGTTTGGAGTCAATTGTTATACCCAAGAACACAGTTGTCTCCAAGGGGCTAAATTAGTTCCATTAACATGTACATTGGTAGCCACCTGTCTTACTTTAGGTGTTGAGAACTTAATTACTTTAGTCTTTTTATTATTTAAAAGCAGATTATTAACACTAAACCAATGAATAACTTTAGAGAGAGCATCGTTAACTTCGTCATAATTACCTAACCGTCTATTAATTTTAAATGTCAAAGAGGTATCATCCGCAAACAATACAATCTCATGTTTATCCCTTACATAATAAGGCAAGTCATTTATATATACTAAAAATAAGAATGGACCTAGAATTGACCCCTGTGGGACTCCCATAACTACAGGGGACCCCGAAGATCTTTTACCATTAACATCGACCTTCTGTATCCTATTGCCCAGATAAGAAGACAGAAGTTCGAGAGCCTTGTTCCTGATACCGTAGTGGTGTAATTTTCTGACAAGAGTGTCATAGTGCACGCAGTCAAACGCTTTAGACAGATCACAGAAAATTCCCAAGGCATCTTGCGAACCCTCCCATGCCGCGAATATACTTTTAAGCAAATGAATCCCTGCGTCTATAGTTGAACAACCTCTCGTAAATCCGAACTGTTTCCTATGAAGCAAATTATGTGCATTGAAATGTCTGAGCAACTGGCTAAGCATTAGTTTTTCAAAAATTTTACTGAGAATGGGCAGTATGGAAACAGGTTGAAAATTCAAAGGGTCCGAACTATCACCAGATTTAAATAATGGAATGATTTTACTATGTTTCATCAAGTCAGGAAATACACCAGATGCCACACAATAATTGAAAATTGTAGCTAAATGTGGAGCCATTGAAATAATAATAGAAGAAATGGTTTTGACAGATAGACCCCACAGATCTTTAGTGTTTTTCATATTTATCGATTTAAAAGCGTTCAAAACATCTTTTGGGCTTACAGCTGAAAATTCAAATATTGTGTCGCATTCTACCACGCTCTGTTTGAGAACCAGTTCAGCAGATATAGAAGAAGACATAAGATTTCTCGTAGTAATAAGAGGAATGTTAGAAAAATATTTTTCAAGCTCAGTCGCAATTTCTACATCATTTTTGATATCTATATCATTTATCTTTAACCGAAAGTCTCGACTACGTACTTTCGCTCTACCCGTCTCATTATTTATCATATCCCAAACAGATTTAATAATATTTCTTTACTTTACTTCTTTATTTTCTTCTCACACAGTTTGACACAAAAGATAAGAAATATATAGATATAAAATACAAAGGTGAATGATGTAAACTATGCGACAATTGTGTAAAACATTTTTGTGTAAGAAGCTGGTGCCAGAAGTAGGCTTTGATAAGCCTGTATTACAGGACGCCAGGTTCTCACCTCTCAATTTGGGTGAATATTGTCTTTTTAACCAATTTGTCGTACAATTTTGTCTAATCAAAACTGGAGTAAGAGTTATTAAACTAAAAAAATACAATTACTAACACAAAAACATGTTTCACTAATATTAGGGTATAATGTGTGGGATTTCTTATATATAAACATATATTATATATAAATAAACACATACACTTATGTGTAATATAAATATATAAATTTTTACTTAGGTATTGTTGTCATGTAGTATAAATAGGTGTTTTCAGATGTCAAGTGCTACTTGTGAGAAGCATTTCTGTTTGATCGTAATTTAAGGAAGATAGCCAATTCTGGACTTTCACCTTACACTCCTGTTTGTTGCAAGAATGGATAGACAAGATCTTATTAATTTTATTATATAAGTATGAACCTAAATAACAGAAATACTTTCTTGTAAATTTGTTGAACCATTAATTTTATTTCTTAAATATATAGACTTAGCATTGGAACAGGCTCGTTTAAATATTTTGGCATAATTTTTTACAAGTTCTTGAAAAGTCGGATTGTGATTACAGTATAAATGTATGTATTGTAAGCGTTCGTAGGCTGCAATAATAGCTTTACATCAGACGGGCTGTATGCTTGTATGCCTCCCGACGTTGTATAAAAAAATACGACTAGAAATCTCCTATACAACTCAAAAATATTAATGTTAAAGAAGAAAGTGAAGTGTACAAAAATCGACTCGTGTGCTCGGTGGTCTCTGCTTAACCTGTAAGGAAGTGTTGTGAAGATCTATGTATCTATAACTTCAAGCCAGATAAAATTTAGCGGTATATGACTCTGTCCTTACATATCTCACTTACTAATTTAACATTCATGGCTCTTCTCATGCTCGCTCCCCGGTATCTGGTACTCCTGACATCTCCTGATAAAACACGATCTATTTGGCTCCGACATCTTACCACTTTCGCGTTGTATATCTATTTCGTAATTATTTATTTCTGCATATTGCTAAATTGATGAGTAATAAATTATTTTTAAATAAAAAAACCCACCTTAAAAATCACCCCGGAACTAAAAACCGAAAAATAATTGGTGACAATTACTTACGATTTTTGGAGTCGGTGCCAGTGGCAATTGATAATATCAGTATACTGGCACCGACTAGTTCCTGGGTGGGTTTATTTTTTACTTTTTAATGGTGTAAATAAAAAAAAAACAGATATTGAAAGTCCGTATCAAAAACTTTTGCTGAAGGGAACCACAAACCAAAACATTATCTGTGTATATTCAAAAAGTGCTGATCAATTTCGATAAAATTTATATGGCACCATTTCTGAAGTGTGACCTAACAAACAAAAAAAGAATCACCAAAATCAATTCATAATTGGCGGGATGATCACGTAACAAATATACAAAAAAACATACAGTTGAATTGAGAATCTCTTCCTTTTTTGAAGTCGGTTAAAAAAGACAATATTGATTGAACTTTTAAGAAAATCTCACATAATAATAAGAAATTAAATATTCTATGTTTAAGTCAGATTTTTTGTTAAATCCGGAGAAGAACCAAATATATTCTTGCGCGAATTTAAATTCTACTGTATCTTGTTACATGATTTGACACTCATTTTATTTTTCTTCTTAGCGTTATTCCGTTTCCTAATCCATTAGGCTGGATACCCTACCTAGACCTAAGGATTCGGCGAAGATAATGTTTTACACGGGTGACTGCCGTCAGACCTCGACAACCCAGAGGGAAAATCAGGGATTTCTTAGGTTAGGTCACACGGTCACACACACACACACGGACACACAGGTCTTTCGAAATATAATTTCTTGGAGGTAACCCGCATTGGGTTTTCTCACACTGTTTTCTTTCACCGCCGAGCAAGTGATAATTTCAAATATGTACATAAATCCGAACATGAATTTAGTGATACATGCTAAGATTCGACCCGGAAGCAGTTGGTCAACACGATAATTTATCCATTGGGCTATAACCGCTGATTTTATTTTAATACCGACACTCTCTTTCAGAATAACTCTGTTTCTAACATCATCATTGCGAACGCGGTCTACAAGCGTTACGTCACAAATTTTGCTCTATGCGAGCGTAGAGCAAAATTCGACTACGTTTATCCGTGAACAAATCCGTTAAAACCGTGATAAATACAAATAAACTTAATGATATGTGATATCATGCATCGCAATGTCTCCCTAATAACTATAAACCCATTATTGTTACCTTACTAATGCTTTATGTACATTTATTGTTTGTATTTTATGATTGTAGGTTCTTTGTTATCTCATCATCCAAAGAGCTGTATTGATTTTTATCATTAAAGTATTGTTAGTAAGATCAAGATTACATCAATATCCTATTATAGAACTTTTGTAAGCGAAAGAGTACCTCCGATCACAAATTTTGTTAAAGGTAAATAAGAATAGGATAATATAGGTACATAACTTTTGCTGAGCTGAGATTCATTAGGATTCCGTTCCAATATAAGTTATATGTGACTTAATTTCTTCTATAGAATAATTAAATGGATTTAAAAGTTGAAAAATTGTTCTGCCATGCTAGGTCTAGGTAGTTCATGAAAAGAACCATACATATTAACGAAGCTAGTAAAATGTGTAAGGACTGTGTCATGTAACTCTCCGTTATCTCCGCCTACCTCACAAATGACTTAGTGTTAGCATATAGATTGGAATTTAGGGGCTTTTCCTTTTCTTGTGCTGTGCTTCTTGCTAAATTTTATGAATCTACCCTATATTTGGTTTCTTGCGATGTGATAAAATATAAGGCTAAATGACGAAATTTTTGAAGTGAAAACTTCGTTGTGATTTGAAACTCGACTAAACGAAAAACCGACAGTAAAAGGAGACAATCACATACATATATAGGATTTAACGTGCGAGAGAATGAGATAGAAGGCATTATACAGTGTTTATTACAGGGTCCGAGCGTTGTACATGTGTCAGTACTTGTGTGTGCGCGCCTGCATAAGCTTCAATTATCATACTCCCGAAATTCTACATTCGTCTCAATTCGTCTAAATATCTTGAAGTTCACATTTTTGAATGAATCACTTTTGTCGCGTGTGAACTGCACACAAATATTTATTTTTTTTGTTTGTTTTGACTAAGAAAGTTGATTATTTTACAGTTTCACAGGCCTGCAGATGATAGTATTTGTTTTTTTTTTCAACTTGATACATCTACAGTGTAGTTTCTACACGTGCCTGAGAAAGACAGACGGACAAAGTTCTTATAAGGAACCCGGTTTTTTACACTTTGCGTTACGGAACCCTATTAATGTTGATTGTCTCTTTTGATTTTTTTAATAAAACAAAATAAATTAAAAAAGATATTTTCCTGGGATATTATTATAAAATCACATGGAAATATCGCATGTCTTATAAGTAAAACAGACATATTGTTTTAACTGTTAAGAAAATCTCCTATAACAATAACAAACTCGATATTCTATATTTAAGCCAGCCTTTTGCTAAAGCCGGGGAAGAATCAAATATATTCTTGCAGAGAAATTAGCCCTACTGTATCTTGTTTCGTGTTTTTCCTAGCTTCATTATTAATTAGAAATTTCTAATGTAAAATTTCTCGAGATGTAAAATTTCCTGAATCTAATTTATATTCAATTAAAACTTACTAAAGTAGAAATCCGATATCATAGAAATTAACAATTGGGATTTTACATGAATAGAAGAACGTTGTACATTTCTACAGTAAATTATTAAAGGAACTGCTGTGAAGCTTGGCTCCTCCTTGATTTAGACCCCAGCTCTTTTGTCGGTAGCTCCGACTACCCGTAGGTCTTTTCTATCGAACTAGGCGTCTGTTTTATATTTAAGTTTTTGTTGGCATAATATTAGTTATTAAAAACCTAAACTAATGACTTAAGCTCAGCTGCAACTGGCGCAGAATTGAAGCGAAATGTCGCGACATGTACACTTTAGTAGTATATTGAATTCTATAACCATCATCAATCATCGTAAATCAGTTGTTGAGAGCGGTGGTGTACAACTTTTTCTCGGTAATCTGCTTACTGCTGCTGCTTACTGCGTTCGAGAGTAGTGTGCAACAAGTGCATCATATTTAATTGCGACCGTATTGCATGTAACGGAGGGAGGCCCCCTCACCTCACCGCTGGGCTAAAAGACAGTTGCTATTTATATCTCTGTCACTCCCACAAGTTTAACCGCTATGTCTCTGCAGCACACACCACCAAATATTTTTTTATCAAACCCCGATATACCATCATCGGTGGCCACAGAGAAAAATATTAATGTGCGTAAACGAAAACAACCGGAATGTGCATGCAGCGATAACGCGATCACAATGTTGGAACAGAAATTTGAGCGGCGTATGATTATATGGGATGAAAAAATAACAGAATGAATCGGTGCCGCCGTTACCAATACATTGACCAACGAGCTTTCAAAAATTAATACGAGTTTATTGACGATAGACTCCAGATTACAAAAACTGACTGAAGATAATGAGCGTATCAACAAGACTCTGTCGGAAACAAACAGACGTTTAACAGATATGGAAGACTCAATAGGTTTCTGTTCACAAAGGCAGGACACGTTTGAAAATCAGTTAAAACTCATTCAGGAAAAAAGCGCTCAAAGCGAGAAGTTGACGGTTCAGTTACATGTATTGGAGAACAAGGTGGCTGTAATGGATCAACAGGCTAGACAGAACAACATTAAGATTTCCAATCTCACCGAAAAGCGCGGTGAGAATCTGACCAAGATTTTGGAATGCCTAGGGAGTATAATCAATTATCCTATACGTGAGTCAGATATCGTAACTGCACATCGGGTACCGCACGCTGACCAGAAAAATTTTCGGCCCAAAAACGTGCTCGTTAAGTTTTCCACCAGAAATCAGCGAGACAATGTTATTTCAGCATATCGTGCTTCCAGAGGACTCGATTCGACTAAATTATCAACAGCGGGTTCGCCACATACTGTTTACGTTAATGAGCACTTAACTCTTAACAACAAAATTTTATTACGAGAGTGCAGAGAGGCTGCTAAAAGGCACACATACAAATACGTGTGGATCAAACATGGTACAATACTGGTGCGTAAGTCAGACACATCTCCGATATTTTCAGTCCGCTCTGTGCAGGATATCGCAAAAATCAAATGACGTGGTGTGCAGGCATCTTGAAGGTATCCCTACAAATGATATGTTTAGTAATAATGTAACTCAATTAATTGTATTTAAGTCTCTCTGCAATAGTTTAATGTACTATCCTTTGTTTTTGGCCATTTCATTAATAATTAATCTGAGGTGATTCTATACTATTATAATTTTTGTACGTGTTGTATGAAGACGTGTGCAGTGGGCGCGGCAGAAGTAAATGGGCGATGTTTGACACACTATAGGACTTGCACTTATTTATGTGTTGATGGTTCCATGCATGCACAGTGTAGTGCGATATTAAATATATTAATTAATTGTACCTCAGTTAACTATAGTGTATTAAACTTACAAACAGGCATAAAGCCACGGCACGATCATGTTTCACTATATTATTTTATACTTCACTACTTTACTATGTATTTATTAATTACACTTAAAAATGGATAAACACGTATTATCAGTTTACTACCAAAATTGTAGAGGACTGCGTACTAAATTGAATACTATTTACATGAATATTTTAATGCATAATTATGATGTGATTGTTTTATCGGAGACATGGTTGCATACTGGTATACTGGACAATGAATACATAGATTGTGTGACAGGGACCGCGCGGGCACCGGGCGCCGGGATGGAGGCGGTGTGTTGGTGGCCGTGCGCCATGAGTTGGCGGCGACGACAATACGTATTCACGCCTCCGCTGATGCTTCGCCGCCTTACCTACCCTACTCGCCTTTTCTCGATAATGTACTTGTTGAGATACGTTCGCGTGATTATTGCTGCGTTATCGGTGCTACTTATATACCGCCTAATACGAACTCAGAGATCTATGCTTCTCACTTTGAATATATTGCGAATATCTTGCAGACATAGAGTGTTAACAATTATATTTTGATAGGAGATTATAATTTACCTTCTATGGAGTGGAGAAATTGTGGTACGTACTTAGAGCCAGTTATACGGAGTAGCTATGCAGAATCAAACAAATATCTAACAAATTTTATGTCGTTGTTAAACAGCTTCCAAATAAATACATTTAGAAATAAACGAAAACGAATATTAGATTTGTTTTTGACCAACGTTATTGACTGCAAAACGTTTGATCCGTCTTGTCCGCTTGTACCAATTGATGACAACTACCCTCCTTTTTATGCATTGGTGCCTGTAAACAAATCAATAGAACCTATTCGTAATAATCCACGGCTACAATATAACTTCAAAATCGCTGATTACGGTATAATTAATCATCAAATTAATGCCATAAATTGGAAAGAGATACTCCATGGGAAAAGTGCGGAGGAATCTGTGACAGCCTTTTATGAAGTGATTTTCTCAATTATAAAAAGCAATATTCCGACAAAATTAATAAAAGCCTCTAAATTTCCAGCATGGTTTTCGCCTTCTTTAATACACATATACAAGAACAAGGCTCGTGCATGGACGAGGTAGAAAAAATACGGAAATAGATGTGATTATGATGTGTTCAATATGTTTAGAAATAGATTTAAGCTGGAGAGTAATAAATGTTACAACTTATACATGAGATCTGTAGAAGATAGTATACATTGTGATGTTAAACACTTTTGGAAATATATTCATAACCGTAAAAATAACTTTCATATACCTAGCATTGTCACGTATAATAACAGCACAGCTAGTAGTCCTGTGGAGGTGTGCAGCCACTTTTCCGATTTCTTTCAGTCCGTTTTTGTGCCCTCCAATGTTGATGACAGTTATGATATTAATAATATCCCTGATTCTAATGTTAACTCGAATCTTAATATTTCCCACATCTATATCACTGAACAGTCAATCATCAAGGAGCTACGTGCGCTCGATCCAACAAAAGGAGCAGGCGTAGATGGAATACCACCTATATTTTTTAAATCTACAGCTTCAGCTATTTGGTATCCATTACAGTACATATTCAATATCTGTTTGCAAGAGGGAGTCTTCCCTGCTATCTGGAAAACAGCGCGCATAGTTCCTGTACACAAGGAAGGATCAAAAGATAACATGGAGAATTACCGTCCGATCTCCATATTACCTACCCTGTCGAAGCTTTTCGAGAGCTAGTGCACAATATAATATATCCAGTTTTGCACAATACTATTATTGAACAACAGCATGGCTTTGTACGGCAAAGATCTACAACTACCAACTTAATTACTTTTGCTACATATTTATTTGAAGCTCTAGATGCAAACAAACAAACAGATGCTGTGTACACGGACTTTCGAAAGGCATTCGACAGGGTGGACCACAAATTGCTTCTGGACAAGTTGGCATTCAATGGTATACGGGGAAACCTGTGGCGATGGTTTAGGTCCTACTAACTAATCGTACACAAAAAGCTGTCATAAAAGGTTTTGCGTCCGATTTCGTTTCGATAACCTCCGGGGTTCCCCAGGGCTCGATCCTTGGACCCCTTTTATTCCTTCTATTCATCAACGACATTCACTATTGCTTTAAATTCTGTAAGTTCTTACTTTACGCTGATGATCTTAAAATTTTTCATACAATAGACAATCCTGAAGATCATCTGAAATTTCAATACGACTTGGACGCATTCTCTGAGTATTGTATAAATAATAAAATTAGCTTATGTTTAAATAAATGCAAGTCTATAACTTTTAGTAAGAAGAAAATTATAAGTCGATGTTCTTATACTTTGCGTAGTGTCCAGCTTGCAGTTGTTGAGCAAATTAGGAATCTGGGGGTTCACTAGATAGGCAGCTACATTTAAATACTCACGTAGATAATATCATTAACAAAGCCTATCAGATGTTTGGATTTACCATGCGCTCGAGTATTGAATTTAAGCGACCATCAACCTTTCTTAGTTTATATAAATCCTTAATTCGTCCCCAATTGGAATACGCTGTGCCTGTATGGAATCCATTTTATGATAAATATATAAATGCTCTCGAGAAAGTACAAAAAAAGTTCCCACGAACTATGCACTATAGATGTTTTTCTAGTCGGTTGTCATATGATGAGCTTTTAATGAAGTACGACTTACTCACATTAAAAAATAGGAGACTTAAGCTTGAATCCTTGTTTTTGCACGATATATGCCATTGTAGGTACGATTGTATTCAGCTCAATAATAAATTATGTTACAGGGTGCCTTCAAGAGTACATTGTCGGAAACCCATTCAACTATTTGCAACGTCTTTTTGCCGCACAAATGCAGGATCACGCTCTCCAATGTATAGAATTGTCCACTCTTACAATACCTACTTTAACACTATAGAGATCTTGGCCACTCGTGTAAGCATATTTAAGAAAAATATAACAGATATGTTAAAGCAAATGCCATAACAGACGCCTTCCATCGGGCGTTCCTAAAATTCACAATAATATGATGTTATATTATTATCATCCTCTCAACCTTATCGTGTTGAAAATATTAAGTGTGTTTTTAGTTTTTCTCTCTTTTTATTTATGCCACCATTTCTCAAGTTTTTAAGTAAGTAGTGGTTAACGGTGTGGGTGGCACAATGATGTTGTATGCTTATAATGAATATTTATTGTAATACATATTGTGTTTACTGTTTGTTAACCCAAATAAAAAAAATTAACCAGTAAGTAATGTAGACATTTGTATAAAGAAAATATAAAAACCGGGGAGTCTTGCGTATTTAAAAAGCATTGTTACATCAGAATGCAACAAATATAAAAGAGGTAGGGCGCATTAAAACAGCCCTAATATAGAGTTGCTGTGTTAGCAGCAGACAGAGGTGGCATCGCGCGAGTGATACTTGATTACAAGCGTTCATAGGCTACGGTAACCGCTTTACATCAGATGGACCGTATGCTTGTGTGAAAACGACGTTGAAAAATTAAAAACGCGCGACGACGCACAGCGGCGAACGTCACTGCAGTGGTAATGCGCGTCACTCGGGCGCAGTGATGGGTCAGACGCCAAAGTCACTGAAGGTTACGAACGTATTTGCATTTACTAATCATGGATAACGATGATTTGAACGAAATTGTTTTACTTAGTACACAAGGATGTGTTTTGTTAACATAAAAGCAAATACGTCATTCATTCCCCTTCTCGCTCTGATATTCTTTTTTGATATATACCACGTTGGGAGGCATACAAACATTCCGCCCACCTGATGTAAAGCGTTTAGGTACCGTAGCCTACCAACGTGTCCAATACATTGAGTATAACTCGCGCGATGCCACCTCCGCTGTTAACACAGCAACTCCTTAGGAGCTTATTGGTGACCTCATCCACACACAGTAACACAACGACCCTCTAGGGAGTTGTTATTTGACTGCGGATTTCTGTGAGGTGGAGGTACTTTCCCAGACGGACTGCTTTGAGGTGTCCTACCTCTCTTAAAATACCCAGACCAAGACAAACAGACATGTTCATGCACACAAATGTTTGTCCTATATGAGAATCGAACCCACGAGCGTTGGTGTCAAAGTAACGTAACAGCGCGTTACGCCACCGAGCTCGTCAAAAGTTTATTTTCTTCCTCTTCGGCTTCTGATTTAAGCACAATCATGATAAGATCGATGTCAAATATTGTAGGTACGCTGTCGACCAATGGACAAAACTGACATGGAGCAACGTTCAACAGATTTTTATTTTTATCCAATTCCTTTCATCACTACGATATCCGGGGCCGGGCGATGTCGCGCGAAGACACGCGTCTTTGTGCTGCGGCCCATAAATGTGATGCTTTGCGTCGCTTATGTCTGAAGCGAAAAAAGAATCGAAAATGATCTTGCTCTTAAATTTTTCGGTCTATCCATTAATAATGTATTCTTAAAAATTTTTAAACTATACTATTTGACTTAATTTGATATCAAGTTTGAATAGTCTAATTCACTAAGTGGTCTATGTTATATAGGTTATAAATACGTTACTTTTCCGACCTTAATGGATCCATGCGTTTTTTTGATCAACGCGTTATCTGAATATTTAAGATTCTAGGTGTTTAGGGGAGTTGTATTAGACATATAGATATATAAAATTGCAAGTATCGTCTAATAGTGTGACAATGAATATACCTAAAGACAGATCTTTTTACCAATCAAGTTTTTTTGTATTCAATTACGGTTTCTCTCGCTTTATAATCACAATACTTTTATCATATTCTTCAAAAAGGAATATAAATAGTTTTAGAAAGAGAGAAAACCAAAACGAAATTAATAATGGTGTAGTATTGGAAAAGAGATTGTACAATTTTGCTTGCCCTTTCATCTAAAATGGAAAGTGGATCGCTGATGTGAAGAAATGAGTGAATGCAGGGAATATTTATTAATAGAGCATTAAGAATACTTCTTGGTAGTAAAAACCTGAGGCAAAAGCACTGTTCTCACAGCAGCTGACGCCAATACGGAAAGGAGAGCTGAGCTTTACAGAATGTGTAGGAAAGGCAAATAAACGTGGTCAAGACGCCAGCGCTGCGCAAAATCTTTAGCATAACGCTTGTAGATAGAGTACGCAATGATGATCTAAGAAAGAGAGTTGATCTGAAAAAGAATATGGGTAACAAGAGGCATGCCTGGAGCTGACAGGTCAAGACTTACTATCAACAAATCAAAATTGATAATGGTTTATCAAAAGTTGGTTTCAGGAACCTTAGAAACTGAAAAGAGCTATGAATATTAAAGAAGCGATTAAAATGTGTAAGTACCAGGTCAAGTGGCACCTAATCCTCTCTGCGTAACATGGCATGAACGTTTATATAGATGGATAATCTTTGATCTGAAAGTAATTCAAGTAATAATTTTCTCAACTCGTACAAGCTGAGTATGATACCAAGTTCTTTCAATATACTGTCGTGAATAGATAACAGTACATATACATTTGTTAATTTTTAATATCTCAGTAGTTCTTCATGTGTAAATAACACAAGTCCATGACCCCATTTGTTGTAATTATTTATAATAAGTTCTCGCGATAAAATATAATAAAATCTATGACATAGATCCAATGAATTAATCTGCCGTGCAACCTTGCATTTATGGTTTACAACCACCACCATATAACAGATTAAAGATCAAGTCCATAAGATTAAATTATAATTACTTATCTTAATGTTCACAATCAGTTTATGTCAGATGGAGGCAACTTCTTAATGGGTGCCTATGCAATAAAAGGACCAAGTTATAATGGACGTGCTTAGCATTTAATAATACATATTAGATCAAACTACCGTTGATTGTTGTGAAGCCTGACTTGAATTAACTCTGTAGTCTAATAGGCCTTAAGCCTTCTTAAACAAATTGTTTTATGTACGTTCTATACAGGAGTATTTTGCTTTTAGATTGTCTTATTCCTATACCGATTTTGATAAAATAATACACAGTACATAGATTAATGGGCTGACTGATAAATAACGCACAACCTGAACCGTTGAACCTACAGGCTTAAATTACTAGAGTATACTTCTCGAGTTCCCCAGGATACAGCAGTGATAGCTCAGTAGATGAAGAAACAGCTTATTGATAAACTGGTGACCGGTTCGAGTCCCGGCATGAAAAGTAATTAGCGCTACGCGGAAAATAAATAAATCCATAAAATTGTGAACAAATTCCAATTCCACGCGGATATAGTCGCGGGGGCTAGCATATTATAAAATCAATCAGTTAAAAATGGTAAGTCATATAATCAATTATATTATACTCGTATTTACTAATGATACTTTGAAAACATTACTCCTTATTTTCACTTATTGACTTACTATTATCACTTGGGGGTCACCAATGTAGGGTCCATGTGTTGTGTGTTATGTCTGTACAGATATTAATCACAAGACGAAAGTTCAACTACCATTTTATTTTGTGCTTCACAACAGGTACACTATTTAACATATAACATTAGGTATATAAAATATACATAGGTATAAAAATCTATATTTCTATAACTTGACACCAAATCCTTTGCGGGGTAGGCAGAGACAACCGAGCGCCACGTGACTCGATCGATAAACGTGGAAGAATTTGTTTATTTGTTTGGACGCACTCTGGAACTACCTGCCGGATTTCAAAGACTCTTTTGACGCGAATGCATCTTTTGCTTTTAAATAGTGAGAGACAATTCAGACCGGACCCTAGCACTCGGATGATAATCAGTGGGAAGGCAATTCAGAAAACAGATTGCTGGATATATCTATTGTTTACATCCAATATTTTAATTACACAACTGCCTCCCGAGGCTTTAAATAAATAAATAAATTGTCGTGACCCTCCCACGCAAACTCGCGAATAAAGTCACGCGCTGCAGCGGGTATTATAAGAACAGTCATTATTATAAAATGTGATCACAAGTATGGGACTTCCCAAAAGTCTTATAAATACTTTCCAATCATTACACTTCTACTTCACATTCCGGAATCCTACCTCACTAAGGGCCTGACGAAAAACAGCGTTGGTACACGGTCACCCGTGTACTCCAACATCGTGATGAGAAAGCTCCATGTTGGCAGCCATTACAATACACATATATTTGTATATTTTCACCAATTTTTCTTTGTTTCCTTTTTATTGTGTGTGTGTTATACCAATGGTTAGGCCAATAAATATTTTCTTCTTTCTTTCTTACTTCAAATTTCAACTACCAACCCTGGACTATAATCTATTAGCTCATCAATAGTTTCCTATGAAATCCGTAACGTGGTCGTTTGCTCGGTAATGGTGAACCTGTACACATCACAATCAAATGCAATGACGTGAATTGACGTGTATTGTGGTTCCTAATTGGTGAGTTTGAATCAGGTTTCAATAATTGTTTGTGGTTTTATTGTTTGTCAACACGTTAATATATGAGTAATCTAACTTGTTTAACTTGTCGTGTTTTCCTTTTCCTTGATATTTTATCTAGGCGATATGCTAGATATTTTAGAACCATGAAGAGTGTAAAATGAAAACGGAAGTCCAGCCAAGCCAAGAACGACGAGTCCGATGGCGAAGCGGTTACCAATTTCTCATTAACGCCAAGGCAAGTTCGATTCCCACACAGGACAATCATTTGTGTGCGTGAACATGTCTCTTTGTCTTGGTCTGGGTGTTTTTAAGAGAGGCGGGGTGCATCAAAGTAGCTCGTCCGAGAAAGTACCTCCACGTTACAGAAAACCACAGATAAATAAATTTTCTGTAGTTGATATAAGCGTTTTTTTAGGTGTTTTTTGAGCTTACTACTAAAGTCCTGAGAAGTTGCTATTCTAGCAACAGAGGAGACATTTTTTATACCACTAAGGTGACAAACAAGCATGCGGCCTACCTGATGGTAAGCAGTCACCGTAGCTTATGGACATGTGCAACACTAGAAGTGTCACTCGTGCGTTGCCGACGACCCTATTATTGCGCGAGTGTCACTTGTGTTGCAATCGTTCACAGGCCGCTTTACATTAGGTGGGCTGTATTATGTATGTATGCTCTCGACGTTGTTAAAAAATCGCACAAGTGTAAGTCGGACTTACGGTCGAAAGCTAAATCCACGTGAAACGTAGACCATCAGGCAATTAAAACACCGAAAAGAACAGGTCTCAAGCAGCCCGTCTGGTGTAGTACCTCCACCTCACGAAAAACCGCAGCCAAATAACAACTCCCTTGAGGGTTATTGTGTTCCTGCGAGTGAATAAGGTCACCAGTAAGCTCCCAAGGAGTTACTGTGTAAGCAGCAGAGGAGGCATCGCGCGAGTGATACAGTGATATATCGCAAGCGTTAATAGGCTACGGTACCCGCTTTACATTAGGTGGGCCGTATGCTTGTATGCCTCCCGACGTAGTATAAAAAAATGAGTACACTATTTCTTTCAACTTTTATTGTTATACTTTGTTGTTATAACGGTTATAATATAAGTTATAACCGAAAATTTCACTGAATATGTATTGTTATAACTTATAAATAACCAATACATATTCTGTGAAAATTTCATGTGTCCTATTATGGTTCCTATTATACAGCCCTGTGACAGGGATCGGAACTACTTACTTTTAAAAGGGGTATTGCATCAGGTTTTTCATAGACTTGTTTTCACAAACCCTACGAATTCGGTAATCATACCGCCGACTTACCACTAATAAAAGGCTAACCAAATTGATATAGTTATCTCGGGTAAGCATTTACCGACAGAAAACCCTCAATAGGCTTAGTCTACAAGGTGTTTTGTGAAATCTGAATTATCAATCTAGTTCAAAATTCTCATTTCAGATCGAACGTAAATATAAAAAAAATCCGGAATACGATTCGATTGAAAAGAGACAGGCAAAAGGGGTTACACTTCAATAATGGCGAGTAAATATTGCAGTAACGCCCGATTGGACTCTGTAAGCACATTGGTAACAGTTAATCTTATTCAAAAAATCTTTTTATGTATGTATATATTTATATCTTCACGCCAGGTCCCTTGCGGGGTTGGCAGAGAGAATTGAGGGCCATAAGACGCGGTCCTTACACACTTCAATCGTTTATTTTAATATTCATAGCTCTTTGCTCATGCACGCTTGCGACTCCTGTGGCTCCTGACATCACCTTGGCTTGGATGAACTCGTTGGCGCAGTGGTTAGACTACTAGACACCAACGCTCGTGGGTTCGATTCCCTCACAAGACAAATATTTGTGTGCATGAACATGTCTGTTTATCTTGTATGTACATATAAAAATGCATTTACGAATGTTTGCCTGTTATCTAGCTCCCATAAAATAAGCTTCGCTTACTTTGGGGCTTTACTCAACTTGCAAAAGCAGCATAGCATAAAACATAAAGCAGCCTGTTTGGGGAAGTACCTCCACCTCACAGAAAGCCGCAGCCAACAACTCCCTGGAGAGATTGTGTTCGTGCGTTGAAGTGAAGTCACCACTAAGCAGGAAGGAAGGCAGGGCAAGGAATTGCTGTGGTAGCAGCAGAGGTGGCATCGCGTGAGTGATTAAAGTATTGCAAGCGTTCATAGACTACGTTAACTGCTTTACATCAGGTGGGTCGTATGCTTACATGACATCCCGACAATGAAATAAAAAAAAATGACGGACGGATAGTCGAACAGACTGCGAAGCCTTAGTAATGCCAACGGAATCCGTTGGTGCTCTGGAAACAGTACAAACACTATTCACATTACGTGACATGACCATTAAATTGCTGTGACCTAATAAGCACAGTCCTAATTGTCTATATTAGGCAATTCGAACAGCGTATCATTTATAGACTGCGGTTCACAGTTTGACAACGCATCGATGTATTCAATCTATTATTAATTAACCCTTAGTTACTCGCATAAAGAACATTACATTACTGCTCGCATGTGGTCACAGATGACCTCAAATTGTAGGAATAATTTTTAATGTATTAAATATATATGTAAATATTTTTTTTTATTATTTAAGTACTTTATTAATTTTATAATTTTTAAAAGAATAACATGAATTAATATCCAATTTAAAAAAACCAGCTAAATCATAATAATTATCAAAATTTAACTATTTGTACTTATGCCGAGATCAAAGTTAAAATTTATAAATATTTTTAGGAACTCTCCGAATCACTTTTATTGCACTGTTGGCAATATATTTGAGAGTGATAATTGCACACAAATTTTGCGCAATTTTTTGCATTTTGTGAGCACTTTTTGATTGCTTTTCCTCGGGCAGTTGTTGCAAAACCCACGTTTTACAGTAGTTGGTGGGACGTGGTTCGCTCACTCATGCACTTCCGTAAGGCGTTTTTTTACAACCCTAGGAGTTGCACTGACTTTTAGTCGTCGTTTCTAGTGAAACAAGTTCAACAGACAATTGCCGCAAGAAATTACGCCTCATGTGAGTACGTAATTTGTCATTATTTGCTCGATGTACTCGTTGTACATCGAGCATAGCCTGAGACATTTATAATTTCATTTTATAAAGCTGTAAAAAACATATTTATGAGGTAAATTTATACACTGGACATGTGATAATACAAATCGAATTAATAATACACAAAAAATACGTAAAATAAACATCTCACCTCTTTCAAAAATGTAACGTACTTACTCGCACGGGGTCACCGCTAAAGAGCGCAGCGACGAGTATTCCACTCCCGTGACTTGGTCGCTGCTAGAGTATATTTTCGAGTGTCACTTTTTTCACATGATACCTATGAGCCTTTTCTTTTAAAAAATGTGCAACATTTGTTTTTCGAATTTCAATTGTTTTTTTTTTACTCAGCTTAGACGGGAAAGATGGATACTTCGAAAATCCGAGTAATTTTTGAATACGAGTTCCGACACGGAACTAACGCGGCAGAAACGGCTCGCAATATCAATGCTGAGTTTTGAGAACTGCTAATGAACGCACCGTGCGTTTTTAGTTTAAACCCTTTCGTAATGGAAACTTCGACTTGAAGACCACATGGAAGACACAGGTGAATAAAGCTGAATTGAAGGAGATGGTGGAAGCCGATCCGAGTCAAACTACCCAGGAATTAACGACATGGTTTAACGTTACTTTACCTACAATATTGACTCATTTGCGTTAAATCAATACGATAAAAAATATGAAAAATGGGTGCCTCATAATTTGACTGATCTGCAGAAAGAAACGCGCCTTGCTTGACTGATGCGCAAAATTTGAACCAGTTGATCAATAGCCCGGTTTCTTATCCACTGGGCTATCACTACTATTCATCACCATCATAATCTGAGCGCTAAATCCGTTTGCGACCTAAGTTTTCGCTTAGGAGCCTGGTGGAGTTTTCCGGCTTATAGTTCTTATTTTCGCGCGGCCTTCAACGTTTCTTATATCTTGGGCCTACCCGACCCGGTGGAACCGGTGGACCCGGTGGAAGTACCATATCTAAACATTTGTTGATATATAACTTGTCGGTTTCCGTAAGGCGTGGCGATACTCTTGCAGTTTGTCTATTATATGACAGACATGAAGGTTGCCACAAATACGGGAGTTCCTTACGCGATCCTGCCGCGTATCTCCACACATTCAGTGCAAATTTATTCATTTTTATACATATTAATGCCAGAAATTTGGAAAAATTGGAAAAAAAATAATGTTCATTACAGAAAAAAATGTGAAAAAAATTCAAATAATGAATTCTGTATACATGTGTAGCGTTATAACATAACGGACATAATACAACAAATGTATACCTACAGAAATTTCATTATTTGAATTTTCTATAACTTCTCGCAATTTCTATGAAAATCTTAAGTCTAATGTAATCACGTTCACTGATCTGTCTTGATATTGATCTTAGATCCCTCGAAAGTATCAGACAAGTATTTCTTTTCTTTAAAAAAAAATTGTCTATTATTTCCTTTTAGTATTTTCAGGAACACCGTTCCTATATGAAATCTATATGTTTGTCTGTTGTGTGTCTGACGCTTTTTTTCGAATATTCGAATTTTGACTTCATATTCGGATTCAGCATAAAAAAGTAGAATAGGAATGTCTGAAAAACCAACCTCCTATCTCTTAATGAACATGGTCAAAATGGCCGACATTTTAAAAATAAATTGAATTTTTATTTCAGATTCGACAAGTAAATTAAAAAGTAGAATAGGAATGACTTAAAAACTAATATCATATTTCTTAAGGAACATGGTCAAAATGGCCGACAAAGTTTTAAAAAAAATAATTAAATTGTTATATAATTGTCGAACCAGGTGTTCCTCTGGCAATGCAGGCTTGCGCATTCTCAACTGGTTTATCATCTTCACTGAGTAAGACCGTCCTAAGTTCACTAATTGAATTTCATCAATATTTTTATGAATAAAGTTATAATTAAAGAACATCGCCGAAAATAACAATATTATTTTTTTATAAACTCTACAAAAAAAACTCATGTATAGCAATTTTACGAAGACGCCATATCTTACAAATCCCCTCTCGTGCAAAAGGCAAGGTTATAGCTGTCATTGTCGTCAAACTTTGACATTCCTGTATAGGTGATTCACATTCGTATCTTCAGAAGGGAAATAACCAATTTTGTTAATTTATAAACTCTACGTATATATAATTATATGTTTGCATAGTAATTTTACTGAGACATCCGGATTTTAAAGAATCGTTTACAAGTAAAATACAAGGTTATTGATATCTTCATTGTGGTGAACACTTGACATTGCACGTATATAGTTCATTAGTATGTTTTGGTCTGGTTTTGGCATGTATTATTTGTTCCGGTTCGAAAGTGCCCTTCACTCTGACCGCCTGGCCAGGTAACCCTATCTCTTTCTGATTCATAATATTTGCAAGAATAATACTTTACTGTGTGTCTTTTTTATTTATTTACTGAATATAGATTACAGAAATTATTACAAATTGAAACACATAACCAACATAGAAAATTAAATAAATACACAATAAAACTAGAACTAAATTACATGTAAAGGTAAATAATAATACCTAATAAATCTTAAAAAAATAACCTAAAATAAATCTAAAAATCATACCCCTGCGGCATTGTACCGACGATGCTAGAAGGAAGCATTTCTGCGTTGATTCTTATCTGTCACCTTCTAACTTATTTTGTATAAGAAGAAACTCTTTCTATCTTTAATATTTATTTCACTATTCATTATCAGGGATAGTTTACTGTAATGACAATGACTTCTATATCATGTCATAGTCGGTTTTAAATTAAATATGATTAAAATTGGGAAACTAAAAAAGGGGGGAAGGATTGGTGACCTGTAACACAGGTAGGTTACCTCCATAGCTCGGGCAGCAATTCTCTACACAAGTAGGTATAAACTTGTGCCTTGTATACTAATGATAACTACTTGTATAAAATTGAGGTGAGAGAACTAAAAATTCTTATAGTTCATTACATAGTACCTGGACAGGGTTATTTGTTATTTATATATACAAATACTGCTACCATGACCAAATTGGTCGCGTTTTATCACAAGGTGATGTCTTGAAGTCTAGGAACCGGCGAGCGTACATGAAAAGAGCTATGAATATTAAATAAGCGAGTGAAGTGTGTACCTACCGGAACCTGGCGTAAATATATACATACAAAAATAGCTCGTTTAAAGTAATAAGTAAAAATGTACAAACATAGTTTAGTGGAATTCGAAACGGGGTCCTAAATGACCGTATAAGGCAGACCATACGTGCGGCGGGACCAAATACACATTTTTTTTTTCAGCAAATACACCTGATTAATAAACTGAAAAGCAAATTTTATCTAAAACATAAATTGATCCAAAACGTTAGAACCGTTTCCGAGATACACTAAATATATATTATAATATACATATATACATACAAGAACTGCTAGTTTGAATATATTTTCTACTAGCTGAAGCCCGCGGCTTCGCACGCATGAGATTTGGGCTTTTAGTAGCCTTTATTTCTCGATAGACCTCAAATTCTTTTTCATTTTTTTTTTTTTTTGTTTTTTTTTTTTTTTTTTTTTTGACCTGACTATGTAGTTAGCCCCGAGTGGGCTGTCACTACGTCACCGGACTAGAGAGGCGGGCGTGAGGCGCAGCCTAGAAAACAAAGTTAAGTGACAGCCTAAGGGCCCCCGAGAGGGGTCGGACCTCGGCTCAGGACGTCGCTGGAGAAACAAATCGAACACGCGGGTTCGTGCCTTAAGGGCCTGTCGGAGAGAGAGGCGCCCAGGTACCGTGGGCTACCGGTACCTGGTGTATCGCGCGGAAGTCCTTACTCTTCGCGCCCGGAGCCGCCGAGCGCGGTGTGTGTCTGGAGTGTTGGGGTTGGAGGGGGAGAGGTAGGGGGCGTTCGCAACAGTAATGCGATCATCGGGATCAAAGAGTGAATTCCGCGGTCTGCGCCGGAACCCCCGGGCGTCGATCCGCGGGGTGTAATTGACAGCGCGGGCTATCAATGGGTTGGGGTGTTGGGAGGCAGTTTCGAAGTAGCGTCTAGACGCTTTCTTCATGAAACTAATGATGGAAGGGAGTTCAAGGTCGAGATGGAGATCTGCGACCCTGAGATAGTGAGGGGCAGCGGTTGCATTACGGGCAAACCGGTTTTGGATAATCTGGAGCTTAGCCAGATGGGAGCGCGCAGCGTGTGCGAACACTACGCTGGCGTATGTGAGAACGGGGCGGATGCAGGCTTTGTATAGTGTACACTTATTTCTAAGTGACATTTTACGATTCCTGAATATCGGACCGAGCCGGCCTAGATAGAACGCGGCTTTGTTCCTAACAGCGGTGATGTGAGGTCCAAACGTCATTCTGGAGTCTAGGATGACACCTAGGTATTTGGCCTTCTCGACCCATGGGATGGGTCGGCCGAACAATGAGATGGGGCGTACGGTCCTATGTTGGGAATCGGGTCTCGTAAGACCTCGTGGATCCCGAGAAAAGAACACTGCGGCACTTTTCTCCGGATTCACCTCGATTCGCCAACGTCGGAACCATTCGCCTAGAGCGTTAGCCGCTCTCTGGAGCCTATCCGATATGTTGGATTTGGCTCGTTCGGAAGTGTAAAGTGCCGTATCATCGGCAAAGAGGGCTAGCTCCACGAAGGGAGTCTTGGGAACATCGTTGGTGTACAACGTGTATAGGATAGGACCGAGCACGGAGCCCTGAGGGACCCCGGCTCGGATAGGGTGCGGCCTCGAGAGAGTGCCGTGGACTCTGACGCGGAGGGAGCGATTCGACAAGTAGTCTCGTAGGATGTGCACGAGACTGTCTGGCACTTCCATTTGGTGTAGCTTATATATTAAGCCATTGTGCCAGACTTTGTCGAACGCTTTCGCGACGTCGAAAAACAGGGCACCGGTATGGCGCCCTGTTTGAAAATTGGAGAGGACGTGCTCCGTGATGCGGTGCACTTGGTGGACTGCCGAGTGTTTGGGACGGAACCCAAACTGCTCGTCTATGAGAAGGCCTCTAAGTTCAACGAACTTTTTGAGGCGAATGGCTATGATGCGTTCATAGACTTTCCCTGAGGAGACTAATGGGCCTGTAAGAGGCGGGGTTCTTCAGGCATTTGCCTGGTTTGGGGATGCCAACTACGTCTGCATCTTTCCAGGAGTCTGGAAATCTGCAGTTCGCGAGAGCGGCGTTGAATATCGCCACGAGAAGGACTATCAGGGGGCCTGGGAGGAGTTTGAGGACCGAGTTCGTGATGCCGTCAGCTCCGGGAGCTTTCCGGCTCCGAAGGTACCTGATGATCGTTTGGACCTCCTCTACCGTTGTAGGCTCGAGGGGGATCGTGGGGGGTGTCGCGAGGATTCGTTCCACCTCGGAGTCAACCATCTGAACGTGTTCGTCGTCGGTTGGTTCTAGACTAGGAGAGCATTGGCTCTCCAGGCTGTCTGCAAAGCATTCAGCCTTTTCGTCATCATCGAACGCTATCGTACCGTCTGGTCGGGTCAGGGGAGGGCATTGGGTTATTTGGTCGGAACGGAGAGATTTAGCAACTCGCCAGTACGCCGTGTGCGAGGGCTTAATTTCTCCAACAAAGTTGGCCCACCGTTCATCCCTGAACTCTTTGATGTGCTTCTTTACTTGGCGTTGTAAATAGCGCATCCGAGAACGGTTCTGTTCGGTGGGACAAGAGTCATGGGCGCGTGTCGCTGCGTTCTTTTCCGACACTAGTTCTCGCAAGTAAGCAGGGAGTTCCCAACGCCGAGCTAAGTCGGCCGTTGAAACCTCTCTGGAGCAGTTGTTAGCTGCCGTTTGCAAGTGGCTAGTGAGGGCGTCGATCGCAAGGTCGGTCTCGTCATTTGTGAGAATCTGTTCGGGTACTTGCTCCAGTTCGGGTGTGGAAGTCTGTGCGAGCACTCTTTTGAGTTTTCGCCAGTCCGTTACCCGTCTGGTGTCCTCGTCTGTCGGTAAGTCAGTTGGTTGCCCGAACTCGATCAGAACTGGCCGGTGGTCAGAGCTAAGTTCTGTGTGCACTTGGATTGAACGCATCCGTAAGGCTACGTTCTTTAGAAGTGCAAAGTCCAGAACGGTCGGGCGGTGTCCCACTGTTGCGGAATAGTGGGTGGGAGACATGGGAGCTATGACGTCGAATCCTAGGGAGTCCTGTAGGCTCTCCAGGATTACGCCGTTTGGTGAAGACGAGTGGCTATTCCACTGGATGTGCTTACTATTGAAATCTCCAGCCAGAATGGTGGAGTTTCCTAGGGCAAAGAGGGCTTGCAAGTCGCTCTGAAGGATACGCTTGCTCGGGGGGAGGTACGCGGACGCGATGTTGATCGGCTGATGGCCGGTCATCCCTAGCCTGCAGATGGTGACCTCGAGGTTTTCGAGAGATGGGGGTTCTAGTGGGATGCAGTGCAGGGACCTTTTGTAATAGACTAGGGTTCCGCCCCCGCGGCCCTCTCTATCATTACGGATGACGTTGTAATTTGCAATGCGCGGGTCGCGATTGCATGGTTTCAAAAGGGTCTCCTGCACTAGGAGGATATCAACTTGGTGGTCGGTTAGGTACTGGCGTACTTCATCCCGTTGCCACGCAAGGCTGTTTGCGTTATAGAACGCAAGGGAAAGGGAGCGTGGTTTCACTCTTTGATTCCGTGAACCCATTATTGTTGGGAGAGGTTTGTGCGCCGAAGGTGGGCAGGCGCGGGATAGTCCATGATGGACTCAAACACAGCGATGTGTTTACAGACGATCTGGAATTGGTTTCCCACTCCAGTGTCTTGGAAGTCATGTAGCTCGCGGGCTAGGACGAATAGCTCTGACATGTCGATTTTACTCGCCATGTCAAACACTATGTCCGTCAAGTGAGGTTTGCGTCCTCCCAGAGGGGGAGTCTGCTGGGGTGCAGCTGCTGGGGCAGTCTCTACGGGATCGACCGGTGTGGGTAGGGGCGCAAGAGGCTGCCTGGGTGAAGCCCATGCAGACACTGCGGGGATGGGTGCCGGAATAAACGGCTGGGGGACCCGAGTGGGCCGAAGCTGAGGGTAAGCCGTTTGGCTCTGGGAGGGCGGAGGGAGGCGCGTGTGCGAGCGCCCTTTGGATTGTGCCGGCCTCGTGCGCCTCTTCGGCGCCTTAGGGCAGCCGCCATAGTTGGCGGTATGCCCCACGGCTCCGCAGAGAACGCACGCTGGCGGCTCCACCGCTGGGTCGCGCGGACACTGGCCCCGTTCGTGATCGCCTAAGCATTTCACGCAACGGAACCGCGAGAAGCAATTACGGGCAGAGTGCCCGTAATTTTGGCAGTTGTGACACTGCCCTGGGAGTCCACGTTTGTGGGGGAGTTCGACTTCGATGTCGAAGAGACCACAGATGTTTGGGATCTGAAAGATCTTCTTACCCTCGGGGGTAAGGGGAAGGTGGCAGATAACCATATTGTATGGCTCACCATCTTTGCGGTGGTTGCGGGTCATCCGGTGTACCGACCGGACGGGGACTCCTTGTCCTTTAATGGACTCGGTGATGCCGTCTAGTGACAGCGACGTGGGGACGCGTTTAACTACCACGCGAAGTTCACGCTCCTCCTCGAGAGCGTATGTGAAATACTCCACGCGCCGCTCTCGGAGGAGGCCAGTGAGTTTTCTGTGGTAAAATTCTTTCTGTTTAAAAAAAAAACAAAGTTCAGGGTCGTAGATGCAATCATAGAGCGATTCAATTTTCGTACAGCGCCATCTATTGACCTTTACGGGATACAACGTATAATTATTTAATTTTTATTACATAAAAAAATGCGTAGTTATTTTATGTCACAAAAAATACGTATTCTGTGAAAATAATAAAGTAAAACTGCAAAGTCCCCCGAAGGGGAAGATATTTCCCCCTAATTTTTACAATTTTTCATTTTTTACACAGTAACCCTAAATATTTACGGGATAAAAAGTACCCTATGTTCTTCTCTGAACAGTCCTCTACCTACCAGTGAAAGTCCCGTCAAAATCGTTTCAGCCATTTCGAAGATTAGCCCAGACAAACAACTTTATGTATTTAGGCTTTGGTAACGTGAAAATAATAATATAAGCTTAAAATAAAGGCTTTATTTTGAAATCACAGACAGACACTTCAATTTTATTTATATGTATAGATAGACAGATATTTTGTCTTGTCATGGAGACGTACATTAACCTGTGAACAGAGTACAGGTTAATTTGTTTGTCTCCATTGTCAAGATAATGACATGCATTAACTAGCCTTTCGTGCATCTCAAGAATTATGTAAATATCGTATGGAAGTAACTTGAGGAAAATTTTACAAAACGAAGTTAGTCAGGTAGAGATTTCTTCACGATGTTCTGAATATGCAGCAGAAATATATATGTATTTTTATATATTTCAAGTTATGAGTATATATATATATATATATATATGATATATGTAGAATAATTATGAGTTATATATATGTATAATACATGATTCTTCTGTATGTGTGGACGTCATTGAACTCCTCCTAAACGGCTGTACGTCCGCTTTTTATATTCTTTATGTGTAATGCGTATATAAGTTGGTCCCTGGATTAGATTCACAATTGGACGCGGTAGGTAGCGTTGTAATCGGGTCCCGGTAGGACAACGTCTGTCGAGTCCGCTAGTAGCCTATGAAACTGATGATTTTCATTAGTTAAAGCGCACCATAACAGCCTGACTGGAGAAGTACCTCCACCGCATTGAAAACAGCAACAACAAAGCCAAATAACAACTGGCTAGAGGGTTTTTGTGTTCCCGTTTTATTAAAACAACTTATAAAAACCATGTAATTTATGAGAGAGATTTTAAATTATCATTTAAAATCTCTATTTTAAATTACATGATAAATAATATAACCATTCACTTTTATATGTTTCTACCACAAAATCATAACAAAATTCTTGTGACGTTGATGAATGAAGCAGACGTTAGTGAATATCTGTTACTCATTGAAACCTATAAGGTTTTGGATAAAAGGTACGAAGATGGATTATGATTCCGAATAACACTTAAGCTACATTTTAGATTTCCGTAGCGGAATTAAAGAAGCTTCTAAATCGCGTGGCACGCGGTGAAAATGCAACATCTTATCTTGTTATATCTTAAACAATATAAAAGGGGGTTAGAATGCTGCTTTATTGCTTACTAATCAGCCTCTCAGATGAAGTACGTCCAGTTGCTTTTTTATTTATCCTAGGTTTTCCTAGGATAAATAAAAAAAAATCTTAAGGAATAGTTTATTCGTGTGAATAATATAGGTCACGAAGAACTTAATGAAGGTTTGCTGTACTTGTAATGACGTTATAGTGGTATTCTTTGTGTTTCAAACAATCATGGTTACGTAGCATCATGTTAGATGGGTCATATGTTTATGTCGCATGTCATAGTGTAAAAGAAAATTATACGATATGTTAAGCTCGGTGGCGCAGTGGTGAAACGCGCTGTTACGCTACTTTGACCACAACGTTCGTGGGTTCGATCCCACACAGTACAAACATTTGTGTGCATGAATATGTCTGTTTGTATTGGTCTGGGTATTTTCTATGTATAATAAGTATGTATTTTACAAAAAAAAATGTATTTACGTATGTTTATCAGTTGTCTAGTACCCATAACACAAGTTTCGCTTACTTTGGGGCTAAGTAGCGCTGTGTAATTTGTCCGACAATATTTATTTTTAATATTTTAAATCGACTCCCAGTACTTACTGATCTTTATAATCTACGAGTATTAGCTGTTACCCGCAGCTTCGTCTAAAAGGAAACAAAACGTGCTATTTCATGGCAGTGAGCTATTTCACCGCGATAAAAGTAGTCTATGCCACTCTCGGAGCCACCCACTATCTCCATGCAAAGAAACACATCACTCAGTTGCACCGTTTTGATATGAAAGATGGACAAACAATCCCACTGTCACATTTATAATACTATACAATATAATTAGTATCGACCTGTATGCCTGTATCTCACTTCCTTTTTAAAGTTTTTATGCATGTCCACCGGTGTTTAGGCATTAACCGTTTGAGAAAACACGACCGATTTGGTCGTTACAGGTGAGTTTCGGCCTTCCCCGGCCGTCTCGAGCGCAGTTCACGGCCGTCTATCAACGTCAACCAGTTCAGTAGAGCTCCTCCCTCCCCGCCCCTCCCCAGTTACTAAATTACTAACTCGTCTCAGGTCATGATGTTTTTTTACCTGCCTCTCATCGGATCAGTGGCCGAACACAGAGGGGAACTACTTAATCAGTATCCAAAAATAGTGTGAATGTGAAAAGTTAGCTAAGATTAGGTAAATCTATTTGTAACAATATATAAAGCGGTAGAGTTTCTTTTTTTGTTTGTTTATTTCTGGTTGAACGCGCTAATCTCTAGAACTGCCCGTTAGATTTTTATTAGATTTTTTTGTGCTTTTGATAGCCTAATTCTTGAGGAAGGTTGTTGTTGTTGTAATCTCTTTATTGCACAAATATACATAACATATACAGTTACAAATGTTTAGTATGTACAAAGGTTATACGCTATTCAACATCACAGTATGACTCTTCGAAGCCGAGGAAAAAGGGTGAAAGTAGAAAAAGCAGCTTCTACGGTATACAGTGTAAACGCGCGAACAAAGTCGCGGGGCGAAGGTAGTTGGTACATATGAACTTTAAAACTTATCAAGTTATAAAATCAGTGTCAACGAGAGTATCTAATTTTCTTTGAAATAAATTGAGTAACGTCATTCCTTGTCATAGCTACGAGTACCATAAGAAAGTATGATATTAGATACTTGGCACCCTTTCAAATCATAACTCTTCTGTCGACGACAACGTCAACCCCTGAACTTCCGTCGTCTTTGTATCGAGTTTGACTCCTTATTCCACTTTTAATTTTTGTTGAGATTGAGACTGCACTTTCATGTTCTTTCTCAGTGACACCGAGCTTTCGGATCTATATATTAGTGTTGGGATAAGTACCGCATAGTCGTTATGTAACAGGCATGGTGTCGTTCATCTAAGTTGTTGGTACGTAGAATTTTCCCAACTGCCCAGTCATACTGCTCGTATTTCCTACAATCATCCTCTTGTCTTACTACATCGACAACCATAATCCTTGCATACATTCTGATTTTCTCTCTTTCGAATGCATTATCTTTGTAATATTTGTATGTTTTTATTAATACAATCTTTTATTATTATAACTAATGTTTGTAATCCATACAGTTTTATTGTTCAGCCTCACAGCATCGGCTGCATAAAGCAGTCTGCACTCGAAGATCTTATTCTCCGTACATAATTTATATCTAGACGAAGAATGAACAGTTGGACTGCACGCAACCGCGTTTAACACCAAATAAGTTGACGTTAATTTTGTGCAACAATAAAGAGTATCGCACAAAAGTAGCACTGTAAGCGAAAAGTACTTATGAAAAAGGTTACTACCATCTTTCATATCACCCTATGTTGACATATCATAAAATGAATTTATATTTATATATATTTATGTATATATAGTCAACCAGAGCTCTTACCGTAGCCTACGAACGCTTGTAATACATCAAGTACCGCTCGCGCGATGCCTCCACTGCTGATAATACAGCAACTTCTTAGCAGCTTTAGCAGCTTACAGGTGACCTCGCTCACACGCAGGAACACCTTCTTGGGAGTTGTTATTTGCCTGCGGTTTTCTATGAGGTGGAGGTACTTCTCCAAACGGGCCGCTTTGACGCTCCCTACCTCTCTTAAAAACATCCAATCCAAGACAAACAGAAATGTTTATCCTGTGTGGGAATAGAACCCAGGAGCGTTGGTGTCAAGTCGCATCATTCACGATTGCGGCACTGAGCTCGTCAAGTATTCAGTTGTTAGCAGTTCTAAGATCATCATATAGACATAATAGTATTATAATATTCGCTACCGTAGACAATATCTTATAACTCATTGTGATTACAATTGACCTGGAGGATTTTTTTATGGTTTGATAAGTTTTAAACCAGCTCGAAAAAAAGAACGGAGAATCGGACATAAAGTGATATCTATCATAGACAACACAAAGTCGTCTATGATATCAATTATAGGTCACTTCTGTGTTCGAAATGAGCATAACGTTTTTTTGTTTTTGAAAATATTTCATGGTAAACTAATTACTCGGTTCTTTTGTCATTAGTTTATGAAATTTTACCATAATGATATTATAGAGAATACCGTTATGGTAAAACTTTCGCCATAGACAGCGAAAAAAATTGCGGATTTATTTCTTCTATTCTAAGAAAGAAATTAATGGAGCAATATCCAATTTTATTGCCGTATTTTTATAATTTCTTGTGTGCCTGTTTGTCATGTTTTTGTTTTGTTTGGTATATATTTCAGATTTTAATCTATCTTTCCAAGGATAGGAGAATATAAATAGACATCATACAGAACTCATAGCTAAAACTGTTTGAGAATGCAGTATGAACATGCTTTCGCATTATAAAATGCAATCGATCCTAATCTAAATTGCTGCAAAAAGGTCATGTTATAATAACATAAAGATATCTGATCATAAATATACTGAGTTAGATAAATATTGATATATTTTTTTATACCACAAAGTGGCATACAGTTGCGGTATCCTAGGGACATTTGCAACACCAGAGGTGTCACTTATGCGTTGCCGACACTCTAAAAACCTCTTCACGCCTCTTTTAGGTCACACCCTAACAAGGGTCAGATTTTCCCTCTTTGTCGTGGAGGTTTGAAGGCAGTCGCTCTATGTAGAAATCAGTATCTCCTCCAATCCTAATTGATAAGGTAAACGGCTTAACGGTAGAGAGAAGAACCATAGCCTATGGATACTGGCATTACCAGAGGCGTCACTCGTAACTTGCCTGTTACAAACTTGTCTTAATGCTAAATATTTTCATGGCCACCTCATCGAATTTGTGTTATGAAAAATAAAAATTGATTCAATGTCAGCGACCTTTCCTCTCAACACTATATTATATAATCGATTAAAAATAGCCAAAAGAGAAGAAGCGCGAAGTAACCACCGCATCTGTCATTTGTATAATTTTTCCAACTGCATATGCGGCGGAGCTGTGCAACAGGCAAGTTTATTTATGAGGGGGGAACTATACTGCAATTAAATGTCTACTATAATTCCAAGTAATACGATATCATTAATAAATTCTAATTCATAATTGTCATCAAGAATTTCAATGTCGACAGCGGTTACATTTTCAACGTATAAATATTATTATACATTTTTTTTTTTTGGCTGTACATATTTAATTTAACAAACGACTATCCCGTGAGCTAATGTAGAATAGCAGACAAAAACTATTTATCAACAAAAACGAACGTAACGACGAAATGAACGATGCCTTATGAATATACCTACAAAAACAAAACGTGAATGGCGTATAATAATAAATTAACTTATAAGTATATATATGATATTTATCGTAACCCTAATAAACATTATTCAATTTAATTACGCGTGTCTTCATTGAAAGTAGGCTATCCTCATTCATAACTGATAAGTAATTTGTCGTTATACATAATAATTTTGCGTCATCGCTAGTAACTACAATCCATAAAGTGAGGTCTAAAACCCTAATGTAATTGACTTCCATTTAAGACAATTGACGTCGTCAATTAACGTTTGTTTCAATGCGCACACGCATCATATATCTAGCGGTGGGAGGCGCGGCGAGCTCAAACCGCATTGAACGCTCACAAAGAACGGACGCGAGTGTTGTGATATTAAAATGTATACCAATCCATTTGAGAGGAAACATTCGTCGTTGAGACAAACCCTGGATCGTATTATTGTAGAAACGAGACTTAGTATCAAGAGGAAGCTAACCCTGAACAAATCTAGAGCAAGCAGTACCTCATCAGTTTCATCGTCGTCCTCGGTGTTCGCTTGCAGGCCGAAATTTGAGAAGAGATGAAGAGTGTGGTGATGTGTGTGGCTACCAATGATTATATTTTGCGAGTTCCGCTCATGAAAAAGGTTGGTACAGTTTTTTTCATAATATCAGGTCAAGTCATTTGAATTCAATTCTGTCTTTAATTAAAGAATACATATAATAAGCAAAAAATCACATATGTAATTTATCTATATATATCTTCATGTCAGATGCCTCGCGGGGTAAACAAAGACATCCAAGCGCCACAAAAATCTTTTAATATATTAAGATAATTTCATAAAAAGGCACTTTGTATTTTGCAAAAAAAATTTAGACGTATATTTGAATATTGAAACCATAAGTTACAGAGCAATAAATACAGTAAAATATTCATTAATAAACTTTTAGAAGTCCAATTATCTATTCTGTAATTTCAAAGAACGAGTTTTAAATGTATTATTCATATTTCCTACTTAATAGTTCCTACACACCTTATATAAAATGTTCATAAATATTTAAAATTCTTTTCCCGACTATTATTTGGGGCGTTTGGGGCCGGCTATTTGCCTTTATCAAGAAAACATTCTTACTAGGAATTCTGTTAACAACCTCCGTTAAATATCAATTTAAATGCTAGCATATATTGAATTTGCTGTACTTTTAAAATTATTTTCGATTTACCTCTTAGAGTATAGAGTTCTAGAGTGGGGATCTCTTATTTCTCTAAGCTAGCCCTTGAGACAAATTATGTTATTAATTGGTTTGGTGACTTTATACCATAAACAATAATATTGAGCATTGGTATTTTATTACACTGGACCTTCTTTATCAACATCCGTGTATTTGCAAGAATTATGTTATTAGAACTGAGGCCATCAGGGTCGACGTAAAGATTTTAAACGCATATCTCTTAAATTTCTGGTCGATAGTTTACACTGATTGACTTAAAATACATTATGTACAGATAGCTACCTCGGGGCAAAGCTTTCACAATCATCAATAATATTATAGTACTTATTCTTATGAATTTGCACAGGGGATTTTAGAGTGCCGTGCCGAAACGGTTCAATTGTGAAGTCATATTAAAGACTGCGAAAATGTATACAACTATAATTTCTATGACAAATTGATAATTACATTAAATAATATTTCTATGCAAATAACAATAACAAAATTATAATTTTATCCATGGAAATTATAGTATCAACCACTTATAATAGGCACAATGAATGTTAAGTTTCCTTTGTTCGATATTAGAAAAAATAAGTTTAATTTTAAATTATAAAAATGCTTTCATTTGCCCGTACGGTAACTTTAGTAAAAATAGCTATATGCTAAATTTTACGAACATTTGATCAAACACAGACTGGCATTTTTAATCGAGTTTTCTTGACTCTATAACACTTCTGAATTACATTCTTCCACATTTCGAAGCCAATAAAAATCACCATCAGAATATCACGGTGCTTTACAATCACTCAAAAGTGAAATTCCAAAATATTTCATCAACTCTGTGGTGATTAATACCGTAACTATTATTTAATTGTTAGTCTTAATTATTAATTAGTTTATTAATTCTTCTCATCAACTAATTAATACGTCGGGAATATTGTCTCTACTCAATTCTATATTTGATTTATATATATGAACAGCATTCTCAGAAATACCTTTCGTTTCGAAATTTCCAATGCGTCCAGTTTTGCAACTTTCTTATTATACTTACACCGGTTAATATAACAATTAACCGGTATATACAAACTATTTTTAATAAATATTATTGACATGTTTATTAAGTAACGATGCTGCATTGGTTTATCTGAAAACATTGATAAATACAATAATTCTTTACTCAGTTCCTCCTTTAGATCTCGGGCCGAACAGAAGTAAAACTTCTTGAGTCAGTTACAAACTCTGCTCGAACATTTGGATAAGACAACGCAGTTAATCAGAAACATTGCATCTAAGAATAATTAATGTTAGAGTAGAAACATTGTATATGAAGATTTATCGTTTTTTTAATACAATGTATATAAGCATAAGAGGTACATAAGCGTAAGGCCCACCTGATATAAAAAAAATACGATTGCGTATAAACGGTTGCAATACAGGAAGTATCGCTCATGCGGCGCCACCCCTGCTGATAACACAGCAACTCGTTAGGAGTTTTCTGGTAACCTCGCTCTTTCGCAGGAACACAACAATCCTCCAGGCTATAACAGCCGATGTTTCCGAGGATATAAGGATGTTTGCTCTTACAGAATTGCATTGCTGTACATCCCCGGTCGGGCTGTTTTGATGCGCCAAATTTCTCTTAAAATTAATTTTAATATGTTAACGGATGAATATCTAACTGATACAGATGTCTGGAAATAATTCAGCACAGACTACCTGTCCTTAATAGTCTTTAATTTTACCATTTGATATCATTATTGTACCAATATGCTTATGTCAATTTTTTTATTTTTTATTTGTAATATCTAATTGACAATTTTAAAAGAGACCTATATTGGAAAGTTTCTTTCGGCATTTCTTCTTCGCCAATGGTCATTTCCGAAATGCTAGTAGATTAAAAAAAGGAAAAAGTAAAATAAGAGAATTAAATAAGATACAATAAGATTATATTTCAAATGTAAGACGTGTCTAAGTACCGGCGAGGGCCCAATGGCAAATAAAGATTTTTTATCTTTATCTTTAATGTCCTCAAGGTATACTGGTAGATAATGCACTAGCGTTAATTTCGTCTGTTGTACAGCAGTTACTGAGAATATGTACCAATAAATATTTTTGCCAAGTTTTCAATAAATACGAGATTTGTTACCGCGCTTTTCGATAATTTCTGATAGTATCTAATACATATATGATTAAATTTATAAACAAACTGCGAACAAGTGTAAAAGAGACCCTCGAATTGAATATTATTCATTGTTAATTTGTCAAGTCGTTTACAAATTGGAAAATTACTATCAACAATCAATTGGATCTGTGGCATGAATTAATTTGTGGTTCGATAATTAATGGCTGAAACATTTACATTATTAATGCATTTCGTAACAGTTACAAATACGGTGTGTTTACTTCTGTAGGGGAATCAGTGAGCGATGTCACTGGTGTGCTATTGAGTAAGGGTGGCAAGTCGAAAACCCTCCTTATATAGCAAGCTTGGAAAAGATAACGCAGTTAACTTCAGAAATAATCAGTGATAAATTACATCATTATGTCATGTAGCAATCATATAATGTTAAAGCAGAAAAAAAATGATTTTTTATTCAACGTCGGCAAAAGCATACAAGCATACGTAATGTAAAGTGGTCACCGTAGCCTATGAATGGTTGCAGTACAGGAAGTATCGATAGCACCCTTGCTACTAATACAATAACTTAGAATCTTACTGGTAACGTAACTCACTGGCAGGAATGCATTCTTCGTCTTGGCGTTATCTTGTTTTCTAATCCATTAGGACTGGCGGTGTCCGCTGCCTAAGCCTAAGGTATCTTAGCCAAAAGCTAAGATACTGATTTTGACATGGAACGACTACCGCCAGACCTACGCAACCCAGAGGGAAAACCAGATATTACTTAGGTTAGGTTCCCCACGACTACCGAGCAAGTAACAACAAATATGTACAGAAATCCGAAAACACGAATTTAGTTGTACGTTTCAGTATTCGAACCGGGGACCAGTTAGTAAATAGGATGGTTCTTTATCCACTGGGTTATCACTGCTCCACTGACAAGAATGCATTAGTGCAACTATCAACATGCTCGTATGTTTATTACACACAATATTAAACCAGTTGAGAATGCGCAAGCTTGCATTGCCAGTGGAACACCTGGTTCGTCATATAACAATATATATATTTTTTTAAACCATTAATGGCCTTTTTGACCATGTTCCTTAAGAAATATGATATTGGTTTTTAAGACATTCCTATTTTAGTTTTTAATTTACTTTTCGAATCTGAAATAAAAATTCAATTTTTTTTTTAATTTGTCGGCCATTTTGACTGTGTTCCTTAAGAGATAGGAGGTTGGTTTTTCATACATTCCTATTCTACTTTTTTATGCTGAATCCGAATCTGAAGTCAAAATTCGAATATTCGAAAAAAAGCGACAGACACACAGAGACAAACGCACACACAAACAATCATATATATTTCATATAGGAACGGTGTTCCTGAAAACAAATGATAAAAAATATATTTATAACACAAGCGTTTTGTTTTGTGTCACATTTATGTTTTCCCCGTTTTCCCAGCCTATCATTACAACACAATATACACCAAAATATCCTGTTTAATTAAAATATAATATTATTACAATTTTATTTTCGTTGTCCACAGATGGAGCGGTCGTGACGGCGAGTGTTGACGTCAAGTCCCGCTATTTGGGTCCGGTCTTTAAGCTTGTGTACTAATGGAGGAAATAATTAAAAATAAATTTTGTTAATCTCTCTACCAATTTGTTTCATTTCTTTGACCCGATGTAATAGCCTAATAGCATAAATATTTATAACAAATATTATGAGAATATTTTTGAAGCTATCGGAATGAATGTTGACATATATAAATACTTACTAGAGATGAATTGCATTTTCTTTTTTTTTTTAATGTGGCAAGCCAAAATGTCTTCATTACGCTTCATGGAAAGCGTCAATGAAAACCAGATTTTTTTTTACAACGTCGGGAGGCATACAAGAACATGGCCCATCTGATGTAAAGCAGTTGCTGTAGCCTATAAACGCTTGTAATATATTAAATATCACTCGCGTGATGCCTCCTCTGCTGCTTACAAATCCTTAGGAGCTTACTGGTGACCTCACTCAGACGCTGGAACACAACAACCCTCTAGGGAGTTGTTATTTTGGCTGCGGTTTTCTGTGATGGTACTTCCCCAGACGGGCTCCGTTGATGCGCCCTACCTCTCTTAAAACATCCAGACCAATACAAACAGACATGTTCATGCACACTTTGTGTTGTGTGAGAATCGAACCCACGAGCGTTGGTGTCAAAGTCGCGTCATTCACGACTGAGCCTTCCCACACAAGGCAAACATTTGTGTGCATGAACATGTCTGTTTGTCTTGGTCTGCATGTTTCAAGAGAGGTAGGTTGCATCAAAGCAGCCCGTCTGGGGAAGTATCTCCACCTCAGAGACAACCGCAGCCAAATAACAACTCCCTAGAGGGTTGTTGTATTCCTGCGTGTGAGTGAGGTCACAAGTAAGCTCCTAAAGAGTTGCTGTGTCAGCAGAGGCATCGCGCGAGTGATACTTAATATATCGCAAGCGTTAATAGGCTACGGTGCCCGCTTTACATCATCATCAGGTGAGGCGTATGCTTGTATGCCTTCCGACGCAGTATAAAAAAAAATGTACAATACAATGTTATTTACTTTAGCGATTTCATTTATATTTTCCAAAGGTGAAGTAAAAGCACTTGGAATGCAATTTGTTTAAATTAAATACGCCTTTGTTTGTAATTACACACTTATTGTATTTTGCGCAAGTTTAAACAAATAAGTGAGATTCAAAACATGATTACATGAACAAATATTTTTTGCGATTCGGAATCCTAGGCGGTTAATTAGCCTCCTAAAGTAGCAATGAATTTTATAAAAACTTAAATTTCTTAAAATAGTACTCAGATTTTCTATCACTGAAATAATATTTTTTTTCTAGTCTCTTCCAAGTCTCCATACAAAACCGTTGACAATACCTCTGTAATCCTTTAAACTTTGTTGTTGTTGTTGTTGGTTCTTTTTATCCCCGAAGGGAAAGGCAAAGGGATCTAGCCCATACAGCCAAGTCTTCAGTTTAGAACCATTTGAAAATCTTAATTCTATGTTCCAGCATCAGGAACTGTGCTGAAAAAATACTTGGGAAGGGTACCTAGACCCAATCAACCCAATTTAAATACCACCCGTAAAACGATAGGAATTTTACAAGGTTTTCTTGATGAACTTATTCACGTCTTCCAAAAAGTGCATAAACGTGTTATATTTGAGTTTTTTCATTGTTGCATAATTGCACTAGCACTTATGTTACAAAACACTATCGAAATTGTCACATAAAACTAATTTTACACTGAATTGTAAAAATTTCAAATATAAGAACAATGTCACTCGTCAAAAGCGCGGGAAGAAGCCTCCTTTAAACTTTGTTTCGCACAATGTTACCAGGGATTAAAACTTCAATCACGTTGAAACAAAATGAATTTGTACGGGTTGAGATTTTTGGTCAGAGCCTTTGTGAAAAAGTTTATATGTACCGCTAAATTTGATATAAACAAGGGGCAGACATTAACTGAGAGTTTGTTTCGATATAACACAATATTTCGATTGAACGGTTATTGGAACAGACCCGGTATTTTCTTGTAAATTTTCGGGTGGTATTTTACAGATGCTTGTTATCTATCAATTATCGCGGCACCATCTATTTTAGACGTACGTAAGGTTTGCATTGGTTGCAAACTAATGAAAAGTCACGCGAGTCATTTCAAAACTTAGCTCTGCCTACATCCTATTACAGTAAAAGTTTTTGTTTTCTGCACCGTCGGTAGGCATCCAAGCATACGTACCAGTTGATGTAAAGAGTTTACCGTAGCCTATGCACGCTTGCAAATACTTGAAGTATCACTCGCGTGTTGCCATTCCTGCTGTTAATACACCAACTCTTTATGAGTGTACTGGTAACTTCACTCAACAGCAAGAACACATGAACCCTCCTGGGAATTGAGCTTCGATGCGGCTTACCTCTCTTGAAAACTTTCAGACCAAGACAAACTATGAGGGGAATCGAAGCAACGAGTGTTGATTGGAAACCACCACCACTACCACTTCGCTGCCGAACTCGTCAAGAAATAGTGTAGGGTTTTGTAGCTTGTATGAAATAGTATGAACATATCTATATATATAAAAGAATGTCGTGTTAGTTACACCATTTATAACTCAAGAACGGCTGGACCGATTTTTATGATTTTTGGATTTTTGGATTTATCTTAGTCCGAAATAGGATAATAAGTAATAAAACATGAAAAAAAATTATAAAGTAAATTCCATTTCTCATACATTTTATATGAAACTGGCGAATTGGCATATTTATAAATATATATATATATATAAAAGTTGGGTTAGTTACACTAGTTATAACTCGAGAACGGCTTGAGAACATAGATCTTAAAGTCCACTTTACGTTTGTCTGCGCCCCGAATAACAGAATCGCTATTAAAACATGGAAAAAATAATTGTGAGTAAGTGACGAATGCTTCTTTATATTACATACTAGCAGAAGCCCGCCCGCTCTGTAGACATGAAATTGTTTCTGTTTAAAAAAAAAAACAAAGTTCAGGGTCGTAGATGCAACCATAGAGCGATTCAATTATCGTACAGCGCCATCTATTAACCTTAACAGGAGGCAACGAATAAGTATTTTATTTATATTACATAAAAAATGCGTAGTTATTTTATGTTACAAAAATACGTATTCTATGAAAATAATAAAAATAAAATTGCAAAGTCCCCCGAAGGGGAAGATATTTCCCCCTAATTTTTTCAGTTTTTCATTTTTTACGCAGGAACCCTAAATACTTACGAGATAAAAAGTACCCTATATTCTGCTCTGAACAGTCCTCTACCTACCAGTGAAAGTCCCGTTAAAATCGGTTCAGCCATTTCGAAGATTAGCCCGGACAAACAAACAGACAGACAAACAGACAGACAAAAAGTTAAAAATGCGTATTTAGGCTTTGGTAACGTGAAAATAATAATATGAGCTTAAGATAAAGGCTTAATTTTGAAATCACAGACAGACACTTCAATTTTATTTATATGTATGTATAGATTATATTAGTTACGCATCGCAGCAAGTAGAGTTCGATCATTCGACGGTTTGAATTTGAGGACTAAATGTCCTCGTTCGCTATATTCGGTAATATAAATCTCAAAACGATGAAAGAGTTTTACAGAAAACATCGTTCACGGAGAAGTTTTGAATCATTAATTAAATTATCGTATTTAAATATGTATGTCAAATTCAATATTTTTTTTATCGCTTGGATTTTTTGTTTCAATAAAAAATATATAAGAATGGTTTATGTGTTTGCAAAATCTTTATTATATACTATACTTAAGTAAAAAAGGTAATCTTTATTGCAGTATTCACTTTTTGTATTTATTTTATTTGAATGTTATATAATTTGTTTGACAAAAAAAGGCAAATTAACTGTGTAGCCTCGGCAAAATCTGTAATTATAGAGATTATATTTTTTGACAATAGAACCTTAATAACGTTCAAAGTTAAATATTGAGATATTATGGTCGAACTTGGACCACTAGGCGACCTCTAGTATAGATAAATGTAAAAAGCAAAACATTATCTCACCAATTATCAAAGTACAAAATTTGTTCTAAATCGTTAGACCGTATCCGATATTTTTTTATGCAACTTCAGGAGTCATACAAACATATGGTAAAGTACTCAAAGCGGCTACCATTTACACTTACAACACAGGAGGAACCGCTCGCGCGTTGTCATCACCGCTGCTAACACAGCAACTCACGCAGGAACACAACACCCCTCTTACACTGTTATTAAGCTGCGATTTTCTATGTGGTAGAGATACTTCCCCATATATATTACCATAGATACACGACACATTTTCATATTTACAAGAAATTCTCCTTTAAAGTAATAAAATACCGTTTAATTATGAAGGTAAGTACCATTTATATAAATAAGTTTTTATGTAATCCTTTATGATCGAGGTGTATTTTAATGTGAGACGACAATGAAATATTTTAGCTAAACCCTCGTCTGGCAATCGGCGTAGTTTACCACGTACAGGTAAGATAGTTTTCACCTCTAAACATGAGCTTGCAGCTTTCATTTCCTCTCATTACACTGTTAGGAGACTCGGCGACATCTATACAGATAAATAAAATTGGAGTGTTGTTTGTAATATTAAAATAACCGCTTATACACGGTACATGTACCAAAATGATTTTTTTTTAATTTTTTGTCTGTCTGTCTGTTTGTTCCGGCTAATCTATAAAACGCCTGGACAGATTTTGACGGGACTTTCACTGGCAGATAGCTGATGTAATAAGGCGTAACTTAGGCTACTTTTATTTTAGAAATTTTATTTATTTGTATTAATATAAAAAAAAAACTACTCCGCGCGGACGAAGTCGAGGGCACAGCTAGTGTGTAATAAACTGACTGACATCGATAAACATATCCGATTGTGTAAAAGGGAGCACGTAATTTAAGCATTATGTGAATAAATGGTTCCTTTTCAGCTGTCCGTATCCGAAAGGACACCTTCGATATATGGCAAGCCCACTGATTTTTAGATTAAACCCTTTTCTGGATGTAAAGCAAAATGGATGCTCAATTTTTCTCCGTCCCTTTGTACGAAATACGAATACGAATCCTGAACGCTTATGTAGGTAATGAAAAAATCATTTACTTTGCGACATAATTGAGACGTAGTATTGGGGCTAATTTGAACGAATGTTCTTTGGTACGTTAGGGTACACTCCGTGCGACAACCTCGCGGGGATTGGCACTTGGCTGCGAGGAGATACCCCAGCCGGGCTGTTCCTAATTACATATCCCTGTCTATACTCTACCTTTCATTCACGACCTCGTTTGATAGCTGGCAAAGAGGTTTTTTCGACATCGCCGGTAGGACGCCATTTTTTGGACAAAAATAAAAAACCGGAGGGTAGTGTTGTACGTATAGTAGTAGTAGTAATAGTTTGTACTTTGAGAGTCTTGACGAGCTCGGTGGCGCAGCTTTGTCACGTTACTTTGCCACCAACGCTCGTGGGTTCGATTCCCACACAGGACAAACATTTGTGTGCATAAACATGCCTGTTTGTCTTGGTCTGGATATTTTAAGAGAGTTAGGGCGCATCGAAGAAGCCCGTCTGGGGAAGTACCTCCACCTCACAGAAAACCGTAGCCAAATAACAACTCCTTGTTGTGTGCCTGCGTGTGAGTGGAGTCACCAGTAAGCTCCTATGGAGTTCCTATGTTAGCAGCAGAGGTGGCATCGCCCGAGTGACATTTAATGTATTTCAAGCGTTCATAGGCTACGGTGACCGCTTTACATCAGGTGGGCCGTATGCTTGCATGCCCCCCGACGTTGTATACAAAAAAAAATACGGGTTGCGCTCCGGGAGTGCCGGCAGAAGTGAAAATTTGAACATTTTGGAATGGTTAGGGAATAATTTCCCACGAATTGCTTTATTTATCAGTATAAAAGTACTATCATGTATGTGATAAAATCCAATACTCATTTATTGCGCTATCGTACACAAGCATGACAATTCATATTACATTAAAAATGTAACAACTTCAGAACTATTACAATTATTTTACATTAAAAAGTTTATCTCTCAGAAAAATCAACATTCATCCATAATTTTAACGACTCTTTAACCATCATCATTACCAGCATCATCATCGCCAATCTCTGAAACTCAAACACACACGCATACTCGCGCAAGCGCCCTGCGCCGCTTAAACCAAACGGCGATGTTGATAAACTACGTTGAACGAAACGCGTAAGCGCCAAGAATTTCATGGCGCGTGCAACGTTTTGGTCGCGAGAAAATAATGCCCTATGAACGATCTAGCGCTTCATGTTTTAATTGTTTAATTAGAGGTAACTAATGTTTTAGCGCTGCAGCGAACTTAAGTTCCAATTCTCACCAAAATCTTACGGTCAGGTTCACGTGTCCTGACGCGAGTTTAACATTGTTCACTCATCCCAAAAAGTGCACAACGCCGTTAAAGAAGTTTTCACTTCAAAAACTTTGAGAGACGGAAAATGTCATTTTTTTTTATTAACCTTGTGCAATGCTACCTCCGCTGCTGACACAACAACTCCTTTTTTTTTAGTTTACTGGTATTTTCACTCACTCACGGAAACACATCATAAATTCAGGAAGTTACTATTTGGTTGCGATTTTTTGTAAGGTGTAAGCGCTTTCCCTGCTTTGATGCGCCCTATGTCTCGTAAACCAGACGTGTTCATGGACACAAATGTTTGACTCGAACCCACGAGCCCTTGTGTCAAAGAAGCATTACTACCCACTCCACCACCGAGCTCGACATGAGTACGATAAGGAACGTAACTCAAATAATGTGTACATAAACACATAATGTACATCATTTATTTTTAGGGTTCCGTACCTATAAAGGAAAAACGGAACCCTTATACGATCACTTTGCAGTCCTTTTTTTCAGGAACGGGTGGAGCTATCAAGCTTAAATTAATAGCAAATACTCAGGTCTGTAATCCCTACGAGCAGTCAAAAAATCAAACTTCTAAGTCATTGCAATCAAAAATACGGCTGTTTATGCCTCATTTATGAGCATATTTTGACACTCGCAAGGGAATCAAAACCTATAGGGTACCTCCTATTGACATAGAATCATGAAATTTGGTAAGAAACAATGTCATCTGCACAAGTAAAGGAAAATATCCGAAAACCGTAAATTTGTAGTTCCGTCACAAAAAAGAAATACTTTTTTTGCGTAAATATTTTTTTACAGAATCCTCAGTGCGCGAGTCGGACTCACTTGGCGGCACTTGACAGCTTTTTCCCTTCTTAACGGAATTTATCTTTGCCTTGCCTAGTTTATAGCTCTGCAGATCGCTTATCACAATAATAGATGACTACTAAGGATGTGGAAATGGATAACATACGTAACGTTACCGTATTTTACAAGTCTTTAGAGGTTTGGTAGTTCGGAATAAGTCAGAATTCTTATGTTTTTTTATACAACTAGATTGGCAAACAAGCATGCGGCCCGCATCAGATGGTAAGCGGTCACCACAGCCTATTGACGCTCGCAACACCACGGGGATGGGTTTCATCACAGAACCCAGTAATTTCTCTGCCATATCTCACCCTTCAAACCGGAACACAACTATATAAATATAGCTGCTTGGCGGTAGAAATAGGTGAGACAGAGGTACCCATGCAGACGACTTTTGTATAAAGTCTCCCTCTGGTATCCCTATTTATATTTATATATATATATATATATATATATCCCCTGTAGTTATGGGAGTCCCACAGGGGTCAATTCTAGGTCCATTCTTATTTTTAGTATATATAAATGACTTAGCTTATTATGTAAAGGATAAACATGAGATTGTATTGTTTCCGGATGACACCTCTTTGACATTCAAAATTAATAGACAGTTAGGTAATTATGACGAAGTTAACGATGCTCTCTCTAAAGTTATTCATTGGTTTAGTGTTAATAATCTGCTTTTAAATGATAAAAAGACTAAAGTAATTAAGTTCTCAACACCTAATGTAAGACAGGTGACTACCAATGTACATGTTAATGGAACTAATTTAGCCCCTGTGGAGACAACTTCTTGGGTATAACAATTGACTCCAAACTACAATGGGGCCCACAAATTGAAAAATTGTCAGGAAAACTAAGTTCTGCAGCCTATGCAGTGAAAACTATTAGACGGCTCACTGATGTTGATACGGCTAGAATAGTTTATTTCAGCTACTTTCATAGTATTATGTCATACGGAATTCTTCTTTGGGGTAACTCCGCGGACATTAACACCATCTTTTTATTGCAAAAGAGAGTCATAAGAGCTATCTACAAACTTGGTCCCCGGGAGAGCCTTAGAGAAAAATTCAAAGAAATAAATATTCTAACAGTCGCATCGCAATATATCTATGAAAATCTTTTGTATGTCCATAAAAACATAGACTCATTTTGTAAAAAGAGCGATACTCATAACATAAATACTAGATATAAGCATAATCTTGTGTTACATGCAAGCCGTCTCCACAAAATAAGTAATTCTTTTATGGGGCAATGTATACGGTTCTATAACAAACTTCCCAGCAATATAAGAGTATTGTCAATAAACAAATTTAAAACTACTATTAAAGCCAAATTGTGTTGCAGGGCATATTATAAAGTATCTGACTATATTAATGATAAAAATGCCTGGGATTGAGTCGATCCAATTGTATTATAATTAATAAATTATGTAAATTTGTTTGGATACCAAAAGAGGGATGCCTGAGTTTTTTGGCAGTATTTTTATCAGTGCTCACCTAGTCATGAACTGCACGGTAGGGAAAAAAATTGTGACGATTCCAAACAAATGTAGCCATTTTTACGGAATAAAAAGATTTTGACTTTGACTATATTCATATATAATAGGTATATTAAGGACCATATTAGCATAGTGCAAAGGTAGTTCCCACGGGATACAATGATACGCGCCGAAGGATTGGCGGACTGCAACCAGTGTATGCACATTCATACCTATACATTTATATACCTTTCAGAACAGTAATAGTCCAGTAAATAAGGAACCGACGTATTGATCAACCAGTCCCCGGTTAGAATCCTGGCGGAGGTGTGTACCACTAAATTCGTGTTTTCGAATTTATGTACATATTTATCACCTGCACGGCGGTGAAGGAAAACAACGTGAGAAAACCCAGACGTCCAAGAAATTGTATTTCTAAAGACGTGTGACCTGAGAAAGATCGGATTTGCCCTGTGGGTTGTGAAAGTCGGACGGCAGTCGCTCCGTGTAAAAATCAGTGTCTTCGTCAAGTCCTCGAGCTTAGGTAACGGACCCCGCTATTCCTAATGGATTAGGTAACGGGATAACACTAAGAAGAAGATATTTATTATTATTATATATATATATATTATGCCTTTCCTACACACAATATTGGTATCGCCAATCCTTTACTTTATTGCACCAAAAGAAAAATACATAAAAACAATTTAATCCGTATTTTATCCACGGCACAGTTTCATTATAATGATGCGGTGTGGACAAAATCGATAATGAAATGGTTAAGCCTCATAATAGGAGGATTTGTCACTCTGGTTTTATTTTAACTCATTGTTTAATCTCGTGGTAATATAATGTTCTTGATAAAGTCAAAGTCAAAGTCAAAATCTTTTTATTCCGTAAAAATGGCTACATTTGTTTGGAATCGTCACAATTTTTTTCCCTACCGTGCAGTTCATGACTAACGATAAGATAATGATTGTAAGCCTGACTGTAGTACACTATATATATTTTTTTTGTACAACGTCCTGAAGCATACTAGATTACGGCTCACCTGATGTTAAGCGGTTACCGTAGCCTATGAACGCTTGTCAAACAATAAGTATCACTGCCGCCTCTGCAGCTAACATAGAAACTCCTTAGGAGCTTACTGGTGACCTCATTCACACGCTGAAACACAACAACCCTTCAGGGAGTTGTTGTTGTTGTTCGGTCTTCTGTGAGGTGGAGGTACTTCTTCAGACTGATTGCTTCGATACGCTCTGCCTCTTTTAAAAAAACTCAGATCAAGAAAACGATATATTTATAAACAGAAATGTTTGTCCCGTGTGAAAATGATGCCTTGTTGTTTTTAGAAATTTTCAATAATGGCGGTGATTTAATTCTTTTTTTTATATACGCCGTCGGGAGGCATACAAGCATATAGTCCACCTGTAGGCCGACTCTACTAAAAACTGCAACTGCACTGCAGCGCGGCGTGTGTCAAAATGCGTACATTTTGACGTTTCGTTAAGCGATCTGACAATAGTGACGTTTAACGAAACGTCAAAATGAAGACATTTTGACATACGTCGCACTGCAGTGCAGTTGCAGTTTTTTAGTAGAATCGGCCTACTGATGTAAGGCGGTTACCGTAGCCTATGAACGCTTGTAATACGAGTACATTAAGTATCACTCGCGTGATGCCTTCCCTGCTGCTAACACAGCAACTCCTTGAGAGCTTTCTGGTGACCTCACTCACACGCAGGAATGGAGAGGAGAGTTCTGGAGAGTTGTTATTTGGCTGCTGTTTTCTGTTGCTGTTTTAAAGGCCGTGCAACCTACTATACGAAACACTGACTAATCAACGTCCTAGCTAAACGCGTTTCCACGCTGCACAAATTTAAAAAAGACTAACCTACCATGACCAAATTGGTCGTGTTTTATCAGAAGGTGATGTCAGAAGCCTTAGGAACCGGCGAGCGGGCATGAAAAGAGCTATGAATGTGAAAGAAGCGAGTGAAGTGTGTAAGGACCGCGTCTTATGGCGCTTGGTTCTCTCTGCCTACCCCGCAAGGGACCTGGCGAGAAAATATATATACATACATACATACAAATTTAAAAATTTACGCTAAGCTAATTCGCAACAATTATACGCGTTCTCTCTAGTGTGATGACGTCACAGTCAAAACAAATACGAACAAATATGCTCCCTCCGTTGTGAGTTCAATCATTAACGCATTGTTAATATCGTATGTGGTTTGGTGGTTATCAATGCTACTTTAATGGCCAGGCTCTTAGATCAATTCCCACAGATTACATACATTTATATACATAGATGGGAGGGTAAGTGCCTCGCTATCAACGTCAAGAGGCAAACCACTCGTTTGCCTCCTGATGTTGATTATTCGGATGCAGTTTTCTGTGAGGTGGAGGTATTCCCCAGACAGCTGCTTTGATGCGCCTTACCTCTTTTAAATATCAATTAGTGAAGCACCCTGGTACGTTGGTAGTATTTATTTCAGGGCTCCTGCGTACTTTTGTAGTACGATTCGGTCTGTTTATATCTTCCGATACTTGTACCCTCCGGAACCGGCGGTGGAAACTATTTCACCGCAGTACTTTTAGTTCCTCTTGTGTAACATGTGATTCTGTTCTTAGTGATCCATTTTGACAAAAAAGTATTCCTCGTCTGCGCAGGACTTTATCGACCGTATCTTTATGGCTTTATTATTATTAATTAACAAACGAAGCCCTGGTAAAAATACCAAACAAATAACAAACTCTGTTATTGTTATGTTCCTACGAGTGAAATGACGTACATCAGGTAAGTTGTACAGTACGCTTGTTTGTCTACTGATGTTGTATAAATATATACGTACTACTGACAAACAAATGTACGTACTGTGACATAACTACGATGCAAATCACAATGTATTGGCAACAGACGGTAATTAACAGAACCGGATTTTGTAATTTATCACGTCATTATTGTGTATGGTGTTCGCTCAATAGACAATTAGGTACAATTCATTATAATTTGACGTCTAATGTTAGGTGTGAACGCATGGAAACGCCCAAGAGAAACGCTGATTCATGGAATTAGCAAATACAATGTAGATGGATCATCTTCATTAGACCTTTCATTAAAAGATAGAGGTCAAAATTCTTTAGGCCCTCGCCCGCCACGTTCTTAAATATGTCTTACACTTTTTAGGTTTAATATATTGTATCTTATTAATTATTTTAATTATTATTTTTCCTTTTCTACTAACATTTCAGAAATGACCATTAGCGAAATAGAAATGCCGAAAGAACTTGCTAATGTAAGTCTCCTTTGAAATCGTACAATAAATTTATGTCAGCATAGTAGTACAATAATAATAATATCGAGTCTAGAATTAAATAATATAAAGGTGCCGTGTTGAAACATAATTGAGGTTAAATCTAAAGACAGTAATTAGCGTGCCCCAGGGTTCTGTTTTAGGTCCCTTTTATTTTTAGTATATCTATCTATCCATAACTTCACGCCAAATCCCTTGCGGGGTAGGTAGAGAGAACCGAGCGCCACGTGACTCAATCCTTACATACCTCACTCACTTCTTTAACATTCATTGATCTTTTCATGCACGCTCGCCGGTTTCTAGGGCTCCTGATATCACCTTCTGATAGAACACGTTTTTCACATTTAGTATAGTATAACGCTACAGAAAATGGTTTATATAGGTAGGTACTATTTGCTTATAGTACCTCTTTAATTTTTGATATGGCCTAACCTTGCGAAAACATTGATAACGTAAATGGTATCCATACTTCCAAGTCAACGTAATCAAAAGATACTGTCGTTTATGCCACATATTTTACACTCGCAAGTGAATCAAAACCTGGGATACTTCCCATTGACTTGGAATCACGAAAAAAAATGAATGCAAGAAGCTCATGTAGCACAAGTAAAGGGAAAATTCGAAAACCATAAATTAGTAGTTCAGCATTTTTTTTTTTTGCGATTGCAAACTTAGTTGCGAATTTAAGTTAAGCCAGTTTTTTTTTCGTTAGAGCAATATTTGGTGCTTTCGTAGTTTATGAACTTCAGTAATGTTACCTAATTATTATTATATAAAACGCTTTTTCTAACTTCAATACACAATACGGTGTTATTCATTCCTTTTCCAGCTTGAGCCTTTCAAAAGGGCTAAGTTTTCCAGTCACCACTTACAAATATGGGTCTTTAATATAGGCATAAGTAATAAAATATAAAATGTAATAAATTAGAAAAATCTTCTCGTTTCCCGTTGGATGAACTATTTATACACCTAAAAGTTTGTACGTAATCCTCAGGACGCGAATCTAACTAGCGCTTGACCGTTTTTTTTCGCTGCCTAATCATCTTCGTATTATATGAATATTCATTTGTTAACGGACGATTTATCAAGCGTTTATCGTACCTTTATAATACACAGTGACAACAACCACTGGTTGTGTGGTCGGTAGTAATATATAAGAAAACTAAATAACTTAAGCTCCGCTCGTGTAAGCAGTTTTGAAAAAGGGTTCTTATGTTCAAAAAATAAGTGTTCCTATGCTCTTCGATACCTTTTAGGGTTACACACCCAACGAGATCCTATTATTAAGACTCCGCTGTCAGTCCCTCCAACTGTCTTAGGCATGTATCTTTTGGACCGTAATAGGTATTTATTTCTTGAAACTTTTAGAGCGTATACACGACTTTCACGATTCAATTCGATAGTACAGTACTTAGTAACACCAGCGCTCGTGTATTCTATTCCCACACGGGGCAAACATTTGCGTACAAGAACATATCAGTTTGACTTGGTCTGGTTGTTTATAAGAGAGGTAGGGCGCATCAAAGCAGTCCGTCTGGGAAGTACGAGTAGCTCCAACTCACAGAAAAACGCAGGCATGAAACAACTCCCTGTTGTGTACCTGCGAATGAGTGCGGTCACCATTAAGCTCCTAAGGAGTTGCTGTATTAGCGACAGAGGTGGCATCGCGTGAGTGATACTTAATGTGTTGTAAACGTTCATAAGCTGGAGCGGAGTTTTTTTTTTCATTATACGTCCCTATTTACATAAAAAAATATCACGTTCTGCTCTGCGGTTATTAAATACCTAATATTTTTTTATATCACAAATATATATATAATCATGTAGAAAGAATGCGGGACGAAAGAATGACGAAACAGATATACAATGCAAAAGTGGAAGGATGTAGGAGCCGAGGAAGGCCGAGACTAACCTACCATGACCAAATTGGTCGTGTTTTATCAGAAGGTGATGTCAGAAGCCCCAGGAACCGGCGAGCGTGCATGAAAAGAGCTATGAATGTCACAGAAGCGAGTGAAGTATGCAAGGACCGCGTCTTATGGCGCTCGGTTCTCTCTGCCTACCCCGCAAAGGACTTGGCGTGAAGATATACATACATACATACATACATATATATAATCCGTACAACATGTTTATTTATTTTCTCTAAAACAGATATTATTTAAAATCGACAGTGTCGCCAAATGTCTCCACAGAAAGGCAAGGCAAGAGCGACACACGACGATACCTCAAACGGTGATCCCCTTAAAGAGTCTTCGAGATCCCCCAGAAGGTCGCGATCCACACGTTAAAAAACACTGAACTAGAGTAATTGATAGCGGACAGACACACTCAATATCATTTTTTTTTTTATTTGAAGTACATATGATATTGTGTTCGGATTCATTAATCTTGTCACTCGCTACTCTCGCTCGTATGTAAAAATGATATGATATCTACTATATATCTATCTATAGATAATAAACTTGCACGATTTTCACCAAAATATGTACATATGACATTCCTGGTGTTGTCCGTAGGCTACGGTAGTTGCTTACCATCAGGCAGGCCACATGCGTGTTTGTCGCGTTAGTATAAAAAATATAGGAAATGCACAAATATCTAACAATGGCGAAGTAACTCGTACTTATAAATATGTAAAAACAGATTCTTCGTTAATGTTTACGCTTAATTTACTTACAATTTATCATTTTTATTAAATTTATTTTAATAATGTCAATTTCTCCTTCATCTGACTGCTAAAATCGACGATAAAATAGTCAAATAATGTAAAATCGTTGTAAAATAAGCAGCTACTTTAGTGAAATCAGTTTCTCTCTTTACAAGTTCCTATAAAAATACCGTACAGATATGCGAGCATCTAATTTAAATGTCAAATCATACCCATTACGACTCATAATTTTGTGCCTTCCGATTTGTTTTCTATGCAAAAGTTTTGTTATAAATAAAAACAAATATGACGTAGGTATTATTAAATTATTTCCAAGAAACATAATTAACCTGCATACCTGCCTAAAACATAATATTCAATTTGTGAACAACATTTCCAAACAACCTTTGTTGTTACGAAGGTTGACGAGACCAATGTTTACGTCTACGTATTTTTTGTAAGACTAGAAAACCCAATTTACAACCAGACAAAGATGGCTGACATTAGAATTTCGTTAATTTTCATTTAACAATGAGCATTCAAGAATCTTAAATTGTAAATGATCATAACTTTACGCAGTAGGCAGCTAAATAACTAATAATTATAATTATAGTTCATAATTATTATAATTAATAGAAATAAGCAATTTAATTATAGTCTAGAGGTCATGTGCCAGAAGCGTGCTCGTTCGCGACCCCTGCCAATCAATCAGCATACTAAATTTGGGGTACTACAACGTGAACGAAAAAACGATGGTATTTGCAGATGCAAGCCCAATCAGTTTGTGTTTAAATTCCCCAAATTTGAAATGTCTGGCGAGAAAAAATTGGTCATACGATTAACGAATACATTTACAAGTTATATTTAAAATTCATGCCTTTGAACTACGAGAGCCAGGGTTCGATTCCCGGTCATAGACATGAGTATATTTTTGGGTCACAAATATATATTATATTAAGTTGCTTGGTTGACTTCGTTATCTAGTACTAGACTAGACCAATGTTAGATTGTTTATTATTGTATGAAGTAATGATGTACAGCTAAGAGCAGATCACGACATGAACTGTGCCTCTTATCACGAATGGCATAAGAACGGTACAAAGGTCAAAGTGTAACGCTATAGCTGCACTTAACTGTACAATATCAGCGTAATGAGTTGGAAAATACTCAACTTTTACGCTACCTTTCGCCATATCAGTACGGAATTGTACTTCATGAAATATACGTATGAACTATACCGATCTTTCAATTGTAAACAACAACGTATTATAGAAATATATAGAAAAGGCTAATCGAAAATCTATCTATCAATTTGGAGATTATGACGTCATAGAAGCATGTTTTTGAGTTGAGACTTAAAAATAATAAAACCCAGTGTAAAGTACCTTTTTGTTGTCGTCATTTTTTGCTATTTCTTATCCTTGGTAAGTAATTATTTTGATTCATTGCCGGTACAGACAAGTTATTTTTTCTTATTTTAGTTGTTGTTATTATGGCCCCTAGAATCTATCTATAACTTCACGCCAACTTGCTTGCGGGGTAGATGATAGAACTGAACCTCGACGAAGAGAACATGACTCGGTCCTTCCACACCTCACTCGCTTCTGTAAAATTCATTGCTCTTTTCATGCACACTCCTAGTGCCGCCGGGATAATATTGTATGTGTATAGATTATGTTCTCCCTAACTAGGTGTCATATTTCCTACTTCATTAGGATTGGCGGATCCCGCTACCTAAGCCTAACGATTTGGCGAAGATACTGATTTTGACGTGGAAAAGGTGGCAGACCTTAAAAACTCGGAGGGAAAACTAGACCTTCTTCCCTTCTTGGGGTAAAGTCACATGTCGTTGAAATGTAATTACTTGGAGAGCGGAGCAATGATAATAACCAATATGGACGTAAATCTGAAAATACGTTGTTGTGTATAGTTCATTATCTAGGCCCAAACTAAGCAAAGCTTCTACTAGACAAAATGATAAACGTATGTAAATATTTTTTTTCCAAATACCTGTTTGATGTTACATAGAAAACACACAGAGTAATACAAACAGATGTATTCACACATAAATACAGTTCATCTGGTTCGGAAATTGATCCCGCATTAGTAATAAAGTACACAGCTACCACCGGCTTCATCAACTCCTCAAGATGCAATCAATGGTTTTAGTACCTGCTTCACTGTAGAAACCTCCATAAAATGACTATCCAGGAGATAACAGCAATAAATCCACGTTAAGGTACTCTAGCAACAACCTGAGAAACTATTCTTCGACCTCTACTGCACGTCAAATAATCTTTGTATGTGTAAAACCGTTTGCAGTAATCAGATATGTCGCTGGAAGTCACGTGCAGAGCTAGTAAATACATAAACGCATAGTCTAAGTGACTGTGCCTTTATTACGTACGACGTTTTATAGCACATTGTAAATACACATATTATGATCCAGCCCTAGCCAGCCACCATCCAGCTTGTTCTGGTATGAATGACAACAAAAAAATTGAGCGGTCATCATTATCATGACACCGGCTGATGAACCCGGACATCAATCATTCGACCGCACTTAATCGATGTGCGTCCCCACGTTCAGTACAACGTGCTGTTGATAAATTAAACATAATAAATATTATAAAATGCGTATTCAGATAGAAAAGTTGAAATAAACTTTTACAATATATCAAGAAATTACAAGCGTGTGGCTCGCATAATTATGTTTGCATGTATTTAAATGACGTTATCAAGCTTATCTTACTTTAAACGAGCAATTCTTGTATATATATATATGTGTGTGTGTGTGTGTGTTTGTGTGTGTGTGTGTGTGTGTGTGTGTATATTTATACATATGTATATATTTCTTGTATCCCGGAAACGGCTCTTGTATCTATATAATTTTGTGTTTAAAGTTTATCTACACCTAGTCCGGTCATAAGTTCTGTTAAATGATGATGCATTTATTTTTTTATGAAGTAATGTAATCTTAATAAAACTTATATGTACATATTTATAGAACTCTCAGCAAAAAATAAAAAAGGGTTTTATTCGAAATGGATACCTTTGGCTTTGACTGTATCAATGTCCTTTAATCTGTCAGGCTACGAATCTATGGATTAACGCACTATTTCCATGGGAAATTTAGCCACTGCTTGCTCCAGAGGTTCCTTAAGAGACACAATGTCGGCGTGTCGTTTCGAGCAAGCCATGTCCTCTAAAACTAACCTAATTTGTAGTCTAAAGTGGTCATATCTGGGCTATACCAGGGCCAGTCTTCAGCTGTTTGGGTAGTTCGTGCCTTGTGACCAGGTGCAGTCCTGCTGGAAAGTCCACGGTACATTTTTAAAAAGTGTATTACTGAGAGGTTGAGGAGTCTTCACTCCTTTTTCACAAAAATTAAGCTTTATGACTCCTTGATAAGACACCCCCCACTAAACCATTACAGACGGAGGATGATGACCACGTTGTACCTTTCCGACCTCTTCTCGGACGGCTTCTTTAGAACTGTGTACATATACTTTGTCATTTTACTTGTGCTCTTCAATCGTGCACAAAGTGGGTATGGAGCCGTCGGTCATATTCATAATACTTCAAAAGCTTGACATCAGCCGTATGCTCGTATATCGTACTATCAACAGATCCTCTGTTAAAGACCATGAAAGATCCCGGCGATCGCGTGCTGTTAGAACTACAAAGGCTGTTAATACTGTTAAAGCCAGAATTCGCCGAAAGCCCATTAGGAAACAAAAAAAATTATCGCGATAAATGAAGATTCCCGCTATAACCCGAGATCTCGTTGCAAAATTGGGTAGGTATCTATTTTGCTTTAATAAAATATCATTCAGATGAATTATTATTGGTAATATAATGTGTTTTGTTGTATATATAAAAATAAATCCTGAAGCTCCGCCCTTACCGTCGATATACGGGGCATGCCCTAAATCAATCCCTACAGTTGAAAAGAGTGAATCTATCAAAACGCCATCTGTCCCGATGTGCAGGTGAAACTTACAGAAATATCCTCTTTACTGATGAAAAAAAAATCACAATTGAAGAGCACTACAACAAGCAAAATGACAAAGTGTACGCACACAGTTCTAAAGTAGTCGGAAAGGTGCAACTTGGTCATCATCCTGCGTCTATAATGGTTTGGTGGAGGGTGTCTAATCAGGGAGTCACAAAGCGTCATTTTTGTGAAAAAAGAGTGAATACTTCAGCCAAAGAGTATCAAGAGACTATCTAAGACCGTGTTCCGACATTGTCTCTTAAAAAATCTCTAGAGCAAGCAGTGGCTAAATTTCCCAAGAAAACAGTGCGTAAATCCATAGATTAGACATATTAAAGGCATGTTTCAAAGCCAAAGATGGCTATTTCGAATAGAATCATTTTTTTAATTTTTTGCTGAGACTTTCATAAACATGTACATATAAATTTTATTAAGATTCCATTACTTCGTAAAAAAATGCATATTCATTTGTAACAGACTTAGGGTTGTACTAGCTAGATTATATTACCTGAAAAAATGCGACTTTACACAAAAAAACGCCTAGCGAACTCGGCCACTATACGCCCGGGAATATACAACACAATCGTTTTCTTGGGATGAGGGATGGAAGGATGCACAACCTGAATAATAAGTGTACATGGTGGACAACATATCATTAATATACAGTACGCAAGCATTAATATCCATACTGTCGAAGCATGTGCCAGGGTCTTTGTACATCTGCTGGACGAGAAACTGGCAACCCATTTGCATTGAACAAACCCTCAGGAAGCTCGAACAATGACAACTTTGATGGCAGACCCCGATGCAAGCCCGATGAAACTTCTTTACCATATCTAGGCAGCCAGACATTACCTTGATTCTAAATCGCCAAATCCCAGCGGTGTGTAAGATGCACTGAAAGATCACCAGTCGCACGAACGTAGCCATATAGATGGTCATTGAAACTGCGATTATGTCATGCCAGAAGTCAATGTTTATCACACGTTCTCTCACCTTAGAAAGAAGGGAGGTTACAGCGATAGGCCCGTAATTCAATGAGCTTAATCATGTCATGATCAATCAATGTCAGATATTGAAGGTGTCCCCAATAAAGGATAACATTTCATGGATGCTAGGTTCCATAGTACTTTCTTAAATGTTAGCTATAAATTAGTACAACAGAGCATGACACTTTTGTTCATATTTATATTTCTGTTGGAATATAAAGTATAATATGGCAACCGGTTCTCTCTACTTACCTCGTAAGGGGCTTTACTTGAAGATACAGTTGGATTAATGTATACTGAATCATTACGAGTCCATCCGTCCGTCGAGTATCTATATGGCTCTTAAGTTGAGCCTATTTTATGAGCCCAGTTTGGCTCGAGAAAAGAATATGAGAGTATGAAATGAGACTCTACATAATCCCACTACAAAAGTTTATTAATATTAAAACCTCGCACGTCATTGTAGGTCTATTATATGGCGTCGCAATTGTAAAATAAATATAAGTAAATAGGTCCACACATGTGGAGTTCAAGGATATCAGTTCGTAAACAGTTGTAGGTGTGTGTATCTATTATAGATAACTAATTATCGGGTTATTTATAAACCAGTCTAACATAGTACAGCCGGACAAATATGTAAATATTAATATTATTTCGAGTTTTTGTCGCTCAGCGTCATCATCCGACAGATTTATTGTGCATGGCGTGGGTTTTTTCGACATATTGAGACCTTCACATGTTGTGTCGAAACTAGGATTCTTATATTACAGTGGACCACGTCAATGACACCTAATGTACCACACCTGGACATAAACCAAACATTTGTAGGTCGTGTAAGCATACAGTTTGTTATTCTCGCATAAATGATGCTGTTATAAACATGAAATTACTTACCGAGGTTTTTAATATGCTACCCGAGTGTTAAAATAATTAGTTATGAATAGATTTATGTACTATTTTATTTACACTGATATAAAAGTAATTTATCGAAATTGTTGAAACAGACATACAGCGTAACGTTCCACAAGTAGTAGATAGTTGCTTCCTATATTATATTGCTATCTTTCAACATCTTTGGAAATAATGGCGACATCAAATTACCCTCTTTGTCAGAATTCTTGGGCATCGCGACTCACTCAAAAAGCCAGATCAAATAAGTCTTTAAAAAAATGGCGTTCATATAAAATGTCCGATAAACACCCGTATGCGTACAAATGCACACATTACTGACGTATGCAGCCATTTTCGTGCAACAATACGTAAAAATGTCAATTACTAGATTACTACCATATGGTACCGATTCTATCCTACCAGTATTATTATTTTTTGTATAGTAACAATCAATAAGTTATTAGTATAAATCAAATTTCTTTAAAGTTTGTTGTAGAAAAATTTTAGTTAGAAACAATAATTTAAATTTTAGAACATTTCGTGTTACGAAAAAGAAATTATTCATTATTCTTTCAAATAATTAGAAAAATAAAATAATATAATGCTAAATAACATTATATGAGACATGAAACTTGAATTTTAATAGTTTATTCAACTTACGATCTTCTTAAAATGCAAGTAAGTAAAATTTTGAGTAAAACTATATTAATTAAGCCCTTTATACTATAAGTAATTTGAAAAACTGTTTATAAGTACCAACACGCCATCGCAAAGAAAATGTCGGTCAGCCTAATATAAAGCGGTTACCGTGGCCAGTTAACTTTTGTTCATATACCTAGTAACTCTTCGGGAACTTATTGCTCACCTACAGTCCTACATTCGCTGTAACGGAGGAAGTGAGGAACCCAATAGGGAGTTGTTATTTAGTAGCTATCCCTATAAGGTAGAATCCTTCTCCAATCGGGCTGCTTTTCAACCCTACTACTGAACTACATACGCTATGCTGCTAAATTTCTAAACATAGTCATACTTGACGAGCTCGGTGGATCAGTCGTGAATGACGCGACTTTGACACCAACGCTCGTGGGTTCGATTCCCACCCCAGGCAAACATTTGTGTGCATGAACATGGCTGTTTGTCTTGGTCTGGATGTTTTAAGAGAGGTAGGGCGCATCAAAGCAGCCCGTCTGGGGAAGTACCTCCACCTCACAGAAAACCGCAGCCAAATAACAACTCCCTAGAGGGTTGTTGTGTTCCTGCGGGTGAGTGAAGTCACCAGTAAGCTCCCAAGGAGTTGCTGTATAAGCAGCAGAAGAGGCATCGCGCAAGTGATACTTAATATATCGCAAGCGTTAATAGGCTACGGTACCCGCTTTACATCAGGTGGGCCGTATGCTTGTGTGCCTCCCGACGTAGTATAAAAAAAACACCGTTATAGACCAAAAATTTAAATGGAAAAAGCATATAGAAGGAACCTGGGCAATAGTCATGAGTCTGGCATATACATTCTGTGTACTAAGTATCGGGAATTTGTCAATAAAACAAAAAATACAAATTATTCATCTAAATTTATTTTATCGCCTTCAAAGTAGGCCCCATCGCTTGCAATACAACATCTCCACCGCTTCACCCAGTCTTCCATACATTTTTCATAGGCTATTTGCGGTATGGCCTTTAGCTCATTCAGCGAATTTTCTTTTATGGCTTCTATCGACTCAAAACGTTTTCCTCGAAGTGGTAATTTTAACTTGGGAAATAAAAAAAAGTCAGACGGAGCCATATCAGGTGAATACGGTGCTTGGTCGAGAACTTTTGTTGAATTTTTCGCTAAAAACTCTTTCACTATAATGGCTGTGTGTGATGGTGCATTATCATGGTGCAGCATCCATGAGTTGTGTTGCCACAAATCTGGACGTTTTCGGCGGATACTCTCACGCAAACGCTTCATGACGCCTAAATAATATTCTTTATTCACTGTTTCTCCCTCTGGAAGGAATTCGGAGTGAACCACACCACGGTAGTCAAAAAAAACTGTCAGCATCACCTTGATTTTGGAGCGACTTTGCCGCGGTTTTTTGGGTTTCGGCTCGTTTTCGAGACGCCATTCTGAAGACTGTTGGCTTGTTTGCATGTCGTACTCATAAACCCATGTCTCGTCGCCAGTTATTATACGTTTCATAAAGGTCGGATCCGTAGAAGCTCGGGAAACCATGTCTTCAGCGACATGCTTTCGCTGCGCTTTTTGAACAAAATTGAGCTCTTTTGGAACTAGTCGAGCGGCGACGCGTTTCATGCCTAAAATGTCAATGAGAATGTTGTGGACGGACTTAAAAGATATGTTCACCTCACTAGCCAACTCTCTCAGACTCATACGTCGATTTTCGAGCACTAGCTTCTTGATTCTGTCGATGTTTTCTCTGGTCGTAGCGGTTGAAGGTCTACCAGAACGAGGCAAGTCTACTACTACTTCTCGGCCTTCTTTAAAAGCCTTATACCATTCATAAGCCCTTGTTTTCGATATACACGATTCGCCGTAGGTATTTCGCAACATTTTTAGTGATTCATCACATGAAATATCATTTGAAACACAAAATTTAAGGCACACTCTTTGTTCAACAATATTTTCCATTGTAAAAATCGCCGAGGACTCAAAACTATGACCAACAAAAAGTGTAGTTTAAAACAAATTAAATGACAGATCCCGCTCAAATTTTGCGCGCTAAATCAGTACAGTGCTACCAACATGCAGTAAAAAAATTAGAACGACCTCTTTTACGCGGGTCTTTTTATTGACATATTCCCGATACTTTTTACACAGAGTAGTATATCTGTAGAAACATAATCATAAGTTAAATACGGATGCACTGCACATTGCTTACTTGGATTGATAGAATGTGTCCTTAGATATGAATTTATTTTTTTGGGGCATGTTATCGGACAAAGGAATAATCTTTCAAATGCAAAAAAGATGTATTAGTGCCATGTTTGTACTTTAACTAACTCACTAATTTAGAGTTTGTCTAAGAATTATGTGGAATTTTTTTCACATAATTTTTAGACAAAGTCGTTATTTATCATGTAAATTGCTCTGTTTATGAACAATAACCCTAGCCTATTCAGAAAACAATCAGATATTATGTATATGAACAGACATAATAATAACACACCGTGTTGGCACCAAAACTAAAATAATGTACAAAACTATGTTATACTCGTATTTAAGACATAATTAAATAAACTTTTAGTTTCCATCTATCTATAACTTCACGCCAAATCCCTTACGGGGTAGGCAGAGAGAACCGAGCGCCACGTGACTCGATCCTTACATACCTCACTCACTTCTTTAACATTCATTGCTCTTTTCATGCACGCTCGCCGATTTCTAGGGCTCCTGACATCACCTTCTGATAACACGACCAATTTGATCATGAATTTAGTTTACATGTGTTCTTATAATGTGAACCCCTTTTTGTGAGATATTCTTTTAATTTTCTTGTGCATATAAATTTATAATTACTGTGCTGAGTGCTTGGATCTGTTGTCGTTTGAATTTAACATTGTATTATACATATTCTTTCTGTACCATTATCATTTGACATTGTTTTTCATTCATTATCATTTTTTGTTTACTGCTGCATCGGTACTGGTTGCTTGGATTATCATCTGATTTTGATCTATTTAACCACAAATAGGTAAACAAACATACACACAGACATATTTGCTCGTTGTCGTTTCAAGCAGGTCATGTCCTCTAAAACTGACCATAATTTGTAGTCTAACGTGTTTAGATCCGGGCTAGACGAGGGCCAGTCTTCAGCTCTTATAAAGTCCGGAGCGTTGGTTTCAAGCCAGGCTTGGGTAGTTCGTACCTTGTAACCAGGTGCAGAGTCCTGTTGGAAACTCAACGGTACATTTTTAAAAAGTGTATTGAAGAGAGGTTTCACAACACGACCCAAGACAGTCTCTTGATACACTTTGGCTGAAATGTTCACTCCTTTTTCCCAAAAATTAAGCTTTGTTACTCCTTGATAAGACACCCCCACTAAACTATTACAGACACAGTATGATGACCACATTGTACCTTACCGACCACTTCTCGGGCAGCTTCTTTAGAACTGCGTACACTTTGTCATTTTGCTTGTTGTAGTACTCTTCAATCGCGAAAAACTTTTCATCAGTAAAGAGGATATTTCTGGATAGAAGGCGTTTTGATCGATCCACTCTCTTCAACTGTGGGGATTGATTTAGGGCATGTCCTGTATATCGACGATAAGCGCCGAGCTTCAGGTCTTGTTTTATTATACGCGACAGAGTCTTAACGGAAATCTTCATTTCTCGCGATAAGATTGTGGGTTTCCTAATGGGGTTTCGGCGAATTCTTGCTTTAACAGCATTAACAGCCTTTGTAGTTCTAACAGCACGCGGTCGCGCCTATCTTTTATGGTCTTCAACAGAGGAAGTGTTGGTATATCTGTCGATATTACGATATACGAACATACGGCTGATACCAAGCTTTTGAAGTATCTTGAATATGACTGACGGCTCATTACCCTCTTTGTGCAAGGCAATCACTGCAATCCTATTTTCTTTAACACCTCATTCCATATTGTAATTTGATAGTAAACACGAAAACAATATGTAAAACGGCGGGAAATCGAAAGAAGTTTTTAACATAATAAACAAGATTCACATTTTTGACGAGCTCTGTGGCTCAGTCGTGAATGACGCGACTTTGACACCAACGCTCATGGGTTCGATTCCCACACAAGGCAAACATTTGTGTGTATGAACATGTCTGTTGGTCTTGGTCTGGATGTTTTAAGAGAGGTAGGGCGCATCAAAGTAGATCGTCTGGGAAAGTACCTCCACCTCACAGAAAACCGCAGCCAAATAATAACTCCAAGCGTTGTTGTGTTCCTGTGCGTGATTGAGGTCACCAGTAAGCTCCCAAGGAGTTGCTGTGTAAGCAGCAGAGAAGGCATCGCGCGAGTGATACTTAATATATCTCAAGCGTTAATAGGCTACGGTACCCGCTTTACATCAGGTGGACCGTATGCTTGTATGGCTCCCGACGTGGTATAAAATAAAAATGTTCTGAATGTTGCTTCTATAGAAAACTTAAAGATTTACCGAATCATGCTTAAATATTCCGTTTTCTAGAATAATTAAGAAACCGTTCCCCATTCAGTGAATATTTTAAGATGTGTTTCCCAGAACAGTTAAGCTAAATATTTAAAGCTTAACTGTTCTGGGAAACACATCTTAAAATACTCACGGAATGGGGGTCATTAACATCAGTCGAACAACTTTATAGTAACTTGCGGGCCTTGAAAATATTATTTGGGTTTATGTATCAACATTAAGTATCTTCAAACAATACGGAGGCAAACATGCATACGTTCCACATGATGTGAAGTATATAACATGGCTTGCAATATATGAACCATCGCTCACCCCCGCTACTCAGAAACTTACAGGTTGTCTCATCCACTGGCAAGAACACAACAACCGTCCATGGAGTTGTTCTTTAGCTGCCGTTTTCAATGAGGTTCTTTAGGCGGACTGCTTTGAGACCTCGTTTGATAATTCGCAGGGTATACCGTACACATGTGAGGTCCTGATCGTGGCAACCCTATTTATCTCGCAGTTAGTTAATTTTAGATCTGGTTGTCTAAAATTATCCTTGTTTGTACTCTACGCTTATTAATATCTCGTTTCTCTATGCCTCAATATAGTTTGACTGCTTTTAGAGGCAATTTAGGGTAAGCAGTAGGGTTCGACGAGCTCGGTGGCTCAGTCGTGAAAGACGCGACTTTGACACTAACGCTCGTTGGTTCGATTCCCACACAAGACAAACATTTGTGTGCATGAACATGTCTGTTTGTCTTGGTCTGGATGTTTTAAGTGAGGTAGGGCGCATCAAACCAACCCGTCTGGGGAAGTACCTACACCTCACAGAAAACCGCAGCCAAATAACAACTCCCTGGAGGGTTGTTGTGTTCCTGCGTGTGAGTGAGGTCACCAGTAAGCTCACAAGGAGTTGCTGTGCAAGCAGAGGAGGTACCCGCTTTACATCAGGTGGGCCGTATGCTTGTATGCCTCCAGACGTAGTATAAAAAAAAGCAGCACTCGATGCTGGAATTTCAACCCACCACCATTTCGAACTCTACAATCTTTCAGCGCAGCCATTTATAAATTAATAAAAAAAAATTTCATGAACAGTAGTGGCAGGCATGCCCAGGCACCAGGTTCATGCTGACCCTGCTGATATGCTGAGATTAGACCTATTTGAGACCTCATACAGCACTACGTGCAGTGCAGTATAATTGTTCTGTGTTAATCCTCAATGTTGCTGCACATTATAGTATTGTGCGTTTACGCATATGTATTTTTTTCATATTTTCCAAATAAATATGTTTTTCTTTGTTTTCTTTCTTCTTCTGCAGTGGATTAAATCAGTTAAAGACCCAAAACCTATACGCTTCCTTTCGGTCTTTTCTCTTATTTTGGTGAGTATATATTCCTTTGTTACATAGAAATGTGCATTACTGCAATGACTAAGAGGATCCCTCTATGCCCACTAAAATTTCATGATAAATGAATACATAAATGATAAATACCATTTCACTCCTCTCAATTTTATTCCAAATCGTTTTCAGTTCAAGCTGTACGGCTCTGGAATGCTCTACCACTTAATATTCGTTGTGCTCAAACACTTTCCTCTTTTAAATCTCTTGTCAAAGAATACCACCTTTCCTGTTACTCTATTTGATCGTTCTCTTTCTCTTTCTTGATCATCACTGAGTCTCTGACATTACTGTAACTGCAATAACTTTTAATGCATATCATAATTGTGTTTTAATTCGTATGGTTTGCTCTGCACCACCTACCTGTATTATTATAACAATAGTTTTCTCTTATCTTAAGTTTGTCTGGACGAGATTGCTTAGCGATAAGACCGCCTATTATAGTATAGTTTCTAAGTATCTTTTGTTTACAATTTTAATTTGGTGCAATAAAGAATATTTGTATTGTATTGTATAAATGATAAATATTTGAAATGAATACATTAAGTAAAACAAATTATCAAAAGCATATTTAGTCACAATGAAATGAACATCAAACATGCTTTTAATATATTTAATTGTGAACTATTGTACCATAATGGAATACAATAAACATTGAATTGAATTGAAATACTTGTTTAATCTCATTTTTGCGGGCTTAGTCCAGTGTTAAGCTACACTACCCGTATTTGTAACGCACGAATTCACCCTGCGTGCAAGTGACGGGCACTCCAGGCAGGATGAAAAGTGGACAATGTACTACGGGGAGATGGGCCTGATCAATTCCATATGTAAAACCCCGATATGCCTGTGTTGACTGCCTGAATGCTCAGTCTATTTAAATACTTCTTTTTTATCCATGGCATTCCATAAATAAAAGACCGAAATGGGGTAAAAATATTCCGCCATAAATTGTACATGATTCACATTCTAAAAGTTGGTTATACTGTATGAAATTTTATGAGCTCCTGAGCATGTAAATGAGATTGATTTTGAATCTTGAAGCACTTATTTATTTTTGTGCTTGTGAATTGAAATTAACGTGACGCTAATTTAAGCCATGTTGTAAACTCTGCCATCACCCTAAGTGAAGCTTAATTACGCGGTTAAGTCAAAGTAATTTACATGCGTATTAGTGGACGTTTATATTACATAACACTGGAGGTGACAGAAATACAATACCATCACGAGTTGAGTTTAATTATAATACAATACACATGAGCAAGTTACTAAGCTTGCTTAAATTTATTAACAATTAAGGCACGATCAATGCCCTTAAGCACCTTGAGAAACTTTGAATGTAAGGGTGTAAGGACCCGACAATCATGCCCTAAGTCAAAGCCAGGCTGTAAGGATGTTGACAGTGTTATATTTCACGGGTATTAATCCCGGCCATTTACAACTACGTATGGCTTATCTTTTATTTATACGAAGTCCATGTACAATACGCATACGTTATATATTTACATCCAAGGAGTCATCGTCGGTGTGTAAGTGCAAATTCAGTCTTTAAATCTTACGCCCAGAAGAGTACATACGAATTTCGAGCTTAGTGGCTATTTACTCGTACCGAATTTCAAAAACTATTTATTATTATAGACGTAAACAATTCCCCTCTATTAAATATATTTCCACTCACACCATACACCCCCACCCTCAGTTCAATATAAGGGACGGCACTGCGATGGATTTGTCACTTGTAGCATGTTGTTCTTACGATTAACATCTACAGCGCCTGATGATGCCTCGTGGAGAGGCGAAACACGTGTCGCAGCGACGACCAGGCCAGTCGTGGCAGTGACGGTGGTGGTGAGGACATGCGGATTCTGTTCCAGATGGCGGACAACCGCAGCAGCCGAGGCAGAGACTACCGGAGCAGCCATGGCAGCGTCGGCATGTTGCATCAACTAACAGTAGTGGGTGGGTGCCGGCCGGCGCTAGGCCGCATGAACTAATTGGTGGCGGAAGCACACAAAGCAGGTTAGATCAAATTGCATGTAAACTATTTATTCGTATCTGTGGTACAGGAATTATATTATAGACAAACAGAGTAAATTTTCTAAGGGCGGACGTGCCGGGCGATTTACGACATACGATACATATTGTGCATACGACACGGAAAGGGATGGGTTCGATTATGCCTGAGACGTAGAGATAAACCACGTTGGACAACATAACAACGCGGGACAAATTGTAGTTTTTCATATAGAGGAAATGCATATTATCACACCTAAATGCCTTATCTTTTGGACTATTAGCCGTGTCGTGGAATATACTTGACTATTAACCATCAAACACGTACAGAAGTGTTACCAAGGTAAACAAACGCATCAAAAATTATTGTGTAATTGTATGTAAGTTGAAAATGAAACACATTGCACATTCATGCTTAGAGTTAATCTTAACTATATAAAAAACACAGAACGTGCATAACGGCTATTTTTATTTATTTAGGACAACAAACAATTGTACAAAAGACATAATATAGATACTTATTACTAACAAAATAATTTTTAGGTATATGCACAAGCAACACCCTTGTCCACAAAATTAATTATAAAATTTCAGAGTATTCTCTGACAACAATACAAATAGGTAACACTGAAAAGAAAAAAATCGGTCAAGTGTGAGTCGGATTCGCGGAAGAAGGATTCCGTACCACTATCTATAAAAACGGCAAAAAAATCACGTTTGTTGTTTGGAAACCCCCCTTAAATGTTTGTTTTATTTTAATTTAATTATTTATTCTTAAAGTGAATATATAACTAAATATTCTGTGAATATTTCAAGCGTCTACCTGTTGCCGTTATCAATATCGAGCAAAAACGAGCAAAAAAAAACACGTTTGTTGTATGGGAGTCCCCTTAAATATTTATTTTATTCTATTTTTTAGTGTTTGTTGTTATAGCGGTAACAGAAATACATAATCTGTGAAAAATTCCACTGTCTAACTATCACGGTTCGTGAGATACAGCCTGGTGACAGACGGACGGACGGACAGCGAAGTCTCAGTAATAGGGTTCCGTTTTACCCTTTGGGTGCGGAACCCTAAAAAACGAAACTGAAGCAAATTAGGTATGAAATTAATACTAATAATATTAACCACAAGTCAGCAAGTTACAATTCTCGACAACTGTCGTCATCAAAGATTTCTATCAGTCTATCAACCACGCATGCCTTGAATTGTGCAGTCGATAACATATACAAATCAATTTTCGTGAAATGATCATTACATCAAATGGTGCAAAGGATCGCACTCGCCCGCATTGCCTATGCGTTAGACATGCCATAATACCTAATACGTGATACTTAAAATTTATGTAATAGCTATCTTCTTTTAATAATAATATACGATATAGTGTATTATTATATTATAGTAACTAAGGTTTAAGGATCCCAGACAAAAATTTAAAAATATGCTTTAGAATCATGACCTAACTCGAATAGCGAGAAACATGTACTACTCGATGCCAATAAAATAGACGATTACTAACAAAGTTAAAAACGAAGTCGTTTCAGCTTTGTTGTAATGTGATTTGATAATTACGATAACTTTTAAATTAGTGCTATGTAACTAATTTAAAGTTCATAGTTATTGAATAACATAAAAACGGTAAAGAAAACTCAAGAATTGAAAAAATCAAAATTTATATCGTGTATTTATTTATAGTTTTTATAATAATAAGACAGTATAATTTCCGATTAAAAAAAATCGCCATGGACATTTTGTTCATTATGTGTTTTACAAAAATATAAAGAAAATTTTAAAATTCAATAATCAACAGTACATACCAAACTAACGTTAATAAAATCAGTCTCTTAAATTCTAAATAAAGTAAACAGTAAAACTTCGCATTAACACAATATAAATTAAAAAAAATACAAAATCAATCTTTATAATTCTAACTAAAGAAATTAGCAGTATAAAAACTATTATAAAAAGTCAGTAAAATCAGTCTTCTCTTTCAAGAATAGAACGGAAAAATTATCAAAAAGTAACAAAAAATCGACTCACTCAGACATTTATTTGGTATGTACATACCAAACTAACGTAAATAAAAATAATTAAACATCTGTCTGTTTGAAGTTCTAAAGAAAGTAAACAATATTAAAACAACATAAATTTAAAAAATACAAAATCAGTCTTTGTAATTCTAACTAGTGTTTGGAGTATTTATTTATAGTTTCTCTAATAAGACTATAAAATAAAGAAATCTTTAAAATCCAATCAACAATGTTTAAATTCTAATAAACGTAATCAACTCAAACTCAAAAAAAAAACAATCAAATCAAAGTACATGCCAAACTAACGTAAATAAAAATAATTAAAAATTAGTCTCTTTTAAATTCCAAATAAAGTAAACAGTTCATTGTATTCACTATTTCCTTTATTTGGAATTACACAATAATATTATATAAACAAAATAACTAATACCTTACAATAATACAATATAAATTTAAAATATACAAAACTATTATTTGTAATTCTACCTAAAGAAATTAGCACTATAAAAAAAGAATTACAAAAAGTCAGTAATATCAGTCTTCTCTTTCAATAATAAAACGGAAAATCTATCAAAAGTAACAATAAATTCGACTCGCTCGTCCGACAATGTTCATTGGTCGCTTATTTTGCAAGATTACTTACAAGTTATCTTTGTGTTAATAATTGATACTAGATAATCGGAAACATTTATAATGCTATCGGTTAGCGGTATATCGGTTAATAAACTTGTAAGCATTTTTATATGTTCACCCCGTTGGGTAGCAGACAGGGTTCGTTTTGGCGCGACTATAAAAATAAATAAATTATTTGAACGCACGAAATGCGACTATTCGCTTAAGGCATTTTTGAAAAGGCACGAAACGCGACTAATTTATTTGTTTACTGAAAATGAACGACATACCAACAGCGTCTACTTCACCATTTAAATACAATACAACAAATATTATGTAAACTAGTTTCTCCAACGACGTCCTAAGCCGAGGTTTGACCCCTCTCGGGGGCCCTTAGGCTGTCGTTTATAGTTAGTTTGCTAGGCTGTGGCGCCTCACACCCGGCTCTTTAGTCCGGTGACGTAGTAACAGCCCACTCGGGGCTAACTTTAAAGTCAGGGTTTACAGTTATCTTCTGCTTTAGATGTGCACTTTGGGGAAGAATCGAAATGTATTACTTGTTTGTCTTTTAAAGAATTAATAATTAATTAATACTTTTATTTGTTTGTTCCCTTAAATCTAAATTGTTGCAATTAAAAAAATATTTTCACTAATTAACCTATTAAACGTTTTATACATTAAAATTTTATAGGTTATTAATTACTCAAAATAAGGCGACATGGGCCCATGAACTATGTAAGTATCAAGGAGTTAATAAGTTTGTTGGTTAGTTACGGCATTGGCAACAGTAGCAATGCGCAAGAGATATATCTAGTGAAGCGATCACAATACCGTTTTACATCAGGCAGATCGTAGACTAGCTTGCCACCTGACGCAATATAAAAAACATTTCCAATGAAATAACCAACCTCACTGTTACTACTCAGCTTGTTTATGAAAACATTATGTGTGCTCGTTTATGCATATGAAAGGTAAAATATGACGTTGTTTCGTAACGTTCTTAAAACTCAAGGATTCTGCTATTGTAAGACTTGGAAATAGGCATAATTTGCGCATTCTACCACGTGAATGAATTCTGCTGTTTATCCTTAATGGCCTGAAAGGTGTTATAGAAAACTACGCTTGATTACATAATAAACGGCTTAAAATATAAATTTGTGAATCGGCCGTTTTCGGGGTTTGTATATCATATCGTATATTACGGTAGTGCTGGGAAATAATTTATTGTTAATGCGATATAGGTTCTATTTGATAACTTTCCTTTTATTTATTCGTTCATAAAGTTAATTTGAAAATTAGTACTATTAAGCTTCTCCGAACACGAGTTTTTTTAATTCAATGCGTATGTTTGTTTCGCGTGTTTATTCGAGTAAATCGATTTGCAATACAGTTATCGGGAGGTTATCATTGCACTGAATTCAGTTTTAACTTTTAACTATGTGTTGTGATTATGAAAACTCTGTTCTTGCAGTGAAGCACACCTGAGGCAAGACGCAATACTCCCTACGTAGTATAAAAAGCTACTAATTATAAAGGTTTAAAATATAAAAACGACTTCAGTAAAGTCATAATTTTACCAAAAGTATATGAGACCAATCGAACGCTAGGTGTTTCACAACAACAACATAGCTTTCGGAACTAGTTTTCTCTTGAGATTACATGCATAGTTTCAGAGAAACTATCCTGTTATCAAAGTAATTGTTTATAAACCACAGCCATGGCTGTGAAAAGTTAAAACTCGAAGTTTTTAGAGTATGTCCACAGGGTCTGTGACAAACGGCGGACGTCAGAACCGTAATTAATCTATTATGCTCTCTATAACCTCATGTACTCCAATGACGTCTCACACGGAGTTTTGCCGTAAAATCATCGTTTATATGTCAAGTTAACGTCACTATACATACACATGTTATCACATTTCTTCAGACGGGATGACCCACAATTTCTTCATTCTAAATACGGCCGCCAACGATCAGTCAATAAACATCTTGCCAACCGTTTCATAATTTGTTAAACATCAAACACACGAAGACTTTGAACTTGACCTCATGTGGCAAGCCGCCCCACTCGCCCATTCTGCAATGTTCATACTCACGCACAGCGCTGCATAGTCTCGATACGTCGCGTTCGGCGCACGTGTCATAATGTACCCAAACCCTTTCGACAGAAAGCATTCCACTATCAGACAAGTCTTAGACAGAATCTTTAAAGAATCAAAGACAATGAAGAAAACTGGATTGTCAAGAAAGAACAGCAATGGCTCCTCTTGTTCTAATACCTCAAATGGTGAAAGACGGAAAGCGTTAGAGTTCTTTTACCGAAGCTATTGAAAATTAGTGAAAGTTTAAACTAGTGTCGAATCAGAATTATCAGTCTGCTAGTCATGGTGATTCACTGCGTAAACTATTGGTAAGTTTGTAAAGTTAGTCAAACAATACTTTTGTTTTATATATGATTTCTTAGTTAGGTTGTTATATCTGCAAAACATTAGTCACTAACTATACTAAAATAGTCAATAATATTTAAGTTTAAAAATAAAATTCTTCTTTAATTGAAATTTACTAAATAATACACTATATACTTTATTGTATATTGTATACTAATAGTACTTTATTGTATACTAAACTACAGGTATATTAAGTAAAACCGGTTGCTTATTTATCAAGGAAGTAATTTCCTCCCATACCTACTTTTTCATAAACAATATACATACATGTATATAGTTATTTAGTAGTTTCCACATTTTAAATATGAATTTTTCTTTACCGGCCATAAAGTTATACGGATATATTAACGTTCAGATACCATCGGAGAGTGCCTGCTCCGACGTACGTTGCGACATCCGGGCGTCTTGAGCAATGCGTTGTCAAAATTTTCGAATACATACGACCGATGCAGCTTTTGCAAGAAACTGTCTAACTAAAAACCTGTTATTTCTAACTCTGACCGCGTCTTTGCAATACTCGTATAAATAGATTTCCACCGCTTAGGCTACGAAATTTTGCACAATTTATTGATCTTCTCCATAGCACACACAGACAGATTTACCATAAACCTATAAAGAAATAAATAACTCATCGCTGATTCCAATCGGCCTACTGGTTTACAAAGTCACTAAGAGCATTTTGTTGGAAACTTTGATCAATTCAGTCTACTTTCTAAGTACTTATTCAATGTTTAAGAGCTCTTGTGTGAAACAAATGTTATTTACCTAAAATATTTATTTGTATTAGTAGCTTTTATGTGAAAGTTTTAACTATCTAATGCTATCTTCTTTGTTTCTCTTGATCTTTTTAAAACTTAGCTATTGACTTTGACCATAAAAACCTTTACAATAACAATGTTTGGTCACTTTCATTTATAATACGTCCAAAACTGAAACGTATTAATCGTGTAAATAAATAAATTTCTGCCTTCCCTGAGACGCGAAATTCATTTACACTAGTTTCTTGTTTGCTTGTTTGAAGTAGCGCTCGCGTGTCTGCAGGTAGAATCGCACTTGACATTTATTAAATTTTTTAACGGTTTTGAATTATATAGAATAGTAAAACATTTCATAAAATTTTTTAATGTTATGTGTAACCTACCTACATATTTCACATCAGTAATCAATTCACATCTTTTCTCGTACCGCGTATTTTTTCACAATTTTTGACATTTCGCCTTCGTTGGAACACGTTTCGACTTACCTCAATAAGCACATACCTAAATAATACACATTATTGAATTAATATGTATAAATAATTAATTCTTAGATGGAATCTTTAACATGTGTAATAATAATAATAATATCCCCGCAGGGCAGCTTGTGGCGAGCTGTTGGTGCGTAACGACACCACGGGTACCCGAGTGCTCCAGAGAGTCGATCAGGGCCTTCGTCTCCGGCGTGTCTTCGTCGGTCGGAGTGGAAAGTCAAGAAGGCCCGCAGGACTCTCAGCTCTGGCTTGCCTTCATTGGTTGTCCAGAGAGGAGTCGATAGAGTATATTCCTTTATCAGGTGACATGCTCCAGGGGTGGAAGTGTTAAAGGGCATAACGCCGCGAGTAACTTCGGAGAAAGCGCAGCACACCTCTCGACACCCCTGAGTCACTCACACCGGTGTTGCCTCCGGCCGACTTTCTCTGGCATTTCGGGGATCCATCTAGTGAGTGGCGAGCCACCGCCTGCCGAAAGTAACGTCAGATTATGATACTTATGGCAGGCGTCCGCCCGTCTTCTGCAATAGCCCAGTTTCAATAAAACCTCCAGATCTCATTTTAATAGTCCGCTTTTTTTCCGACATATTTCCAATAGTCCCAATACCTGACGTGACCTGTTCATAGGTATATTATCCCATTAATATCCCCTGAATCTGGTCACGGTGGGTATAATACATTACATTATTCCTTTAGAAGGGGCCTCTACGCCTTGGATTCATATCCCCGCGCACGCCTATCAAATGACCGGTATTAAAACCCGTGAAATAAGAGAAAATAATAATATAATAAGTATAATACATTACATCATTCTTTTAGAAGGGGCCTCTACGCGTTGGATTCATATCCCCGCGCACGCCTATCAAATGACCGGGATTAAAACCCGTGAAATAAGAGAATAATAATAATACATTGGACATTGTAGTAACAAAGAGTTTGTTCACAACTTTGTATTCTTTGTTCACTTGTAGCCATCAATATTCAAACTAGTGCCCATTGTTTAATTAATCCATTATTTTAATAATGGAAAGTAATTTTGCTCAATGAATTAGTACTACATCAAATTTTACTAATATTAGTACAAAATAAAACGCACAATTATTCTGCCTATTGTATATATTGTAGGCAGAGAGAACCAAGCGTCATATCATAAGACACGGTCCCTATATACTTCACTCGCTTCTCTAACATTCATAGCTCTTTTGATGCACGCTACAATGATCATAAGTGGATTGCACAGTACGGAGCAGCCGTGCAATTCTCTAAGCGACTCGTAATGGCTGTGTGCGTCGCTGTGATCACAGATGTCACAGCTTTGACATTGTCTACTGCGATCACGGCTAAATTATTTGATATTTTATAAGGCTGTAAGCGTACGCGAGGCTGTTTGCCTTGTAGAATTCCAATTCCAAACGCAGCCTTGCGGCGCTAGTGTCGCACAACCATGAAAAGCGACACCAAATAATTGCAATTTTGTGTTCAAGGCTGTAACAGCCGATGTTTTCGAGGATGTAAGGACGTTTGCTCTTACAGAATTGCATGGCAGGTCACCGTCGACCCTATATCTGTGCAAGATGTTCAAGAGACTCTTTCGCACGACCCTATCAAATGCTTTCTCAAGGCCCACAAAACCGCAGATAACCTTCTGGTCCATAGCCATATGCTTCTCCACGATGTTGCGGAGTGAAAAAATTTGATTCGTTAATAGATTCAGGCGTTATTTTGCGAAAGTCAAACTTACATGCAATTTGATCCAACCTGCTTTGTGTGCTTCCGCCACCAATTAGTTCATGCGGCCTAGCGCCGGCCGGCACCCACCCACTACTGTTAGTGCGTGCATCATGCCGACGCTGCCATGGCTGCTCCGGTAGTCTCTGCCTCGGCTGCTGCGGTCGTCCGCCATCTGGAACAGAATCCGCATGCCCCCTCCACCACCGTCGCTGCCACGACTGGCCTGGTCGTCGCTGCGACACGTGTTTCGCCTCTCCACGAGGCATCATCAGGCGTTGTAGACGTTAATCGTAAGAATAACATGCTACAAGTGACAAATCCATCGCAGTGCCGTCCCTTATATTGAATTGAGGGTGGGGGTGGATGGTGTGAGCGAAAAGATATTTAATAGTGGGGAATGGTTTACGTCAGTCTGTTTGTTCATGAGAGTAATTTTAGAATTTTTATGTTTATTAATTTCTAATTGCTCCCTAATATTTAGTTTTAAACCTTTGTCTATGGTATGTAAAATTTGATATGTATTAGTGGGGGATAAGTTATGTCCTTTGTCTATGAGATGCTCAGCGAAGTGTGACCTTTCTGGGCGATTGTTTTTATACGCCGACACGTGTTCGTGAAATCGTGTTATAAAGCCCGCCCAATAAAAAATCCGGCGTCTATAAGCTGTTCTGCGATGAATGTGAACACGTTTATATCGGTCAAACGGGACGTAACTTTATAACACGATTTCACGAACACGTGTCGGCGTATAAAAACAATCGCCCAGAAAGGTCACACTTCGCTGAGCATCTCATAGACAAAGGACATAACTTATCCCCCACTAATACATATCAAATTTTACACACCATAGACAAAGGTTTAAAACTAAATATTAGGGAGCAATTAGAAATTAATAAACATAAAAATTCTAAAATTACTCTCATGAACAAACAGACTGACGTAAACCATTCCCCACTATTAAATATCTTTTCGCTCACACCATCCACCCCCACCCTCAATTCAATATAAGGGACGGCACTGCGATGGATTTGTCACTGGTAGCATGTTATTCTTACGATTAACGTCTACAACGCCTGATGATGCCTCGTGGAGAGGCGAAACACGTGTCGCAGCGACGACCAGGCCAGTCGTGGCAGCGACGGTGGTGGAGGGGGCATGCGGATTCTGTTCCAGATGGCGGACGACCGCAGCAGCCGAGGCAGAGACTACCGGAGCAGCCATAGCAGCGTCGGCATGATGCACGCACTAACAGTAGTGGGTGGGTGCCGGCCGGCGCTAGGCCGCATGAACTAATTGGTGGCGGAAGCACACAAAGCAGGTTGGATCAAATTGCATGTAAAATTTGATTCGTACATCCTCTGCTGCTCCAAAATCCCTCCTATAGCCTATTGTATAATGTATCTTTAACTTTATTGTAATATTATATAATATTATCAGGTGATATTTCTTCAAATCTTGAATAATATCATAGACTGACATTTTTATAGTACTCTTAAGTAATACACGTACGTAATTAACTATAATAAAACCAAACATGTTTGGAAAATGTTCATAAACGATAACATATTAAGTCAGATGCAATTTATTTGAAATAATGTTATTATTGAACTCGTACTTTTTACATAATAATAGCTGTACGAAATTATTTAATTTGCATTGTTTTTATACAACTTCGGTAGGCGTACAACCATACGCTCCACCTGATGTAAAGCGGTTACCGTAGCCTATGAACGCATGTAATACATTAAATGCTACACTCACGCGATGCCACCTTCTAACACAGCAAATCCTTAGCACCTTACTGGTGACCTCACTCACGTGCAAGATCACAACAGCCCTTCAGGGAGTTGTTATTTAGCCGTGGTTTTTCTGTTTGGTGGAGGTACTTCCCCAGACGGGCTGCTTTGAGACGTCCTATCTCTCTTAAGAACACTGAGACCAAGACAAACAGACATGTTCATGCGCACAAATGTTTGTCCTGTATGGGAATCCAACCCACAAGTGTTGGTGTCAAAGTCGCGTCATTAACCACTCCTGCGACTCGGTGTCGGCTCGTCAAAAATTACAATTCTGTAATATTAAATGTTAAAAAAGCCTGCAATTACCTGCAACTTGTGAATATTAAAAAAAAAATAGGTATGATACTTCAAAGCCACCTCGCAACAATATAAAATTGCCTGTATTGTTGTTGTGTTCCAGCAAATGAGTGAAATTACCAATATTCTCCTGAAGAGTGGAGGTACAAAAACGCAGAGAGAGGCATCGCGCGAGTTATACTCCTCGTATTGCATGCGTCCATAAACTACGGATCCGACGTTGTAATGCGGTCTTTATTTATAAAGATATCTAGATAGACATTTTTCATACATAACAAACATAGGCCTTCCCTTAGACTTCCAAGGGAAGGTTTTGCCTTAATCACCGCTCTTGGCAGGCGGGTTGGTGACCGCGGTATAGGGCAGTGTATGAGATGACGCTGCTGCCCGTCAACCGCTATCATGTTTCCCTCAGCCGGCTCACACGCCACTCGCGGGACGAGAGGGGGTGGCACAATTCTATGCCGGCACTACACGGCGGGGGAGCCCTACATTCACCAGTGGACGTCCTTCGACTGGAATTATGATGATACATGGTGCGCGTTCTCAAGGCAAGGCAAGGCAAATCTCTTAGGGAGTGCCATTAACTTCAGTATTGCCACGTTTTTTTTTATACAACATCCGGAGGCATACAAGCATACGGCCTACCTGATGTAAAGCGGGTACTGTAGCCAATTAACGCTTGCGATATATTTAGTATCTCTCGGGCGACGCCTCCTCTGCTGCTTACACAGCAACTCCTTAGGAGCTTATTGGTGACCTCACTCACACGCAGGAACACAACAACTTGTTATTTGGCTGCGGTTTTCTGTAAGGTACTTCCCCAGACGGGCTGCTTTGAGACGTCCTATCTCTCTTAAAAACATCTAGACCAAGACAAACAGACATGTTCATGCACACAAATGTTTGCCTTGTGTGGGAATCGAACCCACGAGCGTTGGTGTCAAAGTCGCATCATTCACGACTAAGCCACCGAGCTCGTCAAGGTCGATCGTCATATTATTAAAAGCTGTGACGAGAATACTACCAATTTGAGAAGAGAACGGTTACAGTTTCTTCTACTACCTATTAATAAAATAAAATAAATAAATATTGTCGGACAAATTACACAGCGCCATCTAGTCCCAAAGCAAGCGAAGCTTGTGTTATGGGTACTAGACAACTGATAAGCATACGTAAATACATTTTTTTTTGTAAATACATACTTATTATTCATAGAAAATACCCAGACCAAGACAAACAGACATGTTCATGCACACAAATGTTTGTATTGTGTGGGAATCGAACCCACAAGCGTTGGTGTCAAAGTAGCGTAACAGCGCGTTTCACCACTGCGCCACCGAGCTCGCTGAACCTAAATGTTTACTGTAGAAATAACGTTTTCATTACCATAGACAGACGAAAAAAATAAATCAAACATTAACAGATGAAAAAATTAAAGAATCAGCGACCTGAAAGAGCGCTCAGAAGTGATTGAATGCGGTATGCGGAGAAACGCAAATAATATATCAGTGGCTTGAACCAGAATGATGATGAGTAAAGGTTTTTTTTATACAATATCGGGAGGCCTGCAAGCATACGGCCCACTTAATGTAAAGCGGTTACCGTAGTGACACTTAATGTAATGCTAGCGTTTATACGCTCAAGTGTCACTCACACCTCTGCTACTAACACAGCAACTCCTTAGGAGCTTACTGGTGACCTCAGTCACACACAGGAACACAACGACCCTCTAGGGAGTTGTTATTCGGGTGCGGTTTCTTGTGAGGTAGAGGTACTTCCCAAACTTTGATGCGCCCTACCTCTCTTTAAACACCCAGACCAAGACAAACAAACATGTTGATGCCACAAATGTTTGTCTGTGTAAGAATCGACCCACGAGCGTCTGTGTCAAAGTAACAGTGCGTTTCACCACTGCATTACTCGTCTCCAACTCTGTATTGCTAACACAGTATCTCCTCGAGAGTTTGCTGGTAACCTCAATCACTCGCCGGAACACAACAACCATCCTGGCGGTTATTATTAAACCGCGGTTTTTGTCAGGTGGAGGTACTTCCCCATACGGGCTAGCTTACGGGCCCAAACAAGATAAACTGACATGTTCATGCACACAAATGTTTTTCCCGTGTGGATATCGAACCCACTAGCGTCGATTTCAAAGTAGCATTACTGACACTGCGCCACCGAGGTCGTCAGAAACTTAAAGGAATTGCTGTGCAGGAATTAGCAATAAGTTTAGCAACGCGGGAGCAATATTCCTTTTGTTACAAGCGTACATAAGCTGCCCTATCCGCTTACATACAGTACTGTCTGAGGCTGCGCGCTCTTAGTCTCCTGACCCTACTTCGGATCCATGGCATCTTTTGTTCGTATAATGACCCATTTAAATATCCTTCTATCATCAGCACCAGACTTTGCTTTGTTTGCTGTGAGATGGATCGATGTGAGTTATGTCTTTGCCTTGGATATTGTGACAAGATTTATGACAGATAAGGTATAAAATTTACTACGTAATGTGTAAATGTAATGCTGTCATTTTTAATTCTATCTATATATAACTTCACGCCAAATCCCTTACGGAGTAGGCAGAGAGAACCGAGCGCCACGTGACTCGATCCTTACGTACCTCACTCGCTTTAACATTCATTGCTCTTCTTACTAAAATTGAAAATGAAAATATATTTATTTCCTACAAACACATATTATTATAATTTAAAAGTACAGTAAGAAAGTGGATGTAGACTTAAACTTAATAAACAAGATTTCCATTGGTTGCTCCACTAGGCAAGCCTGTACCGGAGCACCAGTTTATACCAGTTTACACTTTTATAAACATAAACGTTCGCCTCAGCACTTGCAGAAATTTATGCATATACGAGTATGTACTAAAATTAACAATGAAATGAAAATTAGGAAATAATTTTCAGCATTACCTCTGTGCTCTCGTATGATAGTGACTTTAACCATGTGCGTATGATATATTTTGCTTCATTAATATTTTTAATTTTACATGCCTTTATAACTACACCATAAACCTTTGATATAACAAAATCTCCAAAACGTTGAGCAAAACTGGTTTTGGTGACAAGTTTAGGTATTTTATACACTCGGCGGTTAGCGATCAATTCATAGTTAGGAGAAGATAACAATGATCTATGTGCCTTCAACGATGTCTGGAGAATGAAAAGTTGCCTTACATTAAGTACATCAGCCTCTTCATACACGCTTTCGGTTGGATATAAAAAGAAGAAATCATTGTCAAATATAAAAATATACAAATATAAGTGACTGGAATTATTTCTCATAGGCGACTTTTTACAATGTCTGATTATAGTGTTATTCAAGTATTTGGAAAAACGACTACGAGCTCAATTTCATTTGAATAGATGAAATTTTTTTATCAAAAATGTCAGCATTATCACAATATCGCACAAAAAACAGGGCATTAAAATAAAGTTGGATCATACAGTCCTTAACAAATTTGGGCTGAGTGGTCCTTGAAATACGGCATTAAGTTTAAAAGATATATAATTTATTATATTACCATTATATAAGTTTTGAGTATAAATATATTATCAAAATATTACGTATATTTATTTATAGTTAAATAGTTCCAAGCATTTTTTATCAAAATAAAAAATATAATAACAGTAAAATGAGCAGCACCGTATACCTGTTTGCCTCCCGAGGTATTACAAAAAATCGTGATGTGCTTTGAAATAGACTGATAGCCAAACAGAAAATGTACACAGAGACACCTCAAGCTAAACTGTTTGCCTTTGTACCGTTCTTATGAGGCACATAATAAGAATAAAAACAGAGCTACAAGTGTGTAATATAATTTGTCGCTGAATGTACATCTGCTTCGAGGGAGATTTTTTTTAACTTCCCATTGTAAGAAATGTTGTACTAATTTACCCATTAGTCGAAATTTAATTTTTCAAGATATGTTTACGTTTCGAAGTCTCCTGAATTGTATTGCATTTTTGAAAGGATGTCTACCTATGTGTGTGTGTGTGTGTGAGTATGAAATCGCATGCCTTCATGGATGAGTAAACAAAACTTTACGCTCTACTTTCTCCCGAGTCATTAATTTAATTGAGCACATTTTTTTTTATAATGGTGTATCTTGATTAACTGAGCGGTGATTATATCTTAGGCATAATCTGATTAGTAGTATTTTAGTGGCTTATATGAAAATTTGCAGTTCCTTAAACGACAAGCCTTATAATTTCCAACAGGTAAAATATAGGTAAAACCCGACAAATATTAATTGAAATATATATATAGGCGACCGGAGTAAAAACTTTATATCAAAAATGTCTACATCAATTAATAATATCGTACAAAAAAACAAGGCATTAAAATAAAGTTGGATCAAACAGTCCATAACACATTTGGGCTGAGTGGTCCTTGAAATAAGGCATTAAATTTAAAAGATATATTATTTATTTTTGAGTATAAATATATTATCAAAGTATTACGTATATATATTTATAGTTAAATAGTTTGAAGCAATATATCCCATAGTGTCTCAAGCATTGTGCACATAGTAAATACCATAACGCCATGCAGACTACATCACCTGTAAATATATGCACGGGATTAGGTGGGTTATTAATGTCCAATTAACTCAAAATATTTACCCAACTTTCTAAATATTAAAAAATGATAGCATAAAATCTAAGTAATGACTTGACGGGTACAATCACCCCGAGAGCTATTAGTATATGATTGCAATTAGTCTGGTTCCTTCATGAAAAAATACTGAAATAAATGTACGCGTCGAATTACTTTTGCGGACTTTTTGCGTGTCTAAATCAATTAAAGTGATTTATTTGGCAAGACAGCTAATCTTGTGAGTTACGATGGGTCGACCTGTGCACAAGGTCCATCAGAGAAACATCTCTTCAAATTTATATCTGTTGTTCAACTTTCACAGTATTATTCGATTATTAATAGTAAGTGCATTTTCTACACGCTGATTCTTAGTTAATTTCTCTTTACGGTTGCGTATATAAAAGATGAAACAGAACCATCAAAAAACACACACGTATCTATCTGTCAGTCAGTTACGTGCGTGATGTTTGTGTCTTAGAAAACTTTTGACAAGCACGTGTTTCTCTCACTTTGCCAAGAGGGGAAGTCAATTCCAAAACTTCCTACTCCTACAAATTTCTTTGATTAAATTCGTTGTGAGTTGCAAGGCAGCTGTAGTTTAACCCCCGGGAGAGCAATGAACTTCACTGTTCATTGCCTTTTTGGTGGTCGCCGCTGTTAATTCTGGCCACACAGGAGACACAGTGGTGGGTATGAGTGGTGAGCCTATCGCGTAAGGACGGGACTTTATCATGAAATTTGACTTGGTAGTTAAAATCGGATTTCACCCTCTCACACTGGAACCGTAATGGTTACGTACTGTGCGGCTCCAGTGAAGAATTACCGAAAACAATGAAGTTGTGCATTGAAATCGCTGCCGTGGTTTTTGCTAAGGACTTCCCAGCGTGAGGTACTTCAAAAAAGGCATGAAGAAGTTTTTACAGGCTAAACAATGCAGAAGAGCATTCTGGATGTTGGAAGCGTCCATGTCAGGCAGGCCGTTTGCTTAATTGGCAAAAACCATATAGGGCAAACTTCTCTAGTGTCATATCAATAACCATATAAACAACAAGATTATCTGGAGTCTTATCTGTTACAGCCGATATAAATTATTTATGATAGTTATATCTGTGAATTTAACAAAGGAATAACTTATTTTTGCTTCCAGAAACAAGCTAAAAGATTCACAAATATTTTTGTAGCACAAAGGATTTTAAGTCCGCCGTAGATGACATCTGTACATATTTATAGTACGATAAAAAATTCAAAATGGCAACCATTTTGAATTTTTTGTTAAATTGCTTATAGACAGTTATAGCTTTACTCAAAAGTCGCAAGGCGATCTAGTAATGCTCACTAACTAGTCTTTTAGAGATATAGCCACAACCTTATATGTGGACAATTTAAGTCATTTTTACGGTAGGTACCAATGGGACGATCCATCTGTCTGACCGTCCATCTGTCGCAGGGCAGTGTGTATATTAGGAACCGTAATAGTTTGACTAAAAAGAAAATATTCTTGAAAATTAAAGGGGATCGCCATACAAGAGACGTTATTTATCGGTGTTTTTACACAGCGGTAAGAAACCATTCGCATACGAGTTTGTCGCGCACTTGGCTGGTATTTTTTTTTATTAAGTATGAGAGTTTTTCTTGGTATCATCACAAATAGTCCTTATCTTTCCGTCTGATCTTGAAATAGTATCATCCGTACAATAATACATTAAATATGATAATTCCCTAGTTCGGTTTTACAAAAAATATATCTGTTATTTGTATGAGATCCCTCCCTAATATTTATTTGAGGCTTTTTTGTAAATACTGCTACTTCTCTATCTGTCTGTCTATATCCAGAAGCTATTTGAACACCTTACTCATTAGCAAGAATGCATCAGTCCTCTAGGGAGATGATATTTAGTAGAAGTCTATATAAGGTAAGACTTGCCTGCCATTTATCGCAAACTAAGCTCTGGAGGTCAGTAAAATTAAAAAAAAAAACAACCCGAATTAATGTTTTTTTATATCATTAATGTGGCAAAGAAGCATATGGCCTCACTGATGGTAAAATAGTCACCGTAACCTGTGGACATTTGCAACACCAGGGATGTCACTCATGCGTTGCCGACCCTAAGTCATAATGTTCAGCATACACACCGAAATAACTATCTGAAGGGTTTCTATATTCCTGTCAGTGAACCTAGAAGACTCCAGTATTTAACTGCCGAAGGCTGTATTAGCTGCAACTTAGCAACTGGTTCACACCAGGCGGGTCATATGATAAATCGCCTTTACTGATAATTAAAACAATACCTTAAGAAAATCATATTTTGATTAAATGAAAAATAATTTCGTGTTCTTAAGAAATAAACCAAAAAGAACTGAAAACAAATAACATTAACACTTATTTTATTTTTTTTATTGAAAACGTCAATTATTTAGTATTTGTTGTTTTGTATGTTGTTTGCTATAAACAAATATTAAGACGAGATACATCGATATGACCGAAAAAATTCTTATAAACATTGAGTCTATCCTGTTTATTGGAGCACCGAGAGAATAAACATTGCATCTATTATTAACAATTCTATGGTACACGAAGCGATTGCTTACAATGAAAACATGTTTACACTGTAAAATATATCCAACATTTCCTCAATAATTTTCTTCAAAAATTAAATACATTTCGCGTTCTTACCTAACATGTACATTACATTATCTCAAACATGTCAAACACAAACGTATAATGTATGTGTTAGTATTTTGCTTAATAACTCTTTACATAAATAATTTCGTTCGTAATGAAGACGTGAGAGAAAGAGTTGGTCTGAAAGAGAGTGTCGGTGTTAAGATAAGAAAAGGCACGCTCCGTTGGTTCGGACATGTAAAAGGTGTTTTCCGAGGTTTTCCCAAGGGACTACAGTATGGGGTTCTTCAAGAAAGGCGTGAAGAGGTTCTTACAGGGTCGGCACCCCTGATATTGCAAATATCCATAGGCTACGGTAACTGCTTACGTACGTATAAAAAAAAAAGATATACAGTGCAACAGTGGAAGGATGTAGGAGCCGAGGAAAACCGAGACTAACCTACCATGACCAAATTGGTTGTGTTTTTTCAGAAGGTGATGTCAAGAACCCCAGGAACCGGCGTGCAGGACAGGCGTGCATGAAAAGAGCTATGAATGTCACAGAAGCGAGTGAAGTATGTAAGGACCGCGTCTTATGGCGCTCGGTTCTCTCTGCCTACCCCGCAAATACATTTATACATACATAAATAATTGGACATATACTTAACTAAACATTGGGTGTTCAGTCTGACTGACGACACTGAATGGACCGCAAATCATTCGGTCATAGTTTTGTTAATGTTTTTAGAAAAAAAATGTGGATATTTATTGAAAACTTAAAAACTATGCAACTGACAAGCATACTATCCACCTGATGTAAAGTGGTTACCGTAGCCTATAAACACTTGCAATACAGAAAGTATCACCCGCGGGTTGCCAGCCCTGCTGGTAATGCAACATCTCCATAGAAGCTTAACGGTAACCCACACGCGGCTCGGGAACTCCCTCCAGGGAATATCATTTGGCTACGATATAAACTTCTTTGAAAAACGCCCAGACTAAGGAATTCAGACAAGGTCATGCACACCAAAATTTTATACTATGTGGAAATCGAACCCAGTTTTGATGTTTAAGTAGCATTGCTAACAAATCCAAGAGCTCGTCAAAAAAAAATTAACGCTACGACGAAAGAAAATTCCATGCAGTGTTCTAACATAATTTAATGCTATAATTTACTTAATCATAAAGTACGTCGGTTGCGTCTGGTCTAGAAACTTCGGTTGCAACCGGAATGCATTGGCAGCCGGTGTTTCGAAAGACGTACTGCCCGCTCGCAAGTGCGCACCTCGTAAATTGCTGCAATGACCTTGTAGGCATATAAGTACATTACATCTACAATATGTACCGTTCGTGTATGTTACAGTCATAGTTCAAACAATTTGTCAAGGGTAATGAAGAAAATGCAAAACTTTTTTTAAAGGTTAGATACATGAATAATTGACTTAGGTTTTCGCGATTGTTACACATTGAATTAAACAATTTTTAACGGAAGTATCCTGCGACCACGGACGCTGAAAGCGTTCGAAACGTCAGGTTCAACAAAATAAATAAAATACGCGATACTTCCGTTAAAAATTGTTTAATTCAATGAATAATTGATTCAATTTTTTTTACCCGTTGAGGCCCAGGTGGCTGAATTCCGCCATGCGCGTTACAGCAACAGGTATATATCGGGCCTTAAGAGAAAATGCCTAGCGTATAACATATTCTTTTCTAGTACGCTGTACTTTGCGATGTTGGATTGACGAGCTTGGTGGCGCATTGGTGAAACGCGCTGTTACGTTTTCTTTTACACTAACGTGTTACTTTGACACTGACGCTCGTGGATTCGACCACACAACACACACACACACATTTTGGTGCATGAACAATACTAGGTAGGGCGCATCAAAGCAGCCCGTATGGAAAAGTACCTGCACCTTACAGGAAACCGCGGCCAAATAAAAACACACTGGAGGGTTGTCCTGTTCCTGCCCGTAAGTGAAGTCACCAGCATACTCCTATGGAGTTGCTGTGTAGCAGAGGTAGCATCGCGCGAGTGATATGTACTTTGTATTGTTTATAGGCGACGTTAAAGTTTAAAGTTGTGAATTGTTCGATTATTGAAATTTCACGTAATCTGTGTTCAAATCAGTGTGAAGAAAAGTATAGGATGATGATTTTTTTATACGGCGCACCTGGTGTAAAGTGGTCACTGTGGCCTATGAACGCTTGCAACACAAGATTATCGTTCGCGTGTTGCCACCCGGCTGCTAACATAGCAACTTTATATGTACATCCTCTTCGACCAGTAACATAACAATCCTTCAGAAAGTCGTTATTTGGCTGCGGTTTTCTGTGATTTGGAGCTACTACTCCAATCGGGCTGCTTCGTTATTTGTGTCTACATTATTAGGTTATCGCCTATTTTCGTGTACAATTGTCATTAAACTGTGTATTTGTCCAAAAATCTCGATGTTTTCTCCTGACTGCACTCGGTTGACCTGGTTGGATTCAGAAGTAGCCGTCTTCAGTGTGTGAGGCAAATTTACATAGATTTTTTACGGTCATGCAACAATTTGTTCAGTAAATACCAATTTTATAATAAGCTACTACTTAAATACGTCTTTTTTATACTGCCAAAGAAAGGAAACACGCGTATGGACTGTCTAATGATATGCAGTTACCGTAGTACCGTATGTATATACATGTATATATATGTATGATAATAGTTAAAATAGCAATTTGGATCAAATTTTATATTTAGATAATATTTTGATTTTTAATTTTATCTTATCTATATAGTCATTATATTATATTATCTTATTAGTATTTTTTACTACTTTAGTATTTAGTAAAACGCAAATAGAAACAAAATAAACGCCGCCCGGTAATTTTAATAAAACGGACAATGTTAATTTATATGCGAAAGTGTATAAGGTTAGTAGATATACTTAGTTAAGAAAAAACTTCTACTATATCGCACGCCCATAACAACAGTGCACTAAATCAACCAAAAACCGTCACATGTTATGTCGAAGTTATTGCGAATATCCTGAACAATGAATTCAGTCGTTTCCAACGCGTTATTAATAAAGAAAATAATGCTGTTGTAGGATGACTGAATGACATTAAAAATAATTATTTCGATATGCGTAGGTACTACCTATCTACTGATTTATTCCAAAATAACGCACAATTATTCTACAGTTATTTATATACAATATACATCCATTTTATTTTTCAGACATAGGCCTATTAGATGTTTGAAATTATAAATGAAATAAAAGACATTTTTAGTGAAATCAGTAGGTATTTATATTATTAATATAGACTAGTATTCGTTTTGGACCCATATTGTTAATTAACCATGTCAATCACAAAACAAATTCGTCAAAAAGTTAATCAAAAATAAGAAATAAAAAATGTAAAAAATGATGCGACATGAAACAATTCTAAGTGACCTATATTTTGGTTTGATTCCGTGTGTATATCTTGCTATGTTATTCTCTTTGTCTCTCTAAATCGCCTAGCTGCCAAAAGTATTTGAAAGATTCTTATCATTTTATCTATTTTAGTTCTGCAATTCAACCTGCATTTGTTGCCATAGCGTGGACAGATTTGACGCTCAGCATTCAGTTTTGTAGAGTTTTGGTAAGGAAACATAAAAACAAGCTCTTCTTGTATTTCGCGATGTCTTAGTAATTCTAAACTTCTAGACCGCAGGGTTTCATGTACTCTTTCTACTTAATTTGGATTCGCTGAATGATGGAGCAATGTCAATGGCAGAAGAAGGTGAGGGTGCGTTTGTGGGAGTAAAATTAGAATCTGTTTGAGTATTCGTTGTAGAAGAAGCATTCAGTCTATGAAATTTATTACCAGATACTGGATCAACTGGAGTTGCTGAAGCTTGGCGATATGATGAGCTGGAGTCTTACTAAGAACTCGTGAAAAAGGAGGAGGTAATCTTCGAGGAATTACAAGACCGAGATATTTCATCAAAAATATATAAATTATGTCCGAATTATCTACAAAACCTTCTTCAAGGCTATGATCAGATAAAACAAGAAAGGGCATCGTCCTGTCTAATGCTTCATCGACGGATGCTCCACCGCTGATATCTCATGGGTTAATACTGCAACGGTTGTATTTTCAACATCCTTTCCAGTCTGGTTTAAAAAGTTGAAAAGGTCAGAGATCTGGTTTTTTGTGGTTGCTTCTATTGTCTATTTCTGGGACAGGTGACGACGATCCCTCATAATCTGTTTGAATCTTATTAAATATAGATGTTTTAATTAGCTATCACGTCCCAGCGACTCTTCATCTACTACTGTCCCACACTATCCTACAGGAACACATCACGGGAATCAATAAGCTACTTTTTATCCCGGTAATGTGTTCCTGTGATGGGATGACCCCTATACGAAGACTCTGTTCTACCCAGAGATTCCTCGCTTTTATACGTGGAATGCTTCAAGAAAGGAGTGGGAGCGCCGTGTACAAGGGACTCCTGTGGAGAACTGACCAGGTGTAAGAGCTGACGACGCACTTGGACGCATATATACAGTGTATGTAAATAATTTCGAATGCTATTGCTTGTGTATGTTGCTCAACCAAATGCGAGGCTCAACCAGCTTCAGCGTCGTGAAAACAGTGAACGGGTTCGAACAGGAAACATTTAGGGCTTCATGCGATACACTAGGGCTGCTGGAATATGACAACCATGGGATGCAATGATTAAGATTGCTATTTTTGTATAGAGATTGTTTAGGTGACGCATAAATTGAAAGTTACAATTTGAGTCACTTTTATTCCGGACGAATGCATGGCTCCTGTGGAATAGATCTATAGCATAGAGAAAGATCTATAACATAGAGAATCATAGAATTCATTTTCAAATCAAAACGGAACGACGCATTGAATTTTTTTTTATATGGGGATATATTTTGTATGGAGGGCCCGACAGTGACATAGGCTACTTTTTACCGCAGTAAAATATCTTACTCCTACAGGAAAACACGCTTTGTTTGCCTTTGACCACGCGTGGCAAGCCGCGACTTACAGCTATTGTAATATAAATGCGCCTGTCTTCGCGGGTTGCGTCATCCTGGGATGATCGCTTTCCGGCTTACAGCAACCCCTGAATGCTGTTTAATTAGTATGAGTCTGCCATAACTCCTTCGACTTGCCATAAGGGTATAACATGAGGATTCATTACCTCCCTCCCTCGATTAGCCGAGGGTACCCCCCTCAGAAGAATGACTAACACACGATTTTAGTGAGTTGGTCCTTCTTATTCTTTACGTTGAGCGTAAAAAAAATTGGTATGTGCGGCAAATTATTAACTGTTCTAATATATAAAATAAATCGATTTAAAGATTTATCGACTTAGTGTTATTCTGAATATGCGATATCTCTACGCCAAATCTCTTGCGTAGTAGGTAGGTAGAGAACCGAGCGCAACGTGATTCAGTACTTGTACATTAATAATCTATTACAACTACTACCGACGAATATTTACATGTTACATTTATAAAAACAAAAATAGGTTTGTTTTCTGAAGAAAATAAAACAAAATTGTTAATACAATTCTGCATAATAAAAAAGCACATTTAGTATAAAATATACCATGGAAGAATTCCCATTTAAAGTCATAAAAATTTTATCGATATTAAAATGAAGGACACGAACGTTGCAAGAAAATTACCTGCACTTAACGTCTTTTCTTTACAATTTTTTTTTATGAAACGTCAAGGAGACCACCGAATGGAGCGCTTTATATTCTCCATAAATAAATAAATGACCTGATTTCGTCTTACAGTATTTTTGTTGCATTACATGAACGACTACGGCTATACATTTTTTTTAATACCGTAGAGCTTTCATGCAATAGTATTTGTTTACCTTATTTATAATGATGAAAATCTCTTTAATATGTCAAAAATATTTGTTATTTAACTTACTATATCATCGCAGTATGCAGTTTATGGTTAATATTGTTTCTGCGCTATTAGAATTTTGTTATTTTAATGTATAACTGACCCATTAGCTGACTTATAAAAGCTTGATGCGCAGAACCATGAGAATGAAGCTAGAATTATTTTGGGGATTATTATGTGTTATTGTGTATTTGTTTGCATGAAACGAATAAAAATTATCTATATGTATGAGGCGTACATTTCAAACCGTTGTACAGAAATAAAACATTGCATAGAGATTCCTTAGCAAGGGTAGTCGTACACTAATAAAAAATTTTTCGACCCAAGGTTACTTAAATAAAATAACAAAAAGCCGTCAAGTGCGAGTCCGACTCGTGCTCCGAGGGTTCCGTGAAAAGATATTTTTATACGCAAAAAAAAGTATATATTTTTCTGTGATGAACTACAAATTTACGGTTTTCGGATTTTTTCCTTTACTTGTGCTAATGACCATGACCTTGCTTCTTAGTAAATTTCATGATTCTACGTCAACGCGAAGTACCCTGTAGGTTTTCATTCCCTTCCGGGTGTCAAAATATGCGCATAAACGAGGCATAAACAGCAGTATCTTTTGATTGTGTTGACTGAGAAGTTTGATTTTTTCACTGCTCACACAGACAGACAAAAAGACAGACAGACGGACAACAAAGTGATCCTATAAGGGTTCAGTTTTGCCTTTTGAGGTACGGTCGCTGCTGGCCTACCTACTCTCATTATACACACACACAATCATGCTACTACAAATTAAACAGCATTCAGGGGTTGCTGTAAGCCGGAAAGCGATCATCCCAGGATAACGCAACGCGCGAAGACAGGCGCATTTATATTACAATAGCTGTAAGTCGCGGCTTGCCACGCGTGGTCAAAAGCAAACAAAGCGTGTTTTCCTGTAGGAGTAAGATATTTTACTGCAGTAAAAAGTAGCCTACGTCACTGTCGGGCCCTCCATACAAAATATATCCCCATATAAAAAAAAATTCAAGGCGTCGTTCCGTTTTGATTTGAAAAAGAATTCTATGATTCTCTATGCTATAGATCTATTCCCCACAGGAGCCATGCATTCGCCCGGAATAAAAGTGACTCAAGTTGTAACTTTCAATTTATGGGTCACATAAATAATGTCTATACAAAAATAGCTATCTTAATCATTGCATCCCATGGTTGTCATCTTCGAGCAGCCCTAGTGTATCGCATGACCCTAAATGTTTCCTGTTCAAACCCGTTCACTGTTTTCACGACGCTGAAGCTGGTCGAGCCTCGCATTTGGTTGAGCAACATACACAACATACACGAAATTATTTACATACACTGTATATATGCGTCGAAGTGCGTCGTCAGCTCTTACACCTGGTCAGTTCTCCACAGGAGACCCTTGTACACGGCGCTCCCACTCCTTTCATCTGATGATGTATCATGAATATTTATTTTGTGGGGTATTTTCTAATTCAAGAGCATGATTGTGTGTGTCTGTCGAATTATATGATTCTATAATACTCGTACAGTCCAGAAAGTAAAAGTTATCCTAACAACTTTTATTATATTTCTGGAGAATATCATACGGACTTCAGGGCAAATGGAGACCACGTATTTTAACGGTGTGCTGTTGGACTTCACAACGAAAACCTCTGGAGCAAAATACAAAACAAAAAAATCAAAACGAAACTTTTTTTATTACAACTATACCTAATACCGTACAGCACTTCATTATGATGATGAAAAATATTTTTTTAAATAAATGAAACTCAATCCAATAAAAGTTTCTAATATCAATTGTATCATCCTTAACATAGTTCTAAACTTATTTAGTTAAAAATTTCAATGTTATGTAATAAGTATTTTGACATGAAGCAACTGCCGTCAGACGTCCGGAACCCAGAGGAAAAACCAGACTTTCTTAGATTAGGTCACACGTCTTTTGAAATAAATTTCTTAGACGTGGCTTTCCTCACGATGTTTTCCTTCACCGACGAACGAGTGATAATTACTAATACCTACATACACCCGAAAACTCAAATTCAGCAGTAGACACCCAGGCCGAGATTCGAACCGGAGACCGTCGGTTACTAAGCTAGCTCTTTATCCACTACGAGCCACTTTATCCACTACGAGCCACTTTATCCACTACGAGCCACTTTATCCACTACGAGCCACTTTATCCACTACGAGCCACTTTATCCACTATGAGCCACTTTATCCACTACGAGCCACTTTTCTCCACTACGAGCCACTTTATCCACTACGAGCCACTTTATCCACTATGAGCCACTTTATCCACTACGAGCCACTTTATCCACTACGAGTCACTTTATCCCACTACGAGCCACTTTATCCACTACGAGCCATTTTATCCACTACGAGCCACTTTATCCACTACGATCCATAACCTATGGAGAGCGAATGAGACCGACATTACGTAGTAACTCAATTCACTGCTACGGTTCGGGGACAATGTGGAACGCGCGGCTTATTGCTTAATTATTCTCCAATTGGTCAGTAGGTTCGAATCACTCAGATATTTAGGCGCTAAAACACAACGTTTTGTTAGCGCAGAGTGCCTTCATGCGCAGTTAAGTGGTTTATTGATTTGTGCTAGCGGCCCACTCTATTCTAAAACCATGCGAGCGATAAGCGATCTTCGTAGTAGAAATTTTTGCCAATTATGTACATACATAAAGACATATCATCACGCCCGTCTCCCATTGGGGTAGGCAGATACTATGGAACGCCAGGTGCACCGATCCAAACAAACCATTCTCGCCTCTTTCACACACAACAACCTCTTCTGGCATGTTCTTCGGTTTGGGTGCTTTTGATTTGGCCCTTTATCAGCACATCCGACCTAATGTCTAGGTGGCAAATTATGTATGATTTGAAATCACATTATAGTATCACCTACCTACATATTTAAAATACTTGCCGGGTCTGCATCAGTCGCCAAGCCAATTATGTCAATGATGTCCATTATAGCGTGGACCCTGGATCCCATTATATTCAGGAACACCGTTCCTATATGAATTCTATATGTTTGTCTGTGCGTTTGTCTGTCGCTTTTTTTAGAATATTCGAATTTTAATTTCAGATTCGGATTCTGCATAAAAAAGTAGAATAGGAATGTTCAGGAACACCGTTCCTATCTCTTGCCTGGCCCGCGTAGCATGATCAAACCATGCGCGTTACGGCAAACAGTATATAACGGGCCGCGACGGGTTAAGGAACGTTTTTTTTTTTAATTTGAATTGTTATATAATTGACAGATTTTTTTATTTCCTTTACGCACGATATGGCTTTTTTTAATTTATACTTCTTTAGGCGCGTTAGTTAAATTTTAAGATGTGTGCGCATCACTGTAACACAAAAGTAACAGGTTGAAGCTGCCCGCTAAACCGCTCATTAAGTCACAAGTAACGTCACTCACTCGCCTGAATACAACATCCCTCCAGGGATTTGTTATTTAATGATACCAAAGAAGTATAACTTCTCACGCGCGTACATAAGTACACGTACCCATTTTTTATTTAAAAAAAAGTATATATCACGAGTACAAAGGCTATTAGATCGGACGAGCTCGGTAGCTCAGTGATTGGTAACGCTACTTTGAGACCAACTCTCGTGGATTTGATTCCCACAGATGACAAACATGTGTGTGCATGAACACGTTCGTTTGTCTTAGCGTGGGTGTTTTTAAGAGAGGTAGGGCGCAAGAAGCCCGTCATAGGAAGTTCCTTCACCTCACAGAAAACCGCGGCCAAGTAACAACTCCCTGGATGGTTGTGAAACTTTTGCGAGTAAGTGAGGTTGCCAGTAAGCTTACTGCCAACTTCACTTACTCGCATGAAATTCGAATTTACCCAAGGTGTTGTTGTGTTAGCAGCAGAGGTAGCAACGCGCGTGCGATATTTATTTAAGACGGCGTATAAAGCTAAGTGGCTCCCTTATTTTGTTTTTATTAACAACGTTGAATTTAAGACCAATTCCAAAAACACGCACAATACTAGCACTGTAGAACCATATTTATGTTTTTTGGGACTTATTCTGTGTTTATTATTTAAGTTAAACACTCTACTAAAGTTAAGAACTCCCAGCCGAGGTTTTTCCAAGTGACTACAGCATGGAGTTCTTCAAGAAATGCGTGAAGAGGTTTTTAGAGGGTCGGCAACGCATGAGTGACGCCTCTGGTGTTGCAAATGTCCATAGGCTACGGTGACTGTTTAACATCAGGCAGGCCGTATGCTTGATTGCCACCTTAGTGGTATAAAAAAAAATATGTATTTTTTTTACTATGCAACTAACTTTAGTAAAACTTTAATTATGTTGTGTATAATCATCAAAAATTTTACACGAATACCTATTACCTATTAATTTGGTCATATACATAATATTACAGCATATTTAGGTTCTACAAACTGACAAGCTTCAATACAACATCGGTCATAGACTTTACCATTTGCCGTTCCTTAATTGTCTAGAATATTCTACGAGTTTCTGTTATGAAGTAATGATTAATTGTCTTGAATTTATTATGAATCAAGGCGTGCGTATATCATTAATAGCCTAATGTCATACATTTCATACATAATAAAGGTACTGACTGCGAGAAGTCATGTTAGATACATGGAACACTATTTTTAGTGTTATTTCGTGCGTTATAAGAACGGTACAAAGGTCAAGAGTTTAGCTTGAGGTGCCGCTGTGTGTACGTATCTATTGTTTAAAGTAGTAGATAGATATAATCATAAACACGAATAGGTTTAAATACGTATATAGAAACCACATTTGGTGTTCATTATTATGTATCTTCTTCTCTCTAGCGTCATTCCGTTTACCTAATCCATTAAGATTGATGGGGTCCACTGCCATGGATTTTGGCGAAGATACTAAAAAAGATAAAATTTCATGAACATTCAAACAAAACACACTGGACGTATTAAGGTATAACACAGCAAACAAAAATTAGTCGGAACGATATCTATGCATTTCACAGAAACGTACTTAAAAAGATGTCGCGCACTTTCAAAACAGCATTCAACTTTCTCTTTACCACATGGCTGTGTGAATACGTACCTAATCGAACCTATATTTCTAATTGTCGTTTCATATTGAAACTTAGTTCTGATACAATAATAAGATCGAGCGAATCTGAATGCACATAGGAACTTCTCAATGGTTAATAGAAAGGTCATCTAGCTTAGTACGTTTGGCTTGGTTTAATAAATCCTGCAGTTACTTTTTAGCTTCAATTACATTTTGAATTTAAACTACAAACATTATTTTTAATTTGTTTCAGGTGTGTGAAAACTTTGGACTGATCGTTTATGATGTTGTATAAATTAATGGACACGATGTGATGACTGCAAGATGCCAATTATGATAATGTACAGGCATGTGAGTAGAAAATGTCATTAGCATAGCACAAAGATCAGGCATAACCTTATGAAACTTCTGCCTGATAGTGGAATATAAACATGCTCATTATTCTGCCATCATGTTTGGTGGCTAAAATCTCTAACTCTGTATGTAAATTGAAAATCTACGCAGCACAAAATCTTGCAGTGACAGGAATGTATGGACATAGATACCCTAGTTGTCGTAGCGTGGAACCATTAGTAACAGAATTGATGCCGAAACTGTGTGTGCAGTGGTAGACAGGACACCTAAGAGTTCGTGGAGGAAAAATCTTCTGGAATCTTCTGAATTTTCTACATATCAAACAAATTTTTAAAATACAATTTACTGTTTAATCAAGAACACGTAAATATAGACTAAGTCTGACTTTAGACGTTTCGACTGAATTCATATGTTAACTTGCGTCTGAAACGACAATACAATACCTAAGTTAAATATATCTTGCCGCCCAGAGATCCTTCGTATAAAGTCGGACTTGTGTCATGTGTAGAAGAAATGATTGAAATTCTCGCTCCTGGCTGAAATATTACGTATTGCTATTAAACATACAGAATTTATTTGACGTATACAAGACCTCCTGGTAACTGCGACATATACGACATATCAGTAACTATCTATTGGGAATTAATTGATTATCTAAGCAAATAAATACCTAATATTATGTAACTATTTTAGGAGAATAACATTACATATGTAACTAGTCTGGCCATAAATACTGTCACATAGAAACTTTCCTTCTTTTCAACTCTTAATTATTTTGAATTTGGAATGCGTTTAGTATGTTAAAAACTTCAACTTCAAAATTTTATTCATGTTTATTATCAAATTACAATAAGGAATGGGGTGTTAAACAAAATAGGATTCTATATATATCGTAGGGTCTTATCAAGGTGCCACAATGCTTCATTTTTTGTGAAAAAGGAATGAAGACTTCAGCTGTCTTGGACTGTGTTGTGAACTTCTTGCCAATACACTTTTTTTTAACCTTGTCCTATGCCCTGCTCGACCCGACACGCCGACATTATGTCTCGAAATCTCTGAAGCAGTGGTTAAATTTCTCATGGAAACAGTGCGTAAATCCGTAGATTCGTGACCAGATAGTTTAAAGGCCTGTATCAAAGCCAAAGGTGGCCATTTCGAATAGAATCATTTTTTTTTTTGCTGAGACCTCCATAAGTTTGTATACAATATAAGTTTTATTAAGATTACACTACTTCATAAAAAAATAAATGCATATTCATTTGTAATAGAACTTATGGCCGGACTAGGTATATTTATTGTTTTCCTGTAAATTATGTGCGAGTAACTATAAAAAATACCTATCAACTTATATTAATTGCAAGTAAATAATACAGGCATATAGGATTCAAAGAAACTGAGTATTTATCAATAAACTGAACAATTATCTGATAATTGGTAGTTATTATAAAAAGTTGTCAAACGTGAGTCGGATTTGGTAGTTATTATAAAAAGTTGTCAAACGTGAGTCGGTTTTGGTAGTTATTATAAAAAGTTGTCAAAAGTGAGTCGGATTTGGTAGTTATTATAATAGGTTGTCAAATATGAGTCGGATTTATGTACTGAGGATTTCGTATCACTATTTGGAATGTACTTTTCTTAGTAAAAACCAGGAAACCGGACAAAAAGTTATCGCTAACTAACGTACATACATTTAAAATATGTTTTCTCGACTCTACTTGATTCGATATTACGTAGTAACTCAATTCACCGCAACAACGGGTCAGTGGGCAAAGTAGAACGCGTAGCTCTTATTAGCTAGTTCGCAGATCAAGATCGCGGCACTTATTGGCTTAGTGGTTAAAATATAATCCCATTGGTCTGTAGGTTGAAATTGCTATGATATTTAGGCGCTAAAGGATTGCCCCTCATCGACGTAAGCCTTTAGGAACAATATTTTTTTGTATCAGTAATCTTATTAAGTTTTGTTGCCATTGAATACCAACTTTTAGAATATAAAGATATTTAGGATTACTTAGGATATTTTTTATCTAAGTGAATTACAAAATAGTGACCATTTTGATTGTACTTCTTGTTACAAAATCTAACTCTTATTGATCTTGTAGAAACGTTGTGTTTTTTAGCAGACAGACATATAAGTACAAAATGATTTTTCATTGTACTTCCCTGCACTTATGGTAAAATATCAACCATTAAAAGTACCCTGTATGTTTCGATTTATGATCTAAAATTTTTCATTGTGGTTATTTTTCTGTTCAGAGAGATATTAATGCTTTTTTTAGATTTTTTCACGTATTTCATGATAAATTTCACAAGTCTCCATCAAATAGAAGTAGTAGTAGGAGGTTTTGCGGTGTCATTTGTAGAAAATTCTCTGGTCTGATGCAATATGGTCCATATATGTTCTCAGTTACGATTTCTTGAAAAACATAAGACAAAATTCAAAAAAATTGTAGGCAAATGGTGACCTCACTCAGACGCAGGTACTCAGCAACCTTACAGGGAGTTGTTACTTTGCTGCGGATTCTTGTGAGGTGGAGGTACTTACCCACGCCAAGCTGCTTTGATTCACCCTACCTCTCTTAAAAACTCCCAGACCAAGATAAACAGATATGTTCATGTACACAAATGTTTGTCCTGTATGGTAATCGAACCCACGAGCGTTGGTGTCAAAGTAGAATTACTAACCACTGCGCCACCGAGCTCGTTCTAATTACAACTTGTATATTTACAGGTCAGCGAGTTACTTCGAATAGTTAATGACTTTCTATTAAGATGATCACCAATCCTAAATTACATAGACATATAGTTTCATAACATTAATGTGAAATATGTTTATACTTCAGACAATTTTTTTTACAGAGATATTCCTTTAATATATTAATTCTTAATAATTATATAGCGAAATAATTTGTACAATGTTATTAAGTACTATAAATACGTAGATAGGTATATCTAAATGGGCACAACATCACATAGTTACGTGAGAGACTTAGCAGTTTGACGATAATACAAAAGTTATGAAACATTATTAATTATCAGCTGGAAGAGGCATCACTACTTGTATAAGTTGTGAAATTGCGTGCTAGTTGTAGCAGAGTAGGTATGTATAAGCAACTAGCTTCAGACCGTGATTTCGTTCGCGAAAATCCGGCATCCCGCGGGAACCGCTTTTTCTTACTTTCTTTCTTTTTCCTCAACCGTATCGTGATGTTGAATAGCTAACGTAGCGTGAAGTTTAAATAAACTTCCTCAAAAATTGGGCTAACATATGCAAAAAAAAAAAGAAAAACGAGTGCGTCTCGGGACGCCCGACAGAAGTGATAACTTAAACTAATCTACATATAATTAAAGCTATCGTATACTGGCGCCGTAACGCGTTACGTAACGAACGGTTTACTCTCCCATAAGAAGTTATCACTTCAAAAAGAAATTCCAATTATAGTTCCAGAGATTAGCGCATTGAAACAAACAGCAAACTCTTCCGCTTTATGAATTATAAATAACATGTTTAATAAATTATGTGAAGGTAAGCCAACAATCTATGAAAATAATATGAGTTTCTACATTTACGGTTTTATTGATTGATTTATGTTACAAAGCTTTCCTGACTAATGTCATCGGTCCCGTCGGAGCGCACGTACAGATCGTTCAGCCGTATCCTGCCGTGGGAAACATGTTTTGTAACCCTCTCCCTTTTTTCTCAGCTTCTAGCCTATATAACCTTCTCAAGAATATATAACCTTCTCTAAAAAAAAAAAATTTCAAATCCGAATCTTTGGAACCAGTCGGATTGGAAAAAATCAAACAAACAAAATCTTCCGCTTTATATATAAGTATAGATATGCAAAGAAATAGAAATATGACCCTGAAGGGTTATTGTCTTCGTGCGAGTGAGTGAGAAATGAAGTTACCAATAAGGTCCTAAGTAGTTGCTATCTTAGCAGCAATGGTACGCCCGTTTTACTTTCTGTATTACGAGGGTCCTTATGCTACGGTAACTTACTTTACATAAGGTGAGTCCAATCCTTGTGTGTCTCCTGAAGTTGTAACAAAAAAAAACATTGTTTACACTCACTTCAATAGAAGGTTTAATAGAGGTGAAGGTTGTATTTCCGCAACTTCATTAAATTTGTTACATGCGAGACACTGCTGTAATGTTACGTATATATTACAGTAACATATGCAATATGCGTACCGACTGTGTTACACAGTATAGCCGTGATGTAAGTATACCCGCGAGCGCATAGTGACACCTACCTATTGATACAGCAGATCCGAATCTGTATTGTATTACCGTTCTTACTCAATGATTTTTAGGGTTCCGTGAACGGAACCCTATTACTGAGACTCCGCTGTCCGTCCGTCCGTCTGTCACCAGGCTGTATCTCACGAACCGTGATAGTTAGACAGTTGAAATTTTCACAGATGATGTATTTCTGTTGCCGCTATAACAACAAATACTAAAAAATATAAAACATAAATATTTAAGGGAGCTCCCATACAACAAACGTGATTTTTTTGCTTGTTTTTGCTCGATATTGATAACGGCAACAGGTAAACGCTTGAAATATTCACAGAATATTTAGTTATATATCCACTTTAAAAATAAATAATTAAATTAGAATAAAACAAATATTTAAGGGGGGCTCCCATACAACTAACGTGATTTTTTTGCCGTTTTTATAGATAATGGTACGGAACCCGACAGTCCGACTCGCACTTGGCCGGTTTTTTATTTATACACAGGTATTTTGAAATACAGAGTCGACGGCATGCATGGAACATTAGAACAGTGATAGCCCAGCGGAGAAGGAACCGGCCCATTGACCAACTGGTCTCCGGTTCGAGTCCTGGCATACTAATTTCGTATTTTGTTTCTTCTTCTTCGTCTTCAGAATTTTCTTCCTATTGCCACTAAAGTTATGCTTAGTCATACTTTGCTCCTCCCTCTTCTCGACTACGCTGACATATGTTATCTCGATGCTAATGAGGAGATGTTGAATAAATTGGAACGCCTACAAAGCTTGCGATTAGGTTTATTTACGGTTTAAAAAAATCTGACCACATCAGTAAATACCGAAAACAACTGAAATGGCTCCCAATTCGCTTTCGCCGTAATCACCATGTTCTCTCTTTTCTCTATAAGATCCTCAAAGATCCCTTTGCCCCCGCTTATCTGAGTTCCCGTTTCAAATTGCTTCCACCTAGATCCCGCCCTCTACGTCCTTGCGTCACCAAGACGCTAATCCTTCCAACTGCGCACTCCAATTTCTTCTATAACTCGTACACTTACCGTGCTGCTCAGTTGTGGAATCAAGTACCCTCATATATTCGTGAGAGTTCATCTGTCACCACTTTCAAAAAAGACTGAAAGACCACTACCTATCTATTATCGCTTAGATATTTATATATGTAATTGTATATACGAGTATGTATTTATTTTAGTAGTATTTATTTCGTAATTATAAAGTTATGTAAGTAATATTAATAAGTACTTACTTATTTGTATTTGAAAGAGAAGAATCCAGAACTAATGTAAGGATTACGATTGATGATGAAGTGTTGGAACAAGTGGATGAGTTTGTATATCTTGGATGCGCTTTCAGCAGCGATGGAAGGTACACCGCAGATGTGGAAAGACGAGTGAGTGCTGGGAATAGTGTGAATGGAGCGTTAGGAAAACTTCTTGGCAGTAAAATCCTGAGCCAGAAGGCACAACTCGCTATGCACAATGCAGTGTTGGTCCCAACGCTAACTTATGGAAGCGAGAGCTGGGTATGGCAGAAAGAGCATGAAAGTAGAATAAACGCGGTCGAAATGCGAGCGCTGCGCAAAATTTGTGGCGTGAGGCTTGTAGACCGTATTCGCAATGATGATGTTAGAAACAGAGTTGGTCTGAAAGAGAGCGTCGGTGTTAAAATAAGAAGAGGCATGCTCCGATGGTTCGGACATGTAGAAAGAATGCAAGATGAAAGAATGACGAAGCAGATATACAATGCAAAAGTGGAAGGATGTAGGAGCCGGGGAAGGCCAAGACTTACCTACCATGACCAAATTGGTCGTGTTCTATCAGAAGGTGATGTCAGGAGCCCTAGAAACCGGCGAGCGTGCATGAGAAGAGCAATGAATGTTAAAGAAGCGAGTGAGATATGTAAGGATCGAGTCAAGTGGCGCTCGGTTCTCTCTGCCTACCCCGGAAGGGATTTGGCGTGAAGTTATAGATAGATACTTATTTGTATCTTGTTAGTGTACCGCAGAGATATATCTGGTATATTGTACTTTTACTATCCGGTATTCTTTACAAAATATCCCACAGCACAGGTTGGCTGGAAGAGATCTCTTTATTATAGAGAAATGCTCGCCTTTGCATAACTACTATTTTCTTACTATGTGTTTAACACTGTTATATGCAATAAAGAATATATAATTATCACTTGCTCGTCGATGAGAGAAAACATCGTGAGCAAACCCGGACATCCAAGAAATTATATTTCGAAAAACGTGTGACCTTACCTAAGAGAGGCCTGCTTGTCCCTCTGGGTTGTGGAGTTCTGACGGCAGCTAAATCCTTAGGCTTCGGTAGCGGACCCCGGCAATCCTAACGAAAAATGAAAGGGGTAACGCTTCGTAAAAGAATAAGGCGTTTTAAGTCAAAGAATATTTTTTAAATTGCTGTGTGTTGTTCAAATCATCAAGTCAATCAAATGTCTTAATTTGTGAAAACAAGTTACAAGCGGTTGATACATATAACACTCTGAGTTTTGGTAACCGGCATACAAATATAAATCAAAAACAAATTCATAGATTTATATTGAAACTCTGACAAAGGCAGGCGTTGCGCTGCCCACTGTTATGCCACTGTCTTTGTTAGAGATCAGCGATTAGTGATTTTAGCTCCATCGCATCTAGGCGACTTTCTGCGTTGTATCGCGACATTCGAGCCGACTATATCGAAGCTGGCTAATCGATTTAACCAATATCGTTTTTTGCGCCAACGATAGGTACTCTCATTTCTATATATATAAAAATGAATGTTTGTCTGTATGTCCTCTATGGACTCAAAAACGGCTGGGCAGATTTTGATGAAATTTTCAGTGAATCTTCAGGTTAGCCCGGCAGGTGATCCTGTGAAGTTTGGTAGCGATCATATCACCCGTGCGAAGCCGGGGCGGATAGCTAGTTATCAATAAAACATGTAGCAGCGTTGTGAGAATTTACGGTATTGGTGTTATTCAAAATCGTCTGCAACAGTATGCGACGTTCACAGCTGCCAAAGCCTACCGCTGGCCACAAACCAATACCCCATATAATGATTGGTTTTGATTGATTGCCCCCGCGCATGAAGGCACCACGCGCTCACGACAGTGTTGTTTTAAAGCCTCAGCGATTCGGGCCCACTGACCAAATTGATCCTCGAACTAGCCAATGAGATGGTTCTCGACATAAGAATAAACTGTACGTACCTCAACAAAAATAGGCTCTTTTTCAAAAAAATGTGTATTGCATGACTATAAAGCTATATAACTTATTACCAAACCGTTTTAAAGACATGGCTTTGAATACATTTAAAAAACATCTATTTAATTATCTTTTAGACAAATGTTATTACTCTTATAATGATTATGTTAATGAAAAAAACAGAATCAATGACTGACATTACCTATTGTTAACATTTTATTTCATTTTTTCTCTGCACTTATTAAGTTATTAAGAAATTGAATAACATATTGACATTGATATTATTTTTATTAAAATGTTATTAAATTTAAAAGTTTACTTAAAACATAATATTAATTAATTTTGCACGCTGTATTGAGACAGTAGAATGTGTTGGATCGAAAATCTTGTGAATAACTGTATATTACCCATATTCTCTGCAAATAAAATATTTGATTTTTTTTTTTTGATTTTTTTGAGAACTGCGCGTTCTACTTTACCACTGCAGCATAGAATTGAGTTACTATATAATATTGGTCTGGTAGGTTCCCATAGGTCATGTCCCTCATACTGCTGGGTATAGTTGTGCGGGCGCACGCGACTATAGGTACCTTGCTTCGTTTATCCTCAGAAGAACTTACAGTCGCGTGTATGCTAGAACCCTCAAACATAACAATTATTCACTTATTGCAAGGTATTCTGGCTATTATTTTTAATTATAAATGAACTAATATTTTTTATACCACTAAGATGGCAATTAAGCATACGGCCTCCCTGATGGTAAACAGTCACCGTATCCTATGGACATTTGCAACACCAGGTTGTCGCTCATGCGTTGCCGACCCTCTAGAAACCTTTTCACGCATTTTTTGAAGAATTCATGGTGTAGTTCCTTGGAAAAACCTCGGTTGGGAGCTCATTCCAATATAATTTACTTGTATCGTTATTACATGTAACCGTAATCTTTACTATTGGCATACTTATTTAAACATATTGTATTGTGGCTACTAATGACATAATAGTTAATTAATTAATTACATTACACTATTGCTAATGATGTATAATGAATCGCTATTTGCCTGCCAATTTTATAAGTATGATTAATCTTCGATACGCTTGTATGACATAGAATATACCTACGCTTTAATGTTTTTTTATTCTACCCTGCTTCACTCTCTGTTCTGAACAAAAAGCTGCTGTAAAATGTTGTACTGTAACAATGTCAATTTTAGATTACTACAATATTCCACGGTGGTATCTACGAAGAGGCGATTCTACTTTATTTGACTTGGAATTCTCGTTATTTGCAAGTTACCGCAATGTTAAGAGAAACAAGTTATTTTATATATTTAAAACTAGTATTAAATTAACTATAAATTATTGTCATTATAATTAAAAATGTTTACACAGCATCATTCCTACGTTTATTATGCACGTGTTAGATGTGGTCATTACATTACAAACGTCAAAGTGACGTAAGTCAATGTAAATGCTCCATGGCCTACATTTCACTAACATTTTGTTACGAATAGTCAATCAACTGATAACATAGTTATCGATGCTGTTAAGCCGTAGGGTAACACTACGAGTATCTAACCTACTAACTATATCTATGCTCAATATAATAAAACGGAAGAGTTTTGTTTGAACATGCTAATCTCAGGAACAATCAGTCCGATTTGGAAAATTCTTTTTGCATTTGATAGACCAATTTTCAATGAATGTTATAGACTATTCAACATTACGAAACGAGAATTAGATGCCAAGTACAAAGGAAGAAAGTAAGGAAGAGCGGTGCCCACGCGATACGCGCGAACGCATTGTGCAGCTACTGTACTTATAAATACGCGTAGGAGCCCATCGTTGCAAGTGATAGTTATAACAACAATTATTGTTATTATTATTTTAAATTAGACTGTGACAACTTACCATTTTTTTTTTATGAAATAAAACTCCTATTGTCTACGGTAATTTCAGAATCACTCCGTTAAATTCATGTATTTTATTTGTAAAACCATCTTAAGCTTTAATTAATGTTAAGATAATAACCATTACAATTTGTTATGATTAATTGTAACGATTATTGCTGAAATTGTAATAAAATAGTTTAAAGAAACCATATTTGTGTCATTTTTATACTAACAATACCTAGTTGCTTCATTCGTCAGCAGTGCAAGTAGAGAAGTAAGAGAGACAATATGGTAGGTAATATTTGTTTGTAAAAAAAATTAAACTCTGCTTGCTTTGTCAGTTAAGTAAGTACTAATAAACTGTTGAAATGACATTAATTAGATCATTCGCCGCCATAAAAATGATTGACTTATAAACAAATCTATCATAATCCTACTATAATATTATAAATGTGAAAATATGAATGTTTGTTCAGTTTTCACGCCTCAACGGCTGAACGGATTTGTATGAAAATTGGTAGGTAGATAGATGAGGTACTGGATTAACACGTAGGTTACTTTTTATCCCGGGGATCCTATGGGATAGTTTGGATGTTTGAATCTTACTAAATATGGACGTCTTATTTCACACGTCTCGCCGACTTTTCATCTAATACTATTCCACACTATCCCATAGGAACACATTACCGGGCTAAATTCTACTTTTCACCTGGTGATGTTGAACGTGTATTCCCGTATTTATTCACCAACATGTGGCTCTGACTGTTTGAGAGGGCAATACTGGCACCAAAAAATTACTCAGTGAACAAAATTAATAAAAAATTTTTAGAGCTTATAGAGGGCGAGGTTTGTGCATCAGTATACTGATGACATGACCAGTGACGATAGTACATTCTATCCTGTGGAGTTTGCAAACTCTTTAGAGTTATCAGGTGAGTCTGAGTATTGCTGATGCGTACTCGATCCTCCCAAATTATGCAATGGCACTAGACTACGTGTTGTAGAGCTGGGAAGAAATGTGATTAAAGCCAGTACTGACGGGTCCAGCCAAAGGAGAGGAAATTTTGATTCCTCGAATACCTATAATCTCGAGCAATTTGCTATTCCAATTTAAAGAGCTACAATTATCGTTAATAATAGTTTTCTGTATGACGATAAATAAATCCCAAGGACAAACCTTAAAAGTGGCAAGGATGCATTTAGACACCTCATGCTTCTCGCATGGTCAACTTTATATAGGTTGCTCCCGAGTTTCAATTGTCTAAAAATGTCATGTGCTTGCCGAAAGTTATCTGTCTTATAATATCGCCTACAGAAGCATATTGTAATTGAAATTGCCTAGGATTATGATATCAACTACGATTGTCGTATTAACAACTGAACGGATTTGATTTTTTATTCCAGAAACATTTGTAACTCCTGTAGAATAGCTGTTTTTGTATAGAAATTGTTTAAGTTACGCATAAATTGATAAGTTAAAACATGTGTCACTTTTATTTCAGGCAAATGCACGGCTCCTGTGGAAATGAGCTAGAGAGAGAGAGAGAATCATAGAATTAGAATCATAGTCTCCAAATAGCTTAGAGGGGTTCGTACTATTATTAATGTACTGTATCTATTTGTATGTTTGTCCTTTTTTCAAATCAAAACGGAGCGACGGATTGATGGGTTTTTTTTTGGATGGAGATTTATTTTGTATGGGTCCAACAGTGACATAGACTACTTTTTACCGCGGCAAAATATAAAAACACTCTTTGTATCTCTTTGACAATGCGGGCATAGACGCGGACGAAGCCACTGGTAACAGTTAGTCACCAATAAAAATATCACTTCTGCTGCAGTCACAACAACTCTTTAGCGGCTTACTGACAACTCCACTCAAATGAGTGTGACAGGAACATAACATCCCTCAACAACTGAGGTGGAGGTACTTTCCCATTCGGACTGCATTGATGCGTCCTACTACTCCAAGACAAACAGTTATGTTCATGTACACAAATGTTTGTCCTGTGTGGAAATCGAATCGATTGGTATTAAAGTAACTTAGTAACCGCCCCGGGGCACGTCACTATTTTATTAAACAGAAAAATATATATATATATTAATGTTCAGGGAGTGGCTAGGTAAGTAAATCACAATAACAGCATCCGGTGACGTAAATAAGCTGAAAAAATATTTGAATACAAACCTACTTTACAAAGAATTACTAAAGTTGTACTGATTCTTAGAATTCCTGTTTTATGACCTCAAAACTTTCAATGAAGAAGTGGAATTGGCAAATATAATTTAGGTCTGAGTTGAATGGACTCATGTCGTGAAGCCATACAAGGGTAGTATTTGCACAAAAAATAATACCGACAACGAATAACCCAGCATTTATTTTGTTTGTTTACACAGCTTTAGCATAGCCGTTTTTGCTCATAAATAACTATTACACAAGTATCTTCCTATCGATATCCCATTTCCTAATCCATTAGGATTGACGGAGTCTGCCTAAGACAGGATTTGGTGAAGGTATTGATGTTTAGATGGAGCGACTGCCGTCAGACCTCCACAACCTAGAGAGAAAATCTGACCTTTCTTAGGTTAAATTTCATATCTTTCGAAATATAATTTCGGGGACGTGACGATGTTTCTGTCACCGCCGAGAAAATGGTAATTACAAATAAACCGGGGAGCAGTCCGTTAATAGTCCAGCTCTTTATTCATAGGGCTGTCATCACTGCTCTAAGTAAGTAAATTCAAGAACATATATATATTGAAAAAAAAAAATGATATTTCGTCATTTCTCCATAGTGTACTGAATTGTTGCCATGAACGTCTCCAGTGATGTTTGACTTTCTTTAGTCTAGTATGTCAGAATCGTATATACTATTATATACATGTCAAAATGATTTACATGAATAATTTCCCTGTTATATTCTACTGTTACAGATGTACAGAGTGCCTAATTATATACTTTTACTTTTGACGTTGGTCAAAAAGTACATTCACCTCCGGACCTCAAAAAAATGTAGGCGACTAAATGGCCACCCCGTATAACAATGGTACCTACTGATTAATAAGTGGCTATATGGCGTAGGGGATAGTAGGGAAGAGCTCCAAGGCGTCGTTTTACGTGTCTAACTAAGGTTTAATTATCTCAATTTCCGCCAAAATTCGAAAAAACATAATTATACTGTCTTCCGCTACTGTTGTCGTCAGATGTTAGTTGTAAAGACAGTCTTCGGGTGTCTTGGAAACACTGACCTTCCCCAATCAGCATTTGAACAATGTGATGAAGTATGCATGCTCTAAACCCCCTTCTGTTGAAGGAAAATCGTCTCCCACCAGTGGGATGAGTTGTTTGGTGTGGAAGAGTAGACTTGATATTGTGCGCAATCAACATATCAATTGTCAAATAATTTTACTAGAGCCCGTAGAATCCATAGGTATATATCAACGTAATTTGTTCCTTACATGTTATCCAATGAATTGTAACGAAAACTAGACCATATTTTATCCTAATCCATTACGATTGGCGGGGTCAGCTACCTAAGACTGAGGATATGGTTTTGCGGGCCAGCATGGTAGCGTCAACTGACAGGACACCGTAGTCCTTTGTCAGTTGCCGCTGCAATTTGGGCTCCCCTTTTCGCTTACCAACAGGCGAAGAGGAGCCACTATGCTGAGCCAATATAAAAAAAAATGGTGAAGTTACCGACTCTTACATAGAGTATCTACCGTACACATCCACCCCCGACACGGAACACCAGACATTTCCTAGAATTGCTCGGAATTGCTCGAAGGGTTAAGTCGCACGTTTTTCGACGTAATTTCGTGGACGTGCGGGTTTCCTCACTATGATTTTCTTCACCCAGCAAGCGATAGTTACAAATATGTACATAACTCCGAGAACACGAATTTAGTGGTAGATGCCCACACCAGGATTTTAACCAGGTATCGTCGAATAATAAACAGGTTGGTACATTGTCCACTGAGCTATCACTGCCCAGTGCTAAATCTGTACTATATAGGTACCTAAGGTAGCGTAAGCGAAGCTCAAAAGTAGTCCAATTTTAGCCCATAAGTAGTCCAAATCGAGCGCAAAACCTATCCCAAACTCAACCTACACAACCTAAAATACAACTCATTAAATGTCTTGTTATTGTTCTTTATTTTTATATTCATTACCTGCATTAGTACAAATTTATATTCATAACCTCATCCTCTTTTGAACTAAAAGCCCTTGACTAGTACTATGACCGCAACGAAAGTTGCTCGCGATGGGTGCAACCTTGTATTTCGCCTCATTTTGCGGTGTCAGGTCAATTAGAATAGTACACAACTTAATTATTTACTTAATGATACGTAATTTTACTAAGTACTTTTTAATTTTGAACTTTCACTTTAAAGGTTTAAGGTATTAGGTTTCTGCCTACAAGAACATATTGCACCGTGATTGTGCTAGGAACGTATCACACAGAAAAGTGTTCTTTATACGGAAAAATATAAAGCTATGACATAGACCGTTCTGTCACCAACAAACACCGTCGCGTGCCGCGCACAAAACATCAACAATTTGTCTGCGAGAATATTCTGCCGGTACCGATACGCACCGTGCATGGCACGCCACGTTGCCCAACTGGAGCGCGCAAACGACGTCATACAAAAGTACAAGTAAAAGTGACGAGCCCGGATTCGATTCCCACACAGGACAAACACTTGTGTATAAACTGGGTATTTTAAAAGAGGTAGAACCCATCAAAGCAGCCCGCCTGAGAAAATACCTCCACCTCACAGAAAACGGCTGACAAATAACAACTCCCTGGAGGGTTGTTGAGGTCCTGCGTGTGTGTGAGGTTACCAGTAAGTTTCCTACGGAATTGCACTTAATGTATTGCAAGCGTTCATAGGCTACTTCAAATTGGTTAGGTCAATGGTCGTTTCTGAAATGCTACCAGATTAAAAAAGATAGAGAAAATAGTAACCGAAGAGAATAGAATAAGATACTATAAGATTACATTTCAAAAAATGTAAGACGAAGTGCCCGTGAGGGCCCAATTGCAAATAATGGATTTTGTCTTTATATTTGTCTTTTTATTGTTTTCTCTTACCCTCGCCTCCATGGTCATTCACTCAAGAACGTATATGACACGCGGATGCTACAGTCTCTAACCGTTTGCACATGTATGATACGCTATACGTTCTGCTGGGCATAATTTTCCGTGTCTAATACCATGACTCAGAAAGAAAGAAAATCATTTATTTGTATACAACACTACACTGCACAACAGTATATACACAACGCTTTGCTCTAATATCACACACAAAACTTATACCAAGAACATAAAACAACTTCCGCATATTCAGACACTACTCTGTATCATGACCATGCTATCACCACAGTCATGATATCGTACGGTGTACTGCGCAGAGGCCTGAAAACCTGCTGATCACCTATGCAAGAAACATAATTTGTGAGTCTCATCTTATTTAACATAAATTTTATAGTATGTATACTAGCGACCCGGCCCGGCTTCGCACGGGTAGTAGAGCATATTACGCTCCCACTGTCCCACGCCGCATCTGTCGTATCCATCATTTCAATTATATTGTGTAAAGAACTGTCATAATGTGCATGAAATGCTTTAAGGTAACGTATGTACGTTTGATAACGATTAATACTGTATATCCGTATAATATCCGATGAAAGCTCCCAGGCGACTTGACTTTTTCCGACATTTCGACAATTATCGTCATATTTCAACCGATTGACACAAAACTTTAACAAATTATACACATAAACCTATATACATATTTTGTGTGTCTCGCAAACGGCTCTAACGATTTGGATCAAATTTTGTATTTAGGTAAGGTTTTGTTTTAAGTTTATATATATCCTTGAAAAACGGTATTTTAGGAAAAAATACATAAAAAATCTGCGAAATGTGTTTAACGGCGATAACAGCTATTCAATATTAAGGTTGTTGTATATGGTCACACCGCATGTACGGTCTATATTATACAGTTGCAAGGTCCCCGGTTTGAAGCCCACTAACAGCTCTGTCTTTTTGCATATTTTTGTAACCTTATCCCACACAATGCAAGCATTTGTGTGCATGAACATGTCTGTTTGTCTTGGTTTGGATGTTTTAAGAGAGGTAGGGCGCATCAAAGTAGCCCGTCTGGGGAAGTACCTCCACCTCACAGAAACCGCAACCAAATAACAACTCCCTAGAGGGTTGTTGTGTTCTGGCATGTAAGGCTTCTAAGGAGTTGCTATATAAGCAGCAGAGGAGGCATCGCGCAAGTGATACTTAATATGTTACCACCGTTAATAGGCTACGGTAGCCGTCGTCAATCCATCTCACCACTTCACTGAGCTCATTAGCGAGTAGCTCCCTCCACTACAAACTTATAATCCTTCACGCACTGTCATTGATGTGGGGTTAAACTCAAATAATAAATAAAACAATGGGGCAATAAACTCAAGTGACCTCTTAAGAAATGTGTCAGACATAAGGAAATATCGTGAGAGGTGAGGTCAGCTGCCGATAGTCACATATTTCGTAACAACTATTTATTATATTCAGCTGTGTTGCACTGATAACTTGAAAACAAATCAGGGAATTCAAAAATAACGTCTAAAAGTAACTGTTGGTTGGTCCCCCTGGGTCACCAACTGGTGGAGTGATGAAGGTGGGCTCCCTCGCGGTTGCACGATGACCGACGATGACTTCACTTAAGAGTCCACGGGGTTTGTATGGGCCACCACTAGACACTGCTTAGAATCCCCTCGTACGTCTAGAATATGATGATTCAGTTCCCTGCGGATCGTGATCATGACTTGCTGGGCTCTACCGCGTTCCGTTGAGGTTACACGCTGACGTCGTGTCCGAAAGTCACGAAACATGTCTGGACAAATCTGTGAGGTTGGTAACCCTATTCCTGATATATGTCAAAAATAAACCTATAAACTATAAGCTTCGAAAAGAAGCAAATATTTCATACCCTGGTATAGTAGATATTATTATTTGTGGGCCATAAAGTAAAGTACAGTTAAGTGCACATCAAGTGATACGATATATGGCAGTCATTTTGCTAACTTAAAATAGGTAGGGCACATCAAAGCAACCTGACCGTGGAATACCTCCACCTCACAGAAAACGTAACGAATTAACACAAGCAATAACTTGCGAGTTATACTTCCTGTATCGCAAGCATTCATATCTTAAATACTAAACTACTTAGTTATAATTTTGGAAATTTTCGTACGTCATGTACCATATAACTAATGTATTTCAGAGAGGAATTCCTGGTGTAATCCGAAACGGACTAAAGGCCAAAAGGTTTTGGTCATCAGACAGCGAGCTGCATTCCATTTACCCACCTGGCTACTTCGATCTGGTCCCCGCGTACCTCACTCCGCCTGCCTGTTGAATGAGAAACAGTCCGTGGAAATACCATAAAACTCATTTGAATAAGTGTTACACGTTATGAAAATATTGGTCATTCAAAGTTTCCATTACATATATGAGTAAGAGTTCCTGGGGATTTTAATGCTTTTGCTATTAATGACTGAATTATAATCGACTTAAAATCAGGTATTTAACTGAAATTGGCGTAAAACATCTGAATTTAACTTTTAATTTTTTGCTTGCATCGCACAACGTATAAAATATTGTACTTTATTTGAAATGTTTGACGAAACCGAGCGGCTAACACAAAAACTAATATTTATTTAATAAAAATATTTTTTAATTACTATCTCAAACGAATGTTAGTATTACGTAAATTACTACCAACGTGTAAAAAAATCAACATGTAAAAATATATGCTAGATCTATAACTACTTTAGTAAGTAGGTACAATACATTATACTTTATTGCGCTAATAAAAAAAATGCAATAACTGCTTATATTACTTAAATTTTACAGGAGACGCCACGGTCTTATCACACAGCAACTTCCTCCAAACAACTTTACTACTATAATAGGACAGGGTTGCAGCATCGAAATTTCTAATTCTTAAAAACTAAATCACTTGATGAAACTAATAATTTGCATACAAACTAAAAATTTGCTCAGGAAACGAAGGTATATGCCTACGTTATTTTTCTAAGATAATTAAATGTCAAATTGACAATCCCGTATTATTAATAATTTACGGTATCTTAATCTCTATTAGTACATTTAGTTAGTTAACATTTCTAATTCAATTTAATGAGTGTAGAGATAAATAAACGAATAATTTTAACATTTCACAACATAAATATAACATATTTAGGAGAAGTAGAGCGTATGAAAGCAGCGCGTCTGGTGATGTACCTCCACCCCACAGCATACCGCAGCCAAATAGCAACTCCCTTGAGTGTTGTTGTGTTCTTGCACCATTAAACTCCTAAACAATAATTGTAGCAGCAGAGGTGGCATCGCGCAAGTAATACTTAACGTATTGCAAGCGTACATATGCTACGGTCACCGCTTTACATCAGGTGGGCCGAATGCGTGTATGTCTCCCGATGCTGTATAAAAAAAAATATGACTGCTAAAACTAAAACGTGACAAAATAGACTCTGATATGCTGTTACTACTAAAGTTACTTCTGTAGCATTCCGCATAATACACTAAATTTTGTTAAAATTACCAAGTAGTCGACAGGAAAGTATGAGAAACTTTAGCTCTCAATGTAATTAACGCTACATTGCGCAATGTAAATAACACCTAAAGACTTCGGAATCTTCTTTCAAAGTTTGATGAAGTAAATAATGAAGAAAGTACAGTTAAAAAAACAAAATCAGTACAAAAAACAAAACACATTGAGCACTAAATTACACCAATGAGATTCGAGGCTGTCTGTTTAAGTGTACGGTATGAATAATTTATGGTTAACAACGATACTTCGACACCAGCGCTCGTGGGTTCGATTCCGACACTTAGGTGAATGTTTGCTTGTCTTGGTATGGATATGTGCATATTATTCTATCTGAGAGTTCGATGGCGAAGTTCGCGTGTCATTCTAACGGAACGCAAGTTAAGCAACGTCAACTGCAGCCTGACTATGGATGGATTTATCAATCTCGAGTTTCTTCGTGCATCAGAGGGTACGTTAAGCCGTCGATCCCGGCTGTTGTCGACAGATAACTGTCGTTAAGCTAAGTCAATGGCACTCGGGCGGCTTGAAAACATTGGCCTCCGCCAATCCGCATTTGAGCAGCGTGGTGGAGTATGCTCTAAACCCCTTCGGTTGAAGGGAAACCCGTATCCCTGCAGTGGGATGTGTGAGAGTTGATGTTGATGGCATCCTGTCTAGGAAAGCCTCACAGAAAACCGCAGCAAAGTAACAATTCCTGCATGTAAGTGAGGTCACCAGTAAGCTTATAAGGAGTTACTGTGTTAACAGCAGAGGCGATATCGTGCGAGTGATACTTAATATTACAAGCGTTCATATGCTACGGTAACCACTTTATACCAGGTGAGCTGTATGCTTTTATGCCTCTGGAAGTTATATAAAAATATATATACCTATAACTAGCTGTGCCCGCGACTTCACGCGGAATAGTTATTTTTTTATTATTTATTTATATTAATAAAAATAAATAAAATTTCTAAAATAAAAGTAGCCGAAGTTACTCCTTATTACATCAGCTATCTGTCAATGAAAGTCCCGTCGAAATCGCTCCAGCCGTTTCAGAGATTACCCGAAACTAACAGACAGACAAAAATTGTATAAAAAAATATTTTGGTATATGTACCGTGTATACATCCATATATATTTAATAAAAAGCGGTTATTTTAATATTACAAACAGACACTCCAATTTTATTTATCTGTATATGGCTAGTCTGCCCATAAATACTGTTACATGGAAAATTTTATTTTTTTCTACTATTTAATTATTTTAGATTTGGAACACGTTTATTACGTCAAAAACTTCATTCGTTTTCCCGCTGTTTTACATATTTTTTCGTGTTTATTATCTAATTACTATATGGAACGGGGTGTTAAAGAAAATAGGATTGCAGTGATTGCCTTGCACAAAGTGGGTATGAAGGAAGTCTTGGTATATGTGTCGATAGTACTATATACGAACATACGGCTGATACCAGGCTTTTGAAGTGTCTTCAATATGATCGACGGCCATATTGAAGACACTTTAAAAGGCTGGTATCAGCCGTATGTTCGTCTGTTGAAAACGATAAAAGATCTGTCCCGATACGCAGGTGAAAGCCACAGAAATATTTGCTTGAGTGAAGAAAAAATTTTCACGATTCAAGAGCACTACAAAAAGCAAAATAACAAAGTGTACGCACACAGTTCTAAACAAGTTGCACCAGTGTTCGGAAAGGTACAACGTGGTCATGATTCTGCGTCTGTAATGGCTTGGTCAAAGGTGTCTTATCAAGGAGTCACAAAGCTTCATTTTTGTAAAAAAAGGAGTGAAGACTTCCGCCACCAATGTTGTGAAACCTCTCAGCAATACACTTTTTAAAAATGTACCGAAATCTTTCAAACAGGACTCTGCACCAAGTCACAAGGCACGATCTACCCAAGCCTGGCTCGAAAACAACGTTCAGAACTTTATAAGAGCTGAAGACTGGCACCCGTCTAGCCCAGATCTGAACCACTTAGACTAGAAATTATGGTCAGTTTTAGAAGATATGCCCTGCTCGATTTTCCATGGAAACAGTACGTAAATCCATAGATTCGTGACCAGACAGATTAAAGGCCTGTATCAAAGCCAAAGGTGACCATTTCGGATAGAATCATTTTTTTTTATTTTTTGTCGAGACTTCCATGTACATATAAATTTTATTAAAATTACATTACTTCATAAAAAAGTATATGCATATTTATTTGTAACTGGCCGGACTAGGTATTTACATTAGACTACAAGAGTAGTAATGATATGTGTCTGACACACTGTCCTCTTTAGAGCCTATTTAAAACTTATCTGCAAGTGGTACTCTATACTGCTACTCTGTCCAAAGAGCGCAGCGCACAGTTAATTTTAATATTGACCTTACCACCACAGGAAATTGTTGCAGCAATTCCCTGTGATCGTTACAACGTGCAATCGTCTGTGTGAAATGTGAATCGTCACAGGAAATTAATTGAGGGGTATCAAGGGACTCATAAGCCTGTACTTTTGAAATACAAACAGGTATACATTTGCTTCTGTGTCTAAAACAGCCACAACTGTCGAACTTTAACATTCGCATTTACATTATACAACATCGGAAAACATACAAGCATATGGTCCACGTAATGAAAGAATTTACCGTAGCCTATGAGCTTAAGTTACTAATAAGCTCCTAAAGCTTAATAACCCTACTCACTCGTTATACTCATCAGGTGGAGGTACTTCCCCAATTGAGTTGCTTTGGCGAGTTCTACCTCTCACCAAGACAAACAGATAGCTTCCTTAGATTTTAAACAATATTTGCAAATGTAAAGCTTCTGTGTTGTATGGAAACATTCAATCAATGTTAATTTAAAATTGTTCTAAATGCAGATACTAAGACAAAATAATAAAAAAAGACAGCCAAATATTTTTTATAGAACAAAACTCAATACTGTAATATTCGCCATACTTTTACCCTCAGTACTAAAATTCTGGACTGTTCATTGTCATTTCGTTATTTGCCGCTTCAACACAGCACTCATAGTGCAGGCTCGTCCCTCAAACTACGTAATACTGCTGTATATTTTGTACTGTAACATGTTTTAATATTGCCAAATGGGTTCGACGTCTAGTTGAACAAAAACTAAAATAGGCAACGTTAAAAAACATGTTTTGACCGTATAAATAACACACCTCGTATATCACAGACTGCGTCAAAACTATAATTAGTGTCAACTTTACCGCGAATGCCATTGCCTTGTTCCCAGTAATATTCCATCGAAGGTGAGATCCGCGACCGTCGGAGGGGAAAACCCAAGTACAATGAAATGTACTCTTTTAATATTTCATAGTTTAATATGCACCGGTTATGCTGTTTATGGGTTTTATTTATACATCACCTTATGTAAAGTGGTTACGGACATACACTCGTAATCACTAACCAATAAACAACTTGACTGCGCATGAAGGCACCCCTCACTCACAAAAACGTTGTGTGTTTGAACCAATGAGAGAATATTTTAACCAATAACCAGATAAGTTTCACGATGTTGATCTGTGAACTAGCCAATAAGAGCTGCGCATTCTACTTTGCCCCCGCCCCGTATCGGTGAATTGATTTACTACGCAAAAGCGGTCCCATCGTTTTTCCATGGGTTATTTTCGTCATGCTTGCACTACATGAACTCTAATACTTACCGGAAACATCCTACGCGTTAAGTTCCTAAAGTAACTTAATTAATGAAACCGATCTTAGTCAATTTCACTGCTACTTTGAACAAATTCTCAAAGCAACAGGAAAGTAACATTTCGCACTTTTGGTAAATTTTCCCGCTAATAATACCTAGTCTTGCCATAAATACTGAAACAAAGAAAAAAAAATGTCTATTGCAAATAACATTTATTACTTTTACAGTTTAATACGTAAATATGAAACTATTTAAAATATAAAAATCTTATTCGAAGAGGTCTCCATTGGCTGCCATACAGTCCTTTAAACGTTGAGGCCAGTTATCAATAGAAGCACGCACTCTTTCCATGGGAAAATTCTTCACTGCCAATCGTACGGATTGTTTTAGGGACTCCAAATTATCATGGCGTTTAGTGCAAGCCGTACTCTCTAAAACTGACCATAAATCATAATTCAGCGGAGTAAGATCGGGACTAGACGACGGTCAGTCTTCAGCTCTGATGAAGTCCGAAACGTTCGTTTCCAACCAAGACTGCGTAGACCGAGCTTTATGACCCAGCGCCGAGTCTTGCTGGAAGGACTATTCTTGGTTATTGAACATGGTGTTGTTAAGGGGCTTCATTACCTTCTCAAGAATGGTATCTTGATACACTTGTGCCGATGTTTTGATACCTTTTTCACAAAAGTATGGCTCAGTCGCTCCTTCATAGCGAATACCCCACCAAACCATCACTGAAATCGGATAGTGCCCACGGTGCACTCTGTCGACTAATTGAGAAGCTTTCTTAGAGCTTTGAGCACAAATACGGACATTTTGTTTGTTAAAATGCTCTATTGTAAAAAAAATCTCATCCGTAAACAAATTTTTTCTGTGACCTCCCTTTGCGTACCGCTTCAGTAGTTGTTTCGATTTTGCCAACCTATTCGTTTTTAAATTATCAGTTAAGATAAGACCAGTACGTCTCTTATAGGCTGCAAGTCCTAAGTCATCATTTAAAATAAACAACATGGTTCTAGGTGCTATCTTCATCTCCCGAGATAAAATCTTTTGCTTATGTTGCTCTAGCAGGTGATATGCTCCAGGGGTGGAAGTGTTAAAGGGCATAACGCATAACTTCGGAGAAAGCGCAGCACACCTTTCGACACCCCTGAGTCACTCACATCGGTGTTGCCCCCGGCCGACTTTCTCTAGCATTTCGGGGGTTAATTTAGTGAGTGGCGAGCCACCGCCTGCCGAAGTAACATCAGATAGGATAGTTATGGCAGGTGTCCGTCTCTCTTCTGTAATAGCCCAGTATTAATAATCCCTCCAGATCTCATTTCAATAGCCCAATTATTTCCGACACATTTGCAATAGTTTCAATACCTGCTGTGACCTGTTCATTGGTATATCCTCCCATTGATATCCCTCAGAGCAGGTCACAGCTGGTATAATACATTACAACATTCTTTTAGAAGGGGCCTCTACGCGTTGGATTCATATCCCCGCGCACGCCTATCAAATGACCGGGATTAAAACCCGTGAAATTAGATAATATACATTAAAAGATCTCTTGCCTCTTAATATACTACTATGACTATTAATAATTATTATCAAAAAATCATGGAAATTTTTGGTATTTTTAATTTAAGCAATTACAATTTTTGTACAACATCTATCATTTTCCTTCGCCGTCGCGTCGTAACATGAGCATTAAAAATGCGTTATTTGTGTGCTTTATGGAAAATAGAAAAACAAAAAAAATAGTTCATTTTAAAAATTTGTTTAAACTGTCTGTGAATGGGTTTATATATTTCGAGTTCCGCCGTGCTCGGACTACACGTGAAGCTATCGACACCGGATGTTATATTGTTATATAACATTGTTATATGTCGTTTTAAATTTAAATTTAAATCAGTGTCCTTCGCGCGCCTTGAAAAGAACTATAAGAGGTAGAGAAATCGTTTAAAAGTGTCAGAGAGATAGTGTAACATTCGCAGAAAGACAAATCTATATATATAAAAGGAGAAGCTGACTGACTGACATATCAACGCAGGGCCTAAACTATGAGGGTTAGAAACTTAAAATTTTCCACAGGAGTTCCTTTTATAACGTAGGGGAGCACTAAGAAAGGATTTTTGGAAATTCATCCCCTAAGGGGGTAAAACGGGGGTGCAAATTTATTATGAAACTTTGCCGTTTTTGAAGTTATTCGAATGAAATTCAGCATGAAGGTTCTTTACTGAAAGGCATAAAACATGAGTAAAATATTTTTTTCAAAATTCATCCCTTAGGGGGTTAAACGGCAGCGCAAAGTTAGTATGAAACTTTGCCGTTTTTGAAGTTATTCGAATGAAATTCAGCTTGAAGGTTCTTTATTGAAAGGCATGAAACACGAGTAAAATATTTTTCTTAAAAATCATCCCTTAGGGGGTTAAACAGGGGCGCAAAATTAGTATGAAACTTTGCCGTTTTTGAAGTTATTCGAATGAAATTCAGCATGAAGATTCTTTATTGAAAGGCATGAAACACGAGTAAAATATTTTTCTCAAAAATCATCCCTTAAGGGCGGTAAAACGGGGATGCAAAGTTAGTATGAAACTTTGCCGTTTTTGAAGTTATTCGAATGAAATTCAGCATGAAGGTTCTTTATTGAAAGGCATGAAACATGAGTAAAATATTTTTCTCAAAAATCATCCCTTAAGGGCGGTAAAACGGGGATGCAAAGTTAGTATGAAACTTTGCCGTTTTAGAAGTTATTCGAATGAAATTTAGCATGAAGGTTCTTTATTGAAAGGCATGAAACACGAGTAAAATATTTTTCTCAAAAATCATCCCTTAAGGGCGGTAAAACGGGGATGCAAAGTTAGTATGAAACTTTCCGTTTTTGAAGTTATTCGATTGTAATTCAATATTAAGGAACTATTTAAAATTTATAACCTCCCCGACAGTCTAGAAAGTCAGTTCGTCATTCGCCCTTTCTTTTCAGTGCTGGACCAATTTTCACCAAACATAGCTAAGAACACTCCCGACTAATATACCTTTCAAACAAAAAAAATAAATCCAAATCGGTTCATCCGTGCGGGAGCTACGATGACACAAAAAGACTCAGAATCACATAGGCACACACTGACACCCTCACACACACACACACACATGTCTAACTTATAATACCCAGTCGTGTTTTCGTCGGGGGTTAAAAACAGAGGCATAAAATATATATGTATTAGTTTCGATTAGTTCCAATTATTGCTAAGAGATGGCGCCATAAGCCAAATTGAAACGCGCTATGGTTTCTTTTGTAGCTCATTAAGTATAGACCTCAGTGATGATCATGACTAATTGTTGCGAACGTCCCCTAGCTTTTTATGGAAACAAGATCTCCTCTTTCCAAAATACTAAATTAAGAGATTGGTAATATTAAGAAATTGCCTACAATAGGACGTGTTATCACAATCTGAGGCGGATATCTATATTTATAAAACTGGAGTTCCTGACTAATTCACTGACTCATCAACTCCGAAGCCAAACTCTTGAACCTAGAAAGCTGAAATTTTGCAAAGAGGTTACTTTTATAATTCTCACGAGAGTGAAGAGGGGCTTGACAGTTTGTATGGAGTTGAAAAATTATTTCAAGTTAGTGACTTGAAACTTTATACAGATACTCTTTATTAAAATCCAAAAAAGTAGTTTCAAAGATTCCCCCCCGGGTGTAATGGAGGTCAAAAGTATTTCTTGAACTAAAAGTTGAATTATTAAGAAATTGTTATTTTTTAAAGTGAGCTGCTTTAGACTGTAAATATACTCTCAATCAAGACGTCAAATAAGTAATTTCAGCATTTTTCAAAATTCCACCTTTAGGGGCTGAAGTGGGGGTGACAGTTTGTATAGAGCAGAAAACTTTTTGAAGTTAGTGACTTGAAACTTTGTATAGATACTCTCTATTAGAATCCAAAAAAAATTGGTTTCAACGTTTTCAAAAATTCCACCCTTAAGGCGACACCTCGATCGTGAAGCTTTAAAATGGCTCCGCCCAATCACCCCGCGCCCCTCAATTGACACTCGACGCTCGATTTGTAAAATTTGAAATTAGCGCCTAATAGGTAACCTGGGGTCAACGTATAGTCAATGCAAACGAACAGAAAAGCTACAGAGTCGCGTCACACTTAAATAAAATTTATAATATCAATATTTAATAAAAATTATTGATTTAATTATTATTTAGCTTTATACATACTGAACCAAACATATTTATTTAAGCTAGACGGAAAACAATAGTAATAATAGTAATAAAAAACTACAGAAACGTATTCACTTTTAAAAGTTTATTGAAAGAGAAATCAATGACATCGTTTTATGTTTATATCTCTACAAGTTAACATGTCTTGGTATCTATGTTGTTCTTACTTAGGTCTCGTCCAGTGGCGCCCTCATTGAATAAAAAAACATATTATAGCATAGAAGATAAACATTATGAAATCTTATGTTGCATTTATTACGAAGATAGTAAAGTATTTTTACGTCATTAAACCAACACTCAAAATATTCCACTATCGTTGTTATAAGCAAAAGTGCTAAAAGAGGCCGTTTTTTGGCAATTATGCCTATAACAACGAAAGCAAAACATTTCAATTGTTGGTTTAATGACGTAAAAGTACGTTATTGTATTTGTAACACACGCAACACATGACTTTATAATGTTTATCTTCCACGCTAAGATACGATATTTTATTCCTTGAGGCGCCACTGGACGGCATGTATCCCCCTTAAGAAGAATGAAACACCAGCTACATAATACAACATTGTTTATCGAGAGGCTAAAGCGGGCCATTTGTTGATTCGGACACATATGTTTAGTTAGCAGATACACCATCTAAACTGCAAACACTGGTCACAGCGATGAAAGACGACTGTATGGAGAAAGGCTTACTACTGAATGCGAAGAAAACAAAGATAATGGTATTTGAAAGAGAAGAATCCAGAACTAATGTAAGGATTACGATTGATGATGAAGTGTTGGAACAAGTGGATGAGTTTGTATATCTTGGATGCGCTTTCAGCAGGGATGGAAGGTACACCGCAGATGTGGAAAGACGAGTGAGTGCTGGGAATAGTGTGAATGGAGCGTTGGGAAAACTTCTTGGCAGTAAAATCCTGAGCCAGAAGGCACAACTCGCTATACACAATGCAGTGTTGGTCCCAATGCTAACTTATGGAAGCGAGAGTTGGGTATGGCAGAAAGAGCATGAAAGTAGAATAAACGCGATTGAAATGCGAGCGCTGCGCAAAATTTGTGGCGTAAGGCTTGTAGACCGTATTCGTAATGATGATGTTAGAAATAGAGTTGGTCTGAAAGAGAGCGTCGGTGTTAAAATAAGAAGAGGCATGCTCCGATGGTTCGGGCATGTAGAAAGAATGCAAGATGAAAGAATGACGAAGCAGATATACAATGCAAAAGTGGAAGGATGTAGGAGCCGGGGAAAGCCAAGACTTACCTACCATGACCAAATTGGTCATGTTCTATCAGAAGGTGATGTCAGGAGCCCTAGAAACCGGCGTGCGTGCATGAGAAGAGCAATGAATGTTAAAGAAGCGAGTGAGATATGTAAGGATCGAGTCACGTGGCGCTCGGCTCTCTCTGCCTACCCCGCAAGGGATTTGGCTTGAAGTTATAGATGTTCGAGTGTCATAATGGCTGATAGCGCCGAGTAAACACAGGATTTTTTTATTTCGAATAAATAAGAGAAATAAAATTATCAGATTGAATTAGATTGAAATTGAAATAGAAAATTGGAATTTTTTTGCAACTCCCTCCTGGTGAAGATTCACAAGTTATTTTACACAGTTAGGTATAGCTCTTATTATTATTATAAAAAAGTACAGGAAGAACTTGACGGTTAGACGGTAATTTTGCGCCTATTATTTGATAATTTACGTCTCCAACTAAGAAAATACTTGATTTATTGCTTCTCAATTCCACTGCCATCTTATAAAAGTTAAAACATTACGTATTAATCACGAGAATAACTGACATTCAAAATTAATAGACGGTTAGGTAATTATGACGAAGTTAACGATGCTCTCTCTAAAGTTATTCATTGGTTTAGTGTTAATAATCTGCTTTTAAATGATAAAAAGACTAAAGTAATTAAGTTCTCAACACCTAATGTAAGGCAGGTGGCTACCAATGTACATGTTAATGGAACTAATTTAGCCTCTGTGGAGACAACTGTGTTCTTGGGTATAACAATTGACTCCAGACTACAAAGGGGCCCACAAATTGAAAAATTATCAGGAAAACTAAGTTCTGCAGCTTATGCAGTGAAAACTATTAGACGGCTCACTGATATTGATACGGCTAGAATAGTTTATTTCAGCTACTTTCATAGTATTATGTTATATGGAATTCTTCTTTGGGGTAACTCCGCGGATATTAACACCATCTTTTTATTGCAAAAGAGAGCCATAAGAGCTATCTACAAACTTGGTCCCCGGGAGAGCCTTAGAGAAAAATTCAAAGAAATAAATATTTTAACAGTCGCATCGCAATATATCTATGAAAATATTTTGTATGTCCATAAAAACATAGACTCATTTTGTAAAAAGAGTGATACTCATAGCATAAATACTAGATATAAGCATAATCTTGTGTTATATGCAAGCCGTCTCCACAAAACAAGTAATTATTTTATGGGGCAATGTATACGGTTCTATAACAAACTTCCCAGCAATATAAGAGATTTGTCAATAAACAAATTTAAAACTACTATTAAAGCCAAATTGTGTAGCAGGGCATATTATAAAGTATCTGACTATATTAATGATAAAAATGCCTGGGAGTGAGTCGATCCAATTATAATGTAATTAACAAAATATGTAAATTTGTTTGGATACTAAAAGAGGGATGCCTGAGTTTTTTGGCAGTATTTTTATCAGTGCTCACCTAGTCATAAACTGCACGGTAGGGGAAAAAAATGTGACGATTCCAAACAAATGTAGCCATTTTTACGGAATAAAAAGATTTTGACTTTGAATTTGAACAAATGAATACCGCGAGTACGTGCGGCACTGCCGCGCAACTTGTATGAACATGTTTCGATGTAATTCGGCACGGATTATCGTAATCCAAATAAGTTAAAAATTAATTTCCGAGTGTTTTAAAAGCAAATGAACAAAACTAAGACATATTAGTTAGAAAAGTTTTCGTTAGAAAATAAAAACTTTGAAAAATAAGGGAAACCGTAATATACATATATACTAATAGATTTTATAATCTATTCATATTTAAAAAAAACATGTGACAAATGATTTTCTTGCTGTTTCATAACTTTAACTTCAGTATAATGACATTTATTGTATTTTACTTATGTATACTCTGTGTTTTGTATTGTTGTACGTTTCCTTGTTATTTATTAAACTCTCAAGAAGAAAGAACCAGGACCATCTCTGATGTTGCAAAATAAATCTAATCCGTACAATAGTTCAATACTAACCACAATGTATAGAATAGATGATTTTTTTGTGTTTTCAGTGTTGGTTCATAGTAAATATTATTTGTTTTCACGAGTACCATGGGTATAAGTATACTATCTATCTATATCTTCACGCTAAATCCCTCGTGAGCGCCACATGACTCGGTACTTACACACCTCGCTCGCTTCTTTAACATGAAACATACCGAGTTTTTTTTAAAAACAATCAAAATATACTATTTTACTAGTAATTATTTTATCACAAAAAAAAAAAAACCACTGGTTTTCTATCTTCTGATTGGATAAATTTCCAACGTAAACTAACCTTTACCTACGTACAATGTATAAGTCGGAGTTCGGTGAGCTTATAATGGTTACTATGAGTTTGTCGTCCCGTATGACACTTACGTTAAAGTAGCATATAAATCGAGTAGTGATTCTTCTAGTGGAATATGTTTATTTAGTAAGTTTCTCCTAAAAAACAAAACAGCAAAAATATTCTATTTTATAAGTTTTTATTTTAATACAAAGAAATAAAGAGTCTCCACTGGTTGCTATGTGCTGAGAGCGCGAACCTTATTGGTATAAATATCCAACGTAACCTGACCTCCACCGACGTACAACTTCTAAGTCGGAGTTCGGTCAGATTATAATGGATATAATAGGAGTTTGACGTCCTATATAGGTACGCGGTCAGCCTGTGGATAATGTATACCAATTATCAAATGTTACTGTTTATTCCTGCAAAAAATAACTCTTATTTAATTAATGCAGTTTTATATAGAGTTATTAAGTAAGCAAAATTAAAAAAAAGTTTGAAGAGGAATTAAATAGCTTGGGCCAACCATACCTAGGAACTGTTCTAAAAACTAGAAATATGTCTACACAATGTTATTATAATATGTTTAATGAATATAATAATTAAAAAAAATAAATACCTTGTCTTGTTCGCCTCCGCCATTCTACGAACATTTTCTTTGTACTTTTATTCTATATATTTTCTTTTTAGTGTTCCCCATTATTACAACAGTATAATAAATATATATAAACCTATAATATTATTTACTACTTATATCTAATAATAATACACTTACGCTAAATACTATAATATTGAATATTTACAACTATTAATTATAAAAACTTCGGTGTCGCGATGTAAATGGAGCGAGCTCGAGCAGACAGTCGACATAGGTCTCACCTCGAAGCGGGCTGCAGCCGGACTGGCTGGATGTAGTTAGTCAACGCGTTTATAATCCTCATTACCGCACAATAAGGTCGAAAACACGTAGCACCCAAGACGAATGTGATCGCTTAGAAATTGTCAGAAACTTAAAATATTTTTAAAAAATTTCATGTTTCACTTATCAAAATATGCAGCAACCATATTATAAACATAGATATTACTAATAGATTTAAGTAATTTTGAAGCGTATAAACAGAACAACTTCGTTGTAATTTCAAAAATAATGAATTTCAGGAGGTGTTTTCGAAAGTAATTATTATCGAATCAATTTTACACAATCGCGTATTTGAGCAAGCAAATTCAAGATAAAGAAATGAAGTTATTTATATTAAAATCTTAGATCCGTCAGTTTAGTCATTAGCCTATACTATTCGATGAAAGTTGGTCTAATTTTTCGATGTGTCGCCTTAACGAGGTGAGGTGAGGTGAAAAGAGGGTTGAAATTGTGTTTGAACGAGACGCTAATCTATATTAATAGAAATGGAGTTCCTGTCTAATTCACTGACTCATCAAGAGGTTCCTATTGTAATGCATATGAGAGATAAGAAAGATTTTTTTGAATTTCAACCCAGGCAGATATTTTTTAAGTGGCTTGAAACTTTTATGTTTTTAAAATAGGCAGTGTTGAGAATAAAGAGGTGCTTTAAGTGTATACAGCCAGTATCAAATAGTTAATGAAAACCGAACAGGCCGTGACATATCTTCATTACTACATAAATAAGGATATTTGATACTTTTACTAACTATTTAATGCCGACTGTACTAAAAAATAAGAAGTAAAATAAAAGTAAGTAAAACTGCTGAAATTCCAAAATCTACGCGTGCGTAGCCGCGGGCATAAGCTAGTTCGTATATATACGTACGAGTATAAATAAGTGATATTTAAAAAAAAATGATAATAGATACATGTATCATATTTGAACAAGAACTAATAATAAGTATGTATCTTCAAGTAAAATAAAAGGTTGTATATATTTAATTATTATATGCTACTAGCTGTGCCCGGTACCGCTTCTTTGTGTGTGTTTTTTTTTTTTGAAGTTATACTACTTTAGGCGCGTTATGAAAAAATGATGAGTGTGAAATTTTAAGATACTGTAACACAAAAGTAACAGGTTGAAGCTGCCCGCTAAACCGCTCAAACGGGCCAAGTCACGAAAAATATGCTCAAAACTGCAGCCAAATAACACATTACACAAATTGTAAATTCCATTCATTCTTCATTAATGCATATTATTTTATGCAATTATATCATGCAAAAAAATTTTTTTTTTTTTGGTTTCACGTTTCAATACTCTACTCAAAACTCATGCGCAATAGTAAAAACAGATAACACCACTTATATTAAATACTTAAATTAAATCAAGCCCATATAAAGTTCAAGAATTCTTTGACTGAATAATTAAATTACCTTGCGCCGTAACCCATTCGCGTATTTATTTACCAAATTGTTTAATTGCGAGATTTCTGATGCTTTCAAGGAGTATATTGAAAATTTCTACTGCCATGGCGGACGTAGCTATATCGTGAAATTTCGTCTAAATAGCTTTGTGCGCCCTACTGGGCGAACCTATTACGAGTATGTAGTATTAACATTAACAAAGTCACCCTCTTTTTAAACTTGTGTAATTTGCATAAAACTCTGCTCCCAGTCAATATGCAGTTTAACAACGTGGCGGAGTATGCTCTAAAAGCTGTGAGCTATCTATCCTTTTTACCAGAGCCCTTACAAGGGCTAGACATATCGGAATGGCCGAACGTCTGCAATCGCACTCAGGCAGACAATAAACCTCACGCCCCCAGGCCCTAAAGCCCGAGGGGAGAAAGTCTTTAGACCCGGCCAAGAGTTCGATACAGAATCACCTATACGCTGCCTTCAGTTTGCAGACACTGGAAATGCCTAAAAAACTTCTTGACGTCGCCGTCGTAGGCAGAACTGTATTGATGTTTGTTCATCAAACAATACCCACTAGCTCATTCATATTATTAGCTCGTATTCAGTTTGTTGGCAGAATGAAAATTAATAAATGAAAACTAGTTCCGTATGCTGCCACCAGATACAGACAATCTATCTATATATATATATATGTAAATGAATATTTGTCTGTATGTTTTATTTATTTATTATAAATTTAAATTATAAATAAAATTTCATCAAAATCTGCCCAGCCGTTTTAGAGTCCATAGAGGACTCTAAAACGGCTGGGCAGATTTTGATGAAATTTTCAGTGAATACTCAAGTTAGCCCAGCAGGTGATCCTGTGAAGTTTGGTAGCGATCATATCACCCGTGCGAAGCCGGGGCGGATAGCTAGTACATCATACAAATAATTACGTCGCCACGGTAATAAAATAAAAAAAAAGTGTGATATCTGAGGACAAGATACCCTTTTGTGAACTTGCGAGATTCGTTATTTTTTATAATTAGGTACTATTCCTAAGTACAACTGTCATTTTAAGTGGAGACACGTGCGTACTTTACAAAAAGGAAAAGATAAATAAAAATCCAATTATTTTGAAAGCTTAGAAATAATTGGATTTTTTTTATGTATATAATATAACTAGCTGTGCCCGGCACCGCTTAACTAGGTGTTTTCCCCCCTTTTTTTATCTCTAAACGTTCTTGGTAGGTAATGTGTCGAATATAACTCAAAAGTTTCATCACAATGGGATGAATGGTTTCAAAGTCTATAACGGACAGAGGTAGAAACATGTTTTGTGTATTATATATTAAGATAAATTTTCCTAGGTTTTATTACTTTTAAAAAAATAATTGTTTTTTCCACAATGTGAGTGGCAAAAAGCCTTCGGTCTCCCTAACGGCAAGTAAATCTTGTGCCCCAAGTAAATCTGGTATCCAGCTCTCACCAAAACTTGACATTAGTAGTACCTTCAATGCGGTCGGAGTTACTAGTTGAACTTCAAGACCTTTGCTGCGACCTAAAGATCTCCGCTCTATCGAGCACATCAAATTTTGTGGATTCCGATTTAATCTCCTCTAGATGACTTCAAAATGACATACTAGCTATAAACCATACTAGCTCTGCCCGGTACCGCTAATAACCCAGAAGTTTCGTCACAATCGGATGAATGGTTTCAAAGTCTATAACGGACATAGGTACAATCATTTTTTGTGTTTTATATATTAAGAAGATTTATTCGAGCAGTGTAAGCCTAGTGGATAAAGAACCGGCCTGTTTATCAACTGGTCCCCGGTCGAAGCCTTGCATGTACACCACTAAATTCGTGTTTTCAAATGTACGAGGGTCATTTGAAAAGTTCTTAGCCTAACATACTTAATGAAACCACACGATTTTGAGTTTATTTTTATTTTTCAACATACTCTCCTCCGAGCTCAAAACACTTTTTCCATCGACCCGGTAAGGCTTCGATACCCTTTTTAAAAAAATCTTCGTCTAACTCCTCACAATAAGCGTCCACGGCGGCTATGACCTCTTCATTTGTAAAAAAATGTTTACCACCTAAAAATTTTTTCAGCTTTGGGAACAGATAAAGTCCGGTGAATATGGGGGATGAGGTAACAATTCGAAGCCACATTGATGGATTTCTGCCATGGATTGCACAGAGGTGTGAACGCGCGCATTGTCCTGATGACACAAGACTTTTCTTGTCAATAAACCTGGACGTTTTTCTTTGATTTCTTCTCTCAAACGACGCAACAGGTTGCAATAGTAATCGGAGTTTATTGTTTCACCCTTTTTTAAATAATCCACGAGAATTATACCCCTTTGCATCCCAAAAAACGGATGCCATGACTTTGCCCGCCGATAAAACCACCTTTGCCTTCTTTGGGGTGGGCGATCCTGCTCTTTTCCATTGTTTCGATTGTTCTTTTGACTCGGGTGTATTGTGGTGAACCCAGGTTTCATCCATGGTTATAAATCTTTCAACAAATTCTATTGGGTCAGCTTCATATAACTCTAAACAGTCGCGAGAAGTTGTGAGTCGGTTGCGTTTTTGTTCCACTGAAAGCAGTCGCGGTACCCACCGCGCAGACACCTTAGAGAATCCAAGTTCAGTAGTAATTATATGATGTGTTCGCTCAGATGAGATGCCTACAGTCTTAGCTATCTCCTCGACAGGCAATCTTCGGTCAGATAAAATTAAATCACAGATTTTTTCTTTGTTTTGATCAGTGGAAGCAGTCGAAGGCCGGCCACTACGGGGCTCATCTTGAATGGTCTCGCGACCACGTTTAAACTCTGCCACCCAGTTTTTAACAGTTGCATACGAAGGAGCGGACTCACCCAAAGTAGCAGACATGTCTTCATGTATAGCTTTTGGAGTTAAACATTTCAAATTCAGGTATTTTATCACTGCACGATGTTCAATTTTATCCATTTTCAAAATTAGCTCTGACCTGACTTACGGTATCACGTGTAAACGAACAATGAGTTACTGTGAATAAACTAAACTATACTTGTTGCTAAATAATGTAACTACAAAATGAGGGTAGTTATAAAAAAAACCAATGACTTTAACCATGTTAGGCTAAGAACTTTTCAAATGACCCTCGTATCTATTATCCGGTCGACGTCAAAAGTCCATATAGAATGAGTGGAAGACAACATCTGTGCACGCTGGTGGCCGGTTGGCACGCACACACTTATATAATATATATATATATATATATATATATAAGTGTGTGCGTGCATAAATAACAAAACTATCATTTTTATATTACGTTACACATTACCAAGAAATTAACGAATAAAAGACATACCGACAGAGATAGCTATATTCTATCTACACAGCAACGAATGAATAACATCTTTAATTTCACCGATTTATTTCCGAAAGATTGGTCAAATGGTAAAAACCCAACTCAAACTTATCGCCACATTCGGGAGTCCGTGGTTCAAATCTCAGCTTAGCAGTCAAATTTTATAATAAGATTTGGTTGTTTTCTATTTTGTGAAATCGTTGAATGAATGATCATCATCGTAGTGTCACCGAGCAGTCAACAGCAACTGGTTAGCTGAGACTTGATAACAGCCACAGTACTCTTGAGTAGGTAGGGTAGTACGAAGTAATGTTATTTTCTCTCAGTGGGTTAGTAAAAATATGAAAAAGAGTTAAGCAGGTCACTATACGAAGACATTTTAAATTTGTTGTTACTAGTTCGCTAGCGAGAGTGGTTGTGCGTGTTCGATTGTAATTCTTTACGTTCTGTTTCAAATATGCAGGCTAATATTATCAGTGTGCAAGATAGAACACGCATTAATGCGTTGCATAATATGGAATATAATATATCTCAAATTAGTAATGGGACGGGTTTTACTGTAAGTACCTATTTTCGTGTTTGTGTCAATATTTTGGTGTATATGACATATATTTATAATAATAATTTATAATAAATAAATAAAAAATAATAAATTATGTCTCGTATCTATGAAGTGATTAACGTATAGCCTTTTTGATTAGTAATCTATAACAAGTTTTTGTTAATTTGGTTTTAGTGGATCACCGTTAAACGTTGGGTGACTCGTCACAAAGAGGAAGGTAATGCTTCGACTCGGCCAAGAAGTTTTCGTCCTCGACTTATCAATGAGTCGCAGAGGACATTTATGTATCGACAATTTGATAACAATGGCTTCTCGTCGACTGCTGAGTTTCCGAATTTGTTTGACACCTACTCGGTATCTACCGTTCGTCGAGCGTTGCACAGGGAGAGCTTGCATCATAGAAAGCCTGCTAAAAAACTATAATTAGCCGAGTTTGATATTAATTGAATATTAATTTTCGAGTGGAAAAAATGTTAGTAATTCATATCTTATTCAGGTATTTAAAACTAATTTAATGTACGACTATATGCAACTGTTAAACAAAATATTAATGCCACGATGAAAGGTAGAACATAGGTAAAGTATTATTTATTGTTATATAAATTATACTGAATTATAATGCCGTGGCCCGTGCTGAATTATAAATATCATAAATTTTAATGTTTTGAGGTCTAGCTTCAATTTATCTTTTCGTCAGGGAAACGATTGTTTAAGCTTATAACCTTAACAACTTTGCAGTAAAGTAGGTATGCAGAAAACCTTCCAAGATTGTTTAGTATTGTCCTTAAAATGAAATAAATAAAACGGTTGATGATGAAGTGTTGGAACAAGTGGATGAGATTGTATATCTTGGATGCGCTTTCAGCAGGGATGGGAGATACACCGCAGATGTGAAAAGACGAGTGAGTGCTGGGAATAGTGTGAATGGAGCGTTGGGAAAACTTCTTGGCAGTAAAAATCTGAGCCAGAAGGCACAGCTCGCTATACACAATGCAGTGCTGGTCCCAACGCTAACTTATGGAAGCGATAGCTGGGTATGGCAGAGAGAGCATGAAAATAGGATAAACGCGGTCGAAATGCGAGCGCTGCGCAAAACTTGTGGCGTAACGCTTGTAGACCGTATTCGCAATGATGATGTTAGAAACAGAGTTGGTCTGAAAGAGAGCGTTGGTGTTAAAATAAGAAGAGACATGCATGCTCCGTTGGTTCGGACATGTAGAACGAATGCAGGATGAAATAATGACGAAGCAGATATACAATGCAAAAGTGGAAGGATGTAGGAGCCGAGGAAGACTTACCTATTTGACCAAATTGATCGTGTTCTATCAGAAGGTGACGTCAGGAGCCCTAGAAACCGGCGAGCGTGCATGAGAAGAGCAATGAACGTTAAAGAAGCGTGTGAGATATGTAAGGATCGAGTCACGTGGCGCTCGGTTCTCTCTGCCTACCCTGTAAGGGATTTGGCGTAAAGTTATAGGAAAAAAAATGATTACTTTATATCTAGTTTTTTTTATTATTACATATTATATTGACCTGTTTTTGATTTGGGTAGGAGAAATGACTAAGCAATAATGTATTATCATTATTTAATATATAATGATAATACATTATTGCTGATAATAAAAAATACATTATTCATTTAATACCAAATATATTGCATGTCTTGAACCTGGGACGGGGATATGATTCAATACGCTGGAATCTGCCATTAATGAATAGACGAATTATAATATTAATATGCTTTTAAAATGTAAAGTTAGCTAAGTTTACATTTATTCACTAGAAATATTTTGAATTTAAATTCGTCCCCATAAGGTTGAGAATACATTAGAAGAAAAGTAGATAATCATGAAAAATATTTTAACCTAAACGAAGTTGTTTTAAGGTTGACAATATTGAACTTTATTTGTCAATGTGTGTGTGTCATTAGCAGAATGATGGTTATTAGCGTTCACGCGATTTCAATCTATAAGCTGTGTATACATTTTTGACGCCGACCGTACATATTTGTAATTACGAGTATCACTTGCTCCGCGGTGAAGGAAAACATCGTGAGAAAACCCGCACGTCCAAGAAATTATATTTTGGAAGACGTGGACCTTTCCTAAGAAAGGTCTGATTTTGAGTTGTGGAGGTCTGATGACTGTCGCTCTATGCAAAAAATATCTTCGCCAAATCCTTGGGCTTAAGCAGCGCACCTTGCCAATCCTAAGGGATTAGGAAACTGAACAACCCGAAAAAGAAGAAGAAGTACATTGTATCAAACGTATTGTAAAGACTCATACTAATGTAAAATCATGTTAAAGAAGCGTGTGAGATGTGTAAGGACTTATACGAATTATGTGGCGCACGGTTCTCTCTGTTAATCACGCAATGGATTATTAGCCTGAAAATATAGATAGATACTAATGTCACACCCGTCAAAGTCATTTTGTAGGAGATTTTTTACCACTAACCTGGAAGCCTGATGCTAAGCAGTTACCATAGCCCTTGGACACGTACAACACAAGAAATATCAATCGTGCGTTGCCTGTAGCAAATAAACACTAGGGACGTCACTCATACGAGTACATTGCGAACTCTTCAAGCATTTGAATATAAGGGCTCAAAACGGTGTACACACCTTGCTTTTAATTAGGATGCACATTAGCAATCTTTCACACAGACGAAACATACCCAGTACGTTATGAGAGCGCAAAAAGCCGCATCTGTACCGAAATATATAAAAATAACTCGGTAACACTTTTAGTACCACTACCAGGATGCCGTCTGTGCTGAATATCGATTTCTCTAACGAAATTTATAGCAACGCTCGCAATACGTCTCACTGGGTGACTAAGATTTTCAGCATGGAGCTATTGCATCAAGGGATGTTAGCGTCTCCGTCATTCAAATTGAAGTTAGTGCCAAGGAGCTTACCCATTAAATCGGTTGTTTAAAATCAGCGTACTCAATGTTCTGTAGGTCAAACCACCATTCGGTTGTTGAAGTCATGGATGCCTGACAGAAGTTTCCCTCGGCGGCTTTAGCGAGATTTTTACACTCACGCACAAACCGTGAGAGTTCACTTGGTGTAAAACTTTGGTGGTTTTGTGTAAAAAAGCGAGTGGACCTTTTTACACGATATTATAATTTTCATCTAGGATTCCTTAAAAATAGCGTATTTATTTTTGAGATGCTTACCACATATATACTCGTATATATATATATATATATATGAGGTATATATTCCAGAAGACTTACCTATACAAATTATTAAAATTAGGTATCTATTGTACCTATAAACTAGCCGTATTAAAAATATACACATTGGACGAAGACAAGTCATTGTGCATGTCAGTCTAATTGAACACGCGAGTGAAGCGTTTCTTCAGTCCCGGCTTCAGTTATGCGGGTCCTAAAGCGTATATCACGTAACACTTTAATATTTTTAGAATCGGTATTACACTACAGATTCCTCATGGTTTAGTAAACTCTTTATACTACGGTAACTGCTTACCGTTAAGTGAACCGTACATCGCCGAACGTGTCGTAGTGGTATAAACCAGCATTCGAATTGTTATGTCATAAAAATATTTACTCGGAAGAATATTTTAATATCGTCTTTCCTGTGAATATTTGACTCTAATGGGTGCCGTGGTGTACTTCCGTATATAAAAAAATATCTTTTACTGATACGGTTCAAATATTGATAACCAAGGACCAAATCTAAAATGAAGAGGAATCACAAACTGACAATTTGACAGTGTCAAAACCACAGAGTACCTTGCAAATTGAATAGGCTATTTGACTGATTTTGAAAAATTGTTTTCAATTATTCGTTGGTATATGATGAATACACCACATGCATATTTCTGCGAAATTTGCAGTATTTTACGTAAAATATTGTGTTGAAATTTAAACTACAATATTCGCGCTAAAAACGCTGTTTTTTTAATGGCGGGTGCATATGATCTGCGTGACGTCACAGACAAGTAAACGAGTGTACCGAAGTATACATTCAGCGTGTTTCTAATATTTTTCTTATCAATTTACTAAAAAAAATGGTGTATAAATGGTGTATTGTGCCACAATGTACAAATACTTCTATAAAAACTCCACAAAAAGTGTTTGTTTCTGTTCCAACGAACCCTAAGAGACGTAATAAGTGGTTACAGTTAGCTCGAAGAGACCCAAACAGCATTTTATCTCATACAAATGTTTTCATGTGTGAAGATCACTTTGATGTAAGTATGCCAGTAATATTTGATTCGAATAGTAATAGGAAATAAGTAAAAATTGATTTTTGTAAAACGAAATAAATATAGTACATATACATAACCTAAAACCATTTGATTAAAATGTGTTGTTTTCATCAACTTGATAGCAAAAACTGGTTTTACCTAGCTTCGATTATTACATTTCAGATGGAAAAAGATACAATTAATTAAGTACATGAAGTACAAAATGGGCTTAGAAATTTTGAAAGGTATTAATAGACATAACCTAAATATTTTGTGGAACCGCGACGCAAATTTATATAAAAAATATCATTATAAATAAATAAGTAGATACTTACACAGCAGTTTTTATATTTTTCAGCTCTGCAGCATAATAATCAGTATTATTTTTGAAGAAAAGTGCAACCATAATTGCGTCTATCGTAGGTAGATTTCTATTGTCGGCTCGTACAAAATTCTCGTCCATTTTGATAGCAAACACTTTTATTTTTATTACTAGACATTAATGTCTTGCGGAATCTTCAAAAATTCTTGTAAAAATAGCACAAGAAACGAAGAAAATACGACAAAAATGATAGAATCACATACAGCGTATAACAATAAACAATGTTTACTAGCGTGTGACGTCACGCGAGGCGTAGCCAATCACAGAACGTTCATGTCGCTGAATTAATTTCAAAAATAATTTGAATTTATTTTGTATATTTTGAAAAATCTATAAATATTTTTGGATAAAACAGAGATAAATATGTTTTTTTATGCTATTACCTAATAGAATCACCACATTTCGTAGCATATTTTTAATAGTGTCAAATAGCCTATTGGCTGGGACTTCTTCCCGCGCTTTTGACGAGTGACATTGTTGTTTTACTTGCATTTTTTACAATTCAGTATAAAATTAGTTTTGTGTGATAATTTCGATAGTATTTTGTAACATAAGTGCTAGTGAAATTATACAGTAATGAAAAAACTCAAATATAACACGTTTATGCACTTTTTGGAAGACGTGAATAAGTTCATCGAGAAAACCTTGTAAATCACTATCGTTTTATGAGTGGTAATTAAACTGGGTTGATTGGGTAGGTACCCTTCCCAAGTATTTTTTCAGCAGAGTTCCTGAAGCTGGAACATAAAGTTAAGATTTTCAAATGGTTCTAAATTGATGACTTGGCTGTATGGGCTAGATCCCTTTGCCTTTCCCCTCGGGGATAAAAAGAACCAAAAAAAAAATTGAATTGGCTGTCTCTTGTCAGAATTGCCACTTGTCATTAGTGTTGCCAACTTAGCACTTCGAATGCTAGATTTAGCATTATTTAGAAAAGTCTGGCACTGATATTTCATGTACAGCACCGAGCACTCAATCTAGTATTGATTATTATTACTACTGATAACGTATTTGTTTTTGTAAAACAAAACGAAGCTATTAGGGCTAGTAACAAAATGCTTCGGTTTTATTGATTGGTACACTTCATTGAGGGATTTCATATGAAATGAGATATAATCCCAATGATGAGATATTATTTTTGTATTTGTCCTGTTCTAATAAGATAACTGTTAATATTGCTGGCAGTTTACTGATGATCCGAAAATCCGTGTTCTAATAATAATCTATGTATATTGTATTATTTCTCATAGCGTATGGCTTTTATATTTATAACCCGAAGGGTAAGTTTAGAGTTAAGTTAGTACGAACAATTGCGAAAGTAAATATGCATATATTCCTTGGTGAAAGCCAAAAAGTGGTTGGTTTAGGTTCAAAGTTACAGTAAAGAGTGGTGTAACGATTCAAAAGGCTTGGCTGAGATCAGTAGTAGTGGAAAATAGTTCCATGCAATGAGAATATTTTAAAATTAATACTATTTTACAAAATCTATACAATTCTAGCATTATTTCAGAGTAATTTAGCACCCACTCGTGTTGTAGATCTGGCAACTCTTCTTGTTGTGTAAGCAGTCTTGCCAGAAGGTTACTTTTGTAACCTTTTAGGTGATTTTTGAACTGCATTGGTCACTTTTAGGTTACACTAATGAAAAGGTTACTTTTAGGTGATTTTTCGGAATTTGTAGAATTAACTTTTAATTTTTTACTTAAAAGCAACGTGAAACGGTACGCTCGTTTTAGAATTTTTCATGTTGGTAAGCTTCGTTAACAGTAGTAGAACTAAAACTATAGACCTTTATGAACAATCATAGGGGTATGAGCACTTTGCCAATAACTAGGGCAGTTATTTTTTTTTCTTCAAGTTGGCTCCAACCATATATTGAACAAAAAGCGAAAGTGAATCGAATGTCAAAAATAGTATGGTAATGTAGAATTATGCTACCGATTGCCAATGTCGAATGGATAATTTTTCATTTAAAATTAAAATATGACGTGATCGGATGTCTTAATTAATTAATGGAAGGGAAAGACATACGCTATCAATATGATAACGTCGTAAATGGAGTAGTAAAAAAAGAAGTGACATAGGGGAAACCATACATTTGTTGGCCTCCTCATAGTAATTGGCATAGTAAATGGAAATTACTTGACTTAGAGTGAGATAAAGCTAGTGCCAATAACTAAAATTAAATGACCAATAACTGTACTGTTTCCCCTATATTAAAAGATTTCACAAAAGTGGTAGTGTATTTATTAAATTTCCAAGCTCCTTCGTATGAAAAATTTGAAGTAAAAGACTCACCATGCGTAATAAAAAGATTTCCAAATATTGTTACCGATACAGAAAATTTACATAAAGAATGGAAGAAACACACTTTTCTAGACTTCAGCGAATTAAACCATGTCGCTTGACTTGCCGGTTGAAGAATACTGGAATAAAATCCTAAAAATGACAGATACAGTACAGGTACCCATGTTCCAAAATTGAAGGAAATAATAATGGTTTTGGTGGAACGAGTTTTCAGCCAATTAAAAACTGATAAAATCGGACCACAGAAACAGACTAAATACGCATAAAATTGCAGCTTTGATGGCTACCAAAGCGGCTGTAAAAAATGCCACAACTTTTGAGCCATCAAAAGCAATAATGCATGCTGGAATAAAATACAGCAAGGATAGTGATGATGATGGTGAAGACCAGTACTTATTGCTTTCTCTTATTTTTTCACAAATCGGCAATTTTTTTCCAAGAGAATATTTTCGAAAGTTTTATTTGAAAACACAGAAAAAACATTTGATTTTAAAATTTCAGATCCTGATGTGCTGTCTTCGCTCATGTACTCTTCAGTCATCATTTTCATTTCATATAATTATTTTAGTCTCATAATCACAATTGTTGTACCTAATTAATACATTAACTTTATACTATAACCCGTTATTACTTAGTATACATATTTATTGTGCAGTCAGACATACAGGTAATTACTACTAAGTTAAAAATATTTATAGTATCAATTTACAAATTTTAATATAGAAATCATTGAATTGTACACTTACGAGTATATACTTATTAATTTTATTTATCAGGATCACAACACAGTTCATGATATAAAATATAAATTTTGGAATTATAACAACTAATAAAGAAATTGAAATTCATATTTAGTATGTAAAGTTGTACCAGAATTCATATTACGCGCGCTTGCGCGCGCATTTTGAGGGACCATATTTTTGCGAAATTTCGATACTCGTTTAACTTCATATCAATTCTTAATGCATCAATTTTATTATATAGGGTCAATATGAATAAATCAAGAAATGCGGGCAAGTGCTCAAATACTAATCGATGTTTCTGTAAGTCAATACAACGAATATTCTATTCTATCAACTTATAATACCTTTCCAGTAAAAAAATGGTTATATATAAAAGGTTATTTTTTATACAAAAAGGTTACATTTTTTTATATATCAGGTAATTTCTGACATGACTCGACTGGCAACACTGTGTGTAAGTCAAAACAAAAACACGCGTTTTCCATTTGCACGTGAATTTTATTTTAATAAATATGTAGTTCTATTTAACCTATATGCTAAATCAATGAAATAAAAATGTTGAAACCCAAAGCTCTTAAAAATGATCTTCCGGGATTTGAAGTGCCCACTGAAGAGAGAAGTACACAGAGTGACTATCAGTTGGTTAAGAAGAAAAAGAAAGGATCTGGTGTTGGTTTCCAAACCATGGGCTTTAGTTTCCCTGTGCTGAAGGGAATCACTAAAAGAGGATACAAGCAACCGACACCCATTCAACGGAAGGTATGTATGGATATAAAATTTAATCTTAAATTACCTAATACCTACCACGACCAACCAATGTTCATTTGTTAATAAGTGGTTTCGTGAAGATATAAATAAATAGATAAAATATTTTCTGTACCATTTGTTGATATTGATAGTTAATAAAATATTTTACTGAAATTTGATGTATAGATAGTTTACATTCAAAGCTGAACATATTTGCGATTAATAGCTCTGCAATAAAATGGTCATTGAGCCACATAATGAAGCAAGGATAGAAGACCATACAAATATATTATTACAGATTAACCCGGCGAGATCTGACTGTCATAAGTATGACACTCGCTTACGATATATATATATGAAATAATGGTACACCCGGGGCTCGACGGGTTAATACAAACAAGGACCTGATAATGTTGCTAACATTATAGGGTCATTGCTGTATCAATTCATAAAAAAACATCATATACTGAATACTGCCTTAGACTTGCCCCATACTTTGAATTTGTGTAAGATTTTAAAAAGTGTGTGCTTATAAATAATGTTAATAGAAACCTCGATTATATGTAGGGGATGATGTTGGAGGAGCTTGATGGTGTTGACGCACACGTTGACTCAATCGATCACACATGTTAAACAATCCCAGCTTGTCTATGGATAGGTCTATTTATCTCAAAATATATATATAATGTTGATTCGCTAGCCTTTACACAGGTGGAAATTAAGCAGCATCACCTAGTGCACAAGGAACCCTTACAGTTGAAGTACGATCAGTATCCCAGCTGTGGGTCAACTATGTACTGATGGAATATGCAATGTATGAGATTAATATTTTTTGTTATTGCAGACAATACCCCTAGCAATAGATGGAAAAGATGTTGTTGCCATGGCACGCACGGGATCTGGCAAAACCGCTTGTTTTGTGCTGCCCATCCTGGAAAAACTGTGCTCACCATCTAATAAACCAATGCCAGGAAAGAACTTTAGAGCCCTTATCCTTTCGCCAACTAGGGAATTGGCCTTACAGGTGATGTATATTTTTTGGAGATGAGCCGACTATGACTTTTGCCTAATCTGGAATTGGAATATTGAAACTGTAATTTCGAAAAACCATACAGCTTAGTACAATGTGAAATTTATGGGAAATTTGATTATGAATTACCCAGAAAGATGTAATTTGACTCATTAACAGTTATGGTAATTGAATAACATAAAATTTACCTAAAGACAAAGCACATCCTAAACTACTGGACCTAATAAAGGCTTTAGAGAGAAATTTCCTTGGGTGACACTAAGAAAGTTTCTTGGAAACATGGAACATTCCCGTGGGAATGTATTAAAGTTCTAGAGAGCTCTCTAATTCATAATAATTTTGTTTCATTTCAGACATTAAGATTTGTGAGAGAACTGGGCAAGTACACTGGGCTATCGTCTGCTGCAATCCTCGGTGGAGAATCAATAGATCATCAGTTCAGTGTGATGTCCGGGACAGCACCAGACATTGTAGTGGCTACACCAGGCCGATTTCTCCACATTTGCATTGAGATGAACTTGAAACTCGATAATATAAGTAAGATTAATGAGAAGCGTTAAAAAGTAATAAGAGTAATCTGTTTTAAAGCTCATGTATGGCAGAAGCAGGGACTTACTGCAATTAAATTTAAGTTTTTTGCATTATTTGTGCTTCGAGTTGGTATAGAGGTTTTCTGTTTTTTCTTTTTTATACATTGTTAGCAGGCAAACAGGCATACTGGCGGTACTTAATGTGAAGTGGTAATCATAGCCCATGAAAGCTTGCAATAAAAGTAACGCTCGCGCCTCGCCACCTGCGTTAAGCAACAAGTTTTTTGACTTGTAACAAATCTTCACCAGCTTGCTAGTGGCTATGAGTGAAAGGGCTTTTTTTGTGCAATCTTATTACAATTAATGAATTCTACTCTGACACAGAAAAACTATGTATGAATATTTGGAAGCAGATATGTCCATTGTTGTTGAGTGTTATCATAACATAAAAAACTAACAATTATGTAGCAACTTATCCATGCCTAAATATACTCCCGACCTTGGCAGCACCGATTTTCAATAGAAACTACTCTCGCCACTGTAACTATTCTAACTAGCCTAGTAGTGCGCCTGTCATTGATCCTAATGTTATCTGAATATTGGCCACTCCAGAATGCTGTCTTTCCTATAGATGGTAGTGCCGTCTGTGATGATGTGTTCCTCGGCTCCTACATCCTACCACTTTTGCATTGTATATCTGCTTCGTCATTCTTTCATCCTGCATTCTTTCTACATGTCCGAACCAATGGAGCATACCTCTTCTTATTTTAACACCGATGCTCTCTTTCAGACCAACTCTGCTTCTAACCTCATCATTGCAAATATGGTCTACAAGCATTCGTTTTCAATGCAAGGGTTCATAGGCTTCCATAACTACTTTACATCATGTGGGCCGTATGCTTTTTGAAAATAGGCCTTTAATAATAAGTTTCTTTCGGAATTTCTCCACTTGAAACTGGGTCATATCCAAAATATTAGTAGATTAAAAAAATGATTACATTTGAGATTTAAATAAGATCAACATGATTATATCTGTGGAAAGATGTAGGAGCTGAGGAAGACTAAGCCTCGCCTACTATAGTCAAATTGGACGTGTTTTATCCGAAGGTGATGTCAGGAGCCCTAGGAACCAGCGACCATGCATGAAAAGATAGAAATTTTAAAGTAGCGAGTGCAGTGTGGTAGGACCACTGGTCCTCTCTGCCTGCCCCACAAGGGATCTGGCGTGAAGATATACATACATACCTCATTAGAATCTGTTTGTTTGGCATCCATGCATATACTGTACTAAATAGGACCTGTTCATGGTACTAGTAATTGCAAAACCACTGTTTTATTTTCCAGATAGTATTGTCTTTGACGAAGCCGATCGCCTCTTTGAACTTGGTTTTGGAGAACAGTTAAGAGAAATAGTAGCACGTTTACCGTCCAACCGGCAAACTTTGTTATTCTCCGCAACACTCCCAAAAATGCTTGTGGAATTCGCAAGAGCTGGTTTATCAGACCCCATTTTGATCAGGCTGGATGTTGACTGGAAGCTACCCTCAACTTTGTGGTTAGGATGGATATCTGTTAGAGCCGAGTTGAAAAGTGCTGCACTGTTGCTATTGTTGGATAAAGTGCTCACACCGCAAACTCCTCAGGCAGTAGTGTTTGCTGCTACTAAACATCATGTGGAATATTTGAATTTGGTAAGACGTATATGTTAATATCAGCTCAATTATCTAGTGGCGGTTTTTGCATAAAATAATTAGGCTTGAAGGAAAAATATCCCCAAGAGCAACTGGCTGGCTAAACTGGCTTAAAAAGGTGTTTTCTCTCTATGTTCACCGATATTTAGAGATTACCCTGTTAAACAATTTATGAGGTGTTATATGATATCAAAAGCTTTTTTATGACTTTTAGGTAATTATCCAATCTTCACCAAATTTGTGTTTGATTAGCTTAATAGACCATCACTTAAACTGGCCAAGTTATTTAAGCCATCTCCGAAACAAACAGAATTTTCTCGTAGGGTTTCTTCAGATGTTCAGTCAGTTCAGTAGGGTTTCTTCAGAAAAACTCTTATATATATACCCTAGTCAGTTTAATTTGTGAGAAATTTATTTGGTGATAAACTGAAACTATTATTGTAAAATTTAATATGGGACTATGTGAAAACTTCGAATTTAATAAAATTGGCTTTTTTTGTTTATTAAAATGTATTGAACTTCAAATATGAAAACAGTTGTTCAAATCTAGTGAATGAAAAAGTAATTGATATAAAAATATAGCTTAATTGTAAACAATCGAGATAGCGATATATAATTTCAGTCATTTTGCTTGTAGTAGCGTGATTTGCTTGTTGTTGTCATTATCCTAAGAGTACATATCATGAAATTGTTATTCTGAGATTGAGGGAATTTGTGTACATATAAGTAATGAAAATAATATATAAGCTGTGCAAACCTGTAAAAAATATTTAGTGTGTATTTAGCTTCATAATATGTTAATTATATACTTTATAATAAAATAAATTACTGTTATCAAAAACTACTCACAAGATAATCAATCAGCAGCGTCACGTGCATTGCATAACCTCTAAAAGTCAGTACTTAATTTCAGATATTACAGAAAGCTGGAATATCCTCAACATATGCTTACTCCGGGTTAGATTCATCAGCTCGTAAAATAGCGCTAGGTCGTTTCACCAACCAGAAGTGCTCAGTTCTTCTAGTGACGGACGTTGCAGCGAGAGGGTTGGACCTGCCTGCTCTAGACACGGTTATCAATTACAACTTCCCAGCAACGCCGAAGTTGTTTGTACATAGAGTAGGTGAGTAGACGCCGAGTTTATAAAAAATCTCGCCATAGTACCTATTCAAAAAAAGCCTTGACGTCAAATGGATCAAGTAGTAGAGTAATAGCTACTTTTACTTACAGTAATGATTACTTTAGTTGTGGGTTCCCACACAAGACAAACACATTGGGGCATATAAATATGTTTGTTTAGTCATGACTAAGTATTTAGGTAGAGCTGGAATACTGTGTTCTAATAATGCATCGCAACGAGCTATAGAGCATTATGCTATGAAACTCCTTAGGTTGAAATAAGACCTACTACTTAACTGCGGATTGGCAGAGACCAGTGTGTTTCCAAGCTGTTTGCAGGCCACTGACTAGCTTAACGACTATCATATATAGACAACAGCCGGTACCGAATTTTGAATACGGAAAAGGTCGAGATAAATAAACCCATCCATTGACAGTTGCAATCGACTTTGCTTAATCTGTGTGTTTGATTACAGTACACGGGCAACTACGTCATCGAGATTCTCACAGCATAGCATTTATATAGCACTTTTGAAACTGTAGAGGCCTGTTTTTCACCTTATTCGTACGCCTTACCGCCGTACCTTATACGCCTTAGATAGTAAGGACTAAGTGATACCACTCATAACAATCAAAAATAAATCTTGGTTTTTGCTAGGTCGTAGCGCCCGAGCGGGCCGTGCGGGGCGAGCGTTCTCGCTCATAGCCGCAGAAGACGTAGCACACCTTCTAGACTTACATCTGTTCCTGGGGGCAGACCTGAAGACTCCATCTCAAGTATCAGAGACAGGTGCCACCTGCCCCTCCGGTGTTTGGGGAGCAATACCCGTGGGAGCACTAGAAATGAGGCATCAGGATGTTGTCGCTTGGGAGAAGAACCATTCGGAAATTGTAAGTTGTTTTTATGTATTTATTCATTTTTACAACTATAAAATAAGTTATGAGTTTTGTAAGTGTCAGAAGGTTATATTTTTTGACATATAACACTATGTAGTGTCCGGTAATATCTGCTAAAAGAATGAAGAAAATATATTTCCTTCGTTCCTTTTGCAGATATGTGAACTTTTGCTACCCAGTCATATTGTGTATCAAAATTGAACTCAGGGGGTCACTTTTTAACCTCAGGTGTGGAAGTCTAATGATAGTTGCTCCATGTCAAAATCAGTGTCTTCCCCAAATACTTAGGCTTAGGTAGCGGAGCCCGCTAGTCATTATAAATTAGGAAACGAGATAATGCTAGGAAGAAGAAAAAAACAGACCAAAGGCCAGCCGGAGCACTGAGGGCTCCGTACAACTTATAGGTATGTAAATACTCGTTCGTCGTGGGAATTGAGTGTTTGTTTTCTAGTTTCGCGTTATCGAGGTTTAATCATATTTTCCTTATTTTATATGACAAAACATATCAAAAAATCTAAAAGTTATGTTCCAAATGTTCCAAATTCTATTCCCATATTGATTTTTATGGCGTGCTCAGGGTGCGCCTTTAATTGTCTTCAAAAAAGAAGGTGTCGCAATTGAAATTAGCAGTTATTAAGATTTTTTTGCACTTAATAATGCAATCGAGCCACCGCCTTAGACATAGACACAGAGATTCAGGAGAGATTAGACTAGACAGTATGGCTGTGGGTCGACTGAAATGGCAGTGTAATCCTCAGGTGTAATTTCTATGCTATCCGGGTAATATAATTTCTAGTCTGTTCATTCTAGGAAGAAGCGACTCGCACGTGTTCTCGCGGGTGGCAACAGTACATTAAATGGCGCGAGCCCGCCTCGGCCGAAGCTAACAAACGAGCGAAGGTTACTGTCCAGCCAGTGCTGACCCACCCCTTCCTAGTAGACTCGACTGGAGATGGCGCTAACGATCTGGTGGAAAAGATTAAGAACTACACTCCAAAAGGGGTAAGATTTTGATGTATAACCCACAGTGCGATGTCACGAAGCAGTTTTAGTATTCATACTCCGTTAATTTTTCATTGAAATAAATCTCTACGAAATTCTTAACGTATTTCTTTAGTAAACACTGGCAATTTCGATCAACTATATAGAAAAATATTTTAACAAAACTCATGGATTTTTTGTTACAAAAAGAATTTTACTTCAATTTTCACATTTAGATTAGACTTAAATTGGTCAAATGCCTTTATTATTTTTTTAGACAATACTGGAGTTGTCAGCTAAGAATGATTCGCCCATGTACCTGGCGATGAAGATGAAGAAACAAGTTCACGGAAAAGTGGTCCAGAAGACGAGAGAGAATAAGAAGTTGAGGGTATGTTTCACCACACTAACTGGTCTGTCCAGCATATTCTTTCCAGTTGTCTTTGTTGTTATTATGTTCAATGCATATTTATCAAAGCTTCACTAGACGAAGTACAATCTGCCTGATTCACTCTTATTGTCAAATTATAACCTGTACGAATGAAATACAATCTCTATATTTGTCACATAGTAGACTAATAAGTTAATTTATATCTTATACAAGTAACCTGTGGTTCCCACAGCTTTTTCTTACTATTGATAGCCATTGGGCTATCAAATGCATATTTTTTCAAATCCGTCTGATGTTTATAGAGTTTAGCACATTCAAACAAACATACTCTTCCCCTTTGTATATTAGTATAGATTATCTATTCACAAGCAGCTTCATTGGTATATTTAGGAGGCTGTAACAAATTAACTCAGAAATTATATTTGTGTCCCTACGACTGATGGAAATTACTAGTAACTTCTTTATACACTGCAAGAGTAGGTTATAATATCTAATCCATCTTCACGCCAGTTCCTTTATAGCGGAGGTAGAGAGAATTGAGCGGCGTATCCATGTCCTTATACACCACACTCGTTTCTTTAACATTTATATCTCTCATTATGGACACTCACCGGTTCTTAGAGCCCCTGACATCGTCTTTTAGTAAATACATGTAATTTGTTCAGGGCAGGTAAAGCTTGATCATCGTCGATTCCTACAACCTTCGATACCTAGCAGCAAGCATTATGCATTAACGTCTCTCAAACAGACCGAGAAGAGTTTATACAAGGTCGGCAACGCACAAATGATGCCCCCGGTGCGTGTTGATGATGCAAGTATCAGTAATCAAATATTATCATTATTTTAGGCTCAGGGAATATTAGTTGAAAACATCGAACCATTGAAGAATACAAGAAATAAGAAGAATGAGATAGTCCGAGACGAGAACTACATTCCCCACCAGGCGAGCGACCAGCACACTGAGGCCGGGTGAGAAGGAACTGATTCTCCTAGTGTGTTCTCCTAGTAGTCGCACATATTTTAGTTTCCTCCATTTTCTGGAATAGCTGCTCTTTGTTGTACTCAATTCGCTATCACTTAGAAACGACGATTGTTATAGCTGCAACATTTACCATACCATGACGACTAGAGAAACGTGAACCAAACGGCGGTAGTGTAATAAAAATTAAAGGTCTATTTGTAAGTGAGGCCGCCAACTTTTCAATACATGTCCGTAAAATGTAACTGTCAAATGTATTGGCATATTGTTGCAATAGAGACTTCTTGCCTTACCTTGAGTTTACCTTTAGTTTGAAGCATGAGCTTTAGCGGAAGAAATCATTTGAGTGAATTTCATAATCTCCTTTTAGTTCAACTACAGTAAAATTGTTGTCAAACCACAAAACTTGAATCATTCATTAAAAAAAAATAGTAATTTAACAGCAATTTAACATTCTCCATACTATATATATGAACATATTTTTAATGGGGCTTCGTAATTCGAATGCATTCTATTCGTAATTATATAAGATTAGTCTTCTAAGATCTGACATTGGAGAAATATTTCTTGATAATAAATTAGAATGTGTCATAATACTAGGTACACTGAACTCAAATTAAAGTCGCAATTTAAAATTCGAAATCAAATCAAATGGTGATTTACTTTCATAAACAAAGACTGTTATTTATATGTATATGTGAAATATGCAGAGTACGGTAGAGAGTCGTCATGGGACTTCACAATTGAAATGTAGTAACTTTTGATATTCTAAGTCAAGGATATTTTTATTGCGAAACTATTTAGTGTTCCTCCTCAAATCTTAATTACAGATGACAGAGATATTCTGAAGTAGCATGTATATGTCATCTTACAATAAACAATGAAATGAATTCTGGTTTCAGCATGGCAGTGAACTTCAACACGGGCGCGGCTTCAGCTGAATTAGACATGGGGGCAGACAGCGGCGAGATGGCGCGAGCTCAACGCAACCAGCTGCGGTGGGACAGGAAGAGAAAGAAGATGGTGCATGTCGACCCGGTACGTGAAAATCTATCGGCGATGAAGGAAAACATCTTGAGAAAACTCGTCCATCCAAAATATAGTTTGAAAGACGTGTGACCTAACTGAAAAAAGGTTGTTTTCCCTCTCAGTTGTGGAGATTTGAGTCGCTCCATATAAAAATCGTAATCTTCGCCAAATTCTTAGGTTTAGGTAGCAGACCCCGCCAATCCTAATAAATTAGGCGTTTCCTAATCCATTAGGATTGACGGGAATCAGATTTATGTATCTATCCTTCATGCCAGGTCCCTTGCTGGATAGGCAGCGAAAACAGAATGCCACTTTGCTCGGTTTTATTCGTAACTAGAGACGTAACCGGCAGATACACGGATATATAGAGCTACTTTCAGTTTAAAAGTATTAGTGTATATTGTTGTAGGACGGTGGCCGCAAGATGATTCGTACGGAAAGCGGTGGACGAGTTCCAGCTTCGTACCGCAGCGGACGATACGACAAGTGGCGGAAACGGAACGCAGCGCCCGACGACGACGGCGACGACGACGACCATCCTGTAACTGATAACTCCAGAAAGAAACCAGGTACTTTAACTTTGTAGTTGTAATATATGGCAGAGAATGTTCAGCGCCGGTCCTAGCCTCTGATCCAGATGTTGCGACATTTTCTTTTGGCGCCATTTGGTCGACGCTTTCACATCGCATTCGGAAAATGTATAGCTTTAGTTGATTAATATTGAGAAACGATATCCGTTAACTACAACACAAAAGGATCGACCCATCACGTCACACTACAGCTGATTACATTGGGGCATCGAGATTGACGGACTGATCACAGCGTTTATATCTCGTATGTATGTATATCTTCACGCCTTCTCTTGCGAGGTAGGCGGAGAGAACCGAGCGCCATAAACAATAGTTTGTCATGATATTGGCTTACTTTACAGCTAAAGATGATGGTAAGATTATTGTACACGTATATTTGGTCCACAAATATTCAAATAACATTAATGCTTTATTTCATATATTTCAGTATCAGAATTCCGGCCCCACTGGGTGAAACATAACGAACGTATCGCAAAGAAGAAGGCAGAGGCATCCTCCAAGGAGTTCAAGAACAAACAGCAGATCGTCAAGGAACGTATGCGCAAGGAGAAACTCAAACAGCGGCTCAAATTCAAAATGAAAGGCAAAAAGAAAAAGAAATGAACTGTAATAAAGAGAGTTGAAAGTTACTAAATAGACTTTTTACGTAGATCTATCTTTAATACAATTTATTCCCTGAACGGATGCTTTTACGTCCACTACTGGATAAATCGCTTTCCACCATATACGACTACAATCTACCAATTTAAAAACTATTTCAATTGAAGGCTTAAAAACTTACAAATTGCACTCAATTACAATAATAGCTTTCACGACTAGCTTGTTTACACACAAATGACGTCACGCGTTCTGAAATCAATAATACTCCGTTTACGCTGCATTTTAGTATTACATCTCGATAATATTGTCAATTTGAATCAATTTTTGAAATGTTTTGTTGTAAACAACAAAATTCTTCACTTTTTACCGTATTGATATTTCCTGCGACCATAACTGATTCAGTCGCCAAAAATAATAATATGCATTATACGCGCGTTATGGGAGTACGTACGACAAGTTTGACACAAGGACTTATGCATAACATTGCTCGTGTAAATTAGATTACTTCAGAAATTAATTAATGTGCCTAATGCCAAAAATTAATCGCCCGTCTTTCCTTTCGTCCGTCTGTTTGAGTATCACACGGCTTGATTTTTTTTTATTTACTACGTCTGAAGGTATGACGGTTCATCTGATGTAGAGGTTACTATGGACCATGGCCTATAGACGCTTGTAAACAGGACAAATCACTCGCTCGTTCCCATACATGAGCTTACTGGCAACCCACTCGCGGGAACACAACAACCCTTTTATAGCTGACTTGCACGTAATAATTAACCAATTAGCAACCAAAGCACAGGCGAGAAATGTAGGGCGCAATGTAATGTCAGTCGCACTTCCATTTAGACAAATTCCGCGTATGTGTACTTTGAATGTTGATTCGTAGAGAAAAATATAATATTTTTTGTAAATAATTCCATGATCTACAACAGTCCAACAGTTTTTATTTACAACACACTTTGTAAGATGTAAGAAAAATGCAAATGAACCGTTATTTTTGACCCTCTGTTCCTCGAGATCCATCCAGTGTGCATAACTACTTGTGTTACTAAGAATTTTCAATATCCTTCCTTTTTGCACGACTGTAATAAATAACTTTTTCAGAATTTTCTAGTTTATTATATTTCTTCAAGTCATTTCAAAGAAAGAATGATCCAAACCATTTTTTTGTCTCTGCATCTTTCATTCCACATACATAGTTTTCGTATGCTGATATTTTTTACGCTATCAATCATTGTTACTACACATACTCCTCAGTGCTCTCATTTTTACGGCGTACCCAATTTTCATGCTTCTGCCATACCCAAGTTTCACTGGCGTACATAAATGTTGGCAATTACACCCTGTAGGCCGATTCTACGAAAAAACTGCAACTGCACTGCAGCGGCATTTGTCAAAATGCGTACATTACTATACTGTCAAGCAGCGACGTTATGTACGCATTTTGGCACGCGCCGCACTGCAGTGCAGTTGCAGTTTTTTCGTAGAAACAGCCTGCTAAATGATAGAAAAGATTAATATTTATATGAACTGATATTAATATGAACTGAATTACGAACTAATAATAATTATACACTAATTTATTTTACGAATATTATTCCTAATCAAATAATGTCAAAAATTACAAAAAATTGTTTAGCGAAGCTCTTACATGCGCGAGACCGTCAGCGGTCGCCGACGCCTAGCGCCGCCACCCGCCACTGCCTGTCGATAATCATAACATAACCACCATAACCTCAAAAATTAATATAATTAAACTATAAAAAACCCTAGTCTTCAATAAACTTTTCTCCCCGCAAATCTGCACTATGGTCATATTGTAACTTATTTATTAACGGAACCCATTACTGTTTGTTTGTTGAGACAATGAGTTTATGGCACTGGCTTTTTAACCGATTCCTGGCCAATGCCGGGAGAGGCACGTCATGAAAAAAACCTTCAGAGAGGCCGATGACGCACCCGGCGCGGCATTTTGAAAATTACCAAAGTCAAGTTCTAAGACGTTCTAATAATAAAAAAAAATGTGTACCATTTGTAACAAATAATGAATAGTGAGGAAAAGTCAACCTAATACCTATTATATATGACTTTGTGATTTATTCTTAACTAGACTTCACGCCAAATCCCTTGTGGGGTAGGCAGAGAGAACCTAGTGTCACGTGACTCTATCCTTACACACCTCACTCGCTTCTTTAACATTCATTGCTCTTCTGCACGCTCGCCGGTTTCTAAGGCTCCTGACGTCACCTCCTGATAGAACACGACCAAATTGGTCATGGCCCTAACTAGTTATCCACGCGAAGTCGTCCGCTAAGTTTTCTTAGAACCAATTTTTATATTTTCCCGTGAGAATGGGATATTTATTTGCCCGCAAATGTCCTATAAATTGACGTAGGTCGGTACTCCTTATATTATCTTCATAACAAATTCAAATCCGTCCAGTAGTTTTTACGTAATGAGTGTTTAAATAGCAGACATAAAAACCCGTCAAACCTCGCCTGGAACGAACGCCGCCGCCTAAAGATATTTCATTAGGGGCAACCCGACTGGTGAAGTACCGCTACCTTAGAAATGTCCGCAACCAAATGACACTTCCTAAAAGGATTGTTGTCTTCCTGCGAGCAAATGAGGTCACCGGTCAGCAATCTTCTAAGTCTAAAGTCTAGCGCTGAAAACTAACCTATTGATATTGCACGAAGCACGAAATCTATTACTATTTTGCAAAAGATTGATTTCCACAAGTCAAATCGCAACCATGCGCAGGGAATAACAAAACGCTACAGTGCTTCTATTCAACTACTAGCTAAACGTGTAAATCCTGAATTGTAACGACTATTATGTCTACCGCGTAAAGTTTAAAATATCTAATTGGCATTCAATGATTTTAAATACAATAGTATAGGGAGGATAGGCCCCATCGAACATTTTAGATAAACTGTTTTCTTAGAATTCTGACCAATTCTTCACTACACGTGTAAGAAATTATTAAAATGTGTTTTCACTTACCTTTAGATGCCATGTTACCTCAATTTTGGGAACGATGTAAAGTTAACACAGAATCGCTTACTTGTCTCACAATAAACGCGTAAAAACTTAGAAATAGGTACAAACATTGACAGGAGGGGATAACGCACCAGGAGCGTCATCCAGCTGGCCAAGCTAATGACGCACCTGGCGCGGCATCTGATTATTGTTCGGACCTGCATAAAGGATTTCAAAAAATGATGATGGCAACGAATCGGTTGCGAGTTATTCTGAATACCGCCATATGCAGAGTAAGAGATCTGTGAAGTCTAAAATGTTACACTTGTCCGCTGTACTGAAAACACAAGTCTAGGAATAGCTGCATCTTACCAGGTCTCCGAGCGAGGCAGTGATGGCGTAATCAAATGTATAGCTTTGTATTGAACCGTTCACAAAGGGCGGGGTGCAGCGCACGCCTATGTCGCCACCCCTACTGGTGGTCAACGCCCCGCTAACTTCGTTAAAGAAGCCTAACACAGTTTCAATAAAACGCATTCAAAAAAATCATGATATATGTATATTTAAAAAATTAAGATAAACATTAGAGTATGTACCTACTTACAATTACCTGTACATGTTGATAAATAATTTCTGAGGATTTTATCTGGACATTGGATATAATAATATACTTATTTGGAATAATATGAACAGTATCGTAAGCAAAACATTATATTTACAGATTTATCGTTTTATAATAAACAATAGTATGAGACTATAAATTACTTCCATATATTGTTTAAAGAATAAATTGTTTAAAGGTACATCAGTTACATCCTATCTACATTATCCAATAACAAGTCACAATAATTCACACACATTCAGATAACTGGATATTTCAAATAAGCTTATGAGCAATCTAGCGTTTTACTTCAGCGCACTACAACTTTAAACAACTTGTGAGGAAACACAGGAAAGTCTATTTAACATAAGACTAAATAAACAAATATAGGCATTACATTTATTGCCATAATATTACATTATTCAATTTGTCATAACCACTTTAACAAAAAAAAAAGACAGATGTATAAAATCTTCAATTTTGAATTATGACAAGAATCGACTGTTATACGTTTTCGATGAGTAAATAATATTTTTTAGTATAGGCTGAAAGCATTGCTCTGCGACGCGGGGCGCTGCCATTATGGCTATTTTGTACTGCTGAAGCCGCTGATTAAATACTAAATCTCCTGATTTAGAGCAAAGCGGCAACGCCTCGCGGCACGGCGGCGCTGACGTTCAGTGTAGTTCAACATCGAATTGTTCGGACTTTATCAACGTTTTATTTGTAATCAGCCAAAACATACACATTTGCAACAAAGCGTGGCTCTGCTTGGATAGCATTTATGGACATAATAAATATAATAGCATTAAAAATCGACATTCGAGATATAAATAGAAATATCCATAACTCCATGTCCTCATCGTAAAACTAATCTGCTCTTGCGTGCTCCACACACATACATATTACACAACGAGAACATGGATTTTACGTACCACACATAATTTTCAACATCTTATCACAAAAAAACTATGATTATTTCAAAGTGAAAGTTCGGAATATTCTCGTGAATAGGTCGAAAAATAGAAGCACATTTTATCCTGCGCGGGTAAGAATTATCGCTTAAAATTTGGCAACAAACGTCTCACTCGCATTTTATACTAAGCGAATATATTGGATTATCAAAATCGACCCTCACTGTGTAATACAGATAAACTTCAACTTGCTTGCATTACACAACAGATGGGTTCCATAATCGTGACAAGTTATAAATGAATCTATCTAGCGACAATCCCATAACAAACTACCTCATATAGTTTTCGCACCGACAACATCAAAACAACAGCGTACAATACAACGTAGATAAATTTATTTAAAACTTTATTTCTCGCTTAGCATTTTATAGATTCACCTAGACGATTTGGTGTCTCCGACTTAACTATGTAGTGGGTATCCAACATATTAAAATTTTATACCAATCTCATACACAATTACACCTAATAATGCCGTATTTGTCTTCAATGCTTTGGCATTCTGTCAGCACACATATCGGAAACAGCAAATTCCGCTCGCGTATTCATTTACACAATTTCAATATACAGGGTAAAACTTAAAATTACTCGGATAAGAAATTTAAACCTAAACCACTTTTCACGCCTGAACAATCAGTCTTCTCTTTGCGAAAATTATCATAATAATCATTTAACTATTTACATTTTGTTTCTTTTTATCAAAGAATTTAACATTCCTATGCACAGTGGAATTTTATACATGAAAATATTTTTAAACTGTCGGTTTTTACAAAGCGCTACGGGGTACTAAAGTAACTACAATGGACGGGTCAAAGATGTGGTATGTATGTCAATGGTTGAGCAAAATAAGGCTGATTTAATGGTAATTTGTAGGTACAGCGAGTGACAGCAGGTTATGGCACTAATTCTTTACGAACGCTACGCGAAGCTAAGGTTTACATGCAAACGGGTTACAAAAAGGGCGCGCGTATCAAATGAGCTATACACAATATGATTTTTGATGACAGAACTAATTGTTCAAATCTCAGAATGAACTTGAAATCCCCTTATAAAATATATTAATTTTATTGTAAGGTAATAACTCGTTATAATAGTAAATTTATTTATCTTAAATGAGCATGCAACATGCCGTCATCATTATAATTTTATGTAATAGTATAATGCGACAACAAAATTCGATAGTGTATATATAATTATCATAAGTTTGTATCGTAAATGAAATCAACTGTAGACAATTTCAACAAAACCTTACATTAACACTATTAATTTGGCGTTCAAAATTGTCTTGTAACAATTTCCTCGAAAGTTTCAGAGGCCCCTTTGCATGCACCAATAAATAACATTTAAAATCCAATTCCAATTTACATAACGTATAGCAAAATCAAATGTTCCCAATTTAGTAACCGTAAACAAATATTTCTATCAAAACAGGAAACAATGTTTGGTAATATGACTAGTGTCTACTTGTGATTTCAACGGAACATTTTAGAAACGAACACATTTTCGATGTGCATATCAAACTAGAGATCTCATGGAAAGGTTTCCAATCTCCTAATTTTTTTTTTTTTGCAAATAAAAATATGCACATGGAGAACGAATTCTCAATCGATATAAAGTACTGAGACGAATAAAATGAGAGAGATTGCTTCTTCTTGTCTCTTTAATAATTTTCGAGTCTTTATATCATTGGGGTATTTTTTTTCAACTTACAATATGCCATTGGTGTAATATTGATAGTTATCGTAAAGGCGTGTCGACAGTGAGTGCAGGGCGTCCCTCACCAGCCGGTCCACTAGAGATTGCAGTTGGGGCTCGGTCCGGCCGAGGTGGAAGCGTCCGCGAAATGATGAGACAGCACTACTGCTGCGTAGGCAAGCCAATTGACCTCCTGTGAAATAATTTTATTGTTAAATTTAACATCCAATAAGTTAAAGTTATTGTTATGAGGTAATCGTATCATCTGCAGCCTTAAAATATAAATATCATATGGACTAAAAAAAATTACAAAATGGTTTCCTTTTGCCATTTTATAGTTAAATTAGTTGCCTATGACTTAGTCTATAGCACCTTAGCAGGAATACCTGTAATGTCCAGTAACCCATTATCAAATTAGGAATTTAAAAATTGATAATAATTGACATTACAAGCCGTACACGGTAAGATAAACATAAAAATAATTTATTATTCCTTACGGGCACTTAGACACGTCTTGCATTCTTTAAATTAGATAATTATGCATCTTAATCATTTTCGTTTTTTTTTTTTTAGTTTTGTAGTCTGTCTTTTTTAACCCTTCGAAACCCATATATGACCGCGAAATGTATGGGAAAACGTATATAACGGGTTCTGACTGCTATCTATCAGCATATCGAAAATGACCATTGGCATTGGTAAGAATGTAGCTCGATGGAAGGATAACCTTTCCACAAAGATTATTTCTATTATGGTCGCGTTAATAAATTTGTAACAAGTTTGGTATATATATTACTTTGTGCTTTCAAAGTTTCAATTTTTTTCACACTTATTTAATATGGGTTTTTATTGAGCGATTGACTGACAATGTCCGAGAAATTCAGTTGCGGGGATATGATGCTGTCAAAAAGCCATAAAACGAAAATTTAAAGAGGAAGGAAGCACAAACTATAGTGTAGTTATTTGGCTGCGGATTTCTGTAAGGTGGAGGTGCTTTCCCAGTCAAAGTTCTGCTTGATATTTATATAAGCTCCTAAGGAGTTGTTGTGTTAGCAACAGAGGTGGCATCGCGCGAGTGATACTTAATGTGTTGCAAGCGTTAATAGACTACGGTACCCGCTTTATATCAGGTGGTTGTATATGTTACCTATTCGACTAGTCAGTTCACACTTTGCCGATTTCATTACATTCTATAAATATCATTAAACGCTACAAGTATATATTTTACATAGGAGACATTCCCGTTAAACTATCTATTAAAAAAACTAACCCATACGCATGAGTTCGACGATATGTATGATCTGATCGCAGTGTTTCCTCGCGGCGATCAGACCGCGCAGTATCAGGATCTTGAAGTACTGGAACATATCAGACTGCTCGCCGTCCATCACCTCCACAAACTCGGTAGTTAACTAAAATAAATAAAGAATTTATATAAATCAACAGTAAACTATCAATAAAAAGGAGGTAGGTTTTCTTGTTTTGCTTCCCCTTACTTGTGGGAAGAAATGGGCATGGATGAAGTTGCACATGTCAGACTTATTAAATAGAAATACAGCTACATTTATTCCAACTTCACATAATAATTTTACAATAGGTAAGATACACACATATACGTACATGTAATGTCAGAATTGATCCTCGCTCAGGGTTTTATGCTATGAACTCACAAATAATTCCCAGCCCTGGTTTTCAGTGATTGTTGCTAGCAACGTACTTGACAATGGCAGTAAAGGTTCAGGTGTTCCTCTGTTTCCCACATCCTTTTATTTTGACAGACCCATTCATGTTGGTTCCAAAGTATTTTAAAGTCAATATAATGGCACCGTGCTACGACTACTTGCCAAAATAAAAACGCAGAAGAAAACTGAATGACTTATGGCATGACACAACATTGCCTAACAGTAAGCTATATAAAAAAAAACGAGTTGTGGCTGTGTCGTGCAGTCACGGTCGTGAGTTCTAAGGGAGTAAGTACGTCTTCGTAACGGGTAAACCCGAATTAAATTATTGTAGAAGGAAATTATATGATGCAGCAAAATGATCTCAAAATGGCGACCTCCACGAGCCCGATGCGTCACAGTCCTCACTCAACGTGACGAATTCATTGATTTGGATTTTAACGATATATTTATGTAACTACAACACCAAACTGTATCCCATGATTTTATTATCATCAGTTTTCTGAATTGCCTTCCAATGCACAAGCAAATTTAAAGGCGTATTCATCAAAACTATTGTATACATACAAATGCATCATACTAAACTTAGGAATTAATATTATTGATAATCCTTCGCACAGACTCGTCGTTTCGACGCCATTACTATGCTAAACCATTCCATATGCATAGATTTAGATAAGGTTCATAAACAGGCATGCAAACATAATACATTTATCAGACGTATTATGTTAATAATGTAATAAAGATAACAAACATAAAAGAAATTACCTTGAACGGGGAACTTTCAAAGCCGAGGTTCTTGGGGGATATTGAGAATATAAATCCAAAGTCTATGTGGATTATGTGACCTGCGCTGTCCAATAAGATGTTGCCATTGTGTCTGAAAATAATGACGGAAAATTAGTAAATAATAAATGAAAATCACCTTATAATAATTACTACTCAGATCGGTTTGATCTAAGTTCCATTTTAAACTTTCATAATCCAACAAGGACCTTTAGCTATCTAATTTTCACTAAGAAACGGCGACAAAGTAAATATAGATATTTAGATGGACGACAAGGAAAGTGAAGAATAATTACAATGGTTTTAATGCACAGTTTTAACTAATTTAACAAGGTAACCAGACGTTGTGATGACCCCGGTTCAAGAGTGGTTACCAATGGTCACTTTGACACCGATGGTCTCCAATTCGATTTCCGTACATAAATACGTGTGCATAAATACAATTTGTATATCTTGATGTTTTCTGTTCTATACCGTATCAGTATGTATTTACAAAAAAAAAGTATTTATATATGATCATCAGTATATATCTTTGCTTAGTGTGGGTCTAGATGATATTGTAATACGTATGGTAACATTAAAAACCGCATTGAAGTCAGTCTCATATTATGAGTTTACGATTGGTAAAAAGTCAAAACGATTTTATTTGACTTTACAAGACAATAGAAGAAGAGGCTCTTACTTTTCCTTTTCTATTATTTTCGACGAGATTTATAATAAGCACACATTGAAACATCGAACTGGTATGTAAGGGAACGCAACTTAAAGGAAATAAAGTCAATTAATAGGCTTTGTTGTGATTCAAATACACTGGACACACGATGACAAATGCAAGGTAAACTCGACAATCAATTTGAAAATAGAACAGTTTTTTAACATAATTAATCAATTAAACATATATCTCACGGTAAAGTATATATAAAGAAAACGCAAATCAAAAATTTATCTGTACATTAAATTGTGCTGACTTTAATGTTTCATTTTTATCTATAAATCAATGAATGACGGTGACGTGATGGTGTTTCAATAATGCTTAAGGTCGAATTTCTAGTTTGTGTCTGTTCAGCTTTTATTTGCCGCCGCTCCCTTCATACAAACATACATTTTTACGTCGATGATGTTCGGCGAATACAAATTTACATCTCGGAAATTTATGAAGAAAACAAGACTGCGGTAGAAATACACAATGTTACTTCGTAAGTATACAAATATCAGGAACACCGTTCCTATATGAAATCTATATGTTTGTCTGTGTGTGCGTGTCTGTCGCTTTTTTTCGAATATTCGAATTTTGACTTCAGATTCGGATTCAGCATAAAAAAGTAGAATAGGAATGTTCAGGTACACCGTTCCTATCTCTTAAGGAACAGGGTCAAAATGGCCGACAAATTAAAAAAAAAATGAATTGTTATATAATTGACGAGCCAGGTGTTCCTCTGGCAATGCAAGCTTGCACATTCTCAACTGGTTTATTTCTGAATTCTGGCATTCGTATTTCTAAAATCATTAAGTTTGTCATACCTATCTTTCAATTGCAGCAAATAGCTAGTCAAGGCGTACGCAGCCGCCGACTCCACGAAGTTGTTCTGCGCGCGTAAAAACCCCTCACTGTTCGGTGGGCCGTGTTCTAGCTCCAGCCACGCTCGGAGTGTTTTGCCCGATTGCTTCTTGATTTGGTGAAGCGACACGGAGTTTAATACCTGTGGACATTTTTTGTTATAAATCTAAATATGCTTGAACATCAAAAAATTTTTAGGAGGTACAAATAGTAGTAAGTAAAAAGGTTACAATACTTTTTTTTATACACCTGATTGAAAGCGGTTACCGTAGCCTATGAACGCTCGCAATATAATAAGTTTCACTCTCGTGATGCCACCTCTCCTTAGGAGTTTACTGGTGACCTCACTCACACGAAGGAACACAACAATCTCCCAGGAAATTGTTATTTAGCTGCTGGTTTCTGTGAAGTGGAAGTTCATCCCCAGGCGGGCTGCTTTAATGCGACTTTTGGGCTCTCTGGTGTTTTTAACACCCAGACCTTTTTGTCTTTACAAACAGACATGTTCATGCACACAAATGTTTGCCCTGTGTGGGAATCTAACCCACGAGCGTTGATGTTGAAGTAATGTAACAGCGCGTTTCGCCACTGCGCCACAGAGCTCATCAATATGCAATGCATGTAATAAACAACATGCCAATACTCGAAAATATCGCGTCCATTATGTAGAAATTTAAGGCTGCAGTAGTCGCGATTATTTTTTTTTCGTGCAATAGTTGCAAATGGACTTTAGACGTCGTACATCCAAAGTTACGTCTGATATTGATTTATCTTTTGTGTGTACGCAAAAATTAGAATACTATTAATATAAAGGATTCAAAGTTCACAAAGATCCTCATTTTAATCCAACTTCGGGGTAAATAAATAATAAAAGGAATTTATAATTTGCAAAACAGTTCGTACAAAGGCAGTTGTTTTTTTATTCAAGAATTTAAATAACTTTTACTTTGATTGCTGTAGATGAATCAATCTACAGCTGGATAAGTATGCCCAACAAAGGATTTATTTTTCGCATTGCACTTTCGCTATACGCGTGTGCGTGCGCGCTAGCCCCCTCAGTCCTCATTACTGAATGTATATCTTGTCTTACTTACAAGTTATTTCAAAAACGATCATATATATAAATATACTTCGTCAGTAGGCAAACAAGAATACGACCCACCGGACGTAAACTGTTTAACGTAGCGCTTGCAATACAGGAGGTATCGCTTGCCCGTTGCCACCCCTACTGTTAACACAGCAACTCCTTAGTGGCTTACTGGCAACCCCACTCACTCGCAGAAACATGACAACCCTCCAGGGAGGATTTAGGGTTTCCTCCTTCCTCACTCATGGACTGAAAACACGAATTTAGGGATACATGCCAACGGCAGGATTTGAACTAGGGGCCGTTGGATAGTAGGACGGTTTTGTAAGCACTGAGCTATCACCGCTATCGAGCTTCTCTATTGATAATATTACTCATATAAATTGAACATGTACACTGATGAACATGTGCACTGAAACACTGCAAATGCCTACCACCCAGTATCATAAATGAAATACATCTTATCGTGTCATATCATTGACTAAGCAACCTTTAAATGATTTACAACGACAAGTCTATGTATTAAATTGAATTGGCATACATTGTATGCAATGTTTGATTTTTGCATCAACGTTCTATTAAGAACTCGTCAATGTGTTCAAGTATTGAATAATGAATGTTGACCTTGACAACGCTGATACATAACATATGGAACCCGTTAGCATAGTTGTATGAGTCATAGAACATTAAGATTGTATATAAGTAACTTTATTTTAAGAGAGGTAGGGCGCATCAAAGCAGCCCGCCTGGGGAAGTACCTCCACCTCACAGAAAACCGCAGCCAAATAACAACTCCCTAGAGGGTTGTTGTGTTCCTGCGCGTGAGTGAGGTCACCAGTATGCTACCCAGGAGTTGCTGTGTAAGCAGCAGAGGTGGCATCGCGCGAGTGATACTTAATATACTACAAGCATTAATAGGCTACGGTAGTCGCTTTATGAGCTGGGCCGTATACTTGTATGTCTGCCGACGTAGTATAAAAAATATTTTAAAATATAATTTTTTTGTCTACAACTAAAAACAACAAATTATTTGTCTTTAGAGCCTTATTAAAAGGGAGAAATATTATTGAACAAAATATCTTAATGCCAAATCCCTTGCAGGGTAGGTGGAGAGATAGATAGATAAATATATTTTATTATTGATCGCTTCATATGAACAATATTATTGTGTCTAAATGTGCACATATTAGTAAATCCTCTGTAATAATAATGCCAATCTTATAGAAGTATCGAGAAGCGCTGGGGAATAAATAGCCTATCATTCATTTTCCTGAACAGAATTTATTTCTTGACCTCCCTTTAATGATACCTTTCCATTCCTTGAATGATGATATATGTTTAAGGATACTATGTTACTCAGAAAAAAAAATATCTTTTAATTATCAGCTTTTAATTATTTTTTTTCTCATTTATAGCCTGTACAGTCAGGCGACTTTCAAAATTAATTTGGAAACGAAAAGGAAGTGCTCTTTCAGCAATATTTAACCGAGTTTATAAAAGCAGTACTATACTCGTATATATAGTATGTACGTTTCTCTTTACGTTTATTTACCATTGTCTCAGAAACGAAGCAACCAGTTTGGACAATTCACACTGTCCAATTAAGGCATAACTTTGGCGAAAAGATAGTGATTAGTTAATTAGAAAATAAAGTTATATAGAAAAAAAATCTTTATTTTGTTTTTTTATGATCCTTCCCAGTTTATTATAAATTTTGATAGATATTAGATGAAGTTCTGATGATAAACTATAATAAAGTTATGAAATTAATATTATTGATTAAAAAATTAAATAAACTTTATTGAATTTAACGACAGCATAGATAAAGGAGCCCTAGTAACCGGCGAACGTGCATGAACAGAGCTATGAATGTCAACGAAGCGAGTGCGGTGTGTAGGAACCGTGTCTTATGGCGCTCTGCTATATCTGCCTACCCCGCAAGGGACCTGGCGTGAAGACACATACATACTCGTACATAGATAAAGTAACTATACATTTGACGAGCTCGGTGGCGCAGTGGTGAAACGCGTTGTTACACTACTTTGACACCAACGCTCGTGGGTTCGATTCCCACACAGTACAAACATTTGTGTGCATGAACATGTCTGTTTGTCTTGGTCTGGGTATTTTCTATGTATGATAAGTATGTATTTACAAAAAAAAAATGTATTTACGTATGTTTATCAGTTGTCTAGTACCCATAACACAAGCTTCGCTTACTTTGGGGCTAGATGGCGCTGTGTAATTTGTCCGACAATATTTATTTATTTATTATTTTGTGTTTCTAACACATCTACTTTTTTTTCTATATAACGTCGGGAGGCTTACAAGCATACGGCACACCTCATGTAAAGCGATTACCGTAGCCTATGAACGCTTGTAATACATTAAGTATTAGTCGCACCATGTCACCTCTGGTGCTCACAAAGCAACTACTTAGGAGCTTACTGGTGACCTCACTCACACGCAGGAACACAACAATCCTTCAGTGAGTTGTTATTCAGCTGCGGTTTTCTATGAGGTGGAAGTACTTCCCCAGACGGATTGCTCTGATGCGCCCTACCTCTCTTAAAGAATTTAATATATTTTTCCTCTTTGTGGCATCTCTTAAAACATACTAAAGATTAATAAGCAGTGGCTCAAGTATGGTACTTAGGCCTTGTTACCCGAAAGTAAACCTTGAAAAACGCATATATCGTCGTTGAAGCGCCAATACCTCCTAAGTGACATTTTTGATTAAATTGAGTTTTTTAATACAATAGGCTTAAAGTTGGAATTTGCATCGGTGGCAATTACACCTAATCATCAATCATTACCAGAACGACTGAACAGATTGTGAAAATACCTATTAAATTAAGAGTACACCACTTTAAGCCTTTTATTGTATTAAAAAACTCAATTTAAGCAAAAATGTCAGTTAGGAGTTGGCACTTCATCGACGATATGTATGTTTATGAATGTTAAAAAAGCAAGTGCAGTGCGAAGGACTGAGTCATGTGACACTCGGTTCTCCCTACCTACCTAGCAAGGTATTTGGCGTGAAGTTATAGATAGATAGATGTTTATTCCATTACGCTCCTGTACCTGTGGAAGTGTGTGTCAGATCTGTATTTATCCACAGAGTGCCACAGATTATTTATTTATCTTTATAATAAAGTAACGCGGACGTAATCTGCCAAAATTACCCAGCTCGGTATTTTAATTTTTGTATTATCCCCTTGTTGACAATACTTGTTGTATTGACTGTCAACGCTCGCAGTAGACCGCAAGATAACAAACAGTGAGCGGCGCGCTATACAATACATTAAACATGACTGGGTTCACAGGACTAACCGCATTCAATTTTAGTGCAAACTTCGTTTAGAATCCTGTTGCTGTGTAAACGCTACCTACGACTTTAAACGTTTCTCTGTACTCATTTTACGGCTTATATGTCACCCTACTGTGTTTTGGCGTTGGAGAAAAAAAAACTTCTAACTTATGAGTGTAATAAAAAATAAATGATTATCTCACCGGCTGTATAAGGCCACACTCCTTGTCGAGGCAGAGTATTTCGTAAGGGTGAAGTTTGAGCGGGACCCGTTCCTGCGCCCACACCGATTGCAGCCGCCGCAGCAGCTGGGCGGCGAGCATCTCTTGCCGCAGGTCGTCTCCTACCTTCACGATGCAGCCGAGCAGCCGCCAGCCGGCCAGCGAACCGTACGGCGATGTTGATCGCATGCGGGACAATTTACTTTCCCACGACTCCTGCAATAGTTAATAAATTTATAAAATACTCGCCCCAGTACATAATGCATACCATAACATTATTTGTCACCGGATGCTCTGCAGCAACATGAAAACAATAAACAAACAAAAATCCATGGCGTATAGAATATAAAAGCATTCTATGCCGTATTTTTGTTTTTATTTGCTTATTAATATGGGAAAAGCAATCAACTGTACAATCAAATATGTGACGTCAGTCAATTGGAACAAGAATATAGGTCACTGTTAATTTCAAGCACTCACTCGGTCGTAAGCTTGGGTATCCCTCACTCTCGTGTAGCAAATAATCGTACGATTCGCTTCACACAAACATGTTACCGTAGCTAAAACCCTTGCAACACCAGAAGTATCACCCGCCTTGGTCTCACCGTACTCACTCGAGCACCAGGGTCGTCAATGGTGAAATATAAATTAGTTTCGTAACGAATTTCAACACTTCCACCATCATTGTTAACGGTTCTGCTAATTGTTTTTTTATACAATATATTTTTTCGAAAGTCGTTTTTAAGTCGAAAGGTATACCAGAATACGACCCATCTACTGAAAAGATTACTGTAGTCTATAAACGCTTCCAATACAGAAAATATTGTTTGGGTGTTGCCACCCCTGCCGCTAACACACTAACACCTTTGAAAGCCTTCTAACTCAAAGGAAGACCATCCAGACAGCTGTTATTTAAAGATAAAAATTCTTTAGGTATTTGCCATTGGTTTATGGGGCAATGTATACGGTTCTATAACAAACTTCCCAGCAATATAAGAGAATTGTCAATAAACAAATTTAAAACTACTATTAAAGCCAAATTGTGTAGCCGGGCATATTATAAAGTATCTGACTATATTAATGATAAAAATGCCTGGGATTGAGTCGATCCAATTGTAATGTAATTAATAAATTATGTAAATTTGTTTGGATACCAAAAGAGGGATGCCTGAGTTTTTTGGCAGTATTTTTATCAGTGCTCACCTAGTCATGAACTGCACGGTAGGGAAAAAATTGTGACGATTCCAAACAAATGTAGCCATTTTTACGGAATAAAAAGATTTTGACTTTGACTTGACTTTGGACTCTCACGGGCACTTAAACACGTCTTACATTTTTTAAACATAATTGTATTTTAATCAACTCTCAGGTTATACATTTTCGTTTTTAATCTGCTAGCATTTCAGAAATGACAATTGGAGAAGGAGTAATGACGAAATAAACTTGCCAATATTTTGGCTGCGGTGAATATATTTGGCTGCAGTTTTTCTGCGAGGTGGAGGAACTTCCCAAGTAGGGCTACGTTGATGCGGCCTTACCTTTCTTAAAAACACGCAGACCAAGATAAAAACACAAGTTCATATACACAATCGTTTGTCCTGTGTGGGAATCGAAACCACGAGCCTTGGTGTTAGAGTAGCATCAGTACCCACTCCGCCACCGGACTCGTCAAAATTACTCATAGTAGTATATACAGGGAATGCGGTTAATTGGAAACTGTAGAATGATGGCGGCATAGAGAAAATGTACAAGCTACAATTAGTTCTCGGCCACAAGTGGGTCACATGCCTGCACCTCTCTACGTAGTGTTAAATAGACTAAAGTGAATATATCCTACGGAGTTAATTGTTTTGCATTTAGTCTAAAAACGGAAACACGAAAAAGCGTTTTAATCATTTGTTTAGTTTGTATTAATTAAGTTTTTAATATATTCGTCGTTATTAAAGCGTCGTATTGGGATATTTTTATGAAAGGACTAAGTACGAGTATTAACCGATTAATTCTGGTACTTCCGAGAGACAGGGCGCATCAAAGCAGCTCGTCTGGGGAAGTACCTCCATCTCACAGAAAACCACAGCCAAATAACAACTCCCTAGAGTGTTGTTGTGTTCCTGCGTGTGAGTCAGGTCACCAGTAAGCTCCTAAGGAGTTGCTGTGTAAGCAGCAGAGGAGGCATCGCGCGACTGATAATTAATATATCGCAAGCGTTAACAGGCTACGGTACCCGCTTTACATCAGGTGGGCCGTATACTTGTATGACTTCCGACGTAGTATACTGTAAGGTGGAGGTACTTCCCCAGACGGGCTGTTTTGCTGCACGCTACCTCTCTTAAAACATCCAGACCAAGACAAACAGACATGTTCATGCACACAATGTTTGTCTTGTGTGGGAATCGAACGCGAGCTTGTCACCGAGCTGTCATGTTCTTTTTCCACTTCTAAATTGGCAAACAAGCGTACAGCCTGTCTGATGACAAGCAGTTACCGTAGCCTATAGACATTTCGCCTGTTATTTAAAACCTGTTATTTTTGTAAACGTTACTACGTAGTAGTACCTAGTTATGAACCCGGGTGCCGAGCCTAGAGTTGTTTTAATGCGAACGTAAGCGCGAACTGCATACGATTCTCAGAATGTCTGGCGCTGACAGGCTCGTCTCCTGCGGGTGGTCCGATGTGAATTGTACCATGATTTTGTTTCGATATAGTTAGTCTTAAGCTGAACGTCTGTAACGTGCGACTCTATTTTAATACTAGAATTCATAAATTAATTTTTGTATTATTTTTAAAAAGTCTTCGCGAAGCGGTGGATCTAAAACTGGCGCAGCCGGGTCGGATATTCATTTAAAGCTGTGTTCGAGGACTCTATAAATCGGTTATCGGACTTATCAGCGGAATATCCCCGAACCAAATAAATTTGTTTTGCCACGACAAGTGAACTTTTTAAGTGGAGTGTACAACAGTGCGGAGTTCAGCGAGCACCTATAACGGAAGATATGCTGGCGGGCGGATTGTGAGTAGATCTTTTACAATTCCTCTCTTTCCCATATTATTTCCTGTTGGGTGTGACTCATTAGATTTAATATTAGTTATTTTTCTTGATTTTATTTCGGACAAAAATTGCTGATATAAAATTTCGGGAAAGTTATTAAGTTTTTAATAAATAAATAAATAAAAGTATTTTTTTAAAATAAATAAATGTTAATTATTTTGTTCATTTAAAATCAGTGAACAACTCATTATAAGGTTATATAATAAATAAATAAATGTTAATTATTTTGTTCATTTAAAATCAGTGAACAATTCATATATAAGGTTATTTGATTTTCGGTAGTTACTGCACTAAATCGGCAGAGTTCATATAAGCATTTAGGTAATAATTAGTTGTAAAATAGTATAAAACAAATATGGCTCAAGAAAACCAAAACGTAGCACCGGCGCAATTAGTGACTTTGGTGCCTTCCGAAATTTTATCTATTATTCCTAGATTCGGCGGACAGCCTGAACATTTGAATTTTTTTATTACAAAAGTTGAATATGTGTTGCGTAACTATTCAGCGCAAGGAAATTTAGCACAGGCAGTGTATTTGTTTCATGCTATTACAAGCAGGCTTGTAGATAAGGCGGCAGCTCTACTTAGTGAGAGACAGGACATAGAGTCCTGGGAAACGTTAAAGGACGTACTACTTCTACATTTTGGTGACCCGCGTTCGGAAGAGGGCATAGCAATTGAATTAGAGTCTATAAAAATTAAATCGGGAGAATCATATCCAGCTTTTTGTAGTCGCATACAAAGTGTACGCAGTGCTTTATTTGCTAAAGTGAACCAGATCACCGATGAGGGAGTCAAAGCGGCTAAAATGATAATATATAATAACAGTGCCTTAAAAGTATTTATGTACAATTTACCCGAAAATATGATTCGCATATTACGCTTAAGGGGTTGCCCTTCACTTGAGACGGCTTTAGGTTTAGTGATGGAAGAGGTTAATTTTCAAAACCAGTATAACATTAAACACAAGCAGCTAAGTCATCTGGCACAGCCACAACAGAGCTCGTCAACTACAGGTTTTAAATGGGGATTACCACAAAACGTAGGACCCCAGCCAAATATTCAGCAACAATTTAGGATGCATCCCAATAATCAACAATTTAAATTCGGCAATCCGAATCAACAATTTAAATTCGGCATTCCGAATCAACAATTTAAGTTCGGCATTCCGAATCAACCCCAAGCTTTTCGACCAAATCAGAATATGAATTATCAAAGACCGTCGTTTAATCAAAATTACCAAGGTTTTAAATTCGGCATACCGAATCAGCAGCAGGCTAGATTAGGAACTTCGTACCAGCCACAAGGTTATCGACCTTCGGTAAATAACAATAATTTTAATAGACCTAATTATACACAAGGCCTTTCGACTCCAGACGTCTCCATGAGGACTGTTGCTAGGCACAATATGTTAGACGCGATGGAATATCCAAATGAATTGTCAAACTTTGACCTAGACTATAGTCAAGATTTCTACCCAAATGAAGTCAATTATTTCGAACCGACTGAGCAGAACGAATGTACTGGGTTATTTTCAATAAACAACGAACCATATTTAGATACAGCACCTGAAATTAAAGAAATAACTTCGGACGAGGAAAATTTTCATTTAACGGCCTCGCGAACAGACCACCGGAAGTAATAAACCTCAATTGTAGTAGTGTGCTCACGTTGCCTCATATTGAACTACCAGAAATGAATGCACGATTTATGATTGACACTGGTAGTTCTCGGTCATTCATAAGCCCCCATAAGGTCGACGAATATTTTCAAATTTATAAGACTCACGAACCATTCGAAGTCGTAAGTACCCACGCGCGGAGTACACATAATGACGTCATCATAATTCCGCTTATGAAAACTTTCAATAGCAAAAGCCGACATAAGTTTTATGTGTATGAGGTAGATAGGCGTTACGACGGCCTAATCGGCTCCGACCTTCTAAAACAATTAGATGCTACAATAGACATGAAGAACCAAGTTCTGCATACGCGAAATGCTGATATACCCATTATTTATAACTTAATGCACGAAGTTCATTTAGAACCGCGTTCAGAGACTCGCGTCAAAATTCCGACTAAACTTCAAAATGGAGATGCTATAGTTAATTATGTGAACTTTGGACAAGGTGTTCGTATGCCCAGCGCAATAATTAGGTGTACGGATTCATTTGCAACTACGGTAATTCAAAATTGTTCGGAAAAACCCATTTCCCTGACTTTTACAAAACCTTTCGAAGTTACGGAATTCGAAAATAATATCTGCGAAGTTAACTTAACGACCCGTAATTACGAAATTGATAAAATACTTAAACAAAATTTACACCGCTTGCGCCTAGATCATATGAACCAAGAGGAAAAAGAGTGTATATCGAAACTGTGTTATGAATTCCGCGATATATTCCATGCCGACGAAATTCCATTGACGTTTACAAATGACGTGAAACATAACATACGTACCAAGAACGAAGATCCTATCTACATAAAACCATTTCGACAGTCTCCTACACAAAATGCCGAAATAGAGACACAAGTCGAAAAATTACTCGATGATAACGTAATACAAGAATCGCATTCACCATGGAGTGCTCCGGTGCATCTAGTGCCCAAAAAGGCGGACGCAACTGGAGAAAAGAAGTACAGAATGGTTATCGACTTTAGGCGACTTAATGAGATAACTGTAGACGACAGATATCCACTACCGAACATTACGGAATTATTTGACAAGTTAGGCAAGTCCTATTATTTTAGTACTATTGACCTTGCGAGCGGGTACCATCAGATTGAGGTCTCTGAGGCTGACGTGCCCAAAACAGCGTTTTCAACACCGTCAGGACATTATGAGTTCACCAGGATGCCGTTCGGACTTAAAACGGCACCAGCAACGTTTCAACGAGCGATGAATAACGTCTTGAGAGGGTTGCAAGGAACACATTGCTTAGTTTACTTAGACGATATCATTGTATATTCGAACAGCTTACAGGAACACATAGAAAAGCTCAGAAAAGTATTCGAACGGCTTAGAGCGACCAATCTCAAGGTCACTCTAGATAAAAGTGAGTTCCTCAGGAAAGAGGTCCTCTATTTGGGACATGTAATAACAAAAAATGGTCTTAAACCTAATAACGATAAAATAGAAGCGATTTTAAACTTTCCATTACCTACAACAACCACCCAAATCAAGAGTTTCCTTGGATTGGTGGGTTATTATAGGAAATTCATTAAGGATTTTTCTAGGATCACACGACCCCTTACTGTGTGTCTAAAGAAAAGAAATAAAGTTGAAATTACAGACGAGTTTAGAGAAGCATTCGAAATATGTAAGGAACTACTAACTAGCGCTCCATTGCTACAATTCCCCGACTTCGCAAATCCATTCATTATTACTACTGACGCCTCAAACTATGCCCTAGGGGCAGTGCTCTCTCAAGGACCGATTGGGAGTGACAAACCTATTGCATATGCGAGCCGAACATTGAACGACGCAGAAACGAGATATAGTACCATAGAGAAAGAACTGCTGGCGATTGTGTGGGCGGTAAAACATTTTCGCCCATACCTTTATGGAAGGAAATTCACTATATATACCGATCATAGGCCACTTGCATGGCTGAACTCCATAAAAGAACCAAACAGTAAATTAATAAGGTGGAAACTACGATTGTCAGAATATGATTTCGACGTCGTCTATAAAAACGGAAAACAGAACACAAATGCCGATGCTCTATCCCGGATAAGGTTAAATGCACTAGGCAAAGAAGACACTGAATCGCTGCAAGTTAATGTGGACGATACGGAAGATAGATTACAATCTTACCTGGATGACGTTGCATCCGAAATCACAAGACTGAAACAAGAACGAAAAACCACAGAAGAGGATGTTATCGAGCTATCTTCAGAATCTGGAACCTCCAATTCTAAAAACCTTAGAAATGAAGTTGAGTCCGAATACCCAATACCGACAGAATCCGAAGACACTATCAGTGTGCCCGACGAAACTTCAATCTCCAAGACAGATACTATACATTCTGCACTTGACATAGATACGGATGGTATCCCAATCCTTGAGGAAGCTATTGACACTAAGCCGAATCAGATTCTGATATTTTCTTGGAATAGAGATCATATTACGGTTAAAGATCTAGCAAGAAGCAAACAGAAAATATTAGAAGTACACTTACCTACGAATAGACCAGAATTAATAAGACAGTTTCTGAAAGAATACATTAGACCAAAAATAAAATACTTTTTATACTTCGAAGAAGAAGCCCACCGGAAACAATTTACAGAAGCAACTATATCTCTGTTCAACAAAGGTACCGTAAAGTTATTTGAATGCACTAAAAGGGTAATATACGTAGAAGATGAAGAAGAGCAGAGACAAATAGTATTAAAATACCATCATGGACAGACCTGCCACCGAGGTATAAATGAGACCCTGATGAAGCTGAAACGAGTATACTTCTGGAACAACATAGATATCACAGTGGCTAGCGTAATTAATTCATGCGAAGTCTGTAAGCAAATGAAATACGATCGGAAACCATACAAACCGGAGTTACAGCTAACACAAACGCAATCCAAACCGTTTGAAGAAATTTTTATCGATTTGTTTTCTATTGAAGGCCGGTACTTCCTAACAATAATAGATGCCTTCAGCAAATTAGGGCAAGCATTTGAGATCTCTAACCGTTCCACGCCGGAAGTTGTCCGCGCACTAATAAAATATTTCGCGATTTACGGTAAACCTGAAAAAATAAGTGCAGATCCCGGATCTGAATTTAATAATACTCTTTTGAAAGAAACCTTGAGATTTTACAAAATTGTCCTACACATTGGTACACCACACAACCCTAACTCTATGGGTCTTATAGAACGATTTCATTCAACCATTGTGGAAATCTATAGAATAGCTAAATATGAGCAAAAACTAACCGACGCTGCATCCATTATGACATACGCTGTTATGGCGTATAACCATACAATCCATTCAGTTACCGGTCTTACACCATTCGAAGTAGTCTTCGGACACACGAGCACAACTAGTTCTTTTAATGTTGATTTTGACAAACAGTATACTCAAAAATTAGTAACCGATCATGCCAAGCGAACTAAACACCTTTATAGATTTATAACAGATAAAATGATAAGGGATAAGGAAAGGGTTCAGTTAAATCTTGGAGGTGAAACAAAATTTAATATAGCAAAGGGGGACGAAATATTCATTAAAGGAGTAAATACGAGGCGTAGCAAGGACAAGGCCCGCTTTCAGAAAGCGCAAGTGTCGGGTGAGATAGTTAGAAATACAGTACCGGTCATTTCAAAGAATCGCAACACTAAGATCCCTATTAAGGATGTAAAACGTCCTTCACAGGTTCGTGCTTCTCCTGGTGGTCCGCAGCAGCCAAAGCCAGGCCCCTCGACTGCAAAGGATTGACCGGAATCCAGGGATTCTACCCATAAGGGAAGGTCGAGCCATGATAAGTGATGACAAGTGGTCCATCATCAAAACTATAGATTTAAGCCTAGTACAGGAAGATTTAGAGTTTAACAATAACCGCTATGCAAATCTCAACGAACATGTAATTAAATATTATAATAATAAATCTGTTAATTACGAGCTTGCTGATGTAAAAACACAAGCAGATCAACTCAAATATCTATCATTCGAAAAATTTAGGCAGATAGTTCCGTCCATACGACGAAAGCGAGGCATTCTTAATCCATTAGGCTCTCTCATAAAAACGTTGACTGGCAATTTAGACAATGAAGATGCCATAAAGTACGATACACTCATTAATAATATAAAAATTAATCAACAAAGTAATTCTAGAAAAATCAGCCTGGTCACTAAAATGCTGGAGTCCGTAATAAATAATACTTCTATTAGTAAGAACAATTTTATCCAATTGGATAAAGAGATCTGGGAGATAAGAAAAGTGCTTAACCAAACAATGACTGAACTTACCGCAAACAAACTTATTCATGTATATAATCTATTTTTACATAATTACCAGATGCTCTATATAAGATTAGATGAAATTGAAACGGCCATAGCCTTTAGTAAATTAAGAACTTTACATCAGTCGATTATAGACCCTGATGAACTCGTAACTATTTTAAAAGATATTGAAAAAACTGAGAACTTAGCCTATAGTGTAAATTACAATAACTTAATAAAGCTCGAACAATGTCTAGAAATAAAAGCTTATTCAAAGGAAAATCAAATTACCTTTATTATCGAAGTTCCTTTAGTAGAAAAGGACATGTATAATTACTATAGAGTCCTCCCACTCCCCGTCATCAATGACCTTAACCAAACTGTCCTCATAATCCCTAAACAGCCTTACCTTATTGTAAATGGATCGAAAACATTTTCGCTGACTCGCTCCTGCAAACAATTGGAAAAGGAACTCTACATGTGCTACCGAGAGCACATAGCACGTGGAGCTATGGAAGACACCTGCATAATTACCTTGACGAAATTCTCCACGAATGTCACCGCTTGTTCTCCAATACCTATAAAAAATGAAAGAGTAAAAATAGAAATGATACAACCGGATCGATGGATACTGTACAGCAGCCTCAAAACCTTAGTAACGACTCGTTGCGGAAATGAGATGATTAGAGAGTATATTTTTGGAACTTATATTGTTACGATAGAGGACGACTGTCAATTAGAAATAGAAGATGTCAAACTGAGGAGACAGAGTACCAGAGCCGCATCGATCACTCCAAAGTTACCCACTATCAACTTTTTGGGGATACCAACGCCAACGGCGGCCTCACGAAGGCCCGTGAATCTGGACGAGCTGGACCTGCAGAATCTTCATACATTGGCGTACGTCTTGAAGACAAGTGATAGTGAAACAGTGGCCCAAAGTCAATTTAGTGAAAGTGCGATAAAAACGCGAAGTGTTAGCATAGGAACTGGAGGCGCCTAAGCCTCCATTAGATGGCTTTGTATAACAACTTCGATAATTTGAGCCATAGGCTCCATGTTTTTAGTGGACTGTATCTTTTTATTTTATTGAAACCTATGCCTGTCGTACTTGCAATTATCGTGAGCTCGATGAGGACGAAGAAAAGGCTTATGAATCCAAGGAACACGAGGATAGGAAACACATGCGCACTGACCTTGCGACTTGCTGGATCACTGTCGTCTCCTCAGCTGTTTCGGTCTTCGCTACACAAGCACACAGATCACAGGAGTATTTGTATTATGTTAAAGTGTCTTTTCACAAAATGTATAGATATAATAAAGCGGGGTTGGCTTCGTAGGCGATCAAATAATATACTAGCGTCCGTTCGGATTGTACTTTGAACATCGACTGGGAGCGGCTATCGCCGTACGCATGTAGGGTAGACTAGGAGGAATTCACAGGATAGTTCGCGATAATTGCAAGTTTTAATCAAACTACCCCATTTTAAAAAGATTATAAGAATACGAAATCCACCATTCCCCCGGCCTTGAAGAAACCCTTCAAAAAAATATAAATATATAAAAAAACGTGTGGGAAATGGAGATAATCTAATAAACACATCGTATATGTGAATTATAAAAATCTAAAATTAATTTAAAAGTAACTTACTTACTTAATTAGAGTTAAGGTTGCCAATAAGAGACAATCAAAACACAAAAAAAAAATACTACTGAGTAGGAAGCGGACATAACCGCACAACTGGGCGCTTATATGTGCCAGTTTTCGTTTTTACTTCCGCAACGCGAATCACACCATCCTTACCAGGATATATATTTGTGATTATACCCAAAGGCCACTGCAAGGGTGGAGCGTTATCTACATTTAATAACGCCACGGTACCAATTGCGATTGGATTCGAAGGGGTATTTCATTTTTCGCGTGATTGCAAATTATGTAAATACTCAGTTCTAAATCGTTTCCAATATGATTGGACAAGCGAATCCATCAACGAGAATCGTGACAATAAACTCATACGTTCTTTGGATAAATCAGCAGCGGGAAGAAATTCTAGCGGAGCATAGAGAGAGAATATATTTGCGGTAATTCTGACAAATACTGCTGCCATAAATTAATAATACTTGAAGGAGGTACATCGTCCCAGTCAAGATTGAGAAGCCAAAGTTCTTTTATTATTAATTTAGCGTAAAGAATAATGGGTCCGACGAGACCTAAGACATCGTACAGACGCGCGGTAGCGGATAGTATTGCACGTTTAGTGCAAACAAGCGGCGGACTTGAAGTTTCAAAAACAAAAGTGTCTCGAGCGGGCAACCAACGCAAACCTAAAATCTTAAAGGTACTTCCATCATCAAAAGAAATAGCTTCAGACTGTCGATGCGACTCTGGTATGTGATCAAGCAATTCAAGCGAGTTAGAAGTCCATTTTACTAAATCGAACCCTCCCTTTTTAAAAAGTTGGATCAATTCATTCGCTGTCTTGACTGCTTCCTGAACAGAAGAAGCAGAAGAAGCTAAATCGTCCATATAAATGTCCATTTCTAGCATGGCAGCACCATTTGGCCAGTTATGCCGTTCATCACTAGCAAGTTGACGTAGAGTACGGAGTGCCAAGAATGGTGAAGACCTAAGTCCAAATGTGACGCGAGTAAACTCAAAAACATCTATCGGATCAGTATTAGAAAACCTATATAATATCCGTTGATATTTGCGATGCGGTTTATTAGTATATATGCATAAATACATTTGTTTCACGTCTGCGAAAAAAGCGATGCGATAAATTCGTACATTTAAAAGAATATTAAAAATATCAGCCTGTAGATTGCAGCCGGAATGCAAGATATCATTTAATGATAATCCCGAATCCGTCTTAGCGCTTCCATCTAAGACAGGGCGAACCTTAGTAGTTGCCTTGTCGTCGCGTAATACAGGGTGATGCGGTAAATAAAAACCTGACGGTTCAACTAGCTCAGCTACAGTGCGAACTAGAATACCTGTATCTAGGTATTCAGAAATTATTTTATCATATTTTATTTTAAGATCAGAGTCTTTATAAAGCTTTCTTTCTAAAAATAAAAAACGTCTTTTAGCGATATTGTATGAATTACCGAGTTTGTATGGATCATCTTTAAATGGAAGATCCACTGAGTAAGTGCCGTCGGGGTTTCGAACCGTTGAAGATGTGTAAATAGTTTCACATTGTTGTTCGCCCGGGCTTAAAAATGTACGCGAGGGCATTTCCTCAATTGCCCAAAATTTCTCGACAATTTGATGTAGCGGATCAGAAGTAAAAGAGCAGTGCGCGCGAGTAGCGCTAGTAGGTTGCGGAGAAACAATCGAAGCGTCACCCATAATCAGGTAGCCTAAGGTCGTTTCAAAAGCGGAGGGCATTTGCTCACTAGAGCTTTTAATTTTATTAGAAAGTAAAATTTCACAATATAAGTTCACACCCAAAAGCATATCTATAGGCCCAGGTTGTGAAAAATCATCATCAGCGAGCGGCAGATTATTAATAAATTGTATAGTCGAGATATCGATAAGCGAATCTGGTAACTGTGACGTAATCTGCTCAACAACCATGGGCTTCACAGAATATTCGCGTCTATCGTCAAAGCGAGATGCGAACTTAAGTGATGTAATGCCAAGGATTTTTTGTGACGCTCCTCCAATGCCTTGAACATGCGAATAGCGGGTCTGCTTGTAAAAAGGAAGAGAAAGCCTTTTACAACAGGAAGCGGAAATATAATCACACTGAGATCCAGGATCAACCAGACACCTCAAGTAGTGAGTGCGGTTAGAATAATCGATATATTTAATTTTTGCGGTTCCTAATAAAGTAGTCGTTTTATAACTCTGTCCCTGATCATAAGACGAAAGAGTACACAAGGATGCTTTATTTTCAATAATTCGTGGCGTGTCCACAATTATGTTAGGCACAGTATTCGTAGGGCTTTGAGACAAACTAGGTAACGAATGCTGCATAGCGGCGGATCGAGAACTATTTACTTGAGACGGCTGATAGTCACATCGAGCCGTTGTAGGGCGGGGCGCGCCACAAGCGGGAGCGGAAATAGTTACGGGGTCGCAGTCGGACACCCTTGCACTTGCACCGATATTACACTTAGATTTAAAATTCGAATTGAAGTGCAATAGCGAATGATGTCTCATAGAACAATGAGAACAATTATGTTTAGAAGTACAAGAAAAAGTTTTATGTTTCACACTCAAACAATTATTACAAATATGTTTGGTTTTAATAAAATTATATCTTTCGTGCGGAGTGAGTTTCATAAAAGACGAACACGAATATAAATGTTCGTGTTGTTTATTATTACACAATAAACACTTATCGCCTCCGCTTGTGGCAGTCAGACCCGACCCTAAGTCAGTATTAACAAAAGATTTAGTGAATGGCGTAGGAATTTTCTTATCGTGTTGTTTACGAATTAAGTACGAATGATCAACTGGTTTATTATGATGACTAGTAACGGAACGAGACAAAACTTTACTCTGTTCTTTAACGAATTCAATTAAATTTTGATATGAAGGTATTTTTTCTTTGCGATAATTATTTTCAAATAATTTTATTGTTTCCGCGTCTAACTTTTGAAGTGCTAAGTGCAAAAATATAAAATCCGTTAAATCATTAAGTTTTAATTGTTTAAGGGCTTCTACAGATGAATTAAAATTATTAATAAAAGAATCTAGACCGGTTGAGTTCGCATTTAAAAGCGGTTTAAAATGTAACAGCTGATTGAAATACGCACATGCGAGAGAGCGGGGGTCGTCGTATTTTTGTACGAGTGCTTCCCAAATAATATTATAATTTTCTGCGGTAGGGGCTAGCCCTGCACAAACTGACGACGCTTGACCGGTTAATTTACCAACCAAATAAAAAACCTTTTCACTATCAGTTAGCGACACATTATCGTGGATCATGTTTTTAAACTGTTGATAGAACAAAGGCCAGGTTCTGACATCCCCATTGAACGATATCAGTTCAATGGGCTGAAGGCGCGGTTTTGATTTTGTTAGATATTGCGGTGCTAAACTAGAACTATCTTTTTCATTTTCTAACAAAACCTGTTTAACATAGCAGTACATTTCTTCAAATGAAGTCCATGAATCGTAGTCTACGCGAGTATCGGGATTTAATTGTAAATTTAATAAATTGTAAGAATCTAAGACCTCTTGGTAGTCACTACGTAACTTTTCTATTGTTGAGGCACTCGCACAGAACGACTTATAATGATGTTTGTCCTTTTCACATTTTTGTGCAAGTTCAAAAATATTTTCCATGCGTTTATAAATAACATCGCGCTTGACTATATAAATAGTTAGCTGACTTTTATGTGTATCAAAACTTTCTCCACTGAAACCCTCGCTTCCTCTTCTTTTAGATTTAACCATTGTAAATGATTACAAACAACTGTATAGATAATAAAAGAATTGAACAAAATGTTGTAGGTACTAAAATAAATAAAAGGCGGCCTGCGCGTAAGTTGACACAAACAGTAAACAACTTCAGTCTACAGGTAAAAATACGATACAACAATTCTTAGGTACTCTACGTATTGAAAAATAACTAAAAATGTTTAAAATAACTAAAAATAGTAACGAATGTTACCAGAAATCTGTTTCCTTTCAATAGAATGAGCCTGTATTAAAGTACGATTATATTTACTTGATTAACGTATATGAAAAGTAACGTGTTAATATCTTACGAATATGAGCGGGTGATAAAATATAAATGCGGGTAAAATATAACAATTAGCGGGTATAAGAATTAGAAACTACGAAGCCGATGGCCGATGTTACCCAAAGTACGAACAAATGAACACGTAACAAAATGGCGGCGATGAATTCAAAAATTTTTAACTACAACGGGTGTTAAAAAATGATAATTTTATTTTATAAAATGAATAACTTACAGTGTTTTGTACTACACGTAAATGCGATGCGGAATATAAAAACAAAAAATAGCTGTCGATGCGGGAAAAATATAAAAAGTATTCGACAATCTATTTTATTTACGCAGTAGGTACAATGACTATAACGTTATTCTTGCGGGTTAATGATTTAGATTTAGAAAAACTAAAATAATAATAATTTAGATCCGGCCGAAGTGACCATAAATATGGAGGCGCCTAAGCCTCCATTAGATGGCTTTGTATAATAACTTCGATAATTTGAGCCATAGGCTCCATGTTTTTAGTGGACTGTATCTTTTTATTTTATTGAAACCTATGCCTGTCGTACTTGCAATTATCGTGAGCTCGATGAGGACGAAGAAAAGGCTTATGAATCCAAGGAACACGAGGATAGGAAACACATGCGCACTGACCTTGCGACTTGCTGGATCACTGTCGTCTCCTCAGCTGTTTCGGTCTTCGCTACACAAGCACACAGATCACAGGAGTATTTGTATTATGTTAAAGTGTCTTTTCACAAAATGTATAGATATAATAAAGCGGGGTTGGCTTCGTAGGCGATCAAATAATATACTAGCGTCCGTTCGGATTGTACTTTGAACATCGACTGGGAGCGGCTATCGCCGTACGCATGTAGGGTAGACTAGGAGGAATTCACAGGATAGTTCGCGATAATTGCAAGTTTTAATCAAACTACCCCATTTTAAAAAGATTATAAGAATACGAAATCCACCAGGAACATTACTCCTTTATATTGTGTTAGCTTTATGTATTATCATTTATGTACTTAATAATTATAACCTTCTTAAATGTTGTATTCGAAATCATCAGAGTGACAATCATACTGATGACTTCGAACTTGGGGAGGGAAGAGTTATGAACCCGGGTGCCGAGCCTAGAGTTGTTTTAATGCGAACGTAAGCGCGAACTGCATACGATTCTCAGAATGTCTGGCGCTGACAGGCTCGTCTCCTGCGGGTGGTCCGATGTGAATTGTACCATGATTTTGTTTCGATATAGTTAGTCTTAAGCTGAACGTCTGTAACGTGCGACTCTATTTTAATACTAGAATTCATAAATTAATTTTTGTATTATTTTTAAAAAGTCTTCGCGAAGCGGTGGATCTAAAACTACCTTGAGCGCAGTTGCGGAGGGGTCTGCCGGGTCATGTTTGAACGCGTTGGGGGGCTGCGCCGCAGTCGCGTCGGCCAGCCTCCGGCGCACCTCCCCGGCGCCGACGGCCACCGACTCCCGCGATCCGCACGACGACGTCGACAACGCAGACAACGCTGACACCTGTCGGCAAAACCAAATCATACATATTTTAGGATTCCGTACCGAAATAAAAGACAAATAATTAATTAAAAGAAGTAAATAAAATAAATTTAATTAAAAGAATTCGTCGGCCTTATAGAATCGCTATCAATATCAAGACACAGTTCGCTATACCATTGACGAGCTCGGTGGCGCAGTGGTGAAACGCGTTGTTACGCTACTTTGACACCAACGCTCGTGGGTTCGATTTCCCACACAATACAAACATTTGTGTGCATGAAAAGCTGAGCTCGGTGGCTCAGTGGTTAGTAACTCTACTTCGACACAAACGCTCGAGGGTTTGATTCCCAGATAAAATTTTGTGTGCACGAACATGTCTTTTTGCGTTGAGCAGGGTGTTTTTGAGAGAGATAGGGCGCATCAAAGCAGCGCGTTCTGGAGAAGTACCTTTCCCTCACATAAAACAGCAGTCAAATAAACTTGGAGAGTTGTTGTGTTCCTGCGAGTGAGTGAAGTCACCAGTAAGCTCCTATAGATTAGCTGTCAGCAGCAGAGGTAGCATCACGCGAGTAACATTTATTTTATACGACGCCGAGGCATACAAACATATGGTCCACCTGACTTTAAGTGGTCATCGTAGCCTATGAACGCTTGCAATACTTTAGGTATCACTCGCACGATGTCACCTCTGCTGCTAATACTAATGTATTCCTTTGGGAGGCGGGGTAGTTCCTCAGACGGGCTGCATTGATATGTCCTACCTCTCACAAAACACCCTGTCCAATACAAACAGACATGTGCATGCACACAAATGTTCATCCTATCTGGGAATCGTATCCATGAGCATTGGTGGCAAAGTAGAGTTACTAACCACTGCGCCACGGAACTCGTCAAGATGCCTTTAGACGCGTTTGGTCCAATCCACCTAATTCACGGTTAGTCGGAAAGATGGGATTTGGGGAGAGAGCGCGCGAACGATTCCTTGTATTGCAAACGTACATAGACTATAACTGTATACTAAAATGGCAAGTTGTACGCTAAGATAGGTACATAATATATACATATACATATATATATATATATATTCATGGATGTATGTATAATATAATATAAAATATCGATTTAAACAGTATGCTTAATATAGTATGTGATACAATAGGATAAATACGTCTGCATCACCGGATGCACTCAGATAGGACCAATACCTACGTCAATGATGCTCATCATTGACGTAGGTATTGGTCCTATCTGAGTGCATCATTATTATGATACATTCAGATATACATTATTATTAAATTAACTACACTGTTATGTTATTAGGTACAAGAACTCCGTGGCAACGTTGCCGCTATGAATCAAAACGAACACGGAAGTTAAGCAATCGAATCAAAGAAACAGAAATCAGATATGGTTGAAGTCCAGCCGATGCTCGACTGGGTATGTACTAGGGGAGGTACTTCCCCCTCACATAAAACTACTACTAAGTTTCTGAAGAGTGTTAGTGTTCCTGCAGTGAGTGCGGTTCAACCAGGTCAGCAACCTTGCCCAAATATCGTGACTTCAGCTTACTTTAATTTTCGCGTTTGTTGTAAACCTGATATACACCATCAGGAATTGAGCATCACGAAATAAACCTTTTTGGCGAGCTCGGTGGCTCAGTCGTGAATAACCCGACTTTGACACCAACACTCGTGGGTTCGATTCCCACACAAGGCAAACATTTGTGTGCTTGAACATGGCTGTTTGTCTTGGTCTGGATGTTTTGAGAGAGGTAGGGCGCATCAAAGCAGTCCGCCTGGGGAAGTACCTCCGCCTCGCAGAAAACCGCAGCCAAATAACAACTCCACAGAGGGGTGTTGTGTTCCTGCGTGTGAGTGAGGTCACCAGTAAGCTCCCAAGGAGTTGCTGTGTAACCAGCAGAGGAGGCATCGCGCGATGATACTTAATATATCGCAAGCGTTAATAGGATACGGTATCCACTTTACATCTGATGGGCCGTATGCTTGTATGCCTCCCGACGTAGTATAAAAAAAACCTTAAATATCGACGAGGGTAAATCTATGAAAGTTAAACAGCGGGTGACATGTATGTAGGGACAGAGTCATGTGACGCTCGGATATCTCTACCTACCTCGCAAGGACCTAGCGTGAAGACATACTGATTGCGTATCAAAAAAAACATGAAATTATTGCTGCATTTTTAAGCAGATGTGTACACATCTTCGTATTAAAAAATCGTTACAAGCTGTATGGTAACAAACAAACATAACAATAATACATTTGTTTGTTTACACACATAACAAACAAGTCGACTTCATTCTATGAAACATTTTCTTCGTTTATCCTGATTCTTAACCCATAAGGATTGGCGAGGTCCGCAACCGAAGCTTAAGGATATGGCAAAGATACTGATTTTTACATGGAGTGACTGCCAGACCTTCACAACCCAGAGGCAAAATTCAGATCATTCTTAGCTTAGGTTACATTTCTTCATTCATTCTATAGAACGTACTGTTTGAAATAAGTTTCAGCTTTTTTAGAAAACCATTTTTGTTCAACAAAATGAACACTCTCTGCAACATTCACAGATTGAGTACTCGATATGCAAAACAAATATTGGTCGAAGTATTACTGAACCATGCAATTCTGTAAGAGCAAACATCCTTACATCCTCGGAAACATCGGCTGTTATAGCCTTGAACACAAAATTGCCATTCCTTAGTGTCGCTTTTCGTGGTTGTGCGACACTAGCGCCCGCAAGGCTGCGTTTGAAATTGGAATTCTACAAGGCAAACAGCCTCGCGTACGCTTACAGCCTTATAGAATACCAAATAATTTAGCCGTGATCGCAGTAGACGATGTCAAAGCTGTGATATCTGTTATCACAGCGACGCACACAGCCATTACGAGTCGCTTAGAGAATTGCATGGCTGGACATAACAGGATTCGGAGATTTTTTTGAATACCATAAGCTAGTGTTTAGATTGTGTATATGTATATGCATGCATTCAAGCGTATGCGTGTGGCATGTATGTGTACGTATTATTTTTTTTTGTTTATATACTACATATTATTATTTATTAAATTTAGCATAGTTAAAATTATTCTGTACTTTAATATTAAAATTTTAAAAAATGCAGCTCTCGAATTGTATAGACAGGTAATTTATGTACCCAAAACTATCTTGGCAACATAAATTATGTAATAAGAATCCCACAGGACAGGCTTCGCCTAGTGTGGGAATTTTAAAATCACTTGTTGTGAAACAGTTCTCTCAATAAAGAATTATTATTATTATTCACAAATAAAATATGATGTAGTTTTGTATAGTAGGTACCTAAAGCCTGTAACATACTTTACTGTTTCGATTAAATGGATGTACAATGCACGTGATTGCTGAGACGTCTCCAATTCTTGATAAAGACGGCGCGCAAACGTTGCGCGCCACGTGCAATAATAACGCTATGTAATACCCACTGATTGTGTAAAACGGTACGTATGAGTACTGCTTTATATTTCAAGTGATCGAGTATGAAACATTGCTTCACAGAGAATGGTTTAGTATATTAAGATTATGCATTATCATTACTTTATTCGTACGAAAGTTTTTTAATTCTCAGTACTTTTCTACAGCGCTACTTATTTCCTGATATGTCGCCAACGCTTACTATGCCCACGTAGATGATCCGAATCATTGAATAAGAGATAAGTATAAATAAATACATATGTACCTAACTTCCAGCCGAATCCCTCCCGGGGTATGCAGAGGGAAACGAGCGCCACATCGATTCTTACACACTTCACTCACTTCTTTAACATACTATATATATAGCTATACTATTATACATAGCTCTTCTTATAAACAAAACTCTTCTCAGAAAAATAAGAAAGTACCTCCACCTCACAAAAAACCGCAGCCAAATAAGAACTCCATAGAGGGTTGCTGTGTTCCAGCGTATAAGTAAGGTCACCAGTAAGCTTCTAAGGAGTTGATGTGTTAGCAGCAGAGCTGGCATCGCGCGAGCGATACTGAATGCATTGCAAGCGTTCACAGGCTACGATAACCGCTTCATCAGATGGGCCGTATGCTTGTATGCCATATTATATTTCCAACTGAGCATATGTTTGATTGTCACCGTACGTCGTATTAAAATGGTAGAAGGAACATAGCACACCCATATGTCTTAAAAATGTCTTAAATCACATCAGTCTAATACTATTTACACATAGCTATTACGTTAAACAGCATTCTTGCGTAAAAAAATGACGTTGAAACAGTGAGAACGTATTTAGAAAGTGTCTCATCTCTTGTGTTGTGGTACAAACAATCTCAGTATTCGCATGCAAAACCCGAAGCAGATCGAGTTTACGAGGTCGGCATACCATCGCCGGCGCTTGTTTACACAGCTAAGCGCTTTGAGACAACTCTCACAAATTACTATAGCGGTATTGACTACGTCTTCCAGTCGTCCATCTGTGACGTGATAGTACGTATAGCGTTTTATGGTTCCGTACCTTTAAAAGGAAGGAACGGAACAGGTATAGTACTTCCATACATAATAATGAACACGGAATAGTGATAGCCCAGTGGATAAAAAACAGACCTACGACGGTGTATGGTTCGAATCTTGATATGAGTTTGTAGCACTAAATTCGGATTTATGTACATATTTGTAATTATCACTTGCTCGGCGGTGAAAAAAACATCGTGAAATACGCAATGTACAAGAAATTATATTTCGAAATACGTGTGACCTAACCTAAGAAAGGTCTGATCTTCCCTTCTGGGTGGTTGTGGACGTCAGACGGCAGTCGCTCTATGTAAAAATCTGTATCTTCGCCAAATCCTTAGGCTTAGGTAACAGATTCCGCCAATCCTAATGGAATTGGAAACGTAACAACGCTAGATAGAAGAAGGAATTAATACAGAATTTTTTGGTGTTAGTGTTTTGAAAATACTTTTACAAATAACTTAGTAACTTTACATTACAGCGCTTTCTCTAATGTTTCGTACTTCCGTACCTAAAAAGTATAAATAAAACCTACAAATGATCATTTTGCAGTCAATTTGTACATACGTCTGTGTCAAGGGTTTCGAGGAAAAGTTCTAAAGACATCAAGTCTTATTTCACTTTTGTTGAAGATTCAATTTAATCATAGTTACTACCCATAAAGCGTATATTGCCTTAGTAATATTGGCGAGTTGTCAAAACCTATACCTAGATAACTTTCCTGTTGACCTAGAACTTTTAAATTTGGCATGAAGGCAGAATTATGTAGGACAGACAAAGAATAAACGCTGAAAATGTACGCATTGTACTTTGTTGTACATTGGCTAGGCGCGGAGACAGAGCTGGCAAATGGGGCTTACGCCCCACATCGAGTCAATGACATTACTGAAGCTATTACTATTGTAAGTACGGGACTTACCGAGAATTTTCCTGATATTTCGGCGGCGTTGGAGACGCCATGATCACTGAATGACTACAATGGTGATGTACAAACAAACATGTTAAATTTAAAATTATACATTACTGGTAATTTATATTTCTAGTATTGTTTTAATGTATTTTTATACGGAGGTCTCGTATTCTGTATTCGTTTGGCCCTTTTCTTCTGTTGTATGATAAAAATATGAATCGACACCAATATGGCAAGAAATGCGTTCCATGAAAAGTATATTGATTAAAAAATTAAGGGTAAAAGTGTCGAGAGAAGTGTTTAGGACTACTGTTTAGTATGAAATATGTTTCAGAGTCAAAACAATCTCCGGTCAATTTGTAAATATGGGATAAATTGGTAAAGTTATACAATTATAAACCAAAAATAAGCTTACCATCTGCTTCATGGTAAGTAAATATAGTAGCCGAACTGGTGTGTACGTAAATGCAAATAATACAATACATTCATTTAAAAGACCTCAGTGTAAACCACATCAAATGACAGCTAGATCTCACCCTGGAGGCTGCGTTCCTTATTGTGCTCGAGGCAGTACGAATCGCCAAGACGAAGCCAACTACCTATGGTCTACCAAAAAAAAAAGTGACCACACCAGAAACGATAAAGAAAATGTAAAAAAACTGCTGGGTTTTCTCAAAGACAAGTTGGAAATTAAATAAGAGGCCGATAGAGGCGTAGTCGAGGATATTTCAATAAAATATTTGATGATGATTCACAGTAATAGTGTATATATCAAGCTAAAAGGAAGTCATTCTAGAAAAACAAAGATTGTGTTTCTCCAAATATTATAACTGTTTGATATTGTCATTTTTCTTCGAGTATCTACAAAATCAAGTTACATGTACTGTTATAGAATATGTCTCACTCTCTAATAATAGAGGCAATTATATAATTAACTCTATATTACTTCTATGACTCAATTTTGTGTGTTGTGTAGTCGTTTCACTTAATTATATTGTGTAATAGGTATTCGTTTTGCTAAAATGTGGTTACTCGTTCCCCAAGAGACGTTCGTCAAGGCCGGAAAAGGCCGCAATTGTTAAATACTCATAACTAATAGGTATTTATTCCATTTATATTACAACAATAAAAATTGCAAATTTACGTTTTGGCGGTTGGCGGAGATCGGTTCGTGAAGTTTTAAACATCGATGAATACTATTATAAAGGTTATTAACACTCAAATAACTTCTTATTAGTGAAAGGATTTCTAAAATAGATCGGTAATTTAAAAAAACTTTCAAACACATTTTATCTAACCTTGTTAATGGATAGAGTCATTTTTTTATATAACCTCGGAAGGCATACAAGCATACGGTTCACCTGATATAACGCAGTTACCGTAGCCTATTAACGCTTGTAATATATTAAGTAACACTCACGCGATGCCTCCTCTGCAACTCCTTAGGAGCTTACTGGTGACCTCACTCACACGTAGGAATATAATAACCCTCTAGGGAGTTGTTATTTGGCTGCGGTTTTCTGTGAAGTGGAAGTACTTCCCCAGACGGGCTGCTTTGGTGCACCCTTCCTCTCTTTAAAGCAATAGGTCAACAGCTTACGCCATTTTTGACATAATTAACCTTAACCCTAGCGCTCTAAAGCAAGGGTACTATTGTAACAGCACTTGCGTTACAACGGTAGGGTTGTCACTTTCGCGAATCTACATAGACCATAATGGAGAACAATCACTTCGAAGGACCAGTCGCAACTCTCGGCACTAACTGATTGCGAACGTCGTTTAGACTAGTGTAGCGACACACATCTGGGAGTGTAAAGATTCCAATCGTTCTTTGCATTTTCCCCATTGTTTCTATCTGAATACTCCGTGATTACAGAGAGAAATAAGTACATGTATCACTCAATCAAATCATTCTACAAATATTATTAAATCTACTGATCTCTAGATGACTACATCACATTATCTCTACAAAACTGTCCTTGAAGTTTCCCTCATGAAAAATTTTCTGGCCATAAATCCTCATTGTTCAGTCAAAAAGGACCACTGACATATCTGAAACAGTTCCATGCAGAAGGGGAACCCTTCAGCGCCAACAACCGTCATAGCTATCTACCAAGTACTTATCTATGCACGCAGGAATCCCGTGGACATTGCATATCTCTTACACGATCTCCTTTGCAGCATATATTCGTCTAAGTATACGCACCTTAGAATGTAGAAACGTAGAAGTCGCACTTTGCCTGAGAGATGAGGATACATCTTATCTAAACCCAGAAGAAAATCATAATCGTTATGTAAAAATAACAGGATCGCGTGTTCACATCATCACCATATTATTTTGTTTAGGATCGGCAACGCAAGAGTGACACCCCTGGTGTTGCAAATGCCCATGGGCTACGGTAACTGCTTACCATCAAGCTTGCTTTCCACCTTTGTGGTATAAAAAATATACCAACATACTCCATCTTAGAAGTTGGTACAAACTTACCTGCGATAGGCTATCCGGCGCAGGCGCTCTATGAGGGTATTGCGTACTCAACTCCTCATCGTCGTGACTCCAACAGTCTCCCGCATCCACGTCATCTAACGCCGAGTACAAAGACCACACTGGCCATTCGGGAACCAGATTCTCTTCGCTCTTCGTATGCCTTATGGGGGGCGAGTGAGGTGCGGGCGGCGCGGGGGGCAACAGACGAGGCGGTAAAGGTTCGTGTCCCTCCGTTTCTAATACTTCTATATACATGATGTATGGTGCCTGTTGAATAAAATACAGTATATAAGTTTTGCGCAAACTTGTGTGGTGGCAACAAACTCAGTTTTAGCGATTAGCAAACGAGGTTCTGGCAAAGACAGGAAGGGCATGATGGCATATTCAATTAGTATGTAGACCACAACTTGTACGGAGAACCCAGTCGGATATCAATTATCTGAAGTTGTGTTTCTGCGAGGGAGTGAGATCATATAAATTTACAGGAGCGAAGTTAGACAAGGGGTAGTAATACTTGATCGGAACTCGTTGTATGGTAGTCTCTACAGAGCACCGGATTACATGCAACGTGGTGGACAAACACGTCGGGTGACGAATAAGCATTTGCACAAAAATTACTTTCTCAAAATGGTCTATCCAGACCCCATGGGGTCGATTGCAACAAGTGAGAGGTCCATCAAACATTAGTTAGGCAGAGGGGCTTCGGAACAAAATTTATTGAAAATCTCTCACACTATCTCCATACCAAAAACAGTTTCGGGGTTTAGCCTTGAAAATATTATGCACAGAGTTACCTAAGAGTACGTGCTTACGATAGTGTGCCGTATTACAGCCTAATGATAGAACATTTACTCTAACTGTATCGTCACGTATAAGCGCGTAATCCGGACCCTATAAACGCAGCACGAACCAGAGTTTAACCACCTTCCTGGCAGGCACACACGAAACAAAACTGCTGCGGTCTTCTGCAGGGAGGCATTATGTTTATGTTGAACTGCCCCAATTCCAGATCTAAAGGTACTTCACCGTACATGAATATACATTGTTCGTGAGGCTTATTTATTTATAATATAAATTGGCTACCCTGTGACACGTAATAAGTTTTGTGCAACAACCCTAAATATTTGTGGAACAAAATGTACTTTAAATTTCAATCATAAAATATACGCTACCACTACAAACGAACGAATTTATTTTCGTCTTTTTGTTTTGGCTTCTATGCCGATATTACATTTCAGTTTCATAACTACTTCACAATATAAATCATTTATATGAAGACCTTGGTATGATTTCATTATACGTATAGGTTACCAAAACTAGATCTATCCACGCCTATAAACTAGCTTTTAACCCAATTATTTTTCGCACAATAGTCATAAACAAATTTACACGTTTATGTTAAACTGTTGTACTCTGTAATATCTTATTAGCGTGGTAGTATCGTACTGACTAAGGGCCGTTGTCCACCAAGGAGATGTGTTTTTTATACATTTGACGCATCAAATGTGGTAAAATGAGCTGCTGAATATATGAACACACTTCTCTTCGTACTTATCGGCTGGTGGAAACCCGACCTAATTAACAACATAATAATATAATGATACAATAGAATAAACCTTCAGTGCTCAATCAATACATACTAGCGCTGTTAGCAATTCAGAACGTTGCGACATTCGCACAAACACTACAACAGTGAATGGACATATGACACATACTGCGGCTTATACCCCATTAAATGTTGCAGAATTTGGTTAACGCAGGTGTCACGACGATTTTGGCGTTACTGGAAAAAAACGTGAGCTCGTGACCAAAAAAAAGCGGTCAAGTACGAGTCCCGCTGCTAGAGTTCCATATTGCATTTTCATTTATTTTTGATGTATTAGTTCTTAAGTTGCAACTACCATGATTATATAACTCTTGTTAGTTTTATTATTTGTTAGAAACCAAGCCGCAGGTTAGCTTATAACAAGTACCCAGCAGTCGTGGTCTCGATTATACGTATAAAGCTCGGATACGAGCTCGGTGGCGCCGGGGTTTGATTCCCACACAGGACAAACATTTGTGTGCATGACTATGTCTGTTTGTCTTTTTGTTGGTCGGTGTTTTTTGAGAGAGGTGGTAGGGCGTATCAAAGTAACCCGTCTGGGGCCACCTCACAGAAAACCGCCGCCAAATAACAACTCCCTGGAGAGTAATTGTATTCCTGCGTGTAAGTGAGGTCACCACTCCTAAGGAGTAGCAGTTTTAGCAGCACAGGTGGCATTGCGCGAGTAATACTTATTGTACTACAAGCGTTCATAGGCTACGGTAACCACTTTACATCAGGTGACCCGTATGATTGCATGCCTCCCGACATTGTATATAAAAAAAAAAACTATCAAAATTATATTCATTATAAAAGTGGTGAATTATAGTAAGAAATGAATCGAAAATATAATAAACCGCCTTTTCTATTATTTAACATGCAAAGGTAGGACAAGAAAGCATGTTAAAAAAAAGGCTATTAAATCTAAGGAGTGTAATTATACCCCTTTTAAATACTGTATCATCATGAAACTAGACACTTTGTGTATAATTCAGACGACAGTGATGTAGGGCTGGTCTGATAATGGAGGTCAGAGAGGCCACAGGGACTCCGCAACGGTCAACAGCAAATTCGTCTATTCAGGAACACCGTTCCTATATGAATTCTATATGTTTGTCTGTGCGTTTGTCCGCGCGTTTGTATGTCGCTTTTTTTCGAATATTCGAATTTTGACTTCAGATTCGGATTCAGCATAAAAAAGTAGAATAGGAATGTTCAGGAGCACCGTTCCTATCGCTTAAGGAACATGGTCAAAATGGCCGCAAAATTAAAAAAAAAAAAAAAAATTTAATTGTTATATAACTGACGAGACAGGTGTTCCTCTGGCAATGCAAGCTTGCGCATTCTCAACTGTTTTTATTTGACTTTTCTAGTAAACCTCTCGGTCATAAAGCTTAATTTTTTGAAGATTTTGAAACTATTTTGTATTTTAATAGATTCAGGTGTTATTTCGCGAAAGTCAAATTTACATGCAATTTGATCCAACCTGCTTTGTGTGCTTCCGCCACCAATTAGTTCATGCAGCACACAAAGCAGGTTGGATCAAATTGCATGTATTTTGTATTTATTAGACAACGCATTTATTGCGCCCTTCTTCATGCTCAAATGTAAGGCAGGTAATATTGTGCAGTTTTTTCTTTAAAAACAAAATTACACCTCACGCCTGCTAAGCAATAATGATATTTTTCTACGAGTTCTACAAAAAGAATATAATAACGCTAATGTACATTAGGCTGACGGATGAATTTTCTAAAGCCTACTTTTCGTTTCGCGCCAGTAATGGATTTTCATATTAGCTGCAAAGTAAATGTCTGAACCATCAATTATCAACTTCCCGTTTCTTTTCTTGAAATTAATGCGAACTTTTTGGAGCATCTTTGAGATAAGCACATTTCTGGCATTACATTTTGGAGCAGCGTCATCGTTTGGTTCGGCAGCGTAGTTTTTTTTATACCACTAAGGTGACAAACAAGCTTGACGACAAACAGTTACCGTAGCGTATAATGGCTTGTAATATCTGAAGTGTCAATCGTGCTTTGTCGACCCTTTAAAACCCTCTTCTCGTCTTTTTGAACAACCTAATGCTGTAGTCCATTGAGGAAACGCCGGTAAGGATGTCGTTTCACAACTTAGAAGTGAGAAGATTAAAACTTTTCTGGGACCGCGTAGTACGCGACAATAGCAGGTTTCTTTGTATGAGGAATAGCAGGTTTCTTTGTATGAGGAATAGCAGGTTTCTTTGTATGAGGATGAGTTCTCCGCCGTCGCGGGACGGCGAGCAGCGCGGTTGTTGAAGGTATACAAACAATTGATGCGAGTCCAGCAGTCATAGTCTCGATCATACGTATAAAATACGAGCTCGGTGGTGCCGCGGTTAATAACGCGACTTTGACACCAACGCTCGTGGGTTCGATTCCCACACAGGACAAACATTTGTGAAGTACCTCCACCTCACAGAAAATCACAGCCAAATAACATTTCCATAGAGGGTTGTTGTGTTCCTGCGTATGAGTGAGGTCACCAGTAAGCTCCCAAGGAGTTGCTGTGTAAGCAGCAGAGGAGGCATCACGCGAGTGATAATTAATGTATCGCAAGCGTTAATAGGCTACGGTACGCGCTTTACATCAGATGGGCCGCATGCTTGTATGCCTCCCGACGTAGTATAAAAAAGAAATTGATGCCTACAACTAGGCTTGTTTGTATACACATTTTCCAATGACACTTGGATAGATTGTATAATTAACACCCAATTGCGTAGTGCTGTAAAAACCATTAACATTACGATTGGTAATTAAATCTCAATTCAAGGTTGACACAGCGACGGTTTCTCGTTCCAATCCATATTCATTAAAACAATCATATCGTGCTGCCACGAAATACTTTTCAATCACGCCTATCAACGATATCCGGCTGCCCCGCTTCGTATCGTAGGCATCGTAGCGCGTATACTTAAAATATCCGTGTCCTTTCAAATGTCTATACGATATTCCGGGACAGAATCGATTGTATACAATCTTAAATCGCAAATTAAGCTTTCAATCATGTTGAGGTTGCTTTGATCACGAAATACGTGCAACACAACAATGTCTGTGAAGAGCATCAAGACTGTTCAATAGTTATCTCCAGGCACTTGGATCATTTAGTGAATGTCTTGGTACATACATAAAGTGTTCATCAGCATCATTAAACCCAAGCCGAAACGTATAATAATCTAAACGGTACTAAGGATGAAGCGATCCGTATGTTTGTTTGCTGCCCAGACGTTTTTTTTTCTAAACTAAAAAAAGATAACGATAAAATTCTCAATTTGTGTTTTTCATACATTTCATGTGCTAATGTTTATTTTTTGTTTCTTCGATTAGATAGTGCTGAAAGCCTGAACTAATTTCAATAAATTTTAAGATAGCTTAAAGCGACGGAAAGGACATGAGTGGCTTTTGTCTACATGCATGTACGTCGTGATTATCACGTACAAATACAAACAGATAAATAAATGCAATGGGCGATGTCAATTCATAATATACAGATAATCTTAAACACGAGTGTCACGCATTTAAAATGACAATAACAGTGTCAAATAAATTAACACTAGGTAAAATATATATGACCTATTCAGGGCATTGGTCTATCATTAGATCTTAGAATTTCATAATAGGCTTAGACAAACATGGTTGAAACTTAAACAAACAATTTTAGATCCATTATGGCACGCCGCGCCGCGTCGCAATAAATCGACTTAATTTAAGCCATTCCATGCACATTTCGTTTCAGGCTAATGGTAACATGAATAAAATGGAGAGTTATTTGCTTTAATATCAAATTATGATCTGCGTATTTATTGTTTGACAAAATAGCGGGGGTTTTTTAAACGTCGAGAGTCATAGGAGTCTTACGACCCGCCCGATATAGAGCGGTTACCGAAGACTGCAAATGAACGCTTGCAATACATCAAGAAGATTGTAAGTATAATGTAATGAATAATAGCATTAAATAGGAAATATCATCAATACGAACAATTTTTATTATGATAGTGGCGCTGTGGTAGGAGTAGTGATAGCCTAGTGGATAAAAAACCGTCGTAGTGACCAACAGATGCCCGGTTCGAATCCTGATATATACCATTAAATTCATGTTTTCGGATTTATGTACATATTTGTAATTATCATTTACTCGGCGGTGAAGGAAAACATCGTGAGGAAACTGAACCAATATCGATAGGTGAACACTTCATAATTCTACTACCAATTGTTAGATTTGTACGGGGAAGATGGGTTTTGTTCAGTTTTGTACGGGGAAGATGTTTTTTATTCAGTTTTGTACGGGGAAGATGGGTTTAGTCTAGTTTTGTACGAGGAAGTTGGGTTTTATTCAGCGAGAAAACTGATATTTTTTTTTCACTTTTGTGCGGGATCAGTTTATAGATTCTTTTAATTCGATTGAGGGGGACCACAATCAATTTAGTAACCACAAAATTAGTATTACTAGGATAAATATTTACAGCGTTATGATAACCTGTTTCTGCTAGTCTTTGAAAGATTGAGGGTAAAATGAGAGCCCTACACCACCGTGACACTCTGTTGTCAGCCCCTCTGTATATCACGTTTCTCTAGCTCGTGAACGAAATAAGTCATAGACCTATTAATTACAGACGTTATCATTAAAATTGACCGTTTTATACGATATTTATTAATAAAATAACTTTAACTCATTTCTATATATAAATGAAGTATCGGCGATATCCGTATCAGTTGTCCAAATATAACATAATGTAAGTACACACGACTACCAAAGTTATAAACGCGGTTTCTCCATGTATCTATTTTATGCAACATATAGGTAAAGAAGCATACGCCCCACCAGACGAAAAGTAGTTATCATAGACTATAAACGCATGGAATATGAGTCTTATATTACTCAGGTGTTACAACCTCCGAAACACAAGAACTAGTCAAGAGCTTACTGGTAACCTCACTCACTCACAGGATCACCACAACCTATAAGGGAGTTGCTTGGGTGAGATATTCTGTGGGGTAATCCGATTACATGTCACCCCTACCTCTCTTTAACCTCGTTTATTAATATAACCTGGATGTAAAATTGTAACTGGCAATGATGGTTAGCCACATACATCGCAGTAAGTAAACCAAACACCTATTTTCTTTAGCGGGTTATTACAATGTAGGAGGTGAGTTATGGAATAACATTACGGAACTCTAATATAGTCAGACCCAACTTTTGCCGGCGAAGACAATTTTTTTTCAATAGTAAAATTATTGTTCTACCTTATCTTTGCTGTTGAGCACAGCAGCTGCGTGCGGTGGTATCCGCAGCACGTAGTGCGGCCGTTGGTGCAGCGGGAGCCAGACCCGCGCGGGCAGGTTCAGGTCGAGGGCTGCCAGCTCGGCGCGGAGCCTGCCATTCCGCCTCTCCTTGTCGGCGACCCCGGTCAAACGGCGACCGATGTTTGTGAGAGCGTTTAGGAACTGTTGAAACAAATTAAAATTAATCATTAATAAACTTTTTCTTATATCATTCAGACTGCAAATAGGCATTATGAATAGCCAAAACGATAGTTGAACGAATTCCCGGTTGCATACAAGCATGGCGTTCCTCACAGGGCGTGGAGAGGTTTTCTACATGGTTGTAAAAAGCGAATGATACCCCTGGTGTTTCTATAGATTATGAACACTTGCATATACTGTATATTACAATAACTTAACCAAGACTTACCTACCATGACCAAATTGTTCGTATTCTATCAGAAGGTGATGTCAGGAGCCCTAGAAACCGGCGAGCGTGCATGAGAAGAGCAATTAATGTTAAAGAAGCGAGTGAGTTATGTAAGGATCGAGTCACGTGGCGCTCGGTTCTCTCTGCCTACCCCGCAAGGGATTTGGCGTGAAGTTATAGATAAATAGATACAATAACTGCCTACTAAGATGCGAGCTGTATGCCTGTATGGTACACCAACAGTTTAAAAAAAAGTTTTTTAAACCATACTGATTTCATAGATTTATTATTATTATATATACCTATATATACACTCGACTATAACATTTCCAATGACATTTTATGAACTCAGCTGTTTAAATATTACAAGGGAATACAGAATCTCCTGAAAAAAGATGGAGGTATAAAGGTAACTTCCCGTATTTGGTACACGCAAAGTAGGAGCCATTAGGTGGAGCGACAACTTTAAGAGTTTTGTAGGGAATTGATGATTGCAGGTGACTCAGGATCAAGACGAATGACGCTCTAGAGGACGAGCCTATGTGGACTAATACAGACTGAAATGATGATGACACTCGTAACATAAGCTCCATACAAAGATATTCAAGAAACACATCATTTTTCAGTCTCGCGCAAAACTTAGTAGGTAGGAATTGTGAATACAAACCTTGAGACAGACCATCATTAAAATAGCTAAGTACCTACATGTGAAGATAGTTATGACAATGATATTCAACTATATTATATGTACACTCATAGGTTCCACCTACCTGCACTTATTTGAATGGGAAAGTCTGTCAGCCAGCCGTGACTGACGTCTCAAGCCAAACTCACTGTTGTAATTTGGATGAACAGTACAATGTGTTGCGTAACGCATCTACGTTTTACATATTCACAACAATAATTGCATTTTAATGAAACTACTACAAATATAGCTATACTGCTGGTAAAATTTCAAGGATCACCAAAATTATTATAGTAAGTACAAAAATATGAAATCTATACATATACAACAATGTGATTGACTATCAGACACGTACAGCCTGGGATCGAGAAAATAAAATTTGGAGAGAACATTTATTGCCGTGTGTTTAAGACGCGGTATGTACTCCGATTTATTTTTAAATTACCATAGGAACGGGCACTTAAGAGTAGTCACAACTCACAAGATACCTCTTGCGTAATGACTAATCATAAAAAATCTCTCTGATCTGATCATCGCACTGCTGGGACATTATATAGAAAGACGCTGTACGTAAACACCCGATCAGAGGTTTTCAAACCGACAAAAGGGCCATAGGATATTCATCATCAATCGACAATAGCCCGGAGTGACGGCTTAAGTGCTCTCCGAAACAAACAAACAAGAGGTTCATGAGACTGACCAAGTGTGAACAATCATTGATGGATTGGAGACCGAATAAACAGTCAGCCGGCCGTACAAATTGAACTTCCACTTCCAAACAACTTCAAAAAATTCGTAAAGTCCAGAGATCATATAGTACCGTGCCAGCGACTGTAAGTTTGTAAAAGTAAACACTAACCTCGTGTTTATGTACAGTCGTTGGAATTTTAAAGTTTCCCCTCGATCGGCTTATATTTTTTCATAAAACGATTTTACGAAACTTCAACATTTTGCGGTGAATAAAAAATGAATTGGGCTGCTGATATACATTTCGTAAATAAATTATTATTAATCGTGAAATGTCTATTATATAAGTAATACAGTAATACTTATATAATGAACATTTCACGAAGATATGATATTGATTACTTTTTCAATAAAGAAAAAAATATGTAGCAATTTTTTTATCAAATGGGCTAACACAAATCAATTCTCAGTTGAAGTTTTTAGAACACACTATTTAGCGATTCCTGTCATGTTAAACTGACAATTTCCAATTCATGCGAGAACTCCGCGCGCATAACATTTATAACCAAAACAACCGTAAAATGGAAAAATCCGTAAAATTCCACTGACAAAAACTAAAATCTTATTTGCATACACGGCAACAGACAGTTAGTATTTATTGTTTCTTTTAAATAATTCTAGAACAGCAGAGCACATTTTATTAACGTGTTGATAAATATGACCAGGATCAGCAGCGATTAAATTAAATCTTTATACTATAAATTTAAGTAAATCTTAACGCGTATTATTATTTTACGTTACTCTAATTTTCATTGTATATATTATATGAATATTCATTTTTAGAATAGTGAACAAGTGTACAACAAATATATTTTAATCAACAATTAACTCTTTGGAGTGAATCAGCTACATTGAGGCGAATATTCAGGAACACCGTTCCTATATGAAATCTATATGTTTGTCTGTGGGTTTGTATATCGGTTTTTTTTTCAATATTCGAATTTTGACTTCAGATTCGGATTCAGCATAAAAAAGTATAATAGGAATGTCTGAAAAACCAACCTCCTATCTCTTAAAGAACATGGTCAAATTGGCCGACAAAGTTTAAAAAAAAAAAGTTAAATTGTTATATAATTGGCGAGCCAGGTGTTCCTCTGGCAATGCAATCTTGCGCATTCTCAACTGGTTTTATTTGAATTGAAACTAGATATATCTTTAACGATTTTCATCTTAAAGAAGCAGATTCGCAAAAAAAAGTATTCTATCATAAAGAAAGACCCAAACATAAATTTCAATTATTTTTGTTAGAAAAAAGTACGCCTCAATTTATCATGATATATTCAAGACATGATGCATTACAAATTTCCTTTTTGTTAGTGTATTTGGTAACACATTGTACATACTAGAAATCCCAGTGCACATTTAGTACATATAACCTTCAGTTAATTATTAAAAGATTGTAATAACAATAGTGCTGTTTTGCGTGCTTGCATAAATCTACAATAACTACGAGTCCCTGACATTTTCCCTGACGTCGTTTTGTGTCACCTGCCTCTACCCAAAGTATCTTTATATTTAGTTTTTGAATGCAAATTTGAATAAACGCACGAGGCTCTCATAATAGCAAACAGAACAAGACAAATATCTTCATGCACACAAATATTTGTCTGGGAAAGTCCCTCCAACTTACAGCCAAGGAACACTCCCTGGAGTGCTGTTCAGTTGCTGCTGGTAAATGAGATTACCAGTAAAGCTCCTGACGAGTTGCGGTTTTAGCAGCAGCGGTGTCATCGAGCGATACTTTATGTATTGCAAGCGTTCATATGCTTTTTTTTATACAACGTCGAGAGTCATACAAGCATACGGTCCACCTGATGTAAAGCAGTTACCGTAGTTTATTAACGCTTGTAATATATTAAGTATCACTCGCGCGATGCCTCCTCTGCTGCTTACACAGCGACTCCTTAGGAGCTTACTGGTAACCTCACTCACACGCAGGAACACAGCAACCCTATAGGCAGTTGTTATTTGGCTATGGTTTTCTATGAGGTGGAGGTACTTCCCCAGACGGGCTACTTTGATGCGCTCTACCTCTCTTAGAGTACAGTACACTTTTACTGCTACAGTAACCTCTTTACATCAGATGGGCAGTATGGTTGTAGACCTCTCGACGATGTATAAAAAAAATGCAAAGCGATTTCCGATTATACAAAAAGCAACTCTGCACAACGCATCTTTATACCACATACCTACTACTTGCCTACTAAGTCATATGGAGTAGGTACTATTACTCATACTGGCAGGCAGCACTAACAGAGAGCTACAGCTAAGTGCACGTCAAGCACTAACCTTTGTACCATTCTTATGCCCGTACGTAGTAAGAGTTACAATCGAACTTCGAATATAAAGCGTGATTTGCTCCGAGCTGTACTCATAAAGACCTTGTGCAGAGTCTAACCCGGCACATGTAAAAAACAAAACGCAGATCGAATATTATATATAATTATGAATACATTAACTACGGATTCGCAACCGCATTTTAATGATCATTAGTTATCCTACTTGTTATTCATTATACAATGAACTGTCATTTTCCATAAAAACAACCAAAAAACTTAAGGAGCAAAAACAACACGTATTTAGATTTAATGGTCGTGTTACCCTAATGATCATTAGATCATATATCATCACAGATTTACGCACACACAGACAGCGTAGTCCGCGACAGAGATCACACAAAATGTAATGAAAAAAATGAATTCTACCTTGACCTTTGCACCGTTTATATTTCGTACGCGATAACAGTTATAAATTATAAAAGAAAAGAGCCCATGTTTCCCTAAAAAGGCTGGCAACGAATCAGTGACCCTTTGGTGTTGCTGATGTCTATGTGCGGTGGTGACCACTAAGCAGCAGGTGACCAATAATACTGGTCTTCCTGATGCGTAGTAACTAACATAGTATAAGAGCGCTTGCAATACAGGAAGCATCTCGCGCGTTTCGACCCCTGCTTACGAACCTGGTATACAACGCGAAATTAGAAGATGTACAACCGAGAAGACCAAGGCCTTGCTCGACTCCTACACCTACCTGCCTCCTACTTACATGCCATGACCAAATTGGCGATGTTTTATCAGAAGGTTTCAAGAGCCCTAGAAACCGGCGAGTATGCATGAGAAGATCATTGAATTTTAAACATGATGCTCGGCTTCTCTCTGCCTACCCCGCAAAGGACTTGAGTGAAGATATAGTATAGTATGAAGATAAATTTTGACATAGTTCTTGAAACTATTTCGGACAAGGAGTGGACTGTTTCATTCACTATTGCTTGTTTAACTAACCGCCAAAGCATACCTTTGTGCATAACTCCAAGCCTAGTGAACATTCAGCCATAGACTAGCGTGAATCGAGCTGCATATAAATCAATGTTACGTTCACACAATTTTTATCGTCTAATGATCTTATCTTGAGGTTGAAACGAATCAAGGCCGTTCAAGTATTGTCTAGTCCACTAGATCTCAAATAGTGATTAGTCTATACACTCTAAAAATCGAGTTATTATTTTCAAATAATTTTTAATGTTAGACAATGTACATAATATATTATGATACTTTATTTTTAATGTTTCATTCAAAGAAAGAGAATGGTTCGAACTTGTCCGAACGGAGCTATTCTAGTATAAGTATCGAATATCAGAAATCACAAGTAATCAGTGTGGTCACTCTTACCCTACACCGAAAATCACGACTGAAGTCAGTTATATCAGCACTAACGCCTGATGTACCTTTTCTATCTCTTATATTTCTTTCTGTCCTCCCTGTAATTTTATATGTTTTGTATGTGATGTTAGAATAAATGTATTTCTAATCTTTAACAAAACTCGACGAGCCCGGCGGAATGATTAAATGATATTTTAACACCGAACCTCGTGAGTTTGATTCCCACACAGGACAAACATGAACATGTACGTTTGTCTTGGTCTACGTGTTTTGAAGAAAGGTAAGGCATATCAAAGCAACGCTACGAGGGAAGTACCTCCACCTCACAGAAAACCGCACCTAAAATAACTCCCTGGCGGGCTGTGTTACTGCCAGTAAGTGAGGTTACCAATAAGCTCCTAACGAGTTTTTGCTGTATAATGCAGGGATGGTCTTCATCAGGTGGGCCGTACGTCTCCCGATATTGTATAAACAAAAGATGTCATTTGGTTCGGGGCTCGTCTATAAATAAATACCTCGCGTCGGTTTCCAAAGTATTATAGTTGTTCCCTACGACTTCAGTTATTTGTTTCACGACTGCCCCAAAAAAGGAGAGTAACGTTTTCAGGGTTAATGTGTATGTAAGTATGTTTGTAAGTTTCTTTATTCCACCATAACATCTAAACGCCTGTATGAATTTCAATGAATAAGGTGTCGTTAGAATCCTTACATTCTTCCGGGTAACATAGGCTAGGTTTTGATTTTTATAATTAAATCTGGTGGTGAATAATCGCATTTTGTCGTACTCGATAATATTTTTTTTTTTATATAGATCATTCGATCAGGTCAGATTATTGTTCCAATTACCTATTCACCATAATTGAACAACTACTTATTTATTAAATACGATCTTAAAGGTCCACACACTATAACACCAATAAAAAACTTCGAAAAAAAAATTTGAGAAGTTCTAAATCACGTTGTTGGTGGCTTTTTGTTTTTTAATCGTTTTTGGCTTTTTAGTTAATTTTGAAGAAAGCGGCAGTCGTGTTTTTTTTTTTTTTAATTAATTACTGTTAGTTTAAACTTATAGTTAGTTTAAAATTATTTTAGCTTTAACCGGCACGTTACTCATGATGAAAGTGATACAGAATTTGCACTGTAGCATGTTACTGTAAGATTTTTTTTTACAACGTCGGGAGGCATACAAGCATACGGCCCACCTGATGTAAAGCGGTTACCGAAGCCATGAACGCTCGCAACACATTAAGTATAAGTATAACTCGCGCGATGCCACCTCTGCTGTTAGCACAGCAAATGCTTAGGAGCTTACTGGTGACCTCACTCACACGTAGTAACACAACAACCCTCCAGGGAGTTGTTATTTGGCTGCGGTTTTCTGTGAGGTGGAGGTACTTCCGCGGACGGGCTTCTTTAATGCGTTCTACCTCTCTTAATATTTACGTATTTAGAAAAAAAAACATTGAATTAAAAAAATATATATATAATGTATACCTAGAATTTGTGCTGGAACATTAACTATAGCTTACTTTCAAGGTTTCACGGTTAACTATATAGTTAATTATTGTGATTTTTACACAGAGCGACAGATCTCGACAAACAAGAAACAACAATAACAGCAAGGAACAAACAAGAATCCTGGTGTGGGCATATACTACCACTAAATTCGCGTTTTCCGATTTAAGTACATATTTAAATAAACAAGGAAAACATCGTAGTGAGAGACGTAATCTAACGTAGATTTTCCCTATGGGGTTGTGGAGATCTGACAGCAATCGATCCATTTCAAAATGGGGCTGGGTATGGGTATTCGTTGCGACCTTAACCAGCGTTATTACATCGAGAGCCTCATCTCAACAGCCTCAAGAAAGCTCGGAGTCCTGAACAGGGTGCGCCGGTTCTTCACGCCGGACCAACTTTATAAGACACAAGTTCGGGCCTGCGTGGAGTATTGCTCGCATCTCTGGGACGGCTCCGCACAGTATCTTCTTGAGGCTCTCGATAGGTTGCAGCGACGGGCTATCCGCATAATTGACGACGAAGAGGTCACCAAAAACCTAGAACCTCTTCAACTCCGTAGGGACATAGGCTCTCTAAGCGTATTTTACCGCCTTTACCATGGCGAGTGCTCTGAAGAACTGTTTTCCCTTATCCCACCCTCACCCTTCCGTCATAGAACCACACGTGCGGGCTTGCGATGTCATAGTTCCACGGTTGAGGAGATCTCTTCGCGTACCAAAAAGTTCGGCAACTCCTATCTTTGTCGTACCATTAAAAAGTGGAACGCCTTGCCTGCACATGTGTTCCCTCCTTCCTACAATATGGGATCCTTCAAACGAAGCGTGAAGAAGCATTTTGCGGGTCAGCATGGCAGCGTCAACTGACAGGATACGGGATGTAGTATATTGTCAGTTGCAGTTGCGATTTGGGCTCCTCTTTCGCTTACCATCAGGCAAAGAGGGGCCACTATGCTGAACTACTATAAAAAAAAAAAAAAAAAAAAAAAAATATTTGTCAAATAGGCTCAGGTAGCGGATCCCGGTAATCCTACAGTTAGGATTTTTAGTAAGGATAGTAAACGGGATAAAGATAGGAAGAACTGGCAAACGAGTTTATGCGAGTAATGCCACAAATCCTAATAACGTATGTTCGTTTTATCTACGAATACACACATTCGTTGATAAAACTGAGTATTGAGCAAAAAACAACTAAAACAACAAAACGAAAGACTTCATTGAAGTCCGCGGAAGAAAAGATTCAAACAACTACGCGAATGAGGTGAATGATATCTTTGATATATATTTTATCAATAGAGCTATATCAAATGTCCACCAAAACTGTAATTGACTATCATAGCAATATACTTAACACAGTGTAATCAGTTTTATACCATGGAATTAATGGATTTCAATGATTCCGGATTCTAGATAACACATACTACAATGTAGGAAGGCATACACGCATACGCCCCACCTGATGTAAAGCGGTTACCGTAGCCTATGAACGCTTGTAATACATTAAGTATCACTCGCGCGATGCCTTCTCTGCTGCTAACACAGCAACTCCTTAGGAGCTTACTGGTGACCTCACTCACACGCAGGAACACAACGACCCTCTAGGTAGTTGCTATTTGGCTGCGGTTATCTGCAAGGTGGAGGTACGTCCCAAGACGTTGTGTTTTGATGCGCCCTAGCTCTCTTAGTTTATTTCCGTTAATTAAAAAATATTTAATATCTTTCAATAATACCGAGTTTTTTTAGTATCCTATACTGAAATGTAAAACGTTAGCCCGTTGGAAACTTTCCTTTAATTAACCGATTTTAATAATTCCGGAGTTCTTAAAACCTTATAGTGAAATGTAAAAGGTAAGCCCTTAAAAACTTTGGTTTAAATAATAAATTGGATGATTCCGTACTAGAATATCTTATAGGGAAATGTAGAAAATTCCGACGTTATTCATTTTTAATTAATTGAATGATTACAGTTTTATTGTTATCTTGTACTAAAATGTAAAACTTATGGAGTTAAAAATTATTCGTATTTTTTTCTAGGAATACTTCCATTAAAATCTAGCGTCTTCCGAAAGCGAAGTCTTGAAAGTCAAAGTCAAAGTCAAAATCTTTTTATTCCGTAAAAATGGCTACATTTGTTTGGAATCGTCACAATTTTTTTCCCTACCGTGCAGTTCATGACTAGGTGAGCACTGATAAAAATACTGCCAAAAAACTCAGGCATCCCTCTTTTGGTATCCAAACAAATTTACATAATTTATTAATTACATTATAATTGGATCGACTCAATCCCAGGCATTTTTATCATTAATAGTCACTAAAATTCAGAGTCAGATGTAATAGAAATCAGTCAGATACTTTATAATATGCCCTGCTACACAATTTGGCTTTAATAGTAGTTTTAAACTTGTTTATTGACAATTCTCTTATATTGCTGGGAAGTTTGTTATAGAACCGTATACATTGCCCCATAAAAGAATTACTTATTTTGTGGAGACGGCTTGCATGTAACACAAGATTATGCTTATATCTAGTATTTATGTTATGAGTATCGCTCTTTTTACAAAATGAGTCTATGTTTTTATGGACATACAAAAGATTTTCATAGATATATTGCGATGCGACTGTTAGAATATTTATTTCTTTGAATTTTTCTCTAAGGCTCTCACGGGGACCAAGTTTGTAGATAGCTCTTATGGCTCTCTTTTGCAATAAAAAGATGGTGTTAATGTCCGCGGAGTTACCCCAAAGAAGAATTCCGTATGACATAATACTATGAAAGTAGTTGAAATAAACTATTCTAGCCGTATCAACATCAGTGAGCCGTCTAATAGTTTTCACTGCATAGGCTGCAGAACTTAGTTTTCCTGATAATTTTTCAATTTGTGGGCCCCATTGTAGTTTGGAGTCAATTGTTATACCCAAGAACACAGTTGTCTCCACAGGGGCTAAATTAGTTCCATTAACATGTACATTGGTAGTCACCTGTCTTACATTAGGTGTTGAGAACTTAATTACTTTAGTCTTTTTATCATTTAAAAGCAGATTATTAACATTAAACCAATGCATAACTTTAGAGAGAGCATCGTTAACTTCGTCATAATTACCTAACTGTCTATTAATTTTGAATGTCAAAGAGGTATCATCCGCAAACAATACAATCTCATGTTTATCCTTTACATAATAAGGTAAGTCATTTATATATACTAAAAATAAGAATGGACCTAGAATTGACCCCTGTGGGACTCCCATGACTACAGGGGACCCCGAAGATATTTTACCATTAACATCGACCTTCTGTATCCTATTGCCCAGATAAGAAGACAGAAGTTCGAGAGCCTTGTTCCTGATACCGTAGTGGTGTAATTTTCTGACAAGAGTGTCATGGTGCACGCAGTCAAACGCTTTAGACAGATCACAGAAAATTCCCAAGGCATCTTGCGAACCTTCCCATGCCGCGAATATACTTTTAAGCAAATGAATCCCTGCGTCTATAGTTGAACAACCTCTCGTAAATCCGAACTGTCTCCTATGAAGCAAATTATGTGTATTAAAATGTCTGAGCAACTGGCTAAGCATTAGTTTTTCAAAAATTTTACTGAGAATGGGCAGTATGGAAACAGGTCGAAAATTCGAAGGGTCCGAACTATCACCAGATTTAAATAATGGAATGATTTTACTATGTTTCATCAAGTCAGGAAATACACCAGATGCCACACAACAATTGAAAATTGTAGCTAAATGTGGAGCGATTGAAATAATAATAGAAGATATGGTTTTGACAGATAGACCCCACAGATCTTTAGTGTTTTTCATATTTATTGATTTAAAAGCGTTCAAAACATCTTTTGGGCTTACAGCTGAAAATTCAAATATTGTGTCGCATTCTACCACGCTCTGTTTGAGAACGAGTTCAGCAGCTATAGAAGAAGACCTAAGATTTCTCGTAGTAATAAGAGGAATGTTAGAAAAATATTTTTCAAACTCAGTCGCAATTTCTACATCATTTTTGATATCTATATCATTTATCTTTAACTGAAAGTCTCGACTACGTACTTTCGCTCTACCCGTCTCATTATTTATCATATTCCAAACAGATTTAATAATATTTGTTGAACCATTAATTTTATTTCTTAAATATATAGACTTAGCATTGGAACAGGCTCGTTTAAATATTTTAGCATAATTTTTTACAAGTTCTTGAAAAGTCGGATTGTGATTACAGGTCCTTTCTTCATAAAGTTCATACAATTTATTCCGACTTTTGTAAATACCAGGAGTTGCCCAATCACTGAATGTCATACGGTCACTTACAGACAGTTGTTTTGGAGTAAAGATTGCATTAAATTCACTAGTAATTAAGCTAAATAATGAACTGTACAAGTGGTCCGGAGTACCGTGATAGGGCAACAATACAATTTTTTCTGCTATATTAGACTTAAATCTTTCTAAGCGGCTTTTACTAAATGGTATATAATTTATTTGCTTTCTTTGTATTTTTGAAGAATTTGGAAATGAAACCAATTGACCTGAATGGTCTGACTGAACTTTATTAATTATAGATTGATATGAAGGTTTTACATTGCTAAATATATTGTCAATACATGTAGCACTTGTAGCAGTTACTCTTGTTGGCTCTGTAAAAATATGATGCAAATTGTTTGATTTAAATAAATTTAAAAAGTTGTAGGTAACAGTATTTTTCTCCAAGATATTTATATTAAAGTCTCCACAAATTATAACAGTTTTATGGCTATTAGATAATTTATTTAAGGCATCCTCCATGATATTTGAAAATGTTTCAAAGGGCGTGCTAGGAGGTTTATACAGGTTCATAACAATGAATCGTTCCAATTCAATGCATGAAATCTCTACAACTCGCTCAACAGAGAGGCTCACAATGTCACACCTTTCTTTAAATTTAAGCAACTTATTTAATAATATTAAGGAGCCACCATGTATACAGTTATCTCTGATGAATGAGCTTGCAACCTGGTGGTTATTGAAGCTGAAAATGAATTGATGGGGTTTTAGCCAGTGCTCAGTTAGACATAAAATATCAATATTGCTACAATTCATAAACAACTCCAATTCTAACTCCTTTCCTATCATCCCCTGAATGTTTTGGTGCACCAGGTTGATACAATTATTATTCTTTCTATATTCTTGACAATTTACAATTGATGGGGATATTGTATTATTATTACTTTTAGTTTCATTTTGAATATTGTTATTATTACTATTTACATTGCCAGAGTATAACTCTATTGTCTTGTAACCTAATTTAAAGAATTTGGAATACCTTCCACGGTACCATTACATAATGAAACGAATACTAAGGCCTACGATCCCGCAAATATTGTGCAAACCACACGCCACCTTATAATAGAATAGTTAATAGATTGAGGCGTTATTTTGCGAAAGTCAAATTTACATGTGAAGCACACAAAGCAGGTTAGATCAAATTGCATATAATAATAGTATATTTAAAAAGCTGGAATTATTGAAATCCATTCAATATAGCTGATACCCATTTTTCATCTATACGTAATGCCTAAATGCACCGGACTAACTCGTAAAATAATCAAATCGGATCATAAACCACCTAACAAAGGCGTAAAGGATTTAGGTTAATGCGTTTTTTTTTCATGTAACTTTTTTATTAATCAACAAATCTTTTAGGAACTTATATGGGACCACCACGGGATCAACCTTAGTTACTACAGTTCAAATTATCCAACTTATTGATTTCCGAGCTATCGGTACACAAAATGGTGGGTAAGACAGGTAGGGCGCATCAAAGCAGCCCGTCTGGGGAAGTACCTCCACCTAACAGAAAACCGCAGCCAAATAACAACAATTCCCGAGAGGATTGTTGTGTTCCTGCGTGTGAGTGAGGTCACCAGTAAGCTCTAATGGAGAAGTTGTGTTAGCAGCAGAGGAGGCATCGCGCGAGTGATACTGAATGTATTGCAATCGTTTATAGGCTACGGTAACGTCACGTGGGCCTGTTTGCGCGCAGCAGTCGTACGGGAGTTGGTGATGGTGGATGATGAGCTGATGTTGATAGTGAAAATGATTTCATTTGACTGGCTTTAACTATATATTTATTTGGTATAGTGGTTTACAATTGTTTATATGCGAACACTTTGATAGCCGATCCTCGAGTGAAGCGGCGACCCCTCCGTCGTCGCCGTGGAATGTTGACGCTGGCGGTGGTGCGTATGTGTGTGTGTATATTTATGGCTGCGTGTGTATGGTCTGAGTGTATCGCCGCAACAGGGCCATATGCTTGTTGTATGACTCCCGTTGTATAAAAAAAAACTGCAACGAACGTAGATTGTCACCTGCTTAAAAAATCTGTTAAACAGCATCGTAGTAACAAATACGTATAGTGAAATAGGTCACGTGTGTCCAGGGCGGACCGTGAAAGTTAGTTCATGGGTATAACGAACTGGCATGGAGTGGAGGGTGCGTGTATCTCAATGGCCCAATTCGTAACTAAACAGGTCGCATTTTATGTAGACACGTTGACGTCACACCCCAAGCCGTACAGCCATGCTAAAACCAAATACCATCTCTACGCTAAATGCCAAATACGTATAATTGCCTAATTTGTAATACCAAATTCGAATAATGGCCACCATTTTAGAGAATATATATTAATACAATTTCTGCGAAAATAATAAAAAACAAACTGTTAAAAGAAAGTAATAAGTGGGACATCAATTTATCATGCAGGTATGTCTTATCTGTTCGAAGGTTAATTGCCAATAGTATATTATCACTTAATACGCCAGCTCTATATATATATGAGAATCCATACATAATATAATCGAGCCTCCCGGAGTCTTATGAACGTCTTTGAAGTACAATGAGTAGAAGATAGAAACTCTGAGAAACTCAAGTTCGATTAGGGCATTGCTACGAGTGTCATGGACACTTTGTCTTCATTCCTTTTTCACAAAAATGAAACATTGTGGACTCCTCGATAAGCCTGTAGAAAATAGTCTCTGTTCAATTTTAAAGTTAACGGCAACCAATACTGAAAAGGTAAATACAAAGGAAAATCAAAGCGGATAAAAGAAATTAAGTACGTGAAAGTGTCAGGTACTTACACCCAACCTTTGGCCGAAAGGTAATACATCAGATTCACTGAACTGAAAGCGGGATCTCTAAACGAAATAATATTCAAGAGAAGTCGAAAATCTCGCTCAATCGCGCTGGTGAATGTAGTAAAGGTCTATTTATCCAAAAAAGTACATGTACAGCTAAGAGCAGATCACACTACGAGTTCGATTGTAACTCTTACTGCGTACTTACGCCATAAAAACGGCACAAAGGTCAAAGTGTCAAGCTTGACGTGCACTTAGCTGTACACTAAAGATTTTATTCCTTACTCGAACCCTGTTTGAATTTCGAATATTTACATATTTTTAGACAACAAAGCGTGTGTGTTAAAATTCTACTATAATTGTTCTTTATCATACGTTGTGTGTTAGAAAACGGAGTTAAAGAGAAAAAATATGTTTTATTATCTTAAAAGTTTTCTTGTTACGTAAGATTGATCTGTATGTCTTCAAAATGTTTTTAGAAGGGACATCTTTTGAAAGAGGGCGTGTTTCTCTGAATAACGGTCATTCGGGAAGGTCGATATTCAACTACGGCCGAAGAAAGCGTGGTTATTGAGCCAACGCATTACTTACAAGATTATTCGTAGCCGTCTGGGGATCGGTATAAGGCAAGTCGAAAAAAATATATATGAATATTTAAAAGTTACGAAACTTTTAGTTGGATTCCTTAGGGAAAAACGAAAACAGACTCGTATTGATGGATTGGTGGACAAAAATATTGCTAAAGGTCTTTACAATGCTGTTTACGATTTATTATTTTAAGCCATATAAACAACAACAGTCTTGTGAATGAGTATTTGAAAACGAGAATAGGTCAACAAAATTGAGTCAGGCAAGTAACGTGGATTTTTTTTTCTCCCGGCCGGGTCCTATTTGTACATTTGGGTTATGTATAACCCAATTATTGGTAGTGTAGTAGTGTAGTGTTAGTCTAGTAGGTCATAGAAGTGTTAATATTGAATGTTTTTTAAGCACAGTGGGTAGAAACTATTTGTCCACCAACGGAGAGGCTTCATCGTCTTGTAACATGACAATGCTTCTTTGCTCATAGCAAAAGTAGTGTTTGTGAGCTGCACATAGCCCAGACAGCTCATCTATTATTACTATATTACTCGAAAAACAAAGATTTGATGTGAAGTTTAAGTCAAACCAAGTCAGAAGAGGACGTGATAATATCAGTCATCATGGAAAACATGTCGGCGAAAAATACTTCAACCGAATGTTTAAAATATAAAAGAGAGTATTTTGAGAAACAAGCCTCTTGCAAACGTTTCCACATTTCCTCCATCCATTATTAAGGATTCGGCGAAGATACAGATTTTTATATAGAGCGACTGCTGACAGACGTCCACAACACGGAGGGAAAACCAGACCTTTCTAAGATTAGGTTAGGTCACATGTTTTCCGAATTATAATTTATTATTCCTCACATGTTTTTCCTTCACCGCCGAGCAAGTGATAATTACAAATATGTACATAAATCAGAAAACGCGCTACATGCCCACACCGGCATTTGAATCACGGACCATCAGATATTAGGCCAGTTCTTTATCCACTGGGCTATGACTACTCCTCCGCATTTTGAGAAACAATAAGTACATTATTTTGCTTTTGTTATATTTAGGAAATACGCAAAACTTTCAGCGCGCTCAATCTATACAATAGTCAATTTCACGGCCATCATAAAACATTATAGTCAACCTCGTATTGTCAATATAACAGTGCACATCGTCGTAACTATGACAGCTATGTTACTTTGACTACAGCCCAGCGTCGAGTTCGCAAATACATTTTACGAGGAACGTTAGCCGCTACTATAAAACATTGGGAGAAATAAAATATCAGGGAATACGACGCCTCGATCCACCACTCATATCGTAGTAGTCCTAATTTCCATTAGGCTTAAGCCCGTCACAGACTAAGCTATAATATATCGTAAGATAACATGCTGTCTTGTATGAAACAAAGTGAATCTGTATTTCTCCAGCTTCAGTATGATCCATATCCTACTAATATTATAAATGCGAAAGTTTGTATGTACGGATGGATGTTTGTTGCTCTTTCACGCTTGAACGGCTGAACGGGTTTGAATGAAATTTGGTACGTAGATAGATTATGATCTGGATTAACACATAGGCTACGTCATTTGACTCCACGCGGGCGGAGCCGCGGGCAGCAGCTAGTTGTTCATACATGCAAAAGTAGGACAGCATGTTACGATATATTATTATAGCTACATCTATGACTGGCTTTAAAACTAAGCTGGGGAATGTGTACGAATATTATTTGTGGTGGATTATACTGCATAAGTACTATACATTTTGTGTTTGTATCTACAACGCGCTACTATAATGTACTATAATGGGAATTTACTCATAATTTGCCTGCACTAATTGCAAAAACAAATGGGATTCGCTAGTACACCTTTTTTTGCTTTGTAACATTGTTAGCATTTCAAATATCTAATCCAATATTTTAGCTTTCTCAAATAGTCAACAACATACAGAAATATTGTTATTTATTATATTATTAACAAAATAACATTCTGTACAGACAACAAGCTATACAACCTTATAACGTAGCAGTAAAGGTGATATTTGCATGGGTCTGCAATTCGAAACTAGTCAAGGACAGAACGAGTTAAACAGCATCGTATAGTACCAAACTGTGCTAAGATTGTACATTGAGTATTTATCATATAAATATACTACTGCTACTACTAGAGCTTCACGCCAAGTCCCTTGCAGGGTAGGTAGAGGACGGAGCATTATTAGTATGTATTGTACGAATAAAAAATATTTTAGAAAAGAAAACTCTCCATCAAAACAAACTTACATATCTATGCACACAAATGTCTGCCATAAACGAGAATCGAACCCAGACTCCTCGTATTAAATCACTTTACGAGCAATATGCTGTATAATAAAAATATTTTACAGACCTCGGAGATTTAAAGGTTTTTGACATTTTTCACTACAGGTAACTATAACAGGCATTATATATATAACAGGTTTGGCAGGCATTACTTTATATATATGTATGTTATATATAATGTCAAAAACCTTTAAAAAGCTCTTAAGGTCTGTAAAATATTTTTAGATCAGTGGTCGAAAATATATAAGAGGTATAAGTCTAAAAACTATTAAACTATCGAGAAAAAGAAAAAAAACCTTATAAAAAACCTTATAGGTACTTGTTTAGAAGAGATACCACCTTAAACATAAAAACAAATTTAAAAATATTCCTTGTACCTCGATCAAAAAAGATCGTAATGTACATAAAAGTTAAATTACTTCGGCATTTTTGCCTGAACAAGTTAAAATTAATCTGAAAACTTACTCTTTCCAACACAGCGTGCGCAACGTACAAATTATTGCCAGTTATTAAGTGTCGGGTTGAGACATTGGAAACATCACTTCACTCTAATTGGCAATACGAGAATGCAGAATATACCGATTCAATATTGGAACTTGCATTGCATTTCTTCCAATCGGTAGTCCCCGCCCATCCTAATGGTATAGGAAACTGGATAGTGCTGCTATCCAGTTTCCTATACCATTAGGAGTGGCGGGGACTACCGAAGCTTAATATTGGCGAAGATACCGATATGGAGCGACTGCCGTCAGACCTCCACAACCTAGATGAACAACAAGACCTTTCTCTCTATAGATATCACACTTTTTTTGAAATATAATTTCTTGGTCAAATGGATTTTTCTCGCTGTGTTATCCTTCACTGCCGAACAAATGATAATTACAATCTATACTAATAAATAAGGCTGAAGAGATTGTCTGTTTGTTTGAAGGTGCTAATCTCTGGAACAACCTGTCGGATTTGAAAAATATTTTTGCATTTGATAGGCCAATTCTTGAGGAAGTTTAAAGGCTATTTATTCAACATCACGATACGACCCTTAGAAGTCGAGGAAAAAGACAAAGTAGTCGAGGAAATAAAAATGTTCTTACGGGATATCGAGATAAACGCGGACATAGTCGCGGGTGAACTATAGTTATACATTAAAATATAAATTCGAAAACACGAATTTAGTGGTACATGGCCCACACTAAGATTCGAATTAGGAACCGATTGATTAAAAGGCGAGTTTTTATCCAGTCAGCTAATCACTGGTCAAGTTTGTGTGACATTATAAAAGTATATTTGAATTCGATAATCGCACGTTACATGCGTTACGTTCGATGTATTGTCGAGACCATAAAATTATATGTATGTGACATATAATTTGATGTCCACACAGTCTACATACTGTGTGCTGTGACTTGGTAAATCCCCTGTACGCCTAGCTTTACAGCCGTTAATATTGTGTGATGCGATTCTTTTCAATTCTTGCGGACAACTATCTATACTTAGGAATAATACCTGGGCGATCTTGTTTTGTGCAAAATTGCATTTTTTTTTTAGGAAAGATAATATAGATTAAATCTTATCTAATTACAAAATTTGAATTTTAAATCGGTAAAGCCGTTTTTGCTATAATAAATAAATAAATATTGTCGGACAAATTACACAGCGCTATCTAGCCCCAAAGTAAGCGAAGCTTGTGTTATGGGTACTAGACAACTGATAAACATACGTAAATACATTTTTTTTTTTTGTAAATAAATACTTATTATACATAGAAAATACCCAGACCAAGACAAACAGACATGTTCATGCACACAAATGTTTGTACTGTGTGGGAATCGGACCCACGAGCATTGGTGTCACAGTAGCGTAACAGCGCGTTTCACCACTGCGCCACCGAGCTCGTCAAATATATATTTAGCTATAGTCGAAATATATTTATATATTATATACAAGAATTGTTCGTTAAATTTAAAGTAAGAGCTCGATGATCATGTGGCTAACAAGGCTTACTTTAACACGAAGGGTAGTGGGTCCGATTCCCATGAACAATTTAAAATATTTATGCATGTTTATCATTTATCCATGTAGTATTACAAACAAATAGTTGGCACCGTGTAAAGTGTCGGTAATATTTAATTATGCATAAGAAAATATTTTTCTCTGTGTTTGTTAAATATTTTTAATTAAAAAAATATTAATTAAAGTTATAATTGTTGGAAACATATTTTAAAGAATAAATTATTTAACATAAACGCTCCTATAAAAAAGTTGTAGAAATTATACCTAATAAGAAATTAAATGAAATATAATTTTAATTTAACCTCTTAAAATCCGTAACGAGATTATAGAATTCTCTTCGTTTATTTAAAACACATATCTCACAAATGTTATTAGAATGAATGTACCTAATATAAACCTCATCTGGCAATAGGAGAGGTTGATGAGAGTGGAAGAGGCGATGTTTGGATCGGTGCACCTGGCGTTCCATAGGCTCTGTCTAGCCCAATGGAAGACAGCCGTCAGATGTATGTTTGAAATAGAAATGAAACTGAATAAATTATAGATACTAGTGTTTGGTCGACATCAGGGGTCGAAATTCAAATGTGACGAATTGTTATGATTGGCCATTATTAATAATTTCATATAGGTATTATACCTAGACCGGCCTATAAGTTCTGTTACAATTGAATATGCATTTTTTTTGAGTCACCGCTTTACCGTACCGTTTAGAGTTAGTGCTTGTAGACCGTATTCGTAATGATGAGGTTAGAAACAGAGTTGGTCTGAAAGAGAGCGTCGGTGTTAAAATAAGAGGCATGCTCCGTTGGTTAGGACATGTAGAAAGAATGCAGGACGAAAGAATGACGAAGCAGATATACAATGCAAAAGTGGAAGGATGTAGGAGCCGAGGAAGGCCAAGGCTTACAAACCATGAACAAATTGGTCGTGTCCTATCAGAAGGTGATGTCAGGAGCCCTAGAAACCGGCGAGCGTGCATGAAAAGAGCAATGAATGTTAAAGAAGCGAGTGAGGTAAGGATCGAGTCACGTGGCGCTGGGTTCTCACTGCCTTCCCCGTAAGGGATTTGGCGTGAAGTTATAGATAGATTTGTACGTGCACGCAATGTGTTAAAAAGGGGCACAAAATTTTATCTTCTGTTAATTATATATAGATATACAATGCCAATGAAGTAAAAAATAATAATACAAAAAATACCATTAAGGGAAAGTGCCTCCCCTGCAATTAAACGTATTTGAAGTAGGTAGTTTTCATTATTAACCCTTTTGTTTTCAAAACCATATTATATTCATACTACGTATAATTGCTGGTATGATTTATGTATATACATACATATTATTCACCATGTATATGTATACACACAAACCATACCAGCCCAATGATTTGTAGGTACATACATAAATATATGTCTCTGATGTAATCCACTTGGGCATGAAACTTTCGTACGGGTTCGCAACTTTTGAGTACGAGTTATTTATAGGCTTTCTAATATATTAATTCAATAGAATTTTCATATACTTACGTAGAATATTGGATAACTTTTGATTGACACTGCCTTAGTTTTATTACGTAAAAAAATAGATTTATGTACTTTGTGTGTACACGCACAATGAGTACCTTTAGAACTAATTTATGTAACTTCTGACTTTGTTATACACCGACATTTAAAAACGTGCTCTATTCCCTTTTGGGAAGTTAAAGATGGAACTATAAGTTAATAAGTGACCGCCTGTACTTTGATCATTACCGTTAGTCATTCGGTCAGTATGGATTATAAAATAAACAATTTTAATTAAAAATAAAATATAATGAACCTCATTAATCTGTACAAAAAAGGTCAATCTACAAACCACCAGTTGTTAATTCCTTCTAATGAAGGACTGTAAAGACACATACAAATTAACTTTGCATATTTCTCAAATCTATTGTTTTCTTAGATTCGCACAGAACACTTTTTTTTAAATTAGGTCACCTTAGTGCTAAACGTATCATAAGTATATTATATAGTATGTCTTGTGTCTAGTCATGATTTACGATGTTTTGTGCGGTTGGCATTAACCCTAGGAACTGGTCAGTGTCCATGAAAAGTGCCTTAAATGTTAGCGAAGCGAGCACAGTGTGTAGGAACCGACTCGTGTAGAGCTCAGTCCTCTCGGCCTACCCCGCAAGGGACTTAGAGTAAAAATATGGATAATAAGGTTATATAAATAACAAAAGTACAGCTGATTTGATATCAACATTTATCTATGCTAAATAACACTACTAATTGATAAGATAAAAGATAAGAGCAAGCATGTTATTTACCTGTGTTTGTGGTGCCAGCCTGGGCGCGCCACAGGAACACTGCTCGCCGCACAGGCACCCGCTGTCGAACGCGCGCCCGGACGCGAGGTCACCCAGGTGCCTCCCGGACGGCGCGGCCAGCCTCAGCGCAGACGAGTCCGACTGCGACCTGTGGTGGCCCCTCCGCGCCGCCGGTCTGATCTCCTCACCCAATATCGAGTCCCTCAACTTTGTCGCTTTCGACCTTTTCATATCACCACCGAAAGCCGTCAACAACCACGCGAGCCGCAGCGAGAACTCCGCGCTCTGTTTACACCTGTGCACCAAGTACGGCCGCAGCACGTCCGCCACGTCGCCCATCTCTATATACATGGTCGCTAACTGCGGCAGGTAGAAGTCCACGTCCTCGTATGGGAATGAAAACAGTTTGTTGGCCAGGTACGTCTGCACGCCGGGCTCCTTCGAATTGAACAGGTACGATATCGCCATACTCATATCGAACAGTTTACTCTCGAATAAACGTAACAGAAAGTCCTTGTTTTTTGATGTTTCCGCTGCGGACACTTCAGATTTAACCGGAGGTTCGACGATGGCGTCGGGTGGATCTGGCGGTTTGTCGGTGTCTTCTGGGTTGCCAGAATCGAGACTCTCCCTGGACCTGGCGGCGGCGGGTGGCTGCGGCCGCTCCTCGTCCGCTCCGTCTGGCGGAGTGTGTATTCCCGAGTCATCGGAGCCGGCCGGCACCTCCGGAGGCAGGGCCAGCCTCGGCGCGGGCGCTTCCATCGGTATCCGAAGAGGCGCACCTTCCGGCGACGTCGGTGTCATATCCTCTGGTATCCTTTGAAGAACAGAGTCCAAGGACCTGTTCCTCTGGTGGCCGCATCCCGCCGGCGGCCCGCTCGCGCCCGTCACATGTCTACGAACAAAGAAAAAGTATTCGTCAAAAAACACTTCGGATAAAGCCTTTTGAGGAAGGAAAACACACAGCGCGAGTTTCTTTGTATGTACGTACTTATAGAAAGGATCTTCGTAGTGTCGTATACCGACGACGATAATTTTTCTGACCATTTGGCCAATTACAACTTATTACACAGAAACTCAATCACCGGATAGAACACAACACATGAATCTAATTATCCAGCTCACACAAACATGGTCGTCACGCTAGAGCACGGGCCCAGTGTTAGAACAATGCGACCGAACGCCCGCGCGGTCATAACAAGCGCCTAAACAACACTGAAGGCGACAGCGTACCGTCGGGTGAACACGCGCGACCAGCTCCGCGGCCGTCCTACAGCAAACTGCTTTACGCAACCGTGCAGGCACGCCGCGCCGCATACCATTCGAATAAGGATCACCTCGATTACACAGCCAAGTCGAAACAACTAAGCAACCACGAAATAGTAAACAAGGTCTGACAAGTCAAACGGCAGCCAACACAGCGGTGTCAAATTCTAGAATAAAAGTTGGTTTACGTGGAACGAATTTTGCAAGACTACACGAGCCAAACCACTTGAGTAAACAGACGTAAATTACCTACATTGAATCAGCGTGCGTAGACTGTCTGATTTGATCTGGTGAGAGCGTCATCGCAGTGAATTATATTCAATATTTCGAATATGATGTTACTGACGTAAGCAAAGTATGAGATTTTCCTTAATAGTAAATGAAGTTAAACAACTATTTGTATTCACGAGTAGCCATCAAAAGCAGTTCCTTATGAGTGCATCACGTATTATCGCAGTATAGAAAACAATTTGAATACAGACAGTTTAAAGACGCAGCGTTTGTTTTATCTAACGCTAAGCGGTTGGCTACACATACAACCGTGTTTATATTCAGTACACTTTCGCGCCATATTTATCAACACACATCGTACCACTATGATATAACATTAACGCATACCAATACTTTGGAGACGAACTCGGAGAAAGCGTCCATCGACCCCGAAAAGTTTTATCGCCACTTAAGGTATCAATTTCAAAAGATGCATCAAACACAGAGCCCCATAAGCGGCGGTCGCATACCGAACACAGCCGCGTATTCATTCAATCAAGTGTAGAGGAAGTGGAAGTGTGTAGTGTGCACTCAATGGGCGAGCATTCCATTCGCAGCATGAGTGGCGAACGAATTAACATTGTTTATTTTTGGAACGTTATCGGGAATGGAGCATATGTTGCGTCCCGCCGAACAGATGTGTCGATGATGAACTAACGGTACTAAAGTATCGACAGAGAGAACGCACACACTGAAATACTATTCATACGAATCCATCGCAGTTAATAAAAGTGAACATGCCTCAAATCAGACTAAACAAGAACGTAGTAAAAATACATGACCAAAACAAACACAGAATTCTATGTATGTTTTAATCATGTATTTGTACCAACTTCGATAACGATATTAAAATACCGACGCAGATTCATAATTATTTTTATATGAATATGACACGAGTGAAACAAGGTTACTTTATGAGCTATAATTTCATATTTATGGCCTTTTATTTAAACATCGAACTGGCCATGGAGTGTGCATTATTAATTTATGGAACGGCGCCAAATCGATTCTTCGTTTGATTACCGCCACACAGCGTTTACGGCTCTTGCGCACTCATTTTCAATTTCACACATCGGGGAAAACACGAAACTACACGAGACGCACATTATATCACATCCACAAATGCAGGCTATCTCTTCACGGGTTTATTTGCGATCGAAATCCTTGATTGATCTTATGCAGTCCCTTTCTATTGAACTTTTTTGTGCCAATGGTATTACAGTAAGAAATGCCGAACGAAAAGTCCATTTTCCTTCGAAAAGGAAAAAAAGAAGGAAAATGGACGCCGGCTTCCGTAGTGAAAACTTGGGACGCGACCGGAATTAACGTTCGGATGATGGTAATGACTGTTTATGACCCCGGTCACAGCACACAGCACTGTAATACAATAGGTCAAACTATTAAAATCAATGAGCGAAATAAACACCTATTGGGCGACCTCGCGTGCATATCGGTAAGAAACATGCCCGTACTAACAAGTCAATTCGATCGTTGCATAATATCTGCTTAACATGCAAGGGTTCGATTCGGAAATGATTTAGAAACAATTATATATTATATCAATTAAAACGGATAACGTGAACTAAACATTTTCATTAAAACTCGAGGACAACTGATTGGAAGCAATAGAAATTTATTTAACAAGTGACCATATCACTCAACAGACTCTGGCGCCTTATTGATTTCAATTAAAGATATGTTTACACTTATGATTATGACGGCCGCAGACACCTACAAAAAAAGGCTCGGAAAAATAAAACATGAACTACAGTAACCTTGAAAGGTTGAATCTAGAAGTCAAACGTTCTATTTATATGGAGTCCGTAAAATTAGTAACGTGAAATTATGTGACAAGCAAAATAATCCCATAAAGCTGTCGTTATTTCTAATTTCGTAGCACTTTAATTATTAATATAGTGGGCACACCACTAGAAGTCTCTTTGATGTGAACTGAATTAAATGGAAAAGTAATCAAATATATTCTCCGAACATTAAACGAATAAAAATATATAATGACGTCAAGTCATGGGAGAAAAAGCAAAGACATGTTTATTTAAGGACACCAAGTTTCTTATGAAGTAGCAGGTGACTGTAATGGAGACCAATGAAACCAGAGCCGTGAAGGCCCCTCCCTACATGCATACCACATTTCGCGATGAGTTATTTCGTCGGTAATCAAACAATGGTGAATAGAATCTACTTGACGTCATTGCAGCACTTTATTCCGATGAACATTGGTGAAAGCTACTGCTTAATGAATGTATTCGAAATATGAAAGTTTTTGAAAGACGTTACTAATAAAATTAGCTCTCTCTGCCTACCTCACAATTGATTTGGCGTGAAGTTATAGATAAATAGTTACTAATAATAATCAATTTTAATATACCGTCGCTAGCAAAGGGTAGGAGGAGGCTTAATTTCGAAACCATGATTAACACAATGAGAGATTTTGAAGAATACTCCAATAGTTAAAAACTTCTAACCTATTACCTCAAAAAACTCTGACATAACTCTTTGAAGATGTTGATTATCTTTATTTTTTATGTTCATAAACTAAAAACCGTTCATAAAAGTAATCTATCCGACGTCAAAGAGGAAAAATATGACAAAGAATATACATTATAATAGAAATAGCACCAAACAAATTATCCAACATAATTTGGAAACTCACGAGTTTAATACTACGATTGTTTATGAAATTAAAGAGAGAATGAACACATTTAATGTCGTGACTGAATCTACGCACAATGCAAAATAATATAAGATATGAACATGTTGTGCGTACAATACAAATGTTGAGGCGAAAGTGAGTGGTTGTTACGACCTTGTTATAATTTCGTCTCTTCACTTTCCTGAGCGAAATATTTTACAAGTTATAAAAACAGTGCCAGAATAAATTTGAATTTTATCATAAATTATAATATATATACATAGTACTGTATATATAGTACTGTAATGGTAAAGTCACAATAGTTGGTTATTTGTAGCTAAATGAGAATTATTCACATATAAAAATAAGCCTTGTTTTTACTCAACAACATTAGTCTTCTAAAAAACTAGCGACCGCCGAAATTTCGCAGGATTTACCCGCTGGGCTATTTTAAAGATTTGTTGAAAATTTCATCACAATCGGTTCAGCCGTTTTGGAATACACAGGGGCATGCATACACAGATGCGATTTTATACGTTATACAAGATTTATCAGTACGTTAATAAACAGCATAACATTTAACGTTAGTTTCGTCGTCCCGTATGTGATTTATATTGAATTGTATTTTAAAGGATGATGATAAAGGATGATATATTTTTTAAAAGATAACAGAAAATAAATAAACATGGGTACTATTAAAAATTATAAGTACTCTATGCAAATATTAATAGTAGTTTCATTCAACAATAGTAGGCACAGATTATTGTAGCCCAAAATGTAATGGGGTAGTTTAGTCGTCGAATGACCTATTCTGCAAATTACACACAGTCTAGAAAATATTCATTTTACCAATAATCTGTTCTACTAACGCCCTTCTCGACTAATGGCGTATTCTTGAAATGACCTATTCTATAAATTACCACTGAGTAATAATATCCTATTTTATAAACACTGCACTGGAGAAAATAAAAGAAAAAACCAGTTTTATATCAATTAAAAGTTATTTCAACGTCTAATTGTACTAAAATAGACGATTCTTAGGATCTCCAAGTATTTGTTCTTCCGACCAATATTAAGTTCTTTAATATGATCAGTGAAAGTAAATGAAATAAAAATAGCAACTAACAAAGAATAATACAAAAGAAAAAGATAAGATTATCTCATCTTATAATTTGCTATGCTCATTTTGCTATGGATCTATATTATGCGCGAAATAAGAATAAGTTTGAATATTAAATGTAGAATATATTTTCGTAAATACGTAAAAAAATGTACATACGACACCAAAAATGTTAATAAACCAGAAGGTGAAGTTGGTTGCATCATCAGGTTACTGCGATGATGCAACACCCCAAAGCATACATACCTTAATTCACTACGGAAGTATTCGTTAACGAAAGGCGAGCAACAATCACAAAGAGTGGTAAAGTCAATTCGGCGAGCTATTCATAAGGCCCCGCCCCGATATCTCATTAGCACAATTTAAAGTTTATATAATGTGAAGATACATTCTGATAGATAGATTCGAGTGAGCGGTGATAGCCTAGTGGATAAAGAACCAGTCTATTGACCAACTGATCGCTGGTACAATGTAGGCATGTAGTCATCTCAGAATACAGAATAAACCAGAAACCGCAAACACGCCCAAAACTGAAGCCATACAAACTACTCTCAATGAGAGTAGTTTGACATTTGGACGACTAGTATATATTTGGCCACCGTGTCTATTACGCGTAAAATTTTCTCGATAGTTTTTATTAAATAATGCCGTCTTGTGCGGTTCTCACCTGCAAGAATGCAGTTAGAAGCATAAAAAAACAAGATGGGATCACATTTCATGTGTAACTAGCGCATTTACATCTCATTTTATTTAAATAAAGAATTTCTTTAACTCGTTGATAGTGGTAAACAGTTTGGGCGAGTCCATTTTGTTCATGTTGCCAGTTTTACTGGTTTCTTTTCCCTACTTTTATATAAAGTTGACATTGATGAAATAAATAATAAATGCATGTTAAGTAATTAAAAAATACATAGTTTGATTAATATAAAATATGTAAATACATTTATTTAATTTTAAGGTATTTACAATATGAGCCTATGTTTACATTATTTCAGATCTTTTAATATAAATATTGCCTGAAATAAATAATAATAATTGACTTAATAATAATGATTGAAATATTATTAACTAATGTTTTTGGTATATAGTCTGCATATGTGAAATTGTGTAAGTAGTAGTTTTTTTACCAAAATGTTTTGTGTAAAACTATTCTAATTATTTTATGTGGAATTTCAGTTCCCCACTGATTAAATTATAAAAGCAAAGAGCAAGACTTCTTTATTTGTCGAAACGTAAAAATGTATTGATTACCTCAGAATCAAAACGGCAATATTATTAGTACAACAAAATGTACCTAAGTAAAGACATATTTTTTGTAAATTACTTGTGTTTTATTTTACTAAAGCATTTTTTATGCATAACAGTATATTAATATAACATCTTTTATATTAATATAACACTTTTAATTTACCCTAAAAGAGGCGAACTCTCACTAAGCTAGCAATACTGTACGGGTGGGAAGTATGAGGAGTGCGGGGGATTGCGAAATGTTTCTGGACACAGCGGACCGCATGTATTATCGGCTTTAGGCTCCTTCTGGTTTATTCTGTATTCTGAGGTAGTCATGTACCATTACACAAGTCGACGGCGAAGCAAAACATTGTGGGAAATCTGTGAGAAATTATATTTTAAAAAAGACGTGTCACCTAAGAGGTAGGGCGCATCAAAGCAGCCTGTCTGGGAAAGTACTAACAGAAAACCGCAGCCAAACAACTCCCTAGAGGGTTGCTGTGTTCCTGCGTGTGAGCGAGGTCACCCACCAGTAAGCTCCAAAGGAGTTGCTGTGTAAGCAGCAGAGGAGGCATCGCGCTAGTGATACTTAATATATCGCAAGCGTTAATAGACTACGCTACCCGTTTTACATCAGGTGGGCCGTATGCTTGTATGGCTCCCTAAGTAGTATAAAAAAAAACAGTCTATTGACCAACTGTTTCCTAGTGCAAATTTTAGTGGGCATGTACCACTACACGAGTCCACGGCGAAGCAAAACATCGTGGGAAACACGTAAGAAATTATATTTAAAAAAATACGTGTCACCTAACTTAAGTATTATGTATCTAAGGGCTGTGGATTTAAATTTAAAAATGTCTGGTTTTCGCTGTAGTTTGTGGAGGTCCGACTACTGTCGCTTCATGACAAAATCAGTATCCTCGCCAACGCCAAATCGTTAGGTTTTGGGAAGTGAAGAATTACCAGGCGTTTAGGCGGTTCTGCAATCTATATTATTGGAATCGATGTGGTGGGTAACAACTCACAATTTTAGATCCCAATAGTGTTAGATATCTGATAAACCGTGGTGCACAGGAGTTGAGCTTCACTTGACTAGCCATCGCTTTGAGGTTTTTTAATGCCTTATTTGTCATATTGCTGTCTCTCACTTTGCCAAGAGGGGAAGTCAATTCCAAAACTTCCTACTCTTACAAATTTCTTCTAAATTCGTTGTGAGTTCCAAAGCAGCCGTAGTTTAACCTCCGGGACAGCAATGGACTTAACTGTTCATTGCCTTTTTGGTGGTCGCCGCTGTTAATTCTGTCTACACAGGAGACAGTGGTGGGAATGAGAGGTGAGACTGTCCCGTTAAAAAAAAACAGACACTGGCAATCGTAATGTATTAGGAAACATAACGCTAATAAGAAAATAGATAGAAGAATACTTTTCATTTGTATCAAAAGCACATTTAGTATGATTAACAATTATGCTTATGAATGTAAGCGGTATAAAATAACTCCAACTTCATCCCGCATGCCAGTACTCTACGTTTGTAAAAAAACATGTCATAAATCATAATTTTAAGATATATGTACATATTATATTAGTATTAAAATTACTACCTTAAATATAGTCACGAACAAAACTTGAGAGACATTTACCAATTAACTTCGTGGTGTCTATTTTAGATGTCAGTAAATATTCGCTCTCATCGTGTTTCCCTAACACCACAAAAGAAGTATAACTTCAAAAACATGTACACTGCAGGAAAAAAATCATGGGTGAGAGACGGTAACACAACATCACTATAGTTCAGTTATATGTTTAATTAAAAATTCACTCTCATCTTTTTTAACCAATCGCGAAACACGGGAGGTATTTTGTACTACGAGTATATAACAAAATTACCATTCACGTCTGTTTGCACATAGTGAAATAAAGATATCGCCGTCATTTTGCAACACGTTGTTATCTTTTTGGTGTAACTAATTGTCTTTTGTAGTGTTCGTATGTAATATTGTTTAATTAACTTTGATTAGATATGGCTCGGATTATTTTAATTGGTTGTGTTTTATCAGAAGTTTGTGTCGGGAGCCCTAGAAACCGGCGAGGGTGTATGTGGAGAGCATGTTAAAGAAGCGAGTGAGGTGTGTAAGGACCTAGTCGTGTGGGTTTCGTTTCACTCTGGGGAAATACCTCCACACTCACACAGAAAACCGCAGTCAAATAACAACTCCCTAGAAGATTGTAGTAATTTCCGAAGGAGTTGCAGTGTTAGCAGCAGAGCACTTAGCACAAGACCGATTTACATCAGGTGGGCCGTATGCTTGTATGCCTCCCGACGTTGTACATAATAAAATAACGTATGGAGAAATAAAGAGATCGGTATTACGTAGTAGCTCAACCCGCGGCTCTTACTGGCTGGTTCGCGAATCAACACCGCGGCAATTATCGGCGTATCGATTAAAATATTCTCCCATATGTTATTAGGGTCGAATAGCTGAGATGTTTAGTTGCTAAAAGACAATGTTTTTGCGAGTGCGATATGCCTTCATGCGCAGTCTTATTGTTTGTGTCCGTAAGGGACTTGGCGTGTAGTTAGAGTAGGTACTACTATATTCTAGCATCTATTTCGTTTTAAATGTCAAATTGACAGTAAAACGTCAATTTGACATTTGAAACAGTCGAGCTATACCTATTTAAATTTGCCAATCATACGCATTATTTGACATTTAAAACTACATTTTTTGTTTTTTACTAAGCGAAATGATAAATACACTTGCATTTCCGCCTCCTTTATAAAAATAAAAATTTGCAATCCCCTATCGGTTTTTATACTGAAATATGTTTTTGCTACGGAATCTTTTAACTTGCAGACATTGCGAAAATAGTCTAAATTTATTGCAATACTAGAGCGTTACGAAAAACTCACCGAATCGCAATAATTAACACACTTTAATCCGGATTGATAAACTAGTTTGATAACACGTACGCTCGTTTCAAAGTACATCGTGTGGTCTATAAAATAATAATTCAGACTGTTCCGACAGACTACTAATTAAAGCATTCATTAGTGTTTATTCTCAAAGACGACCAACCTCAGAAAACACCTCGAAATACTAGAAATATAGTCCACACTTTACATGCGAAAGTAACACTGTAAGCCGCCGAGTGTTTGTGACCTTTACACGACTAAAATTTGCTACAGAGGTGGTCTGAGACCAATGGAAGTGGAGAAGGACATACCACAGGATCACCAGAAGAGATTTAAACGTAACTGAAATCTCCATTACTGCAGATTTGCATAACTGCAGCGCATACGTGCTATAATAATAAGCAATGTATCCTACCTCTCTTAAAAACACCCAGTCTAAGATCATTCATGCAATTTGATCTAACCTGCTTTGTGTGCTTCCGCCACCAAAGGAAGCGCACAAAGCAGGTTCGATCAAATTGCATGTAAATTTGACTTTCGTAAAATACCGCCTGAATCTATTAACTATTTAATAAGCAATGTAATTACGCACGATTGTCTTAACAAATTCTTTCAACACTAATAGTATGAAACGAATAATAAGGTAGTCTAAGGACCTGGAGAAAGAGACACCTTTTTCCAAGCCTTATCCCGTTTCATAATGCATCAGGACTTCGAAGATACGGATTTTTACACAGAGCGACTGCCATCAAACCCCCGCAACCCACACGGAGGATCAGACCTTTCTTCTTACGTTTTCTTTACACGGCTTTTGAAACATAATTTCTTGGACGTGCTGGTTTCTTCACGATGTTTTTTTCTTCACCAAAGAGCAAGTGATAATTACAAATGTGTAATGCCCGAAAGGAAGAATGTAATGTAGTCAATAGACTGGGCTTTTTTATCCACTGATCTACCACTGCTCTAAAGATACCCCTTATCACTGTGCTAACAAGACCCCCACCCGACTGAAACTAGCAATATACTGTTTAACTTAAATTAATAAATGTCTGGTGGATGCCGGCCTTGCTCCAAAAAGCGTGTGTTTTGTTGTGTTACTTGAATACCGAAATCTATATTTAGGCTCGTAATTTAGACCAATATTAACAATGAGACTGAACAGGAACGCTGTTGGGTGATTTTTGAGCATGGCAACGTAAACAATTGGCTATGATTATATAAAAAAAAAACAAGATAATAGACAAATTGGTACAAATGATATTTTTGAGGGTTACCTGATATAAATTTGCGGCACGAGGAAAAAAAAAGGAGATGCGATGGCGCATTTTTTCGTAGTAAAAAACTCATCGCAAAATAGAACGGCTCTTATCGGCTAGTGCTCAGATCAACAGATATATAACACATACGTGGAAGGATGAAGGAGCCGAGGAAGACCAACACTTATCTACCATAACCACGTCGATCGTATTTAACAGAAGGTGATGTCAGGAGCCATAGAAAACTGGCGAGCGTGCATGTGAAGAGCAATGAATATTAAAGAAGCAAGTAGGGTGTGTAAGAACCTAGTTGTCGCGCTCGGTTCTCTCTGCCTACCCCACAAGAAATTTGGCGTCCATTTATAGATAGACAGATCACCATCGCGTCACTTATTGGCTTATTGGAGCAATATTCTCGAATCGCGGAGATATTTAAGCGCTAAAATACTACTTTAAGAGCCGTCAAATGGCTTATTGATTTGTGCTGCGTGCACGCTGACTGCGACATAAATCATCTGGTTGGTCTGAAAAAGAGTATCAGTGTTAAGATGAGGCATGCTCCGTTGGTACGGGCATGTAGACGGAACGCAGGAGAAAAGAATGACAAAACAAATACAACGCGAAAGTGGATGGATGTAAGAGAGATGGAGGTACTCTCTGCCTACCTATAAGGGATTTGGCGCGAATATAGACAAATCATTCACACTATAAATGCGAAAGTAGCTTTACCCGTTTAAACCGTTAAATTATTCCGTACCGTAATCGGAGGACCTATTCATATTGCCACAATACAGTGTATATTCGAATATAGTATATTTAAATCGGAATCTAAAATTTATCTGCCAAACTGTATAGAGTACGAGTCAAAACTTTTCGAATCAATTTCGAATATGGCTTTCCGAGGCAGTATATCCCTACAGAAGTGGTCTGGGACATTGAAATAAATATAAGCAACTTATTATCTCTATAAGAATTGTGTGGATAATATATATTTTAATATACAATGTCGGAAGGCATTCAAGCTCAAGGCCCACCTGATGAAAAGCGGTTAGCGTAGCCTATGAATGCTTGCAATATATTAAGTGTCACTCGCGCGATGCCTCTTGTGCTGTTAACACAACAGATTATTGGTGACCACACTCACATACAACAACTCTCTAGGAAGTTGTTATTAGGCTGTGGTTTCCGTGAGGTGGAGGTACTTCCCCAGACGGGCTGCCAAATTTTCGCTTTAGTTAGACCACGCGAGGTTGTTCCCTCGTAGCATCAGATGGTCATCATAACCACTAGGCTAATTAGACCCGCAAAGTAATTACAGTGGAAGGTATGTGATGTAATTAAAATTATTAATTTAGACACGGGTATAATTTATCAGGCGACCAGTATAAGCGTATCGAAGTGATACGAACGTGGGTCCTCGGCTTCTAATTAATTAGTCATGCGGACCAATTTCATATTGACAATATTTATAGTTGTCTGGGTCGCATCGCTATGCGTCGCTTGTGCTTCGGACACATAAAATCAGATTAAGCAACGTGTATCCTCAAAGGGGTATGTATACGGCAACATTTAGTTGCGTAAGCTAACCAATAGCTATTTCCAATATCATTATATTTAAATAGCATACAAAAAGCAGGCAACCCCGCTGGCTGTCATATCCAAGTTTAGAGTTTCTTTTCTAAACACCATACTTTTTTTCAAATTGTTTTCATCCGATCGCACACGTTGACGAGCTGGGTGGCGTAATAATAGTAACTCTACTTAGACACCATCGCTCGTGGGTTTGATCCCCACACACGACAAATATTTGTGTGCATGAACATATCAGTTTGTCTTGGTCTGGGTGTTTTTAAGAGAGGTAGGGCGCATCAAAGCAGCATGACTGGGGAAAGTTCCCCACCTTCCCCCACCTCACAGAAAACCGCAACCATATATTTCCCCGGAGGGTTGTGTTATGGCGAGTGAGGTCACCAGTAAGGAGTTGCTGTGTTAACAGCAGAGGTGGCATCCGCACGAGTGACACTTACAAGCGTACACAGGCTACGGTAACCGCTTTACATCAGGTGGGCCTCCCGACGTTGTTTAAAAAAAAAGAAAGATCTGAATTAAAATTATAGATAAAAATGATTTATACTTGAGTATTGCGTAATTGCATCATAAATCTAGACTTTCATAGACACATTTTTTTGAACATTTTATCTCCACTGTTCGTTCCACCCGTGGCGACAGTACATTGTGGTTGTGTACAAAGGTGATTTTGGACGTCATACAGCTGGTGTCTTACGTAATATATTTCTGCTTTTCCGAGCGCAACCAACACCAGTCTTCGTTCAACAACCAACCATTTGTTTAAAACAACGTATATCATAAAACTATCCATGAAATAAATGATTGATTTTGTATTGCAACAACATATCAATAACTCGGTAAAACATTTTGTAAATATAATTACATATTATTCGCTATATTCCCTGTTATTACTTCGTTTCCTTAACGTTATTCCGTTTTTCCGTTTAACCTGACTAATCCATTAGGTTTGGTGTGGCGGGGATTTGGCGAAGATACAGATTTTGACATAGAACAATTTGACATGGAGCTCCACGCCTAAAAGGCAAAACCAGACCTTACTTAGGCTAGGTTATACGTCTTTCGAACTATAATTTCTTGAACGTGCGGGTCTGCGCTTGCTGACCGCGTTTGTAATGAAGACGTGAGAGAAAGACCTGTGGTCTGAAAGAGAGTGTCGGTGTTAAGATAAGAAAAGGCATGCTCCGTTGGTTCGGACATGTACAAAGAATGCGGGACGAAAGAATGACGAAACAGATATACAATGCGAAAGTGGAAGGATGTAGGAGTCGAGGAAGACCGAGACTAACCTACCATGACCAAAGTGGTCGTGTTTTATCAGATGGTGATGTCAGGAGCCCCAGGAAACGGCGAGCGTGCATGAAAAGAGCTATGAATGTTACAGAAGCGAGTGAAGTATGCAAGGACCGCGTCTTATGGCGCTCGGTTCTCTCTGCCTACCCTGCACGGGACCTGGCGTGAAGATATACATACATACGTGCGGGTTTCCTCACTTTACTTCTCCGCCGAGCAAGAGAAAATTACAAATATGTACATAAATCTAAAATCACGTATTTTGTGGTACATGCTCACACCAGGATTCAAAGCAGGGATCGATCGTTAATAGGCTGGTTCGTCATCCACTGAGTTGTCACTATGTCTACAAAATTTATGTTCCATTCACAGACTTTATCTCTTCCTTATCTATTACAAATTGTTATATTAGACCCCATCAAGTTCAATTTCAAAACTGATAACAGACATAAGATGTCAAACGTCATTTTGACCACGTTCATAACGTGTGACCGATTCCCCTCTAATATTAATAACAAACGAATCTCTATTCGACTAGATTAAGATCCAAACAGTATATTTAAAGCAGTAAGTGAAACTCGACAAACAACCGTTTCAGCATTAACTGCTTAGTTTACTTTATCAAAATAATACAACGCAATACAAAAGAAATTTTAGTGTTATGTTTTCCTAAGGTATCTTTATATTACGTATATTTTTATTCGGGCATTTCCTTTTTCAATGCTGACCACAAAAAAGAGAAATAAATTAGATGGCTTAATAATACTTAATAAAAAAAAGTTGACGGCACTTCTTAGCATTACTGAGGTCCGATCAATGAATGCCCAAACGGAAGTTGTGATCAAAAATAATAGTTATGGGCGGCGTACAACCATATTCGGTAGGTAGACCCAATGTTTGCCGAGATTTGCTCGGCAATATACTACAACACATCAAAATTACTCAACACATCTACGCGTTGGATCCATATCCACGCATGCCTATCAAATAGCCAACAATCTACCCGTAGTACATAATTCACTTATCATGCCAGTGCTTGCATAACGGGTATGTTTTACTAAACTATGTAAATTAGCAGAGACTAATTATTTCCATTAACTGCGGTACCTCAAAAGATTTAGGCACAGTCTCATGTAGGTACCAATTTATACAAAGTTTAGATACTTCGCACGTATTTTACATGGATCGATTGACTCACCATGCGGGTACGGCCGATACTAATCCAATAAAAGGTTGAATCCATTCAACCTATTTACTGTACTCTTATTCTATTATACTTATGGCTTCTTTGACACTGGTTTTATGCTATTTTATCCTCACAATGGCGGCATTACAGGAAGAGAAGTCTAAGGTCTCGCTAATATTACGGATTATGTCATAGTTCCTTGCTTCTAGTAAGTTATTCTATGAGTCTACCAACGCACTAGAATGTTAATTGATTGCTTAGAAGTCTGATGTTTTTCTTGTGAACTTTTAAATCACATAATAACTAGAAAAATTTTGAGATATCGGAACTGGGCACGGCAAAATCTACTAATTAAAAAACAAGACCAGTTGAGTGCGAGTAGGACTCGCGAACTGAGAATTCCGTACGTTACTTGAATCGCATAATCATATTTTATCGCTACGAGTATAAATGCTACGGACATAAAGCGGGAATGAATATATGATTATTTAAAAAAAAACTATACTTATTCTTCTTCTACGCGTGCGTTATTAATCCATTAGGATTGGAGGGATCCGCTACCTAAGCTCCCGACTTGACGAAGACTTTATTTAATCTTTTTTTAGATAGTTTTTTTTAAGTCACAAGTCTATCGAAATATAATTTCTTGGACGTGTGGGTTGTTCTCACGATGCTTTCCTTCGCCGACGAGTAAGTGTAGTATATATAGTACATAAAACCGAAAATACGAATTTAGTGGTATATGCATACCCCCGTCTAGATTCGAACCGGGGACGAGTTGGTCAATAGACCGGTTCCTTATTCACTGGGTTATTACTTTTTTTAAACTATACTATCTAGTCAAAAATATTATTCTATCTTATCTGCAATATTTATCTGCAATATTTATCTGCATAAACAGTTATTATTTCAGATTTACTTTTCCCAAGGAACCGGCGAACGAACATGAAAAGAGCTATGAATGTTAAATGAAGTGAGAGAGGTGTGTGCTTACGACGCAAGAGACTTGGTGTGGAGGTAAAAATAGGTATTACTATTTTCCATATAATATTTATGATAGTGAAAAATGTGATAAAGGGTAATCCTTTATCACATTTTCCACTTCAGAAACTCCCGAGACAACCAAGGTATTGTAGAGTGCTAGGGGGTTTACATTTTTGGTGCAGTACCCTAAAAACAATACGTAGTGTAATCATGATTATCGCTCACACAGCTTCTTCGAGCAATAATAGCCTTCGAAACTTATGGTTTTTACACTACCACGATCCTAAGAATTACACATATTCAGGGGTACCCCGCCACTTAGTGCCGAGTAGTTTCCATAGGCATTTATAAATATCATTTTTAAATGCACCCCAAACACACACAACAAATTTTCTCCCTAAAAGTCACCCCGCTAGACTGTGAATTATTTATCAGCCAATAAGTCCGACAGTCACGACTATGCTTTATAGTGAATTGATATTATTGGTACAATCAATGCGCTCTTCAAGGTTATATAACAGATGTGTGTAGTGGTAAAAAAGTATGTAATAACATATTACCTTGTCGTTACTTTTTAAATATTTCTTTTTTAAACATTACGTGACGGCAATTACACTCTGACGAGAATGAGGCGAATTTCGAGTTTTTGAAATTCATCATTCCATAGGTAACTTTTCATAAATATTCAGAATAGAAAATGTTATGTTTCCCAATTTTGGGGTCGTATGTTTGTACAATACAAAACCAAAAATTACACTAAAGTAACATAACTTTCTAGCATCTCCACAAACTTGTGTGTTCACATTCAAGGTTAGTGAACTTATTGAACATATATATTGACATATTATTGAACATACATCATCGAAATGTTAAAAGATTATTATCTAAATGTTGGTATTACAAGGCGGAACCAATGTTTGTACAAATATGTGTACTAAGAAAGAAAGGCGCAAAATTATATAACAATGCAGCCCTTTCATTTTTAGCATTTACATAAAATATGAGTCATTGATGTTATGCAATACTAAAAACTTCCACAAATTCCGTCACATCACATTAAAATACACCTCGTAGCCTTAAATACTTCCATGTAGAGTATACATATATAATTATTTGATTAGCCTAATGAATACCCGTATGTTTTAGGCATGTTAGTCAGTTCGTTCTTATTAAATCGTGACCTGATGTCTAACAAGCAATATACATTTCCAGCTCAAATAGTATATGTACCTATACCTTTATAGATCTTATTGATACATAGAATATATACTACTGTTATACGACTGCAAAATGATAGTAACAGTACCAAAATAAGTATAATAAAATGCTTTGTCATTCGACATTCTAAATGCATATTCACTTCCATCTTTCAAATATCTTGTCAATATTTACTATCCTTCTCTTAAAGTTACGTAATCATAAAAACCTGTAATTTAATTATTTTTACTTGCTTTTGGAAGGTGGAAGGGTGTAGGAGCCGGGGAAGGCCAAGACTGGAATAGTGATGTCATGAGAAGAGCAATGAATGTTAAACAAGCGAATGAGATATGTAAGGATCGAGTCACATGGCGCTCGGTTCTCTCTGCCTACCGTGGCGTATTTGGCGTGAAGTTATAGATAGATAGATTTACTTGCTTTTCCTCTCCGTTAGTTTTATTAGTTTCATTGGTTGCGTATTCAGAGTGTCTAGTAGTACGAGAGCAACCGAAAGCGTTAAGAGGGCGTATAAATCTAAGTGGTGCCCTCATTTTATTTTGTTTTTATTAACAACGCTGAATTTAAGACCAATTCCAAAAAAAGAAGCTCAATACTGGCACTTTGGAACGATATTTATGTTTTTTTAAACATATCTTGTATTTCTTGTATTTATTATAATAATAAATAAATCAGTAACCAAAATTTTAATTATTGCTTATTGTGGCCACTTATAGTAATAATCAAAATGATGACCAATTGTAGGTGTATAAACAATAAATACAGAATATGTCCTAAATAAATATGAGTATGTTCAACAGTGCCGGTATTGAGCGGTTTTTTTGGAACTGGTCTGACATTTAGCGTTGTTTTAAAAAACAAAATAAGGGCGCCCCTTAGCTTTATACGCCCTCTTAAGAGCATACTCTGCCACGCTGCTCAACTGCGGAGACTGTGCTATATCTTCACGCTAAGTCAAGTGAACGGCAGAGAGCGCCACATGACTCACTTCTTAGACACCTCATTCGCTTATTAAATGTTTATATTGTTGTTTTCATTAGTGTGTCACAACAACTAACATATAACAAACCGCCTCAACAGTGCAACTATATGACCTCAGAATTTTGGCAAATACATGAACAGGTTTGTACGAAATACGAGTATTAAACACTTTACTCCCACGATCTATTCTCAGAAGATTAACTCGTTTATTTTAATGCAACATTACAGAGAAACCGCTTCTTAAAAATTTCCTTCCTTTTACTTTATTAAACACACGCAATGGCCCGCGGCTTCGTTCGATTTAGAATTCCGTCAGGTTCCAGACTACCTCTATATGAAATTTATTTACAATCCCATTAACAAATAATCAGACAAAAATTAATGCTTTCCGCATTTATTAGGAGGTGTACCAAAGCACCCCGATTTGGGACCACAGTAAACCGCAGCCAAATAATAACTCCCTGAAGGGTTGTTTGTTTCTGCGTGAATAGCTCCCGACGGTGAATAAAAAAATATATTACTATCCACATCAACCCTTACTCAATTCATCCCACTGCAGGGATACGGGTCTCCCTTCAACCGATGGGGTCTAGAGCATACTCCACAACGCTGCTCGAATGCGGATTGGTAGAGGCCAGTGTTTTCAAGTCGCCCGAGGGCCACAATAGCTTAACGACTGTCATCTATGGACAACAGCCGGGACCGACGGCTTAACGTGCCCTCCGAAACTAGGGAGAAACTCGAAATAGATGAACCCGTCCATAGACAAACTGCGGTTGACATTGCTTAACCTGCGTGTTCAGTTAGACTGACACGCGCAACGACGCCATCGAGCTGTATATTACTATGCGTGGATAATATAAACGAACTTTAAATTTATCATTACGTATTAGAACCTAATAGTAAACATACAGTTCGCCTGATGTATAATAGTTAAAACTTTTGTAACCTGTGTTCCACAATAAAGATATTTGATTTGATTTAAATGTAGAGCCCATGTCATAGTCTAGGAATATTTGCAACACCAAGAGTATCCCTCACGCGTTACCACCTCATTGGTAACGCCTTCATGATGTCCTTACGGGCGTATTAGTGAAGCTACTCCCTCGAAGGAACGTAACCACGTTTCAGGGAACTGTTATTTTGCCACGACGGAAAGTACCGAACAAGGTTTACGAAAGTAAAGGGAAGTACTACATCCAACAATACAAATGAATAAAGTTGAAGTGTCTGTTTGTAATGTCAAAGTAACAGCTTTTTACTAAATGCATATAAATGTATACAAGGTATGGTATATAGTAAGTAAGTACTTTGTATATACATTCTGTATATACTACTGTTTGTTCCGGCTAATCTACAAAACGGCTTGCAGGTTTTAACACGACTATAACTGACATACTTTATAATAATTTAATAACAAACCTACTTTAATTCTGGAAAAAGAATTAGGGTTCCGCGGGAAAAATGCATGAAATCGCGAACGAATTCCAATTCCGCGTGGACGAACTCGCTGGTACGATAGTACTCGTATAACGCTTCACAAATTTAGTCTCGTCTCGAAGCATTAGCATTCAAGGTAGCCCCCCTAAAGTACACTGAGTAAGCACAAATCAATTCTTACACGGCACTCGTTAGCCGCTGTGATCATTAAGGCAACGGCTCTCAACATTTTGCGAACAAAAGCGTACTCGAGCTGAAAATTTGCGAATCGTTAAACCGGGCTGTACTCAGTTGTACCGCGAAATGCTGTAAACATAAACACAAATATCACAGTATCGTGGGAGGTGATAATCACAGCTCATTATGCTTGAATATTAAAAACAAGGTTGTTACTATAGTATTCATAAGTCAGGAAAATACACCAGCTTTATAATCGTTACTACTAAGTATTAACAATGATTGATATCGTGTTAATATGTAAGTTGAATGCAGCTTTCAATCTTAGACGAGTTCGGTGGTGGAGTGGCCCTGGTCAAAGTGGCGATACTAACCGTAATGCTACTTTGACCACGTCTTCAGGATTCGATTCCCACACGGGAAGAGAGTTCTTAAGAGATAGAGTGCATCAAAGCAGTCCGTCCTTGGATGACAGCGACAAGTCATGTTAGACACTTGTAGTACCATTTGTACTCTCATTGCATGAGCCGTAACAACAGTACCAAGATCAAACTGTTCAGTCAACCGATTCTTCTAAAAAAATTGCATCTGCACTGCAGCGCGGCGTGTGTCAAAATGCGTACATTTTGACGTTTCGTCAAGCGATCTGACAGCAACGACGTTTAACGAAACGTCAAAATGTACGCATTTTGACACACACCGCGCTGCAGTGCAGTTGCAGTTTTTTTAGTAGAATCGGCCTACTGCTGGAGGTATAGCTGTGTGTACTTCTACTTCACACCAAACCGCGGCCTAATCACTGGAGGGTTGTTATTATATGTACTGCGAGTGAGTGAGGTTACCAGTACGCTCCTAAGGAGTTGCTGTGTCAGCAGCAGAGGCGGCATCACACGAGCGATACTTAATGTATTGCTAGCGTTCATACGCTAGGGGTAATCACTTTACATAAGGAGAACTGTATGATTGTATGCCTCCCGACATTGTATAAAAAAAACAATAAATGATAGTTGGAGCACAGTGTATAAAATATACAATGGGTTATAACTTATAACACTTGATCTTGTTTAATTTGAAACTTCCAGTGTTGTTTGTATCACTATACATTATATTATATATTACACATATATAATATTAATACAAATATTATATTTTATTATTCCATGTGAGAAAATAAATTTAAATATAATAGACTTGGGTTAGAGTAGATATTGTTCAGAGAAACCATATAATTTTATTTATATCATATCATTTATTGTGTTCTACATGATTTGAAAAACGAAATTAGTGAGATTGTTAACGTATGTGTGATTAGTTAATTACTATTGTAGGAACGAGGCGTCATCATGTCATTGAGTCATGCCGTGACCACAGCGTCCGCAACGTCACCAAAACATCGGGAAAATATAAAAACAAATGGCGGCAAGTCCCTTTACTTACAATAGTAAAACACTTGATATTTGAGCAAAAGCCGACACATTACCAAGGCTAACCCTAACCTAACCTAACTGTTTATATGATTCAAATACAATTTTATTAAATACAAATTGGTGTCAGGTGCCCTAGGTACCAGCGAGCGTGCATGAAAAGAGCTATAAATGTTAAAGAATCGAGAGAACTATGAATGTGCAATGACCTAATCTGTGGTGCTTTCGGATATCTCTGCCTTCCCGGCAAGGACCTTGATGCAAAGATACATACATACAATTTTATTATTTAGTAGTTTTATTTACACTGCTCGTTTAATTTTTTCTCTGTATAATTATTTTGTACCATTAATTTATTACATACATTATCTTACGTTAACCGAATAAATTATTTCAAAACACTGAAGCAGGCTCAATGTGAACCCAGTAGTTATGCGTAGTCGCCGAGAGTATGGAATAAAATAGCAAACATGCATACTGTTTGATCAGGGAACACGAATATAAATGACGTTAACTACACCTTACAACAAAAACCATGACCAAAACTAAAACTATCAAACAACTGATTTTAATACCAATAGTTTCCAAATAAAATAAGGCGAATCAGTTAAAACTCACGGGTGTACAAACGGAACGTATTTATGAACAGCTGCGTTTAACCTCCCGCAGTATTTGACACAACCGCTGCAGATTCGTCCCCAAGTTTTGCAAACATCTGCCGGATTGGTACCATTTGATAAATGAAGCATATGGCGAGCAGATGAAAAAACAAACAGTCAAAAACGTACCGGGCTCGTATCATCAGGGTTCTGGGCCAGCATTATACAAACAAACTACACCTCTTCACTGTGCGTGCACAAACTATGCATGAGGGTCATCGTACGAGTATTTCGTTTATATAAAAAAGTTAGTAAGACAATTTCTGAAAACTGCCTTGCTTACAAACATTTTTATTTTTTGTATATTATATACCTAAACTATATATATATATATATATATATATATATGAGGTATGTAAGGATGGAGTCACGTGGCGCTCGGTTCTCTCTGCCTACCCCGTAAGGGATTTGGCGTGAAGTTGTTATAGATAGATACACTTAAACATTTAGCACCTACAATTATTTATTTTTTCCTTTACAAACTCGAATCGATCGAAGATAAAGAGGGACCAATAGTATTTGTGACAGATAAACGGGCGGATGGACAAGAACGGCGACATTGGAATTTCTTTTTTACAGTTTAGGTAATCTTTTCGGATTTGCCATACTTCAGATCTGCTATGTCCAATTACAGAAAAAGTCATCTGGATATTAAAAAAATTAATGCTGTCGAGACATCAAAAATTCAAGAAACCGTAGGACTATTTTGTAGAAAAGAGATAATATCTTTATTTAAAGGACTTTATAGAAATAACTACAGCTATTTCTATAAAGTCCTTTAAATAAAGATATAGTAATCAATTATTTTTTAATATCCAACTTCTAAAAATAAACTGCGGGCCAGTTTGAAATAATTACAGTTGATTAAAGTGTATAAAGAGAGCACACTTGTATTTATTTATTTATTTATTTATTTATTTTTTTTTTTATTTGTATTTTTTTATTTTTTGTATATTTTCATTTAATTAGTGGCCTTCAAATACAGATCTGGCCATGACCTGACCCTCTTCAGTCTCCTTTAAAACTTATCTCTCAGATAAACACATGAGCTTATGTTATGCAATGAGCATTCATAGCATTGAAACCAAAATGGTCGCATATTGCTGAGAGGTATTTTTCCGCATAAAACTATCTGACAAGATTTTTCCAAAAGTTTATAGGTTTGAAGAAACTTTTACTTCGGCACCGCACCCGTAATGCCCCTTGTGTCTCTAACATTCAGGGACAACAGTAACTTTCTTTTCTATTACTTTAAACGAGCAATTATTGTAGTTGTTAGTGTTGCGATGAACATTCGGCCGTTATTCGATATGTTTTCTGCCTGTTTGGCCACTTTTCACTATTCGGCCGAATAGCGACCGAATATACGTTGCAAGTAGAAGTATGAATATACCTAGGTATTCAAATTTATGATAATTTCAGAAAGTGCAATGAAATCGCAAGCAAGTATTAACCAAACAAAATACTTTTTGTATCGTACGTAACAACAAGCAACGTAGGAATGTACTGAAAGGAATTAGAACATCTACGTATTATCTATTTAATTAGGAGATCTAACCAGTCAGGAGGCAGGACGGTGGACAGAGTATTTGGCTGCAATTAGAATGTGCTTTCTTATAACGCTTTAATTTCATCAGGCCGAATTATTCGGCATTCGGCCGAAAGCCGAACACACTATTCGTCTAATATATTCCGTATATATCGGAAACGGAATTCATCTACATAGGTATCGTTCCTAAGAAAAGATTTAATATAAAAAATCGGCCAAGTGCGAGTCGGACTCGCGAACGAAGGGTTCCGTACCATTATCTATAAAAACGGCAAAAAAATCACGTTTGTTGTATGGGAGCCCCCTTAAATATTTGTTTTATTTTAATTTAATTATTTATTTTTAAAGTAAATATATAACTAAATATTCTGTGAATATTTCAAGCGTCTACCTGTTGCCGTTATGAATATCGAGTAAAAACGAGCAAAAAAAATCACGTTTATTGTATGGGAGCCCCCTTAAATATTTACTTTATTCTATTTTTTAGTATTTGTTGTTATAGCGGCAACAGAAATATATCATCTGTGAAAATTTCAACTGTCTAACTATCACGGTTCATATGATACAGCCTGGTGACAGACGGACGGACGGACGGACGGACAGCGGAGTCTCAGTAATAGGGTTCCGTTTTACCCTTTGGGTACGAAACCCTAAAAACGACGAACGGGGTCGCCCAGTTACTAAATAAAATATTAGGAGTAACGTTTTTTTTTATTGAGTATCGCAACCCTCAGAATCACGAATTCTTATTATGAACCACACCCGCATCGCTCGAGCGACTTCGTTGCACCTTGCGCTGCAAACAATAGCCGTTTAGATAAGCTTGCTACTGATATGCTGGGCGGCGAAACAATAGTTAGTAGATGTTCACGCTTCACATATAAAATACCACGTGTATTATTAACTAGGTACGTTTGTTCATAAAATCTGTACAGAAATACATAATACAAATTTACATGTACTGACAAGGTTACATATTGAATATAATACTCAGTACACGTCAAGAAATCCAGCAGTTTTCAACACTGAAAATTATGAGATTCGTAAATTAAAAACATTACCACTAAATTACAGTAACACATCGTGCAAAAAGAATCTATATTGGTACCAAAACTAAAACGTAAAAGAAAACTAAACTTCGAAAAGGACGAAGTTCTTCAATGAACAAGTCCGATATCTTCACCAATTGAACATATTTTGAAAATTACATTTACCGTATAACAATACACGCTGAACGTAATTTTCAAAATAGGTTTCACTAAAATTAACTTTGAGTCACTCAGGTATTTTAAATCATAGTAATTAAGAAAATTCTATTTTTAACTTTATCCCTATAGTTTAAATAGTTCTATATAAGTTTTAGTTCATTCAAGTTCTTTAAGATTACTTAAAAAGTTATTTATATAATACTTTCATTATAAGAATTTTATGACGTCATTTATGTTATTTCTACATGAATATATACTTATGATGATGCCATGTCGGCACATTCGTAGGCGTATTATCCATACATGTATGGCATAGCACAGTTAGCGAAAATTTAATAATAAATAAAAAAGTTTTAAAATTTGTTAATTGTATTCGACGCCAGAGAAGATTAATGCAACGATGTGAAAAGGCATAGACTTCAATGAGGACGGGTCAGTTTTTTTATATAAACATGATGGTTCCTTTTTACCGTTTTTATATGAGACCCTAAAAGATCTTAAAACCTGCGAAGTTTTTATAACGGCTATAATGCAACGTTGTGTCTCAAAAAGAATCCACCCCGTGGGAGCCACCAGGTCAAGTGTGGTCGAGAAAAAAAATTGTGTCCAAAAATCGCTCACAGTGTGTGTGAATCTGATCATATATAATTAATCCATTCATGTCGGTAGATGTAATAATTGAATAACTAATGTAAGACAAATATCACCTTAGTCTTCCTGCGACCACGGACGCTGCAAAGCGTTCGAAACGTCAGGTTCAACAAAATAAATAAAACACGCGATACTTCCGTTAAAAATTGTTTAATTTAATGTGTAACAATCGCGAAAACCTAAGATAATACTATATATATATATTTTAGATGTGACATTCATGGATTGGCAAAGGGTGTCCATGATACGTTGAAACCTGCCTTAACTTTTTTAATGGGCACATAAATTAGGGGACTTCGAAACCGACAGTCACTTGTGAGGTGAAGCGGGTTCAGTATGACCACCGAAAACGTCCGTAACACATAGTTGAAATAAGGGAGGCAGCCAATCGCGTCTCAAACGCAAACGGAATCATAGGAAGGCCCTTGAAAGTTTATGGTGGATATGTGCCGGCATTCATCCCAGGTGAGACAATTACTGTAGACGTAATTGTCTCACCACCGACGTGTGTACTGTGAAAAATCGTAAATAATGCATAAGCTCATGTACGCGTCATTAAACAGTGGAAAAATGTGCCACGTACGCACATTTGCATTGAGTCCGCGACGGACGCTTCTGGGGCTTCCGTCCGCAGCGGACAAAAGTCCCTCCTCTATACATGCGTTTAGAAGCAAATAGGTAAAATTTATATAAGTCCGTTTTATTCTGATATTGTTTAGGCTTTGGCAGTAACCTTTGCTAGCTTTGTGGGATGAACGCCTCATAAACAGCTTTTTATTACTGTATTCACTATAGACGCAAATCGCGACAGTCGCTCAGTATTGTCGTCATAAAAATAAATTCTCATTCCAACCTTACAAAAAAGAGGCGGCTGTAATAACGCTGTAATACCTACGTTACGAAAGTTTGACAGAAATAATCAAGAATGTTTATTGCACAGTAGGTATTGTGGTTCACAATATTAATTATCGTGTTTACAAACCATACTAGGAATTCCAATTCTGTATACAGGACGTGTGTTCAATATTAATATATACTCGGTATTGTTTTGAAACATAAAGGAAATTATATTTGTTTCACACACAGGTTTAAGCTCGCAGGATGTAGCTCGCCCAAGCTAAACAACATAACCAAAGGAGCATAGCTCACAAGTGAAAAAAAATCAACCTGATCTGAACAACAATACAAGCTTTTTTTAGTTTTTTGCCCAATTTTTTTTTTAGTTTTGTGAGCTGAGTCTGATTTAGATGCATATTGTTTACAGTTAATCACATATCTGACGTATAGCGTTTATAGTGTCGCAATATGTTCATCTGTAACCTCAATATATGGGGTAGTATATACTAAAAGTTGATTAAATATACTTTATTGTGAACAATGCTCTCACAATAAAGGGATGCCGATGACCGTGCGAAGTAGAAAGAAAATGACCCCGGGCTCCGAAATTAAAGCTTAAGACGTAAGAGATTAACGCTCGGACGATGACGATGAATGAACTAAGGATAATATTAAACATCCCCAATGGTAGGTATTCTTTTATTGACATGGTTATCAACCAAACCATTCATCAAAAAATAGGTGAAATTGAACAAGATATCTACTTATTTGAAAGATCTGATTGACACCAATTGACAAAGAAGCTGAACACAACACAATTGACCAAGTGATTGATTTTTATGAAAATACAATTTACAAATTGAACCGTAATTAAAAATACCTAACTTAAAAAAATTAAGTTATAATTAACGTGTTGTTAACGTGGGTGTTATTACGCGTCTCTTTTTATACAGTACTCACTTTATTAATTAATTTGTATCACGTAGTATGTCACCGAATAATTTAACCACATATAGTAATAGATACGGTTTGCGTGCGTTTACGTCCGTGGGGGAGCCCGAAAACCAGACTCCCCCACGGGACAGGTTCTATACTATGGTCTTTACGCCTGTCAATTACTAGAGTAATACAAAATCAATAAGAGATGGCTATTTAGCTAAGTGGACTTTCTAATTGAGTTTTAAAAATAACCTATATGCGTTAAATATTAAAGTCAAAGTCAAAGTCATTCTTCGTTATTCATTCTTCTAGTGGGTCTTAGAAGAATAGTTTTCGAAACGTTCTAGAATTCATTAGTAATATATGAATGGACTTGATTGATTTTTTGACAAACGCGTTAAATTGTCAATCCTGTATATCTGTCTAATATACAGGATTGACAATTTAACGCGTTTTATTTTACTAGCGTTTCGATAAAAGAAAGCCAGTTTTACAGAAATGGTTACAATCAGTTCTGCCTGACTTGATTCTTGTACTTTACAAGTCGTATTACACGCGTAATATTAACGCACATTATCGTTTGACATATTATATTTGGCAAATTTAACATATCAATGGTGTGTAATACTCGGTTTTGACAAGCGAATACATATCGATAAAGCTCGCCTTACTATTATTAATGGTGTATTAACGCCAACATTGACGTACGGTAGTGAATCATGGGTATGGCAGAAGAAGCACGAAAGTAAGGTCAACGCTGTTGAAATGGGAGCGTGGAGGAGAATGTGTGGAAAAAGAATAATTGATAGAGCAAAAAATAGCACGATAAAAGAACAATTTGGAACGGTATTGACAAAAATTGAAAAGGTTGTGTTGAAATAGTTTGAACATTTGGAAAGAATGAATTACAAGAGTTACGAAACAAGTATATCGAGCAGAGTGAATGGATAGGCATGGGCCGCCCTAGACGCACACGTGATAAAATAGCTGATGCGCTGAAAAAGGACTAGATCAAGAGCACCCGAAATCGGAGAGCATGCGTGAAGGGGTTGATGAGTGTGGAAGAGTCGAGAGAGGTATGTTTGGATCGGTGCACCTGGCATTCCATAGTCTCTGTCTACCCCAATGAAAGACAGGCGTGATGATATGAGTAATCGTTTGCGCGTTGCGGCCCCCGACCCCACCCGCCTGCCGAAATATCGCAAAATTTAAGGAAGGAAACGTTTCTAACTATATTATACATTGCAATACATTCTCGATCTTCCAGAGTTGATATTCGATTGCATGCCCCTTGAAAAAAATTTACTACTAGGCCATTTTTGTTACTTCGTAACAATATCATGAAAACAAATCACAGCAACATTCCCATTGGATGGTTGTCGTCGCCCCCTAAACAATGTCATTTCCTCGCACTCAAAAAACGCCAGCTTCCTCCCATACAATATAAAGGGCAATTAGATTGCTTCCTTTACACAATAGAATGTAAAAACCAGCTGGCATGACGCGACTGTAATTATAAACACAGTGGGGTGACACCACCGAGCCCAAGAATGGGAAACTAGTGGCTTAAAATAAACACTAGTTTATTTTAGATCATCGTTAATTATTACCACAATTAAGTGGAACGACGTCTCGTTTGATTAAATTCATGGTGATTTGTTGGAGTTTTAAAACTGTTTTATCGATCAGATTTACGTCTAGAAATCAATCTTTACTATATATCTTACCGGGATACAGTAAGGCAGCTCCATTGAGAATTGGTTGAAGTTTTGAAGCCGTCTAACAGCCACTACTGAGCATAAAGGGTATCATTTATTTACCAGAGATCCGGTTCAAGTGGTTTCTATAAATGTTCGTGAGCGATGATATGATTCATATTCAATGGTGAAATTTCTCAGAGACGCTATTTTAGCGTTAGGAGATAAATTTGCTGATGAAATTCTCAGGAAATGTTCAAATTAGCCCAACGGGTAATCCTGTGACGTTTGGTAGCGATTGGATCACCCGTGTATGACGGCCGGGCGGGTCGCTAGTTAATGATGAAATAAGAAAAGTGGCGCCGGCGTTAATTCGCGATGCGCTTTTAATAGACGGGTAAATAAACAGGCATGTTCATTTTCTCAGAAAAATATTTTGGTTTATAGTTGATGTCGGACAAATCCCATATTGATATTGTTTTTTAAAAATTATTCAAAATAGAAATAACGCACATCTGAAACAAGTTGTATTCAGTACTGAGTACATCACATAATCCCTAAGCCATAAAATAGTACAGTTTCTCGCTCTATTTCTCTGCACTGACATTTTGGCCTCTATAAATAAAACTATAAATGCGATCGAGATGCGGTTTTCACCAGAAAGTCAAACTAAATTGCATCTTTCTAATGGTATCAAAATGGAGTTAATTTGATAACCGGAAGTATTTAAAAAAGTACATTTTGTAAAAGCAGTGGTGGGATTTGCGCGAAGCGCTAACTCCAGCACTTGTCATTGTATAAAATTTTAAAGAATTCGATAGCGCAGTGGTTTTTTTTCATATAACGTGGGAAGGCATACAGGCCCACCTGATGCAAAGCGGCTACCATAGCATATGAACGCTTGTACCATAGCCCATGAACGCTTGTAATACATTAAGTATCACTCACGCGATGCCTTCTCTGTTGCTAACACAACAACTCCTTAGGGGCTTACTGGTGACCTCACTCACACGCAGGAACACAACCCTCTAGGGAGTTGTTATTTGGTTTTCTGCGAGGTGGAGGTACTTCCCCAGACGGGCTGCGTTGATGCTCCCTATCTCTTTTAAAACTCTTTTAAAATATCCAGACGAAGACACACAAATGTTTGCCCTGTGCGGGCATCGAACCCATGAGCGTTGGTGTCAAAGTCGCGTCATTCACAATTGCGCCACCGAGCTCGTCAAATGGTTAATAATTTATTGTAAAGCTACTTTGACCCCAACATTCGTGGGTTCGATTCCCACACAGCTGTGTGCAAGGACATGGCTGTTTGTCTTGATCTGGGTGTTTTTAAGAGACGTAGGGCGCATCAAAACAGCTCGTCTAGTGAAGTACGTAAAACCTCGCAGAAAACCGCAGCCAAACAACAAATAAAGCCAGGAACACAACATCCCTGGAGGGTTGTTGTGTTCCTGGGAGTGAATGAGATTACCACAAATCTCCTAAGGAGTTGCTGTTTTAGCAGCAGAGGTGGCATAGCACAGGTGATGCTTAATGCGTTACAAGCGTTCATAAATTACGGTAACCGCTATACATCAGGTGGACTGTAGTACTAGTATGTCTCCCGAAAATCGTGCGTATATGCAAATCCGGATAATATAAAAAACGTCCATACTGTTTCTATCGACGTATAGATATTTAAAATAAATACGCCAGCATATTTTCGCAATTAAGTACCTACGCAAAAACCTTGGTGGCACGTCAAAATGGATTATGTTATAGCTCTGCGGGGATTAGCGGTTTCAATGGCCGTCGCTAAAGTGCCCGATGACGACGCAACAATAACAATTTCTGGTGGGAAAATGTCAACGTTCGCCGAAAATATTACCTATACTAGTACATAGTGAGCTCGGTGGCGCAGTGGTGAAACGCGCTGTTACGCTACTTCGACACCAACGCCCGTGGGTTCGATTCCCACACAGTACAAACATTTGTGTGCATGAACATGTCTGTTCGTCTTGGTCTGGGTATTTTATATATATAATAAGTATGTATTTACAAAAAAAAATGTATTTACGTATGTTTATCAGTTGTCAAGTACCCATAACACAAGCTTCGCTTACTTTGAGGCTATATGGCGCTGTGTAATTTGTCCGACAATATTTATTTAATTATTTAAAGTAGGTGGAAACGGCAGAGATGTGAGTTTTGAAGTGTTTCATGTACTAATGTATCTTTAATTTAAAACCTTTTGACATCATTATATACCCATATCTGACAAGAGCATTTTTGACCAGCGGATAAAGAACCGGCGGCCCATTGAACAACTGGTGGTCCCGGGTTCGAATCATGGCATGTAACACTAAATTAGTGTTTTCGGACTTATGAGTACATATTCATAATTATCACTTGCTCGACGGTGAAGGAAAACATCGTGAGGAAACAAGCACGTTGAAGAAATTATATTTCGAAAGACGCGTAACCTTACCCAAGAAAGGTCTGATCGATTAGTTTCCGAGTTCTGATTGGTAGTCAGTCGCTCCATGTAAAAATTTGTATCTTCGCCATGTTAGGCTTAGGTAGTGGACCCAGCCAGTCCTGGTGGACTAGGAAACGAGATAGATATTTTTTAAGTAAAACTTCTTTACGCACGCTTTTGACTTGGGGAGTAAGTTGGTGAATGCGTGACGAGAGCGTTACGAAAAGTGTTATCGAACGAGGCGAACGGAAGTTGAGAGGAAGATATAAGTTAGTGAAGATAGAAAGAGAGAGTTACGTTTCGTATATTACTGTAGGAGCAAGAGAGAGGTGCGAGCACACATTTTCTTTCTCTCATAGCGAGTTAAATTTCGTATATGTAAGACACAGCGCAGGCCTATTGTCTGTATCACACTATGGAGCTAAAGAAGTTTTACTATAGTCGTGTGGTCTAATCTAAAGCACACTCGTTTTTTAGGGTTCCGTACCCAAAGGGTAAAACGGAACCCTATTACTGAGACTCCGATGTCCGTCCGCCGTCAGTCTGTCACTAGGCTGTATCTCATAAACCGTGATAGTTAGACAATTGAAATTTTCACAGATGATGTATTTCTGTTGCCGCTATAACAACAAATACTAAACAATAGAATAAAATAAATATTTAAGGGGGCTCCCATACAACAAACGTGATTTTTAGGGTTCCGTACCCAAAGGGTAAAACGGAACCCTATTACTGAGGCTCCGCTGTCCGTCCGTCCGTCCGTCCATCCGTCTGTCACCAGGCTGTATCTCATTAACCGTGATAGTTAGACAGTTGAAATTTTCACAGATGATGTATTTCTGTTGCCGCTATAACAACAAATACTAAAAAATAGAATAAAATAAATATTTAAGGGGGCTCCCATACAACAAACGTGATTTTTTTTGCTCAGTTTTGCTCGATATTGATAACGGCAACAGGTAGACACTAGAAATATTCACAGAATATTTAGTTATATATTCACTTTAAGAATAAATAATTAAATTAAAATAAAACAAATATTTAAGGGGGGCTCCCATACAACAAATGTGATTTTTTGCCGTTTTAATAGATAATGGTACGGAACCCTTAGTGCGCGAGTCCAACTCGCACTTGGCCGATTTTTTTGCTCGTTTTCGCTCGATATTGATAAAGGCAACAGGTAGACGCTTGAGATATTCACAGAATATTTAGTTATATATTCACTTTAAGAATAGATAATTAAATTAAAATAAAACAAATATTTAAGGGCGGCTCCCATACAACAAACGAGATTTTTTGCCGTTTTTATAGATAATGGTACGGTACCCTTCTCTGCCGAGTCCGACTCGCACTTGGCCGATTTTTTTTTGTAATAGGAATTGACGATCCGAGATACCCGCACATCCAAGAATTTATAAATTAGGATCTAACCTAAGTAAGGCTTGGCAGTCGCTCCATGTATACATCGGCATCTTCGCCAATTTTTTACCGCTAGGTACCTAAGCTTAAGGATTTGGCGAAGATACTGATTTCCGCCAACGCTAATAAATTAGGAAACGAAATAACTTTAGGAGGGGAAATTAGATTTTTTTATACATTTATCTTGTTGAAATGTTTGAGACGCTGTATACATGCCTAGGCCGAGTAATGAATGTTAGGCCCGTTTTACACAGCAGGCGTTACCTGACGCGCGTGAACGGTTCCGGTATAACGTATACTCATACGTATACTATTTTTTAAGTGAGGTAGAGCGCATCAAAGCAGCCCGTCTGGGGAGCCAAATAACAACTCCCTAGAGGTCACCAGTAAGCTCCCAAGGAGTTGCTGTGTAAGCAGCAGAGGAGGCATCGCCCGAGTGATACTAAATGTATCGCTAGCGTTAATAGGCTACAGTACCCGCTTTACATCAGGTGGGCCGTATGCTTGTATGCGCGACGTAGTATAAATAAAATATAAATTAAAAATTTGAAAATCCCCCGACGCAAAAATAACCTATATGATATACACAAAAACACTCTCGATTAAGTCCCCTTTTGAACAAAAAAAACAAAATCAAAATCGATTCATACATTTCGAAGCTACGATGCCACCCCTCTTTTTCGTCGGGGGTTAAAAAAAAACTGCAATCAATCACTAAATTCTCTGTCGCCGGTAATGTAAAATATCAGGGTATTACGTGCACGGTAAAGTGACATCTATTAACAAATGTATATTTCTAAAACAACTCATTCGAGTCAAAAGATCAAGGAACTATTTAAAATTTAACAATATATTGCCCGTTCACTATTACCATAACAAGATAACAAGTTGGATAATATCGCAATATTACAATTACTGCGATATGATAACATGTACTAGGTACGTATCTAAGTGCACGTACTACCGCACTCGCAAGGAACAAACATTACAGATAGGTATTCAAAATAGCAAGGTAACGTCATAATTAAAGTAAATTGGAAATATTTATTCGCAGAAAGTAGCAAAAATATTTTCATTATCATACATAGGTACAACAAAAAAATAAAAAAAAACGAGTGTGCTTTAGACCACACGACTGAAGCAAAACATCTTTAGCTCCATAGTGTGATACAGACAATAGGCCTGCACTGTGTCTTAGATATACGAAACTTAACTCGCTATGAGAGAAAGAGAGAAAGAAAATGTGTGCTCGCACCTCTCTCTCTTGCCCCTACAGTAATATACGAATCGCAACTCTCTCTCTTTCTATCTTCACTAACCTATATCTCCCTCTCAACTTCCGTTCGCCTCGCCCGATCACGCTTTTCGTAACGCTCTCGTCACGCATTCACCAACTTACTCCCCGAGTCAAGCGTGCGTAAAGAAGTTTTACTTCAAAAAGCTCGACAGATATTTACCAATCAACTTCGTGGTGCCGATTTTAGACGTCGGTGTCGTAAAACGTCAAAAGTATAACTTTAAAAAAAAACAGTCGAATTGACAGCCTCCTCCTTTTTTTAAGTCAGTTAAAAATGTTGTTAACAGTGGTATATTACGTAGTCAATACATTTACTTTCAGTAATAGGTGAGGTAACCAGCGCCGGCCAGATGGCGACCTTGCGCACTGCTGGCGCGGGCGGCGAATTGGCACTTCCGAAACTGAACGGGCCCATTACTACAACTAAATGTACACCAATTGAGTTAGCAACCACACGAATGCCATCGAACGAACACGGTTTACATTCGTAGCTACATTTTACCTCCAGAACCCATCGCTACATAACTTGGTCCATTACATCTCAAACGCTTCTTAACATACTTAGCCCTTATTATGCTGGCTCAGCGGCTTCTGACACCACCTTCTAATAACACATGAGGTAGGTGAGTCTTGGACTTTCTCGTCAAAAATTTTAAAACGCCACCAATAAATATTTTTTTAATATTTGAGCAAAGGAGTTGTATTTTTATGACGATTCGTAGTATTACATTTTAGCTTCCTTGATCTATGAAATATAACATAGAGTAAATTATATGTATATAGCGTGAATAGTGGGTAGTAAGCTAAAATTTATGGTGTTAATATTATACTGGTCGTTATAATCTTTGGAAGTAAAACTAATCACACCTGTACATGATTCACCATTCTATTTAATAAACGAGGCTCTAGCGAAAAAGATAGATCAGTGACCTTTTGACCATCCCGGTTCTAATCCTGGCAAGTATCACTAAATTCGTGCTTACGAGTCTATGTATATATTTGTAATTATCACTTGCTTGGCGGTAAAGGAAAACATCGTGGAACCTGCACGTCCAACAATTTACATTCCTAAGACCTGGTGTCCAAAAAAGTTATATTTCAAAGAGGTGTGTAAATGTGGACCTTACCAAAGAAAGGTCTGGTTTTATCTGTGGTTTGTGGAGACCTGACGGTAGTCGCTCCATGTAGAAATCAGTATCTTCTCCAAATTCTTAGACTTAGCGGTAGGTAGCGGATCCCGCCAGTCCTAATAGATTAGGACACAGGATAAGGTTCAGAATAGGAAGAAGAAGCTCTAGCGAAAACGTGGTAAGGTGCAGCAACAGTGGAGAAATACATTCACCTTACAGAAGACCGCAATCTAATAACAACTCCCACTAATGATGGGTTCCTGCTAATGAGGGAGGTTAGCAGCTCCTGAGGAATTGCTGTGTGTAAAGTGGTAACTCGAATAATATTCCTAATATTACAAGCATTTATAGGCTACGGTAAGCACTTTATTAACAACGTGACGGGCATACATTTATCTCCTGAGATTGTAATCTAGCGGTAGGGTTAGGTGGAACTTAACCAATATACGGAGTGTTCTAAAAGAAAACCAAACTAAGCGGTAGCGCCAAACCATCTAGCCGACTAGACAACCAGTGTCGACGTGTGCCTGGAACATATATTTACACTAATATATACAACGGAAGACCTTGTCTGTTTGTTTGAACTCGTTAAAATTTGGAACCAACAAGCGGATTTGAAAAAAAAATTGCATTTGAAGGCCCAATTCATGAGGAAGGTTATAGGCATGGAATTCTTCAAGAAATGCGTGAAGAGGTTTTTAGAGGGTCGGCAACGCATGAGTGACATCCCTGGTGTTCGAAATGTCAATAGACTAGGGTGACTGTTTACCATCAGGCAGGTCGTTATGCTTGATTGCCAACTTAGTGGTATAAAAAAGGCTATTCAGCATGACGATACAACCATTACGACATACATACATTAAACGTTTAGAAGCCGTTCAAACAGGATACCGGGATACATGCGGACGAAGTCGTGGGCTGCAGCTAGTTAACTATAATATCATTGTATGTCCTTACAAGTAACCTTAAAATATTATAATACATTTGTGATATTACGTGACAACTAGAGTCCCTTGACCTGTAAGAGGTATAGACTTGCGACTGGTAGCGGGGACATCGCTATATTAGCAGACGACTGTAACAATCGTGGACCCTCTCGCCGCGCCGTGGGTGAGGACGGCTGATTGATGATTTCCGTCCACTGTGTCACTCCCTTTATATACCCCAAGCGACGTAACACTCGTTTAGACTTGACCAATGCAGACAGATATGACGTAACTACCCCCATTTTCCCGTTTGGTTCTAAAAATAAATTTAGTCGTACTCCTTCAATATAACTTTCTAATCTAGTGGAAGTTCTAGTAAATCGAAATTTTTTTGTTGATAATGGATACATTTTTGAGAGGATGGCTCTATATCTCTCGCTCTCTGTCTGTGTTTATGTCCGTCGGTATGGGTGCATAACAATACCAGTTTTTGTTAGCAACACTACAATTTGGCAGTTTTTTATACAACATCCGTGGTTACCATAACCTATGAACGCTTGAAATACATTAAGTATCTCTTGAGTCGTTGACACGTCTATTATTTCGGCAACCCATCCCTGGTATTAACACAGCAACTCCTTAGGGAGCTTACTGGTAACCTCACTTCCAGAGTTCTAATTTACCTGCGGTTTATTAAAAACCAAGATAATCAGGCATATTCATGCACAGAAATGTTTGTCCCTTTTAGGAATCGAACCCAACGAGCCTTGGTGACATTGTTGAATGCTTCACCACCGGAGTCGTCAAAAATTGGAAAGGAAATTTGAACACTACGAGACAACTATGAGATTTGAGGCCAGCGAGTATGTCAAAAAGATATAAATATTTTTTCTAATCGTCCTTTCTTCTTAGCCTTATCCCGTTTCTTAATCCATTAGTATTGGTGAATTGATATGGCGAAGATACTGGCCTTTACAAGGAGCGACTGCCCTCAGACCTCCACAACCCAGAGGGAAACACAGACCTCTTTTAGGTAAGGTTACACATTTTTAGAAATATAATTTCTTGGACGCGCGAGTTTCCTCACGATGTTTTCCTTCACTGCCGAGCAAGTGACAATTACATTACCGTAATAAATGAACTTAGTGGTACATGCCAGGATTAGAACCGGGGACCAGTAGGTAAATGGGCGTTTTCTTTATCCGCTGGGCTATCACTGCTACACTATATAACGTATTCTAATCGTCAATTAAGGGTATATTCTAGTGAAGCGAATGATGGATTGTTGAAATGTTTACCGTCGACAAAACTAGATCGTACATTACAGTCCACATAGACCACCCACTTATCATCCAATGACATGCCCATTTACCTACTTTAACAAGTCGACCGTGGGTTGTGTTTAACTGGTCACCAAACTAAACCTGACCTGCAAAAAAAAACGAAATATTCGTCTAAAATACCGAAATGAGCCTCAAATCAACAATTTGGTATAATTATGTATGTATATCATCGCGTGTATCATAAGAAGAGGCATACTCCGTTGGTTCGGACATGTAGAACGAATGCAGGATGAAATAATGATGAAGCAGATATACAAAGCAAAAGTGGAAGGATGTAGGAGCCGAGGAAGGCCAAAACTTACCTACCATGACCAAGTCCAAGACCAAGTCAATTGGTTTATTGGGTTGTGCTTGCAGGGTAGGCAGAGAACCGAGCGCCATAAGATTCTGTCCTTACATATCTCACTCGCTTCTTTAACATTCATTGCTCTTCTCATGCACGCTCGTCGGTTCCTAGGGCTCCTGACATAGTAGTGATAGATTAGTGATCGCAATCAATTTGATCGTGGTAGGTAGATCCTACATCCTTCCACTTTCGCATTGTATATATGTTCCATCATACTTTCATCCTGCATTCTTTCTTCATGCATCTGTTCTTGCAATATGGGTGTACATTTCAGTTTAGGCGAATATTTAGTATTTTTTAGTTCTCAATTTTCTTTTTTTTTATACTACGTCGGGAGGCATACAAGCATACTGCCCAACTGATGTAAAGCGGGTACCGTAGCCTATTAACGCTTGCGATATATTAAGTATCACTCACGCGATGCCTCCTCTGCTGCTTACACAGCAACTCTTTGGGAGCTTACTGGTGACCTCACTCACACGCAGGAACACAACAACCCTCTAGGGAATTGTTATTTGGCTGCGGTTTTCTGTGAGGTGGAGATACTTACCCAGACGGATGCTTTGATGCGCCCTTTTTTGCTTGTGAACGGTGTATGCGTGCCCTCCAGATTATATTATATACAGATATATAGATTATATTATATATTATGTACAAAGTATATGTAGCTTGACAGCAACCACGGTTGAACAAACAACTGAGAAGCCCGGCAGCGCAGTGGTTATTACTACTTCGACACCAACACTCGTGGGTTCGTTTCCCATACAGGACAAACATTTGTTTGCATGAACATGTCTATTTGTCTTCTCCTCACAGTCCTTGGTCGAGTGGTCTGGGTGCTTTTAAGAGAGGTAGGGCGCATCAAAGCAGCAGGAAAATGGCGGATTATGGAAAATAACAAGCCAAATAAAAACTCTCGTTGAAGGTTGTTGTGTTCCTGAAAGCGAGTGAGGTCACCAGTAAGCGCGTATGGAGTAGCTGCGTTAGCAGCGGAAGTGGCACCACGCGAGCGACACCTAATGTGTAACAAGTTGTTGTCTATCATAGGCTACTGTAACTACTTTACATCAAGTATGCCGTATGTTTATATACCTCCTGACTTTGAATCATTGTGAAATTTTATTCATAATTGAAAAAACTGTAGTTTTCAATTTTTAATAAAATTCCACAATGAAAAAACTGTAGCTTTCAATTTTGATTTCACAATTAGTAACATAACTAATTACTTCATCATTTGAATAGAAATCATGGCCGACTATACTTAGCTACGTACTTTATGTAATAGTTAAATTATGAAAATTTTAAGTAACATTTTAGTTTTTTATAATACAAAACAGTATTTAGAATTCTGTTTACATTTCCAAATGCACAGTTTTGTTGTTTAAAAAACATTTAAACGTACCACAGACAAAACAAACGTAATGGGACGAAGCCCATCGAGGTTAAAATTAAAGCGGCGATCTCGATGGCAATGTCCCTAAATAAGTCTTTACTAAGGAGACGAGTATTTCAATACATTACCTCATCTTTATTCCGAGAAACGATATCGTTTCCGGAAGACAGTGACCTCAATTATTCCGGGGATGAATGCTTATAAAATTAAAACTAATAAATAGTAATGGCGACATGAACAAACGTTTGACTCTAAAATTACCGAACCATTTTACTGCAATTAACCATTTTACTGAATATGCATTCTTGTAACATCGATGAAACTTGACTAAGCAGTAAAATTTAGCAAAAACATTTTTATTTCTGTATACATCGACGGGTGACATACAAGCATACAGCCCACCTGATTAAAGCGGTTACCGTAGCCTAAGAACGCTTGCAACACATTAAGTATCACTTGTGCGATACCACCACTGCTAACACAGCTACTCCTTAGGAGCTTACTGGCGACCTCACTCACTCGTAAGGAAGACAACAACCCTCTAGGGAGTTGTTATTACGTTGCGGTTATCTCTTCGATGCATTCTACCTCTCCTAAAAACACCCAAACCAAGACATGTTCATGCACACAAATGTTTATCCTGTGCGAGAATCGAACCAACAAGGAGCTCGTCGAAATACCTTTATAATTAGCCTGCAATTAGTAATGCGAAGTGGATACCGTACACAAAGATTATCACTCGAGAGTTGACAAAGCACCAACTATTCGCTAATATCCCGATAATCAACCGGCCTCACTGGCAGGAACCACGGAATAGGTACTCTTTTACCTATTCCGTGGCAGGAACTATCCAGGCGCCCGTTTATTCGACTGATGTCTTCTGAAATGCGAGGGTTTGGGGTTGATTCTTACTAAATATACCACGGATAATATTCTGTACAATTTCTATAATACTAAAGACAAACATTAAATCGATCAGTAAACTGAGACTATGCCCTATAACCGAAACGTCGGCCCGGGCTGCCAAAGGGCATGTTTGAATACCGACAATGTAACCGCCTTTTAGGGTTTGTAGAACGACGCCATTTTATAGGCCAGCCACCCACACTTCCGACAAACCGAATTAAGCCTTCGACTTCCATTTTGTGAAATAAATACAGTGACGTACGCCTGTTTATGTTTTTAGAACGGATCCAAACGCTCTGAGTAATCATCGGTGACGATGTCAACGTTAAAGACCGTCGGATGATTCACGGCAATAATATAGATGTTAAACAAGCATAGAAGACAATAATATGGCTCTTGAAAACATGAATGACTAATTAGAACCAATTCAGCAGTAATGTTTATAGTTAACACAACATACGTGTCATTAGTGCATACTATATTACAAAACACTATGACAATGAGTTCAATGTAATTTGTTTTACAATATTTGCCAAGGATGAAAAATTGTCTAGACAGAATTTCTTTGACGGGAATTTGTTGATAAAAAGTGTTGTCGAACTCGGTCGACAAGACCCGGTTTATTTCCCACATTATATACTGCGTCACCAAGCGATATTACGTCGGTAGCCGAAAAGATACAATTGTCTGATAACCATTGATAAAGGTGGATATCTCTATTATTTATATTACCACTGATATAAAGAAGGATTTTTTTGTTTATTCTGAGTTAACGCTCATAATGTTATAAATGTCTTAACTAACAAACTATAATTTTTCGTATTTGTTCTACATCAGATGACAATACCGCCCATATCTTGCTCGATGTAAAGCGATGTACGAGTAGGTACGTAACCTTTTAACACAAGGAATTTCGTTGCTGACGTATTAACTTCATCCTTGTTTTAGTTTTTCTTAATTAATTAACATTGAATTGATTCAAATTTATGATGATAGTTTTATGTTAGACTTAGGGCCTGTTTCACAATGTACAAGTAAAGGTTTGAGTAGTTACTCAATGAGTAAACTACTTGGCGATTAAATCCCTTCGTTAACTTCATTTGCGTTTCACAATCATCCGATCAGTAACTTAAAGTGACGAGTAACTAATTAGCACTTATACTGCCAACATTACAGAATTACGTTTCGTTTCAAGGTACCGATGGAGGAATACTTTTTAAGTAGGCATATTATCACCTACTTATATTTTACATTTTATAACAATCGAATGTATTATGATACATAGTGGCTTTAGGTAACACATTGTTATATTTTAACAATATTTTTCCTTTAATTAACTGATTTTAAAATTAAACATTTATGTAACGAAACGTAACTGTCAAATATCATAAAATCAAATGGCGGGCAACTCGTTTGTTTCATAAGTTTTCTTTGCATTTGTGTAAGACTGTTTTATTGTACGATTATCCATCTAATTAATAATTAATAACAATGTCATCAAAACGGGAAAGAGGTAGCAACTTCACTCGTGAAGAAACTGACTTACTTATTAAACTTGTCAGTGAAAATAAGCACGTGCTGGAAAATAAAAAAAGTGATGCTGTTACTTGGTCGGAAAAAGAACGTTGTTGGCAAGTGTTAGAAGCAAAATTCAATAGCACAAGCAGCATTGTGTTTCGTAGTGCGAAAGCATTAAAAATAAAATATGACGGGATCAAAAGGGACACAAGGAAAAAATCTGCAGTCATCCGGTCAGAAACATATCGCACGGGCGGCGGCCCTAGTACAGCTCCAGCACTAACACCGAGTGAAGAAAAAGTTAAAAAATTGTCGGTGGAAGGCATGGATAGCGTATTTGACTCTGATCATATACCAGAAACAGGTAAAGATCATTATGAACCATTTGTAGTTAACAGTTTCAAAATTTATATAGCAGGTAAAATATGCATAATATACACATTGTTGTCTTTGTTACAGTCTCTTCATTACCAGAAGTTGCACCAAATATCCCACCAATTCAATTTTTAAATTTAACGCAAGATGCTGAATGCACTACAGAAATTGATTCTCCTAATACGGCAGTAAGGAGCGCATATGAAGACTGCATACAAATGTCATTTCCGCAAACTCCAAAATCAACAATTTCATGTAAGTAAGGATTCTCTAATTTTATTTTCATTATCAACATAGACTTAATGTGTACTAAATTAATGAAACCACTGTTAAAGTGATATTAAATTGACAATTACTTCACTACGTTTTGGAAAAATGCAAAAGGTATATATAGATTGCAGTACCTCTCGAAGCTTTATATTATGTGTATTGTACAAATGGATTGTGAATCAATGATTTTATTAAATCAATCAGCAAAAAAGGAAATTCGAAGATGTAGACTTCGAATCGGATAACAAAATGTGGTCACATTGGAAGCCTTCATCTCTGCGGTCAAAGAAACATCCGGCTCTAAGTGAGTTGATTTGTAACTAACTTACGATTGCATTCATCTTCCTTGGGATAGATGGACAATTCCCATCATGCCGGCATTGTACGTCCACTATAAGACAGTAATTTTCTGTCTGGATACAATCTTTATTTAGTCATACATACTCAACACACACATCTCTCAGTTTTAAAAACTCATACAATGTGATGTAAACAATCTATATTTTTTATATTTTTGTTTCAGGTAAGCCAAAACCAAAGAGACCATTTGAAAAAGTTGCAGAAAGTAAAATAGAACTAGCTGATATTCAAAAAAAAATTTTAGATGAGGAATTAGAAAATAAACGAAAACAGTGGTTATTTGAAGAGGAGGAACGTCAGCACAAACGAGAAATGTGGGCGTTGGAAAAGGAAATCCTACAAAATAAATTAAATAAACGTCTGTAGACATATATATTTTGAATAAATTTTTTTTATACATATTTATCTTATTAATGAAGAAAAGTAATCATTTATTAAATTACTGCGCACAATATTATCATGTGAGTTCTGTGTCCCGTTGTGAACCTGGTCTCTGTCGTTGGACTCCTCTGGCAAGCCATCATCAAATTGCTGATCTCCCATATCAACAGCAATATTGTGTAATACTGCACAAGCCACTATTACAGCCTGAACACGTGACACATCCAATATAATTTTTTTTGATAAAACTGGGAAGCGATTTTTCCAGACACCAAAGGTCCTTTCTACCACATTCCTGGTTCTTATCTGTGATTCATTGTATAATTGTTCTGCTGGTGTTAAGGGGTTGCCAATAGGTGTAAGCAGATATGAATTATTTTCATACCCATTGTCACCAAGAACAACACAATTACCAAATTCTCTGCTCATTAATCTTTGTTTTATGAAAGAGTTGTTGAAAATTGTTTGATCATGTGTTGCTCCTGGCCACCTAGCCACTATATCGATTATTTTTAGTTTTGCACTTGCTACAACTTGTACATTAAATGAAAACACAGATTTTCTATTTCTGAAATTTTCTGCATTTTCACCACCTGAAATAAAAAAATGCATTATTTTAATTTTCATGTAAAAATCAAAGCATATAAAATATTTGAAGTGAATGTGAATATTCTCTGGGATATACAGGAATACTAATTTTATACAAATTTTGCCTACAAGCTCAGTATCAATGCATCATGTATGTGGTGCACCAGGCCAACCAACAATTGAGATACTGTCAAAAGCCGTACACAGTGATATATTAAGCAGGCTGACTGGGCATGTACTTCCATCTTACAGAAGTTGCAGCCAAATTATTGTTTAGCTGCATCTTCTGTCAACTCTGTTGTACTTTACCAGCAAAAAATAAACCCTTGAATGATACTCCTTATACTGCTACTGCTAGACAATAATACTTACATCACGTAATGTAGGCTGTATGATTGTTAGTTATCTAATGTAGTGTACAAAGACTAGGTAGAACTAATAAAAAATTACATATCTTACCAGGAGACTTAATAGGTATGTGAGTACAATCAATAGCGCCTATGACCTTTGGAAATCTCGCTATGTCATAAAACTCACAATGCATCTGGTTAACATTTGTAGGAAATTTTATGAATTCCGTCCGTAATTGAGCAATGGATTGTGAAACCAACTTCACGATACGACTAGCAGAAGCTTTGCTTACACCAGTAAAGTCTCCTACTACAGTAAGAAAACTTCCTGTTGCAAAGTATCGCAATGTTAGTAGGAGACGATCCATAGGTTTCACTGCATAATTCCTGAAACAAGGGTATGTAAATTAGAATAAGTAGATACTTAGTAAGTACATACTATTACCTTGACTTGTGAAATAATTGTAAGGTACTCAATTATGAATTCATAGCAATAACTACCAATTAACACTTACCTCCTTGTAGACGTTGATATTGTATTCTCAATTAGAGAAAATACATAGAGTACTGCATCTTTTGAAAGCCGAAATCTCATCTTGAAGTCTATATCATCATATTTTTCCAAGTTGTTTGAACGATTGTGATACACTCTTTCCCTGCGTGGTCCTGTGGCGTGATCAAAAAATTCGTCGAATTCGTCTTCAATAATCTCAAAAATATCCATTTCATAGAAATTAAATTAATTCTTTTCGAAAATTATGCTCGTCACATACAATTCGTGTCTATTTTAAAGTGAGGTTATATTGTCACGTACCAACATCTGTCAAGTATCTGTCCAGTAAATCGCTACCTGACAGTTCATCCGATGTGTAAGTTACTGGGCAGTTAATGTGATGATTAACGCTACTCAGAGATTGTGAAACGCAAGTTACCAGTTTATTCGACGAGTAAGTTCGAAGTAGCTTAATTAGAACTTTACTTAACGATTGTGAAACAGGCCCTTAGAATGCAACCAGATATATAAAATATATCCGTATGTTAAAATTATGCATTGTTTTGGAATACAAGCATGTGATCGGAAAGGCAACTTAACTAAACGTCACTTGAGCTCCTCAAGCAGATGTTGCGTGTCACGGAGACAAATATGAGGCGCTGGATGTACCATCAACAACATTCACGGTTGACCCTTTAACAACAAACCTCCCTTGTACGTGTTTTCGTAGCTAGTCCATGCCTTTATTTTTTAACCAATAACGTAAGACTTTTTGTTATGCGTATTAAAGTCAATAGCTTCAAACTTTCGCCACCTCTAGTAAAATATCAATAAATGTTAAAAGTCTAACAATAATTTGACAATAAGCCGAAACCATTTCTTTCTTTTCGGTTTTTTTAAAGTTGCCAGATGTCAGATTTTGCATCCACATTTCTTTTTACCATTACCATTGTAAAAAGAAATGTGGACGCAAAATCTGACATCTGGCCATTTTTACCATTTTTAGGGTTCTATAAACAAAAGGTTTTTTGTCCGTAAAGTCTTTTGTAGGATGACACTTAAATGCTATTGGTGGACATTATTAAACTAATGTGAGCGTTGACCACTGCAAGCAAACATAGTCCTTAAGGGGGTCAACCGTGAACTTTGTCGATTGTACGGAGCGACGCGGAGGGATCGAGTAAGGAACTCTCGCATTTGCGGTAGCCTACATGTCCGTGACATCGCAGACGAATTGCTGGAGTATCGCCTGCTGCGGTGGAAGAGCCGCGTTTTCGAAAAACCGTGGGAAAAAAGTGGGGAAATCGTGCCACCTCCAGTGAGTCCCGGTAAAGTAAAGTGCTGGCTTGACGTCGTAAGATAAGACATGCGTGCCCATGGTCTCTGTGCGAAGTGGAGAAGTAATATAGGAAAATGAGCTCCGCCGAAGCGAAAGCTTAGGTCGTGACCGGGATTAGCGCTCGGCAGTTGACAATGATACAAACTAAATGACTATACTTCGAACTGCATAGAACACTGTTGGTAATATCATCAATTGCTCTATGACATGACTATATTGACCTTTCTTTCTACGTCCGCGCGTCCGTGGAATACTAAAGCGTCTAAATCAGTTTAATGTGCCGCAAGTGATTGATTAAAAAGCGTTGTTACGATTCAAGTTGTGATCGATCATTTCGCTGGTTACCTTGACAATCGCATTTAAAAACAGGTTTTTCGCCAAAGTAAAACGAGACAAGTAAACTTTAACAAATAGCAAGGTGACAATTTATTGATTGCAGGCGAATATATTAATGATTTTCTAATAATAGGTGCCCCGTATCATTATAGAACATCAAACAGTATGTTCGATGCAATGGAGTGTGATATATCTCTGTTTTCAATTATGTTTTATAGAAAGTCGGAAGGCATACAAGCATACGGCTCACCTGATGTAAGGTTGCTACCGTAGCGTATGAACGTTTGCAGTACAGGTTTTTGACGAGCTCGGTAGTGGAGCGGTTAGTGATGCTATTTCAAAACTAAGGGTTCGATTACCACACAGGACAAACATTTGTTTGCATGAATATGTCTGTTTGTTTTGGTCTGAGTGTAAGGGAGGTAGGGCGACTCAAAGTAATCCGAATGGGGAAGTACAACATTGGTTAAGTATATCCTTATCGCATGGGAGAAACCACAGTACGCTATGGCGGTTTTTTCTGTAATCTCTCCTAAGCTGTTAATTGCGTCGTAAACTCTTCGTCTTCTGAAATTAGATATTTCGATCAAGCGAATCAAGATACCTTTCCTGTTCGCACGTAAACTTACGAATCGTGTATCATCTACGCACGTCTAAAGCCCTTAATTTATTTAACTACCGGTAATTTTACATCAAAGTCACGTGTACCACAAACGACACCAAAACAAAAGCAATTAATTAGTAGTTATTTTTTAATAATAAATAAATAACAACCAGGCCTTCTCAAGTACAACCACGACCTCTAATATAGCTGTGGGTGTGAGCGTATATGACCTCGATACAAATCCGTGGGAAGGCGTGTTATAAGCAAGTTTCTCACAGCGAGCGGAGGCCTCAGTCTGTCATAATGGAGGCCCGTTATACGTCCCATGAGACTGCTAATGTACAGCCATCTATTATGATTACTACTAAACACTCGGGTGACAACGCGGAACTTGAGACATCCCATGGTATCTGCAAGACAATACGGACTACAGGAGATCGATGGTTTCTTCGTATTGTGTATCGGTCTAATCTCACAGCAAACGTTCTCCATAGGATATCCTTGGATTAATTACATTGTCGGCTTAACTGCTTACCATACTCGGAGAACTATCCACAGTAGCTCAACATTTCAGCAATAAGAAACTACCGGAGCTCAATAAATTTCTTACAAGTTTCATCCCACCCTAGTTGGTACACAATTCAAGGCATATCAACGGTAGCCTGTCTATACAAAGCTTTAATTATCTCGAACTCATGAATACTACTAATCGCTTGGTGACATCATAGATCTGGCGATGTCTCACGATTTGTACGATACCAACAAAAGAATCTTAAAGGCTTCTCACGTTAGTTTCAGCCCAGGCTTACCAACACATAAGTCAAAATAGCTCGTAGTCTGTCTTTAGATTTATTGTATGTATTAGGTTTAATTAACTAGCTCCTCCATGCTTTATGTCATCTATATGACATATTACTAAATTCAAATACCCCTATCTCAGCAATAGGATAAGTATAGGTTCATGTATTTGCAGAATAACCTCGAAAATTAATTTATTAATACATATAATTTCTGTTTGCTAAATAGCGTAAGAGACGTTTGCCTTTCTAGTGATCACCGCATAGTTATTGGCCATTATTCAGTCTTTGACACCCTAAGCTTTTAGTCACAGAATAGACAATTATGTTTCCCCGTGGAATTTGATTATATCTGATAAGTAATTTCAATTTTGGTTCACGTTTAGCAAGTTGCAGGTGTGTTATTAATTTTTCAAATTACCTATTACTTGTTTGTACTTCTTATAAGTTCAGGATAGTGGCAGCACTTTGCCTGATAGTAAGCGAAAGAGGAGCCCAAATCGCAACTGCAACTGACAAAAGACAGTGTCCTGTCAGTTGACGCTGCCATGCTGACAAGTGGAAATTGGCAAACGTTTGACAAAAAGTTTGAGTTAAAATTTGTCGTACCATTGAATAGTGGAACGTCTTTTGGTACACGAAGAAATGCTCTCAACAGTGGAGCAATAACATCGCAAGCCTGCACGTGTGATTCTATGACGGAAGGGAGAGGGTGGGATAAGGCAAAACAGTTCTTCAGAGCGCTCGCCATGGTAAAGGCGGTAAAACACGCTTAGCGAGCCAATTTCTCTACGGAGTTGAAGAGGTTCTAGGTTTTTGGTGACCTGTTTGTCACACGTCACACGTCGTCAACCACACGGAAGACACAACTTCACACTGAAGTACCTAGACAAAAAGAGCAACGTAACAAGCATTATTTATAAACGGGGAATTCCGCTTAAATACAATCATTGTACAGTTTTCCGCAAATTCTCCGATTTGGTTAAAAATTGACTTTTTTATTAGCTGACATTGTTTACTTCACAACGATAAAACATTGCATCGAATAATTGGAAAATTGATTAAAAAATAATATTAGATAACCAATGATAGATAATTAAAAAATATATAGTAGAGTATGTAGTACCTAGAGATATAATAAATGATATAATAAAAATAAATGTAGATCCACGTCGTTACTAAATGTTTATGTATCTAATTAGACATGTCAATATACCTGTACAAATGGCATGTGAGGACGACTATACAAAACCGAAATTCATTTTCGTTATTTATACTAAGCGCTAATTTCTGGGAGTACATACTAGACGGATTTGAAAAAATCTTTATGCATTTGTTAGCACAATTCTTGAGGAAGATTATAAGCTATTCAACATCACGAAATGGCGCTTAGAAATAGAAGAAAAAGGTAAAAAATGGAGTAAGCGGTTCCTAGGGTATATTGGGATACGCGCGTACCAAATCGCAAGGTACAGCTAGTAATCTATCTCTCTCTATCTGTAACTTCTCGCCAAATCCCTTGCGGGGTAGTCAGAGGGAACCGAGCACCATAATACGCAGTCCTTACATACTTCACTCGCTTCTTTATCATTCATAACTGTTTTCATGCACGCCCGCCGGTTTCTAGGACTCTTGATATCACCTTCTAATAAAACATTACCAAGTTTGTCATGGTAGGTTAGTCTTGGTCTTCCTCAACTCCTGCATTCTTCCATTTTTTTGCATTGTATATGTTTCTGTTTCGTCATTAGTAATCTTTAAGTAGCCTAATATTATTTTTTAATTATTTATCAATCGAAACAAAAAATGTACCTAGGTTTAATCTTATTGATACTTTTTAGTTTGCATTTTTTTGTTACAGTAACGTTTTAGTTTCTAACTAACTAAAGACGATATAATAATGTATGAATTTAAAACCTTCATTTTACCCTAAAAATCCTTCTTTAGAATGACAGTCTTATGACTTAAGTGTAATTTACATTTTTCATTTATGTATGAAAATGTTTAAGTAACCTATATTATTATTAGTATATTATCACAATGTATGTACTACTTGAGACCTTTCATTGAACACCAAATGTAATCGGAGCCATGGAAAGTATCTATCATCTTAAAGGAAAATAAATATACTGACCTTTGTTTCATCTGACGTGGAAGGTTCTTGTGCCAATTAAACATGAACTCCGGGACCTATTAAACGTATGTCATTTACTACAATTTTAACTACTAAAGGTCATAACACCACTACAAAATATAAATTCATTTTATCGAGTAAGCATATCATGGAAATTGAAATACCGATTCCGAAAGACATTGAATATATGAAATCTGTGACAATTATCGTCATCTAATGTACAGTTTGCTCATTTGCGCCCTTGTAGACAAGAGGTCACCTAACACGCTTTGTCCAATAATGATAATTATTGGTAGTTTTTTGTTCACGTCCATTCATGTTGGATTATACAACAAAATATACAGCCATGAAATTTCTTGGCATTAGAAAGAAACTTATTTTAAACATTTTTATAACCTAAAATAAAACCACACTCCACTTCTAAACTACAATAATTTTAACGTCTACAAAAAAGCTTTAAATGAAAATACTATCTTAAAAATTTGGAATAAAAACGACAGGCTAATAAACGTTCAAGTTTTTTTATTGGCCTTTGTAATTTTTGGTTTGTATATATATACTTCCAAGCGAAACAACATCAAATCAGGCAGTGTTGGATCGTAATAATAAACTTAAGAGTAGACTTATAACCACGAAATCGGCAATTACTAATGTACAAGAAATTCTAAATATTTTGCTCTAGAACGTGAAGTGAAAGCCAAAGAAAAGAGCTATAAACAGGCACGATAAGTATCTTTTAAGGAACAAATGATTGTGAAGCATTGCCAAAGGGGTAAAAAAATCTCTCAGGAAGATAAGAAAGAACAATGGCAAAACGTTACCTAAGTATTTCCGTAAGCGTGTAAATGTTATTATTATATTATTATACATTATAAATATTTACTTATTGAAGCCAACAATACACAATACCGATTTTAATAATATGTCAATTGCTAAAATAACCATCGACACCGGTGTCAATAAGAAATGAAGAAAACTTAATGCATCTTCTTATCGAGTAGGTACTTCATCCACCATGTGTTATTTTGACGGGAAAAACATGAATCGGCTAAAAGTATAGCTTTTATGTCTAATAAACAAGAAAGAATGTGTGGCTTAAAAAAGTATAGGCTTTTTTAGTCTATATTTTTTTTGGTTCATAATAAGCTCGGCTTAATGCAAGTAATAATTTTGATTAGAACAACGCAATTACAAACATATAGGACAATATTAGTAGGTATAAACAATCGATAGTATAACACGTGGCTGTGCTTAGAATACTACTTTAGAATCCTTCGGTTCGCTTTAGGAAATCGTTACAAAATGTCCCCATGTTAAACAATACAGTATTTTCATTTAGCGTTTAACAGCCAGGTGAAGAAGAAAAAATATAATGTTAATACGATTACGTTGTCACACATGTGATTGCAATAGAAACAAAACTATTAAAAGAAAAGAAAACATTGAAAGAGGTGAAGTGCATGCGCACCCATTTCATCTATCGATATGAGTCGTGTAGAAACTGGGCGCTTGTTATGAATTTACTATGTTATTCTCAGGAATTGTGTTATGATTGTACATGCTGTGTTCTATACATTGCTTCATTCGTTTGTAATAATGGCACGTGCCAAAAGTCAATATGAGTAACGAGTAATGCTTGTTTAAGATTTAGATAATGAACTACTACTACCAGCTACCAGGTAACTAGGCTAAAGAAAAAATGTGAAAAATATACTAAATACGGATGACCTGATGAGTCTGGATATTTTGCACATGCATTTGCAAGGATCTCATTGTTTTTGTTTATTGTTTCTTAAATAAACAATCTCGATAAGATATAGTAATGGATTTAGTTCATTTTATAAGGCAGAGAGCATCACTAGCTGCCTGGTGAACTTCCCCACTTGTAGTAACACTACAAACCCTACATATAGTTAAAGTCTCTGTATTGAATATGGTTTTTATTCAATATAACTGCAATGTGCACCCTACCTTCTTTCGACTGACACATACACCAACTCTAATTCGTTTCTGGAAAAGTAAACAGACACTTTTCAACCATATGAATATATCAATATTAATTCAAAAGGAAATAGATGACTGGAACTAATTAACATTGTATTTACCGGCACCTGGAGCCCACGTGCACAGAACGCACGTATCGAAAGTCGGTGAACGTAATCGTGTCACGGATTGACTGCAAAAATGCGCATGATAATATATCCAGTCACTAGACCTCTAGCTGAGATCACTTCACTGGAGAATATTTGACCTTATTGCAATTACGCAAGAGCTATTCAATTTAATTAGCCGATAGAGTGCAGAATGGTTAGGGATCTTATTAGGGCGGTCTACATAATTGATTCGGTATAATAGACGTAGTTATAGACAGGAGCACACCGCATTCCGTAGATGCCAGAGTTGATTGGCATTAGTGGAGATAAAGGGTCAATGTAATTAAATGATGTAAGTGCTAAAGTACAAGCTGAGATGGCGTTCGATTCACTAATTAAACTCCTAGTGAGTCACTCCACAAACGATAAGAGTACTGAACGAAATGTGGGACGAACTCCGTTGACAATGACAAATAATGAGTGACTGCAATTTTTTGCTACCTTGTCGGAAGTTATCGATGAGGCGATAAATCAAGCTTACAAGGACATATTAAGGAGATTACTCACGCGAAGCCAGTGATTGCCCTCATTGAAAAAAAAAATGTTTGCGAACAAAAATTAATATGCTTCCTAACAAACATGAATTTCTTAGACACATAAATATATTATCTTATTCAACATTCAACGTTTTACACAGAGAAAATGATTTTTTAACGGCCCACCTGAAGTGGTTACAGTAGCTTACGAACGTTTACAATACAGAAAGAATTGCTCGTTTTTTGCCACCCCTACGGAAAACCCAACAACCCTCTAGGTAATTATTATTTCGCTGTACTTCCCCAGAGGCAGACCCGTTCATGCACACAAATGCATGTCAATTCTGAGGAACCCAACGAGGCTTGATGGCCTACAATGGCCCATGAACTTTGAGCGAGAAGAAAGCCAGATTAGCCGTCTTGTATACAAGTTACTATTATCCATTCTGCAGTATCGACGCCACAAAATCATAATGAGTGAAGTACACGAATTCTACAACGGAACAGGCCTTGGTCGGTCTACCGCACACCGGTACCATAGAAGGCCACTCGCATTCTATTCTCGAATCAATTGTTTTTCCATCAATTGATTACAATGTTAAAAGCAACAACAAGTACTCACTGTAAAATTGGTTGCTTTAATTACAAGCGCAACTACGCAGTGACTAAACAAAATTTAGTCACAAACCATTAAGAGATTAAAATTACTCATCACTTTCTTATCTTGTTACATTTGTGTTCACGATTAAACGAAAAAGGTTATTTTATAACTGTATAAAGCGCAGTATCTCGCTCGTGAATGAACACGGATAAATTGATATTAATGTAGGCTTCTAAAGGAATGTTTACAGGAAAACCTTCAGTCGAGGAGATCATTAACCACGTGACAGAAAAGCAACGAGCTATAACCAGCCAACAAAGTGAATTCATACTGTAGATAATGATCGTTGAACAGCGTTACTTTAGGATGCCGACTTGCGCATGATTTATGAAAGGCTGCATTGAAATATGCGTGGAATTATGAAAGTTTCGTTTTAATTGAACAACTTTATCGTTAACGAAAAACACATGGCTAAAAACATTCAAATGGATGTAGATTAATGACGACGATTTTAATTATTGCATGTTTATCCAAGGTAAACGTTATATTTATGAAATGGTTATTTCAACGACATATAAATATACGAAAGTAATTTTTGTGAAATCAAATTCCAACGAAAACATAAATTGTAAAAAATACCATGCCATAAAATAATTGGATCCTCATGGGTGACATGATCAATAGCAGTTCGTTTAATTATATATATATATGTACGCGAAATTAGGTAGTGAGGATAGGTTGATGGTGCCACTCATTCTTGACACTGCACGAAATCTTTGTATGGAGGAAGGAGCCACTACTTGTGAAATACCACGTTATTAGTATTCTCAGCGTTAGACATTTAATTCCCGCAGTAGAACTGCATAGGCTACTAGGATTATTTTCACGTTTGTATTAGGCACCGTTACCTACCAGTGTAGCTCTTTCGTTTGTTCCCACAATTAAAAACAAAACGTGTGATATGCCAAACAAGGCCAACTACCGCCCAATCTCATTAGCGACCATCATCGCTAAAGTGATCGAAGGTTTCCTGCATAAACACCAGCTCGACTTCAGACGGGAGCTATATATTGAGTGCTGAAAACTGAAGCACACCGTTGGTACAACATACAAGGGAATAAATACCCTGGTTCATGCTGCTTTACTAGATCTCTCAAAGGCATTTAACATTGTTAACACTTAGTTGATGTAAAACGATCTAAAATAAACTATTATTATTATTTTATGTTGTTATATATTCCGTTAAATTACTTTTATGTGAGCGAAGATAATATAGTGTAAGATCTATGTATCTATAACTTCACGCCAAATCCCTTGCGGGGTAGGCAGAGGAAACTGAGCGCCACGTGAATCGATGATTACACACCTGATTCGCTTTTTACTTATTACATGTTACACGCAAGAGCATAACAAAGTTACATCAAATTACACAAATCCACGAAAGAGGACTCATAACAGTCATAACTAATAGTTACGATATAACAGGAAAAGGTTTATATCAACAAAAAGTCGTTAACACGTCAACAAACACTAGTAGGGGACGTGATTCGGAAACGACATTGGCACAGAAAAGGGATAAACAGTAGGATAGACTCAAAGGAATATCATTCGAAACTACACTCCCAGACATACCACTATAGGTCCAAGGAAAGTTTGTATTCGAAGTGAAATCAGTAGTGATTGGTCCCTCAAATCGAGATATACCGATCGATACCAAGGTACAGACCAATCCAAAACCGAGGTGATGACTGATTGATCGATACATGATCTTACACAATAATTATATCAAAAAAGACGTAAGTAGGCTTACTGACATACTGCTTATACCTCTTAACTGTGACATTGGTCACGGCACGGCAGACAAACACACTTATAAATTTATAAATAAATCCGTCTATTTTTGAAGCAGACGTCGACGATTGTCATTTTTTGTTTTTAGTACATTACTATCAATGGGAAAATATTATAATGAATAGTTTTTCCTCTTGGAACTACTTCCATAGGAATGTGCGTGAATCTATATACCCGCGTCATACATATATCTAACGCCCCCAATAACCCATCCCACTTTTCCCCCGTGTCGACGTCAAATCATTATTGTATAGTTTATAGTTCTCGTTACAAATTACATCCAATTAAATTAACAAATGTAGGTAATATCAGGTCTCACATCTGTCTCGTAGTTCAATATCTATATTATCATAGTTCACAATTCCGCGTCGAATCGTGGTCGACAGTCTCATTATAATCAAAACTCCAGAGTCGACCGCACCCAACCTCTCAGTGTAACACTGACATACAAAGCGTATCCGTCAGTCAGAAACTTATTTTATACGCGGTCAAGTGAATAAGTTTGTGCCCAGTGTGTCCTAGAGTTCACTGATTACAAATGACTGTGATTCGTGAGTGTCATTGGTGTGTTCCGTTAAGGATGGCAAGTAGCGGTACCAGTAGCATATTACCGCATTCTTCGACGACAAAAGCTTGTCTGTAACTGAAGATGTCTGTATTTTGCTTTGAATAGTACAAAAAATTGCCAAATGATACACCGCCCACAATTATATATATGGAATGCTGCACATCTCCTTTTTCAGAGTCCATATATCTCAAAATGCCAAATCAATTTAATATGGAATATCTACCTACACTACATAGATTACATTTGGACTTTGGCTGATTTTAGTTTAAAGTTATAGGAGAAATTGCGGCAACAAATTTTATAAAACGCCATTTTCTTTATTTCGTCTTTGCTAGTAATTCACGTTATAACATTTATTTGAGTATTTACTATGTATTAAAATCGTATGGTACCTCTATTCGACTAAGGGCTTTCCGATCATGAGCAGCTCTGAAGGAATTTTAATGACATTAGGCAACCTTGTTTTATAAGTCTCTTTATTACATGATTTGTTTATACCATTAAGGTGAAAATAAGCGTGCGTCCTGCCGGGTGTTAACCAATCACCGTTGCCTACGTATATTTGCAACGTGGAGGCAGGAGTCAGTCGTACTTTCCAGCTTTTGTGGAAGTCGGAATTTAGGCATCACCAGCGTTGGTACTATTCAAGTACTATTTGGTAAAAGCGACTATTAATTCAAATAATTATTTGCTGCAAACAACAATCTTTTCAAAAATATGACAACCCTAGCAATGAAGTCTACTAGTAAATGTAGCAACATTAATGAGATTTAGATTACTTACCTAACGCCCAGTTTACCCAGTCGGTAAAGGAAACCAGATATAGTAGTAACCAGGTTGTGTGAACCATCGACCGGCAGGGTTCCTTAACCTCTGTCCTGTTAGTGTGAACGACTGCATTCAACCGATGTTGCGTGATCATGAGGGCATATTCAAAATGCCTTGACGCCAAATCAGTCCTAATTGATTTGACCACTATTGAAGGCAACATACAAAAAATGATAACAATCCGAGGCGATGTTACCACTTATTGAGTAGAATTCAATTGTAAATATTGATGGAGGTCAACGTCGGGGAAAAAAACGAGCATACATCCCGCCTGATGTATAATAGATATCGTAGCTTTTATATCGAATCCTAGTGTAGGCATGTACCGCTAAATTCGTGTATCTATGTACATATTTGTAATTATAACTTACTCGGCGGTGAAGAAAAACATCGTGAGGAAACCCGCATTTACAAGAAATTATATTTCGAAAAATGTGTGACCCAACCTAAGAATGATCTGGTTTTCCCTCAGGATTGTGGAGGTCTGACGGCAGGTGCTCCATGTAAAAATCAGTATCTTCGCCAAATCCTTAGGCTTGGGTAGCAAATCGCGCTAAATTTAATGGATTAAAAACGGAAGAACGAATAAGAAGACAAAGATTACTCGCTTAGTCATCACCCTCCGCTGGTCTAACGGAGAAGGCCCTCAGGAATTTACTGGTAACTCCACTCAATTGAGAGCTCGATGGCGTCGTCGCGCGTGTCATTCTAACCGAACACGCAGGTTATGCAACGTCGACCGCAGCCGGACTATGGATGAGTTTATCTATCTCGAGTTTCTCCGTGCTCGGAGGGCACGTTAAGCCGTCGGTCCTGGCTGTTGTCGATAGATGACAGTCGTTAAGCTAAGTCAGTAGCCCTCGGGCGGCTTGAAAATACTGGCCTCGGCCAACACGCATTTAAGCAGCGTGGTGGAGTATGCTCTTCGGTTGAAGGGAGACCCGTATCCCTGCAGTGGGATGAGTAAGGGTTGATGTGGAATGTGGCCACTGAAACACAACCCTCGCTTGCTCGACAGCCTCCATGGAGGAGATACTATAACAGTGGACTGTATTAAATGTCACTGCGTCCCTTCTTGCCGGTCTTATTTGGTTTGTAGTTGGCAGGGTGCACCGCATATAAATGAGGTTGATAATGACTTCAAAGAAGATAGCGTGACACTTATAACACAAACATACGAACGTTATTTTAATATTTAAAAAAAAGTCACAGATGACGAGAAATTATCAATACCTACTATTCTACATCTGCTTTTAAGGGAGGTAGGGCTGATCAACCCGACTGGGGAAGTACCTGCACTTTGCAGACAATCTCAGATTAATAATAACTCCCTGAAGAATTGATATGCTCCTTCCTATGAGTGACTGAGGTTAGTAGTAAGCTCCTCAGGGATTCTGCGTTGGCAACAGAGCTGGCAACGCCTACCTTATTCCTAGCCTAGCTTACCTGTTTTCGAAGTGTACATAGACTACAGTAGGCACTTTAGATCAGGTAGACCGTATGGTTGTCTGTCTGCCGACGTTGCATGAACACTTAAACGTGGTAAAGAAAACTATTCCGAGTTTTTTTAATGGCGTCATATTGTGTCGTAAAGTAGTCAGTCGCTTGTTGGATCCCATGCAATGTTAATGGCCTTTCATTTCAAATCGTACATGTTAGTCAGGAAATCGCCGCCGCCGCTTTCCGTCGAGACTCACTCCACTTTTACTTTCACCCGTCCATTCACCTGGGCTTAAGTCTTGCCCCAGATAACACCCACTTTTGTTTACCATACCCCATCACTACCGAATATGACCTAATTAGTATCAGAGCGACCAACGTCAGGAGTGACGGTAGTGAAACTGCCATGATGTGGATGAACTATCTCTGTCGCAATATTTTCTTTTTTTTAGGTTACATTCTGACGGATGCCGACGGGTCCCTATTGCTAAGCTTACCCCGTTCGATAAATATTTTATTACACAAAGTCGGGAAGCATACAAGCTTACGGCCCGCCCGATGTAAAGTGGATACCGTAGCCTATGAACGCTTGCAATACTTGAAGTATCAGTCAAGCGATAAAATACTTTGGAGACTAGTAACCTCACTCACTTGCAAGAGCATAACCCTTCAGGGAGTTGTTATTTGGCTGTGGTTTTATTAGGTGGAGATACTTCCCCAGACGGACTGCTTTGAAGCAGCCTATCTCTCTTAAAAACACACAGACAAAGATAAACAGACACCTTTATGCACAAAAATGTTTGTGCTGTGTGGGAATAGAACCCCTGACGTTAAAACAGCATTGCCAACCACTACGCCTCTGGGCTCATAAAGAAATATCTATATAGAAAATTTGATATAAAAAGACCACTAAGATGACAAACATGCCAGCATGAGGTTAAGTATTAGTTCATACACACTTGCAACACCAGTTGTTGTAACTAGCTTATAAAAATCTCTTCCCACTTTTTTGATACACCTCATGCTGTTGTCTCTTGGGAGACTCTGTAGAATGTTCCTTGCACAGCTTAAGTGATCACGGATAAAATCTCTCTAGAACTGCACAGGATTTTGATTTCAAGGTACAAAGATGAATTTTATGTGGATGTAGCTGTCATATCAAACAACTCCTCTGAATACGAGGAAAACGAAGATCTTGGTTGCAGCATTATACAGCTAGTATTTAGCTTGGAAATTAAAAATATATATCAAGTTTCGTGTGTATGGAATTTAAGAAGTTTCTTCATGAAGAGTCAATCCTAGATATGGTATCAGTTCATGTTAGAAGTAGTATTTATTTAACAAAACCCAAAAATGTATATCCATTTTTCACATGTACTTACCTATTAAGAAAAACTAACCATCACCACCTTAACTGTGGAGACAACTCAATTTTGGTTGCAGTATTAGCTCCTCCATTGTTAGAGTATAAACTATACATATAGTTAGGTTTTGTAAGTGTATATATTACATGCATAGTTTCACGTTGGTGCCTATAATAATCTAATCTTTAAGATTTTTTTCTTGAGGAGAGTATCCTGGCTGCAGCATCAAGTCATTACTAATAATGCCTAAATGTATTATCGATGTCAGAACTGAGCATGTGTGTAAATTTCAGCTTTATATATCAATAAAAACAGGGACTTGAGATGAAGATACCAACCATTACCAACAGAAAGTAATTCCAATTGCAAGATTTGTACTAAACATAGTATGTTAATTAAACTAAAATCATGGGCAGTTAAATATAAGCTTGTAAAAATGTACACAACAGTAACTATTGTGTGCTGTTAAATTACCTGAACCTGCAAGTCAAATGTAAGCAAATTTACTTACTTATGTAGATTAACTACATACGTGAGAAAATATTGAGATCTTTCAGAAAGAAAACAAATCCAAGATATATATTTGTCCAGCTTGCCCTTGCTCCTGCATTCCTAAAATGTTCTGACATCTTCAAAATAACCTACTTAATATAACAAATGACTGGCGCCATTAACACAAAACTGTTATCAACATGTTCATGAAAATATAAACATAAGTACATTCAGTGCACTCAGGGAGGATGGAGTGTCAATATTTGTATCTACCTCTCGCACTCCCGAGGCATCTCGTTTCCAAATTGTGAATGTAGGCGCGCTCTGAGCGCAAATGCTGGGACCCAAAAGATAGTGAACTATGCCTGGAGTACATAACCAGAACTGCATCTTCACACGAGTTGCAAGCTTGTTTACCCCGTCAGGCCCCAAGGGCCTCAAAGGAGGCTCGAAATGTATGGAAAATAGTATATAACGGGCTTTGACAGAAGTCCATAACAGTAGTAAATATGAAATATCAGCTTAATTTTGTGTTGTGTCATTGAGTATCATAAATGAAGGAGTCATAATTAATGAACTTATTGTGACAACATTTTGAAATAAGTAATAGTTTAAGCAGTTTAGATACTAACTATGCAAAAATATAATGTTAACAATTCTTAGAAGGAAAACAAAACATACATCATGAATAATAATTTGCTTACAAAATGAAGAAATTTTGTAAGAAATTGCTAAAGAAAAATAGTTCCACATGTAATGGAGCACTATTTTTAATTGAATATTAAATACTAATGTATTTCAAATAGCCTACCCAAAGAATAGTAGGTATAACTTTTAAAATATGAATTCAATAAAGAACACAATGCAAATTGTTTTGTTTGTTTTGTGATAAATCTGAGCTGGCCACATGAATGTTCAAATGATAATGTAACTACTTTGTATTGGAAATTCATACAAGCTGACAGTAATAACAATTATAGTGGCAGCACACAAAACATCTGTCCATTATGTTATGCCTACTTTTTTCAGTGTTCATTTATTGTTTATAAATAGATATTATCTGTCCAACCCTGACTTAAAGCAATTGACAACTGAGTTATATTCTTATAAAGAAGAAGTGGAACCAAAGTGAAGCTGAGAATTTCAGTCAAATACAACTTTTTACAAAAGTAACAAATCACACTTTCTTATCATTTGCAAAGTAAGAACAAACGCTCTGCTTTGCCTCTATAACATACTGTTGTTTTTATGGCACCATATGGAAAGAAACAGAAATACAACAGGAAAAGGAACTTTTACAAGATCTCTCATGTGTCTGTCTGTGCACATTTGCCTATTGCAGGCATCACTATCAGGTTAATTCTACATAAAATTGATATTGAAGTTACCACTCTTAAAGTGTTGACTTTTAATATTCAATTAGTGCTTTCTCTACATAACAAATTTGAAAATGCAATGTTATTATAAATCAAACAAAAGCTACAAAATGTACTATTCTAACTACAACAGCAAGGAAATATCATTCTACAGACTTTCGAGGCTAATTATACCAAAACTAAATCTTTCTTGTGCATCAAATGCACAAGTTGTAAATAAATTTTGTTTAGTTGCTAAGCTTGGTGGGTCCTTCTGTTTATTTTCCACCACCAGGCAACCCTAGGGTAGAAACTCAGAAATGCAAACTATCCACCCTAGACGGGGTGTAAGAAAAAATTTGCCATTCGTAAAGCTTTTACAAATAAGGATGAAATATTATGAAAGGATATGGTTCAAAGGCAAAAATAATATGGCTGTTAAGCTTTATACAGAGATAGTGACAGAATTACAAATTCATTGGCACCTCTGCATATAGTAATTTCAAACGAAGTATTCTAAAATCTGAATAGTCAAATTTTTATTGTTGTTGACATGAAGGTAGCTTCTCAAAACTGAAACTATCACTGTCCATTGTAGTACCATAAATGACGAAACTACAATTTTGTAGTCCTATACTTATAAAATATAAAGCACACCCTAGAGCTCACAGTACCATGACCTTAGAGAATACTAATCTAGTAGCAATGATATGGATGATAGTTGTGTCTTTGCAATGAATGAAGTGTTATGGGTTTCACATTCAGAAAGGCAAAGAGCATGTTACTGAGTCCAACAACTCCTCTACAAGATGAGAATACAAAAAGTAATAAAATGCACCAAACCAAATTCTCTTTATACACTAAAGCGGCAAACAGACAGCCTGAAGGCTTGAAAATCCTGTAAAAACCTTGTCGCATCTTTTTTAAATAAGTTGAATAACTTGTGAACTTGTTGTGGAAGTTCATTCCACACAATTCTCTGAAGAAAATTTCTGTGAAATAGCACTGTATGCAACTATTACAATTGCTATGTGTAAGGACGAATTCCCCACTGTCCGGGAGAAGTACAGTTGCAAAAGGTTCTTCTCAAAACACAACTCATTGTACAATCGGTAGAATACACAAAGGGAGGCAAAGTCTCGCCTTAAACTTAAATGGCAATACTGTGTGTGAGCTTAGGATTATTGACAATTATTCCAAGATCCATTGGTGGCGGAAGCACACAAAGCAGGTTAGATCAAATTGCATATTCCAAGATCCTAAGCCTCATCCCAGTGCTCCCACGATTGGTAATTACATTACTCAGCACTGTGCAGTCCAACTTCTAAGCATTAATTATATATAGTTTTCTATGGATTAGTTAGTATTATATGTAGATAGCAGGCTTAATAACGCCATGTTGCATAGGTTTCCGAACCTTGGCAATAATGATAAAGTAAATAAGGTACAAAATGTTTATTGCAACTCTCAACAACAATCGTCCAGTTACATGATGTGTAGGGCAAAATAAGCTTTAACTAATTTGCCTTTTATGAGTTGAAAACAGGGTATGCCAATGGCACTTAATAAATTATGGCATATATTTTGACAGTGACTTTTCCAGAACCCAAGAGGATTCTCTTGTAAATAAGTCAAGGTGTGAGGAATCACTTGTGTTCATCCTTACGTATTTAATTGCGAAGTATAGGTGCTATATTATTTGTTACCATTTAGTGTCAGATTATTTAGATGAAATTCATGGTCACAATAAGTAAAAAAAATAGTAATCAGGAAAAGCTATAGGAACTTTCCATAATAAAAACAATTCAAATGCTATCATTTGTTAACGATATCGAATTAGTAAATTATAGAGTTGTCAATAAGCAATATGTTTGATAAGAACTACATACCTAAAATCCAAACTGAGATTCCTTTGATGTGTGGGAGTTTTTGGAGTCCTGACGTCGCTCCGATTTCCATGGACGGGTACATCCTCCAACATGCTCACACTGACGCGATCGAGGCACAACACAATATACCCATAACACAACTGTCCGAGCAATCAGCAAGTAAATAACAACATTGACAACATGGCGTCCAGTGAAAATCCAACCAATGTGAGTTTGTTCCTAGCAGCCACGATTACCATACAATAAAATATTTTATCTATTCACAGCCACCGATACTAGCAATTTTGTTTATCTGACACTATGCGGACAAATAAAATTAATTTCATAAAATAATACTTTTGAGAACGCGAAGAAACGTATAATAAAAAGTAAGCATAAAAACTCTAAATGAACATATTATTAAGTGTAGGAGTAATAAAAGAAATAAATTTCACAAAATTAAAGAAATCGATGGCAAATCTCTGACGGGGAGAACAATGTTTTTTTTTGTTATGTCAGGTCAGATACAGGAAGAGACACTCACTCGCTAGAGCAGAGATCGCACCGCCCAACGAGCGTATCGTTATCGTAGAATCGCGTAGAATATAATAGCGGTGACTACTCCAGATCCAGAGTATGTATTATTACCTACGTTAAGTGGCTATAAGCGCATTGCGTATGGTACAACACTACAAAAAAAAAGAATACCTATCAAATAAAATTAAATAAAGTTTTAGACTTTTGGCAGGAATTTAAATAGGGAGGATAACATACTTTAGAGATTTTTTTAATTATTGCTGTGATAACAGCGACAGTAGTACTGCCATTATACACTGTCCATCTTATAATTTAACTTTTGACAGGTAATCATTTCACCGAGTCAGAAAGAGACAGGTAACTATTCAGTGTTGCGTATCTCATAAATCCGAAAGAGATAGAAAGATCTGTCAAATGTTGCGTATTAAAATAGACGAAGTATAGATGGTTTGATAGTTATTTGTGTTATCGTCACCAAGCTGTTAAACTCTGAAAATAGGATGGTGCCTAAGTGTTTTCGACTCCTTAATCTGTAACACGAGAAGTACCCCAGGGTTCCATTCTTCAGCCTCTTTTTTACATGATATATAGTGCTGATCTTCCAAGTGTAGTGACAGGATCTAGATATCATTGTTACGCTGGCTGAAGACGTGGAGACTATGAACAAGGTCCTAAATAGAATCGCTTACTGGGTTACTGCTAACGCTCTCGTGCATAACCCGTCCAAGGCCAAATTCATGGTCCTGGGCATTAAAAATCAAACAAAGCTGATCATAGATAGCCATCCTGACGTAACGGTGCTTGGCACTACGAGTAGAACGAGTCAGCAAGCCAAGAATTTGGGTATTTTTTTCGATAGTGAACTGCGTTTTGACAACCGCGTTTTAAGTCTTGTGAGGTTTTATTGGCTGAAATTGATGTGTAAAATTCGTGATTACCTCACTAAACAAAGACGTATAAACCTCTGCGAGGCGCTAATACAATTCATTCTCAACTACGGAGACTTAGTTTATGAACCACGCGGCACGCCTATTGTCGAAAACTTGGCGGTTGATTTAGCGTATACAGAGTGCCTATTGCCGTTTCTATTTTGATATTCCCCTATTAAAATAAACAAACGTTGATACAGGTAATGTCTTAAGAAAGGCAAACACATAAATCGAATGAAACTATTTTTTATGACAACTAAGATTATTAATATACCACTAGCAAAAATGTGAGGTCGATTCTCAAAAAGTCGGAAAGGAACATCAATGCTCTTCGTTCACTTTGCGGAGTTCGGTGGGGTTCTCGCCTTTATACACATAAATTAATATATAATGCCCTGGTTCGCAGTCATTTGGACTATGGTTCTTTTCTTCTGGAACCATGTAATAAAGAGGCTCTAAAATCTTTGGATAAAATCCAATCAAAATGCCTCCGTATCATTACTGATTCCATGAAATCCTCTCCCATTAATGTCCTGCAAGTAAAATGTGTAGACCCTCCGTTGCACTTACGTAGGCAATATCTTTCGGACAGATTTCTGCACAAGGCTTTTCATATATCTCATCACCCACTTACAACTAAAATAGATGAGCTGTCAGAGTATGTATCTGCTGGTGGATACTGGACACACAAAAACCCTTGATGCCTATTTAATAGTTTTGTCTCATTCCTTCGCCTTCCACGTCCTATATTCCAATGCAGAATTAACCCCCTTTTTGGTACAGGCAGGCAGGTACATTATTTATAAGCCTACTATAATTTTAAATTTAGCAATAGGAAAAGGTTCACCTTTTGCTTCAACAAAACTAAATGCTGCAATTTACAAGTTCTGGAGTGACTGGCTGATTATATATACCGATGCCTCTAAACCCTCAGAAGAAAGTTGTGTGGGAGCTGCCATCTGGATCCCAAAGTACAGCATTATCCTAAAATTTAAATGTCCTTCAGTGTGCTCAGTTTTCACCTAAGAAGCCACTGCAATCCTAGAGGCTCTGGTCAAAGTCAAAGTCAAAATCTTTTTATTCCGTAAAAATGGCTACATTTGTTTGGAATCGTCACAATTTTTTTCCCTACCGTGCAGTTCATGACTAGGTGAGCACTGATAAAAATACTGCCAAAAAACTCAAGCATCCCTCTTTTGGCATCCAAACAAATTTACATAATTTATTAATTACATTATAATTGGATCGACTCAATCCCAGGCATTTTTATCATTAATATAGTGAGATACTTTATAATATGCCCTGCTACACAATTTGGCTTTAATAGTAGTTTTAAATTTATTTATTGACAATTCTCTTATATTGCTGGGAAGTTTGTTATAGAACCGTATACATTGCCCCATAAAAGAATTACTTATTTTGTGGAGACGGCTTGCATGTAACACAAGATTATGCTTATATCTAGTATTTATGTTATGAGTATCACTCTTTTTACAAAATGAGTCTATGTTTTTATGGACATACAAAAGATTTTCGTAGATATATTGCGATGCGACTGTTAGAATATTTATTTCTTTGAATTTTTCTCTAAGGCTCCCCCGGGGACCAAGTTTGTAGATAGCTCTTATGGCTCTCTTTTGCAATAAAAAGATGGTGTTAATGTCCGCGGAGTTACCCCAAAGAAGAATTCCGTATGACATAATACTATGAAAGTAGCTGAAATAAACTATTCTAGCTGTATCAACATCAGTGAGCCGTCTAATAGTTTTCACTGCATAGGCTGCAGAACTTAGTTTTCCTGATAATTTTTCAATTTGTGGGCCCCATTGTAGTCTGGAGTCAATTGTTATACCCAAGAACACAGTTGTCTCCACAGGGGCTAAATTAGTTCCATTAACATGTACATTGGTAGTCACCTGTCTTACATTAGGTGTTGAGAACTTAATTACTTTAGTCTTTTTATCATTTAAAAGCAGATTATTAACATTAAACCAATGCATAACTTTAGAGAGAGCATCGTTAACTTCGTCATAATTACCTAACTGTCTATTAATTTTGAATGTCAAAGAGGTATCTGTATATATGTTTATCCTTTACATAATAAGGTAAGTCATTTATATATACTAAAAATAAGAATGGACCTAGAATTGACCCCTGTGGGACTCCCATAACTACAGGGGACCCCGAAGATCTTTTACCATTAACATCGACCTTCTGTATCCTATTGCCCAGATAAGAAGACAGAAGTTCGAGAGCCTTGTTCCTGATACGGTAGTGGTGTAATTTTCTGACAAGAGTGTCATGGTGCACGCAGTCAAACGCTTTAGACAGATCACAGAAAATTCCCAAGGCATCTTGCGAACCTTCCCATGCCGCGAATATACTTTTAAGCAAATGAATCCCTGCGTCTATAGTTGAACAACCTCTCGTAAATCCGAACTGTCTCCTATGAAGCAAATTATGTGTATTGAAATGTCTGAGCAACTGGCTAAGCATTAGTTTTTCAAAAATTTTTGATTGAAATAATAATAGAAGATATGGTTTTGACAGATAGACCCCACAGATCTTTAGTGTTTTTCATATTTATTGATTTAAAAGCGTTCAAAACATCTTTTGGGCTTACAGCTGAAAATTCAAATATTGTGTCGCATTCTACCATGCTCTGTTTGAGAACGAGTTCAGCAGCTATAGAAGAAGACCCAAGATTTCTCGTAGTAATAAGAGGAATGTTAGAAAAATATTTTTCAAATTCAGTCGCAATTTCTACATCATTTTTGATATCTATATCATTTATCTTTAACTGAAAGTCTCGACTACGTACTTTCGCTCTACCCGTCTCATTATTTATCATATTCCAAACAGATTACTAAACAGGTTTATATAGAGTCTCATAATAAACCAATAACTACCATTCTCACAGACTCTAAAAGTTGTTTATCTGCAATTGCCTCTAATCAGTTCTGCAACAGATTAAAGCCCCCGGTTATTTTCTCCATTAGGCAGGTGTTATGTAGATGTCACATTAAGGGTTTACTGATGTGTCTCGTCTCGTGTGGATTCCTGGACATAGCAATAGCTGACCAATGTGCTAAGGATGCAGTATTTAATGGATGTTCGACCCCTCAGTGACAGCATACTCACACGATCTTTATGCCTTGCGCGAAACAAGTTATTAGGCTGGTGGAATACATTATGGTCACAATCGCAGACAGTGAAGGGCAAGTTTTATGGCTCCATTCAGAAGCATATACCATCTAAATAAATAATAAATAAATAAATATTGTCGGACAAATTACACAGCGCCACCTAGCCCCAAAGTAAGCGAAGCTTGTGTTATGGGTACTAGACAACTGATAAACATACGTAAATACATATTTTTTTTTTGTAAATACACACTTATTATACATAGAAAATACCCAGACCAATACAAACAGACATGTTCATGCACACAAATGTTTGTACTGTGTGGGAATCGAACCCACGAGTATTGGTGTCAAAGTAGCGTAACAGCGCGTTTCACCACTGCGCCACCGAGCTCGTCTCTCTAATCTAAACCTTGGCTTTTTAAGTATCGAGATGCCAACAAGCGAGCTACATCTGTCATCTGCCGTCTTCAATTAGGACATATCTGTACTAATGTGTTCCTGACAAAAATCAGGGTGAGGGACAGTTCCCTGTGCGAGTGTGGCCTGGATAACGATACTCCAGATCATATTTTCTTTACCTGTCCTTCCTATCTCATTGTCGACAATAAATTGTAATGTGTTTGTCTAATAAGCATACTAACTCGTGTGTGTTGTAGGTGTATGTCTATTGTTTCAGATAACAACATAGTTACAGAACAATTTAAAAAAATAATAAAGCACTGACATTGGCGAGAACACCATGATCACCATAAGGAAGAATTGAATTGAATGTGTGGTCCACCCACCAATTTAAGCAACTGTTAAATATGTTTTTGTTGAAAATTTATAATATTACTGTTCCATTTCTCAACTTCCGTTCGCCTCGCCCGATCACACTTTTCGTAACGCTCTTCATTCGCCTCGCCCAATCACACTTTTCGTAACGCTCTCGTCACGCATTCACCAGCTTACTCCCCAAGTCAAGCGTGCGTGTTCGCCTCGCCCGATCACATTTTTAGTCATGTCTGCATCTGCCTCTGTCTCATCTATTGCTAACACCAAGCAGCTATATTTATATAGCTGTGTTCCGGTTTGAAGGGTGAGATATTGGCAGTGAAATTACTGGGGTACTGTGACGAATCAGCCTTAGGTCACAAGATTGGCAGCGCGCGAGTAATAAACCCGGGGTGTTGCAAGCTTCAGTAGGCTGCGATGACCGCTTACTATCAAATGCAGGCCGCATGCTTGTTTGCCAATCTAGTTGTATAAAAAAAAAGTTACAAAAACTATCAAAATTGTCACATAAACTAATTTTATACTGAATTGTAAAAAAAAATGTATAACTATAATATCGCTCATCAAAAGCGCGGAAGAAGTCCGTAGTTCCGTACCGTACGGTATAGACGCTAACAGTGTTTCCGTAGTGTTGTTTTTTTTTTGGTTCTTTTTATACCCGAGGGAAAAGGCAAAGCGATCTAGCCCATACAGCCAAGTCATCAGTTTAGAACCATTTGAAAATATTAATTCTATGTTCCAGCTTCAGGAACTCTGCTGAAAAAATACTTGGGAAGGGTACCTAGACCTAATCAACCCAGTTTAAATACCACTCATAAAACGATAATGATTTTACAAGGTTTTCTTGATGAACTTATTCACGTCTACCAAAAAGTGCATAAACGTGTTATATTTGAGTTTTTTCATTACTGTATAAATTCACTAGCACTTATGGTAAAAAATACTATCAAAATTGTCACACAAAACTAATTATATACTGAATTGTAAAAATTTCAAGTAAAACAACAATGTCACTCGTCAAAAGCGCGGGAATAAGTCGCGGAGTACCCCGTAGTGATGTATTGTATGTAATTAAGATTTCGTTAAAATATACTGTAGACGAAGATTCTATTATCATAAAGCTCTGGCCTTTGTTACCGGGTAACCGCAAAGATATTATAAAGAAGATTTAATTGATATCTAATCTGTTATTAGGTTCGACCCTGTGAAATCATTTATATACTCATACGTGTATAACTATGTGCAACTGGCAATAACATTTTAATATGCGATATACACAAATACAAGATGGATTTATGCTCACTTGTAACGTATCTTAAATGATCTCTCCATGCCACGCGCCGATGACGCTATGGGCTATATGGTGGCTACCGGCTCAACTGGCAAGACCTTGCTCTGGGACTTTTCTTTTTTTTTTGATACTGACTATATAGCTGGCCTCTGAGGGGCATTACTACGTCACCGGAAGGGAGAGGCGTGCGTGAAGTCCTACAGCCTGAAAAAGCAAAAAAGCGACTGCCAAAGGGCGAGAGGGGTCGAACCTCGGCTTAGGGAGGGACTTTTCTGTTATCACTGACTCCGCTACATAAGAAATTCCCAATATTATCATTAGAATTTAAGAATTCACTTCTCACACATTCAATTCACAGAGATGGAGAATAAAATTTAGTGCCACCAAATCAACACAGATGACATTTGCATTACGCAGGAGACATTCTAAACCTGTTACAATGGGAAATCAACAAGTACCAACTAAATATAGTGTTAAATATCTCTGCTTTCATTTAGATAGGAGATTCACATGGGCAGTCATATTAAGGCTAAGAAAAAAGATGCAAACACATGGGAATCAGCCAGTAACTCGAACCTTGAGATTCTGCAGAGATTCCAAAACAATGTTTTACGAATGCTATCTAATGCGTCATGGTATACTCGCAGTACCGAGATATATGCATATCTTGAAATGCCTTTAAAGGAAGAAATAAGCAAGTGTTGCATAAAATATATAGAAAGACTTCTGCCCCACAAAAATAATCTGGTTCGAGATTTGCTAAAAGCAGATGAAAAACTCGCTCGCCTCATGAGGTGGCAAATTATAAACGTTGACTTTAAAGTTCATAGAGAGAGCACCACCCCATCAAGTATTAAGCATGGAAAACATCTGATCATAGCTCTGGAGCCGATTGCAGATAGATGAAGCTGAAAAAAAAACCTCACTCGCTTCTTTAACATTCATTGCTCTTCTCATGCACACTTGTCGATTTATAAGGCTCCTGACGTCACCTTCTGATAAAACACGATTATATAATTTGGTCATAGTAGATAAGTCTTGGCCTTCCTCGGCTCCTACGTACTTCTACTCTTGCGTTGTATATCTGTTTCGTATTTTTTTCTTCCTGCATTCTTTCTACGTGACCGAACCAACCTCAGGAACCAACGAAGCATGCCCCTTATTATTTTGACACCGACACTCTTTCAGACGAACTCTGGTCCTAACATCATCATTGCGAATACGGTCTACAAACGTTACGCACCAAATTTTGCGCAACGCTCGCATTTCGACCGCGTTACTATTTCATAATCACTCATTTCCCTCAGCTAAATCATTCATTACGTCCATCGGCTTATATTTTACGCTGTATAAGTATCAATTCTAAACCATCGTGAACACAAACCACTTCGTATGAAGGCACTCCGCGCTCACAAAGACGTTGTATTTTAGCGCATAAATATCTTAGTGATTCGACATTAGCAATGGGAGAATATTTTAACCATAGAAGTAGGAGGCGGGGGGGCGCGGAGTAAGGCGCGCTTCCTACTTTTATGATTTTAACCAATAAGCCGATAAGTGCCGCGACAATCAATATCATGGTATTACATGTATTCTCTTAGGTTTTCGCGATTGTTACACATTGAATTAAACAATTTTTAACGGAAGTATCGCGTTTTATTTATTTTGTTGAACCTGACGTTTCAAATGCTTTACAGCATCCGTGGACGCAGGAAGACTAAGGTGACATTTGTCTTACATTAGTTATTCAATTATCATCTACCGACATGGATGGATTAATGATTTATATATGTTCCGATTCACGCAAAAATCGCTCACGGTGTCCGAACGTTTCTGAGTAGATCTCTGGGTTTGTGACTTGATTATTTTTAGAACTGGATCCCAAGCAGGTGGTACTTGCCAACAATCTTCTCTATTGAAATTGGGGTGTTTTCTTATTTCAATAGCCTCGCGTAGCATTCTAGGCATGTAGCGGTTCTCCTTGGCGAGGAGGAAACGTCAGGTTCAACAAAATAAATAAAACACGTGATACTTCCGTTAAAAATTGTTTAATTCAATGGTATAACATGCTTTAGGAGCTTCCCGAATATAGGGAGGAACGTGATCAGGCGCCACACCATCAGCACCGAGTGGAAAAGGTCCTCGCAGCGGCGACCCACACGTCTAAATTTTCACACTTACTCCATCGGTTCACGTTGAAGTGTTAGGTAAAGCCTTTACCATTTCTTGGACCTCTACAAGAGTCGAAGGGATGCAGTCAAGACCAATGGCATGAAGGACGTCAACAGTCTGCCCTTGAGTGTCCCTACGGGTCATCATCAGGGCACAGTCCTCAAATGAGGCCTCACATAGCGTCCTCCAGACTGCCATTCCGGCTCTCAGCAAACTTCGTGCCATTCATTATGTTGGCGTAGGGTCTAGTCCAACCACTTGCAGCTCTGTAACCCTAGCCCCAGGGAACATGTTTATCAGACTCGGCCATGATTTTGAACAGATCGGTGGCGCAGTCGTGGATGACGAGACTTTGACACGAATTCTCGTGGGTTCGATTCCCACACAAGACAAACATTAAATTTGTGTGCTTGAACATATCTGTTTGTTTTAAGAGAGGCAGGGTGCATCACCCTGCCTCTCTTGAAGTACCCCGTCAGGAAAATACCTCCACGTCACAGAAAACCGCAGCCACATAACTTCCTAGAGGGTTGTTGTGTTCCTGCATGTGAGTGATGTCACCAGTAAGCTCCTAAGAAGTTGCTGTGTTAACAGCAGAGGAGGCATCGCGCGAGTGATACTTAATGAATTACAAGCGTTCATAGGCTACAGTAACCACCTTACATCAGGTGGGCCGTATGCTTGTATGCCTTCCGACGTTGTATAAATAAAAAGCGATAGGAAAATGTTCGAGCAGGATCCTCTCCACAGCCTTTCAGTACCTGCCACAAGCAGCATGGAATTCATCCTTCGCCATTTACTCCGATCTGCCTCCTTTCTAAAGTCCTCTATCTCAATCTATAATGCTACGTGCGGCGCCACTCAAGTTCTTCGTTCCACCATGGGTCAAATAGTTAGCCACGCAATGCAAAGACATGAATCAAAATATAGGATATCATGAATAAATACATTTATTTTTACTTACATGTAACTTTAATCTTTAACGACGTTTTAAGTTAGATTATTAATTTGTTAACATAGGCAAAGTTGGTGAAAGCATATTACTTTTCCTATAAGTGTATGTATTGCAAATTATAAACAAGGCAGTATAACATGAAATACTTCTACTACTGTACGATAGCTGACTGGTACTAACTAGTCAAGCAATAAGTTACTGTTCCGGGATCTACAACTTCTTTTGTTGATTGTGAGCAACCAACAGATGAAGATTGTTTTGTGAACCCGCTGAAGAGGTGAATAATTACCAAATTGCCATAAATTTTGTATAATGTGATATATAATCCCTGACGAGCTCGGTGGCGCCGCCGTTAATAACGCGACTTTGACACCAACGCTCGTGGGTACGATTCCCACACAGGACAAACTTTGTATGCATGTACATATCTATTTGTCTTGATCAGGGTATTTTTAAGAGAGGTAGGGCGCACCAAAGCATCCCGCCTCGCGAAGTACGTCCACCTCACAGAAAACCGCAGCTAAATAACAACTCCCTGCGTGTGAGTGAGGTCACCAGTAAGCTTCCAAGGAGTTAGATACTGTATTACCAGCGTTCATAGGCTACGGTAACCACTTTACATCAGATGGACCGTATGCTTGGATGCCTCCCGACATTGTACAAAAACATCGCACCGCAAATATTTTACATATAATGTTCTTTGATAAGCTGCTGCTTTTTCTTTCTCAGTCGTCGTCCTTCGGTGGTGACACAATTTTTTTAAACAGGTTGTCTAGCAGTATACAAGTCTTCGGATTATTCGGACACTCTTTATTTATGGTTTAGGTGATGAATCCTGTGATGGTCTTGAAGGTTGTCGTTTATGAACATTTGGTTTCCTAAGTCTATGATAGTTTGGCATCACTTTACTTAAGAAATCTAGTTGCAATAATTGTGATGGTTGTTTCTCTAATGCTTCCCTGATATGGTGCTCTGAGCCCCAAATCACTGTGTTGTCTGCTAATGTTTGAGGTGCCGTCAGGTGGCAAGCTGCTCCTGGAAAGATGGAAGCGATATTTGAATCATCTTTGTTATGCTACCTTTTTTTTTTTTTTTTTTTGTGACGCGGGGAAAAATGCGTTACGCACACCACCGGTGCCTGGGTGGCCTCCGGTGGTAGTGTGGGACTCCCCGTCGGCTGTCCGACGGTATACCCACTAAACAACCCCGCGAAATGCCATCGGCCGCGTTGGTGTGGTGCCCCGGATCTGTCAGCAACAGGGCACTTTGTTATGCTACCTGCACGCAGTATGTATTGTGTGGTTAATAAATGTATTCTTTCTTTCTATTTAATTTACTATAGTGTAATTGATTGAACTCGAGATATTTTATCAGTAATAAGTATAAAAATTTTTTGCACAATTTTGACTGCTTGCAATTTTGTTCATTCCGTAACAAAAGGCTGTTAATTATATTATGTTTTAAGTACTGAACTAATTAACAAGTAGATATAGAGGGGGAAAAACATGGTCCAACCAAACAACCTATACAACCAATGTAATAAGGCACACTCACATAGACGCTTGAAGCAAATGGAAGTTTGCATACATTCTATACAAACAAATTTGTTACCTCAAGGTTTTTATATAACATTGCTTTCAGTAATAAGGTCACATCATTGCATAATATATACTATTCATCCATTTGTAGGAATCTTTTATACTGAATTTTGTACAAAATATGCAAATTAAGCCTATTCCAACTTGACACAAATGTAGTAACATATATTTTTAAAAAATTAAAAAATTAAAAATAAAATATTTAATATTTTTTAAATTTAAAAAATATCAGCTCTGCCTACACAGCTTGCTGTTATTTACTAGTTTTAAATAGGTAGAGCCTGAGATTGTAGCAAAATGTGGGAATACCCGCAAACGCAAATACAATAATATTACCTATAACACATCCACTTCCAATTTTAATATCAACACCAACAAATGATCTGCACTCAAACACATTGCTTTCTCCGATGTGGCCACACGGAGACTCTAGTTTACATCCAACTTCAAATACATTGTGAGCACCAATGAACAAGGGTTTTGGTGGATTCTCTTGCTTGTCACTTTTCCTGTAAATTAAAAAGTAAGTATTAGAACTGTATGTCTATACAGAAATTAATACAGTACAGTGAGCATCAAAATTATGATTTTTTCAACATATAGATGAAAACAACAGTTTCTGTGAAGTGCTTTAACATAGCTTAAATAACATTTCCTACCAAATCTTAAAGAGAAAAATGGGATTTTATATGTCAACTAAAAGTTTCCATTATCAGTCCGTCAGAGAAATTTTCTTTCATATTTTTTTACTAAAAAGTCAAGTAAGATATCTTGGTTGTACTGTTTGTATCTGGCTGGTTTAGCTACCATTAAATAGATCTATCTATCTATAATCACATGACTAGATCCTTCTAAACATCACTCACTTCTTTAACATTCATTGCTCTTCTCATGCATGCTCACCAGTTTGTAAGGCTCCTGATACTGATAGAACAGGATCAATTAAATAGATAACACAGAAAACTACTACTACTACTACACCAACTCTAACTCGTTCCACTGTAGGGATATGGGTCTCCTCTCAGCTGAAGGGGTTTAGATCATATTTCACCATGCTGGTAAACTGCAGATTGGTGGAGGACAAAGTTTTCGAGTCACCCGTAGGAAGGAAGACTGACTCAATTTATGGACTCATTTATGGACATCAGTCGGGACCAATATAGCTCGATAGCTGCACTGGTGCACGTGTCATTCTAACCGAACATGCAGGTTAAGCAACAAGCAGGTTTATATATCTCAAGCTTCTCTGAGGCTCAGAAAAATCTATCTCGAGCTTCTACATATTAAAAGACAAAGTCAATACCATTTTTAGAAAAGTCGAGCCAGATCAGCATATTAGTCCAAAATACAATGATTCGAGCTAGATCAACAGAAAAAACCCTGATTGATGAAAAGTTTTGATTCCCTCAGAAAAATCTCTGACTGAGCACCATAATTTGTGTATTGTTGTTTATAGAGACACTGATTCACACCTGATAAAACACAACCAATCTGGTCATTGTAGGTGAGTATTGACCTTGCTCAGTTCCTACATCCTTCCTTATTCAGATTGAATATCTGTTCCTTCATTCATTCCTTTTTTTTCTACACATTCAAAACAATAGAGCATGCTTTTTTATTTCTTAATATTGACACTTTCTTACATGATCAAGCTTTACATGACAGACAGATATGCACAATTTCCTCCATCTAGTGGGCTATGTGACTTTCTGATACTCTTGCAATATACAGCTATCTGTTTCTTAATATTAATAAGGGCATTAGCACTACATTGCGTTTAGGTTTCTGCTGTCTATATCATTCACACTATCTCTTGATGTCAGGTGCTTATCTTCCATCCCTGTTAAAAAGGTCATCTAAGATAATACGAAATTGTTGTTGGAAAACGACATTCTAATCTTAGGATTTGTGTGTTCAACTGTTGCTTGTTTGGAGGATACTGTGATATAATGGAGGCTTTCTAGTCATTTGTGTCCGATTCCTATTTATACTTACTTGTGTATAATAGTGGAATACTCTTCAATAATACAGTACTCTGCTATTATAATAGGTCCTCCTTCAGCGATAATGGTTACTCTGGGATGTATAACAGTACCTCCACCAATTGTTATATCCCCTTCTAGCGTGCAGTCTTCACAAACCGTTGCCCCGGGTAAGATTTTAATACTGAAAAGTAAGAATTAGTTAAATAGTAATCAAACAAATAACACTTTATTTTATAAAGCAATAGAAGTTTATGCAATTCTAATTAGTTTTGAATATAATTTACTTGTTATGAGACATCGCGCCGACAACTGGTTGAGTCGGTAAATGAAATTAAGGTACGTGGGTATAGATTTTAAATTATATTCCTATTTTCTATATTTTATTTAATAGGTACCTATATATATATTTTAATTTACATTTTATGACACAATAAACATGGACAGATGAAATTTTTTTTTGGTTCTTTTTTTTTTGTTCTTATCCCCGAGCGGTAAGGCAAAGGGATCTAGCCCATACAGCCAAATCTTTAGTTTAGAACCATTTCAAAATCATGGACGTAATAAAATAGTACAGTCGATCAGGGTAACTTAAGCCTTCAATATAAAATTGGCCCAAAATTTCAAATGCATATTATAGATTTTTTTTTGCTATGATTTTATGTATTTCAAACTAGATTTATAAACATCGATTCTAATATATCTTCGTAAATGCTCAGATTCTGCCAAATAATTGACATCTATCATTGTTGAGACGTCAGTTGCTTTTTTCTGTGGTGTGAATAGAGCGGTTTGTTACGAAAGCGCCAAAAAGTTGTCTGCTGTGTTGTCATTTGAATACTTAAGGAGGCAAGTGTTATTTTAAAGTGTCTCATATGTGTCTATCTATTATTTCTTTCAAAAATTACGAGAGTTAATTAGCTAATTCCCATGATATTGCCATAAATATTGAACAGGTAAATTATTACCGGTGAATAAGGGTAACTTGAGCCCGGGCCAAAGTTCAAAATTCTCAACATATTGGGAGGAGATATATTCGATAAGTGTGACGAAAGGGCAGAGGAAGGAGACATAACACATGAAGAAGAATGTGGTTTGGATATAGCACAGGAGGATTTTTTTTCTATAGAGACATACGAAGTACATGACGGTAGACTGGAACTTCAGATGATTAGTGATAATGTGATAAAGGCCGTGGCTCAGTTTTGCATAATGAATGATACAAATATCATACGAATGCTGAATGACACTAATATTCAAAGAAAGAAAGGTATTTTATCATATAAGACGACTTCCTGGCCATGGAATGGAATGGAAATTTTTCAAAGTTTAACCCCATGATGTAGATGTAGATTTAGGATTAAATAAAATTTTAATTATTTTGATACTTTTTTCATTGTCTTAGCTATATGGTAAGTCAGTAAATAAGTTAAAAACGCATTGTTCACCAAAAAAATAAGATTGAATAAAAACTGTGTTGATTTTCCTATGGCAATAATTTATTTACCCATTTTAGTACTAATAAAGGAAACCGAATGTATACATAATTATTGTCTATGGCCCTCAGCTCTAGTTTTTATGGTAAATATGCAGGCCAATGTTAGCAAAATGCTTTAAATAAAATAAAATAAGCAAAAACAACCTAAAATTGGGACCTGGGCCAATCCAAGCCCAACTCACAATCTAACATTGGCCCAGTGGTTAAATGGATTTTTTGAAACTATTTTCCTAGAGATTATTGGTAAATGAGTAAATTTTTTGGAAGTAGGCTACATAAAGCCACCATAACAAGTGTATCTTTTTGAGTAACGTATTATTTTAAACATTGGTCTAACTTTTTATGTGCAAACTGGGCCAAAGTTAGCCAGATTGACTGTACGTCTATGGGCACAGCTATATAAATATAGCTGCTTGACGGTACAAATAGGTAAGACCAGAGGTACCCACGCAGACGACTTTTGTACAAAATCTCCCTCAGGTAATTATTCTGACTTCAAAGAACTGGCACTTCTAGTAATTATTCTGAATTCAAAGAACTGGCAGATATTTGTACTAAGTTTATGCAGCGGAATAGTCCTGCTTACTATCCTGAATGTAATAAACATAACGTATCAACATAGTATCTGTCTGATGTGATACTTACTTGTTTTTATTTTCTGGCGTTTTTTGACGAGATCAGCAATTCACTGATGACTGAATACTACGAAATACGTCAACTGGTATAATCTAACTTACGTTTTCGTGCTTCATCATCCGAAGAAGCACGAAAACGATGTAAAGTTTTGAATGAAGTAGCACGACGATCTGCACGACAGGTAAGATTGGGAATCGGAAATATATTGCTATGAAGAAACGAAAGGTGATGTCAGGAGCCCCAGAAACCGGCGAGCGTACATGAGAAGAGCAATGAATGTTAAAGAAGCGAGTGAGATATTTAAGGATCGAGTCACGTGGCGCTCGGTTTTCTCTGCCTACCCCGCAAGGGATTTGGCGTGAAGTTATAGATAGATAGATACATAAAACGTTTTAACGGAATTTAATTTACGTTTCTCTATAGTTATGTATTGACTGGTAACAGACACAAGCGAAAGTAAATAACGAATGAAAGTGTATGTAACTGCTTGCCATTCGGCAGGCCATGTGCTTCGTAGTAATATAAATATATAAAAAAAGAACAGAAATGATTTTTGAATCCAGACTGAGCGCCATAACTGAATTAGAATAATAAACGAGTTTGATTCTTTCTTTTCTAGCGGGCGCGAATTTCCTATCGAGCATTCAAACTAAAGAACTTAATATTTTACCACGTTAAAAAGTGAATTCTAATTAATTTACTTTATAATTATTATTGCATCGGTGTACCCAAGTGATCATAGGAATGCAAAATACAATTTATTAATTTGGTGGTTGGCGGAACGCAAACAATGAAATATTTTACTCTGAAGGAGAATACGACGACGATGTTATAGTAAAGAATAAACACCGAGTTGGTACTATAAGTAGAAGGACAGCGAACTACCTATGTCAGCAGTTATGGATCCCAAGTTTTCTTTTCCTTTTCAACCTTACGCCATTCAAGAAAAGTTTATGAAGGAGTTATATTTCACGCTTGAGAAGAGCCAGCTAGGTATTTTTGAGAGTCCAACGGGAACAGTGAGTAAATTTTAATTATATAGTCTACAAAGCACTCATAAGCGTTTGGCTATGACAGTCTGTTTGTCAGGTTGTCCTGCCTGTCACAATCTTTCCATACAGATGTGGAGGGATGGCAGTCCTCTCCTGCTATTTGTTATGCAAACATAGAGTGACTGCTTTTTTTTATACAACGTCGGGAGTCATACACGCATAAGGTCCACCTGATTTAAAACAATTGCCATAGCCTATTAACACTGGCAATTATATTAAGTATCACTTGTGTGATGCCCTGTTCTGCTGCTTACACAGCGACTCCTCAGGGGCTTACTGGGGACCTCATTCATGTGCAGGTCAACTTGGGTAGTTGTTATTTGGCTGTGGTTTTCTGTGAAGTGAAGGTACTTCCCCAGATGGGCTGCTTTGAAGTGCCCTACCTTTCTTAAAACATCCAGACCAAGACAAACAGACATTTCCATGCACACAAATGTTTGCATTGTGTGGGAATCAAACCTACGACCGTAGGTGTCATAGTGGCATCATTCATGATTGACCTACCGAGTTTGTCAAAACTGCTCTTCCTGCAGTGCACAAACATTCCACACTCTGGTTTTTGTATGCAATGTAAACATGGGGAAAAGGCAGCATTTACACCTCTTGTTTATTCCATTCAAGTGAACAGTAAAGGGCCCTGAATTATTAAAGTCTAGTAAAGTTATTGCATGAAGTATAATTTATAGAAAAGTGTTTAATATGGTATGAAAAAAAAATTGAAGACTTGTTTGTATATTTTTGTAAACCTTGTAGTACATAAATTGTGAAAACTTTATAATTTAAGTCTCCATGTAAATAGTACCTTCAAATTTGGTTTGGTAACTGGTACACTAAATTGGTGATTCTGTGCACCCTTTTCTATGCTTGTCAAATATTTCTATGACATCTACAGAGGGCATTTTACCACTCATTATGCCATATAATGTGAATTAAAAATTGTATATTTTTCTATACAGGGTAAATCTTTGAGCATTTGCTGTGGAGCTTTACAGTGGCTGAAGGATAACAATCTGAGAATTCAAAGTGATTTAGAATATAATATTGAAAACTTAAAATTAGAGATTTCTTCTAGCTCAGGTAAGATAAGTGCTTTCTTGCTTTAAATGCTTATTTACAGCAAAATTAAATTTTCTTCACTAACCTGTTTAGCTATTACACATGATGATACCTTAAAAATAAATACTGCTATATAGAATTACAAGAACTAAATATGTATTCAGCATACCAATCTCAGATGTATATACCTAATACAATATTTGCTTAGTAATTATAGTGTAACATCAGATAACACATCTTGGGGCCAATGCACCCTAGCGCTGTGACTGTGTGCGATTTCTGCACCCAAACACACTATGCACAGTGTATTCTGTGCATAGTGTGTTTGGGTGTTCCAGGATACATTGCTCATTGAGCAGTCAGAACCCGTTATATACGTTTTCCCATACATTTCGCGGTCGTATTCGACCACCCGGGTCTCATTGTTATGTTACATTTGTGTGACATTTAATTAAAAATAATCCACACATTGATACACAAACTGTGAAAGTGTTATATTTCTTTTCGGGCAGTTGTGTAAAAAGAAGCACTTGCAAGGATCTGGCTCTTGCAAAAGTCTGGTGATAAAGAGCAATTCCACTTTAATGCCACAACTGCGAAGTCGTGTGGGCCATATGCTTGAATGTCCCTGATATTGTATAAAAAAAATTGTACCTATTGTTATAAATTTATATTGTGTAGGGCAGGGACTAATGACATGCATGCTATGGGTGGCAAAATTACATGGGCACGGCAATGATACATGAATGTATTTAGGTACTTTAAAAAAACTTGTCGAAATCTGTGTAGCTAATAAAAATCATTGAGTATTAGACAAAGTACTCATACAAACGGTAACATATTGTGCAAGAAAAATTACTTGATGTCACGCATTCATTCTTACTTCCGGCTGATGCATGATTCGCTTCATGATTTTTGCATGTTTTATTTCATTTAAGTATTATTTTTTTAAGTAAAGTACGTAGCAAAATAAATCTTTAAAAAATTACATGTTTACCAATTACAAATGATTAATTTTTATATAATAAACTTCTTGCTTAATTGTACCAAAATTCTGAATCTAACAAAAAGTTTTAGTAAATAGACCTGCGGGACGTGTATCCATCCACGGCACATAAATTACCAGCTGGCATATTTTTTCGGTGAATTCGAACTAACAAAGTGATATAAGCCGCTGTGCTACTCAGCGCAGTGGATAAAAGAATGAACGTGTGTCGATGCGCGCTTTCGACAGCCTAGCCCACTAAATTTGGATCGCAGGAGGTCTGACGCCGTCAGTCCGCTCGATAGCCAAATAACGCGCATAATTACATGAAGTGCAGGAATCCTGCTAAAACATTGCATTTAGTTTCCTTATGGTCTAATGCCTCCAACATTCACCAAGCAGTCGGAAATTTCTACTGGATACAAACTATCTATAACCTGATATATCTATCTTAAGGTGTTGGAGGTATAAATAAGAGGTGGTATTATTAGAATGGCTAATTATTTAGACTTCATCCAATATTTAGTGAAAATAGTAGAGCTACCGAGTATTACTCTGTTTTATTTTCACCAAAATGATTACTCGATGCCAGAAAGAACAGAGTGCTGAGTGTACCTGCATCATAACTTGCTTATGGTAAACTTCCAATATTCATTTTCAGAGATCATACCATTTTCCATTTCAATGATTCAAATAGTTAAATGTATATAATAACCTCTCTCTGTAATGAAAAAGGATATTTTAATAATAAATTATATTACAACACACTGCATTTAAAACGAGTTACTAGCCAAGTACTATTATTAGTCCTTACACACCTCACTGGCTTCTTTAACATTAACAGTAAATAACAGTAAAAGTGGATTTATGGTGTTCATACAAACAAGATACCTGAAGTATTTAAGTTAAAAACAGGGAAATTAAAAAGCTGTTATTATTTTATCATTATGCAGCCATTTTGATGGTATTTCACCATTACCATACTATCATGATAATTTACCATAACTTTTGTTTTACTTGTAAAATTATTAGATGCTAGGATAGTTAGTTATCAGGTCATTATTTAATAATTGACAGTGAAAATTATTCCAGGTACTGATGATTGGCTCCAAGAAGAGTATGATAAAATAAAGAAGAATCAGTCATTAGTAATGTTACAGAGTAAACTTGACAAGATCAAGAAGCAGAATGAAAAATTTTGTGATATGAAAATTAGAGTTTCAAAATTGAAATCAAACATTGATAATAAAACAGTTGAATACTTATATCATAAAACAGATAAAAATAGGAAAGAAATTGATGGAAATAAAGAAAATTTAGATGAAACAAATGATAATAATGATCTCTTGTTAGAGGATTTTGAAAATGAAGCCCAAGAATCAGAATCAGACTTGGATGAAAATGAAGACAATGAGGATGATATGATTAAGGTAAATTTTATAAATCGTTTTATATAATACTAAGGTTACCCAACAAATTTAGGGCTACATCCTATAAAAACCATCTAAACAGTAAACTATTGATTCTTCAGCTTTCAACTTCAGCTTTGTTAAGAATCTGTTTATAACTTCACACCAAATCCCTATGGGGGTAAGCAGGGATGACCAAGTGCCATTTTGTGCTATTTCCATCAGGTGGGCCGTATGCTTGTATGTCCCAAAGTTGTATAAAAAAAGCTCAAGTTATGTATGCATATTATGTCATAGCAGTGAAGGTGGAATTTGCGTGGTTTTACGTAGCTTGAACGGTCGTCGGGTGTACACTACACAGGATATTTTTGTGCAATTTGATCTAACCTGTTTTGTGTGCTTCTGCTACCAATTAGTTCATGCGGCCTAGCGCCAGCCGGCACCCACCCACTACTGTTAGTTGATGCGTACGCGACGGCGTACGGCATCGTGGGTAAAATGGTGCCGTCGAGCATCACTACGCAGGTCCTCTCGGGGCATGGTGGGTTCTCCGCGTACTTGCACAGATTCAAGTGCGCGGATGACCCATCGTGCTTCTGCGAGCCCGGCGTGGACCAGACAGTGCAGCACATATTGTTTAGGTGTCCCGCATTCTCCAAACAGAGGTACGATTTGGAGCAGGATTTGGGAATGCGGGTCACCGAAAACACAGTCTCCGAAGTGGTAACGGGGAGAAATAGATCGAAATTTTTAAAATACTGCGTCGATCTAGCCACGGCCGTCATAGATCGTAATAAGCAGAGCAGCTCCACCTAGGACTAATGTTGTATACCTCGGCTATACTCTGTATAGCCGATGAGATCGCGGTGGCTAGGTGGAGCTGTGAAGCTCAATGTCGCCCGTGTCTGGACTGACGCAGTATAGGGAGGGAAACTTGGAAACAGTTATAATCGTTTTACCGGCGTTCTAAAATGGGCCAAATCAAATTTTTTTTTTGAAAATATAACTGAAAGATGATGAATGAAAGATGAATTGCGAAATGAAAGAGAATGTGATGTATGAATGTGTTTATTTATTTATATGTAAATTGTGACAAATTAGCGAATGTTCAAAAATAGCCTTGCCCACGGCAGGGGTGCTAGAAATAAAATTAAAAAAAAAAAAAAAAAAAAATCATGCCGACGCTGCCATGATATTTTTGTATTGAAGTGTATAACTTGCAAATTTAAACAAACTTGTCGATAACAGATATTTATAGGTAGTAGAACTCACAGCCAGTTGTCACAGTTTGTTGGGGAAATCAAAAGGACTATGTTCAAAGACATGAGAGTGGTCACACTTGCATCTCGACAACACTACTGCATTAATTCTGACGTGGCTAAGTTGAAGAATGTGCACCTTGTCAATGAAAGGTAAGTTCACTAAAAATACTGTGTTACTCAATCGGCACTTTCTAGTCTATATTAAAGATTTTATATATTTGATTTATGTCTATGTGGTATTTCATGTATTCTTAAGCTATGTACACATTAAAGGCGGGGAATTTTATGTATAAGTGCCTTGCAGTGTAGACACATTACGTTTATCCAAAGATTAAAGTCAATGGTAAAAAATGTCCTTGATAAAACATGGTAATTAGTAAGCCGTCAAAATTGCAAGCAGTGCACTATGAAAACGCAAGGTTGTGCAAGTGCCTCGTTGTCCATGGAGACAAGTTTTATATTATGGAACGAAAGTGGGATCTCTGTACTGACTTATTGCATGAAATTAATTTGTAGCAGAAAAATCTTGATAAAATGTATATAATAAAGTAAGGCTCTGACTTGACTTGAAGAAAATATACAAACTAATGTGGAACTTTTTTAGTTTGCACATATTGAACCACGTGAAATAATAAACAAATTTAAACTTTTTATTATTACACATGGTTTATTTTTGATTTAAACAGTTGAACATTAAAAACTCAAGAGTATCATTGGGGAATGTCATCCACACTTGTCCCTTATTTTTAATATATGTATAGATATCGGTGTGTTCCCAGATTTAATGAAATTTAGTAAACTTGATCCTTTATTCAAGTCAGGCGAAAAGAGTATACTGGGGAATTACAGATCCAGTTTTCAGTAAAATATTTAAAATAATTCTTCATCAATTGCAACTGTTTTTTGAGACCAATTAATGATATTAAATTTACAGCTTAATCTATTACAAATGCATGGTTGGTATTGGTTAAGTATGTCCATAGCGCATGGGAGAGATCACAGGATGCTATTGGAGTTTTCTGTGATCTTTCTAAAGCTTTTGATTGTGCTTATCGTCAGACATTGTTACTCAAGCTGAATTATTATCGAGTTAGAGGTGAAGGCCAGAACTTGATTGCATCTAATTGAAATAACAGATTAGAGACAGTTAACATAAATGGGGTTAAATCAAAATTAAAGCAATATTAATATCGGGGTGCCTCAGGGATCTATTTTGGGTCCCTTTCCCTTGTGTTTTTATTATAAGCGAATGGTCTGCCCTTAATGGTGCAGAAAATGGCGAATATATACTATTTGCAGATGATACCTCTCTAATTTTTAATGTGGCCTGCCGGTGTGATAATATTGACAAAGTAAATGGTGTTGTGTCTGCTATTCTAAACTGGTTCACATGTAATAATCATTTGCTACACTAGGCTAAAACCAAATGCATCATATGTGACTTCTGCCAATAAAGGAGTTCTTATCGGAAATAATAAATTAGGATTTGTTAATAATGCTATGTTTCTTGGAATTACAGACTTCAATTTACTATGGAGCCCCCACATAAATAAACTTGCCGGTAAGCTCAGCTCCACTGCATATGCAGTTAGGAAAATCAGGCAATTGACGAATGTGGCTACTACTCTAGGTTTTTTTCAGCGACTTTCACAGCATTATGTCGTATGGCATACGGATGTGAGGAACGGCGGCTGACTTTGAGACAAATTTTATCTTGCAAAAAAGAGCCATCCGCTCTATCCAGAGAATCACTCAGTTAAAGTAATAAATATCCTTACTGTTACTTCTCAATATATTTATGAAAACATAATTTATGTCCGTAAAAAATTAAAGTCGTTTTCAAACTTAGAAGTTCAAAAACTTAGAAGTTGTGTATGCCGGTAGATCTTTTCTTGTAAAATGCATTCATTTCTATAATAAATTGCCTAAAACAGTTCTATCATTTCCTGTCAATGTATTCAAAAAGCACATCAAAAATACAGTAGAAAGGCTTATGATAGAATTCATGAATATGTAACTCACATAGATGTCTGGAAATAATTCACCACAGACAACCTTTTCTTAATAATCTTTGATTCTACCATTTGACATCATTATTGTACCAATATGCTGACATGAATTTATTGTAATATCTAATTGACAATTTGAAAAGAAGAAGCAAGTTTCTTTCGGCATTTCTTCTTCGACAATGTTTATTTCCGAAATGCTAGCAGATAAAAAAGAATAATAGTAACATAAGAGAATTAATAAGATTATATTAAAAAAAATGTGAGACGTGTCTAAGTGCCCGCGAGGGCCCTATTGCAAATATTTTTTTATCTTATCAGACTCACCTACCACAACCAAATTGGCCATGTGTTATTTATCAGAATGTGGTGTCCGTCCTTTGAAGTCCTTATGATATCACACTCTTTGTTCTTTTACAAAAGAACATTGAGCAATATCACAAGGACCAATTTGTGTGTAAATGCCACCCTATGATCTTTACAGTCAATCTCATCGTCACGTGGTGCACTTTGGTAATTTTGTTAAAAGAGAAGAAGAAAGATTGAGAAAGTAACTTCACCTCATAGCAAATTACTGCTAAATAATAACTTTCTGGAGGTATTCCTGCGAGTGACTGAGGTTACCAGTAAGCTTCTGAGGAGCTGCCATGTTAATAGCAGGTGTGGCAACATGCGAGCAATGCTTCTTGTTTTGCAAGTGTTCATAGGACACAGTAAACCCTTTACGCCAGATGGGCAATATGTTTATTTGCCTTCCGAAGTTACATAAAAACCTACTTCTGCTTTATTTTTTATTTTTGTGTATATAAAATAGTTACCTTTATTCTTATTATTACAGGTGTCTAGATCTACAGAAATCGAAAACAAAATCCACAGCAGTAGACGAGGATGGCAAATCAGTAAAGAAAGCCAAAGTAAAGTCGTGTAATGGATGTCCATACTTCAACCAGGGTAATATCACAAAATTGAAAGAAAGATCTCTAGTAGAAATTATGGACATGGAAGAGATAGTGAAGTGTGGGAAGGAGTTCAAAGCATGTCCATACTACGCGTCCAGAGCAGCTATGGGGGAAGCAGAGGTAAGTTGAACCAGAGAATTTACTAGGTAAGATTAATTAGGCGGTTTATATAGAATTTTTTGATTAAAAACAAACTGAACTGACATGTGAAGGGTATCTTTCTTTAAAAATAACATTATGCGATAATATATTATGGTCATGTACACTTTTTGCCGTTATCTCACTAATATATCTAATATAGTACTATAGTATAAATGATTTAGTAATTTTAGTTTAATGGTAATTGTTTCTATCTATCTTGTATCCATTTAGCCAGTAGAGGTTCCGTAGCTCTATGGACAGAGTTAAACACCGCTAACAAATCCAAATATGATATCAATCCTCTTAGCCGATACGCGTCGAGGATTTTACACAAATAACTATAAAGTTATCTCCATGCTTACAATATGTACACACACATGTTCTCTTTCGTGCTTTCCTTTTCAACTGCTAATTCTTATGCTCATACTAAAGTGCTTCAGGCAGCCGAGATAAAGATTGAAAACAAGCATTCAGGGGTGCATAACACATTAAGTATTATATAATATTTTTCTTTCTCCTAGAGTTACCACCACTAGGTTATCACTGCTTTTTTATTTGGTGTAACTTATGTATGTATTTACTACAACAAACTGTAAAGTTCTAAACTGTAACCCGACTAAAAATCTTGCCTACCTACTGAAAATATATACTTCAAAAATTGATAAACAATAAATTAAATAATATTGGGCTACTTATATGGGCAGATTGTAATTAAAGTGTAGGTGTATTTGCATCTGGAACACTTTGGTTCCTGTGAAATGTATGTCGGAGAACTCAAAATTACTCGACTCAACTCTAAACGATAAGTTTTGATTCCTTTTATCATTATTTTGTGTTTCATTCTGCCAAAAGTACAAATTGTGTTTTATGCCTCATTGAGTGTCGGGACAAATATGTAAATTCATAAAAAAAAATAGTCAGCATATGTAAATATTTGTTTATATATCAATGTAATAATTTGTCATTCTGGATATGTGTTATATTCAAATCTAATTTATAATTGCACTATTTTAAATTGATTGTCATGACATTTAATCCTGATTAATCTTTATGTATAAATTAATGATTCTGTATTTGGTTGACATTGGATATATCTAATTTTAATATGAAATGTTGCATGCAATATGGGTACATAATTATAGTGTTGGAAAAAAATGTTATAGAACTTAGCCATATTCTACCAAAAGGTGGAAAAAAATGTTATAGAACTTAGCCATATTCTACCAAAAGGTGGTAGAATATGGCTAAGTTCTATAACATTTTTTTCCAACACTATAATTATGTACCCATATTCGCAATAAATATATTTGATTTGATATTTGATTTGAAAATGTTTCAATGGACTAGACAAGTGCAGACATTGTACAAGGGTACAGGAATGAATTGCAACTATGTTACTATCGGTTTGATCAGCTTAGCTGCAAAATAGGCTTATACAGTTTAAGTGCAAAAGTTTATGAGAAATAATTGAGAGGAGAATGAGGCTGAACTTTGGTGGGATGCTGTGGGAGGCGTAGAGGGTATTCCGAGAAGGAGAGGTAAATATTTTTCACTCTGCAATAATGGTCTACACCAGAAGGTTTTCTGTGGTCTGTATAGACAAAGGATGAGGAGATTGTACGTTACGACATCGGTTTTATAGGTTTAATGCAAATACGTTCAAAGAAAAATTTTTGTTTACAGGTAATACTAATGAGCCACGCGGGCGTGGCTAGTTCAGGCGCCCGAACTGGAGTTTCACTCAATCTCAAAGATAATGTCTTAATATTAGACGAAGCACACGGTCTTCCAACAGCTTTAGAAAATGCAAATATGGCGCCGCTGTCTGAGAAACATCTGTTCTGTGTGAAGACATACTTGAAGTACTATATCAATAAGTATAACTCAAGATTTAATAGCAAGAATTTGTTAGCGTTGAATCAGATAAGTTTTATCGTTAGAAAGTTGTTAGGTATGACTTTTTTTTATTTATTTGCTATTGCATGTAGATTTCTAAAAAGTTTGGCGTTGATTTAGACACGCAAATAAGGGCAGCACTGGAAGGTAGTTGAGTTTATATTTTTTGTTACTATATTTGATTGTTCTTGTTTTTAATCATTAAATAAAAATTCATCTTAAATTTGCAATGTTCTTTTGAAAGTTTTACATAGAATGAATGTCTAAGTATAGGCTTATTTGAAATAATATTTTTCTAGAGTTTTTCATTGACTTGCAAGAAAATTGACGTGACAGTTAGAGCTAGACGAATATTTATGCTCCATTGTTACCTTTAACTATAATATAAAAGATATACAAGAATGTAATAAGACCGAGGCTCCACTCGAGCCTCACTTGAAATATTATTATACAAAGAGAGTGGTGATCTAGCGACTTCTAATAGCCTGAACCCACTGTGTAAACAAAGAGATGACATCGCATCATTTTGCTTGGAGAAAGCTTGTATGTTATAGGAAATATATTGTTAATAGATTCAGGTGCTATTTTGCCAAAATCAAATTATTGGTAACTTAATCAAAACCACTTTGTGTGCTCCACCAATTACTTCATACGACCTAGCGCCTCGTCTGGAACGGTGGCAGATGTACACACATCAAAAGTGTCTAGGGATCAAGCATTTTTATGCGGATTTCTTGAGATTGAGATGTGGCTTTGTAATAAATTTATGATTTTATAAATTTATATGGATCCTTTTTGGTGCATTTCATAATTTGAAACAGGAACTGTCAATCAAATTCGAGTAAAAGATGAAAATCAGCTGTCAATATTTTCCCTATAAAAACATACAACGCATTGAAGACATTATTAGTGCTACTGTTTCCCTACTACTGATTAAAACCAACGTTATAATGGAGCGGCGACGTCATTTAAGCAGGGAAGAAATGCTCAGAGCCGTGGGAATGATAGAAGCTGGTTCCCGGCAACGTACTGTGGCTTTAGCTCTGAATACAAGTCAGAGTGTTATCAGTCGACTTTGGACACGTTACCGAAGCACTGGTACCGTGGCTGAGCGCCATGGAGGACGGTATCGCTGCACCACACGGAGACAAGACCGATACATTCAAATCACAACTCGAAGAGCTCCAACAATAACCGCCATGATGTTAGCCGTGACGCTTCATCACTCTTCAGGGAACTTAATTAGCGACCAAACAGTCAGAAACCGCTTGCATAAAGTGAACCTTCATTCCCGAAGACCGCTAAGGGTACCACCTATAGCAATGCACAATCGTAGGATTCGATATCAATGGGCTCTTGAACACAGAAATTGGGCAGAAGAACAATGGCGTTTCGTGTGCTTTTCTGATGAGTCTCGTTTTGGTATGAGACCGGATACAAGACGTATACGACACTGGAGAACCCCTGGACGCCAACAGCGATTAAAATCCTGCCAGGAAGTCCATCCTTATAGTGGTGGAACCATCATGGTATGGGCGGGTATTTGGATCGGCGGAAGAACTGAGTTGATTTGGATCAGAGGCAACCTCAACGCTCAAATTTATGCTGAGACGATTGTATCAGACGTCATCGTTCCTCTACAAGTGCAAATCGGTCCCTTATTTCAGTTAATGCATGATAATGCACGACCGCACACCGCAAGAGTTGTAAGACAGACTCTCGCCGCAGCTAACATCAATGTCATGCCCTGGCCTGCTCAGTCGCCAGACTTGAACCCGATTGAGCATGCATGGGATATGCTACAGAGAAGAGCTCTGCCGAATATGGAGGGTATCCAGTCGCAAGAAGACCTTTTTTTGTTGTTGCAACGAACATGGGCGGCCATTCCACAGCGTGATTTGGATGAACTCATTTTGAGTATGCCAAACCGATGTTCTTGTGTTGTTAGTGTTCGCGGTAGAAACACGGATTATTAATTGTTTAAGTTACCCAATAAAATTTTAAAGAAAACTGTTATTTCAGTCTTTTTTCGAACTTTAATGTTAGTGGTTCAAATGTCAAAAATCCCTTTATTATGAAAATGGCAAATTTCTTTATTAATGCAAAGGTGACTTGGTTTATCGTTACTGTAGACAAACGAAAACACTTTATTTGATGAATCCTTAAAGAAAATTTTAATTAATATCAATCAGGAGAAAAGTAATTGCAAAAATATATGTTGATCCCTAGACACTTTTGATGTGTGTATGTTGAGCTATATGTATATAAAACATGTCCCTACATAATGTTTGTGATATATATACCCATCAGTGGCGTGCACTCCATATAGGCAAAAAGACATTGCCTACCCTATCAATTTGATAAATAACATCCGACGTTTCTTAATTCTTAAACATAGTTTTTAACTAATATTTCGTATCAAAAACGAAAAATTTAATTATTTAGTTTCATCTATCGGTATCGGTGCAAGTTATTAAAATAGATTCATTAGTAGGTACACGCTACATCGATGTGCTACACTAGCGCCGCAATGGGATGTGAGCTTAACGGCAGAGACAAACTATTTCTGTCTAAATTTACGTATGTATGCCGCGTTGGATATACGGATAGTGTAGTGTGCATTCCTGTAAATACATTGCCGTCAATAACACAAATAACGCACACAATCGCATGGGATAGACAATGTCTATTTACCCGAACCATGACGTAAATTACAGAAGTATCGCGAATTGGCCATTGTTTGTTTAGAAATGGTTTTGGATTGACTTGTGGTAGCAGACACAATAAGATTTTAGAGTTTTACAGTTGATAAAAATGGATAATATTCACTGCGTACGTTGTTCAAATGGTGTGTGTGTAGAGAAAATAAAAAATGATGCGTTTTCAAAACTATCTTTCGGTGATAAAAAACAAGTGATTGAGAAAGGCCGCTGTACACCGGATTTGAAATTAATACAAACTAAAGGCAAAGTTAATCGTAAGTTTAATGCAAAACAATATGATTCACATTATTGGCTCACGGCGTGCGTGCGTTGCTGCTATTATTTGTAAATATCGAACATCAAACAAACGCGCCGAAAGGCCGCTTCGAATATCTGCAAATTGATATGTATATAAAATCAATCAATCTATAGATACGAGTATTTGAGGTGGCTATCCAATCACATACATCATTATTTCCACAAGACTGGGTAACCAAAATCAACATGCTGTATTTTTTGGTAAGTTAATAGCTTTAAAAAAAATCTGTCTACCCTGTCAAAGATCTCTGTGCACGCCACTGATACCCATCTATTTGATGCAAAAATTACATGTATACTATATTTGTCTTCCAGGTTTGTTACGATCAAATGATACAAACAGTGGTAAACAAGATGAAAAAACAATTTATTCTTTAGAAGACTTCGTGGTGAAAGCTGACGTCGATCACATAAATTTTAGGCCGCTCATAGAGTTTTGTAAAAGGACGAAATTAGCACCGAAACTACATTCATTCTCATTGATCCATTCCCAACTGTTATTTCAAGAGGAACTTGACAAAACGACAGTTAAAAAGAGTTCGTTTGAAACATTCATGGAGAACATTAAAAAGAAAAAGAACGAAGAAAGTAAAAACGTTAAACAATCAACAGATAATAACAAAGCATGCAGTACGAATACTAAAACAGATATGAAAGGATTATTACATTCTAATGACAATAAATGTAAAGATAATAATTTAGAAATGAAAGAAAAACCTGCATTTGCGAAGCATAAACAAGACGCACAAAGAAATGAGGTTAGTATTCATAAAATTTTATTGCAATTACTAAACGACAAACGCCTTATTAGACCGTGGACGTAACAGACAATATAGGGCATTGTCTGTTACGTCCACGGTATAATTATAAAGGTGCCTCTACTGCGCAGGATGTGAACACAGAGGCCTATAGGATGGTCTACAGATCATAGCCCGCCCTAACCACGCACTCATAGGTAGTGTGTTCGTGGTATGCAGTGGATGCTATCGTATATACAATATATCGCACATACAAAGCGAATTTAAATCAACGTGTGTAGCATGACCATGCACGGCAATGGAGAAGCGCCTTTACGCAATGCAACCGTCCTCAAAGTTTTTTCAACGTGTATCCCTCAACATCTTGCTAATACAACCTCACATGTGTTATATTTCTGTGCCCATTTCAACATGTTTGGATGAGCACAGGCGGACACAATTTTTAGCAATTATTAATTAACTAAACTTGTTATACTTCAGTACTTGAGATTCAGTCAGTTGCTTCAGTATGTGGGACATTCGGAAAGTTTTGCGAGAATAAAAAAAAAATGTTCTATTGGTAATTTTTTTTTTATTAAATCTTTTCAAAGTACTCTCCACCAGCCTTTATGCAGTCCGCCGCAGACACTTCATTTACAGCCTGCTCCAACGCTGACAGCGTATCTTCCGGTGACGAAAATTGTATGAACTGGTTTTTTTATTTTCGGGAATAAAAAGAAGTCACACGATGTAACCCAGGAGTTTGACCGGCGTACTGTTCAGGAAGTCCCTCGTTTTGAGCGCGGTGTGCGCAGACTCGTTGTCGTGGTGGAGCAGTAGCCCGCAGAGCCCTGTGTTTGGTCGCTTGTTGCTCACAACAGAGAAAGCTTCTGCCAAGCATTTGGCATTTTTGTGTGTGATACAGACAAAAGGCCTGCACTGTGTCTTAGATATACGAAACTTAACTCGCTATGAGAGAAAGAGAGAAAGAAAATGTGTGCTCGCACCTCTCTCCCTTACCCCTACAGTAATATACGAAACGTAACTCTCTCTGTTTCTATCTTCACTAACTTATATCTCCCTCTCAACTTCCGTTCGCCTCGCCCGATCACACTTTTCGTAGCGCTCTCGTCACGCATTCACCAGCTCACTCTCCAAGTCAAGTAATTTTCAGGTAACACCTACTGAAGCATCAGCAGGTACTGGCGTGTACCAGTTAATGGAATTCCTAAATTTACTCTGTGATCGCAGCGAGAACGGAAGAGTTTTGGTGCAAAAGGGCAACGAACAAAGTGGCTGTTTAAAGTATTTGCTGCTAAACCCTACTGAACATTTTGCTGACGTCATCAAGCAGTGTCGATCTGTAAGTGGTTATTGATTTTTTAATAATTATGAGGGACATTTTTACACAACATTGGGAGGCATACAAGAAGGATCGGCAACGCATGAGTGACACCCCTTGTGTTGCAAATGCCCATAGGCTACGGTGACTGTTTACCATCAGGCAGGCCGTATGGTTGTTTGGCACCTTAGTAGTAGTAAATTTGGTCCACCTGATGTAAAGCGGTTACCGTACCCTATGAACGCTTGCAACACATCACTCGCGCAATGCCACATCTGCTGTTAACACTGCTACTCCTTAGGAGATTACTGGTAACCTCGCTAACTCGCAGCAACAGAACAACACTCCAGGGTGTTGTTATTTGGTTGCGGTTATCTGTGAGGTGGAAGTACTTTTCCAGACGGGCTGCTTTGATGTGACCTGCCTTTCTTAAAAACAGGTCACATCAAAGCAGTGGGTGCCGGCCGGCGCTAAGCCGCATGAACTAATTGGTGGCGGAAGCACACTAAGCAGTTTAGATCAAATTGCATGTAAATTTGTATATATCTTCACGCCAAGTCCCTTGCGGGGTAGGCAGAGAGAACCCAGCGCCATAAGACGCGGTCCTTACATACTTCACTCGCTTCTGTGACATTCATAGCTCTTTTCATGCATGCTCGCCGGTTCCTGGGCCTCCTGACATCACCTTCTGATAAAACACGACCAATTTGGTCATGGTATGTTAGTCTCAGTCTTCCTCGGCTCCTACATCCTTCCACTTTTGCATTGTATATCTGTTTCGTCATTCTTTCGTCTCGCATTCTTTTTACATGTCCGAACCAACGGAGCATGCCCTTTCTTATCTTAACACCGACACTCTCTTTCAGACCAACTCTTTCTCTCACGTCTTCATTACGAACGCGGTCAGCAAGCGTTATGCCACAAATTTTGCGCAATGCTCTCATCTCGACCGCATTTATTCTACTTTCATGCTCTCTCTGCCATACCCAGCTCTCACTTCCATAAGTTAGCGTTGGAATTAGCACCGCGTTGTGTACAGCGAGCTGTGCCTTCTGGCTTAGATTTCGGCTGCCTAGAAGTTTACCCAACGCTCCATTCACCTATTCCCGGCACTCACTCATCTCTCCACATCAGCGGTGTACCTTCCATTGCTGCTAAAAGCACTTCCAAGATTTACAATCTCATTCACTTGCTCAACACTACATCATCAACCATAATCCTAGTGTTCGTTCTGGTTGTCTCTCTTTCAAATACCATTATCTTGGTTTTCTTCGCATTCAATTCTAAGCCTTTCTTCATACAATCATCTTTCATTGTTGTAACTAGTGTTTGCAGTTCGGATGGTGATTCTGCTATTAATGCCGCGTCGTCTGCATAAAGCAGGCAGTTGACCACTGAGTCACCCATTCGCATTCCCACATTCATATTTCTTATTCTCTGAAGACAACTGTCCAGATACAGGATGAACAGCCGAGCCGACAGCACGCATCCCTGTCTGACACCAATGTTGACATCAAACCAGGGCGACAAGCTGCCGACCACCCGCACACACGCTGTACAATCCTCATAAGTGGATTGCACAGCACGGAGTAGGTCACCGTCAACCCCATATCTGGGTAAAATGTTCCAGAGATTCTTTCGCACGACCCTATCAAATGCTTTCTCAAAGTCCACAAAACCGCAGAAAACCTTCTGGTCCAAAGCCAGATGCTTCTCTACGATGTTGCGGAGTGAAAAAACTTGATCCGTACATCCTCTGCCGCTTCGAAATGCACCCTGTGCTTCCCAAAGCATTCCATCGGATTTCAACCTCGTTCTCCTTTCAATGATTTTTCCATACACTTTAGCTGCCCCTATAGTTGGCGCAGTCCATAAGTGAGCCCTTGCCTTTATACAAGTGCACGATGACTGCGCGTCTACAATCGCTCGGGACCCTTCCGGTTCTCCAGCATAATTTGCTCTAAAACCAGAAGGCGTACCTAACGTAGGTACCACCCAGTTTGATCATCTCAGCTGTTACCATATCGATTCCCGCTGACTTTCCATCTTTCAAACTTCGTATCGACCATTCAATTTCATCCATAGTAATGTCTTCATGGTACGCTGGCACTGCTGAGTTAATCACAGACTCGTTCACAATACCAGCGTCATGGACATAATCGTACATTTCTGTAAAATATTCACTCCACCGTTCTAACACTTCCTGAGTGTTAGCAAGAATGCCACCAGCTTTACATCTTATCTTGTCCATTCTGGATTCTGACGAACCACTTCGAGACTTCTTTACCTCTCTCCAGAAGAGTTTTGTGTTTTCCTCGAAGTTCTTCGTCAGCTTCTCTTTCTCACTCATATGTAGTCTTTCACGCTTATCTTTCACTAAAGCTTTGGAGTCATTCTTGCATCGACGGTATATTTCTTTCTTTATTTCTTTCATACCATCACTCTGGTGCAAAGATGATACGTAATCCAGCCACGCTTTCCTCTTTTTTTCCACGGAGGATTGAACCTCCGCATCCCACCAGGCATCTCCTCTCAGTGTTCTACGTCTCTTTGCGCATCCACATGCTTCTTTCGCACTGGACATGTAAATTTGACTTTCGCAAAATAACGCCTGAATCTATTAACGATACATATTGTGGTGCAAGCGTTCATAGGCTACGGGAACCGCTTTACACCAGGTAGGTCGTGTGCTAGTTTGCCCCCGACGCTGTATAAAAGGAAAAAGAACATTTAACATGACACTTGTTCTTATGCAAAGTTGGTGCGACTTACTGAATAGCTTTCTAATGTTGAATTAAACAATTTTTAAAGTATCGCGTGTTTTATTTATTTTGTTGAACCTGACGTTTTGAACGCTTTGCAGCGTCCGAGGTCGCAGGAAGCTTTCTAATATCTGGATTTCATCTTCAGGTAATCCTAGCTGGAGGAACTATGGAGCCTGTAAGTGAATTCTTACAGTTACTGACGGGCAGCACCGAGGCGAGCGACAGAGTAAACGTAGTCAAGTGTGAACATGTGGTCCCCAAAGAAAATGTTCTAGCTCTGTGTGCCTCGAGAGGACCCTCGCAACTTGCCCTTAATTTTTCTTACGAAAATCGCATGTCTGTGAAACTGGTGAGTAATTTAGCTGATTTTGGAAAGCGATATTTCTCTATGAGCTCATAATAACGCTATATTTTCCTCTGTTGTAGCGTTGTATCGTTTCCTAATCCATTAGGACTGGAGGGATCCGCTACCTAAGCCCGAGGATTTGGCGAAGACACTGATTTTTACTTGGTTATTGCTATGATTTTATAGTTGCGCCACCTATTTTTGTAATCTTGCCTTCACGGTATTATGGCGATAATTGTAGCGATTTACTCCCTCTTTGTAATGCAATATTTCATGTAACTACTTGTCGTTACTTTTTTCTGTCGTTCGCGCGTAAATATATTGCCGTTATGCTCGCACAAATGGCGTTTCATCCATCTGCGAGCGTAACAACCGAGCTAACATAACTTACTTATGTGAGTTTTCGGGCTCCGCGACAGGACTTGTGGATTTGTAAGTAAATATAAAGATAAAATGAATAAAAATAATGAGAAGCAAGGACCAGTGGATAAAGAACGAGCCTATTCGAGTGCTGGCATGTACCACTAAGTTCGTGTTTACTTTAGATGTACCTACATATTTGTAATTATCACTTTATCGGCGGTGAAGATAAACATCGTGAGAAAACCCGCAATTTCAAGTAATTATATTTAGAACTAGCTGTGCCGCGACTTCGTCCGCGCGTAATAGTTATTTTTTATTTATATTACTAAAAAGAAATAAAAATTCTAAAATAAAAAAGTAGCCTAAGTTACTCCTTATTACATCAGCTATCTGCCAGTGAAAGTCCCGTCAAAATCGGTCCAGCCGTTTCAGAGATTATCTGGAACAAACAGACAGACAGACAGACAAAAATTGTAAAAATATTCATTTTGGTATATGTACCGCGTGTATACATCCATATGCATTTAGTAAAAACCGGTTATTTTAATATTACAAACAGACACTCCAATTTTATTTATCTGTATGTATAGGAGACGTGTGTAACTTTACAAAAGAAAGGTTTGGTTTTCCCTGTGGGTTGTGGAGGCCTGATGGTAGTCGCTCCATGTAAAAATCAGTACCTTCTTAAAATCCTTAGGGTTAAATAGCGGACCCCGCCAATCCAAATGGATTAGGAACAAGGATAACACTCAGAAGACGAAGAAGAGTACGGAACCCATGAATGCGAGAACGATTCAGACTTAACTTTGCTAAAATATCAATTTTTACAACACTTACGGAGTCACCTCGTATTGTTTTCAGCTAGAAGAAGTGGGACATATTTTAAGGAATATATGCATGATTGTACCAGGCGGCGTGGTGTGCTTCCTTCCGTCCTATACATACGAAGAGGCTGTGCATGACAACATGAAGAGAAGCGGTGTACTCGACAGGATTAGCAAAAAGAAGACAATATTCAGGGAACCCAAATCTGCTAGTGAGGTTGATCAGGTCAGAGATTCTCAAATATCCATAGAACTTCCGTAGTATTCTTTTTTACTCGTTACAATACGTCTGTCCACAAACATAAACTATCACAATCAAATATATACTTACGAAATAATAACTGTAAATATGTATGTACTTATGTATATCTTCACGTCAGACGCGGTCCTTAAACACCTCGTTTCTTTAAATTCCTTTAGTTACTAGCTGTGTTGCATTTTATAACTAAAGATGAACAAAAACCACAAATGTATACAAAATATGTGAAATATTTCGCCAAGTAGATAGAATATAGTCTCCCACAACAGGCTCGTTCAAAGTGACCCTAAACAACCCCACAATGATCTTAGTGTTTTGGGCTAAATCAATTCGAACGATCGTGATCGGAGACAACGCTTTGCTATATTCTGTTTCCTTGGCGATATCAATCACATATTTTGTATAAATATTGTTTTCTGTTCACGTTTAGTTATAGAATGGAACACAACTAGTATATATATAAACTGTAAAAATGGTAAACATATATATAGGTATGTTTTTAATTATAATTGATAAACAATAAAAAATATAACTGCTACTACTAAAGACTATATGAGCAGATTGTTATTAAAATAAAGGTCGGTTTTGTTTAACTGTATTCACACAACATTACTTAATAAGAAATTCTTTGTATATCCAGACCTTTTCAAATAGGTCAAAACTGTTTCGTGGTCAACCCTTAGCTCTTCAGCTATGCTGTAAAGACTAATATGACGTCCTCGCTTAACTTTTTCAAAAATGTGTTTTAATCGTAGCAGGTTGACCGGAGCGAGCTTCATCTTTGACATCAAAATTCCCGGACTGAAAACGCTTGATTGATTCTATTTTAAGTCCATAAACATTACAATTTTTTTTAACAGCTTGTGTATTTTCCCCTTTTTTGTAATAATACTTCAAAATATATCGAATTTCTTCATTAGATATCGTTTCTCATTTTGGCGGACCGAAATACAAGAAAAAATGGCGGGAACCGTTTCACTTTTTATTTTTCTGGTTTAAAATGTCATCTATTATATCGTTGAGGCCCGCGTGACTGAATTCCGCCATGCGCGTTACGGCGCCAAGTATATAACGGGCCTCAAGGCGTCAATTGTATCAAAACCAGCCAGATACAAACAACCCAAATAGATTTTATTGCAACTTTTTACTTGTGAAATTCGAAGAATCTTTTTCTCCGAACTAATATATAATTTTCACAAGCTATAGTATTTGAATAAACAATAGTATGAGATTTAAACAAAATTAAGAGTGATTGTTTTGAGGTTACGTTCGCAGGTGTTAAGCAAATATGCATCAGCTGTGAACAATAAGGATGGTACCCTCACCGGCGCGCTGTTATTGAGTGTTGTGGGAGGGAAGCTCAGTGAAGGATTAAACTTTAGGTAAAATGACGTCAGTTGTTATAAGTTATAATAGGGAATCGGACAACATAAATAAAAACCTTTAAAAGACACAAAACTATGTCTAAATCATTTATTTAAAAATGCCGCCGTAAAAACTCGAGATGACGACATTTGTGTGTGAACAAACTACCGGCCGTAATACCTATTGTTGTATTCCGGATATTAGTGTTGCCATTTAAAGGTTTTGTTTATTAAAATGATATTTTTTATGGTGATAAATATGCATTATGATTAATTTGAATACTTTGATGCGCCCTACCTCTCTCAAAATTGTTCAAAGTACTTGCGTGACAAACAAGCACAAACCTGCCTAATGTTAGATGTTACAGCTGTAAATCATCATCAGTTACCCGTAAAGCTTACAGGAATGCCCTTCCTGTAAGTAAGAAGAACCCTTCAGCGAATTGTCAATTTACTGCGGTCTTCTGTATGGTCCTCCAGTCTTAATATGACGATAAATAGGAAGAGTATTTATACCTTCCTATTTTTGTACCAAGTCTGTAGACAGACCTACGGTCAATCTCATGTGTAACAGTTACAGAGTTACCGTAGCCTACAGATGCCTCCACGATACTCCTGGTTATCGTTTTTACGTTGCTACCCCAGCTGGCAACACTATACTTGCTGAAACATACTATTAATATACAAGTAGCTCTGTACGTGTTTTTTAGTTCGGAATGCGTATGCTGGTTCTTTTTGAAGATAGGTAATGAACGTTTGAAGGCCGACGACGGATGTTACGAGCCCAGTGGCGGAGTGACGGTTATAATAAATACCTGCTGCTAACACATCAACTCATTAGGAGTTTTCTGGTACCTCACTTAGTCACAGGAACGCAGCCCTCCAAGGAAATATTATTTAGTTAATAGATTCATTCGTTATTTTGCGAAAGTCAAATTTACATGCAATTTGATCTAACCTGCTTTGTGTGCTTCCGCCACCAATTAGTTCATGCGGCCTACTAACGGTATTTTTTGTTGTTTTGTTGCATCTACTAACGGTAGTGGGTGGGTGCCGGCTGGCGCTAGGCCGCATGAACTAATTGATGGCGGAAGCACACAAAGCAGGTTAGATCAAATATTATTTGACTGCTGTTTACTGTGAGATGGAGGTGTCGAACTGCTTTGATGCGTTATACCTGTCTTACGAACACTCAGATCAAGACAAACATGTTCATGCACACAAATGTTTATCTTGTGTCGGAGTCGAATCCAAGAGCGTTGGTGTTGAAGTAGCATTGCAAACCGTCACTCGGCAGTCCTGAACGGATGGTACTGGAATTTGGCATTGTCTTGTATCTGGACATAGGATTATTACTCCAATAATGGGATCCCCAATCCGGCAGGGGCAGAAATACTTCAATTGCTTCACATTTGGTGAGCCGTATGCTTGGACAACCATTATATCCCTTTATTAGTAGTGTTTTTAGGGTTCCGTACCCAAAGGGTAAAACGGAACCCTATTACTGAGACTTCGCTGTCCGTCCGTCCGTCCGTCTGTCACCAGGCTGTATCTTACGAACCGTGATAGTTAGACAGTTGAAATTTTCACAGATGATGTATTTCCGTTGCCGCTATAACAACAAATACTAAAAAATAGAATAACATAAATATTTAAGGGGGCTCCCATACAACAAACGTGATTTTTTTGCTCGTTTTTGCTTGATATTGATAACGGCAACAGGTAGACGCTTGAAATATTCACAGAATATTTAGTTATATATTCACTTTAAGAATAAATAATTAAATTAAAATAAAATAAATATTTAAGGGGGGGTTCTCATACAACAAACGTGATTTTTTTTGCCAATTTTTATAGATAGTGGTACGGAACCCTTAGTGCGCGATCCCTTAGTACTCGCACTTGGCCAATTTTTTTTATACTTCGTCGGGAGGCATACAAGCATACTACCCACCTGATGTTAAGCGGGTACCGTACCAATTAACACTTGCGATATATTAAGTACCACACAGAAAAGACACTCACACGCAAGAACACAACAACCCTCTAGGTAGTTGTTATTTGGCTGCGGTTTTCTGTGAGGTGAAGGTACTTCCCCAGACGGGCTGCTTTGATACGCCCTACCTCTCTTAAAACATCCAGACCAAGGCAAACAGACATGTTCATGCACACAAATGTTTGCATTGTGTGGGAATCGAACCCACCTAGCCACTGACCTTTCTAAGGTTATGTCACACGTCTATCGAATTATAATTTCATGGACGTGCGGGTTTCCTCGCGACGTTTTCCTTCACCGTCGAGTATGTGATAATTACAAATATGTACGTAAATAGGAAATAAGAAATTTAGTGGTACATGCCCACATCAGAATAGTAACGAAAGACCAGTCGATAAATATAGGCTGCTTCTTTATTCACTAAGCTATTGCTGCTATAGAAAATCTCAAATTCTTTTATACATGCACCATTTTTCTATATTACAGCGATGATCTCGGCCGCTGCGTCCTGGTTATTGGGATGCCCTATCCGAACATCAAGTCACCTGAGTTGAATGAGAAGATGAGATACTTGGACAGAACTATTGGTTCCAATGCAGGCCATACATACTATGAAAACTTGTGTATGAAGGCTGTCAATCAATGTATTGGTATGTATCAGTTTAGTAAACTTCTTTACAAGTATAAATTCTTGGACGTGCTGGTTTCATCAGGTTGACGATGAAAGCTGATATGAAAATGGCTTGTTGCCTCAGAATATGGGTTTTTAACTTTTGTTCTTAAAATGCTTTAAAAAAACCCCCAAGCCAGCCTGATTCAACATCAGCCTCTGGAAGCCCGCACGTCCAAGAAATTGTATTTCTAAAGACGTGTGACCCAACCCAAGTAATATCTGGTATTACCGATAGGTTGTGGAGGTCTATAGTCACTCCATGTCAAAATCAGTATCTTCGCTAAATGCATACTCTCGGGTAGCAGACCTCGTCAATCCTAACAGATAAGGAAACGGGATTACGCTAGGTAGAAGAAGATTTCATCATCAGCGTAGAACAGGGCCGTCCAAAGCACGTGGCCCGCGTCTAATATTGATGCGGCCCGCGACAATTTTTAAAAATTTAAATATAGGTCTTCACTGACTGATAATTGACTTACACACGCACTGCGCTTAGCAATAACAAATACTAATGTTGATATTGATAGAATTTGTAAAAGATAAATTAATGAAGAATTAATAAAACTAAATTTAACGCTATCGCTGTTTTTTAATTTTTTCCAAATAAATAAATTACGCTAAGTATTTGTTTTTGCGGCCATCCAATATATACAGTGATTTGTATTAGCCCGCGATCGTATCTGGTCTGGATAGCCCTGGCGTAGAAGATACGGGGATCATAAAATCCAATTTTGATTTAGATAATATTTGTATGTATGTATATCTTCACGCCAGGTCCCGTGCGGGGTAGGTAGAGATAACCAAACGCCATACGACGCGGTCCTTACACACTTCACTCGCTTCTTTCACATTCATAGCTCTTTTCATGCACGCTCGCCGGTTTCTAAGGCTCCTGACATCAAATAGATATATAGATAATATTTATTACGAGAATACATATATAAAGACATTGCAAGGGTATTGCATACCCTTACTACAATACTACTGTATGAAGCTCTTAACAAAAAGCGTGAAGATGTTTTTTACAAGGTTGGCAATGGTCCACGTTTGCTTGTGTTATCAATAAGCAGGCCATACTTATTTGCCACTTTCCACACCAACCTATTTAACACTGATGAGATACGGGCTTCCCTTCATCCGGGCTTTAGGGGATACTCCACCACGTTGCTCTAATGCGGATTGGTAGTTTCTTGTGTGTTTTCAAGTCAACCCAAGGCCTCTAAATTAGACTGTTATCTATCGACAAAAGCTTGGATTGACGGTTTATAATGACTATATCCCTCCATAAACTGCTTGCATCGACGCTACTTACGTGTTCATTTACGTCCGTGGCTAAGTTTGTTAGAATGATCTATCTATAACTTCACGCCAAATCCCTTACGGGGTAGGCAAAGAGAACCGAGCGCCACGTGACTCGATCCTGACATACCTCACTCGCTTCTTTAACATTCATTGCTCTTTTCATGCACGCCCACCGGTTTCTAGGGCTCCTGACATCACCTTCTGATAGAACACGACCAATTTGATCATGGTAGGTCAAGTCTTGGCCTTCCTCTGCTCCTACATCCTTCCACTTTCGCATTAATGATCAATTAAAGTAATTAAAAATAATTAATTTACGATACAAGTTTTTAATCTCTTGGCACACTATATAGTAGTCTTCTTCTTCGCGTTATCCCGTTTCCTAATCCTTCAGGATTGGCGGGGTCTGCTACCTAAGCCGAAGGATTTCTAAGCGAAGACACTGATTTTTACATAGAGCGACTGCCGTCAGACCTACACAAGCAAAAGGAAAAACCATGTCTATCTTAGGTCACGCGTCTTTCAAAATATAATTTCTTGGACGTGTGGTTTTTCTTACGATGTTTTCCTTCACCGCCGAGCAAGTGATAAATATGTACATTAAAATGAAATGATTGTCGTTAACATTTCAGGTCGCGCTGTTAGGCATATTAATGATTACGCTTGCGTTCTATTGGTCGATGAAAGATATTCGAGGCAGCAAACTATTTCTGCATTACCCTCATTTGTACAAGTAAGTTGATATGTTTATTGTATTATTAATTTTGGCGTGACGATAGAGAGGTCAGATCACAACTAAGCCGACTAGGGAAGTAACTCTACCTTATAGGAGATGCGGTCTTTTTCTTTCTGCCAAATAACGATTCTCTGCGGCTTGTTGTATTCCTACGAAAGAGTGCGATTACCAGTTCGTTGATGTCCGAGCAGATAATGTAGCAATTTTTCACTTTTTTAGGAGGCATATATACAAGCATATGGTCCACCTACCGTAAAGTTGTTATCGTAGCCTATGAACGCTTGCAATACATTAAGTCTAGCGCGACGCAACTTCAGTTTGTAACTCAGCACCTCAGGAGTTTACTGGTAACCTCATTCACTCGCAGGAACACAACAACCCTCTAGGGAGCCGTTATTTGGCTGCAGATTTCTGTTAATACAGGAACTTTTTGGGAGTTTACTGGTAACCACACACGAAACAACTCTCCAGGGAGTTCTTATTTGGCTGCGGTTTTCTGTGAGTTGGAGACACTTCTCCAATCGGGGTGTTATGATGCGCTCTACCACTTGAAACACCCAGACAAAAGCATAGTAGCGTACATACTTGATGTAAAGCGTTTACTGGTTGCTGGGAGTTCACCCTCATACACTGGAACCGCAATGGTCGCGTACTGTGCGGTTCCAGATAAGTTTTCTAGAGAACTATTAAGTTGTGGAATGAGCTCCCTGCGTTTTCCCAAGGGACTACAGTATGGGGTTCTTCAAGAAAGTCGTGAAGAGGTTCTTACAGGGTCGGCAACGCAAGAGTGACACCCCCGGCGTTGCAAAGGTCCATAGGCTACGGTAACAGCTTACCATCAGGCAGGCGGTACGTCCGTTTGCCACCTTAGTGGTATAAAAAAACTGTAGTCTATGAACGCTTACAACACAGGAAATATCGCTTAAACTCCAAAGGAGCTTACTGGTAACCTTACTTACTCCCAGGAACAGAATAATACTCCATGCGGTTGTTATTTGTCTGCGGTTTTCCGTGCGGTCCTCTCTTGAAATCATCCAGAACAGACATGTTTACAAATTGCTGTGCCCTAATATATAACTTCGTTTTCTTTTCAGAGATCGTTACATTCAAATTGCAATTTCGGCAGCACTTTTGGTAACATTGCAAAGTTCTTCGCAAGACAAAAACATACAAAAATGAAATAAGGTTATATAATAGAAAGATTGTAAACATATGAATAAATATATTTTTTACATTATTTACATTGATTGGATATTTACACCATTTACAGATAGCTATATATAAATACATAATAGATATAGGTATTTCAACATTTGGTACCACCACATTCAACAAAATATATATTTAACTATTCTATATTTTCTTTTGAATCAGTTGGCGTAGTACCACCCGTATTGCATTGCATATTTCGCTCTCGACTTCGATCATGCCCTTGGTTAGTCACCCAAAGCCAGTGGTAATGTGGTACCACAAGGACCCTCAAAGTAGTAGTGGAAGTTTGGCGTTGCGGGAGTAGGTTCGATGTTGAACTCTGCAACAATAGCGCCTCTTTCGGCCGCTTGGGGCGCGAACATGGCTGCTGGGTATACTACAGAAGATGTCCCTACAACTAGACAGACATCACACGCTGACATGGCTTCCTCTGAAACATAAACAAATTACCCACGTTGTTATCCCACCAATATTATAAATGTGAAAGTTTGTGAGGATGTATGGATGTTCCTCTTTTATGAAAAAAAAATAACTGATTTGTTTATTCTACTTTCGTACTCTCTTAACATATTCAGCTCTCGCTTCCACAGGCAAGCGTTGGGACGCTAATTCGCAGGGGTCCAGTCCGCCCGACCTCCAGTGCGTGTCTGTACTGTTCCTTCTATGTGCCTATCTCGCTAACTTAAATTATTGTGACAAAATAATGTACTATGAAAATGTATATATTTTTTTAAACTACGTCGGATGACAAAGGCCCGCTTAATGTGAACCGGATACCGTAGTCTATGGACGGCGCGTGCAAAACAACGAGTGACCGCGCATTATTACCCTCGCAGCTCAACAAAGCAAAGTGGCCAAGACAGCATCTTAAAAAAAATTGGAGATTTTAACCTGCATTTTATTCATCGCGAACGTTTCACAAGAAAATGATATTAAGTTGTAAAGATATTGCATTCTAGCATGCACTTGCATTTTTGTGATATCGCTGACGTATATTTAGTGTCGTAGGCCATCCATCTGTATTCCTTCCACACCATTCATCACCCTCATTCTTTTCTCAATTTCTTTCTTTATCTCTTTTGCGCCAAATAACGGAGCAAGGATGAACATAATCCAACCAAACCTTTCTTGATACAGAGGATCCACCAGATGCCACTTTTCTTTTTTGATCTAAGTCTCTTTGCACACCCAAATGCTTCTTTCGTCACTTTTACATTACACACATGTATATGTAATTTGTTATATCGAGGCAAATGTTAATAAATGAGTGGCTTTGGGGTGTAAGTGGCTTAATGTCACCTTTAGAGCCAAAGCCAACCTCACCCAGGGAATTACCTCCACCTCACAGAAGACGGCTGCCAAATAATGGCTCCCTAGAGGATTGTTGTGTTCCTGCGAGTGAGTAAGGTCACTAGAAGATGAGGAGTTGCTGTATTGACAGCGGGTTAGCAATGCGCTAGCGGCATTCTTTTTGTTGTTAGCGTTTATAGGCTCTCCGCCAATCCGCATTTGAGCAGCGTGGCAGAGTATGCTCTAAACCCCTTCGGTTGAAGGGAGACCCGTACCCTGCAGTGAGATGAGTAAGGGTTGATGTGGTTTATAGGCTACAGTAACCGCTTTACATCAGGCGGACGGTATGCTTGCTGCTATCATATCGTCAGTAGTAGCAGTAGTAATAAATAAAAAAATCTGTTGACAAATAGAGGAGAAAAATGCATTGAACTGTTTTTGTCTTTGGCCATTTATATATATAGATTTCCTTACAACCATACTGATGAAGTAAAAATCTCAATAAATATTGACCTGCTTTCTGAAGTATAGATGGCTCCAAATTCTCTCCAAACCATACGATATGAGGACGAAGAAGGCCACCACAGTTAGATTTCTTGCAATGTGGTAGGTCTTTAACTGGTATATCTGAACCAACTACATTTACATCAGGCGCCCCTCTGTCTGCTAATGCCTTAAATATGTAAAATAAATGTTTAAATAAGTCAAAGACATTATTGGGACTCTGGCTGTGCATGATTGGCAGACAGCTTAAACCTAAACGAAACTTACAGCTAATGGCAATTTTTTGCTAGTGTTATAAATTGTTTATCCCCATTTGTTTAAATTGTAGTTGGACTTTTCATAGACATTTCTCTTAGATGACGTATAATACCTTTTCCTTACTTATTTAAAAGCAATTTAAGTGAAACAACACTTATTTCTTAAAGGACACGAAAAAAGGAAGGCTCTGGGATATGTACGAGTATAAGGGAATCAATCCAATAATTGGTAATTTGTTTATAATTAGTTATTTGAGATAAAAATGATACATTCTTTATAATCCAACTACAAGTTCAAATGTAAGTAGCACAGGTAGTTCTACAAGTTATATTTCGATATTCTTTTTTGTATCTTCACTTCATATGTACCATTGGGATTATCTGCAGTAACTAAAGGAAAATTTGGCTCAGTTTGTAACTTCGACCTGGGAACATGTGAGAAGTGCTATGGTGGTATGTATGATGTTCAACTTCTGTCTGTTATCTGTGGCGGTTTCGTTATTGACAAAAAAAATCTATATTAATTACATTAATAAATATGAGTAGGTATATAGATATAGTACTAATATTAGAACTGACCTATCAAATCACAGACTAAACTACCATAGTAACCACTCAGTTCCCGTTATATACTTTCCGCTGTAACACGCATGACTGATATCAGTCACTCGGGGCTTGAGGGGGTAATATATGGGATCGCTAAAAAAGGAAATTCCTAAGGAAGTTGAGAAAACCAAACGTTACTCAATTTAAGGAAACGCCAATAACATGAAATAGTGTAATCCCAATGATGGACCCACATCACGTACAAGGTCCTGAATTTGAATCTTCTGCTATTATTGCTATTTACAAATAAAATATATTTTAAATATGTAAATGGCATACTGGTTATATTGTGTATAATAACATGTGATGAGTATTTTTCTTGTCACATGGAATTACCGAGAATGACTTGGCTGAATGAGCTAAAACCCTTTTGCCCTTGGTGATAAAGGCACTTTTTTTAAAAAAGAAATTTTGCATCTCAGAATTGTCACTTTCCGGTCTAGATTGGCCACGACATGGCGATAAAAATAAATTTTGTTTGATTTGTGGATTTAAAGGTCTGAAACTACCTAATCTATTTTGGAAACGGCTGCCTAGTCAATGGATTTTGCAATGCAAAATAAATTCCATAATTTCCAGGAAAATGGTAGGAGTGACCTTGGACCAAACACGTGCACATCTTTCGACATGTAATTAAATGTCCAAAGTCCTAATAAAGTGTATTCCTTTACAGCTGAAAACAGAATTCAGGTGTGGCATGTTGTAGTGGCGCGTGGCAATTTGTGGATGTTTCTCTGACATGCAGCATCGCGCAACGACCTTCACAGTATCGTATATTCACTTATTCTTACCACTCTTGTTAAAATAGTCCAACTTGACTCTTTAGTAATTTGGCCTGTAGTAATTTGAACTCATAGTAACTTGCAACCTTAGTAACTGGACTGAACCTTACATTTTCTTTTGGAAGTAATTATTACGTGAATTCATCACCTTGCCTAAGAAATAGTTTGCTAATAGATGGATATAGGGGTGCAGTATGTTTTAATATAAGCCATTGTACTCAACTAACCTTATTTAGTTTTATAATTTTGTTTTTAGTTGAATTAACTGTAATTTGCTACACCTGACCCCTAGAAGTATTAAAACATTAATCAGATTTCATGTGGTTTTCTTGCTACTCTAATTGCTAATTTAATTTCAATTCATTTACTTTAAATAAAAATATTTTTATAATCAATTCTGGATTTTATTTTGTCATTTTCTCTTTACGCATAGTTTAAATATGTCAGAAGGCTTACAAGCATATGGATCATCTGATGTAAAGGGGTCACCGTAGCCCATGAGCCCTGGTAATACATGAGGCCCGCGTGGCTGAATTCCACCATGCATGTTATGGTGCAAAGTATATAACAGGCCTCAAGGCATTAAGCATTACTTGCACGATGCCACCTCTGCTGCTAATACAACTCCTTAGGAGCTTACACTGGTAACCTCACACACAGGAACCCAATACCCCTCGAGGGAGTTTGTTATTTAGCTGCAGTTTTCTGCAAGGTGGAGATAATTCCCCAGATGGGCTGCTTTCATGCAACCTGCCTCTCTTAAAAATACCCAGACCATGACAAACAGACATGTTCATGCAAACAAATGTTTGTCCTGTATGGGAATCAAACCCACGAGTGTCAATGTCAAAGACACATTATTAAATGCTGTGCCACCAGGTTTACCATTACAGGCATACCATTGTCAGACAATGATGGCTTCTAAATTAGCAGAGAGCACTTACCTCACAGATTGGACTGTCTGTGTTCACAAGAACTTCTTTACATTTGGTACAGCGAGTCTTGTAAAGGTTTCCATGCAATTCTATCAACTCTTTAGTACCTGCTCTTGCATGCAGTCCATCCACGTTTTGAGTAATGACCGTTATTGTATTTTCTGATTGATATTTGTTCTCATACTCTGCTATGGCGACGTGGCCCTGAAGTATAACAATACATTAATTAAATAACATACAAGATTAATATTATATTTATATAAAAGTTTACAAAGTTTAAAGATATTGTGTAAAAACCATACCATTGTGCAAACATACTACCAAATACTTCAGTACCGCGATATACTAATTAAAAATTTATAAATTCTATAATATATGTGTTTTCGTTTATTACCGCATTAGGCTGAGATTTTGCCGCTACTTCTCTTCTGTAGTGATAGAATTCCCAAACTAAACTTGGATTATACTTGAATGCTCCCGGTGTCGCTAAAGACGATGCCTGGTACTTTCTCCAGAAGCCGCCAGCACCTCTAAACGTAGGTATACCAGATTCAGCACTAATACCCGCTCCGGATAAGATAACAACATTTTTAGATGATTTTAAAACCTCTTTAAATTTTGCTATATCACTAGATTGTCTTACAGACATGATTTTTGTTACGTTACACACCAGTATGCTATTTTGAAGTCCCTTAAAGAAAGTAATGTACATAATTTAAAGTTGGCGCAATGTTTATCACTGCGTTGCGAAGATAAAAATGAAAAATAATGAAAAACCAAAACAAAGTTCAATCTGAGTTAATCTTCTTCTTCTTAGTCAAGTTTAGGCATTATCATATCATGTTTAGAAAGACTAAAACTGCATTTTAGTACATAAACCATTCTCAAAGGAGTCAAAATGCTTCGCAAAAGATGATAGTGCAAAAAAACATCGAACGGCTATTGGAGGCAAGACGAAGTGGTTCGTTCTTACGCGACTGACCAAAACAAATTCCAATCACTGTAATATAATTCGAAAAAAGTGAAATTAGAACCTTCTATCTATACTTCCCGCTCAATCCCTTGCGGGTTAGGCAGAGCCACCTACACATAGACGCAATAAAAAAGTCAGACGGAATCTCCCTGAGAAACAAGGGAAGCACTACAATGGCGGCATGTAACTGTGTGACTTGTGTGTGTCAAGTGGGTTGCCAGATAGAAGAAAATTTCCCATTTCTTTAACTAAAAAGAAATAAAAAATGATATGATTCGTTACTGTCTTCGAAACTCGAATTTTATGGACCGGTGATTTGTAACTTGTGTCGTACCTATGTTGTAAACTGTTACGCACGACGGCTGTTAATAATATTCTATATAATAGTTATTGTGATATTGTAATTATTAATATTTTTTCATTTATTGACTTTATTAATGAGAAATATATATAATTGTTTTATGAATCCTATTACACTTCAATGTCGTGGGTTTTAGAAATGTTTTATTTGAAGTTGTTTTCGTCGTGGGTTTTTTAAATTTTATATTTATGTTTTATTTGTGGCTTTTTTAAATTTTAATAGTAAATGCGATTTATACAAACTAAAACTAATATAATATAACTATAATATATAAATAAAATCCGTTTTATATATAATGCACGTACAAATATAAAAAGAAACCCCGACGTAAAAAATAGGCTGAATAGATTTGCTTAAATGGTAACTAAGAACACCCCCAATCATGTCACCTTTTAAACAAAAAAAAAATAATCAAAATCGGTTTAGTAGTTTTTGAGAAAAATGTTAACAGACACACAAACAAACAAACAAACACCTCTTACCCCAAACGCATATACCGCCTCCGTGACCGTCACGGGTAAAAATAGGTATTGATGAAAATAAATTAAACACATGAAATATAACATTACATATTCCTTTTATTATGTAGGACAAACAGATGCATACTTATTTGAAATAAAAAATGCCCAAACAAATATACCAATTTTAATGACCAGACGAGGCTCTGGCGAAAGAGAGGTAGGGCACGTTAGCCTGACTGGGGAAGTACCTCCACCTCACAGAAGACGGCAGCCACTCCTCAAAATGTATACTGCATATTACACTGGACTCAATAGAATCAAGCATTCTTCCATGCATCGTTTGACGATGGAAATCTAAAAAATATTAAAGATATGAATAATAGTTGTTCAGTAAAAGAATCATAGGATGTAAGTTTATATATCTGTTTAAACAAAATTAGGTATCTGAATTAGAATAATAGAAATAGATTAGGTATTAAGTAAGAATTACAAGAGAACAAAAGAAAAATGATCTCCCACACTTTTACGCTAATTTGGAAATGTGAGTTATGGCAACACCGGCCGATTTATTGTTTTCAAAAATTAATTTAAGTGAAAAATTAGTTAATCAGAATAATTACTTGCTTACCTCACGGCTTCGCATACTTTGGGATTTATGGTAATAAATAATAATAATAATAAACCCCGCAGGGCAGCTTGTGGCGAGCTGTTGGTGCGTAACGACACCACGGGTACCCGAGTGCTCCAGAGAGTCAATCAGGGCCTTCGTCTCCGGCGTGTCTTCGTCGGTCGGAGTGGAAATCCAAGAAGGCCCGCAGGACTCTCAGCTCTGGCTTGCCTTCATTGGCCGTCCAGAGAGGAGTCGATAGAGTATATTGCTCTAGCAGGTGATATACTCCAGGGGTGGAAGTGTTAAAGGGCATAACGCCGCGAGTAACTTCGGAGAAAGCGCAGCACACCTCTCGACACCCCTGAGTCACTCACACCGGTGTTGCCCCCGGCCGACATTCTCTGGCATTTCGGGGGTCCATCTAGTGAGTGGCGAGCCACCGCCTGCCAAAAATAACAGTCAGATATGATAGTTATGGCAGGTGTCCGTCCCTCTTCTGCAATAACCCAGTACCAATAATCCCTTCAGACCTCATTACAATAGACTAATCATTTCCTATACATTCGCAATAGTTCCAATACCTGCCGTGACCTGCTCATAGATATATGGTTCTATCGATATTTTTAGCAGCGGGTCTCGGTAGGTGTACAACATAACATGAATCTTCTTAAAAGGGCCTCTACGCGTTGGATCCATATCCCCGCGCACGCCTATCAAATGACCGGGATAATACCCGTGAATAAAAATAAAATAAATATAATAATAATAAATATTGTCGTTGTTGTATGTGTAATAAATAAATATGTAGGTACCTAATGTTTGCTTATCACGAGATCTCGAGATACCTCTGCACCAAATCGCGTTATGGCCGAAACAAGGGTTTTGGGCAAGTAAGCATTTAACCATGCTTATATTAATATATAGGTAAGCGTGGTTAAATGCTTACCATTAGACATGTACTAATGTTGGCCGTGCATGTACTTACTTGTTACCTTAGTAGTTCAAAAAAATATTTTTGAACTACTAAGGTAACAAGTAAGTACATGCACGGCTCTCTGAGGGTCGTAATTGTAATTCCTTTGGCGCACCATGCTAACTAGGAACTGATTGAGGGAATACCCATACTTTGCAGAATCCGCAGCCAATGTACAACTCCTTTGGAGAGTCATGTTTTTGCACGTGAGCGAGGCTGCCAATAAGCAGTGGCTGTGTTAGCAGCGGAGATGACAATGCATGACCGCTGTATTGTAAGCATTAATCTACCATAGACAGCCATTATGAGGTGGTGCGTGTTTACACAAGCAGTTAAACCGGTTAGAATAAAAAAGGTACTCAGACGGGCTGCTTTGATGCGCCCTACTTCTCTTAAAACATCCAGACCAAGACTAACAGACATGTTCATGCACACAAATGTTTGCCTTATGTGGGAATCGAACCCACGAGCATTGGTGTCAAAGTCGCGTCATTCACGACTTAGCCACCGAGCTCGTCTAGCCATTCACATGCTAAAATCCAACTATTGGAACATTCAATCCAAAGTACCTACCTATTGGAATTTATCGGTCTATAAATGTAAGGATGCCAATAATTAGATGAGTGCCAACGTTTGGTCGGATCATAACAGTGCAGGTGTAGTCTACATGTTTAAAATCTGTCACTTGATGGGAACTGAACTGCAGTCGTTTTGTAATCCGATTATGGATATATAGCTGTTGCGGGTAAATCAAGTTGAGGCGAAAAACATACATACATACAAAGCCTTGCTTTCGATGTTTTGTTGAGTATATGCATAGATGTGTAGGTACATAAGAAACGTGAATTACAAATGGTGGTAAGGAACCTTCAACATGCGTTACCTAAAATATTCAAATTTTTCAGCGTTCATGAATATATCATATATTATTCTTTTACTTAATTCCGTTTACGCGTAATATCAAAGGGCGCCCTGTTTACTTGGATTACATGGAGAATTGGAGCTTGTGGTTTTGTTAATACTAGAAACAATTGTTCGAGATTTATTTTACAGGATAGACATGGCTCGCCTGACATGCGATATGACATTAAGGTGACGGCCACACTTCGCTCAACATCGCACATGTTCAACTCTAATGTAACATTGGTACGTTTTTTTTATGCATCGTCGGAAGGCACACAACCATACGGCCCACCTGATGTAAAGCGGTTACCGTAGCCTATGAACGCGTACAATATATTAAGTATCACCTCGCGCGATGCCTCCTCTGCTGCTACACAGCAACTCCTTAGGAGCTTACTGGTGACACTTACACGCAGGTACACAACAACTCCCTAGGTAGGTACGAGTAGTTGTCATTTGGCTACGGTTTTCTGTGAGGTGGAGGTACTTCCCAAGATGGGCTGTTTTGATGCGTCCTACCTCTTACAAACATCCACACCAACACAAACGTTCACACACACAAATGTTTGTCCTGTGTGGGAATCGAATCCATAAGCGTTCGTATCAAAGCGACTGAGCCACCGAGCTCGTCGTTAGTTTGAAGAGCTCAATGGATGGAGCGTAGATGCGCATGTAAGTCTAATAGGACACGCAAGTTACGGTACTTACACACGCGCTTCCACGCTCTGTCGTAAGGTCCCTCGTTTTGAGCGCGGTGTGCGTGAGCGCGTTGTCGTGGTTGAGCAGTAGCCGAAAACTTCGGCTAAGCATTTGGTACTATACCATTCGGCGTTGATGCTTCTTTGGTTCTATAAAGGAAATGTTTCCTTCGCTTCTAGATCGCTTCACTTTGGTAGGCGTTAATTCGTTTCGAAACACCCAAACCGTCGACTGGCGTTTCTGGATCGTATTGATAAATCCAGGACTCGTCATCTGTAATGATGTCGTAAACACGCCGAGACGTGCCTGCTTCAAATTTGTTTATCATATTACGGCACCATTCTACATGGGCCTGCTTCTGAGCAACGGTGAGGTTGTGCGGCAACCAGCGTGAAACTATCCTCCTCACGCGAAGATACAAGTGTAGAATCTCGTGAAGGCTTCCTGATCCAATCTGCAGTATGTGCTGAATCTCCTGATACGTAACTCGCTTATTGTCTTAGATTAAATTTTTCACTGCTGTCGTGTCGTCGACCACTTCTTTCTTCATCCCCCAAAGTTAGTCGACCGCGCTTGAATTCTTTATACCAATTATACACGGTTGCCTTGGAAGGGCCTTCATCCACGAATGCCATTTGAAGTCTATCGTACGATTCATCCGGTTTCAGGCGACACTTCAAATCGTAAAAAATCATAGCGCGAAAATATTCCCGGCGCAGATCCGTTAATTAAACACGATAATTAAAATTGGGGGTCATGTGCCAGAAGCGTGCTCGTTCGCGACCCCTGCCAATCGAGTAGATTGCAATTCTGGACCGAAAACGCACCGATGTGCGGATTGGGGCGTCCCCCGGAGGCGACGCGCACCAATCCGCCCCCGTCGGTGCGAACATAGGTGCATGCGGCGGTGGGGGCCGCCACCCACCACGCAGCGCCAATTCCGGCGGGTCGAAGAGAGCCGAGTGCTGCATAGGCACGTGGAATGTGAGAGGTGGACTGAGTGATAAGATGAATGAGCTGATGGACGTAATGAATGAGAGACGCTTAGATGCTTTGTGTGTGACAGAGACTAAGCGCAAGGGGAGCGACACCGATGATCTGCCCGATGGGATGATGGCCCTATGGTCTGGTGTAGACCGGGACGATCATGCCAGTGCTGGTGTAGGTGTCATACTCTCCTCTCGCTTAGCCCCTGGTGTGAAAGATTATTGTTTGGTAGGGCCTAGACTTCTCTGGGTTCGTATAAAACTGGGCATCACGCGAGTATTTCTGGTTGCAGCATACGCTCCCGTAAGCTCAGCGTGTGCCCAAGAACTAGAGAAGTTTTGGGAGTCTGTGAGGGATGTTCTGGATTTAGCTGAAGGGAATGAAAGAGTGATTATGTGTGGAGATTTGAATGGATGGGTTGGGACCAAACGAGACGGCTATGAAGCTGTTCTTGGTGCCTATGGAGATAAGAGAGTGAACGAAGCAGGTAAGTCGATTCTAGATTTATGTATGGAACGAAACCTCCTCGTGTCGAATACTTTATTTCGTCACAAGGATATTCACACGTATACATGGAGACGGAATGACCAAAAAAGTGTGATTGATTTGATTATAATTGATAGACGTCTCCGAAATACTATAATGGATACAAGAGCCTTTAGAGGTCCCACTCTTGAAACGGACCACTACCTGGTGGTAAGCCGGTTTGTGGGACTTTTCAAGAAGTGGAGGCATTGGCGAGTGCGTATCCCTTTCGGAGATCATGAAAGGATAAGGAGTGAAAAATTGCAAGATGAAAGTGTAAGGAGAATGTATGTACATCTGGTAAGCGAAAGACTTGCAAATGCAAGTCTTTCCGGCACAGATGTGGATGTTTGCTGGAAAGTTCTGAAAGAAAGTATGGTGGATAGTGCAAAAGAAGCATGTGGATGCGCAAAGAGGCATAAAACATTGAAAGGGGATGCCTGGTGGGATGCGGAGGTTGAATCCTCCGTAGCAAGAAAGAGGAAAGCGTGGCTGGATTATGTATCATCTTTGCCCTTAAATGAAAGTATGAGAGAGAAGAAGAAAGAAATGTACCGTCAATGCAAGAATGAAACCAAGGCTTTAGTGAAAGAGAAGCGTGAAAGACAAATTATGAATGAGGAAGAGAGGCTGACGAGAAACTTCGAGGCAAATACCAAACTCTTTTGGAGAGAGGTAAAGAAGTCTCGGGGTGGTTCGTCGGCATCCAGTATGAACAAGATTAAGTCTAAAGCTGGTATCATTCTTGCAAACACTCAGGAAGTGTTAGAACGGTGGAGTGAATATTTTGAAGAAATGTACGAATATGCCTCGGACGCTGACAATGAGAGTGAGTCTGATGCTCACTCCGCGTTGACGGCGTCCGATGAAGGTATAACTATGGATGAGATAGAATGGTCGATACGAAGTTTGAAAAATGGAAAGTCTGCGGGAATTGATATGATTGCAGCTGAGATGATCAAACTAGGTGGCACTTACGTCCGGGACGCCTTCTGGTACTTATGCAACCTTTGCTGGAGAACTGGAAGGGTCCCAATGGACTGGGGACGCGCAGTCATCGTACCCTTGTATAAAGGCAAGGGATCACGCATGGACTGCGCCAACTATAGGGCCATCAGTTTGATCAGCTTAGCAGCAAAAGTATATGGAAAGATAATTGAAAGGAGAATGAGGGTGAAATCTGACGAAATGCTGTGGGAGGCACAAGGAGGATTCCGAAATGGAAGGGGATGTACGGATCAAGTTTTCTCGCTCCGCAATATCGTAGAGAAGCATCTGGCCACAGACCAGAAGGTTTTCTGCGGTTTTGTGGATCTTGAGAAGGCATTTGATAGGGTTGTGCGAAAGGAACTGTGGTGCATATTGCCGAGATATGGGATTGACGGCTCACTGCTGCGTGCTGTGCAGTCCACCTACAAGGATTGCTCAGCATGTGTGCGAATAGATGGCAACATGTCACCCTGGTTTGATGTCAAAATTGGTGTCAAACAGGGTTGCATGTTGTCTGCTAGGCTGTTTATTCTGTATCTCGATAGTTGTCTACAGAGAATAAGATCGACGAATGTAGGATTATGCATGGGTGACCTAGTGGTGAACTGTCTGCTGTATGCAGATGATGCTGTCCTGTTAGCAGAAACACCATCTGAGCTGCAAACACTAGTCACAATGATGAAAGACGAATGTATGAAGGAAGGCTTACTATTGAATGCGAAGAAAACAAAGATTATGGTATTTGAAAGAGAAGAAACCAGAACCAATGTAAGAATTACGGTAGATGATGAAGTGTTGGAACAAGTGAATGAGTTTGTATATCTTGGATGCGCTTTCAGCAGGGATGGAAGGTACACCGCAGATGTGGAAAGGCGAGTGAGTGCTGGGAATAGTGTGAATGGAGCGTTGGGAAAACTTCTTGGCAGTAAAAACCTGAGCCAGAAGGCGCAGCTGGCTATACACAATGCAGTGCTGGTCCCAACGCTTACTTATGGAAGCGAGAGCTGGGTATGGCAGAGAGAGCATGAAAGTAGGATAAACGCGGTTGAAATGCGAGCGTTGCGCAAAATCTGTGGTGTAACGCTTGCAGACCGTATCCGCAATGATGAGGTTCGAAGCAGAGTTGGTCTGAAAGAGAGCGTCGGTGTTAAAATAAGAAGAGGCATGCTCCGTTGGTTCGGACATGTAGAAAGAATGCAGGATGAAAGAATGACGAAGCAGATATACAATGCAAAAGTGGAAGGATGTAGGAGCCGAGGAAGGCCAAGACTTACCTATCATGATCAGATTGGTCGTGTTCTATCAGAAGGTGATGTCAGGAGCCCTAGAAACCGGCGAGCGTGCATGAAAAGAGCAATGAATGTGAAAGAAGCGAGTGAGGTATGTAAGGATCGAGTCGCGTGGCGCTCGGTTCTCTCTGCCTACCCCGTAAGGGATTTGGCGTGAAGTTATAGAGATAATTAAAATTAGCTCGCTAAAATAGTCTCACTTACATAAAAACTTTTTTTCGCAATTATATCTGAGTGGCCTGGTAATTATTAATTTATTTCGAGTATCTCGGAAACGGTTCGAACAATTGGGATAGTCTTGTATTTAGTTTTGCTTTTTAAGACTATCCACTCACTCACCGATCTTTGACCAAGTGTTTTGTATTGGCAGGGTACAAAACATTACATACTTAATGTACATCATTAGCTATGTAATGTTTTATACCCTGTAACATGGTAAGTTTGTAGAAAAACCCACTCCTAAAAAGTTAATAGGTACCCGTAGAATGATAAGATGAGAGATTTGAGAGAGTTAGGGTGCATCAAAGCAGCCCGGCTGGGGAAGTACCTCCACCTCACAAACAACCGCAGTCAAATAACAACACTATAGAAGGTTGTTTGTTCCTGCGTATGTGCGAGGTCACCACTAAGCTCCTAATGTGATGCTGTGTTACCAGCAGAGGTGGCATTCCGCGAGTGATATTTAATGTATTGCTAACGTTCTTGATCTAAGGTAACCGCTTTACATCAGGTGTGCAGTATGCTTGTATGCCTCCCGATGTTGTATAAAAAAGATGTCTTTAATGAAAAAACGAGAATTTACAAAAAAAAAAACCGCCGAGCGTCGCTCAGTCTACAGGCGATATGATTGATTCACCCACGCTCATATCACAGGTTGATCGTGTGGTTGCGTAGATTGGTATAAATTTAACGAGTACGTATCTATTCACAGTCAGAATGTCGTCCTCAATCGGAGAGTGGCACTTCAACAAATTGAACCATTGTGCTTCAAACAACTCTTACAATGTGTATTAGGATATAGCAGATGTCATTGGCAGCCTTTTTACCATATAGCAACAGGGCCATATACCTACTAGATTTTCGTTTCGATTTTTTTATATACAACGTTGGTACGCATACAAGCATACGGCCCACCTGATCTAAAGCGATCACCGTAGCCTATTAACGCTCGTTTTAAGTATCACTCGCGCGATGCCTCCTCTGCTGCTTACACAGCAACTCCTTAGGAGCTTACTGGTAACCTCACTCCCACGCAAGAACACAACAACCCTCCAGGGAGTTGTTATATTTGTCTGCGGTTTTTAGGTGGAGGTACTTCCCCAGACGGGCTGCTTTGATGCGCCCTACCTCATTTAAAACATCCAGACCATGACAAAAATACATGTTCATGCACATAAATGTTTGTATTGTGTGGGAATCGAACTCACGAGCGTTCGTATCAAAGTCGCATCATTCACGACTGAGCCACAGAGCTCGTCGTTAAATACCGTAACTTGCGTGTCCTATTGGACTTATACGCGTATCCATGCTCCGTCCATCGAGCTCTTCAAACTAAATCGAAACGAAAAGCTAGTAGGTGTACGTCTATAGCATCGATCATTAGTATATTAATAAATAAATATTGTCGGACAAATTACACAGCGCCTCCCAGCCCCAAAGTAAGCGAAGCTTTTGTTATGGGTACTAGACAACTGATAAACATACGTGAATACATTTTTTTTTGTAAATACATACTTATTATACATAGAAAATACCCAGACCAAGACAAACAGACATGTTTATGCACACAAATGTTTGTACTGTGTGGGAATCGAACCCACGAGCGTTGGTGTCAAAGTAGCGTACCAGCGCGTTTCACCACTGCGCCACCGAGCTCGTCAAATTATTAATGATCGATGGTCCATAGTTAACGACAGAGGCCTGTCTATGGATGGGTTTATTCGTGGCTGTTTTCTAAAGATGATACGTCATTAAGCCTTAACAAAGATACGGCGCAACAAAGCAGCCCGATTGGGGGAAGTATTTCCACCTCACAGAAAACCAGTAAGCTCCTAAGGTGTTGCTGCATTAGCAACAAAATTTGCAACCAATTCTTGTGTTATCAGCGTTTGCACTCGATAATTCTCTATCGACCACATTGATATTTGGCGGTAACGGGTAAAATAAATTAAATTGTATATGTATATGTATGTATGTATGTATATCTTCACGCCAAGTCCCTTGCGGGGTAGGCAGAGAGAACCAAACGCCATAAGACGCGGTCCTTGCATACTTCACTCGCTTCTGTGACATTCATAGCTCTTTTCATGCACGCTCGCCGGTTCCTGGGGCTTCTGACATCACCTTCTGATAAAAAACGACCAATTTGGTCATGGTAGGTTAGTCTCGACCTTCCTCGGCTCCTACATCCTTCCACTTTTGCATTGTATATCTGTTTCGTCATTCTTTCGTCCCGCATTCTTTCTACATGTCCGAACCAACGGAGCATGCCCTTTCTTATCTTAACACCGACACTCTCTTTTAGACCAACTCTTTCTCTCACGTCTTCATTACGAACGCGGTCAGCAAGCGTTATGCCACAAATTTTGCGCAATGCTCGCATCTCGACCGCATTTATTCTACTTTCATGCTCTCTCTGCCATACCCAGCTCTCACTTCCATAAGTTAGCGTTGAAATTAGCACCGCCATCATGCCACCGGGCAGATCTTCGGTGTCGCTTCCCTTTCGCTTGGTCTCTGACACACACAAAGCATCTAGGCATCTCACGTTCAGTATATCTATCAACTCATTCATCTTATCTTTTAGACCACCTCTCACATTCCATGTGCCTATATGACACTCAGCTCTCCTCGGCCCGCCGGGATGGGCGTTGCGTGGTGGGTGGCGCCCCCCACCGCCGCATGCCTTAGATTTCGCACCGACGGGGGCGGATCGGTGCGCGTCGCCTCCGGGGGACGCCCTAATCCGCGCGTCTGTGCGGTTTGGGTCCAGAATTGCAGTCCAAGTGTTGGACTGGCAGGGTCGCGGCGTGCACGCTTCTGGTACCGACCCCTAAATTAAATTACGCACCTATTATCCACTAGTACTAAAGGGCAGTGATAGCCTAGTGGATAAAGAACCGGCCTTGTGACCAACAGGTCCCCGGTTTGAATCCTGGTGGGGGTATGTACCACTAAATTTGTGTTTTTGGATTTATGTACATATTTGTAAATTGTAATTTTCACTGGCACGACGGTGAAGGAAATACGGTTTTATTTTGCGACAGATTTACAGGTAAGCTACGGCAGATAAGCTATGTTGGCAAGTGAAGTGCCGACGCCCGAGTAATAAATAGTCCTTGCGTTGCACGCGATTATAAGTTACTACGCAACAGCATAACATAAAGTATTAGACGAGCCCGACGGATTTACAATGATACTATTATCACATCTAGGGATCACTTCGTCCCTGTTCGAAATCTGACGGCGGCATAAATATTTATCATCTATCGGCGATGAAGGACATCATCGTGAGGAAATCCCCACGTCCAAGAGATTATATTTCGAAAGACGTGTGACGTTACCTAAGAATGATCTGATTTTCCCTCTGGGTTGTGGAGGTCTGCCGGCAGTCACTCCAGGTAAAAATCAGTATCTCCGCCAAATCCTTAGGCTTCGGTAGAGGACCTCGCCAATCCTAAAGGCTTTGACAAACAGCGAGCGTGGCTGGGCTCGACGCTAGCGTGGCGTGTCCTTGGCGTGCTAACTTACTATGAAAATATATGGAAGCCGTCACACAAAACACGCCACGCTAGCGTCACGTCGCGACGAGCTTGGCGGGGCGCGACATGCCGCGCCAACCCTTGTCGCGATTACAAACTGCGGCGCGGGAGCGCGGCGCGACGTGATCGCTTGGCGGGACGGGGCGCGGCGCCTGCGCTGTAGTGCTAGCGTTTCTATGACAGTAGACACACGCGCAGCTTGATGTGAGCTGGGCGCGGAGTGGACCAGCGCGGCGTGACGTGTTAGTTGTAAAATTTTACAGATTTTTATACAAATACGAACATGGACGTTGAAAAATTGGTTGAACAAGTAAATATTCGTTATATCAATTAATTCGTTAAACTGAGTTTTGTTATGTTGAGGTTAGATTGGTCTAAAATTTGTTATAAAGAGGAATCTTTAACAATAGTGCGAGCCGCAGTGTTTTACGATAAAAAGCGTGTCGAAACCTGTCGCGACATGAATCATATACAATGGGATTATTGGTGGGAATGTTATATAAAGGTTTTGGGTTAACAAATTCGTTAATTTGAGGTATTTACACTTTTTGTTGATAGTTGAAAATTCGTTATAGAGGTTGTTCGCAAAAAATATTCGCAATGTAAAGGTATATTTTACATTGACTCTTATGGACAATTCAAGGGGATTACGAAGAATTTGTTAAATCCAGGAAGTCGTTATATTAAGGTTGCACTGTATTATTAGATAAAAAGTCACGCTTTCCCGGTTGGCGCGACGGGATGCTGGCGGGGCGCTAGCGCGGCGTGGCGTGTTGCCTGCAGTGTGACTACCGCGCCGCGCTTGCGACCCGCCAGCCTCGCGTCGCGCCAGCGCCACGCTACCGCCGAGCTCGCTGTTTGACAAAGCCTTAATGGAAACGGTATAACGCTAAGATGGAGAAGAAGACCATCTATCGGATTAAAAGTAGATTCAAGATATAGAGTGTATTTTGATATTCCAGTTTTAGTGTGTTTATTAGACGGAAAAACATTTGATTTGATTTATTTGAAAATTATGTCGTTTTAACATTGAGTTTCTGATATGAGACACCAAATGAGATATCTCATGTCAGGTGCCCTATGCCTATGCCATCATATGCCATCAATGTCAATGGAACTAAAAAAGAGAAAAACAATCGGTTGCGAGCAGAGGAGAAAATATTAGTGAACTGTTTTCTCTTTGCCTATGCATTTGTAATGTAGATTATAATAATAATATTTGGTGTTATGTTAAGTACGAATAACAGGTTCCAAAAGTAAAAAATAAGCCGACCGAAATAACTACGAGTGAGTGGAATTTTTAATGATTTTTATAAAAAAAAAGTTCCAGCTAGTAATGTCTACATATTTCCGGTTTTCAGATTAACAAATTACGGAGATAATATTTTTTATCATCAGCCGAAAATTACATGTGAAAATCATGTAATTTTTGTGATACTCCACTTGAACTTGTGGCCGCACTTTGACATTTCGAAACCACCATTTAAAGCCCATTTGCAATATATATACTTATATAATTTCTTCATTTCCAAAAAGTTGGATAAGCAATATTAAAAGCCATTTTAAAGTTGAAATCGATAGCATTAATTGTTTCTGAATAAAGCCCTGTAACGAACAGACAAACCTGCACCATAAAGGTTAGGTAAGTTCAAACGGGAAAAAGGCGCCATATATAGTGTATATATAAGATAAACTATATTCCCTTATGGCTGAATCGACGGTGAGAAATCGAATGCTCAATTTTATTAACACCCACCCACCTCCTTTAGAATTCTTTCGACCTGTTACAAACAAGTATTTCTTTGTTATACTTTATTATATTACTCACACACAAAAGAATGACAGAAAGTAAAAAAAAACTAAATAAAGTTATCGATAATTGGCAATTCATGTGTTGTTTTCCTTTCAGTATTGTTTCACATCGTCAGACTATACAAAATGTCCTTTCCGATTTGTCATAGACATTATAGTAGTACATTTTCCTACTATAATGTCTATGACACATCGGTAAGTTCTTTACAAACTTCCATCACCCTGGCGTTAGATTAGAGAGTCGTTAAACCTTCGGTTAACAATGAAATCTTTCATCCTGAATTGTAAATTATAAATATTTGTATTTGTACATTTGTACATATATATACTTACACATATATATACCTTCTATTCATAAATCTCGAAAACGGCTCTAACGAATTGGTTCCAACTTTGTATTTAGAGAAAGATTTGTTATTAAAATATAACTAGTCTAGTCATAAATACTGTTACATAGATATTTCTCTTTTTTCCAACTCTTTAATTATTTTGAATTTGGAACGCGTTTATTATGTTAAAAACTTCTTTCGATTTCCTGCCGTTATACATATTTTTTCTTGTTTATTATCAAATTACATTTATGGAATGGGGTGTTAAAGAAAATAGGATTGCACTGATTGCCTTGCACGATTTTTAAAGATACATCAACAATATGTTCGTTATTCATACGCGGAACGACGACCAATACATGCATTATTTTACCTTAAGAATAAATCAATTACAGGTGTAGCCACCTATTTGTAAAGTAGAAAAACAATTAAAAGAACATTTACACTTGTTAATTATTCGCCTAAATTACACCAGTGAATTAAGATTATATCAAAGGTATAATTGCGTAGAAGTCATTGTGTAGGGTAATTATTCTTTTACGAGGGGAATTTTGACAAAGATTTGTAATTGAAGTTTTAAAATAAAATTGTATTTTAGACTTTCTCGGAATGGTACTATGGACAGTGATGTTTAGATTTATCTAGCTCGGCTTTCTCAGAGCTTCGTAGCATACGTTAAGCCATCGGTCCTGATAGATATTGTCGGAAAATGACAGTCGTTAAGTAAGTGACCTTAGGACAGACGAGATTGCCATCTAAATTATTTATTATGCAGCCTGTAGCAATTGCTCGACAATTCAATGAAATAAACATGCTTTTGCAGAATATGGCTAATATAGTAATCAGAATGAAGAGGATCTCCGGTAGAATTGGAATTCGAGAACCCTTATAATAGACAATATCAAACGTGAACGATTGCAGGTGAACCTAGCAATAATAGTTGACTAGTACCTAAGATTGGATTTTCTTTTTGACGTAAAATTTGTTCGGAGTCCCTTTGAGACAGGCGGTTAGCGCATTTCCGAGTCGTGAAGCTTGTAATATAAAAAGTTTGACATAAAGTCAAATTGGAAAAGGTGAGTAAACAACTTCAGAGAATATTCAAATCTAAGTTAATGGGGTCATGAGGTCGAAGAGATGATAAAATTTACAATTTAAAATATTCGAAAGAATTGATGTTGTTTAGTATAATATTAGAGAATGCGAATTTTCTAATCTTCTACGGGATGGCGCGATATTCGATGTCACTGCGGTCTGCTACTAATTTAACATGAAATTAAAACAAAAGACTACTGAAAAATTAGATATTCTCCGCGTTATAAAACTCCACCGAAATACTGAGCGTATTATAAAAAGGAAACTGAGTCTAGTGCGCAGCAAGTTTGTTAAAAGCTTTTATATGCACGCGGTCACTGCGGTATATTAAATACCAACACCTGTATGCTTGTGAACGAAACCATTGACGTCATAGGGTTGGCGCAGGCGCTTTCATCAGCGTCGCCATCAGTGTGGCGTGTGTGCAAGAATATTTTTTTTCTGAATACAGCAGAACGCGGCACGCTCTTTCAGCGGGCACACGTTTCCTTCGAGCAGAAACTTCCCAACGAAGCGCGGGAAATCTCCTTTGGTAAGTAATCTAATCACGCAATAATTGACGAGATAAAAGTAAATTTTGATTATAATTCGCTCCGAGTTTTTGGCTGTTTATATTGGATTCCTTAATCTGTTGCTACATTTTTAATATAGGCCTTTAAATAATATTTACGATTTATATTAATTTAATTTTGAATGTATGTTTATCAAATGCTATATATAAATGGTATGTAAGTAAAATTATTATGCTATATAATCACATACATTATAAGGAGGAAGAAATTAGAGGGAGAAGGAAATTGGATCATGCTTACAAAACTGTTTAGAATAAAGTTTCGACACTTGCATTGTAGGGTTAAGAAATTGTTGTAATTAGTTTTTAGTTGCTGTAATGAAATTTTTGCGACTTTTGTGAACAAATGTGTACATATTTTATATAAATACGTGACAATTACAGATTACTTTCTGAATCTGTAAGTACGAGTCATATAATGTTACATTATTTTTGTTAGGTTATATTATTTTTGGTGGTTTCATGATTTGATCTTAATTTTTAAAACTATAGGCCAAAATATTTATTTAATTTAATGTAACCATAAATTAAACCAATAATGTAAGTACATTTAACAAATACGAAGTATGAAGTCATCATAAAAGGTGAACATTTGTTCGTGTAGGTGTTTTTTTTAATTTTTTTCTTGACGGTAAAGTATTTTCTTTTCATTAAGCGAGTTTGAGTCTACGAGTATTGTATTGTATATTTATGGAATAGCAACCTTACTTACATATATATTTCATTGAAACAAACCATTTAATTTGTAACTAATTTAAAATAGTTTTAAATTTGTTACAAAGTAAATTTTATGAGAGTTAGGTTGCATCAAAGCAGGCTTCTCCTTCTTCAGCAGCAGTCTGGAGAAATACCTCAACCTTCCAGAAAACCGCAGCTTATATCAACTCCCTACAGGGTTGTTATAGTTAAGTAATATAAAACAGCACGAAACGTTCCAGCCTTAGTTCTATTCGCACATGTCCGGTTTTCCAAAGTATTTAGTTAAAGACCTAAAATTTCTAGAAGCCCAGATAGAACAATAACAAGAAATTACGGTACTACTAAAAACATTTGCCATTTTCAAGTTTCATTACATGCCACGGGTTGGGAATTAAAATCCTTGGTAGGTTGGTGGTTAAAGAATTTGGTTACACAGAACCATGCGTGTATTTTGTCTGCATGTAGGTACACACTTTTATAATAACAAATATTCCGTCCCACTGTTTATGATTAATTATACTTTTCCGCGTGAACACTTGAATTCCAGGGCCTTGTAACTCGATTCAGCAACATGACGTTGTCAAACCTTTAACCTCTCAAGGGGCTTTGACCCCCCTTTGTGTGTGCTACCGTTTGTACAATGGTTTGTGCTCAGGAGGGTTGTTATACTTATATGATATACGCGGCTCATTTTATTGCACCGCTCGCCATTCATTAGTGACCAATTCAACCTCCCACTCTGAAACCGTACCTAATGGTCGCGTTCATTCACGTTCACGTACTTTGAGACGATTTTCATCTACAAACTGTATAATGAGAAATATATATCACAAAGAGACTGATGCGGCAAAAAGGTCTGCCTCATCTGTAATCGGTATGACATTCAGTACTGTGCTTTATAGCTTGCGTTAGTAGCATTCTAAATGCTAAATTATGGTAAAATTATTTTTTGAACACGAGTTATATATTTTTAATACATGTTTTTTTAACCTCAGATTTGTCTCCTCTTAATTCAATATCCCACTGGGTACGAAGCCAAAAAAAATATCAGAGATTCCTAGTTTTGTAGATGTAACCGCCTTCATGTTAATTTTGTTCATATAGAATGTTGTCTATATTGTGTAGCCTATATATTGTATTAAAAACACAAATATTTTTTGACAAATCAAACCCACTTTTAAAAGAGTTAGGGCGCATCAAAGCAGCCCGTCTGGGGAAGTACCTACACCTCACAGAAAACCAACCAAGTAACAACTCCCTAGAGGGTTGTTGTGTTCCTGCGTATGAGTGAGGTCTCCAGGTAGTTCCTATGGAGTTGGTGTGTTAGCAGCAGAGTTGGCATCGCGCGAGTAATACTTAATGCATTGCAAGCGTTTATAGGCTACGGTGACTACTTTACATCGGGTATCTATGCTTGTATGCCTTTGGTGTTAAAGTAGCATTACTTACATTACGGCTACCGGGTTTGTCAAATTAATTATTATTAAATTTGCAAATGTTAATTAGGTACACCGTTATCTAAGTATCGGCGTACCTCATCATGAATCTTCTTTAAGGTATTGGAGTCTGTGAAACTTGAAATCCTTTTAATATGCAACGGCCGAAAACAAAAGTTTCTTTGCCTTTCCTGCTAAAGCTATTAGTCTTGATTTATGTCGTACTCCCCGCAGCGCGGGTCTGTATCACAATGATCGCGTAATGCGCTACCATAAGAATTCAACGGCAGAATTAATCATAATCGAATAAATTATATATAACTAGCTATCCACCCAGGCGTCGCACGGGTGATATGATCGCTACCAAACTTCACAGGATCACCTGCTGGGCTAACCTAAAGATTCACTGAAAATTTCTCAAAATCTGCCCAGCCGTTTTTGAGTCCATAGAGGACATACAGACAAACATTCATTTTTATGACGAGCTCGGTGGCTCAGTCGTGAATGACGTGACTTTGACACCAACGCTCGTGGGTTCGATTCCCACACAAGGCAAACATTTTGTGTGCATGAACATGTCTGTTTGTCTTGGTATGGATGTTTTAAGAGAGGTAGGGCGCATCAAAGCAGCCCGTCTGAGGAAGTAGCTCCACCTTACAGAAAACCGCAGCCAAGTAACAACTCCCTAGAGGGTTGTTGTGTTCCTGCGTGTAAGTGAGGTCACCAGTAAGCTCCCAAGGAGTTGTGTAAGCAGCAGAGGAGGTTAATAGACTACGGTAACCGCTTTACATCAGGTGGGCGGTATGCTTGACGTAGTATAAAAAATAAAAATTAACTTTGTTTATATATATATATATATAACGTCGGGAGGCTTACAGCACACCTGGTTTAAGTGGTTCTCTGTGAACGCTCGCGCGGTGCCACCCCGCTCCTTACCTTACTGGTAACTTTACTCACTCGCAGGAACACAACACACAAATGGGGTCAAAGTCCCTTCAGAGGTTAAATGTTTGGCAACGTCATGTTGCTGAATCGAGTTACAAGGCCCAAGCTGGTATTCATGTGTTCACGCGGAAAAGTATAATTGATCATAAACAGTGGGACAGAATATTTGTTATTATAAAAGTCTGTACCTACATGCAGACAAAATACATGCTGGTTCTGTCGAGCAAACCAAATTCTTTAACCGCCAACCTACCAAGGATTTTAATTCCCAACCCGTGGCGTGTCCTGAAACTTGAAAATAGCAAATGTTTTTTAGTTGTACCGTAATTTCTTGTCATTGTTCTATCTGGGCTTCTAGAAATTTTAGGTATTTAACTAAATACTTTGGAAAACCGGACATGTGCGAATAGAACTTAGGCCGGAGGGTTTCGTGCTGTTTTATATTACTTTAAATGAAGTATGCAAGGACCGCGTCTTATGGCGCTCGGTTCTCTCTGCCTACCCCGCAAGGGACTTGGCGTGAAGATATACATACATACATACATACATTATATTACTTAAGTATGTAAGCACCGCGTCTTATGGCGCTCGGTTCACTCTGCCTACTCCGCAAGGGACTTGGCATGAAGATGTACATACATACATACATTATATTACTTAGGTATAAACACAAACCAATGAATCAATTGACTGCGCATGAAGGTACTCCGCGCTCGACAAAAAAACGTTGTGATTCGACCCTACTGACCAATTGAAGAATATTTTAACCGATAGGTACCGCGACGTTTATCCGCGACCTAGGCAATAAGAACTTCGCGTTCTACTTTACCCCCAACCCGTCGTTGTGGTGAATTGAGTTACTACGTAATATCGGTCTCATCGGCTCTCCGTAGGTTATTTCCATCATGGGTATTAAGCATATAAATAAAGATAAAAATCTTTATTTGCCATTGGGCCCTCGCGGGCACTTAGACACGTCTATATTTTATGAAAAATAATGTTTTTAAGTATCTTACTCAATTCTCTTATGTTACTCGTACTATTTTTCTTTTTTAATCTGTTAGCTAAATAAAAGTATATCGCTTTACTTGTGTCGTACGATAAATTTACATACGCCAATATTTCAAGATCTTATACAAACCGGAAGTAATCTATCTATCTGAAGGTTTGGTCATGGCTCATATAATAATTAATAAATATTTGATGGGTGATATGATAATATTTTTTTATTTTAATAACAAATTTGAATTTTCAAATATTTATGAGACCTTATTACTTGATATCAATTCCCGCTTACTAGCTTTAACAGTAAAGGGCCAGATAGGCAGACGGACAATTATTTTATCAGGTAAAGGGTTACTTTCTTTAGGAAAAAATAAATAACTATATTGAACTTCTACAATAATGTAGTGAAATAAGTTTGAACAAGTTGTTTACTAGCGAAAACCTTGACTCAATTATTCACTTATGCCTTTAAGTCAAATGAGTTGTTTTCCCGTGAATTTGTATAATATCGCAATAATAATAAGCTTTTCATAAAACCACTAATGTTTCTTGAGAACTTACAATACTTTCGTCGACTTTTTATGGTAATAGCAAACGATTTGAGATCTCCATTAGGGACGTTTGCCTATAGTTAGGGACCCGTTAGGGAGGTTTGTTTATAGGGCCTTAAGTATTTGGTTTTAACTTTATTGTACTTTTAACCAAGCTAATAAGATGAGTACTTACGATCTAATAGCCGAGAGAAAGTGATTCAAACTACTGTCAATTTTGCGACGTCAGGTGGCAAATATGATGCGGGTATATGCGTGCATGTTGCGGTTATACGCGTAAATGATGCGGTTATACGCATATATGATGTAGTTATATGTATTTAAGATGCGGGTATACGCGTATTTGATGCGAGTATACGCATATATGATGCGACTTTACGCATACATGATGTGGCTATACGCATACATGATGCGGCCGTAGCCATGGACACGACGTTGTTCGTCGTTCGACATCTAATGAACATGTAGAAGTTTTCTGGTAGAGATGTGCCGAGTACTCCGTAGTACCGCGTACTCGTTTTATAGTACTCGTACTCGGCTGAGTACTCAATTTAACTCCTTGCTAAGCAAAAAAAATATTAGGAAATAACTGGTAACTTTACTCACTTTCAGGAAAATCCAGAGAGTTGTAATTTAGATCCGTGTTGTTGATCCGAGCTACTTATTAAATACCCTATCTCTCTCTTGTTCGAGCCTTGACTGCTACTTCTCAGGGTGTACCATGGGCAGATGTTGGCTTTGGTTGGAAAAAACATGAGAAGTCACATAAAGTAAAAACACTTGCAGAAAAGTGACATAATAGGGAAACAACAAACCGCAGTCGGAAAGGTAATAATGGTCTTTGTACGGTATATGCACTGCACAAACTATACTTATGTAAACTTCTTACAATGCAATGAAACTGAAGCATTTGAAGCCGTAATCGCCTTTACTCACACAGAGTCAGAATGTTACTTCAGAGTCGGGAAACAGGGTAAACAAGGAGATTAGGTGCCCGTCAAACAAAAGATCAGCGTATAGTTTGATATCTCCCTCTGAACAGCGAGCCAGCGGGACTAAGTATACATTACTCGTACCGTTGCAAACAATCAGCTTTGTAGTCGCGCGGCTATTCCGCCGGTAATTATGTGAGAGTAAAATTCGACACCGTATAACTGAATTCTAAATGCTTGCACTATTGCGCATATCAAATTTACTTGAAAATATTATGCAGCCAAAGAAAGTTGTATTACTCAGACATAGCGATACCTCCTGTTGACAGGGCCACTTCGTTTCTCCGCGCTTTTTAAAGTTTTTATATTACGTCCACCTGATGTAAAACAGTTACCGTAGCCTATTAACACTTGTAATATATTAACTATTATTTGCGCGATGTCTCCTCTGCTGCATACACAGCAACTCCTTAGGAGCTTACTGGTGACCTCACTCACACACAGGAACACAACAACCCTCTAGGGAGTTGTTATTTGGCTGCGGTTTTCTGTGAGGTGGAGGTACTTCCTCAGACGGGCTGCTTTGATGCGCCCTACCTTTCTTCAAACATCCAGACCAAGACAAGCAGAGATGTTCATGCACACAAATGTTTGCCTAGTGTGGGAATCCAACCCGTGGTGGGTTCGAATTCGCGTCATTCACGGCTGAGCCACCGAGCTCGTCGCACTAAAGTACTTTTTAGTGATTCATTAATTAGTTTTTTGAATACAGGAATGTATTTAATTTTTGTCAACCTTATTCGCAGTAGATTAAAGAATTGAAGCCACTGTATCTTAACAAAAAGCATTTTATTTCCAACGCTATCGGAGATGGTGTTACGGGTAGGCAATTGAGGAGTCACAAATAGAGTTTCTTAGCGTAAAATTTAAATTAAATAATCTAGACTAAGCACTCTTCATTACTTATTATGTAAGTCGCACGCTGCTTTCTTATTTATAGCACACGATACGAGGGAGGAAATACAATACAGTGAAGCCCCATGTATTGAGTATCTCTTATGGATTATAAATCCCATCAATCCTTATCCACATCTTTGCTATGTACCAGTAATATATTACTGAGTCTATGCTATCAATTTTCTGTGTTGATTCTTCATATACAATAAAATATATGAAAGGAACACAAGTACACAATTTATTCTGCTCATAATAGTTTAGAGCTATTACGTATCTATTTTTAGTTTTGCTCTGACATCAACAATGCTATTGTGATAGGGAACGTTGTTGAATGAGTTGAATGATCTGCCTGCCCTATATGGTACAGAAAACTGCGGGTGTAGTACTATTTGCTATTGATACCTGTTTAATGTTTATTGTCGCTAGCCGGTAGAAAAATATTGATTAGGTAAATACTGTACTGTAATATTGTACTGTTTGCTATTCCAAACTGTAATAAATAGTAGTAGTAGTAAGTAATAAAATGTTATTAAACTTAATATAAATTAAATTTTGTCTTCTAAATGCAATTTCTATCAATAGAGTAGTTCTAATTGACAATAATATGTTAGTATATGTTAAAGATACTCTATTTCCTGGAATTAAAATATTTTCTTGGAATTTTTAATTGTCAGACAATTGATGGACGGGTTTCGGTTACTTTCACAGCATTATGTGGTATGATGTACTATTATGTGGAAAAGTGGCTGATATTGGAACCATTTTGTCTTACAAATAATTATTTATAACATGCGCCCTCTGCAATCACTTACTATTCAAATAAATAAATATCCTCATTCTTCCTCTCAGTATGGCTTTTCTAAATTCCGGCACATTGGCCTGCTAAGACTGGTAGATCTTTGTTAGTTTTATTCGATTAAAAAAATAAATTGCCTGGAACAGTCATATCCTATCCTCACAATATGGTCAAAAGACACGTCAAATATAATATTTGTAAAAAGGTTTACTAAAGAAAAAATATGAGTATCTGACTGAAAATGTCTGGAAGTTATTCAAATTCACATCATTATCAATTAACGATTTGAATAAACCTATAATGGCACGTTTCTTTCGGCATTTCTTTTTTGCTAGTGGTCATTTTCGAAATGCTGGTAAATTAAAAAACGAAAATGAAAACTATGAGAAATGTATAAAAAGATAAGTTTTCATCTATCTATCTATCATCTTTGACGAGCTCGGTAGCGCAGAAACCAACGCTCATGGGTTCGATTCCGCCACAGCACAAACATTTGTGTGCATGAACATGTCTGTTTGTTTTGGCCTGGATATTATCTATGTATTATTAGCATGTATTTACAAAAAAAAACTGCATTTACGTATGTTTATCAGTTATATAGTACCTACCCCAACCTACCCATAACACAAGCTTCGCTTCCTTTGAGGCTACCTGGCGCTGTGTAATTTGTCCGACGATATCTATGTATCTATAACTTCACGCCAAATCACTTGCGCGGTAGATAGAGAAAACTTTGTGGCACATGACTCGTTCCTTACACACTTCATTCGCTTGTTTAACATTCATAGCTCTTCTCATATACGCTCACCGATTTCTAAGGATCCTGACATCTTTCTTCTGATAAAACACGATGATTTTGGTTATGGAGGTTAGTCTTGGCCTTCCTCGGCTTCTACATCCTTTTACTTTCGCATTGTATATCTGTTTCTTTGTAAGATATTATACACATCAAAAATGTAAAACGCTTATCAAGTGTCAATCGCGGGCTAATGACAAATAGATAATATATTTTATTCCTATATAGGTAGGTATTCCTAGGTAGGTAGTTCGGATGTAAGAATTTAGCTACCGGTATGTGTCTCCGTCCAAACGATCGGAAATGGCATGTGTATGAGGGCACACCCCTTTTTCATTCACTTTTTAATGGACGGGACCAGACTGGGTGATAACGTTTTGTATAATTGTCGTCCAAATAACGTATTTTGTTCTTGAAATAAGCGTTTTCTATGAAAAATAATCGTGTCAGTGAATGGGACGTGACATAAAAATTAATAATGTTAGGTTAGGTATTTATCTTTGCCAAATCTTTAGGCTTAGGTAACAGACCCCACTAATTCGTATAATAGATAGAAAACGGAATAACGTTCGGAGGAAGGTCAGTGATAACGAACCAGCCCATTAACCGACTGGTCGCCGGTTCAAATTCTGACGGAGGTATGTACCACTAAATTTGTATTTTCGGATTTATATACATATTTGCAATGATCACTTGCTCGGCGGTGAAGGAAAACATCATGAGGAAACCCAAGAAAAGATGTGTGACCTAACCTAAGAGAGGTTAATTTTCTGGGTCGAGGAGGTCTGACGGCAGTCGCTTCATGTCAAATTACTTGAGTACCTTCGCCAAATCCTTAGGCTTAGGTACAAGATCCCGCCAATCTAATGGATGAGGAAACGGGACAACGTTAAGAAGAGGAATATATTACTGATATATTAATTGTCATGAACATTTTTTACAATGACGCCAACATCGTAATTGTGAAAAAAAATTCAACATCTCCATACAAATTCGATCAGCTCACTCTACGTTGAGTTAAGCTATCAGCTTGTCGGCTATGACAGTTGTTAAATCATTATTCTTCCGCAAGGTGGAAACCTACAAGCACTATCCTGTTACCATATACCTGTATATATATATACATACATATATATCTACATACATGTATGTATATATGATTTTTATACCACTAAGGTGGCCTGCAAGCGTACGGCCTGCCACGGTAACTGTATACCATCAGTTACCATAGCCTATGGATATTTACAACGCTTCGTGTAAAAACCAGTGTCTTCGCCAAATCCCAAGTTTCAGGTAGCGGACCCCTTTAAATTGATTAGGAATCAGTATAACCCTAGGAAAAAGAAGGGTCTCTGTAAAAAGACTTGATTGATTATTGAATTGATGAATATGTAACCGACAAAGATATCTGAAAATAATTCAGCACACGCAATCTTTAATTGTAACACTTGACATGATGATTGTACTAATGTCCTGATAATGATATCAAATTGAAGGCTTGAAAACCTATATTGGAAAGTTTTTTTTTATACTACGTCGGGAAGTATACAAGCATACGGCCCACCTGATGTAAAGCGGGTACCGTAGCCTATTAACGCTTGCGATATATTAAGTATCACTCGCGCGATGCCTCCTCTGCTGCTAACACAGCAACTCGTTTAGAGCTTACTGGTAACCTCATTCACACGCAGGAACACAACAACCTTCTAGGGAGTTGTTATTTGGCTGCGGTTTTCTGTGAGGTGGAGGTACTTCCCCAGACGGGCTGCTTTGATGCGCCCTACCTCTCTTAAAACATCCAGACCAAGACAAACAGACATGTTCACGCACACAAATGTTTGCCTTGTGTGGGAATCGAACTCACGAGCGTTGGTGTTAAAGTCACGTCATTCACGACTAAGCCACCGAGCTCGTCATTTCTTTCGATATTTCTTTGCCAAAGTATTTCCGAAATGCTAGTAGATTAAAAAAGAAAAATAATAACCATGAGAATTGAATACAATAAGATCACATTTTAAAAATGTAAAACGCGAAAGTACCCGCTTAGTGCCCACCATGACCCAATGGAAAATAAAGATTATCTATTCCTCTGGAGCTTGCTGGTAAACCCCAGTCATTCACAGGGACAACAACGCTCCAGAGAGTTGTTATTTGCCTGCGGCCCTCTGTGAGCTGATGGTCCTCCTCCTGTCGGTCCGCTTCGATGCGTCCTACTTCTCTTATAGACTCTGTCTGAAGTGGGAACTAAAACAACATCTGCAGATTTTGTTTTACTTGAAGAGAACGGTAATTTCCCAAGGCAGCTGTAATCAAAGCTTGGACAGGCGCTAATAAAGTTCGTAACCTAATGTCTCAGATCGGCATCGCAAGCTATATGCTGCTTCAGTTAAAGAGATAATGACTGCTTGAACAAAATTCAATTTTGTTGCCATAGTTCATTACCGGTGATTGCCTCTTTAGCCTCTTTGTTTATCCAAAGAAGTAGTTTGTGATATAGCTAAGTATGTAACTTGAGAATTTTGTTATTCTTTTTTGTTTAAAAGACGAGATTTTTCAATTTTCGTTATTTTGACAAGCATGGTGACGCCCATTATCAATCAATACAAACACAAATGTCTGTTTGTATTAATCTGATTATAAGAGAGGTAGGGTGCATTAAAGCAGCCTGTCTGGGAAAGTTCCTACATCTCACATAAAACTGCAGCCAAATAACAACTTCCTAGAGTGTTCCTGCGAGTAAGTGAAGTAAGTTGCTAAGGAGTATCTGTGTTAACAGCAGAGGTGACATCGCACGTTCGTAGGCGTTGCAAGTGGTAATAGGCTACGGTAACCCCGTTACATCAGGTGCGCCATATGCTCATATGCCTCCCGAAGTTGTATAAAAAAAAGTCTGAGTCACTTCCAACGACGATTAAAATCATATATATATTTTAAATGGATATATTTGTATAAAATTGTTAGTATATTGATACCGACGATTCACAAATACCAACGTATACGTACGTACGTACATACGTTATTTGAAATTGGTTTCACGCGAGCCGCTGAATAACGGAATGAGAACGTAAAAGCAATCAATCATTTTCAAGTGAACGCTTAGGCAAATATTGAGACTGGAGTTTACCAACTTCTGCGATCTTATGGAGTTCACCAATTTCTACATCAAATATACTTTACGAGTAAATATACATTAAGAGAGATAGGGTGCATCAAAGCTGTCTGCCTGAGGAAATACCTCCATCTCACAGAAAACCGCAGCCAAATAACAACTCCCTGGAGGGTTATTGAATGAGTGAGGTCACCAGTAAGCTCCGAAGCGGTGACTTACATTACAAAATATTTGTTTTGGGAGATGTTTGTGAGAATATATATATGATTAAGTAAAAAGAATGACGAAACAGATATAAATGCTAAAGTGGAAGGATGTAGGAGCCTAGGACCAAGACTAACCTACCATGACCAAATTGGTCGTGTTTTATCAGAAGATGATGTCAAGCGTCCTAGAAACCGGCGGGCGTGCATGAAAAGAGTTATAAATAAATAAATATTGTCGGACAAATTACACAGCGCCATCTAGCCCCAAAGTAAGCAAAGCTTGTATTATGAGTACTAGACAACTGACAAACATACGTAAATACATTTTTTTTTTGTAAATACATACTTATTATACATAGAAAATACCCAGACCAAGACAAACAGACATGTTCGTGCACACAAATGTTTGTACTGTGTGAGAATCGAACCAACGAGCGTTGGTGTCAAAGTAGCGTAACAGCGCGTTCCACCATTGCGCCACCGAGCTCGTAAATGTTAAAGAAGAGTGTGAAGTGTGTATAGCTTCTTTTCAGTTAGAAATACCTCCATGCCGGCAAACAGGGGTAAATGGGACTTGAAACTATAGGAGACAACATTAAGTAAATTCCAATTTACTAGATTGAAAGATGGTAACATGACAGGTGTTAAGTAGTTCATTTGCAGGATACGCACAGTTGCAGTGTAGTTACAGTTCAGGTAATTTTAATAGAATACACGTATTGGCACTGCACTATTCCTGCGCGACTCAAATGACAACCGTTAACGTGCAGCTGCAGGTTTTTAGTAGAATCGGCCTACTCATCGCTTAACAGAATAACGAAACCAAGAAAGAGAGCGACAAAATGCGACAGTGACAACTCCAATTCCAAAACGCAGCTGCCCTCGCTGCCTGTTGCTGAGCAACGCGTTTTGTTGTTCGTATGAAAACGCGCGACAGAGCATAATACTCCGAAAATATTACTCCAAATCAAAACATACCTGATTTCGCTTCCTGTTGCTGAGCAGTGCGTATTGTTATCCATATAAAAGAGCACGAGAGAGTTTTTTTATACTACTAAGGTACAAAAAACAAGTGCACGGCCTGCCTGATGCCTAGTGTCACTCATGCGTTTCCGATTTTGTAAAAACCTCTTCACGCCTTTCTTGAATAACCCCACGCTGTAGTTTCTTGGTAAAACCGACGTTCATTCCACAACTTGAGAGTTCTCCGAAGAAAACTTTTCTGGATCGCACAGTACGCAACTAGCGTGTGAGGGTCAACTCCCCGTCGTCGGTGAGCGATGGGGTTATGAAAAGAAGCTGTCGCTTCATATCGAAAAATTCTTCAGAACACAACCCGTTGTATAAAAGTGCAGTATTGAAAAAATACAACTACAATTTGAAATAACTTTAGGCCGCGCCGAGCGGCGTGGGTATAAAGGCCTGTTAATGACGTAACATAGTAACCTCGTAAATTGATAAAGCTCATATCGGCGCGCTGATAGCGCTTTAAGTGCTGTTTTCGCAATACGGATAGCACCTCTATGTATATTCGATGCGCATCTAAGAAGCTTTGTTCCGTATCACATGTTACAATACTTTATTTTACGACACTCTTCTATCTAGATAATATTTCTATAACTTGAGACACAAAACACAGTAAAAGGGCTATTTAATTTGCCGTTGAATGGATTACTAATTCCTCTGTTCTGTTGTTTGAGTAAATTGTTACAATATTTTCGTGACCGACCGAAAGCTTTCTTATGTTCAGAATGTTTAGTTACTTGGGATTTTGAACAAATGTGTACCTAAATATTTAGGGATTGTCATTCTCGTAATGACAATACATACCGAAAGTTATGTCATTACAATGTTTACATATAAAAAAGTGTTTGATTATAACTTCAAAATAACAGCTTACCAAAAAATCAATTTATACATTTTTTACATGGAATTTGATTTAACCTGCTTTGTGTGCTTCCGCCACCAATTAGTTTACTAATGAATTAGCGCTGGCCGGCACCCACCCACTACCGTCAGTAGATGCATACCGTCGCTGCCATGGCTGCTCCGGTCGTCTTTGCCTCGGCTGCTGCGGTCGTCCCAAGCGATTACTTGCTATATGGAACAAGAACCGCATGCACCCGCCAACGTTGCTGCCATGGCTGCTCGACCAGGGCGACACGTGTTCACAAGGCGTCTTCTATAGCTATAGATGTTAGTCGTTAGAATAGCATGCTACAAGATATGGCTACTAACGTGCCATAAAGCGCTAGATCGCATAAACTAATTGATGGCGGAACCACACAAAGCAGGTTAGATCAAATTGCATGTAAATTTGACTTTCGCAAAATAACGACTGAATCTGTTAATTAGATATATTTTTGTTTGTCTGTTTGTTCCAGGTAATCTATAAAACGGCTAGACTGATTTAGCCTAATATTAGAAAGGGTACTTACTTTTCTTTTTAAGTCTTCTGTTATAAAAAACAAGTAACTACATATAATAAAAACCCCCATGAAATTGTGAACCAATTCCACGCGGACACATCAAAGCAGCCCGTCTGGGGAATTACCTCCACCTCACCCGCAGCTAAATAACAACTCCCTGGCTAATTGTTACGTTCCTACGAGTGAGTGAGGTGGCATTGCGCGAGCGGTACTTGTATTATCGTATTTGGACTACGGTAACTACTTTTCATCTGGTGGGTATGCTCGTATGTTTCCCGACGTTGTACATAAAAAGGCGTTATGTCCATAAGAAATACCCAGTTAGGTGATTCTCTATGTCAACAGTAGAACATTGCCTTGATACAAAGGGAAGGAGTTCTCGAACGGACCCTGTTTTCCAATAAATCTGAGATGTAACACTTCTCGACACGGGTTCAGTCTGTTAGTTTTGTCCTTCCTTGTTAATCTGTTTGCATTCAGCTTAAATGTTATTCGGATATAATGGCCTACCGTGATTATCTTGTCTTGTATCCCGTCCTAAGCGGTCACATATTGCCTCATCGAGTAAATTACCAGTTACAAATGAATTTATGAGCACAAATTCATTTGTAACTAAATGTTTCTCTCTATCTATATGTTTGTCTGTGTGTGCGTTTTTTTCGAATATTCGAATTTGGACTTTAGAATCGGATTCAGCATAAAAAAGTAGAATAGGAATGTTCAGGAACACCGTTCCTATCTCTTAAGGAACATGGTCAAAATAGCCGACAAATAAAAAAAAAAAAAATTATTGTTATATAATTGACGAGCCAGGTGTTCCTCTGGCAATGCAAGCTTGCGCATTCTCAACTGGTTTACTAAGGCTAACTGCTAATGCTAATCTTTCGTTTATACAATGTCTAGATTGCTTCGTGACATACGCAATAATTATGATTACGCCTGATGTTAAACGTTTATCGTAGTTATTCCTCTAATGCTAACAACAAAAACAAGGCTTATGGTGAGCCGATGACACGATTTTGATAGTAAATAAATTCACCGCTATGGATCGAGTGGTAAAGTACAACGCGCAGCGCTTATTGGCTAGTTCGTGCATCAATATCACGTCACTTATCGCTTATTGGTTGAAATATCTTCTCATTCGTCAGTAGGCGTGAACGGCGGAGATATTTAAGCGCTAAAAAACTATGTTTTGGTGATGTCTGCTTCGTGCGCAGTCAAGTGGTTGATTGGTTTGTAGTCAACAAGGAATATCGCTAGTGACGTTCAAAATTTCGCTTGAGAGGTACCTAATATTTACTTTGCTCCTATAAATATGTTTTTATACTATATCGTGATATTTTTTTAGTATATAAGTAGATATAATATTATTTATTGTTATATACAATACTTACAATATTATGTTTATATATATATAATTTCGCTGTACTTGTATGTCACTGAAATCCTCCTAAATGGTTGTACCGATACTTTTGAGTGCGTTTGAGTGGGGTTCTGGATGGTTTAGATTCACAATTGGATAATTGGCGCTGCAATCGGATACATTTTTTATTATTTTCGGGTTGGACAACGTCTGTCGGGTCCGCTAGTATATCTCTAACATGCACAAAAGTGCATACCCCGCATGTTTTATATAACTTCCACATCTCTCGAGAATATTATTTTCATATTTCCGGCCTCATTAATATGTCTGAGAAATATTCCGTTGCTTGTAGCTCTGACATACACACGTGTTTTTTAATATTAGTGATCGATGAAATCCCTAACCCATAAAATAGTACAGTTTCTCCCTCTATTTCTCTGCACTGACATTTTGGCCTCTAGAAATAAAACTATAAATGCGATTGAGATGCGGTTTTCACCAGAAAGTCAAACTAAATTGCATCTTTCTAATGGTATCAAAATGGAGTTAATTTGATAACCGGAAGTATTTAAAAAAGTACATTTTGTAAAAGTAGTGGTGGGATTTGCGCGAAGCGCGAACTCCAGCACTTGTAACTTATAAAATACATGAATCGGATCTTGCTTCTGATTGGATTATACGTCGACGGACGAGCTCGGTGGCGCAGTGGTGAAACGCGCTGTTACGCTACTTTGACACCAACGCTCGTGGGTTCGATTCCCACACAGTACAAACATTTGTGTGCATGAACATGTCTGTTTGTCTTGGTCTGGGTATTTTCTATGTATAATAAGTATGTATTTACAATAAAAATATATTTAAGTATGTTTATCAGTAGTCTAGTACCGAGCTTCGCTTACTTTGAGGCTAGGTGGCGCTGTGTAATTTGAGCGACAATATTTAAAAAAAAATTGCCTGGGATATATGGATACTGTCTTGGAATACTGTCTTAAAATGATGTACTTATACCTAAACTACTGGTAAATATGCAGAAATTTATTTCACGATCTGTTTGACGTACCTTAATTGAGATCTCGCGATCATCGCGCTTTTCTCGCGTATCAGATTGGAAAAACGATGTTGAAATATGCTATTACATACGAGTATATTTAAAGTACATGTTTAAAAAACAGTTATAATTTTTTCATTACATTATAAATATATGTATACTACGCCAAAACTTGATATTTAAGATTAATACAATTAATTTTGGATAAATTCAATGAACCCTAAGTGATCACATCTGTGTTCAAATACATTAACTGCCTACATTTGAATAATTCATTATACCAATAACTTCGTTCCATATAGCTGTAATTACTTAAGCAAACTAGCTTAATACCACAGATAAACGTTACTCTGTTTCGCCAATTATGTAACGATAATTAGAAGTTCATTTACAATAGGAATTATTTAAGTTGAATTATCCGATATGAAAAAGAGGGTTATGAAACAGTTAAAACTTTTTAGTGTAAGCAAAGAACAAAACTACAGAGCGGTAGGGCAGTCAAAGGAGAAGAACAGCAGACATATAACAGTGGTAAATCTTCAAAGGATCGTTGGAAATAATTGTACTCAGATAGACACAGGCCCACCACTCATACCCACCACTGTGTCTCCTGTGTAGCCAGAATTAACAGCGGCGACCACCAAAAAGGTAATGAACAGTGAAGTTCATTGCTGGCCCCGGGGTTAAACTACAGCTGCCTTCGAACTCACGACGAATTTAATCACAGGAAATTTGTAGGAGTAGGAAGTTTTGGAATTGACTTCCCCTCTTGGCAAAGTGAGAGACAGCAATATGACAAATAAGGCATTTGAAAACCTCAAAGAGATGGCTAGTCAAGTGATGCTCAACTGCCGTGCACCACGGTTTATCAAATATCTAATACTATTGACACCTAAACTGTGAGTTGTTACCTAGCACATCGATTCCAATAATATAGATTGCAGAACCGCCTAAACGTCTGGTAATTCTCCCTTGTTGCCACCAAATCAGAATGTGAAAACAGAATAAAATACTACCCCGGATGTGACACGCAAGGAATTTAACATATCGTCCCGCTCCTGACGTCAGAGATGTGAAAAACTTCTCAAAAAAAAAAAAAAACTTCTCCCAGAGAACATGTGCTGTTTGCTCGAATTCATGATTTGTCGTAGAACACTCACATAAAGGCGATGACACAAGTCTAAACGAAAAGAGCTTCGCCCTAAAGTTTCCATGCCCTGTTAAAAATGTGCAATAGGATGATCCACTTCTAACCACTCTTTACTTAATCTGTCTCGCACTGATTGAAAGAACAGATACAAGTGGCGTCCTTTAGTAGAAGTTTCCCATCTTAGCTTGCGTATTTGAGTTTCGAATTTAGTGATTCATTTGTTTTTATGCCATTTCATTTTTCTTTGACATCGGTCTGTAACAATATGGAAAATTTAAAATGTCGCGGTATTTACGAATACGAGTTCCACCGCGCCACCAACGCTGCAGAAACAGTTTGAAGGATTAATGATGTGTGTATAGGGAAGCTACTGTAAAAGAAAACATGGTACGTTTTTGAGTTCCAACGTTTTCGTTCTGGAATTTTGATGTACAGCAAATCATGATGGAAAAGTTCGCTATTCTTCAACCTAGACTGGTCAATTGCTCTAGCTCACTTCTACTACAGGACAACGTTTAAATTATTTTCCAGCACTTTACTTTAATATCGGTTATTCGTTAGCTACATAATTGATGATTAAAAAAGCAGGCCACAACACATTTTTAGGGTCCCAACGGAACTCTAATTCTATGTTCTCTGCAGTCTGTCAGTTCGTTTGTCACAGGGTTGTATCTTTTGAACTCTAATAGGTAGAGACATGAAATTGATTTTCAGTAAGCGTATAAGTACTATTGTGGCCGTTATAATAATAAATAATAATCATTAAAATGGTTAAAACTGAGGGGATTCTGATACTAGAAACGTGGCATTTCTATACAGTTTATTACGCTACATACTTAGACTTCTAAAGTTACATAATAAGTAACTAACATAAGTTCTAAAATTACAGTAACATAAGTTCTAAAATTACATAATTTTCCTTTTTGAATACTATGTCGAGAGCAAATAAGCTCGGCTTATGTGAAGCGGGAATCTTACCGTAAGATTTAAGGAAGGCTCTTTAAGGAATTGTTATTTGGCGGTGGTATTTTTTGGAGGGGTAGGTAACTAACTCTCCGTCGACTACTTATTATTAATTACAGCTGTGCTATACCACTTTTTAACCACAGCCAGTAAGATCACAACGAAAAAAAGGGAGATTAAACATCTGTTTTTTTACACAAAGGAGGGAGCTCGATTAAGATTTTGTTATGGACGAACTCGAAATGGATGGGCGAGCTGGGTGATAAAAGGGCTCTCCGATTAGTCTAACAGTGCAGGAGCAACAGCAGCCGATGTCATTCTGAGATGCCACGGTATAATATACCTTACTTTCCTTCTTATTATTCTTTACATAATATGCCCTATGATACAATAAATAGTCTTTAGCTAATCAGATGGATGAAGGTTTTCTGAAATCACCTGGCTTGTACTAGTAGGGTAAAAATAAATAAGAAGCAAACATTTAAAAGTGAAAACAAAAACAATAAAAGATCTTTTATTCATAACACACACTCAACAGTCTTAAATAAATCTTTTCCTCCATCGTAATGTTCCTTTGACAAAATCACATAGCGATCCCTCGACACATTTGACTTTATTCACGCGTCAATCAGTATATACGTAGCGGTGGGTGCATTGGACCCCTGGGAGCACGCCGACTGCAAACTGGGTCACCAGAGCACCTACAAAGAGGAATCGGGAACAAAGCTTAAAATCTATAACGCTGCTCCCTGGTTACCCAGTGTCCTACTTAAATCAACCTTAAAACGTTTCGGGATAAAACAGACATTATTTATGAGAAAAAATATCAAGATTCATAAATTGAGGTTATGTATGTGAGAGCAGAATTAGAAAATTGATACAATTTGTACAAAAGTTGTGATAAATTGTACAATAGTTTAGTATGAACTAAAATTATTACATTTTAATATAAATTGAATAATTTTCACACGTGACCTATTTTATTTATATCTTCAAATTTATTATTAGAATTGGGTACGATATATTAGGAAAGTAAGTAAACAATTTTTATTAAAGCTGAAGTCGTCTTCAGTGAAGCCTGTCTTCACAAGCTATATTCATTTCATAGTTAATTTCATAGTTAATAGATTCAGGCGCTTTTTTTTTGGTGGGAGAAGCACACAAAGCAGATTAGATCAAATTGCATGTATTAATTTCGTTATTTTAATCTTTACCAGCGTTAATTTCGTTTTTTTACTTTTTAGTTTGCAATTACATCGTTCATCTAATATTTACAAAAAAAATATGAGCTGTTGAATATTAAATGATCATTCTAATGAAAAATTAAACAGTATAGAATCTTAAAAAAAAAAAACAACGAAGGCGAATACAAAGATACCGACCGAGCGTTGTACGTGTGTATGCGCGCTGGAGTATTACGAAGCTTGGTATATTTTACGTATATTTTTATGTACTTTTAAACAAGTCATCAAGTGATTAAAGTTAAAATAACATTGGAAAATATGGAAGAAATTGATTCGAGTCGTAACGAAGTAGAATCCGAAAAACACGTAAATGCGGTTAATTCGTAAGCCTGTAGGATATGAATTACAGTTCACATTTACATTAATATAAATTTTATTCTTATTATTTCAAAGATGCATTCATTTACCCTCTTTTTCTATTTAATATATATCATAATTATTATTCGTAAGGAGTAAACTCCAGTCGTGCGTCGGAGCTGACACACACACTTTTTTTTCTGTTCCCCGCCGCTGCCGCCACCACGTCAGCTTTGTTGGTAGTTTCTTGGAGAGGAGACGGAGCCAGCGTGTCGGCACAAGTAGTGTCTCAAACCAGTGCCCGTGCCATCTAACATGGAATCAAAATTATGCCGTCAGTAGGCTAATTCTACTAAAAAACTGCAACTGCACTGCTGCTCGGCGTGTGTCAAAATGCGTACGTTTTGAAGTTTCGTTAAGCGATTTGACAGCAGCGACGTTGTAGCAACGCTGCAGTAAATAACACGTTATTCTGTTAAAAACCCTACACTGCACCTGCATGTTTCCTGCAATATAATCGTATACCTGATAATTTTTTTTTGAAATTTTTGTATAGCGGTAACATGTTTTAAAGGAGTTTATCTGCAGTTTTGCTAACGTTAGTCTCAAGCAACTTTTGCGACAACTTTTGTGAAAATAATGTTCTGAAGCGGTGTTTTATATTACAAAATATTTGTTTTGTTTTGGGTGATGTTTGTGGGAATATATGATTAAGTAAAGCTTCTTTTCAGTTAGAAATGCCTCCAGGCCGGCAACCAAGGGCAATCGGGTGTGAAACTATAGGAGTCAACATTAAATAAAAATCCAATTTATTCGATTGAAATAGTTTAACATGACAGGAGTTCCGTAGTTCATTTGCAGGATACGCACAGTTGCAGCGTAGTTGTAGTGCCGTTGCAGTGCAGGAAACTTTAATAGAATACACGTATTAGCACTGCATTATTCCTGCACGACTCACATGACGAGCGTAAACGTGCAGCTGCAGGTTTTTAGTAAAATTGGCCTACTTGTCTTGCCTCTCGACATGCCATTAGGGTTGAGTAATTCTAGAGCATAGACGATAGCGAGAGATCGACCTGATTATCTCGATATTCTCTCTCGATCGATTGGAGTACATCGTTGAGCGCGGCGGGCCTTGAAAAACGGCACGCACTCACTTGGCAGGCACTTATTAATAATAACTTATTAGGACTTCTGCCCGCGCTTTTGACGAGTGACATTGTTGGTCTACTTGAAATTTTTACAATTCAGTATAAAATTAGTTTTATGTGACAATTTCGATAGTATTTTGTAACATAAGTGCTAGTGAAATTATACAGTAATGAAAAAACTCAAATATAACACGTTTATGCACTTTTTGGAAGACGTGAATAAGTTCATCAAGAACACCTTGTAAAAATCACTATCGTTTTACGGGTGGTATTTAAACTGGGTTGATTGGGTCTAGGTACCCTTCCCAAGTATTTTTTCAGCACAGTTCCTGAAGCTGGAACATAGAATTAAGACTTTCAAATGGTTCTAAACTGAAGACTTTGACACTGGCATAAAGTAGCAACACTATTGCCATATATTATAAAAAAAAAACTTATTACATCTATCTATTTATATTTTCACGTCAAGCCTCAACGCATATCACATACGATACCACCCCAGCTGCTAAGGTAGCAAGAGCTTGCTGGTGACCTAACTCGAACGATCCAGTAATCATTCAGAAGGAATGTTTTTTCCGCTGCAGCCTTATGTAAGGTGAAAGTACGTTCTCAGTACAAACGCTTCTGACCAGAAAGATTTATAACCCGTCATTCTTTCACCAGAATCTTATTCGCTAGTTTATGAAGTGCGCCACGTGCAAGTGAAGTTCGGTTTGTCTTTAAAAGTCGTAGTAAATGACTTAAACACAACATTTCATAAAAATCGGCCAAGTGCGAGTGGGACTCGCGCAAGAAGGGTTCCGTACCATTATCTATATATATAAAAAGGCAAAAAAATCACGTTTGTTGTATGGGAGCCCCCTTAAATATTTATTTTATTCCATTTTTTAGTATTTGTTGTTATAGCGGCAACAGAAATACATCATCTGTGAATATTTCAACTGTCTAACTATCACGGTTCATGAGATACAGCCTGGTGACAGACGGACGGACGGACAGCGGAGCCTCAGTAATAGGGTTCCGTTTTACCCTTTGGCTAAAAATTACGTCTGGCTCGTAATCTCACTACATAACATAAGGCCCACACACATTTCAGTTGTAGTAAATTATGTGCTATTATATCATAGCTACAAGCTAACCACGTGTATGTCGTTTCAAGAAACCGCCACTTTATGAACTCTTTGCGAGGTTATCTATTTTTATACAACGTTGAGAGGCCTACAAGCATACGGCTCACCTGATGTAAAGCGGTTATCGTAGCCTACACATTAAGTATCACTCGTGCGATGCCGCCTCTGCTGCTAACACAGCAAATCCTCAGGAGCTTACTGGTGCCCTCACTCACACGCAGAAACACAACAACCCCACTAGTGAGCTGTTATTTGGCTGCGGTTTTCTGTGAGGTGGAGGTACTTCCCCAGACGGGCTGCTTTGATGAGCCCTATCTCTCGCAAAAACCTTATCTACCTCAACGATTCTACAAATCTACAGTTTATGTGTTATATTTCTCTTTATGGCATACAAAATATATGAATTCTATGCCTTGATCTCCTCCACACGTATTTCTAGAGAAAGTTTGTAGTAAACAAGCTTATAAATGTTGGTGTTATATAATACAGGCGTTATGTTAGTAGTTGCACTACAATGAGGTTGTGGAGTTTCACCTGGAGTGAATGCAAACATGCGGTTTGGCATTCACTTCACAGGCTACCGCGCCATGTAGCCAAGTGCAGTACCTACATAAACACATATGTACAAATAATCTTATTTGTGCAAATGTATATTGTAATGTCACTGTTTACGTTTAGATGTATGTATATATTCACGCCAGGCCTCTTGCGGGGTAGGCAAGAGAACCGTGCGCAACAAGACGCGGCCCTTACACACCTCACTCGCTTTTTTAATATTCATAGCTCTTTTCATACACGCTTTCACGGTTCTTAGGGCTCTTGACATCGCCTTCTGATAAAACACGACCAATTTGGTGATGGTAGGTGAGTATTTTTTAGTCGGGAGGCATACAAGCATACGGCCCACCTGAAGTAAAGCACTTACCGTAGTCTATTAACGCTTGTAATATATTAATCATCACTCGCGCGTTGCCTCCTCTGCTGCTTACACAGCAACTCCTTAGGAGCTTACTCTGGTGACCTCACTCACACGCAGGAATACAACAACCCGTTAGGGAATTGTTATTTGGCTGCGGTTTTCTACGAGCTGGAGTTACTTCTTCAGACGGGCTGCTTTGATGCCCCCTACCTCTCATAAATCATCCAGACAAAGACAAACAGACATGTTCATGCCCACAAATGTTTGTCTTATATGGGAATCGAACCCACGAGCGTTGGCGTCAAAGTCGCGTCATTCACGACTGAGCCACCGAGCTCGTCGTGAGTGTTGGTCTTCCTCGGCTCCTACATCCTTCCATTTTGCATTGTGCATCTGTTTCGCCATTCTTTCATCCTGCATTCTTTCGACATGTCTGAACCAGCAGAGCATGCCTTTTATTATTTTAACATCGATATTCTCTTTCCAACCCTCTTTCTCATATCATAAACGCGAACGCGGTCAGCAGGTGTTCTGCAGTTCGCTTGCTATAGCATCTCGACCGCTATATTTATTCTATTTTCATGCGCTCTCTGCCATACCCAAATTTCACTACCATAAGTTAGCATTGGAAATAGCACCGCGCTGTGTACAGCGAGCAGTGCCTTCTGGCTTAGATTTTGGTTGCCTTGAAGTTTACTACTTAACACTTCATTCTCGCTGTTTCCTACGCACACTCGTCTCTCCATATCAGCGGTGTACCTTTTATCCCTGCTAAATGCGCTTCAAAGATACACAATTTCATCCAAATGCTCCAACACTACTAAAATCAACTTACAAATATGACGGGAGTTCAGCTGTCAGCAAGTAAAAGTTGTCAAGTGTCAGCACGGCTTATAACGAGGGTCGGCCGTTGTGCACCTATCATCGCCCTACATCGACAAATTTGACGTCGTAACCTAGTTAGAACTTTGAAGAAAGTTGAGGTGGTGACAATTACTTCAGGAAATTGTCGTATGCTAACTAAATAAACACTTTGAAAGTATTTTGAAAGAACACAATAACCATATTTTCACTGCGGACTAACACACGCTAATATCCATAAATGCGTAAGTATCTGTGCCAGTTTTATTACCTATAAAGTACTAAACTTTTGAATTGATCATAAAAAGATTTGATATAGGGGCAGCTTGGGACTGGAGGAGAATATAGGTAAGCTACTTATAATCTCAATAACGGTATCCAAGCGGGTGTCGCTGAAGGGAGGATCTAGTAAAAAATATATTCATTACATTTACTAGCTTGCACAGCGATGCACAAATATCTGGGGTTGAGAACTTTAAAATTTGGGATGAGATTCCTTAGTGAACCTTGACTAAGAGTTCAACTAACTAACTAAGAGTTGGTTCATTGTACGCTACATTTTCGGATTCATTCGTTCGGTTCTACTAACTATGCCATGCCCACTGCTACTTCTGTTTGCTGAGCTATCTTTTTACTCATTTCAGAATAAACTGTAAAAATCTGAGCATAACTCTCTTCATCGCACTCTGCGTAACCCTGATATATGTGTACCTATATTCGATTTTGCACGCGGATTCAACCACATGGGGACCAATACTTAATTCTCAAAATTCCAGACTATCTCTGTATTCAGTATTACCATTATTTCAAAGTTTTATGTGTTGTATGTGAAAAGGTAACTTTATTATATGTAGCATAATGTGTAAGAAGCAGTAAATATTACCGACGTAGGCATAGTTCTAAGGCGTAGTTAAAGCCCACGTGTGTAATAATAGTGTGGATGTAGGTAATATATCAAAAATTTTCACACCTCATGAACAGGTCAAAATAAACTTTTTACATCTAAAGTTAAATAACCCCGCTGTGGTGTAATTAACAGTTACACAGGAACATAGCACTGAGAGCTTCATGAATGTGGCTTGGGTGAATACGAAATGAGCTTTTTGTGAACGACAGTGAGTGTGAATTAAGTAGTTACTTAATTTATGAAATTAATTTTGCTGACAATGTGGCTATAATTACTTCTTTTAGGTCTTTACATCGCACATAGATTTGACTACGTACCTTATGTCTGGTATGCATTACGACCCTCAAAAAATCGTTCTCATCGTTTCTGTTGAATATGTTGTAGTTAGATAAGATAAACATTAATTGCCAACTGTGTACAAAGGTTGTCCTTACATATTATGAGTGCTGTTGTTTCAACAGTTCGCCCATTTCGAATATACAGTAATATATTTGTTAGTGTTAGTTTTGCATGTTATTTACCTATTTTACGCAATTAGGTAATTAGTAATTATATTAAAGTATTTTACCAAATTGTAAAAACACTTAGATATCAAAGAATCTTTCAGATTTTTTAAATTGATTTTCATTTAGGGCTTTTTTGGTAAAACCTCGGCAACTTATGTCATAACGTAATGGTTCCAGAAAAACTTCTCTGGACCTTCACGGTACGCGGTTATAATGGTTCTACTGTGTGAGGGTGAATTTTCCCTACACATCATCTTTCTATAGCTCACCATCTGCCGGCGAGCGTTGCGTTTGTAGAAAAATGCTGTTAACGTTATATAGAAAACCTCCTCGGAACACATTTCAACCCTAAATTCTTTGACAATTCTCACAGCTCATCTCTGATCCAAATTACAAGTACAAGCTGGTATGATGATGGATGTCGCCCAAACGTGATTACTTCATGTGGGATCTGACATGAGACTTGTGTAATAAAAGTATTTGCCCCGAGCTGAAGTAATGTAACTTCGGAACTCAATTACTTTAACACCAAGAATCGTGGTTTCATTCACACCGAAGGACAAGGGAAACATTTGCGTGCATGAACATAACTGCTTTATATCAGGCGTGCGTATGCTGGTATATCTCTTGAACGTTGTATAAAAAAAAAGTTTTCAATGGTGACGTTAGTTTCTAGTTAATAATCTAATTATACCGCAAATAAAGATTTTACATTGCACGTGAATTATTTATGTTGAGAAGAAATTGAAATACGCATGAAGACACAAGACATGTAAACAATGAAATGAAATGGAAATTCTGTCATTGAACACTAGAGACCAAATAAGAAAGTAGTCAGTACAGTTTTTTTTATTTTGTCTCTAGTATTCAATGACAGAATTTCCATTTCATTTCATTGAAGAACCTTTATGACGCAGTGTGGCATTAGCTTCAAGGAAGAATGAGCCAATGAGGGTAACATCGAATCAATAATTGTTAGTAGTAGTCACTTGTATGTATTCCGAGAACGGCCGCGCATTTCATAGATTTTCCTTCACTTCGCCTTCACAAAGCAGGATTTGAGTAATGTTATAACTATTTTAATATCAGATAATAGCATAGCCCAGCTAATCAAATAGTAATAACCAAATTGGTCGTGTTTTATTAGAAGAAGATATTAGTAGCCCTAAGAACTAAAGCGGGTGAATGAAGGAAACAATGAAATTTAAGAAAGGTGATGCGTATCAAAATATCCCGTCTGAGAAGTCTCCACCTCACACAAAACCATAGCCTAATAACAACTTCTTGGAGGATTGATTGTGTTCCTGGGAGAGAGTGAGGTCACCAGTAAGCTCCTAAGGAGATGCTGTGTTAACATCAGAGGTTGCATCGCGCGACAGGTAGATGCTTGAAATATTCACAGAATATTTAGTTATATATTCACTTTAAGTATAAATAATTAAATTAAAATAAACCAAATATTTAAGGGGGCCTCCCATGCAACAAACGTGATTTTTTGCCGTTTTTATAGATAATGGTACGGAACCCTTCGGGTGCGAGTCCGCCTCGCACTTGGCCGATTTTTATATACCAGCGAAGCGTGTACTTGAGTGGTAAAAAGAGGTACGTGTCACGGAGATATTGGCGAACAAATTACACAGCGCCATCTAGCCCCAAAGTAAACGAAGCTTGTGTTATGGGTACTAGACAACTGATAAACATACGTAAATATTTTATTTTTGTAAATACGTACTTATTATACATAGAAAATACCCAGACCAAGACAAACAGACATGTTCATGCACACAAATGTTTGTACTGTGTGGGAATCGAACCCACGAGCGTTGGTGTCAAAGTAGCGTAACAATGCGTTTCACCACTGCGCCACCGAGCTCGTCATCGCATAAGGAATTCCCTTATTCGCGGTAGCCATTATGTCCGTGGCACAACAGACAAACTGCAAGAGTGTCACCTACACTGGTACGGTTGCGTCTGATGAAAACCGGCTATTTACGCGGGCAACAAATGTCTAGCCTTGCCACCTCCACCTGGTCCTGGTAGTAGGGGTAGTTGGGTAGAGACCAAGTAGTACTGGCTTGACGTCATGAGGCATTATACATGTGCCCATGGTCTCACTATAAAGACCGAAGACCGCGCGAAGTGGAGATGTTTAGCTGGCAAGCGGACCCTGGGCTCCGAAGTGAAAGCATAGGATGCAACCGGGATTAACTTTCGAATGATGATGACCTTTATAATGTGATTTCTCCTGTTGTGGTGATATCTTTGTTTGTTTGTTTGTAGAACTTGATTGCTATATTAATGTTTACATTCTTAAAATATTGGAATTTGATTTGCAAAGGCGGGCTTATTCCTTCGAGGAATCTCTTCCAGCAAATCTTTATTGTACAGTAACATATAAATACATTATAAAGAACACAGCGATATATTTAGATAGAAGTCTATCTTCCTAAAAGAGATCTCTTTAAAAATTAGCAAAATCCAATAGTTCTGATCACGTCAATTTGATAGTGTACACTGGAACATCAATTTTTAGTACAATTTTTTTTAATGAATTACATTTTACATATTAATAATTAAACAAAACGTAATATGAAAATACACAGTTGAATTAATTGGATCACGCGTTGCTGCTAACACAGCAACTTCTTAGGAGCTTATTGGTAACTTCACTCACTCAGAGGAACACAACAGAGAGTTGTTATTTACCTGCGATGTTTTCTGTGAGGTGGAGGCACTTTCCCAGTCAGTGCTTTGATAGCTCTACCTTTCTTAAAAGCATATGAATATAGATTGATGGGCGTGCAATTATATAATTTTTCTCTTGACTGTCAATAAAAAAATCTTTGAGAAAATTGCAGCGTCTTAAGAGATTTTTACAGAGATTATTATTTTCCAATCTTTTTCCAGTCTGTTATCTATCTAATGCAAACATTAAGATAAACATTTAAATTATTCTATATAAATACATCGGCTGCGATGTTCTTTTGGATTATATTATTTTGAAGTACGTTTTATTAAAAAAAATGACTATAGAAACTGAACCTAGAGTATTAACTAAACTAAAAGTTCGGTCTTAATGTGAAAAAAGCCGAGAGTTCTTTTTCTGTTGTTGCGTAATGTTATGTGGTTTTATGCAAAAGTTGCTCAGAGTACTGCCATTAGTCTTTAGGATTTGTGGGAGATAGATTTGAAAATAAAAAAAAAACTGTTTTATTTATTAACACCTAGTAGGAAAACTTCATAGACTAGACCTAGTTTTTTGATCAAATTAACCTGTATTTATTTATTTATTTAAGGTTTGCCAACAGACATACATCATATGACTAAGACAAGGAACAAGATAATAACAAAAAAATAGGATGTAGATCCAGTTACAGGCAAACACAGCATATGTGTAATTTAACTATATAAGTTGAAAATGATTAAAATCGGAGTACAATTAAGTAATAATAGGTGGTAAAGATGCATGTATCAGTCGTTAAGTTGAGTGACCAGTCTTTTGAGACCAGTCAAGGAAACCGAAAAAATATCCACTTGCGATTTTGTAAATAGCTTATTATGATCGCGACATATCCTCGGAATCGTACTGTACATTCCTGTATTGGTTCTATATTTTTTTAACAAAAAAGGGCTTAAAATTAATTATTCTGACACTACGTCGGGGAATCACAAATTTGAACTGTTCCAGTAAGCGTGGGCAATCGACGTTCCCTCTCAATATTCTAAACAGAAATATTTGGTCATTGATTAGATATCTCGTCTCAAGTGTAGTCATGTGAAAATATTCCAAGCGGTCCTTGTACGACGACAAAAGTGAAAGCTTTCTCTGACGAACTGTTCGTGTTGTGTCAATATGACAGTGATAATGAGGGCTCATATAACAGAACCATATTCGAGCACAGAACGAACCACAGCAAAGTATACAATTTTGAGAACAGATACATTTTTAAAAATTTTGCAATTTCTCCAGACAAATCCCAATAAGTTGTAGTACGAGTACAGTAACAGTATGTAGTATGTATGTGACTAAAGAAATTGTAATCGGATAATGATTACAAAGTGATCTTTAATTCTCTCTTCAACTATGTATTGATCTATGTAATACTACTCTCCGTTTATAGTTACTATTCTTGTATAGTTTATTAGGTGCCAATAATCATATGATTTGCCTTTCTTATAATATAATTATCTAGTATCTCATTTAGTAATGTTGGTTCGTGCGAGCTTTCTGTATGTGTAACAAGTAGTTTTCTGTATGTGTGCGGTCTTTTAAAGGCAATTATAGGTATTTTACACGTGTTTTGGCTGCGCTGATAAACTAGCTAATGAAATAGGTATATTTAGATGTATCAGTTGCTAAAATTGCATATTCACAATTGTCGCGTATTGGGTGTATTTACTTTTACATTAATTTATGAATGTTCTTCGAAATCATTGGAAACCATAAAGTAATTAATTTTTCTATTATTCATGTAATTGTCACGAGTATTAATATACTATCCTTGAAAATGCTTTAGTCCGCCGCGGCCTTGTCACTATCCGCGTGACGTATTATCTTCTGACGGCCATCCTTTGTTTACAAATTTATTATTATGGTAAATCGAGTACGTACCATCCATTACAACTCGAATGAAAACTAAGCTGAAATTAAATTCTTCCACATCAACATTTAAAATTAAGCCGCATTCCTCATCTTACCTCACCTACACTAACAACATCTACTAAGGATGAAAAGTTTTGTGTTGTACTTGATTTCTGTTTTATTAATCTTTATTGGAAACGTTTTAGCACATTTAGGGGACACAAAAACTTATATGCATTATAGTCTCCGTTTGCCCACGAATTAGTTAAGTCAATAAAAGTCGCTGTACTTCTTGTTTAACATTTTAAAACTGAGCTTGTAGCGCGGTGTAGGCCTTTTGAACAAATGTGTATGTATATTTCGTACTAAATAATTAATAATTGTACCCAATGTGATGAAGACAAACAGGTTCGGACTTCGTTTGTTAGTCTACTGTTTCATTACTAAGGTGATTTCGGGTGTAACAAAGTTCCGATTCTAGCTACGGATCTATTGACGACGATAATCATAACAGAATCGTGAACGTGTCATTGGTATTACCATCGGTTACAGGCAGAGTATAATGCTATATGGTACTGGACATTGAAGGATTGGAAACAAATATTATACGAGTTATTGTATATCTCGTACATAATAGTAGTTTTAACGCTATGTACCTACATGGTGTAACAAATTTATTTCAATAACATTTACAGAGGTAATATTAAGTATGTTGTACTCATTTCGATCAGTGATAGCTCATTGGATAAATAACCGGCTTAGCCCAATTCGTGTTTTTGGATTAATGTACATATTTGTACTATCACTTGCTCGGTATTTATAACAATATTGGCTCGGTAATGAAAGAAAATACCGCGAGGAAACCAAGAAGTCAAAGAAATTATATTTCGAAATACGTGTTATTTAACCAAAGAAAGGTCTGGATGGGTTGTGGAGTTCTGACGTCAGTCATTTCAAGTTAAAATAAGGATCTTCGCCAAATCCTTAGCCTTAGGCAGTAGGCAACATTCGGCTGAGGCTGAAGCTGTCAGCCGCGCTAATCAAGAAGGCGTTTTGTGAAGAAATTTGTGAGGAAAGTACTTTATTGTCTGAGTGACTGGCATCACAATTGATCTTACTAGCTATTACTAATTATATGGTTTATATGTAATATCTAAATGCTGCATGGATACATTTAACGAGGCCGTGACGCATGGCCCAGATCAGTCAGTGTTACTGGCGAAGCGGATATTTGGTATTTCGCAACACTTAACACTTCCCTCCTTCCTCCAAGTGCGAAATCATTCGATGATGAAGGCGGAGTTTTCGGTTTCGAAGGATTTCGAATATAATTACGACGTATAAAGTCCAGGTCCAAAAATCCATGTCCTTTTGTATTTCTTGGGTGTCAGTCATTTGTGATGGTGGTTGCGACACTAGCGCCGCAAGGCTACGTTTGGAATTGGAATTCTACAAGGCAAACAGCCTCGCGTACGCTTACAACCTTATAGAATACCAAAAAATTTAGCCGTGATCGCAGTAGACGATGTCAAAGCTGTGACATCTGTGATCACAGCGACGCACACAGCCATTACGAGTCGCTTAGAGAATTGCATGGCAGTAGTCTTTCGTAATCTTCTGTATCTTAACATTTTCTATTTTTATTGGTATCTGACGGCATCGTGTGTGATTATCCCGTATCCTCATTATTTGTTCCATGCAGGTTTCGTATGGGTACATGACATTTGTTCTTATTGATAGAGACAATTGTTCTCCTCGATCTCTTCGCAAGCATTGGTCACTGGTCTGTAATCCATTTTATTAACCATAAGGTAAGAATATTCGGGTATAATGGCAAAGGCTTTTTGTAATAACGGGATCATTACTGGGATAGGGATAACTTTGTCATAGGCAAACGAGTTTGCTATTATCTATATATGATTTTAATGCTATATAATGGAGAGAGTAAATAAAAAACGGGTTGCACTACGGGAGTGCCGGCAGAAGTGAAAACTTGGACATTAACGTTGTGCATTTTTGAATATTTTGGAATGGTTAGGGTATAATTTCGAATGAATTTATCAGTATGAAAGTACTATCATGTATGTGGTAAAATACAATATTCATTTATTGCGCTATTGTACACAAACATGACAATTTATATTACATTAAAAATTTAACACTTCAGAACTATTACAATTATTTTACATTAAAAAGTTTATCTCTCAGAAAAATCAACTTTCATCCATAATTTCAACGACTCTTTCACCATCATCATTACCAGCATCATCATCGCCAATCTCTAAAACTCAAACACACCGCGCCGCTTAAACCAAACAGCGATGTTGATAAACTACGTTGAACGAAATGCGTAAACGCCAACAATTTCATGGCGCTTACGTTTTGGTCGCGAGAAAATAATGCCCTATTAACGATCTAGCGCTTCATGTTTTAATTGTTTAATTAGAGGTAACTAATGTATTAGCGCTGCAGCGAACTTAAGTTCCAATTCTCACCAAAATCTTACGGTCAGGATCACGTGTCCTGACGCGAGTTTAGCATTTTTTACTCACCCCAAAAAGTGCACAACGCCACTAAAGAAGTTTTCATTTCAAAAAAGCTCGGTTCAAAAATATTCGAGATAAAATAATACAAGAATCGCATATAGGAATAATCTCCTGATCAGAGCGTGTCTCCTGAATAGGGCGTTAGAATCTCAAGTAATAATAATATATCACTATGTAAATGTCATCTATTATCATAGTAATCACGAGATGTTATCGTAAGTATCGTGAAAGAACAATGTTGTTAACGCGATTAAATGGTTTAATACCACTCGGATGATATTTTGATATTTACCTACATCAATTATTAACACTAAATCTTATTTTATAATAGTATGAGGGGAGTATACTATTAGCATATTCGAATTTTTAGAAGTATTTTACGGATATCTGGACATCTAAAACATTTAACACGAGATGTTATCGTAAGTAGCTGTGAAAGAAGAATGTTAACTGAGCGTTTTAATCTCTTGTAACATTCGACCGATATTCAGGTATCCACCACAGTTACATATTACAAGATTTTATCGTATATACTGTGAAAGAACAATGGTATTTTTGTGTTTAAATATTTACCGATTACTAGTAATATACTTTATCTTATGTACTATGAGAGGAGAGGATTAATAGGACTTTTAAACTTCCAGTAGTATTCAGCGGATATCTGAATATCTAACACAGTTAATACGAGATGTTATCGTAAGTCGCTGTGAAAGAAGAATGTTAAATGAGCATTTTAATGTCGTGTAACATTCGATCGATATTCAGGTATCTACACACAGTTATTACGAGATATTATGGTAAATACCGTAGGGAAGAAATATTATTAGACCTTCAAATCCCTATAGCACCTCACTTCGTGTCTAAGTATTTACCACAGTTATTACGAGATGATATCGTAGGTACTGTGAGGGAAGAGCGTTTGATACTCTAATAACACGCTCCGTAAATACTTAATACGGCTAATAAGGAATGCGTATGAAAATAAAATATACAATAACCTATTGATAGTGTCACGTTTTACGTTCCTAATAACACTGCCTAGCAACGCAGATGGTCAGTGTTACTGGCGAAGCGGATATTTGATGTTTAGTATCACTTAACACGCTATGCTCATTGTCCGTTTGTGATACGTTTACAAAATTCGTAATTTTTCCTGTATTTGTTGAGTTAAATTTGTTACACTATGTGAGATGTATTTTATGTGAAATGTGAAAAATTAAAGCAAGTTAATGTAACGCAGTCTTAGAGTATACATATGCAAGCTATAGAGCGCGCTTTACTGAGTATGAACCGTACGCTTACGTATGCACAAACCACGTAGAAATGTCGTTTTCGATCAGTAGGAAAGTGTGCTTCTATCTAGAGTTATCAGCCTTCCTGGGAATAAGGCTTGTAAGAATATATTGAAGTATCTATAGCCTAGAAATTTTGTCACGCATTGAACATCACTATAATAGCTCTATATCATAAATACGTATCTATAAAAATTTACTTACGATCGGGACAATCTACAGTAGAGATACGCGCTCTCTTTAGCTTGCTTATGTATACTCTAAGAACGTAGTGCCTAAGTAGCAAAAAATCTAGATTTAGCGTTCTTTAATTGTGATTATATAAATACTACTCTAACAAATGAAATCTACATCCATTATCAGTACCTTCAAACCATCCGGAGATAAAATTTCCTTTGAAACTATTAGCGCGATTCGAAGAGTGGTTCGACCCAAATACATTTATATTCACGAAAATCCTATTTACAAAATAGCCTATTTGTTTATTTCTGTATCAAGGTCACGAGGAACGCAGATTTGAGAACATTTGTGAAATTATCAATTTCCAAGTGGAAGAAACAAAGACGTACACAGGTAAACATAAATCGAGGCGTGGGATAAGGATTCTGAACTGGCATCATTTATGACAAATATTTGATAAATAATAATATGACGATAAAAATGGGAAGGGGATATATACAAGAGATCGCTGTGGTCAAACATTGTGGTTATGATTGGTGTATTTAGAGGCTTAGGTGACAATACTTGCTGTAAGTTCTTTGGAATAGAGTTAGCAGTTGAGCCTTGGAGAATTGCTGCGTGCGTGTGAGTAAAAAGTTGCAATTTGTATCTATCGAGCGACTTATTGTAGTCATAAGCTATATAACAATTTTAAATAAGTGTCATAGCGATGTTTAGAAATAATAATAATAATATATGAGAGCACTGGCTATTTATATTATGTAAAATAAAGACGAGATGAATTATTGTGTTTTTCTGTCTAGTTATTTCACGTCGGATGGCACTTTCCACATATATTGTATTATACCGAGACATTTATATCTGTGTTTATATTTATTTTAATTGCATTGCATTTAGTTGCACGTTTATTGTATGGTTATATTTATTGTGCTAATTTTATTATGTAATGTATATTTTGATATTTGTTTATGTTTATATAAATGTGTATTATATTATATTACTAAGTGAGCAAATTGGGCAGCTGTCAAGTAAAATAAATAAAACGAAATAATGTTGATACTCTTGATATCGTTGGTGCTCGGTGGAATGAAGACTTGTTAATGTAATCACTTGTAAACACTTGCAACACATTGAGTTCCTACTATTCGCGCGATGCCATATCTGCTGCTAACTCTGGTGACCCCACTCACTCGCAGCAACACAACAACCATCCAGGGAGTTGTTATTTGGTTGCGGATTTTATTGAAGCGCTTCCGCTACTTCTCCAGGTGGGCGCGCACTCCTAATATACAAAGATAAAACTAATTAAGTACATGATACAGTAAGAAAATCAGTCAGTAATGATATTATGTAAGTAAATAAATATTTTTTATTTCTTTGCAGATCGAGATGGCGGGGACTTGGTGCAAAGTAGCGATGTTCCTGCTCGTGCTCGGCTTATCGTACGTTGCGGCGGCACCAACCGCTCAAAATGCAGGTCAGTGGGCAACTTTTAATGGCTTAAACGTAAATACGGCTTTAATACGTCCACCGACAATATAAAGTTTTAAGCTCGAAACTTTTCAGTTTCCATCCTCAGGAATCATTGACACGATGGACGTAAACCCTACTTTAGACGAAATGTTTTAGGATTTACCTATTTAGCTTTTCTAGAAATATATAAATCTTTTTATTTAACTATTTTTTGTGACTGATGAATAACCGAAATAATTTAATACGTAGTTGCCAATGAGTAATAAAAAATACTAACTATGCTTAAGTTATATTCATTATGTTCATATTAAATCTACTAACCACTATTAAATGTTGTGATTTATATTATAAATATACAAATTAGTTCATTCAAGAAGCGAGTCCATGATCTGCAATAGACAGATTCTATTCTAATATAAATTAGAATTAGAATTGATGACTATTTTAATGATATAAAGTTGTAGTTTATAAAAAAAATGTTAGTTTATAAATAAATAAGATTATCTGTTACATTGTTTGCCTATGTATAATAGAATATAGAATGTACTACCTAAATAATTTTGTAATATCTTAATTACCTGTTGTACGCAATAAATACTTTGATACAGCATACACTAACACCAAACAAATATATGGTCCGCTAGATAGAAACTATCCAACGTAGCTTTTGGATGCTTAGAATATCAAGGACATCCCTTCATCATTGCTGACCCTATTATATACTGGTTCTACTATAAAAAAAATCTACATCTGCTACGACTGCAACATAGCAGCGCCTGTTCTGCAACAATACTACAGTTTAACAGCAACACACACGGAGCGGTCTTAACTGCGATGACAATTTGCAGGAGCGTTACGTTCTGATCTACAATACGTCTGTTTCCAACAGCGTTTCTACTACGCCTGATATAATAAGTCGATTCAAACACAGAGCTACAAAAGTGCTACGATTGAGCATAAATTGAGTTGGCAACACCTGCCTCATTATTATGTCTGATACATCTATGCTACTGTTCTTTAACAGTCTGCAACATATCTTACTTAAAGCTTTACTACTATTTTATAATGTGTTATATTTTTAAAATAAATAAATTCACCTTCCTCGCCTAGACCGGAATTAAATCTACGACCCACGATCCACGATCGATTACCAGTAGAGTGATGACTCTTCCAGCTGAGCTACCAGGAATATTTGTAATGGTAAAGAGTTTTTATATTTTTATTTACTGGTACAGAAAAAGTGAGAAAAAGTGTTTAAGTTACTGGTTCTGAAGAGGTGGCACCATCTACTTATTACGTAATCTATTACAAAGTAGTATGCTACAACTGTTCTACGACAGTGCTACATCTATGCTACGATCAATCTATGATAATACTTTGGCACAATACGACTGAGCTGCGCACTACGATTGTGCTTTGTGAATAAACATTTTCTTTGTGTAACCAACAATTGTAATTAACAGATACGAGACATATAATACCTGTACATACTTGATCCACTTTATTTCTTATCTAGAATTGAATCCTAACGTTATATGAGCTATATAGTAATCATTAGAGTTGGGCACATAAAGTTTTATGGAGTAAACGACGGTAACAAGAACATATTAAATTCGTAGGTATATACGTATGTTGCGGCGTATCAGACGCCCACACTTTCCTCAACCAATATTAGTACGCCCACTCTCGGCTCGAAAGTATTCGTTATAGATGTGTTTCAGCGTATGCTTTGTATCTATACAGATAATCAATATGGACTAAATTTTGGGTGTCCGGATATTTGGCTTCTTCTTAGCGTTATTCCGTTTCCTAATCCATTAGGATTAGCGGGGTCCCGTACCTAAGCCTAAGAATGTGGCGAAGATACAAATTTTTATACGGCGCGGCTGCCGTCAGACACTATACAGAGTAAAAAGCAGACGTTTCTTTCTTTCTTAGATCACACGCCTTTCAAAATATAATTTCTTGGACGCGCGTTCTTACTATGTTTCCTTCACCGTCGAGTAATTGATAATTACAAATATGTACATAAAACCCAGAATTCGAACCGAGGACCAGTGGGTCAATAGGCCGGTTCTTCATCTACTGGGCTATCACTGTTGTATATTTGACTGATATCGGATATTTGTACGGAGTTAAAATTTTGGTACGAGGAATATCTTTTGTTTTCGATCTTAAATTTTAATGGATATCGGAGTCCGTTTTAGACAATGTAGAGTGCTTTTAGTTTTTTTTTTAATTTTAAGCATATAATACTTATGACTATGTGTTTGTTCACTTAAAACAACTATTCATATTATTTTTAGGTTTCTGTACTTAAAAAGGAAAAGGAACCCTTGTGGAATCACTTCGTTGTCCGTCGGTCAAGATCCTTTTTCTTAAGAATGCGTGGAGGTATCAAATTGAATTTATATCAAATACTCATGTCTGCCTGTCTGCAATCTCTGGGGACAGTGAAAAAATGAAATTTCAAAGTCAACGCAATGAAAAGATATGGCTATTTATGCCGCATATTTTGATATTACACTCGCAACGGAATGAAAACTTATATGTCAAGAAACATGAATTTTGCCAAGAAGCAATGTTATGTTAGGACAACTAAAGAGAAAAATTTCAAAATTGTAAATGTGTGTTACATAAAAAAAAAAATTTTTGGGACTACAAACTTATTTCCTGTTCGTAAACTTACCGCGACTTACGTCGGTAAAGTTAAATTTCTTCCTCAATCCAGTCCATCGTGCAATTTCGTTATACTTCTCCGCTATAGACATGTTACCCTTAATAAATACAAACACTACAAGAACTAACCCAATTAACGATTTTTCCAACTTCGATGTATAATGTGGTACATTCATTTCTTTTTCAGTCGCAATATACAAATATGGTTAAAATTTAATGCATAAGTATTAAAATATAAAATAACAAAAAAATTGGATTTTTAAATAGGTACCAACTATAAAGAAGAATTACAACTGAATGTTGTAATTATACGTTTTGGGGACTGATTTTGGGGGGAACTTACAACATAATAAAAATAAACAGTATAAATCTTCGAGATTCGATTTCCGTTATGGACGAACTGTTTACCTACTTATTTGTACAGAACAGTTGGCCGACTGCGAGTCGGACTCGCTTTTAGCTTTCCACTTGGAACAGCTTGGCCGGTTTTTTTTTGTTAAAAGTTAATAGTTTTGTAGATCGATTTGGTCACAATAATCTTTTTTCAAGAACACCGTTCCTATATGAAATCTATATGTTTGTCTATGCGTTTGTCTGTGTGTTTGTCTGTCGCTTTTTTTGAATATTCGAATTTTAACTTCAGATTCGGATTCAGCATAAAAAATTAGAATAGGAATGTTCAGGAACTCCGTTCCTATCTCTTAAGGAACATGGTCAAAATGGCCGACAAATAAAAAAAAAAAAAATTGTTATATAATTGACGAGCCAGGTGTTCCTCTGGCAATGCAAGCTTGCGCATTCTCAACTAGTTTTAAATTGGAGTATAGTGACTCATGATCATCTTCAGGACCAAAGATGATAAGATATAATATTGAAAATGTAAAACGTGTCTAAGTGCCCGTGAGAGTCTAAAGGCAAATAAAGAACTTTTATCTTTTTAGGGTTCCGTACCCAAAGGGTAAAACGGAACCCTATTACTGAGGCTCCGCTGTCCGTCCGTCCGTCCGTCTGTCACCAGGCTGTATCTCATGAACCGTGATAGTTAGACAGTTGAAATTTTCACAGATGATGTATTTCTATTGCCGCTATAACAACAAATACTAAAAAATAGAATAAAATAAATATTTAAGGGGGATCCCATACAACAAACGTGATTTTATTGCCTTTTTTATAGATAATGGTACGGAACCCTTCGTGCGCTAGTCCCACTCGCACTTGGCCGATTTTTTTTTATCTTTATCTAAAGCAAACCTCACTTACACTTGTTGTGGTACGCTATAGCGAATGAAATGTTCTGACGAAAGATATCTATCATGTAACGGTATTTAACTAATAATATGTAAGTATCTGGGCGACGAAGTGTTTTGTGTTTTTCTTTGTTAAATCATGTTTTTCTCATGAAAGATACTTGTATTGATATACGGAAAAAGCAAAACGTTATCTAAATACAAAATTCAATCTTATCTAAAGATCAAAATAGTTGCAGAAAATATACATGATCATATAGTAGCGTCAACTGACAGGATACTGTAGTTCTTTGTCAGTTGCCGCTGCAATTTGAGCTCCTCTTTTCGCTTACCAACAGGCGAAGCAGAGCCACTATGCTGAGCCAATATAAAAAAAATAAAAAAGTAGATACATGTCGTTGCTGACATTTCTGCTCTGGTCGTCTCTGACTTGACTGACGTGGTCGTCTCTGCACTGTAGATGTTAGTCGGTGAAATGTTCGTAGCTTGTTATTCTAACGACAGATATCTTCAGCACTTGAGGCTGACTTGTGGAGACGCGAAACACGTGTCGCAAAGACAAATAGGGCAGTCGTAGTAGTCATGGCATGCATCTATCTGCTACCAGTAGTGGGCGGTTAGCAGCCGGCACTATTTCACATGAACTAACTTATGCCACAAGCACACAAAGTAGTTTGGGTCAAATTTCTTATACAAAATTTACTTTAATAGGTAATTCGATCGCAACTACTTCGTGTGCTTCCACCGTTTAGTACGAGGCCGATGCTAGTTATTTCATATTACCTGTAAAGTTGTCTTCCCTAAAATAGCATTTGAATCTATTAACTATTTCTCTTTAACAAACTCACCTGAAAATCATTAGCTTGCCGGATTCCGGATGCCGGAGCTCTTTAAACTTTAACGCAGTACTTTTATGTGTACCATTGAGTGTGATGGATCTCTGTCTGCACTTAGAACACTTAGAAGTAAGCAACTATAAAAGAACGAGTAAATATCTACGATTTCTAGACACAACGGTACTTTTGTACAACGTCAAGAAGCTAAGCGACCTTACGTTAATCTTTTACGTAACGTAATAATAATCTTTATTCAGTAGTACTGATTTAAAGAATTATCGTTTCAGTTACACAATTAATTTTCAGAAGCATAGACACTTGCAATTGAATATGAAAATAAATCTAGACATTCTTTTATAACATTGTTTTCTTTTGTTTTATCGTTTTTATACACAACTAGATATGCCATTTCAATAATAAATTTGATAATTCAACCATAATGTAAAAGCAGTAATAGCATAGTGGATAAACAAACGGTCTATTGATCAACTAGTCCCCCAATCCTGCCATGTACGAGTAGGTACGACTAAATTCGTGTTTTCGAATTTATGTCCATATTTGTAATCATCACTTGCACGGCGGTGAAGGAAAACATCGTTAGCATTCAAGAAATTATATTTCGAAAGACGAGTGACTTAACGAACGAGTAACTTAACGAAGGTTTGGTTTTCCCTCTGGCTTGTGGAGGTTTGACGGCAGTCGCTCCAAGTAAAGTTCAGTATCCTTGTCAAATTCTTAAGCTTAGGAAGCAGACTCCGATAATCCTAATGGATTTGGAAACGGTATATGAAGAAAGAAGAAAGAAAAACATTTATTCGTACACAACACAACACTGAACAACAATATATACACAGCAAAACATATATACAAAACTAAGCATAACATAACATAACAAATATAAACACAGCAAACAGTGTTGTGCGATGTAACAAAATAGTCTGGACTCAGTATATTGTCGATATATATCGCTAGGAAGAAGAAGATGAACATAATGTAAAATTTTATGATCCTATAAAATCCATTTATTATTAATTTATTTTCATATACGAATATTGTAATGATTTCTGAGTACAACATTACAAAATCCCCGGGTTGCCTTTATAACTATGGGGATGTTTAAGAAAAGGGTTTTCATTTTTCTTAAAAGTATATATATCATATATTATTAAGTATATAGTATCTTACTATCCAACTTAATACCACTTACCATCGGTTGAAGCGGACGGTTTACTTATCACTCTAACATTTGTCACAAAGATACCATGTTCAAACCTAATTTAGCACCTCGTGTTTTCGCATAAAGTCCTAGCTCTTATCATTCCCATGAAGAGAGATGAGCTCAGTTGCGCAGTGGTTAGCAACGCTACTTTGACACCAAAGCGTCTGAGCTCGATTCCCACACAGAACAAACAATTGCACGCATGAATATGTCTGTTTGTCCTGGTCTGGGTTTTTTAGGCAAGGTAGGGCGCATCAAAGCAGCCCGTCTGGGGAAGTAGCTTCGCCTCCGCAGCCAAATAACAACTCCCGGGAAGGTTGTTGTGTTTCTGCGAGTGAGTGAGGTCACCAGTAAGCTCCTAAGGACTAGCCTTGTTAACAGCAGAGGTGGCATCGCGCGAGTGATACTTAATGTGTTGCAAGCGTTAATAGGCTATGGTAGCCGCTTTACATCGGGTAGACTGTACGCTTGTATGCCTGACGTTGTATATAATAAAATATAACCATTCGTTATTATCGTGTATGTTATAAATGTAAAAACGTCGCATTGGCAGACGCTTTTATAGCATTATTGGCAACTGCCATTGTCAACAGAGCAACCTCTAGAGAAAGACCCAAAGACGGTGAAACGTTCCTATGTGTACATTTTGTTAACCCCACTGTGCATAATTTCCTTTTTATTATCCGAATATGTGAGGGGCATAATATAAAACAGCTGAATTTGCTTTTTACAGCTTTGTGTTGCGAAGTATTCTCAAAGGACGATTCTTTGTTGTTGCTCCTTGTATAAAATAGTAGACAAATCAACCTTTCTGCCTTGCTGAACAAGCTGCTTTTAAATTACTTATTTCTAATATATCACTGCTTTTTCCAATGTATGGTAAGTTATTTCCTTTATACCACTAAGGTGGAAAACAAGCATACGGCCTGCCTGATGGTAACTAGCCATCGTAGCCTACGGATATTTGCAACACCAGGGGTGTCACTCATGCGTTGCCGATTCTTTAGAAACCTTTATTCCTGAAAAACCCTTGGGAGTCCCTTGAGAAAACCTCGGCTGGGAGTTCATTCCACAACTTGAGAGTTCTCGAAAGAAACTTCCCTCAATACGCGACCATTACGGTTCCAGTGTATTTATAAAGCCGCAAAAAATATAAAGATATACTTAACGCACGAAGAGAACATACGTAACTGCATTTCAATTACAGCTTTATTCTTTGACTATAAACACTTTTCTTCGTTCTCATATAAACAGACCGTATAGAAGTCTTGTAGGTGCAAATTAATTGAGATATAATCTGATGCTGAAGTATTTCTATCGACGAGAATGCACAAGCAGTTTGACTTTTGCATAATAACGCCTGTATGTATTAACTATGAAAATGCATACATTGTATTCAATATAATGAATACAATTGGATGATTTTTTTGTTATTATTATTCAATAGTTAAATATGAAAACGAAATATGGAAAAAATAATACATAATTTATACGAATGTATTAAAAAACCGGCCAAGTGCGAGTCAGACTCGCGCACTAAGGGTTCCGTACCATTATCTATAAAAACGGCAAATAAAATCACGTTTGTTGTATAGGAGCCCTCCTTAAATATTTGTTTTATTTTAATTTAATTATTTATGTTTAAAGTGAATATATAACTAAATATTCTGTGAATATTTCAAGCGTGTACCTGTTGCCGTTATCAATATCGAGCAAAACGAGCAAAAAAATCACGTTTGTCCATCCCTTCCCTCCCATCCCTTAAATATTTATTTTATTCTGTTTTTAGTATTTGTTGTTATAGCGGCAACAGAAATCTGCGAAAATTTCCACTGTCTAACTATCACGGTTCATGAGATACAGCCTGGTGACAGACGGACGGACGGTCGGACAGCGGAGTCTCAGTAATAGGGTCCGTTTTACCCTTTGGGTACGGACCGGATGGACGGACGGATGAATTTAAATGTACAGTTATGTGATCTAAAGTTGTACATTACATAATATGGAAATCATGGCGACGTATGTATTATTCAACAAAAGCCAAAATAAGATTATCTACAATTCTTGTCATTTATGATAAGTCGGACTCGTTAGTTTATTTGAACTTCATTATTTCTAATAAAAAATAATTACCATTGCCAGGTAAACTTTGATTTCGCCCATAATTATCGTTTTAGGTCTTGTATATAGTGGAGATGTCGGATTATAGCACATTAATTGAAGCCAGAGGGGGTGATTGCCAAACAAATTGCCAGACAAAATGTCGCATGACAGGCAACTGAAATATGACAGTTGTTGTCGAACATTCTAATCCAACATCAAAAAGAAATCTAGTTACAGCAGCGTTCTCAAAATTGAAAGTCTATCTATAACTTTACGCCAAATCTCCTGCGGGATAGCCGGAAAGAACCGAGCGCCATATGTCTCAGTCCTTATACACCTCATTCGCTTCTTTAACAACCGGCAAGCATGCATCTTCTCATGCATGCTTGCAAGTTTCTAGGGCGAAATAAATACTGAAAAACAAAATTCTCTACCTACCTAAAATAGCCCAATGTATCAACACAGAATCTTCGACAGTTCATGTTGCTGCTCGCAGAAAGATGCTTGTTGCAAATGGCAAAAACCGATCTCTATGGAAGTCTAAGGGAAAAGTATGTCAGAGGTATGGTCTATGTATGTAATAAAGTATCTAATAATAATGATAGCAAACTAATTACGTAAACGAAATTGCTGGATTTCGTTAGTTAAATTCCTGAATGTAAAGTCAATTGCACTCATAGCCTTCGTCCCGTTTTCTGTTAGTACCATCGGTTCATTCTTTATCAGAGTGTCTAATGCGAGCTTTAAAAATACTTACGCTACTGCTGTGTTATGTTAACTTAGATAAAGTTGTAATCAGAGTTTCGGAAGTAACAAACCAGAAGCGTCTTAAATTTGTCGAGTAAATTACAGACGTAAATACAAAGGCAGTAAAAATATTTATGCTTGGCACAAATGCAGTCGGTCCTTGCATTAAACTTTTAAAGCTAGATATGAGTTTAGTGTAGCTTACTCGTTTGGTTTCGTTACGTTCGTTTTCATACCTTTGTAATTATCGGGAACAAAAATTGAATGCAGCATTCTTTTCAGCCGCTGCTTAGATAAAACACGAGTGAATTGTACTGGTAGTACACGACATGAGGGTTTCAAAATCAAACTCTCCAACGTGATTGCGACATCGAGGGTTAAGGCAAATTTACTCAAACTCACGTGGTCAGCGTTCCCTCATACACAGTTACGTACGGGGTCCCTCCCAGGTCCTCGAGGGCCGTCGTTATTTCAGTCTGGCCGCTGTTTGTTTTGGATTCCCGACACGAGGGTCGGTTTATGGCTTCCTTCGATAGAATACACAAGTAAATTGATTTTGAATAAGTTGTACGATGAGAGTGTAACTCTCGTGGGTTGAACAATTTTTAAGGTTTATAGCTTATGAGGTTAATTTTTTAGCAACTAAAGTAATATAGTACCTAAATAGTACAGTTCCTAGATAGGGGATATTGCTTATTCGCCCTGATCATGATGTCTACACGAGATCGGCAAATTAGTTGGCTTTTAGTTAGTTTCGATTAATTAATATAGGTGTGTTTATTTATTATAACTTAATTAGCAGTATTATTAATAAATTATTGTTTTTCGTTGAACCATGATACTGAGGTGGGAAAGCTTTTTAAATCAGACTCATGATTAAAGGTTACCTTTTAATTTATTTTTGAATACACAAATCTTTTTAATTAACAAATAAACACATTACAATAAGTTTATTTATTTAATTTTTATTTTCTGTGAATACACATATATTTGCAGCTTTCATTACAATTACATCTTATTGTTTGCAAATAATTACAAAAATATTTGCACTTAATCTTCATTATCGCAAAGTTTTTTCTACACAAGATACGGTACGCTTACTTATAATTAAATTACTATGAGCCGAACAAAAACATTGGTACAGTATTTGTAATAAAATTGCAAAAAAAAAAAAAATATCTTGTCCTAATCAGTTAAGCCATAGATGCCGTGCTCAAATATCGCATAGAATTTTATGCGTAAGACATGGTAAATATACATATTGATATACACACACGGTATTATTGACGTATACGTATCTCGCATGTATTCTAGAAAACCTACGAAAATAGTTAATCTACAACGTATTCCGATGTAACATATTGATTTTATTACTGCAACCCTTTTTACGTTAGGATTGACTGAAGGTGAACGGTCTGCGATGGGTAGACTTCATCAAGGGTATCAAATATCAGTCATGCGTAGCCACCCCAACCCTCAACATATGCTAATGCAGTATAATTTCGGGCTACTTTAGTCCTATAGTAGAATCATATCGACACAGCTATATTTAGTTAGAATTCAAGTGTATTAGAAAATATGGTATATAAGAAAATATGTCTTCGTATAATAATTATCTATAAATCGTTCAATAAATCAATTTCGGTCGTGTATAACTAAGCCTCTTCTTAATAGCGCTATTCCGTTTTCTAATTCATTAGGATTGGCGCAGTCCGTTATAAGCCTAAAGATTTGGCGAAGATACTTATTGATTTTACACGAAGTGACAGCTATCAGAACTCCTCAAACCAGAGGGAAACATTTATTAGTTTAAATCCCACGTCTATCGAACTATAATTTCTTAGACGTGCGGGTTTAATCACGATGTTTTCCATCACCGCCGAACAAGTGATAATTACAAATGTGTACATAAATCCGAAACCATGAATTTAGTGGTACATGCCAGGCTTCGAACCGGGGAACTGTTGGTCAATAGGGCTGTTCCTTATCCACTGGGCTATCACTGCTCGTGTATAACTAATCGACGAGCTCGGTGGCTCAGTCGTGAATGACGCGACTTTGACACCAACGCTCGTGGGTTCGATTCCCGCACAAGACAAACATTTGTGTGCATGAACATGTCTGTTTGTCTTGGTCTGGATGTTTAAAGTGAGGTAGGGCGCAACAAAGCAGTCCGTCTGGGGAAGTACCTCCACCTCACAGAAAACCGCAGCCAAATAACAGCTTCCTAGAGGATTGTTGTGTTCCTGCGTATCAGTGAGGTCTCAGTAAGCTCCTAAGGACTTGCTGTGTAAGCAGCAGAGGAGGCATCGCGCGAGTGATACTTAATATATTACAAGTGTTAATAGGCTACGGTAGCTTTACATCAGGTGGGCCGTATGCTTGAAGCCTCCCGACGTAGTATAAAAAAAAAAACTAAGCCTATTGACGAGCTCCGTGGCGAATCGCGCTGGTACTTTGACACCAACGCTCGTGTGTTCGATTCCCATACAGGACAAACATTTGTGTCCATGAACATATCTATTGTCTCGGTCTGGGTCCATCACCAGTTAGCTCCTATGAAGTCGCTGTGTTAGCGGTAGAGGAGGTGGCGAGTGATACTTAGTATATTGCAAGCGATTATAGACTACGGTAACCGCTTTACATCAGGTTAGCCGTATTCTTGTATGACTCCAGATGTTGTATAAAATATATATATTAATAATTTACTATTGTTTACGCCTGTTACTTTGTTCAAACTTTGTACATCTATACATATAAATAAAATTGAAGTGTCTGTCTGTGATTTCAAAATAAAGCCTTTATTTTAAGCTCATATTATTATTTTCACGTTACCAAAGCCTAACTACCCATTTTTAACTTATTTGTCTGTCTGTCTGTCTGTTTGTTTGTTTGTCCGGGCTAATCTTCGAAATGGCTGAACCGATTTTAACGGGACTTTCACTGGTAGGTAGAGGACTGTTCAGAGCAGAGCAGAATATAGGGTACTTTTTATCCCGTAAATGTTTAGGGTTCCTGCGTAAAAAATGAAAAACTGTTAAGATTAGGGGGAAATATCTTCCTCTTCGGGGGACTTTGTAATTTTATTTTAATTATTTTCATAGAATACGTATTTTTTGTAACATAAAATAACTACGCATTTTTTATGTAATATAAATAAAATACATATACGTTGTCTCCTGTAAAGGTCAATACATGGCGCTGTACGAAAAGTGAATCGCTCTATGGTTGCATCTACGACCCTGAACTTTGTTTTTTTTTTTTTTTTTTTTTTAAACAGAAACAATTTCATGTCTACAGAGAAATAAAGGCTACTAAAAGCCCAAATCTCATGCGTGCGAAGCCGCGGGATTCTGCTAGTTCGGAATAAAATTTAAAACTAAACTGTCACGGATTCGAGCATAACGTTAAATATACGCTGTAAAAGTCGCGAGCGAAAGCTGGTTAATTATGTAACTTTAAGCAGTAGAACAACTTTAATGTATTTCTTAAAACTTTCTGAATGCTTTATCCAATACTCTTTTAGATATTGCAATCGCTAATGAGTCTTCTGCTTTTTACATATTTGTATGGTCAGTCGTGAAGTTAGCTTTGATTCTAAAGGTGCTAGGGAGCCACTTACACATCCAAATTTTTTGGACTTTCATGTGCATTTTCAGTTCTATCTACCAAGATCGTTCTAAACTTAAGTTCATTTTTCATCAGTTGTGTCATCACGTTAAGAGACGAGCATACAGTTAAATAATTTAACTTAAGGTAATGTATACGGTGTAATACAGTTATCTCACAGAACAATAGCTTTTGCTAACCCTCTAATTCTGGTGGGGATCCGGACTAGTGCCTGGAAGATTACACTGGTCTCCTACTACTTCGAACCTGACAAACCCATGGAGCCATACCTGGAGCAGCTTAGACGGGTTGAGCGTGAAACCGGACCTGGAAGGTTGGTCATAGGCGGGGACGCCAACGCGAAGAGTTTCTGGTGGGGCAGCTCCCAAGAGGACTCCAGGGGGGAGATGATGACTGGAGCCTTAGGGGAGCTGGGCCTCCAGATACTTAATTCGGGGGACGTCCCGACATTCGATACCGTTCGAGGCGGGAAGAGGTACAGCAGCCATGTCGACGTGACGGCCTGCTCTGAGGATATGCTGAGCCTGGTGGATGGCTGGCGCGTCTCCGAGGCCCTAACGTCCTCTGATCACAACGGCATTCTATTTGAAATCAACTTGGCACGGGCGAAAGGGGTATCCGTGGCGAGGACCACCAGGATCTTCAACACCAGGAAAGCGGATTGGTGTCAGTTTCGTGAGAAACTGGCAGCAATCATGCGGAGGGACCGCCTGAACGTGGAGAGCGTTGAGGCGGTCCAGGTGTGGGAGGACCTGGAGGTAATCGTGGACGGATATACCCGAGCCATAGCCGAGGCCTGCCAGGCAGCGATGCCCAAAATCAAAGGCGGGGTTTCATTTAGATTGCCGTGGTGGTCGGAGGAACTCGAGGAGCTGAAGAGGCAAACCAACACCAAGCGACGCAGAATTCGAAACGCAGCGCCGGACCGGAGACAAATGGTGGTCAGTTCGTACCTCGAACAGAAGGGCAAATACGAGGCCGCAGTGCGGGATGCCCAGACTGACAGCTGGAGGAAATTTTGCGGGAGGCAAGACAGAGAAGGTGTCTGGGAAGGTATCTATCGGGTCATTGGGAGGGCAACCGAGCGCAAGGAGGATGTACTCCTCCAGGAGGGCGGGAGGCCGTTGGATCACAGGGAGTCTCTCGAGCTGTTGGCGGATACGTTCTATCCTGCCGACAGCGAGTTGGACGACGATACAGATCACCGCGAAATGAGAAAGAAGGCCCGCGAGGTAAACGAGCGGGTCGATGATGATCATGACCCGCCGTTTACCATGAGGGAACTCACAGCGGCTGTATCGTCGTTCAACCCGAAGAAGGCTCCCGGTGCCGACGGCCTCACGCCTGACATTTGCGCTCGGGCCATCAACAGTGACCCTGAGTTCTTCCTGGCCCTTCTTAATAAATGTCGAGCCCTCCGCTACTTTCCTCGGCTGTGGAAGGGGGCCCTCGTAATTGTCCTTCGAAAACCAGGCAAGGACTCGTATACCTTGCCCAAATCGTACAGGCCGATTGGGCTTTTGCCTGTCTTGGGCAAGGTATACGAGAAAATGTTGATCGCTCGCCTCAAGCACCACATTCTACCGAGGATTAGTACTCGCCAGTACGGGTTTATGCCACAAAGAGGCACCGAAGACTCCCTCTATAACCTGGTGCAGCACATCCGCGCCAAGCTTGACGAGAGGAGAATGCTCACTCTCGTCTCGCTGGATATAGAGGGAGCCTTCGACAACGCCTGGTGGCCGGCAATAAAGCTACGACTGGCTGAGGAAAATTGTCCTCTGGGCTTGAGGAGAGTGATCGACAGCTATCTCAGCGATAGGACGGTCAGAGTTAGGTACGCCGGGGGGGAAACCTTGCGGTCCACCACCAAAGGGTGCGTCCAAGGGTCCATAGGAGGACCGATTTTGTGGAACCTCCTATTGGACCCTCTTCTGCAACAACTCGACCTTGCGGGGGTGCACTGTCAGGCCTTCGCCGATGACGTCGTGCTGATGTTCGACGGCAACACTGCGCTGGATATAGAGAGACAGGCCAATGCCGCTCTCGAGCATGTGAGGGCGTGGGGTGTCAAAAACCGGTTGAAGTTTGCGCCGCATAAGACCAGCGCTATGCTGGTCACGCGCAAACTTAGGTATGACACTCCGCGGCTTACCATGGGCGGGATAGACATTGGCATGTCTCGGCAGATCAAACTGCTGGGGTTGACGATTGACGCGGGTCTGACGTTCAACGCGCACGTGGCTACTGTCTGTAAAAGGGCAGTGGCCATATACGGGCGCCTTGCGCGTACGGCCCGCGTCAGTTGGGGTCTCAACCCTGAAGTAGTGAAGATCATATATTCAGCCGTAGTGGAACCTACGATATTGTACGCTGCCGCCGCATGGGCTCCAGCGGTCAATAAGCTGGGCATCCAGAAACAGCTCAACAGCGTACAGCGGGGCTTCGCGCAGAAGATCTGCAGAGCCTACCGCACGGTCTCCCTGAACTCCGCACTGCTGCTGGCCGGGGTGCTGCCTCTTGACCTCAGAGTGCGCGAGGTCGCCTCTTTGTACGAGGCCAAGAGGGGGCTACCCCATCCGCTGCTCGGGGACAGGGAGATCGAGCGGATGGCCTCGAAGATCGAGGCCCCGCATCCCGCGGAGCTAGATAGCTTGGAGTTCGGCAGCCTGGTGGACGAGGAACAATGCAGGGCACACTCCAACTTTGCCCTGCGAATTTACACGGACGGCAGCAAGATTGGGGGCCGGGTTGGCGCCGCTGTATCCATATGGAACGGCGGCGCGGAAACCAAGGCCGTCAAGCTTGCTTTGTCGTCCTACTGTACCGTCTACCAGGCGGAACTCCTGGCTATCTGCACGGCGGCCGAGTACGCTTTGAGCTGCGATGGACCCAGTATCGGCATCTTCAGCGACTCCATGGCGGCGCTCCAGGCGGTGGCGAACGTCGAGTCCCCCCATCCCCTGGCGGTGCAAACACGGGACGCTCTTAAACTGTGCAAAAGCCAGGGTAAGAGCGTCTCGCTGTTCTGGATTAAGGCACACGCGGGGTTGGAGGGGAACGAACGCGCCGATGAACTCGCCAGGAGCGCCGCACTGGGGTTGCGGAGACGGCCAGACTACGACCGCTGCCCTGTCTCATTCGTCAAAGGTATGATCCGCAAGGGGACCATTGACGAATGGGACAGGAGATACAAATCGGGAACAACAGCTTCGACAACGAAGATGTTCTTCCCGAGTGCGGCGGCGGCGTACGGCATCGTGGGTAAAATGGTGCCGTCGAGCATCACTACGCAGGTCCTCTCGGGGCATGGTGGGTTCTCCGCGTACTTGCACAGATTCAAGTGCGCGGATGACCCATCGTGCTTCTGCGAGCCCGGCGTGGACCAGACAGTGCAGCACATATTGTTTCGGTGTCCCGCATTCTCCAAACAGAGGTACGATTTGGAGCAGGAGTTGGGAATGCGGGTCACCGAAAACACAGTCTCCGAATTAGTAGTGGGCAAAACTCGGACAAAATTTTTAAAATACTGCGTCGGTCTAGCCATGGTTGTCATTGACCGTAACAAGCAGAGCGGTTCCACCTAGGACTAATGCTGTATACCTCGGCTATACTCTGTATAGCCGATGGGATCGCGGTGGCTAGGTGGAGCTGTGAAGCTCTCTGTCGCCCATGGATGGACCGACGCAGTATGGGGAGGGAAATTTGGAAACAGTTATAATCGTTTTACCGGCGTTCTAAAATGGGCAAAATCAAAAATTTTTTTTAGAAAATAAAACTGCAAGATGATGAATGGAAGAATGAATTGCGGAATGAAAGAGAGTATGATGTATGAATGTGTTATTTATTTATAATTAATGATTTTAAAAATGTGTGTATAACATATACATATTGTTATATAAATCGCCTTGCCCACGGCAGGGGTGTACGTATATTAAAAAAAAAAAAAAAAAAAAAAAAAAAAAACCCTCTAATTCTCCTGTTTATACTTAATTATATATAAAATCTCTCAGTGTGATAAATTTCTTCAAATATCACAAAGAATTCCCACTGTGTGACTTTTTTGTACTGCGTTGGGTGGCAAACGAGTGCACTGGATGGTGGAGTTGGTAAGCAATGCCACTTTAACATCTAGTGCAAACATTTGTTGCTAGCTTCCTCACAATAATCTTCTTCACCGCCGAGCAAGTGATAATTACAAATATGTACATAAATAAATAAATAATAAATATTGTCGGACAAATTACACAGCGCCATCTAGCCCCAAAGTAAGCGAAGCTTGTGTTATGGGCACTAGACAACTGATAAACATACGTAAATACACTTTTTTTGTAAATGCATACTTATTATACATAGAAAATGCCCAGACCAAGACAAACAGAGATGTTGATGCACACAAATGTTTGTACTGTGTGGGAATCGAACCCACGAGCGTTGGTGTCAAAGTAGCGTAACAGCGTGTTTCACCACTGCGCCACCGAGCTCGTCAAATGTCAAAATATGTACATAAATCCGAAAACACAAATTTAATGGTACATGTCCACACTTGGATTCCATTCAGCGACCAGGCTGATTCGTTACACCATAGGCTATCACTGCGCACTATAATCATTCAACATTTTATGATAAATAACGTTGGTCTATACAACGAGAGTTCTATGATTCCTTACATTTACTTATATATTTAAATCATATTTAATATCTTTCAAACTTTTATTTTTTAATACCACTAAGGTGAAATCAAGCATACGGCCTCGGCCGGGAGCTCATTCCACAGCTTGAGAGTTCTCGGAAGAAAACTTCTCTGGAACCGCACAGTACGCGACCATTGCGGTTCCAGCGTGTGAGGGTGAACACCCCGCCGTCGGCGAGCGGTGCGGTTATAAAAGTAGCTGTCGGCATCATTTTGAACAATTCTTCACAACACAATTAAATAAATTTGTTTGATTGACGGAGACTCCATTATCAAATTGTTAGGGGTTTATGACGTCGTTCACAGGTCGGGCGACCCCAGTTGTAACTCACCGTGAATAAAATATAAGCTGAAAACACGTGACTAGGCGTTAACAGAAAGAGATTGGTTGATACGGATGGATTGACAGGCTAATCTTTGTATATATAATCCTTTTGCTTACCCCGAAAGGTACTTGGCGTGAATATCACTACATATTGTAAAACAAAGTCCCACGCCGCGTCTGTCTATTTGCGATTAACTCAAAAACTACTAAAGGAATTTTTATGCGGTTTTGACAGATAGACGGAGTGATTCATGAGGAAGGTTTAGATGTGTAATCTGTTAAGGTTTCGTGCAAATCAGTTGAAATATGACGATGATTGTTGAGAAAATCGGAAAAAGTCAAACCGCCTGACTGGGAGCTTTCATCGGATATTATACGGATATACATTCTACATAATCCTTATCAACATAATATACGTTAGTTACCTTAAGCATTTCATGCACATTATGATAGTTCTTTACACAATATAATTTAAATGATGGACACGACAGACGCGGCGTGGGACAGTGGGAGCATAATATGCTCTACTACCCGTGCGAAGCCGGGCCGGGTCACTAGTATAGTATAGCTTCTGTTAGGTCGACCTGTATGTTGTTGATGTTACAGCTTCTAAGGAACTGTATTGCAACTTGGTAATTGAGTACAATCCTGATGCTTGATGATTGATGATGCAACATCATGGCTTCGTGGTATATAGATAGAGGTCCGACATACTTTATGACTATGGTTCATGTAATCACTGCTCATTGGACTTGGAGTGAGCTAATTTGCAATATAACGTATTTATTAAAGTATTTTTTAAACTGTAATTATACGAGTATTTATTTATTGTAGGACAAATTCATAAATGGGACAAAAATATTATATAATTCTATCTATCTATCTATAACTTCACGCCAAATCCCTTACGGGGTAGGCAGAGATTATATAGTATTTAATATTATATAATTAATATATAATAATAAATATATTTTACAGTTAACAATAATTCTAAATTGTTTTACTAATAATTAAATTGTTATCATATCGCAATATTATTGATTTGACAACAATGTAACAATAGTCGTATTGTAGTCAAATATATGTATGCTTTTATTGTTGTTAATGTCCCTTGCCGGAAGTTCTTTAAATATTTTACAATGGAAAAATTTATCTTGGGTTCCAACCCGCGACCTCTCCGCGGCGCGTACCAACGAAACCAACAAGGTTTTAGGAAGAAAAAATTGTATATATCGCTTTAATACCAAGGCAGAGTCATTTATCCACTGCGTTAAGTACAACTTTAGTAGCCATAGTAGTCAATTGGCAATAGAGAAATCGTGTTTATAAATTTATCAATATAAATATGTCGCAGATTCAAACGGATTAGAATCCACGTGTTCGTTATTAGTGTCCGCCATGTTATTTTATCGTCAGTGCGCACACCCGGCGCCGGCGCTGTCTCGAAACCAAGTGACGTTAGTACTTATAGTAATCTATGACCAAGTGAACGAGCTTCAACTCGACTCGACAGAACGCGCTACTGACTGATGTGACATTGACACTGACAACTTCGCTTTACAACTGACAGCGACTTGAGTAGACGATGTTGCCATTGGAATAAATAACAGCCGGAATAAGTGGCGCCGTACGGTCGTTTGCATTTTAATCTCTGACAAATATATAAATAGACAATGGAAATTTGATATAAACCAATTTTACAACATTTGATTTATGCAAGTATTGGCAGCAGCACTCGCAACGGAAATAGCTTTAATCTTTGCGTTTTCATTGTACATTTTGGAACTTGCTGTAAATTATTTTCCGTTAATTAAGCAACTCAATCATTTGTTTATTCTCGTCCAATTTAGAATAGCGATCCATTATTTCGCTCGTTATCTCTTGAATAATATTTGCAAGTAATCAGCAGAACGTGCCTTGACTGAACTCTAGACGTCAAAAATATAAGCTTCGCGCAATTGTGTCAACGTAGCGTAGTATTTAGAACAAGAATTTATTATTGTTCAGTGCTACTGAGAAATTTGGTTCAGGTTTTTAAATTCATTTAGAGATAGGCAATTTGTGCAAAAAGGGTTGGAAAATTTAATTAGTTTAAAATGAATTGTTCTTGAAGTCTTCTTGCGTTAAACACATCTTATCAAAGAAATCATCTTAAAAAAATTAGACAAACTATATCTGCTATACTATTTATGATAGTTCACGACCAAAGCTAGAATTAAATATAAAAATACACATTTGTATTCGAGTGTGATAGTGGATTCAAGACTATCTTAGTATCTCCAAATTGAACAAATAACCGCAAGAATACGCAAATTTGTTTGGATGTTCAAAACGCTAAGGTACATTGTTCCAAGAGGTGAATCGATTGGTACTTGCTCGGCAACAAATCTGTTAAACCAAATATATATTTCAATAGTCCAATCTATATAAACATATTTTATTCCTGTCTGGGGCAGCACATTCAAGACACGATTTCTCGAAGTAGAAAAAGCCCAACGAAACTTGCTGAAAGTGATGTATATACTTAAAAATTTTCAACTATTAGTTTATATCATACTACTAAATTTATATCTGTTCATAAACTATACATGTTAAACACGATACTGATAAAACGTAAGTCCTTGTACTATGACCCGCGTATCGAAGATAAAAGAAGGAAACATATTATTGCGTGCGTTCCTCAGGTTAGTACAAAATTTGCAAACATACAGTCTGTAAAACGCTCAGCGTACCTGTATAACAAAATTAATAAGGTAATTTATATATATATAGTAAAACGTACCGCGAATGCAAATCCACAATAACAAACTGGTTGAATCAACTAAGCTATGACGAAACTGAGGCCATAACATTTACAGAATGTGTCATAAAAATTTACCTTTCATGCTCTCATGTAGACACATAGGATTAAATAAATATCTCACACATACACTCACTCACAACCTACTTACACACAATCACCCCAACTCACCTTCATGCTGTTACACAACTGACGACATTTTCACATTACATTCTCATTCAAATAAACCTGTACACACAATAAAACACATTCCTCAACAGGTAACCATCATTGTATTCTCCATCATACTCGTAGTTAGTCTTAGGTTTCCGCGATTGTTACACATTGAATTAAACAATTTTTAACGGAAGTATCGCGTTTTTTATTTATTTTGTTGAACTTGACGTTTCGAACGAACTGACGACATTTTCACATTACATTCTCATTCAAATAAACCTGTACACACAATAAAACACATTCCTCAACAGGTATCCATCATTGTATTCTCCATCATACTCGTAGTTAGTCTTAGGTTTCCGCGATTGTTACACATTGAATTAAACAATTTTTAACGGAAGTATCGCGTTTTTTATTTATTTTGTTGAACTTGACGTTTCGAACGCTTTGCAGCGCCCGTGGTCGCAGCAAGACTAAGGTGATATTTGTCTTACATTAGTTATTCAATTATTACATCTACCGACATGGATGCTCAGACCAAATAAAAAAGTTTGGTCTGAGCATGGATGGATTAATTATATATGATCCGATTCACACAAAAATCGCTCACAGTGTCCGAACGTTTTTAGTAGATCTCTGTGGAGGTATCCATCACTAATAACTCAAGTTTCATAGTTATCTATCCAGTAACTACAATGTATTACTATGACTATACAGAGACACTAGTCAGTGGCAGCGCCTTCTTTGTTTCACCTACTTTGTTTTGAATAAATACTCGAGCATCATACATTCCCATTCATAAACACTTAAATATTATTAATACCTCTAATTGACACAGACCCTTAGATTCACACCTCTGTACCCACCCCGTTCTGTATTTATCAGTGCCTAAATAAATAAATCAATAAATTTAAAGTTAATAGATCTAGATTTCATTTCATTATTTTTCTTTATAATTGTATATTACAACTATGTTAACACCTATTTAGGTTAACACCAATAAAGAAAATTTTGTTGGTTGTTTTCATGATTCGCAGTTTTAAGTTTTTTTTTTGTAAAATCGAGTTTTAAGAAAGAGTTAAAATAAAGATACCTTCATAGATAAACAAAACCTTATCTCATACAGAATTTGATCCAAGACGTTAAAGCCGTTTCTGAGATAATCGCAGAACGCAACAGCCGTTGCGTGGTCAGCAAAATCTGTACGCAGCCTTAAAATGGATAGGTTTTTCAAGACTACAAAGGTCTCGGCAACAGATATCTCCCGAGCACTAGCTCATAGCACAAAGTGGTGTTTCAGTTTGTAGGCTCCATAGCGCAGGTGCTAGATACCTCCTGTAGAAGATATAGGACTCCGATAAAAGAGCAAGGCAATAGTAGCTGCTCCTAGATCGTAATGGATAGTGTTGAGGTTCGAGTGAAATCCCCCGATGTTACATAGCTCATCGGAGAGCAAACAACCAACGTCTTTGTTTTCTTGGTCTGATTGTAGTAGTGCTCGTTCCAGAATACGTGGGCGGCCTGAGTGATGAGACTCATACTTTTTCATCGATGGTGATAGTCCGCTCCTTGAATATTATTTTTTCTAATATCGTCAGCATATTAGGAGAGGTGTTTCTATACTCACCGAACATAACAAAACCATGTTATTTCTTGTCGGTTCTCTAGTCATTCAATGGTGACTATGTCCTGGAGAACTTTTTAAATTTATTTAAATCAAACAATTTGCATCATATTTTTACAGAGCCAACAAGAGTAACTGCTACAAGTGCTACATGTATTGATAATATATTTAGCAATTTAAAACCTTCATATCAATCTATAATTAATAAAGTTCAGTCAGACCATTCAGGTCAGTTGGTTTCATTTCCAAATTCTTCAAAAATACAGAAAGCAAATAAATTATATACCATTTAGTAAAAGCCGCTTAGAAAGATTTAAGTCTAATATAGCAGAAAAAATTGTATTGTTGCCCTATCACGGTACTCCGGACCACTTGTACAGTTCGTTATTTAACTTAATCACTAGTGAATTTAATGCAATCTTTACTCCAAAACAACTGTCTGTAAGTGACCGTATGACATTCAGTGATTGGGCAACTCCTGGTATTTACAAAAGTCGGAATAAATTGTATGAACTTTATGAAGAAAGGACCTGTAATCACAATCCGACTTTTCAAGAACTTGTAGAAAATTATGCCAAAATATTTAAACGAGCCTGTTCCAATGCTAAGTGTATATATTTAAGAAATAAAATTAATGGTTCAACAAATATTATTAAATCTGTTTGGGATATGATAAATAATGAGACGGGTAGAGCGAAAGTACGTAGTCGAGACTTTCGGTTAAAGATAAATGATATAGATATCAAAAATGATGTAGAAATTGCGACTGAGTTTGAAAAATATTTTTCTAACATTCTTCTTATTACTACGAGAAATCTTATGTCTTCTTCTATGGCTGCTGAACTGGTTCTCAAACAGAGCGTGGTAGAATGCGACACAATATTTGAATTTTCAGCTGTAAGCCCAAAAGATGTTTTGAACGCTTTTAAATCAATAAATATGAAAAACACTAAAGATCTGTGGGGTCTATCTGTCAAAACCATATCTTCTATTATTATTTCAATCGCTCCACATTTAGCTACAATTTTCAATTGTTGTGTGGCATCTGGTGCATTTCCTGACTTGATGAAACATAGTAAAATCATTCCATTATTTAAATCTGGTGATAGTTCGGACCCTTCGAATTTTCGACCTGTTTCCATATTGCCCATTCTTAGTAATTTTTTTGAAAAACTAATGCTTAGCCAGTTGCTCAGACATTTCAATACACATAATTTGCTTCATAGGAAACAGTTCGGATTTACGAGAGGTTGTTCAACTATAGACGCAGGGATTCATTTGCTTAAAAGTATATTCGCGGCATGGGAAGGTTCGCAAGATGCCTTGGGAATTTTCTGTGATCTGTCTAAAGCGTTTGACTGTGTGCACCATGACACTCTTGTCAGAAAATTACACCACTACGGTATCAGGCACAAGGCTCTCGAACTTCTGTCTTCTTATCTGGGCAATAGGATACAGAAGGTCGATATTAATGGTAAAAGATCTTCGGGGTCCCCTGTAGTTATGGGAGTCCCACAGGGGTCAATTCTAGGTCCATTCTTATTTTTAGTATATATAAATGACTTACCTTATTATGTAAAGGATAAACATGAGATTGTATTGTTTGCGGATGATACCTCTTTGACATTCAAAATTAATAGACAGTTAGGTAATTATGACGAAGTTAACGATGCTCTCTCTAAAGTTATGCATTGGTTTAATGTTAATAATCTGCTTTTAAATGATAAAAAGACTAAAGTAATTAAGTTCTCAACACCCAATGTAAGACAGGTGACTACCAATGTACTTGTTAATGGAACTAATTTAGCCCCTGTGGAGACAACTGTGTTCTTGGGTATAACAATTGACTCCAAACTACAATGGGGCCCACAAATTGAAAAATTATCAGGAAAACTAAGTTCTGCAGCCTATGCAGTGAAAACTATTAGACGGCTCACTGATGTTGATACGGCTAGAATAGTTTATTTCAGCTACTTTCACAGTATTATGTCATACAGAATTCTTCTTTGGGGTAACTCCGCGGACATTAACACCATCTTTTTATTGCAAAAGAGAGCCATTAGAGCTATCTACAAACTTGGTCCCCGGGAGAGCCTTAGAGAAAAATTCAAAGAAATAAATATTCTAACAGTCACATCGCAATATATCTATGAAAATCTTTTGTATGTCCATAAAAACATAGACTCATTTTGTAAAAAGAGTGATACTCATAACATAAATACTAGATATAAGCATAATCTAGTGTTACATCCAAGCCGTCTCCACAAAATAAGTAATTCTTTTATGGGGCAATGTATACGGTTTTATAACAAACTTCCCAGCGATATAAGAGAATTGTCAATAAACAAATTTAAAACTACTATTAAAACCAAATTGTGTAGCAGGGCATATTATAAAGTATCTGACTATATTAATGATAAAAATGCCTGGGAGTGAGTCGATCCAATTATAATGTAATTAATAAATTATGTAAATTTGTTTGGATACCAAAAGAGGGATGCCTGAGTTTTTTGGCAGTATTTTTATCAGTGCTCACCTAGTCATGAACTGCACGGTAGGGAAAAAAATTGTGACGATTCCAAACAAATGTAGCCATTTTTACGGAATAAAAAGATTTTGACTTTGACTTTGACTTATCCGTAGCTATCACAAACCAATAAATCACTATGACTGTACATGAAGGCACCCTGCGACCACACGAAAACTTTGCGTTTTAGCGCCTAAATATCTCAATCATTCGAGCCAACTGACCAATGGGAGAATATTTTAACTAACATGCCGATAATTGCCGCGATGTTGTTCGCGAACTTGCTTATGAGAGTTGCGCGTTCTACTTAAACCCCCCGTCCCGTAGCGGTGAATTGAGTTACTACGTTAATGTCGCTCTCATCGGTTCTTCATAGGTTTATGTCCTTCATGGTAAGTATTTAGCGAAAAAATTTAGCGTATTTAGGTTCTCCCATTTTAAAATGTTACAAAAATCCTTCAAAATTGAACTTAGCAATTTACACGAATACGACTCGCATTTTATTAAAGTGCAACCCTAAGTACGACGTGAGCCTGATTCACACTTGAGTATGGGTCAGGTTTATGTCAGATTTGGTAGTACAGAATCATAAACAAACTTAGTAACGCAATCTATTTAGCATACGGAACCATCGCCAGAATATGACTCGCATTCGCTGGGTTATTTCATTTATATCTAGCGGGTATTAGGTTCATTGCCATTTTCATTCCTGAATGAAAACAGCATATTCATCACAACTGCCACGAAGCGCTACTGAGCCAGACATTCTATTTAATTGAATTGCTTAGAATAGCCTCGTAATCCCATCTAAGAATACAGCTAGACAATACGACAATGCGTATACTTACAATAAGCAAAATTTTCGTTCACTTAGAAAACTGACTTTCATTTAAATAATAGTATACTGGTAAAAACTACATTCATAATCATAATTTTCATTCAAACTTAGTTATGAAAGAAGATTTGAAGTAAAAATAAGTGTTTGGACCCCTTATGACGTCCATCCGCACAACCGTCGTATTTACCTTCCTCCCTCTCTGTGTATCGGGAAATTTCTAATGCAAAAATCTAAAATAATTCTAATTGCTAAATAATTAAAGAAATATTTCAGGAAATATAGAACGATAGATCTAACTAGCATGTTTTTGTAAGAAATCATCAAAAACCCGGATGCGTATTTTCCTTCGGAAACAGACTTACATATGCGATTAATGTGGATTTTACTTTCATAATAAGCAGTTATGAAAAGAAGAGAAAAAATCTAGTTTTATAAATGGTTATGACAAGTGGACGAAAGGGCAAAAACAATCCGCAATCAGACTCTGTTCGTTATTCCGACAGCTTATGTCGCGTTACGCAAGGGTAGTGTCGTTATTCCATTTTCCGCTTTTTACGTTCCACCCCTGCCGCGGTGTGGCCTTGGCATTGAAAATCCTTTTTTTAGGACCTTTATGAACGTCACGGTACATTTACGAATTACGTTACGTTGAGAGTATTTACGTGAATTTTTCGATTGATTAGCGTTAAAGTATCACGGAGAGAAAAGTTAAAATAAAATTTTCGACATCAACGCTTGTAATACACACATATCTCCTGCCTTATATAAATATATATAAATATAGCAGTATTACTTCCGTTTTTTACAGGGTCATCGGACCAGAATACATAGAAAGTAAGTTAGGAATTCGTAATTGAGAGTACTTAATTCTACTATTACTGTATGTATGTCATAAATTCTGAACAGCGACAGCCTAGTGGATAAAGAACTAATCTATTCTCCTAACGTCTATGGTTCGGATCCTGGTGTATTGTACAACAAAATTCGTGTTTTTGGATTTATGTACGTATTTCTAATTATCACTTGCTCCGCAGAACTCCGTGAAGCAGTACATCGTGAGAAATTATATTTCTAACGTAAGAAAAGTCTTGTCTACCATCCGGCTGACGACAGTCGCTCCATGTAACAAATTACATCTTCGGCAAAATTTTAGGTGTGGTAGCAGATCCCGTCAATCGTCAAGCGTTATCGAATTTTCTAACACATTAGGTATTAGGAAATGTGATAACGCTAGGAAGACTAAGAAGCTAGGTTTGATTATGGCGTAATTTACTAATAGAATGTGATTGTCCAACGATACAACCCGATCAGAGATAAATCATTTAAACACTTTTTATGTTCTTATTTGAGAAACATTAACTACTTATTGAATGCGAAGAAAATAAAGATAATGGTATTTGAAAGAGAAGAAACCAGAACCGATGTAAGGATTACGGTTGATGATGAAATGTTGGAACAGGTGGATGAGATTGTGTATCTTGGATGCGCTTTCAGCAGGGATGAAAGGTACACCGCTGATGTGGACAGACGAGTGAGTGCTGGGAATAGTGTGAATGGAGCGTTGGGAAAACTTTTTGCCAGCAAAAACTTGAGCCAGAAGGCACAGTTTGCTATACACAATGGCTGGTCCCAACGCTTACTTGTGGAAGCGAGAGCTGGGTATGACAGAGAGAGCACGAAAGTAGGATAAACGCGGTCGAAACGCGAGCATTGGCAAAATTTGTGGCGTAATGTTTGTAGACCGTAATGTATGTCGAGTACCTACCTACATATTTTACCTACCTACTTATGGTAAAAGAAAAATGTATTTCGATAACGGATCTGTAATCCCACCTTATAATTGCTTATATTTGTTTTGATATGTAAATATTGTCCCTGCGAACATTTTGTTAAATAGTTTTCTTTATTTTATCGTATAACAATCTCATCAAGCGACAGCTAACCTTATGTTAGTTAGTTAGTTATACCTTACCTTATTCTGATGTACTTTATGTTCTGTCTGTCTATCTACACTTTTACCTTTTTGTTTCCTCGGTTGCTAGCTGGTTTCTTAGGCGCTTCTCTCACTCTCAGCGGCTAGCATTAAAGGCGGGAAGACAGTCGGGAGACGGGGCTGAGCCAGCTACTGACCCTCTGGACGTGTATGCTGCAGGGTTCCTCCGTACGGATGGAGAAGCTGATGAGCTGACAATACCGCGCTCCACGGACAAGTGGCAGCTGCGACTCCGCCACACCGCACCTCGCCAAGCCCGAACAACGGCGTACCCGGGCGGTCTCTGAGAGAAGATAAGTTCTCGAGAGTAAACGTAGCGGAAACCACGACCTTACTTACGACCCCTAACGTCTGTACTCCTTCGTTTTCATTAAACTCTTGTAGGTATTTACATCGTCTTTTTTTCTTCTCCCGTAAATACCGACCCTTCTTGTTCCAGGGGCTCTAACCCCTGTGACAAGATCTTAATTTCTGAAGTCAACTGTCCAGATAAAGGTAAATAGTCGGGCCGACAGCACGCAACCCAGTCTGAAACCAATATTGATCCCAAACCAGTGCGACAAGCTCCCGTCTTATTCAAGATCCACAAAACCACCTAAAACCTTCAGCTCGATAGCCAGATTCTTCTCCACGATATTGCAGACTGAAAATACTAAATTTCTTAGGGACAATATATTTCATAAAGCTGGTTTGTTTTAAATTTGAGCCTATTATAAACAAGAAACAAAAACATCCAGAGGGCAAAATAAAATATGGCGACAATCTAATTGCAGAATTAATCTTTAGACAATTACCTGCAGGTCAATGACCAACAACGCCTTAATAAATTATTTTACAAATAATTGAGAAATGTGTCGGAATCTTTACAGACGGGTCTTAATATTAATTAATTTCTCTCAGAATTAATTGAGCGTCGCTTAAACCTTTATTAATCTTTGTGTCGGAAGTAATCCACAAACCAACACCAACGAGGTTGTGCTAAATATGATAGAGGGTGCGTTACACGGCTCATCTAGTGGGTCTACATGTGCCGTGTAATTTGATAAATAAATTTTATTATATATATATAAAGTACGTACATATGTACTTTTTACAATTATATATACCTACTTATAATCTATATATAAATATACAAAGACGTACCTAATTAAAAACCAGACCGAGTTAAAAGCCAACTTATAATATTTACCTAACATGATAATTTTACAACCGGCTATGGGCTGCCTACTTTATAATCGCCAGGTCTATTCATCCAAGTCACTAAAGTACTCGTAATTACGTCCAGCAAGTATTTTGATTAGTGAAATATAACGAGAATCCTATTTAGTAACAAGAATTATGATTTGGCATCATCTATGCATGCTTTAATATATTTTATGCCCACGAGGCGGAACACAGATGCACTGTTTTGTTTCACTTTTCTAATAATTCTATTTTGAAGTGTTTAAAGTAATAGGATTCTGGCAATCAAGTATCTGATTACTACAATCTAATTAATAAATCTGCTTTTATCCTAACTTGAATAGATATTTGATCAATAGGGTATTCTTTTTACGTCTTCTTAGTTCTTATCAAGGAGCGTTATAGTTGTTGTCATCACGCGCTTGGAAAGACTTACCGACGGTACGTCAGCCGTTACCGATCGCACTGATTAAATGTGTGATCTCTCCAGCCCACCCTGGATGACACCAGTGGCGTGCACTCCATATAGGCAAAAAGACATTGCCTACCCTATCAATTTGATAAATACCATCCGATGTTTCATTCTTAAACATAGTTTTTAACTAATATTTCGTATCAAAAACAAAAAATTAAAAGCTCCATCTATCGGTATCGGTAAGTTATTAAAGTCATCGCTAGTCATATTCAAATCGCAGCTAGGCGCTACGCTACACTAGCGCCGCATTGGCAGCTTTTTACGGCAGAGACACTAACTATATCTGTCTAAATTTACGTATGTGTGCCGTGTTGTTTATACAAATACTGTAGTGTGCATTCCTATAATTACATTGCCCACAATAACACAAATAACGCACACAATCGCAAAGTATAGACAATGTCTTTTCAGCTGAACTATATCGTAAATCACCGAAGTGTCGCGAGCATTGCTACGTAACTATTTTAAAAAGTAGTTTGCTGCATATAATTATAGTGAAAGATATTGCCATTTCTTTTTTTCGTATAAAATTGATGTTCAATTTTATTTTGATTTTAAAACGGCCGCCATTGTTTTTGTTTTGAATCGATTGACTGGTAGCAGACGAAATAAGATTTTAAAGTTTTAAAGTTGATAAATATGATGATATTCACTGCGAAAGTTGTTCATGTGGTGTGTGTAGGGAAAATAAATGTTTTCAAAACTATCTTTCGGTGAAAAAAAACAAGTGATCACATACATCATTATTTCCACAAGATTGGGTAACCAAAATCAACATTCTGTATTTTTTGGTAAGTTAATAGCTTTAAAAAAATTCTGCCTACCCTGTCAAAAATCTCTGTGCACGCCACTGGATGACACCATAGGATGGTAGTAGGTCTGCGATCCGTGGTGACGATGACCGCTGTGTACGACCTTGGATCGCAAATAAACACGCATAAAATATTTTTTTTTATAAAATATGTATTAAATCTCCACATGTTTGATTAACGCACGACGTGACGCTCGTCGCGCGGCGCCACGTTTCTATAAAATTAAATGAGACCATACACCGTTTATGCCTTATGCTTAATAGTCGCGAGCGCTGTAACTTTAAACATTTATGTGCTGGCTTTTCATTGTTGCGCGCACGCTACTCGTGTTATGATTTGTTTTAATTTTTGTTTTATAAAAATAGAAATAAAAATAGAATAGAACAAAACAGCCTACGTCCGACGTACGCGGCGTGGAAATGATAGACAAAATGTGACAGATGTGTAAATCTTACATAGTCTGCTAATGATACAGTAAAGGTACGAGTATATTACATACATGATTACAAAGTTGGTCTGAATACCAGACACACGACATTTTGCTAGTCTTCATATAGGGCCGCCCACGCTTTCTACGGCTTTGTATTACAGTTTCTTCATTGAATGTCACATCAAAGGCTAGTAATTTCAAGTATAAGTAAGAAAAGTTTAGGATGCTTATTACATGCATTGTTAACTTTGTACTTGATGACAACTTAACGTATAATACCTTGTAGTTTAGAAATGTTGTAATTTGTGTAATAAACGGAAAATTATTTTTGTACCGATATAGTATGTATAATGTAGTAGTAGTCTTACGTGACAATTTTGATATTAGTGAACTTACAGTTTCATTACCTACTCTATGAGTTCACTAATATCAAGACTCAAATGTAACATGTTCATGCAATTTTTGTAAGAACCAACCTTGCAAAATTCACTACCGTTTTAAGTGTGGCATTTAAACTTCAGGATTGGATATGGGAACCCTTCACGAGCAATTTTCCATCAGAACTAAGGAACAGAATTAAGAAGATTTTGAGTCGGTTCTAAACTTATGACGTGTGCTGACAAACAGACAAAAAGGACCAAAAATTATTACTACTTCCATCACCATAAAAGACGGAGAGGGATAGAACAACTGCACCTCTTAACATTGAGATTGGAACAAGTCTAGATAATTTTGCTATAGTTGATGAAAAACTGAAGGTACTGGACCCTGGAACCAAATTACGATACTAATACCCCCTCATAGAGTTTCTAACAATATTTTTTCAATGGCGATGATGATGATGATACACCATATTTTCATATCGTGTAAATTAAGAAAATTACCACTATGTACTCATTCTCAGTATACCTGTAAGTACAAAGCCATTCGCCGTTAAATGAATACGATGTGCAAATATTTGTCGACTTCGAAATATTGGATCTTTATTCTCGACTTATATACTCGTATTTGTAATCCGATTACATTTACGATCATTACGATGCTTGAAAAGTGTATTTTCGAATTTTCCCTACAATTGCCTATATATAAAAGTAAGTTCAGAAAATGTCGGCACTTTTATGCAGGCAATTTACATTTGTAACTTTATGAAAACGTAAATTATTATGAAAAAAATAGCGTACTTTGGGAAGCACAGGGTGGATTTCGAAATGGTAGAAGTTATACGAATCAAGTTTTTTCAGTCTGCAATATCGTGGAGAAGCATTTGGATATGGAGCTGAAGGTTTTAGGTGGTTTTGTGGATCTTGAAAAAGACGGCAGCTTATCGCACTGGTTTGGGATCAATATTGGTTTCACACAGGACTGCGTGCTGTCGGCTCGACTATTCACCGGTATCTGGACAGTTGTCTTCAGAAATTAAGATCTTGTCACAGGGGTTAGAGCCCCTGGAACAACGAGGGTCGGTATTTACGGGAGAAAATAAAAGACTATGTGAATACCGACAAGAGTTTAATGAAAACGAAGAAGTACAGACGTTAGGGGTCGTAAGTAAGGTCGTGGTTTCCGCTACGTTTCCTCTCGAGAACTTATCTTCTCTCAGAGACCGCCCGGGCACGCCGTTGTTCGGGCTTGGCGAGGTGCGGTGTGGCGGAGTCACAGCTGCCACTCATCCATGGAGCGCGGAATTGTCAGCTCATCAGCGTCTCCACCCGTACGTAGGAACCCTGTAACACACACATCCAGAGGGTCAGTAGCTGGCCCTGCCCTGCCTCCCGACCTCCTCCCGCCTTCGATGCTAGCCGCTGCGAGTGAGAGAAGCGCCTAAGAGACCAGATAGCAATCGAGGAAACAAAAAGGCAGAAGGGTAGATAGACAGGCAGAACATAAAATACATCAGAAGGGCTAACATAAGGTTAGCTGTCGCTTGAAGAGCTTATGAGATTGTTATGCGATAAAATAGAGAAAACTATTTTATAAAATGTTCGCAGGGACAAATATCAAAACAAATATAACCAATTATAAGGTGGGATTGAAGGTCCGTTATTGAAATACATTTTTCTTTTACTATAAGTAGGTAGGTAAAATATGTAGGTAGGTACTCGACATACATTATAGTAGTTTGCTAGTTAAGCAGTTAATTAGGTATATAGAATTTTCGTTACGAGTACGTATGGTAAACAGTAACCAATTGATTACACAGAGCTGTAAGAAATAGTTATTATAGATATGCTGGTAGGCTCAGAAATAAAATACATACCCAATTCCATATAATGGGGTTACTCTTTGCTCAGGCATCGCTGTTGACTAGATGGCACTCGCGACAATAGTTTTGGCTATACGTAGTCTATGTATTTTAAGAAACTGTGTTGGCATCTACATGTGGACACAGAGATACCAATACGACCGCCCTCGGCTATGTCTACCCAAGAAAAGAAAGATATCACTCCGTTCTGAGCGAACGATTCGGGCTAATCCAGTCTATTTTAGAACGATGAATGATTTTATAACAACTATTAAAGAGAGATCGTTAACAGTTCAATTTCTAGAAGCTTCTCAGATTTAAATCTGTTTAAAGAATTATTTAAAAATTGCAGATGCGTGTTCTTCGTCTTGTTTGTTGTCTTTCAGGTTTCCATGGAGACTCCATCAGATCCGACTACCTTCCGTTTCTTCACGAGACGAAGATTGGATTTCTTCCGGCATTATAGGTGGTATTCCTGGTTAGGAGGGAGAGCCGGTGGCAGCAGCTACTTTTTCAGCAGCTCATAGAAATATAACCGCCACCTTTCCTTCACCGCGAGATCCTAGCATAACAGGTTGTCGCGGCGGTCTCTTACACATTGGCAATTGGATGTCCTGTGCCGGTTTGACCCTAGAACGTGTCATCTTATAGATGAGCTTCAGACAGGTATTGTAAATTGTCGTCAGAGCCAGGCGTCGTCAGAGCCAGGCGAGATCCTTTACAATCCTCAAGGTTTTCCATATCCATAAATGCTTTTTTATAATATCTTTAATGTACGTCTTGTGAATGGAATTATACCTCCTTTTAAACATTTTGTGATTCACACTGTACATAGGTTTACAATGAAGCTCCACAATGAGTCGCATTTTAACCAAATAGGTATCATATAGACGACAATAGTATGCCATATTTATATTTATATACGAACCACAGGATTGTATTTTCGAAAGGCAATTGTATGACATTGTATTGTAATTCAGAGCGAACTCAATAAATGTTATGAGCAATTTTACTGGCATGAATGTCTATTGAAATATATATTGTATATACGTATTTTAATATCTTTACAATATGTGCCATGTCATGATATGGAAATGCGTTGAATGTGTATGTGGAATTTGTATTGCTCTTCGATTGAATCGTGTCTCTGAACGAACAAGGCCAGTCAAATATGTAGAGTGCACGCATCTAAGCTTACCTTCCTTCCTTGGACCGCATAACAGTGTTTGTGTGGTTGGATGATTTCTATTAAACTGTGTTAGTTAGAGTTTAAAATTTTGTAGTTAATTTTAAGAGAGATAGGGCGCATCAAAGCAGATCATCTGGTGAAGTACCTCCTCCACCTCATATAAAACGGTAGCCAAAATAACAACTCTCTGGAGGTTTGTTGTGTTCCTGCGAGTGAGTTTAGGGTCGGCAATGCACGAGTGACACCCCTGGTCACCCCTGACACCAATGTCCATATATAGGTTCATATATAGGCTACGGTGACTGTTTACCATCAGGCAGACCGTATGCTTGATTGCCACCTTAGTGGTATAAAAAAAAGAGTGAGTGAGGTCACCAGTAAACTTCTGACGAGTAGCTGTGTTAGCAACAGAGGTGGCATCGCGCGAGTGATATTTAATGCATTACTAGCGTTATAGGCTACCGTAGCCGCTTTACATCAGGTGGGCCCTAAGCTTGTATGCCTCCTGACATTGTATAAAAAATGTTGGATGATTCATGTATTAAAATGTTAAGATACTGAAGAAATACCTTCACCTCACAGATAAATGCAGTAGAATAACAACTCCCTGGAAGGTTGTTGAATTCCTTCAAGTGAAGGTGCCAAAAAGCTCCTAATCGTATGAGCGATACTTCCTCTACACTTCACATAGTCTACGGTACACTTCACATAGTCTACGGTACATTTCACATAGTCTACGGTACACTTCACATAGTCTACGGTATACTTCACATAGTCTACGGTACACTTCACATAGTCTACGGTACACTTCACATAGTCTACGGTACATTTCACATAGTCTACGGTACACTTCACATAGTCTACGGTATACTTCACATAGTCTACGGTACACTTCACATAGTCTACGGTACCTTTCACATAGTCTACGGTACACTTCACATAGTCTACGGTACACTTCACATAGTCTACGATACATTTCACATAGTCTACGGTACACTTCACATAGTCTACGGTACACTTCACATAGTCTACGGTACACTTCACATAGTCTACGGTACACTTCACATTTCAGGTGAAGCGTATAATTTTATGTACCCCCAAAGTTTTATATAATATCCATAAAAAAGGTATATAACATATTTTGTGTACCTTTTCATATCCGCTCGTGCATTGCCCTCCCTGCTGCTAACACGGAAACCCATCACGAGCTTACTGGTAACCTTACTTACTCGCAGGAACACAACAACCCTCCAGGGAGTTGTTATATGGTTACAGTTGCGGATTTCTGTGAAGTGAAGGTGTTTATCCAGTGGGGCTGCCATGATGCGCAATACCTCTCAATTAAATGAATTCATGAAGCAGACTTTTATTATATTACTTATTTAAATCTATAAAAATATATATAAAAATATTTTGTGGCGTAAGGTTTGTAGACCGTATTCGCAATGATGATGTTAGAAACAGAGTTGGTCTGAAAGAGAACGACTGTGTTAAAATAAGAAGAGGCATGCTCCGTTGGTTCGGACATGTAGAAAGAATGCAGGATGAAAGAATGACGAAGATTTGGTTTATACCTGTGAAATATGTTATAAAATTGCACGCGCGGCGCAGAGAAAACTACATTTTTTTTTATGGCAGTCTATAAAGAAATACCTACAACAATAAATTTAGATATAATTAAATGCTCTAGGCTACGAATAAATAATTATTTATTCGTAGGCTCTAGGCTACCTTTTTCATATACCATAAAGGTGTAAACAGTTCCAGCGTGTGAGGGTGAAATTCCTTTGAACTGTCAACGTGGAAATTAAATAGCATTTCCATAATTTCTATTAAAAGGAGTATATTTCATAAGTAAAATTTTGTATAAATATTCGTTACGATTAGCGTTGCCAGGTCTTAAAACCAAACAGCCAGACAGACCGACCTGTTTGGCCGGACATTTGGGCAAAAAGGCCGGACACCCTTAACTATCAAGAATTTTTTGTATTAGCATTTATATACGACAGAACATTTTTTATGTAAAACCAGGTTTTTGGTTTACCATTTTTAAATTCTAATGAAATAACAATGACATTGAATTAATCAGTCTTCTTTAATCCTTCATTACTTACAAACGAGCGGGACGCTCGGCCGAGGCACGCCGCCAAAGTGCTCGCTACGGATCGGGATGCTACGGTCAAATGTAAACAGCCTAACAAAAGCCGGACAAAGCCATACACCGTCTAATTTGCCCGGACAAGCATGCAAAAAGCCTAACTGTGTCCAGCTTTATCCGGACGCTTGGCAAACTTAGGATAGTAATTAAAGAGATCGTAAGATATTTTTAATTATAATTTGGAAAGGTCGCGTTAGCAGCATTGTGTGTGCATAACCCCACGCTTTTACAACAAATAAAAGGCTGAATACCTTCGTTATAATTGTTGGTGTTTTGTACTATATTCGTTCGGGTTATTCAACTCGGGTTTATTGACCTTATCCGTTTTCGTAGCAACGGGATGTCGGCTCGCTTCCCTGAAAAATCCTCTTATCTATAAATAACCAAAAATCGATCATAAACAAACAGTTGAGCCGCGCGAAAACAGCCTGCAAAGATATCTTGGAAAGAAAAGACTCTAGTTGGTATTTTAATCTATAACTTCACGCCAAATCCCTTGCGGGGTAGGCAGAGAGAACCGAGCGCCACGTGACTCGATCCTTACATATCTCACTCGCTTCTTTAACATTCATTGCTCTTCTCATGCACGCTCGCCGGTTTCTAGGGCTCCTGACATCACCTTCTGATAGAACACGACCAATTTGGTCATGGTAGGTAAGTCTTGGCCTTCCCCGGCTCCTACATCCGTCCACTTTTGCATTGTATATCTGCTTCGTCATTCTTTCTACATGCCCGAACCATCGGAGCATGCCTCTTCTTATTTTATTTTTCTCTTCTTAGTATTTTAATATAACAGTTATATAATATAAAGAGCAGTGATAAAGATAGAGAAAAAAAGTAAGATAAAGAACTTAAAGTTGAACATAAAAATAATGCAGGATAAAGAACTAGCCTATTAATCAGCTGGTCTTCGGTTCAAATCCTGCGTGGGCATGTAGAAATAAATCGTATTATCGGTTTTATGTACAAATTTGCAATTATCAATTGAAGGAAAACATCGTGAGGAAACACGTCACGTCGAAAAAATCAATCGACTTATGTCTTCTTTCTTAGGTTATCCTAAGTAAGGTCTGGTTTTCCTCTGGGTTATGGAGGTCTAACGGTAGTCGTTCCATGTAAAAATCAGAATCTTTGTAAAATTCTTAGGCTTAAGTAGCGGACCCCGCTCATCTTAATGGAATAGGCAATGGAATAAGTAGGAGTTGTTGAATATTACGTGTAATTGTTCGTAACAGGAGTTTTTGTTCCATGTTCTCGAGGAATTGTAATCTAGTGAATTATGTCAGCATAATAATTTCGAAATATGAGATTATGATTAGTTTTTACTTCCGCAGTATCTTGGGCTTTCCTTCATCCGTATAAAAATAATATACTACATTGGGAGGTACCCAAGCATGCGGCCCACTTGACGCCAAGTGATTACCGTAGCCTATGAACGCTTCCAATACAGGCATTGCCGCTCGTGTGCTGCGACTGCTGATGTTAACACAGAAACTTCTTAGGGGCTTAGTGGTAGCCCCACTCACTCGCAACAATTATTCAGGGAGTTGTTATTTAGCTGCTGTTTTCCGTAAGGTGCAGGTGTCCAGACGGGTTGGATGCTTTGATGCGCTCTATCTCTCTAAAAACCACCCAGACCAATATTATCAGACATGTTGATGCAAGCACATGTTTGTCCTGTTTAGGAATCGAATACAGGCGCCTTGGTATCAAAGTAGCATTTGGTACCAACGACTCCGCTACCGGGCTTGTCAATCGCGCACGGACGTAATCTGTCAAAAGTATTTGTATTTTTTTTATACTACGTCGGGAGGCATACAAGCATACGGCCCACGTGATGTAAAGCGGGTACCGTAGCCTATTAACGCTTGCGATATATTAATGATCACTCGCGCGATGCCTCCTCTGCTGCTTACACAAAAACTCCTCGGAAGCTTACTGGTGACCACACTCACACGCAGGAACACAACAACCCTCTAGGGAGTTGTTATTTGGCTGCGGTTTTCTGTGAGGTGGAGGTACTTCCCCAGACGGGCTGCTTTGATGCGCCCTACCTCTCTTAAAACATCCAGAGGCAGACCAAGACAAACATACATGTTCATGCACACAAATGTTTGCCTTGTGTGGGAATTTAACCCAAGAGCGTTGGTGTCAAAGTCGCGTCATTCGCGACTGAGCCACCGAGCTCGTCAATGTACTGTATTAAAAAAATGCTGTATTAGTCTGTAATTGGTATTAATGTATGATTGTGATATTTATGTTGTATTATGTTAATACAAGTTTATGTAATTGCTGTTGATTGACCGCATAAAGAAAGAACTTATGCAGTCGATTGTTTTAATTTTTAGTTAATCCCCTTGTTTCATCCCTAAAATGTGCTTACTGTATATTTTTCTATATCTTATACTTTTGTTTAAACAGGTGGGCCGTATGTTTGTATGCCTTCTTACATCGTATAATTAGAACAAAAAAATAAAAAAATCAATTTCGAGCCATGCTCCTTTGGTTCGGACATGTAGAAAGAATGCAGGAAGAAACAATTACGAAACAGATATACAACGCGAAAGTAGAAGAATGTAGGAGCTGAGGAAGTCCAAGACTTACCTACCATGACCAAATTGATCATGTTTTATCAGAAGGTGATGTCAGGAGCTTTAGAAACCGGCGAGCATGCATATGAAGAGCAATGAATGTTAGAGAAGCGAGTGAGGTTTGTATGGATCGAGTCATGTGGCGCTCGGTTCTATCTGCGTACCCCGCAAGGGATTTGGCGTGAAGTTATAGATATATAGTTATACTTTTGTTGTTCACCACACTGACTTTTCTGTTAAACACATTACTAAATATATACCCATATAAAGATATGCGCAAAATTATATCACTAAAATATGTATAAGTATTTTTAGCGATGGCAACACATTTTTATTTCAGTATAGGGCGTGAGGCACGTACTCGAGAACGCTGTGCGGAATTCCCGAAAATCGTGAAATATTCATTACGACACGCTGTGATGGAAACCGTTGCTGGAATTGATTTTTTTATTGCTCTGGCATTATCCTTTTTGTTATATTTATGTGGTTGTGGTTTTGCTTTTGTTCTTTTTTTATACGACGTCGGGAGGCATACAAGCATATGGCCCACCTAATGTAAAGCGGTTACCGCTTATCTATCTATAACTTCACGCCAAATCCCTTACGGGGTAGGCGGAGAGAACCGAGCGCCACGTGACTCGATCCTTACATACCTCACTCGCTACTTTAACATTCATTGCTCTTTTCATGCACGCTCGCCGGTTTCTAGGGCTCCTGACATTACCTTCTAACACGATCAATTTGATCATGGTAGGTAAGTCTTGGCCTTCCTCGTAAGACTTAGTTACCGCTTATGATCGCTTGTAATACGTAAAGTATCACTCGAGCGATGCGACCTCTGCTGCTAATACAGCAACTCCTTAGGAGCTTACTGGTGATCTCAGTCACACCCACCCACTACTATTAGTAGATGCAAGCCTTCGTTGCCACGATGGCTCTGATCGCTTATGCCTCAGCTGCTACGGTCGTCTGCGGGATTGTCCGCCACATGGAATTAACTATAATATATTGATAAAAAGAATCCAATGAGATCGACTTTGAAATTGTGAAAAGAAATGAATATCTCCACTGACTAATGTTTGCGCCTTACCACTAAAGCTGCACCACCTGTAGAACTAACCATGTCTCACCCACTCGCCGCAGCCTAGCTGCCCTTCAAGGAATTCTACTTAATAATACTTTTACTCGTGTCTTATTTGCTAGTAAGCTGAGTGCATTAAGATGAACGCTTTAATATTTAGCTTGACTCTTAAGATGGTCGTAAACCACTTACATTTAACATCTGTTTCGTATTTTTTATACTAAGGTGGCAAACAAGCATCCGGTCTGCCTGATGTTAGGCAGTTATCGTAGCCTATGGACATTTGCAACAGCAGCAGTATAACTCTTGCGTTGTTGCTGTACGAAAGAAAAACAAACTTTGGCAATTTTGTAAACAAGGCTGCGGCAAATGAAATTGACGACATAGAAAAGGTCCAACTGATAAAGTATCTATCCATATTGTAGAATACTGCAGCAAAGTAACATTTTTCTTGACAGTTGTTGTATTCCTATACTTCAAACATCTACAAGCATCTATATTCACATTATTGTGAATATAGATGCTTGTAGATGCTTGTGCTAATAACGCGAAAATAATTCTGACAATGTCTATTTGTTTTCTTTTCACGATTAAATCGCTGAAGCGATTGTAATGAAGTTGATAGAAAGATAGTCTGGGATCTGGAGAGGAAGCTCGCATGCGTTATTATGTAAGCGGACTATATATATAAACTATGTTTATTTAAATGCGCAAATTTCTTTTCATTTGATAGCCTAATTCTTAAGGAAGGTTATAGGCATTTCAACATCACGATACAAATTGAATTAAACAATTTTTAACGGAAGTATCGCGCGTTTTATTTATTTTATTGAACCTGACCACGGACGCTGCAAAGCGTTCGAAACGTCGTCAGGATCAATAAAATAAATAAAACACGCGATACTTCCGTTAAAAATTGTTTAATTCAATTTGTAACAATCGCGAAAACCTAAGACAATATAACGATACAAACCTTAGAAAACGAAAAAAGAGAAAAAAAGTTTCTTACTTCATTTTATTTTTCTCGGCTAGACAAATATCAGGATATGCGCGAAAAAAGTCATAAATGCATCCAGTATAGGATATTTTTCAACGCATGCGGCCGAAGAAACTATTTATTATACTACTTTATATACTATATTCGCTGGCAGAATCAACTATTATATATATATTAAAAAGTTTGGTTTAGATAACCTGGCTCTTTAGGAATAGTTACCATAAATTCACGATATCATCAATCCACGACTTAGTATTTGCTTAGCGGTCTGGATCCGTGACCCGATAGAATGGTCTGACAGGACATTTTAATTTAGAACACATAAATTGTAGTTGAAAGACACACCATTAAGTCTGCCAAGGCTTTTAAAGGGCTTTTTTACTCGAAAGATAAAATTGATCCTTTATCCTTATAATGTTTGACCTTCTGTAACGTCAAGAAATTACAAATTAATGCATATAATGTCCTTACAGTGAAACAGGTTACATCGAGATGGACCAAAAAATGGTCTTCGTGATATGTGCATAATATGTATGTTTGTGCATAACGAGTAAATTTGATGAATTTTGATAGCATATTTGGCTGATTATTTTATGTTCAGTACAGGTTTACAGGCTTTGAAATGTACAAAAAAAAATACCATTCATAACAGAATATTATCAAAACGCAGTTTAAAATTGAAGATATTCGTATAAAACTTAAACCTTCCATATTGGTATAATATCCGATTGTAGGTTTTATGACATAAAAAGATATGGCCCTATCAAAAACAAATCAATAACAATGTCTCGTATACACATTGCTATAGATTTGTTTTTTATAAAAAGAAAATGATTTTATTCATCACTTTCCGCCGCAATCAATATTATGGTTCGATAGACAGACAGTTTACCACACAAAGGATTTGTATCACTGGTAAAGTTCTGCTAATTCACGGACTACGCCCATTGAAAATTTAAGCATACAAAATTATATGTTATATGGCAGTAATAACCTAAGCCAGAAGGCAGAGAGAGCGTTACAGTAGAATAAACATTGAGATGCGAGCTTTGCACAAAATTTGCAACGCAATGCTTATAAACCGAGTTCGCAATGGAGATATGAGTACAAGTGTTGGCCTGAAGGAGTGTATTGGTGTACAAGAGGCATGGTCCGTTGGTTCTGGCTTATAGAAACAATGCAAGATTATAGAATGGCGAAACAGATTTACAACGAAAAAGTACAAGGATCTAAGTGACGAGGAATGTCTAGACTTACTTACCATGACTACAAATAGTTCGTGTGTTATCAGAAAGTGATGAATGATGATGAAGCCTTAAAAATCGGCTGAGCGTGTATATAAAGTGCTAAAAGTTAAAGAAGGAAGTGAAATATGTAAGGGCTGAGTAACATCAAGGGACTTGACGTGAAGTTACAGACTGATAGAACTGTATTTAATGTCAAACTGCTACATCAAGTGCTTTTGATAATTCCTGGTGGCAGAATGCTGTTCAAGGCGAAAATGGGGGGCCGTCCGTCTAAAATCTATAGGATACTGGTGGACAACTTACTGGACGCCGAGTGGAACCTACAATGGGGTGCCGGTTGGGCTCTGTACTCGGACCAACGCTGTGGAACGTCCTGTTCCTGCGTCTGCCACTCCTGGGAGTCCGAGTGATAGCGTATGCAAATGACATGACGATGGTTTTTATTTTTTATACAACATCGGAAGGCATACAAGCATACGATCCACCTGAAGTATAACAGTTACCGTAGCATATGAACGCTTGTAATATATTAAATATCACTCGCGCGATACCTCCTCTGCTGCTAACACAGTAACTCCTTAGAAGCTTACCGGTGACCTCACACACACGCAACAACCCTCTAAGGAGTTGTTATATGACTGCGCTTTTCTGTGAGGAGGAGGTACTTCCCCAGACGGGCTGCTTTGATCAAGGCCGACTCTCGAGCCGTGATAGAACGACCCTGCAAACGAGGTTTTACATATTGAATTAAACAATTTTTAACGGAAGTATCGCGTATTTTATTTATTTTGTTGAACCTGACGTTTCGAACGCTTTGCAGCGTCCGTGGTCGCAGGAAGACTAAGGTGGTATTTGTCTTACATTAGTTATTCAATTATTACATCTACCGACATGGATGGATTAATTATATATGTTCCGATTCACACAAAAATCGCTCACAGTGTCCGAACATTTTTTAGTAGGTCTTTGGATTTGTGATTTGATTATTTTTAGGACTGGATCTTTTTGGACTGGATCTGGAGGTTTTACATCATGGGGTGACCGTAACAGGCAGAACGTCTCCATATCCAAACCGGCGATGATGACGGTGTAGAAGGGGCTCCAGGGCTCGATCAAGAATGCGTAAATCGCGTCTGATTTAGTAGGTGTACCTTGAACACAAAAAGTTTACGGAATACTAGAATGTACTATCATCACTCTGCTCCTTTGTGAATTGGCTGAGGCCAGTGTTTTTACGCCTCTCGAAGCTTAGTTTGCTTGACGACTGTTATCTATAGGTAAATAATAAAATCCATATACAATCTCTAGATAAATAAAACAATTTATATATCTACAGACTATTTTTATCTTTACGCCAGATTCATCCTTACACACCTCGCTCGCTTAATTAAAGTAATTAATTCTTATATGTACAGACGAACGTCGTCGCCTGTACTTATAAGAAGCTTAAGGTGCGTGTTCGATTATTTTAACAGATGTAATACCACAGCCTCCGTTATAATAAAATTTCATTTTTCAAATGAAGATAATTTCAATTCAATTACATTCAAGACGGTTTCATTACTTTCGACAGTTTGTTGCTACTTTCAGGGCAAATTAATGAAAATGCTGCCATAATAATATTCCAGTCAAGCTCCATTCTCGTTTCGTCCGTATCAAGCCGACATAAAATGTCGGATTGTTATCCATTCCGGTCGGAATACCGACATATTCAGCCTTTGTCCGGTATTCCTGGAACGAACATTGAAGCCGTGTCCAAAGGTATTTCTTCTATGTAGAGCTTCCCTTCCATAACAATTTATGGAAATCATGTTTTGTGGTTGAGATACTTTGTTTATAAAATAAATATTTTATGCCGGACCGTGTTTATATATGTCTAGCACTAAGTTTCTGAGGTTAAAAGCTCAGGAAAAGCGTTATCAAAGCTATGTTATGAGACACATTACGACGCGGTGTGTGTTCTACACCCGCCTTAGATTTCGACGACAGATTGGCTTATTCATTAAATCAAATTATTTTATAGTAAGAGATATAAGCAAGTTTAAAACCGACTTCAGAAAGAGTTCTGCACTTCAAAAGAAAAAAACAGAGCTCTTACAAGATCATTCAAGTGTTAAGGGTATTTATCTTAGAAAGTATTAGACATTTGCTTAAGGCGTAGGGGCCTAACGTACTGACCTTCACATATTTCTAGATTCATTTAATAAAATGCAATAAATTATACTAAATCAGTGTCTGATATCTTAAAAATACAATAATATAACAAATATATATTAAGAGTTTGGTAAAAAATTTAGAGGCTATTAACCGTGCCTCTGACTGCAGTATATTTTTATAGTAATCTCTAAAACTTTATTTACAATACATACCGTTCCCCCAACGCATGTGCAACTTACATTCACCTGTGTGAATCTGAATGTGTTGACACTGTATGGACCTAAGTCAGGTTTAGGTCATGTATGTGTTAGATTTTGGTTAGGTTTACGTAAAGAGGACAAGAAATAGAAATGTGTTCAGCTTTTGTTAATCAATAAACCCTACGCAAACATACCCAAAACCTAATAATGGGTTCTAAGAACCGAATTTTCATTGCACGAGTACGATTCGCGTTTGACGCATAGGTAAGCTACTACTATAACTACAACTCGGCGCTAAGTCCCTTGCGGGGTAGCCAGAGAGAACCGAGCGTCACATGACTCGATGATCAATAACACACATCACTCGCTAAATAAATAATACACATAAAAAGAAGTATAATGTACAATATTTCGTCGCATTATCAAACTGATAGTCAGTTTACGTTTAGAGCAGTGATAGCGGAGTGGAACAGGCTCGACGGTCCCGGGTTTGAATACTGGTATCTGCCACTAAATTCGTGTTTTCGGATTTATGTACATATTCGTATTCATCACTTGCACGGCGGTGAAGGAAAACACCGTGAGAACTAAGAAATTATATTTCGAAACACGTGTAACCTATCCTAAGAAAGAGATAGGGCGCATCAAAGCAGCCCGTCTGGGGAAGTACCTCCACCTCACAGAAAACCGCAGACAAATAACAACTCCCTAGAGGGTTGTTGTGTTCCTGCGTGTGAGTGAGGCCCCCGACGAGTTGCTGTGTAAGCAGCAGAGGAGGCATCGCGCGATTGATCATTAATATATCGCAAGCGTTAATAGGCTACGCTTTACATCACGTGGGCCGTATGCTTGTATGCGCCTGATTCTCCCTTTGGGTTGTGGAGGTTTGATGACAGTTGCCATCCATATCAAAATCAGTATCTTCGCCAAATCCTTAAGCTTAGCAGATTAAGAAACGTGATAACGTGTGGCAGTTAACGATGAGTCTTGGTCTTTCTAGGCTTCTACATTCTTCTACTTTCACGTTGTAGGTAAGGAAAGAAAATAAATAAAAATTTCTAAAGCTAAGTGGAATTTTTCAAAGCCCGACACTTTCGATTTATGCGTTTTAATGGCGCGTGGGCGGGCGACGCCTCTCCTTGTGTAGGAGGCACCTTCTCTGACCGTGTTTACCAGTGAGGTTGCTGCCTAAACCTCATTAAAATAATAACGTTCGAGTATCCTCCATAATTGTATACAATATAATATAATATAAAAGATAAAGATAAAAATTCTTTATTTGCCATTGGGCCCTCGCGGGCACTTAAACACGTCTTACATTTTTTTTTAAATATAATCTTATTGTAACTTCTTTAATTCTCTTATTTAACTTTTTTCCTCTTTTTTAATGTACTAGCATTATAATATCATAATAATATAATATCTTTATTTCATAATAACCGTGTGTACAGTTTTTTTTTATACTACGTTGGGAGTCATACAAGCATACGGCTCACCTGATGTAAAGCGTTGCCTCCGCTGCTGCTTACACAGCTGTGTAAGCAGCAGCGGAGGCATCGTGCGAGTGATACTTAATATATTACAAGCATAATAGGCTACGGTAACTGCTTTTCATCTGGTGGGCCGTATGCTTGTATGCTTCCCGACGTTGTACATAAAGAAAAGGTGGATGTAGGCCGGAGCTAATTTTACTGAACTAATTAGTGGTGAAAGCTGATAGTCCAATATAGATAAAATAGGCTGTAACATTCTTATTTCAAATGCAGATAAGGTACTTTAATTTACTTAGATAATATAACTGTGTTTAAAGTATCCAGTTGCTAATGGATTGTTCTATCTATCTATCTATCTATAACTTCACGCCAAATTCCATAGGGGGTAGGCAGAAAGAACCAAGCGCCACATGCCTCGGTACTTACACACCTCATTTGCTTCTTTAACATTGAAAGCGTTTCTTATATCACCTTCACCGGTTTCTAGGGTACCTGATATCACCTTCTGATCAATATGGTCATGGTATGTAAGTCTTGGCCTTTCTCGGCTCCTACGTCCTTCATACATTCACACATATTTTCGCGTTGTATATCTGTTTCATAATTTTTGTTAATGTATCTTTTTATTGAGGCACAGCTTGTGATGGCCAGCACCCGATGGCCTACTTAAGTCCTTCAACAGTAACGATATTGTATACTAAATACAATTTTATGCATTTACTATTTCGTTTATAGGACTCTATAGTAAAATAGCTGTGCCCGTGACTTCGTCCTCGTAGCCTTAGGTCAGTTTTATCTTAATATTAAACGTAAGCTATCTTTTTCTTAGCGTTATCATATGGGATAATAGCCATTAGAATTAACGGGGTCCGCAATCAAAGCCTAGGATTTGGCAAAGGTACCGATTTTGACATGCCGTCAGAACTCTACAAGTCTGAGGGAAAATCAAATGTTTCTAAGGTTAGCTCACACACCTTTCGTATAATTCCTGCACGTAGGAAGTACGTATAAATACTACTTATATACTATTTTCGGCATCACCCTAAGGTTGATTGGTAGAGAATGCTTGTATAGCATTAAGTCCGCCGTTGTACACCTGTGTGCATAAAGTTTAAATAAATATAATTTCTTGATCGTGTGGGTTTCCTCACGATGTTCCTCTTCAAACAAATTCGAACAAGTGATAAATACAAATATGTACATAAATCTGAAAACATAAAGTTATTGGTACTAGAGGTCGCCTAGTGGCCCAAGTTCGACCATTATATCTCAATCTTTAAGTTTGAACGTTATTAAGGTTCTATTGTAAAAAAATATAATCTCTATAATCACAGATTTCGCCAAGGCTACACAGTTAATTTGCCTATTTTTTTCAAACAAATTGTATATCATTCCAATATTTTTAATTAAGTATAGTATATAATAGAGATTTTACAAACATACAAACATTATATATATTTTTATTGAAACAAAAACATTATGTATGTATGCATGTTAATACGATAATTTAATTAATGATTCAAAACTTCTCCGTGAACGATGTTTTTTATACAAACTCTTTCATCGTTTGCTAAATGTCCTCGACCGCTATATTCCGAAATATAAAATCTCAAACCGTCGAATGACCGAACTCTACTTGCTGCGATATATAACTTATATAATATGTAATATAACGCGACGTGTAATATAACGCATACAACTAATAAGTAATACATAAAGCACAAATATCTATTAGACAAACTGTGAATATTATCATAATTATGATTATTTTTGACAATCAGTATGGCTAATTAACTTTAATTGTGCCAAATTTCACACTTCTCCGTTCGCGTAATTTTCGTAAAAAGGGGTTCAAAATTTTTGCTTCACGTATTAATATATTGATATGCTTACACCAGGATTCAAACTAGAGTCCAATTGGTTAATAAACTGGTTTTTTATCAACTAGCTAGGCTTCACTGGTCTAAACGTAAACTGTCTATCAGTTTGAGAATGCGAAGAATATTACACTAGCTGCTGCCTGCGGCTCCGCCCGCGTGGGTTAAATAACGTGTGTTAATCCAGATCATAATCTATCTACATGGCAAATTTCATTCAAATTCAATTCAATTAAAAAATTCAGCCGTTTAAGCGTGAAAGAGCAACAAACATCCATCCATACATACAAACTTTCGCATTTATAATATTAGTAGGACTATTCTTCTCTTTGTGTATATACTCGTATATACAATCGAGATTTGGTTGCTATTACATGTGAATTTCTTTTAAAGCTGTATCGTTTGAAGAGCACGGCTAAATTAGAATTTCAAATTAAACACTCCAAGTAATCAAGTTAAACTTTAATTTTTATTCGTAGACATTTAAAATAATATACGTAAATTTATTAGATAATATCCATAATTTTATACTGAAATTGACTTTGGCGTAACTACAAATTTTTTAATTAGTTTATTTGAATACTTAACAAAAATGACCTAGAAGCTCGTTGCCGCTAGGCAGCATGCTTCAACTCTCATGTTCATGACACTTAACTTTCGACCCGCTGACATATTTGTTCTCTGCCTATCTCACATGTATAGAATTTCAAATTAGAATAACAATAACAACAAATAAATTTGGGAGCTTCAAAAAGATAAAGCACGGTCTCGGAAAAAGCTTTAGCGCGTTTTAAGGGCACTAATTATTTAATAAGTCGTATGCTTTTGAACCATTTTTCACGGAAGCTTCTGGTAGACAGCTAAATACTGCTTTAGACATTTGTTGTCTCAATTTTTTTGGTAGGTATTATAGAAATATTATTGCTACAGATAGATCTACTTTTTCTTCGTAAAGTTACAGGAAATACGTAAACAAATAATCTATTTATGATAAAAATTGATTCCCGCCACTTCGTTTTGTTTTAACGTCTTTCTCGTAACGTCTTCTAATCATAACAATAGCATATATATAATAAATAATGTTCATTGGAAGATTTATTGGAATTAATGAACGGGTCTAATTTTGCGATGAAGGGTTTTATGTAGACATATAACCTAGGACTTGTACAAAACAAGTCATAAATCGCGCAATACCTACACATCGCAGACACACATTCAAGTATTGAATGTACATACAACGCTATCACATTAGCAAATATTATCATATTGTGATGAGGCCACAGACGACAGTGGTGGCAGGCGGCGACGCAAAATATTTGTCTTGCCTATACATTATGTACCTATCGAAAGGATTTCTGATGAGATCAGTTTGCATTTGCATTTATTGATACACAACTTTATTTATAGAGTCACTGTCTTACTGAGAATTAATTCTATCTGTCTATCTATAATTTCACACCTAATCCCATGCCGGGTAGACACATGACTCGATCCTTACAAACCATGACGAGCTCGGTGGCTCAGTCGTGAATGACGCGACTTTGACACCAACGCTCGTGGGTTCGATTCCCACACAAGGCAAACATTTGTGTGCATGACCATGTCTGTTTGTCTTGGTCTAGATGCTTTATGAGAGGTATGGCGTATCAAAGCAGCCCGTCTGGGGCAGTACCTCCACCTCACAGAAAACCGCAGCCAATTACAACTCCCTAGAGGGTTGTTGTGTTCCTGCGTGTGAGTGAGGTCACCAGTAAGCTCCCAAGGAGTTGATGTCGCGATATCGATATCGCTAGTGTTAATAGGCTACAGTACCCGCTTTACATCAGGTGGGCTGTATGCTTGTATGGCTCCCGACGTAGTATTAAAAAAAACCTCACTAGCTTCTTTAACATTCATTGCTCTTCTTATGTACGCTCGCCGTTTTCGCTCCTCACATCACCTTCTGATAAATCATGATCAATTTGGTCATAGTATGTAAGTCTTGACCTTCCTCGGCTCTTACATCTTTCGCGTTGTAATCAATTTCGTAATTAATCGAGAGAATTATTTACTGGGTTTATTACATTATGAAGAGAATATAGTATTTAAAAAATACTTCTTCTTCATTCATTAGGATTGGTGGGGTCTGCCACCAAAGCCTAAGATTTGGCGAAGATACTGATTTTTATATGGAGCGACTACCGTCAAATCTCCACAATCTTCTGAATCGGTCCAGGCGATTAGAAGTTATGGTGAACAAACACACAAATATACGAGCATACACAAAAAAAAGTCAAATTGACTTCAATGAAGATAAAGTACGAATGTGAATAGACATCGACTATAATAAAATAAACACAAAATCACGCACAACTCAGTGTGCCAATAAAGCGAAATTGGTACGGAATATGATAGCAATTTGTTTACATTTTGTTCAGAGGAGAGTTTATCTGATTTGTTATAGTATAGAAATTTCGGCGGCTGATTGTGTAATTCTATGAACATGCCATTTGTACAGTGCCTTATTGTGGAAGTGATTTAATTTAATGTTGATTTAGGTTTGTACATTTTCTTGTCATCAATGTAGTAGGTAAAAATGGTTTTAATTACAACTGAAGATCAAGACTAACACTTAAACAGGAACTGCAAAATTTAAAAGACTCAGTCGAATATAATAAATTAATGATCTCACCTAAGTTTATTCATGTCAAAGTACAGAACATTATCTTCAAGGAATATAAGAAGTACAAAGGGAGATGATATTGAGTCGATGGCTTAACGAGAAAGCAAGTAAACACACAAAAGTACACTCAGTTAGAATTTTACTTTACTTTTTATTTGAGAATAATTAGCTCTACATGACTACGTACTTATACACCTCACTTGCTTCATCGACATTAGTAGCTCTTTTTATACTAGTTTAGTTATAGAAGGTGAGTCTTGGACTTATTTGTCGTCTTGAGCTTGCGATAAATGAAGAACTGCAGGTTGACACCCCAGCTGATAACACAGCAACTTCTTAGGAGCTTACTGGTATCACTCAGTTGCAGGAACACAACGATCTTCCAAGGAATTGTTATTGCTAACCACTCCGCCACCAAGCTCATCAAAATTTTAAAGCAAGCCCATCGCACTTTATGCTACGCACTTTAAGTTATTTGCCTTAAATATTGTTGACAACCCTATCGCTCTACTGTTCGAATGTACTAGCGAATAGTGACAGTGTGCCATTAGCAAGCCATGGGTTTATAACGTGATCCATCGGCCCATGAAACGAACCCCTTTGTTAATGCTAAACGAACCTAATTGGACTTTATTACCTAAAACGTACACGTGACTGACGTGACGGCCACGTGTTTACAAACAACTTTAATTGACCCATTGGGCACTAGAACTGACAATGACCTGCTATAACTTTCCAGCCAGATTAATTAATATAATTGTAGGTCATGACTTTTGTAATTTATTCAAAGTAAGTTCAAATTAAGTTGGTTTCGTTAGTCGTGGTACCATTTGTCGAGATACCATATATTTAATAGTATTAAATCATCCAAAAATAGACAGACCATAGTCTTGTTTGCTATGAATAAAAATAAAAAACCGGCTAAGTGCGATTTGGACTCGGGCACGTAGTGTTCCATACAATTATCTATAAAAACGGCAAAAAAAATACGTTTGTTGTATGGGAGCCCCCTTAAATATTTGTTTTATTTTAATTTAATTATTTATTTTTAAAGTTAATATATAACTAAATATTCTGTGAATATTTCAAGCGTCTACCAATTACCGTTATTAATATAGAGCAAAAACGAACAAAAAAAAAAACACGTTTGTTGTATGGGAGCTCCCTTAAATATTTATTTTATTCTGTTTTTTAGTATTTGTTATTATAGCGGCAACAGAAATACATCATCTGTGAAAATTTTCACTGTCTAACTACTTCATGAGATACAGCCTGGTGACAGACGGGTGGACGGACAGCGGAGTCTCAGTAATAGGGTCCGTTTTACCCTTTGGGTACGGAACCCTAAAAACGAACCTCGTACAACACACTTATACAGTGCATATTCTATATATACAGACTTATGAAAATTTAAATGTATATCTGTGAAATATAAACAGATATTACGAATATGTCTCTTTATAAAGGGGTAGCACGAGTAATGTATATTTTAAATGGTAATATTTTTTTATAAAATTGACAGACTTTTTAAAAATAATACGTGTTGTGTTCTGAAAATCAGTTTAATGAAATTTTTACCCTTCAATTCACTTTTAACAGGTAGTCGTACGCGGAGGATGAATGCGACGACGCGAATGAAGTCAATAAGCGTTTAACTTAGACAATTTAGGACCTAAAATAGACCCCCTCTCAATAGCTGATCTGTGCGGCCGCGTCAGCTCGGGTTTTTTTTTTAAATTAAACCGCATTTTTTAGAGAAGGCGAATTGTTAAACTTAAAACTATATTAAAAGTAGGAAAGAAATTTATTTGCTCCAAATATTGGTACATTGACGTTGTTAATAAATACTACTCGTAGCTCCACAATATTTCGCCTGAATCAGATATGCAAATTTATTTAAAACTATCAAATTAAATTACTGTTAATCGGATATACTATAACAATACTTGTTTACAAGTAGTTTTATTAACTGTGATTTAAATACTAACAAGGGTAAGTCTACTATGTCCTTTGGTAATTTGTTAATTATTTGAATTGGCCATCAGATAACAACTACTGTGGTATAATATTGTAGACATATTAGGCAATATTAGTTTATTTGGGTATCTCTCTCGGTAGTTAATATCATACTTTTTTTATTGAAAAGATGGATGTGACTCTTTACAAATTGACCCAATTCATATATATATATATGCACGGATATGACAGCAGATTTAACTTTTTAAAATATGGTTTATAACTTATTTTAGGTTACATAAGGAACGTATGCACTGTTGCTGTGCTATAAATACTTTGTCTTTATGTGATGAATTGTCCCATACTATTATACCATATCGAAGATTTGAAGCTACGTATCCATAGTATGCTAGCAAAGCTGTTTTTTGGTCTGTTATATTGGCTAATCGCCATAGCGCATATGAGAAACTATTAACTTTTTTGCACACTTTCGCTATAGGTGGCTTCCACGTGCAATAATGATCAAGCCTGTGAATTCCCAAAATTCCCAAAAGAAGAGAATCCATTAGTACATTCATTAATAATCTGACTATCATGTTGTACTCTTACATTAGCTCTCTGATTATTTCGTTGATTGTGAAATTGTATATATTTAGTTTTACTTACATTCATTTTTAAATTAATATTATTAACTAATTTGTAATGTCAAGAATAGATTTGTGTTTATGTTGTTATTATAATCATTCCTTGAGTTAAACCAGTTTGGAATGGCTATGGACACATCCTTAGCAAATAATGTGCAAAAATGGTTGGTTTAGGTAGGTCATTTATATACAACAAGAATAATAATTACTCCAAAATGCTTCCCTGAGAACACCCATGCTATTTATTTTCTCGTTAGATTTATAAGCATTTTCATTAAAATACTGGTAAATATTTGATACCTCCACGTATTGTGCTCTGTTGTTGACATATGACTTAAGCCAATTATAGGTATTTCCTCTGAGGCCATACCCTTCACACATATTAAGAAGATGTTGATGTAATACGTTATCGAAAGCTTTACTCGTATCTAAAAATATTGCTATAACTTCAATAGATTTATCTACATAATCTAAAATTTTACTTTAAAAGTTGATAAAATTGTAGATTTTCCTTTTTGAGAACAATGCTGGATTTATGCAAGATGTTAAATTTATTTAGTAAGTTAGTCACTCTGACATGCATAGCTTTTCGAAGATTTTAGAAAAAATGGATATTAAAGCTATAATTGTCTAAAGTCCTAAAATTGTCTAGAATATCGGTAATAGCTTTCTTAGGATTTGTTTTTACAATGGTTACTTTCAATTTATCAGGGAAAATACCCTGCGCAAAAAAATAAGTTGATTAAATAACGAGGCAGAGGCGCGATGAAGTTTTTAGACTCTTTAATAATGTTTGTGGGAATCTGATCATAATCCACAGCCTTGGTATTTTTTAAGTTTGTGATTATTGTACATATTTCGCTGCTGTCTGTGGGTAATAGAAAAATACTGTCACTGATATGCTAATTATATAATGTGTTATATATTTTTTTTGAGGAGTGCCTTTTCTCTTCTTTTCTTTGTAGATATGAAAAAGTTTATAAAAGCAACGGCTATCTCTTCAGGTTTACTAATCGTTTCACCATTAAGTATAATTTGTTTAATATATTTATTTTTTTATGTTATTGCTCCGTTTTATTAAATGCCATGATGCTTTACATATGTTACTAGAAGTATTAATATATTTCATATTGTTTATTTCTTGTGCGCTATTCATCCATTTTTTTAAAGTAGCTGAGTAGGTTTGATATTTAGTTTAATTGGCTATAATGTTCACTTTATAATGTGTAAATCTAAGTGATCGCTTTATTTTACAACTTAGACGTATACCTTTTAAACAACAACTATAACCTTTCTTATTGGAAAATTTAAATTATAAAATAAAGTGTAGAAAGCTCATGAAATGCATTATAAGCTTTGTTAATGCTTGTTTCAGTATAAATCTAGGACCAAGTCAATTTTTTTAAGCACTGATTAATTTTTTTTATGTTTTCTGGGCTCAACAAGAAGTTTCATCCATCTTAAGACCGAGAGTTTCCGAGATTCACGAAATTACTTATATTTTTTTATATATACGAGTGTACAAGAATTGTTTGTGGAAAGTAATCAGACTTCGGCAAATTTTTCAGGAATTTTCTCGGTAATAACATTCCTAGGTGGAATGTTATAAGTGGGAATGTGAATTTTCCTCAGAATCAGCCTAACTTCTTTATGAGTGTTTATACCGGGTTTCGTTTTAGTCCATGTTATTTGAGGATAGATACGTTGACGAGACTTTGATACTTATGTAATTATCAATTTTCGAATTATGTAGACACGTTACTCGGATACCAAACTTCAAGAATGATTAGTTAATCAGCAATGAGTAAAAGTCAAAAAAGCTCGACTACGGTTTTTTGACCAATACTCTCTTATTCTTTTGTTCTTTTATGACCTGAACCTACACTGTCACAAAATTAGAATTCCTATGACATCGCAACGAACAAGGACTTTGGGAGAGGAATCGCTAGAAAAGCAACTACGATGGAGGGCAAATTTTTATTAGCTTACTGACTTGACGCAATGACAATCATTTTACAATAACAGCTAGTGCGATAGCTTAATTTAACCTATTTGAATTAAGGCAATTAATTCCATTCATAGAACGGCGGATAACATTGTTTTATTTGAGTGTTTCGCTACAAGACGCCCGCCGTCGAAATCCCTATATATAATATATAGGTATAATAATATTACCTAACCTCATACTAACTTCGGCATCTGTCTAATATTCAAGGTTGACCTTTGCTCGCCGACGAAATGAAAAAACTAGTTTAATTTTCCTAGCCTGCGTCATTTTCTGTACTCGCAAGAGTTTTTATAACAAAGGCTGGTCATACAATTTCATGGTGGATTTCTAGCACAATATATTCAAGGGACTCGTTATGCTAATTGAAGCATGAAAATGGGACTAATGCAGTGGAAAATACGTTCTACCTAGCGTCCTGTTAGTATTGACGTTTACTGAATTTGAAGAGACTGAGATTATAATAAATGACAGTCTTGCCTCACAGTAAAGTTGAAAGGCAATGCCGTATTTAATTGAGAAAATTTAATGGACGGGCCCTGGTAAGATCGCACTACTTGGGTAAATATTGGATCACTAGGCCGTGTAGAAAAAAAGTCTTTCAGTTGTCTTTTTCATAATTTTGATTTTCCTTTTTTAATCTACCAGTATTTCAAATGACCATTGGCAAAAAGAAATGCTAAAAGAAACTTGCCAATATATGTCTTTTTTTATATGAGTGTGCATGTAGTGATATTAAGTGGTACAATTAAAGTTACATTAATACATGTGTTGAATCATTTCCAAACATCTCTGTCAGATATTCATCGATTCTATAATAACCCTTCTTACACAAAGTATTTTAGATATACTTTTTTTTCAAAAAGGGCCAAATCAAAAGTACCCAAAACCGAAGAGCATGCATGAAGAGGTTTATGCATGAGGGATTTTTAATCGCATTATTAGAAACATTATTAGAAACATCAAGGAGTATTCTCAGGCAACTGCTAAACGTATTCGTAACCTATCTTGGAGTTACTGTGAAACACAGTAATCCATTATACGAGTAGTTATAGTGCATCTATATCTCTATGACCCAAGCCAATAAATCACTTGACGGCGACAAAATGTAGGGTTTTAGCGTGTCGCAGCGTTTTACATGTCAGCGACTTGACTTGTGTCTAAGTACCAATGGGTGGATATTTTAAAAAATGGGCCGATAAGTGACGCTATGTTGATCTGAGAACTAGCCAATGCTTTGCGTTCTAATTTAACCCACGGCCCATATCGGTAAGTATATTTACTACGTAAAATCAATCAATGTCATCATGATGATAAATCATTAGATAATATATAACATTTCTATCTACTATCGATACAGATGCGAAAGCAGTCATTTTTGGAGTTTACTAATTAAGAAATGATTTTGAGATAATGCCCGGCACCGAAATTTTATTAGGAGTAAAATTACACCTTTGTAGTTTTAACAGCACGCGGTCGCCCGATCTGTTATGGTCTTCAACTGAGGAAGTGTTGGTATATCTGTCGATAGTACGATACGGCTTATAGCATGCTTTTGAATTGTCTTGAATATGACCGACTGCTCCATACCCACTTTGTGCAAGGCAATCACTGCAATTCTTTCTTTAACAGTTCATTCCATATTGTAATTTGATAATAAATGCGATAAAATAAGTAAAACGGTGTGAAGTCGGAAGAAGGTGTTAACATAATAAACGCATTCCAAATTTAAAATAATTAAAGAGTTGAAAAATAGGAAAAGTTTCTATGCAACAGTATTTATGGCCAGATTAGATATATACAAATAGTGGAAAAATTGTAAACAGTTATCATAACCAATGGATATTTGTACTACCAGGGGTGTCACTCATGTGTTGCCGATCCTGTAATTACCTCGTCACGTCTTTATATGAATAAATAACAACTCCCTGGAGGGTTGGTGTGATTCTTGCAGTGAGTGAAGTTACCAGTAAGTTCCTAAGATGATGCTGTGTTAGCAGCAGGGGTAGCATCGCGCGAAACTTAGACGCTTGATAGTCCTAGTCATGGAACCAATCTAATAGATGAAGATTTATTGATAAAATTTCCTATAATTCACGTGATAGAGGGTGTGGGTGGGCATGGTGACACAAATAGTAACTCTTTAGAAACCCGATCGTGCGGAAACAACAAGTGATTGGGAGGGATCTCATCAATGCGTGAAGGTCGTCATCCGTGTTATTGTACGAACTTGTATTGAACGTTAGAGAAAATGTGAAACCCATTCGCTTATAGTATAGTACTCTCACGGTATTCTTTTATAATGATACTTCATTTATTGCAAACGTTCGTAGGCTACGGTAACCGCTTTATATCATGAGCCATGCACATGGTGGGCCGTGTGCATGTCTCCCGACGCTTTATAAAAAAGGGGGTGTGGCTGTGTCGTAAAAATGGTTTGAGCTTTACGTGAATACGTCTTCGAAATGGGTAAACGGAAGTAAGTTATACTAAAAGGAAAATATGTGATGCAGCGAAATGATTTCAAAATGGCTAACCCCGCCGCGCGATCCCTGCTTACTCTATGTAACGAATTCTTTGATTCTCTAGTTTTTTTTTTATAATATATGGAAATAGTGTCGCTACTTTATGCCAGTGTCAAAGTTTTCAGTTTAGAACCATTTGAAAATCTTAATTCTATGTTCCAGCTTCAGGAACTGTGCTGAAAAAATACTTGGGAAGGGTACCTAGACCCAATCAACCCAGTTTAAATACCATCCGTAAAACGATAGTGATTTTTACAAGGTGTTCTTGATGAACTTATTCACGTCTTCCAAAAAGTGCATATACGTGTTATATTTGAGTTTTTTCATTACTGTATAATTTCACTAGCACTTATGTTACAAAATACTATCAAAATTGTCACACAAAACTAATTTTATATTGAATTTTAAAAATTTCACGTATAACAACGTTGTCACTCGTCAAAAGCGCGGGAAGAAGTGATTCTCTAGTTATTATGTGGTGTAATTAAATTTTGGATGACTACAACAACAAACTTTACCCCCGATATAATTACCGGATTTGTGATCGTCGGTTTTCAAAATTGCCTCCCAATGCGGAAGGACCTTGCTCAGGTGTTCCTCTGGCAATGCAAGCTTGCGCGTTCTCAATTGGTTTAAGTTTTATTTTCTACGTCGGGAGCCATACAAGTATACGGCCCACCGGGTAAAGCGGGTACCGTAGCCTATTAACGCTAGCAACATTAAGTATAACTCGCGCGATGCCTCCTCTGCTGCTTACACAGCAACTCCTTGGGAGCTTACTGGTGACCTCACTCACACGCAGGAACACAACAACCCTCTAGGGAGTTGTTATTTGGCTGCGGTTTTCAGTGAGGTGGTGGTACTTCCCCAGGCGGGCTGCTTTGATGCGCCCTACCTCTCTTAAAACATCCAGACCAAGACAAACAGACGTTGCACACAAATGTTTTCCTTGTGTGGGAATCGAACCCACGAGCGTTGGTGTCAAAGTCGCGTCATTCATGACTGAGCCAACGAGCTCGTCTTTGCAAAAATAATATGATTAAAGTAAATATTCAACACGAAAGTAACTTACGCACCTTTTTCACGGTTGTTTTGTATTATGTAGATTCTAAACATAAATAGGCCCTTTTATTTTCTGTAAGAGTACTAACTTGCCTACGATTTCATGCCGGGTAGGGACAGCCTTATATAGGCCTTTATATGTAAATATATAGAAAAGTTGTGCGAGACATTATCGCCAACCCTTCACATATAACGTTACATATACAAAAAGGATATTCATTTGTTTGGTTCGTAAAGGCGTCTCTAAGGCGGGTAATGAAATACTTTTGGCGTAATATTACACAATCTTTTTCTAGGTAGGTTTTTGTTTCTGTAGGCAAACAAGCATCACGATATGTGAAGTAATTACCGTAGTGTATGAACGCTTGTAATATAAGACACAGTATCTTTAGAAGCGTATGTAGCTTTTAGGCTTTAAAAGAGATTGTGAGCTAATAGCACACTAAGTAAAGGGTGAAAAGAAAGAACAGGGCACATCAATATTTAATAGTGTGATGTCTGACTGGAGAAGTACCTTCACGTTAAAGAACTAGCCAAATAACAGTTCAATGGGGGGTTTCCGTGTACTTCTAATTATATTCAGATTGGCGGGGTCCAAGGTAGGTCTAGTCTAGGTCTAAGATTTGGGACTATACTAATTTTGACATGAAGCGTCTGCCGTCAGACCTCTGCAACCCAGAGGGAAAACCAGACCTTTCTCAGGTTAAGTCACACGTCTATCGAAATATAATTTCCATCACGTGCTGGTTTCCTCACGATGTTTTCTATCATCGCCGAGCGACTGATAATTACAAATATGTATATGCGTAGGTTTAGTAATCATGTTTGGTGGCCGTAAGTAAAGTGAAGGCCTTCACGAATGTCTTCATATAGCGTCTTCAGAAAAACATGCTTACGCTCAAACTCCGCGTATTTACATGCGGTATTCATATTCTTGCCTTCCAAAAGTATTTTGAATACGAACAGAGTAAACTCACAGACAAAGAGCACTTTCAAAATAATGTAGTTTTTTCGTACCAATTTCATTTTCCCAACGGATGACGAACGTCAATGTATGATATAAACAACAATCGACAAATGTTTTTTCGCCAATTTTAATATGGAACAAAACGATTATGTTAAAAAAACAGCGTGCTTTAGACCACACGACTGAAGTAAAACTTCTTTAGCTCCATAGTGTGATACAGACAATACGCCTGCACTGTGTCTTAGATATACGAAACTTAACTCGCTATGAGAGAAAGAAAATGTTTGCTCGCACCTCTTGTCCCTACAGTAAATAGGAAACGTTACTCTCTCCCTTTCTATCTTCACTAACTTATATCTCCCTCTCAACTTCCGTTCGCCTCACCCGATCGCACTTTTCGTAACACTCTCGTCACGCATTCACCAGCTTACTCCCCAAGTCAAGCGTGCGTAAAGAAGTTCTATAACTGACAAAATACAGTATATACATATTTCGTAAATGAGTGGTATAACAAATATTTGTATAAATGTTACGTATTCGCAAACAAACCCTTTTTGATCTCAGGTTATTTGTATGACACAATTTACATGTTAAACAAGGTGGGTGCACGTAATGTGGCCATATAAAATCCCCGTGAGAAACAATATCACAATGAAGATATTGTGATATTTAAAAAATACGTAGCATTTAAAACATTATTTTCCTGTCGTAATCAATACCTTTGTTTTTATAAAAAGCATTATTGAGTGTGTAAGGATCACTCCTTACACCTGTAAGAACCGCGTCTTATATAGCGCTCGGTTCTCTCTGCATTCTTTCCCTCTTGAAGGTAATTCCCTCAATCGGGCTGTTTGCCATTCAGTATCACCATGCCCTATCTGCCTACCAGAGTCTCGTTTATTAATAGGAATGGTGTTCTACGTGCAGATAGATGGCTTTAAAGATAATAAGTTATTTTATGAATTTTAGTGAGTATTTGTTATGTTATTTTTTTGTTGTGTTACCTATCATAATAGATGTAAGTGTAACTTATATAAATAAACAAAATGTTAAATGTAATTATTGTTTACCTTTGTGTTTTATTTGTAGTACAATCTTTGACCTTTAAACCAAAGGACCAGCCTGGTAGGATCATTCCCCTCTGCTATGGTAGGTACAAGATAATGTGATCCATTGCGTGTATGAAAAATACTCGTGTAATCGATTCTCTAACAGTCTTATAATCGTTACCAATTGCTCCGGTGATATCATAAAGTGTTGTAAGTACAAAAAATGCAGAACTTTGCAGTTATTTCATGCAGAAACTGATTGAACACTTCTAGTTTCCAAAAAGATGAAGTTACCTTTCACATGTAAGTTATTTATTTTATTAATTATTCCTATATTCATATAAAAGAAATCAAAATGGTATGATATTCCCAATAGGCTAATTGTAACGATTTGCAACTATATTTATTATTTTAGAGCAAACAAATACATCATTTTAAGTAAATGATTTTGAAAAGGTATGCGGTAGTGATTGCATTGTAAATACCGATATCGATAAAAAATATTGATTTATTCAGTGGTTACAGTACCACTTTTTCGTGTATAATACTTTTCTTTATGTTTCTGTTTTACCATATAAAATATAATAAAGACGACACATTTCTTAACGCAAATGTAACCCAGTTAGATAATTCTTTGAGATGGAACACAAGCGATTGTTAGTGGCTTACCATCCACTAAAAAAGTTTGTGTGTGTCAGCTCCGAGTGCTCCGACGCACGACTGGAGTTTACTCCTTACGAACGATAATTATGATAAATAACTAATAAAAAAAAAGAGGATAAATGAGTCTATCTTCTAAAATAATAAGAATAACATTTATAATATTCATCAATGTGTAAGCTATACCTATATAATAAGCTAACCAATTAACCGCATCCACGCATTTTTCGGATTCTTCTTCATTACCTTGAATCAATTTCTTCCATATATTTTTAACTTTAATCGCTTGATGATTTGTTTAATCTATACAGATAAATAAAATTGGAGTGTCTGTTTGTAATATTAAAATAACCGCTTTTTACTAAATGCATATGGAATACACGGTTTCATATATCAAAATATATTTTTTTACAATTTTTGTCTGTCTTTCTTTTTTTTCCGGTTAATCTCTGAAGCGGCTGGACCGATTTTGATGGGACTTTCACTGGCAGATAGCTGATGTAATAAGGAGTAACTTAGGCTATTTTTATTTTAGATATTTTATTTATTTTTATTAAAGTCATTAGTGACGAAATCGCGGGCACAGCTAGTAATATATAAAAATGTAAGTAAAATACACCAAGCTCGGACGTATAATCCCTTCTATCTCATTCTCTCGGACGTATAGATGTATGTTTGTCTCTTTTTAAGCGGACGAGCGTAACTTCATGTGATTTGTTTTACTTTTAATATCATATTCTTGTAGTGCGTCTCGTACTAACTAGTCTTCATAATTACCTACTAACATGAACAAAAACCATGATCGAGTCCAGTTTGCTCAGGGTTTATGATAAGCTGTTAGACTTTAATATCATAGAATAAATCGGTATAAGACCAATTATTTTTCGCCAATTTTCTCGCTAATGACATTGCTTATAACATCTAAACTTAGCACACGTCCTCCGTCAAAAATGGCAGAATTATTTACTCCTAGAATCCCGCATATGATGCGACTTTGCGTGTTGAAAGTTCTAAGAGTATACAATACACAAACATAAAAAAAGGAACCTAAGAAATATATAAAACTTGAACGTTCTGTAAAGGCGTGACACAAAAATTCGAGCCGAATTTTAATCTTCAAAGTTATTCAGCGGGATATCTAATTATCTGATCTAATATTTCTTTGACAAAATATTAAAGTACTGTGCTTGTGGAGTGTCTTGCATGGCGCACATCCTGATGTTATACTGTATGTATATCCATTAGCAGTTTACCGCGAACTTTCTCTACTCAAGGTACACATATCAATTAAATGTAGATATATTCCATAGAGAAAGCCAGTGTATATTTAATATATAAAATTAAAAAAGGTAGTTAATGTAAAATGCGAGCTTGCATAACACATAGAATATCAAAATTCGGACAATTTGTTGATAAGGTTGCTCCCATCAATTAGATCGATCTATCTTGTCGATCGATCGTCTTAGCTTAACTCTCCCAAATGTATATCAGGTATCTTCATAACATTCTGACATAACTTGCAGTCACGGTCACGGATCATTAGTGTCACAGCCACAGCACAAACTTTGTGCGACACTGCTTTAGAGAGGCACAACATCAGGTTGACGTCCTTAGGCCTTACTACCGTTCGCATATTAGTAGTAGAGCAGTAGATAGTAGATAGAGTCATCAGTTTGCTCAAGCTCGAGAAAATGAAGCGGCCCGCAATGGAATTCAGCACGAAGAGCCTAACGCGGCAGATTTGACTGCGAAATTAGCTTTCGTTTCTTTGAAGTCATCTTACAAGTGTGTTGTATTTATAGACATGTCTGTCTTGCTGCATACGTACCTTGAAAATAATGTCTCTGTCGCACGCCGCGAGACGTATGTGGGCGACAGAAATGGGCAATCTCTGTCAACTATACAATTGTAATGTATTCGTCTGTAGTACGCAGTATTCGATAATCGCTTACAAGTGTAAAAATGTTTGTTGTGCCGTACAAAGTGCCTTATTTTGATATTCTATTGCAGATACATGCTATAATCAATGCGTAAAATAATACTGCTAGATTCATAGGAACTGTTTTTATGTTAAAAATAATGCATTTCATTTTCGTTTCAGGTAATTAACGTGACTACTACATTTCAGAACGTAAGTTAAATTGTGATGTACATAAAGATCTACTGATTCAAGTTTTTATTATACCATTACGACGAGGAAACACATACGGCTTGTTTGTTAGGCACGTGATGACGTGTATAACGATTGTAACACTAGTGACATCACTCAAACTCTATCCGAGCCCTGTAAAAAAAGTCAATTTTGATAATGGAGCTTATAAATAAAAATTTTATAGTAGTCGTATATTTTTGTAGCTGATCGAGAGGGCCTCGATTGACCGATTTACCTTAAATGAGGCAGATACATGCCATCTGGTAGCTTGATATTGAAAGCCAAGAACCTCATTTATGATGGAAATACGGGCTAATGATGTTGATGACAAAGCGCCCCGCTGGATATAAAGCGATTATCATGGAGTACAGGCGTTGTTTACAAACATGTTTACAACGCGGAATGTTAATCCTATTGGACAGTCACATGACTGTTCCAATAGGATTAACATTCCGCGAACCATAAAGTAATATTCACTAAAACTAGGCCTTTAACCTTGCCTTGCCGCGTAACTTAAAAGGGAAAGAATAGGATGAGGTTCGCTCTCCATCGAGCGTTACATCGGACCGACAACGTATGTTGCTCAAATAATTAAACGTTTTAGATTCAACACTAAGTACAAAGTACGAAATTGTCAAAAAATCTACGTTTTACTGTCATGGTTTTTTATTCTCTGTCTATGTATATGTCAGTATTTATAGTTTTGTGCCGTGGAAATACAAATAAATGGCTTATCTATCAAAGTAAAAATCTTAAACTATATTTGGGGAACATGTATTACTTGTACGGCACATTCGAGGAAAACTTGTATGGTATCATAGTATCGTGTAGCAACTAGTAGTGGTAACTAGTTTGAATATCTCGGGCGTCGACTGCCAGGCATACCGACCATTATGTGTGACCCATTTTGCAACGGAAAGTTGTCAAAATGTATAAATGCTATGCAAAATAAAAGAATGAAAAGTTTTTTTGTCGTTGAGTTGATCTTGTTTTAACAGAAATAAAAGTCTGCAGATATAATTTATGGAGTAAGCTTCAATAGGAGAAATACATGTAACTAGAGTACGTCCGACGTTTTAAAAAACTACGGTACGCAGTTTGAATTGTTGTTTTTTTTTAAACGTCGGAAAGCAAACGTTTTGTGTGCTTCCGTCACCAGTTAGTCCACCCACACATTGCCGTTAGTTGATGTATGCATGCGTTGCCATCACTCCTCTGGGGGTCTTTGCATTGACTGCTGCGATTGCCGGCCATGACAGGAACCTAATGCGTTCGCCGCGACTGTTGCTCTGGCTGGTCTGGTCTGATCGTCTCCGTGACACGTCTTTCAACTCTCGGAGCCGCATACCCAGGCACCGAAGATCTTGGTAGTTAGAAAACTATGCTATAAATGGCATGCTGCAGTAGTTTAAATCAAATTGGTAGTACATTTGACTTCGGCAACATAATACCTGAATCTATTAACGTCTTGACATACGGCCGCACATACGGCATATGTAACCAATGCTTTTTTCACATTACCGCTGTCACCATGTAGTGAACAACGCGATAGCTGGCTAAGATCTGCTTTATTGAATCCAGTCTAGTAGGTTTTTTTATGCAACATCGGGAGCCATACAAGTATACGTTCCACCTGATTTAAACGGTAACCGTAGCCTATGAACGCTTGTAATACATTCAGTACCTCTGCTGCTAACACAGCTACACAGCTGGTTACCACAGTTACACAGGAACACAATAACCCTCAAGAGATATATTATTTGGCTACGGTTTTCTGTGAAGTGGAGGTACTGCCTACGATGGTCTGATTTCATGCACGCTGCCTCTTTTATAACGTCCAGACAAAACAAACAGACTTGTGTGAAGAATGCACACAAATATTTGTCCTGTGTAGGAATCGAACCCAAGACCGTTGGTGTCAAAGTCGCATTATTAATCGATGCGCCACCGCACACCGTATGCCGTACATTCAGATTCACCATTAACCGGGTAGGCCTGTTACCTACGTTCCAATTATAAATTTATCTGTACACTCGTGATCCACTATTGTGCCGCATTAGCCCCAACGTAATATCATCTGTACTTTGAACTCGGGCTAATACAATTTTCATTAGCATTTAAAGCGAATTATAACATTAAAGGGCTCACGGTAATTTATGCAAAACTCTTAACTAACTGGGCGAACCACCCTCGCTTGACCTGGATACTTTATATACCTAAGAAGCTACGTACCTGCCGATAATAATCTTGCTGGTCTAACAACCTTGAAAAAGATACGTCGGGTGACAAATATGACACAAGATACAGACACAAGTTACTACTGGCGTACTGTATTTACCTTTGGGCGACAGCACCTGGATACTAGCTAGCATCTTGTGAATCGGTATAGAGACGAGCTTTAAGAAATGTTGACGATCCCAAGCTTCACACGGTATGCAGCTCGTTATGTATCCCCAAAGTACAACAGGATGTGTTCCGAAGAATTGGTCGACATGATGCCACCAGATTTTTTCTATAACCACACCACTCGGTACGGAGTCCTTAGAAACTGAGAGACGACTTTTACAATGTGTGATACACAATGTGCGAATATGCGAATATTGTCCCCGCTGTATACCTATATATACATATACACCTAGTCCGTTTATTAAGTATAAAACTTTTATGTACATATTTATGGAAGTCTCAGCAAAAAATAAAAAAATATTCTATTCGAAATGGCCGCCTTTAGCTTTGATAGAGGCCTTTAACCTGTCTGCCCACTAATTTGTGAATTCCGTAGGAAATTAGCCACTGCTTGCTCCTGAGATTTCTTAAGAGACATAACGTCGGCTTGTTTTAGAGTTCCGTATCTTAAAAGGAAAAACGGAACCCTTGTCGGATCACTTTGTTGTTCCTTCTGTCTGTTTGTCTGTCTCTCAAGACCTTTATTCTGAGGAACGGGTAGAGCTATCAAGATGAATATAATACCAAATACTCACGGCTGTAATCCCTTCAAGCAGTGAAAAAATTAAATTTCTAAGTCAACGCAATCAAAGATACGGCTGTTTATGCCTCGTTTATGTGCATATCTTGACACTGGCATGGGAATCAAAACCTATATATAGTGTACTTCCCGTTGACCTAATATCTTTCGTATATTTTTCAGCCCGTTAGCGATCTCAAATGAGTTAGACTCTCAAAGACCTGATAAAAACGAAAGGTACTTGATATTAATAACATCGATAACCCACGAGTGACGCATATGGTATTGCAAGATCCATAAGCTACGACAAATGCTAACCGTCAGGCATGCCGTATGCTTGTATGCCAATTGTTATTGTTTTACATAACTTCTTAAAATAAATATTTTATACTTTTATCTTGTGGTGTACTAAAGTTTATATAAGTTAATAAATATGTCTCTATCCAACTTCAATTGGAGTAGGTGATATGCTCGTCGGAGCCAATTAAGATTAAACCAACGATGTCAACAAGCATCGCCTTCAATGAAGTCGGTATCACGTTTCTATTTAAAAGTTTTTGTTAACATCGTAACTTCTTGGATAGCCCCTATCTGTTTCTATTAATTTTATTTACGGTAGCAGTTTAACCTTTATTTTTGGAGTGTTTTGTTAGTGACATCAGTTCTGATCACTTTAACGTCGACAAGTTTTATATTGGAAAGCAAAGTCAATACGTTTAGACGCTGCTTCGCCATTTTGTGTCGAAATTACTATTGGACTTTCGTAACTACTTGTAGTTGGTAGAAGGTAAACAGAGTGTCTAATGACTTTGAGCAATGCGTAGCATAATAGATAAAGATTTAGTCTATTAACAGATTGGTTCGAATCCTGGCACGTACCACTAAATCCGTGTTTTTGAGCATGTACCTATTTGTAATTATCACATGCTCGGCGGTGAAGGAAAACATCGTGAGGAAATTTGCACGTCCAGGAAATTATATTTCGGAAGACCTAAACTAACCTAACCTAAAAAAGATCTGAGAGTTTCTCTCTGGGTCGTGCAGACCCGACGGCAGTCGCTCCATGTCAAGATCAGTGTCTTTGCCAAATCCTTAGATTAAGGCAGCGAATCCCGCAAATCCCTTAGGGATAGAAAACGGGATAATGCTAGGAGGAAGGAAGAGTGTTTAATGGAATTTCTAAGTGAAAATAAGTATGAGTGTTAACTAAGTCTACAATAGGTGTATACGTCTGTTTTGAATTGTTTATTTTGTATACGCTGGATAGATTAATACACTTGATAGATTAATATATTAACAGCTATTAGGTATGTCATGATACATTTGAGCGAATTCGTTAAATGTGAAATGTTAAGGAACTGCAATTTGGAACAATTCTGTTGGAAATATATAAGTCCCATATTACTCGTAAGTAGAGATTTGATGTATACTCTCACGTAATTTAGCATATTTTCTTCTATAAGGGATTTCTGAAGTAAGTAGATCTAATACCTCACAGGCAATACCTGTCTTCTTCTACTTGCACTTACCAACGCTTGCAAATAACTACGAGTATTTTTAGTCTTGGTGAAGTTCGTTTCTTCCTAAGATACAAGCCCTCGCACCATGACTCATATCCCATTCCCTTCATAAATCACCGATATTGTTCGGCCGAGTTTTTTTTTTCATTTTCGCGGCCTCCTCAACCTACCTGCAAGAAGATGGCATACTGATACAGATAATTTTTACTTCTAAGGTGATTCAACTCTCAGACACCACTCCAACACGTCCTGTGTGCCAATAGTTTGGTTTTCGCGATATATGCGGATACCTTAAGTTTTTGCCTATATTAACTAAGTATTAAGATTGAAAGTAATGTATTGATAAATAGTTTGAGAGACACACATTCATTATAAGTCATTTTAGTCGTAGTTTAGATTTCATTTGATATTAAACATATTTAATTGTTTCAGGTTTTCTTCTTAGAGTCAATAATTGGGTGGATTACCCTATTACAAATATAAAGAATAAGGTATTAAATATTACCAGGAGTTTCAACATTGTTTGTTCAGTAATTAATATAAACGAACTCGAGTTAACCTACAGGATGGTTATACTGTCACGTTCTGATAGTGGGCGTTTGTCACGTTTCTTTGTTTGGAAACTGTTAATTGGATTTAGCACTAACGATGAGGATTATGCATACAAGAGACTGTTTCGTAACGAACCACTTGCCTGAAGCTGCTCGTATAGCAGAAACACGTGGTTATTTATTAATTTAATACTTTAATGACCACGATACAGTTGGTTCAAAAGGCGGACTTAATGCTAATTGCATTCTCTACCAGTCAACCATCGGGAGTAGAGAAAAAAACGCGATTGCGGTTTTTATTAAAATTAAAATAAAATAATAATCGACCCTATAAAGAATTTGTTTTTTATATGGTGACCTAACATAAATACATAAATAAATAACTACAATAATACATACACAACCACAATAATACATACAAGACCGTAGTAATAGATACATATTTTCTCTATACATAATAAAATATATACTAATTATACGAGTTCAACACACATTGAATGACTACTGCTTGAACAGGCTCTCTAAAAGATAGGCACGTAACTTCTTTTTAAAATTAAACTTGTTTGGGGTATTTCTAATGGGTTCAGGCAATGCATTCCAGAGTCGTGAAGCTTGTAGAGTAAAGGAAAACTTGAATCCCTAACGGAAAAGTGGTATTAAGAGTAAATGGGAGTCATTTGATCGAAGTTGACGGTTATGAGAATCACAAAGGTACTGAAACTTACATTTCAAGTATTCAGGAGAATGGGGATTAAAAATAATTGTAAAAAGTGTGCAAAGTAATCTTAAATGTCGATGCTGACGAATGTGAAGCCATCCAAGCTTTGACCGGTAGAACGAAATATGGTCATATTTCCGAAGACAGAAGATGAATCGGATAGCGCTGTTGATGAGCCGGTCCAGCTTGTTAAGAAGATCTTCGTGAAGATCAGGATAACACACATCACAATAATCAATTAGTGGAAAAATAAGGGATTGAACTAATGTGACCTTAGTTTCAATAGGCAGACAATTTCTGTATCGATTTAGAAAGCGCAATGTCGATATTACTTTACGACTAACTTCAGTCACTTGTGTGCTCCAGGTCAAAGTAGAGTCAAGATACAAGCCAAGATTTTTAACACTCTTACTGAGAGGAATATCAGAATTATTGAACATAATAGACGACATAGAGCTGATGTTAATTTTATCTATTTACCTAGAGCTACCTAAGATAATAGCCTGGCACTTATTAGGATTCCCCGGAATTTCAAAGTTGTTTTAAAATTTATAAAAATGGAAAACAATAGAGGAGATAAAATAGCGCCTTGGGAAACCCCAGTTGACAGATCATTCCAATTTGATATATCACGGCCCATGCGAACTGCGAATGCTTGCTGTCGACTCCGAAGATAATCTGAAAACCATTCCAATGCTGAAGATGAGAAGTTCATGTACTTTAGAGTTGCTAGTAAGATGTCATGGCCTACCATGTTGAAAGCATTTGAAAAGTCAATGAGAACCATAATAGTGATCAGCCCATCTTCCATACCCATGCGAACATCCTCTGCAATTTTAAGAAGGGCAGTAGCACTACTATGCTCAGACCGAAACCCTAACTGAAATTGACAAATTAAGTTGTTAGAAAATATAAATGCGGAAACCTGCTTATTGCACATAAGCAGGTTCAGAGAGAGAGAGAACAGCTTAAAGAATTTTCGCGAGGTAGGGTAGAATAGAAATTGGTGTATAATGATTTAATAATTGAGGATTAGAAATTTTCGGAAGGGGTATTACTAATGCTTTGCGCCAGACGAGAGGAAAAGTGCCTGTTAAAAAGGAGAAATTTATAATGTAGACTAGAACAGGAAGGACATTATCCAATATTGCAAGGACCATAGTTCTACTTACAGACACAGAACAGGAGAAAATGAAAATATTTCATGGCGAAGTGGGGTCATGGAAGAGATATTGGAGATAGTGTTCGATTTAATAGAATGATTTAAAAGAGATGTTGACGACAAATGACTATTGAAGTCTTTAGGAGAGAATAATGGATTGTTAGATTGCATGGAGCATTTCCCTAAACCAAGTGAGTGAAGAAATTTCCATATATTGGCAGAAGAAGTATTCGTAACATTATCACGAAAATATTGTCGTTTAGCTGCTCTTGCTGCGCTATTTGGACAAATCCCAGTTCTTATCTGATCTGACACGCTTGTAAAGACGAAACGCGCGATCGCGTCTATTAATTGCAACCCGGATATCTCTATTAATCCATGGAGCAGGAGGTCACTTTGACTGCTCTTAACGGTGCGTGAACATCAAACAGTTTTAGAACACAGTTATTGAAGTTGGACACCTTTTCATCCATTGTTTCAGCTTCAAAAACTGAAGAAAAGTCCATCTTATCAGCATCCCGCCATAGCTCATCGATATTTATACGTGCATAACTACGTGTTTTAAATTATATTGCATAAATATTAAATCGTGTTTGGAAAACCCAGGAGTGTTATCGCATCGCGTAGGAAGTTACTCTACCTAAATATACACTTACTAGCCTTTGAGCACGGCTTCACGTCTGTATATCTTCACGCCAGGTCCCTTGCGGGGTAGGCGGAGAGAGCCGAGCGTCATAAGACTCGGTCCTTACATACTTCACTCGCTTCTATAACTTTCCTAGCTCTTTTGACTCCTGACATCACCTTCTGATAAAACACGACCAATTTGGTCATAGATTGTCTATAGATAGGCCAGTTTTTATTCATTGAGCTATCTCTGCTCCACTGCACTGCACTTTATGTGTATGGGGTGTGGTATTCCTCGCATTGACCTGTAAATATCGCTTTCCAAAGCACCCCGTCTGGGGAACTACCTCCACATCACAGAAAACCGCAGCCAAATAACAACTCCGTAGAAGGTTGTTGTGTTCCTGCGAGTGAGTGAGGTCGTAGCCTATGAACGCTTGAAATAAATGAAGTATCACTAGCACGTTACCACCCCTGCTGCTAACAGCAACTCCTTAACAACTTACTGGTGACCTCGCTCACCCGCAGGAACACATCAAACCTTTAGGGAGTTGGTATTTGGCTGTGATTTTCTGTATCTATCTTAAAAATACCCAGATAAGACAAACGAACATGTTCATGCACATAAAAAAAACGGTATCCTGCCTTTTCGCCGAAAATTGTTTGGCCGATTATTACTTGCCAACCAACGTTTCGCCTATTTTTCACTTTGACAACCAACAATTATCGAATTTTTGTACGACAACTTTTCATTGGGTAGATTTATTGTTAAGCTGATTATTATAATGGCACAAAACGTTTGGGACATTTATCATTTGTCAAATCTTTCAAACAAATAAAAATTTTGTAATAAGTATAGCAACAGAAATCTCAGTTGGTTAGGTTAAGTTAGAGTATGACAAACAACGCACGAGCCGAGCGAGCGAAGCGGGCGTGCCGCGGTAGCGGCCGGCGAAGTGCCAGAAGCGAATCGTTGCCATTTTGAAAAGTGTCATTATATAAAGCAGAACAAACATACAGTTGGCAACTGTGAGGTTGGGAAATAAAACAAAATTATACGAAAAGTTGGCAAATGGTTATTCCACTAAATAAAATTCTTCGAAATGTTAGTTGGCAAGTGATAATCGGCCGAACAATTTTCTGCGAAAAGGCAGATAACCAAAAAAAAAAAATGCAGCCGCTTTGAGAACCTCCTCCTTTTTTGAAGTCGGTTAAAATGGGAATCGAAGCCACGAGCGTTGGTGTCAAAGTAGCGTTACTAACCACAGCGCCACTGAGCTCGATTCTATGCTCTACATTACGATTATAAGCTACTTCTTGATCTTCCCTGTATAAAGATGTAGATATAACAATGCTATCTATTGAGGTTTTCTTTACATTTAGCCGTAAATAATTATAGAAGTAAAGACAAGCCTTATCATTTAAGTTCACTCATTACTCAGTTGGTGGTTTTCGAACAACCGCCAGGCACTTAGTCCACAAGGGCCATTATGGTGTACTTACCAAATAGTACCTACTAGTATGATATTACATTACGTGGAGCGGCGGGTGTTCACTTGGTCGACGACCTTTCGTGGCGATGAACTTTATTCCCATGGGATTTCTAAATGAGTATGAGCTTAATTCTGACAAGTTCTGTGGCGCAGTCGTGAATGATGAAACTTTGACACCAACGCCCACAGGACAAACATTTGTGTGCATGAACATGTCTTTCTGTCTTGGTCTGGATGTTTTTAAGATTTTTTTTTTGCGCATCAAAGCAGCCCGTCTGGGGAAGTACCTCCAGCTCACAGAAAACCGCAGCAAAATAACAACTCTGTAGAGTGTTGTTGTGTTCCTGCGTGTGAGTGAGGTCGCCAGTAAGCTCCTCAGGAGTTGCTGTGTTAGCAGCAGTGGTGGTAACGTGCTAGTGATATTTAAGGTATTACAATCATTCATAGATTACGGTCCAGGGGTGGAAGTGTTAAAGGGCGTAACGCCGCGAGTAAATTCGAAAAAGCGAAGCACACCTCTCGACACCCCTGAGTCACTCACACTGGAATACCAGTCCCCGAGATGTCAGCTATAGCAGAGAGATAGCAGAGAGATGTCAGCCGCCGCCTGCCGAAAGTAACATTAGATTATGATAGTTATGGCAGACGCCCGTCCCTCTGATCTTACATACGCCAGAAGGTCACCAGTAGAGCGTTTTGGACAGAAGCTATATTGTCCATCACTAAGTATGTGATGATCTAGAATTCTAGAGGAGGACACACTCCAAGAGGCCGGCACAAAGCCAGTAGAGTAAGATAATCTAAAAAGGCGCGTCACTACTGTAGTCAACTTTGCTGTGCACTGTCTAAGGACCAGAGTAGAAATAGCATCCGGCTCACTAGACTTAATCACATCGAGTGACCGGAGTATTTTGCGAGCGTACAATCTGGCTTTTTAGTGGCGGTAGTGACGAGCGACAAAAGTTGGACTCCATGGATTTGACCAATTGATAGTACGAACGGATACCCGTGGGGCATACCATCAGCTGATCTTTTATCCGTATTTTTTCCTTTGCTTCCGCTTCTTTGAAAGCCTTTTTGCTGATCTGCAGATGGCATGGATGAAGATGGGAGCCTGGTCGAGATGTTGTAGGCTAACTTTAGAGATCTCTCGTTTGGATCTCCAGCTGCACGGGCCCTTATCCATGCTCGATATGCTGCATTTTTATCAGGCACAGCCTCACTACAGTCCCGGTTGATTTAAGGCCTGCGCCTACCACCACTGGCAATCACTAAAGAAGGAATGTAGTATTCCATCCCCAGTTAAATATATGCGCTCCGCTATGGCGTTAGTGCAACCCGATGGGTCGTCGACTCCGCAGCACCGTTCCGTCCAGGGGACAGCGGAGTAATATTCTCGCAGTCCGTCCCAGTCTGCCGAGGAATAGTGCCAGACTCGCCTCTCACTCTTAAATTGGCGGGGATGGGCGGGACACTTTAGACGTCACGAGACAGTGGTTGAAATTACCCAGAAGAGCTCCAACCGAGACCGTATACTCAGTGGAACGAGTTGTCAGAAACAGGTCCAGCAATGATGGAGACTGATCAGCCTATCTTGGATCTCGAAATGTCTTGGTTATTATTTGAGTGAGGACATGTATCAGCGAGAAGGGATGGGTGGTTCTATCCGCATGATCCGTTCCGTGAGAACCCAGCCACGATTCGTGATGAGCGTTAAAGTCTCCCAGGACGACCAGCTCGCTTTTGGCAAATGTCGCTGTGCGTCATTCGCCGCCCGGCTACGGTAATCAACGAACCCCGAACGAGATCTAACACAGAGTGGAAAAGTCAGGATCCTCCAAACAACAACAGAGATCACAAATATCCGATCGAATACATACGCACACGCCAGCAACAGCTATGAAGTTTCTAGCCCGTAACCAGGTTATTGGAGGTCGAAGGAATCAAGCGGTCGTAATATTTGGGTTTCCGTAAGAAACAACAGAGCTGGCTTGGCTCTCTCCAGATGTTGGCGGACAGCACTGAGGTTGGCTCTGATTCTTTTCGAACGCGTTGGATTCATATCCCCCCGTAAGCCTATCAAATGACCGGGGTAAACGCCCGTGACATAAAAGCAATATAATAATTATATAATAGCAATATAATAGCAATATAATATTAAGCAGTGTAATAAAAATACTTCGTATCGTCTCTGGAAGCACAGATGATTCTGCCTGGTGGTAAGCAGGTCATAGGCTACGGTAACCGCTTTATCAGGTGGGCTGTATACTGTATGTATGCTTTTTTATTCAACGTCGGAGGCGTACAAGCATATGGCTCACCTGATTTAAAGCGGTTATCGTAGTCTATAAACGCTTGCAATACATTCAGTATCACTCGCGCGATGCCACCTCTGTTACCAATACAGCAACTCCTTAGCTGCTTTAATGCGCCCTACCTACATTTGCTAGGAGTGCGCGACGACATGGATTCTACACGTAGGTTTTTTAAACTACTAAGGTGGTATACAAGCATACGGCCTGCGTGGTGGTAAGCAGTTACGTTAGGTAGTCTAAGAATATTTGTAACACCAGGGGTGTCAAGCATGCTTTGCCGACTCTGTAAAAACCGCTTCACGCCTTTCTTGAAGAACGCTGTTGTCCTTTGGGAAATCCTCGGCTGGGAGTTCATTCAACAACTTGAGATTTCTAGATGCTTCTTAGAGATGAGAGCTATAATTGTTATATTTTAGTATACCCGTAAGTAAGTAGTCACCAGTAAGCTCCTTAGGAGTTGCTGTGTCAGCAGCAGAGGTGGCATCACGCTAGTTATACTTAATGTATTGCAAGCGCTCATAGGCTACGGTAACCGCTTTACATCAAGTGTGCCACATGCTTGTATGCCTCCCGATAATACATAAAAAGGAACTTCACTCACTAACATGAACACAACAACTCGCTGGATGTTGTTATTTGACTGCGGTTTTCTCTAAAGGCAGTTTTCTGTGGCTTCGGTGGAGGCACTTCCCCTTCAACACGTCTGCTTTGATGCGCCCTACTTCCTTTATAAATAAATAAATAATACTAAATAAATATTGTCGGACAAATTACACAGCGCCACCTAGTCCCAAAGTAAGCAAAGCTAGTGTTATGGGTACTAGACAACTGATAAACATACGTGAATACATTTTTTTTTGTAAATACATACCTATTATACATAGAAAATACCCAGACAAAGACAAACAGACATGTTCATGCACACAAATGTTTGTACTGTGTGGGAATCGAACCCACGAGCGTTGGTGTCAAAGTAGCGTAACAGCGCGTTTCACTGCTGCGCCATCGAGCTCGTCGTGTTATGGTTGGGTTGTTTAGGTAAAATAGGGTCCACAAGATATCACGACGTAAGTATCTTAAAATGTTGTCGGGTTCAAGGTTGCGCGCATTATGGCGAGTTATGGAAGTTGGTTGTCAGCTTGTTGCCAGTGTCTAGCATCCCAAAGTTATTTGAATGCGACAAAGAAAATGTAACCCTATTGTTATCGCTATAAAGAGCGGTTTAGAGTAACTAGGTTTTATACTCAACTTATGTCTGAGAAATAAAATTTTATGTGCCAGAGTTTATTAAGGTAGTTCCTTAGTGCTCACAGAATGTCACAAATACGCAAATATGGTTATTTAAATAACTCTTGCTATTCTGATATAACGGTTTTGTTTGTTTTAGGACAATTTCGGATAGTAGCGGGGATTTTATTACAGTGCTATACTATAACCGTCCTAATTCGAATCCTGGCATGTACCAATAAATTTGTGTTTCGGATTTATGTACATAATTGTAATTAACACTTGTTCGGTGAAAGAAAACATCGTGAGGAAACCAGCACGTCCAAGAAATTATATTTCGAAAGACGTGTGACCACACCTAAGTATGATCTGGTTTTCCCTGTGGGTTTTGGAGGTCTGACAGCAGTCGCTCCATGTAAAAATCAGTATCATCGCCAAATCCTTAGACTTAGATAGCGGATCCCGCTATAATTAACTGGAGGATGCCTACTTATATAAGTCTGACAGATATACTATTGCTAAATTTGCGTCGTTTCGCATCACCTAAGGCGATGTTTTCCAACTAGCTTCTTCTAACTTCGAACTAAGCGTTCTCACCAAAATGCAGCCCCTAAGTGGTGTTTAGTCGGTTTGAGTCTGACATAACGTTCGTGGTGAGAGCGAAGGTATGCATCAGCGTACCCCTTTCCTCACTTCCCTTAATCGTTTCGTTTACATGAGGCGTAAAAACGACAAAATATAATTTATAAAGAGTCGGTGTTGAAAAAATTGATATAATCTGGATTGCCCCGTTGAGGCCCAGAAGGTTGAATTCCGCCATGCGCGTTATGGCAACAAGTATATAATGGGCCTCAGTGAATTAATAGTCGGTCAGATTTTCCTTCGTTGGCGTATCGTGAATATTCGTGTGTGTATCATGAATTATCTTTTCTTTGTGTCTTGTTTTGCTCATTCATACTTTAAGTATAATGGCACGATACGAGAACTTGCTAGAATGAAAGATGTAGTGTCGAAAATTTAAAAGGGTGTGTCGAGTGTATGGAGCAAAAGGGAGTGGAGTTCAAATTGGTGAAGTTGCTGCAGGGCCAAATCAAAACACGAGCAGAGAAGAAGCATACATGAAGAGGTTGTTGAGTGCCGAGGAAGCGAGGAGGTATGTTTGGATCGGTGCACCTGGCGTTTCACAGTCTTTGCCGACCCAAATAGGAGACAATCGTGAACATGTCTGTTTGTATTGGTCTGGGTATTTGCTATGTATAATAAGTATGTATTTACAAAAAAATATATTTACGTATGTTTATGAGTTGTCTAGTACCCATAACTCAAGCTTCGCTTACTTTGGGGCTAGATGGCGCTGTGTAATTTGTCCAACAATATTTATAAAAAAAAAAAAAATATGTATGTATGTACATTTTGACAATTGTACGAGTACTATAATTTATAAAGGAAATTTAGTTTGTCAATTAAGAATATAAACTTTATTTGCAAAATTAAAAATATTTCAAAAATATCTAAATATATTATATTAATTAGGCATATTGAAATGCCCTAAAATAAGAATTTAGCGACTAATTTATTTCACATAGTATTTTCTGAACTCTGGTTATGTGTGATTTTATAAACAGCATTTTAATTTACAAATATATCTTATTGAAAGTTCACGCGAACGATGTCGCGGGTTAAAGCTATTATACTCGAACATATAGGTATCCGCCTAAAATGTTGGGGGACAATTCGCAACAGATCTATATTCTAGTCACGTCCTGCGAGTAGCTTGTCAGGATAGAACGTAAAACAAAATAACATTTCAACAGAGTCACAACCGCTGAACACATAAATAGTACAATCGGCTCTTGCTTTTTGACCATGGCTAATACGCGTTCGTATCTAATTATAGATTTATCTATTGATGTAATATTATCTTAGTAGAACCTATATACCCGTAGAGCAGGATTAGCGTAATTGTCTATTAAGATAATATTTGTCTATAGTTCCTAAATAGCAAGTGACTAAAGTAAGATACGATGAAGTGAAGTATGCCGAGTTATATACGAACAAATCATAGCGCTTGTGATTATATACTCGTCATTTATTACATTGCAATGTATATTCTAATGGTATAACGAAGGCCTTTGTGACTACTAATTAAGTGTTGTGTGGTCGCCATGTAATCCCGGGCTCATTAGCCAACTAGACCCATACAAACCTGACCCGCGGCTTCAGTTGACGTAACGCATGTTTAATTTGAATTGGTTAACTGAGTCCGTTGACAAATATTATAATTTGTAGACAAGCAATGAAATGTTTTTGTTAAGTACATTACGAAAATGTGATAACTCAACCGCGGACGTAATGCATTTGAGTACGATTTATCTTTATTTTGAAATGTTTATGCACAACTAAAGTTATTGGTAGAAACCTATACTTATGCCTGTTTTTTTATTATTTTAAAGTGGCATAGATACATTAAATTATTGTAATCGTGTTGTTTGGTTCTTTATCGTGTATACTTTTTTGCATATAATGCAAATACACAAAAGAGAATATGTAAATGACAGCCTAGTGGATATAAAACCAACGTATTACGTAGTCCTGGTTCAAATCGAGTAACACTAAATTTGTGTTGTCGGATTTATGCGCATGCTTGTAATTATCGTCGATAAAGGAAAGCATCTTGAGGTAATCCGCAAGTGCAAGAAATTATATTTCAAAAGATGTATCACATAATCTAATATAGTGTAATTTAAGAAATGTCTGATTTTCCCGCTGGTTTGTGGAAGCCTGATGACAGTCACTCCATGTTTAAATCGGTATCATCGCCATATCCTTGGGCGACGGTAGCGGACCCCGCAAAGCGTATAAGGCATTAGAAAATAGAATAACGCTAAGAAGAAGAAGACACGAAAGAGAATATGTAAATTTTTGAATTTATGTCATTAGTTTTCTTGAGAGCCTTGTATATACAGTTTAATTCTTGTTTACTACCATTCTGCCCACATTCGTTTATGTGGAGATTACAATAATAGTTTCAGTTCTTCTCCAGATCGAAGCTAAATTTCACTACGATCTCTTGAGCAGTTTAGTAATATGACAAACAGAGATCGACATAGTTACTGTCCCATTAACGTCGTAAGAAAAATCTGACACAACAAAATATCAGAACAACAATGTTATCTTAATAGCTAATATTAACCATGACCTTTCAACAAACTTAAGTTATTAAAGCTCTGTTCAAGAAACGGTAGTGGTGGTTAAGTATGATGCACTCTTAGTATACCTTCACCTTCACAAGTTTTACACAACGGGTGTCTAATTTATTATACAGTTAGGTATATAAATGAACTGTGTTTTGTATGTATAATTTTGGTATTAGTTTAGTTTCCTCTACCTTTAAAGGGGTGCAAATTAGTTAATTTATCTTGTAGGTAGCTAAAGTTACAACACTCTAGTTTGTTTCTGCGTGTAAGTTTCAGAGTTTCTGTAACCAAAGTAGATACATTCGGGCGCGGCCTTTGTCTGTATCACAGCTTTTACGATGATTCTTGAAAGTTTTTGAGAAGTTGGTAATGTCTTACATGGTTTCTTACCAATAAAAATAAACCCATATTAGTTTACGTATATGGTAGATAGGATGGCAGATATTATCTCTAGTAGGGAGTAATACAACTCTGTTTTAGTTCCGAAGTGATACATTTTCTTTCGCAGTTTTTGAAATGGTAGTATTGTTTTATATCGTTGGTCGTCAACAAAAAAACCCTTTTTAGTTTACTTGTGTAGTAGATAGGATAGTAGATATTATACCTGGTAGGGAGTAATACAGCTTTGTTTTAGTTCCGAAGTGATACATTTTCTTTCGCAGTTTTTAAAATGGTAGTATTGTTTTATATCGTTGGTCGTCAACAAAAAAAACCCTTTTTAGTTTACTTGTGTAGTAGATAGGATAGTAGATATTACACCTGGTAGGGAGTAATACAACTCTGTTTTAGTTCCGAAGTGATACATTTTTTTTCGCAGTTTTTGAAATGGTAGTATTGTTTTATATCGTTGGTCGTCAACAAAAAAACCCTTTTTAGTTTACTTGTGTAGTAGATAGGATAGTAGATATTACACCTGGTAGGGAGTAATACAACTCTGTTTTAGTTCCGAAGTGATACATTTTCTTTCGCAGTTTTTGAAATGGTAGTATTGTTTTATATCGTTGGTCGTCAACAAAAAAACCCTTTTTAGTTTACTTGTGTAGTAGATAGGATAGTAGATATTACACCTGGTAGGGAGTAATACAACTCTGTTTTAGTTCCGAAGTGATACATTTTCTTTCGCAGTTTTTTAAATGGTAGTATTGTTTTATATCGTTGGTCGTCAACAAAAAAACCCTTTTTAGTTTACTTGTGTAGTAGATAGGATAGTAGATATTACACCTGGTAGGGAGTAATACAATTCTGTTTTAGTTTCATAGTGTAACATTTTGTCAAGAGTGTCAATTTTGTCACAAACACCTGGATACCGTAAAAATAAATTTATTCTATTTCTTTTTATATTCGACTCTCAATAGAATGAGGCTGCATTTTGCATTCGCATGTGATACGTCATAAAAAGCTGGTTTAATTAAGAACGGCCACACTCGCTCTCCCATTAATCTGACTTACTTATCACTCTGCCCCGTCATTTCAAGATTTTACGTACTATTTCGAAGTTACAGGACAGGGAATTAGGGGAAGCCCTGCGTTTTAATAAATAATTTCGTTTTATTGTGATGTTTTTTATTAATAACCAAGGTAAAAAAATCCATTTCTTTGAATCACTATATGGACACGACCTGTTTTAATTTTCCACCAAATAAACTGGGATTTGCCATGGTATATTAGCGATATAGTCCAAATTAGTGGAGATCAGTTCCAAAGTCAACTGAAGTACTCGGAGAAGGAAACTGGTGATTTAAATGTGTAATTAATTGAATTAAACAATTTTTAACGGAAGTATCGCGTGTTTTATTTATTTTGTTGAACCTGACGTTTCGAATGCTTTGCAGCATTCGTGGTCGCAGGAAGACTTTTTGTAATGAATTCCCTGTCTAGGTTTTTCTAAGGAACTACATCATGGTTCTTCGCGAGTGATGCCCCTGGTCTACAAGGCGATACCGGTAGGCTACGGAGATAGCAGGACGTATGCTTGGTTACCACATTTGTGGTGTGAAAAAAATATATGTAGATCTAAACTGGTAACCATATATATTGAGTTGTACATCCTATAACTTTTTTTCGAGAATCTGCATAATATTTGTACGTAATCCTCATATTAAACGAACGAATTTACTTACATACATCTGTGGTTGCTATAAAAGAGTCTCAGCAGCAGCCCTAATGTCGAAGTGCGTCACAGAAAACCACGGCCAAATAATCACTCACTGTTGAGGGTTGTTGAGTTAATGCGAGTGAGCGAGGTTACCAGTAAGCTCCTGAGGTGTTACTGTGTTAAGAGCAAGGGTGGAAAAGTGTGAGCGATACTTCTTGTATTAAACAAAACTTTACTTAACGTGGGTCTTATACTCGTAGGCTTCCCGACGTGTAAGAAAATCTACATAAGATGCATTGTTGGAAATGTACGCTTCACTGCGTCTCCTTTATATATAGGGACTGTTCGATTAAAACTTTGCATAAACATTTACTGCTGTGGAATATCTAATAAATTCTTCATTTACCCATAAATCTAATTTTAAATTCTCTCGAGTTACACCCGTAACCGACACCACTTTTGATAGCAAACTTGCTGAAATTTAGGAATTGTGAACAGAATTCCAAAAGGTTCTATTTATAGAGTTCAGAAGCTGCTGAAATTCAAAACTTATGAATAGAAGGATCGCCACGAGAACGTTTCATATTTATTTAAATTTTATGAACGTCAACATAATATTTAAATAAGCATATTTTTATTTTCACAAATTTTAATATCTTTTAAATTACAAGTCAGTGTCTTTCCTTGTCCTTTTAATATTGTATTTGGGCGACTGAAGTTTGATCGGCGTTTATTATGTATTGTTGTGTATAATTCCGTTTTATAGGAATTATACATACACAATCTTAATCAGAAAACCAAGTTCAGTGGTAGCCCATTGTATAAAGAACCAGCCTGTTATCTGACAAATGACCCGGGTTAAAGTTCTGTTCACTAATTTGTATTTATCTATATTGTAATTACTATATTGTAATTATCACTTGCTCGGTGGTGAAGAAAAACATCGTGGGAGGTTTCCTCATGAGATGAGATCTTTCCCAATCACTTGTTGTTTCCATACGATTGGGTTTCTAAAGAGTTACCATTTATGTGACCATGGCCACTCACGTCTATTACGTGAATTATATGAAGTTTTATCATAAATTTTGATATATTATCACTGAGTTCTCTAGCTAGAAATGGAAATGGCCTATTGAGCAACAGGTCCCTTGTTCGAATCTTGGTATGGACCACTAAATTCGTGTTTTTCAGATTTATGTACAATTTGTAATTATCACTTGCTCGACGGTGATAGAAATCATTGTGAAAACCCCGCAAGTCCAAGAAATTATATTTCGAAAGACGTGAGACCTAACCTAAGAAAGGTCTGGTTTTCCCTCTGGGCTGTGAAGGTCTGACGGCAGTCAAGTCTTACTGTCTTACGTCTGTCTTATCAAGGAGTCACATAGTATTATTTTTGTGAAAAAGGAGCGAAGACTTCAGCCAAAGTGTATCAAGAGGCTGTCTTGGAACGTGTTGTGAAACCTCTCAGCATTATACTTTTTAAAGATGTACCGTGGACTTTCTAGCAGGAATCTGCACGTGGTCACAAGGCACGAACTACCCGATCCTGGTTCAAAACCAACGTTCCGGACTGGAGAGCTGAAGACTGGCCCTTGTCTAGCCCAGATCTGAACCCCTTAGACTACAAATTGTTGTCAGTTTTAGAGGTCATGGCCTGCTCGAAACGACACGCCGACATTGTGTCTCTTAAGAAATCTCTAGAGTAAGCAGTGGCTAAATTTCCCATGGAACCAGTGCGTAAATCCTTAGATTCATGGCCAGACTGATTAAAGCACAGATTATAAGGGTTCCTTGCTGTTAAATTTAAAAAGGGTCAATAGCGCGTGCGAGGACTCAATGGCACATAAAGATTTTTGGCTTTATATCTATTGTGTAACTGCTTAAACGCTCAGTTTTATATCTACCTATCTATCTATAACGCCAAATCCCTTGCGGAGTAGGCAGAGTGAACCGAGAGCCACGTGACTTGATCCTTACATACCTCACTCGCTTCTTTAACATTCATTGCTCTTTTCATGCACGCTCGCCGATTTCTAGGGCTCCTGACATCACCTTCTGATAGAACACGACCAATTTGATCATGGTAACTAAGTTTTATATGATAGACAAAATAATTAATTAGCTGAACGTGTGTAGCCAGCATATGAGTTGACTTTATGAAACAACAAAAGGTCTACTGAAATCAACGCAGTCGAATATCGATAACATTGTTAAAAACGTCGACTAATATAGACAAACAGATATTCACTGTAAATACGCACAGCTGTTTACGTTTTTAACCAACTTATAAATATATGGCTCGCAATTCCACTATATGCGCTTTTTCTTTGCTTGTGTGTTGTGTTACTCCCTGTAGTCTTTTTCCGATGTCTGATATAGATTTTTTTTATTAGAAAGGTCCTAGCGTTGGATAAGATGAAATAACTTTCATCATGTTTCAATTTATATTGTAATAAAAATATATATCAGAAATGTAAACGGAAGTAATATGCCTCAAACTAAAACTCAATTATTTCAGCATATCTGTCATTGACAGATGAATCCCAATTCCATCGGAACAAGGGTTGATAAATTGGACAGGAAAAATGACATCCAACTGAATCGACGAGCGAAAACATGATTTCATGACTCAGTGGTTTTAATTTAAGATTACATTATTATGTCGTAGAGGTCAATATATCTTTAATATTAGAAAATTGAGCTTTTACTGCGCAAAAGAAGCGAGTGAAGTGTGCAAGGACCGAGTCATGTGGCGCTCGGTTCACTCTGGTTATTTGACTTGGCGTAAAGATAATAGTAGTAATAGTAATCAATAGTAAATAATTGTAGTCACATTGTAGGTTGTCACATTGCAAATTTAGATTATTTAAATTTTGTTGTGCATTAACATTTCACTATTTATATTAAGGATTTTGCGAATTTACTAGCGCACTCAAAATTATTTATTGTAGTCATCCAATTATTGGCACTTTAAGATGCGCTTGAAATAATTATAAATATTTATTGTCAAATGGAGTTTAAACGATTAACATTATTTATAATGCGTGTGGATAAGACACTCAACTTTTATTAATATATTATTTTCAGTCTTAATACTTAGTTAATATAAAAAACAAGATCCACATGCTAAAATCGAATTATTGGCAATTTCTATACAAAGTATTGGAATGTTATTATACGTTGGTAAGGATGTTGTACATTTGTGCACAAATCTGTATTTATGATAAGATTTTGCTTTGATTCTAATCTTTATTTCATTGCAGAAATTATTGCAATACGACGCGTAGGGATGCACAGCGACATTTCATTTTTGACATAAATTTTTATTTAAGCAAGTTTAGATTTGTTTTTAAAGCTTAAGAGCTTTGAGAGTTGGTTAATTTCAAAATACTTCTGAATTTGACCTTGTGTCAATAGATACTTGATTCTCCTCTAGCTTTTTCATTACAAAATGTCTAATCATACATTCATTACTATTCAGCTTTCTTCTATAACTTCTACCGACTAAACCCCTTTTGTTGTTAATGCCTTCACTGATTCTGATATATAAGATAAGACCCTTGTCTTAACATCAGAATCAGTGAAGTTCTTTATCTTCTTCTCTCTAGCGTTGTCCCGTTTAATAAATACTTATTGAACTTCTTTCAGCTACTACCACCTTATCTCTATTCTTCCGTTCTTATCAAAAGAGTAAGAGCTGCTGGTCAAAATTAAGTTACTTCCTCTCTTACGTCTCTCTTTATAACCCTGTAAATATGGTGCGGGAAATCATCAGCTCACAGTATTAATGTTACATGACTTTTGTAATGTCTTTGACGCTATTGACTTTGGACTTATTGACTAGGGACATCTCCAGCAGTTTCATAATTATCTATATACGAGTTGGCAATATGTATGAATCATTTTTATGATTTGTTTTCTTTACCATTAACTATTCTCATTAGCACAAAATTTATCAAATGCTTTCTTCATCCAACCACCACCACGCAAATATATTTTCAAGCTTCATATCATCTTTGTTCCATAACACCGTACGAGCGTAGTATCAGTGTAAATGTAAGGACTGAAAATGAATTCAATAATGTCTCATACTATTACTAAAGATAACAAGCCCAACGTTTATTTTAGAACTCGATATTTGTAAAACCATCGCGTGTGTTTAATGGTGTCTGCATTTCTTTCAGTAAATGATATTATTTTCGACCCCCGCATTTTCGTGAAAGTTGCCGAAGTTAGTAAAAGAATATATGTAATGTTTACTTTATTTTTATGTATAAGAAATCTTCTACCCAATGCCACTAAAGTTTATCTCGTACTAAAGAAACCCTTTTAGGTACTATACATCCTTTACTACTCGGATTTATCCGGATCTTAATGTAATATACAGTATATTTTTAGAAAATATAGAATAAAACAATATAGATAGTCAACAAAATCTGTGCATTAAATTCTTTTATGACTTACGTAAATAGGATCACGTGTCTATCACAACAACTTGAAAGGCTTTCCATTGATAATTTTATTGACTATTTTAATCCTAGAGCTTCGTCTTACCTCTATGAATGCTTTACTTTCTCCGCTTTTTCACATTAGCTCTACAGAAAACGTTATTCTTTTGAGTCCTCTCATTCGTCTAATTTCTACGATCAATCATTTAACGATCAGGCCATTAGACTTTGGAATAGTTTTAAGAGAGGTAGGAAACATAAATGCAGATCGTCTGGGGAAGGACCTCCACCTCACAGAAAACCGTATGTAAATAACACACTCTGTCTGAGTGAGTAGGTATTTAGAATGCTTCATAATTTAATTCGAAGACAGTTAGTCCCAAATCAGTGTCGACCCTTTGTACAAGTGGGTGGATCTGAGAATGGAATGAAATATTTCATTGCCCTCATAATGACCTCCGACACAGCAAAATAACATTGAGATGGGTCGTCGTTAGAAAATAAAGCACACCAACACACGTCTTGGCATTTGGCAAAAAATTGGTGCTTCTTATCCCTGTTAGTTGATTTGTATTGCCAGGACCGCCTGATTAAATTCTGATATTGAGCACAGCAGACCATCGTTCACTATTGATCAGTGATAAAGATACACCACATCAACCCCTACCCATCCCACTGCAGGTATACGGGTCTCCCTTCCACCGAAGGGGTTTAGAGCATAATCCATCACGCTCAAATGCGGATTGGCGGAGGCCAGTGTTTTCAAGCCGCCCGAGGACCGCTGACTTAGCTTAACGACTGTCATCTATCGACAACAGCGGGACCGACAACTTAACGTGCCCTTCGAAGCACGGAGAAACTAAAGATAGATAAAAGCCATCCATAAACAGGCTGCGGTTGACGTTGCTTAACCTGCGTGTTCGGTTCGAATAACACGCGCAACGATGCCATCGAGCTCTCAACTGAATAAATAAAAATAAAGATACATGATACATTTTATTTATCGACTTCTGTCGTTACCATAAAGTCCAATTAGGTAATTTAGGTAAATTGTATTTTGTAAACTTCTTTTTTTAAGTGGTTTGAGAAATCATTACGTGTGCATTACGATGTAAGAGTTACATGTAAGAGATTATGGCGGCTTCTTTTATTCCGAAAGCATAGTATGTAGCCACAGGTGAAGCTTTCCACCAGATAAATTCACTAGAATCTCGTTAACGAACGATTAACGAATCAACAGAATTCTCCAAGAGCAAGAGAGATTACATAGACGGAGGATAGAGACTGGAGTTCTTGCATTTAAAAACTTCACTCCATACTTATTTAAAAAGACATGCACTTAATCGCAAATTTTCACGATGATATAACAGTTTCAATTTCAAGTATTTAACATTAGATTGTTCAGATTCCATTATAATAGTTACGTAGCCATAAACGTAATAAAAGCGTGTTAAAGAAATTATTGAATAATTTCCACTACATTGCGCAGTTCTTCGCTTAGCGATTCAATTATCACGTATTCAATTCACACGTCACTTCTATCCACGGTAATGTTATCAGACAGCGAGGATCGGAACGAGGTGTTGTGCGTCAACACGTAGGTATAAAAAATTGTTCCGGCTTGTGCACGGTGGTGTAGTGACAAACAGAATCTTAATTAATTACTTACTTATGTAATTTTATATAAAGTTTTCATTTCATTCCTACCTATCACCCGCGTGGAGTTTTATTAACACAATGATCATATTAAACCGGGGGCTATCACTGTACAAATCTTTCTCAAAACAAGTCTTCTGCGTATTGTTGCACAAAGATGGACGGATAGAGAAGGAAAAATGTAAAATAGGTAGTCGTTTAGTTTCTGCATAAATAGAAGAGTAGGGTTCACAAACGCGTTGAAATGGATCTCCTTTTCTTTTAATTTTTCACACTTTGCCACCTTAACTCACAATTTTGCCATACATGCCTTCATCCTTCCCTTGTCTCTCTATTTCTTTTCCGTCCGTCCTCTGTCTTCTTATTTCACACTGAATGAAAATGATTGAAGAGCTATATTCATTAATTCAGGATTCAAAACTAATGATTTCCCTTTTAAATTATATTTAGGTTAAAATACCGAGTGGACCAAAAGAAAAGAGAAAGAAGTGGATAAAAAGATCTCCTTATTGTCACTGTGCCTTCGTTACACTTTTTATTCCTCCTTCTTTTTCTCTTCCTCTTTGAAATCATGTTCTTTCCAGCATTATATCCTTTCATAATCCAGCAAAAACGTACTTTCTTAGTGCGGATTTCTTCTCGATGTTTGCCATGACCGCCGAGCAAGTGATAATTACAAATGTGTATATGAACATGAATTTAGTTATTCATGCCCACACCAGTGTTCGAATCAGGGAGCAGTTGATTAATAAGCGGCTTCTTTATCCACTAGGTTATGACTGTTTCTTCTTACTTGTCAAAAATAATAAATTTGTACAAAGCTATTTTTTCAGTAACATTTGGGTATTTTTTTTTTGTGAATTTGTTGTTTATGCAATTGCGCTTCTGTATCTAATCACTGATTAAATTATGTGGAGGTGGATCAACTAATCTATTTCGAAGATGTCCATTTTATGTTAGCAAATTGACAATCTTAAATGTGATTATGTACAAAATGCCTTGTTGACATTATTCCGTCCCCTCTCGTAGTATTTTCATCTGCCAGTCGCCTGCCGCCTGCCGCCTCCCCGCCGTACGTGATCAGTTTACGAAATTGCGGTAAACAATATTTTAACACTTTTATTGACAGTTTTCTAATAATAAGCGAAACTGTAGTAAGTAAAATTAATTTCGATCATAAACAAATTACGCTGACACATCCGAATATTTACTTTAAACTGGCGTCTTTTATCCTATATTTTATTATACAAGGTTAGGTAGGAGGCATAGATGCATACGGTTTACCTGGTGTAAAGTGGTTGGTCATGGTAGCCCATGAACGCTTGCAATATAGGAATTGGCAAGCAATTGTGCTGCTAACACAGCAACTCATTAGGGGCTTACTTAATCCGGTTCACTCTCAGGGGCACAACAACTTCAGGTTTTCTGTGAGGTGAAAGTCAGTCGGGGTGATTTATGCGCCCTATCTCTGTAAATATTCAATTAATTTCTAATTATTATAATTTATTTATCTTTCAATTTCTACCAAACTTCTAATATTAACAAACGAGACTCCAGCAACCGGCGAGTGTGGATGAGAAGAGCTATGAATGTTTAAGAAGCAAGTGAGATGTATAAATATCGAGACATGTGACGTTCGGTGTCTCTGCCTACAACGCAAGGGACAACTTATCGTGAAGATAAAGTAGTGTAGATGCTTTAGCAACAGTGGCATAAGGTACAATTATATTTGATGGGTGAGCCAGCTGCAGAAGTCTCATTTCAGAAGACTGTGGCCAAGTAACAACTCCACAAGAGGATTGTTGCTTTCCTTCTAGTGTGTAAGTTTACCAGTGTATTAATTATAATCATAGCTGACGAGCTCAGTGTTGAGTGGATAAGACAAATATTTTTGTACGATTACATGAAACATGTCTGTTAGTCTTGGTCTAGGTATTTTCCAGGGACACAGAGCGCGTCAAAGTGGCTCGATTATTAGAAGTGAAGGTAATTGGTTCCTGTAAGTGAGTGAGGTTACCGGTAAGCTCTTAAATTTTTATTGCCAGTTTAGGTAGTAAAAAAACTACTACGAATGTTGAAAGAACATGAAAAAAAAAACAATGACTGATCCTTATCTATTACCCATACAAACACATTACCTACATATTCCCAAAAAAGAAAGTCAGATTATGATTAGTTTGGTTATTTTTAAAAGATTTTTTACTTTCAATACTCAGCGCAGTTTATAAATAAATATTGTCGGACAAATTACACAGTGCCACCTAGTCCCAAAGTAAGCGAAGCTTGTGTTATGGATACTAGACAACTGATAAACATAAGTAAATACATTTTTTTTTTGGTAATACATACTTATTATACATATGAGTTTAGCATGCAGGTAGTCTATGAATTCAGGAATAGAAAATAATAACTCCCACTGTATCTCATATCTTCTTCCTGACGTCATTGTGTTTCTCAATCCATTAGGATTGGCGCTAAGTCGATTTCGCGAAAGTATTGATTTTAATATGGAGCGATTGCCGTCAAATCTCCACAACTCAGAGGGAAAACCAGATCCTACTTAATAAATAAATAAATATAAATATTGTCGGACAAATTACACAGCGCCACCTAGCCCCAAAGTAAGCGAAGCTTGTGTTATGGGTACTAGACGACTGATAAACATACGTAAATACATTTTTTTTTTTGTAAATACATACTTATTATACATAGAAAATACCCAGACCAAGACAAACAGACATGTTCATGCACACAAATGTTTGTAGTGTGTGGGAATCGAACCCACGAGCGTTGGTGTCAAAGAAGCGTAACAGCGCGTTCCACCACTGAGCCACCGAGTTCGTCATGGTACTTAGGTGAAGTCTAAATCTATCTTTCGAAATATAACTTCTTGGACGTGTAGAATTCGTCACGATATTTTCGTTCATGCCGAACAAGTGTTAATTACATAATTATACGAACATACTCGTAAGTCCGGCAACACGAACTTAGTAGTAGGTACATGCCAGGGGCGCCGACTGCGTGGGTGCTCGGGGGCTCCAGCACCCACGGGAGGGAAATAGTGGGTTCGGAGCACCCATGACGCTAGACATCTTAATAACTAAAATAATCCTCATCTCATTATCTGTTGTTCAGTTCTCATTATGTTGTCATTCTAGTAAGCGCTTGCTTGCTTACTAGAATGTGTGCGACCCGTCCTAATGTGATCTCAGTTCCCACCAGATACTTTTAATCTAGAGCCGTTTTTTTGTTTTGGGCAGAGCAGTCTTTGGGGGACGCCTATGTCCAGCAGTGTACGTCTTCCGCCTGAAATCATGATGATGTACCTAGTCATCAAAAGAGCATGAGCACCCACGAGGTTTTCCAGAAGCCGGCGCCCCTGGTACATGCCCACGCCAGGATGTTAATTGGCCGGTTCACTATTCACTACGCTATCACAGCTCTCATATCATCTATGTGACTACGTATAGAAATTCAATATTCCCTAAGTCAATTAACCTATTCTCTATTTCAGACAGAGAAAGCCTGTGAAATAGAAAATATAGTATACGTATTCCATCCGCAGATGTAGACAGACAGCTCCCTCTTCAGTTTATTGGTATTTACTATTGTTTTGATGCGTTGTTTCGAGAGAAGGCTGTATATTTTCCTAACAAGTGCCTAGTAAAACTTATATGTGGTAATAATAATAACCACGAGAACAGCGAGTGCTTGTTTTATTGCCGTGTTCGAGTCGAGATACGACCATTGTGATGCACGGTATACACGACTCTTGAATCACACTACGAAGGATAAATCGATATGTTGATTATAAGCACACAGTTTGACGAGCGCAGGTTACTAACATCATGTATGTCAGACATACACATAATTTTCTTTTAAGAGAGGTAGAGCGCATCAAAGCAGCCCATCTGAGGAAGTACCTCCACCTCACAGAAAACCGCAGCCAAAATAACAACTCCCTAGAGGGTTGTTGTGTTCCTGCGTGTGAGTGAGGTCACCAGTAAGCTCCTAAGGAGTTGCTGTGTAAGCAGCAGAGGAGGCATCGCGCGAGTGATAATTAATATATCGCAAGCGTTAATAGGCTACGGTAGCCGTTTTACATCAGGTGGGCCGTATGCTTATATGCCTCCCGACGTAGTATAAAAAAAAATTCAGAGTTTGGTTTAATTTGGTAAGCAGACGTCTAACAAACAATGACTTAACCTTCTTTCTTTGGCAGTAAATACTTTTGCATCGAGGTTACGGTTACCAAACCAATCGCATAAATTGAAAAATTGCCTAATTATTCTAAGCAATTTCTCGATTTGTGTGAAATGTTCAAACTTTTGCCAAGTTGATATCATACACGTGTTACAATATTACATTCGAATGTAGTTCTGCAAATATAATTTCATATGTAGCAAATGAGACGGAGGTCTTGACCTAGTTTACCGAATGTTCTATATTACGCAGACGAAGTCAACACAGTAATAACATCAAGTGTAAAATAAGTAACAGGAATAAAGCGGAATTATTGTTTACTTTCTGTTTTTCGATTATTTTTGTCAGTTTGAAACCAAATGAAATTGTGAATGAAATCGACAGTGAGTTTTATGAAGAAAGGCTTTGTTGAGCACTTGGGTAAATCTTATATCCCACCAAAAACATTCTGTAAAAAACTAGCCAAGTCTCGACGGAGCTGCTTGTTTATCTCTAAAAAGTAATGAAATCTAGACAAAGTCGTGCCAAGTCTAAGGTTCCTTACTGCGATTTCTTTATTATTATAGTTAATGTTGTGTGACTTGGCCGTTGAAAATTCTTTATACGTTAGTGGGTACAAGTCAATTTTGTTTACACGTAATGTTATATCTGTTGTAACTACCTATGTTTATTAAGCGAGATAATAGCCCATACTGGTATTGGTAATTGGACGCTAGTGTCTCATTTTAGGCTGTTGTTGATTGTGCAACACATGCATTCAGCATTGACAATGCTGACTTCTGCTCTCTTCTTTTTGGAGCGTCAAATCGACCACCGATCCAACATAAAATAGACGTACAGACGGACTTCTATCAATGATTAGAAGTCCGTCTGTACTGGAAATATTTTTTTATATTGTTTGTTTCAGGCTCGCCTATACGTAAATTTTATTGAAATCCGCAGCTTTATCAAGCCTACAATTGACTAGTTATTGAATCAACGTTTTCCAAGTGGCAATTTTCCATCGTCAATGGGTAGCGGTTCTGGCGACAGATTGGTGCAATGGTGTCATGGAGCACCTGGTTTTGTACCCTTGTGTACCCTTCAACGGCCAAGTCACACAACATTAACTATAATAATAAAGAAATCGCAGTAAGGAACCTTAGACTTGGCACGACTTTGTCTAGATTTCATTACTTTTTAGAGATAAACAAGCAGCTCCGTCGAGACTTGGCTAGTTTTTTACAGAATGTTTTTGGTGGGATTTCACTTCTTTTTGTAGAAACGTGGACATATTGATTTATTTTATTATTAGATTTTCTTATTTGACACAGTTTTTTTCTCATAGTAGAAGGGGGCATTACCATATCTCTAATACAGCTGAGACCAGCTGAGGGTTCTTCATCAGATACTTCAGACCTTCGATTTTTGACATCAAATGAAGCGGCCCACCAAGTTGAACATTTTTTCTAAAGGCGGTATGTCGATCTCTAATAGTTTGGATGGGCTCTTGTGTTTTCTAATCAGGGTCACCACCTGGTGACCCTGATTAGAAAACTGGAGATCTGGAGTACCTACTCCAGATCTTCGATTATCCTAGTTTTTATAGTTTTCCCTTTATGTGGCCATTAAACCCTAACTCTGTACCAAATTTCAGCTCTCGGAGTTTATGGGAAGTACTAGTTCTATTTTGATGATCATGAGTGAGTGTCATAAATGCGAAACTTTGCTTTCGCTTAACTTCGGAACTAAATGACCTACAGACTTGAAATTTTGGATTTTAAGTATGTGATTATAGCTTACTGGATGACGAAAATTTCTGCGTTCTGGTCTTATCCAGAGGTTCTCAAATAGGGGCCTGAAAATGCGGCGAAATGGTTCCAGTAAAGGATGGTACGACAGTGTTTGCTTCGCGCTCGACTTGGCGGGGGCACTACCGTGCCCCCTGATTGGGCTTATGATTTTTTTTTTTGCATGCTGTTTTTGTCCATTTCGAATATTTGTAAAAACAATTTTATTTATCTTCTATCTATCTATTTCTTCTACTTCACGCCAAATCCCTTGCGGGGTAGGCAGAGAGAACCGAGCGCCACGTGACTTGATCCTTACATATCTCATTCGCTTCTTTAACATTCATTGCTCTTCTCATGCACGCTCGCCGGTTCCTAGGGCTCCTGACATCACCTTCTGATAGAAGACGATCAAGTTGGTCATGATAGATTAGTCTTGGCCTTCCTCGGCTCCTACATCCCTCCACTTATGCGTTGTATATCTGTTTCGTCATTCTTTGACCTTGCATTATTTCTACACGTCTGAACCAACGGAGCATGCCTCTTCTTATTTTAATACCGATGCTCTCTTTCAGACCAACTCTGTTTCTAACATCATCATCAAATACGGTGTACAAGCGTTACGCCACAAATTTTGCGCAACGCTCGCATTTCGATCGCGTTTATCCTAATTTCATGCTCTCTCTGCCATACCCAGCTCTCCAGGAAAGTCTCACAAACCGGCTTGCCACCAGGTAGTGGTCCGTTTCAAGAGTGGGACCTCTGAAGGCTCTTGTATCTATTATAGTATTTCAGACACTCTGTCTATTAAAATCAAATCAATCACACTTTTTTGGTCATTTCGTCTTCATGTATATGATGAAAAAGTATTCAACACGTGGAGGTGTCATTCTATACATAACCTAAAATTTACTTACCTGCTTCGTTCACTGTCTTATCTTTATACGGACCAAGAACAGCTTCATAGCTGTCTCGCTTGGCCCCAACCCATCTATTCAAATCTCCACACCATAATCACTCTTTCATTCCCTTCAGCTAAATCCAGAACATCCCTCACAGACTGCTAAAACTTGAGCCCACGCTGAGCTTACGGGAGCGTATATAGCAACCAGAAATACTCGCGTGATACAATGTCGAAATATTTATATATACATACACATATAATAATTAATTATAATAATTATTTTTTTACGAGTTCGAGATCAATAAATTGTTCAGGATAATCAACACGACTTTCTCGTGTCATACATTTCACAGCCACAGACAAATTTTAAATTTATTACTAATTAATTTAACGAAGATAAAATATAGATTGAATTCCAGAAGTAAACTTGATCTTAATTTCACAAATATTTTTGAAGCACAGAGTATTCATTTGACGAGCTCGGTGGTGCAGTGGTGAAACACACTGTTACATTACTTTGACACTAACGCTCGTGGGTTCGTTTCCCACACAGAACAAAGATTTGTGTGCATAAACATGTCTGTTTGTTTTCGTAGGTGTTTTTTAAGAGAGGTAGCGCTCATCAAAGCAGCCCATCTGGGGAAGTACCTCAGAGAAAACCGCATCCAAATGACAACTCCCTAGAGGCTTGTTGCTGCAGGCGTTCATAGGCTGTGGCAGCCGCTTTACATCAGGTGGGCCGTATGCTTGTACGCCTCCCGACGTAGTATAAAAAAAAACATACCGGCTAAAGTTGAGATTAACACTGTATTTTCATCTCAGCTTTTCGTAAAGGTATCAGTTAAAAATTAGTATCAGGACCCTGAAAAATATACATGTCGATAATATTGCGAGTGTATTATTGTGCATTTTGTCGTGGCTGGAAAGTAGGATATAATTTAGTATGAGGTTTATTTAGGGCTTTTCTCAATACAATATGTGAGGAAATAAATTAGATTCTATAGAAAAATATATGCTTTTAAATATAAACCGTTTTGAAGAACACCCATAATCGGAGTAATTCTAAAAATATAGGGTTAAATATTTATTTATCGAGAAATGTTAGAATGATGGAATATGACAAATAATATTGTTTTTCGTCTGTAAAATATTTGATTTTATAGATACACTAGAGAAATTTGATCACTACAACAAAACGTAGTCGGATGTAAAAATGTCCGGTATCCGGTGGGCTTCAGTTTGGTTAAATATAAATAATAATATATACAACCATATTTTTTTAAACACTACTCACGACGTGGTATCCAATCATATGGCCAACATGGTGTAAAGTGGTTACCATAGTCTATGTACCCTTCCTTTATGAATAGCATGCAATAACAACACAACCGCTATTAACATAGCAACTTTTCAGAAGCTTACTGATATCTTCACTCACTCACAAGAATATAACAACTCAACAGAGGTTGTTATTTGGCTGTGTTATAATGTAAAATGTAGGTACCTTCTTTTTGATGCGCACTACTTCTCTTAACTTTGTCGGCTGCAATATATTATATCGAAAACAGCCTGGACATACGACAGCGTGCCTTCGAATAACAGCGGCCTTCTCGTAAGAGACACAACCATAGGCAGGCTATATAGTTGACGTTATTTAACTTGTACATTGAATTAACATAACACGTATACCAATGATTGATTCAGTAAACCGAAACGTAAAGCTAAATATACATTTATGCATATGGATAATCTCGGCTTTGCCTAAGTATGTCAAATGAGGTGTAGGTATGCACATACTATTAAGCTAACCCTTGCCCCAATTGTATCGCTAGTGGCCATGTGACCCAGATATTTATTGTAGCATGAGGATTAACTGTTATATCTGCCAACGATTTCGTCGTAATAACAAATGATTTTGGAGAGCTGCTGTTTCCGGGAGTGTTTAATTAGGTAATAAAGTTCAAAAAATATTTAAATAAGCCCATAAATTAAATAAATAATAGATTTATTTATTTAAAATGTCCCATACAAAACAACTTTCAGCGCATTTCGACGCATTGAAACTCGAAATTTTACAGTTCTACAGGCGATATTGACAACTATTTTAGGATATACCTACCGTTATCAGTGCTCAGCCCTTGGGTGGAGTTATCCTCGTGTTATTATCAATTAATATGTTATAATCGTAGAACAGTGATAGCCCGTGGATAAGAAACCGCCCTATAGACCCGGTTCGAATCCTGGCATGTACCGCTAAATTTTGTGTTTTCAGAACTATGTACATATTTGTAATTATAATTTGCGGTTAAGGAAAACATCGTGAGGAGACATGTACGTCCAAGAAATTATATTTCGTGTGATTTTACCTAAGATAGCTCTAGTTTTCCCTTTGGGTTGTGGAGGCCTGATATCAGTCGCTCCATGTAAAAATCTGTATCATCGACAAATCCTTAGGTCCAGGTAGCGGACCCTGCCAATACTAATAGATTAGAAATGGGATAACGCTAAGAAAAACAGTGTGGTATGTGTGTGTGTTCGCATGTATACGGCTGTAATAGAAATTAAATAAATAAATATGGAATAAGAATGTTTGCCTCGTAAACAACCAAGATCATTTTGTAATCTACAACAATCAACATCTTCGCTTTGCTCATAACACGGTGAACAAAAATTTCGGGATAGTTTTCTTGTAACTAAACTGTGACATGACTAATTATATGTAAGTGATTCAATTTGTTATGCATAATATACAGTTTCTCTTCTATTTATGAGCTATATTCCTTTAGCAAAATTGCGAGGTACATACTTACGTACTATGTAAGAATATTGTTTTAAATTATCATTAGTGTTTGATTTTTGAGTGATGGTTGGTTACATTTCTCAAAGTGGGTTCACACGTTGCGATTTACCAAAACGGATTTCGTACACGTCCCCCCCCCCCCCCCATTACACCAGCAAACAACCATGGTAATCTCACATCGTCCATTTTTCATGGTTTTTTACTTCACCTGAGAGATATAAACGGATACGAATATCGATTTAATAAAAGTGTAGACGTGTGAAACATATACGTTTTTTTCGCTACACGGTTAACCGTATATAAATACCGGTTCAGTAAAACCGTAATAGTGTGAAATTTCTGTCAAAGTTTCCTTTGAGTCTCCACAATATAGCTATATACAGACTACTGAATGGATTTTATTTAAGTATTTCATATATAATATATTAGGAATTACAAACTTAATATATATCTTAAATATACAGACTAAACATTTCTTATTCTGACTAAACCTTCATCTTGTTTACAAATCGCTACAAGAGTTTATAAAACAATGCGGTTAGTCACTCGAAAGAAATTAAGCAAAGCAAAACTTTAACTAGGTTAACCTTATACTAAAAGAACGACAAAGTTTAAGCAAATTTCGATATTTAAACCTTCAGGATCACGGTAGATAGCTATATAATTGTACTATACATATATCTATTAATGTTTACTGAATACCGCAAAACAAGTATTTTGTTAATTCGCCAACTTTATTTCTAATTGTGTCGTGGAACCATTTTCTGAAACAACGTATTCAGTACAAAATCATTTCGACCAAATGGTACCTATTTTCAAATTAAACTCTTGTTCTGTCTATTCAATATCTATAGAAATACTGTTGAGTCAGTTTAGCAAATCGACGACTTCTTTTTCATAAATTTACGACGAGCTCGATGACGGAGTGGTTAGCAATGCTACTTTAACACCAAGGCACGTGGATTCGATTCCCACACAAGATAATAATTTGTGTGCATGTACATGTCTGTTTGTCTTGATCTAACAACAAACAAAACTTGAACAAAGCAACCCGCCTGGGGCACTACCGTCACCTCACAGAAAACCGCAGCTAAATTAACAACTCCCTGGAGGGTTGTTGTATTCCTGTGTTAGCAGCATGGGTGGCAACGCGCAAATAAACTTCCTGTAATGCAAGCACTCATAGGCTACAATAACCACTTTTCATCAGGCAGGCCATATGCTTGTATACCTTCTGACTTCGCATAACAAAAAAAAGACGATCTCTAAGATAAATAATGCAAACGAAGATTACGAAACTTCGCGATAAGTTAATTAAGCGGAACCCTTGAAATTATCTCTGCTATTTCCCACAATTATCCAAAGTTTGGTAAAACTTCTGCTTTTATTCAAATGCTAGTAGAAATTTAAACGCTTTTTGACAGTACGCCTCAAAATTATCTGATTCTGCGATTATATAAAAGTTGAAAGTGACTTACCTTCAGCTTTCAGCTTTATTAACAGTCTATCTATCGGCATGTGTTCATCTACATTTTTTGTAATAATACAGGTAATAGTTAGAAAAATTCATAATCTGATTAAAATTTCGAGATAGGCAGATTAGGAGTACCTACGTAGTTTCAGTTGAATAAATCAATCCCCCGATATGTGGAGCTGGCTAGCAGACGGAGCTTGGGGTAAAAGAGGGGTAGAATATAGTGACCCCCAAATTATTTTGTCCACTACTTATCCCCCCCCCCCCCCCATAAATATAAATTGAGAAAATAATTGAATAATACTGCCGCATAGGCCTGAAAATGTGAACTCGGGGGTTTTTAGAGTCGCTGATTACGATCCCGTCTTCAGATTTCCCAAATTCCCCTTCCCCCTTCTCTAATTGACCCCCCGTGTGTTCATCCAGCATTTTTTTAAAGTATCCATCAGAATTGGATGAAACGGTGTATTCGGGGTTTATGGGGTCGCTGATTGCGATCCCGACTTCAGAATTCCAAAAATACCCCACCTCCCTCCTCTAATTAACCCCCCCATGTAAATGCAAAAAGACCCCAAATTATTTTTGTCCACAACTTATTCCCCTATAGAATTTTTATCTTTTTTCATATTTTGCGAGCGTGCATGAAAAAAGCTATGAATGTCACAGAAGCGAGTGAAGTATGTAAGGACCGCGTCTTATGGCGCTCGGTTCTCTCTGCCTACCCCTCAAGGGACTTGGCGTGAAGATATACATACATTATCTTTCTACTGCTTACGATCAAGCAGGCCGTGCGCTTGTTCGCCACCTCAGTTGTATATAAACAAATATCACGTCTTCCTGAAATGGCACATGAGTTGTAAATCATCATATCAAACCGTAGCCGTTATGTACATGGGTCAAGGAGATTTTTTGCATATATTAATACTGTACCGCAATAATTATATTCTTTAGCAGAGCGAGCAGTAAATTATCACGAAGGTCTTTAATTCGGAGGCCTTATTTAGCTCAGTATGTACACAGCTGCAAATGATTGTTTATGAGTATCCACCTACACGGTGGCGGGAGCGTTATCTCACGTAACACGCGCTTTATGGCTTTTACATATATTATTTTTGTTCGAGGACGATTATAACGGTCATTTCCTAATGCGTCGCTATCCGCACTCATTTTGTTAACATTATGTCTATTAAGGCTAATATATAACAAATGATAACTCCCTTGTGGATTATTGTGTAAAGCAAGTGAGTAAGTCCAAGCTCCTGAGCTGTTGCTGTTTTGTAGGTTACTAGCGTTGCCCTGTCAAAAAATAAAAACAATATGTCCTGTAACCCAATCGCAGCGCCACCCACCAATTGTTCACTATACCTTTCTCGAATCTACTTAAACACACACAAAAGTACAGAAGAATTATATACGTAAAGATATGCTAATTTCGTGAAATAAACACTATTTTGAAAAAAAAAATATATTCAAAAAATAATACTCGAAACTCAAGCGCGCAAATCTTTCCGTTTGGAATGCATACGTAAATTACAACGGCCTCCTAAGGGTTTGCTGTGTTAGCAACATGTAAGGCAACAAGCTCTTCATAGGTCAAGTCTTCATAGGCTACGATAGGGTACTTTATAGGGTACGACTTTACGGGTTGTGTGGTCCGTATCCTTGTATGCCTTTCGGCGTTGTATTAAAAGATATATAAAATTTATAGATATCAACAAAATTTGAATCGGCTCTTGGTGAAAAAACTATACAGAAAAAAATGTGATTATCTCTTTAGTGACGTTACATCATAATCTTTGATTAATAGAACAGATCATTGAATAATATTATAAGGCTAGTTAACTTTTCGTTCGATATAAAACTTGATTCGAATGATGAGTCTATATTGTGATAATAGCATATGTCCTTATTCAGGTCTTTGACTATTTCTGTACAAAATTTCATCACGATCCGTTTAACGTTTTTATCAATGAACAGACACTAATATCTGATCTCTAATAATAACATGTTACGCAAGAAAACTCGTCAGAATTTTGATATAAATTCCTTCTCGGTATCTTCCATTATAGAAGAGTTTTCGTTTCATGAAAAGCCTAACGTAATATTTTAACATTTAGCCGTAATACACTGCGCGGGCATACGCCTTAATATTTCGTCAGCATAGATAATCTATTTATGACGCTGTCAGTAGCTATATTGAAGGACTGATAATGTGCATTATCGGGTATTGTTTATTCCTCGGATATTTTCCTACTTTTAGTAATGGGTTTAATTATACACAGGATTTTTATATTAATTTGTAACGAGGGATTGCAATTCAGTACTAATTTCGATTCGGCCGTATCGGGTTGCATCAGCAACGATATGACCGGATCCGATCTCAAAGTGACCTTAAAGTTATTTTGCTATTTACTCTCAATCAACTGAATATAAGATTCCTAACTTAGTGTATTACAATGTTTCTGAAAAGAATTATTGAAATCAACGGCCATTATTATCATTTCTGTGTCAATCAACATTTATTGTTGTACCCCATTTAATGTACCTAGTATACTCAACTTGTCTCTTAAATCTCTTTTCACATATGGACATAACATTATAACAAATACAAACATTTGATTTGATCGTTCATTTTGTTTTTCTTTTTTATACAAAACACAACACGTGTAAAACTAAACCATTGCATATCAGATCACCGTAAGTACTTAAAGTTCACTCTTGTGGATAAGGATATAGTAGCTCATGATCATATTTGCTTGCATAGTTCTAATATTGAATGATGCCGTTGTCACGCATTGAATGCGTTGAATCACATAAATATCTTGTAGTTATTACAGACGACAAAATAAAGTGGAAACTTCATATTGATTATATGTATAATAAACTAAGACGCTTCCGGGCTAATATGAAAGTCCTAAGCCTTCGTATTCCATATCACATCGAATTATTACTTTGTAAAACTCTCGCTGAACCTCATATACAATTTTGAGTAAATCACATACTCAAATAAAATTACAATACGAGAATGATGAAATATGACTTTTTAGGCATTGCAGGCATCCTTACCAATTCTTTTGAAAGTCAGATACAATTTATTAAAAGAAATTACTATAACTTGTATGACAAAGTGTCAATGTGTACGGCGACAGATCTAATCGATATTTTAAATTAATAAACTACCTTGCGTTTTAAAAGATACGCTACTAGCGTTAGAAATATAAATTTCAGAATATTTTTTAGACAATATGTGCATGTATTTATGCTATCAAACTAAATGGAAAAATATAGGTAATCAACATTAATAATTTTAAACAATTTCATGTCACTTTCGTAATATCATTATTTTGTTCGGTGTGAGTATACAGTATGCATGCTTGCCTGGTTATCAAAGAACGACTCTAGTGCTGGAAATTGTATTCATCTATGTGACATTTATATACTCTTTTTGATGTTTTATTTAGCTATATGTTTGTTTGTATATTATTATTGTAATATATTGTTGTTGTACACAGTGACTCGAGATTTTTATACAGAAGATAACTTCTGTATAAAAATCTCGAGTTACTGTGTTTGTGGTCGCACTCCTCCGACACGGCTCGACCGACTTTTATGAATTTTTTTATGTAGTTTTGGTAGGTCGTAACGTATATTTCATAAAAAAAAATTAAAAATACAAATAATTTTAATGGCAGAACAATGTTTGCCGTGTCAGCTAGTGTTATATAATATTAATCCGCTTGACCAACACTGCATTATGTTACAGTGGTTTTTAAAAATGCATCTTAATTTGTATTGTACCTTATTAAAATGTAAAATGACAATAAATAAAACTGTATTTGTAGAGAACGAATGTCTTTTTGACAATTGATTATTAAAATTTCTACTTGAATCATTTTGTTTCTTGTAAATGAAACATATGTTCATTTGATGAATCGAGATCAAAATTATACAGCTCACATGTGTCAACTTGTTGATAAATTTGCCAATTAACACGAGCTAGTACTCGTAGTAGCACGAGATACTTAATGTATTACAATTATAACTTGAACATAATTCTACGAGCGAAGAGTCTGGCAGCAGGTGAGTTTGTGTCGAACAAATCGAAAGTACTTACTCATATAACAACGCAAGTATTTTCCATAAAAATGGTTTAATATATTTTTTATCAATTACTGCCGGATCTAGCATTTTTTTGCTAAATCTAGCAGACGTGTAATCCTGCCCGATTCACAGATTTTCCGGTTGGTAACCTTAATAAACTTGTTAAATATTACAGCGGATACGGTATTTTAGCTACGAGTATGACAGATTGAGTTATGACTGGCCAAGGTTGCGCAGAGTTGATGGATGTTATGCAGGTAGGATCAGGGCTATTACGGTTTTATCAAAATATTATATATATTTTATATACTCAGTATATTGTAACTGAATTGTCTTTTTGTATGATTGTACATAAAATAAATTCAACATAAACACAGCACAGATGTCGTGAAATAAATAATATAAATTATATGCCCAGAAATATATTTCCATGTTTTATTTGTATACGAACATAATATAAAAATAAAACATAGAAATATGTTTCCGAGCAAACTATACGGCTCTGTCTAGTGCTAAACGATGTGAAGCTTTTTACTAGGGAATTGATACATACTCGTGTATAGTTTTTAGAGGTTTTTTAAAGGTCTACAAGTCTCACATGTTATCTTCGTCTCTACTGAGTGGACAGCGGCTAAATCCTCGAAATTAACCCTACAGCTGACATAAGCCCTTATGTGTGCCCTTAAGTGGCCCCACTATGCGTAGCGTTTGTGGACTATGAGAAGGCCTTCGATTCGATCGTGATTTGGGCTGTGCTCCAGTCTCTCCAGCGGTGTCGCATTGATTATAATAATAAGATTTATTTATTCAGACATCTTATTGGTCCATCTTGTTAGTAAAGAAACAAAAAAACAATAGTCACTAAACACACTAAAATTTATGTTAATAGTACATACAAGTTTCATCCCATCAAGTTACAAAAATCATCAATTTATAAGTGTATTGAAGTGTTGCGGAGTATATGTATATGAAAACTCGACCTTGTCGATCCGACTACAGGGCCAGAGTAAGAGACCTATCCAATTGCAGAGAGAAGGAAGTCAGAGAGACGGTGTCTCTCCGAAACTGTTTACTGCTGCGTTGGAAGATGTTTTCAAGCTACTGTACTGGAAAGGCTACGACATCAACATCAAAGTAATGTATATAACTCACCTTCGATTTGCCGATGATATAGTAATCATGGCGGAGTCATTGGGAACATAACGCTCGAAGACAGCATCCCAACGAGTGGGTCTTGAAATGAACATGAACAAAACAAAGATTATGTCGAACATGCATGTTGTACCCACTCCTGTTTTAGTTGGGAGCTCGGATCTCGAAGTTGTTGATGAGTATGTCTACCTAGGACAACCAGTCTAGCTAGGTAGATCCAACTTCGAGAAAGACTAGAACTACTAGAAAAGAGTCTATCGACGAATCCAACTGTGCGGTGCCCGTTGGGTAAATTGCAAAAGATTTTCTCGTCCAAAATACCTCAAAGTCTGGAGACGAAAGTCTTCGGCCAGTGTGTGCTGCTAGTGATGACTTGCGGCACAGAAACGTGGTGTTTTGTGTATTATTCTTCTTCTTCTTCGCGTTATCCCGTTTCCTAATCCATTAGGATTGACGGAGTCCGCTATCTAAGCCTAAAGATTTGCGATGATGACTGTCGTCAGGTCTCAACAACCCAGAGGAAAACCGGACCTTTTTTTACAATCAGACCTTTCTCACACGTCCTTCGAAATATATTTTCTGGGACGTGTGGGTTTCCTCATGATGTTTTTCTTCACCGTCGAGCAAGTGATAATAGTTATGTACATTATAAATATGTACATAACTACGAGAACACGTATTTTAGTGGTACATGCCGGGACTCGAACTGGGTACCAGTTGATCAATAGGCCGTCTTTATCCACTACTCGTGTATTCAACAAAAACTTTATACAACGACTATATTAGCAACTAACAACTATATTACTATTGTACTGTCCCTTAAATACTCGGTCGGAGCTCGGTGGCTTAGTCGTGAATGACGCGACTTTAACACCAACGCTCGTGGGTTCGATTCCCACACAAGGCAAAACATTTATGTGCATGAACATGTCTGTTTATTTTGGTCTGGATGTTTTAAGAGAGGTAGGACGCATCAAAGCAGCCCGTCTGGGGAAGTACCTCCACCTCACAGAAAACCGCAGCCTAATAACAACTCCCTAGAGGGTTGTTGTATTCCTGCGTATGAGTGAGGTCACCAGTAAGCTCCCAAGGTGTTGCTGTGTAAGCAGCAGAGCATGCATCGCGCGAGTGATACGTGATACTTAATATATAGGCTACGGTACTCGCTTTACATCAGGTGGGCCGTATGCTTGTAAGCCTCCCGACGTAGTATAAAAAAAAAATGACAACATAAATTGTAGTAAATGTATTCTGAAACGTTTCTTGTAATGAATTGTCAATATACATACATTGACATTGAAATTCGATTCCAGCCACATATTTGGTAGCTCGCGCCAGTTCTACCAATTACTTTAAACGAAACGTCTTTTACGTCGTTATGTCTTCATTTGAAAAAGAAACACATTAATTGACAAAGACTCAATGGGCAGTTTGAGTTTCTAGCAAAATAATCTTCACTACCATAGTTACAGAACGTTAGCATTTAAGGTACTGAGTAATTAAGTAATACTAAGTGTATTTTTTGACAAGTCTGGAGGCATATATTTTGACGAGCTCGGTGGTGCAGTGGTGGAACGCGCTGTTACGCTACTTTGACACCAAAGCTCGTGGGCTCGATTCCCACACACAACAAACATTTGTGTGCATGAACATGTCTGTCTTGGTCTGGGTATTTTCTATGTATAATAAGTATGTATTTACAAAAAAAAATGTATTTACGTATGTTTATCAGTTGTCTAGTACACATAACACAAGCTTCGCTTACTTTGGGGCTAGATGGCGCTGTGTAATTTGTCCGACATAAAAAATATATATTTGTAATAAGAGAACACCCACCCTAAGACAAACAGACATGTTCATAAACAGGAACATCGCCTTGTGCTAGAATCGATTCCACGAGCCTTGTTGTTAAAGTAGCAAACTATTCCACCACCGAGCTCGTCAAATAATAATAATTCAAAGTCAAAGTCAAAATCTTTTTATTCCGCAAAAATGGCTACATTTTTTTTTGTTTGGAATCGTCACAATTTTTTTCCCTACCGTGCAGTTTATGACTAGGTGAGCACTGATGAAAATACTGCCAAAAAACTCAATTGAATCACTGTGTTTTAAAATGGGTTTTAGATACCATATCAGTAGTACAATAACAAAAGTATTCACGTATGTTTATCAATTGCCTAGTCCCCATAGTGCAAGATTTGCTTAGTTTGAGACTGGAGACGTTATATAATTCTTTGGCTCAACGATAACGAACGATAATGATCATTACTGAATTTGATGTAAATCGGCCCAGTAATGCAAAGCTAAGTTGTCTGTGTCTAAAAATAGAAATTAATGAATCTTGTTTATCGTTGTTACAGGCACGGACGGGCAGGATAAAGCGGTGAGTAAAGGACAGCTTTAAATTGCGAGACGCCCACGCATGCTGTTTTGTTTTGTTTAAATTTAGATTTTATACAAGACGTTAAGGCTACTTTCCAAATAAATTAAATGTTAAACAAGAAATAACCCTGAAGTATAATGTTTTTTTTTGGTGAAAAACAATCATACCACCCACGTGATGGTAAGTTGTTTCGAAATAAACTTTGCTTTCTTAAAAATTTAATTTATTAAACAAGCTTTTAATGTTAACAAGCAAACAAGTTCTTAATGTTTTTAATTATATTTTGATAAAATTTTGGTGTACCATATAATACTTTATGGTATCTGAGTCTCTAATATGATAAACAGAGCTATGAACCATATATATATTCACCTTGTATGTATATCTCCCTTCCTTGCGGGGTAGGCAGAGAGAACCGACCGTGTTAAGACGTGGTCCTTACATACTTCACTCGCTTCTATAACATTCATAGCTCTTTTTATGCACGCTCGCCGGTTCCTGGGGCTCCTGATATCACCTTCTGATAAAACACGAGCAATTTGGTCACGATAGGTTAGTCTCGGCTTCCTCGGCTCCTACATCCCTCCACTTTTCCATTGTATATTTGTTTCGTCATTCTTTCTACATGCACGAACCAACGGAGCATGTCTTTTCTTATCTTAACACCGACACTCTCTTTTAGACCAACTCTTTCTCTCATGTCTTCATTACAAACGCGGTCAGCAAGTGTTATGACACAAATTTTGCGGAATGCTTTCATCTCGACCGCATTTATTCTACTTTCATGCTCTCTCTGCCATACCCAACTCTCACTTATAAGTTAGCGTTGGGATTAGCACCGCGTTGTGTACAGCGAGCTGTGCCTTCTGGCTTAGATTTAGGCTGCCAAGAAGTTTACCGAACTTGGTGTAATGGGAATACCAATTTTATAAAAATTATATATTCATGATAGACTAAGCTTTATAAAGTTAAATGGCTTTGGCTCTATTAAAAAAAAAAACACAATACAGTTTAGTAGACAGCTTGAAAACAGCCGATTTACAGATGACAGTGAATATATTCATACCTGATTCATACGCATTGGAAACAAAATTATAAATTATATATTACCTGTTTAATATCTGTTTGATATCTGGATTGTTTTTGTTACTAAAATTCTGGTCAACTATTATGGATTCCTTTTGAACAATTTGTAGTGGGTTTAAGCAAATCGAATCAGATACCCTTTTTCTTTGTAGAATCAATACAACGGAATGTTATTATGGAGATAGACATCATTTGAGCAGAGATGTAATGATCAAAGTAGTGAAAATGTTAGAAGCAAAGTGCTATCGCTGTGGGCAAGATGCAGGTTGTTATTAATTTGTATTGTACAATCGAGGGCGATCTCTCATCACATGCAAACAAGATAAGAAGACGTTACTTACAAAATACTACTCGACGAAATCCTACAATGATGTTGGTTGTGAGGTTTCATCGCAATTCAGATCTGTTAACAAGCGATGATATTGTTATAAATCACTTACATAAAGTCAAAGAATGTTCTAGAAGGCCGTTACGTATTGGGTCATGCAATGTTAGGGTCCGATTTTTTACGAGCTCGGTGGCTCAATCGTGAATGACTCGACTTTGATACAACGCTCGTGGGTTCGATTCGCACACAAAACAAACATTTGTTTACATGAACATGTCTGTTTGTCTTGGTCTGGATGTTTTAAGAAATGTAGGGCGCATCAAAGCGGCCCGTCCGGGGAAGTATCTCCACCTCACAGCAAACCGCGGCCAAATAACAACTCCCTAGAGGGTTACTGTGTTCCTGCGTGTGAGTGAGGGCACCAGTAAGCTCCTAAGGAGTTGCTTTGTAAGAGTAACCTGCGGAGGCATCGAGCGAGTGATACTTAATATATTACAAGCGTTAATATGCTAGGATACCTGCTTTACATCAGGTGGGCAGTATGCTTGTATGCCTCTCGACGTGTGGCTATTTGTGTATTTGTTGATGTATGTAGCATTAGAACACGTGTGTATAGTACGCATACACGATATTGGATGCCATATAGAGTCCAAAAACATGAAATCATGGCAGAAAGTCCATGCTTATAGTGGTGATAATGATTTATGTAATTAAATATAAAGAAATATATAAGAAATGAAAAGTTGTAGTGAAACTGGTTCATAGTTCTTACCATATAGTCAGAAATGACTACTGAACTACTTATAGGCTACGGTAAAATTTACTTTAGATGGGCCGTTTGCCTACCGATGATGTATAAAAAAAATATTTTCAGGTGTATATGTATTACTTACGTTTTCGATGAGGATTTCTTAGAAATTGTAGCTTAAGAATCGTAGAGACATATATAGTAGAATAACTTCAAAGAAACGTTCTAAATCGCCGAAAAGTAACTGAAATGCTCGCCGTAACATGATTCCAAGCCGGAGTTTGGAGGCAAATTAGTTACGGTTGGTTCCTCGCGTTTCGCTTACCCTTGAATACTGTGAGCCCTAGCGTTATAACGTGAAACTCGGAAGTAATTTCAGAAAGTGCTAGGTACGCTAGTCTGCTTATATCTCTTTACTGTATCTCAAACGAGAAATGTTAGGTACGTAACCGTACAAAGTTCGTGACAGAGTGGCGTTTTCCACGAAGTGTCGATAGCAAGTTTATCGTTTGAAGAATCTGTTTGTAAGATTGGTATTATGTAAGAGAATGTGATACAAATAAACCTTACACTTTTTTATAATATGTAATCGTTTGCAGACTAAGCTTTCGCATGCCTCGAGTAATATTGGCGGAATGTGCTGAACTACTTAATTTAAAATTATCTATCTATGTATCCTAATAAATAAACGTAAATAAATAAACCCTATCTTAACGATATTAGGAACCAGGATATTAGAACCAATCATTTTCTAGATACATGCAGATAAATAAAATTTGAGTGTCTGTTTGTAATATTAAAATAACCGCTTTTTATTAAATGCATATGGATGTATACCAAAATATTTTTTTTTACAATTTTTTCTGTCTGTCTGTCTGTTTGTTCCGGCTAATCTCTGAAACGGCTGGACCAATTTTGACGGGACTTTCACTGGCAGATAGCTGATGTAATAAGGAGTTAGGATACTTTTATTTTAGAAAAATTATTTATTTTTATTAATATAAATACGAGTAAATAATAAACAAAAATAACTATTCCGCGCGGACGAAGTCGCGGGCACAGCTAGTTTTGTAATAAAACGCAATTCTGTGGGCTTATACATTAACCCAAAATCTTTAGGGAACAAGCTTCAAGTTTTCGGTCGCTGATTTTGCAAAATCGACCTGTCATGTCGCGCCTACTAACTGTTAAAAGTACTTTGAATTTGGCACCTTTAGATAATTAATGTCTTTGAAATAAAGGATCAATCTGTTATTAAAGTCCCATATAAACATTTGTACATAGCCGATTAGATTGATCTTTTATATGTATATTATAATCTGTACGTACTTATTTAGGAATAAAAAATATATTCACATTTGTGTATTCACGATTGATAAAAGCGTCGAGCGCCCATCTTTATATTCAGAGTAGGTATTTTGGCGCAGTAACTGTCTAAATAATATTATATCACTTTGATGTAAATCAGTCGAGTAGATATTTTTGTGTATTTTGGAATTTTCGCCACGTAGTAGGTATAGATGGATAATACAAATTGAAGACGTTGGAATATCTAGGCGTGATTTATTCACCAAGGGAGTAAGGCACGCAATACATCATAAGTGCCCATATGGTATAGCCCTGTAATCGGCACTCTAGTAATGTGATGTGTGTGATTATCTATATGTTTAACTTTAGTTGCAAGAAAAATGAAAAAAAAGCAGTAAAACATGTATTCTAGTCAGACAGAGGTCAATACGAGTACATATCGCAGTATTCAACTTGCTGTATACATATGGAAACTAACGCCTCCATACATATTAATTAGTTTTTTGTGTTGTATAATAGATGCTGTTAAGTTTTTAGTGTATAATTAGCGTTTGTGCGATATATTGCTCAGAGGATGTAGAATTTGGAAGGGTTTTACTTTCATTAATATAAAAACTAAAAATCTGTGTAGTAATAAATTTCCATACAGGATTACGTCACTGACTTTAATGTAATTACGTAGTATATTTTTATACAGATAGGTATACTTCCAGAAATTATGTGAGTTAACAATTATCAACTTTCTGTCCAACGTTTGTATAGTAAATTAACTAAAAATTACAAATAATGTCTATAAAATGTTATAATGTACAAATGATAATATATATAGTAGGTATAATATATTACTACTTCATTCAGTTCACCAGAACAAAAACGTTCCGGAGTGTTATTTTAAAATCAAACCAGTTGCATTATGGAAAATATTTACACCTACAGGACGAAAGTACATTGTTTCGTTTATCCACAATTATTACAGGAAAGAAATGGTGAAAATTTACCGGACAACAGTGTTTTATTCGCGATTGAAAAATACACACATTTTTGTTGTTGTGTTTTATGAAATGAAAATCTACCATCTTTAAACCGCTGGCTGTTGTAACACTTTTTTTAAATATATCTTTATACAATCAGTAGCATCACCATCAAGTTACTCTAAAAAGCGGATATGTTAATTATCAGTAAATCAGCTGACCTAACAGTAAAAGCGGATAAATATGTTCATTCTATTCAAAAAATATAAGTGTCTAAAGTAAGAGTTTTATGTTTGAATTATACATGTAACGGTTATGGCTAATGATAAATAGTCACAGATAAAAAAAACTATCTTTCACACCAACTCTGTTTCTAACATCATCACTGCGAATACAGTTTACAAGCGTTACGCCACAAATTTTGCGCAACGCTCGCATTTCGACCGCGGTTATCCAACTTTCATGCTCTCTCTGCCATACCCAGCTCTCGCTTCCATAAGTAAGTTTTGGGACCAGCACTGCATTGTTACAAAAGAAACAAAAAGCAAACCCTGGAAATCGGTGATTGTACGCGTGATGATCTATTAATGCCAAAGAAGCGAGTGAGGTGTGTAAGATCGATTCATGTGGTCTCAGCTCCCTCTCTGCCTTTCACGCTAGGGATTTGGCGTGAAGATATAGGTAAATAAGTATTTGACAGCTGTAACCGGTCTTGTCGGGGATACTCCTTTCAACTATGTATGCTAACTCCATGACAGGTAGAATGCACGATGAAAACAGAATCCGCTTTCGAATATCTCGTCGAATTAGAATTCACAATTTCTCTTCCACAATCAAACAAAGTGGACTTTGTTTGATTGTGGAAGAGATCTAAAGGAGCCAATCTCTGAGTGTTGGATATAAATATGTAACCGAATAACTATTATTGTAATAATAAATTAATATTATGCTCATAAACAAACAACGACGACTACGGAATGGCTTATAGAATCCAAAGAAGAAAACCCAATTCCACATCATCTCTTCAAACGTCTGTCTTGTTTTCTAAAGAATTTATGAGATCCTATACTGAATTCCACCTCGATAAAATGGATTTATCCATTAGTTTTGCATAATGAGAATTTTTATTGGTCATCAATCCGCCGTCATGTCAAATAAGTTAATGAGAAAAGTCCCTAAACTCCTAAACAAATATTGAGCAATTGGAGATAAGTTAGATATTTCTTCGATTTAAGATAGATTAGCAAAGATGATCAGTGATAGCCTAGTGGATAAAGGACCGGCTTAAAGTCCGACTGGTCCCGGGTTCGAATCCTGGCATGCACTACTAAATTCGTGTTTTCGGATTTATGTATGTAATTATCCCTTGCTCGGCGGTGAAGGAAAAACATCGTGTGGAAACCCACACGTCCAAGAAATTATATTTCGAAAGACGCGTGACCTAATCTAAGAAAGGTCTGGTTTATCCTCTGGGTTGTGGTGGTCTGACGGCAGTCGCTAAAAATCAGTATCTTCGCCAAATCCTTAGGCTTAGGTACCGGACCCCGCCGATCCTAATGCATAACGCTAAGGAGAAGAGATTAGCTAAGACGATCGTGAATGACGCGACTTTGACACCAACGCTCGTGGGTTCGATTCCCACACAAGGCAAACATTTGTGTGCATGAACATGTCTGTTTGTCTTGGTCTGGATGTTTTAAGAGAGGTAGGGCGCATCAAAGCAGCCCGCCTGGGGAAGTACCTTCACCTCACAGAAAACCGCAGCCAAATAACAACTCCCTAGAGGGTTGTTGTGTTCCTGCGTGTGAGTGAGTTCACCAGTAAGCTCCCAAGGAGTTGCAGTGTAAGCAGCAGAGGAGGCATCGCGCGAGTGATACTTAATATATTACAAGCGTTAATAAGCAGGTGGGCCGTGTGCTTGTATGCCACCCGACGTAGTGTAAAAAAAATCGCAGTTTTGGATTTTCAGATTAAAAAAGAAATCAGATCCTTGACAGAAAGGCTTGACAATTTGTTATGTCGATAAGGTCCCACCACCAGCCTCGTTTATTGTTTAAACTAGAATACGTAACAATTAATTATAACCAATGCTTAAAACTAAACGGTTTATGCCTATGCAGTGATGTGGAAAAACGGACGCCGCTATAGCTGTTCTTGCTTTGAAGCTAGAAGTATAAATAATACCTATCATACATACGATTGAAAATGAAGCCATTGTGACACGTGGTTTAAATACGCAAAAAAAGATTTTTAAGTACCTAAATGAAAACTTAATAAATTAAAAGTAATAAATCAGTAGAATTTTATTTGAAGATCGGTTACATATACCCTGTGAAAGTTAATCATATAATCGCTAGAATGTTTCTGTGCACCATAATTAACCGTACCTTACCGTACCGTAAGATTAGTGAGCAAGCTGATCCAACTTTGTAACTATTCTGGCTTTACAGTTCATTGATTAATATAGTTACACCAAAGTTATTTAAAGCTTCTCTGCACATTCTTGTGTTAATGGAATGTGTTCGAGTGAAATTAACACTTTAGTCGGTATTTTATTTGCCTAGAAATTATCGTTAGCAATTTTACTAATTTTATTTTACTCTTTGAAAAATGAGAAATTTCAACATCTCTAAAAAGTCTGGATTAAATCAATCTTTTTCGCCAAAAAACCACACAAAGAATTTGGCGAAGAGACTTGAACTTTTCACTGTACACGTACACAAGTATCTTCGCCAAATCATAAGCTTAGTTAGCGGACCCCGCCAACCCTGTTGCATTAGGAAACGGGATAATGCTAGAAATAAGAAGGCCATATGAACGATTATTTTTAGCTCACATACTATGTTTAGCAGAAAGGATTTATTTGAAAGGGTATATCAATCTCAAAGTGAGTGGTAATTCTAATTATGAAAATAAAAAAGGTTTTGCTGTCTGATCCAATAGTAATAATTGCTCATGTTGATAGGCAGAAGCACCCTCTTTCGACTTGATACACCCTTTCTGAAGTAATCTGTATTATACATAAAAGCTTAGGTCTGACTTATTGATAGAACAATGCACGAACAATCTAAACCGCTAAACGTAGAATCTTGAAATTAGATAGAAGTGTTTTAGATTAAGTAAGGATTTGTGAAATTTGTAAAAATTCGTCTTCCAAAGTTAAATTCGAGTTCGAAGTTTGTATGAAAATAAATATTCCGTAAGCCGATTGAAGCGAAACTTAATGTATATATTTTACAAAATAAGTTATTTGAAATCTTATCTTCCTGGTGGCGTTTTCTCAAGGGACTATAGCATTCTGAGAAGAGATTCTAAAAAAAAAGCCTGGTGACCGACGGACGGACGGACGGACGGACAGCGAAGTCTCAGTAATAGGGTTCCGTTTTACCCTTTGGGTACGGAACCCTAAAAAAAGGCGTAATTAGTTTTTCTTTTCAGATTCTACGAAGCACGTGCATAGGATAAGGCAAAGTACATAGGATACGGTGATTCTGATTACTTATTATTAGACAGACCTTACGCATGTTTGGTATAAAAAAAAAGCAATTAGGTAAAAAAACAATAAACACCTATTTCGTAATTTAGTCCATAGGGTGTGAAATGGGGATAAAAAGGAAAAGAAAGTGGAAGGAAACTAGTCAAATGGATGGGACATAGCAATAGACTGGGCGAAGTGAAGTCTATCGAATCTTAAACAAAACCTAAAGAAACTTAGTATAAAAAAAATCTTAAGTATAATAGATTGCATATTGTTACGTAAAAACAAAATCTGGCTAGGCGAAGCCAAGGCGGTTCAAGTCACAAAGTACACAATCTGAATTTACTTGGAAAATTGTCATAATACTGCCTTGCGTTTAAAACTAACACCATCTGCCTCTGTTTGTCTCCGGCATAGTGTATAAATATCATTCAATACTAATATCAACTGTTGATCTTGTTCCAGGATGTGCCGGTTGAACAGCTGGAAAAACTGAAAATCGGTGAGCAAACTTTACTTATTTTAGGAACCTGTTATTATCCTATTGTCTCCTACAAAACGAAGGCTCCAAAGTTTAATCCTTGAAAACTTATTGCCTAATCTCTGAAGACCCAATTAAAGCAAGAATAGCAAGGTAACACTTGATCTGTAACTGCTTACCATCACAGGTCGTATGTTTATTTGCCGCCTGATTGTATAAAAACCTATGTTTTTCTTAGTTTCTTTATGAAATTAGATATAAAGTAATAAGATATAAGTTGGTTGTTACAAAACAACCAATTTCTCCAATCCTAGAAGCCCCAATCGACTCAATATGTAAGAAGCAGGTGAGACATATTGAATGGATTTGGATCTCTAGACATGCACAAATTGGTTGTTACAAAGATATTCAGTAACTTTAGGGTAACACGAAATCTAGTGACAATAAATCTCCCTGGTCTATGACTGTTGTGTAGCAATCCAACAAGAGGCTTGTAAAGTGCAGTTATACCTTCGAATCTCCGATTTCTGACAGATCACGATGATCTGAACATAGTTATCTACAGGCATAGTTTAGTTGGTTGACAGAAACCTGGAGCAGAACGCTTTGAATGTAGCCATCTTATTAGTGCGCTATGTACGAAAAATATAATTTTTATACGGAAACATAAATTCTTTTGAATTTCTTTTACACTTGTATCAAACTAGCTACGGCCCGCAACTTCATCCGCGCGTATTGCAGTATCCGTGTTTTCTACTTTCTTTCTCTTTCCTCGGCTTCTATCGTAATGTTGATAGATAATAACCTTCAGGCGTTATAAGCCTACGAGTATTTGTGGTTTCATAGCTTGTAATGAGAATTTCAGTGGTTATTCAAATATGTATTAGGTATTATCGTATAACGTGTATATTTTATGTATGTATGAATATCTTTACGCCAAGTTCAAGGGACAACAGCATGGAATTCTTCAAGAAATGCGTGAAGAGGTTTTTAGAGGGTCGGCAACGCATGAGTGGCACCCCTTACAAATGTCCATAGGCTACGGTGACTATTTACCATCAGGCAGGCCGTATGCTTGATTGTCACCTTAGTGGTATAAAAAAAATATAGGTCCCTTATGGGGTAGGCAGAGAGAACCGGTCCTTACCACCTTACTCTAATAGAGAGGTGCAACGATCGAGTTATGTGGCGCTCGGTTCTCTCTGCCTACTCCGCAAGGAATTAGGCGTGAAGTTACAGATAGATCGATATTTAAAAATTAAAAAAAGATATAGCACATGAAAGGAGCTATGAATGTTAAAGAATCAAGTGAAGTGTATAAATAATGGAAAATAATACACTATTGTAAGCAGAGTACGTAGGAATATAATGCTTCAATATATAATCGATAGTTTCAACACGACAACCATTGTGGAAGACAATAGAATATCATTTACAATCAATATTCCAACATATGTCAATTACAAATAAACATTATATGACAGTGTACATGTAATAGATTACATACGTACATATAAAACCTCCATTAGTAAAGACCGGGTTCCGATTCCCTCTGCCTACCCCGCAAGGGACCCGGCGTGAAGATATACATACGTACATCCATAATTTTTGTTTTCAAGTTGTTTTTGTTAAGTTACTCATGTGTTTCTTAGTGGTATAGAAAAAGGCGCACCACGAATAGGATCGGTAACCTTCACTCTGTAGATGGTAAAATGAGTCACTAACCTAAATAAGTTTTTTTATACAATGTCGGGAGGCATACAAACATACGGCCTACCTGATGTAAAGCGGTCACCGTAGCCTATGAACGCTTGTAATACGATAAGTATCACTCGCGCGATGCCACCTCTGCTGCTAACACAGTAATTCTTTAGGAGCTTACTAGCTCTCAAAAGCCGAGGGCCGATAAACCTATATAATTTAAGTAAAGCTATTTTCAATATAAAACGTATATTATGTAGCTATTTTTAGAGAGGTAGGTGCATCAAAGCAGGCCGTCTGGGGAAGTACCGCCACCTCACAGAAAACCGCAGTCAAATAATAACTCCCTAGAGGGTTTTTGTGTTCCTGCGTGTGACTGATGTCACCAGTAAGCTCCCAAGGAGTTGCTGTGTAAGCAGCAGAGGAGGCATCGCGCAAGTGATACTTAATACATCTCAAGTGTTAATAGGCTACGGTACCCGCTTTACACCAGGTGGGCCGTATGCTTGTATGCCTCCCGACGCAGTATAAAAAAAAAGCTAGGAAGGGACGAGTACATATTACCTCGAAAGAGGGGCTCTGTCTCTGGGAGCTGGTGCCGAAGATTACATGATAACCTTACTCAGATTCGTTAAAGCATAATAGCTGTTTTTTTATATATACTTTCTGAATATTGTTAATAAATAATATTCATTGCCAAACATTCTCCATAAACCACAACTTTATACGTTTTAGGGTCCCTTACAAAATTTGTCGACTTAAGGTTATCTTAGCAAGTATAAGACCTTTTGATGATCTGATGATGAGTAATGTTTTTATGTACCCTTGAAAGTTTTATTACGTCCGGAAGGACATTTGGTCCTGCTGATTGCACTAGCTAACTACCTTTTGGTAATAGGTCTTGAGATGGTAGACTAAGCAACATATTAAAAATTTATATATGTATATCTTCACGCCAGGTCCCTAGTGGGGTAGACAGAGAGAAAAAAACATCCCGTGACTCGGTCCTTACACATATCACTCGCTTGTTTAACATTCATAGATGTTTTTTGCATACGCGCCAGTTACCAGGGCTCCTGACATCACCTTCTGACTATACACGACCTATTTGGTCTTGGTAGGTGAGCCTTCCTTCCTTACCTTCCTCGGCTCCTACATCCTTCCACTTTCGCATTGTATATGTTTCGTCATTCTTTTTACATGATCGAACCAACGGAGCGCGCCTTTTCTTATCTTAACACCGTCACTCTTTTTCAGACCAGTTTTCATTGCGAACGCGATCAGCGAGTGTTACGTCACAAATTTTGCGAATGCTCGCTTCTCGACCGCATTTATTCTACTTTTATGCTCTCTCTGCTATGTCTCGCTTATGTATGGCAGTTTCCAAGATAAATGCCCGTGACGGCCAGGCACATGATTTAAGAGTAATTTTATAAGGGTTATTTCCTATTGAGTACGGTCTACGGCGTAGTGCTCTAGATGTGACAAATGTAATTTAGGGACATGCATTTCCACTTAGTGAATAATAAATTACAAATGTTAGTACGGGTGTGAATGTACTACCTATTTATACGAAACATCCAGTTATATACCTTTCGGCTGTAATACAAATATTAACGGAGATACTTACTAAGACAATTAATTGGGAATGTATTCCATTGAATTATTTTTCAAAATGACTTGATTATTCAAGTCATTTTGATCATATCGTCTGCGTCTATGGTTACGTTTTATAGTTAAACTATTTAGAATGAAATATGTAGCCATCTGAATCCTGGTGGCGGAATGTGCCCCAAATTTAGACATTACGGATTTATTGGGCTGCTCTCGCGTTGAAGGAAAAGATTTTTTTTTTCCTTCTCGACTGTGAAGTTCTGACGGCATTCGCCCTGTGTTAAAATCTGTATCTTCGTCGAATAGTTTGGCGTAGATAACCCGCCCCGGATTTTGCCAATCCCAACGGAGATAACGGTAACATAATATAATATGTTACCTGATAAGAAAAAGAATATGTGGGCATCAAAATGTTACATAACTATCTATGCTAAATTTTACGTTTGTATACATTCTGTTGATATTTAATTAGCTTGTGACGAAATGACAGACAATAGTGAGTAATCTTATAGGGATTCCTTATCGCAGGTAAAGCAACATCGACAGCAACCTGTCAATGGATGAGTTTAACTATGTCGAGCTTCTCTGAGCCCGGAAGGCATGATAAGTAGTCGGTTCCTGCTGTTGTCAATAGATGACCGTCATTAAGTTAAGCCAGTTGCATTCACGCAGCTTGAAAAGTAACCTCCACTATACACAAATGAGCATCGTAGCGAATTATGCTCTAAACTCCTCTTTGGCTTTATTAAATTTCTGTAAATACCTTCATTTTCAGTTTTCGTGTAGCATATACTCCTCTTAACAAAATTGTACAATTAATCTCAATAATTCACACTGTATATTTGTTCGCGGGAAGCCTTCAATTAGTAGGCAATGTTACCCTTGGTTGTTGTAATGGTAGTAAGCCCTTTAAGGATTGCCTTAGGCTTGGGGAAGAATAGTCCTACACCTCTATTTCCTTCGTTATCGCGATAATGGGCACCCAACACGGGTGGGGCCGCGTGTAGAAGCTAGTGCTGAAATAAATTATACACAGTTTGTTGCAGGTATTTATGAACAGTTCACAGGGAAATTGCGTTCCGTTCCACTGACCTACAACTGCCTCTAAGCTTTCTACAATACAACGGAAACCACTCTATTGTTAGAGCGTCGGCGGTATTGAGATTATTAAATTGTATTATTAATAAGAATAAACCAGTACCAAGAAGTATTGAAGCGTAAGCTCACTGTATGGGATTAAAGTCGATTTCACCTTAGCAATTAAAGTTTTGGTGAAAAAGAGATTGTACCCTACTTTTTTTAAAATCAAGCATACGACCTGTCCGAGGGTAAATTGTTGCTGTAGACTACGGACGCTTGCAGCACTGCGGTCATCATTAGCGCTTTACTGACTATTTTTTATTTACAACGTCGGGATACATTCACTCATGTGGCTCACCTGATTTAAAGTGGTTACCGTAGCCGATGAACGCTTGCAATATATTAAGTATTATTCGCGCGATGCCACCTCTGCTGCTAACACAGCAACTCCTTGGGATTTTACTGGTGACTTCACTTACTCGCAGGAACACAGCAACGCTCCATGGAGTTATTTGGCTGCGATTTTCTGTGAGGTCGAGGTACTTCCCCAGCCGAACTTCTTTGATGTGCCCTTCCTGTCTTAAGGGTTTCTGTAAAAGCATCTTCTTTTTTAAGAAGCACGTCATGCTGTCAAAGTCTGGTCGTGGATGCTTATTTTACATGGAAAGCGGTTGTTTAAGCAAATACTGATGAAGGCATTTTTTTTACAATAAGTTATACAAAGGAATAGTTAATATGACTCAAATTAAATATATATACGTATAATGAAATCTCAGTGGGGTTTCTTATTTTAGTTTTGGCATTTAAGATTATTTAATGTTTTTTTGAGCACTCAAAATCAATCATAAGCAAAGAGTCATAAAGGCCCGAGAGAACGCCAGTTTTTTACCTGTGTACCCCTGACGATGGTTGAAAATTTCTCGAAATCGTTTTTTTGTATCCTTAAGAGTACAACACGAAGAGGGTCGTTTTTGTGACTCTGACCATACATTACAATCAGTGTACACTATGTTTGTATATTTTTGAAATATTTACCATGAGTACATAAAAAAACATACAGAAATAGAAAAAAACACAATGACGCTGACGCAATGAACTGAACCTGAACAGTGTTCGCGCTATAGAATCCATGTATTTTCAGGGACACCGTTCCTATATGAAACCTATATATGTTTGTCTGTGTGTTTGTCTGTCTCTTGTTATCAAATATTCGAATTTTGACTTCAGATTCGGATTCAGCATAAAAAAGTAAAATAGGAATATTCAGGAACACCGTTCCTATCTCTTAAGGAACATGGTCAAAACGACCGACAAATTAAAAAAAAAATGAATTGTTATATAGTTATGTAATTGACGAGCCAGGTGTTCCTCTGGCAATGCAAGCTTGCGCATTCTCAACTGGTTTTTTATACAACGTCGGAAAGTATGCAAGCAGACGGCCCACCTGATGTAAAGCGGTTAACGTTTGTAATACATTGTTACAAGCATTCTCTGCTGCTAACACAGCAACTCCTTAGGAGCTAACTAGTGCTCACTCACATGCAGGAACACAACATCACTCTAGGGAGTTGGCTGCGGTTTTCTGTGAGGTGGAGCTACTTCGCTAAACGGGCTGCGTTGATACGCCCTACCTCTCTTAAAGCATCCTGACCAAGACAAACAGACATATTCATGCACACAAATGTCTGTCTTGTGTGGGAATTGAACCCACAAGCGTTGGTGTCAAAGTCGCGCCATTACGACTGCACCACCAAGAGTTAGTACAAGAAATGTAAGTGTATTTTTTAAATAATGGTGCTGCTGTACATAAGCACAATATTAATAATCTGATACACAAGTCAAAGAAGTCTTTTTTTTAATCTTTGTATGTATGTATGTTAACAAGCCTCACGCAAAAGCTACTTAATGTATTTTGATTTAATTTTATGAGCTTATGTCGCAAATTCATATTAAGACATAAAACTGCACACAAAAGCTAGTTATTCAATAATATTTAATATAATTTTGGGTTATATGATTAACACTTAATCAAATAACAGTACATAGATTTTGATTCTCGACCCTACACATAATGTAGGGTAATAAAATAAAATCACTATTTTATTTATTTTAATCACACTTGCTTGTAAATAGCTTCGTAACATACACGTAAAGCAGCTCGTATGGCATTTATAACTACCACCATTGTAATATCTATTTCTTTTATATTCTTTTTTACTATATGAAAAGGCTAACAAAGATGTTCAATATCTACTTCACACGTACTGTTCGGTTCTAGAGAGGTTGTCTTTCGAGAACCCTTAAGTTGCGGAATGTACTCCTTGCCGAGGCTTACAGGGTTTACAACATGCAGTTCTTCAAAAAAATAAAACCAAATTGAGAACCTCCTCCTTTTCATGAAGTCGGTTAAAAATATGCACGAAGAGGTTTTTTTTTATTCATACACCCCTGCCGTGAGCAAGGCACTTTTTACACAATATATACCTATATATATATATTTAAACACATTTTTTAAATCGTCACAATACAATATAAATAAATAGAATAGAATAGAATATCTTTTTATTTGCTAGAACATACAACAGATTACAAAGATGTTACAAGTAGGCAGGTACAGTATGTTCACCTTATATTCTAAAGGCATGCAAATATTTTTAAGTACAAAGCAATAGACAATGTTAAATTATTTCATTTTTAAATTTGTCGTATATCTAATAACAGTTTCCTTTTTGCAATCAATATAATCAATTATTTTAATTATTTATTTGTCATAAGAGAAAAAAAATCTTTATTATTACATTACATATCAATATTTTGCGCATTTTTATTATTATTAGTCAAAATAGCTAGCAACCAAATTCTCTCAAAGAATAAAAGCTGTTCATGACAAGCCACTTTTTAAGTTCACTCTTAAATCGCTTGAATGGCATTTCTCTAATCCCTTGAGGTATCCTATTATAAATTCTAACAGTACTAACCAAGCAGTTTCTTTGTAATAGACTGCTGTGACATATAGGCAGTCTTAATTTCTCGGGGTCTCGCTGGGTGTACCTACTGTTATCACCGAATTTTTCAAATAAATAAGGGTATTTTTTTACGAATATACCTATTTCTAAAATGTATAAAGATGTGATAGTAAGAATATTTAATGTCTTAAATAACGGTCTGCAAGATTTCATGGGTCCTATTCCACAGATCGCTCGTATACATTTTTTTTGTGCAAGAAATGCCTTATTTACATGTATCGAATTTCCCCAAAGTAATATCCCGTATCTTAGAACTGAAGCCACGTAGCCGTAAACACATTCATACATCACACGCACATCTTCATATGTTTCCAACTTCCCTCTCCATACTGCATCAGTCCAGCCACTGACAGAGAGCTTCACAGCCCCACCTACCCACCGCGATCAAAAACGCGCGCGAGGAGGTTACTACTGCACGGGTGTCCATAAGCTACGGTAACTGCTTACAGTCAGGCAGGCCATATATTTGTTTGTCATCTGATTGGTATAAAAAATATCTCAGCATATACAAAGTGTACTTATATCATTTGTACAAGCAACAAAAGTGTATTGCGTTCCACGGAATTTCGCTGTTTATTTTACTAGGAAAACACTCGTTATATAATTGGTACTTGATTAAATTAAAAACTTCGCACTTCCGAGTACCTCTCGGCACATTAAACGCTTTTATGTAAATTGTTTTAAATGTCTTTGTGGACATTTCTTAGAAAGCTATTACTCTTATTTCATTGTATTGCTATGTCAGTAGGTATTGCCTTAACATTTTCCTTAGCTACGGCTAGCTGAAAATATAAAAAAATGTATCTTCGTCACTGGCGTCACATACCACAAACCAGAGGGAAAACCTATGGCTATGTCGCACGCCTGTCAAAATATAATTTCTTGGATGTGCGCGTTCCCTCCCGATGGTTTTCTTCACCGCCGAGCCAGTTACAATTACAAATGTGTACATGACCATGAATTTAGGGGTACATACCAGGATTCAAACCGGCGCCAGTTAGTTAATAGGCTGGTTATTTATCCACAAGGCTGTCGCTGCTCATAACCCTCACCTATATGTAGGCATATAGGTGTATTTCACATCTTTTTGACGAAGCTTGTCATTTTTCCGCGGCACACCATCTAATGTTCACGGTACACCTATGTGCCGCGGTACACACTTTACGGAACACTGCACTGTTTCAAGAAAGATAGAGTGCATATAACAGTCAGTCTGGTGAAGAACCTCCACCTCACTGAAAACAGCAGCCAAATAACACCCTTGGGGGTTGTTCTGGTTCTGCGTGTGAGTGAGGTGTGAATGAAGCTCCTAAGGAGTTACTGTGCTAGCTGCAGAGGAGGTATCGCGCGAGTTCATAGGCTACGGTAACCGCTTTCCATCAGGTGGGCCGCAAGCTATGTCTGCCGACGTGAATAAAAAAAAGTTGCTATCCCTGGTGCATAACTTCGCTTCAAATTTTCTTGGAAACATTCCTTATTTATTTGTCGAATATCTACTATACTAACTCGCATACAGCCTGTATGACAACCTCACTGTTGAAAAAGCTTGTCATATTTAACCTAAGAAATAAAAGTACTACATTTTAACGAGCCCGGTGATCGACTGATTCGCAATGACTACTTGCTATTACTAGCTTAACACCAAGGCTCGTGGGTTCGAATCCCACGCAAGACAATCATATATTGTTTTATTATATATATATATATATATATAAGTTCAGCATAGTGGCTCCTCTTTGCCTGATGGTAAGTGAAAGAGGAACCCAAATCGCAACTGCGACTGAAAAAAGACAACACAGTGTCCTGTCAGTTGACGCTGCCATGCTGACCCGCAAGATGCTACTTCACGCATCGTTTGAAGGATCCAATATTGTAGGAAGGAGGGAGCACATGTGCAGGCAAAGCGTTCCACTTTTTAATTGTACGACAAATATAGGAGTTGCTGAACTTTTTGGTATGCGAAGAAATGTTGTGTGGCCTATGATGGAAAGGAAAGGGTTGGATAAGGGAAAACAGTTCTTTAGAGCACTAGCCATGGTAAAGGCGGTATAATATGCTAATTTGAATGCCTAGTGGGCCGTTTTTTCACCTCCTCACTGCTGATATAACTTGACTTATCTATCCTAGGAAATCAAAGTACTATTACAAGGTTACAACAGTAATATTCGACACAGGATGAAAAGAAAAAAGGTTACAATGAAGCTGAGCAACTAAAAGTAAGAGATAGTAAAGTAGGGAAACTGGTAAACTTACTTGAGTGGTTACTTTATCTTTATTCAAAGAGATTTATCAACTTTTGGAAGTCAAGTAACGTACTGATAAAAGCCGCCCTGAATTTGCGTCATCTGCACCCCCTCGTAATGTGTCAAATTAATTAAATTATTCAAACTCGCTTACAAATTTCATTCCTTATGAAGCGTCGTTTAAACACGATATTTTTTCTAATTAAACATAATTGAATTTTGATGGCTGTAATAATAAGCGTTATAAATTTGTATGAAAGTTCTAAGTAACTTTCATACAAATTTATAACGCTTATTATTGGCCCATTCAAGGGTGTATTTTCTTAGCACCGTCTTTAAACGTCGGAACGTAAGCCGTATGCTTGTTAGCCACAAGCATACGGCTAACCTAATGTAAAGTGATTATCGTAGCATATTAACACTTGTAAGTATCGCTCGAGCATTACCATCCCACTGCTAAAACAGCACCTCCTCAGAAGTTTAATTGTAACCTCCCTCAATTGCAGAAATACAACAACTCTTCAGGGAATTGTTATCTGATAACCGTTTTTTTAAAGTTTATGTACCCTGGCCGGCTGTGTCTTACTTATCTTTGCTTAATGACTGTTATCTATTGAAAACAGTTAGGATCGATGGCCTAACGTGCCTTCCGAAACACGAGGTAACTCGATATGACTAAACCCATCTATACACATGCTCCGGCCGAGGCTACTTAACTGGCGTGTCTGAATAATCACACGCATCGATGTCATCATGCTCCCCAGTCAGTTTTACGACGGACGATGACATCGTATGCCTGCCGGCGGTCGCAAATGGTCTGCAATAAAGTTTAAGCGCCGCGCCAAGCCTACGCTTTGATAGCAGCGAAAATCCGTCTAATTGAAAATGCGAAACTCTGAGAATTCGTGATTAGTCAGTGGTATTTTTAATTACGAATACTATTTTCTGTCTAGTAAGCAGTGTTTGCCCAGTGGATAAGAAATTAGCCTTTTGATCTACCGGTCCCCGGTTCAAATCCTGGCATGTACCACTAAATTCGTGTTATGTACATATTTGTAATTACAATTTGCTCGGCCGTGATGGGGATTAGTAAATGTAAGAATGGTCTGGTTTACTCTCTGGATTGTGGAGATCTAATGACAGTCGCTCCGTGTCAAAATCACTATCATCGCCAGATCCTTAGGCTTAAGTAACGGACCCCGCTAATCTTAATGGATTAGGAAAAACGAGATAACACTAAGAAGACGAATTAGGATACTTCTGTCTGTGATTCGCCCGCGTAGGTATCCGTTATCACGATAGTAAATACTAACGTATATCCACACGTTTTTTTCACGTTTAAACTGCCGTACCAAACGTAATTTAATTTAGTGTAGAGGTGATTGGTAGAGAATCACCTCTACACTAAATTACATAACGTTTGGTACGGCAGTTTAAACGTGAAAAGGACAAACAGATAGAGAAGGAGCTGAAAAATGCGCTAAATACGCCGCGCTATTCTTGGTCATCCAGGTGCTTTGAACAGATGAGAAAGTGAGCGACATAAGCAGATAATAGTTCAACTACTACTAATTAAAGTTTGACTGTGTCTAAAATCAAATAGTGGTAGGAAAAGAAACATTAAGAGAGGTAGGGCGCATCAAAGCAGCCCGTCGAGGAAAGTACCCCCAACTCACAGAAAACCGTAGCCATATAACAACTCTCTAGAGACTTGTTGTGTTCCTGCGTGTGAGTGAGGTAACTAGTAAGCTTCTAAGCAGTTGCTGTGCAGAAGAGGTGGCATCACGCAAGTTATACGCAATGTATTACAAGCGTTCATACCTAACTCCCAAGCAGGAGCATAAGAACCCTCGAGGGAGTTATTATTTGGCTGTAGGTTTCTGAGAGGTGAAGGTACTTCCCCAGACCTCACTTAAGACTCACATACCTCACTTAAAAACATCCAGGCCAAGACAAAGTAGAGTTACTAACCACTGCACCACCGAGCTCGTTATGTGATAACATTTACATTTTAGCTGTTGATTTACAATCCGTGGCCATACCTAGGAGGACAGGGAAAAGTGAAGTACTATTAGGGTCAATTCCTATTGAAAGAGGAGCGACGTGCAGCGGTCGCGGGCTGCCGCGCGGTACCTCATTTGACTAGCCGCTACAGTCTGGCCTACAGTGCTAAAGAGAAAGCCGATTTACTGGGGTAATCTCTTTGCCTCTAACTCGACTTTGAATGACGGGGGAGCTGCACCTACCATTCCGAGGTGCTGTAGCTCAATGCCGGAAATCTCAATTACCCAGCGAGGTGTCCGGCGGGCGTTGCTCCCCCTCGACATTCATAAGTCGAGTGGGCCATATGGCATACCAGCTAAAGTTGTTGCTAAAGCAGTGTGCTCCTGAGTTGTGTTGTGTGCTAACGCGCCTTTTCGTACTTTCCTACTCCACTGGGCAAGTCCCGTCTTCCGTCGTCCGTGGAAGACCGCCAATGTGCACCCGGTGCCCAAAAAGAGCGATAGGTCCTGTAATTCGATGGGGAATTACAGGCCTATTGCCATAAACCCCATTCTCTCCAAGGTGATGGAGCGTGTGATAAACACACGACTCCTGGCATACCTAGAGGATCACGATTTAATCAGCGATACGGCTTTCGCCACGGTCGTTCGACAAAACAAAAAACTAAATGGAAAACCGACTTTGGTTTAGTATGTTCATGTTTGAACGGTAACTGGATTAAAAGTATTCAAGAAAATCTATGTAGCTTTTGAAGATCGACAGTTTCTTTCTAGTTGATGAAGGAATGTGAGCAATGTTTACAGGTCGAATCTGAACGTGTTACATATTTCTCAACAGAAGTAGCTAACCTATGAAAATATTCTTGCATGTAGGTTGTAGGTACATTCGTGGTGGTCGGTCCATCGGTGGGTAATCAGCTGTTCATAAGTTAAGGTTCAGGACTAGCCACCTAGAAAACCCTCTGACTCTGATTACACTTGTCCGAGCCGCTGCTGATTGGTCTGACTGATTGGTAATTCGATCGTCCGAATGGTTCGCACCACTTCACCCGGTTCTGAACTTTGTGAGGACCGATTCCATTACATTAGTCAATACACTGTTTAAATTCGATGTCATTTTTATCTATTTTATAAATACTTAACAGAAGGAATTATCAGTCAGTTTCTTCTCATATGTATGTATACATCAAATGAATGAAAATTAGATTATCTTTAAATACTTCTGACGAAAGACTTCCATAACTATATTATTACGTAGTGAGATATGTCGTGGTTGTAAGTGTCAGGTTTTCTCTACCTACCTCTAAAGGAACTTGTCGTGAAGATATAGATGGATATATAGATTTCAAATTAATTACACGGGCTTATCAGAAATTCCGAGTCTCAGCGGTGTAGGAATTTAAAAATTAGCATAGATTTTCATAGCATTTTGAATTATAGAATTCTAGAAAATAGTTATGGGATAACGACATATTGGATGAAATGAGAGCTATACTGTACAATACTTATTTTAACATTGAGTAAAATAGATTTAAATACATTCTTTTACGTTTTCGAAAAAGTTAAATTAAATTGTTGTTTGAAGTGTACATACATTATATATTCATAATTTTTGTCCTAAAATGAAAGACATTGACACTGATTTATATTCTTCATATTTGTTTATTTATTTATTTTATAAGTAATCTTCTACGTACTCCAGGTAAACAACACTCATTATTTACATGCAATTTGATCTAACCTGCTTTGTGTGCTTCCGCCACCAATTGGTGGCGGCATTTTATTCGATTGCTTTTTGCCATTTTATAGGTGTTTGATATATATACATAGTCTCATTGCTGTAGAAATTTTGGGATTTCTGCCTAACCTAACTCTATTTAAAGAATACTGTAAAAAAGCAATAGAACTATCGAACGGAAATAAATTGTCCGTATATATATATATATATACTATATATACTTTCACTTTTTTTACGCTACTATAATCCTAGATTCGTGTAGTTAAATATTCGACACGTAGCCTTAGTAAATGGCACGCACTCCTTTTGTAATCAGCCATTCATTACGTACCTGGCGATGGTTAACAAAGGTGTTGTTTCAGAACAGCACTCTGTTACAGCGTACGTGACAGCGACCCTCTCATAAATCAGCCCGCTTCCCACACAAACAAACTCCTATGTGCAAACAATTTACCGTGTCATACGAACGCAATACAAGAAGTATCGTTCGAGCTGTGCCGCCCCCCGCTGCTAACGCAGCAACTCCCCTGGAGATTATTTAGAGTTTTTTTTATACAACGTCATTTCATACAAATATATGGCCCACTTGATGTAAAGCGGTTACAGTAGCCTATGAATGCTTGCAATACATCAAATATCACCCGCGTGATGCCTCCTCTGTTATTAATACAACATTACTTAGAAGGTTACCGGTGACCTCGCTCACGCGCAGGAACACAAAAACCCTCTAGGAAGTTGTTATTTGGCCGCGGTCTTTCTGTGAGATGAAGGTACTTCCCCAGACTGCTTGCTGCTTATTGCTTTGGTGCGCCCTATCTCTCTTAAAAACACCTAGACCAAGACAAACAGACATAATCATGCACGCAATGTTTGCCTTGTGCGGGAAACCACGAACCACGAGGCGCGCCAAAATTTTGGTATGAAATGGTTTGGTAAAAAATTGGTATAAATTTGGTATCAAACTAATCCTGATCCTTGGGTGTAGGCATGACCTACCAAGTGCCTACTTAAATCATAAGACGTGTTTCATTTGCTCATTTTCATTAAGTGTTTAGACTCGTATCAATCAGGGGTCGAGTATTTGTGGCATTCATTTATTTAGGTCTTTGGAAGGTATGTTGTTAGAGAGCTAGATTAAATATAATAATATAACAAAGAAACAATGACGATGCAAGAAGATTAATTCAAATATATACCATCCACACCACCGATGCCAATTCACGATTTAATTATGTAGTAATTAAATCGTGAATTGGTATCGGTGGTATAACAAAAGATGAAACTATCTAATGGAAAACGCCTTAAACGGTTTTGTTTTAAACGGATGCTGTACTAAAAACTAGAATTTGTAGTCGACAAGGCCACAATTTAATATGAAGCGGCCTTTATAAAGACCAGCGATTCCCATCCGCAACATTGCTCTAACAGAGAGGCATTAAAGAATTTCCTTTAAAATAGAAAAAACACATAAAGATTATTGGGTATGGAGCGCTCGATGGCGTCATTGCGCGTGTCCATTCTAAGCGGACACGTATGTTAAGCAACGTCAACTGCAGCCTATCCGCAGATGGGTTTATGAATCTCGAGTTTCTTCGAGCACGGAACCGTCGATCTCCGCCAATTCGCAGTTGAGCATGGTGGCTTTAAACCTCTTCGGTTGAAGGGAGATCCGTATCCCTGCAGTGGGATGAGTAGGGTTGATGTGGTGGTGGTGGGTTCCCACACAGGACATACACTTGTGTGCATGAACATTTTTGTTTGTCTTGGCCTGAATGTTTTCAAGAGAGTTAGGGCTCATCAAAGTAAGTAAAGTTCGACTGGGGGAATACCTCCACGTCATAGAAAACCGCAGCAAAATAACAACTCCCCGGAAGGTTGTTGTGTTCCCGCGAGAGAGTAAGGTTACCAGTAACCTTACTTAAGTTGCAACAGAGGTGGCATCACGCGGGTGATATTTGTTGTATTGCAAGCATTAATAGGCTACGGTAATTGCTTTACATCAGGCAGGCCGTATGATTGCATGCCTCCCGACGTTGTATAAAAAAAATCATTTTTCAATGCACCCTATGTTTCTATTCTAGTCTAATAAAATCTTCAGTTAATTAATTTAAATCAACCCGCCCAGACGTTGTCCCGAAAGTGGATCTTGTCTTGACTTATGATGACTGTATTGCTATTTTTCATAATTTCTCACCTGAAAACAGTGTTTATAAGAGATTTATTATAATTATTTTTCATTAGACTTTGTACTTGCCGTGGCCTACCCCCTTATTACCTTTTTCGGCAGGGAGCCCCAAATGAGATTTGCTGCTAAAAACGAACAACAAACCACTTAGTTCCCTGTACAAACTGTAATGCGATGTAATGTAATGTGACTATGCATATGTACTAGTTATCATCGAGATGCGCTCAGTTACTGTCGTCTGTGTCCACATTGATGCCCTATACATCACGAACAGGACGTTATTTGACACTCTTGACCCAGATACAGGATGAATGTACAGCTTTACATCACTATACACACCCTTTCTATAAATTCTTTTATGTGTTTTTGTGTATATTTGAATATTATGAATTGATGAAATTATGAAATACATAGTAATCAGTCCGGCCAAAAATTCTGTAACAAATGAACATACATTTATTTTTTTGCGAAGTAATGTAATCTTAATAAAACTTATATGTACATATTTATGGAAGTCTCAGCAAAAAATAAAATAATATTCTATTTGAATGGCCACCTTTGGCTTTGATACAGGCCTTTAATCCGACTGGCCAGGAATCTATGGATTTACGCACTGTTTCCATGGTAAATTTAGCCACTGCTTGCTCCAGAGATATCTTAAGAGACATAACGTCGGCGTGTCGTTTAGAGCAGGGAATGTCCAAAACTGATCATAATTTGTAGTCTAAAGGGTTCAGATCTGGGCTAGACGTGGGCCAGTCTTCAGCTCTTATAAAGTCCAGAACGTTGGTAATATTTGGGGATATCCGAAAAAAACCGACTGCATGCCTATGTTATTTATTTGTGAAGGGTTTTTGACGATTGTAAAAAATCTGTGCAAAATAGACACCTCGTTCAGTTTTTCCTAGCTAGGAGCGACATTTCTAATACGAGTATCTATTACAAGCGTTCTTAGGTCATCATTTACATAAGAATGGGCCGTACGCCTCCCGATGTACATAACTCCTACTAAACTTAACAAAACATTTGAAATAGAACTATTTCGTTACCAGTCTGTAAAATATGCAGCCAATAACAGTTATGTAATCTTCCCCCGAATAAAAAAGTATATGTCCATAATAAGCTGAGAACACTGCTCAACATCTAGCCGGCATGAATAATAAAGTGGTAATTACATAGTTGAGTGTGTCACTATAAACCACTTTAATCAATATAGAAGCAGATGGGTTTAATTAATTTAGTCGAAGATATCACATTCTGACCTTTATAAGCAAATGCCAGGTCTCAGTAATGCCATTATTTAATAATAGTATTACATGCCACTAGGTAATGTCCATCGTGCGTAATTTTCGCCGCTCCTGAGAATTAATAGTTAATTTTAACATGACTTCTATTCCCAAGCCGCTACATATTCGTGTAACCGTGTTTATTTTTACAGCATTTCATTTATTAGTAAGGTTAATTTCTACTTAACTTGGTCCACGGTTGTTTATATTAGGGAGGGTGCTTAGACTGTGCCAAGTTAAGAAAGCTACAGATTATTTCATCCTATCGTAATTAAATGCAGTTTTCAGTAAACATATCCTGTAATAGGAGCGAAAAGTAAACTTGCAGATAGAAAATTAACTCGATGAATAAAATTCACGTTTTATACTTGAGTTTGAAGATGGAATATATATATATATATATATATTTAATATTATTATTTAATTTATTTTACTTTAAAAATATTTCTGTACTTTGTTTCAGCGGAAACTAACAAGGACGGGGAACCTGAAATCGCTAAACACGTAGAGTATCACAGGCTGGGTAAGTCATATCTGTATAGTCATGTCGTCTAGTAAATTTGTAACGTAACGTAAGGCGTCGCGCAGATGGCTCTCATTTTGTGAAGCAAAATATTTCGCTTCTATCCATTAATGCTTACGGCTGTAGATTGGCGGTACTACGACGTTTGTTTTAGGGAAGATCACGTCAAGGAAAATGGAAAGTCCTTAAAGACAGTGCGGTGTTGATCAACCTGTCCGCCGCGACGTTGTCTCCATAGGTACAAAATGTACAAACCTATGTTTTTACGTAGTTTCATTGACGTGGTTTTCACTAGAGCAAAAAAGTCGTGTAAAACTGGGAAGCAACAGCGGTATAAATGACTGCCGTTTACGCAAAACTGAATAAGTAACAGATATTGTTAAAGATTTTTTGGAGGTACCATTTTTTGCTTAATGATGCATCAAAAAGTATAAACAGTGACATTACTTCAATGTATAACTGTAAGCAATTTTGATATATAAATACTGTGGTCTTTTTTCTTCCTACCATTACCCCATTTCGGTATCCAGTAGTATGAAGGGCGCAAGCTACCTAACTCTAAGGATTTGATGAAATTACTGATTTTGACATGGAACAACTGCTATCAGACCTCCACACCAGAAGGAAAACCAGACTTTTCTTATGTTAGGTCACTTTTAAGGATAGTCCCGCCCTGTAAAAACTGAACATTGCACTTCAATTAATTTTAGATTCAATTCCTGCACGAGACAAATATTCGTGTATGCAATGTCTACTAACCTGCATAGAACAAATTACATAAAAACTCCTGAATCTATTAACTAAATATTTGTGTGCACGAACATGTCTACGTGTCTTAGTATATGTGCTTTCTGTGTCTTATAAAAAAATATTTGGCATTGTAAAAATTATTGTGTATATACGTATTAGTTGACTAGCTTTACCTAGTTTGGAAATACGCTCTGAGAAATCCGACATGGAAACTTTATTTAATATTCTCTTGGTTTTAATTAAGAAATTGTTTTCACCTGTCAAATACTCGTAGATATTTTCATAGTAATTTACAGATGTGAGATCAACACGTACTTCCAACTTGCATTACTTCGAGTTATCTTAGAACCTTACAATATAGTTTTTTAGAAATTGTCAATTTTTCTACTTCAGTCAGATTGATTAAACACTTAATATCTGCTAGCCCTAAGGTTTAGAATGTGAATGGTACGAGAACAAACTATGACTCACGTCTCCCGCAATCGGCTGAAATGACCGGTAGAGCCATGGAAGATAGGTAGAGCCATGGGACAGTGCTGGACCAACATGACATGCTACCTAGACACCGAATCTTCATTCTAGACTTTCAGATTGATTGATTGATTCATTCCAATATAGATCTAGTATATATTTAACAGTTAGAAATCTGCTTTTTTATCAAAATATATTTGATCAACAAAATACTCGTACTTTCTAGCACAACATTTCTCCTTAATTTCATCTAAAATGTATTTATTACTTGTACACAAAATTCTTTCTGAAACGGAGTAGATACTTACAACCCCTCTGGAAAAGTTTAATTATACCTTCCAAGAAAAGGCTAACGTATTTACTGCTTTCTCTGAATCAGCCTCAGTTCCTTTTCGAGAAGGACACTTCTAATTTGAGTTCAGCCGCAGAGTAAAACACTGTAGAACTTACGGGAATTATTAAACCGGTTCTTTGAGACCCCATTTCGAGAGACAGATGCACTAATACATAGGTCTAATTCAAACCTCACGTGGCAAACGTATACATGACTGGTCTGATTGAGTGGTTATGCAGTATATACTAGAGTCGGATTTGTATATTAATTCATGCACTCTTTGAAACAGTGATGCACCATTTTTCCACCATAAAGAAGCGAAGAAGATATTTAAAATTTCTGTCTGTTTGCCTGTCTATCAGTCACATTAGTGCATCCATGGGAGTACCTTTACCTCACAGAAAACCGCAGCAAATATCCAACTACTTCCTTGTTGCGTTCCTGTGAGTGGATGAGGTTGCTAGAGAGGCCGTGACGAGTCTCTGTGGTGGAAAAGGGTGCACAAATGCGCGAGTGATATTGCAGAAATATGTCGAGCGTTCACAGGCTATGGTGACCACTTTAAATTGTTTTTTTATATACCTTTCGTTGTATAAAAATCTGTCCACTGCCATTTTAACTTCTTTATCGTTTGAGCTATGCCGGATACCGTAGTTCTAGGTACATATCGTCATTTTCGATAGATTTCGATGTGATAGACACACAGAGAATCATCATTGTGAACACACACACTCTTTATAGACTTTACTCTTCAGACGGTGAGGTATTTTGAACGAGAAGTAGTGTCGACGTTTCCCGAATGCTGCCCAGCTGAGTTGGAACCGTGTGTTGATCTCCTGGTCGAAGTTGAACTAACCTAACTGAAGAACCTGCCTTAGACATATGTGTCAACAACTACGAGCTTAGTGTTTTCAACCGCGACCTATTATGTATGGTCTATTATAGTATGGTCATTCGACATGATCTTGTTCCAACCGGGTAGGTTCATGTTTATTTTCGGACCTACAAGGTTGGAAACACTATTGAGGTCATTGAGCATAGCGCTAAGGTCCGCCATCGAATTCGCTATGAGAATTAGTTAGAGATGAGAGGCGCCACGAGTGATTTTTTTTATATAACGTCGGGGTGTATGCCATAAGCATACGGTCCACCTGATGTAAAGCAGTTACCGTAGCCTATTAACGCTTGTAACATATATCACTCGCGCGATGCCTCCTCTGCTGCTTAGAAGCAACTCCTTAGAAGCTTTGGTGGCCTCACTCACACGCAGGAACACAATAACCCTCTAGGGAGTTGTTATTTGGCTGCGGTTTTCTATGAGGTGGAGGTACTTCCCTAGATTGGCTGCTTTGATGCGCCCTACCTCTCTTAAAACATCCAGACCAAGACAAACAGACATGTTCATGCACACAAATGTTTGTCTTGTGTGGGGATCGAACCCACGAGCGTTGGTGTCAGAGTCGCGTCTTTCACGACTGAGCCACCGAGCTCGTCCAGATATTTGTATGTTATAAAAAGTCCTAAGCAAAAAGTTTAAGTTAAAATTTTGTTCAGTCATTAACATTCTCATTCTAAGCTAGGTATATATACTGATAGATATATAGGTCAATCTAATAAAAGCGTGTTAAACAGAAAATATATTTTAATAAAAGTTCAGATGTCAAGATCGTCTGACGAGCCGATAAATTGTTTTCTTGGACGACATATTAATAGAATTTTCTTCGCTCCGACATGAAAACTAATTTAACTCGGTTCAAGTCGCTCGGTTATTTCACTCATGAATATTTTGATTAGATTTATTATTATAACTTGTTATTCGACTCGTTTAACGATACAGCTAGTTGCTAAATAGGGATCTATGAAACAACATCGAAATAAAAGTTTACACTATGATCATTTAACTCGGTGCAGTAAATAAAATAGTCTCGGTAGACCAAGATTAACGCCTTGCACGGTAAAGGCGCTACTTTCTTTCTGTGTACGGTCACGCTTGACTTAGTTTCGCTTTTTATAAAAAGTATCCTACGCACTCTACGCAGCATTGGTAGCAATGGAGTAGCGTGTTAATTGAGATCGCGACCTTTGGTATTATTGAATATTTTACATATTTAAACATACATTTTATCAAAGTATAGTGCACCTAATACGAATATAATAAAGACAATTAGTATACTATTATTTACTACCACTACTACAACTTCACGCCAGATCCCTTGCGGGGTAGGCAGAGAGAACCGAGTGCCGCGTGACTCGATCCTTACACGCCTCACTCGCTTCTTAACATTCATTGGTCTTCTCATGCACGCTCGCCGGTTTCTAAGGCTCCTGACATCACCTTCAGATAGAGCCCGTTCAATTTGGTCATGGTAGGTTAGTCTTGGCCTTCCTGGCTACTACATCCTTCCACTTTTGCGTTTTATATCTGTTTTGTAATTTTTTATTGCTGCATTCTTTCCACACGACCGAACTAAAAGAGCTTCTTATTTTAACACCGACACTCTCTTTCAGATTCAGGTCATCAATGAGAATACGGTCTACTAGCGTTTCGGCACAAATTTTGCGCAACGCTTGCATTTCGACCGCGTTTATCCAATTTTCCTAAAACCTTCCGGTCTATGACCAAATACTTCTCCACAATATTGCGGAGCGAGAAAACTTAGGAACTAGGACTTTGTAGAATTCCGAAATGGAAGGGGATGTACGGAATCCTTCCTGTGCCTACCACAGCATTACATCGGATTTCACCATCATCTCCTTTCAATTACCTTTCCATATACTTTTGTAGTTAAGCTGATCAAACTAATAGCCCATTATAGCTGGCGCAGTCCATGCATGACCCCTTTATACAAGGGCATGATGACTGCGCGTCTCCAGTCCATTAGGACGCTTCCAGTTCTCCAGCATAGATTGCTTAATTACCAGAAGGTATCCCGGACGTAAGTGCCACATAGTTTGATCGTCTCAGTTGTGATCAGATCAATTCCCGCTGACTTACATTTTTCAAGTTTCGCATCGACCATTTGATTTCGTCCATATTTATACCTTCGTCGGACGCCATCAACGTGGAGTAAGCACCAGACTCACTCTCATTGTCAGCGTCATGCGATATTCATACATTTCGTCAAAATATTCACTATTCTTTATACTACTCGTAGCTTTAATACGCTAGTAATACAGACAGTATTAATACACGCGCGTTGCGCATCTGTCTACGCAAAATACCCGGGGACTTCACTTTTTCACAGAAACGCCCATATAGAAAACGGTTATTTGGCTACGACCTTCTATATGGTAATGGTACTTTTATGGTGGAGTTACTCAATCCTAATCGGGAGGCATACAAGCATACGGCCCCCTTGATGTAAAGCGGGTACGTAGCCTATTAACGCTGGAGATATATTAAGTATCAGTCGCACGATGCCTCCTCTCCTTGGGAGCTTACTGGTGACCTCACTCACACGCAGGAACACAACCACCCTCTAGGGAGTTGTTATTTAGCTGCGGTTTTCTGTGAGGTGGATGGTGTATGGAGGTACTTCCCCAGGCGGGCTGCTTTGATGCCCCCTACCTCTCTTAGATGATGGCTTGTTACTTATAAATACACCTTAATTGTTCGTAGTCATGACCGAATATGAACCATATGATAATGCTTACAATATTTCTTCATCAACAGAAGCAGTAAAGACAGACGGGGAATTAGTATCCCGTTTAGAACAACATGCATCAGCTGATTCCATGCCAGGGGAGAAGCCTAAAATACACGCACAAGCTCAATTGGATGTCCCATCTGAAGGTGTACATAGGGTCATGGTCCAAGATGGCGAACAAGTGAGCATTCAGGATGCTACGGTAGCTACTGCTCCTCCTGAGGAACAGACCACCAAGGTAGGAAAGGGATATGCGATTATTTCTATTTAACGTTATAAAAATGATTAATAAGATCTGGGTGAATCTATCACGTTGTAAAGGGTTGTTTAACTAATCAGGGTTATTTTGCTAATACCAATTCTAAGACTTGTGATTTAGTGATCACTAAATATGTGATATATCAACACTAATATTAGGTAAGGGATTAGTCCCTATGTGGAGGGATAACATGAAATTATTGTTTTGAAAGTTATACATTTTAATTGAAAGCAACATATTCAACTTATCCAAGTATTGACTAATATTGTCGATTCCACTTTTACCATATCCATATTTATTGTGTCTCTCTTCTTTATGTCTCTGCTATAAAAATCCTGGGAGACGAGAAAATTCTGAACTGATTCACCGAATTATCAGATTGTAAATTATACCTTTATTTTTATTTTTAAGAATTCCTTTTTTTAAGAAATTTCAAAGCTATGTGATTTACTTTAATGCCTTATTTTTAATTGCAATAACTATTAATTTTACATTGACATTTCGATATACCTGTATGTATTTCGATATATCATTATCAGGTATATGAAAGCACCAGAAAGCAGTACAATATAAAGGTTTCATTGTTAGGACTAGGCAAACGTGTTACTATATTATAATTATTTAGATTTAAAACAAGCTTGTGCATATTTTCGGGATTCATCCAGTACTCGCTTATAAACGACTAATGCTCGCGACTCTTTGGGATCCCTGGTTTAGTCATTTGATTTGCCTAGGTATTCCATGGTGCTGCACGTCTAGTTCAACCCGGATCTGCAACTAGTGGCCCTCAAAATGGACATACAGCTGCTCGGCGTGCTTTCAATGCGGACATTACTAAAGAAACTAAAAATAATGTGAGTGTAATATTCTTTAGCAGTATTTTTTTTGTTTCATGGAGACTATACCGTGTTTTTATTTTACACCAATAATGGCTATTGAAGGTTCGCTGATTATCTTTTTTGACGAGCTCAGTGGCGCAGTGAATAACGCAACATTGACACCAACGCTCGTGGGTTCGATTCCCACATGGGACAAACATATGTGTGCATGAACATGACTATTTTTTTAAGAGAGGTAGGGCACATTAAAGCAGCCCGTCTCGGGAAGTACCTCCACCTCACAGAAGACCGCAGCTAAATAACAATTCCCTAGAGGGTTATTGTGTTCCTGCGTGTGAGTGAGGTCACCTATGGAGTTGCTGTGTTAGCAGCAGAGGAGGCATCGCACAATTGATGCTCAATATATTACACGCGTTCATAGGCTATGGTCATATTAAAGTCGAGAGATTGTAATTTCATAACTTTTTAGTTCAACATCAAATCTTCACTAAATTCGAAAATTTACAACAGTGAATAAACGTTGACTTGTATAAATACGATTTCACTTTTTTATTTACAATTATTTACTGGCAGGTGGATCACTACGCATCATACACTGGTGTTCAGTACTCCCCTCTGGACATGGCAGAGTATGTGTTTTGGACCGGAGACGAGCGTGGAGTCACCGCCGCTATTGAAGACTTTTTGCAAGAAGGAATGGTAAAATATTTAAAAATTTCAGCTTCGTTTTCCTAATCTGCTTGTTTTTTTAGTGATTTATAAATGGGAATTACCTTAATACTGAATGAATAATAATGATAACTGCACACACATATCCTCAGGGTACGTTATAGTAAGTCAAAATGGAGAACTGAATCACATGACATGAGTCTCCGAAATAAATAGAACGAATATGCAGGGCGCATCAACTAATTAAATAAAATTAGGATAATCTAAGATACCTTATGTAAGACAAATAAATATGCATTGTTTTGTTGTACTTATATATTGTATAGCGACTGCTTCAGTAGACTTCCGGTGGCCATTTGATCCCACGTCATGTAAGTCCTTGGTGGGCATTTTTTTACGGTTCGGGGATTATAGTCCACCGCGTACTAAAGTTCCTGGTCTGCGCAGGCCTTTAGTTTGACACATACGATTTGGATTTAATTTGTATGCTGTTTTATTTTATTTTAATAACCGCTGCCCAATGCTTCGCCTTAATGGAGTTTGATTTCACAACATTCATGGAAAAAATATATATGATGAGTATATAAATATTTCCGAGATAAATAGCACCTGGCCTAAATATTGACTTTGGATGTAGGTTTATTATTCCTTAGATGAAATCCGTTCAGCAGTGTTTGTGTGATGAACTCGCAACAAAAAGGCAAAACAAATGAAATACAGTGTTCTACACGCATGTATACATACATATTGCGTGTGGAAATTTTAATTTAATATGTGTATGTTTACATACAAAGTCTATATACATTGTTTCAGATGACAAAAGAGGAGGCCATAGCTTTCCTGCAAGAGATCAAGTTCAACATTGATTATCTTCGCGCCCACTACTCTCAAAACATGAAAGCGGCCGAAGAATCAGCGCAGCAGGAGAAACTAAGGAACATGCTTATAGAGCAAGCCAATGCTAAGGTACGTCTGTATTTTTTACACGACTAATGTGGCAATCAAACGTACGGCTAACCAGATATGTTGTAATAGTAGCCTATGAACATCAGCAATACTCGTGCGTTGCGGACCCAGTAAAAAATTCACGCTCTTTTTGAAGAAACTCACGCTGTAGTCCCTTGGGAAAACCTCGGTTTCTTAACCTAGTGGATTACTTACAGATAATAGATAAAAAACCAATTAGGTTAAATAGAAACAGAAATACGTTATATGTAACGCAAATATTGTGGCTGGTTCTTTGCCTGACAAACAACGCACTGCTGTAAACCGAGAGATTTTAAATTTAGGGGTAAATAATAAATGAAAAAAGATATACATATCTAGATATAAAATGGGTTTATTTACGTATAATATGTATGTATACATCAGCATGTCACTAAACTTTCTAAACGGCAGCACTGATTTTATGAATTTTTTTGTATGTCTGTGAGTGTACTGGATGGTTTAGATTAGGTTATATAGGCATAGGCAGAGGACGTAGCTAATCCTAATGAATAGGAAACGGAATAACGCCAGGAATAAGAGAATAGTGTTACTCGCCATTTGATGGCAATTGATATATGTGATAGTAACATATAAGCCGTATACATGTTTATGAACAAGATTATACCTTAAGTATTTAAGTTACTTATTCATTTTGCCAGGCCAAAACCTCTGTTCGCGACTTTTACTCGAATTCTTGTACAGATTCCACTGAATAAATAACACTGAACCATATTTTAATATACCAACATGTTTCGTATACCCGCAGGGGAATTATTCCGAATGATGCCGACAGTATTACCTTAACTTACTGACTTCTAAAAGTTGCCAGTTGGGAACAATTATAATTAATCCGTTTATTTTCTATGTGACCAACTGAATAGTTGTACAAAATATTGTTAAACCTATTTATAGTTGAACGATTCAATTATAAAAAAGGACAAATTCAATAAATTGTACAGGCATATTTGCATTTTGCAACTATTATAATTGCATTTGCAATATGCAATTTGATCTAACCTGCTTTGTGTGCTCAAAGATCAAATTGCATGTATATTTGGCTTTCGAAAATAACGCCTGAATCTATTAACTATTTTTAATATGTTGGGAGCCATACAAACATACGGCCAACTTGATGTTGGTTACTAAAACATCTAGTAGTGCGGTTGCTGTGAGAACGAGGTAGGAAAACAGTTGAGACGGAAGCACGGCGTCGAGCATGGAACAAGCTGTGATCGATGATGTTTAATTTGCGTGTTCGATTAAACCGACTCAATGCCATCGAGCTCGTAATTATTACTTACACATATCTGTAATTCTGTAATCTTAATTATTTTCTCATCTTCACCAATGAATATCTTACATATTCTAACTTGAAAGCGAGATTATTTATACATTTTTGTAGACATTTCACAATAGAAGGGTGGGGTGCATCAAAGCAGCCTCTCTGGGGAAGTACCTCCACCACACAGAAAAACCGCAGTCAAATAACAACTCCTTAGAAGGTTGTGTTCCTGCGCGTGAGGGAGGTCACCTGTAAGCTCTTAAGGAGTTGCTGTGTTTCGCTGCCTCCCGAAGTTGTATAAAAAATTAACTTGAAAGCGAGATTTAAAAAAAAAAAATATTTCGTTTATAACATTTCGCTTAGTCATTTTTAGGTTTCCGTACCCAAAGGGTAAAACGGAACCCTATTACTGAGGCTCCGCTGTCCGTCCGTCCGTCCGTCTGTCACCAGGCTGTATCTCTTGAACCGTGATAGTTAGACAGTTGAAATTTTCACAGATGATGTATTTCTGTTGCCGCTATAACAACAAATACTAAAAAATAGAATAATATAAATATTTAAGGGGGCTCCCATACAACAAACGTGATTTTTTTGCCAATTTTATAGATAATGGTACGGAACCCTTCGTGCGCAAGTCCGACTCGCACTTGACCGATTTTTTTAAACATTATCGAATTAAAGCTATTTTCTTTAGTGGCGTAACGCTTGTAGACCTATTCGCAATGATAATGTTAGAAACAGAGTTGGTCTGAAAGAGAGCGTCAGTGTTAAAATAAGAAGAGGCATGCTCCGTTGGTTCGGACATGTAGAAAGAATGCAGCATGAAAGAATGACGAAGCAGATATAGGTACAATGCAAAAGTGGAAGCCTGTAGGAGCCGGGGAAGGCCAATACTTACCTACTATGACCAAATTGGTCGTGTTCTACCAGAAGATGATGTCAGGAGCCCTAGAAACCGGCGAGCGTGCATGAGAAAAGCAATGAACGTTAAAGAAGCGAGTGAGATAGTCACTTTGCGCTCGGTTCTCTCTGCCTGCCCCGCAAGGGATTTGTCGTGAAGTTATAGATAGATCTTTTTAAACATTATGGATTAAAGCTATTTTCTTTTGTGAATAAGTCATCTCTAGTCATCGCCTATAAGTAATGGTTACGACGGTAGGTACGGTGCTAGAATGCGTTCCTGGCAGCAAGCAGTATAGGTATGCAATTTCGAGACCCAACTGTGACGAGCCCGCTGGTCGAATGGCTAACTATAATTACCTTGGCACCAAGACTCGCGGGTTCGATCCTCGCTCAAGACAAACGTTTTTTTGTGTATGGTTATGTCTGTTTATTTGTTTTCTGTGTATTAAAAGTTTATATTAGGAAAGAAGTGTTTCTATATGTCGTCAGTCATCCAGTACAAATAGCACAGACTTTGCTTAATTTGTGACTACATGATGCTGTGTAACTTATCTAGGAATAGTTTTTAATGTAACGTTGGGAGTCATATTAGCTTTTTGCTCACCTGATTTAAAGGGGTTTCTGTAGTCTATGCACGCTTGGAATACAGGAGGCACCGCTCGCGCGTTACCAGCCCCCGCGAAAATGTCAATAATACCTATTATTAACAATTAGAGGACATTTGTTTTGTAAATCGTCGGGCGGCATATAAGTATATAGCCTGTCTGATGTAAAGGTTTTATGTCAGATGGGCATTGCCTATGAATTCTTGCAATACACGAAGAATCGCTCTCGCGTTGCCGCCCCTGCCGTTAAATCAGCAACTCTTTAGAAGTTTACTGGTAACCTCACTCACTCACACGTGCATAACGATTCTCCAGGGAAATTTTATTTAGCTGCGGTTTTCTGCGAGGTCGAGGTACTTCTCTCGTCAAACGGTTAATTTGATGTGAAAAACACAAAAACACTTACGTACGGTGAAATTATGAAATTATTTTCTTCCGGAAAGATTCTTCTTTCCGGAAGAAAATAATTTCATAATGGTATTTTCATTTAGGTAAAAAAAACTTTTCCCCAAATCACATTTCTATGTGATTTGGGGAAAAGTTTCCCTAAAAAAAGTTGGCAACGTATCAGTGGTGCATTGCATTTGTTAATGGTGGTGATCGCTTGCCATCAGATGATACCTCGTGGTTTTTTGCCCCTCCTTTTGTATAAAAAATACGAAACCCAAAATATGTCAGTACGATAGCATTTTAAAGTTTAACACTGTCTGCGTAATTTAACACTATGTAACCAGGTCAGTAAGTTTTAGTAACCTTGGCCTGTTAGTAATCCGTGTTAATAGAATAAGGCACGTGAAACCCTTTCACGCGTCTGAGGTCTCAAGGGGCCGGTACTTAGGTATAAAGTAAGATTATCTTCTTTGATCATCCATCTTACACGTACACTGTTTTACATATTAAGTTTTTGTACACGCTACTTAGTGGCAAAATTTAATAGTGATTTCTATACCTTGCTAGTCGAGCAAACTAGTGTACGCTCGGATACGTACACCTATAGACGCTTGTAACAGGATTCTTCGTCACAGTTAACGTGGAACCTTCTAAGAAGCATTTAGGTAAATATACTTGCCACGAGAACAACAATAACAACAACCCTCCGAAACAAATTTCCGAGATTATTGTTTATGTTTCCGAGAGTATTCCTGGATGAATAAAAGATAGAAACAAAAGTCAAGATGGGACAGTCGTATTAAATTAGGTGCAACTAGATCTGGAATGTACCCCCTCGCAGAATCAGCAAGAAAAAAAAAATCGGCCAAGTGCGAGTCGGACTCGCGCACGAAGGGTTCCGTACCATTATCTATAAAAACAGCAAAAAAAATCACGTTTGTTGTATGGGAGCCCCCTTAAATATTTATTTTATTCTATTTTTTAGTATTTGTTGTTATAGCGGCAACAGAAATACATTATCTGTGAAAATTTCAACTGTCTAACTATCACGGTTCATGAGATACAGCCTGGTGACAGACGGACGGACGGACAGCGGAGCCTCAGTAATAGGGTTCCGTTTTACCCTTCGGGTACGGAACCCTAAAAAAGAACTCTCTGTAGCGTTGTAGTGTTTCTACGGGAGTCTTGCGGAGTAAAGAGAGAGACACGAGCGCCTTCAACTCGGTCCTTACTCGCCCCGCTTGTTCCTTTTACGTTCATAGCTCGGACAAAAACTTCATACACAAGTACACGGATATAAAATTTAAACTGAGCCAGCTTTGTAAATTTCTTAGTACTTAGTACATAATTTGTTAGTAAAACACTTTTAGAAGACAACATTGTTCAATTAATTTGGGGAAGTTACTGATTTCTACGCAGAACAACTACGGCTATCAGATTTCTACAACCCCCTCTGGGTTGTAGAAATCTGATAGCCGATTCAACTGGATCTGAAAGGTTACATTTCAGATCCAGTTGAAGTATCTTCTGGTGTACCTCAAGGATCCCATTTGGGTCCATTATTTTTCGTAATATTCATTAACGATCTTGTTGCTAAGCTCTCGTGCTAGTATTTACTTTATGCCGACGACCTAAAAATTTATAACAGAATTAATTCTGATATCGATGCTGAGTGTCTTCAGAAAGATCTTGACACGGTGTCTGATTGGTGTCAACAAAACAAAATGTTCTTACATGCCCAGAAGTGTAGTATTATCTCCTTCACCAATAAACAGAATAAGATAATGTATCGATACAATCTGAAGGGACTGACAATTGAACGCAAGACAGTTGTTAAGGATCTTGGCGTCCTTTTCGATGATAGGCTGACTTTCCGAGAGCACTATGATCATATTATAAAGAAATCATTACAAATGCTTGGGTTCATAGGCAGGATCACAAAAGACTTTAAGAATATTAAGAGCCTTATTATTCTATTTAATTCTTTAGTAAGAAGTAAACTGGAGTACGCCTCCATAATATGGTCTCCTATTTACGCAGTTCACTCTAGGCATATCGAAAGCGTTCAAAGCAGATTTATTCGTTTGCTTTGTTATAGAACCGCTCCTGGTCGTAACCCATCTTCTTACCATGAAAGACTTGCCAAGTTTAGAATGACTGATCTCAATACTCGGCGTCATCAACAGGACTTGATTGTATTGTTCAAATTACTCCATTCCATCATAGATTCCCCATCACTGTTGAGTGGCTTGAATATCAACATTCGATACAATGCCAGACGTACTCTCCCCACCTTTGTTCTTCCCGTGTACAATAATAACATATCCTTCTTTAACCCAATACCTAGAATGTGCCGGAAGTATAATGAGCTCTCTTATAATAATGATCTTGATATTTTCAATAACCATTTTCTACGTTTCAAAAAAAATATTAAAAATATCCTCCGCTTTACCTCCTGTTATTAATTCCATCATAGACTGTGTGTCTTTTTGTTTTGTGTTTACTTTCATGTTTTAAACTAAGTTCACTCCAAGATTTTTCTATCCTTGTAATTCTGTTAATTTAGTTATTTTGTTTCTTAGTATAGTGTACTGATTTACTAGATCGAATCTTTATGCTAACACGCCCAGGATAGCAATCTAGATCATAAATAACTATATGTTAATTGTTTTAAACTGTTATTTCACTGTGATTGTTATCTGTTGTTGCTTGAATAAATAAATAAATAAAATAAAAACCATACCTTTCTTTGGTAAGCATACGCGTCTTTCGAAATATAATTTCTTGTGTGGGTTTTCTCACGATGTTTTCCTTCACCGCTAAGTGATAATTACAAATATGTACATAAATTCGAAAACAGGAATCAGACGAATGAACGGCAGTCGCTATATGTCAAAATTAGTATGTTCGCTAAATTTTTCAGGCTTTGGTAGTAGACGCCAACGCTCGTGGGTTCGATTCCCACACGGGACATTTGTGTACATGAACATGTCTGTTTGTCTTGGTCTGGGTATTTTTAAGAGAGGTAGGGCGCATCAAAGCAGCCCGTCTGGGGAAGTACCTCCACCTCACAGAAAACTGCAGCCAAATAACATAGAGGGCTGTTATATTCCTGCGTGTAAATGAGGTCACCAGTAAGCTCCTAAGGAGTTGCTGTGTTAGCAGCAGAGGACATCGCGCGAGTTATACTTCAATGTATTGCAAGTGTTCATTGGCTACAGTAGCCACTTTACATAAGATGGGCCGTGTGCTTGTAAGCCTCCCGAAGTTATATAAATGTATATATATACGATTGATTCAAAACCAATTTCTGAATCTAGGATTTAGACCAATACTTATACTAGTTGAATCGACAATAATACAAAACCTCAAATCATAAACGTCTGCACATAAGAAAAGTGTTTATAGTTAATGTAAGCAAGGAATTGGTTAATGTAATCACGGACCCTTGGTTCAAGTTAACGCGATTGACAGCTACGTAATATATAGACAAGGCTGTTTGGTGCCCTAGGGATTTTCAAGTCAATTATCTTGAGAAGGAAGTGTCCAATTCAAGGCTAATATGGAACTCGACCCTTAAAGACGTTACATCTGAGTATTAAAACAAGTATTAAAACTTATTCTTCTTAGCGTTATCCTAATCTATTAGGATTGGTTGGGTCCGCTATCCGCGAAAGAGGTTTCCTCACGATGTTTTCCTTCATTGCCGAGTAAGTGACAATATGTAAGTACATAAATCCGAAAACACGAATTTAGTGTTATATGGCAGGATTCGAACAGGGGACTTGTTGATCACAAGGCCGATTCTTTATCTACTAGGCTTATCATCTCTCTAAGCCAAGTATTAAAACGTTTAATGTTTATTTGAGCGACAAGCTTAAAATCCAGAAACCTTGTTTGATCGAAAGCCGAAAATCCCAAAGGCTATAATCCTAAAGATTTGTATGCCTACACTTGAAAATACCCATCTCGTTTTGAATTAATACGTATGGCAAAAAAGGATGTGATTTGTTTCGGTTGATATTACTGGTCCTATTTTTGTTTGACCAAAACATCCTAAATTTCTAATGTTACTATCTATCGTATTTGATATTTTTCACTGTTAAAGTTTAACCTAAAAACAGAGAGCTTAGTGGGTAAAGAACATATACTGCGACGGTCCCGGGATCGCGTGGGCTCCTAGTGTGGGAATGTACTACTAAATTTATGTTTTTATTATTACGGATTTATATACATATTTGTAATTATCACTTGCTCGTCGGTGAAGGAAAACATCATGAGGGAACCCGCATATGCAAGGAATTATATTTCCAAAGACGTCTGAACCTAAACCTAAAAAAAGTCTGGCTTTCCCTCTGGGTTCACTCTGGGGTGGACGTCAGACGGCAGTCGCTCCGTGCAAAAATCAATATCTTCTCACTAGTCGAATTGGGCTGAAAAGCTAATCAGCAAGTTACGTCAAGACACATTCACTATAAAAAAAATCAACTAAAGTACAGTACATCAGAGCGTTTCAGTGCACTCCTGCACATATATAAACAAACATATATAAACAAAATTTTAATTTTGACTATCGCGGTATAAAATAATTCTCCCTAGAACGAAAGTTAATAAAATACCTCTTTTACAGTGAAATTATACAAGCAAGCCGTAAGAAAACCACTTCCTTATGTGTCCTTCTCATATCTATAACACGTCCGTTGATTAAATCGAGAACGAAGGTGCACTGGATTTAGTGTGCAGTTTATGAAAGTCAATTACTTGCTCGAACGTTTCATTAGCTCATAAGTATTTATAGTATTTATAGCAAGAGGTCACTTACAGCTTTGTATATAAACGTATGTAACGTTTTTGAAGCTGTGCATTAACTGTCTGACTGGCCGGTATTAACATTTTTGAAGGTGACTATAGAGTGAAAGACAATCTCACCTGCCCGTAGTGCTATCTGATAATTGATAAATGAGGCTCTGACGAAAGAGAGTCAGGGCTCATTAGAGCAGCCAGACGGAGGAGTATTTCCAGCTCCCTGAAGGATTGATTCCTGCTGCTAAGTGAAGTTACCAGTAGGAATCTTTCTAACTAACCTTAGGAGTTGCTTTGTTAGCAACCCGGGTAGCAAGCGCGAGCAATTGGATTGACCATTTGGATTGCAAACATATACACATTGTTTCCGGCAATCACTTCAATTTGTGTGGTGGTCCGTAGGCTTGTTTGTGTTCTAACGTCGTCATGTGAAATATAAAAATCGGCCAAGTGCGAGTCGGACTCGCGCACCAAGGGTTCCGTACCATTATCTATAAAAACGGCAATAAAATCACGTTTGTTGTATGGGAGCCTCCCTTAAATATTTGTTTTATTCTAATTTATTTATTTATTATTAAAGTGAATATATAACTAAATATTCTGTGAATATTTCAAGCAGGTAGACTACCTGTTGCCGTTATCAATATCGAATTTACTGTTACAAGTTTCAGAAATGGTTTAATTATTTCCCTATGTAGGTAGTCCAGCACATTGAGTATTAAATAATAATAAGTATTCCCGGACAAATTACACAACGCCATTTATTTTCGTTAACTTCGTATGAACAAACCGAAGATCGGTTGTAGGTCACAAAATGGTCTAGGTTGCAGTTATCTGCATATTAAATATCTTTTTTATAGGTACCTGTATTTTATGTCTATTGCTCACATTCTCCCATAGGTATATATATCTACAAAACTCATGCTTGCATGTACACATTGAACTCACACACTCTCATATACATAATACACACACAACTATTTGATTATATCAAAAACACTTATAATCGCACAAATTGTAAAAGAATTTACTCCGTATGTAAATTTTACTGTAAGAATGTAATGTTATGTTCATTTATTTATTTTTCTAATAACTCTACATTTGTAAATATAAAAAAAAATACATTTTTAAACACAAAAAAAAAGAAATACTTTTAAAAATATAAAAACTTGGCACCCGCCGATAGCTAAGCGAAGGCCCAAGCTATCGGTAGTCAGGGCTTCAAAATTAGAGATCTCTTCACAATATAGGCCCTGTCCAAGAGAACCGCCTTCTGTATCTATTACTTGACCCAACTGCCAAGCGAGAGATTTTCTATCTGCCCACTGTTACGACTATCGAAACTATTATATTGAGTCCACATGACACATGGTATTCCATACAAATCCAAATACTTAGAAAGTTTCTATTTCTCAGCCTCACGTAGTTCTCATTATGGGGAATGGTGACATCAACATGGCATGCCTGGCATGTCCCCCGGTCTAATACCACAACATCAGGCTTATTGGTGACAATAATCCTGTCTGTAATATTACTCGTAGTATTACGTTCCATTTGGTTAGGCACTGTACCAAGCAACCTGCACCACAGGTTTTCAGTAGAACTATTTACTTTTTTTATCTCAAAATGTCTAAACATGCTAAAAGTTCTTTAGTACGAGACAAGTTATTCGACAGCAGACAGCCAGACGAAGGCAAACAGATATTTTCACGCATATAAATGATCCTCTTGAGTGAGGGTCGAACCTTCGGGCTAATCAAATATTGAAATTAAATTGACTGAAGATCTTTCACAGGGCGTTTTATAAAAGATTTTTTTCCAAAGAAAAGTGAGAATAAGTCACCTTTTAAAATATATTTCAAGTAACCCTATCTCCAGTACTTATTAACTAACTATATCAAACATTTTACAAGTATGAAAAAGACAATGAGATTGGTTCTTACGCTGAGTGATTTTTCATGATTTGATGTTATTCAGCGACATAAGTGATTATTTTCCATTTGCATTAAGAATAACAGTGAACGTTGATTGTCAGATAATCGCCTGTTTCTGGAAATAAGCTTCAGTAAGCCTAAGTAAGTTAAGTCTCAGTGTTAAAGATCTTACCCACATTTTGTCTTTCTGATTACTTACCTTTATGTTTATTACTTAAATAAGTTAAAAATTTAAGTAAGTTATTTACTAATCTTATGTGAGTAAAAGAGTTACGAAAGTAGTATATCGAGGAAGAGTGATTGGAGATTTTGACGAACTCGGTGGTGCCGCGGTTAAAAACGCGACGTTGACACCAACGCTCGTGGGTTCGATTCCCACACAAATATTTCTGTCCATGAACACTTGGTCCTATGTGTTTTTAAAAGAGGTATGGCGCATCAAGAATCCCGACTGGGGCAGTACTTCACGGAAAACCGTAGCCAAATAACAACTCCCTAGAGGGTTGTTGTGTTCCTGCGTGTTAGTACGGTCACCAGTAAGCTCCCATGGAGTTACAGTGTTAGCAGCAGAGGTGGCATGCTTTGATGCGTCCTACCTCTCTTGAAATATTCATCTGACGAGTGCACAAAACATGTGTTATATTTCAATTCCGTTGATACTTCGGTACATCGATGAAAACATCGATTTCACGAAAAAATGCTATAGATCCTGCAGTTACCTTTCGAGTCGCTTCACTTTTTCTTTTCTAAAAAGTTCTAGAAAATAATACTGGATCTGATTTTATTGTTATACTACATTTCTAGGATTACCAATACCGCAACCCTGTACCACTCCAGTCGTTCCCGTTCGGGAATAGCCCCGACATCATCCGCAGCATCGCCTCCAAGAACTGGGATCTCAGTAACAACTTGTCACCGGTCCCGGCTCTGCCAATCACAAGTGATCTTCGTCCAGAGCCAATGAAGAGATACGATCCAATGCTACAGACGAATATTCTTAGTGAGTATGACATGATTTCTAATATTTATTTTGTTTGATACAATCATTTAAAGAGAAAAGTTTAAGGAATTCGACCGAAGCAGGTAGATCCATGGGTATTATCTAGCAAAGTTTAATTAACACAATCATGTCTATAGTAACTTAAAAAGAATCTGCTTAAATTTAGTATATGCAAACAAATGTATATTACAGTGATAGCCATTGTCATTATTAAAAAACAAGGAGGTATAACAAATACCCAAAAAAGGTGCCAAATAGATGGGTTTATCTATCTTTAGTTTCTCCGTGCTTTGGAGGGCATGTTAAGCCGTCGGTCCCGGCTTTTGTCGATAGATGACAGTCGTTAAGCTAAGTCAGCAGCCCTCGGGTGGCTTGAATACTGGCATCGTATAATCAAACAAGTAGGCCGACTCGACCCCCGAGCGAAGGATAATAGCCTAAACACGTAGGGCTGTCGATTATACTTTATACAATCGTCAAAAATGGATAGTCTATCTATTTACAAAACAATTTTCCCTGTAGGTGAATCATCAGGGATCTATAATACAAAGTTTTTCTTAAATATTTTTTGTACATAGACCAGGAGCTGACTATTGTATTGAAGTTATATACTCCTTTAGGCGCGTTATGAAAAAATCGGCCAAGTGCGAGTCGGACTCGCACGCGAAGGGTTCCGTACCATTATCTATAAAAACGGCAAAATAAATCACGTTTGTTGTATGGGAGCCCCCTTAAATATTTGTTTTATTTTAATTTAATTATTTATTCTTAAAGTGAATATATAACTAAATATTCTGTGAATATTTCAAGCGTCTACCTGTTGCCGTTATCAATATCGAGCAAAAAAATCACTTTGTTGTATGGGAGCCCCCTTAAATATTTATTTTATTCTATTTTTTAGTATTTATTGTTATAGCGGCAACAGAAATACATCATCTGTGAAAATTTCAACTGTCTAACTATCACGGTTCATGAGATACAGCCTGGTGGCAGACGGACGGACGGACGGACAGCAGAGCCTCAGTAATAGGGTTCCGTTTTACCCTTTGGGTACGGAACCCTAAAAATGATGAGTGAAATTTTAAGATACTGTAACACAAAAGTAACAGGTTGAAGCTGCCCGCTAAACCGCTCATTAAGTTACGAAATATATGCTCAAAACTGCAGCCAAATAACAATTCCCTGGAGGGTATTGTGTTCATGCAAATGAGTCACGTTATTACCTCACGGAAAACTGCAGCCATATAACGTCATGTAACGTCACTCACTCGCCTGGACACAACAACCGTCCTGGGAATTGTTACTTGGCTGCAGATTTCTGTGAGGTGTTAACGACACTTACTGGCATGAACACAACAATCCTCCAGGGAATTGTTATTCGGCTGCAGTTTTGAGCATATTTTTCGTGAGGTAGTAACGTCACTCACTCGCATGAACACAACATCTGTCCAGCGAATTGTTATTTGGCTGCAATTTTCCGTAAGGTAGTTACTTCACTCACTCGCATGAACATAACAATCCTCCAGGGAATTGTTATTCGGCTGCAGTTTTGAGCATATTTTTCGTGAGGTAGTAACGTCACTCACTCGCATGAACACAACAACCGTCCAGGGAATTGTTATTTGGCTGCAGTTTTCCGTGAGGTAGTAACGTCACTCACTCGCCTGAACACAACAACCGTCCAGGGAATTGTTATTTGGCTGCAGTTGCCTGTGAGGTGGTAACGTCACTCACTCGCATGGACACAACATCCCTCCAGGGATTTGTTATTTATGATGCCAGAGAAGTATAACTTCTCACGCGCGTACATAAGTACACGCACCCATTTTTTTTTACACAACTATTTTTTACTTTTTCATTAACTACACGTATCAAAATCTTTATATTCAGAAATTTAATATTTTTACAGTAGCCTAAAATGATAGGCATTAAAAGTACTTTTGTTCTGTAGTAAATTTGTGATTTTTACATTTTACTATGACACTGGCCTCCGCCAATCCGCATTTGAGCAGCGTGGTGGTTGTATGCTCTAAACCTCTTCGGTTGAAGGGAGACCCGTATCCCTGCAGTGGGATGAGTAAGGGTTGATGTGGTCATCTTAACTTAAAAAGTGAATATGTACTTGTAAAATTCAGTTCGACGCTGTTTCTGCTGGCTGTATTATGTAAGTCTCAAGTCAGACCGCATTTGGAGTACTGCAGTCACCTTTGGAGCACCTGGATACCAGCTTGGACCATGTGATTCGATTCAAAGACGAGCTGTGACAATTGTCGACAGCCCTAAGCTTACACACGGTATTAACCCTTAAGTTCAATGAGAGATTTTGCCTCCTTTTGTGTGTTCTACCGATTGTACAACGGGTTGTGTTCTGAAGAATTATTCGAAATGACGTCGACCGCTACATTTTATAACCGCACCTATCGCCGACGGCGAGGAGTTCACGGTTCCAAAGAAGTTTTCTTCCGAGAACTCTCAAGCTGTGGAATGAGCTCCCAGCCGAGGCTTATCCATGGGACTACTGCATGGAATTCTTCAAGAAATGCGTGAAGAGGTTTTTAGATGGTCAGCAACGCATGAGTGACGCCCCTGGTGTTGCAAATGGTCATAAGCTACGTGAATGTTTACCATCAGGCTTGATTGCCACCTTAATGGTATAAAAAATACTAATAAAAACGATCATGGCTTTTCGTAGACAACCAGAATATTCTTTAAAACCTTCATAAAATAAAACAAAAAATTCTGAGCATTTTATCTTAAATGTCATATTTTAATTTAAAAGAGGATAACATGTAAAACTTTATTGAACATGAATATTTAGAAGATAGAAGAGACAATCTTCTTCTTATTGTGTGTGTGTTTGACCTTTTTATGTGTATCCTCCTTCCCACATTCCATTCATTTCTTTCGGTCTTCCTCTCCCCCCTACCATTAGGCTTACATTGATTAGCCCTACAAACTTTTCATGTGTATACTCCTTCCCACATTCCATTCTTTCTTTCGGTCTTCCTCTCCCCCCTACCATTAGGCTCACAATATTAGCCCTACAAATAAAATTAAATAGTTGCTTCAGTACTAAAATTTTACTTCATACCATATTAAGCAGTCTACTTTTGTTATTTCTTTAATATTTCCTTGTTAGACTCATTCCTACTTCTATAAATTTTGATCACTCCACATATCCACCTTCACATTCTCTCAGTGACATGCGTTCGTGTTTTATCATCTGATCGTTTATCTCCACATGTTATAACAATATTAACTAAAATAAAAACATTTCAGGTACATCCGACTACGACAGGGATGGCCCAATCATTACTGAAGAAGAATATGAAGAGATGATGGATAAGCTGAAGGCAGCTGACAATCTTTACACAGAATACACTTTGGAAGAAATAATTTACCAACTTGCTAAGGTAATCACCGCTATAAATATATATATATATATATGTATGTATATTTTTATGTTTATTTATTTATTTATTGTAAATCAAAATTTACAGCATTACAGTAACAAACTAAAGCGCTATAAATTTCATACTACATTTCATAATTTAATAACAATATTTCATTAATTCAATAACAATTTGGTAATTATATCTTAGTTAACTACCATCCATCCTCTCACAATATCTAAGGCATTCATAATTCACATCCAGCCATCTCCACGCAAACAGATCAAAGTCGGGTGTTGATGACAGAAGATCATTGAACATAATTATTGCACGAACAAGAGGCGCCTTCGAGTAGGATACTGTCCGAGTCCGAGGTGGGGCCAGTAGAACTGAAACGCGTGGCCTCAGGCAGTAATTGGGCACTGGCGGGACGAAAAGGCGGGACTAGTGTGCCTAATAAGAATTTTGTCGGGAATAAAAAGGGATAATATCCAAAACATTTCCTATATAGGAACCTTAAAAAAGCTTTTTGCACTTTTTCGAGAAGAATGCATAGGAACTCTCATGAGGATTCCACACGATGCTTGCAGTTTCAAGTTTAGTTCTCACGAGCGCACTGTAAATTAATTTGATAGCCTTCTGGTCACTGAAATCACGTGCACAACGAATTATGAAACCCAATCCTCGAAAACAATTTTTGGCTAAAGATTTTATGTGATTATGAAAAGTTAGGTTGATGTCAAAGATAACACCTAGGTCCTTAACTGAGTTTACTCGTGTTCTAACATATATATATATTTATATATATATGTATATGCATTTGTTAATAATATTAAGCATACTGGGTCACTGTCATCTTTACAGCTAAGCATTTATAGCGTATAAAACACATTATTTATAGTATAGCATTTATAAATGAACTCTAGCTAGTAGTTGTAAGACGAATATACATATTTTAACCGACTCCAAAAAAGGAGGAGGTTCTCAATTCGGCTGTATTTTTTTTACTGTTTGTCACTTCATAACTCCGTCATTTATAAACCGATTTGAAAAACTTTTTTATTTGAAAGAGTATAAGATTGGTCCCATTTTTTTTTCATATCATAAAATTCAGTTCTGATAGTGGGGTTGATGAAGATTTGAGAAAACTCCTCAAATATCATAGGCACACATATAACGATTTCGGTATTTATAGCAAACAAAAAAAAATATCGAGAATTCGCATTCAGAAGCATCATTTTTTTAGTTAAATAGAACTGGTAAAGCGGCCATGGAAACTTTTCAATGTTGAGCCGAAGACAGATTGCGTAGCTTTATCATTTCCACCAATGATCTGTCGTCGTGTGGCCGATGCAATAATTTGTTGCCGTCTAATTCTGACAAAACTATCTTTGGAGTCGGTTGTTTTTGTAAAAAAATTTTATATCATATAGTAATCTATATAAGTTAAAGCAATTCCGAATTGAATGTTGTTACAGATGATGTTTTCGCAGTCTTTATCTCGTGACCCTGCCTCAGCTCGCGCAGCTACACAGCGTTTCATGGCTTTCTTAGAACTTGAGGCTGAGAGAGGGCAACTCTCGCGTACTATAGAGAAGAAAGTACTCGGTAAGTGCTATCTTAGCTAGAACTAGAAGTTCCAATAGAGACCCTGCTGTGGGATGGTGCAGATATACCTACCTGTTGCAAATGAATATGCATTTATTTTTTTATATATTTTTTTAATTTCATTTATATATTAATTTTTTAAGTAATGTAATCTTAATAAAACTTATATGTTATATTTATCGAAATATCAACAAAAAATAAAAAAAAACTGTTTTTTCGAAATGGCCACCTTTGCCTTTGATACAGGTCTTTAATCTGTTTGGCCACGATTCTATGGATTTACTAACTCTCCTTTTTCACAAATATGAAGCTTTGTGACACCTTGATAAGTCACCCCCAAACACAAAAAAAATATGTAAAACGGCGGGAAATCGAAGGAAGTTTTTAACATAATAAACGCGTTCCAAATTCAAAATAATTAAAGAGTAGTAAAAAGGAATAGTTTCTATGTAACAGTATCTATGGCCAGACTAATATGTTATAATTATTTGCAGCATTGCGTACGATGCGATATTTATATTTGGGTTACCCACCTCTACCACTGGCCTACCATCTGCCTTCAGCCATCCTTCTACATCGTATAGTGCTACCGAAAAAAATCTTGTGAGCCTCATAATATAACAGAAGTAACAGGAGTACGGAAACCGAACTCAAGACGAAGAAGACTAGTTACGTGCAGTACCTTTCTCTGATCTGGCGTCTCCGCATCCAGTACTCGCGGAAATCATAAACTAAAGAAAATATCCTTGTCATCAGATTTTTCAAGAAGAATAAGGCCAATCCAGTTCTTTTTTACAAATCATTTTTATAATAGAGGTAGCATCTACTAGAGCACCAAGGCGTGAACGAGTCTTGGTTGACATAGGACGTAGCAGTGGCGTAGCCCTCGTAGTCCGTAGCGTAGCGACGCGTAGCAAGTGTAGCCACCGTAGATGCGGCATACTTAGTGCTCCTCTACCTACATATACCAGCAAATATATTAGCAAAATCAGTATTTAACAAGTGTTTCACGGTGTTATAGTAATGCTCGAGTAAATTAGGGTTTGAGGAAATAATAATAATACCGGAAAAAGCGCAGCATACCCTGATGCCTCCGAGTTACTCACACCGGGATCCACTCAAGCCAATTTTTCTGGAATTTTGGGGATCGTCTATTCCGTTCATCTTCTGTATTATCGTAATACCGATAGGTATTATATTATATAATAGCCATAGCTCTGCTACATTCGTGATGCCAGTTTTCTTGCCTATTGATAGCTATATCCCGTCGATGCGGGTCACGCCGGGTGTACCGCACCCTGTTAAGTACATTTATTTTCTCTATGGGAACACTACGTGTTGGATCCATTTCACGACGTACGCCAATCGAATGATACGTAATAAAATGCATATATATTTACCGAGTTAATGTTTCCCGTTATAATGGGTATTATTAATAAATAATAAGACCACAAAGAACACAGCAACAAAAGGAGCAACCCATAAGAGCACTGGAGCAGTGAGAGTCCAGTGTATGAAGTATCGGCTTATTGATCAACTGGTCCCCGGTTCTAATCCTGGCTCTCCATTTAATTCCGGTTTTCGGATTTATCAATCAAGTATGTACATATTTGAAATTATCACTAGCTCGGCGGTGAAGGAAAACATGGTGAGGAAACCCGCCCGCCCAAGAAAATATATTTCGTTATATGTTTAACCTTACTTAAAAAAGTCTGGTTTTCCCTCTGAGTTGTGAAGGTCTGACGGCAGCCGGTCTATGTAAAAATCAGTACCTTCGCCAAGTTAGTCCGTTTTGCCATCCCGCACGGATTCCTCAATACTCAATCAATCTCATAGAATTTTACATTTCTCTACACTGAACCTACTTGTACATGACGTCTCGCCCCGGTCTTGAAGTAATTTTTGCCAACAAGTATCCGTTAAGTTTAACATTTTTGCTGATATTTCAAATGAATATTCAACTTAATTCGGACGAAAAATAACCTTTTTTGTTGGAAAAAAGTGTAACCTCATTTTTCCTTTTCGTGATCGTAAATAGATTCAGAGCTGGGTAGCCAGCTCTGAACTAGCTAGTATCTACTCCAACTGAAACGGTAAAGAAAACCTAAACGAGTTCTACGTAAATGACCGATTCAAATATTCTACTTTTTTATTGCAGATGTTATGATTGCGGCGCTGACAGACACGATCGGCGACCATCCCGAACTGCAACAGGCACATGAATCTCTTGGCATCAACCCTGCTAGCAGGTAAACTTGGCTCGCATGTTGCCAACTGTTGCCAACTGCACAATTGCTACCGGAGTTAAATAATTATTCCAAATTCCTGGTGACCTCTAGTTAATGGACCACCACGATTCTCCTAGAAATTGTTATTTGGTGATACGATGTTCCATAAAATTATTATTGTTGGGTTCATACTAATTAAGTAGCAAATATCCTTAGCTTTCTTTTGTCAGAACCTCGTTCGCTAATTAGCAGGTTAGGCCACGTATTGTATGGATTTGGCTGTAAAGATGATGACAGTTATAGTCAAAATATTTTGTTCATAAATGGTTATAGTTTATTAACGGAATTTATTTATCGCCCCTTACTATATTGTCAAACAAGAGTGATCTTTTCCATGTAAAAGTGAGACCCTATTTAAAAAAAAATGTAATAATACTTTGGTCTACAATACCTACCTTAAGAGAATAATTTATAGGCAATGTGATCAAGTATATCTAGTAGTAGGTCTACTATTTTATGTGTTACCGCTGTCAGTTCATAAACTCGCGGGCTACTATTCGTAACTCCACTACTGTACAGCGTAGCGAATGTCTCCCAGCGTCCTCCCTAAGAGCACTGACCGGTTCTCCCCGATGACGTGTAAATAAATATTTTCAGATAAATTACACGGCGCAATCTATTCTCAAATTAAGCTAACTTTGTACTATTTGGTAAACAGATAAACATTCGTAACTACTCTCTTTTTTGTAAATATATACCTTTTTATCTATTATATACATAAAAAACATCACCAACAAAACAAACATATGTTCACGCACACGAATGATTGACTGATGTGGGAATCGACATCGAGAATAATTTGGTTGTATACATTGATTCCCGTTTACAGGTTGATGCGTCAGTTCTTGGAGGCCAGCGCATCTGAGCCAAGCATGTCGCGAGCTATTCTAGCCGCTTACAAAGACGAGCTGCTGAAAGGACCACGTCTGCCCAAAATGACCTTCCCGGAGAGAAACTAAGATTACGTATTTTTTATGTTGCAACACTCTGTATAGCGACATTTTACATCACGAGTATAATTTCTATTTCCAAATTTATCTTTGTTACGTAATCGGCAAATAAAGTCGGCCATATACATATTTTTTTTTTGTCAAATTACTATTTTTTATTTTAAAAGATATGTGGTAGGGTTTATTGGCAAAATTATCGTTGGAAGAACATTATTTTGCTATTGCAAAAGAAATGATAGATCACGGGTAGGTTAGTGTTGAAGAGTAATGGACTTGTTTACCAGTAGACGGAAGCATGGAATGTAAACACAGAAAGTATTATTGCAAAGAGGTGTTGAAATGATGGTACGTAATATATACCTATTGTATTTTCTTCGGATCTGAACATGTTGCTATGAGCTGACAACTAACATACACATACATCGTCACAGGGCTCTTTAATATAACACCGATACACATTCTCATCAACCTCTGCCAGGTAGTAGATTGTCCACTTCGGGATTTAGGTATAAAAGCTTAAAGCTTTTCACCATAACTGATACTCCACTTTCCGTATTCGACACCGGCCGCTGCTCGCTTGAAGCCACCCGTCCATGAAAGGATGACCAACATTTCGTCGTCTCGCTACCCTCATTCTAGGACTCCCTCTTATGTGACTTTACTGACTGATGGACGTGGCCGACTGGCCAGCTTTTTTTATACGTCAGGAGCTAAACAAGCATACGACTTTCCTGATATAATATGGTTATCACAGTGTATGAATGTTTGATTACAAGGAGTATCGCACACGCGTAACTCCATCGCTGCTAACTAGTAACCTCACTACCTAGTAGAAAACTAAGAACTGTTCAGAGAGCCAAATAATTGACCGCAGTCTTCTTCAGTCTACTTACCGTCGGGCTACTTTAATGCACCCTACCTCTTTCATGGAAAAATTCACATCATACATCGAGATTGACGTAACTGCTGTTTCCACCTCATTGCTGACACAAAACCTCTTTAGCTGGTGATCCCACTCAGTCGCAGAAACCCAGCTCGCTATCTTCTGTCAGTCATTAATTATACTGCAGCATGTGAGACGTGCTCGTTGAGCCAGTTAACACCCCAATATTTCCTCATTACCTGTCTCTCAACACCAATTTATCGTCATTTCGGCCTAAAGACATCTACTATAGGACATGCATTCTAACGTTAATACATTTATGTGTACTATTATAGCTATAGACAACCTATATCACAAAATATAATCATTATTTGTTTTTGTTATATATATATATATATATATAGATAATTTCCGCGACTGCGCCCGCTCCTCAAGTTTTACGAGGACCATTACGTAAAATATAGCCAAGAAAGATATTACTTCCTATGAGCGAAAGAATTTTCAGAATTAGATCTGTAATGCCAGATAACCGTCTATGTTTAAACAAACTTTACCTGTTATATATATATATATATAAGCCTAGATGAAGGAAGAAAAAGAAAGAAGAATAATACGGAGAATGTTTTATATTATACCACTAAGGTCGCACACAAGCATACCTACAACCTGCCGCAGCCTAGGCAGTTACCGTAGTCTATTGGCACTTGCAACAGCAGTTGTTATGAAGTACACCTACTTATTTAGTAATAAATGATCATTTTGAAAAAAATACCTATGGAAAAAGTATCACGGTGGATTAGTAAAAGATACGTAACAGAGAGGATTTATGCAAGTTAAGTCACTGCACTGTACATATTTACAGTGTTACTGGTACTGGGACTTATTCATGCTGTGAATATATTATGATATGACACAAGAGACAGCTCAAAGCAACTGTCAAATGTTCAGCTCTGGATCCGGTTTAAAGTTTCATTTTCTTCGATACACATTTGTTTTAGTATTGTTTATTCTTGAACTATTAAATACTAAATGTTTTCGAGTGTAATTAAGAAGTGTAAGTTATTTTGCATTTTGATTTGATTGACGATTAAATTATATCAAAGCGATGCGTATACTAACATAAATGATGTATTAACAAATCTGTTAATTGATCTCTTGCAATGTTAAATTCTATTTTGGCTTGTATGCTTAAATAGGTATCTGTTTTTTAGTGCAATGATGTAGACAAATCAATTGACTTCAGCCAAAACTATAGGCTTGCAAATTTCGATAAAGGCAATTGTTTTGTTAGAGTAGTATATCTATGTATATGTAGAAGCATTTTCTATGTAATAGCTTAAATGTCTAATATAAAATTTGAGCTAGTTTCATCACTTATAAGAAACAAATTATACGACAAATAAAACTTAGGTCCCGCCCTATATAATTCCTTCTTTTCAGCATTATAATAGAAACTCATACTGTTTTATCTTCCGGCCAAATCTCTTGTGGGATAGGCAAAGAGAACCGAGAACACTACATGACTCGGTCCATACACACTTCAATTGCTACTTAAACGTTAATAGCTCTTTTTATTCCATTTCTAGGGCTTCGATACAACATTAACAATTTGATCATGGCAGGTCAGTCTTGGCCTTAATTGGCTCTTACATCCTTTCACTTTCGCGTCGAAAATTTGTTTCGTCATTATTTTCTCCTATATTCTTTCCACATGTACAAATACACGGAGCATACCTCGTCTTATCTTAACACCGATACTCTCTTTCAAACAATTTAGGACTATTCAGGTCATATATCACGATATTTATTTGGAAATACCGAAACTGTTCTTTAAACAGCTTATAAAGGTTTAATAATTACAAACAAATCACATGGATTAGGACAAAGATAAACAATAGTGTTATGCACGAACTGAAGTTATATGAAAATGGGATTAATATGTTAAATTTCATATACATATATACCAATATGAAGATATTATATGCTGTCCTTTACGCCACATGACTCGGTCCTTACACACCTCACTCACTTTTGTAACATTCGTGCACGCTCAAGCTCTTTTCATGCAGGTTCCCCAGTTCCAGGGGGCTCAGGGCAGGGTTTAATCATTTTAATCCTATTTAACTATTACTTGATACTTCCCTTCGTTGCATCTCTTCATTTTGTTCTATGAATAAAGAACAAAACTTGAGATATATAAGTATTTATAACGGTTATGATGGTTCGAGTAAAGGTTTTGTAGTAAATATTCAATTCAACTCGGAAACTATAAAAGAGTGATGAAATCAGCTCGAAATTGTACACGTTAGGTACGCCAAAAATTAAGTACCTGAACACAAAATCAATTTTCCTTAGCGATTTATTTATAATTTTGTAAATAGTTCCCAAGCCTTTAGTTTCCAATATCACGGTGTTTACGCCTTAAAAGACTTATCGCAGCTATTATGTAAGAAAAGTATTAATGAATTAATGTGGAATACATTATATGTTATAAAAATCTATATTACTGTGAACAAGTAGCTTTGTATGTTATATGATAATACTACCACGATTATAATATTATTTTTCATTCTATGGACTTGAAGGGGTATGTAGTTCCAACACTTAGTTGCCATTTATACTTGGGGCACACTTATGTATCGCTGCTTTGTAGTAGTAAAACGACGTGAAAGCATGTCAATGGGTTTAATCCTATCAGAAAATTTCGGCAACCGAGTATAACGTACAAGTGAGTAGATATATTATGTACGTGGTAGTAATCTATTCGTTTTAGAACATTCTGTTAACCAAAATGTAGATGAACTATGTTAATTTATAAAAGTTTAGATTAAGATTGGACGTAAACTATATATGAATAGCTAGTCAAATATTTCTTCATATTTTTCTACAAGCTAAATCTTCAAATGTGTGACATGCAATTTAATACCGTTTTATATTTTAATATTGTATAAAATTGTGTCTTCCTGAAGAGAAATATATAGATATAAATAGATACCTTATAAAAATAAAAAGCCACTGCTTGGTCAATAATGAGTATCTAGTCACATACATTAAAATATCTAACAGGCACGCACGGCATTGTGTATCTTGGTAATATTAAAGTAGGCATAATAACGCACATGTTGCATCACAATATTTAGTAACGTTACAAGTCTAAAAATAGACTACGGACAACCATCTAGCGATGTCGTGATAGGAAGGTACAGCCTCTCATGAAATCGAGTAAAAAAAAAAGATTAAATTAGATTCACCTAGGCTATTGCGCTTATAGATTCAAGTTGCGCTATTGGTTAATCAAACATAATTTTAAAATGTGGATCCGAGAATCAGAATATAGTTGGTTGCACAACGTTTGCCAGCGACAGAACTAACATGTATACAGCTCGCCTGATGTGCGCCGTTATTGTAGCCTGTGACGCTTGCCACAGGAGTAACGTTTACGCGTTCCTATCGCCGCTGCTAACGCAGTAACTCACACACGCATCAGTTTACTGGCCACTTCGATTACTTGCAGAAACACAACTATACTCTAGGAGCATGTAGTTACACAAATTGGCGTATTTCTTAATTGTTAAGATAACATTCGTTAGCATACAGAATCGTAGTCACTCCATCGGCTAGCAGTAGAGCAAAGCGCTTACTATATCCTGTTAATTGACTAAAGAAATCCGTGTACGAATGAATATGCCCTTCATAAAAGTCTACCATGCTATGAAAATATCTGCCAATAGTACAAGTACCTATTAAATGAAGAAACTTTTGCAGTATGCTGTAAAATTTATCTCTAGCACTAGTAATCTGAAATATAGATTACTAAAAATTGTACAAAAAGCATATCAAGATATTTAAACATATCCTAAATCAAATTCAGTTACACTTTAGCTTGTAATATTATCAGGAAACGAGCGTGAATTATCTTGCAGCATAGCTGGACATACATGCCTTGGGAACGTAAATATATTTAGCTAGAAAGAAAATTTACTGTAGTTCATTTTGATTAGCAAAAAAAAAATCTGTACGAAATTGCATGTCTCACATTACTGTATTTCGAATTTTAAGTAAAAAATATAAGGGCGCCGGCAGATTGGTTAGGTATAATAAACACAAAATATCCGAGAGTATTAGATTTTAAACAAAACGATTACTGTAAAAACTCTACAGTAACAGTTTGTTGGCAAACTGTCGTAACAAGCAGATCAATGATTGTTATCCCTATCATTATTACTATAAAATAAAGTTTTATAGCTTTTGAGTCTGACGGCACCCTAATCTGTATATCTTTTAAGGACATACCTGTATAAATAGATTAGTATCATGTCTCTCTATTAGAATCACAAATATTTTAACCGTAAGACTTATATTCAGCATTGTTGGAAATAATGCTATGTTAGTGATCGGCGAAATTTATTATATTTATATTATTCTTTGAAATATATTGTGGATTTAATAAAAAAGTTTTAATGTCATTGGTGTTTCATTGTTTATGAAATAAAATCTCCTTGAAAATTTTCATATTTATTTATTTTTGGACATTGATGGTATTTGAAACATTTTTCAATCATAACAACCATTTACTTTTGATGAAATTTAGAGATTTTTAAATAAACACAATTTATAATCACATTTGATGTGCTAATTAGTTGAATGATAGGCCAGTCACATACAAAAATTAACAATATTCCATATAACAAATGCACATGGAACTTCCTGCGAACTTAATAAAGATTAGATAGCGGTGGAAATGGATTTTGCTTACTAACAACAACTTTTTTATGTTGGTATGAAATATATCCTTTCATCTTCCCATCATAAATAAGATTGGCAACTATACACTGTGTTTCATCAGCATCTACATCGTTCTGACCCATTATTTGTAAAGCTGCTTGAAAATTAATAATGTCTATTAAATGCGTATTTTCAGCTAAATATACTTTCCTAAACAAATTTCTATATGCAGTTATTTTCAGTTTTTCGACCATTAAATAAATTCCAGCTTTTATAAAGAAACTTTCGTGTTCTTCCATAACTTTATCAATTCCTCTCAAATCACCACTTTTGACAGAAGAAACTAGATCTAAAAACTGTAAAAGATCGTATTTCTGTAGCAATTTTTTCGATGGCATGAACCCTAGAAGCATTTTCACCGGTATCAAATAAGTTAAGATTAACCTTTTATTTTTATGACTTTTCCGATGGCAATTCTGAAATGCAAATGAGAGAAACTCATCAGCTGACCGATAATCTGAATCGAACATAGCTTTGCGCCCGACGAAATACCTGTATGTGATCTGTTGGGCTAATGGAAATTGGTCTTTAAATGGTGACGAGTCTATAGCTCTTATTAAAGGCTTGCATAAATGCAATTTATTTATGCGGAAGTATACTTTCAGTAGCTGATTCACAAGTGTTAACATCCCAAGTCTCTTGGTTTCATTGTCTGAGGATCTGTTGTCAGCAGCACACACTCTGAAGCACGCAAGAAGACTCTCAGCTGCCTTTTCTAAGATTTTCCCATTATTCTGAGCTGAAAAGTAATCGTAACACATATTAGGAAATAAAAAACTTAGGATTATAATTTAACTAGTGTGGCCGTAAATACTGTTACATAGAAACTTTCTTTTTTCAACGCTTTAATTATTTTGAATTTGGAATGCATTTATTATTCTAAAAACTTCTTTCAATTTACCGTACATATTTTTATCGTGTTTATTATCAAATTACAATATGGAATGGGGGTGTTAAAGAAAATAGGATTGCAGTGATTGTCTTGCACAAAGTGGGTATGGAGCCCTCGGTCATATTCAAGACACTTCAAAAGCTTGGTATCAGCCATATGTTCGTATATCGTATTATCGACAGATGTACTAACATTTCCTCTATTGAAGACCATAAAAGATCAGGGCGATCGCCTGCTGTTAGAACTACAAAGGCTGTTAATGCTGTTAAAGCCAGAATTCATCGAAACCCTATTGGAAACCTATATGGATACAAAAAAACTTATCGCGACTCTGTCGCGTATAATAAATCAAGACCTAACGCTCAGCGCTTATCGTCGATATACAGGACATACCCTAATTCAATCCCTACAGTTGAAGCGAGAGGGGATTGATCAAAACGGCTTCTGTCTCGATACGCAGGTGAAAGGCACAGAAATATGATCTTTACTGATGAAAAAATTTTCACAATTGAATAGCACTACAACAAGCAAAATTATAAAGTGTATGCACACAGTTCTAAAGAGACCGCCCAAGTGATTGGAAAAGTACAACGTGGTCAACATCCTGCATCTGCAATTTTTATTATTATTACTTATTAAACATTTACTACTGATGCAATAATGAAATTACCACCCTTGAAAGACATTGTGCTATGCAATATCTCTTACCATCATGCAGGCAGCTCGTATAAAAATGGTAAAGACAAATTTAATAGCAAGATATCTGTATTATCTCAATTTGTAAATGTTTAGTGCATTTTAATACACAGCGGATATGTATAATTTTGCTTGGCATAATAGGGAATTCAAACTCGTACATTGGAACTACATACAATATTAATTTCCTGTGCAGTAACTCAGATACAGAGGCCTTCCGAGAACCATTCGGTGTGGAATGTTCTCACTATCAAGTGATTATAACATGGGCCTCTTCAATAAATGTGTGAAGAAGTTTTTACAGCATTAGGAATGCATGAATGATGATCCTAATGTTGGAAATTTTCATAGGCTATATAATTTGCCTACTGCTTTCCATCAGGCAAATTAGTGGTATTAAAAAAGCAGTAATTGAGATGTGCACTTATGCAAAGTACTCAAGGAGTTGGTCTATTTTAATAAAAAAAGATGTAATAATACTTTCATATTATCTACATATAGTTTTTACATTAAGGATTTTTGCATCTCTAGGAAGCAAATTCTACGCTTAAAATGTTAAAAATACTCTCATGAATATTAAAATTATTGTTATGACGGCGCTACAATGGATTTGTCATTCATAGCATGTTATTCTAATGACAAATATCTAGCGCCTGAGAATGAGATACAAATAGGTGCAACACGTGTGGCGGTGACGACCAGGGCAGCCATCGCAGTGATGGTGGTAGGTGCATGCGGTTCCTGTTCCAGATGGCAGGCAACCGCAAAGACAACCATAGCAGTCGAGGCAGAGACGAATCAACATATGTATTTTAACAGTCAACAATGTAAATTTTATGAGTAATCAAAACGTCACATATTTGCTGAATATTATCTGTTCCATGTTAGACTTTATATCTGTTATACTTTTCTATAAACTCATATTTTTTAATGAAAATAATTACACATCATGTTTATTGCAGCATCTATCTACATAAAAATATCATTTGGTATCACAAATTCAAGCGATGGTAATTATTGCAATAAATATTTTGTGATATAAATATGAGAAAGTAGAAAGACATAATATAGATTACAATCTTAAGAATATATTTAATTAATGAAGTATGTTTCAAATTTAGATAGGGTCCATGGTGAAAGCTTGTAAATTGCACAATTTACAGTTACATTGAATTACACTGAAATAGAAAGACATTTGTACTTTGAATTAATGCACACATCACATCTAAATTTGGGGTGGCCATGCAAGGCAAATGATCACGAAACATATGCTAGAGGAGCACAACATTCTTTGATGTCAAAACAGATATCTGATGAGAAAAAGATAAAATGTAAATGATCACGCAGCAGCAGCTTCCATCGCACAGCTTTGTTCAGTAACATTTTGTTGTATGGGCACATGAAATAGGTACACTTACAAACTACTAGATCTTTTGTATGATATTTACCATTACATCCTTCAGCTTTCTGTGCTACAAGCCTTAGATCCAAGCAAACAGTGTACATGAGTGGGAGACTCCAATTTTCTTCCTTCTGCTGTTGGAGCATCTTTGCAACAGATGCTACACATGCACTTTGGTGGCTGTAGGCTTCCATGTATTCTTTTAAAGTCAATGCCTAGAAGAGAATTAGATCTTATCAATGAATTTGACAATCAATGTCACAAACAAATTTCATTACTTACATAGTAGGTAGAAACAATACTGTCAATAATACATGAAATTTTTGATGTTAATCACAAATGTAGTTCATTGCAAATGCCTGTTGTGCACACAATGCAATTTTTTTCACAACAAACTGAATTTCTGAGAAAAATCATCTCGAGACAGTCATTTTTAAAGAAAAGATGAAATAAAACATAAAAACATACATGCAATGTCCTAACTTATTTTTCATAAAAATAGTCTCTCAAACATACAAATACAATCAATAATATTTTTGGGATTACAAATATAATGAACCTCTGTACATATATATCTTCACATCACTAGACTAGACTCATTCACCATTTGCTTGCTTCAACATTCATAGATTTTTTATACACATCCACCAATTTAGTCATGGTAGGCGAGTCCTGGTATTCAATATGATAAAAAAAAGAATTGAAAATGTTGATAAAAGCTAACAAGAACTCAACTTGTTCACATATGCATTAATGTGGCATATAGATGCTTGCAACAGAAAAATCACTAATTGCAAATTGCTACTCTGCTGTTAAAGCAGTACTGCACCAAGAGCTCCCTGGTGATCTTATTCCCAGGTAGACCCAAGCTATAACAATGTAATTGTCATGTGATATTGAAGTTTTGTGTAAGTTGGATATACTTCTCCAGTTGTAAACATCTTTATGACGAAATATTGCATGTCATACTTCTCCTTCTCCAAAGACTTATTTGTTAGACAGAATGGTAAATAAAAGAAGTACCTACAGTTTGGTTCTGATAGAGATAATGACGAGCTATAGACTCACTGTTAATTGTACCACAAAGTCTAGCTGACCAAGGTCAGTGTTGTGCCGACCTGCGTCCAGCTATAAATGTAGTATGTGTATGTAGAATCTGTTGTTTGTATTTAGTTCCTTTGTAACGTGATTCTTTTTTTTCATCATAGGTTTCAGTACCCATTGTTATAATTTGATCCTCTAAGCAACTCTCTAAACATGTAGCCTCTGAACATCTTACCTTCATACATAGCAAATGAGCAATAATAATCTCATCTAATGGGGCAATGCAGTTTCCCTCGACGAGCGTGGCAATGTCACTTGAGCGGAGGTTCCTGTTGCTGACATGTTCGTCCCTTAGAGACAAAAGTTTTGCTAACGTGTTGCCCTGAGCTGTTCTAAAGACCCGCTCCACATACTGAATGTACTGGTTCAGAGTACAATATGCTACATTTGCCATATTACATTTATTGTAAAGGGTATTGAACAATTTTATTTATCAACCGTAATTTGATCTGTACTAACTATATGGAAAGCAAAACATTAAATCAAATTATATTCTTTGCTTATTAGTGATAAAAAATGTTTGTATGGTAAAAACTAAAAAGCGAATAATTTTTTTTTTTGGTTCTTTATATCCACGAGGGGAAAGGCAAAGGGATCTAGCCCATACAGCCACGTCATCAGTTTAGAACCATTTGAAAATCTTAATTCTATGTTCCAGCTTCAGAAACTGTGCTCAAAAATACTTGGGAAGGGTACTTCGACCCAATCAACCCAGTTTAAATACCACCCGTAAAACGATAGGAATTTTACAAGGTTTTCTTGATGAACTTATTCACGTCTTTAAAAAGCGAATAATGATAACGATTAGCAAATAGTTTTTTTTTTCTTTTTATCCTCAAGGTGAAAGGCAAAGGGATATAGCCCATACAGCCAAGTCATCAGTTTAGAACCATTTGAAAATCTTAATTCAATGTTCCAGCTTCAGGAACTGTGCTGAAAAAATACTTGGGTAGGATACCTCGACCCAATCAACGCAGTTTAAATACCACCCATAAAACGATAGTGATTTTTACAAGGTTTTCTTGATGAACTTATTCACGTCTTCCAAAAAGTGCATAAACGTGTTATATTTGAGTTTTTCCATTACTGTATAATTTCACTAGCATTTATGTTACAAAATACTATCGAAATTGTCACATAAAACTAATTTGATACTGAATTGTAAAAAATTCAAGTATACGAACAATGACACTCGTCAAAAGCGCTGGAAGAAGTCCTTAGCAAATAGTTTTAGAGGTTTTAGAACCGTTTGCTTCTTTTTATCCCCAAGTGGAAAGGCAAAGGCACCTTATCCATGTTATTCCATACGGTATAGCAAGCATGTCTTCAATTTAGATCCGTTTCAAAATCTTTTAACTATTACCCATGGGCATGAACAACTCGCAACAGGGATGGAAATTAATGAAAAGTAATCTTATTTTAATTAGTAAACACACTGACGTGACACTTTGTGGAAAACGGGTGCTTATTGCTCGAAAAAATTACGAAACTAAATTTGGGAGCTATATGACTTTTACTCGATTAATGGTTCATTTGTAGTCCCAGCTTCACGAAATCTGCTGAAAGAATAATCGGAAAGGATACCCATCTTGTAGTTAAGTTGTCTGTGGTTAGCTATTTTCTGATGTATTTTCAATTTATCCGTATTATGAGTGTTTTAGACTTACCAATATGGGAAAACCCAGAAAGTATGGGTACAGAATCCTCTTTGTGTTACTCTTCGTAGCCTCTTTCGTTTTAGTTTTGTCGTTAGTATGTATTTATGTAATTTAAAATGATAGTTTAGTTAATCTCTAATGTACCTATTTATTTTATAGATTTCCGAAAGACGTGTGCGAAATGCGTAGCGCATATATATTGCAGGACGACTGCTAAATTGGCAGCCGACTAAATACACTCGTACATATTTCAAACATTTAAAAGGCCGCTGCTTTCGGAAGACGTAATACAAAGTCTATTTAGACAAGTTCTCACTTTCAACATTGAACATACACGTAAATTAACATTTGTAATGTCTAGTTAAATTATATGTTTGTCTAAACATTTAGAAAATATACCAAACTAACTTTAGCCAAACTATTTAATTACTTCACTAATACTAATTATTAATATGTACACGTAGACCCACTTGGACATTTAATGTACATTAGTTGTAAGAAAGATTATAAATATATTTATATCTACTTCATAAGTGTCCTTACTGTTTATGATTGTTTAGACGAATCTCTGCCTTAAACTTCCAAATGATTCGATGAAATCTCGTTGGGAAACTGTAAGTACGGTTTTACTGTCTATATTCATAAAGATACGAAAAGGAGAAAAGAAAGAACGAAATTGGATGACTTACATGCCTGCCTTCAATGCAACCTATCTGCTAGTTTCTTTTAGAAACTTTCACGTTTAGATTTGAAATTTTACATCGTTACGTAGCATGATGGCCCCAATTGCGATATTCATTTCTCAAAAACAATGTATTTCTTTGTATTCATAAATATATGCATATTTTATATGCATGCTATATACAGGCTGACTTGTAATTAGATGCATTCCTTAGAGGAGGCTTTAGAGGAGGGCAATTGCAATCGATTTGATTACATAATGCCTTATGCAAACGTGAATTGATTCTGAGATATTTCAAATTGAAGGTTTTTTGGAAAAAGCTATCTCTATAACTTCACGCTAAATCCCTTGCGGGGTAGGCAGAGAAGACCGAGCGCCACGTGACTCGATCGTTACGTCTCACTCGCGTCTTTAACGTTCATTGCTCTTCTCATGCACGCTCGCCGGTTTCTAGGGCTCCTGAGATCACCTTCTGATAGAACACGACCAATTTGGTCATGGGAGGTAAGTCTTGGCCTTCCCCAGCTCCTACATCCTTCCACTTTTGCATTGTATATCTGCTACGTCATTCTTTCATCTTGCATTCTTTCTACATGTCCGAACCAACGGAGCATGGCTCTTCTTATTTTAACACCAACTCTGTTTCTAACATCGTCATTGCGAATACAGTCTACAAGCTTTACGCCACTAATTTTGCGCAGCGCTGGCATTTCGACCGCGATTATTCTACTTTCATGCTCTTTCTGCCATACCCAGCTCTCGCTTCCATAAATTAGCGTTGGGTCCAACACTGCATTGTGTATACCGAGTTTGTCTTATGGCTCAGGTTTTTACTGGCAAGAAGTTTTCCCAACGCTCCATTCACACTATTCCCAGCACTCGTCTTTCCACATCTGCGGTGTGACCAGTTCAGATGGTGTTTCTGCTAATAGGACGGCATCGTCTGCATACAGCAGACAGTTCACCTCTAAGGTCACCCATGCGCAATCCCACATTCGTTGACCTTATTCTCTGCAGAAAACTATCGAGATACAGGATAAACAGCCTAGCAGATAGCATGCAACCCTGTTTGACACCAATTTTGACATCAAACCAGGGTGACATGCCACCATCTATGCGCACACATGCTGAGCAGACCTTGTAAGTGGACTGCACAGCACGGAGCAGTGAACCGTCAATCCCATATCTCGGCAATATGTCCCACAGTTCCTTTCGCACAACCCTATCAAATGCTTTATCAAGATCCACAAAACCGCAGAAAACCTTCTGGTCTATGGCCAGATGCTTCTCCACGATACTGCGGAGCGAGAAAACTTGATCCGTACATCCCCATCCATTTCGGAAACCTCCTTGTGAAAAAAAGTCCTCTAGGTAAAAAGCTTATTAATAAAACCTTGGCATTAGTTTAATATTTCTTTATTAGTTTCACATTGGTGGCATCCCACACCATAAATAACAGTCATGAAATATACATTATTGATGTTCAATTTGACACTGTGCTCAAAGACATTTAAGACACCAAAATATTCCATTAATTTGAATATTATCAACATTTAAATTAAGCCGTAAGTATAACAAACGTTTCACTAAACGACTAGACTAGTGGCTCTAGTATAAACTAACCTTTAGTTTTGAATGAACTCGCTCAAAGCCGAGAGTTGATCGATGGTTTCGTTTTCCCCGGTTATGTTTTGTTCACAAATTCATTTGTAAGTAAATAATGATGACTTCATCTTTAATCTATCTATCTATAACTTCACGCCAAATCCCTTACGGGGTAGGCAGAGAGAACCGAGCGCCACGTGACTCGATCCTTACATACCTAACTCGCTTCTTTCACATTCATTGCTCTTTTCATGCACGCTCGCCTGTTTCTAGGGTTCCTGACATCTCCTTCTGATAGAACACGACCAATTTGATCATGATAGGTAAGTCTTGGCCTTCCTCGGCTCCTACATCCTTCCACTTTTGCATTGTATATCTGCGTCGTCATTCTTTCATCCTGCATTCTTTCTACATGTCCGAATCAACGGAGCATGCCTCTTCTTATTTTAACATCGACGCTCTCTTTCAGACCAACTCTGCTTCTAACCTCATCATTGCGGATACGGTCTGCAAGCGTTACACCACAGATTTTGCGCAACGCTCGCATTTCAACCGCGTTTATACTACTTTCATGCTCTCTCTGCCACACCCAGCTCTCGCTTCCATAAGTAAGCGTTGGGACCAGCACTGCATTGTGTATAGCCAGCTGCGCCTTCTGGCTCAGGTTTTTACTGCCAAGAAGTTTTCCCAACGCTCCATTCACACTATTCCCAGCACTCACTCGCCTTTCCACATCTGCGGTGTACCTTCCGTCCCTGCTGAAAGCGCATCCAAGATATACAAACTCATCCACTTGTTCCAACACTTCATCATCTACCGTACCGTCTTACATTTGTTCTGGTTTCTTCTCTTTCAAATACCATACTATTTGTTTTCTTCGCATTCAACAGTAAGCCTTCCTTCATACATTCGTCTTTCATCATTGTGACTAGTGTTTGCAGCTCAGATGGTATTTCAGCTAACAGGACGGCATCGTCTGCATACAGCAGACAGTTAACCACTAGGTCAACTATGCGTAATCCTACATTCGTCGATCTTATTCTCTGTAGACAACTATCGAGATACAGAATTAACAGCCTAGCAGACAACATGTAACCCTGTTTGACACCAATTTTGACATCAAACCAGTCTGACATGTTGCCATCTATTCGCACACATGCTGAGCAATCATTGTAGGCGGACTGCACAGCACGCAGCAGTGAGCCGTCAATCCCATATCTCGGCAATATGCACCACAGTTCCTTTCGCACAACCCTATCAAATGCCTTCTCAAGATCCACAAAACCGCAGAAAACCTTCTGGTCTGTGGCCAGATGCTTCTCTACGATATTGCGGAGCGAGAAAACTTGATCCGTACATCCCCTTCCATTTCGGAACGAAATGCTGTGGGAGGCACAAGGAGGACCTTGTGCCTCCCACAGCATTTCGTCAGATTTCACCCTCATTCTCCTTTCAATTATCTTTCCATATACTTTTGCTGCTAAGCTGATCAAACTGATGGCCCTATAGTTGGCGCAGTCGATGCGTGATCCCTTGCCTTTATACAAGGGTACGATGACTGCGCGTCCCCGGTCCATTGGGACCCTTCCAGTTCTTCAGCATATGTTGCATAAGTACCAGAAGGCGTCCTGGACGTAAGTGCCACCTAGTTTGATCATCTCAGCTGTGATTAGATCTATTCCCGCTGATTTTCCATTTTTCAAGCTTCGTATCAACCATTCGATCTCATCCATAGTTATACCTTCATCGGACGCCGTCAACGTGGAGTGAGCATCAGACTCACTCTCATTGTCACCGTCCGAGGCATATTCGTACATTTCTTCAAAATATTCACTCCACCGTTCTAACACTTCCTGAGTGTTTGCTAGAATGATACCAGCTTTAGACTTAATCTTGTTCATACTGGATGCCGACGAACCACCCCGAGACTTCTTTACCTCTCCAAAAGAGTTTGGTATTTGCCTCGAAGTTTCTCGTCAGCCTCTCTTCCTCATTCATAACTTATCTTTCATGCTTCTCTTTCACTAAAGCCTTGGTTTCATTCTTGCATTGACGGTACATTTCTTTCTTCTTCTCTCTCATACTTTCATTTAAGGGCAAAGATGATACATAATCCAGCCACGCTTTCCTCTTTCTTGCTACGGAGGATTCAACCTCCGCATCCAACCAGGCATCCCCTTTCAATGTTTTATGTCTGTTTGCGCATCCACATGCTTCTTTTGCACTATCCACCATACTTTCTTTCAGAACTTTCCAGCAATCATCCACATCTGTGCCGGAAAGATTTGCATTTGCAAGTCTTTCGCTTACCAGATGTACATACATTCTCCTTACACTTTCATCTTGCAATTTTTCACTCCTTATCCTTTCATGATCTCCGGAAGGGATACGCATTCGCCAATGCCTCCACTTCTTGAAAAGTCCCACAAACCGGCTTACCACCAGGTAGTGGTCCGTCTCAAGAGTGGGACCTCTAAAGTCTCTTGTGTCCATTATAGTATTTCGGAGACGTCTATCAATATAATCAAATCAATCACACTTTTTTGGTCATTGCGTCTCCATGTATGCGTGTAAATATCCTTGTGACGAAATAAAGTATTCGACACGAGGAGGTTTCGTTCCATACATAAATCTAGTATCGACTTACCTGCTTCGTTCACTCTCTTATATCCATAGGGACCAAGAGCAGCTTCATAGCCGTCTCGTTTGGTCCCAACCCATCTATTCAAATCTCCACACATAATCACTCTTTCATTCCCTTCAGCTAAATCCAGAACATCCCTCACAGGCTCCCAAAACTTCTCTAGTTCTTGGGCACACGCTGAGCTTACATGAGCGTATGCTGCAACTAGAAATACTCGCGTGATGCCCAGTTTTATACGAACCCAGAGAAGTCTAAGCCCTACCAAACAGTAATCTTTCACACCAGGGGCTAAGCGAGAGGAGAGTATGACACCTACTCCAGCACTGGCATGATCGTCCCGGTCTACGGTCTATGATGGCCCTATGGTCTACCAGACCATAGGGCCATCGTCCCATCGGGCAGATCATCGGTGTCGCTCCTCTTGCGCTTAGTCGCTGTCGCACACAAAGCATCTAAGCGTCTCTCATTCATTAGGTCCATCAGCTCATTCATCTTATCACTCAGTCCACCTCTCACATTCCACGTGCCTATGCAGCACTCGGCTCTTTTCGACCCGCCGGAATTGGCGCTGCGTGGTGGGTGGCGGCCCCCACCGCCGCATGCATCTATGTTCGCACCGACGGGGGCGGATCGGTGCGCGTCGCCTCCGGGGGATGCCCTAATCCGCACATCGGTGCGTTTTCGGGCCAGAATTGCAATCTAATCGATTGGCAGGGGTCGCGAACGAGCACGCTTCTGGCACATGACCCCCTAATCTTCATCTTTAATGAAATATAATAATATAAATATTTATGTATTGTGTCTAGTTTATAATAATTCATCAATCATAAGTGAGTTATAGGATAGGTAGATCTACTGATTTTCCTTTTTCAGACAATTTCTACCGACTTATTGTAATTCATCTACTACTCTTCTAAAATTGAGGTTGGCAACACTTGTTAAAGATAAATTAAATTGGACTGGACTTCTTCCCGCGCTTTTGATGAGTGACTTTATTGTTTTACTTGAAAATTTTACAATTCAGAATAAAATTAGTTTTGTGTGACAATTTTGATACTATTTTATAACATAAGTGCTAGTGAAATTATACCGTAATGAAAAAACTCAAATATAACACATTTATGAACTTTTTGGGAGACGTGAATAAGTTTATTAATAAACCTCACTATTGTTTTACGGGTGGTATTGAAACTGGGTTGATTGGGTCGAGGTACCCTTCCCAAATATTTTTTCAGCACAGTTCCTGAAGCTGGAACATAGAATTAAGATTTTGAAATGGTTCTAAACTGAAGACATGGCTGTATGGGCTAGATCCCTTTGCCTTTCCCCTCGGGGATAAAAAGAACAAAAAAATAATAATTAAATTGTCTGCTCTGCTTTTCATAGCTTATATATATTGCTATTGCCTATTCTTATTAAATTAAGTTCTTGTTTCTGTTTATTAACTAAAACTTTATTTATAAGTGAAGTAGAAATGGACGAAAACGTTGCGTTGGATTCTACACGTCAAAAGCATTTTGTGAAGTCAATCAAGGGGATCAAGAAGTTAATTAAGGTGCCTTGGTTTTTTTTTGAAATAAATAACCTAAAAATTAAATGTTTTTCAAATCGTGTGTTTGTTTTTCTCGTGTTACAGAAAGATGTTCCTCAAGTAGATCCCGGTAAAAGTGTTGCTCAACAGAAAAAAGATAAGGAAAAGAAATGGAAACGAAAAGACAGAGGACTTGTTTACTTGGGTCACATTCCACATGGATTTTATGAGGTTAGCCTTAAAATTATTCTATTATTAATACTATAAGGTGAAAGATGTATAGGCCGTGCCACCTAACATCTTATATGATAACCCTGTAGCGAAAATCATCATCATCCTACAGTCTTGGTGAAACATACACATTCGCAACGCACATCTAAGATATCACATGGTGATCGTCGGTCATGCTGAGCTTTACTTTAAAAAATGGCAGGAAGAAATTGTGCGGAAACGAAAAAACTTTTGTATCTGTAACAAGCCCGTAGTGATTAGCAATACTGCTTTAACATCAAGCCCTGTAGATGAGCTTCTGATATGGGACAAATGTTTATATTTGTTCCCATGTAAGAAGCTCATCTACATCTCTCTATCCTCGCATAAAACCGCAGCCAATTAAAACCCCCTGGAGGGTTGTTGTTTCTGTGAGTGAGACAGGTTATCAGTAAAGTCCTATCGAGTTGCTGTGTTAGCAGCAGAGGTGGCAGGTAAGATTTTCATTATTGAAGGAAGGAGGCCGACCTACCTCTCATCTAAAAGGACAAAACTAAAAAATATAGTTTTTGAGAACAAAATAAAATAAAAATTTTTACTCAAAAATAAAAACTACTTGTGGTAAAAGTAACCCAAGTGATAGAGGAGCCTTGCTTGATCAGCTTCTTGTGATCACAGTGCAAACCCAACAAGAGTGTTTTTATGCAATTTTGTTAAAAAAATGCTGGGTTGCTACCGCACTCTTACAGAATTATTAAAAAGAAAATTACACTATAACAATAAATAGCACCCTGTAAAGTAACTTAACCTAAAAATATATGAAATTAATGAAACTTCTTAATATTTTTCAGACATTTTCTTTATTAATTATGCATTATTAATTATGGGTTGTTTGAACAAAAAAAAAAGTAAGTAGAGGTGGCATTGTGCGAGCAATATTTCAGATTTCAAGGGTTCATAGGCTAGAGTGTCCACTTTACTGTATCAGTTGAGCATGTATGCCAAATATTGCAAAGATCAATGTTGAGCAGTGAACATCTTTTGATTGAAATGTACATAGATACATATACATAGTCATCATTATTATCATCATTTACATATCTATATTATATAAAAACAGTATACATATTATTCCATATTTATGTGATACAATTTACTCACTGCCTCCTATTTGTTTTATTAAATTTTTATTGTTCTTTCTCAGCTAAATGTTGTCTGGAAGAGAATACTTAGCGATAAGACCACCTGTTGTACTTTAGTTCATAAGATTGATATTGTTTTTTATGTTGGTCAATAAAGTATATTTATTATTATTAATATTACTATGTTGTTTTGGCGTATACTCTCCTGATTTGAAGCATTCACCAAAGGTGCATATACTGTGTTACAATGCTTATAACACAAGCAGTGTTTTTTGTCAGACAAATTACACAGTGCCTTGTAACCCGAAAGTAAGCGAAGCTTATGTTATGGGTACTAAAGTTGTCTAGTAAATGAATAGTATAGATAAACATATCTAATTTTTTTTTGTAAATAAACTCAAAACTTTATTTAAGGACATTGAAGGGACCCTCTAACCTCATTCACTATATCGATAGTCGCTATAAGCAATATGCACAAATAGATACACAATTGTAACTTCTGATATATATGTATGTGCATGTATAAAGGAATTTAAGTTAGCTATGATATTGTATTCAAAAAAATGTATTCAAAAATTTAAGAAATTGAAATACCAAACAAAATAAGATTTCATTACAGCTTAAAGACTACACTTAGTTTTTGAAGCAATCTGTCATATTGGTATGTTTTCTTTAAGCTGATTCTCAAATGTGTTTTGTGTTTGCAGGCCGCAGTATGTATATGATGATTTCACTCTGCACTTCACTTAAACTAATCAAAGGATTTAGTTCTTAAAAATATCATGTATTGTAACAATTGATATCATGTATTTTTATCAGTTTCTATGGCATTTTATTTATGAGAATTATAGGTAGTGCTATTTATTTATTAGTATGTGACTGCAGAGCTTATTGCCGTGTATGAAAGCACTATATTTTTTTTGGTATTTCTCATATTTTTATATTCAAAACTAAATAAACTTAAGGGAGTTTTTAGTCCTGAGTTCTATTTTCATTGAATATGTGTATAATTGCAAATATAACAAAGAGGCAAAATTAAACTCAAATTGCAAAGTTTTGAATGTTTTGAATTTTGAAAAATGTATGAGTTGACTTGAAACAATGTGCGAAGTCAGTATCACATCAAGTTACCTGGACATAATTTTCTTTTCCAGAATGAAATGACCCAATATTTCAAGCAGTTCGGTTTAGTGACCAATGTAAGAGTTATTAAATCAAAACGTACAGGGAATTCCAAAGGATACGCATTTGTTGAATTCAAAGAACCATCTGTTGCACAGATTGTAGCAGAGACCATGAACAATTACCTCATGGGGAAGAGATTACTTAAAGGTATGATATTGTAAAAATTATTCACGAGAAGCTTTTTTTTATATACTACATCGAGAGGTATACAAGCATACGGCCCACCTGATGTAAAGCGGGTACCGTAGCCTATTAATGCTTGTAATTAGAGATGCGCCGAGTACAAAGTTTACCGAGTAACCGAGTACCGAGTGTACTCGGTTTTGTCTTTACCGAACCGAGTACTTGGCCGAGTTATTCGGTACAATTTAAATAGGTTTAGGCGCGAAAACGCGTTTATACATGATCGCAGAGTACTACCGGCGAGCGAGCCGTACCTCGCCGCTCTCACCCCCCTGGCCGCCCTCTGCCATTTTGTCATTTCTCTGTGTTAGTCATCAGTCATTTGTTTACAAAATATGATCGTGCAATGTTATGTATAAAAATAATAAAAAAATAAATAGTGATTTCTAAAATTATTTCATGGTGTCAAAGTAGTATTTTTTTTTGGTTAAAACTTTAAAAGTCTTGTTATCTAAATCATTGTTTAGTTGTATACGTAGTTTTAAGGATGAGTGGCGGAAAAAGATCATGATTCTGGACATTTTATGAAGAACTTGAAGAAGACAAATCTAAAGTGAAATGTACTTTATGTAATTCTTTAATTTCGCGTAGTGGAGTTGGACGTAATGCTTCTACAACAGCGATGTCAAACCATATTAAAATGAAAAATCAAGAAGATTTTCAATCTTTAGAAAACGAAATGCAATTAAGATCTCTAGATCGCGACCCAATTGCATCTACTTCGTCATCTGTACCTAGTGCAAATCGCGTTCAAGCAATTAAAGGTCAACAAACGCTTCAAGACTCATTTTAACGATTCGCGTGCACAAGAAATACATAAGAATATAGCGGAAATGATTCTAACTGATAACCAACCAATATCAATCTTGCTTAGTGTTCCTTCATCATAACTTTGTTAAATTACCAATATTAATTAATGTTTTTGTCTGTTTCTTTCTAGTATTGTATTGTTAATTTTTCATAATATTATTCAAATTAATAAATGTTACTTGCTTATTTTATATCTATTATTTACCTGGCAAAAAAAACTTTTACTATATTACACTCGGTATATAAAACGAGTTACTCGGTATATAAAACGAGTTACTCGGCCGAATACGAGTACTATAAAACTCGCCGAGTACGCCGAGTACCGAGTAATAACCGAGTACTCGGCGCATCTCTACTTGTAATATATTAAGTATCATACGCGCGATGCCTCCTCTGCGACACGACAACTCCTTGGGAGCTTACTGGTGACATCACTCAACACACAACAACCCTCTAGGGAGTTGTTATTTTGCTGCGGTTTTCTGTGAGGTGGAGGTACTTCCCCAGACGGGTTGCTTTGATGCGCCCTACCTCTCTTAAAACATCCAGACCAAGACAAACAGACATGTTCATGCACACAAATGTTTATGTGGGAATCGAACCCACGAGCGTTGGTGTCAAAGTCGCGTCATTCACGACTGAGCCACCGAGCTCGTCTGAATCGGCTGTTTGAATCTTGATTGAGTGTATTTGGTCAATTAATTGTTACTATGACACCAAATTTGATTGCTGCATAAGACAAATATTTTGTGAGCCTGACATGTCCATATGTCTTGGTCTGAATGTTTAATGTATCTATTTATTGATCTAAATCTCTCATCATCTCATCTCTTCATGCACACTTAGTAGTTTTTAACTTATATGTTCCCCATAGTACAAGCTTTGCCTGGTATAGGAGTAGTTGGCCCTGTGTAACTGAGGAGTAATAAAAATGTGTACTTTTATCAACTAATGTATGACTACTGTCACTACCTACCTAGTTGCATTAACTAGGTTCCCAGGATAGAATGGGTGGTATTTTTGTTTCTAGTTTCATGTATTTATTTTTCAAATAGGTCTGTGGGACTCATTGTGGTATTTAATAGGAAATAAAAAGATTGAGTATTGTCATAAACGACCTTCCGAGATGTTGCGAGTTTTGATGCACCTCTTTTATACAAAGTAATTGCTAGTTCACCAGCTTTCTGGAAAGTATAAATTGAGTGTCCAGAATTTAGTAGATTTTTTACAGATTTTGCACTAACACGGTAGACTTTGATGTGTGATTTCTTGAAGAACACATAAGCAAACTATATAAAGGCGCATTTTGAATTTACTGTACCCCCATGCCCGTTTCGAATTTTTATAATTCTAAGCCAACTGCAAATACGTTATCGATTTTCATTAAATTTCTATTCTAGATTTTATTTTATAAGATACAGATATAACTATAAAATGAGGATTTTTTGATTTTGCCTGGACTACTGCTACGAGACTTTGTTTCGTGCCTTGTCATCATCAGTAGTGGAAGTACCCTATAGGTTTTAGATTTATGTGATACAGGTGATAGACAACAAAGTGATCCTATTCACTCATCAGATGTGAAGCGGTTATATATATATATATATATATATATATATATATATATATATATATATATATATATATATATAGCCTATGAACGTTTGTAATACTTGTATTCAATACTTGTAATGTTACACCTTTGCCGTTAACGCTACAACTCCTTAGGACTCTTCTCTCTTCAGGGAGTTGTTATTTGGTTGCGGTTTTGTGTTAGTTAGAGGTACGTTCCCAGACGGGCTGATAAAAAATGTAATGATATGCTCTATGTCTTTTAAAAAAGCTTTTGGTTTAGTTAAGATCACAATTTGACAAACTGTAGAGTAAGTAACACTTCTTTGGTTATTTATTTCAATTATTTTCAGCTGCGTATATTCCGCCTGAGAAACAAAGGATTAAAGCGATGAGAAAAAGGTGGACGACCACGCATAATCCTGGAAGTCAAGCAAGACGTGAAAATAAAATTGTTAGTATTATTTTTTGTATAAACGAAAGGTGTCTCAGATATTTTTTCGTGTTAAATAAATAGAAACTGGTCAAGTGTAACTAGAACTAGAACGGGTTTTTAAATACTGTTTTAATCAATATTGATAAAAAAGTTGGTGTGTTGCGATACCATGTGTACTGAGTGCTGCAGGGAATTAATTATGACCTTCGTTACCGGTGTGTCTTTGTCGGTCGAGTAGTTGGACTGGATATCCAAGAAGTAGACAGTACTCTCAGCTCAGTCTTGCTTTCATTGGCCCTTCAGAGAGAAGTCGTTAGAAGTGTTACATTCCACGTATGATTGAGAACACTTCTTGCTGCACTCACAGTGTTGTCTCTAACAAATTTCTTTTCCGGGTATTTAGGAAGTTCATCCAGTGATTGGCGAGCCATAGCTGCCGCAAGTAGCAAACCGCATTGATAGTACGATAGGCGTTCGTCCGTCTTCTGTGTAATATATATCTGTAAATTCAGTCAAGTCATTTCATTTTTAATAGTTTCCATACTTGACGAGAACAGTTCTTCCTTGGTATATTGCCTGTGATTTTAGATGCACAGTAAGGAAAAAATATAACATTTTATTTGAATATAACGTTTTTAAATTCAAATTTTAAAATATTAATGCAGTTACTGGTATTCATATTTTTTTGTAAATCAATATACAAACTTGAATTTGATAGCACTAGAGTAGTCTAACGGATGGCGATTAAACTTAGGCCAATGCAATGCAGGTCTACTAAAATAAATCTATGTTCACTGTTAAGAAAACCAGACGCACTGTAACTTTCAAATTTCAGGACACGCCATGATCAATGAGATTGGTCACAAGACCTCCATTGAAGTTCAGTTTCGAAATCACATGAAGTATCAAATTGAAGTCTAAGAAATTTTGTTCGCTCATATGCTCAATAGCGCGAAACAGTACCCCACTTGGGCCAAAGATTTCCAAGTAGCTTTCTTCTTCGACAAGTCATACTTTGTAATGGTAAATAGAAAACGGAAAATATCCTGAGATACTTATATACGGAGTGGCAATTTATCACCAGTTATTCACAAGGAGATCAATGTACTCAGAATAGTTGATGAGGCGATATTAAAATTGTGTAAAAATATTGTTGCTCGATCTAGCCTAGGAAATGAATTAGGAATGAATTACTTATGACTGTATTTACATCCATTCATTTTGTAAATAGCCAGCCATCCTGTATACATTATACTTATAGTTTTATTACTATTATTGACTTGCTACTTTATTTATGACTATTATGCGACAGTTTAATTCGTGTATCTACGGAGCTAGAGGACTCCGAGAGCACATTGTAGGTCTTAGAATGTGGAGTGAGACGGGTTCGCCCATCTGCGAATTTACGTTTGCGCTCAACATTGAATTGTCGAATCTCGTAGTGTTTGATTGGTTTGTTAGTTACGGACTCTTGTAGTTAAACGCACACCAGGAGGATGTGTTACCGTAAATACAATGAATTAATGAAATACTCCTCGATTGACGAGCTCGGTGGCGCAGTAGTAGTAGCAGTTAGTAATGCTACTTTGACACCAACGCTTGTGGGTTCGATTCCCACATAGGATAAACGTTTGTGTGCATGAACATGACTGTTTGCCTTGGTCTGGGCGTTTTAAGAGAGGCAGGGCGCATCAAAGCAACCCGTTTGGGGAAGTACCTCCGCCTCACAGAAAACCGCAGCAAAATAACAACTCCTAAGAGGGTTGTTGTGTTCCTGCGTGTGAGTGTGCTCACCAGTAAGCTCCTAAGGAGCTGCTAACACAGCAGCTCCTTCTTAATGTATTACAAGCGTTCATAGGCTACGGTAACTGCTTTACATCAGGTGGGCCGTATGCTTCTATGGTTCCCGACGTTGTATAAAAAAAATTGGGACGATTAATCGGTGCATTGATCGGACGAACGCAAACACCCTCATGTCTCGCAATCTATATATTAAGTTATACTTATCACAAGTCCTTTAAAATTTTAGGCGTATAATGCAAAAAGAACTGATGAAGCAGAATTGAAGAGAACTAGGAAAACACTGCACAAGTAAGTTTAAAAAATGAAATTTATTCGTAGATAGACATAAGATATTTATTTCTAGGTATAGTTATTATGTTATAGAATACCTGTACCATTTCTATCTGTCGGTTCGTCCATATGTCAGAGCCATATTAATTTATAATAAAAATATAGCGGGACTTGGCGTGAATTTTCACTAGCGGAGAGAACCGACCGCAACATGACCCGTTCTTCTTTTTGCGCGCACGTTGGTTCCTAAGAAGTTGGTGTTATGAGCCCAGAGCGTCAAAACACCAACTTTTGATAACACACGACACGACCAATTTGGTGGTAGTAGGTGAGTGTTGACCTTCCTCGGCTTCTACATCCTTTTACTTTCGAGTTGTACATCCGTTTCATCATCCTTACCTCTGGCGTTCTTTCTATATGTTCGTAGCTGTGGAGAAAGCCTTTTCTTATCCTTTTAACACCTTACCGTATTTCAGACGAACTCTCGTTCTTACATTTTCATTAAGTAATTGATCTGCAAGCGTTACGCTGCAAATTCGCGCAACGCTGGTATCTTAACGATATTCCACTTTCATGCCCTCTCTACTAAACCTAGCTCTCGCTTCCATACATTAGCGTGGGATCAGCAAACATTGCCCTACACGTGGTTGTATGTTACCTCATGCCATATTTTCAATTTTAAATGTGACCTTTATAGAACTATCCTCAAAAGTAACTTGCCATAATATGTATACATCTTTATATTCTGAAATTCTAAACTATTATATATATGTCTATAAATAAATCAGCGCTTGTTCGAATAAACATTTGTCGAATTTATTTATTACTTGTGGAATTGTTTCAGCCTTTTAAAAACAAAAGAGAAACTAAGTGAACTAGGAATAGATTACAGTTTCTTCATGCCAGTTGATGTGCCTCAAGAGTTATTACCTGAAATATCAACAGAAGTAAAAGAAGATAACGGGGCAAAGACAAGTGCAAAAGAATCTAAGATAGGTAAAAAAAGTAAAAAGGAAACTAACAAAGTCGAAGAAGTTTTTAACAAAGGTCCGCTTAAAAAGAAGGGAGAGGCGAAAAAGGACGAAGTAAAGAAACAAGACAAAAAATTAGAAACCAAAAGTAAAAATAAAAAAAATGAATCTGTAGTAGATCATAAGCAGCAGAAACAGAAGGAAGAAAAATTAAAAGAAAAAGGTGTGAAGCCTGTTTATAATTTCATTAAGGTTAAAGAAGAATTAAGTGATGATTCTGACAGCCCATTAGAATTTGATTCTGATGAGTATGAAAAGATGCTGGATGATGACGAAGATTCACTGTCGGAGGGCGACGAGAGCACTGTTTTAGAGGATGTAGTTACAAAGGATAATTCAGATGAAGATGATGCAGAAAGTAACACAGAAAGGTGAATATTAAATATACAAATTATTTAATGAATATGTTACGTAAATAAACGGAAACTATGTGGTATAACTACTTTATTATGCGCTTTAATACTGTTTACTTTGCAGACTATCCTGAAAGAATTTTTTTATAGTATTTACTAAAAAAATTAACAGTATTTATGCATGCAATTTGATTTATTTATTTATTTATTTATTTATTTATTTATTATACCAGTTTACATAAACATTTTATAAAAACAATATTAATGCATTTTATAAACCACTGAGGTTTGACGCAAATGCAATGATACAATGTAAAATAAGAATACTATAGAATAGTGAGTACTTAACTACAACAATGAGATTCATTGGTGACCGGGCAAGTACGTTCGAAGACATATATTAGGATATAAGTGAGTAACATAAATAATACATACACATACAATAAGCAACTAAGTATACGGTAAATATGAATTATAATTTAATTAAGATTTATTTTATTGCAGATAATAACAATAATCATGTAGTATAAATAGTTTGTTTTCAAGTTCTTAAGTGAAATTAAATTGTTTGACTACTTAAATTGTCTAAAAAGTACTTTTTTAATTTATATTTTATATTATTCCTAACAAGATTTTTATTTAAATCAGGTGGTAGTTTATTAATTAAGCGCGGTACAATGTAACGCGTCGTTCTCTCGCCGTACACGTTGGTGGCGCGTGATGTTTGCAGCCGGTTTTGTGCTATTGCTCGTGTGAATACAGCGCATTCCACTTTACGATGAAAGTCAAGTTTAAAATAATTTTCTTTTAACATAGTATAGTGTATTTTTTGGTGAATTGGTAAAATTTTACAGTGTTTAAAAAGACTCAAATCATCATTCTGATATTGTAATTTAACTTGAGTGGATACAATCGACTTTAGTATTTTTAATTGTAATCTATATATATTGTTTAAGTATGTATTATATGTCCGTCCGTAGCTGCTCAGACCATATTGTATGTGGGACTCAGCTAGAGAGTTATATAGTAATAGTTTTGATCTAACCTGCTTTGTGTGCTTCCGCCACCAATTAAGGTTAGATCAAATTGCATGTAAATTTGGCTTTCGCAAAATAAATCTGAAAGAAAATCCTGAATCTATTAAGTATTTAGGCTTCATTTTTGTCTCTTCCTAATTATTGGGAGTTTCGCATTACCTCGGAAACTTTTGACTCAGATTCCTTACATAATGACGGATAACTTTTCGATTCCTATTTGTATATAGTGTTTCGAGGCAATGTGAATACTCCTACAGGTTTATTATGAGTTATCTTTTCGAAAAATGTTCACAACATTCATGTAACGTCTGCACTATGAGTTTCTGGAAATTGTGTACATAAATCTTCCTGTATGAAGTTATAATATATGCAACTAAAAGATGCTTGTGATGATAATTGAATCTTTTGGTCATCGGCATGTGTCATTGGCATCACTTCGTTTTGTTTAAAAGCTTTTTGTTTATGTAAGCTCGGCATAGTGGGTCCGTTTCGCCTGATGGTAAGCCAAAGAGGAGCCCAAATTGCTAGGGCAAGTGACAAAAGACTACACAGTGTCCTGTCAGTTGACACTGCCATGCTGGCCTGCAAGATGCTTCTTCACGCTTCGTTTGAAGGATTGTAGGAAGGAGGAAACACATGTGCAGGCACAGCGGTCCACTTTTTAATGGTACGACAGAGATAGGGTTGATGTAATGACTGAGATTACCAGTAAGATCCTGACAAGTAAGTGCGTTGGTAGCGGGAATGTGTGTGGTCATATTTCAAGTATATTACGCGCTGCTAGGCTATGAAAACCGCTTTACATCAGATAGGTCATATATTTGTTTGCCACAAAAATTTTGTTTGTGATACATGAGGGCATAATGTCAATAGTAGTGATAGGTTAGTGGATAAAGAACCGGCTTATTAACTGATAGGTCTCCGGTTTAAATCTTGGTGGACCACTAAATTCGTATTCTCTGATTTATGTATCCATTTTCATTTCATGATTATATAGCAAATAATTTATGTTTAATATTCTGAATTTACTTTTGTAAAAAAAAAAATTGCATTCCCTGATTAACGTTTACATTCTCATGTATTATATTAGGCCGTGCATTCTTGTATTAGGTATTAGGTTTTAATAATAAATGTATTGTTGTTTGTATTACATTGCGTGAAAAATTATCAACACGATTATGCATAAATGTTTGGCAGAAACTAGCTGTAAACGGATGGACCAAATTTGTAGCAATTGTAGATTGTCAAATAAAAAATTCCATTTTTACTGATGGTCAAACAACAGCATACACATATAGGTCAAACATTTGACATTTGCTATTGCTTATATATATTATATTTCATTTGTTACAGTGATGAAGAAGAATTGCCTAGAAAAGTGAAAGGTAAACATGCACCTTTAGTAATGAATCCAAATTTTGTGACAAAACAAGGAAATAAGGAAACGAATGTGCAGAAAAGGAAGAAGATGCTTCCAGGTATATTCACAGTACTTTCATATTCAAATTATATTTTAAGTAGTATGGGCAGTGCTAGCCCAGTGGGTAACCGACCTATTGAGCAACAGGTTCGACTTCTGGCATCTACCACTAAATTCGTGTTTTTTTTTATACCACTAAGGTGGGTAGGTTGCGTCAAAGCCAGTCTGGGGGAAGTACCTCCACCTCACAGAAAACCGCAGCCAAATAACAATTCTTTGTAGGGTTGTTGTGCTCCTAGGTGTGAGTGAGGTCACCAGTAAGCACCCAAGGATTTGCTGACTTACCAGCAGAGATGGCATCGCACAAGTGATATTTAATGTATTACAAGTGTTCATAGGCTTCGGTAACTGTTTTACATCAGGTGGGCCGTATGCTCATATGCCTCCCGACGTTGTATAAAAACAAACCACTTTAATATTAGTGTAAGTGCTAAAGGTTACATAATTTTAATTCTACACATACGTTGTTTATGCATATTGCTATATTTTCAGTTCCTCCAGTCGCGCCCAAGAAGTCCAAGTTTGAGAAAAATCACACAAGTACACCTATTGCAAAGAAACAGTTTAAAAAGAAGAAATGAATACTTATCCGTGTAATATCGTAAAAGGCCATCCAATGTATAGCAATGAACATACTTTCGGTTACCTTTGTTTATTGAAATAAATATACGAGACAAAATGGTCATAACTCCAGGTGGGAGGGAGCATAACAACTGGCATTATACGATGTTTTAAATTAATTCCTTTATTAAGGAAAATGGTATATTATTCTATTATAATAAAACGGATTTTAAACACAGGTACATTTTATTGACTTCAATTAAACTTACCATAATCAATAATGAAACATCAATATATTGCTTTAAAAGTGTATAAGAAAAAATCTACCATTGTATTTCTACTGTACCTTAAAAATTGATATGTTGGTGGGGTTGCAATAAAGGATGTACTACTTAAATGTTAATACCGGAATATTCACTTGTAAAGTTGCTTTTAGACTTGCCAAGCGCTTTGTGATCAGGCATTTATATATATTGTTATACCACAACAAGCTTACGGTCTGCCTCATGAACACTATGAACACCAAGGGGCGTCAATCTCCTAAAACCTCTTCACGCTTTTTTTGATGAACCTCATGCAGTAATCTCTTGGGAAAACCTCGGCAGGGACTTCAATCCACAAATGGGGCATTCTCTGAAGAATACTTCTGAAACGGCACACACCATTTCGGTTCCTGTTTATAAGCGGTGCGGTTGTTGAAGGAAGTTGTTTTAACAATACTTTGGAACACAAACCATTGTACAATTAGAAGAACCGCTCAATACCGTGTGTACGCTTAGGATCGACGACAATTCTCATAGCTTTGAATCGAATCACACGGTCCTAACTGGTATCCAGGTGCTCCCGATGGTGAAACGGTGTGTGGTCTGAGTTCAGACTTATATGAGTCATGTCTTTCAATCGAGCTGATGTTTCATTCTATTTCGAGCGAACTGAACTTCGCTGGAGATTATGACAACAAGAATCAATTTGTGATGTGTATTGTTCTGGAATTGAGAAACCTCAACAAATGGACGCGTAGACAGAGTCTTAATGGTGTTGAATTGGACGAAGTTCAACCGATCTGAGGCAGATACTTTATCAAATTACTGTTAAATTCAGACAAGTATTGATTGCCGGAAATTGAGGTGGCTTTCCTTCACAAGAGAATGCTAGCACGGCCTGTACAATAAGTGTCCCCAATGCTGTTACTCGCATAGCATGTAATCAATTGACAGCACATACTATACATAACAACAAAATACATATTTGTGGCGTAAGGCTCGTAGACCGTATTCGCAATGATGATGTTAGAAATAGAGTTGGTCTGAAAGAGAGCGTCGGTGTTAAAATAAGAAGAGGCATGCTCCGATGGTTCGGGCATGTAGAAAGAATGCAAGATGAAAGAATGACGAAGCAGATATACAATGCAAAAGTGGAAGGATGTAGGAGCCGGGGAAGGCCAAGACTTACCTACCATGACCAAATTGGTCATGTTCTATCAGAAGGTGATGTCAGGAGCCCTAGAAACCGGCGTGCGTGCATGAGAAGAGCAATGAATGTTAAAGAAGCGAGTGAGATATGTAAGGATCGAGTCACGTGGCGCTCGGTTCTCTCTGCCTACCCCGCAAGGGATTTGGCGTGAAGTTATAGATAGATAGATAGATACTATACATACTAGTATTGACAGTTATTAAAGGTTGTTCATTAGAATTCTATCTACAAGTGAATATTCTTGCGGTATATTGAAGAGATTTAAAATTAACATCTATATATAATTGATTTATAGACTCTGCCAACTTCAGACTTTCCATCGGCTGATATGTATGTTGGGTTTAGATCTGTATTCTTTAACAGTTACAGTTCGCTTGCCCAGTCAATAAGAATGTAAAAATTAATGTTAACAATAGCACATTTTGTCTACAAAAAGTTTCACGATCATCCAGCTGCGTGTTATTTTTTTCAGTTCTTTAAATTTAAAATAAGTTACAGTATACTATATATTAAATTTTAATCCTATGTTTATATTATTTTACTTATACAATTTTTGTTCCATATTAGTCTTTGTTCCATGCTATAATTAACTGTTATTCCATATTACTCTTTGGTACTGTCAATTGTATTATAGAAAATAAATTACTTGTGTGTCAAAATTCGGTGCAGGTGTAGTTTTCCATAGTCAAAATACTTTTTTTCTGGCAAGTTGTGCTTCTATAAAAAATATACTGTGATCTGGACAACTGCACAATAGAAAATAAAGTTCGGCCGACTGGACTACTGTAGGCCTATTCTGCTATATAACTGCAACTACACGTTTACGCCTGTCACTTGAGTCGTGCAGGAATAGTGTAGTGCCAATAGGTGTATTCTATTAAAATTTCCTGCACTGCAACTATGCTGGAACTGCGCGTATGCTACACTGCAACTACGCTGCAACTGTGCATATCCTGCAAGTGAACTACTTGACACCTGAAATGTTATGTTGACTCCTATAGTTTCACATCCCATTGCCCTTGGTTGCCAGCGTGGAGGTATTTCTAACCAAAAAGAAGTTTTACTTAATCATATATATCCACAAACATCTCCCAAAACAAATATAAATCACCGCTTCAGAATATAAATTTCACTTCGCAAAAGTTGCTCAAGAGTAACATTAACAAAACCGCAAGTAAACTCCTTTAAAACTTCTGTCACCGGTATACAAATGTCAAAACAATTTATCAGAATACGATTTTGCAGGAACCGTGCAGGTGCAGTGCAGGTTTTTTAACAGAATAGCGAGTCATTTACTGCAGCATTCCTGCAACGTCGCTGCTGTCAGATCGCTTAACAGAATACCGAAACGTCAAAATGTACTCATTTTGACACACGCCGCGCTGCAGTGCAGTTGCAGTTTTTAGTAGAATCGGCCTACTGTACTCTATCAACATTTATTTTCATATCGATATGGAACCCAACTAAACTATCCACCGACAGAAAGTTCGCAGAGGCTTTTATACCCGCACGAACGAAGAGCGAAGATGAAAAAAAATACATTATAAATTACATTTACTCCACAAGCGTCTCATCATCTAATTTTACTATAACCGGTCTTTCGTCTTCTTCATCAGCATCTAATCCAGTGAAGTCCCACTGAAGTTTATCTGTCAAATTTTCCTTGAACCTCTCAATCATTGTCAATAGTCGTCCGTCAACTTTGCTCACATATGCTGTACGGAAGAATTCTCGGAGCTTCTTATAAACTAGATTCTTATTCATTACAATATCAGCTAGGAAATCTTCTGGCATTTCCTCGATCTGAACTTCGATGGTTCTGATGAAGTGAAAGAAAACCGTTCGGTATTTGTGGATGGCGTCGTCGCAGGAACAGAGGAGTATGACGAGGCTCTTCCAATGTTCGAAACCCTCTAAGGAATGCCCGATGAGGAAGCACAAGTATGCAAATTGAAGTTCTCCTATGATGTGAAGTGGTCTGAAAAGTAAGAAGTATACTGTTTGCTTATCTTTTAATAACAGTTTTTTAAAATTTTTCTTCGCAATAATTTGCGTGCACTGGAACTTGCACTTAAAAGGAACGCTAAATACACTTCCCTCCCCAATAATTTTCATGGAACAACTGCGTAAAAATTGTATTTTAAATTTGAATATTTTTTTATACCCTGAGTGATGTTAAACGAACATATGTAAACGCCTATGTAAAATTATTGTAACCTATGAACCTTTGAAAAACAAAGAGTATGGCTTCCGTTTTGCAAACCTATTTGCCAACGCGGTAGGACCTGATTGGCTTACTTGTAACCTTACTCATTCGCAGAAGCATAACACTTAAAAGAATTAGTATTTGGCGATGGAGGTACTTCCCCAGTACGGCTGGTTCCCGATTTGACATCATCTCTTTAAATTTTACTTCTGATACTAACTCATCATGTTGTGCAATCATGAGCTCAAGTGAGTAAGACTGGTCCAAGTAATGCTTAGTGATTTCTTCTGGTGTCGATCCTGGTGGAAATTTGTCTCGTGGGATTTCTGTAAATCTCATGGCTGCACCTGCAAAGATAAGACTAAGTTGAAAAGTATTTTGTTAATACCAAGGCCAAGCAAGCATTCAGATCGTCTCATATGGAGCGGATACTGTAGCCTATGATTGCTTGTAATATCATTACCTACTGGTAATCGCGCTCACAGAAACAACCTCCAGCAAGTTGTTATTTGGCTCGTCTTCCACACCCTAGTCGGGTTGAATACCATTTAAAATCGTGATTCTCTCTCGACAGAACCTCTGCTTGAACCATGTAGAGGTAAAATTAGCTTTGGCTTTAAAAAAGACAATGATCCACTTACAGCCCTAAATAAGCTTTCTATTTCTACTATAAACATTAGTAGGAAAGGCATTCGATCTTGAAAAGATGCCTAATGATGAGAGCTGTCTAGCTTCTAATTGTCTGTACTAGTAACAAATGGGAATTTAAATAAAATTCCATAGACGCGGCTTCACATTTATCTATTCACTGTATGACATGCGGTATCCATTTTCTCTGTGATGGAAATTCTTCACCTCATACTTATATAAATATAGCGTAAAATTTAATAAAAAAATAGTGGACTCAACAGGTAACAAATTTCGCGGTTATTGGAGTGAGGCCATAAGCGGTTGAGGATATGGGAATATGGATTAATAGTCGCCGTCAAGGAAGAGGAACTCTGGGCCTTGCTAGACAGTACCAGTATGTTACTATAAGGTAGTAGAATCTAGCCTGTTCTAGTTTCGAAACTGATTCATGAGTATTTCATACTTCTAGAGTTCTAGTTAGTAGAGGGGACACTTTCCATAAAGGCTAATTTTTCCTCCAATTCTTTTTTTTGATTTAATGAATATATTTATTACCTGGAGCTGGTTTTAAATCTGGCAACATAGAATTTTCTTTTTCCTCTCGAGTGATTCTTTTGGCTCGCTTTGCATCAGATTGCCCTGGAATGGAATCATCGCCAGTTTCTTCTGTTGATTTTGACTGAGAATCCTCACTGATACCATCTTGTGTGTCCATAGATTTTGACAGTTTTATACCCCTTGGTCTATCTTGGTCAGTCGTGGACAGAAGTTCCACTGATGCACGAATCATTCCGTTTCCTGGTGACAGTTTTGTTGCTAGCTCAGCTGAAATATTAGAAAAGAAAGAATGTACTGCAGTTGTTACATATTTGCTTATCCACGCGGACGCGGTGCGTATCTATGAAGATAACCTATTTATTTGATTTTACTATGTTAATAGTCTTAATAACTTTGTCCAAAATTCCACTGACGATATCTGCAGTTTCCTCAAAGGGGTCATTATCAAATTATTATTATAATTAGAAATCAAACCTTTGAACATAATAATTATACGTAAACCTGGTTTAATCCTTAAATTCGAATTTAGAACTGTTAAGATAAAATCCTATTTTATTAATTTATGTTTAATTTAATTATACAGTAGAAACTCGATTAACCCGACTAATTGTTGTCTATAGGCATTCAGTTAATCGAATGTACGAAGAAAAGCGGTTTTGTGCATATGTTAAATTAAGAGTACCCTAATATTTTTAAAACATCTGGGTTTTTTTGACTTTCCTATGAGGAGCAAAGATATTTTATGGGTCCCGGTAGCGTTAGAGCAAACTAATATTGTTACTCGCTCTTTGCTAGTTTTATATCCTGGAGCTGAATTCTTTCGCCTAGAAGCTAAAGATTTTGTAGGTAACAAATTCCAGTTTAATACTGTTTCATCAGCATTATAAAGAAAATCAAAGTCAGTTATTTTCATTCAATTTCTTCTTAAAATTATATTTCAAAGAATTTGCTGCATCTACATTAGCTGACATTTTTTCACCTTGTATTTCCAATTCACGAATTCCATGACGTGATTTAAATCTGTACAACTATCCTACTACCTAATTTTTTATTTAACCGTAATGCTTTTTCACAGAGCAAAGGTCCAGATATTCATTGCCCAGTTGATTGTTTTTGTAAAAACCAAAAATACAGAGCTTCTTCTAAAAGTTAATTTTTCGGTTTCTTCATCATTTTCCGATGTTTACTCCCATCTTCACTATCGAATTTGTAGGTGTACAACAAAATTGAATTGGTATTCTTCTTAATATCACGGCATTCTTAATATCACGGCATTCTTAATATCACGGCATTCTTAATATCACTTATCGTGGATGTTCTTACATCATATTTATCTGCTAACTTACAACTAGTTCCTCCTTTTTTTAATGATTCAATAATATTTATTTTGTATTTAAGCGATAACGGTTGGTAGTCCGGATAATCACAAATCCGCATAACTGAGGGCCGGATAATAGTTTCTACTGTACTTGAATTACATTGTTTGCCCGCAACACTATCGCTTCCCCAAGATGGCAACGCCACCTCACGACGTTAACGGCTCCCACAAGATCTCAAGATGTCAGCTCGCCATGACGCTGTTCACTGCTCATTATGCCGTTGGATGTTCGCGACGCAATTGACCTCCTCTATATCTGTTCAGATCTTTTAGTGAGGTTAACATCAAAAAATTCTATACTAACCTGTAACTTGGGAAGTGAGCAATTTCCACTTCTGCCATATCTCATATGGATATGCTCCAAGATGTCTATCAAGGTTTAACAAATTATCTTTGAGGCGTTGTATGCTTTCTTCACTTATCTCATCTTTGCTCATATCCTCAGTCTTTTTGTCCCACATTTTTACAAGGAACTCCTTTTTGTGGAAGTAATGCATGAAACCTGACCTGTAAGTTATAATTTAAGTTCAGAATCAGGAAACTGGTGATGAGTATCTGCATTACCAGCAGGTGGCTATATGCGACCAATGGATGTGTTCCCTGTACCTAGAGGCCATGACAATTGTTTCACATCAGGCAGGTTGTATGCTTGGTCCACCAACTTAATATAAAACAATATATGTAGATTCCACTAGTTATTAGGACAATGTTAGTTACTTTTATTAATTGACTAAGGTGATATTGCCTTCTTTGTCCCAACTGAGGACTCAACTGCTAGACAAATTAGAGCATCTACAAAATTTATACATGGGTCATTCTACAATTAGAGGTAATGTGTACGTCACCCATTATAAAATATTATTTTTATACTACAAGTTGTTATTTTATGCAATTGATCACAGTACATATGTTCAATGTCGTAGTTGCTAAATTAAATTATATTTAGAATGAATATGACAAGTATACTTAAGTATTATAAGGGGAAAATACAACAATATTAGATTATTTTACGAAAAAATTCGAACTTCATTATTGTCTCGCTTTTTTTGCATATCTACCCTGGCAAAGTTTGATCTGTTATTATAAAGAATAGTATTAGACGGTCATATTTAAAATGGCGTTCAAAGACACGTATCAACGAGAAGTTTATAACACTAAACACAGAAGCTGTTACATCGCTGTTATTTGTTAGTTGGCGCGATGCGACAGTGCGGTGCGGTGGTTTCGCAAGGTGAATGTGTCTCTCCACTGGTAAGTCGTAAAATTTATAAAATTCACTTAATTTATTTGCATTTACTGCCTAAATTCAATAATACTGTAATAGTTGAGGTGTGATATATGATTAACGCAATATTAACATAGGTCAGTTAAAATTTTTAAATTTGTCACGAAAACGTCTTCCCCCCTGCCGTATTTCGCCTGGCACGATAACTACCAGGGGAGATACTCACTGACCAGGGGAGATAATGTAGATCATATATACATAGGCGTAAGGTGCAAATTAATTCAGATATAGCTAACTTATATTATTATTCTCAAGAAACTTTATAAATTATTATAGTAAAAGAAAATATAGTAAAAGTGCTTTTTATGTGTGTTTGTGGATAATTTCTTTGTTACTGACCCGATTTTAATTATTTCTTTTTTATTTAATAGGTGTCCCTCGAGATTGGTTCTATAATATTGTTACAAATCATGGCACCACGCGAACAGTTAACACATGAAGAACGATTAGAGAAGAAGCATCAAGCTGAGAGATTACGCCATGAAAGGATTAAAAATGATCAATTAACAAAAAGATAAGGAAAAATATTTAAAGAAGGAGAAAGGAATAATAAAAACTGTCTATCAAATGACTCCGATACTGTCTGATGACTGCGATAAAGTCTTTAGCTGCTTTTGCAATAAAAATATAAATTGTTTCATTTCATAACACATCTCGTCTCCGAGTTGAGGATGTTTACGAACCGGGTTCAGAGTGCGAGAATGATAAAAGATAAATCAGTTGATTGAACAGCAGCCGTTGACATTCAAAATATCACTAAAGAACAACGACTTCATTCTGATCAAACGAGAATAAAAAATAGAGTAATGTTACGTGGCTATATGTATGGGTTTGGAAGATGACGAGATCCAAGTAGTTTTCTGTAAAATAGGGGACCAAACTGGAGAATTATTTAAACTTGATGAACAAGATATTTAACTTCTCTTAAAGGACCAGATTGTCGAGACACTTGTACGTATATTTCCTAAATTGATTTGATGTAAATCTTATTTTAAAAGGGCAGAGGATATTCTACTCGTTCAAAAATTCGGTGGATGTGTTTAACAAAGCTTAAGCATATTTTTACCTGTTAATTTGTTATGTTATTTCTTTTTAGTTTATATCATGAGTAAAACTAGTTGATTTAATGAAAGGTATAGTACAAGTATAGGTAATATGAAAATTGTTCTGATTATCACTTAAAAGGCGCTAGTCTACTTAATAAGTATTGATAAAAGAATGCTTTATTATCTGTTGAAAGTACTATGTCAAGTTACTATATTTATATTTTTGTCACAGACACTAAAGAAGCTCTAGTTTTAGATATAAAGAAAGGCTGGAATACGAAAATGATACTCTGATTATAAGTTAAGTACAATGTTTAACAAAAGTTGATTTTATTTATTGTTTCATTAAGTCAAAGTCTCTCCCCTGGTCAAAAAAATATCTACCCTGATCTTGATGTCTCTACCCTGCCCGACATATTTACCCTGGCCTTATCAAAAGTAACTAAATATGTATAAAGTGAGTTGCCCTTACGTGAATATATACATAAAAGGTACTAAAATCGAAATATATGCGTTTAAACTAAAACCTTCAACTTTTGACCTTGGCCGCATCTTCTATGGAGTCAAAACCTCTTATCGTAGAATAACCCACATAACATAAGGTATGTGTATAGGCTGAAAAAATTTGACTATGTTCCGTAGACAGCTTGGTTGGTATCTTAGTGGTAGAGGTAGAGCTTACTGGCAATCTCACCCACTTGCAGGACCACAACTGTCCTCCAGGGAGTTGTTATTTGCCTGTGGTTTTCCGTGAGGTGAAGGCACACAAGTGCAAGATAATAATAAAACACTTTTATTACTTACTTATTAAAGAAGAATTTAAAATCAAAACATTATCGATTTATCAATGACAACATGAATTAATCCCGAAAACCATATACAGAATCAGAGTGCAAATGTCGCAACATGGTGTTTATATATAAAATCCTTACCTTGGTGATACATCACCGGTTCCCTTACTTACTGCAGAGTAGTGGATATAGTGTAAACCCGGCGGGATCATTTTTATACCACGAAAATCCTCGTCTGTGTTCCAGCATTGCATATCGATGCCAAACTGAGTTTCCTCAGGAACTCCGAGGAATATAAATGTTCCGCCATCGACGAGAAGCTTCTTAGCCGTCTCCTGGTCCATCTTGTAGTGGCAGTTTTGATGCGAGTCGATAAATATTTATAAATACAACAAATCAATATGTTTACATTCCTAAAAAATGTCAATAATGTAATGTCAAGTACGTTTTTTTTATAACTTAACGTCTCTGGATACTTGACGTCAGATTTCGTCTTCCCAACGCTTTTGACGAATGACATTATTGTCATTACGGATTTTTTACATTTCATGAAAAAATAGTTTTACATAACTATTATTACAGTATTTAAGGCAGACTTAAGTGATAGTGAACTTATACATTAATAAAAAGTGTAATAACAACGTGCAATTCAATACAGTTTTACGGGTGATATTTAAACTTCAGGACTAAGTCTAGGAACCTTTTTGAGTAATTTTTCAGCAATCTTCCTGAACCTGAGACATCTAGAATTAAGAAAAATTTTAAAACATTCCTAACTGAGGACTTCTGTTGTTTGGGGTAAAACCTTTTGTTTTACTTTGCCTTTGTTGAGGATAAAATGAACTGAAAAAAGTCGTAAAATTTAATTTAATGAACAATATTATATTGTAAACAATATTTACAAACGGTATATTACACATTTTTTCTTATAAAACGGCATTTAATCAGAGCATTTTCTCAAAAGATAAACGTAATATTAGTAACACTAATTCTGACATATCAAAATCTCCAAGTTCTGTTACATCTCGACCATAACAGCACGCCGCAAAGCGCAATTCATCACTAATTAACCGCTAGTTTAATCTAATTAGTAACATTAAAGTTTTCTATGGAGGTACATATCAAACTCGATTTGATAGGTGTACATTGAACACAAAAGGTCTGCGAAGTACTGTTTCAGAAAGTGTTCATTGGCTGTGTACCTCCATTTTTTTCAATCACCTCGTAGTTTTGTACGCTTTCGATTTTGTGTAACTTTAGCTGCAATCAATAACACAAGAAAAATGGCAAATCTCTGTCGCATACAAAACTTGTCTTTAATGCATATTATTATGTTAACGCTAAATTCTCCGTTACATTAAATACTTATTAAGATTGCACTATCTGTGTGTAAGAGGCTTCAACTATGCAATAACACAGTCCATGATAATATTATAGGCATATGGTCACTTACAATATTTTAGACAGAATATAGTTGTAAAGGTTGCATATTAGAAAATCAAAACTTCATCGAGCAAATTTCAAAAGAACAACAAATGAAATAACAAAATTTAAAAGACCAAATGTTTTATTTAGCAAAATTTTATAATCCAAATGTATGTATCATCAAATGGACGACTGACCAAAAGTTGCTAGATGTAAATTTAAAGTGCCAAATCATTCCTATTCAATTTTTGTAATTGCAAGTGATTTCTTTTTCAGTGTTTTGTTTACCTTCTTCGTTTGTTAGGTTACCTTGCGACCAAAACACGAGCGAGCGAGCGAACTCAAGTTTAGGGCGAAAATAACAAAAACACAAAAACAACTTTGTCGCGCGCTCGCGCGGAGGGTAGGTTAGGTTACCGTGTGACCAAAACACGAGCGAGCAAGCGAAGCGAGCGAACGAACTCAAGTTTAGGGTGATCCTTTTGACCTTTGAACGATTTAGCCAATAGTGTAATAGATAATTTAAACATTGATATTCCAGACTGTGGTCAGTTGAACTTTTGATCAAATGACCGTTGTTAGTTTAAAAATTTGTTGATTTGTTCGTTGTTCTTTTGAAATTTGTTCGAGGAAGTTTTGATTTTCTAATATGCAACCGTTGTAAATTATTATGATTTTTCAACGTTTAGGGTTGCCAACACTTAGTTGCATAGTACGTTAAAAATATCTATTTCCATTTTCCGACCTTCATTATACTTTACTGATTATTCTAAAAATATTTAGTAACTTTACAAGTAATTCCAAATCATCTTTAGAGGGAACGCCAACATTATTCGCAAGTGGCACGCTACCAACTATGTAGATAACACCGCAGCAAAATTACAACTGCGATTTAGTTTATATTCCTTGTATTGCAAGCGTTCAAAAGCAACGGTACCTACATTGATGTTCCTCAAAAGAGTCATTGCCTACCATCAGGCAGATCCTAAATAAAACGTAGGTACTACATTTACCTACAGAAATTGAGAAGATAAACTCAATTGGTATTCTTACATCAAACAAAATATGTTTTTGTTCATCGACTAATAAATCATAAACATTTCCGGGATAATTGCCGACTGTTGAATCGGAATGTAAACTATCAAGCTTCCGTGTGTTTAGCTGGCGTGATGTGACAACAAATATGAAAGATAAAAGGGGTCTGGGGGTAATGAAAAAGAGAGAAAGTACGAAAAAGTGGTTCTCACGGAATACCGGGATAAGCGCGAACAAAGTTCCGAACTGCAGCTAGCAGTTTTTATCTCTTATACTGAGGTGGGTTCTGTTTAGTCAAATTTAAGATGATAGATTCGAATATATTTCACTAGGGAAGATCCGAATAATTCTCGAGTTATTAATTAGCAGGTAAACACTATTAATTTTAGTGTTTAAAAAGTTCACAGTGGAAGATAACCAACCAGAACGTAGGTTTGTAAAGTTTGAGTTACTTGCCGACGTTCCGTACCATAGATTATATAATCATGGCTTTTGTAATTTTAAAAATTGTAGGTTCATCATTACATTAAAATATGAAATGCAATGAAAAGTTAACGAACAAAATCATTCAAAACTATGCACGAACAAAACGACAAAGTGGTTAGTAATTTCCACTCGGTATATCGTCAGCGGAGCGGGTACACTCAGTATAGTTTTCGTTGAAAAATTCCTATCCGAAAATACGTCTGGGAATTTCGAGTTTTCACGTTGAGTGGGCAACACAGAAAGGCTGGTTGTTGAGCGCTACACCATCTGGATTTTTGTTTTACCACAGATTTTTTTTGCCTAATTATTTTCAACAGGTGACGAATTCGCAGCTCGAGTACACTACCGACGAGACGGTAATCAGAAAGGGCTCTGGTTTACCTGTCGTTCGCAATTAGTGGCTTTTATGTAGTTACGTAAATGTGTTTCGGGTTCGGGCTTATATACTAGTGATTACGTCTGCAGTCAGTTTGACTATTTACATGCTTTACGGAGCTGTGTGTTGGCATTTGGTTTTCAGTTTAAGAATACTTACATAACAGGCGTAGGATATAGACGTTTCCACTGCAAGAAATAGGTAGGTATTGCATGTGCGTTGTAACCGCTATATTGCCTGGCGATCTCATACACTCACATCAAAAGGATGAAGAGGTTTTTGTCTGTTTAAATACCTTCTTAGAACCCCACGCAATCTCTTTGGAAAAAATCAGCAGTCAGATACTTTCACGAACTAAGGTTCTGTCGCAGAAAATCTAGGGCTCATATCATACTCATCTGAACATAAACTATTCCATTGTACAATCAGTAAAACACACAAAGTGGCGAAGAGTGTGTTTTTATACAACGTCGGCAGGTGTACAAGCATACGGCCCACTTGATGGAAAGCGAGCTTGAACGCTCGCAATACATTAAGTATCACTTGCGATGCGAACCTTTGCTGCTAAGACAGCAACTCCTTAGGAGGTTACTGGTGACCTCATTCACAGGCAGAAACACAATAACAAAGTTGTTATTTGACTGTGGTTGGAGGTACTTCCCCAGACGGGCTGCTTTTATGCGCCCTACCTCTCTTAAAAACATCCAGACTAAGAGAAACAAACGTGTTCATGCACACAAATGCTTCTCTTGTGTGGGAATCGAACCCACGAGCGTTGGTATCAAAGTCGCGTTATTCACGGCTGGGCTACCGAGCTCGTCGTACTCTGAATTATCCGGAGGATTATTTCGAATCGATTTGTATGTAACTAGCAGCACATCGCGACTGTCCTCGCGCGTGTTTTGGTACTTGTCTTGTATGTATGATTACTGATTATTGGCAGAGCTGCGATAGCCAGCGGAGCCACATTACCCTCAAAATTGTCGTTTGGGGTAGACTGATGTCATCCAGCTAGCGTTTAGACGGTAATAGTGAGAAACTCCAAAATCGACACACTAATAGCTAACATATTGTAGTTTTGTATCCTTTAATTTGAAATTTAAATGTTCGTTGGTGAGGAAGAACGGTCCAAAATCGTTCCAATAAGAAAAATAACATATGGGAAAACGTATGGCCGGCCACTCTGCAGTGCAGAGTCTGCACTGCACTCCCATCAACAGAAAAAGTAACAGCACTCGTCGCTAGATGTCGTACAGGGTTCCATATATTTTAAAAAAATTAAAAATAAAATATTTAAATATTTTTAAAATTTAAAAAATATCAGCTCTGCCTACACAGCTTGCTGTTATTTACTAGTGTATATTTTCACGCCAGGCCCTTACGGTGTAGGCAGAGAGAACCGAGCGCCATAATACGCGCTCCTTACATACCTCGGTTCTTTAACATTCATAGCTCTTTTCATGCAAAATTTCAAAGACTTCACCTTCTGATAAAACACGATCAATTTGGTCATGGTCAATCAAATCCAAAAAAAAAAAAAAAATTGCGACTACTAACAGCCAATCAAACTACAACAAAAAAGCTCTGCCGCTTTATAGGTATATTAATTAGAATTGATGTAGATTTGTTTGAATCTGTTACCAGAACAGGAGCTTTGGGCGAGCCTTATTATTGGATAACAGTTTATTTTATTGGCACAATGTTTTTAACAAGTTCGGTGGCTCAGTCGATTCGATTACCACACAAGGCAAACATTTGTGTGCATGAACATGTCTGTTTGCCTTGGTCTGGATGTTTTAAGAGAAGTAGGGCGCATCAAAGCAGCCCGTCTGGGGAAGTACCTCCACCTCACAGAAAACCGCAGTCAAATAACAACTCCCTAGAGGGTTGTTGTGTTCCTGCGTGTGAGTGAGATCACCAGTAAGCTCCCAAGGAGTTGCTGTGTAAGCAGCAGAGGAGGCATCGCGCGAGTGATACTTAATATATCGCAAGCGTTAAAAGGCTACGGTACCCGCTTTACATCAGGTGGGCCGTATGCTTGTATGCCTCCCGACGTAGTATAAAAAACATACAAGTATACGGCCCACCCAATGAAAAATGATTACCGTAGCATATGAACGCTTGCAATACTTTAAGTATCACTCGTGCGAAGCCACCACTGCTACTAACATAGCAACTCCTTAGGAGCTTACCGGTGACCACACTTGAACGCAGGAACATAACAACCCTCCAGAGAGTGGTTATCTGTGAGGTGGATGTACGTTCTCTGGTGCGTTGCTTTGATACGCCCTGCCTCTATTAGCTTAATTTAACGACTGTCATCTATTGAATCTTCACATCAACCCTTTCTCATCCCACTGCAGGGATACGGGTCTCCCTTCAACTTTAGGGGTTTAGAGCATACAGCCAGGATAACCGTTAACTAAAAGTACGTATGTTAAGGGTTAATATATCCTCCGAAGGTTGGTCTTGCGAGATGTTGATAACGAAACCCATCAATGGGCAGACTGCGGCCGACCTTGCTTAATATGCATTTTCGATATATGTTGTACATATTTTTTATACAACTTCGGGAGACACACAATCATACCGCCCATCTGATGTAAAACGGCTATAGTAGCCTAGCAACACATGCAATATATTAAGTACCACTCACGTGCTGCTATTTCTGCTGTAGCAACTCCTTAGGAGTTTATTGATGACCACACTCACACGTAGGAACACAACAGCGCTCCTCAGGAAGTTGTTATTTGGCTGCGGTTTTCTATGAGATGCAGTTACTTCCACAGCTGTGACGCTCTGATGCACCCTACCTCTCTAAAAACTCTCAAACCAAGACAGACATGTTAATGAACACAAATGTTTGTCCTGTGTGTTTAACACCAATGCTCGCGGGTTAACGTCTAAATAACTCAGCGATTGGAGCCTACTGACCAATGGACCAATGGAGTATTGTAGCCAATAAACCGATATGTCAGCGATGAGCTGTGAGAATTGTCGACAATCCTAAGCTTACACACGGTATTGAACCCTTAAGTTTAAAGCGAGATTATGCCTCCCTTTGTGTGTTCTACCGATTGTACAACGGGTTGTGTTCTGAAGAGTTGTTCGAAATGATGCCGACAGCTACTTTTTATAGCCGCACCGCTCGCCTACGGCGGGGAGTTCACCCTCACACACTGGAACCGCAATGGTCGCGTACTGTGCGGTTCTAGAGAAGTTTTCTTCCGAGAACTCTCAAGCTGTGGAATGAGCTCCCAGCCGTGATTTTTCCAAGAACACCATGGAGTTCTTTAAGAAATGCGTGAAGAGGTTTTTAGAGGGTCGGCAACGCATGAGTGACACCCTGGTGTTGCAAATGTCCATAGGCTACGGTGACTGTTTACCATCAGGCAGGCCGTATGCTTGTTTTCCACCTTAGTGGTATAAAAAAAAAGATAGGTGCTGTCATGTTGATCCGCGAACTAGCTAATAAGAGCTGCGCGTTCTATTTTACCCCGTAGCGGTGAGTTTATTTACTACATAATATTGCTTTAATCGGTTCTCCATATGTTATTTACTTTATGTTTAACACCAACGCTCGCGGGTTCGATACCCGTAGGCGCCAATCGCTGAGTTATATAGACTTTAAAAACAACACTTTTATGAGCACGGGATGCATTAATGCGCAGTCAAGTGGTTTGTGGTGTTTATGTAGCATTAGCATTACTAATCGCTCCGCCACCAAGCTCGTCAAATACATAAGTTTACGGGTTTATCGTAATAACTTCGGATTCCATGTCGTATTTCAGATAAAAAAAATCTCCTTCGTCAATGTCACAAGGTCGTACAATATTTGCATATTAAAATTTATGTACTCAACAGTACCTTAAAGTTAAAAAGTAATTTGAAAAGTGAATGTAATTCCACCTCGTGGAGAAAACGAAGTTACGTCTCAATTTGCATATTTCTAACGGCTCTGTAGGCCAATTATTCTTGGTTTAAAAAGACTTTTGGAACATTAACATGTTAGGAAAGTTTGATTGTGTATGAGACCCGTAACCCGCAACCTACTCGGACACGCGGTGCCTGCAATGGAGACATCACTTGTCATGTTGTTCTCATCTATGCAGCAATCAGTTATCCATTAGTTAGCACCACTTTCCAATTATTAAAGATTTTTATAGAAAGCATAGGCATCTCCGTCATTCAGGCTGTAGATATGTAACCGTACTATAAAGTGACTATTAAGTGTATATATAGTGATCGGACATCTGCGTTTATTTACCAAAACTCCATTATTTTTACCACGAAAGAAAATAAAAGAAAATTTAAATTAAAATAATCCAGGAATCCCTTTATCCACTAATCATTGAGTAAGAAAAAGGGGCGTGTACTATGTACGCGCGTGAGAAGTTATACTTCTTTGGCATCATTAAATAAATATTTAACATTAATAATTTAATAATATTTAGTATTAATTATATTATATAATAATATTGTAGGAAGGGTTATTGGAGTAAAATTAAAAAACGTCTTTCAAGTAGTAGCGGCGATGTTAATGAAATGTATTACATACGAGTCACATGTCAAGTACAAATGTTATATATTTTTAACTATAGCGCCATCTACCGGTAATACCGTGAAACATGTAGCAGCTTCAACCTTTAATTACTTTTGTGTTACAGTGATGCGCGCGCATCTTAAAATTTCACTCTCATCATTTTTTCATAACGCGTCTAAAGAAGTATAACTTCTACTCTTTTTTAACTGTTTATATATCCGAAAAGGCGTCACAGTGGCGGCAAAAATGATATGCGATACGACTGGGTATGGAAAAGATTATACTATATAAGTAAGGAACTTAGGGGTTTCAAAAACCAGTTTTGTATGAAAGGTTTTGAAATTGTATGGAACTGATTTTAGATCAAAACGTATTGTGATTTTGTGACTTAATATGGAGAAATCAATGCACTAAGGAAACCTCGGTTCACTGATGTAATTTTCGATTTTATGCAAATTTTATATCCAATTATATGCAGAAACTATTGGAAAAAATCGACGGTAATGAACTTGAACAAAACCATAGCGTGATTCAGAATCTAGGCAAAACGCCATCTATCGAGTGTGTCTCAAGTTTCACTTCAGTCGGAGTTTTTAGTAACTAAAATCCTTCCACCGAGTACTGAATTGAAACTCACACGTTGGAGCTCAAGGTTGATATGCCTACTGATGCATAACTTGGACGCGCCCAGGTTGTGTAACGGTACCAGGTTACACGTCACAGAGCTAAGACAGCACATCGTGCAGGCCACCATCCTCACCGGAGGGGGCCAAAGGAGAAACAGTATTAATACTTAGAATCCCCATAATACCCACCAACTTGCCATTCCAATTCAAGTGCTTGAAATTTCCTATTACGATAAATAAAAGTCATGGGCAAACTCTAAAAGTAGCCGGTATCCACCTGGGCACCCCCTGCTTCTCCCACGGGCAGTTCTACGTGAGTTGCTCGCGTGTGTCGAGAGCCAGAAATCTTTTTATTTACCCAGAAAACAATAAATTTTAAAGAATTTTAGTCTCGTAATGTTGTTTACCAGGATGTACGGCAATAAAAAGAGAGAAGAAAAAGAGTAAGAAGAGTATATTACGTAACTAAGTCAATTTTTACGTTTTATTTTACACACTTACATATACCAAGGGACTACAGCATGGAGTTCTTCAAGAAATTGCGTGAAGAGGTTTTTAGAGGGTCGGCAACGCATGAGTGACACCCCTGGTGTTGCAAATGTCCATAAGCTACGATGACTGTTTACCATCAGGTAGGCCGTATGCTTGATTACCACCTTAGTGGTATAAAAAAATACATGCATGGATTTGAACCGGGTACCAGATGATCAATAGCCAGGTTCCTTTTCCACTGGGCTACCACAGCCACTAATTTTAAAATAAAATCAAATTATTTTAAACGAGTAATTCTTGTATATGTATATATTATATAAGCTGACCCTAGGTTACAGCTGAAAACCAGTGTTTTGCTCATGAACAATACTGACACTGAGCTGCAGCCTTTTTGTCATACTTTGGCACATACATGATGTGCTTGTACACACACATTGTAATAAAAATAATTTTAATGTAAGCATTTTCTGTATGTGAATGAAGATGCAAATAAAAATGATATCTATCTATCTATCTATTAGTATATTTCGCCTATCTCGGAAATATAACGACTCTAACGATTTTAATTAAATTAGGTATTTAGATAAGGTTTTGCTTTATCTTTATAGGCGTCATTCCTCAAACAAAGATGATTTTACAAAAACAATTGTCGAACGAAGCTCGATCGCCCAGGTACTTTATTAGTATATCTCAGATTAATCTAATTATTTAATCATTATTCTATAAATAGTATACTCAAAATTATTTTCCCCTTTCAAAACTGTCTGATCAAGTAATCTAACATTTTCGTCTCGCAATCTTTCTATACGTGAAACTTTAAGACTTACATCTCCGAAGCTATTTGGTGTTTAGATAGATCCCGTAACATAAACTAGTTGCGTCGGTGCTCTCAGGGAGTTGGTGAAACTTTTAATAGTGTTCTTGTCCCGGGAGTGCTTTCGGGACGTGCGGCGGAGTGCGTCAACTGTACGGCTATCTGGCGAGTTATTACACAAATACACGCCGACTCAAGCGAGATGGGAACAATTCTTGGAAAATGTTGCTATGAACTAAGTTTTCAGCCTTTTATACGTTGATGTTCAGATATACAACGCAAATGTAGGAGCCGAAGATAGTCAAGACTTACCATGACCAAATCGATCGTGTTTTATCAGAATGTGATGTCAGAAGCCTTAGAAACCGGCGAGCGTGCGTGAGAAGAGCAATGATAAAGAAGCTAGTAAAGCTTGACGAGCTCGGTGGCTCAGTCGTGAAAGACGTGACGTTGACACCAACGCTTGTGGGTTCGATTACTACACATGGGAAACATTTGTGGGCATGAACATGTCTGTTTGTCTTGGTCTGGATGTTTTAAGAGAGGTACGGCGCATCAAAGCCGCCGGCCTGGAGAAGTGCCTCCACCTCACAGAAAACCGCACCAAAATAACAACTCCCTAGAGGGTCCTGTGTGTCAGTGGGGTCACCAGTAAGCTCCCAAGAAGTTGCTGTGTAAGCAGCAGAGGAGGCATCGCGCGAGTGATACTTAACATATCGCAAGCGTTAATAGGCTACGGTACCCGCTTTACATCAGGTGGGCCGTATGCTTGTATACCTCCCGACGTAGTATACAAAAAAAAGGAGGTGTGTAAGGATCGAGTCACGTGGCACTCGGTCCTCTCTGCCTATCCCGAAAGGGATTTGGCGTGAAGTTATAGATATATATACGTTGTACAGATAGTAGTTAAGTAACTTTACTATTTGTTCCATATTTATTTCCTCGACAAATGGGACAACCATTCGATCTGATTATAGACGGAATTTAAAACAGTCACCTACATTTTTAGGATTTCAGACCTAAAAGGAAAACGGAACTCTTATAGAATCACTTCGTTATCCGTCTATATGTCTAGATTCTTTTTCTCAGGAACGCTTGGAGTTATCAAGTTGAAATTAATATCAAATACTCAAGTCTGCATCTCCTTGAATCAAACGCAATCAAAAGATACGGCCATATTTTGGATGAAATCAACACCAATATATACTTAGTTGACCTAGAATCATAAAATTTGCTAATAAACAATGTAGCACATTAAAGGAAAAAATCCGAAAACCATAAATTTGTAGCTACATCAGCAAAAAGTTTTTTTTTGGTAAACTGTTCGTGACCCATGTGCATATATGTGGATAGCAGTTTTCCTACGGCAAAGTTTTTTTTCTCAATCCAGTTTATCTCTTCGTTAGTGCTTTCATAGTTACCTAATTATTTTGCCCAATGTCGCTGTACATTACCTATAGGTGCCTGGCTGTAATGTCTTATACGACTTATTACTATATAAAGAAATAGATTTACCTCTAAATCGATGTACGATCGAGTACATTAATTTCCTATCTCAGTCACCACTTACAAAAATGGTTAAATTTTAATACATAAGTAATAAAATAAAAAATAATTTTGATTTCTAATTATAAAATTTTACTTATAAAGACAGTAATATTGTAATCATAACTTACGTCTACGTTTTGGGGACGGATTCTGGAGAGGTCTTACAACATAATGAAAATCATGAAAAATGTTCCGGACTCAATTTTTTTTATACTACGCCGGGAGACAAGCATACGCCCCACCTGTTGTTAAGTAAGTTGTTATTTAGCTGGGGTTTTCTGTGAGGTGACGATACCCCACATGTGAGTTTTATGTTTAGTCATGTGTTCATTTCGACATTTCTTCCTCACTTTTTTTTTAAAGATTTTATTTAAAAAATATAAGACGAATCTAAGCGTTCGCGAAAGCCCAATGATAAGTAAAGAATCTTTTAGTGAGCCAAAATATCATCTTTAGAATTAAAACCTACCTAATCTGCACGTGAGGCAGAGTGCGTCAAAGCAGTCTGATTAGGGAAGCACCTCCACCACACAGAAGTTCTTAACCAAATATCAACTCACAAGGGGTCTAACTGAGTTCCAGATAGGAACACAGAGAGGTAACTATATCAGTATGCTACTTCTTCTAATTAAATACATCATGAGTTCCAAGATACTTGTAATGTTACTTGTGGACATGCAAATAATTTTACTATTTATTGTCACTTTGATGGGCTAGTCCATCGCGGGTAGGCAAAAAAAAAAATTGCATTGTTTATTTTACACAAGTCTGAGCATAGCTGTAATCCACATCATGCCTAACCACGTGGATATTTACTGTTCTCACAAATCTTTTCCAAATCCCTCTGAGAAGCAAATATTACGAGCAGAGGTGTCGCATATTTCCATGGCATTCCATAACGTAGCCATCGAATATTTTTTCCACTTACTAAGGTTTCCTATTCAGCTCCCGGCTACGCGGTACCCCCGAGACGCCGTATCCTTAAATTTCCGATGAAAACAAAGAATCCCTGAATATAGGTTCGCGAGTGAAGCGAATGGAAATTTACATCCTAATTTCCCACGTGGATTCCACTGACTTTCTGTATTCGTCAGCGATATCAAAAATCAAATATGAGAGCTTTCTAGGTCACGTGTAGTAATGTTGTTATATTCAAAAAATATTTTTTTCTTTTTGGTATGTTCAATATTTCTATTTTTATTCAGTTAGGATGGTCACTACCTATGTGTACTGTACCCGCCTACTCTTGAGGCTTTTAGGATCAATTTAAATGTTGAGAATTTATGCTCACAGACTGGAACCGCAACGTTCGCGTATAATAATTCTATCCATAGTCACTTTATAGAATGTTAAGCTTTTTTACTTAAGAAATAAATAAAAAATTTAGAGTACTGATGACCGACCTATAGAACTAAATTATCGTTCTATAGGTACCAAAATGAAAAAATAATAAACCCTTGTTAGATCATTCACATGTCGCTCTGTTCGTCAACAACTATCAGACATATCCAATTATATTAGAAAGTGTGACATAAATATGTAATAAATAAAACCTCGGCTGGGAGCTCATTCCACAGCTTGAGAGTTCTCGGAAGAAAACTCCTCTGGAACCGCACAGTACGCGACCATTGTGGTTCCAGTGTGTGAGGGTGAACTCCCCGCTGTCGGTGAGCGGTGCGGTTATAAAAAATCGGGTTGCACTCCGGGAGTGCCGGCAGAAGTGAAAAGTTGAATATTAACGTTGTGCATTTTTGAATATTTTGGAATAGTTAGGGAATAATTTCGCACGAATTGCCATATTTATCAATATAAAAGTACTATCATGTATGTGGTAAAATACAATATTCATTTATTGTGCTATCGTACACAAACATGACAATTTATATTACATTAAAAATTTAACACTTCAGAACTATTACAATTATTTTACATTAAAAAGTTTATCTCTCAGAAAAATCAAGTTTCATCCATAATTTCAACGACTCTTTCACCATCATCATTACTAGCATCATCATCGCCAATCTCTAAAACTCAAACACACACGCACAATCGCGCAAGCGCCCTGCGCCGCTTAAACCAAACAGCGATGTTGATAAACTACGTTGAACGAAACGCGTAAGCGCTAAGAATTTCATGGCGCTTACAATGTTTTGGTCGCGAGAAAATAATGCCCTATGAACGATCTAGCGTTTCATGTTTTAATTGTTTAATTAGAGGTAACTAATGTTTTAGCGCTGCAGCGAACTTAAGTTCTAATTCTCACTAAAATCTTACGGTCAGAGTCACGTGTCCTGACGCGAGTTTAACATTTTTTACTCATCCCAAAAAGTGCACAACGCTGCGCAGAAGTTTTCACTTCAAAAACAAAAAATAGAAGTTTAATTTTTTTACTGCTGCAAGATTTTGCAGACCTACTTAATATTAAGTTCAATTTAATATGCACGTTCCTCAGAAAAAGGATCCTGACAGATGGGCAACAAAATATTCCAAACATAGGATACCATTATATCCTTTTCAGGTACGGAACCCTAAAACGAATCTCACAACTGATGGTTGGTTAGATAATAATAGATGTTCAAATTCATCACACGTAGAGCTTGATTTCTTGCGAAGTACATTGATACAAAATTCCGAATTTAATGTAACAATTTGAGTAAAGTAAGTAAGTTGCGGACAAAACAGTGAATGAATTTGACTTCAATATTCTATTCGATAAATAGTTTATATAATTATTGTATATTTTTATAGTGATTTATATTTATACATGTGATTTTTTATAATTTTTAACCATGTTTATTTGAGGTTCCTGTGAATATGTCATTTAATTCTAGGAAAATTATATTAAAAAAAGTTTCCAGTCTTAGATATTTTTGATGAATGTCGTCATCCTCGTTAAAATTTGTTTTATGGTAAAGTTTTATTTGCTACCCGTGGTGGGAAATAAGAAATGAAAGAAGATGGATAATTTTGTTTCTAATATGTTTGATTTTGTAATAATGAGGTCTGATTTAATATCGCCATTCCGTTAAGGCATTCTCAGCCAAACTTGTATCTTCGTGAAGGACAGCCACACTGTAAGTAACTGATTGTACAATAGTTTTTGACGTGAAACATTTATTGGCGTGCCTTGGCCGTAAAATCGAACCGTATGCTGTGATGTGACGTAAATTGGCATGACGGAAGTCAAAGGACATTGATTAACTTTGGGTATTTTGAACCCCACATCTACGAAATAGTATGTAAAATTCTTAAATTATTCATTATTAATCTATTTTTTTAAACTAATGCATCTAGAAATGTAATGACGTGGAGGAATAATAAAGCCACATAGTTCTATACAGGAGGTACCTATAGGTTACTTATCTATATATATAAAAGGAGAAGCTGACTGACTGACATATCAACGCAGGGCCTAAACTATAAGGGTTAGAAACTTGAAATTTTGCACAGGGGTTCCTTTTATAACGTAGGCGAGCACTAAGAAAGGATTTTTGGAAATTCATCCCCTAAGGGGGTAAAACGGGGGTGCAAATTTAGTATGAAATTTTGCCGTTTTTGAAGTTATTCGAATGAAATTCAGCATGAAGGTTCTCTACTGATAGGCATGAAACAAGAGTAAAATATTTTTTTCAAAATTCATCCCTTAGGGGGTTAAACGAGGGCGCAAAGTTAGTATGAAACTTTGCCGTTTTTGAAGTTATTCGAATGAAATTCAGCATGAAGGTTCTTTATTGAAAGGCATGAAACACGAGTAAAATATTTTTCTCAAAAATCATCTATATCTATATATATAAAAGGAGAAGCTGACTGACTGACATATCAACGCAGGGCCTAAACTATAAGGGTTAGAAACTTAAATTTTGCACAGGGGTTCCTTTTATAACGTAGGGGAGCACTAAGAAAGGAATTTTGGAAATTCATCCCCTAAGGGGGTAAAACGGGGGTGCAAATTTAGTATGAAACTTTGCCGTTTTTGAAGTTATTCGAATGAAATTCAGCATGAAGGTTCTTTATTGAAAGGCATGAAACACGAGTAAAATATTTTTCTCAAAAATCATCCCTCAAGGGCGGTAAAACGGGGATGCAACGTTAGTATGAAACTTTAAGTTTTTGAAGTTATTCGATTGAAATTCAATATTAAGGTGTTTCATTGACAGTCATGAACTAAATGTAAAAAATTTTTTTCTAAACTAATAAGTATAAAAGATTTTCGTTTTTACCTACATTATCGGATTCGAACCTGTCGAAAATCTTCTATCTAGCGGGCCGTGCGCGCACGGATGTGCCGCTGTCTACAAGTGAGCAACCCGAATGCAGAAAATATCTAACTGTTTAAAATTTAAAACCTCCCCAACAGTCCAGAAAGTCAGTTCGTCATTCGCCCTTTCATTTCAGTGCTGGACCAATTTTCACCATACATAGCTAAGAACACTCCCGACTAATACACCTTTCAAACAAAAAAATAAATAAATCTAAGTCGGTTCATCCGTGCGGGAGCTACGATGACACAGAAAGACTCAGAATCACATAGACACACACACACTCTCTCACACACACACACATGTCTAACTTATAACACCCCGTCGTGTTTTCGTCGGGGTTAAAAACAGAGGCATAAAATATATATGTATTAGTTTCGATTAGTTCCAATTATTGCTAAGAGATGGCGCCATAAGCCATATTGAAACGCGCTATGGTTTCTTTTGTAGCTCATAAAGTATTGACCACAGTGACGACTGACTTGATTGTCTGCGTGTTCGATTAGTTTCCCTAACGACGTCCTAAGCCGAGGTTCGACCCCTCTCGGGGGCCCCTTAGGCTGTCGTTATACTTAGTTTTGCTAGGCTGTGGCGCCTCACACCCACCTCTTTAGTCCGGTGACGTAGTAACAACCCACTCGGGGCTAACTACGTAGTCAGGTCAAAAAAAAAATGTTCTAATTCGTACTTCGACGTAGATGTGATGGTGATGATCACTTTGATTATTATAATAAAAAAAATTTGTTGCAATATTCGGATTAATTATTATTATTTATTCTATTTTTAGTACAGAGTCGGCAACGCACGAGTAACAACCAACCCTGATGTTGCAAATGTCCATAGACTAGGCTGACGGCTTACCATCAGGCAGACCGTATGTATGGTTTATAAAAATATTTATGGAAACAAGATCTCTTTCCATAATACTAAATTAAGAGATTGGTAATATTAAGAAATTGCCTACAATAGGACGTGTTATCACAATCTAAGGCGGATATCTATATATATAAAACTGGAGTTCCTGATTAATTCACTGACTCATCAATTCCGAAGCCAAACTCTTGAACCTAGAAAGCTGAAATTTTGCAAAGAGGTTACTTTTATAATCCTCACGAGAGTGAAGAGGGGCTTGACAGTTTGTATGGAGTTGAAAAATTATTTCAAGTTAGTGACTTGAAACTTTATACAGATACTCTTTATTAAAATCCAAAAAAGTAGTTTCAAAAATTCCACCCAGGGTGTAATGGAGGTCAAAAGTATTTCTTGAACTAAAAGTTGAATTATTAAGAAATTAATATTTAAGTGAGCTGCTTTAGACTGTAAATATACTCTCAATCAAGACGTCAAATAAGTAATTTCAGCGTTTTTCAAAATTCCACCTTTAGGGGCTGAAAAGGGGGTTGACAGTTTGTATGGAGCAGAAAACTCTTTGAAGTGACTTGAAACTTTGTATAAATACTCTCTATTAGAATCCAAAAAAAAAAATCTATTAAAATCCAAAAAAAAATTGGTTTCAATGTTTTCAAAAATTCCACCCTTAACGAGGTGAGGTGAGGTGAAAAGGGGGTTGAAAGTGTGTTTGAACGAGACGCTAATCTATAATAGAAATGGAGTTCCTGTTTTATTCACTGACTCACCAATAGGTTCCTTTTGTAATGCATATGAGAGATAAGAAAGATTTTTTTGAATGTCAACAAAGGCAGATATTTTTTTAAGTGGCTTGAAACTTTTATGTTTTTAAAATAGGCATTGATGAGAATAAAGAGGTGTTTTGAGTGTATACAGCCAGTATCAAATAGTTAATGAAAACCGAACAGGCCGTGACATATCTTCATTACTACACAAATAAGGATATTTGATACTTTTACTAACTATTTAATGCCGACTGTACTAAAAAATAAGAAGTAAAATAAAAATAAGTAAAACTGCTGAAATTCCAAAATCTACGCGTGCGAAGCCGCGGGCATAAGCTAGTTGGTTATATAGCACAACTCGCGACTAGTGCGCGTCAATAGAACATATACACATGTGTGAATGTGCTGTTAATTTTTTCTATTTTAAAAACGAAATACACCCATTACATCAGTATGTACGTACACACAAACCAGTAAATCACTTGACGTCATATGAAGGCCCCCCTCACCATGATGTATTTCAGCGATTCGGGGCTACAGATTAATGGGACGATATTTTTACCAATAAGCCGACAAGTGACTGATTTGAGATCTAAACTAGCCAACAAGATTTGCGTATTCAACGACCCGCAGCGGTAAAATATTGCAAAATCGTGTCATTGTGTCTCCATAGGTTATTTTTTTTCATGTATTTTCGGAATTCCTAATCGATTTTAATTGTTCTTAAAAAAGGTTGTCATTATCGAACACGATAGTTATTTGGACTGATAATGTTATTCCTCACACATCTAGTTTAAATATTTTAAACAAATAATTATATATATCTTCACGTCAGGTCCCTTGCGGGGTAGGCATACACTGAATTTTTTAACGCATACTTATTAGCTTTTATATAAAAAAAATACATTATATAGAAGCATAATAAAAGAATGGTTGGATGTTCCGATTATTGGTGGTATCACTAAAATGTTCTCAAGTTGGCACCATCTATATATATAAAAATGAATGTTTGTCTGTATGTCCTCTATGGACGCAAAAATGGCTGGGCAGATTTTGATGAAATTTTCAGAGAATCTTCAGGTTAGCCCGGCAGGTGATGCTGTGAAGTTTGGTAGCGATCATATCACCCGTGCGAAGCCGGGGCGGATAGCTAGTTGTTAATAAAACAATTATGGCGAATTGCATATAGACGATTGAAAATGTTATACTGCAGTTTTGTGATAAATTGTATCTGTAAATCGACAACTACTGAAGAAAAACGAGTAGATTTTAAATATATGATGGAAATACTAATTGAAGTTGTTTTACGATTGAAACGACTTGCGTTATTAATGTATTTTCTGAAATATCGAGTTGTTTAAGGAAAGCAGTGGTTAGGATAAGTTGCCAACTTACTCGGTATGGCATTTTTATCTATAGCTAGAGTTGTCACATTTTCACTTATCTATTTTATCTGATTAGGCCGAAATCAAAAAGAAGGTTACTACAAAACCTAGAAACTACAAAACTTGTAAAATATACATTGTGTATAATTTTATATCAAAAATAAATAAAATAAATAATGTATGACAAATTACACAGCGTCACCTAGCCCCAAAGTAAGCGAAGCTTGTGTTATGGGTACTAGACAACTGATAAACATACGTAACTACATTTTTTTTTGTAAATACATACTTATTATACATAGAAAATACCCAGACCAATACAAACAGACATGTTCATGCACACAAATGTTTGTAATGTGTAGGAATCGAACCCACGAGCGTTGGTGTCAAAGTAGCGTAACAGCGCGTTTCACCACTGCGCCACCGAGCTCGTCAATATATACCATATAATAAATATATATATAATATACATAATCATTTCATTTTTATTTGGGTTTTGTCTGCTTGGGAATTACGAAACCGGCCGCAAATTTTTTGGCACGTCATGAATATGTCATTCTTAGTCGGTGTCATAATCAACTATTAAATTTTAATTTAAAAGAGCGTTGTTTTTTATAAGTAAAGAATTTTAATAAGACTTTGTGAAGAATAAGTACTTTTTCTGTTTTTTATTAAATATTTTATCAGAAGGTGATGTCAGAAGCCCCAGGAACCGGCGAGCGTGCATGAAAAGAGCTATGAATGTCACAGAAGCGAGTGAAGTATGCAAGGACCGCGTCTTATGGCGCTCGGTTCTCTCTGCCTACCCCGCAAGGGACTTGGCGTGAAGATATACATATACATACATACATATTAAATATTTAAGTATATTTCGTAAAAACACAAATAGTTTCTTTTCGTTGGACTTTTAACAACTTACGACTTTTCTATAAAGATTCTACGAAATCCGTGGTAACATTACCTACCATTTAGTATTGCCATTTTAAAGTGGTATTTATTTCTAACTGAAATCGATTCGGAAAATATAAATCCTGTATTAGGTTTCTTGACCAAAATTTTACACGATTATAGTTGTTTGTAAAGTTTCTAATGGATGCAGATTGGTACTGCATATACTATTGGTTGGACCTATTATATGAGTTGGTATACTTTGTGAATACCACATCACTCACTTATGCCACAGGATATGGATCTCTCTTCAAACGAGGAGAATTTAGAGGTACTTTTGCCACGCTGATCAACTGCAGTATTTTTGACACCATTCAAGAGGCCAGGCTTAGACAGTCATCTACCGATAGCAGACGGGACTGATGGCTATACGTGTTCTACGAGAGACGATGATGAGTATTGAGAAGCTACCTAACGTAAAAGAGGCAAAAATAGACATTGAAAAGGTACAGGAATGAATCACTTTCATATAGTTATCTATGCCTTTTCAAATACAATAAATTTTAAATAGAGATGTAGTAGCAGGCAACTATTTACAGTGAGGCAGCCGCCGGCCGGTGCGGGCAGACTTAAAGTAATTAAAACTTGCTAAGAGCTCGCCCTGTCCGTCCTGTCCAAGTCGGTCGGTCGCACCATTAATTTTTACTTTTGGATACCGATAGCGATTTTGACACGTCTAAATAAATGAATGTTAGTTTCATTTACGATTATGTTAGTGATTTGAAGAGGTAGAGGTATTATACATAGTGTATATTTGTAAATGAGTATTATAACTTATGAATAGTTAGCGACCCATCCCGGTTTCGCAAGGGTGATCTCGCATGGGTGATCCCATCGCTACCAAACTTCTCAGGATTACCCGTTGGACTAATCTGAAGGTGCCTTGAAAATGTCCAGCCGTTTTGAAGTCCATAGAGAACAGACATACACACTTCGATTTTTTTTTTTAAGATTGCCATCCTTTGTAAATATCAATAGCTTATGTTACGTATCGTTTCGGTAATATTTTGACTCCAATCATGCTACGGTTACATTTGAACAAGGTGTTAAAATAAGTGCATAAAACTGAATATCTAGTGCATAATACCGTTTCTATATCTTACAAAGGAACGTTTAATTGTTTGGTTGCAGCTTATAAATTACGAGTACAACATGAATTTGTTGCAAAAGTACTCGTACAACGTTATGATTTATATTGTAAAAAAGTTTAGTTAAAAGAGATAAACCCCGCAGCAACAGTCTTACACTGTCGACTTGACCATCTCTTGTACTACTGTCAATAAGCTCGGAATAACTATAGCTATAGACATGGTCACAATTAACTTGCTTCTCTTCATTACATAAGACACGCCACCAAAATGCACTTTAAATTATTAAATTATAATGAAATTTGTAATTTAAGTTCGCGTTTTAGACGACATTTTACATACAGTATTTAAATTCTCATTTTGGTTCAGATTTATAGGCCAGTGGCATGTGAGTAGACAAATAGTGTTGTATCTTTAGTAGATTTGCCGTATTGCCCAATTTGGTGCAGTATATTTTAGGCAAAACTACTACCTGCGAGGTTTGTTTTTATTTACTAATAACTCGTATACTCACCAATATCTAAACCCAATTAAGAACACTCCATTGATAGCGCACAAACAGGATTCTTGCATCACAGCTCGCGGAGGTATCCAGTTATTGTTTCTGTTATCGGCTAGGAGAAAATTGAATTTGTCCACAATCCGCGGGATTGTATGCGGAGATCCGACCCAAAAACAAACGTTCTATTTTCCAATCTTGTTTTTCACAGTACAATGGTCGAAACTATGAAGTGCGAATTTATTTTCCTACTATTCACGACTCTATTGCACACCTCTTACCCGTTTTAAGACTTTCATGGATATTAAAATCTGTAGCACATAATAATAGCGTAGATAGTTTTGATTGTGTTGGAACACAAAGACGACGACTAGCCTGGCAGCGTACGGTGGTTCAGAACGGATAAATAAACTGCGTCCAAGGTATCTGAAAAAAAATCCACCGGCAAGATAATGACGTCCCCTACAACTTTTAATAATCTTCTTATTCAAGTTTCTCTGAACTGGGTTCTTTGTGAAATAAATTCCTTTTTTTAGTTGTATGGATTAAAATACACTATATTTATTAGTGTAAGATAATATCCGAACAAAAAATTAAGTTTTGCCAGCACCTGTTGCTTGCGAGATATATTCAATTAAAATAAGGTATATTTTTAATTTTTGTACGGCATGAACTGAATCAAGAAATCACACAGTGCATAAAGATACGTCATTACTAGCCTGAAATATTGTCAGATTCTATTTCTATGACTTCATCTCATGCGAGTCTTCGTGATTACACATACCGAATTGACGTAATTTGCCTGATATATTACGAAATTGCCAAAGAGATCATCACACAAAGCTTTGCTGTTTGTGATGATTTCTGTGGGGATGTTCGCGTTATCTCGGGGGGCCGTGTTGGGATCTGGGTCGGGAAGTTGTCTGTCAAAATGTATACAAATTTCATATATTTTAACAGTTAGCTTATCGAGACCGTTTCGAGTATGGCTTTCCGAGGCAATGTGAATACCGCCACTGCTGATAAAATGATGTTTCTGTATTTTATTGTAAAACTTATTAATATGTATGTATGTATATCTTCACGCCAAGTCCCTTGCGGGGTAGGCAGAGAGAACCGAGCGCCATAAGACGCGGTCCTTGCATACTTCACTCGCTTCTGTGACATTCATAGCTCTTTTCATGCACGCTCGCCGGTTCCTGGGGCTTCTGACATCACCTTCTGATAAAACACGACCAATTTGGTCATGGTAGGTTAGTCTCAACTTATTAGTGCTATGGATTTTATATTAACGTTACTTAAGTATTTAATTGTAGTTTATATTAGTGTCATAAATATATTGTTTTGTTTATTATTTGTTTTATACGATGCATAAGACATCATTACCATTGTATATTTCGGTTCGTGTTGTCACTCTTGACCTTCACTGAAGATCAGGGCTGGGAATTCCTTATGAGTTCCTAGCATAGAACCCCGAATTAGGGTCGATTCTGATTTCACTTGTATGTATGTGTGTGTACTTTGTTGTAAACTTATTGTGTGAAGTTGGAATAAACATATTTTTAAATCAACTAATTATAAAACAATAGTATTATTATATTAGCACTACGTTATTATATTAGTACGACATTAGTACCTACTACGTTATTTATTAAGTTCATTTTAGAATTAGTTTTATTTTATTAATAAATTAGTTAATACTAAATAATACTCAAGTTATAAATCTTCTTTAATCACGGGTGTTAGCCCCGGTCATTTGATAGGCGTGTGCGGGGATATTGATCCAACGCGTAGAGGCCGCTTAGAAAAGATAGATGTAATGAATTATACCCGCTGTGACCTGTTCTAGGGGATATCAATGAGAGGATATACCCACGAATAGCTCACGGCAGATATTGGGACTATTGCAAATGCGTCGGAAATAATTGAGGTATTGAAATGATATCTGGCAGGATTATTAGTACTGGGTTATTACAGAAGAGGGACGGACACGTGCCATAACTATCATATCTGATATTACTTTTATACTTAAGTTATTATTAATTAATTTCTTTTTACTTTATTTTATAATTAGGGTTAATTTATTTGTTGACAAAACAGAAAAAAGACCTAGAGTTTAGAACGTGATGGGAAAATTTATTAATTTTATTTAATTCGCACAATTTCTAACAGCAAGTGTCTATTTGAGTATAAATATTACGGAAAGGAATATTTAAATACATTCCATGTTAATATTTGAATCAATCAACTATCTGTGACACAGATAGTTGATTCTGAGTAATGGCGAAAAATTCTCTACTCTATCTTGACTTGTTCATGAAACAAGAACTTTGGTGATTTGAAAAATTGGAATTCATTGCACGAATTCCTAGTTAGCCAACTTCCATATAAAATAATTGGATGACAATATTTGAAAAGTTTATTCGCTTGTTTATATTTGAGTTGCAAAGTGAAAATAGGGAAAGGAAAAGAATCGAATAGAACAAGGTAGACGTTTATTGATATTAAACAGTGACTGGTTGAAGATAAATATTAGCTGGCATAATTGTTAATCTGTCGATAGTCTTGGGAGGTTTGAGTGAGAATCCCTTAGGAGAACTGGATTATGCACACACAAAATTTCTAACATCATCCGCTGTCTCATCAGATGAATACATCTACCTGAACGCTATTTTAATATTCAAGCGGCAGGCAAAAGAAAAGACGTTCTTGCTTGTTTATGGATGATCATTCAGAAGACGAACTTCTTTATTTCTTGTGTTGTTGTCCAAGTTGAAGAATAACGGTAAAGTACACTTGGCAAGCTGTAGAAAATCTAGTGAAGAATCCAAATACTTCTTCAAAAATACATGAGAATAATGAAAGAACCTACTCTGAAGTTTCCAAATATTTATAATATACTCTTAAAAGATTTGCTTGTAACGGAAGAAGAGAGGTTTAACAGAGGTAGGGCATATCAAAGCAGCCCGTCTGGGGAAGTACGTCCACCTCACAGAAAGCCACAGCCAAATAACAACTACCTAGAGGGTTGTTGTGTTCCTGCGTGTGAGTGAGGTCACCAGTAAGCTCCTTAGGAGTTGCTGTGTTAGCAGCAGAGGTGGCATCGCGCGAGTGATACTTAATGTATTATAAGCGTTTATAGGCTACGATAACAGCTTTACATCAGGTGAGGCGTATGCTTGTATGCCTCCCGACGTTGTATAAAAAATCGGCCAAGTGCGAGTTGGACTCGCGCACGAAGGGTTCCGTACCATTATCTATAAAAACGGCAAATATCACGTTTGTTGTATGGGAGCCCCCCTTAAATATTTGTTTTATTTTAATTTAATTATTTATTAAATATTCACAGAATATTTATTTATATATTCACACTAAGGAATATATAAATAAATATTCTGTGAATATTTCAAGCGTCTACCTGTTGCTGTTATCAATATCGAGCAAAAAAATCACGTTTATTGTATGGGAGCCCTCTTAAATATTTATTTTATTCTATTTTTTAGTATTTGTTGTTATAGCGGCAACAGAAATACATCATCTGTGAAAATTTCAACTGTGTAACTATCACGGTTCATGAGATACAGCCTGGTGACAGACGGACGGACGGACGGACGAACGGACGGACAGCGGAGTCTCAGTAATAGGGTTCCGTTTTACCCTTTGGGTATGGAACCCTAAAAAAGAAAAAATCGGCCAAGTGCGAGTCGGACTCGCGCACGAAGAGTTCCGTACCATTATCTATAAAAACAGCAAAAAAAATCACGTTTGTTGTATGGGAGCCCCCTTAAATATTTATTTTATTCTATTTTTTAGTATTTGTTTTTATAGCGGCAACAGAAATACATCATCTGCGAAAATTTCAACTGTCTAACTATCACGGTTCACGAGATACAGCCTGGTGACAGACGGACGGACGGACAGCGGAGCCTCAGTAATAGGGTTCCGTTTTACCCTTTGGGTACGGAACCCTAAAGATAGGAAATTTATTCATTTTATTTTTATAACTTACTATATATTTCATTTTCTACATAAAGAAAATAATTAAGTTTCTATCTCTTTTTTTCAGGCTGCAAGCGTTTTTATACCACACCATAAAAAGGATTTTGCAAAACTTAAGACCTCTAGTAAATTCATTTAGAAAAAAAATTAAGACGTGTATAAGTGTCTACCGAGAGCACAATGGCAAATTAAGAATTCTAATATCTTTAATCATTATCTATCAATGACAATAAGGAGTTAAAGCTAATACCGTTTCTTATCAGCTTTAAGGCAATGAGGAGTTGTTGGCAGCAGAGTATGTTGACAGCTTCGATGGGCCATCATCACAGAGTAATTAAAAACAGAATTTTTCCGCTTCAGAGGTTGATGATTCCTCTGTTGTGATAACCACTGCTGTTGGCTGATTGGGATGAGATTAAGACAGAAACTGTTATGTGGCAAAACAAATGTCCTGGTTCTACCTCTTTCTGTAGAGTTCAGGGAAGTTTCCATTTACACAAGAATTGCAGAATTTATTAAAAAAGAAGAATCTGATATGCAACGTTTGATTTAAGAATTGGTGCCTTCGAATTTGGAGATAATCACGATAACTTTGTTTTCTCAAATAGGTCAGTATGTAAACCAATACATTATTGTTTTTGAGGATCAAAATGGTCTTTTTTCAGATGCTGTGCTAAGACATGTAAAGCATATGAGGATGATTGATGGGAAAGTGTTCAATATCATAGTAATATCTTCAGCAAAGTGCCCAGCAAAGTGTCGTTAAGCTAAACAAACGGAGTTGAACAATTTAGGATGTAAAAATATAGATTAAAATAATTATTATACGAAATATGTATTTTTAGAACAGGAGTGATGTTATTAGGTTATTTTACTGTACATGTTGATTTTTATATATCACATGTTTTGTCAATAAGTTCAAATTTCTTTTAGCATTTTATCTCAACAAAATGTAGCATAGAATTATTCTAACACAAAGCAGAGCAATATAAAGACAGGAACGTCTTCATTTTTGTTTTTCATCTCCGCCTTTATTTGAACACTAATGAGACCGTCTACTTTAATTTTCGTCCCCAATAAAGGAGTAGCGACACAAAAAATACTCAATTAGTGTCCCACAAAACGTTCTTACTAATTAACTTGATCAGACCCTTTTATTTCAAAGTTCCTTTGCATTCCGACTGAATCTCCGACCGCAACTTGTCGATACAAGACTAAAACTAGGCGATGTAACATTTTGTCTGTTGGCAAGTTGCTAAGATTTACCATTTTGAAGTATCAAAAATATTTGTCGTTTTACGCTACTAATTACTGGTTATTTAATCTTTAATTTATAAATTATATAAATTAATATTGGTATTAAATAAGACGATTCAATTTAAAATCTAATCAATGCTAAAATACGTCCTGATAAAGTTATAAAAATCTACTTAATGGTTTTAGCGGTTAAGGAGCTTACGGCTATTGTTTACATACATATATATAAATATACAAAATAAATAATGTGTCAAATTAGGTGTACAAACGTGAGTTATGTTTGAAGAGTGTTCTTCTAGCGAACCCTAATGCATCAATTCATTCATCAATAACTATACGCCTATATAATATACTTATACAGGTGTTTTACAAACATACACATACATACACCATATATATATATATATAGGTATGTTGCTATCGTCTCTAAAATGATATAGAACTACTCAAAATGTCTCGAAACGTAAATATGAATTTAGAGTATTTGTTTTACAAAAACTTCGCCAGAAATAGGAAGTTAATAAAGAAGGCCCAGAACGAGATGGGCTTTTCACTATTTCTGTCTGTTTCTGCCTCAGTTCCTATATTGCATAAACCCGCGAAGCAAAAATAATGTTTATCGGTCACAGCTTATAAATTACGTGAATCGGCATTTTCAGTATTAGACAGATGTTGTGTGCTGTCAGCAAAGCAATAGGATGTATTTAATTCATAATTAAATTAAGTATATCATATTGCTCTGCTTTCTTACTTTGTGTACAGATTTTCTCTCTACTCTTACAAAATGTTATGTGATAACAGAAAGCTATCAGTATTAAATCCGCCTTTGCGCCTTGGATATAAGGTATTAAGAGAAGTACCTCCACCTCACAGAAAACCACAGCCAAATAACAACTCTCTAGAGGGTTGTTGTGCTCCTGCATGTAAGTGAGGTCGCACGAATGATACTTAATATATCGTTTAAGGGATCCAAGAAGTTCAAACAACGTTTTTAAATAATAACACTTTATTCCTCCTTATCCACAATCGGTCTCCACAATGTTTCACTTTCAAGCGCTAACGCGCGTCTGACCCGATTCCCATGCGCTACCGAGTACCACGTGCCGGAAGCGCTTATTACATTAGTTCATAATTATTGTATTATCAATGTAAACTTACTTAAATAATTATAAATTAATTTTACAATATTAGACACATTTTAAACTACAGAATTAAAATAATACTCGATGTTTTCTACACCGGAAACTACACCCGTCTTTTGCGCCACCGTGTGACCGGCAGCGGAAAAGACGCATATTCATTAAACCAATTTTATAACTTTATTAAATATCTTTGTAATTAATATTAATTTGTTTATTATTTATTTATTATCTACATTATCTTAATACAATATCTAATAATCAATTATATTTAATAGAGAAATTGTCTCATAGTATACCCAACTAATAAACTAACCCTAACAGCTCGGCCTTCCTTTATAACGCGAGTCCCTTCGCGAATAAAATATAGTGCAAATGTAATAATAATAACTTATATTAAGTAATAGAATAATTACATTTATTTAGTATTACACACAAAAAGAACAAAGAATGTAAGGAATCTAATACATATCAAAATAAACGAACTCAGATAAATGGACACAAATTAAACTATCACTGTAGCATCTCCTCTTCTATACAGATAAATAAAATTGGAGTGTCTGTTTGTAATATTAAAATAACCGCTTTTTACTAAATGCATAAAAATAAAAACCATTTATTTGCCAATAGGCCACTACGGGCACTTAGACACGTCTGACATTCTTTAAATTAAATCATATTGTATTTTAATAATTTTCCATAGTTTTTTTTTTTACTTTTAATCTCTTTTGTAACCTACCAACATTTCGAAAATGACCATTGGCGAAGAAGAAATGCCAAAAGAAACTTGCCAATATGGGTCTTTTTTTTCATCGTTAATATATATTACAATAAATATATGTGAGTGTACATATAGTGAAATCAAATGGTACCTTTAAAGATATATTAATACATGTGCTGAATCATTTCCAAACATCCCTATCAGTTACATATTCATAGATTCTATAATACCCCTTCTTGCACAGAGTACCTTTTGAATATATTGTCAGGCCAGGACAGAACTGTTTCAGGTAATTTATTACAGAATCGAATACAATTTACAATAAAATATCTACTAGTCTTAGCAAGCCGATGTACTGGCATACGCAATCTATTTCTGCTTCTAAGATTTTCACTAAATTTTGAGAATGACTATATTTTTACGAGCATACATTATGTTCTCATAAATATAATGAGAGGTAACCGTGAGGGTATTTATTTATTTAAATAGTTCTCTAAGTGATTCCTTGGCGCCCATGTTATAAATCAATGAAAGTAGCCGGAATAGACTAAGCGCACAGTAGCCACATCCGTCAATTGTCTAATTCTCCTAACTGCATATGAAGCAGAGCTGAGCTTACTGGTTAGTTTTTTTTTTATGTGGGGGTCCCACTGCAATTTGGAGTTTATTGTTATTCCAAGAAATACAGTATCATTAATAAATTCTGGTACATTATTGTCAATGAGAACTTATGTATTGGCTGATGGCACATTTGGTAGACTAAATTTTATACATTTGGTTTTAGTTGAATTTAATAAAAGATTATTACATGTGAACCAATTTAGAATGGCAGACAGAACACTATTTACATTGTCAATATTTTCGCACCGGCGAGGAACATTAAAAATTAGGAAGTATCGTCAGCAAACTCTAGTATATCCGCCATTTTCTGTACTATGTAGGGCAGATCATTCACATAATATACTAAAAATAAAAATTACCCCAATATTAACATTGCTGCCTTTAGATTTGGCCCCATTTATATCAACAGTCTGTATTCTGTTATTTAAGTAACTTGCAATCAAATTATAGGCTTTATCTCTAACTCCATAATGGCACAGCTTGAGCAATAATGTCAGATGGTCGACACAATCAAAAGCTTTGAAGAGATCATAGAAGACCCCAATAGCATCCTTGGATCTCTCCCTCTCTCTCTCTCTATCTCTAGTGGATTTACCTGTATTGTGACTTACGAAAAATTTCATTGATCTTAAAATAGAGTTGCAATTGCTCAAGCATTAACCTTTCAAATACTTTACTCAATACTGGCAAAATAGATATTGGTCTACAATTCCCTAGTTCACTTTCCTTCACCAGACCCAAATAATGGAATTAATTTACAAATTTCCTCAAGTCTGGGAATACACCCATATCTATACACCGATTAAAAATAAGTGCCAAGTGTGGAGCTATTGACTCAATAATACAATAAAATACTTTTATGGACATCCCCCAATGATCCTCTGAGTTTTTAATGTTTAATTGTTTAAATGTTTCAATAATTTCGCTTGACTGAATATGTATAAATTTAAAAACTCCACCCTTGGTTGTTCTTCTTTAATACATTCTTCTTTAATAACTCGATCGCATCATGTGGAGATGAGTTAAGGGAGTCACTGGTACTGTAAGGGATATTAATGAAGCAGTCATCAAACAGACCCGGCACTTGCTCAGCAACTGTTACAGTTTGACCGTTATGTTCAATAGAACACTCATCATCCCGTTATCTTCACCCGCGTCCTTTCTCGACAATATCCCACACCGCCCCCATTTTATTTGTCGACTGCTCAACCCCGTTTTTAATATACATAGATTTTGCAATCATTTTTAAATATTTTGGAATAATTTCCAACATATTTAACAAAGTCCGGGTCAAATCCACAAGGCCTCTCTCCATACAATTCAAAACATTTGTTTCCACATATTAATATACCTGTAGTTACCCAGTCATTAAACCCAAATTCATCTGTGGCATCAATCTGTTTACTCTTATATATATATAATATATTCACTAGATATAACATGAAACAACTCTGTGCACAACAAGTCAGGACCGTCCACCGAGCAATCGAATGAAGGCAACCTGTCGCCCAATACCTTGTTGTACCCAATAAGCTTGTTGGTGGTCAGTGGTCTATACAATACATGTCCCCTCAAACCTATGTTCTTCGAACACTGATATACCACCAACTGACTGCAACGATCTGAAGGCAAGTCGCCAATCATTGATTTATTGATATGCTAACAATTACAAAAGATATTATCTAGACAAGTTGCAGATGTGGCCGTTATACGTGTAGGCTCCAGGAAGACATTTTGTAAATTAAATGACGTAAACAAATTTAAAAATCTAAAGGTTATCTGTGCATTCACCAAAATGTCTACATCAAAACCACCACAGACTACAATGTCTTTCCTACCTATAAAAACTCTCCTCAGTGTATCCTCCATTACTTGCCCAAACTGTACAAAGTCGCCGCCAGGAGGTCTGTATACACAATCAATCAGGAAATTCACTAATTCAGCACATGCTTACGTTCTTTAGCTTTATGGCAGTTCCTTGTCATAATCATTGAACCGACTCCAATCGAAGACCCTCCATCAAAGCAACTAACCATTCCATAATTATTAATCCCAAACAACATTTCACCCCTGTTCAACCAATGTTCAGTTAAACATAAAACATCAATACATCAATACATTTTTCCAAAATCAATTGCACCACTTGTTCACGGCCAGAAAAGCCTTGGACACTTTGGTGTACAAAATTCAGGTTTTGTCTTCCTTTTGTCTTTCCATGCAGTCCAAATCTGCAGTCAAATCCGTACAGTACCTTGTAGTTTATATTGTAAACCGCTTATGCCATCAACATTATAGGCCACTAAAGTGGCTATCCCATTCCTACATTTCCTTGAAAAATATCTTATATTCTTTGTCAAATAAAAATCACTAGCAAAAATTATTAGTGTCAAAAAATATAAATTTTTCACTGTGACAACATGTCAAATGAAACAAATCGTCAATATTGTATGTGTTAGTATTCATTTTTGGCGACTGGCAACCAACACACGGAAGTGCGCATAATAATATCCCATCAACCTCCAACTGGTACAACGCATCCAATGCATTAACAATATCCATTTTTTGGATTTCCGTACCACTCCCTACCAACAGAACAATGGCAGCACTGTCATCCACTCGTGCATTCACAATTCTTTTCAACAATCCGGCTGTAGGCCGCATTCGGCATACAATAATTAATAATATTGCCTTTTACATAGTTACTCATTAGTGGGTCTAGGTTACAGTCTATTTTATCAGAAAATACAGTGGTTTTACTCTTAGAAACTAAACTGCTCTCACAAGTACCTGGTCCATGACCAAAGTCAAAGTCAAAGTCAAAATCTTTTTATTCCGTAAAAATGGCTACATTTGTTTGGAATCGTCACATTTTTTTCCCCTACCGTGCAGTTTATGACTAGGTGAGCACTGATAAACATACTGCCAAAAAACTCAGGCATCCCTCTTTTGGTCTCATATAGCTAGATGTATACACGGTACATATACCAAAATGAATATTTTTACAATTTTTATCTGTCTGTTTGTTCGGCTAATCTCTGAAATGGCTGGACCGATTTTGATGGGACTTTCACTGGCAGATAGCTGATGTAATAAGGGGTAACTTAGGCTACTTTCATTTTAAACGTGTTTTTTTTTTAATATAAATAAATAATATTCCACGCGAAGTCGCGGCACAGCTAGTTTAAGAATAAGCATTGAATATAGGACAACCTCAAAATTAAGAATAAGGATCATCATATACAAACGTAAATATTTTTAAATTCTAATTTCATTTTATACATAGTATTGCTTAAGTAAATTAATTAATATTGTAGAAACTTTCTTATTCTATTACTTTTTTATTTATCTATCTCCTTACTCCCGAGGTACTTATTATTATTTCATTCTTTTACTTCATTATCGACATGCTCACAAGTGGTATTTGTATCATCTAAATTAATTCCTTCATCACATTTATCGCTATCAACATTTCTATAAAATTTGGCTTTTCTAAAAGAGTCGCTAGTCTCTCTAGTTTTGATAACTTTTATTTACCTGGTGAAGTATTTAAACGTAAGCGCAGCCTACGCCTATTCAGCCGTCCTTAACGCCGTTCAGAATCCTTCTCTACAGTCAAGAATCAGACTATGAGATTCATGGATGTCCTGGTAATACCCTTGACCTCGGGCGTTGTCCGTCCTTGACCCTTGACCTCAGGCATCGTTCGTCCTTAACCCTTGACCTCGGGCATCGTTTATCCCTGACCCTTGACCTCGGGTACATTATATTCCTAACGCTTGACCTCGGGTATTTTCTATTCCTGACCCTTGATCTCGTGTACTTACCATTCCTAACCCTTGACCTTGGGCACTTTCCATTGCTAACCCTTAATCTCGGGCACTTTCCATTCCTAACCCTTAACCTCGGGCATTTTCCATTCCTTACCCTTAACCTCGGGTACTTTCCATTCCTAACCCTTAACCTCTGGCACTTTCCATTCCTAACCCTTAACCTCGGGCACTTTCCATTCCTTACCCTTAACCTCGGGTACTTTCCATTCCTAACCCTTAACCTCGGGTACTTTCCATTTCTAACCCTTAACCTCGGGCACTTTCCACCATAGAATCTTGTCGTCGGGCATTATTCTCATCCATGTTCCTGAAACTTAGACGAACACAGCTTAGAATTACAGCTACAGAGGAACCTTTAACAAGTTTGATAAGTGCAAATTGGCGTTTACAACAAGCTCAAGAAACATTTTCAGTCCCAATTAACACCACTATTTTTTTTTTAATGTCAATCAGCTTATCGTACAAACTGGTACTACTAGCTCCAAATTAACACTATATAACTTAGAAACATACATAAATAATATGGATATATATTTATTTTTGTTATAAACTTAATAACCATCCATGACTCGGAGCTTACCTTTAAATGAAAACCACATGCCCTTACCGTGGTTCGAACCCCGGCCTGACGATTCCATAGTCCAGATCGAAAGAGAATTTAATATACTTAATTGATAAAAAAAACGAAATACTGTTATCTTTGGTTGGGTGTTCAAAGAAAAGAAGAGAGAAGAAAAGAAAAAAAATATTGGCATAGTTGCCTTTAAGTAAAAAGTTGGAAATATAACTCCCACACAAATCATATCTTCTTATATTAAGAAGACTACACATACACATCTACTTAAAACAGGTCTTCTCATTTCTTAAGATAATTATCATTATCAACTAAATATATAATTCTAGCGACTTCTTAGTGTTAATAAATGATGCAGCTAGATACAATAAGTATCAATAATGGTCACAGTCCTTTTGATTTAATTACCTCTCAATTCATTTTCAAAAAGAAATGAAGAATATTTTTTTTCTTAAATCTATAACGTTACGAATATAAGCAATGTGCAGTAAAACTACACTTCAATCATTTTTCTTAAAATTTTTCCCTTTTTCTAAGCCGAAAAAGAAAAATTTACTTACGTTTTGCAGGCGTGAAGGGAAGTTTTATTTATCCCTTTCGTAATCCAACTTCTGAACTTTAAGGGATCCAAGAAGTTCAAACAACGTTTTTAAATAATAACACTTTATTCCTCCTTATCCACAATCGGTCTCCACAATGTTTCACTTTCAAGCGCTAACGCGCGTCTGACCCGATTCCCATGCGCTACCGAGTACCACGTGCCGGAAGCGCTTATTACATTAGTTCATAATTATTGTATTATCAATGTAAACTTACTTAAATAATTATAAATTAATTTTACAATATTAGACACATTTTAAACTACAGAATTAAAATAATACTCGATGTTTTCTACACCGGAAACTACACCCGTCTTTTGCGCCACCGTGTGACCGGCAGCGGAAAAGACGCATATTCATTAAACCAATTTTATAACTTTATTAAATATCTTTGTAATTAATATTAATTTGTTTATTATTTATTTATTATCTACATTATCTTAATACAATATCTAATAATCAATTATATTTAATAGAGAAATTGTCTCATAGTATACCCAACTAATAAACTAACCCTAACAATCGCAAGCGTTAATAGGCTACGGTACCCGCTTTCCATCAGGTGGACCGTATGCTTGTATGCCTCCCGACGTAGAATACAAAAAAATGGTAAATAAAGTTTGAATAAATACTGTGTGTGACATCAGTTATGGTTTATCATATACTTACAGAAATTTCAGAGTTATAGTTTGAAGGTAGACCCTGTAGCAAATAAAACCGGTCAAGTGAAGGTTGGACGCGTGCTCTCACAATTTTTTTAATTAATATAAAAGTTAATCCACTCAAGAGTTATAAAATATACCGTGTTCACAAACTAGTTGCGAAACAAAAAATAATGATATTTGTGATTTAGCCAGCGATGAAACTTAATAAATGAAAGTAAAAGTTGCGAATTCAACCATTTAACAAGTTTTTGGCTATAAATTCATCCATTTATACAGTTTACATCAAAGCATTGTAGCTACCTACTGCAGATTTTGAACTCTGTTCATTAAGTGTATAAGGCATAGGGGGAGTATTAAATATATTATTTAATAAAAATAACGCTTTATTAAAATGCATTACCGTGGATATTTACTTGAAATAGCATTTTATTTAAAAGTGTCTTAAGATTTTAATAAACTTCTTAATCATTTCGGGAAAATGGCACATATACACACGTATGTTATTCATACGGAAGATTTTTTTTATATGTCTTTTTGTTTTAGGCAGAACAACTTCCATTGCTACGAGTATCTATCTATATCCTCACGTCAGGTCCCTTACGGGGTAGGCAGAGAGAACCGAGCGCCACAAGATACATTACTTACAAACCTAGCTCGCTTTGATGACTCTCATAGCTCGCCAATTCCTAGGGCTCTATCTGATAAAACCATTCTGGTATGAACTAGTATAAAGAGAAATGTTAAGGTACTTTTATAAATAATTCTATGATCTAATGTATAATCGTATTAGTGTACTTATAACTTCTACAGATTATATTGTACCTAAGTTGTAAGTGCAGAATGTAATAGGTACAACAGATAAACGTAAGAAGTTTTTGTTGTGCCATATACTAAATTGTAATTTTGTAATGAATAATTATATATATATATATATATAACTAACTACTATCGAAATCATAAACAACCGTTCGAATTCATTGGACACATCATAATGTGGCTGGCATCCAATAATCTAATACATATACATATATCTAATATATATATGTATTAGATTATAACAAATATCCCGTTTATCCCGTAGGTGCATTTAATATTCTCAGTATGGTTTACCTATATCAAAATTAAAGCTGAATTTAAATAAATCCTAGGTATAAGTAGGAACCCAGTAGCAAGTAAATAAGATATTTCAATGTTTCCAGTGCAAACTAAACTCGATCGTGTTCGGATAAATTTATTTACTTGGTATCTAAAAGAACGGCAGGTAGTGTAGTAGCCAAGTCGGAGTACACAATCATAGAGCGGGTCGAAACATGAGTTCTGGCAACTAGATCTTATCCATTGATTGAAAATATATAATATACACATGTAGTATAGATTAATTTTGTTACGATGATAAATATCAGAACAAAAGTAATCTTACCTAAGCGATTGAAAATATATAAAGTACAATTGGGAGTACAGATTAATTTTGTTTTTACAAGAATTATGCCTCATTCATCGACAGAAAGCTACAATCACATAGAAAGATTTTATAAATATGAGTAACCGGGTGTAAATGCACTACGCTCGGCAGCTCATAAACTTTAATATTTTAATCCGTAAAGTTAATTTTCTGACGGGAAAGAATACTGAATTATTTTTGAAGTGAATATTTCTTTACGTTAGTTGAACGAATAAAAAATTACTTACCACGTTAACCCTTACTCATCCCACTGCAAGGATACGGGTCTCCCTTCAACCGAAGGGGTTTAGAGCATACTTCACCACGCTACTCAAATGCGGATTGGCGGAGACTAGTTTCAAGCCGCCCGACAGTCACTGACTTAGCTTAATGACTCACCTATCGACAACACCCGGGACCGACGGCTTAACATACCCTCCGAAGCATGGAGAAACTCGAGATAGGTAACCCATTCATAGACAGGCTATCGAATATATCTCATTAATTCTAAAACATAAATATTTTATTAATTCTATTTAGTGGCTATCATATATAACTCAAGAAAGTATATTTCGAATGACGTGTGATCTAACCTAGGAAAGGTCTGGTTGTGCGCTCTGGAGGTCTGACGGCAGTCGCTTCATGTCAACCCCTAGAAATATTAAGAAACGGGATAAAGCTAGGAAGAAGATAGATTGAAGATAGATTGAAGAAGATAGAAACATACAATATTAAACATACCATAGTCTAATACAAATTATATTAATTCGAGACTTGGCTGTAATTTTACAATAAATGTTATGTTCGTATCTGTTTATTTGCGTAAGAATAGCTCCTACGGTGCAAACTTTTTGCAAATGTCTGTAAGTTTTATTTAGAGTTAAAACTGCAATATTTTCCACATTGCATTGGTTTACACCGTAATGTGGAAAATATTGCAAACTACGAGTATTATAGTTTTAACTCTGTGTTGTGGTTATATTTTCAATTCAACTTTATTAAACCCAACACTATAAATTCGTTTATGAAGCAATGTTCCCTAAAATACTTGTGTAATTAACTATTCCATTAATCTTAATTGGACTTATAAGTACCACATGGAATTTTCAGTTATATTTAACAAGATTCAATAAAGTTTAAGTGTATAAGTATTTTTTCTGTTTTCAATGTGAAAGTTGAATACACCTGGATGTAGTGAGCCCTGTCAGAGGAAGGTTACGACCGAAAATAGGATGATACTGGACGGACGGAATGGTTAGTCGCAGAAATCAGAGCATCCTCTTAGGGGACGTCTACTCTGCGCGTGTAGTCATAGTTGAGTTGGCATCGACAACGGCAACGCGCGGTACTTTTATGTTGTAAGCTTCATAGGCTATGATAACTGCTACACATCTGGTGGATCGTAAGCTTGTTTTTATCTGTCGCCAACAATAAATGAAAATAATTAAGTTTGTAATAGAATAATGCAGTAAAATATAAATAACCGGTTATGTGGCTTGAGGTATAAACTAGGTTTGGTATAAAAAATTGACTAAAGGATCAGCGAGTGCGCATAGAATACAATTGAGTCAATGGGTGCGCATCTAATGTGCTGCGACTGAATTATAGGATACATTAACAATTAATTAGAATGTATAAACAGATAATGCGTTCTTACGATCGCCTTCAGAGCGAAAATCAAACCTACCTAAGCATTCGATAGACATGTTAAAATAGTTCTTATGAGCAACCCGCAGGCAACACTTATTATGAAAGGAAGCATTATGTCAATGATCTACATTCTGTTATTAATAAGATGAAATCAAATTTTGGGCTTTACCTCTTACCCTGTAGGGACATAGCTTGTGTCCGAGACGATAATGCCCGATGGTCGATACAATCAAAAGCTTTGGAGAGATCACAATAGACACCAATAACATCCTGCGACCTCTCCTTGTTAAGCTTCTGGTCTCTGGTTAAGTAATAAAAATCGGCCAAGTGCGAGTCGGACTCGCGCACGAAGGGTTCCGTACCATTATCTATAAAAACGGCAAAAAAATCACGTTTGTTGTATGGGAGCCCCCCTTAAATATTTGTTTTATTCTATTTTTTAGTATTTGTTGTTATAGCGGCTACAGAAATACATCATCTGTGAAAATTTCAACTGTCTAACTATCACGGTTCATGAGATACAGCCTGGTGACAGACGGACGGACGGACGGACGGACGGACGGACGGACAGCGGAGCCTCAGTAATAGAGTTCCGTTTTACCCTTTGGGTACGGAACCCTAAAAACATGCATAATCAATGACATCCCCGCATCTATGATCTACCTACTATAAAACAACAATATGTATCATAAAAATACCATTGGTCTTAAAGTAGAGTTGCAATTTATTAAGTATTATCCTATCGAATATTTTACTCAGAACTGGCAGAATTGACATGAGTCTATAGTTTCTCAGTTCACTCTATTCACCAGACTGGAATAACGGAATTAATCTATTAAATTTCATTAAGTCTGGGAAGACACCCACTTTATACATTGATTAAAGATAAGTGTGGAGCTATTGCCTCAATTATATCGTAAGGTACTTTTATTGACATTTCCTATGATAGTCTCAGTTTTTAATCCTCAACTAATTATAAGTTTTAATTATTTCATTTGACTGGATATGTGTAAAATGAAAAAGCTCCACACTTGGTTCTACATTCTCATTCAATAGCTCAAAAGCAACATCTGTACATGGATTAAGGGGGTGTGCGGTAATGTGAGGGATTTTGTGCACTTGTCTTGAAATAAATTTGCTACTTGTTTAAAAGCTGTTACAGTTTGATTGTCGTGTCTTATAGAAAACTCGATGTCCCGTGGTCTTACTTTAACTGTTTCTTTATTCACAATCTTATCTATTGATTTCTGAAAATTAATTCTTATACGTATACATCAATTTTTCAATTTACAAACATTTATAATTATTTTGGAATACCTTTTAACACAATTAGCAAAGTCTGGATCATACCTGTAAGTCTTTACTGCATATACTCCATAAAATTTATTTGTAATATTAATCTGTCTATCTCTATCTATTAATCCTTTTACTTTTAAATATTTTTTGGTAGACACTGGATTTAATGTATAATTTCTTTACTTACCTTAACATACATAAATGAAACCTTAAAAACCGGCGAGCGTGCATAAATGCTAAAGAAGCGAGTGAGGTTCTCTCTGCGTACCCTGCAAGGGATTTGGCGTGACGTAATAGGTAGAACATAAATAAATATTATTTCAACGCTGCAGATATTTTTATTACTTATAACAGAATGGCGCGTATCATTACGCCTAGTATACATATTGCTGACTAACGAAGCTGTGCTGCTTGTGTGTGAGAAGTAATGAATGTATCGTAACGTGCCTCATTAGGCCGACTCGATTCACGCGTGCCTTACAAAAACATATACAATACTAGAGAGTAAGGGCCCGTTTACACTATTAGGGGTTATGTCCACACGATCTATGTAAAAAAACTGTAAACATTATTTTTTGTTTAATTTAATAATGTAAATTGTCAAAAATTTAGGAATGTAAGGAACCCTTATAATCTTTAATTTGTACATTTTTAGGTCTAAGTCACATTTGACCGGTTTTTAAGTTTTTTAGATACATAGTTGTTTGCCAACTCCATGGGTTTTGAAGGTTGCGAGCAGGTAGAACACTCGACCTAAGTGACGCTCGTTCACGAGGTAACGCCATATTTTCAGCGGCTTTTCATCTACTACTATCCCACACGATCCCATAGGAACATCACCGGGATAAAAGTAGCCTTTTTAGCATGTTCCTGTGGGATAGTTTCGCTTTCATGTATCAACGGCTTTTTATCTGCAACAATCCTACACTATCCCACAGGAACAGGATTTGAAGTTGTTAACTGAAAATTGTCAATAGATAACATTGTTATGTTTGTGCATCGCGCTGTGGTTGCATTATCCTGTAAGAAATACATTAATTCTTATTGATGTTCCATTATACCTATATACTATGTAATGATACAACGTAGATTATATTTTGAAGAGTTATATTGTGGAATTGATAGCGAACTTAGATGTGTATACATGTATTTCGAGGGGTCGTATGTCTCCACGCGACAGCGCGTTTTGGACATTTCATACGTGTGATTTTCGGGAATTTATAACCGCATGTCGTATGAATATCATAAAAATGCTATGCATGTTGGTAGGAATTTGTAAATTGCATGGTGAGCATTGAAAATAAAACAATTCGTTAGGCCGTCCGGATGTCATAAAGTCTGAAAGGGCCGGACGGGACGCACCGGGTGTCTGCCATTAAAGCACAAAAGCAATTTTAAAAGCTATCGATAACAAAAGCAGGCGAAGACAAAGGAAGGCGGCCTATCTAATTTGTATTATTCTAAGAACGGGCGGCTTTCTTTGAGTACACATGTGCACGCTGGTAATGGGAGAAAATGCTTGTCGCTAGGCGATGGGTTTATGGCCAATCGGTGTGCGCGTCACCCCAGCGCATGGGACGGGTGCGCGGTGGAGCGGGGTATGTAGGCGCGCGGCTGAACGATTCATTCGGTTTTCGAGAGTACTGGCGGTCGGACGTTCGACATCGTGGCGCGTATCACAATAATTACTGTCGATTCGATCCCGGAGTTCGCGCGGTGCGGTCGTGCGACGTCGCGGCTTTTATCATAATAATTAATTCGGTTTAGAGATACTTCTTGTCGGAAAATAATACGCGTACAAAGGGTCGAGTACTCGAACTCCCCACGACACGCGAAGGCGCCGAGATCAGCGTAGCAACACCGCCGAGGACAGCCCACGGTCGCCGACTCCACGCTGCACAGTACGAGACCACGAGTTCTTCGCGGGACCGCAGCTTAGCCCAATTAAGTTAACCTGCTAAAGCTAAGTTTAGTCTTAAGATATACGGTAATCCTACCTTATTGTATACCCGTTTATGTGTAGTGTTTTTCCTCAGGACTCGCGTGCGCGAATAACGTAAAATACATACGCCTATGCCTAAATCTGTGGCATAGTGGCTAAGTTAAATTTTGTCTTGAAAGGTACCTCTGTGTAAGTGAGGTTGGATGACGCATTCATACAATCTCGCTGAGGCGAAGGGTTTTTTTATTTGCTGGCGTTTATGAATGGAGCACTTGTGATAGCCAGGGGCCCATTTATATGCGCTTTTTTAATTTTAGTGGCGGCAGAGTACCTTTAGCTTATAGTATTATTCTAGCATAGCTTGCGGGGTTGATAAGTGCATGATATTATTACATCTGGAGACCGCTCTCCAGGTGAGCCGATTTGCGGCAAAAATCACGCACAGCCCGATTTCTGTAGACTCAACTGGATTCGCTAGCGGCTCTGAATTGTTTACTCAGACCATTTAAACTCACATGTGAAATTGCCCAGCCTATAAAATATGCCACAATAATCCTGTAAGGATAATTAATGATAGTGTACACTATACTCAAAATAAGTATAATTATTTGCGCAGCGATCAAAAAAATATGCAAAATTCTACGAGATTGGTATAATGACAGAAGTCACTATATTAATCGCGTAAGCTGATTATAGCAAAAGTCAGAGGAAATTTTCCTGACCTCCAATTAAAAGACTGCGCAGACGCTGAGGCTAGCTAAAGGTTTAAGACCTAAGCATTATCCTGGTCAGTAAAAGGTTCAGGCGCTCCTGTCAAGTATTCCACAAAGAACCGTTATACACGCCGCAATAGCGTGCCTACAACCGACTAACTATCAATTCCCTGAACCGCTCTTAATGTTTATAGATTCACGCTAATAATTAAAATTCTAAACAAAATGAAACAAACTAGACGATCATTTTAGGTCACTACAGGCTGCATTCCAGCAGTATCAAGGCCACGTCATCTTAGGTTGCCTTACAACTACTTCAGCTGCAATGTCTTATAGGGGTTCGTACTATCATGAATGTCAAAGTGTATGTATTTGTCGGTTTGTTGTTCAAATCAAAACGGAACGGGGATTAATGTGGCCCGATAGTGACATAGACTACTTTTAACCGCGGCAAAATATCTTACTCCCACAGAAAAACACGCTTTGTTCACTTCGAAGCCGCGGGTAACTGCTAGTATATAATATATTTTTATGTATGTATGTATATTTTTATGTATGTATGTATATCTTCACGCCAAGTCCCTTGCGGGGTAGGCATAGAGAACCGAGCGCCACAAGACGCGGTCCTTGCATACTTCACTCGCTTCTGTGACATTCATAGCTCTTTTCATGCACGCTCGCCGGTTCCTGGGGCTTCTGACATCACCTTCTGATAAAACACGACCAATTTGGTCATGGTAGGTTAGTCTCGGCTCCTACATCCTTCCACTTTTGCATTGTATATCTGTTTCGTCATTCTTTCGTCCCGCATTCTTTCTACATGTCCGAACCAACGGAGCATGCCCTTTCTTATCTTAACACCGACACTCTCTTTTAGACCAACTTTTTCTCTCACGTCTTCATTACGAACGCGGTCAGCAAGCGTTATGCCACAAATTTTTCGCAATGCTCGCATCTCGACCGCATTTATTCTACTTTCATGCTCTCTCTGCCATACCCAGCTCTCACTTCCATAAGTTAGCGTTGGAATTAGCACATTATATTTTTTTGAAATATAAAAATAATGTCAATCGCCGATAGCGGATCGAAGATGCAAGTTAGGTGGTCAAGGCTTCAGAAACAGCAGAGAAAACGTTTTAAAACCTATAGCTGATAATATCCTCGACGTGACGCGCAAGAGATTGTTCTCAAGTATGCTCAGATTGTTCGCATAATAAAAATGGAAGCAATTTAAACAAAAAGAAGAAAAGGCGAAGTAGATTAGTAATTAGTGGCACAGACTTTTGTTGTAGGTCCGGAAGTCACAGTAAAATTCCATTACTACCGCGAAATGTAAAACAGCCTCTTTAAATAGCCTACTGTTGGTGGCTGTCCTACTTTTAAGAATAAAAAAAAGTCCCTTGCGGTGTTGACCTCGGCTTCCGTCAAAAGATGACGATGATTTTTCCCATTTCGCGTTATGTATACTTTTAATCATTTTTTCCTGATTCATTTCATCTACTTGACCGAATCACCGCTGCATAACTCGTCTTAACACCGATACTTCCTTTCAGACCAACTATTTTTCTTATATGCCAACATGGTCTGTAAGCGTCGTACCACAGATCGTCATTTTTAGGGTTCCGTACCCAAAGGGTAAAACGGAACACTATTACTGAGGCTCCGCTGTCCGTCCGTCCGTCCGTCCGTCCGTCCGTCTGTCACCAGGCTGTATCTCTTGAACCGTGATAGTTAGACAGTTGAAATTTTCACAGATGATGTATTTCTGTTGCCGCTATAACAACAAATACTAAAAAATAGAATAAAATTAATATTTAAGGGGCTCCCATACAACAAACGTAATTTTTTTTTCGTGCGCGAGTCCGACTCGCACTTGGCCGATTTTTTCACTGTTTTCCCGCTCCTGCTGTTTTGTCAGCTCCGTTACCTCGCTCTGCAATTAAAGATTTCGTTGGTTAATTTTGGTACAGTTCCTCCTTATCTTCTCCGCTCTTGTAGACAAGCAGCCTCTGCTGTTTGTTGCTATACACACTGAGCTTGTATATATATATATATATTGTATATATATAATATACACACTTGTATTTAATAAATTTTCGTATTTGTATACTTGCTGTTAAAATTCACATTCACAGTAGTATATTCTTTGGCAATGTTTTGTAGCAAAAGTAATTATCATTTTGTCAATGATTTTTTTTGCTATTTTTGTCATTGGCGGAAAATGACACAACATACTAAAAACTTGTTTTGTTTTGGAAGATGCAAGTTCTTTCATATACCTCACTTGAAATACTAGCCCCACTTTGAAATTGCAATCCCTCATTTTTTTTATTGCATAAGCAACATTTAGGTCTCCTGTCCCCTACATCTACTTACTTCTTTAAGTTATATAATGGAAGAGCAAGGATAATAAATAAGCACAAGTCGTAGTGCTTATTTCATTCTTGCATTGCAACTAATAACAGTTCTGAATAAAAAAAATATATATTATTCCTCCCATATGTATAAAGATGGATGACCTAAATAGCTGGATACGGAAAGTGGAGAATTTGCTGGATACTGGAAAGCTGGAGTGCATTAGGGCAGACTTATGTCCTGTAGTTAGTATATACATGTTTGATGATGATATAAAAAATAAGTGATTTGATGGTATACTCGAGGTTATATTTCGACGGCCGTGTCGCCATACGATTTACTTGCTAGTGAATAGACCGCTTTAAGGAAATAGTTTCATTCCTATTATTTTAATTGTACAATAATATTTTCGGACACAGTTTGTCCAAACTATAATTTAAATCAAAATGTGCTGTTGTTACAAGATTATTTTTTTTGAGTCTAATCGCACTTTTGTACAGTAACTTGCCGACACAATATTAGCATGTTTCGTTCTGAAAATTGTAGTGGCTTTCTTGGAGATATAATAATAATGTTATATTTGTTTAGTTTGATAACCGAAAAATGATAAAAGTAATTTATTAAACCGGATTACGTTATCATCATATTAGTAACATTGATGCACGTTGGCACATTCTCGTCATCGTGTTTCGGCATGTCGTGGTATATTTTTTTCAATTTTCACCCTTACACCTGAGATATTATGAGTAAAAAAAGGAATTAGGGAATATCACGTACATTTTAACACGTCATTCATCCGTGGTTAAACCAGGTGTAAAAGACGGACAAAAGGGAATAATAAGGGGCTGAAGTGGGGTTGGCGGCGGCCACAGAGAGAATGTGCCCTATCATCTGCAGAGAGGAGAGTTGAGTGCCCAGCCAGCCACTAGAGCTCAGCTTCCAGGCATTTGGTGCTTAGTGAGACTTCATAGGCGTGTTGGAATAAAGAGCAATTGGAAACTTTGTCTCGAAAAAAGCCATTGACGGTCAGGTACACAACGTTGCAGATTATTTTTGGTTTGTATCGGTTTCTTAAATGAATGTATTTAATAAATTAGTGTAATTCTTTATGTACTGTGCAATTGTTTATTATTTAGTAATATAGCAAATTTACTAATACTACCAACTAATAAAATTAGGATGAAAGTTAGGTTTTATGAAATAAAATGTTTCTAATTTTACGGGTAAGGGCCTTACTATCAGGATAATTTACCAATTATGATGGATGGATAAGGACAACTATTTATCAATACAGTTTTATATACTTTTATAAAAACTGTAATGATGCTCTATCTATATTTTAAATATTTTTGAAAAAATAATTCCTACAAATTACTTCACAGATTTACTTCAGTCAGATTGCATTACTTTCTTGAGTAACTATGATATTTACCTCAACGAATATATGTATAGATTGCAGAAAGCGCAAAGTGATGCGAGAAATAATAGAAAATATTCAAACATATACTATAAAACAAGAAAATATATCCACTTAGACATGAGAAAGACACATTTAAAAATCAACTAAAGAAGTTAGACTGTTTGTATAATGGTATTTACAAAGGCTAGAAGAAGTATCACTAAGTGTCAAAATATTAAGGGATAAGTATTTGGTTCAGAAGTTTAACATTTAATTACTCATTATTTTTACATAATAACAGAAATGTAATTTGTAAGATTATTTTTCGTTTCCAAATTGAGTGATGTTTTGAAACGATGTAATAGCAATTAAAATAATTATAATTTGCAGACACTGCGGGTCAATGTGTTATCACTATTAATAAGGTTAAACGTGTACCTACCTATGTCATATGATTTTGTGTTACGTAATATAAGAATTTTGTATAAATTTTTAATTCGAAGCTATATTGTTTTTTTATAAATACCGAGAGCTCTACTGGTAATAACTATTTAATTTTCCTCCTACGCAGTCACACGTTCAAAAAAATAAAGGATGTTTAACTCTTATAATATTAGTGTAGGTGTTGATTAATGTAAATTAAATTAAATGGCTGTTAAATAGCCGTTAGGTTACACGAAGGGCGAAAATATGAACATACTATATTTAGATTAAGCCTTTAAAATAAAAATGAAAAATCGCGCAAGTGCGAGTGCAAAAAATAAAAAAACGTGTTTCTTGTAAGGGTGCATTAATCTTTTATTTTAAGTATATTATTTGTTTTTACAACTACCTATTACGGTTCATAAGATACTCGTACAGAGCTGTGACAGACAAATAGACAGCGGTACGGTACGGACAGTACGGAACCCTAAAAAGGAGCTTATACTATAATTGTTTAAATTTGTCAACAGGTATTAATTTTTTATTTGCTCCTTAATTGCACCACTAATGGGGGTATGGGATTTTTTAATTATTTAGGTAACTAGTTAAATTAATTCTGTATTAAATACCTGACATAATCATCCTCTAGTTACATGTTCATGTTATACTATATACTATACCCTTAATAAAAACTCGTACCTAACGATATACAAAAAGTATGCTGATCAGTATTGCATAAGTCCTGCAGGGCTTTTGTAGTACTGTTTTTTTTTATACTACGTCGGATGGCATACAAGATCATGGCCCGTTTGATGTTAAGCATTAACCGTAACCTATGAACGCTAGCGACGTAGAGTATCGCTAGCGCGCTGCGTCTCTGCCCATACGTATCCTGTTTGTTATTATTATAAAAAAATGAATGAAAAACGTATATTATATATATATTTTTTGTATTATATTTGTTAAAATATTCATATTCAAATTATTTTAGAATAATTATGATCAATATGTACTTACATCGTCGAGTGGCTGTAAATCATAAGCAATCTTCATTGTGGCCGGTTTCTTCATCACTACTACAGTCACTATCTGAGCAGACTTCAATGATGAATGGTTTGTCTAAATGGCAATCTTTTAAGCGGTACTCTGCTTCTATTTTTCTCACATGTGAACAGTGATGTCGCCACTCATCCACAATTATAGCATTAATCGCATTTTTTACCATTTCAGGCATTGCATTGGATGGCTTTCCAATATTATATTCCTTTACTTTTCTCTTCATAGAAGCCCATATCATCTCAACGGAGTTTATGTCACAATGATATGATGGCAATCGCAATATCTGTAATAAACAAATGTGACAGTGTTTGCAAGAATGAATTTTTAATAAAATACATCATAATAAAATTTCTAATTTCGTAATTCTATTATAAAATAGATAGATCTAGACTGTATTAGTTTATATCTATCTATCTATAACTTCACGATAAATCCCTAGCGGGGTAGGCAGAGAGAACCAAGCGCCACTTGACTCGATCCTTTCATTGCTCTTCTCATGCACGTTCGTCGGTTTCTTCATCATCACCTTCTGACAGAACGCGACCAATTTGATCATGGTAGGTAGGTCTTGGCATTCCTCGGCTCCTACATCCTTCCACTTTTGCATTGTATATCTGCTTCGTCATTCTTTCATTCTGCATTATTTCTACATATCCGAACCAACGCAGTATGTCAAAGTCAAAATCTTTTTATTCAGTAAAAATGGCTACATTTGTTTGGAATCGTCACAATTATATGCTTCTTCTTATTTTAACATCGATGCTCTCTTTCAAACCAACTCTGTTTCGAACATCATCATTGCGAATATGGTCTACAAGCGTTACGACACAAATTTTGCGCAACGCTCGCATTTCGACCGCGTTTATCCTACTTTTATGCTCTCTCTGCCATACTCAGCTCTCGCTTCCATTAGTAAGCGTCGGGAACAGCACTGCATTTTGTATAGCTAGTTGTGCCAAACTTTTACTGCCAAGAAGTTTTCCCAACGCTCCGTTCACACTATTCCCAGCACTTACTCCTCTTTCCACATCTGCGGTGTACCAGGCATCCCTGCTGAAAGCGCATCCAAGATATATAATCTCATACACTTGTTCTAACACTTCATCATCAACCGTAATCCTTACATTCTTACATCTTTGTTTTCCTTGCATTCAATAGTAAGCCTTTCTCCATACATTCGTCTTTCATAATTGTGACCAGTGTTTGCAGTTCAGTTGGTATTTCTGCTAATAACAAGGCAATGACTGCATACATCAGACAGTTCACCACTAGGCCACCCATGCGCAATCCCACATTCGTTGACCTTATTCTTCGCAGATAACTATCGCGATACAGGCCAAATAGCCTAGCAGATTGCATGCAACCCTATTTGGCACCAATTTTGGCATCATACCAGGGTGATATGCTACCATCTATCCACACACATGCTGAGCAATCCTTGTAAGTGGATTGCACAGCATGGAGCAGTGAACCGTCAATCCCATATCTCGGCAATATGTCCCACTGTTCCTTTCGCACAACCTAACCTAATAATGCTTTCTTAAGATTCACAAAACCTTGGTTTGTTTCTTTTTACGATTTCTAGTAATAGCGGGTTTGTCAAATCCGGGGAAAAATCAATGTTATATCAATACAAATGCTCAGACATTCCATTATTTTGCCTTTTCTTGAGTTGTATTCGGCGCTTTGATATTTGACGTATTATGGTATGGAGCATTATCCGTTATGATAAGTGTGGGCTCATTTAAATTTGGCGCTAATTTATCTGTAACACATTTTTTAAATGTTCATGGTTCATATCATCATGGTAGTTACCGCTTCTTGTTTGAGATTTAAACATTAAATCTGCGTTTTTAACAAATCCTCTTTCACCACCAGCATGAACAATAATGAAGCATTGACCTTTGCTCATGGGCTCTAATACTCCATCCACTCTATCTTTAACTGAAAATAAAAAAAGAATTAGATTAAATTAAAAATACAAATCAATTTGAAGGCACTTGGCATTAATGTTCTTTATTATTTTATAATCCAAGATGCATAGGACATGTTGCACCTAACTGAGTAAGTACCTACCTTCACCTCACAGGAGACCGCAGCCAAATAACAATATCCTTAAATGAGGATTGTTGTGTTCCTGCGAGTGAGTAAGGTCGTGAGATGCTTTTACAACAGGTGAGCCGTATGCTTGTCTGGCATCCGTCGTAGTATAAAAATCAACTATACCTCCTGTTTCAATATCCTGCTAAAATTTCCCCACGGAGATATCAGTGTGAATGCAAATTTCGCCTAAATAGACATCAGGAAACTTCTCGACTTCTTCATTTTGCTTAATAGCGTGAAACAAAAATCATCATTAATAATAAAAAATATATATAAGTATTTTATTAAATAAGTACCTACATACGAGTAATATAGTACCTACGGTAGTTGTATAGTACGCGGTTGCTCATGGTTAACACGTCATCTTTCTCTTCTATTGAGTCTTTGGCAACCTTAATAGATTCTGGCAAAAAGTCGTCGACTTGTATGTTGCATGAATCTTTGTTGAGATTATCCTTTGTGAAAGATGTTGGACTTGTCTTTTATGACAGGGTAACCGGTGGGGTAAAGTTCGAGATGATGCTCAACACTCACATACCCGTACCACCGTCTTGGGACTAACTCCACATTACACTAAGTTATCTATGCAGCTACCAATCTGAATCCGAAGTCTGTTCAACGATTTCCAGATTGACTTTGATAGCTGCTCTGCGCCAGATGTTTGGTATATTGGACAAAGTTTATGAAAACGGAATAGTTTAAGTCGCCACAAATTGGCTTTAATTGCTTCGGAGCTGCATGAAAAAGCGAACGAGCTAGGAAGTAAGCCCTGGTGACTTTTCAACCGTGAAATGAGCAGCAAATGGTCATGTCGGAGCGGGGTGCATAAATGTTCAAAATGTTCTTCCATTGTATATATTCAGGATCACCGTTCCTATATGAAATCTATATGTTTGTCTGTGCGTTTGTCTGTGTGTTTGTCTGTTGCTTTTTTCGAATATTCGAATTTTGACTTCAGATTCGGATTCAGTATAAAAAAGTAGAATAGGAATGTTCAGGAACACCGTTCCCATCTCTTAAGGAACATGGCCGAAATGGCCGTCAAATAAAAAAAAAATTGAATTTTATGTAATCGACGAGCCAGGAGTTCCTCTGGCAATGCAAGCTTGTGCATTCTCAACTGGTTTTGGTAGTATTTAAACAGACTTCTTGATACTGCTTATTTGACTGTGTAGGTCATAATAATCATCAAACAAGAGCGCACGATGATATTGCAATTAGAAAATACCCCTTGATACCCTGCAGAAATAAAATACCACAGTAACATATTTAGTAACGACGTCTATCTATCTATCTATAACTTCACGCAAATCCCTTGCGGTGTAGGCAGAGAGAATCGAGCGCCACGTGACTCGATCCAAACATACCTCACTCGCTTCTTTAATATTCGTTGCTCTTTTCATGCACGCTCGCCGGTTTCTAGGACTCCTGACATCACCTTCTGATAGTAATGACGTGTGATAGCTAAATAGTTTAGTCATATGAGTATATCACTAACTAATAATTCTATATAACAAGAAAATATACCTAAACCGGAGTATTTCTTTTTATTTTTCAGTAGGCCTTATTAGTTGTAGTCGGGTTTCTGTTTTGCAGAGTTTAATAAGGCTACTTTGACACCAACGCTCGTGGGTTCGATACCCACACAGAAAAAACATTTTTGTGCATGAACATGTCTGTCTTAATCTGGTTATTTTTAAGAGAGGTAGGGCGCATCAAAACAGCCTCTCTGGGTACGTACCTCACAGAAAACCGCAGCCAAATAACAACTCCTTAGCGGGTTGTTGTGTTCCTTCGTGTGAGTGAGGTCTCCAGTAGGCTTCCAAGGAATTCCTGTGTTAACAGCATAGAAGCAGAGGTAGTATCGCGCGAGCGATACTTAATGAATGAGTAAGCGTTTATAGGCTACAGTAACCGCTTTACATCAGGTGGTCCGTATGCTTGTATGCCTCCCGGCGTTGTATAAAAAAAAGTAAAGAATATATGGGTTTAAGCTCAATGGATAAAACCAGGATATTTTGAAAATAATATAAGATTTATAACAAGAATTTATGAAACTGAAGGTATTAAGGTTAATAAAACTTCCCGAAAGTATAATAATATCTAGCGGGCGGGGAGCTCGTAAAACAGTTGAAGGTTACCATAATTTTTGAAAAAGGACCTGCACCCGGCCGGGACCATGGACCTTGTTCCGATGATCAATAGTAGAACATGTTTGGCGTATTGTCTGCACAAAATAAAGCATTTGGCAACTGATAAAAGGGTATTGAAAATCATGGTAAATTTGATGTTTCATTCATTTGCATCGAATGGATTTTTTACCTTCATACATAAAAGTATGTATGTATGAAGGTATGTACACACATCAAAATTGTCTAGGGATCAACATATATTTTTGCAATAACTTTTCTCCTGATTGATATTAATTAAAATTTTCTTTAAGGATTCATCAAATAAAGTGTTTTCGTTTGTCTACAGTAACGATAAACTAAGTCACCTTTGCATTAATAAAGAAATTTGCCATTTTCATAATAAAGGGATTTTTGACATTTGAACCACTAACATTAAAGTTCGAAAAAAAGACTGAAATAACAGTTTTCTTTAAAATTTTATTGGGTAACTTAAACAATTAATAATCCGTGTTTCTACCGCGAACACTAACAACACGTGGGAATGATAGAAGCTGGTTCCCGGCAACGTACTGTGGCTTTAGCTCTGAATACAAGTCAGAGTATTATCAGTCGACTTTGGACACGTTACCGAAGCACTGGTACCGTGGCTGAGCGCCATGGAGGACGGTATCGCTGCACCACACGGAGACAAGACCGATACATTCAAATCACAACTCGAAGAGCTCCAACAATAACCGCCATGATGTTAGCCGTGACGCTTCATCACTCTTCAGGGAACTTAATTAGCGACCAAACAGTCAGAAACCGCTTGCATGAAGTGAACCTTCATTCCCGAAGACCGCTAAGGGTACCACCTATAGCAATGCACAATCGTAGGATTCGATATCAATGGGCTCTTGAACACAGAAATTGGGCAGAAGAACAATGGCGTTTCGTGTGCTTTTCTGATGAGTCTCGTTTGAGACCGGATACAAGACGTATACGACACTGGAGAACCCCTGGACGCCAACAGCGATTAAAATCCTGCCAGGAAGTCCATCCTTATAGTGGTGGAACCATCATGGTATGGGCGGGTATTTGGATCGGCGGAAGAACTGAGTTGATTTGGATCAGAGGCAACCTCAACGCTCAAATTTATGCTGAGACGATTGTATCAGACGTCATCGTTCCTCTACAAGTGCAAATCGGTCCCTTATTTCAGTTAATGCATGATAATGCACGACCGCACACTGCAAGACTTGTAAGACAGACTCTCGCCGCAGCTAACATCAATGTCATGCCCTGGCCTGCTCAGTCGCCAGACTTGAACCCGATTGAGCATGCATGGGATATGCTACAGAGAAGAGCTCTGCCGAATATGGAGGGTATCCAGTCGCTAGAAGACCTTTTTTTGTTGTTGCAACGAACATGGGCGGCCATTCCACAGCGTGATTTGGATGAACTCATTTTGAGTATGCCAAACCGATGTTCTTGTGTTGTTAGTGTTCGCGGTAGAAACACGGATTATTAATTGTTTAAGTTACCCAATAAAATTTTAAAGAAAACTGTTATTTCAGTCTTTTTTTCGAACTTTAATGTTAGTGGTTCAAATGTCAAAAATCCCTTTATTATGAAAATGGCAAATTTCTTTATTAATGCAAAGGTGACTTGGTTTATCGTTACTGTAGACAAACGAAAACACTTTATTTGATGAATCCTTAAAGAAAATTTTAATTAATATCAATCAGGAGAAAAGTTATTGCAAAAATATATGTTGATCCCTAGACACTTTTGATGTGTGTGTCACCTTGCCAGGTCCCTTGCGGGGTAGGCAAAGAGAACCGAGGGCTATAAAACACATTCCTTATACACCTTTCCGGTTCCTAAGGCATCACCTTCTGATGAAACACGACCAATTTGTGAGTTTTGGTCTTCCGTGGCTCCTACATCCTTCCACTTTCGTATTGTATATCTGTTTCGTCATTCTTTCATCATACATTCTTTTTACATGTCCGACCCAACGGAGTATGCCTTTTCTTATCCTAACACAGACACTCTTTTACAGACCAACTCTCTTTCTTCCATCATCATTACGAACGCCGTCAGTAAGTGTTATGTCACAAATTTAGTACAAATTATACCTGATCAGAGCTAATAGAAGAGTTCAAGGTGATGTACTCGTAAGTGACAGTAGTGAAAGGGCAGTGAAAGAACGGTATGATATTTTAAAAAGGAGACTTAAGCAGATAGTCAAAAAAATGGTAAAAGGTATGCAAGGACCAGTATGACAGAAAATTCTATAGTAATTTTCGGGCCTAGAGAGTTGTGTTCCTGCGTGTGAGTGAGGTCACCAGCGTTTTCCAGTTTGTGGTTGACATTCGTGATACAGATACGATAGTCAGAGATCGACATGGTCTGTTTGCCTGATCTGTGTCGTAAGTCACTGGCAGCGCACGCTGGTCGAAGACTATCGTTTTGACAAGATTTTATGCAATTTCCCAAATGCTACCCATTCAAGTTGGACTCGACGAGAGATCTCTTTCTCGAAGTTGGACTTACTTACTTAGCTAGGCCGTTTCTCTTAGGCGGACTCATCTACAACTTCGAGAATATAACTCCCAAATAACTCCCAACTGGAACTATTACTGGAGTGGGAACAATATGTACATTCAACATTATCTTCATTTTGTCCATGTTGCTACAAATACTATTGCTACGTAAACGAAGAGGATTAAGGATTAATTCCATTTGATTCTCCCTAAAATTCAAATTTGAAATTTGAATAATTTCATATAAAATAGTCATTAGCTTTTAAAAAAGAGTGCAATGGTGGCAATTATTTCAAATTTCGTCGCAGGCGTCGACGAAAATCAAATTAAACACGTAAATAGGTAGGAGAGGTTGGCAGGAAATCGCGAATACGCCCACCAAACAAATTGTGCGTAATCTCCACGAGACCCGCAAAAAGGTGAGTTTCCACCATTATGAACAACTCCCATCGCCCTCGTCTAATTTAACTTGTAAACATTACAATTTAGACGCCCATCTCGACTTGATGCCTCCGAAAGTGCTATTCGCCACCTTTATTCGCGGAATTTTTATTTTCTTTTTTGTTTCTCTGTTATTTTCCAGTGAGTTAGTCTGTTTTGACAAAACGCTATGGGCTTTGAAACTTTTCACAAGCAGTTGATATAAAAACATTTTGTTTTAGAACATTTCTCCTTTTGATTATAGCTTTGTTATTACGCTGTACGTCTAGAACACAATTAGCAATCGTGATAATAATATAAGTACTTCCTATATTGATAATTTTCTCTTCATATGCCAAAGCTGAGCAGAATATTAACTTATCCTCAGGTACTTTGCCTGTACCGATGATTGTATACCTTAATTACATTTGCTGTCATTGGTTCAATTTTACTCATTACGTATTTTAAGTGTAAAAATTACCTTTACAATATTTACGGATTCCTTAGTTTACGTGGTTTTGATACGGCATCACAAAAGCGTGGATACTATGTATAGTATCTTTTCACAAAGGTGAGCATATCGTCTGAAACGGAAGCAATTACAGTGCAGTGCACTGGACAAATGCCGGCGGCATTGTCCCAGTCCTGGCCAATTCAAAGGTGCTCTACGGAATCCAATTTAATGGTCCGGCTTCTGCTTAAGTATTCAATTTGACAATTGTGTGCAACCGAACTTGGTTACAGAGATATGTTGATTTAACTGCTCTATATCACTTGTCATGGAAATAATACGTTCATTTTACTTTTGTTTAGGGGTGCAAGTGGTTCGCAAAATGTCTTTTTACGCAACGCCGGGAGGCATACAAGCATATAACTCACCTGACGTAAGTACAGTAGGTATCGCTCATGAGCCGACACTCCTGCTGCTAACACAGTGCGCATTACTCAGGAGCTTATTGATAACCTTACTTACTCGCAAGGCTCTTTTGATTTTTCTTACAAATTTTCTATATAGGCTTTGCTCGCTTATACCTTTTGTTATATTTATAATTCTTAACCCTTCGAAACCCGGGTGGTCGTATACGACCGCGTAATGTATGGGAAAACGTATATAACGGGTTCTGACTGCTCAAGGGAACACAGGCGAGACGCGCCGCCATCCATTTAGACACTTTTGTGAGCATGTCTCTCTCGACCCCATCCTCATTAAATTACAATTAGTATCTACTCTACTTATTTTATTGTTATTTTTCTCTTGCCTCTCAACATATCAAGAACATACGTCAAGCCTCTAGAGCAAGGAGTCCCAAACTATTTTGAGCAAGAGACCCCTTTTCCAAAATGAGCTGATACCTCCGACCCCCATAGCCAAAATACTTTAAAAATCCTACCTGTAGTTTTTTTTAAAGTTCAACAATGATACTTCCTACTAAAATATTAGTCATTCTCATAACAAGTTGGTACACGTAACACAACTTGTACAGTATCTTAAAAGTTTCAAATAAGAAATTTTGTTAATTAATAGGGGTCGATTTTTAGATCTCGTCGACCTCGTTTAGATTTTTAGAGCCTGGGAAACTGATATCGACCCCTTGGGAAAAACTTCGAGGCAAACACCAAACTCTTTTGGAGAGAGGTAAAGAAGTCTTGGAGTGGTTCGTCGGCATCCAGAATGGATAAAGATAACGCTAAAGCTGGTGTCATTCTTGCGAACGCTCAGGAATTGTTAGAACGGTGGAGTGAATGTTCTGAGGAAATATATGAGTATGCCTCGGACGCTGGCAATGAGAGTGAGCCTGATGCTTACTCCACATTGACGGCATCCGAAGAAGGCATAACTATGGATGAGATCGAATGGTCGATACGAAGCTTGAAAAATGGAAAATCAGCGGGAATTGATCTGATCATAGCTGAGATGATGAAACTAGGTGGCACTTACGTCCGGGACGCCTTCTGGTACTTAAGCAATCTATGCTGGAGAACTGGAAGGGTGGACTGGAGATGCGCAGTCATCGTATAAAAGCCTTGTATAAAAGCAAGGGGTCACACATGGACTGCGCCAGCTATAGGGCCATCAGTTTGATCAGCTTAGCAGCAAAAGTATATGGAAAGGTGATTGAATGGAGAATGAGGGTGAAATCCTATGAAATGCTGTGGGAGGCACAGGGAGGATTCCGAAATGGAAGGGAATGTATGGATCAAGTTTTCTCGCTCCGCAATATCGTAGACAAGCATATGGCTATAGACCAGAAGGTTTTCTGCGGATTGCGGACCAGAAAGTCTGCCGTATGCAGACGATGCCGAGATATTAGCAGAAACACCAACTGAACTGCAAATACTCGTCACAATGCTGAACGACGATTATATGGAGAAAGGCTTACTATTGAATGCGAAGAAAACAAAGATAATGGTATTTGACAAAGAAGAAATCAGAACCAATGTAGGGATTACGGTTGATATGAAGTGTTGGTACTAGTGGATGAGATTGTATATCTTGGATACGCTTTCAGCAGGGATGGAAGGTACACCGCTGATGTAGTAAGACGAGTGAATGCGGGGAATAGTGTAAATGGAGCTTTGGGAAAACTTCTTGGCAGTAAAAACTAGAGTCAGAAGGCACAACTCACTATTCATAATACAGTGCTGGTCCCAACGTTTACTTATGGAAGCGTGAGCTGGGTATAGCGGAGAGAGCATGAAAGTAGGATAAACGCGATCGAAAAGCGAGCGTTGTACAAAATTTCTTGCGTAACAATTGTAGACTATATTTCCAATGAAGATGTTAGAAACAGAGTTGGTCTAAAAGAGGGCGTCGGTGTTAAAATAAGAATTGGCATGCTCCGTTGGTTCGGACATGTAGAAAGAATGCAGAATGAAAGAACGACGAAGCATATGTACAAAGCAAAAGTGGAAGGATGTAGGAGCCGAGGAAGGCCAAGACTTCATGACCAAATTGGTCGTTTTCTATTAGGTGATGTCAGGGAGCCCTAGAAATCGGCGAGCGTGCATGAGGAGAGCAATGAATGTAAAAGAAGCAAGTGGGGTGTTTAAGGATCGGGTCTCGTGGCGTTCGGTTCTCTCTGCCTACCGATTTGGCGTGAAGTTACAGATATACCATATATATCACTAAATTGACATTTCCTATCAGGTATTCTATGTTTGACTGGAAGGAATCCCGGATGAGATAAGTCCGCCATTGTCCAAATTATTATTTGCTTATTTGTATTTTTTCTTATAGTACAATAAAGATAATACAAATAAGAAGTAATACAGACAAGATCACAAACACACAACAGAATGTCTAATCAAGCACAATACCTACATTCGTGAAAAAATCAAGGAATATTTTGTAAAAAATCGTATTATTTAAAGTACTTAGTTTATTGATATAATAAAACATTTTTATATTTACTTACCATCAATAATCAGTTCTTATTTCTTCACATAACTGGTTAATTTCCTTCCTGTTTTTATGGTTACATCTTTGCTGTTCCATATCGGTGTCCTATTAAATCGCTGAAATATTTTGCTCCACCACGTCGACGGGTGACGATCCCCGCGACGCTCCCCGCGCCGCTCCCCGCGCCGCTCCCCGCGCCGCTCCCCGCGCCGCTCCCCGCGCCGCCGCTGCCTTCGAGACCAGTACCATGTTAAATGTATGCATTGAAACGCGCCGCTCCCCGCGCCGTCGCGCGTCGCTCACCGCCGCCGCCGCCGCCTCACGGCCTCTGATTTGTGTAGGTAGCCTTACAACGGCAATGAATCAACGGAACACATTTACCTATCACGGAAATATTCAACTTATAGTTCTAATTGTCATCGTGACCGGATATAAAACATCTTGGTCTGCCGAGCGAGACGTAAAAAAATAATTTTATTTTCAAGCCGCATGAAAGTCACTAATTTAGCTTGTCAACTGTTATTTATCGACAACAGCTGGGACCGAGATGGCTTAACGTGTCCTCCGAAGCACATGGAAGTTTGAGATAGATAAACCCATTCAGACTGCGTTCGGCGTTACTTAACCTGCGTGTTCGGTTACAATGATACGCGCAACGACGCTATCGAGCTCTCAATCTTCTTTACTATCACTGCTAAATAAAACAAGAAGTAGAAACATATAAATTCTTTTACAGAAAATCTTTTAGTTCATTTCTACCGGTTTTATTTGCGTTTCACAAGCAAAAATGCGAAATCCACATCCGGCTATAGTGGGCAATCAACAGAATGTTGTGTACGACGGACAGATGGATGGATTGCGGCGGGTGCATGGATTCGAGCGCACTCACCATGTCAAAGTTAACATTTTAAAACGCCAAAGAGAATGTTAGATTTGGTCAGAGTGACACTGCTTGTTGGCGTGTCTCTCTGCTTTACAAATATTTAAGATTTTTGATTATCAACTAAATCAAAATAAGTTGCGCATGCCGGGTACATCGACTTGTTTCGATTGGTAGATCTTTTGTTGTAAATGCCTCATTAAAAATACTATTTGTAAAAAAGACTTATTATAGATTAATTCACAGATGTCTGGCTGACAAAGATGCCCGGAAATGATTTAGCACATGCATTAATGGTTTCATATAAGGCGATAAAATATCCTATCACTTACCATCATCATTATCATTGTAATGTTATTCTGACATAAATTTATTGTAATATCCATTGAAATAGACCCACATTAGCAAGCTTCTTTCGGCATTTCTTCTGCGCCAATGGTTACTTTTCAAATGCTAGTTAATTAAAAAAGAAAAGTAAAGGAGACGCTAGATGGCGCGCATAGTAAACAAGTAGCTCCGCATATAAAATTAATTTAAAATAGTTAACGCATTATAATTATACTTAAACTGACACAAATTAGTAAAATGTTACAAAATTAAACTGTGGTAATGTTTTATGGTGATTATTATAAACAACAAAGTGATAATTAAACAAAAATACTACATACAATTTGAATTACGTTCAAAAGCGGTTAGTTATAGTTATTATTTGATGAAAATCACTGTCAGTGTCCAAAAAGTGCAAACAAGTGCAAGTCAACAACAAAAAAATTGTGAAACAGTGCATATTTTTAAATAAACAAAATATAATAACCGCCATACACCGTTCAAACAAAGTTGACCTTTGGACTCTGTAGACTTGAACGTATCAGTACATACATAGAAAACAAAAGTAAATGTTGATTTCGCAACTTAATTAATGATCTGTTTGGTCGAGTGGTTAAGCTCGGAGCCATAAGGCGCACCAATTGCGGGTTCTAATCCTAACTCGTGCATCTGACTTTTTGAACACAAAATTTGATTTAGTGTATGGAATATTTAATTTGAAAACCAAAATTAAGAAGCACCAACTATTATAATAATGAATTCATCCAGCAACAAAAATATTTCGTTGAACAAGTCACAAAGTAATAACATCACTCACAGGATTCCTAGAGTGAACATACCGACCGAGAATTCATTCGAATACTTAGCAATTGATGACGATTCGGAATCTCTTTCGTTTATATCAACTGAACGACTCAATAGAAGTATTCCTGACTTAACATCTGTACGAAATGAAATAGATATCAGAGAGATGAAAGAAACAATTAGAATTCTACAAAACAAATTAGAAGTCGCAGATAAGGAAATAGAAAATTTATTGTCAGAGAACTATATTTTAAAAGAAAAAATAGCAAAATATGACACCAAAAAAATTTTTTTAAAAAGCTTGAGTAAATCGACACCTAAGAAAACACATACACAAAGAAAAGCAGTGAGACAACAAAAGTTGGATCTTGATACAAGTTGCATTATTAATCCTATTCAAGCAGACAGTTCATTAGATTCTCATACATTAGTATCACCACCTGATACTGGACTGATAAGGACTAATACGAGCCAAGACAAAATAAGAGCGACACAAGTTCCAAAGAATAAACTTTGCATTATAAGCAGCAATAATATAAACAATATTACATCACAAGCGGAAGTTAGCTTTGGCGACAAATTCAATATATGCCACCACATATACACAAATGGAAACATTGAAATTTTACTTAAATATATCAGACAAAAATTAAGTGCATATACTAAAAAAGATATTTGCGTATTAATGATTGGTGAAGCTGACTTTTTAAGAACTCGAAACTATTGTGACCTTATCATACATATTAGAAAGACATTACAGGAATTATGTCATACAAATATCATTATTTGTCTGCCGACATATAAATGCACTGACTATCAATCTCTATTTAATTGGCGAATGGAAACCTTTAATAACCTGCTGTATCTTGACTTGCAAACCCACCAGTATGCACACCTGTTAGATTCAAACTTAGAACTATGCTACAACTACGAAATGTTTTCAACGCGTTATGGGACTATAAATAATAAAGGGATGAAGAATATTTTTCAAAATTTACTATTACTAATTTATGAAATGCAGATTTCTCTTACCAATGTAAATCCGGACTCTCAAAATGAAAACATTAAGTCTCAATTAGACAACACTTTGCATTCTGCTGATGCTAGTTCCTTTCGACCTCTTCAGTAATAATTATGTGACAGTATTGCATCAAAATATAGCCGGATTGTTATGTAAGGCGGATATGCTTTCTGTGGCTATAAGTGACTTATCGCAAAGAGAATCACCCATCGATATACTATGTATTACCGAACATTTTATGAACATTGGAAGTGAAGCAAATCTTCGAATACCTAATTTTAACTTAGCAACTGTTTATACTAGAAAAAGCAAACGGGGAGGATCATGTATATTGGTTCGTAAAGGTATTCAATATAAGGAATTATGTAGCGTTAAAAATATGTCAATAAACTGTGTAGTCGAATGTTGTGCTGTGGAACTAGTTGACTGCAAAATCACTATTGTATGTTTGTATAGAGTTCCTAACACCAATTATGACATTTTCTTTGATATGTTAGATTTAGAGACAATTTTAGCAGCAGTATGTACAAATCCGAAAAATAAAGTAATACTATGTGGTGATTTTAATATTAATATTTTAAATAAGAATAATGTATCAATTGATTTTATTAATATGCTTTTGACTTACAATATGAAATTGCTCATTTCACAGCCGACAAGACTCGGTAGTGGATCATGTCTTGACAACATTGCGGTCAACGTAAGGGGGTGTAAAAGTGAGGTCATCGAACTTGCTTTGTCGGATCACTCTGCTCAAATTGTAAAACATCCAGTAACACGGAGATTCCAGCTTAAGTTTTGGAGAGTACGTACACGTGATTACAGTAAATGTAACCTACATAAGTTTAATGAGTGTCTAAAAAGCTTAACCTTTTCTGAGGTATATAATACCAATGATCCCAATGAAGCCTATGATAACTTTGCTAAATTATTGACATTATTCTATGATTTATGCTTTCCGTTTAGAATCATAACTGTCAGACAAAATAAGCCACAAAAATGGATATCGCGAGGAATTAAATTATGTAGCAAAAAGAAAAGAGAGCTTCTATGGAAATACAGGACAATACCAACATCTAAAAATAAAAATACACTGAAAACTTATACGAAAAAATTTAAACAAATCATTAATTTGACAAAAAAGTCACAGAACAATCATTACATTAAAAATGCCCCAAATAAATCAAAGGCTACTTGGAACGTAATAAATAATACAAAAACTAACTGTCCTAAAATATCTGTAGAACAGCTCAAAGAAAATGATCAAACAATAACTGACCCTGTAAAAATTGCAAATTTATTTAATGACTATTTTATTGACCAAAAACTTGACATGCCTACAACATTGACAAATAGCACTATACCTAAATCTGACATCACCCATTCATTATTCTTAGCCCCTGTTACAGAAAATGAATTGATAAAAGTTGTCACAGGATTAAATAACACTAAAAGTGTTGGATATGATGGCATTAGTACGCTAGTACTAAATGCAAAACAAATAGCAGCACCTTTGGTACATGCTATAAATTTAACACTTAGCACAGGTTTTTTTCCAGAATCCTTAAAATTTACTATTATAAAACCAGCACACAAAAAAGGTGATCGTAATGATAAAACGAACTATAGGCCTATAGCATTATTACCAATTGCAGCGAAAATTTATGAAAGAACAATATATGACAGACTTTACGAATTTCTAATAAAAAACAAACTACTAATAGACGAACAGAAGGGATTTCGTAAAAATTGCTGTACAAATCTAGCAATTTATGATCTATTGAAGAAGGTTACATATGCTATGGACAAAAAAACAGCAATATGTGCTGTCTTTATGGACATGTCAAGGGCATTTGACTACACAAATCATGACATATTAATTAGGAAGCTCGAGTCTTATGGGGTTCGAGGAATAGCACTAAATTTATTTAAATCTTACCTTAAAAATAGAATGCAATGCACACAGATAACTCATTTTGATAAACGACTGAAATGCGAACAAAGTTATAGCTCTAAATACAGAAATAATCCCTGTGGTGTGCCTCAGGGCTCAATACTAGGACCCCTCCTGTTTTTAATATATATTAATGATTTGCCAAAAGCTGTAACACAGCCTATGGTATTATATGCAGATGACAGTACAGTAATTATTGAATGTAATGACCCTATGACATATGAAAATGACATTAATAATTCTATTAAATACATTATACAATGGCTGGACGCGAACAATTTATTAATTAATTTAAATAAAACAAAAGTAGTGCATTTTAGGCAAAGAATAAACAGGCCCATACAAATTAAAGCGAATTACATGGACACAGAAATCGCGCAGGTGAATGAAACTAAGTTCCTGGGACTTACGTTGGATAACTCACTTAATTGAAAAACCACATACTATAGCTCTGTGTAATAAAATAAGTCAATATATATATGTACTTAAAACCCTTCCCAAAATATCAAGTATAGATACAGCACTTACTGCATATAATGGTTACATTGCATCTATTCTCCGCTATGGAATTATTTTCTGGGGCAATTCTACCAACACAAAAATGGTGTTCAAGGCGCAGAAACGATGTATTAGAGCGATATGTGGATTGCGTAAGACTGACTCCTGTGAACCTTACTTTAAATCTCTAAAATTGCTTACTCTTCCGTGTATTTATATATATGAAGTAGCAGTCTTTGTTAAAACTAATTTGAATCTATATACATTATCGTCACAAATGCAAGCGCGTAGTCTGAGGAATCCGACAAAGCTATGTCTGGGACAGTCTCACACAGCGCTTTTTAATAAAAGCGTGTTCCAAATGTCTGTAATTATTTTTAACCACATACCAAGTTACGTAAAGGAGCTACCGTTATTAATGTTTAAAAAACGATTGAAAGGAATGTTAATTGATAGGGTCTACTATCGTGTCGATGATTTTTTGAAGGATAAAGATTTTTGACATTAGATTATTATTTGTACAGATTATTTATTCACTGACATCATAGATTTGTAATTAGACAAAATATTAATTAAATTTAGAAATGACATGATTCAATAAATTGATTATAATTTAATGCATGTTTCATAAGTTGAGAGAGTTATTTACTATTTATGTCTCTCTCTATTGTAAGCCTAGTGGCAGGTCATAGCCGATCATAAATTGTGCATCTGTAAGAACATTTAAATACCTATGTACCACAATAAAGTATTATTATTATTATTAAAAAGGAAAACATGAAAATTTCATAAAATGAAATTTACAAACAGAAACAATAATAATTATGCTGTATCATGGAAATCACTCGCGACAAGTCACATGAATACAAACTAGATGACGTATTATTAATTATTTAGAAGTCCTTACTAGCGATGGGCGATTGCGAGAGGTTTTTTTCGATTGTCTCGATTGTTCGAACATCTCGATTGTTTTCGATTGTTTCGTCGAACATCTCGATTGTTGTTGTGTTCGTCTTTGGCGCGATTTCAACTCGAATTTGTGGTTACGAATTGCGAGTATGCACGATGGCGAGAGGTTTCAGTCGATTGTTTTGAGTTATATTAGAACATCTCGATGGCCGGACTTGGCCTTGTCTTGTGATTGCGATTTGCGAGTTCAAACTAAGCATGAAAAGAAGCAAACTTACCCAACTTACGTACGTATTATAGGAGAAAGGAATCACGAAAATAAATTAATTAATCGAAGTTTATAATCATCTATTGTCTTAGGTTTTCGCGATTGTTACACATTGAATTATACTATTTTTAACGGAGTCTTCCTGCGACCACGGACGCTGCAAAGCGTTCGAAACGTCAGGTTCAACAAAATAAATAAAACACGCGATACTTCCGTTAAAAATTGTATAATTCAATGAATCATCTATTTTTAATGACTTAAATAAACTTGTGCAATGTATGCAACATAGTTTTTTAGTTTTAATACAAAAAATCACAGCGGCTCGATAAACAATCGCGACACATACACCTCGGCTCGATGCTTGTAAACAACTAGCAGCGAGTCGAGTCCGTCCGGCTAAACGCACCGGTGACCGATGAATGACTAACTGATGCAACAATCGAAACAATCGAAAAACCTCTCGATTGTTTTGTAAAACGGCGAGTCGATTGTTGACTCGATTGTAAATTTTGACGACTGCGATTCTTTCGATTGTTAAAACATCTCGGAATCGCCCATCGCTAGTCCTTACGGCTATTACTGACTTCCACTACATCAGCTTGATAATAATTGTCTTAACCATAATCAAATGCGAAATTTCATTACGATATAATACTGATTGAAATTCGGTTCCCCGCATTACATTAAACAGGTACAATAAATATCTAATTATCTTAAACTATCTTGATAACAATAAACTCTTAGTAAAGACGGCGTTAATGTTAATTATATTCTCAACTAGTCAACCATTGGGAGTAGAGAAAACATGATTGCGGTTACATACATACTCGTCAACCTAAATACCTAATAAAACTCCAAATTACCGGCCGATACATTAAAGATCGTGGATCATCAATCGTGGACAATCGAAGGTCGTGGGTGTTGCCTGATCGCCTAAAAGAATTTCTCACTAAAAATATTTTTAGTACGTGTACTTTTGTAGCGAGAGTGCCGACCTATCTGCAGACTTTTTTGAATAAGTTCAGGCCACAAAGAGTCGTGTGTAGAAAGTTTGAAGGACGAATACTCAACGAAGTGTGATAGAAGACGCCGCCCTCACGTACGTAAGTTTTAAGTTGTATTTTCAGACTTTCAGCCGTGTGATATGTTGGATTGTTGTTATATTAATAATGTGAGCATTATTAGTTGTAAACTCGGAACACAACCCTTTGTACAATCGGTAGAATACGCAAAAGGAGGCAAAATATCTTTTTAAACTCAAGGGCTCAATATTGTGTGTGAGTTTAGGATCATCGACGATCCTTACCGCTCGTCTTTGCACCGAATCACAAGGTCCCAGCTGGTATCCAAAAGTGCAGTAGCAGGATGCTGAGAGTTAGTGATGCACTACTACATCTACAGAAATGAGTGCATATTGTCCTCCTATGTGGTAAGTAAAAAAATAACTATTTGAATGTTGTGATAACCCTTTCTTTAATGGAGGTTTATTAATATTTATATTAGCTGCCAGTGCACCATAGCCGAACTGATAAAGATTATAACCTATATGAACCGGATTAAATGCGGTTACGACAAGTCTCTAAATTAGTTTGACGAACTCTACGACGTCAGTGTGGCGGCGTGAAGGCGAGGTTGTGTAAATTCAATTTAGCCGTTGGTAGCGATGCAATGCCTCGTGTACTAGGTATTCATTTTGTAATAGTAATATGACAGTAATCATAGGCAACTGTTCCTATTTAGACATTTTACTACTCAAAGTATATCATGATTATTAATCCAATACATTAAAATTGCTTCTATAAATGCCCAAAGGCAATACATTGTTCATACTCGTAGTATGAGTAATAGACACATAAATGTCTTCCTTGTCAGTATCCATTAGAACTAATTCACATTTTGTGTATCCGATATATATTAATTTAATAATAGGTTAAAATAAGAAGGGGTATGCTCCGTTGGTTCGGACATGTAGAAAGAATGTAGGATGAAAGAATGATGAAGCAGATAAACAATGCACAAGTGGAAGGATGTAGGAGCCGTGGAAGGCCAAGACTTACCTACCATGATCAAATTGGTCGTGTTCTATCGGAAGGTGATGTCAGGGGCCCTAGAAACCGGCGAGCGTGTACGAAAAGAGCAATGAATGTTAAAGACGCGAGTGAGGTATGTAAGAATCGAGTCACGTGGCGCTCGGTACTCTCTACCCATCGAGTATCGATGTCTCTGCCTACCCCGTAAGGGATTTGGCGTGAAGTTACAGATAGATAATAATAGGTCATGGCGAAGGGCTAAAGAATCCTCATTGTCGTTTTCGTAACCAGAGTTATTTTCTACCCTAAAGATGAAAGAATGACGAAACAGAAAGTAGAAGGATGTAGGAGCCAAGAAAGGCCAACGCTTACCCATCACGACCAAAGTATTGTCAGAAGGTACGACATCTTCTGACCATATAATACTTTGGTCGTGGTATGTGAGCTTAGGAACCTGCGGCCTAAAAAGAGATATGAATGTAAAAAAGCGAGTGAGGAATGCGAAGACTACGTAGAGTTCAGTTCTGTCTGCCTACACTGCAAGAGACGGGAAGATATAGCTCTATGTAGATCCCGACAATCTAAAGAAGAAATAAAAGTATTTCGTCATAGAAAAAAAAACGAGTGTGCTTTAGACCACACGACTGAAGTAAAACTTCTTTAGCTCCATAGTGTGATACAGACAATAGACCTGCACTGTGTCTTTGATATACGAAACTTAACTCGCTATGAGAGAAAGAAAACGTGTGCTCGCACCTCTCTCTCTTCCCCCTACTAATATACGAAACGTAACTCTCTCTCTTTCAATCTTCACTAACTTCTATCTCCCTCTCAACTTCCATACGCCTCGCGCGATCACACTTTTCGTAACGCTCTCGTCACGCATTCACCAGCTTACTCCCCAAGTCAAGCGTGCGTAAAGAAGTTTTACTTCAATTAGGTTCTGCAGTCCTCCATGTTAAGTAATCCCGTACCATAATTTTCTGATCTACTCAAAGTCTTTTTGGTTTTCGCGGCAGAACTCGAAAATACACTTGCTAAGAATGTGATGATGACGCTATTACTAAGTTCTTTTAAATCACAGTTGAGGAGGCTCTAAAGTTAACTTCAGATATCTGAGATTGTTTTTAAGTACATAGAATAGAATACTCTTTATTGCACCAATAACAAATGCATACAGAACACACGTAAAAAGAAAATAAATGTTTAATAGGTGGTCTTATCGCTAAAGCGATCTCTTCCAGACTACCATACGACACGAAAAAACAATCATATGTAAAAAGTATGTAGGTGGCGCATTTATGACACAATAACAAATATAACAAATTACACATTGTAACGAATAAAAAAAAAAGAGAAAAAAAAGTAGTAAAATATGACAGAAGATCAAAACATACAATAATAAATTTAGATAGAAGTAATGACAAATATATGTAGTACTATAGTTACATACAGAGATAGTAAGATTTTACCATATTTTTAAAGGAGGTAAGATAAGATAAGATAAGATAAACGTTTATTGCCAACTGTGTACAAGGGTTATTCATACATGTGATGTCATAGTCTCAACAGTTTGCCCATTTCGGACGTACAATATATTAGTTGGTTTTCACATTATTTATTTAATATGTAAAGCTATGTTGTAATTAAATTATACAGTTCTATTAAAATATTCATCTAAATTATAGAAGCACTTAGATATCAACCAATCTTTCAGCTTTCCTTTAAATTGAGGACCATCTAGTAATTTAATATATTCTGGCAAATGATTAAATATTTTGATTCCTGATATATAAGTACTTTTTTCATGTAAAAAACTCGAACATGTATCAATACGTATGTCACATTTATATTGCGATCGTATGTTTGATTTTAATTTACTTTTTTTACAAAAATATTCAGTATGTTCTTTTACAAATAAACATATTTCTAGTATGTAGATACACGTCAAAGTTAAAAATTTGCCTTCCTTGAATACAGCTCTCAATGATGCACGTTTGTCAATATTATATATAATTCTTATACATTTCTTTTGGAGTAAAAATGTAGACTGAACATTAACTGAATTCCCCCAAAATATTATGCCATAGGTTAAATGAGGATATACACACCCATAATAAGTACTTTTAGCAACCTCGACGGAAGTTACTTTGATTAAAATAGACAACGCGTAACAACTGCTAGAAATTCTTTTATTGATTTTAACAATGTGGGATTTCCAGTTAAGATGAGTATCAATGTTAACACCTAAAAATTTCATGCTGGGCACTTGTTCAATAGTTGTATTATTAATAGTAATATTCAAATGTAAAGGCCTTTTTTTATAATTTCTTAGTTCTAAATATTTTGTCTTGTCGAAATTAATTTTTAAGTTAATAGATGTCAGCCATTTATCCACAATAATAAGTGTATTATAAATTTCATCGCTAAAATTGTCATCGCTTAAATTATCATTAGATATAAATATCGTAGCATCATCGGCAAACATCACACACAAATGTTTGACTACAAGGGGGAGCTCATTAACATATATCAAGAACAAAAGAGGTCCCAGTACACTGCCTTGAGGCACTCCCAGACTTATTTTATCAAAATTTGATTGTACTTGTCCGATTGTATTTGACTTTTCATCATATGCATCTAATATCGTTGCTTGCACTCTATTATCTAGGTAAGACTCCAGTAATTTCAATGCATTTCCACGTATTCCGATGTGATCCAGTTGCTTTAATAAAATTTGGTGAATTACACAGTCGAAAGCCCTAGATAGGTCTAAAAAAAGACTAACGCAGGTTTTTTTCTGGTCAATATCTGTCCATATCTGTTTCAATATTTTGAAAATCGCTGAAGTTGTATTTTTCCCTTTTTGAAAACCAAACTGATTTGTATTTAGTATTTCGTACTTATTTAAAAAAGATATTATTCTAGTAGCTATATTTTTTTCAAATATTTTTGAAAAGTTAGATAATAATGCTATCGGTCTGTAATTTCCCATTTCACTTTTCAAGCCTTTTTTATAAAGCGGCTTAATCAATGTTCTTTCTAAATCATCTGGAAATATTCCAGTTTCAAGCATCAAATTTACGATATATGTCAGAGGTTCAGCTATAAAGTCTACACTAGATTTTATTAGTAGCATGGGTATATTGTCATAGCCTGTACTTTTTTTATTTTTTAATCCTTTTATTACATTTTTCATTTCGTATATGCTTATCGGGGTCAAAAATATGCTGTTTTTATTTGGATGGGTTATTGGTTTATATGAATTGTCGATTTTTGTCTGTGTTGGATTATTAATGTTAATAAAGTAATTATTCATCGTTGTAGCTATGTCAAGAGGTTTGTTAAGTAAAATGTCACCTTTTTTAATATATTTTATTGTTTCTTTTATGTCATTAGTTTTTGTCGTCAATTTTCTTATAATTTGCCATGTGGCTTTACTTTTATTATTTCTCTGTCTTATGTAATTATCGTTCACATTTCTTTTCGATTGTCTTGTGACCGCTTTCATAATATGACAGTACTTCTTATATGTATTTTTAATTTCGGGACATGTAGATTTTCTAGTTTTTAAATATAATTGTCTTTTGTTTTTACTAGATATTGTTATGCCCTTTGTTTTCCAGTTTCGTGGTCTGTTATATGTTATTTTAATTTTTTTACTTGGTACACAAAGTTTATAAACTAAACTAAAAATGTCTAGGAATATGGTATATGCTTTATTGGGATTTGTTTCAGCATAAACATCCGTAAATTTTATTTGTGAAATGTATTTAAGAAATATTGTTAAATATCTATCTGGATTTCGCCTACAAGTATACCAAAACTTTTTATTGAAACTTCGACATACCGAAATTGATATCAATTGACATGTGTGATCCGATATACCTATATCTAATACTTCTACATTATATTGTTTTAAGTTAGTAAATATATTGTCGATACAAGTTTGAGAATGCGTCGTTATGCGTGTAGGTACTTCAATTGTCGGATATAAGTTATACGACTGAAACATATTCAAAAATAAGTCACTTTTGTTACTTTTTTCGAGAATATTTATATTAAAATCACCTAAAATGAAAACATTTCTGAAATTGTTTCTTGTTCGAGTTGTTATTTTTTGCAATAAATACTCCATATTATTCAAAAATATGTCGAAGTTACTATCTGGTGTTCTATATGCACATACTATTAAGTGATTTAATCCACCTAAAACAGCACCACAACATTCGAAATGACTTTCTATGGACATTTCTGATATCCATTGCAGTTCATTACAATCAATGTGTTTTTTTACATAAATTGCGACACCCCCTAAGGATTGTGCACTGCGTATAGAAATTGGCAAGGCATTCCAAAGTTGCACAGCTCGTACTGAGAAGGACGTAGTGCACAGTGCGTAAGGACGTAGAGTAGTGTTGTGAAGAGTGAGATGGCGTTATTAGACGAAGGGAAAGAATACTGCGTGTACTGCGATCACAGCGGTCCCGTACCTCACTGAGAAAAACAAAACGTTCCTTCAAGTAGCTGGGAGAAGTAGGATTGAAGAGAATAGAATAAAGAAGAGAGTCAATGTGCCAGTTACGACGTAACCACTTGAGCTGAGTGCGAAGTTCGGAAACATGGTCATATTTGCGAAGCCCAAATATAAATCGAATACGTAGATTTTGAAGGTAAGTTACATATATCGTTATTATTCTATATTTCGCTAGGAGTATACTGCATACTCCTATATTTATTTTTAACTTTTCATTTTAGTCGTAATGGAATGAAATTTCGACAATGACGCAACATTGTCGAAATATAAATCTTATTGATATGTTTACGTTTAAATGCTCCTTGATCCCTTCATTATCTTTTAGAGACTAGGCTTGTATGTACGTCTCTTTCTGTGTGTATATGGTACATAAATGCAAACTTTTGCGTTCAATATTCGCACGAACCAAAGCTATGTTGTTTTTAGGGTTCTGTATCTCAATAGAAAAACGGAACCCTTATAGGATCACTTTGTTGTCCGTATATCAAAACCGTTTTCTCAGGGACGGTTGGAGGCATCAAGCTAAAATTAATATCATATACTTAGATCTGCGATCCCTTCGAGCAGTCAAAAAATCAAACTTCTCTTCTCTTTCAAAGTCAACGCAATCAAAAGATGCGGCTGTTTATGCCTCGTTTATGCGCATATTTTGACACTCGCAAGGGAATAAAAACCTATAGGGTACTTCCCGTTGACCTAGAACCATTAAATTAGGTAAGAAGCTATATTACGTAGCACAAGTAAAGGTAACGATCCGAAAATTGTAAATTTGTAGTAAAAGAAAATTCGAAAATATTTTTTACGGAACCCTCGGTGCGCGAATCGGACTCGCACTTGACGGCTTTTTTATTTCATAATAGGTATGCCCATTACAAAAAAAATATCTATTTTAGTTTTGTTTGGACTTTCCTCTATTACAGCATGAAGCAAGGTATATAGAAGGGAACATCGCATCTCCACGATATTAGCTGTATGTTGCATCACATAATACTTTTAAGAGAGGTAGGGAGCATCAAAGCAGCTCGTTTGCGAAAAAACCGCTACCTTACAGAAAACCGCAGCCAAACAACAACTTTCTAGAGAGTCGTTGTGTAACTGCGAGTGAGTGAGGTCACCAGTAATCTCCTAAGAAGTAGCTGTGTTAGCTGCAGGGGTGGTATCGCGCGAGTGATGCTTAATGTATTACAAGCTTTCATAGGCTATGGTAATTGCTTACAGCTTACAGCTGGTGGGCCGTATGCTTGTATGCCCCTCGCGTTGTAGAAAAATATGAATATGAAAAAGAAAATTCTCAATTTATTATATACTAGCTTTTACCCGCGGCTTCGCTCGCATGGATAAAAAAAAAATATTTTTTTAAATAAAAAGTATCCTATTTTACATCTGATACCTCCAAGAATATGTGTACAAAGTTTCATGATGATCGGTTCAGTAGTTTTCGCGTGAAAGTATAACAAACAAACGGACATTCACATTCATAATATTAGTAGGATAGCTTTTACCCGCGGCTTCGCTCGCATTGATAAATAATATATATTTTTTTAATAAAAAGTATCCTATTTTACATCTGATACCTCCAAGAATATGTGTACAAAGTTTCATGATGATCGGTTCTGTAGTTTTCGCGTGAAAGCGTAACAAACAAACGGACATTCACATTTATAATATTAGTAGGATATTCCTTTTGCGTTATATAAGCTGTTCTGATGATGAATCAGAAATTGATGAGAATCATTAAATTGGGGATTATCAGATTTGTTTCATATACCCTCACGTATACCTTAGAGTGAAGCCTTACTAGGACTGCCTTAATCAATTACTTTCACTATATATAACTCGAAATAGCGCGTATTTGGTAATGTAACTAAGGTATATAATAAAATCGTTCCACGTGATGGTGACTTACGTGTACCATGTAACTGTCCTTAGGTTACGGCAACTGCTTACAATCAGGCATGCCGTACTCTTCTTTGTCTTTGTGTGCTCGTACCCGAGTGGTATAAAAATATATACTACCTTACGCCTTAAATTTATTACTTTTGTACAAAGTGCAGAAATTTCCTAACGACATATACATGCATGTTGTCAAAAGGCACGCTTGAAATATGAAATCAAATCACCACGGAATTTTCTTTGTAAATATGACGTAGGAAATGTATTGTTACTAAAGTATTGCGTACCTGTGATTTACAGTGACTGAGTTTATTTTCATTTGAATCTTAGTAATAATTTTTAACTTTGTCTATCAGCTTCGTAAGTTAAAGTTAAACATTAAAATGCAAAATAAATAAAACAATAATTCAAACATTACGTTAATTTAATGTAAACCTATGAATTAGTATCTAAAAGTTGTACAATAATATATTACCAGTTTGATTAATACAGCTAACGCTCTAAAATAGTTACGTGTATGAATATTAATAACGTAAGATGTTAATAATTTATGAAACAAAAGAGAATAAAATTAATAACATAGTGTGATTTTGAGATAATATAGTCCAAGAACAAATAAGAACAGATAATTCAACAGTGAGCTGTTTCTCGAGCTACGCCACTCTTAGTACAGTAGGACTAGTTCACTCGCAAGACCTTAAAACTCCCAAGTTTTCTTGAAATGTTTACGTTTCACTCTTGAATCATTCTGTACCATATTGGAGAATGGATGACGTCACGAGTGCGTGCATGTGCATATGCCGTGTGTTGTGTACGTAAGTAGTGTGTACGAATGTCCAGGGGTCGTACTGGTAAATTAGTTAAAGAAATATAAATAATTTTTTTTTCACCAAAATGCCTCCCCGCTTAGTACGGTAGTTAGTGAATTTAGCATATCCCTAAATTCTATAAACTACTAATTCCACCTTAAAACTACCCTGTTCTATTATTTTTGAATTACTATAGTATCGTTTATTTTATTCTCAAAGAAACCACTTTTCTAACCAACATCATTATAATTAGCATTTTTTATTGTTCTTTATAAGGTTTATTTTGTTCATATACAATAAAGAATTCTGAAGAAAACCAACACGCACATTGAATATTCTAATTTTAAGTTTGATAAAAAAACTAAATCCAATAACAATCCATTTCCAATATCGAAGTGTCGAGTAAAATTTCGTTATCCCGCCTTGCCATTGTGAGATCTCATCAATTGTATTTAGTTTAACAATTGACCGCCACAGTTAAGCCAATGTGGCGCGCAAATGATCGGAATAATTTCGAGAACAATTTTATTTCTAAACTAGTGTAGAATCTGCAGCCATGTAGAGGATTCTCATGGTGTTAGTAAATCCTGAGCCGTGTTTGTAACCTGTGACTAGTACAACTGGATCTCCAACTCTAACGAAGCCTTGTTGTTTCGCCCATTTCGATGAAAACTCCACTCTTTGCTCTATATCAGCATTCCAATCAGCGTTGGGAACATCTATGGAAGATCCGTAAGTTATTTTTATTTTTTATTTTATTTGTTGTATACAAATACGTACGTACAAATAGTACGGCTTTATTTTATTTGTTGTATACAAATAAAATAAAGCGATAACCGTAGCCAATAAATTGCGCGCAATACATTCAGTATCACTCGCGCGACGGCATCTCTGCTGCTAACACAGCAACGCTATAGGAGCTTCTTACTGTTGACCTCAATCACACGCAGGAACACAACAACCCTCTAGGGAGTTGTTATTTGTCTGCAGTTTTCTGTGAGGTGGAGGTACTTCCCCAGTGGGCTGCTTTGATTCGCCCTACCTCTCTTAATGAATAGCTATACAAGTGCTTCTCAATAAAATTAAGAGTGGGCTCTATTATCAGCGAAGCTTAGATTCATTTAGTTCCAGAATTAATATATTAATTGAATAGCATATTTGTCTAACAAGTAACAATTATGAAGAACGAATGGAGGCTTTTTCATCGACTAATTAATGTCAGCTGATAGCATAGAGGGCATGAAACGTTTGGTTCATTTTCCGATATATGTAAACGCAGGTGAGAAGTTGTAGAATCAGACGGTTTCTTACGGTTAATTAATGCAATAAACTTCTGGGATTCTATATTTACACATACCATAAATTTGAATCAGAGGAAGTGTCAATGCATAGATTTACGGTAAAACGACTTTGATAGATGTCGCCTTTCCATTGCTTTGGGTGCTTCATTTCAGATTATGCACGATAATGCGTCCATACTACCAGAATACTTGCACACATACTTGCTACAGCAAATAGGAAGAGAGGTAGGGTGCATCAAAGCAGCCCGTCGCGTCTGGGGAAGTACCTCCACCTCACAGAAAACCGCATCCGAATAACAACTCCCTAGAGGGTTGTTGGCTTCCTGCGTGTGAGTGAGGTCACCAGTAAGCTCCCAAGGAGTTGCTGTGTAAGCAGCAGAGGAGGCATCGCGCGAGTGATACTTAATATATCGCAAGCGTTAATAGGCTACGGTACCCGCTTTACATCAGGTGGGCAGTATGCTTGTATGCCTCCCGACGTAGAATAAATCAAAATAGTTCATATGTATACAGGGACGACGGCGACGCGCGAGTGGTACTCTATGGTGTTCTAAATATCCATAGCCTATGGTAACTGTTTCCCTTTAGGCGAGCCACCCCACGTGTTGGTAAATAATAGTGAAAATAAAGCGTGAAAAAAATACTTTAAATAAAATCTAAACTTCAAGGCTAACACCAAACCAAATTCTTATGGGGAGAGATAAAGAAGTCTCGGTGTGGTAAATGAGCCAGAATAGACATATAAAGTCTAAAGTTAGTGACGTTCTTGCTAACACTCAAAAAGTATTAGACCTGTGAAGAAAACATTTTGGAGAAAAGTAATGAAATCTTTGCTTGTCATCTAATGATAAAAGTAAGAATACCTTCATAAATTAGCGGCATCACGCCTCGCCACATGTGCAATTGTCGAGCAACAGAAGGGTACCTGGTGACTGCAATTATTGGACAACGTGGTTTGTACTTGGCCAATGTTTGCGCACATTTACCACTCGTAGTGATTGCAATGATCGCTGCCGCCATAGACCTTTGAGCTGCTAATACTGCGCCTATAGCTGTTGCTGTTGCTTGGTCGCAGGGTAGTGGAGTCTGAAAAGAATTGGAAAATAACTGTATGCCGGTATGAATGGTTCGATGCTTTCATTGTGCGTACCACCCTAATCGAAGACGCCAGTTGAGCATAGGCAACTGTTGCCCGTTTGATTTTTGTAAACATTGCATTTTGGGGGAAATGATGACCTCACAGTGAAAATTGAAACTTACATGCAATTTGATCCAACCCGCTTTGTGTGCTTCCGCCACCAATTAGTTCATGCGGCCTAGCGCCGGCCGGCACCCACCCACTACTGTTAGTGCGTGCTACATGCCGACGCTGCCATGGCTGCTCCGGTAGTCTCTGCCTCGGCTGCTACGGTCGTCCGCCATCTGGAACAGAATCCGCATGCCCCCACCACCACCGTCGCTGCCACGACTGGCCTGGTCGTCGCTGCGACACGTGTTTCGCCTCTCCACGAGGCATCAACAGGCGTTATAGACGTTAATCGTAAGAATAACATGCTACAAGTGGCAGCGACGGTGGTGGTGGGGGCATGCGGATTCTGTTCCAGATGGCGGACGACCGCAGCAGCCGAGGCAGAGACTACCGGAGCAGCCATGGCAGCGTCGGCATGTAGCACGCACTAACAGTAGTGGGTGGGTGCCGGCCGGCGCTAGGCCGCATGAACTAATTGGTGGCGGAATCACACAAAGCGGGTTGGATCAAATTGCATGTAAATTTGACTTTCGCAAAATAACGCCTGAATCTATTAACTAAAATTGAAACTGTTAACATTTTTACATATCAAGTTCACCTTAGTTGTTTTACAACATTTTTGAGAGGATCGCTGTATGTCGCTATGTGATTTATATCTTTATTTTGTATGTGTTTCTATCTAATAACAAGTAAATAAATTTATCTTTATATCTTCTATAACTTCACGCCAAATCCCTTGCGGGGTAGGCAGATCATTACTCTTCTCATGCACGCTCGCCGGTTTCTAGGGCTCCTGACATCGCCTTCTAATAGAACACGACCAATTTGGTCATGGTAGGTAAATCTTGGCCCTCCCCGGCTCCTACATCCTTCCACTTTTGCATTGTATATCTGCTTCGTCATTCTTTCATCTTGCATTCTTTCTACATGTCCGATCCATCGGAGCATGCCTCTTCTTATTTTAACACCGACGCTCTCTTTCAGACCAACTATGTTTCTAACATCATCATTGCGAATACAGTCTACAAGCCTTACGCCACAAATTTTGCGTAGCGCTCGCATTTCGACCGCGTTTATACTACTTTCATGCTCTTTCTGCCATACCCAGCTCTCGCTTCCATAAGTTAGCGTTGGGACCAACACTGCATTGTGTATATCGTTTGTGCCTTCTGGCTCAGGTTTTTACTGCTGAGAAGGTTTCCCAACGCTCCATTCACACTATTCCCAGCACTCACTCGTCTTTCCACATCTGCGGTGCACCTTCCAACCCTGCTGAAAGCGCATCCCAGATATACAAACTCATCCACTTGTTCCAACACTTCATCATCAATCGTAATCCTTACATTAGTTCTGGATTCTTCTCTTTATATCTTTATAGTTAATAATATAGTGTCTGCAACTACAGACGCTACATTATTACTAACAGAACTGAAACTAATGTAGAACGTAGAAACAATGTAATCAAAAAGCATTAAAAATAACGCCGTGGGTTCAATCTTAGAAATATTATGCACTAAACTAAAATATAATTACATAAACTATTGTAATGCAAAATTGTAAAGGATACGTGATATTTTAATACCATTCACATACTCGTATTGACGAATTTTATAGCAAGTTTATGGAAGTTATAAAGGTTAATATTGTATTTGTATAGCGTTATTATTTTATATGGAATCAGAAAAAAAATATGCAGAAATATTAAGCGACATTTTCTGTATCTGTTTAAGTTTTACGAAATCGTGCAAAATGATTAAAATCGACAGGACAAAGTTAACGTTTCTATCGTGTATTTTTTTAGTACAACGTCGGGAGGCATACAAGCATACGGCCCACCTGATGCAAAGTGGTTACCGTAGCCTATTCACGCTTGCAATATATTAAGTATCAGTCGCGCGATGCCTCCTCTGCCGCTTAAACAGCAACTCCTTAGGAGCTTATTGGTGACCTCATTCACACGCAGGAACACTACAACTCTGCTGCGGTTTTCTACGAGGTGAAGCCACTTCCCCAAACGGGCTGATTAGATGCGTCCTACCACTCTCAATACATCCAGACAAAGATAAACAGACATGTTCATGCGCACAAACGTTTGTCTTGTGCGGGAATCGAACCCACGAGCGTCGGTATCAAAGTCACGACTGAGCCCCTGAGCTTGTCGAATATATCTATAATAATTGAATGTCTTGTTTACAATACCTGATCAACTAGATCATGAAACAGCTGTTTTGTCCACATACACGCCTCAGCTTCTTTGCAAGCGCTTGCCAAGCACGATACAGTCTCCACAGGATATTGTCCTACTGCCGTCTCAGCGGATAGCATTAGAGTATCGGCCCCGTCTAGAATGCAGTTGGCTATGTCAAGCAGTTCAGCCCTTAAGGGAATTTTCTTATATCTCATGCTGCTCAATATATGAGCGCTTATGCTCACTGGAACATTAGCCTAGAAAACGAATATTGAAATTACATAATAAATTAAATTAATGTACATATTCTACACATACATACATATCATCACGCCTGCCTCCCATTGGTGTAAGCAGAGACTATAGAACGCCAGGTGCACCGATCCAAACATACCGCTCACGCTTCTTCCACACTCATCAACCTCTTCATGCATGCTCTTTGGTTTTGGGTACTTTTGATTTAGCCATTTTTCAATACATCACCAATTGGATCTATATGTTTGCGTCTAGGGCGGCCCCTCCCGACATCACCATACACTTCTTTCGGAACTCTTTTGTCATTCATTCTTTCTAAATGACCAAACCATCTCAGCATACCTTTTTCAATTTTTGTCACTTTATCAACTTTCATTTCACAAAGTTCTCGTATCGTGCTATTTTTTACTCTATCAATCATTCTCACTCCAGACATACTCCTGAGTGCTCTCATTTCTACGGCGTTCACCCTGCTTTCATGCTTCTTCTGCCATACCCACGTATCACTACCGTACATCAATGTTGGCGTTAATACACCCTGAATAATAGCAAGGTGAGCTGCGAGTACATGTACTCTACTATATAATATGTATATATATGTGTACAGTCAAGATTACCAGTCCTCGACCATCGCAAGATTCATTGCCATCATAGAATAGTTAGGACTTTTATACCTGTCTGCCTCAGTAATTCAGTGTGAAAATTATTAGTTACCTATATATGAAATTCTTTTTTATATAGAAATTGAAACTACTCTATAGTATTTATTTAATGAATCGGAGTATATAACAGTTATTGTCTATGAACTTATGACATATTGTTTTTTTCTTAGCGTTATCCCGTTTTCTAATTCATTACAATGAATGGGGTTCGCTATCATCCGTAGGCTTAGATAGCGGTCCTCTAATCCTATTGAATCCTAATGCGGACATTGATTTTTTCATGGAGCGACTGCCGCCAGTCCTCCACAACCCAGAGAGAAAACATAATTTCTTCGAAATATAATTTCTTGTACGTGTGGGTTTCCTCACGATGTTTTCCTTCACCGCCAAGTAAGTGATAAATATGTACATAAATCCGAAAACACGAATTTAGTGGTACATGCCCCCGCCAGGATTGTAACCGGGGACCAGTTGGTCAATAGTCCGGTTGCTTATTCACTGGGTTATCGCTGCTCTAAAACTTATATATGCTTATGCCATAAGGCTATTGGGACCTGCTTGTAAATGTATGGCGGGGTGATAGGTACAGAGGTATGTACCTATCACCCCGCCATACATTTACAAGCAGGTCCTTATGACTCGATTTGATCTTTGAGCATGATTTGGCTGCCATTGCTAGTCCAACCAGTACGGGCGGACGGACAGTTTTACATTGTCATACAGGTTCCATTTTAGTCACAAGTGAAAATCTGATTAAGAATCCTGTTACTTGTGTATATATACAAGAAGTTAGATCAAGCGTTCGCGCGATTTTGGTATTGTTGTTGAGTCAGTTCATATGGTTCATATCCAGTTTCTGAGGTTTTGTGACCTTCCTATTTAATCACTTACGTTAAAGGCTGCTAACGTTTCCGACTTGATTTGAGACGAATTTGCTTCCGTATGACTTTAAATTCATTGTTATTGACTTTTGTCTCTAATCGGTCACCGGAGGTTAAGACCAAAGTTTCGAGAACTAATCGGTAGCCAAAACAAAAACGCCACGTATGTTCCCTTGTAGTATCTAGTCTAATTACGTTGTTGATATTGCGTGCCTCTGTGCGGTATTGGTATCACGGATCCCGTATTTGAAATTAACGCAGAACGTAATATTTTCTCGATTACTTGAAAAGTCGAACGATGGTGAAACTAATGACCACTGAATTATGAAAAAAAATATCGTAAGTGTAAAATTAATTTAAACTTTTTAACAAAATAAAAGATATCGTTATTCACACTAGCCAGTAAATCGCCATTTTCACAGGAAAGGAAGTCTATTTTAATAATACTGTGAATGCCGAGTCAATCCACAAAGTCCAACTTTACATTATAAATTCATGGCTACAAATATTCATAATAATAAAGCATTTCCGTCCGTAAGTTATAGTCCGTATTGTCATTTAAGACTTACCTTATTAGCTCTTGCGATCATATTCTTTTGTGCTATAACCAATTTCTTTGGTGTAATATCAGAACCTAGTTCTTGTCTTGTGATCATAATGCCATCCGTTACCTGGAATTAATTGACTTATATCTGTGGGTAGACTGTGATACGACTTTTTAACGTGGCAGATTGACACTTTGAGAAGCTACCTGTGCTAGCATCAAATGGAATTCGTTTTCAAGAAATGTGCATGCGATATCGAACATCAAATGTCGGTTTCGATAATTTGGCGAACTATTTCCAGGCTGGAGCACGTGCGTCAATTATTCAACATAAGAGTCTCAAGATATACCGCACATGGACTACTGTGCATAGTCACACGGTGGGTGGTTGGTCGGGTATAATTAGGCATTAACTAGGATTACGTGATGTGGTTCAGGACCGAGCCGTGAGATTGAGAGATCACATACGGCATTGAGCCTCTAAGTTCAAGGAGACACATTATCTCCCTTTTTGTATTCTACCGATTCTAGTAGCAGGTTGTGTTCCGAGGTGCTGTTCAATCAATATGTTGCCAATAGCTTCCTTCTACAATCACAACGCTCGCTAGCGACGAGAAATTCATCCTCACATACTGAAATCGTAATGATTGTGTAGCTTATCTGACGAATATGGGCCGTGATAATGATGACGAGATAGATATTCGGCTCCGTTTTAGTATACTACACATAGTGTACTAGTATAAGTAAATTAGTGATGATGATCTCATCCTTCTTGACTGAGCACGGCTATTTACATGTGTGCGTCTTCATAACTAAGTTTGTTCTTTTCATGAAAAATTACAAAAGGTATAGACACGAATTTTTTTGAAAAGGAACTAGCGCTATTATTTTTTACATTGCTATTCAATCACGACATTAGTGTTACACCATCACAAACCATGCAAACATAATAACATGACCATCAAGAAGCAAGGCTCCTTTTTCAACGTCTCAAGGTATCTAACAAATTTATGGTTTACAATGGGCCTAATATAAGCCAGTATCACGTAAACTGTATTAGTGTTCCGATTATTTTAATTCAACAGTATATAAATTCGGTGAAGTTACATTTTCACTAAAGTCACGTTAGATTAATCACATTTATATACGGTGTAGATAGTTATTTTTTACGGTTACATAGTCAACATCACCTCCTTTACCTGTATAATTTACTTACTGCAAGTATTGCATCAAAATTACGATATCCCTCAACAGACTGAATAGTGGCAATAATTGCTATTTTCTTTCCCTTGTCACCAAGCATAGATTTCAGTTCCATTACAGCTTCAGGTTTATTTGCAAAAGGAGCTATTAGTATATCAATCTGAAACAATTATTTACAAAAATTAATTAAAGTTAAGTAGGTAAATGAACTAAGACAATAAGGAGGGCGGGTCGTTATCACGTTTGAAACCTAAGCACACTTCACCTCTATGTGTATTTACATTGCTTCGGAACACTTTATTTGAATTGAAATCGAAAAGTTATCAAGTTATCAAAGTCAAAATTTGTGGAATTTGAGTGAAAACTTTTCGATTATGTTCCGAATATGGCTTTCGGAGGCAATGTTTAATACCACTGATTTACGTGCTCCTGATGAAAGTCAGGTATGCCACAGCTATATTTATTTAATAAAACGCAGAACCAGTGACTACGTACGTACCTCTACCTGTATTGATACGTGTAAGGAAGGTAAAAAATTAGGAGTGGAGTTGGTGCGGAAGCAAAATTTGAACGATACTCTGTTTCAAATCTCTAGTAATCTATAGTAACCAACTATTACACATCAGATAGCTTTTTTGCAACGCGACACAACGTAGATGATTATACAATACTATTTTTTATCTTAGGATTACAGTGCAAATGGTACTTACCTGTTGTTGTATCGCCATTTCGATATCAAGTTTGTCTTTTTCTGAATAATTCGGCATTTTCAATACGACGTTTGGAACAAATACATCTTTATATGATCCTAACATTCCACCCCTTACAATCCTGCATGTGAGAGTGGTGGAAGAAATTATTTCGACTTTGAGAAGTATAGCCTCATTGTCTATAAGCACAGTGTCTCCTTTAGTCAATTGATCAGCAAAATTCATGAAGTCGATGTAAACAGTGTAAGTTGAGCATCTTTCTCGGTATGTTTCGTCTGTTGTTAACCTAATTACGTCGTCTGCTTTTAGTTCCACTTCTTCGCCATAAGACTGTAAAAGATGTTTGATAACTTTACATTTGAATAAATACTTTTATGGCTAGGCTACTACTACTACTACTTTTAGGCTAGGTAATTTCAGATTATTACTTTGCAAGTAGCCAGATTAATTCCGTCTTTGGCACTTTGCATGAAGATTTCCCTACGATTGAAACATCAAAATATTAAGCTTACACTCTACTTAAGTTTCGTGCGTAATCGTAATATTATAGAAAACTATTAACTATACTTTTAGTACGAGTACATTAATTGTTACCGTTAACTACTCGTACCAGGCAGTAAATGTTAAAAAATGCCAAGGGACTTTTTGAATTAGTTTATACGTAAGTTTATAACGTTTTGTATGCCTTGTTTTATAGGTAGCCTTCTTCTATAATGGTATTGTGTGGCTCACTACCTATAGGGAATTCACACTGAATTCCCTATAGGTAGTGAGCCACACGGCGGGAAAATAATCGCATTTTGTGCAGTACCAGAGATTTCCTTCCGCGAACATGAATAAACTCCCCGTATTGTCGACAACAGCTTCAGCTTCATCAAAAAAAGGTCTGAGACATTTTTGCAGGTTTAGAAAAGCGCGAGTCGTGTCCAAGGGTCTATAGGCTATGGCTACTGCTTACCATCAGGCAGATCGTATGCCTAAATTCCTGCTTAGCTTTGATGTATTGAGAAGAAATTTAGTTTTGCATGGGTTTTATGGTGTAATTAGCTGATAGTGAGCCAGTTACACAATAAAACCTACAATAAATTCACTATCATAAGAATAGGAGTCCAGTATATGTAGAGAAATAAGTATGATTTAGTCGAAACTTCTACCTTTGTAGCACTTATAATATACATACGTACATCGGATATAATGCCAGTCCTTATTTTCTTCCCTGATAAACGGGCAGCAATCGCCAATGGGCAGTTCTTCTCCATGATCATACTGACATTCTTAGCTGCTTGTCTTAGCATCTTTATGGTTTCTATATGCTCTTCTCTTGAACCGAACGTGAGGTTCAAAAGAGGTATGTTCATACCCGATAATATCATCTTCTCCATTATTTCAATGTCGAATGTGGATTTACCTATACATAATTGCATTCGTGACATTATCTATTATGGTCGTAGCTACTGAATTTTGTTTTTATATACATTGTCGGGAATTATGCAAGCGTATGACCAACTTGATGCAAAGTGGTTACCGTAGCCTATGAATGTTTGCAATATAAGGAGTATCTCTCGCACGTTGCTACACCTGCTGCTGATACAACAACTGTTTAGGAGCTTGCTAGTAATATCACTTACTCGTAGGAACACAACACTTCTCCAGGGTGTTGTTATTTGGTTTCCTGTAAGATGGAAGTTCGTCATCAGTTAAGCTGCTTATATGTGCTCCATCTCTCTTAGCTTGGCGATTGTTTTTATCGCAACAGTGCAGTAACTTAGCCGCCGAGGCTCGGAAGGGCCTCGCGATGGCTTAAGCCATCCATAGACAGGTTTTATTCAACCAACATTCGTTAACTTTGTTCTACTTTATGGGGGTACAATTGGAATAGATGTTTGTATGGAGATTTTTTTTCATGGTCGAAACCTACCATAAATATAATTAGATAACTTAACACGTACCATAATCAATAAAAGGAATGAAATATGTGTTTCTGCTTGTATTAAAATTCTAACGTATAAAAAATGAAATAAAAATTTGTATAGAGAATTTTCGTTTAGTTTATTACCTCGAAACTAAGCCTTAATATTAAGCAATAATTTAAAAAACTAAATTAAGTGATGTGCAATTATATCCCAGATTCCCTAAATCTAACATGATCATAAAAGTCTCTACATTAGCCTAAATCGTCGGTTTTAGAAATAGAAAACTAGTAGCAAATTTTTGTGTAGAAATGTGAGAATAAGAAAGCATATTTGAAAATTCATTCCATGTGGGGAAAATTAGGAGGATAAAATTTGTATGAGGTTTGAATGAAAAATATTCCGTGGGCCGATTGTTGTTTTAATATCTTTATTATACTTTAAAATGTAAATAAACTACTAGGACATACGAATAGTCGTACATAAGCGGACTTATCCCTACAATATACCTCTTCCATCCAACTTAGAGTAATTTGAGAGAAGATGCAATGGCGGAAAAACATACGCAACAGTTGAACCATTATTATAATCAATATTTTTTAAATATTAATAACAATATTTTATAATTTAAATAATATTCATCAACTCCACATATTACGGTTTATTTATTAGAGCCTACGAATATATAATTAGAGCAACCAACAAGGCATTACACTATAGTAACATTATCGACGCGTGCAAGTATGTATTTGTGTTGCCTTAATTATAGACTACCACGGCATGCACCATATGTATTGCTTATATTTTACATATTTCTGTGTAAATTTGTAAATGAATTTCTTGCTACAACATTGTAATCATATTGCCTATTTCTATTTCATTATATACATTTTGACTATTCTATTAATGTTTGAAAAATGTCCCAGATTGCTTTTAAATATTTTTCTAAAGAAAAACTATTATGTATTAATTAATCTGTGAGGTCTCTTATGCGCATTTAAAGTTACATCATTTAAAAGTTTAGAACAATCTAGGACACCGTATATGGTTTTATGTAGAAAAATGTGGCCAAGCAACTGTCTTCGATCATCGCGGCTGATTAGTTGGGAATATTTCAATCTTCGCTATATTATATATATAAATCACTAAATAAAATATTTTCTAATTCGGAGATTAGAACGTTGCTAGTAATTTCGACAAGGACCGATGTGGTGACGTGACCACTGCAAAAACTATACTGGTGCCGCCTGAGAACATGATTTTTGCAGACAAAAGCGTTGATGGACATGCAGCTCAAGAAGTTCAAGAGTACAGGAAGGAATATCGGATGATAATAAGAAACGGAACTTGGTGTAGCTTTTTTTGAAAGTGAAATAAATATGTTCAAATGAGAATTTATTTATTTATTAGGCTATTCAACAACGAGTACATCATTACATATGCAACATATACATTATAAATAAAATTTAAGTGTCTCATTACTTAAAGGAAAGCCCTGCATGCACAGAAAAATGCGCCGAACAATGTATGTAACTATCTTGAACAATGTTTTAGATTCTCAAAACAAACAAACAATAAAAGAAATGTTGCAAATGCAAATTATAGAAACGTAGAAATTGCATTCTGCCTTGTTTAAATAAGTAAACACGAGAAAGGTACTGCATTGAGCACAACGTATAAACTATTAATTTAGCATGCATCTTAATAACTGTAAAACTTCCTGAAGTTACAGAGTCGTCTAGTATTTTAAGTACGGGTGTAATCATGGAAAGACTAATTTTATCCTCTCCTACTATTCTGGATCTAACGCCGCAAATAATCTTTACTACCTTATCCACTGAGATCTCTTAGCATCACTGGGAGAAGAACTATTCAGTCGCGGCAAAGTAGATCGAATGACTCTGGAGAAGGGTTGTAATGCACATTAAGATCATCCAAATTTAAGTTATTGCCATTGGATCTATTCTTCCTTATATCTATGCTGTTGAAGTATTTTGCATGCATCCTCTTATGAACTCATGGATGTGTACACATTTCGTGTCACAGCGAGCTCTATTGCACTAATTTATAAGTGACACATAGAGACGACGGCGTCTATCCGATCGGAGAGTGCGGACATAACAACACATATTAAAATCACCCAACAAAATTGTTGCTCAGACTGTAAACAGATATCACTAAGCAGTGTTTCAAATTAATAATCAATCATACTCGTATCATAACGATCAGCTGCTACATTTTATTATTAAACGACTGGTACAGGTGTGGGCCTTTAAAATTGACACTTGCTCGGCGGTGGAAGAAATCATTGTGACGAAAGTTTCCTTATTAAGGTAAAAAGAGATGGTATAATAAGCTTGTAGAAAAGCTAATCTCCTCATGCAGCTTGTTTATGGAACTTGAATCATGCTGGGTACTTATGCTATTTTAAAACATAAACTGGGCACAGTCTCGAGGTTCAATAAAAGAGTTATTGCTAGAACAAAATCCATTTCGTGGGTAAAGTTAGTGAGTGGATTTCTGGTTTTAATCTAAGAGCTATACTATTTAATTCCTTAGCATCAGTGAGATCATATGCTTGATTACCGAATTAGTAGTGTATACAATATACAAAAACTAATTAATATGATATTTTACAGTAGTAACTTACGTCCCGAGCCAAATTATTCCGGATATATTTAGTTTTCCTGCAAATAACTTTCAACTAAACAAAAGCAGTAAATCTAACCCATTGTTGCTATAATCCCCGTTAATCGCTGGCAACCAGGAGGTGCTTTGATGTCCAAATTGAGCAGGTGATCCAGCGGTGTGCATGCATTTGCTGCAGATATCTGTTGTCCGGGCAACTCCATTGCATCATACTTGAAAAATTCAACGTTAACTTTTTAACACACACCTACGTTACTAAGATTTTTTTACGGCTCTATAACAAAGATCTTATTTGAATTAAAACAAGTTAATTTGTTATAATTTGTAAGTTTATATGTAATTAATAAGTTATAATAAAATATGAAGTAGAACGTTAATTGATTATGTTATATTTTATTAATTAATATATAAGTAGTATTGATTTCCGAGATTCTCTTTTAAAATCCTTTAATATGATACCCATTTGTTTCAGTGCTAATCCCAACGCTAACTTATGGAAGTAAAAGCTGAGTATGGCAGAGAGAGCATGAAAGTAGAATAAATGCGGTCGAGATACGAGCACTGTCCAAAATTTGTGGCATAATGTTTGCTGACCACATTCGTAATGATGACGTAAGAAAGAGAGTTGATCTGAAAGATAGTATCTGTGCTAAGATAAGAAAAGGTATGCTCTGTTGGTTTGGACATGTAGAAAGAATGCAGGATGAAAGAATGACGAAACAGATATACAATGCGAACGTGGAAGGATGTAAGAGCCGAGGTAGAGCTAACCTGTCATGACCAAATTGGTCGTGTTTTATCAGAAAGTGATATCAGGAGCACAAGGAACCGGCGAGTGTGCATGAATGTTAGAGAAGCGAGTGAAGTGTGTAAGGACCGCGTCTTATGGCACTCGGTTCTACCTACTCAGCAAGGGACCTGGCGTGAAGATATACATACATAAATTTGTTTCAAGTTCTTGTTTTTATTTCTCCTTAGGTAGCACAATATTGAGTACTTAATTCGCTATATTGTTTTTATTAGGAGGTCCCATCGTTAGAATTCTTACGTAATCTCCGGAAACATATACCCATTGTTAACCAGGATAAGGTAAGGATTCTAACGATGTGACATTACCATTCTAACGATACCTCATATGCAACAGTCTAGACGTTAAATAGTTATGGTAGAATAAAGAAACTTGCAAATACGAGTAGTATATAATATTAACCCGGGACATATTACACTCCTTTACTGGGGTAGTCGTCTAATAATGGCTTTTTACTTATTCTGATTGTTAAAAATTACAAAGTCGATATTTGTCATGAGGCTAAAGGCAAAGGTACACAATAATTGTGGTATGTGACATTGGAGCAAACTTCACAATAAAGTTTAAAAATGGCTAGAAAAAAATTATAGCACCGGGATTTTCGGTGTTGAGATCTCTAGGCAAGTTTAGATTCGAAGTTATCTGGAAGTTGCAGAAGATCTAGCAGTAGAGTAGGATTGTGTAAATGAGTACACTTAATTAATATATGATACTGCAGCTTCGGGGCAGTTGCTTGTAAGTTTTTAAACTACTACTAAAGCAGTCCATTTAGGGAAGTACCTCCACCTCACAGAAAACCACAGCCAAATAACAATTTCCTAGAGGGTTGTTGTGTTCCTGCACGTGAGTGAGGTCACCAGTAAGCTCCCAAGGAGTTGCTGTGTAAGCAGCAGAGGAGGCATCGCGCGAGTGATACTTAATATATTACAAGCGTTAATAGGCTACGGTACCCGGTTTACATCAGTTGGGCTGTATGCTTGTATATCTCCCGCAGTAGTAAAAATGACATACAGGTATTTAACGTAAAGTCAATGAGTGAAACTTACTTCGCTCAGTTTAGTATCGAGCTCGGTAGGCCACACCATCATAAATGTATAATAAATGTTGTATATAAACTATAAATTGTGAACGGAAAGCTAGATTCATAGGATTTCTACATAACATCGTTTCCATAGTAAATTGTGCAATCACTGTCACAAATCCATCAGCGGACTGTCACAAAATGTTTTGCTCATTTGAAAATTGTTTGAAAAGTATTTATAACAGACATTCAAGAATCAAGATACGAGTAAATAATAGGATAAAGTCTACATTGTTGAGGAACTTGAGGTTGTGGATACAGACTTCCATTTCCAACCAATACTATTGAATAACTAGAAATGTACTACATACAAAACTACTTTGTAACTTTACAATTTTACAAGGGATTATTGTATCTATATTTAAAATTCTAAAACGTCTGCATTCCCTTACAAAATTGCAGTTGTCTTAATTATTTTTAATTTAAATCTAAATATGTGTGTATAAACATCAGTATGTAAGGATAAGTGAGATATGTAAGGACCGAGTCACGCGGCGCTCTGTTCTCTCTGCCTACCCCGCAAGGGGATTTGACGTGTAGTTGTACGTGTAGTAGAACATCAGTATTGGTGTGTTTTTGAGGGCGCATCAAAGTGTATGGTTGAAGTATTTTCATCTCACAGAACACCGTAACCAAATTATAACTCTCTCTAACATTGTTGTGTGTAAGTTCCTAAGAAGTTGCTTTGTTAGCAGCAGGGGCGGAGATGCACGAGCTATACTTTCTGTATGTACGTTCATAGAATATGGTAACCACTTTACATCGGGTGGGCCATACGCCTGCCAACGTTGTATAAAGAAATATAATGTATATAATCATCTTCTCATTACCTCGCACAGTGTTTTCTAGTTCGAGAGCATAGGGCTTAATAGTTAATGTAGAAAACGTAATATGGTAATTACGTACATAAAAAACACTAAAAACCGCCGGCCGTGCATGATAAGAGCAATGAATATTAAAGATGCGAGTGACGTATATAAGGATCGAGTCACGTGGCCGTGGCGCTCGGTTCTCTCTGCCTACCCCGTAAGGGGCGTGAAGTTATAGATAAATAGACACAAAATTGTAATGTAGTAATACAAAAAAATTGTGTAATAATTCTACTGAAGCATAGTTTTTTGTATAAGAGCAATAAATTACATTAAGGTCTCGATAGCTTGACAAATGAAGAAGCCAGCATACACCTCACTCTGACGTTAGGTCAAGGTGCTGTCGTATATTTCCATTAATGTTTCCTTTCGAATACAGCTTGTCACAATTTTCCCGCGCTAACAGGATCAGCAGATTACCTTTTCTCTTGATTAGTGTCAGGTGAATTACAAAACGGTGGAAAGAATCCCGATCAAGGTAAGCGTAATGGCAAACAAACGCAGCTGTCGTCACCGACGTTCGCGAAAATAAACAAAGCCCACGGAAATAAACAAAGTCAAGTTTTATTTGTGGGAAAACCATTAGGGGATAAAAACGAGGTTTGCAGAAGAGATAAATGAAAAATACGAAAATTTTCGGACGTTCGTAAAGATGTTGACGTTTGAATGGTTATCTAACAATTTGCTCGCAAATGGTTGTGTGTGGTAAAAAGTGAGGTATTTTTTGTTCTCGGTATAGTTTTCGTGATTTTTGTTAGTTCAACGAAAGCGCGCTAAAGTTTTTGTTATTTATTTCGATGTCACAGGAACCACTTTAGACAAACCTGCTATCATATAGCTATAAGAGTTGCCTAAAGCAGCAAAATGTAACTACTCTTTGTAGTGTATATATAAAACAAAAAGTTTTTTAACAGTACCTACATGGGTACATGGTTAATTAATTACAGTACTGATCTTTTTCCTTTTTATACAATGTACTACTACTACTACATCTTTCACGCCAGGAGACAGAGAGCACTAAGCATCATCAGATGCGATGCATACCTCGCTCGTTTCTTCAACTTTCATAGCTTATTTCATGCACGGTTCTTAGGGCTCCTCATGGCACCTTCTGATAAATTGCGAAAACATAGTAGATGAGTCTTGGCCTTCCTCGGCTTCTACCTACCGTTCAACGTTTTCTTACCACTTTCGCATTGCATATCTTCTTTCTTCTCTTCTTTCGTTCTACATTATTTCTACATGACCAAACCCACGGAGCATGTCTTATTCTTATCTTACCATACTCTCCTTCAGACCAACTGTATTAGATCATAGTTGCGAACACGGTCTGCACAAGTTACGCCACATATTAGGGGTTAAAGTATGAAATTGCCGATTTATATTAAAAAATTAAAACTCGTTTTGTCTAAGATGTAACATAATATTTATTTAATCAAAATAATTACACTCAATATCATACACAGCTGCCATCTAATCGGAAGTTTTTTTATGCCTTCGCGATAGAACTCTGGGGATCTAGATTCGACAAACTGTGTGAGAGCATTTTGTACTGCCTCCTGGGAAGAAAATTTTTATCATGTAGAAAATTGTCCAAATCACGAAAAAAAAATGGTAGTCAGTTGGAGCAACGTCTGGCGAGTACGGAAGATGATGTATGGTTTCTAACTGCAGCTCCTGTATAGTTACAACGGTTTCTCGTGCAGTGTGAAGTCTTGCGTTATCATGGAGCAATAATGGCGAAGATGGATTCACGAGTCGGGGCTGTTTCACTGCCAGTTTCGCCATCATTATTCGAAGTTCGGCACAGTAAACATCTACTGTTATTGCTTGACCAGACCTGAGCAAACTATAGTGAATAACACCATGAAGAGACCACTAAACAGTTACTATTACCTTTTACCAAATGTTGCACATTTTTTAAATTATAAATTAAAATTCATTTATTTCGGATAACATTGATCCATAGTTTAAAAACACACTACAATAAAAATTAAATACATAATATCCATAACAATTACAGTTTAAAAATATAAAACAGAAATAGAATATAAACATGCACACTACTTTTCATGTCATGTTGTATACAATTTAGATAACAATAATAATCAAACAATAATAATAAATATCATGTCAATGTGAATGTGAATGTCAAAAAGGATAATTATTTAGAAGTGTATCACGGGCACCGCTACTGTAACATGCCTATCGCAGCAGTGTCGAACGAAAGGGCAGTCAAGTCTGTCGGCAATCATTTTCAGGACGACGTTGGAGCTGCTCCGAACTCTGCGCACCAAAGACGCGGCTCTCTTGCGCATGGTAGTATGAAAGCATGCGGTTCTAGCCTCTGCAAACATGCCCGACGTGCTACAGAATCGGGGCAGTCCCAAGATCATCCTGAATGAATTGTTATACAGAACGCGGAGGTCGCTGTAACTTCGCTAAGTATAATCTGCCCACAGGCTGCAGGTGTAGAGTGATGTGCAGTATGCTCTAAAGAGCGTGATTTTGACCTCTTGGGAACATCGCGTAAACCTGCGGGCTATCATATTAGCTCTTATCGACAGCGCCCTCCGCTCCCGTTCTATATCCGCATTGTCCCTAAGGTCGGTAGTAACAATATGTCCCAGATACTTAAAGTGAGTGACCATCTCCAAAGGCACTCCGTTAAGTTTAATAGGTGGTACACTCTTGGGAGATTTTGTACCAGCCTTAAAGACCATGCATTTACTTTTCACAACATTATATATTAATCCGTGACCACTGGCATACTCCTCGCAGATTCGTATCAGCCTCCTCAAGCCACACACAGACGCACTCAGTAGCGCCATATCGTCTGCATAACTCAAGTTATTCACACACACTCCGTCAACATGGCAGCCGATGTGTTGCTCGCTGAGCCTGACGATTAAATCGTTCATATATAAATTGAACAAGGTTGGAGACGTCAATCCACCCTGCCTGACTCCACATTCAAGTCGATACGAATCCGACACTGCATCCTCGCACCGTACACTATTGGACTGGTGTGCGTACCAATACTGAAAGATATTTATAAGTTCTTGAGGCATCGCTATGCTCTTCAGCTTGTCCCACAGAAGGTCATACCGGACCAGATCAAAGGCCTTGGACAAATCGAGGAAGCAAGCGTACACGGGCGTTTTGCGGTTTGTATAGTATTTGACGGTATGCTTAAGACACAGTATTGCACTTTCCGTAGACAACCGAGGACGGAACCCAAACTGGTTATCGTGTAGTGTTATGTATTTATTTAACTGTGCGTTAAGCAAACCGTCAAAAACCTTGGCTATTACAGTGGCCAAAGAAATAGGCCTGTAGTTACTTTTATCGGCCAGATCCCCCGTTTTGTTTTTCACTACAGGCACTACCACTGTTTTCATGAAATCCACAGGTAAATAGGAGTGGCTGGCGCACAGCGAGAAGAATTTTAAAAGAAAGACCTCATAGGTATCATGTGAAAAAGTTTTTCTCCAAAATCTCACACCACGAAGGTTTAACGTCAATTCAAAGTATGTATAAAACGGCAATTTCATACTTTAACCCCTATTATTTTACGTAATGCTCGCATCTCAACCGCTATTATTATACTTTTTCTCGCATATCCACTTGCGTAAGTTAGCGTCGGAATTAATACCGCGTTATACACAGCGAGCTGCTCCGTTTACACAGTTCCCTGCAGTTACTTGTCACTCCACATCAATGGTGTAAAATCTCATTATAGCGTAATAGCGAACTGTAGGTTTGGTGTGAATATTTTACTTGTGCCTTGAAATTTTCAAGCGAGAAAATTTGGTTGGTTATTGTTATACGAGACAAAAGGAAAGCAAAACTTAAATCTTGTACACCAAAACATTCAAGGCTTTCCTGCCTGTAAAAATGTAGTAGGTACAATTGTTTTTAGAAAAATACATTATTTTTAGTATATGCGAATGGTCTGCGATGATTTTTAGTATATGCCATACATGGTGCAGAAAAGGCAGATACAGTAGTACTATTTGCTCTATCTCTAATTTTTAATGTGACCCGCCGGTGTAAAAATATTGAAAAGGTAATAGGTGTTTAATAATGTAATAATATTTGGTAAACTCGGCTAAAACCAAATATTTCAAATTTAGTATTCCAAATGTGACTTCTGCCAATACAGAAGTTTTCATAATAAATTAGAATTTGTTAATAATACTGTGTTTCTTGGAATTACAGTAGACTACAAATTACAATGGGGCCTCCACATAAATAAACTTACCGGTAAGCTCAGCTCCCCTGTATATGCAGTTGGGAGAATCAGACAATTGATGGATGTGGCTACTGCGCGCTTAGTATATTTCAGCTACTTTCACAGCATTATGTCGTATGGTATACTATTTTGGGGAACGACAGCTGACATTGAAACAATTTTTATTATGAAAAAGAGCCATTCGCTCTATTTATAACAAGGGCTCCAGAGATTCCCTCGGGGAACTGTTCAAAGAAATAAATATCCTCACTGTTACTTCGTAACATAAGATAATTTAATAAGATACAGTATGATTATATTTAAAAAATGAAGGACGTGTCTAAGTGCCCGAGAGGGCTCAATGACAAATGAAGATTTTTTATCTTTATAATTTAGTTAGTGATTTAAATTCAAGTAAATCGCGACAACAAACCCATCCCGTATACAACTCAAAATAATCCTGATTATTCAAAATTATAATCATTAACTTATTCCGATACCTGTTACATTGCTTATGTAAGGTGTCAAGGTATGTAAAAAACTAAATAAATGTACTATTGCTCTTTACAGCTTGTCAAAAATCACCAGCATGGAAACTACTTTGCGTTATGGCATAGTTTTATGGGGGAATTCGGCTTCAAGGCATGTCATTTTCAAAGTAAAGTAAAAATATTAACGCAGCTATAATTTGTACGCCGACTAAACGGCAAATCATAGTGATACATAATGCTAAAGATTGTCCATACTGTATTTTGAAACCTTTGTTTAATTGATTGATGGAAAAAGGTTATTTTTTTTATATAACGGTGGAAATATGCCTACAAAAATGTACATATAATAACTAGGGTTACTCACAGTCTGTATGCTTGTAAGTCAAGTTACAATGCCGACACGCAATTACAAAAGTCTGAATTTTGATTTAAAAATTATCAATTTCGTTTCGTTTTCGTTCCAATTAAAAAAAAAATGGCGTTCAGGAAAAAAAGAGTCTGTGATTTCAAACACTACGGTGAGACAGTCGCAGAAGTCTAGTGCTCGTTGTATGAATGCATTTTTCACTCTACGCAGCCACTAATGAGCAATATAGAGCAGCTGCGAGACGGATTATGATACATCTCAGTGTAAATTTGTGTTAAGGCGACAACATTTCTTTAACTATATTTATAGATGAAATAAACGTGGGGTTCCAGATTCCATTGAAGAATTGATAGAAAACGATAAACTTAGCTCTAATTTGACAGCTGAGTTTGTATTTGGCATTGTATTAGAATAGATAATAGGGGGTCATGTGCCAGAAGCGTGCTCGTTCGCGACCCCTGCCAATCGAGTAGATTGCAATTCTGGACCGAAAACGCACCGATGTGCGGATTAGGGCGTCCCCCGGAGGCGACGCGCACCGATCCGCCCCCGTCGGTGCGAACATAGGTGCATGCGGCGGTGGGGGCCGCCACCCACCACGCAGCGCCAATTCCGGCGGGTCGAAGAGAGCCGAGTGCTGCATAGGCACGTGGAATGTGAGAGGTGGACTGAGTGATAAGATGAATGAGCTGATGGACGTAATGAATGAGAGACGCTTAGATGCTTTGTGTGTAACAGAGACTAAGCGCAAGGGGAGCGACACCGATGATCTGCCCGATGGGATGATGGCCCTATGGTCTGGTGTAGACCGGGACGATCATGCCAGTGCTGGTGTAGGTGTCATACTCTCCTCTCGCTTAGCCCCTGGTGTGAAAGATTACTGTTTGGTAGGGCCTAGACTTCTCTGGGTTCATATAAAACTGGGCATCACGCGAGTATTTCTGGTTGCAGCATACGCTCCCGTAAGCTCAGCGTGTGCCCAAGAACTAGAGAAGTTTTGGGAGTCTGTGAGGGATGTTCTGGATTTAGCTGAAGGGAATGAAAGAGTGATTATGTGTGGAGATTTGAATGGATGGGTTGGGACCAAACGAGACGGCTATGAAGCTGCTCTTGGTCCCTATGGAGATAAGAGAGTGAACGAAGCAGGTAAGTCGATTCTAGATTTATGTATGGAACGAAACCTCCTCGTGTCGAATACTTTATTTCGTCACAAGGATATTCACACGTATACATGGAGACGGAATGACCAAAAAAGTGTGATTAATTTGATTATAATTGATAGACGTCTCCGAAATACTATAATGGATACAAGAGCCTTTAGAGGTCCCACTCTTGAAACGGACCACTACCTGGTTGTAAGCCGGTTTGTGGGACTTTTCAAGAAGTGGAGGCATTGGCGAGTGCGTATCCCTTTCGGAGATCATGAAAGGATAAGGAGTGAAAAATTGCAAGATGAAAGTGTAAGGAGAATGTATGTACATCTGGTAAGCGAAAGACTTGCAAATGCAAGTCTTTCCGGCACAGGTGTGGATGATTGCTGGAAAGTTCTGAAAGAAAGTATGGTGGATAGTGCAAAAGAAGCATGTGGATGCGCAAAGAGGCATAAAACATTGAAAGGGGATGCCTGGTGGGATGCGGAGGTTGAATCCTCCGTAGCAAGAAAGAGGAAAGCGTGGCTGGATTATGTATCATCTTTGCCCTTAAATGAAAGTATGAGAGAGAAGAAGAAAGAAATGTACCGTCAATGCAAGAATGAAACCAAGGCTTTAGTGAAAGAGAAGCGTGAAAGACAAATTATGAATGAGGAAGAGATGCTGACGAGAAACTTCGAGGCAAATACCAAACTCTTTTGGAGAGAGGTAAAGAAGTCTCGGGGTGGTTCGTCGGCATCCAGTATGAACAGGATTAAGTCTAAAGCTGGTATCATTCTTGCAAACACTCAGGAAGTGTTAGAACGGTGGAGTGAATATTTTGAAGAAATGTACGAATATGCCTCGGACGCTGACAATGAGAGTGAGTCTGATGCTCACTCCGCGTTGACGGCGTCCGATGAAGGTATAACTATGGATGAGATAGAATGGTCGATACGAAGTTTGAAAAATGGAAAGTCTGCGGGAATTGATATGATTACAGCTGAGATGATCAAACTAGGTGGCACTTACGTCCGGGACGCCTTCTGGTACTTATGCAACCTTTGCTGGAGAACTGGAAGGGTCCCAATGGACTGGGGACGCGCAGTCATCGTACCCTTGTATAAAGGCAAGGGATCACGCATGGACTGCGCCAACTATAGGGCCATCAGTTTGATCAGCTTAGCAGCAAAAGTATATGGCAAGATAATTGAAAGGAGAATGAGGGTGAAATCTGACGAAATGCTGTGGGAGGCACAAGGAGGATTCCGAAATGGAAGGGGATGTACGGATCAAGTTTTCTCGCTCCGCAATATCGTAGAGAAGCATCTGGCCACAGACCAGAAGGTTTTCTGCGGTTTTGTGGATCTTGAGAAGGCATTTGATAGGGTTGTGCGAAAGGAACTGTGGTGCATATTGCCGAGATATGGGATTGACGGCTCACTGCTGCGTGCTGTGCAGTCCACCTACAAGGATTGCTCAGCATGTGTGCGAATAGATGGCAACATGTCACCCTGGTTTGATGTCAAAATTGGTGTCAAACAGGGTTGCATGTTGTCTGCTAGGCTGTTTATTCTGTATCTCGATAGTTGTCTACAGAGAATAAGATCGACGAATGTAGGATTACGCATGGGTGACCTAGTGGTGAACTGTCTGCTGTATGCAGATGATGCTGTCCTGTTAGCAGAAACACCATCTGAGCTGCAAACACTAGTCACAATGATGAAAGACGAATGTATGAAGGAAGGCTTACTATTGAATGCGAAGAAAACAAAGATTATGGTATTTGAAAGAGAAGAAACCAGAACCAATGTAAGAATTACGGTAGATGATGAAGTGTTGGAACAAGTGAATGACTTTGTATATCTTGGATGCGCTTTCAGCAGGGATGGAAGGTACACCGCAGATGTGGAAAGGCGAGTGAGTGCTGGGAATAGTGTGAATGGAGCGTTGGGAAAACTTCTTGGCAGTAAAAACCTGAGCCAGAAGGCGCAGCTGGCTATACACAATGCAGTGTTGGTCCCAACGCTTACTTATGGAAGCGAGAGCTGGGTATGGCAGAGAGAGCATGAAAGTAGGATAAACGCGGTTGAAATGCGAGCGTTGCGCAAAATCTGTGGTGTAACGCTTGCAGACCGTATCCGCAATGATGAGGTTAGAAGCAGAGTTGGTCTGAAAGAGAGCGTCGGTGTTAAAATAAGAAGAGGCATGCTCCGTTGGTTCGGACATGTAGAAAGAATGCAGGATGAAAGAATGACGAAGCAGATATACAATGCAAAAGTGGAAGGATGTAGGAGCCGAGGAAGGCCAAGACTTACCTATCATGATCAGATTGGTCGTGTTCTATCAGAAGGTGATGTCAGGAGCCCTAGAAACCGGCGAGCGTGCATGAAAAGAGCAATGAATGTGAGGTATGTAAGGATCGAGTCGCGTGGCGCTCGGTTCTCTCTGCCTACCCCGTAAGGGATTTGGCGTGAAGTTATAGATAGATAGATAGATAGATATTAGAATAGAAATTTCAGCGGGAATATGGCGGCCTGAGTTCAGTTAGCGGCGACAAATATATTTTCCCATTCCTGGATATTTCTTGATTTGATTTACGATATTGATAGCGTAATGTGTAACGTAAATATCGAGTTTTCAAATGTATGTTGTGTAAATATACATTTACGTTCGATAATTAATATATTGGTAAACTTCAGTCAATGTATTATATTTCTGTTTTCTTTTTGTAAAATTGCGTTTTTTTCCGAAAAGACGTCTAGGTAGATACTTAAATTTAAATACTAAATTTGATCCAAACTGTTAGAGCCGTTTCCAAAACTCACTAAATATATTTATTAATATCGCCTTTTTAAAGTTATTGGATATCATGTAATATATGAAATAATATATGTATCACGCACGATTTAATACTAAAATCCAGTAATTACAAAGTTATGTACATCATAACTCCCTTTGTGTGATCTACAGATTGTACAACGGGTTAGGTTCTGAAGAATTGTTCGATATGATGCCGATAGCTACTTTTATAACCGCACCGCTCGCCGACTGCGGGGAGTTCAATCGTTGGATCCATAATGGTCGCATACTGTGCGGTTCCAAAAAAGTTTTCTCTCGAGAACTCTCAAGTTGTGGAATGAGCTCCCTGCCGAGGTTTTTCCAAGGACCACAGCATGGAGTTCTTCAAGAATGGCATGAAGAGATTTTTAGAGGGTCGGCAACGTTTTAGTGACACCCCAGGTGTTGCAAATGTCCATAGGTTACGGTAACTGTTTACCATTAGGCAGGCTGTATGCTTGTTTGCACCTTATTGGTATAAAAAAAAACAAAATCGAGAAATCCCAGTTCTCATATAACGAAAGTAGATTCTGAGAGCAAGCCTCTTCTGAATAGTTTCACTTTTTTCACAATTCTTTTACCCAATTGTGACTTACTTGTCAATTACCAATTTTCTTTCAAGTGTACTAAGAAAAACAGGTTTTGTTCAACCTTATGATAGATATTCGACAAAACTTTTGTTCAAAGCTTATGGTCGACTATCGGTCATGGTGATCAAAATATATATGAATTTGCATGTTTCTTCTATGTACTGTATCCAAAGTTTAATATTGATAATACTAAAGTTCGACAATAGCTTCAAAACAAACAAAAGATACTGAACTGTTCTGTCTTTATAAAATTGTAACATAGTATAGAAATATATTATTGTTTCATGTATTTAATGTTTGCACACGTTTTAAACCTGATTATCATAATATTATTGTTTTCATTACCCCGTAATTACAATTATGTGATAAAATAAGAAAGCAACATATCCGTAGTTCAGTATCTTTACGTGTATACAAATTGTAGCCGTCAATTCGTTGTTGAGTTCAGCATATCCTCTGGGGAAGCCCAATCTATAAAATCCGTCTATAAAGTCAGCGCGTAAAACCTTTTGTTTAAATGTACAATGGCTTACGATGGCGGCCGCATCCATCGCTCCAGTGAAATTCACACTCGTACACAGCGGTGCCTTCATGCATTCAGGCCCACGATGCAAAAACACAAAATATAATTTCATTTTCTTATACAACGTCAGGAGGCATACAAACATACGACCTACCTGTTGTAAAGCGGTTACCGTAGACTATGAACGCTCGCAATACATCACTGGCACGATGCCACCTCTACTGGTAACACAGCAACTCTTTTGAGACCTTACTGGTGACCTCATTTACACACAGAAACACAATAACCCTCTAGGCTCTTTTTGGCAGAGGTTTTCTGTAAGTTAGTAAAGCAGAGGTACATCCTCAGACGGGCTCTCTTAAAAACATCCAAAGCTAGACACACATATACGTTTATGCACACAAATGTTTGTCCTGTGTGGGAATCAAACACACGAACGTTGGTGTCAAAGTAACGTAACAGCGCATTCCACCGCTGCGCCACTGAGCCTGTCAAAAGTAATTTAAATAATAATCAATTGCACCACAGGTAATAATCACATATAAAATAGTAAGAGATACAGTATCTGATTAATAGAATGCTGAAAATGTGTGTTTTACCAAGATAGTGCTTTAGAAATTGGTTAACAAAATAGTAGTCACTGAATTTCAGAAGGTGCCATTTGAAAAAAAGTGAAATACACAGTAAAAAAGAGAAAAAAAAACAAAAAATCAACATTCTGTTCATTATTTAATGCCTAAATGCATGTTGTCAATTATATTTCTTTTTTATTAGTATTTTGTTTGATATTTATTTGTATTTGACACCATTCAAAATGAAAACTTACGTTTATTATGTTTACATCTACGTAACTATATCACTAGATGGCGGTGGGGTTACAAAAAATCGCTGATCGATACTCGGTTGTCCAGATTGTAATAAAGTAAGGGAAGAAGTCAGATATTTATTAGATAGTACATTAAAATCTCATTGATATTTCCTTTTATTCATGTTTATCGGCAACTTTGCAAACATTAACGCAATCGCAGAAACTGCTTGTTGGTGCATTTTTTCTGAGGCAGATATATATATCTCCATATTTAAGTATATCATATTTGATAGCATATGTAACGGCATAGTTAATTCGCGCAAGCATATCATCATTCCAATTTTTCTGAGGTATTTCTGCAAATAATAAAAAGTAACATATTAAGCAAATCCAGGAATGCAGAACGCCCTTGGTGAGTAATGCGTATTTTTCAATGGATACAATGCCACATGAAAAATCGTAGTTATTCTTGTATATCGAATATATTACAATGTAATTTGTAAAAGTAGATGTTAAGAAACTATGTCTATTAATAGGATTCTACTACGGACTATATGGGTGCCATGGGTGGTGACCCTGAGGTATATCAATCTCCATTAATCCCTGTTGTCGGATTACATATTTCTAATTATCATTTACTCTGCGGTGAAGGTAAGCACGGCGAGGAAACCCGTACGTACAAAAAAAAAATATTTCAAAAGACGCCTGACGTAACCTATGAAAGGACTGGTTTTCCATCTGGGTTGTGGAAGTATGACCTCCATGTCAAAACCAGTATCTTCGACAAATCCTTAAACTTGGGCAGCGGACACCGCTAATCCTAATAAAGGATAAGGAAATGGGATGACGCTATAAAAAGAAGAAGACTGTTTATGACATTGGTTATGACATCGAGTATATCACTGTCCATTACATACTGAGAGACTTGAGCCTCCTCATAAGACCCATATGAATAAATTATGCAATTAAATTCTATTACTAGGGTTAAACCGAAAATTCTTATATATATATATATTATACCTATAGGTCGCTAGATTGTCTAGATTTTAATGTAATAAAACTATTTAAGAACCAAAAAATTGTATAGCATATTATTTATTGCGTGTGTCCTGTATTATGAAATGTTAGAGTTCCTGTGAAATACTAGTCAAGTAAAATAAAGGCTTCTGGCAGACTATGTCCTCATCCTACAACGACCTCATTCTATGTTCTCCTGATCCTAGAAAGTCTGCATCTTAAAAATGTCTTCCTCCTATATTATCTGCATATCACAATGTCTTGATCCCAAAAAGTCGTCATCCTACATCGTCCCCTTGCTATATAGGGTGGATTTTATGGTCCAGTAACTAACATAAGGTGCCTATTTTTAATTGCAGTTTCCCGCAACTTATCTAACTTTATGCCACAATATTAGTTAATTTTGATAAAAGTAAAAAATAAGTTGACGTTTATAGAAACTTATTTATATTATTATTATTTATTTATATAAATTTATCTTTCAATTCAGTCTGGAGCCATGGGCAAATATACATGTATGGTAAATAGTACAAGATATTACTTTTGATCCAAAATTATTATAAGTTTACGGCTTGCAGTTATAACAACCTGTATTTTCAGTTGCACCTATGTAATAACATTGAGGTCGTTTTGTAATAGAGACATTAGGTTGCAGACATTGGAAAATGAAGACTTATTAAAAATAGTTTTATAAGATCAGAACAACATTGAATGAGGATATTATAGGTTGAGGACATTGCCGGCCGGAAGGAACATGATAAAAATAATTTCTCGTAGCATATAGCTCTATTCGAGCATCTCGAGTCTGCTACGGTCAGTCGAGGCATATACTCGTAGTTAGTCGCTGCTGGAGTTTAGAGTAACGAAGAGGGTTAGAGGAATAGCATCCTAGTACTTAGAGAATTCGACAAATGTTTTACAAATTGTAAGTTTGACTGCTTGAGGAATACATGGTATATACGTTTATTGCGATTTTTGAGCATTGATAACCCAGTGGGTAAAGACGACGCCGTGTCAAGGGTCACCTTTTGCGGTGGTCATCGGATCGGACGGAATTTCATTCCACTTTGCAAATACTTACTGTGTTAAATTAGCACTCTTAACTACTTGTAATTTCCTTAATTTCAATAGGTACGGGACTTAGTATACAGTAGTACACTATAGTATACTATCATTTTTAGATATATTATCTTCGAAGTTTAATATATATTAAAAAGATACTTACGATCATATATTAGGGGGAAAATCCCTCTGTATATCAATAATCTTTTAGCAACCGCTGAATTTATGCTTACAGTTATTATTAAAGCATCAGCATATAACTGAGACAGTTTAATTGCTGTTTTGCCTGTCACTGTAGGTATTACGATCACGGATGATTTCGTCCGTTGGGATTCTAAAGCACAAGCTAATATACATGCCTCCGCTGCGTTTACTGGTGGCTTTATATGCTACAAAAAGTTTAGACCACAAAATAATTAGAATAATAGTATTGTCTTAGGTTTTCGCGATTGTTACACATTGAATTAAACAATTTTTAACGGAACGTCAGGTTCAACAAAATTAGAATAATATTGATTAACGAACACAGAAGTCGACATATTAAACGCACTATAAATATATTCATAGATCTTGTTAAACACACATTCATATCATCACGCCTGTCCCCCATTGGCATAGTCAGAGACTATGGAACGCCAGGTGCACCGATCCAAACATACCTCTCCCACTTCTTGCACACTTATCAACCCCTTCATGCATGCTCTTCGGTTTTAGGTGCTTTTGATTTGGCCCTTTTCAACTCACCGCCTATTTGATCTATATGCGTGCGTCTAGGGCGGCCCCTGCCGATATCTCCATTCACTATTGCGCAATATACTTCTTTCTTTTTTGGAGGAGTATTTGTGGAGTTAGTATGATTGATAGAGTAAGAAATAGCACCATACGAGAACTATGTGTAATAAAAGATGATGTAATGACAAAAAATAAAAACTTGTTATAGATATGAAAAACAAAGGTTTTTCCTGATATGTATGAAACTACCCATTACAACACATTTATTGATATTAGTCAAGCACCCGTAACGTCTGTGTATACATAAGTGCTTATCAAGCTTAACATTTTCACCTTTAACGTTCTTATTATGAACGGAATAGGGGATACGATCGTGCTTGGAGTGACAAGCGTGATCTGCTCTTAGCTGTACTACCGCGGTCTCTTTCTCGTTCTCAATCTAAGTATATGCAAACAGAAATCCATATACGTATTAAAGATATTTACTTCTGTTAGTGTTTACAAAGAAATCAGCTAGTACTATTCGTACGTCAGTAGAAATAAATACTTGTAATTTCAAAAATGAAGTCTATAATCTGCTGATCACTAATGATAGTTACACTGTAAATGATTTTCTCTTTTAAATGAGTCCAATTTAGTACAAACTTGAACTACTTATGTTATCTGTTATTGTATGCCCACATAACATATCACTAGTATACCTCTACTAATTGTTTCATTTCTACCCTGTTATACCTGCGATTTACAATAAATTTATTATGATTATAGTATAGGGTCATGTCTAAAGTAACTGTAACTATTTATTATATGTACAGATAATACATACAATATCTACATAGGTTGTAAATATAGCAATGTAGTGAAAATAGCATGATTTGTTATGAAACTGCTAATTGTCAACAGATGATTCAAGACAATAAAATAATCTAGAGTTACCCCCATACACAAACTCCAGAAATCTGTAGCAGTATCGACCACTTCAACAGTTCTACTGATAGACTTGATAATTTTCATAGCCTTAACAACGTTAGTTGGGTTCGTGAAGGAGTCCACCATGAGACCCGCTCCTTGCATTATGACGTTCGTTATATCGGTTACTTCACTGCCTATGACTGTACCTGATTTTAATGTATTCTCCAGTACTTGTCCTGATATGTATAACGGTATACCTTCCTGTAATAAAGTGATTAAAATAGTAAAGATTAATGTATATCTTAAGAGCAGTGACATTCTAGTGGTTAACGAACCAGCCTATCAACCAACTAGTCCCTGTTTCGAATCCTGATGTGGGACTGTACAGCTAAGATTTGGCTTGCGATGTCATCATTCCACTGTTGAGGACATTTGTTCTCGTACTAAAAAGTTCGGCAACTCCTATCTCTGTCGAACTATTAAAAAGTGGAACGCCTTGCCTGCACATGTGTTTCCTCCTTCCTACAACATGGGATCCTTCAAACGAAGCGTGAAGAAGCACCTTGCGGGCCAGCATGGTAGCGTCAACTGACAGGACACCGTAGTCCTTTGTCAGTTGCCGCTGCAATTTGGGCTCCCCTTTTCGCTTACCAACAGGCGAAGAGGAGCCACTATGCTGAGCCAATATAAAAAAAAAAAAAAAAAAGTCAGTGTTTCCCGAATTATGTACATATTTGTAATTATCACTAGCTGACATTTCCAGTTTCTTATCCTGCAGATACATAAAAGCCGTGGTAGACGGCGCTGCACCCATAGTATGGACATTAATGTTGGTGTTCCGCAGGGTCCTGTATTGTCCCCGATACTGTTTCCGCTGCACATTAATGATATGTTGTCAATTAATGTCGTTCCTTGCCATGCGAATGGTAGCACTGGCGACACGTATCGATAGGCATATAGGCTAATGTCCATTGTTCCCTTGTGGAGAAAACACGCAATATTTTTTTTCTTGAAATTGAGGATATTTGACTAATGTATCTGAGTGGTATGGGTTCAACTCGTACCAATTCGACTCTATCAAGTTTGTGCGCTAAGAAAACCATTTGATGTGGTTCCTCGATTGTCGACGATCCTTAGTTTACACACGATATTGAGCCCTTAAGTTTAAGAAGAAACTTTGAATCCCTGTGTATTATCTAATGATTGTTCGGTTTGCCGATGAATGTCTGAATCACTAGAGGATCAGAATCTGATAATAATTGTAATGTTGTTTAAAAAAAATATGAGGATATGAATGAATTTTATCAAGATAAGCACAATGACTTCGTCGGTTTTAGCGCGGTTAACAAGTATAACAGCATTTTTTACATTTATTTATTTCGTTCCCACTTGATATCCTAAAAGTGCATATAATTCTTGACTAAGCTTACCTTTTTGCATTTAGCACTGATCTGTAACTGTATAGTAATCATCATATGCTTATTAACTATTTCATGAGCGAGAAATTCCCTGGCCAAAATGATAAAATCCGCTTCCTGCCACAATACAAAACAAGTATTTAAAATTCACTGAGTATTACAATAATGGGAGTTGAGGATCGGTAGCTTCGTTGCGAGTATCAATTAATTGCAATGCACGTGACAAGTTGTCATTATATAATATTAATTATCGCTTAAGTATATCATACAGTAACGCTACGCTTAAATATATACACGTCTGTTTGTTTTGTCGTGGTCTGGGTATTTTAAAGAGAGGTAGGGCGCATCAAAGCAGCCCGTCTGGGGAAGTACCTCCACCTCACAGAAAACAATAGCCAAATAACCACTCTCTACAGGGTTGTAGTGTTCCTGCGTGTGAGTGAGGTCACCAGTAAGCTCCTAAGGCGTGGCTGTGCTAGCAGCAGGCTTTAAATGAGGTGAGCCGTATGCTTGTATGCCTCCCGACGTTGTTTACAAAAAAATCGTAAAATAATATAATATACTATATATATAAATATATATATAAATTTTTAGCTTTGTTCAAATTATATTCCTATTTCTTTTTACATGGCGGCCATTTGTAATAACGATACGATTTACCTATTTTGAAATGCTAAAAAACTAACCTTAATGATTTCATCAATATTATCCAAGCCTTCTTGCTCACATATGGTGGCCGCTATTAATGGTACAGGACAATTTGCATCACTAAAGTACTTACGAACTTCTATTAACTTTGTCGCGAAACGCACGTAATTGACTACGATAACATCAAACTGTAAAAATAAATATGTTGTTTTGGATGAACTGGTCAAATTTATATGCTTGTATACCTACCGACGTTTCATAATATATATACATATATTTGTATAACAAGCTACCACTCCGGTCAGGGCTCCAGAGTGAGGTACCTCCTTATAACAATACAGTGTATAAGGTGTGGTGAGGCTTCGAATAAGGACCTAGTAATGCGGCGTTTAGTTCTCCCCCTGCCTACTGAGCAAGGGACATGGCGTGAAGATGTAGTAATAGTACATGTTTGTATTTTATTATACTTATATATAATGATAAGAATAGAGATGAAAAGATAACTAAAAGGCGTTCAAAGAGACGAGATAAAAATTGTAAACACTCCAGCCTTTATTAAATTTTGTTACAAATCAAGCGATAAGTATCCCCCGTCCTTGTCTCTCGCGGACGGGAATGGCACCGTAATTGTCGGTAAGTGTTACTGACTTAAAATTTTCGAATTCGTCACATTTGGCAGGTCAAGTAACATTTACGTGATTGAGTCGTCAATTAATTAAATTTTAATAGAAATTAATAATAAATCCTATGATCAATGTATGTTTAAATAAGAGTCATGATATTATTATTACAAAAACCATAAATTGCAACTCCCCCTGGTTATCAAAATTGTTTTATTTTTATTTTTTTCCTCTGTATCTGCTAGGTTTTTAGTGTAGTAGGTATTTCACGTTCACTTTACCCTACGTACGGTCTACCCTTTAGTAATTTTACTTCCCATAGAATTATATATGTCGCAGAGGTAGCAACACCATATTGAGAAGCCCGGAAGAAATCAATCCCCTTGATGCTAGTTTTAATAATAACGGATCAAAATGTCAAGTCGGCGCTTGGGTGGAATCGACATCGTTGAATTGGCAACACCGGTTATGTTGGTTATGGTTTGCTCGAAATGTCGGTTGTGGTCAGTTGTCAAAAACGTCAAGATGAGATACCGTCATTGGAAGGGGCATTACGACTCGAGCAATGGAGCCAACCGCACGTGTCGCGTTCACCGCATTTTGAATCCGTTGTAATCTACGATCTAAGCATAATTTTGTTAAAGTTATTTTAGTAATTGACTGATTAAATATTGAGAAGATTAACTACGCTGGTATTTCGCTTTATTCGCCATGAACAACGAGCCACCTGACGACAATTATATCCACGTTCCGACATATATGTAAAACTATAAATTTAAGGTACCACTTACTATTTTGTTTAGTTAAAACTTATGTAAGTACCAATGTATGTTTTGCGCACAGTAGTATTATATTTCAAACAGGCATCTGCGGAAGACCAGCGCCGCAGTGTCAGACGACCCCACGGCTTATGCTGAGTAGATGCCTATTTGTTGTCTTATATATTATTTACTTGCTTTAGGTTTTAAATGTTAGTGATTACATGTGAGGCAACAAATAAATCATTTTCTTTCTTTCTTATTATATATTTAGTAATGATGTGTGACTACAGCTGGACCAAACAGATCTTTATTTTAATTACAATCTTCTCATATAAGTATCCAATATTATATTTTTTTATTGTTTATGAATTCATCATAAAAATATGCCTATTTAGATCTCGTCTAAATTTTGTTAAGATTTTTTTTATTTATTTAATAAGTTACATGTCATGTTAGGAATTACTAATTAAGTAAATATAGATCAACAGTAAAGCAACAATGATTCAGTGAAAAATATTGATTTATTAATTATACTAGTTATATATATATATATATACTAGCAATCTACCACCAAGATGCTACCTCATGCGCTTCTGTTGTCGTTTGGGAGTTCAATTCCAATCGTTATTGGTTTTAGGTTTTAAGAGTAACCCTGCAGATCATTCTATCAATAGGTTTAAGTATGTAGGCCGGTTCTTTTTTTCTCCCCTGTGCGGTATTATATTTTTTTAGTTTTATCTACAGAAGAAATGTTATCTCTGTAGATGGCTACATTAACGCGTCGATTTTTTTTCATATTTGTAGATATTTTTATATGCTACGAGTATCTATCTATCTATAACTTCACGCCAAATCCCTTGCGGGGTAGGTAGAGAGAACCGAGCGCCACGTGAATCCATCCTTACATGTCTTACTCGCTTCTTTAACATTCATTGCTCTTGTCATGCACGCTCGCGTTTCTAGGGCTCCTGACATCACCTTCTGATAGAACACGACCAATTGGGTCATGGTAGGTAAGGCCTTGGCCTTCCTCGGCTCCTACATCCTTCCACTTTTGCATTGTATATCTGCTTCGTCATTTTATATTCCTATTATTTATTTTACAATATAGTAAAATGATAGATCATCCAATTCTAAAAACAACATAAAAGATGTCGAAATAGCACATTACTTTCATCTTTACCTTATTTTCTAATGCAAAACAAAGATAATCCTGATCTATTTTGGTAAGTACTGGCTTTTTGTGCTTAATCCCTCGAATATTAACAAATTCAGTGTTCTTTAAAATTGAACCTCTTGCGATTCTGCATTTCACGGTATCAGAAGAGACAATTTCACTGCAGAACATAACAATTTCTCCAAAGCACATTGTGATTTCTGTTCCTGGTTTGATAAGAGGAAACGTATATGGATCATCTATAAATATTTTGTGCTCATCACATTTATTCCAGTATTTCTTGTTGCATGTTATTTCTACTAACGAATCTTCCTTTAAATATATTTCATCATCAATATCCTGCAACATTTTGATATTTTAAGTTATGAAGACAGGTCGTTTAGGAATGTGTCTAAATGTAGACGGTCATACAAACATACATCCCGCCTCAAGTAGAACGACTACCAGGCACGACCTTATTATATAGACGAAACTAGCATTATTAAAAAAATCCGGTTCGATGGAGAAGGAGAGGGGAACTTCTCCGGCTCATATTTTAAGAGGAACTACTAACCATATTTAAAAGTTAACAAATACTTCTTGCACGTCTCCCGACGTTATAATATAATATATATATATATATATGTATATATATATGTATATATATATATATATATACAATTTAACACGCCATCTGATCAAGGGAAACAATGAGCTTTTTGATAGAGCAGAATACTCTACAAGATTCATTGCAGATTAACGGTTGGTATAGCGTACTTAAATGATCACATTACGTCAATTTTTTAGCATCACGTAGTAGTAGAGGGAACATTATGTGAATCAGAATTAGTTAATTGTGTTTTTATAAACAAGTACAGTATATATGTTTTTACAAAATTAGGATCCGACGTTATGATAAAAACCATAAGTCTTAAAGTTACGAATAAAAATTTGGGTCAATGGTTATGAGAATACAGAGTTTAATTATAATAGATCAAGAGAAATTACTAGAAAAGTTCTCTAATTAGAATATTTCTGATTGTCCTTCTGCAGCCACTTCTATGGAGTGAATATCGAACTCGGAAAACCGGCCAAGTGCATGTCAGACCACGCACAGATTAGGGCTCCGTGTTTTTTTTTTTTTTTTTTGACCTGACGATGTAGTTAGCCCCGAGTGGGCTGTTACTACGTCACCGGACTGCGTGTGATTTGCTTCGCTCTGCTATGATTGATGAAAACGAAACCACAGCGCGATATAATTTGTCAACAGCGCCATCTAGTGTAAAATATCCGAACTAAGAGGAATGAACTATGAAATTGCCTCTGTATCGCGGGGGGCGGGGCGAAGTTCCACTAGTTGGCCGTTCATAGTAGAAACTTGGAAGCAAAACGTTTAGTGCAGATAAAGGGCAATGTCATATTCCATGGCATTTGTAATACGCATAACATAATAAACGCGTTCCGAATTCAAAATAATTGAAGAGTTAAAAAAGAAAAGTATTTATATAACAGTATTTATGGCCAGACTAGTTATTTAGCTTCACAACGGCTTAAGTCTACAGTTCGTAGTCTCTTACTTTCTCAAAAAACAAGCGGGGCGGGGTCCTGTCAAGCAATTCACTTTTTAGGCTGGCCCTTGTCTAGCCCAGATCTGAACCCCTTAGACGACTAATTATGGTTAGATTTAAAGGACATGGCCGAACAAATAGTGATGTACCAGCATTCCTCCTTAGTTCTCATAGTAAGATGGTGTAAACGGGGTTCATGCGGGAGAAAAAAAAATCACGTCTTATTTTACCCACGTTTCTCGTCTGTCCCACATATGTTAGCCGAACGTGCGTCAGCCGAACATTTTTATTCCTAATTTAACGTTCATGTTAATGTTTTAAAATTAGCTCATTCCGACTTCCGCATGTCCTCGCCGTAGGTGACACGTCAGTTTTCCTCAGTTAACCGTAAAAATTGTAACCGCATTTTCCTCGGTGGCCGTAGTTGAACGCCGACCTTCACTAAAGTGAAATAGGTGAAATACAGAGAAATAGGTACATGCAATAATTCTTTCTATTTCCCTTTGGAGATAAACTCGAAGTTGTGATAACAATAATTAACAAACGATAAGGCAAAATAAGAGTTTTGATTGATTGTTGAAGTTTCGATAAACATACAATAAAATAAATCATTATTAAACAAAATCTAATAGTTAAAAAAAAAGTGAAACTCCCATCAGTGTAGCTTAATATCGTTGCATTCATCTTTACTATTGCCGACTTGACATGAAATCAAAATTGATACCTACCATTTTTTAATCATTTTTTTTCGAAAATAATTATTTCATTACTGGAAACATAATGCTATCAAAATAATATTTACTTCATTAATGCACCCAGTCCTGATGCATGCGTTGGGTAAAATAAACGATATTGCTATTGGCCAATCAGACATTTCAAGTTTATCGGCAACCGCTTTCGTGGCCTCCTTAAACATTTTCAATAATAACAGTCTCTGTGTTTTAGATAATAAGCTCCTTATTAGTATCACTCTTAGACCACATTCTATAAAATTTTGGATGTCTATTGGTGTTAGGATGTTTTCATCTGTGACACATAGAAAAAAATATTTAAACAAAAAACAACAACTTGCTTATGCACCAATTACTTTAGTGACTTAAGTTCAAAAGGAAGGGCACAGTTATAATTTACAAGTAACTAGTGAGAGAGAGCTAAGTGTGTAGTTAAATAACAGTTCCAGGAAGATTTGTTGTGCTCTTGCCAGTGAGTCAGGTTACCAATAAAGCCATCAAGAAGCTGATAGGTAGGCGTTGAGTTAGCAGTGGAGGTAGCAACATGTGAGCGATATTCTTTTTAAACAGTTAATAGATTCAGGCGTTATTTTGCGAAGTTCAAATTTACATGCAATTTGATCTAACCTGCTTTGTGTGCTTCCGCTACTAATTTGCTTCAACATCCTGGTTGGGTCAATATCAATGTATCATTAATAATATATATGTATAAAGAAGAAAGAAAGAAGCATACGACCTTTGATCCTCGCGAAGTTCACGTACATTTACTTCTCAGCTTTATATATTATTTTATATACTTAGGTATATTATTTATCAATATTTTAGTTTTGATCATTGATAATATTTTCATAATTTGTTATTTTAGTTAATTTCAATTTATAAAATTTATAAATATGTAATATTTGATAATTTCGTTGCATATTGGTTTGGTAGATAATTGAATGGTTAAAGATGAAAATGACTTTTACTTTCGTTATTTTATTTTTTACTGGCATTAACTGAAATTAAAATTTCATTTCTAAATTTAATTTTGTCCTATCCATATTATATTTGTAAATCAAAATTTATTTTATTAATTAATTTATTGTCACTCACGGCGTTTTCTTTATTTTCACGCGTCTATTGAGGCCTGTTCGAGCCGTAGCCGCAATACCATATATATGCCATCGCGACCGGCGCCTTAACTCCGATTGCATGACCATCTCCATCCGCGTTCAAAGAGTCACTCGCACCGCGCTAGCAGAGTCCAAACCAGCCTCCGCCATCGGCGTAAGCGCCCATTTATATTATCCCCGGTTTAGGAACCACGTCTATTATCATACAGGTCTCTTTCATTTCGACAAATAAATTTATTTCAAATAACATTTTTTTTATGATATGAAATATTGCAACCTAACTGCTTCCCAAAGTGTATTGTTAATGTTAAAATTCTGAATCATTGACGTTAGTAAATGGCTACAGAGCCCATGTTATAAATAGAGCGGACGGTTCCCTTTTGCAAGACGAAAATTGTTTCTATATCAGTCGCTTTTCCCCATAGCAGTATACCATACGACATAATGCTGTGAAATGCAGCAGTAGCGACGTTCATCAATTGTCTAATTCTCTGAATTGCATACGCGGCGGAGCTGAGTTTAAAGGCAAGTTTATTTATATGGTTTATTATGCTCCACTGCAATTTAGAGTTTACGGTAATTAGACGTAACTCTCTCTTCAGTATTTTAATAAAATCGAATAACTTACCTTGTAGAAAATTTCACCTCCTCCCATGTTTTTTATCCTACACATCGGAAGATAAACAAGCATACGGCCCACCTGATGAGAAGATGTATTAACCGTAGTGTAAAGTACCGAAGCGTAGTGAAAGTTTGCAATACAAGGGATTTCGCTCGCACTTTGCCATAGCCGCTGCTGACCTAACAATTCCTTAGGGGCTTATTCGTAGTTGTTATTTGACTTGACTCGATCGAAAACGATGCAGATAATTTTTTGTCGAACATACAAACTGGAATACAAGTTAAATAAAAACTTGTAAAAGATACAAACATTTACAAATTGTAACAATAAATGACGTGAGTGAATATTGTTTCCCTCGTTTCTTTTCAGCGACCAAGTCTTCGACGTCCAGTAACAATGACTTATGTGCTCGCAGTACAGACATTCTGGAATATATTGACAATATATTATACATGAAATATATACAGTAACGATTTTGGACGTACCTCCGGACGTAACTCTATTTACATCGTAATATGTTGATATACCACATCAAGTATATACTCTTATGTAGACGAGGAAATCACATGCACATATGGTATAATACTCGTACATGATGGGTATAGCAATACTCCTCGAGAAATAAGGAATCTTATAGCTTGTATGAAGCGATTACCATTACCGGGAAGTACTTAAAATATAAGTAATCTCAATTACACACAAAAATACAACAGTTACATGACTGCGGTCTATAATAAGGTTATCCCAGTCGGTTGCTTGGATATTAAATATGTCTTTGTCCTATAGTATTGTCTTAGGTTTTCGCGATTGTTACACATTGAAATTAAACTATTTTTAACGGAAGTACGGTCGCAGGAAAGACTGCGACCACGGACGCTGCAAAGCGTTCGAAACGTCAGGTTTCAACAAAATAAATAAAACACGCGATACTTCCGTTAAAAATAGTTTAATTTCAATGTCTTTGTCCTATCTCTCTACAGCTAAAATCTCGTTTGTCAGCTGGAATGCAATATGTGTGGTTAGTTTGCCCATATTAGGCAACGTTAACCCTTTTACTTATTTTATACTACGTCGGGAGGCATACAAGCATACGGCGCACCTGATGTAAAGAGTACCGTAGCCTATTAACGCTTGTGATATATTAAGTATCACTCGCGCGATGCCTCCTCTGCTGCTTACATAGCAACTCCTTTGGAGCTTACTGATTACCTCACTCACACGCAGGAACACAACAACCATCTAGGGAGTTGTTATTTAGCTGAGGTTTTCTGTGAGGTGGTGGTACTTCCCCAGACGAGCTACTTTGATGCGCCCTACCTCTCTTTGATTTTACTTATGGCTTTTAGTTTCTATCTGTTTGTTACCTTCATGCCAAGCTCAAAGAACTGATTTATTTAATAACTTTTATTTTCCCTAAATTAGATATTTTTGTACAGTTTGTACAGTTATACCGCTTGTAATATTTAATTAGAATCAGTAAAACTATAGAATATATATTAATCTCGTAAGAATACTGTTGTGTGGGAGAGTGAGATTGCCAGAAGATTATAAACGGAGAAAAATCAACCCCTAGTATTGTAAACGTCTTAAGTGCATGTTAACCACTACTTATATTTTCGGCAATAAAGAAACCGAAAAAAAACCAAAATTATAATGAATACTTTATTAACTAAACTTTATATTACATTGATTTTAATGCTAGCCTAATATATAGATGTGACCCACCCGATGTGTAGAAGCAAAGTAAGGTCGCGTCGTCGTCACGTAGACCCGCTGGCCGCGCGAGGAGCTGCATCAGCAGTTTACTTGGGTTGCGCAAATCGGCCATGTTGTTACTAAGCAATAGTGCCGTGTGCAATGAGGTGCTGGATCAGCGATATGCATGTGAACTGATCGCATAACTCACTTAACAACACGTCGACTGTTGGTTTGTTTGTTTATAAAAATTAAAACAGCAAGCAAAATTTACTAAAAATGTCTACTTGCTAACTTCGTCGTTGTCCGTAATGTTCCTGTTAATAACTCGATTCTAAGATAATGCTGTGATCTACGATAAATAATTATTTATTCGTAGGCTGTGACACATATAGACTATTATAACCCCTACCATGAGCATAGTATGAAGATGTAAAGTTCTAAATGCCGAGGCTAATGTGCTAGTAACTGTAAACTGTGAACTTGCATACGTTCTCGGTCAGTACAGTTGGTAGAACGCGATGGAACCATAAATATTGTTCAAGAAATTGTGCACACATGTATTTTGTTCATAAAGAGGCAAGACAATTCTAGAATTTGAAACTACTTGAAGTTTTAGTAGGCGGTTTAGTAGCTTAACGGCTAGCACAATTATTATGGTTACATGGGGCGAAAAGTACATCTCAAATACTTGCCTGTTACAATTAAAGTCCTGTCAAAATTATTATGTTTCTATATCTTCACGCAACTCCCAAAAATATATGTATTTCTGAAAAATACTTGGATCTAAAAATAAATCTGTACATAATAACAAATAAAAATTGTAACGAAGTAATACACCGTCAGTATTTGACAACGATTTTGTCACTTTTTATTTTAAATCTGTCACAACTTACACATAGTATTTTGAAAAAGGATATATTTATTTATTTATTATTTACATACTCAATATTGTATGTAAATAATAAATATAATAATAAATAAAATAAATAATTATAATAATATATACTATAATATATACATAGTATAACTCACATTTCAAGACGACCCCGGTTCTCAATTGACTAGCAATGGTTAGGTTCCGTTCTCGCACTTGGCAATCATTTCTGTGCATGAACGTGTTTTTTTATTTCGAGTCGAGTGGACACGGAGACGTATATTGGTGTATTTAACATATTATTATTGTCTACCAGTCAAACATAGAGTGATGTAAAAAGATATAAACGAGCTCGGTGGTCAGTAACGCTACTTTGGCACTAACGTTCGTGGGTTTGATTCCCACACAAAACAAACTTTTGTGTGCATAAACATGTCTGTTTATCTTGGTTTGAATGTAAAATCGCTGCAAATAACATCTCCTTGGAGGGTTCTAGAAATAGTGAAATAGTGTTCCTATGTGAGCGAGGTCACCAGTAAGTTCTTTAGGAGTCGCTGTGTTAGCAGCAGAGTTGGTATTGCTTAATGTATTGGAAGCGTTCATAGGCTACGGCAACCATTTATTTATACCAGATGCATGTATGCCTCCCCACATTGTGTAAGAGAAAATATAGGACATGAGTGAATAAAGGATCAATATTTCGCTCGGCGGCTCAGTCTTGAATGACGCGACTTTGAAACCAACGCTCGTGGGTTCGATTCCCACACAAGGCAAACATTTGTGTGCATGAACATGTCTGATTGTCTTGGTCTGGGTATTTTCTATGTATAATAAGTATGTATTTACAAAAATATAATGTATTTACGTATGTTTATCAGTTGTCTAGTACCCATAACACAAGCTTCGCTTACTTTAGGGCTAGGTGGCGCTGTGTAATTTGTCCGATAATATTTATTTATTTATATTTATTTATTTATTAACAAAATGTTAATTATAAAATACATACTATTGTAGTATAAAGTGTAATGTATAAATATAAATTAAAATTTTTACGCTCCTCCTATAACTGTTTGAATTTATTAAAAAAATATAAATATATATTTAAATAAAATATACAATTGCATATGTCTATTAGTTTGCCCAAATTGGGCAACAGTAACCCTTTTACTTATAGCTTTTAGCTTCTATCTACGAGTATTTATTATCTTCATGACAAGCTCAGAGAACCGATTTATTATTATATATTTAAATATATATTTAAATAAAATATAAAATTGCATATGTCTGTCTATATTTTTTCTGTCTGCACTATCTGTAGCTGTCTAACTACAGCTATAGAATAATCTTTCCTTAATTTGGGACTAGATTGCGCTATCATCTATTCTGATTGCTGAATTCTGAATGCTGCCTTCATTTTTAGGCTGAGGCTCCGCTGTCCGTCCGTCCGTCTGTCACCAGGCGGTATCTCGTGAACCGTGATAGTTAGATAGTTGAAATTTGCACAAATGATGTATTTCTGTTGCCGCTATAACAACAAATACTAAAAAATAGAATAAAATAAATATTTAAGGGGGCTCCCATATAACAACCGTGATTGTTTTGCCTTTTTTATTGATAATAGTACGGAACTCTTCGTGCGCGAGTCCCACTCGCACTTGGCCGATTTTTTAATATTTCTTTATCTCCCTCCAAGAGTTGGCTATTTGTTTCGAAGTTTTGCAAATAGCCAATAGATTCAGGGGTTATTTTGCGAAAGTCTAAAGTCTAAAACTAACGGGCCATTTGACGTAAACTACTTTGAACTAGCACCGGCCAGCACCCAACCATTAATGTTAATAAATGGTTGCTGTGGTGATCTCTGCGAATGTCTGCCATCTGAAAAATTAACCACATGCACCCGCTACCGTTGATATCCTGTCTAATCCGGTAATCTTTGCATCCTCAGGCGAGGCATCTGTAGATGTTAGTTTTTAGGGTTCCGTAACCAAAGGGTAAAACGGAACCCTATTACTGAGGCTCCGCTGTCCGTCCGTCCGTCCGTCCGTCCGTCCGTCCGTCTGTCACCAGGCTGTATCTCATGAACCGTGATAGTTAGACAGTTGAAATTTTCACAGATGATGTATTTCTGTTGCCGCTATAACAACAAATACTAATAAATAGAATAAAATAAATATTTAAGGGGGCTCCCATACAACAAACGTGATTTCTTTGCCTTTTTTATAGATAATGGTACGGAACCCTTCGTGCGCGAGTCCCACTCGCACTTGGCCGATTTTTTTTTATACATGTCGGGAGTCATACAACCATTACGGTCCACCTGGTGTAAAGCAGTAACCGTAGCCTATTAACCCCTATTAATATATAAGAATCACTCGCGCGATGCCTCCTCTGCTGCTTACACAGCAACTCCTTAGGAGCTTACTGGTGACCTCACTCCCACGCAGGAACACAACAACCCTATTGGGAGTTATTATTTGGCTGCGGTTTTCTGTGAGGTGGTGGTACTTCCTCAGACGGGCTACTTTGATGCGCCCTACCTCTCTTAAAACATCAAGACAAACAGACATGTTCATGCACACAAATGTTTTGTGTGGGAATCGAACCCACGAGCGTTGGTGTCAAAGTCGCGTCTCTCACGTTAGAGCCGCCGAGCCCGTCAATAGTTGTTAGAATAATGATTAACATTAGAATTAGGATGAACTAATCGACAGTGGCTTCCGCTACACAAGGATCAAATTGGAAAATTTCCATTAACCTCTGTTCTTTGTTCAAAGTTACATTAAACCTCCTTTACTTATTTGTTTAGTCTTCCCTGAAATTATGTTTATTTTTATCACTACACTACTACATAGGTAACTTAATGTTAAGTTTAAACACCCTTTTGACTTTTAAATCGTTACATTTAACAATATAAATAAGGATACGTAAGCGAATAGTAATCAGTGTATATTTTATAGTTCAATTAGCGAAACACCAGACGTTGCCTGGCCGGAAAGTAAAAATAAATCGTAATAAAATAATGCATAGCCACCTGTCAGGTCCAAATGTGGTTCTTCCATCGACCTGCACTTGCAAATAAAAAGGAGTTCATCGATATCGGTCCATCCGTTTAGTGACATACACAAGTACAGAAGAATTATATAAATACCAGAGGACCTGACGGACGTTGTTATGTTCGAAATTACATAAAAATCCGATAACCAAACCGCGCCTACCGAGTCCAACCGTGAATCTGAATCCTCTAGGGACCCACACAAAAACACACACAAAGCTTTATCAAAGTCGGTTAAAAGTCGTATTGGAAGAGTTCAGTAATGTACAGAAAAAGTATATGTACATATAATTTTAAATGTATACCTTACAAATTTATTGCATACTCTTTCTGACATGATACAATATTTATTTATACGGGCTCCTGATGGCCGAACTGCATCCGAAGTGACTCCTATATTTTATACATGACTATAATGATATAATTTTAATAAAGACGTGAAAAACGATCAGACTTTCACATCGCTATTGAAATTATGAAAGATTACTGAAATACTGATAATTGTAATAATAATAATTATTACACGTCTCCGGCGTGTCTTCGTCGGTCGGAGTGGAAAACTAAGAAGGCCCGCAGGACTCTCAGCTCTGGCTTGCCTTCATTGGCCGTCCAGAGAGGAGTCGATAGAGTATATTGCTCTAGCAGGTGATATGCTCCAGGGGTGGAAGTGTTAAAGGGCATAACGCCGCGAGTAACTTTGGAGAAAGCGCAGCACACCTCTCAACACCCCTGAGTCACTCACACCGGTGTTGCCCCCGGCCGACTTTCTCTGGCATTTCGGGGGTCCATCTAGTGAGTGGCGAGCCACCGCCTGCCGAAGTAACATCAGATAGGATAGTTATGGCAGGTGTCCGTCTCTCTTCTGTAATAGCCCAGTACTATTAGTCCCTCCAGATCTCATTTCAATAGCTCAATTATTTCCGACACATTTGCAATAGTCCCAATACCTGCTGTAACCTGTTCGTTTCTATATCCTCCCATTGATATCCCTCAGAGCAGGTCACAGCTGGTATAATACATTACATCATTCTTTTAGAAGGGGCCTCTACGCGTTAGATTTATATCCCCGCGCACGCCTTTCAAATGACCGGGATTAAAACCCGTGAAATGAGACAAATAATTATTAAGATATTGCTATTTGAATAGGAATATTAAAAAGGATAATAAAGACTGACTCTGTAACAATTAAGTTCCAAAGAAATATTCCTGATAAATCACAAATGAGTAACTCGGGACGTAAGTGTCATTAGCATTTATTATGACCTTTAGGATAGGTGGGAAGAGGTTTTTATAGGGTAGGCAACGCAAGAGTAACACCCCCGGTGTTGCAAACGTCCATAGGTTACGATAACTGATTACAATCAAGCAGGCCGCATGCTTGTTTCCACTATAGTGGTATATAAAAATGTGTTTGCATACTTATGTACGCACGAAAGACGTTATACTTCTTTCGCGTAATAAAACAAAAATAACTCCATAAATTTCAACCCTACCAGTACTCGTTACGTTTGTAAAACAATATGACAACCAATTTCGTGGGGTCGATTTTAGATGTAAAAATTCACGCTCATTATTCTTTCATATAACAAAAAAGAAGTAAAGCGCCAAAAGAAGTATAATCGCAAGCAAACGGCGACGACAAGCGACCGTTCTCCAATAACGACTATAGGTACATACTATTTAATAAATAGCAAACCACGATTCACTAGATGTCAGATCGATTTTTATTAATTAATTTTTAACATCCAAAGACGGTCATAACTAAGTACACGTTTTATGTCTTCTCACTTTAACTCTCACTGTACAAGTGAGAAGACGTATATAATAATAATATAACAAAGGAAAAATACCCTCAAAGTTAACTACACACGTCCATCAAAACAAGGATTAAAAAATATAGGGTCCCAACATAAATAAAAACAAAAAATAATTAGCCTATTTTTATAACTGTCCAAAATTATAAGAGCAAAGTAACATTTCATCGTATCTCTGGCATTCTTTTCCTATATTTGAACAGTTTGCGGGTAGCTAATGGACAAACAAGGGTCGCCTTGTGGCAATGTTGATTTTCAGTTAGCTTGCAGGCGACATCTTTCTTGTATCTTGCAAGATTTATTTTCGCCCCGAGCAAGATTCCTCCTTGTTTTTCTTTATTCAACTCGTGTTATAAAAGTTTTACATGAAATATAGATTTGTTATTCACGTTGTATTGCTTTTTGACATTATTAGGACTGCGCATCCCAGGAAATATGAAACGTTTGGAATATTTTATGCAAGCTTATTTTGTGTGTTCCTTGTTCTCGGCTCGCATTGTCGCTGGCTGCTGTTGTGCTGACATACGTGGTCCAACATATTTTCGATACACTTGCTTGTTAGTCGATTTCCAAGTCGAATAACGTCGGTAGATTTTGGAGGTATTGATGGTGTCGATGCACGTATTAGTTTAATCGAACACACAAATGAAACAGTGTTAACTGTAGCCTGTGTATGGATGGATTCTGTCATCTTGAATTTTTCCGTGCTGAGGAGGGTACAATAAGGCATCAGCCCAGAATGTTTTCTATAGATGACAGTCATTAAATCAACAGAGTTTACGAGCAGAGTATCGAACTGGGCAATAGTAACTATTGCCCAGAAAAATTTCGTCAGTCTGCTTCAACGCTCGCAATATAGTAAAAGTATTAAAAGTGTCGAAGTATTGGATCTTTGATTACACGGATTTATATTGTAAAGTGTACAGAGGATGGATGTTCATAACGTTTCAAAACAATAACTGCTGCCGTTAATTCTTGTTCTGAGCATAGCGTAGTCAGTAGTCTCTCGCATAAATTTGAAGCTCTCTTCGATGAATATCCGTGTCGGATGGATTTTCATGCCGCAGCGTTCAGCACCAAAAGATTCCGTATGAACATAAACTAGATTGTAGGAACATACGTGGCTTACTCACTAGACTCAAAGCGAATTCTGCACGTGGTTCTTCTTGCTTGCTTATCGTCAGCGTATTTCACTTTTGAAGAAAAATGAGATCATATATATTTTTTTTAATAATTGGAAAATTGATCGAACAAGATCTAAATAATATTCTTTCCTTAAAGTTATGTTAGACGTTGATTTGAAGAAATTATTTACAAGAATTTTTAAATAATAGTAGATTATCACTGCTATTATTGGTGAAAACCAATGTTTTCGTATAAAGTGTCCGCAGAACTACATGCTTGCGCCATATTTAATATAATATACGAGTTATATTGACATATAATGCTATATTGTCTTTAGGAAATAAAAAATGGTACAATTGAGCAACGAATTGTAGAACTTTTACGAGTATACATTAAGAATATTTAACTCTCACCAAGTTCCAGCTGTGTAGATAAATAACGAAGAAGGATTCCTTATATTGCCTCGAGTGATATTCCCTTACGTTTACCAAGTTTAGCTTGTGATCTCGGCGACATCAAACTGCGTATTCCTTGAGGAATAACCCATGAATTATGGAAAAAAGAAGGGATCGGACACAAACCTTTGTCGTAAAAACTTTTCTGATGTTTTTCTACTTCAGGACTTGTATGTTATATTTTCTTTTATAAAATATTCGTATGGCAAACATAAATTAAACTTGGTTAGTTTCCGTACTAATATAAAAAACTAATATGGAAATTGGTTTATCTTTTTTTTTTATACCTCTAATGTGGCAATTAAGCTTAATTACGTGTTTGCTTCTCACAATTTTGTTAGAACCTGGCCATAGGAAACCATATTCGAAACGGATTTGAAAAGTTCACTCAGATTTCACACATTTTGAGTGAAAACGTTTCAATTTTGATTCTACTAAGGTGTTTTATGGCAATATCTCTATCGACATAGCCGTCAAAAGCAAGCTGGTGTCACAGGGGTTCATGCCCCTGGAGGAAGGAGAGCCGGGATGTCACTCTTGCGTTGTCGACCCTATTGTGGGTGTGGTTTCCGCTATGGTTGTCTAATAGACACTTAGCTTTCGCGGAGATTGCGCGCCGTAGATGAGGGTAGGCAGATGCAGCGGAAAGCTAGGTGCGATGGGCATGGCTCAGCGAAGCAGGCAGCTGCGGTAAGTTCCGATAGCACGGGTCCGATAGTACAGGTCTGTGCTGTACGGGTGAACCCTAGAACCCATACGTCCAGAGTGTTAGTAGCTGGTACCGCCTTGCCTCTCTATTGCCATCACGGTTCGACGTTAGCCGCGGAGAGGAAAAGCAAAGCGTCTAGGAAGCCAGCTAATAGTCGAAAGGCAACCGAAAGAAAGTACAAGAGGCAGAAGGGTAGGTAGGCGGGTATAAGAATTTATTTTACTTTAAATTTAGAAACGAAACCATTGAAACACGTAATAACCTTGGTAAGGCCAAGCGGTTTAGTGGTGGTATCTTTAAGCAAAGTATTCTGCTTAGAACTTAATAAGAAATAACTAACACGACTTTGCTAGTCGTAATCTGAGTAATAAAAATCGGTTTGAAGAAACTTTATGTTACTACAATGATTTTGAAGGCTCTTATAGCGTATTTTACCGCCTTTACCATGGCGAGTGCTATGAAGAACTGTTTTCTCTTATCCCACCCTCTCCCTTCCGTCATAGAACCGCAGGTGCAGGCTTGCGATGTCATCGTTCCACTGTTGAGAATATTTCTTCACGTACCAAAAAGTTCGGCAACTCCTATCTTTGTCGTACCGTTAAAAAGTGGAACGCCTTGCCTGCACATGTGTTCCCTCCTTCCTACAATATAGGATCCTTCAAACGAAGCATGAAAAAGCATCTTGCGGGTCAGCATGGCAGCGTCAACCGACAGGATAATGTGTAGTATTTTGTCAATAGCAGTTGCGATTTGGGCTCCTCTTTCGCTTACCATCAGGTAAAGAGGAGCCACTATGCTGAACTAGAATACAAAAAAAAAACTATATAGATTCCTTTAACATACTGGTATGTTAAAGGAATCTATATACTTAAATTTACACAATTTATATATTTTTTTCGCAATGAGTACATTGAAAGGTAACTAGTTAAATACAAAACGTGGAAAGAAAGCTGTAAAGGAACAGTTTAGTTTTTAATTTAATTAGTTTTATACAGACAGGCTCAGAAACAGGTACATACCCGATAGATGGATATCGAGGTTAAATTTCAAACACTGCACTGCGATTTAACTCTTTAGTTGTTTTGGCAGTATCCTCTGGTTTTTTGAAATCCTTGGTCTAATTGAATATTTAAGAAAAGGCAAAGGAATTCTGTCTTAATTTCGGTTTTTCGAGATTCATTTATGTAGTATCGGAAATACAGGTATTAGAGTCAGATACATTACATATATATTGTTGTTGCCCTATATTTATATACTCAGCTTAGGAGACGGTAGCAATTAATATTCATAATAATTAGATAATAATTTCAGCAAGTGGGTATAATTATACTGAAATTTTGCAGGGCTCGTTTCTAATTAATGCCTTAATGTGGTATAAAATGCTGTTATAATTACGAAATAAGCAGAAGATGCGGTTAGTGTTACATGCCAGGAAGTAGGATTCCGTGCCATAAAAGGTACAAAAATCGATCGCGACTGTGTTTGTCAGAGTATCTCTGACTCTATCTCCTATCTCAGAAGTTTGTAAAGAGAAACTTTAATAATTACAAATGATAAATCTTATTGCAAATATTAATAAAAAAATAAATAATGCTTCTAATTTAATGTCATTAAAAAATCCTTCACAAACAAGCTTAGTCATGGCGGTGTAAGGAATTTAAACCGCGAGTGGGTTTTTACAGTTAACCTTAAAATACTCGTAGGTTGGATTTGAGTTAGGTTTCTTTTTCTAGCCCACGCTCTTTTGGACATATTCGATGTGCGGTATAAATATATGTTCTAACATGGACCACATTGTAAGTTTGCGAACCTGGCTACTCATAACTGTAGAAATTTAAAATATTATGTGTTTAGATAGAAAACTTGTGCGCATGTTTTTTTTTTCACGCGCGCCAACGTTCGTCTTCTGTTTATTATTATACATACAATGAGTAAAGATTTATGATGAGCAATGACTTTTCAAGTCATGGTTTTTACTTCTGTCTTCCTTACTGACCTTCCTGACTATTAAAGCCAAATTGTGTAGCAGGGCATATTATAAAGTATCTGACTATATTAATGATAAAAATGCCTGGGATTGAGTCGATCCAATTATAATGTAATTAATAAATTATGTAAATTTGTTTGGATACCAAAAGAGGGATGCCTGAGTTTTTTGGCAGTATTTTTATCAGTGCTTACCTAGTTATGAACTGCACGGTAGGGGAAAAATTGTGACGATTCCAAACAAATGTAGCCATTTTTACGGAATAAAAAGATTTTGACTTTGACTTTGACTTATGTCGTAGGACCGTTGCTCCCGTCAGGGAGTATTATATTCTTTGGACCGTTGCTACAGTTAGATATAGAGCACTGTGAGCGCTCCATAGCGACTTCATCTCTTGACTTACAGATTTCAACAAGTTCTCCTGCACTCCTTACTGGAAAAGAATTGACCGAAGGTTTAATGTACTTTCCGAAAGATACAGGAGCCGGAGGTAACAAAACCTGTTCAAAGACAACCTTCTCTCGATCATGCATCGCTTAAGCGATATAAAATAAACGATTACGCGGTGTAGATAAAAATAAAAAGATTGATTGAGATAAATTGAGATATAATGTGAACTACTAAATAACGTTATAATAAGGAAACGCGACATTATTAGTTCATTAGTTTGTGAGATGGGCGCATAAATTTTAAATTAAAACACCATTTCTTTTGATAGCGGCTCAACATATATTATACTCTATTTATAACATGGGCTCCAGAGAATCCCTCAGGGAACTGTTCAAAGAAATTCTCACTGTTACTTTTCAATATATTTATGAAAACATAATGTATGCCCGTAAAAATTGAAAGTCGTTTTCAAATTTCAGTGAAAAACTTAGAAGTAGAAATAAGTTGTGTATATCTTATTTGCGTATATCGGTACATCGGCTTGCTAGGACTGGTAGATCTTTTCTTGCAAATTGAATTCGATTTTATAATAAATTACCTGAAACAGTTCTGTCCTTTTCTGACAATGTATTAAAAAACACATTAAAAATACTCTCTGTAGAAGGGCTTATTATAGAATTTATGAATATTTAACTGACAAAGATGTCTGGAAATAATCCAGCACAGACTACCTGCTATTATTATTGTACCAATATGCTTATGTAATTTTTGTTTCTGTAATATCTAATTGACAATTTTAAAAGAGACCTATATTGGCAAGTTTCTTTCGGCATTTCTTCTTCGCCAATGGTCATTTCTGAAATACTAGTAGATTAAAAAAAAAGTAAAATAAGAGAATAAAGCAAGGTACAATAAGATTATATTTAAAAAAAAATGTAACACGTGTCTAAGTGCCCGCGAGAGCCCAATGACAAATAAATCATTTTTATCTTTTATCTTTTTTTTAGCTTTACATTATTTTTTTTATCTTTAAATAAAGGTGATTATTTGTTTGATTGATGTATCAAACTCAAACTGGTTGATGTTTTAACTCATTGTTCCGAAAGTAGCAGTTTTGTGTTGATTTTTTCAGGTGGTGAAAAGAACCGTAGAAAAAGGATTTTCAAGGGGTATTAGGTAAGTTAGGCTAGATAGGTATATTGAGAGAGGTAGGTAAGATGGGCAAGATACGATAGATATTTGATGATGATAAAATGGACAAGATACGCAAGACTTCTCTATCTTGCTTATCTCCCCTAATAGGAGAATAGGTAAAATGCACAAAGTAGGGAAGATAGTCAAGATAGGTGAAGTACGAAAGATAGGTGACAAAGGTAAGATTGACCAGATAGGCGAGATAGGAAGGAGATCCTAGTGGTGTGTAAGTGACATACAATTACGTTTAGTATCTAAGCCAACCTCACCTACACGTAGTGTATTCCAATAATGAATAAACGAGAGTATGAACAAAGAGAGCTACAGCGCGTCGAAGCAACTCAATTGGGAAAGTACCCCCACCCCACAGAAGCTCGCAGGCAAGTAACAGTGTAGTTGTGTTCACATTTAAATTATTCATTGTTTCAATGGTATTACAAGGTATTGTAAAAGTTTCTTAAAACTAACTGGTTCGACATGGAACCCGGTTAGGGCACAGAAGCTTTTATAAATATTTAGTAACTAATATATTTCATTTATAATAACACAGTTACAATATTAAATTAAATTTATCATTAATTATACTAATACTTAGTTATAATAGAATTAATAACTAATATTCTAAACAGAATATCAAAATAATAGTCGTAAACAAAACATCAAAACGTGATGTAAAAATTAGTAAATATTAAGGCAGAAAATAAAGTCGAATATAGGTCAAACTTACAGGCATCTATTAGGACACTAAATGTTTTCCAAAAAACTCTTCTAGACTATAAAAACTTTTTGCAATTAAGTAGTCGTTTATTTTCCTTATATATGTTTGTTATTGTTTTTGGACTTGATCTGTGACTTTTGAATTTTGTTATATATTCTAACAGATTTATTTATTCGTAGGCTTTTACTAACGGACGGACGGACTATATTTTCAGGAACACCGTTCCTATATGAAATCTATATGTTGCCTGTGTGTGCGTTTGTCTGCGCGTTTTTTTTAGAATATTCGAATTTTGACTTCAGATTCGGATTCAGCATAAAAAAGTAGAAGAGGAATGTTTAGGAACACCGTTCCTATCTCTTAAGGAACATGGTCAAAATGGCCGACAAAAAAAAAAAATGAATTGTTATATAATTGACGAGCCAGGTGCCTCTGGCAATGCAAGCTTGCGCATTCTCAACTGGTTTTAGTCTGGAGGTAGTAAACTAAGTTGGCCCTTAGCGTGTGTTTATGCAGGATGTTTTCAATTCTCTATTTTCTCCTTTAGTTTCAAAATAACATTATTCATTACACATTTCCAAGTTTCTAATGTATACACGATTGTCAAAGTAAAGATTCTCTAAGGTAAAATACGGTCTACGACTTTCAATATGATAAATATTACCTATGTTTCGTATGCACTTTTTGCAATATGAATTATTGATGCACGTCAGTGCTATTTCCCCATAGCAGAATTCGAATTGTAGGCACGCATATGCATAATACGCAGAGAGAGCGTTCGTAAACCCAGTGCTCGGTTATAGTACCGACAAGGTACCTATGCAAGAATCGTGATACAAAAAATCAAAAAATACTTTATTTTTATTTTTCGCATATAAGGTCTCCAAGTTATATTTATTTCTGTTCCTAGACCCTGTACAGAAATAATATTTATACATTAAATAGGATAAGGGAGTTATTGAAATTTGATGGAGATTTTTGGTAATGCCTGCATCATCTTTGTTTTGTGGAAGATTAATCTTTAGATTGTGATCTTTGAACCAGTCTAAAATATGTACAAAAATTAGGGAAAGACAGGTATTTAAGGCAAAACTACCATCGTGTTGAAACAAAATAGATACATCATCAACAAACAGTATGCAGTGGTCTTTCACGACTTCTGGTACGTCGTTAATGTATATTAAGAAAACCATAATTATATTAAGAAAACCATAATTATATTACAAAAAAAAACAACACATTGATGATGTTAGAAACAGAGTTCGTCTGAAAGAGAGCTTCGGTTTTAAAATAAAAAGAGGCATGCTCCGTTGGTTCGGACATGTAGAAATAATGAAGGATGAAATAATGATGAAGTATATCTGCTTCGCAAAATTAGAAGGATGTAGGAGCCGAGGAAGGACTTACCATGACCGAATTGGTCGCGTTCTATCAGGAGCCCTAGAAAATGGCGACTGAGAGAACCTAGATCTAGAAACTGGTGCATGAGAATCCCCTCACTCCAATGGCACATAGGTTCGAAAGAAGGATTTTAAATGACACTCTTTCGTGCGCCTTACTCATAATATGTCGTTGATATATCCTAAAGACTTTTATATCAAGTTATAGATAGCCAGGTTAGTTTTCTAAATGCGAATTGGTTTTCGCCAAATACATTAAATACAGACACATATTAGTCTCTAGTATTTTTGAGGATATTTACAGCAATAAAATGAACCGGTAAATATTTGGTTCTGTTTTGTATGCTTTGCTAAAGGCTACATCTATATCATATATAGATTTCTGGTAATTTTTAGTTTATTTGGAATCACTCCTTCATGAAAAGAAATTCATTAAAGGAATTCAGAAAAGGAATTCATTAAAACTATGCCTAAGCTTTGTTTATTTTTAAGCTTTTTTGTGCTGTTCTCTACTTCTTTAATATTGACAGGCCACAAGAATAGAGAACTATCAGTTGAGGATTAGCTTACCTTGAGATAGGCTCATATCTTCGTCATATGCTATAGCAGACATAAGATTATTAAATGTACTTCCGATTTGTCAGAGGTTTTATTGTGTTTTGAAAATTTAATGTTTTATTTACATTTTATGTTCTTAGTTCGTGCCTTTTTTAACTATATTCCACAACGTTTTTTTTTGTGATATTCGTTCAGATTTTATATTATATACATATTGTATATTTTTCGACGTTAACACTACTTTTTGCAATAGTTTTTCATAAGCCTACAGTGTTTATGTAGAGGCTGATTAGGTACGTGACAATAATAAGAGACGCTTGTGTTTGTAGTACTTTTTTATTCTAACAATAAGCAAATTTTTTAATCTTTCTTCAACTTTGACAATAGTTTTAGGTATACAGAAGTATGTGTTTATAATTTGTAAATGCTAAATCTAAGCAAAATGCGCTAGTTTGGGTGACACATGTTGGTTAGTGACTTTTAGTCGAAATTGTGCGATATCGTCAGCTATAAGAGCCTTGATTTTAGTAATGTTATAATACATTAATGTTAAAATCACCCAGTTTCGTAAAGTCATTTTTGTAATCCTTTATAATTCTTAAAAATTTTATCGAAATCTCTTTTACTATTTGGACAGAAGATACAACTTATTATTAAATTATTTTGACTAGAAATGTTGACCGCTCATACTTCAAAAAGGTTTTGTTGGGGATATGTTGGCTATATTTTGTCACATGCAGAATTTAATTTTAGTTAGCACGCAAAATTCGAGTTTCTACGATTAAGTGTGTTTTCCAGCAAGCTTATTGTGTTTGTAGTTTGTAATGTGCTAACATAGCAACTCCTCATAATGTTTTAGCAATTTTTCCTCTGTTGCAAATGACGTTGCACTTTATATCAGGTGGACTGCACGTTTTTTTGTCTTTTGACGGCATATAAAAAGTAGACCACATTTGCTACATAAAAAAGATAAGAGAGAAAGGTATATAGGTAGTTTCAAATATGATTTTGTGTACCGGGGCAGCACAAACTCAAGGCAAAAGCCTTCTGTCTTCAGTTTTTTTCTAATTCCCTCTCTACCACCCTTAATACACAGTGCTGAAAAATAAAGAGCGAGATGGATATAAGAAGTGACAGACAGTTTTAGGGTTACGTGTAAGTGCAACGTTACATAGTTTTCAGAGTAAATTCAGAATCTAACGGTAACAAAATGGGCTAAAATCTCTCTAGAGGATTCCAGAAACTGAAGTTGCAAGATTTATTTATTCCATTTTCAAGCTAATTTATGTCTAATATTACTACCTTATACCCCACAGCTTTTACTACGTGGGTTTTTGAAGTTATCATGATAATGTTTTCTAAAATTCATTTTCATTAGTAAAAGGGGGGCAAATCCCTCCGGACGTTATATAAAAAAAAAACTGTAGGGGTTATTGTACAGTCAGTCAGTCTTCCTAACGTCCTCCCGTTTCCTTATCCGTTATGTTTAGCGGAGTCCACTATCTAAGCCTAAGGATTTGGCGATGATACTGATTTTTAGAAGGAGCAACTACCATCAGACCTTCACAACCCAGAAGGGAAACGGACCCTTCTAAGGTTAGGTCGTACGTCTTTCGAAATATAATTAATTTCTTGGACATGCGGGTTTCCTCACGATGTTCTTCTTAACCGCTGAGTAAGTGATAATTACAAATTCATGCATAAATTCGAAAACACCAGTATTTAAAACCGGAACCGTCAGAAATAGGCCGGTTCTTTGTTCAGCGGGCTAACACTGCTATAATTGTACAATCGGTTAATTAATTCTTTTTATTTACTGTTACTGTTCAAAGTAGGTAAATCAACGTTCAATACACTCTATACATTATTGACATAAACCCGGCTTAGAAAAAATGAACCCGAATCAAAAGCCAGATTATTCGACAATTCAGGTCAGGTCGAATCCCCTTAATTATATTTTGCCAAGCCCCAATAACTCTCATATTTTTCATTCTTCACAAACAAAATTTAAGCCAGCAGCTCGGCAGCGGTAAATTTTGTCGAAAATGACTCCTTGGGGTGTAAACGAATTCTGGTCATACTAAATGTTTGTAGGATATATCTACATATTTGTGCAACATTTTCTTGAAAATTTACTATTCTGGCAAAAAATATGGTTTATCTGCTATCTGTAAATAATTATCTTTTGGTATTAGTGTCTGCAATGCGCATAGAAAAGAGCTGACAGTAATTCTTGTATATATTATGATATATTTGGTGTATCTCGAAAACGGCTATAACGATTTGAATCAAATGTTGTATTTAGATAAGGTTTTGCCTTTTAAGTTTATCTACGTTGGTAATTTTCTGAAAAAAAAAAAATGAGATTTTATACAAAAAAACATCAAAACTTGCTAAACGTGTAACTAACGCCAATCATTAAGTGAACACTAACGTTAATTATAGAGTGAACACTAAAGCCAATTATTGAGTGAACACTAACGCCAATTATTGAATGAACACTAACGCCAATTATAGAGTGAACACTAACGTCAATTATAGAGTGAACATTAAAGCTATTTATTGAGTGAACATTAACGTCAATTATTGAGTGAACACTAACGTTAATTATTGAGTGAACACTAATGCCAATTATGATTACAGCGTACTCGGTCCCGACATATGTACCTCCTATCTAGAACGGTCTTATGGGTCCCTAGTTCGAATCGCACTTTATTGCATTTTTACATGCATTTTTGGTAACTAATCGTAAGCAATTGGCTTCAGATTTAACCTAAGTGAAATGAGCAAATATTTAATTTAAATAGACAAGCCTCTTACTTTTAGTATTTATAGGCTACTACCCGCGGCTTTATCTACGTGGTCCAAGGAAAACAAAACGTGTTTTTTGCGGCAGTCCGTTGCTCCTTTTTGTTGTGAAAGGATAAACTAACACGCTTTCATATTTATAATATTAATATATATATCGTGGTTGCTGGCTACTTGTTTGCCACCGGACGTAGTATAAAAGAAGTGATCATAAAATTCAACGACACAGAAAAGATATTGCATAGAGATTGGTGACACCTGGTGTAAAGCGGTTACTGTAGCCTATGAGCTGTGATGAGCACTTAGCTTCAGCTACAACAGCAACTCCTTAGGAGATTACTGCTGACCTCACTGACACGCCGGAATACTACAACTATTTTGGGAGTTCCAGTAATAACATCTTCACAGCATTTTGTTTATGGTCCTTCTTTGTAATAAAATATTAGTATTTGTTTTTATATTTAGAAAATTATGTGTAGTCAAAGATTGATATAGCAAGTGAAGTTAAATGTGTTTATCTATTAAATCTATATGGATAATTTACCTTTATATTATACTAGCAGTGATCCGATCGCTAACAAACTGCACAGGAACCCCCACTAAGCTAATATAAAGATTCCCTGAAAATGTCATCAAAATCGGTTCAGCCATTTTCGAGTCCATAGAGGACATACAAACAAAGATTAATTTTTATATATTAGACTAGCGACCGGCGCCGGATTCGCACGGGTGATCCGATTGCTACGAAACTGCACAGGAACCCCCGTTAAGCTAATATAAAGATTCCCTGAAAATGTCATCAAAATCGGTTCAGCCATTTTCGAGTCCATAGAGGACATACAAACAAAGATTAATTTTTATATATTAGACTAGCGACCGGCGCCGGCTTCGCACGGGTGATCCGATTGCTACGAAACTGCACAGAAACCCCCGCTAAGCTAATATAAAGATTCCCTGAAAAATTCATTAAAATCGGTCCAGCCGTTTTCGAGTCCATAGAGGACATACAGACAAACATTCATTTTTATATATATAGAAGAAGAAGATATGTGTATATATATATTTTCTGGTGTCATATTGAATTAAAATAACACGGAACCCGAGGTAAGTTCATAATATTCAAGCTTGACATGTATTAATTAAATCTTTATGGCTAATTCAATCTATAATATAAAAATGAATCGCTAAATGTGTTGCTAAGGGCAAATCTCGAGAGCAGCTGAACCGATTTCGCTAATTCTTTTTTTAGAATATTCCTTGAAGTACGTGGATGGTTCTTACGAAGAGAAATATTAAAAAAATGCCTAAAAAAGTCTAAAAAGAACACTTTTCTATACTCCCATACAAAAGATTCGTAATAATACTTACCGATTATGATGAAATTTTATATGCATATTCAGTAGGTCTGAGAATCGGCTACTGTCTATTTTTCATACCCCTAAGTGATAAGGGTGGTCCACCCAAAATAATTTTTTTTTAATTTTTTTGACAAAATTTTTTATAATCATCTTTTTATGATGTGGCATTAATACATAAAACTCCAAATTTTCACCCTTCTACCATCAACCCCTATTTTTATAATACTAAAATAATCATTGGATTGGATTTATATGGCAAAACAACGTTTGCCGGGTCAGCTAGTTTTAAATAAAAAACAATATTGTTCTTGTGATGCCATGAATTAAAATGATAAGGAGATTAACCCGAGGGATTAATTATATAAATCAATTGTATACCAAAGTGTCCCGAAACGTTGGTAAGGGCATAAGAATTATTTATTCTCATAGTAGGGGGTTACGTTCGGGTTAATTTCACCGGGCACGCCCCTAGGCGTGAAGTCGTTAATTTCAGATGCCTCTTACTATAACCGGCCTAATGTTTAATTATTTTTATTCCATATTTGCTAATGATAAATACCTACATGTAATGGATTTGACTTCTATTATCAAAAAATGGAGAAGATATTTCAATATGGAGAAGATTTACTGCGAGTAATTTTTTTTCATGCAATGCCGGCCGCATTATGTACAAGTGATCTCGCCCGTACCTTGCCACCCCCTATACTAGCACGGTATCTCTTCAGGATCTTACTGCTTACTTTATTGGACACTCTCATAGGGACGCTACTACGTTTCATGGAGTTAATATTGAGTTGCAATCTACAATGAGTAGAGGTACACCTCCAGTTGGACTGTTTTGATGTACCTCTCTTTAGCAAAAGCCCCGTTTGTTTGTGGATGCACCATCTGCAGTTGAGGTTGGGTTTGACTCTAAAGATAGGGAGACATTTACATATACTACGAGTAAATAATACGAAAAAAAACGAGTAAAATAAAGTATAAAGGAAAATAAAGGTTTCTTTATGCATATTGGCCTAGTAGAAACTGTGTTTCGAAACAGTTCAAATACATCAAAAATAAAAAAGATATGCCAGTCAGTGGACTCGATATTTCGTCGAATCGCCCACTACTTCCAATCAGCTGGTGACAGCTCGCAGTGGATTCAATATACGGCCAAACCGTCCAATAACATTGATTGATATCTGGTGAAGCTTAGTTAAGCGAGCTAAAGCGCTTTTTCGTGCTTGTAACGCTTTTAGTTTGGTTAGTTGTCGTTTAGATTTTCAGGTTTAACTAACATCTAATGCTTTTGTATTTTATTTTTGTATTCATACTGTAACAATAATGATTACTGTAAATATAACCTACTGCAGTTTCATTAAAGTTGTCATGTCACTAAAAGCACTCGGATTTACTTACTATGGTCAAATTGGAAGTGTTTTATCAGAAGATGATGTCACTCCTAGGAATCGGCGAGCGTGCACGAAGAGAGCTATAAACATTATAGAAGCGAGCAAGGGTGTAAGGTTCTCTCGGCCCGTAAGGGATCTGCCGTGAAAATATATAAATATTTTCTTCCTAGCGTTATCTCGTTTCCTAATACATTAGGATTGGTGATGTCTGCTACCCAAAGACTAAGGATTTGGCGAATTTGGTAACTGTCTTCAGAGGAAGATCAAACCTTTCTTAGGTAAGATCACTCGTTTTTACGCAATATAATTTCTTGGGCATTTGGGTTCCCTCACGATGTTATCTTTTAAGCCTTATGGCGCTTGGTGCTCTCTGCCTACCCCGCAAGGGATTTGGCGTGAAGTTAGAGTTACAGACAAATTTATTGGTACATGCCCACATCAGGATTCGACTAAGGTCCGTCGGAGTTTAAGACCAGCGGGATAAAAAATATTTTTAAGTTAGTGCATGACGAAATCGTTAAAATTATTTTGTGTCTAGAAGTAAAGGTAGTTATGGCATGCAGGCATATCAAAGCAGCCCGTCAGGGAAAATACCTCCACCTCACAGAAAATCACAGACAAAAACAACTCCCCGGAGGGTTGTTGTGTCCTTGCGATGAGTTAGGTTACCATAAGTGTCTAAGAAGTTGCTGTGGTAGCAGCAGAGGTGGCATCGCGCGAGTGAAACTTGATGTATATAGTGTTCATAGGCTACGGTTACTATATTACATCAGGTGGGCCTTATGCTTGTATAACCCTTAACGTTGAATAAAGAAAAGTTAGGTTTCTACCTGAACTAAATCTTTTTCTACCCAAGATTACTGAAAGCACCTAATATTCAATAATCCTAGATACAATATAATTTAGCGATTCCATTTAGCGCTTTGTATGTTATTCTTGCTAAGGGGATCAGATTGGTCATATGGTATCCCATAGAACGGTAACAATACAAAGTCACGAATGAGACAGGAGATACACAGTCTAACAGTCGGGAGTTGCAAGTTGTGAAAACATTTAGTCGCCGGCGCCGTGTTTTCCGAACTCCCCTCCCGTGCTCGCTGCAGTTCCACCATTGTTATCTTTTGTTATACAACAACAACATTAGAATAAAGTTGCATCGTCCGCTACCGTGCAGGACGTGTTCTGTTTTGTTTCGGTAATTGGTTTGAACAAAAGAGGCTAAATTGTTTTTGTTATAGTTAACATTTGAATTTCGTCATATAAACATGTTTATACTTAATTAAAATTTTGAACTATACTATGTTTATTTATGTTGCTGCTTCATTGATTTTTTTATTATAGAGCAGTGATAGCCTAGTGGATAAAGAACTCGCTCGGTGGCTCAGTCGTGAATGACGCGACTTTGACACCAACGCTCGTGGGTTCGATTCCCACACAAGACAAACATTTGTTTACATGAACATGTCTGTTTGTCTTGGTCTGGATATTTTGAACAGTTAGAACCCGTTATATACGTTTTCCCATACATTTCGCGGTCGTATACGACCACCCGGGTTTCTAAGGGTTAAGAGAGATAGGACGCATCAAAGCGGCCCGTCGGGGGAAGTACCTCCACCTCATTGAAAACCGCGGCCAAATAACAACTCCCTAGAGGGTTGCTGTGTTCCTGTGTGTGAGTGAGGCCACCAGTAAGCTCCTAAGGAGTTGCTGTGTAAGCAGCAGAGGAGGCATCGCGCGAGTGATACTTAATTTATTACAAGCGTTAATAGGCTACGGTAACTGCTTTACATCAGGTGGGCCGTATGATTGAATGCCTCCTGTGTTGTATAAAAAATAAAATAGTTTGAATCCAGGTATGTACCAATAACCGTGTTTTCGGATTTATGTACATATTTGTAATTATCACTTGTTCGCCGGTGAACGAAAACAGCGTGAGGAAAGCAGCACGTCAACGAAATTGATTGAAATTTCTGTGGTAAATAAAGGAATCGAACCCACGAGCGTTGGTGTCAAAGTAGAGTAACAACGCGTTTCACCACTGCGCCACCGAGCTCGTCGATATATATATATATATATATATACAATTTACAATGTATAAATAGAATGTCGTCATCTTAAAGATATAAATAATAAGTAGCGTCACATAAAGTTAGTGGAACTTTTAAGCGCGACCTGCTAGGGTGTTCATACATATTACGAAGCTAATTTTGGACACGTTCCGCAAAGTGGGAAGTTGTGTAATCCACGCTAATGTAGAAATATATATTTCATTTGTTCAACTATGTTATAACAATACAACTGCCGGTATGTATTATTACACTTACAGATGGTTACTACAAAAATAAACAGATAATCTTTAACTACATATATGAATTGTTCATTAAAGGTTATCACCAAACTTACAGAGTATTCATAAGAAAATATGTGTACAATGTGGAACTATCGATATAATAAGGTCTTAATAGGAGTTCCAGTTTCCATATAAAATTCTTTAACAAAAAAACTTGACATCTTGAGACAAAATACGTTACAGTAAAGGGTTCTACGCGCGGAAACCTGCGAATAAAATCTAGTGTTAATATATCTATAATATACTACTCTGTGTAAAAAGTATCGGGAATATGTCAATAAAAAGACCCGCGTAAAAGAGGTCGTTCTAATTTTTTTACTGCATGTTGGTAGCACTGTACTGATTTAGCGCGCAAAATTTGAGCGGGATCTGTCATTTAATTTGTTTTAAACTACACTTTTTGTTGGTCATAGTTTTGAGTCCTCGGCGATTTTTACAATGGAAAATATTGTTGAACAAAGAGTGTGCCTTAAATTTTGTGTTTCAAATGATATTTCATGTGGTGAATCACTAAAAATGTTGCGAAATACCTACGGCGAATCGTGTATATCGAAAACAAGGGCTTATGAATGGTATAAGGCTTTTAAAGAAGGCCGAGAAGTAGTAGTAGACTTGCCTCGTTCTGGTAGACCTTCAACCGCTACGACCAGAGAAAACATCGACAGAATCAAGAAGCTAGTGCTCGAAAATCGACGTATGAGTCTGAGAGAGTTGGCTAGTGAGGTGAACATATCTTTTAAGTCCGTCCACAACATTCTCATTGACATTTTAGGCATGAAACGCGTCGCCGCTCGACTAGTTCCAAAAGAGCTCAATTTTGTTCAAAAAGCGCAGCGAAAGCATGTCGCTGAAGACATGGTTTCCCGAGCTTCTACGGATCCGACCTTTATGAAACGTATAATAACTGGCGACGAGACATGGGTTTATGAGTACGACATGCAAACAAGCCAACAGTCTTCAGAATGGCGTCTCGAAAACGAGCTGAAACCCAAAAAACCGCGGCAAAGTCGCTCCAAAATCAAGGTGATGCTGACAGTTTTTTTTTACTACCGTGGTGTGGTTCACTCCGAATTCCTTCCAGAGGGAGAAACAGTGAATAAAGAATATTATTTAGGCGTCATGAAGCGTTTGCGTGAGAGTATCCGCCGAAAACGTCCAGATTTGTGGCAACACAACTCATGGATGCTGCACCATGATAATGCACCATCACACACAGCCATTATAGTGAAAGAGTTTTTAGCGAAAAATTCAACAAAAGTTCTCGACCAAGCACCGTATTCACCTGATATGGCTCCGTCTGACTTTTTTTTATTTCCCAAGTTAAAATTACCACTTCGAGGAAAACGTTTTGAGTCGATAGAAGCCATAAAAGAAAATTCGCTGAATGAGCTAAAGGCCATACCGCAAATAGCCTATGAAAAATGTATGGAAGACTGGGTGAAGCGGTGGAGATGTTGTATTGCAAGCGATGGGGCCTACTTTGAAGGCGATAAAATAAATTTAGATGAATAATTTGTATTTTTTGTTTTATTGACAAATTCCCGATACTTAGTACACAGAATGTACACTGATTAACCCGACGGTCAGCATCTTTATGATATAAATAGGTTGCGTCAAATAAAGTTAACAGAGCTTTTATAGGGCGACCTGTTAGGGCGCGCGTACATGTTATGACGCAAATTTTGGACACTCCGCAAAGTGGGAAGTTGCGTATTCACGGTAATGTAAGAATGTTTGTTTCATTTGTTCAACTGTATTATGATGATATAGATGCTGATATGTATTATCGAACTTACGGATTATTACTACGAAAATTAATTTTGCGGTGATCATCGGATCGGGCTGTAGTTTCTCATTTTCATTTACTAATACTTACTTCTCTGGTAAATATTTTGTAGGACCCCAGACTTCTACTGCATTTTCTTAATCACTACATATTATAAAACAAAGTCCCCCGCCGCATCTGTCTGTCTGATCGTGATAAACTCAAAAACAACTGCACCGATTGTCATGCTGTTGTCACCAATGGATAGAGTGGTTCTCGAGGAAGGTTTTAGTATATAATTTGTAAACTTTTTGTATACATTAACGATATTATGTATGTATGCATGTAATGATTAACGATTGTTGTAGGTATCGGAAAAAAATAAGCCGCCTGGGAGCTTTCAACGAAAACGCTGCCTAAACCCTTTGGGATATAACAAAATGATGTATGGTGGAATTGTGTGTCCTATATAGGTCTACAGAAAAGCCCGCGATGACATATGTCTATCTCTTAAGTATAACATACTATATACATTTTAATACTTTAAAAATGGGCAATTATATAGCGGTAATTGGAAAGCTGTTTACACAAATACGGGATTAATCCCTATAATTTTAAATACCTTAGTTGACTTGAGCATTTCTTGAAGATTATTTTTTCCCTTTACACCATGCAAATTAAATGAATACCTTAGCAGATATAGCAAAATCAAAATAATGCGCAACGAAATTAATTTCGTGTCGCCGTGATACGGCCGGCCCGTGCAGGCGCCCCGTGACCCCGCGCCTCGCGTCCGAGCCGGTGGGCTCCGAAAATTTTAGTGTTTCAATTTATGATGGAATTGTGTATCTTATATATGCCTACAGAAAAGTCTGCGATAGCATATGTCTATATGTTAAAGATACTACCTATGTATATCCATATAATACTTTAAAAATTTGGCAATTATAAAGCGGTAATCTAAAAGCTATTAGATTTTTGTTTGTTACGATTTAACTCAAAAACTACTCAACCAATTTTACCGAAAGTTACATCTCCTCGGAGTAACATAGGCTATTTTATATTTTCTGTAAAGAACCCGTGCGAAGCCGGGGCGGGTTTCTAGTTTAATTATATAAATGTCTTTGTATATCTATTATTTTTAAATATATTATACTCGAAGCTAAATATACACTAAAAAGATAATTACGACTAAATGTTTAGAGAAAAAATTAAACATTAGTTATTGAAATTGTTAGCTGTAACTATGTAGGTCTGAAAGAGAGTGTCGGTGGAGAGTGTAAAGATAAGAAAAGGCACGTCAGTTGGTCTGGGCGTGTAGAAAGAGTGACGAAACAGTTATACAATGTAAGAGTGGAAGATGTAGGAGACGAGTAAGGCCAAGACTCACCTACCGCAATCAAAATGGTTATGTTTTATCAGAAGGCGATGTCAGGAGCCATAGGAACCGGCAAGTGTGTATAAAAAGTGTTATGTGAATGTTAAAGAAGCGGCCGAGGTGTCTAAGGACTAGGTTAATGGCGCTAGTGTGTGTATGTGTATGTGAAGATTATATTACCTTACTTACTACACATAAAAATAAATGCCTACATTATTTAATATTCATGCAGCTGCACTTTAAATCCGACACAGAAGCCAAAATATGCATTTTTAAAATTCCTGTCTATTTGTACAACAAAATCTGCTGAATTTATATCCTGAGTCAAGATTTATGTTTCATTTTATCCCAGAAATGTTAAAGGAAGCTTAATTATGTAACAGTCAAATACCACGCGGACGGAACCGCGTGTATCAGCTAATCTATGACTACATGTAATTAAATCGTAGCAGGATCGAACAGGGGCTTAACTCGATCGCATTAAACCCCATGAAGACACAAGATTGCGCGTGTGTCGCGATCTCCAGTGATGTTCAATATCGGAGTCACCTGGAATAAAAGGTCAAACCAGCGTTCAAAAAACTTGGTGTGCTCAACAGAGCAAAGCATTACTTCAGCGCGGGGCAAAGACTTATGTTACATAAGCCTCAACTCAAACCGCAAATAGAGTACTGCAGTCACGTTTGCGCAGGTGCACCTGGATACCACTTGGACCTTGTGATTCCGTTCAGAGACGAGCTGTGAGAATTGTCGATGATCCTAAGCTTACACACGGTATTGAACTCTTAAATTTAAGGAGAGATTTTGCCTCCCTTTGTGTATTCTAACGATTGTACAACGGGTTGTGTTCTGAAGAATTGTTAGATATGACACCGACAGCATTATTTTATAATCGCACCGCTGCTCGCCGATGGCAGCCTCAGAGGCTGGAACCACAATGGCCGTATACTGTTCGGTTCCAGAGAAGTTTTCTCCCGAGAATTCTCAATTTGTGGAATGAAGTCCCAGCCGAGATTTTCGAGATTCTTCAAGAAAGGCGTGATGACGTTTTTAGAGGGTCGGCAACGCATGAGTGAACCCCCTGGTGTTGCAAATGTCCGTAGGCTACGGCATTACCATCAGGCAGACCGTATGCTTGTTTCCCACCTTAGTCTTATAAAAAAATATATTACCCACAGGACTTGCAATGCGCGGATGATGAATGTATTTCTCGTTTGCCATACGAAGTAATATTAAAAAGGAGCTACATATAAAATAGAGAAATGGAACCTGTATTATGAAAAAAACGTACCTACCTACTTACAAGTAAATTGCTTTCTGCACTGACCACTTAATTTCTTGCGAAAGTAAGCCCCTTTCTTTGTAAATTATATTAGCTAACGAACTACACGAAGCTATTCGCCATTAGTGTAGAACACCCAAAAAGTTGTGTGCCGGCTCGTAAACTAACGGGACGTTGGCGAAAGTCCCCGTAACTGAGTTATGCCTCGGCAATAGACTTACCAGAAGTGATAGTTAATAAGTAGGAAAAGTAACAAAAGATGTGGTGGCAATTTTTTTATACAATCTCAGGAGGTAAACCAGCGTATGGAATACTTGGTGTAAAGTTGCAATCGTACTTTTGAATTCACTGAGTATCGCTAACATTTTGACATGCCCGCAGCTTACTCATTGGTTTGGTTGTCCTAGTATGAGTAGTCTTACCTAATTCCAAAAAAAAGTTATTTGGCCGCGGTTTTTAGTGAGGTGTGGATACTTCACTACTGTGACCTCATTTATTAATTAACATTATGCATCATATGCAGATAAGGGTGATTTTGTCTCAATATATTGTGAGCTGCTTATTATCCACTATTGTTCCCCTTTTTAATAAAGGTTTCATAAACTGACACTTGACCTTTTTCCTTTGTGAAATTATTTTTCCATGATTTTAATATTTCATCGCAGCATTGAGGATGGGAGATCATTATTTATATGCTGATCATATTACATAGGTTATATTTTACTTCGTCGGATTGCAAACGATCATGTGGTTCTTCCAATGTAAACTGGCTTTTGCAACCTATATTATCCCATCGCTACTAAATCTCCACCTCTATAATGAAACAATTCTCAGAATTATTACTTAGGATATGACTATTATTGTCAATAGTCTTTTATAAGGTGAGGGCAAATAGTCTTATGACCTACCTATCTTTCATCAGAGTCTTGTTTGTTAATTGTCACGATGCACAATGTGCAGCAAAGATTGGATTTGGCACCAATAATGCTCGTGAACCACCTACATGATTTTCTGCGGCCATGTCTAGCTTCATCACTGTATACACGGTGACAGATCAAGCTATACAAAAAGATTCGAAACCATATTTACTACAGCGACATAAGATACTTTACATATATGTGTATGTGCAGTTGATGTGTCGTTGTGTGTACATTACATGGCTACTTTCTCTACTAAAGGGGACAAAAGGAATAATTATATTTTTCTAGAACTCGTTACGGAAGAGCGACACGCCTCTTATCTTTTAAAATGAGAATGCAGAAGAAAAGGAAAGCCTCATTTCTTTGTTGCTTAACATAGATTAGGTTAGGATATGTCTAGGCCGTGGTGTGGTTATATGACAAAAAAAAAAATCGAATTAACTATTCATGGATTCACAACTTACCTGCCAAGTTCGATGCCTTTACTAATTCAGTGTTGCCGTTTCTTTAAAAATCCTTAATTTTCAGTTGCGAATGGAAACGGCGTGATATGGTGATGAATAAAAACATAATATGTACGTTTTTATAGTTAAATGCAGAAAGCGGTAAATAAACTATATTCCTTTATAAGATTAAAATGGTAAAACTGACAAACAGCAGCAACCTCAGCATAAGTACGGTTGATAAATATATTGAGTTCTAGCAAAAACTGCCTGATTGTTATGCTGCCGCGTATTGATGGCTCTCTAAGATAAAATGGGATAAATATAAAAAAGATTACAGTTCTGATATCTCTGGATAATTTATTTCAAAGGGAAGTTAGTCTAAAAGTTCAAATAGTTAGTCTTAGAATTAGAATAGAGAAATGAAGGGAAATCAAAATAGCGAAGTTTTTAATGCACGTTCTTTTTCTAAGTATTAACAATTCGCCCTATACTTGAAAAAAAAACGAAAGAAAGCAATCATGATGGTAGAAAGGAGCTAGAATGAAAGAGTATAGTATAAAAAGATGTGATGTGTACATTCCTACGCTGACGAATAAAAAGTCATTTAAGCTATTCGCTATAATTCAATACGCGGCACAGTTTACTTAAGCCTTGACTTCAATTATTCACAGATTTTGTAAACACTCTCCTTTCTCTTTGTACAATTTCTTATTATTTCTTTAAAAATGCTCTTTTTTTGTTATTTAAAAATGGATGTATGTATGTATGTTCCCTATAGACCCCAAAATGTCTGGACCGATTTAGATATTCCGAAATTAAAAATTTGGATTAGCCTAGCGGATAGAGAGAAGTATGATAGCGATTGAATCACCCGAGCAACGCCGGGGCCGTATGAACTTGAAAAACATTGGATTGATTTCGACGAAATTTTCAGGTAATCTTCAGATTAGTCCAGCGCGTGATACTCTGAACTTTGGTAGAGATCGGATCATTAGCGAAGTTGGGGCGGGTCGCTAGAATTCAATAAATCTACCATAAAAATTTAATTACACACGGTTTCATCTATACATATAAATAAAATTCGAGTGTCTGTCTGTGATTTCAAAATAAAGCCTTTATCTTAAGCTAATATCGTTATTTTCACGTTACCAAAGCCTAAACATGCATTTTTAACTTTTTTGTCTGTCTGTCTGTCTGTTTGTTTGTCCGGGCTAATCTTCGAAATGGCTGAACCGATTTTGACGGAACTTTCACTGGTAGGTAGAGAACTGTTCAGAGCAGAATATAGGCTATATATACTTTTTATTCCGAAATTATTTAGGGTTCCTGCGTAAAAAATGAAAAATTGTTAAAATTAGGGGGAAATATAGATAATTTTGCGATTTTATTTTTATTATTATTTTCACAGAAGACGTATTTGTGTGACATAAAATAAGTACGCATTTTTTATGTTATAAAAGTAAAATAAATATACGTTGCCTCCCGTGCGTCAATAGATGGCGCTGTATAAAAATTTAATCGCTCTATGGTTGCACCTACGATCCTGAACTTCGTTTTTTTTAACAGAAAGAATTGGAGGTCTATAGAGAAATAAGGGCTACTAAAAGCCCAAATCTCATGCGTGCGAAGCCGCGGGCTTCAGCTAGTAATTAAATATGAGCTGTAGGGTAGCGTTAACTCAGCAAAAGCTACTTTAGTAGCTGTGAGTAAATGCCTTCCAATTCGCGGAAGTAAAATATAAAGGTAGAGTCGAAAGCCAAGATTTTTGGTAGATTGATTTTGGTCGTATCCAGTATTTTAAAATCTAAGACACGAAGCCATCGTGGCCCTTACGTATAGCCCATAGCAAAGTTCTTAAAAGCAGTTTGCGGTACGAAATCTACACGTAGGCCCCGTAATATTCTGCGTAGATCCATTGAGTCTACTGGGAGCGCGTTTAGTTGAGGTTTCTCTATAGTGAGCTGACCTTGGATTATATCTAACCGTAGTTAAAACTAGAAATTTAATTAAAGGTACGAGTTGCGCGATATTCACTAGATCTAATGTATGTAAATATATTTTGCTTAAGCTGTGTTTGTGACTTCGCTCGTGCAGCGTGCTGATATATTTATATAAATATTAGTATAAATGTATGTTTGTATATCTTCACGCCAGGTCCCTTGCGGGGTAGGCAGAGAGGATTGAGCGCCATAAGACGCGGTCTTTACACACTTCACTTGCCTCTTTAACATTCATAGCTCTTTTCATGCACGCTTGCCGGTTCCTAAGTATAAATTTATCAGTATAAATATATAAATAAAATAAAAATATCTTTATTTCCTCTTACAAATATATAGGCGTATAAACTAGTCTTAAGTAAACAATCTATTTGTATAATAAATATATAAGTATTATATTTATAATATTTATTATTATAATAATATATAATAATAAATATTATGTTTATACACAATCAGGAACCATACAAGCACATGACCCACCAAATGGAAAGTGGTAACTAATATATAGGCATACAGGAAGTAGTATTATTATAAAACACGCGCATTGTCACTCCTACTGCTAATACAGCAACTCCTTAGTAGCTTACTGACAACCGCATTCACTCGCAGGAACACTGCGGTTTTCTGTGAGGTGGAGGTATTTTCCCAGTAGAGCTGCTTTGATGCACCTTACTTAAAACTCTAATAAAACCAAGACAACCAGACATGTTGATGTTTACAAATGTTTGCCCAGTGTAGGAATCGTAGCGTGGTTCGATTATTGATGTTTATTTAGCATTGCTAACCTTTGCTCCATGAGCCTCATCAAATGTGTGTATTTATAGGATAGTAAATATTGTATTTGTAGGATATTTATAGGATTAGGAAATGGGATAATACAAGAAAGAAGATTTATACTGATATTTACACATTAATGTTTACTCTATATTAGTTTGCAAATATTTATTACATCTATACTAATATATAAAGCGAAATACTTTGTTTGTTTGTTTAATCGCCCTAATTTCTGGAATTAATTTAATTAATGTCCACCTCACGGAAAACCTCTCAGAAAACAACTCCCTAGAGGGTTGTTGTGTTCCTGCGCGTGCGTGAGTTTACCAGTAAGCTCTCAAGGAGTTGCTGTGTAAGCAGCAGAGGAAGGATTGAGCGAGTGATACTTAATATATCGCAAGCGTTAATAGGCTACGGCACCCGTTTTACACCTGGTGCGCCGTATGCTTGAATGCCTCCCGACGTAGTATAAAAAAAATATCAGTCTGATATCAATCAATATTTGTGTATATGGTAGCCTAATTCTTGAGGGAGTTTATAGGATATTCAACATCACGATACGACTCTTAGAAGCATAAGAGAAATAAAGAAAGTAGAAAAAGCGGTTCCTATGGGAAACGTGCAAACGCGCGGATGAAGTCGCGGGTTCAGCTGGTATTATTAATCTGTTCATCTCGTTACGATAGTAGTAAGATGTGTACAGACCGAGTCGTCTGGCACTCGTTCCTCTCTGCCTACTGCCGCAAGGGATTTGGCGTGAAATTATAGATAAATAAATAGAATATTTATACTAATATTTATAATGATAATGTACGTTATATACTTTATCATCATCATCGACGACATGGACTGCCTTCAGACATCCACAATACACATGGAAAACCAGACCTTTCTTAGTACAAGTCACACATCCTTTGAAAAATAAATTCTCGGCCGAGCGGGTTCTGTTCACGATGTTTTCTCCTCACCGTCCCGCAAAAGACAATTACCAATACGTACATAAATCCGAAAAGATGAATTTATTGGTACATGTCTACGCCAGGATTTGAATCAGGGACCGAAGATTAATAGGTTGGTTCTTTATCTGCTGAGCTATCAAAATCTTTACAAATATGTAAAGCGAAAGAGTTCATTTGTTTGTTTGAACACGCTGACCCCTGGAACTACCTGTCGGATTTGAAAAAAGATACTTGTAGCAGATAGTCCAATTCTTGAGAAAGGTTTTAAACTATTCAATATCACGATACAACCCTTAGAAGCCGAGGAAAAAGAAAGAAAGAAAAAGGGGTTTCCACGCGACGCAAGGTTCAGTATAAATATCATGTACAAAAATAAGCATACCGCACGAAAAAAAATCATGGCTTTCTCAAGGCGGTTTACTTTTAGGATGTATGTTGATCGCCATTATGTTTAGAATCAAAGACAATTATCTACCGAAAAATAAACAAAGTTCTGGTGATGTTTGATAATAAGCATCTAAATAGAATAAATGCATACAACATACCATGGCCAAGTACCAAACCAGTGGAAGAATTTGGTGATAATGCATACGAGTATGTGTAATGATGGAAAGTCATGATATATATATCGTACATGATATTGACTCATTTGCATCAAATCAATAAGATAAAAATATATTAAAAATGAGTGCATCATGATTTGACTGATCTGCAGAAAGAAACGCGTGTTGAAACTTGTGTTGCCTTTTTGAATCGGTACAGAAATGAAGGAATATTGGACCGAATTGCGACATGGACGAAAAGTTGATTTTTTACGATAACCGTAAGCGAAAATGGCTGAGCCATCATCAAAAACTGCAACAGTGCCCTAAAGCAAAACTTACCAATAAAAAGGTAATAGTAACTATTTGGTGGTCTCTTCATGGCGTTATTCACTATATGCCGAACTTCGAACAATGATGGCGAAACTGGCAGTGAAACATCCCCGACTCGTGAATCGATCTTCACCATTATTGCTCTATGATGATGCAAGACCTTACACTGAACGAGAAACTGTTGTAACTCTACAGGAGCTGCAGTTAGAAACCATACGCCATTCTCCGTACTCGCCAAACCTTGCTCCAACTGACTACCATTTTTTTCGTGGTTTGGTCAATTTTCTATGTGGTAAAAAATTTTCTTCCCAGGAAATGCTTTCACACAGCTTGTCGAATCTGGATCCCCAAAGTTCTATCGCAAAGGCATAAATAAACTTCCGATTAGATGGCAGCATTATATAGACAATATTTTGATTAAATAAATAATAATAATAATATCTTTCAAAAACGAGTTTTAATTTTTCAGTACAAATCGACAATGTCATACTTTAACCCCTAATATATGATTTCGACGGTTATTCCAATGAACACAGATGATTTTATTTGTATGTATGTATGTATATATTTACACAATATAATTAGAAATCTTGTTTACATTTTTAGTAGTCTTAAAGGGTCTTAATTTTATTTTTGATATTTTTATATTACTACTGTACTTGTTAGTGATAGAATCAGATAAAAGGTGTATACTAAAATTAAAGTGGTACTATATACTACATAATTATTGGGATAATATTTAGATCTGTAAACATTTCGTCTCGCCAAATTTTATAAAATAAAGGAACGCGAAACAAAGTCAAATGCTTTCGTTTTGAAATTTAATGGTGACATTCAGGCATACAGACAGATAAAAATTAAACTACGATTATACACATTCCACTATTTGTTGACGAAAAAATAAGGAATGCACTTTGATATACTCTTAATTTTTGAACTCAATTTGATCATTGTCAAAGCGCTGTCGAAACTAATCGAAATATCTGTGATACGATGCTAACACTTCAGATTCCAGCATTCGTGAACTCTGTGGATATCCGATAGAAAGAGCTGAAGTGCAGTGTCCACACCGCACCGACCTGCGCGGACAATATTTGCTAATCTCATAGGAGCCAATCATCCGTCATATTTGCACTTTCCTGCCTTTTAAAGGATTCTATTTCCACACCGACGTGTTCGAGTGATTCTTAGTGCTATGTGTAACGATATGTTTGGTGTGATAACTTCTTGAAGACTATTCTTATAAGTCGATGGGATGATATCAAAATCTTGCCAATTAAAAATGCCTTCAAAGATTATATTGATTCTTTGCTCCCACAATTTTTCAACAATGGAGAAGTTCTCATTGGGAATAATAGATTACAATTTGTTAATAACACTGTGTTTCTTGGAATTACAGTAGACTCCAAATTACAAAGGGGGCCCCACATAAATAAACTAGCCGGTAAGCTCAGCTCTGCTGCATATGCAGTTAGGAGAATCAGGCAATTGACGGTTGTGGCTACTGCGCGCTTAGTTTACTTCAGCTACTTTCACAGCATTATGTCGTATGATATACTGTTGTACAAAAAAGAGCCATTCGCTCTATTTATATAACATGGGCTCCAGAGAATCCCTCAGGGAACTGTTCAAAGAAATGAATATCCTCCCTGTTACTTCTCAATATATTTATGACAACATAATGTATGCCCGTAAAAATTTAAAGTCGTTTTCAAATTTCAGTGAAAAACTTAGAAGAAGAAATAAGTTGTGTATGCCGGTACATCGGCTTGCTAGGACTGGTAGATCTTTTCTTGTAAATTGTATTCGATTTTATAATAAGTTGCCTGAAACAGTTCTGTCCTTTCCTGACAATGTATTCAAAAAGCACTTTAAACATACTTTCTGTAGAAGGGCTTATTATAGAATTGATGAATATATAACTGACAAAGATGTCTGGATATAACTACCTGCTATTATTATTGTACCAATATGCTTATGTAATTTTTGTTTCTGTAATATCTAATGGACAATTTTAAAAGAGACCTATATTGGCAAGTTTCTTTCGGCATTGCTTCTTAGCCAATGGTCATTTCCGAAATGCTAGTAGATAAAAAAAAGGAAAAAAGTAAAAAGAGAATTAAATAAGATTATATTTCAAAAACTGTAAGACGTGTCTAAGTGCCCGCGAGGGCCCAATGGCAAATAAAGCATTTTTATCTTTATCTTTAATGGAATCAATGAACTATTGATAAAATGGCGAAAGTGCATAGATAATAATGGTACATACTTCGACTGATTAAATATACTCGTATAATTTCATATATTTTTTTTTTTTACTTTTTCCATATGAAACGCTAATTTTGTATGTAAGGACCTAATATTTAAAATAAGTTAAGATATCATAAAATATGTGTTTGTTACAACACCAATCAGTAAAATATTTGTCAGGTACTTCGAAGTTATGGTGTACGTAAGCTGTGGAATATTAACAAGCACGATATTTTTCCGTCTATTTACCGAGTGTGAGCGTAGTGGGCCAGCTAGCGCAGTTTGTAAAAATGTTTTAGTTCCCTGAGCTGTTATGAATCGCAGCAAAAATGTGTCACTCCAAATAATATACAATAATATAACTCGCTTTTGTTCTTCTTCAGTAAAGCGGTAACGTCCATAGGAGTCAACAGCTTAGTCAGTGGTGAATTTTTTTTGCATTCCATTTTCCACGGGACTATCGCCTCCTATGAAACCTTTAAAGCCTTTCCGACTAAAGACACTATGTTTAGTCAATAATGCATGCAGGATCGCTCGTGTGTTGCTACTGCTCTGTGATTGGTTGGCAGGGAATGCAACATACCCAATCGTCTAGTAGCTGCTTTGTTATACCACTAAGGTAACAAGCAGTGACTGTAGCATACGGTCATTTGCAACATCGGCAGAGTCACTAATGCGTTGCCGACCCTTTAAAAACCTCTTTACGCCTTTCTTGAAGAACTCCATGCTATATTACCTTAGGAAACCTTGAGAGTTCTGGAAAGAAAACTTCTCTGGAACCGCACAGTACGTATACATTACAGTTCCAGCATGCGAGGGTGAATTTCTCGCTTTTCTCGCGGTGAGCAGTCAGATTGTAAAAACGCTGTCGGTATCAACCCATTGCAGAATCGGTAGAACACACAAAGGGAGGCAAAATCTCGCCTTAAACAATTCTCACAGCCCGTCTCTGAACCAAAACACAAGGTTCTAGCTGGTATCCAGGTGCGCCCGCCCAAAGGTAACTACAGTACTCCATGTGCGGTCTGACTTGTGACTTGTATAATATACCTAGTCTTGCCATAAATACTGAAATAAGAAAAAAAAATTCTATTGCAAATACTCGTAACATTTATTACTTTTACAGTGTGTTAGTTTAATAGATAAATATAAAACAATTTAAAATATAAAAAGCTTATTCGAAGTGGTCTCCATTGGCTGCCATACAGTCCTTTGAACGTTGAGGCCAGTTATCAATAGAAGCACGTACTCTTTCCATGGGAAAATTCTTCACTGCTAATCGTACGGATTGTTTTAGGTTCCAAATTATTATGGTATTTAGAGCAAGCCGCACTCTCTAAAACTGATCATAAAACATAATCCAGCGGATTAAGATCGGGACTAGACGACGGTCAGTCTTCAGCTCTGATGAAGTCCGAAACGTTCGTTTCCAACCAAGACTGCGTAGACCGAGTTTTATGACCCGGCGCCGAGTCTTGCTGGAAGGACTATTCTTGGTTATTGACATGGTGTTGTTAAGGGGCTTCACTACCTTCTCAGGAATGGTATCTTGATACACTTGTGCCGATGTTTTGATACCTTTTTTACAAAAGTATGGCTCAGTCACTGCTCAATTGTAAAAATTTTCTCATCCGTAAACAAAATTTTTCTGTAACCTCCCTTTGCGTACCGCTTCAGTAGTTGTTTCGATTTTACCACCCTATTCTTTTTTAAATTATCAGTTAAGAAATGACCAGTACGTCTCTTATAGGCTGCAAGTCTTAAGTCATCTTTTAAAATATGCGACATGGTTCTAGGTCCCATCTTCATCTCCCCAGATAAAATCTTTTGCTTTCGGACAGGATTTCTTCGAATTCTTTCCCTTACTGCTTTGACCACCTTTTTCGTACGAACATTACGTGGATGGCCAGATCTTTTTCTGTCACAAACAGGGAGGTCTCATTGTACCTATTAATAGCCCGGTTCACAAACATTTTACTAATACCAAGCGTATGGAGAGTTTTAAAAAATGCATTTGGCTCCATACCTACTTCGTGTATGTACAATTACAGCGATTCGGTTCTCTTTACCACCCCACTCCATTTTAACATCGCAAAATATTGTACAATGTATTGACGCCAAAAGGAGAAAACTCAATGAACAATCATATAAAAATGACAGATTCCAAATTTAAATGTAATATTTTGTTTATTTTTAATTGTAACATTATTTATGGCTAAACTAAGTATATAAGTCTTCGCACCACGCTGAAGTAGTGCTTTTTTCTGTTGAGCACACCAAGTTACTTAGACGCCAGCTTGTATTTTTCTCCATGTGACTTCCTAAAGCTCTTGGTTTTTCCTAGGTCGTGAACGCACAGACACAGAAGTTTTCTTTCTAGAACTCTCAGGTTGTGGAATGGACTTCCAGCCGAGGTTTCCCAAGGGACTATCCAGCATGGGGTTCTTCAATAAAGGCGAGAAGAGGTTTTTAGAGGATCAGCAACGCATTAGTGACTCCCCTGATGTTGCAAATTTCCTTAGTTTACGGTGACTATTCACATCAGACAGGCCGTATGCTTGTTTGCCACCTCAGTGGTATAAATAACTCATTAAAAGTCACCAGTTCGAATCCTGATGTGGACATGTATCATCGCCAAATCCCTAAGGTTAGACAGCGGACTCCGCCAAGAAGAGATACCTGCAGATTTTCTTTGTTCAAGTTAAATATGAAAATGCGGCATTTTACTAACATTTTACTACCGCCTTAACATCTCTATAAAGATATTTAAAACTATTTTTAGCTTTAGATATTTCTTTATTTAATAAAAGTATTACTGAATTTTTATACGACCGCATAAAAGAGCAGGAGCTTTCTTGCATATTAAAAGGAATAGCTCGTAGTGTCATCTATTAATGCAAGTAAGAGGCCAATTAGCCTTCCATTAAACTGGAGTCCATTTAATAGCAATTTCGTCACCGGAGAGTCGTCTATGGCTAACTCTCGCCATTTGATTAATAATACTTGATCAAGCCATAATCTAGACCAGACGCCTGTAAGTGCAATCGTGTAACTACTCAAAGGTATGTAGAATATCTTGGAAGTTAAACTCGCACTAAGATGGGAGTAATAATAACATCTTATATTTTTTCTTACAATTTATGATAATGCATAAATTGTATCATTCAGCACTTTTTATTTGAAACTAGTCTGTTCGTTTTCTTTTTCCATATCCTCTATTTTATCCTGTAGGACTATATTGTACTCCTTGTCAAAAATTGTAAGTACAAAAATACATACATACATATATACTATTTTATCCTCTAGGACTATATTGTACTACTTGTCCCTTATGCTCTATCCCACCAGACGTTTTATTATTTTCTGAACTCCTCGTTTTGTAGGGCCACCAGGAATCGAACCGGGCCCCAGTCGGTTACTAGGTCAGTTCTTTATCTACCAGACTATCACTGCCCAAGCAAACCAGTAAAGATATCTTACCTTAAATTATGATAGACAGATTGTTTGTTATTTGAGACTCTCCTAAATTGATTATCTCGACTAACTACTCTGAATGTATACAAGTAGTTTGTTAAGCTAAAGTACATATGCATATGAAATTTAGAACATCTGGTAGACGCTTACTTAGTAGTCGAAGTTAAAACTTTATAATTCCAAATTTTGTTCTACCGCATACCCAAAAAGATATTCTAAAGACATCCTACATTTAGAATAACGGCGAGAAATGCAAATATAACTGACATCCGCGGCTATAATCGCAGTAATAGAGCAGGTAATAACATCACTCGCGATGCTCGGTTATTTCCCACACATGGTGCAGATGCCTGCTTATTACACAACTCAAGTAATTTTGAAGCGAGTTTCACAAAATTGCTGTTACTTCTTTTGTTTTCGCGGTACCGTGTGGGTTTTGAATTAAATTTCAAAAGGACCCTTGAGTGCAAGGCGTAGGCATAATTTGTAAAATAACGTATATTCTACTCTCGTGTATAAAATACTTCGAGCAATAATTGTTAATGAAATAACTATGCATGTTTGAAGACTATATATCTTTTCACGACATGTGGTCTAATATATATAATATACGATTTATAAAATCGAAAATTTCTATTTCAGTTGTAGAAAACTGAATGCTCTGCTGGTTTACAATATAATTTAACACGTAGGAAATTGAAATTCTAAAATGAGTTATAAATCCTTAAATATTAAGAGACACTGACCCGTGATTAAGGATAACTCCCTTGATCCCAGCTCATCTGCCAGACCTTTAAAAATATTGAGAACGTAGTAGAATTCATTTTATTTACTTAAATAAAACATTTGCGAATTGTCACATAATACGATATACACTATCTCATACACACAAGCGCGCCCATTTTCCACATTATCTACTTATCTTACTATCACCTTACAAACTTATATATATATATATATATATATATATATATATATATATATATATTTAATATTGTTTCATTGAGTACTCGTTCTAACCATTAAATATGGTAACATGTGACATTAGAATAGGTATTTATAAAAAATAAAGATTGCATTTGATAACAGGTTTTTAATTTTAAAGCAAAGAATGTTGAAGTAAATAAAATTGAAAACTCCACTTAAAAGGGAGAGTTGTTCAACTAGTTTAAATTAGATTTTTAAAGAAAAACCAGCATTTATTGCCCCTAAGTATTTTGTATTAAAGCAGAATAGCCTCGAGCGAGTTAATACCAAACGGTATTTTCTTAAGAAGTTTTCATGAGCTTCAAACTTTACAAAACATTCATGCCTTTGCCAACGGAATACGCAAAAGCCATTGCTATATACGCTTCTTAACTTGTAATTTATAATTTATGGTATATGTTGTAAGATTGTACTGCATACTAGACGACTCTTTCCACCTTTGTTAGAGTTAAGGCTGTTGTTGTATTATAGTAATCAAAAATATTATTTGAGTGTATTTAATTTTTTTAAAAGGGAATTGCTCAATATAATTTATTAGATAAAAAATAATTTGCTGAATAACGTGCAATTATGTCACGTACGTTCGTTTCACTTCTTCGGATTCTCTCCTTACATGAAACGCGTAAATCAGTGATACAATATTGTACATTTATACATTTGTTTCCTACATTACTTTTGATTCAAAACTGCACTAAATTATATTTTTAATTAGGTATCCATACAAAATATTAATGAACAGTAAATTGATATAACTTATTACGTTCACGGAAATAGAATTACTCAAGACTCTAGACAATACTGAGCAATAACTCAGTCCTCCACCTAACTTCTAAAAGCGAAAAATACTTTATGCGTCCCAGTTGGTCGATAGGATGCTTAGAAAGTGAATTATCCGTCAGGGAGAGGGCAAATAAAACCCACCCAAATAAATAGGGCTAACAATGTACACGTAGACAATCATTTCGTTAAGAAAGTAGGAGAGTTATTTCTCCTGGGTGTCGGCAGCTAGCTCCGAGAAGTTGGACTACAAATCACTATTATGTCAACTTGTAGTGGACTTGTGCGAAAGTCGTTAACTTGTGGATATTTTTGTGTTGTATTTATTTTGCTCGACCACCCTCGGTTTGCTTGGAAAGTAGAAAAACAAACAGAAGTTTCCTGTCGAAGGATTGTGGTGGATTTACAGCTTTGGTAATATATGTTTTACATTTTAAATTTTCCGATTTCTGGGACCTCGTGCTTTTGGATTTTTCTACATACTCGTATATTGTGTATCGCCATAGGGCGAGTTCTAACATTCATCAACAGGATTACTCTTTTTAATATAACTGAATGGTTTTGTTGACGTTTATAATGTCAATAATAAATTTTATTTTTAAAATATAAAGACTGTTCTTTTTTTAATTTTTTATACTACTAGATTGGCAAACAAGCATGCGGCCCCCATTAGATGGTAAGCGGTCACCGCAACCTATTGACGCTCGTAACACCACGGGGATGTTACTCGCGCGCTGCCAATCTTGTGACCTAAGGATGTTTCGTCACAGTACCCAGTAATTTCTCTGGCATATCTCACCCTTCAAACCGGAACACAGCTATATAAATATAGCTGCTTGGCGGTACAAATAGGTGAGACAGAGGTACCCATGCAGACGACTTTTGTACGAAGTCTCCCTCTTGTAAAATATGAAATACGCTCTGAGGTGTGAAAGAATTCCGGAAGTTAGCAATTGATGGTTTTACATTTATTTTCCGATCTGTACGAAAATCCATCAACAAAGCGGAATACTTAAAAAAATTTGTTATTAAGCATAATGCCTATTAGCACTTGCATCAAACGAAATGATTAGCTGTTTATATATATTAATGTATATAAGGAAAATAAATAATAACGAGAGTTTAAAATCAGAAGTTAAATGTGTGTTTTGTGTTCTATAAGGCACACACAGAAAACATATACAGATAAACACATTGACATTCAGTTAATAGATTCAGGCGTTATTTTGCGAAAGTCAAATTTACATGCAATTTGATCTAACCTGCTTTGTGTGCTTCCGCTACCAATTAGTTCATGCGGCCTAGCGCCGGCCGGCACCCACCAACTACTGTTAGTAAGTGCACTGTCGTGCGTGTCTGTACTATTCTTCGTCTACTTAGCCCGTCTCGTATTCCAAATCAATTACCATTGGTCCGCTACCAATGGTTAAGGATTTGGCGAAGATACTCATTATGACGTGGAGCGATCAGATCTCCACAACCTAGAGGGAAAACGAGACCTTTTAAAATATAAATAAAATAAATAAATAAATATTGTCGGACAAATTACACAGCGCCATCTAGCCCCAAAGTAAGCGAAGCTTGTGTTATGGGTACTAGACAACTGATAAACATACGTAAATACATTTTTTTTTTGTAAATACATACTTATTATACATAGAAAATACCCAGACCAAGGCAAACAGACATGTTCATGCACACAAATGTTTGTCCTGTGTGGGAATCGAACCCACGAGCGTTGGTGTCAAAGTAACGTAACAACGCGTTTCACCACTGCGCCACCGAGCTCGTCTATATAATTCCTATAAATATATATATAATTCCTGTCTTTCAGTATATATATATAACAAACGACGTTATTTAAAATGTTATTTCTTGGACGTGCGGTTTTCTCCATGATGATTCCCTTCACCGCCGATCAATTAATACTTATAAATATGTACAAAATATCGTAAATACTTACGGCCATAAGTTCTGTTATAAATGAATATGGATTTATTTTTTATGAAGTAATGTAATCTTAATAAAATTTATATTATATTTATGGAAATCTGAGTAAAGTAATACTCAGCTGAGTTGAGCTTACGTATGTAGTTATTATGTATTTAATATGTATGTACTAGTATTTATATAATGTGTGTATTTATTAGCGATTTCGTTATTAAACACATATGTTATCTTGCTTTTCCTCTATCTACTTTATTCTCCATCTCTTTGATCTTTTCCTACCGCCATTCATTGCTACATTCAAGTACTCGAAAGCAATGGTCGGCTGAAAGACATTCCTTGAAGGAATCAGTCCGCCTTTGCAAATCATGTAAGTTTTATTGTAATTACGGATAGTGCAATAAAGTTACAAACAAAAAAATATAAAAAAAAAAGTGTCTATTCGAAATGACTACCTTTGGCTTTGATACAGGCTTTGAATCTGTCTGGCTACGAATTTATGGATATATGCACTGTTTCCGTGGGAAATTTAGCCACTGCAGGGTTAATTTTCTTTCTTTGTGCATCAAGTATCAATTTTTTTATTCTTTCTTAGTCTCTATTTTGTCACTATCCGAGTTATCTCTGCATCTTTTGTTACACCACTTTATCCATCAGACTATAACTGTCCAAGCAAACGTGGAGTCAAATAACGTAGCCTATGTGTAAATCCAGATCATAATCTATCAACATGCCAAATTTCATTCAAATCCGTTCAGCCGTTTAAGCGTGAAAGAGCAACAAACATCCATCCATACATACAAATTTTCGCATTTATAATATTACTAGCTGCTACCCGCGGCTTCGCCCGCGTTGAGTTAAATAACGTAGCCTATGTGTTAATCCAGATCATAATCTATCTACGTGCCAAATTTCATTCAAATCCGTTCAGCCTTTTAAGCGTGAAAGAGCAACAAACATCCATACATACAAACTTTCGCATTTATAATATTAGTAGGATATAGTACGATAGAACATCGTGTAGACGCTTACTTAGTAAATGTACATATTTATGGAAGTCTCAGCAAAAAATAAAAAAAATGATCCTATTCGAAATGTCCACCTTTGGCTTTTATACAGGCCTTTAATCTGTCTGGCCACGGATCTATGGATTTACGCACGTCTATAATTTAGCCACTGCTTGCTCCAGAGATTTCTTAATAGACACAATGAGACAAGCGAGTCGTTTCGAGCAGGCCATGTCCTCTAAATCTGACTATAATTTGTAGTATAAGGAGTTCAGATCTGAGCTAGACGAGGGCCAGTCTTTAACTCTTATAAAACTCGGAACCCTGCTTTCGAGCCAGGCTTTGGTAGTTCGTGCATTGTGACTAGGTGCATAGTCTGCTGAAAAGTCGACGGTACATTTTTAAAAAGTGTATTGCTGAGAGGTTTCACATCATGATCTAACACAGTCTCTTGATACACTTTGGTTGAAATTTTCACTACTTTTTCACAAAATGAAGCTTCGTGACGTCTTGATAAGACACCCCTCACCAAACACGCAGGATGATGACCAGGTTGTACCTTTCCGACCTCTTGGGCGGCTTCTTTAGAACAGTGTGTATGTACTTTTGTTATTTGCAAATTTGTCGTTTACTTGTTGGAGTGCTCTTCAATCGTGAAATTTTTTTCATCAGTAAAGAGGATAATTCTGTGCCTTTCTCCTGCGTATTGCGACAGAATGCGTTTTGATCGATCCATTATCTTCAACTGTTGGGATTGATTTAGGGCATGTTCTCTACACCGACGATAAGCGCCGATCATCAGTTCTTGTTTTACTATACGCAACAGAGTCCTAGCAGGAAATGTTCATTTATCGCGATATGATTTTTCCTAATGGCTAAATGGATTTTTCGGCGAATTCTGGCTTTAACAGCATTAACAGCCGTTGTAGTTCTAACAGCACGCCGTCGCCCCAATCTATTATGGTCTTCAACAGAGGAAGTGTTGCTATATCTGTCGATAGTATAATATACGATCATACGGCTGTTACCAAGCTTTTGTAGTGTCTTGAATATGACCGACGGCTCCATACGCACTTTTTGCAAAGCAATCACCGCAATCCTATTTTCTCTAACACCCCATTCCATATTGTAATTTTCCATATTGTGAAACTGGGATAGGTAACAACATTCTTAATGAGGATATCAGTATGCTTCTTATGACTTGCTGTATAAGTAGATGGCAATGCGCGTGAGGCACTCCTTGTATTTCAAACGTTCAAAGGCTTCGTTAATTCATCAGGCTCGCCGAACGTTTGTTTCTCACCTGATGCTGTAAGTATATAAAAGAACAAAGAAATACGGGTCGAACTGAGAACCTCCTCCTTCTTATGTCGATTAGAAGTAAAAAAAGATAGGTTGTATTCACGACTCTTTTATACTTATAATTGCTAGTTAATATTATATTTTGATAAATTTTAAGTAGAATAGAATATTGTTATTAATTTTATTATACTCTCACATTGTTTGAAGAAAGGTCTACCTACACGTTCGTCCGCTGGGAATGAAGTTACTGGAAACATACTATATTATGCTCGTACATGGTTGTTTTGCTATCTAAATATTTTTAAGGCGGGCTGCTATTAATATAATAGTTCTCCACTTCTCATTTGTCCGCTTCCCTGAACGGTGGATTGCACTACGTGCAGATGATGTTGGCTTAACTAAACTAATGATTATAAAAGGCTAAAACTGTTGTTCAGAAACAGTCGTAAAATCATATAACAAAAGATATTGTTTCAATTAAAAGTTCCAAATAAAAGAGGTTTTATCATATCACTCCGTCATAACCATAGGAATCTTGAGATTGGAGCTATACTTCGTAATAAACTACGTCATAAACTAGTGAACTAGGTATCGTCACGTTAACTTGCCATCTACCTGTAGTTTACTTTGAGCTAACTAATTACGTCCTGACACCCTATGAAGCGCTCTAAGCTTAGAATACAGGCTGTCTAATTATTTGATATGGCATCTACAATTTTATTGCGTGTCTGCCCTGTAAAATTCTAAAGTTGTGTATATTTATATCAATAGTACCATCAACCCGTGGGTTCCCTGTATATGTTTTTTTTGTGTTTGTATATATATATATATATATCTTCATGCGAGGTCCCTTGCGGGGTAAGCAGAGAGAGCTGAGTGCCAAAGGACGTGACGTCCTTACACACCCAATCGCTTCTTTAACATTCATAGCTCTTAATGCTCGCTCGCCGGTTCATAGGGCTCCTGACATCACCTTCTGATAAAACACGACCGATTTGATTATGGTAGGTTAGTCTTAGTCTCCCTCGGCTTCCACTTTCGCAATGTACATCTGTTTCGTTATTTATTCAACCTGCTTTCTTTATGCATATCCGAACCAACAGAGCATGCCTTTTCTTATCTTATAAGATATTTATAACGATTTATTCATATATGAGTTAACCGTTTAAAGGTGACAAATAGATTAACACATAGAATGCATATATTGTGGATGTACATATTAAGTACATTAATGCAAATAATTAATTAAGACAACATATCTGTGCGACACAAGTCGGCGACAATAATTTAAGTCTAGATTTTATCTCTTAAAGTAATCCTGAGCATATCTCTTTATTACCTATTGAGCAACTTTTAACCTGTGATCTAATTCGATTAACTTACGAGTAGACTTAGAAAGGTTAGGCGATTGGCTCATCAATAAAACCACATACGAAAATACGTACTCTAAGGGTCCTTGCAGTTCGACATGCAGTATCATTCCAATGAGTATATTGATATATACACGTAAAGAAGATACTATATCGCTGGTAATGTAAATAAATTTATAAAATATCTACAAAATAATTCATTTAAAGCGGCACATGAGTACAAAAAGTTATTAAATTATTGACATATTTGGACGAGCTCGGTGGCTCAGTCGTGAATGACACGACTTGGACACCAACGCTCGTGGGTGCGATGCCCACACAAGGCAAACATTTGTGTGTATGAACATGGCTGTTTGTCTTGGTCTGGATGTTTTAAGAGAGGTAGGGCGCATCAAACCAGCCCGTCTGGGCAAGGACCTCCACCTAACAGAAAATCGCAGCCAAATAACAACTCCCTAGAGGGTTGTTGTGTTCCTGCATGTGAGTGAGGTCACCAATAAGCTCCCAAGGGGTGGCTGTGTAAGCAGTAGAGGAGGCATCGCGCGAATAATAATTAATATATCGCCAGCGTAAATAGGCTACGGTACCCGTTTAACATCAGGTAGGCCGTATGCTTGTATGCCTCCCGACTCAGTATAAAAAAAAAGTTATCGAACTCTTAGTATTATACTAGCTAGTTATGTTAGTGTAATAATACTAGCACTGGATGCATGGAGCCCCACCAGCATCCTCAAGGCTCAAGTGAACCTTCTACATGTTGGTGCACTTGCTGATCAACAGGCCAGGCTCTGGTACGGGTTTTCCCTTTGGATGGTCAGACGGCAGTCCCCCATGTAAAAGCTATAACATAAAGCAAAATTAAAAAATAAAAGGAAGGGAAAATGTAGGACAAGAAATAAGGCGCCGCCGCAAAACGTCGCGCAAGAGCCTATTTCGACCTCTGTGACAATTGGCCAAGAGCTGCACTGACTACACAATCAGTTTGTGCAGAATCGTTGTGACTTATTTGATAAGTGCTTATCCGCCACAGGCTGGTTGTAGCGAAGCTAATAGGGTAATGTTTTGGAATCAATTCGGTACAGTGGTTCATGGTATTCCGTTGTCATAGGGGATGATGATGAAGGTGTGGGACAAGTTCGAGCATGTTCATGGTAGTTGTTATCCGGAGAGGCTATCCTTCAGACACGTGTGGCTCAAGAAGTCCAATGGAGTCTTCGTCGCATGAAGAATCGGAAGGCGGTCGAAGCCGGTGGAAAATCCACCAAAACCTGGTTACCTGGCGATGGGACCTTATGGTACGAGCATCTTAACAGACATGTGTAATCGCATGCTCCTCGCCGGATAAAATCTCATACCAATGGAGATTTAGTGTCATCACTCCAGTTTACAAGGGAAATTTTTCAGTACTATACACAGAAGTGTTACATTTACCGCGGTGTAAAGGTCACCGTGAAACTCTTCGAGCAGTGACTCCCAAAACCGGCAAGTATACGTTAGTGTGGCAGTCGGAGAGTCAGTATGGCTTCCAGCCTGGTTATGGGATCATGGACCTCGTTTTTCTTCTAAGTATCATTATGAATGAAGAAATATAAAAAAAATGAAGAAATACATGATGAAGAACACGCCTCTGCATTTTCTGTTTCTAGACGTGGAGAAAGTCGAAGATCGTATACCTCGTACGATGATCTGGTCAGGTTCTAATGTCCAAAAGGATGTCTGAAGCTTATATTAATATTTACCGGGACGTGGGTCTCGATTCAGAGTTCATAGGGCTGCCGTAGGTGATAAACACGTGACACAAACCTTCCAAATCACTGGCGGTATCCACCAGGGATTCGCAGTCAGTTTCGGTTAAGCTAAAATGTCAGTTTTATAAATCCATTATTACGTAACGGCCACGCTTCGCTGCCATATAAAAGAATAGATCCTTTTATATGGCAGCGAAGCGTGGCCATTATGTAACGTTAATTGAATGGCATAAGCGGGAGCTGCGTACACGGAGATGATTATGCTGCGCTGAATGTGCAGAGTGACGCGAAAGGAGCACAGTAAGGAACTTCCGCATTCTCGCTAGCCTTTGTGCCCGTGACATAGCAGACAGACTGTAAAAGCATTGCTTACGCTAGTACGACCTTTTATTACGGAAATCAGCAATTTACGTGAGGAACAAATGTCTAGTCATGCCACCTCCACTCGGTCCTGGTAGAAGGGTTACGCCCAAAAAGTGCTGGCTTGACGTTGTAAGGGATGACATGCATACTAATGGTTTTACTATAAGGGATGCTAAAGACCGCGAAGTGGAGAAGTAAAAACCGGAGAGTTGTAGTAAGTAAAAACCGGCACAATAGTTCATTGTATATTTTTTATAGCGGTCTTAAAACATATGCAGAAAAGAAAAAGTAAGCGTATACTTCAAGCGGAACTATATATGCATGAAAAAGTTCTGGATTTAGTGTGAAAGTCGCGAAAGAAAATTGGTGTACACGTCACAGGTAGCTATTTATAAATTTTGTGTGCTCCTTAAATTTCAGGGCTATCTGCAAGTTCTTTGGCTTCGTAACTCCGTGCCACTCAGCATCTTAAGTGACATAAATAGAGTGCCATCTCTGCATGCAGGCAATATAAAACGTGCCCCCGACTTATTACCTCGATATTGTCTCTCGAGTATGAGCTTGGATTCTGTAAGCACATTATATGAATTTTGTCATTGCGTATAGTACAATTCGAGGGCAAAAAATGAATATTTTTATAAACGTTATCAGATGGGAAACAAGTATACGGTTCGACTGATGTGAAGTGGTTTTTTATACAACACCGGGAGGTATATAAGCATACGGCCTACCTGATCTAAAGCTTACTGGTTATCTCACTCACATGCAGGAACACAACAACCCTCAAGGGAGTCGGCTGCGATTTTCCGTGAGATGGAGGTACTTCCTCAGACGTTACCGGTACTTATATATATATAAAAAATAAAGATAGCAGTATTTAAAGTCTGCAACACGTATGTAACGGGGGTGCCGTTGCCAACGCAGCAACTCCTTAGTTTGCTTTCTGGTAACCTCAGACATTCGCAGAAATACAAAATTGTCGTATACACAGGGAATTATCATTTGGTTATGGACTTCTATTAAATACCATCCTCGCTACCCCATCTCTCCTTCGCAAGAGCTCTTTTCATGCATACATGCCGGTTCCTAGGGCTCTTGACATCTCCTTTTGATAAACACGATCAATTTATTTATTCCCTCGATATTAATTAAACTCTTCTCTAGAATTTTTTTTTGCAGAGATTCATTTTATTTTTGTTTGTTTGTTTGTAATATCTTTAATGTACATTATAAAATATACAATAATATAAAATACTTAAAGAGACAATGGTACAAAGGCGGACATATCCCACAAAGGGATATCTACCAGCCAACCTTTGACTCAGTGATAGAGAATATCACAATGTCGCAAAAGCACATGTACGTTACCTCAGTTGTTGAGGAATATCAACTTGTACAAAATTATATCTTTATATAAACTATATAATAAAATGAAAATTGCGATAACACGATTTGTATTTATTACAGCTTAGCCTAAAACGAAACAAGACTTTTAAAGAACCAGAATATTCAATTAGTATATTTCCGTCTAATGCTAATTTTTATAATTAGCATTAGACGGAAATAACTATATTTAAGTTATAATATATTATAATATATCCATATTGGATACCACAATTATTTCTTCTTCGATAATGGTCATTTTCGAAATGCTGGTAGATTAAAAAAGAGAGATTAAAACTAAAAAACCTATGGAAAATTATTAAAATACAATATGATCTAATTTAAAGAATGTAAGAAGTGCCCATAATGGCAAATAAATGATTTTTATCATGTATCTTTAATAATGTTCCTATGCTTACACTGCTTTGTTCTTGGAGCATATGTATAAATACACTTTAGTTTTAAGCCCTAAATTCGAATATACAAACTGACGCACAAGCAGGCACCGAGATGAGGCCATAAGCGTGTTGCCAATTTCACTATGGAACACGAAAGCTTGTTCACGGTACTTTATTCAAGTATTCAGTCACGAAACCTTCCAAGTTATTTTAGAGTATATAGCCCCATTTAACTTAGTTTACTCAGGAGCGTGATGCAGCGACAGTGAAGTTGGAAGCCACAAATTGCTTTGAACTTACCTCTGTCCGGTGACTGACGGGAACTTGTGTCGTGCACTAAGAACAACTTAAGTGCAGTTACTTCTACCTTTGATAAATGGGTGGGTAGTAAAACATTATGTACAGCTGACAACATGAAAAAGCCCATCAGCATTTTTATGTTTTCTTACGTAAAATCGCGTTTTTTTTGTGAAAATACACCTATATAGATAAACTAAAAAGTTAGAGCCTTATGTAATTATTAAATTTGACCCACATCTTTAGAGCAGTTTCGATATGCCCGAACATATTAATATATGTATGCACGTATGTATGTACCTTCAGGCCAAGTCCCTTGCAGGGTAGGTAGAGAGAACCGACCGCCATAAGATGCGATCTTTACACATCTCACTCGCTTCTTTAATTTGACAGAGAGAGCATGAAATTAGAATAAATGCGGTAGAGATGCGAGCATTGCACAAAATTTGTGGCATAATAATTACGGTCAGTAATGCGTTTGTAATGGATAAATAAAAAAGATAATAAAAAAGAGAGTTGGTCTGAAAAAGAGTGTCGGTATTAAGAAAAGGCATGCTTGGTTCGGCCATGTAGAAAGAATGCAGGATGAAAGAATGACGAATACGACGAAATACAATGCGAAAGTGGGTGCCGAGGAAGACCAAGATTAATCTACCATATCAATATATCTCATTTAAAGTAACAGGATTGTATTTTAAATAGTTATTAACCCATCGAAACCCGGGTGGCGTATACGACCGCGAAATGTATGGGAAAACGTATATAACGGGTTCTGACTGCTCTAACTCCACTCATCGCTCTATTCTATACCTGGCTTATTGTGTTAATATTAATAAATATAAATAATTTATAAGAACAATAGCAACTGATAGTCGACAAGTTTATAAATATTTATCTATATATTTTCTCACCTACTAGTAGTGTAAATTATAGAGTTTATGCCCTATGTCCTATATAACAATTTTCATAAAAATATGTATCTGTAGCAGCAAAAACAGATGATATTTATGTTTTGAATTACATACATTATTACAAAACCTTCCGTTGTGTTCGATCGACTTGCACTTGGTTAGTTTGAATTTTGTGATAATAATGGACGCTATACGTTTAAGTAGAATATCGTTTGTCCATTGAAATTAGTTCCGCGACAGAACAAAAGTTAGAAGCCATAAATTGCTAGGGAACGTACCTGTCTCAGGTGATTGATGAGCATGTCTGCAGTTATTAACGAACTTACTTCGCAGTGTAAACCTTCTATTTAGGTAGTTATAAATAAAAAAATAACAAAAAGATGTGAGCAATGAACGCAAAGTAGGATATAAAAAAATGGAGTTTTTGCTGACGAATAATAAATAAAAGTAATCAGTTTATAGCAGAAAAAATAACAGTACATAATAAATAGTATAAGAAGACGTTTAGGAAGAAAATTATCATGTTCGATTAAATTTTTCGTATATGTTAGCGAGAATTCATAAAATAACACAAGTTGGATCCCTTAAATTGTGGAATAACCTCCCTGGTTTTACCAAAGAATTACAGCATGAGTCTCTGAGATTTTTACAGGGTCGGCAACGTACGAGTGCACGAGCACTATCCTGGTGATGCAAGTGTGTATTGACTACGGTAATTGCTTATTAACATCAGACGCACGCCTGTTTACCAGGTTAGCTAAAAAAATAAACTTAAATAATTATGATTCTTTATAGCCCTAAGGTGATAAGCGGACATACGCTCTGCTTCTTAAGTAATTACTGCAGTCCACGAATACTTGCAAATGTTTCTGTGTCTGAGTGTACGAGTATAATAAATATAATGTACTAATAAATTCTCACAAAGTTGCAGCATTGGCAGCGGGAGTGGTTTATTGTACTGAATGCGCACATATGAGTAGTGATCGCTTTACAAGCGGGTTAAATGCCTATGTTATACAAATAGAACACTGTTATACATAGGCCTATCGCATAGAGAGCCAAACAACGTAAAACATTGTATTAACATCAAATCTCATCTTAAATAAAATGAGCAGCGAGGCATGATAAGCTTTTAAAACTGTAGCGGTTACTTCATTAAGCGAAGCTTAACTTTCACTACACCCATGAGATTTAAGACAAATTAGACCTTTGATTAAAGTTCAAAGGGCTTTCTGGACGCCTGCACATAGTTTACAGAGCTAATCAAATTTGAGGGGTATCAAACAAAGCTTCGGCAATCTTTCATCTCAATCCTTTGTCTTGTTTTTAACTTAGATATACTGTTGCTGGATGTGATAGGGGAGTTTATGGACTCCCTAATTTGACCTTATTTGCAAAGTAAGAGAATTATACATATACCTATATCAACTTGAGTACTTAGGCCTGTTCTGACATAATTATTAGTTTAAGTATTTTAAATTGACATTAAACCTTCGTGGTGTAAGATTTTCGAGTGAAACTTTTTTTTACATGATATCTATGACGTTTTTCGTTTTAAAAATGGCCAACATTTGATTTTCGAATCAAATGTTGGCCTTTTTAGACCATCTTAGACGGGAAAGATGGACACTTTGAAAATACGAGTAATTTTTGAATACGAGTTCCGAAGCAGAATTAACGCGGCAGAAAAGGCTCGCAATATGAATGCTGCGTTTAGAGAGGAGACTGCCAAAGAATGCACCGCGCGTTTTTGGTTTAAACGCTTTCGTAATGGAAACTTCGACTTGAAGAACGAACCACGTGGAAGACCGCCCACACAGGTGAATAACGCTGAATTGAAGGAGATGGTGGAAGCAGATCCGAGTCAAACTACCCAGGAATTAGCAGCAGAACCGTGCTACAACCTAACGTTACCTTACTTAGAATATTGATCATTTGCATCAAATCAATAAGATAAAAAAATATGAAAAATGGATGCCTTATGATTTGACTAATCTGATTTTATACTTTAACCTCTAATTGTAAAAATGCAGGGTACAAGTTAAATATAATTTAGCAACGCAATACACTCAACTTATAATAGTTTGTCACATAGAGTGGGGAGTATGACGATTTACGTATAATATTTTTCTACTTTACAGATACTTGTAGGGGTACAAAATGTGTAAATTATTTCGTTCGGTACTTATTCGATAAGGACCGGATGAAATCAATCGAATCAGTAACTAACACGCCTTCCCCCTAATGTAGAGATTTGCAAAATATAAACTGTGATAAAATATAAATCTGTAATATCTTCTCAATTAAACTGTTTTAATCGTGCCTAATAAAAACTAATCTTTGAAGTTTTTTGAAAAATTAGTTCCCACAAAAGTTGCAGCACGTGTGTGCAACCAAGAATCGTTAGTACACATTTTAATTGTACGAAAATTCATCTTTCAGCCGCTTCTCATTAGACATGTTCATAATATCTGATTTACTTCCCGTGGGATAAAATAAAATACCGATATTATGAGAACTTAGTAAAAATCAATATCTTACCTTATTTACATGTTAATAAATATTTTTTTTGTAACTAATTCATAACATTTTAGATAAAAGTTTACTAATTTTTAAAAGTAAGCTCAAGTGTCCATTTTGGTCCGCACTGTTATCGAATAATAAGCTCAGCATCCTAACAAACACACAATGCTAGCAAGAGCAGATTTTAAATCGCAGCCAACCCACTGGATGGTCGCTGCATTCCTGTGAGTTAGTGAGGTTACCAGCACGATTCTAGGGAGTTGCTGTATTAGCAGCAGAGTTGCACAGCACGAGCGATATGTATGTATTGCTAACGTTCATTGGCAATGGGATCCACTTTACATCAGGTTGTATGCGTCACAACGTTGTATAAAAAAAGTACCTGAAACACTAACAGATTTTTATTAACCAATTTTATCTATCGTAACGAACGTGGGAGAACCCAGAAAATATATTCGAGGATATTTTATATTCAATAAAAATTCAATAAAAAAATAAGTGACATTTGGGTATATTTTTGGTACAGAGTAACCCCTCTAGGTACGATAACTGTATAACGGATTGTGTAGATCTATGCCACAAGCTTTTAAATATATACATATTATGTTCCTGAAACTTACCTATCTACGTACGACAATATTATGACGAAGAATTACGAAAAGAGATGTTATTTTGAACCTAGAATATACTAGTAGGTATAGTCTACGATACGATACGATATACATACATACATACATACATAAGGTATAGTATATGACAAGTCACTTTTTTTTTAGGTTCAATTTTTTTTAATATCTCTTATTAGTGTATTTCATTTTTAATTTTAATTAGTTTTTTGTTTTTTAGTATTAAATTAACATCTTTTAGTTTCATCTTTATTGTATATTAACATCTATATACTACATATATTTTTAATTAATAACTTTTAGTTTTAAAATGTAGCCAATAGCATTTTCAGTTTTGAGACTATTAACATTATTACCCTATTTACATTATTTACTAATAATGATCAAGACTCACCTATAATGACAAAATTGGTCGTGTTTTATCAGAAGGTGATGTCAGGAGCCCTAGTACCGGCGAGCGTGCACGAAAGGAGCTTTGAATGTCAAAGAAGTGAGTGAGGTGTGTAAGGACCGCGTCTTATGACGCTCGGTCCTCTCTGTCTACCCCGCAAAGGACCTGTTGTGAAGATATACATACATACATTATTTACACCATTATTTTCACCATTGACATTATTTATAACACTGATGTTAAGGTTGTTCACGTGTCCAGTAATAGTTCTCATTCTGTTTATTTCAGCTAGTTCGCGGATGTTACACGGTGTTTGCCCTATAGCTTATTGCAATCTAATTCATTGATCATAAGACCATGTAATGAGCAAACTGTTTACTAAATTTTAACTTAGTGTTATGTCCTAAATATACTACAGCATAATCTATATGTTACCCTGCACCTTGCTAACGGTTGATACCAAAGATAAAATAGAGTAACACGTCTTTCAATAATGTCATATATAAGAGTTCCCTACTGCGGAGACGATCCTGGCTTCAGCATCAGGTTATAGTGAAAATGCATATGTATACTTGCATGCGTCTAAACGATGTATATATACGAGTACATTAATATATTCAAATTAGTACAGCCGAATTTAATTAAACTTTGGTTGTACAAATTTTAATTTGTTTTGTTAACAAGTCATTTTTTTTAATACAGTACACGACACAACAACTCGACACATTAGAGTATAGGGTTTTATAAATATAATTTTCATGAAATATAATCTGTGACTTAACACTTCTAAAAATATATAACATTCTTGTTTACATCAATTCAGTGCGCGTCTTTGTCGGAAAGTTAGACGTTCCCTAAATTGAGATCAGATTTTTTTTTTTTTGTATATTTTCCAAATATATGTATAATAAATTACTCAACATTTTAGGAGTTTTTACAGCAACTCCATATGATTATCTATGTAGCTTAGACTGCATATTGCTGCCGTTTTTTGTTTTTTAGTATTATCGCAATAGAATGAACGGTATGGCAGGCGTTGAATACCAATAGAAAGACAGAAAACTTGACTTTTTACACGTCACAAATGAGACTGATCATTATGACCATCATATTTTATAATAAACATCCAAATTTGAGACATTTTATAGTTTAATGTGTATAAATAAAAAGAAAACGTCTGAATAGTGCATCTTCATTCATATTTAAAATTACACATATATTGACTGTCTGTCTGTCTGTCTTTATCCTATTAAAACACAGTCGTAACATCCAAATAAGGGTGTATTGACCTTACATAGTCTCACATTGTTTCATTGTGCAAATATTGAGTCTCTACTCGTAATCAAACAGGAGCAAATATGAACTTGCGAAACTGTCATGCGGGTGTATGTGTTTAATTAATTATAATACTGCATGCGTCTACGTCCCTTTGGTCTTGTATTTATTTAAATCTTTAATGAGTTCATCGTATTTTGCATTTGGGCCCGTATCTGTCCGTATGATTTAGATTTATGTTGTTTATTGTCTCTAGTTAGGACTCAGTTCATACAAGCTGAAATCCTTACTTCTGACCATAAACCAGCAAGCCACTTGACTACGTATGAAGGCACCCGCGCTCACAAAAACGTTGTGTTTTGGCGCCCAAATAAATCAGTGACTCGAGCCTTTTTTTTACTACGTCAGGAGGCATACAAACATACGGCCCACCTGATGTAAAGCGGCTACCGTAGCCTATTAACGCTTGAGATATATTAAGTATCACTTGCGCGATGCCTCCTCTTCTGCTTACACAGCAACTCCTTGGGAGCTTACTGGCGACCTCACTCACGCACAGGAACACAACAACCCTCTAGGGAGTTGTTATTTGGCTGCGGTTTTCTGTGAGGTGGAGGTACTTTCCCAGACGGGCTGCTTTGATGCTCCCTACCTCTCTTAAAACATTCAGACCAAGACAAATAGACATGTTTATGCACTCAGATGTTTGCCTTGTGTGGGAATCGAACCCACGAGCGTTGGTGTCAAAGTCGCGTCATTCTCGACTGAGCCACCTAGCTCGTCAAGCCTACAGACCAATGAGAGAATATTTTAATTGATTAGTAGATAAGTGCCGCGATGTTGATCCGCCAACTAGCTAATAAGAGCCACGCGTTTTACTTTACCCCCGGCCTCATCATTCCTCCATAGGCTATTTCCTTCATGCATACTAACACTATATCCGTCACCTAGTAGTAGACTTGTCTTTGACTTGTGTTTTTCTGTATGGTACAAAATAGATATAGAGCTGAAATTTATTTCCATATTCTTGAGCTGTGATATTATATTTTTTTTATATACTACGTCAGGAGGCATACAAGCATACGGCCGACATGATGTTAAGCGGGTACCGTAGCCTATTAACGCTTGCGATATATTAAGCATCACCCGCGCGATGCCTCCTCCGTGGGAGCTAACTGGTGACCTCACTCACACGCAGGAACACAACAACCCTCTAGGGAGTTGTTATTTGATTGTGGTTTTCTGTGAGGTGGAGGAGTACTTCACCAGACTTTAATGATTTGATACGCCCTACCTCTCTTAAAACATCCAGACCGAGACAAACAGACATGTTCATGCACACAAAATGTTAGCCTTGTGTGGGAATCGAACCCACGAGCGTTGGTGTCAAAGTCGCGTCATTCACAACTGAGCCACCGAGCTCGTCGCACAGATTCTAACTTCGGTTAATAAAATGATATGACTCATCAAATGCATACCACTAAAAATTAAGTTAAATTATAAATTAAAGGGAGAATCCTGATAATTGTTTTATTTAAATTTACAGTTTTCTTCCTAAGTTTTATAATACACTGATATATATAATACAACTGTACGGAACCCCTCAGGTACGGGTTCTATTCACACTTGATATATCACGTCGGTGGCTTAAAAACTCGTTTGATTTTAAGTGGTTATCGTATCTCATGGACATCGTATCACATGTCTTAGAAAAGAAGAAATATGTTCACGAGTTGCCACCAACACTACTAACACGGTACAGTCCCAATGACTTTCCGTTATTCTCGCTCACTTGCACACACAGCATTCCATCATGACAATGATAATTTTTTTGCGGTGTTCTGTAAAGTGACACTGAAGTTGTCATTGCTCGTAAGTGTGATGGTGAGGGGCATGATTGACATTGACACCTGAAACTTTATATAGAGCTGGTGGATTGTTCTTTAAAAAGATTTAATAAATAGAAACTGCAGAACTAAACAAAAATATTTTTCGAATTCCTTCTTGTATTGTTATTATCCGTCTAGGATTTCGAAAAATATTTATTTGCGATTATCTGTTTCTCTCTTTCATAAAAGGCCGCCCTAGCATCATAATTTCAAGAAATTATAAAAGAAAAAAAAATAATACTCATAGTATTTTATACGCAGGGCACGCAGAAAGTTTTACGAAACTGAAACAAAAAGTTCTGCAGTTAAACTTTCTTTTTATTAAATCTTTTTAAATAACAATCCAGCCAGCTCTATATAAAGTTTCAGGAGTCAAAACCAATTTGCAAAATACTTGACCAGTCTGTTTCAGACAACTCTTCTACTGTTTGTTCAAACTAGCGTATCGTCAGCTAATGAAAGTTGATCTCTATTTAGGATTTTCCTCAGGGAACACTTCTCCAGGGAGTTGTTATTTGTTTTCTGTGAGGTACTCCTGGTACTCCTGTTCTTATTTCCTCAGATGGATTGCTTTGACAAGCCCTACCTCTCGTAAAAGCACCCAGACTAAGACAAATATACATTTTCATCCACACAAATATTAGTCCTGTGTGGGAATCGAACCCACGAGCGTTAGTGTTAAAGTAGCATCCACTGTGTCATCGAACTCATTCAAAAGTGACGCTGAGACGCAGCTTAACTTGCATACTCGCTTAAACTGATGCACAACTATGCCATAAGCTCCTCAACCAACGAGGTGATGAAATAATTGATAGATTTGTGGCTGAATGGAAAACAGTGGAACAGTTTGATTGTTAAATAGAGTCAGTGGAGCAAGCAGAAGCAGAACACAAAAGAAGTATTATCAGTTTGTATTTGATTGACAGTTTGTGTTTTATTTTTTTGATAGGAACAAGTAGTTCATTTCGTTTTAAAGTTAGTGAGTTATTTCAATTTATGATCGTTATTGTTAAACCAAGAACACATGTTGAATTGTAATTTAAAGGAACATTTTAAAAGAGTCAAACGAAGTATTTGTATTCCGAAAGAAGCCTTACGTTGTAAATGAATGTTAGTTGTTGTTTTGCGTTTACAAATTATTTTCTACAATTACTTCAGTTTTAGTGAGAGTAGAGTTCGCGTCGCCCCGTTTCCTCTGGGGTGATTGGAATAGAGGTAGCTTTCCCGGCTAACGCCAACACCTACGTGGTATTTCGTCAGTAACAGTTTGATATTACCTTTATGGCCGCCGGTAGTGGAACTCATGAGAGTTCACCACCTCCCTCCCATCGGGAACTGGAAGGTGTCTCACTCAAAAGAATAACTAATGGTACTAGTTCAGTAGTTTAGTGTTTTTTTGTGGGTTGATGCTAAATTCGAGGGTAAAAAAAATGAAGAGCAAAATTGTTCGTAGCTAGCTAGAGACGACGAGTGCCTAGTTGTTGATAATAAAATAGTATCATATTTAACAGCATTAATTACTTGTTGTTTAATAAGTCAATTAGTAAAATATCCTAAGGCGTTTTTATTATATAATAAAAAATAAATGTGATACTTACCAACGTCAACCAAAATCAATTTTAAGCTATACACACTTTTAGCGCAATCGAAGAGCTTTGACGTCAATTCCTTTAAACTATTCGATATGCAAGACGTCGTCGTGACTACGTCGGAGAGGTATTTTATCCTGGATGTGGCCTCATAATATATTTAAATTAAGAAATAAGCCAATTGTTTTTAGTTTTGACTAAATTTCACATCGGTGCTGTTAAATTAACGGACTCTAAGCAGTTTAATAATGAGTGACTTTCTGTGTAATATTAACTAGCCCGATGGTCAAATGGTTTGCTACTTTAACATAAACAAGGCAAGGTAACCGATTCCCATTCATGACAAATATTTGCATACATTTCTGTTTGTCTAAGACTGGGTGGTTACGAGAGCTAAGGCGCATCAAATAATAATAATAATACATATTAATATAATGTATTTATTCAGATAACCCTGACTCATTCTGTTAGTAAATACTTAGTCTAATGTTAAATATAGGATACTGGTTACAGCATACAGTTACATAAATAAGCAGTCAAATCTGCTGACAATCATGCAGTTGTGTAAATACAATCGACTTACGCTACGGCGAACATCCCAGACACGCTGCAGTTGCGGGGCAGATACAACAGCACCCTACGTGTTCAATACGTATTAATGTATTGAACACGTAGGGCGTTTTGATATTTATGAGAATATTCAAAAATGGATGAGATTGTATATCTTAAAAGCGCTTTTAGCCATGATGGAATGTACACCGCGCTGATGTAGAGAAACAAGTGAGTGCAGAGAATAACGTGAATGGAGCGTTGGTTAAACTTCTAGGCAGCCAAATTCTAAGACAGAAGGCACAGCTCGCTGTACACTACGCGGTGCCAATCCCAACGCAAACTTATACAAGTGAAAGCTGGGTATGGAAGACAGAGCATGAAAGTGGAATAAATGCGGTCGAGATGCGAGCACTGCGCAAAATTTGTAGCATAACGCTTGCTGACCGCGTCTGTAATGATGACGTAAGAAATAGGGTTGGTCTGAAAGAGAATGTCGGTGTTAAGACAAGAAAAGTTGGTTCTGACATGCAAAAAGAATACAGGATGAAAGAACGACGAAACAGATATACATTTTTTTTTATATAAGTTCAGCATAGTGGCTCCGCTTTCCCTGATGGTAAGCGAAAAGGACCCGAAATCGCAACTACAACAGACAAAACACCACACAGTGTCCTGTCAGTTGACGCTGCCATGCTGACCCGCAAGTTGCTTCTTCCCGTTTCGTTTGAAGGATACCATATTGTAGAAAAGAGGGAACACATGTGCAGGCAAGGAGTTCTACTTTTTAATGGTACGACACAGATATGAGTTGCCGTACTTTTTGGTATGCGAAGAAATGTCAAGGCGGTAAAATACGCTTAGCGCGAAGTGCATCTGCAAGGACGCGATTTCTACGCTCATGCAGGCAGCCAGCAATCCAATTACAAAGCTGGAGGGGCAGACCGATTACCGGAAGTTTGGTGAGAAGTACTTTGTGCCAGACCCGATCTTTTAGGTATCAGATCCATTGATGGTTGTGGATCCGTTTCATGACTTTGCACAACACTGAAGTTACGGCAATGGGGCGGTAATTTGAAGGGTCAAAACTGTCCCCTTTTTGGGGACCGGCTACACATTGGCTTCTCGCCAAGTCCCTGGAATACAACCGATCAAGTACGAGAGGCGAAAAAGGCGCGTCAATACCGAAAACAACTCCGCTGCATACTTTTTTAGAACAATCGCTGGAATACCATCAGGACCACTGGCTTTTCGGACATCGAGTGACTGTAGTGCAAAAAGCACATCGCGCTGCCTGATGTGGATATCCGGCATATCGGATCCACTGGAGGGTATTTTTTTATTTTTTTTTTATTTAATTCTAGCACCCCTGCCGTGGGCAAGGCTATTTTATAACATTCACATTGGTGTACATTTTCTTATTTGTCACATTTCACATATAAATAAACACATTCATAGGTACATCACATTCTCTTTCATTCCACAATTCATCTTTCATTCATCATCTTTCAGTTATATTTTCTAAAAAAAAAATTGATTTGGCCCATTTTAGAACGCCGGTAAAACGATCATAACTGTTTCCAAATTTCCCTCCCTATACTGCGTCAATCTTGCAGATCTTGATGGCAGTTTTGTAGGCTGATTTCAGCGAGTTAATATTCGGATCTTTAAGGATGCGACCCCTGATCCAAGCACGATACGCCTGCTTCGTGCTAATAGCTTCAGCGCACTCGCGATTAAACCAAGGGCGTTTCCGGCTTTTGATGACGACGGAGTGAGGAATGTAGTATTCCATTCCAACTTCGATCTCGTCAACAATTCTTCTCACTGAGACAGCGCTGGTCCCATGGGACGGAAGCAAAGTAGTCGCGCATGTCGTCTCAATCTGCCAACAAGTAGTGCAAAACACGATGCTTAACATCCGTGTGTTGTGGTGGAATCGCGTTTGGCGCTGTGCTGGATACTAGGGAGTGCCTAGAGGCGCCTTGACCTCAACCCGGTAGCCAGCACGGTGGGTGGTCAGTAGTAGGTCTGGTAGAGAGGGCTCTTAACCGACATCTGGTATTCTGGTACGTTGGTCTACCAGTTGCGTCAGGCTGTGTGAAAGAGTGTGGTTGTGGAGGATCCCAACCAAGAGTTGTGGTGAGAGATAAAGCTCCCCAAATATACTATCTCTTCAGTAGGATACCGCTCCTGCGCTTCATCTGCCGCCCGACACATGTACTCAAAGAGCCGAGTTGTCTCCGTGTCCCTAGTATGGGGTCAGTATAGGCACATGTAAAAACGGCTCTGAAGGCCTAGGTTTACATGCACCCAGAGGATGGGCAAGGAGGAATCTTCTAGTCAGCACAGACGGCGACAACATACACCCTAGCGGACAAACAAACAGACCCCGGTATTCTCGAGGAAATTCTCCTCAAGCACGTAACCGGGATACTGGATAGGACCTGTCCGCTGGACGCTGAATCTGTGTCGCCATCAGAAAGAGTATAGCGGGTCGTGCCGTCTCAAAGTGATGTCATTGGTTTGAGTGGAGTCCACGGATGTTAGCTAACTCAACCTGGAACAGGGGTGGTAGAGGAGGTCACTGTTGCAAGATCATGCGTTCTTAATTGCTCTGTTATGAGAGGAAAACAGAAAGGAAGCGTAAGGCGGTAAAAAATTGCCACGACATTGGAGAAGAAACGCGGTGGACGGTTTCTCCATTAGTTTGTCGACAAAGGAGCTGTACTGATCCGTTGGACAGAAGGGCCTCCGAGCCCCCCCGGAGGTAGTCGCTGGGTCCCCACCATCCGGTCACCAACGGGCACGACGATCTACACCGAGATTATGCGCGGTATGGAAGGACTCTCGAGATGGTTAGCCTTGATTGGGCCCCTGTACTATACCGCGGGCGGCCAGCGGAACAACCGTTTCAACGGGTCTCCCTGGCCGACGGGTCAGCTCAGTCCTTTTGACAATGGATAGACAGAATCCACCACTGTTCCCGCAATATCGCGTCAACAATTCCCAGCCAGCCCCAGCTGATACTGAAACGCGACTTAACGCCACTTCACGAATGATTCGCCGAGTGTACGGTGGTAGCCAACCAGACGGGTATTTACCCTACCACCGGTTGAGATGCCGGAACCTCAGGAAATTCCTTAGTCGCCTCTTACGATAGCCACGGGAAGAGACGGGACGGTGACTTTTAGTATTCTTTCTCCGTCACCGCACGGACTCTGCTGTTGTTCAGCTCCTTGATCAGTTCATCCATATATAGTTTGAAGGTCGAGGACAACGCTCCTTGTCTTATCCCACACTCCAAACCAACGGATATGACGTTGCTCCCGCCCATCGCACATTATTGCCTTGGTTTCCGTACCAATACTTAAGAATATTGATAAGTTCTGACGGTATTTGTAACTGTTCTTTTCTAATTTTCTCCGTAAGATGATATATAAAACCAAATACTTTCGAGATAACAGTAGCTAAAGATATAGGCCCGTAGTTGTTTTTGTGAGCGAAGTCGCCAGTTTTCCGTGACATGGTACTGCAAGCATTCTCAATATTTTGCTAGGCACAAAGCCATAACCTAAGGTTGAAGTTATAAAGCATGGCCAGTAGTCTAGGTAGGTGGGGGCCAGCCTACTAGAGTAAAGCAGTCGATCTGAAGAAGTACCTTTATTTCGTAAAACAATGGAACCCAAATAAAAATTCCCTGGAGTGTTGTAGTATTCCTGTGTGTGAGTGAAATTACCCTTAAGCTCTTAACTATTTGCTGTTTCAGCAGTATATGTGGCAAGTTACGGAGGATACTTTCTACATTGTCAGCGTTAATTTAATGTGGCAACTACTTTACATCAGGTGAGTCGTATACGTGTATGACCCTCAACATTGTTTATAAAGGAATAACCCACTACCAATAATTCCTTCAAACCCTCCAATCAATAGACTACATGAACGAAATGTACGTAACTATGACAAATCCTTCAATTTTCCAAACTTTCGTATTAAAAATCTAATTTCAATCAAGATAGAACGCTTTTAATACATGTTTTTTGAAAACTTCTAATCTAATTTATATTTATCAAATATAAGTATGATATAAAACTGAAAAGGCTTTGTCTCAAAGTAACGGTATGCTCATTTACCACCTTACGAACAGGATCTTTAAATGGAGACGCATTTGAAACATTGTGGTGGTTGATAGATCAAGATTTTGTCAGTCTATATCATATTATAATAAGTAATGTGATTTTTTTTGTAGTTGAAACTTAAGTCACCTCCTTCACAAAGTCGAAACGGCAGCAGTGGTGACTCATGGCGCATTAAAATGTATTTACATTATTGAATTTATACATTAGGTATGTAATAAATAAATTAAAATAAATCAAATATGTCCGTTGCCACCTGTTTGTCGCCGTTGAGATCTATGAGAAAAAAATTATACCGATTCTAGTAAAACTATGCAATTTGAAGACAGCAGCCTCAAGATTGGCTATTTTAATATGCATCCGATGTGGCCAAGTGGTTCAGCGTTTTAAATTGAGTCACGGTACAGAATACTAACTCAAGTTTAATTACTTAGCCTTGCAAGGAGTTAAGAGATCAGATGTCAGTTAATATATTTTGTAACGTTTCGTAAATCGTCTCAAATATTATCTTTTATTACGAGTAGTTGCTATCAATAGTTTTGTATAAGTAAAGTTTGGTGTTTCAAGTTTTATGTAGGAATCCTAAAGAAAAAATCGTTTGTGCTACTAGCGAGTGATGTATACTTATCATTACTACTAACTGCATAGTGAGACCATTATTATTAATTGAGAAAGATAAAATCTTTTGCTTTCGGACAGGATTTCTTCGGATTCTTTCCCTTACCGCTTTGACCACCTTTTTCCTACGAACACTACGTGGACGGCCAGATCTTTTTCTGTCACGAACGGAGGAGGTATCATTGTACCTATTAATAGCCCGGTACACAAACATTTTACTAATACCAAATGTATGGAGAGTTTTAAAAATTGCATTTGGCTCCATACCTACTTTGTATAATGCAATCACAGCGATTCGGTTCTCTTTATCACCCCGCTCCATTTTAATATCGCAAAATATTGTACAATGTAATGGCGCGAAAATGAGAAAACACAATGAACAATCATATAAAAATGACAGATTCCAAATTCAAATGTAATATTTTGTTTATTTTTAATTGTAACAGTATTTATGGCCAGACTAAGTATATACTAATATCTTTTGATACACACACAGATTTAATTATATATTTTGATATAAAACTGAGGTTAATATTATTAACACCCAGACCGCTACGAGCTACGGCGTATGCGCGTAGCTGTAAGCCCATTTGCTACGTAGCTCCTTAGCATCCGTACTTCTACAGCCAACATATTCTTCAATTGATCCATCTAAATAATTTAACTAAAAATAAATGTAAACTACGTTGGGTGGCAAACGAGCATACACCAAATGTCTATAGCATTATTCGCTTATCGTAAGCTATAGATGCTTGAAATACATTTGGTATAAATGTAGACCAACGCTGCTACGCAGCAACACTACCGGGTTCCGGGGGTACATAACTATGCCTACCCCTTTCCTCCAGAATCTCTTTTGCGTGTCGGAGTGGTGTACAGTGTACAAATAAGATAGGATGTGATCCTTAAGACTAGTGGGCTAATTAAACGCTGTTAGAATTTGCTATGAATTCTATGCTTTACTCGTATAATGGGCTCTTGAAAACAAATTACCTATACATAGAGATTACACCAGGACATTTATGCCAAACATAGATGAACACAGAACAATTAAGATTTTATATATTCAATGAGACAAAAGGGAATGTACAAGGAAGTGCTGACGACGCGAACTCATGCACAGAAAGTATGCTTGGGCGATCAATAATTCATGGTCGGCGTGTACTACGTTTAAGGGTCTATTCATACTGACAAATGGTACATATTACCATATATCGATTCATAGTTTAAAATGAAATGTTATATAGATAAATATTATATTACTGTACAAGCTGTTGTGTCCGTTTAAATTAAGTAGTCTTTAACGAGTGCCAAATCTACCGTACAAGTACCGTTTGTTTTTTTAGTATTTTTTTTTGGTGAAATCACAGTCATTACAAATTGTAATTAACTACTTAAATATTATTATAATTACAGAGTGAGACCATTAATTTCTTAACGAGTGTTTGCTTCAATAGTCGAAACTCGTTCATAATCATTATTGAAAAATTGAGAACGATATATATGAATTTGCGTATTTCAAGCATTTTCTTGCTACTGATTCCAATTTTGATTATTCGTAACCAAATCTCGCCAATAGCAACTAAAGCAGGAAAATTGGATGATAAACAGAGGACAAAATGGTCCTGAACTATTTTATCTGCCTATTTACATATAGATTATTTAATTGATCAGAGCATTTTAAATCAATTAAATTTGTTCTTTCACTTAACAATATTTAAATTAGTGTAATAACATTATAAACTAAGCTATGTTATATACATATTATAACATATAGTCATTATCACGCACTATGCATGGTTGTTATCTCTGCAGTTATAATAAATTACAAATATTTGAAATTGTAAAATGATATCGATAAAGCTGTAACTTCACGAGGTTTTAAAATATACATAAATAAATTAACCAATCTATTTAGAGCTATATTTATTACTGGACCGCTTCTTTCTTTTTTAATTATGTGTAATAACCAATGTAACTTCATTTTTGAAAGTATACGAGTATTCTTGTCAGTAGATATGAATGGTCCCTTTCTCCGCCAAGTCTAATCCGTATTTATTTCCCCAAAACAGCGGAACAGCTGGCTTCAGTTTGCGTCCCGGAATTTATGTTCCTACTCCTCGCCACTCGGCAACTCACGTACGACGGCTCTCATTCTGAAGATCGAGAGATATTTTTGTAACATCCTACCAAAAAGAGAAATGTGGTAAATAATAAGTCGTTGATCGAAGTCGAAGTTTCCTTTTCTAGTATACAAAGTCAGGAGGCAAACAAGTATACGACCGTATATGTCATACGGAGTATTATGTCATACGGAATTCTTCTTTGGGGTAACTCCGCGAACATTAACACCATCTTTTTATTACAAAAGAGAGCCATAAGAGCTATCTACAAACTTGTTCCCCGGGAGAGCCTTAGAGGAAAATTCAAAGAAATAAATATTCTAACAGTCGCATCGCAATATATCTATGAAAATCTTTTGTATGTCCATAAAAACATAGACTCATTTTGTAAAAAGAGTGATACTCATAACATAAATACTAGATATAAGCATAATCTTGTGTTACATCCAAGCCGTCTCCACAAAATAAGTAATTATTTTATGGGGCAATGTATACGGTTCTATAACAAACTTCCTAGCAATATAAGAGAATTGTCAATAAACAAATTTAAAAGTACTATTAATCTCTCATTACCCATAAAATGTATGGGAAAACGTATATAACGGGGTCTGACAGGTTAAAGCCAAATTGTGTAGCAGGGCACATTATAAAGTATCTGACTATATTAATGATAAAAATGCCTAGGATTGAGTCGATCCAATTATAATGTAATTAATAAATTATGTAAATTTGTTTGGATACCAAAAGAGAGATGCCTGAGTTTTTTGGCAGTATTTTTATCAGTGCTCACCTAGTCATGAACTGCACGGTAGGGAAAAAAATTGTGACGATTCCAAACAAATGTAGCCATTTTTACGGAATAAGAAGATTTTGACTTTGACTATATATACTGTCCATCTGATGTGGTAACGCTAGCAATGCCAGGAGTATCGCTCGCGCGTTACCACCCCGGCTGTTATTAAAGTAACACCACAGTAGCTAGCTATCTAGTAACCCTTACTTACTTCTAGGAATGCAGAGTGCTGTTATTTGGGTGCGGTCTTCTATGCGGGGATTAAACTTACACAGGTACTTTCCCAATCGGGCTTTTTCGAAGCTCCCTATCTCCTTTTCGCCGCAGTCACGTTTTCTACAAGTTACAAGGAAAAAGGAGATTTTAACAAGGATTGGCGAAGATTTTTGGCGCTATAGAACGACTAATATGTACAGCGCCTGAGGATGCCTTGTGGAGAGGTGAAACATGTCTCGCGAAGATAACCAGAGCAGCCACGGCAGCAACGATAGCGAGTGCATGCGGTTCTATTCCAGATGCCGAGCAATCACAACGACAGCCGTCACAGCCGAGACAAGATGACCGGACTGGTTCTACTTTGTGTTGTTGTTCGCATAAACTTATTTATGTTCCTTTGTATATATGACGCAAACACATAACGCAGGTTACGTCAAATTGTATGTTAAGAATAAAAATGTACTTACTACAGTTTACAATGAGTAAAATGGTGATGCGCAAGTTTTCCTTACGTCACGTGCATTTATTATTATAGTCATTAGGCAAGTCATTGTGTTCAATTATCTTCATAGTAATATGACCAATATCATCAACACATCATATTGCACAATCTAATAACTAAGGTCATATATCACTTGTAATAAATTGATGGCTTTCGGATTGTAATAGCTTTGTTGATGGCGATACTAAGCCGTTATGGTCATCAAATTGATTAATTTTGCTGAAACCGAACTCATGATCCGATAAAATGATAATGTAGCTTAGTACTCATGTGGTATTTGGTTATATACTTTCTACGTGAGCAATAAACGAATTATTTGAGAATAGCACTATATGAAACATCGAGTCAAAAACTAGCAACAGTAAGGTTGATGCTACGATTTTTTCATGTACGAATACAAATGGTACATGACATTCTAAATCGTTTTTAACACAGCAAAAGTTTATGGTTTACGAAATGACCAATGAATACGAGTAGAATATATTAAGAATTTCTGTATATATCGCTAATATATTCCGTGTCAAGAGATTTTTACAATCGAATTCGCAATGAATTATGTGAAAGAGTTGGTCTAAAATAGAATATCGATGTTAGGATAAGGTTGGTTCGTACGTAGAAATAATGTAAGGAAAAGAATAAAGTGAATAATATATGACGCGAAAATGGATACCCGAGGAATGTTAAGACTTACCTATCACGAACAGACTGGTCAAGTTCTATCTGAAGGTGATGCTTGGAGCCTTAGGAAGCGACAAGGGTGGATGAAAAAGCTATGAATGTAGAATAAGTGAGTGAGGTGAGTAACAAACGAGTCATGTGGCACTTAAGCTGCTCTTTGTAACAATTTTGAAGCTAATATTCCACTATTTACATTTTATTTATTACCAGAATGGGTAAATTACGACTACTTTGAAAATAGGCCTCTAAAATTACAAGTAGGCTTGTTGAGTGCCGTTCTGTGTTGTGTTTATATTGTAACTGTCTAACTGTCGACTCATCTGTGGCGACACCAATAAGCTGATAATATATTATTATATCTGAAGGCAAGGTCGCCAACTTCGATAATGACTTCATTAGTTCATTATTACGACGCATAAGTGTACATGACATTCTTGTAATCTTGACCAAAATTTTATATATATTAACAAAGATATGTTTCAATATATAACGTCGACACAATCGGACGAGCTGTTGCTCCTTGATTAGTAACGCTACTTCGACACCAACGCTCGTGGGTTCGATTCCCTCACAGGACAAACATTTCTGTGCGTGTCTGGTAGATACATGTGATGTCGGTGTTGAAATTTTTAGGTGGCTTAACCTATTTAACCATATTAGATGGCACGCAAATATTATTTGATTTGTGTCTATTAATACTAACATAACATTTCAATTCGGAAAATAATAAACTAGTTAGTTACATATATCAATTAAATTGCTTACAAGACTCTTATCTATTTATAGAAAATGTCACAACGCATTAGTCTGTGGTCATTAACAAAATAATTATACACTGTCAAATATGAAGTAAGTATGTCAATTGGAATCTTAACATAATCCGTAAGGTGGAAGTACTTCCCCAGACGGGCTGCTTTGATGCTTACCTCTCTTAATCTCATATGCAAAAGACACTTTCTATGTGTTTTTGTTACCTGTTCACGACTAAACTGTTGGCCGAACGAATTGTAAAGAACTTTGCTAACGTAGTAGTCTAAGACGTGAATACATTTATAAACAACACCCTGCTTGTTAAAACCGCATGGGAACCATTATTGTGAAAATGTATATATCTAGATTTATGATATATGTACAAAAAGTGATATATGATAAGTATACATAGCGGCATAGTGATAAAAAGCTCACGACGGAATATTGTGACACAACCCACTACATTAAATCGTAATATGATTATTACATATAATATTATTAATAGGCGTTGTGCGCATCCGATGTACTAGACTCTACATTTGTTGTTAATTAATATACATTCTACAACACAGGTTCACTCACGCGATACCTCCTCTGCTCCTTACACACCAACTCCTTAGTTAATATCCAGTGGTCTAATTAAAGAATTATTAAAACGAATATTTTTGATGTGCCTTTTGAACATGTTTTCAGAAAAAGAAAAACTCTTTCAGGTCAATTATTATACAATAAAATAAAATTTACAACAAAAGTACTACCAGTCACAGCAAGCCGAAGTACCGACATACGCAAATTATTCCTACTTTTAAGATTTTCAATAAATTTGAAAAAAACCTATTTAATACGTGTATAAGACAGGTAGGGTGCGTCCATAATAGCCCGACGGGGGAAGTACCTTCACCACATAGAAAGCTGCGACCGAATAGCAACTCACTGGAGGATTGTTGTGTACATGCGAGTGAGTAAGTAAAAAAACCTCCTAAGGAGTTGCTGTCTTATCAGCAGGGATGGCAATGCACGAGTGAAACTTATATGGAGTTTCATTGGCTACAATAACCGTTTAACAACAAGTGGGTTATATGCTTGCTTGTCTTCCGACATTGTAATTATAATAACTCAAAACATTACATTGTGTAAGTTTGTAACAGCGTCAGTCTCGGTGCCTACACTGCAAGTGACCTGGCGCAAAGATAAAAATATAAAGATAGATAGATAATATAACATTTATTTAAGATATAAAGTTAAGTGTCAATGCTACTAAAACAGGTACTGTCAAATTATGGTTCTACAGACTATCGGGAACCTGCATCTGACAGGCGAATATACCATGAATGATAATTCTGCAGGCTGAATTCTGGTTCGGACCGATCTGAATATATCGCAATATTAAGATCAAAGGGCTTTAGTTATAGGTGGTGAATTTTAGAACATTCTCCACAGAATTGAACGCAGTTTGATTTAATACTAATAACATTTACTTTTTCTTTTCTCTTATTTATTATAACTTATGTTATTATTATGTTATTATGTTCGACCAATGACTGAAATTCAAAGAAAAACAGTTAACAAACAGTAAAGCAGAAGATACTGAACTATTGTCTTACCTGTCTTTATACATATAATTCTTTTGTATGTGAGTATGTGACTGCATTTCTTCTAATAAACGGGTGGAGCGATTATGATAATTTCTCTGTCTGTGTATGAGTGGGTCGCTGAATGATTTAGATGAATCTAAATTCACAATTTAATCTGGTACGAGGTGCTGCAATCGCTTAGTAGGATATATTTATATTATACAACAGGACGATGTCTGCCTAGCTAGTGAAAATGTTACGTCTATACGTCCAAAATTAAAACATAAAGAGAAAAGTAAAAGAAATACTTTTTTATGAGGGTATTTAACAATTTTATTTTAAGTGGGTGAAGTTAAGATAGAGGTGACAACATGCGAGTGATATTACTTGTATTTTAAGCGTAGGGTACGGTTGCCATTTTACACTAGGCAGATCGTATGCTTGTATGCATTACAATAGATATAACCGACATTTTTTTTATACGAGAAGCAACAAGCAAGTGGCCTAGAGGACGATAAGTTGGTATGGTAACCCCATACCAACTATGAATTCTAGCCAGAAAATCAAATTTATTTTGGCTTAATTTTTTTTTAAGAATGGTCGGGAGGCTTACAAGCATAGGCCCAACTGGTGTAAAGCGGTTACCGTAGCCCATGAACGCTTGCAATATATTCAGTATCACTCGCACGATGCCACCTCTGCTGCGAACACAGTAACTCCTTAGGAGCCACTGTATTCGCATTCGTTAGTGACTTCACTCACACGCAGGAACACAAAAACCCTCTACGGAGTTGTAATTTGGCTGCTATTTCTGTGAGGTACAGGTACTTTCTGATGCACCCTACCCCTTTTAAAATACCCAGACTGAAACAAACAGACATGTTTATGCACACAAATGTTTGCCCTGTGTGGGAATTGAACCCACTAGCATTGCGCTTTACCACGGCGCCATCGAGCTCATCAAAATGAACCTTTTGGCAATATAGCACGACTTTGTAACCTTTATTTTTATATTAGACATATTCCCCATACTTGCTACTGCTACGGGCCTCTCGGAGAAGTTTGCTGTATACCTGAGACGAAAGGCTAGTATTTTCAAGTAGCTCGAAAGCCAGATTTTAAAATATATTTTTTTTAATTCAATTTTATATTCTCTACTACTGCTAACTACAACCGTGGGTTTAATTTCCTACGACCTTGCTTAATTTACATGTCTGACTAGTCTGACGTGAGCAACGATTCGATCGATTTCAAATAATATATAAATAAATAATAACATTGTCGGACAAATTACACAGTGCCACCTAGCCCCAAAGAAAGCGAAGCTTGTGTTATGGGTACTAGCCAACTGATAAACATACGTAAATACATTTTTTTTTGTAAATACATATTTATTATACATAGAAAATACTATATATATATATATATTTATATATATATATATATATATATATATATATATATATATATATATACAAAATACTTCTAAAAAAGGCATGCTCCGTTGGTTCGGACATGTAGAAAGTATGCGGCACGAAAGAATGACGAAACAGATATACAATGCAAAAGTGGAAGGTTGTAGGAGCCGAGGAAGACCGAGACTAACCTACCATGACTAAATTGGTCGTGTTTTATCAGAAGGTGATGTCAGGAGCCCCAGGAACCGGCGAGCGTGCATGAAAAGAGCTATGAATGTCACAGACGCGAGTGAAGTATGTAAGGATCGAGTCACGTGACGCTCGGTTCTCTCTGCCTACTCCGTAAGGAATTTGGCGTGAAGTTATAGATATATAAATACACACATCAAAAGTGTCTAGGGATCAACATATATTTTTGCATTGAAATTAAACTATTTTTAACGGAAGTATCGCGTGTTTTATTTATTTTGTTGAAACCTGACGTTTCGAACGCTTTGCAGCGTCCGTGGTCGCAGGAAAGACTAAGGTGGTATTTGTCTTACATTAGTTATTCAATTATTACATCTACCGACATGGATGGATTAATTATATATGTTCCGATTCACACAAAAATCGCTCACAGTGTCCGAACATTTTTTAGTAGACTTTGGATCTGTGACTTGTGATTTTGTTGAAACGTCAGGTTTCAACAAAATAAATAAAACACGCGATACTTCCGTTAAAAATAGTTTAATTTCAATGTGTAACAATCGCGAAAACCTAAGACAATAATATATTTTTGCAATAACTTTTCTCCTGATTGATATTAATTAAAATTTTCTTTAAGGATTCATCAAATAAAGTGTTTTCGTTTGTCTACAGTAACGATAAACCAAGTCACCTTTGCATTAATAAAGAAATTTGCCATTTTCATAATAAAGGGATTTTTGACATTTGAACCACTAACATTAAAGTTCGAAAAAAAGACTGAAATAACAGTTTTCTTTAAAATTTTATTGGGTAACTTAAACAATTAATAATCCGTGTTTCTACCGCGAACACTAACAACACATGAACATCGGTTTGGCATACTCAAAATGAGTTCATCCAAATCACGTTGTGGAATGGCCGCCCATGTTCGTTGCAACAACAAAAAAAGGTCTTCTTGCGACTGGATACCCTCCATATTCGGCAGAGCTCTTCTCTGTAGCATATCCCATGCATGCTCAATCGGGTTCAAGTCTGGCGACTGAGCAGGCCAGGGCATGACATTGATGTTAGCTGCGGCGAGAGTCTGTCTTGCAACTCTTGCGGTGTGCGGTCGTGCATTATCATGCATTAACTGAAATAAGGGACCGATTTGCACTTGTAGAGGAACGATGACGTCTTGACAGGCCCACCACTCATACCCACCACTGTGTCTCCTGTGTAGCCAGAATTAACAGCGGCGACCACAAAAAAGGCAATGAACAGTGAAGTCCATTGCCGTCCCGGGGGTTAAACTACAGCTGCCTTGGAACTCACAACGAATTTAATCAGAAGAAATTTGTAGGAGTAGGAAGTTTTGGAATTGACTTCCCCTCTTGGCAAAGTGAGAGACAGCAATATGACAAATAAGGCATTTAAAACCTCAAAGAGATGGCTAGTCAAGTGAAGCTCAACTGCCGTGCACCACGGATTATCAAATATCTAACACTATTGGGACCTAAACTGTGAGTTGTTACCTATCACATCGATTCCAATAATATAGATTGCAGAACCGCCTAAACGCCTGGTAGTTCTCCCTTGTTGCCACCAAATCAGAATAGTATACTACCCCGGATGTGACACGCAAGGAATTTAACATATCGTCCCGCTCCCGTTGCCAGAGATCGCACTCCCAGAGAACATGATGTGCTGTTTGCTCGAATTCATGATTTGTCGTAGAACACTCACATAAAGGCGATGACACAAGTCTAAATGAAAAGAGCTTCGCCCTAAAGTTTCCATGCCCTGTTAAAAATTGCGCAACAGGATGATCGACTTCTAACCACTCTTTACTTAATCTGTCTCGCACTGATTGAAAGAACAGATACAAATGGCGTCCTTTAGTAGAAGTTTCCCATCTTTCTTGCCATTCCGACAGTAAAGTTTCAAATACCTCGTCAATGGGTTTGAACAATCTAAGTATTTTGTCAATATCGCGGCGTTTTAGAAAGTCAGGGTGTATGTTTTTAGAGGTGTAGTACATTGAAGCCCGGCGTTGAATTTCTAAGTCAACTGGTAATACGCCTGCCAGCACTGGTAGTGCCTCGGTGCTCACAGTTCTATACGATTTACATAAGAATATTAAAGCGAGCCGCTGACTTTGCAGCAACTTACGACGCGCAGCACCTATGGTAATACCCTAATGGTAGTACCCTATCAGCCCATGCAGGTGAACCGTACGTAATACATCCTAAATATGTGGCTGTGTAAATAATTTTTAACGTTTTAAAAGTTAAGCCCCACGTCGAGGTGGAAATTCGAGTTAACGCATAAAAGTTCTTTTTGGCTTTTTCTCCAACCTGCTTTATGTGTTCAATGTAATTAAAACCTTTGTCTAACAGTAATCCCAAGTAACAAACCGAGTTTTTATTTGCAACTGATACTCCATTGAAGTGGAATCGCGGCGGAACCTGCAAATTTCCCTTAAGCAAGAGCTGATATGTTTTGTGAGGTGCGAAATCGAGACGGTTACGATAACCCCAGTCTGAAATGAGGCCAAGGCAAGTAATGGCTAGTTTTTCTATACTTGATCTGGAATTAGCTTTTATTAATAAGAGGCCGTCATCGGCGTAGCCAGTTAACGAACACCCTTCCGGTAAGGGTAGGCTAAGAAAGTCATCAAAACCGATATTCCAAAGATACGGCCCTAACACCGAACCCTGAGGACAGCCCTGCGTAAGCACCTTCGAAGCAGCATAATGCCCAAATGTTAATTTAGTTGTACCATTAAAAAAGTACGATCGAATAAGGGAGTATATGTTGCTATGGCAACCTCTCGCCTTTAGTTTCAGCAACAACATTGGCCACCAAGCATTATCGAAGGCACCTGAAATGTCTAAGAAAATACCTACAACGTATTTACTAACCGAGAGTTCCACAATTTTACGCACTACGAGTGCCGCATCAACAGTAGACTTGCCGATGGTAAAGCCGAATTGATTTTTATGAAATTGAGGGCCACCGGGCAACAGACGTGATACAATTATACGTTCAAGTAATTTACCCAACGATGGCAGTAGGGTAATAGGGCGATAAGACTTCGGATCGTCGGGTTGCTTATCACCGCTTTTTGGTATTATCTTTATAACACCACTACGCAAAACGCTAGGAAAGTTGCCTTCTACAATACACCGGTTTAATACCTTTAAAATAGGTTCCGCGGCTACTTTACAAGCTTCCTTGATCATTTTGTTTGAGATTTTATCATCACCAGAAGCTTTATTTGTTTGTAATGTTTTTACAACATGTAGAAATTCGTCCATTGACACCACAGTTGACATTGGATTGGCAGGGCACAGATCTACCGCGGCCCTCACCTCGCGATGGTAGTCACTATCATTATCAGGGCAATCATCCGGAATTAAAGCATGCAAAAGTGCATCAGTAGTCTCCTCTATACCGAGGGTGTGGGTATTATCAAGTTTAATATTAGAAACAAAGGCCTGATCAATGCGCCTATTTGCCTTAAATTCGTGATACAGGGGAGACCACGGTCCCTCACAATTTAATCTTTCTACTATTCGTTTTAGCAAATTACCCTTAGATTTTTCGATGGCGGCGCGATAGTGAGATCTAGCAATACGCAAGTTACTCAGAGCTGTTTGGTATGGCTCTCCTTCGATTTTACGTTTTCTTAATTTAGAAATCTTACGTCGGGCACAGCGGAGACTCCTACGCAGCCTGACAAGCGTATCATTCCACCAGTCACAACGTCTCTTATTAACTATAGCTTTTCGGCCCATAATAACGTCGGCACAGTATGTGAATGTATCAGACATAATTTGAACACTTTCTGTGACTGTAAGTTCAGCACGAGTGAAATCTCCGGCGCGAGAAGCGAAAAGAGAAGCAAAGGCTGCCCAATCGACATTTTTAGTTTTATACTGAAAGCCAGTATGCTGTTGCGGGTGTAAGTTGTCTACAACCGGGGAGAAGTTACAAACGATCAGACGGTGATCACTGCAAGAAGCCTCAGGTAAAACGCGCCAGTTTTGTATTCGGACGTCTACACTAGAAAGTGTGACGTCAATAGAAGACTCGCCCATTGGGCTGCTAAATGTAGGTGGTGCTTCTGGGGTATTGTGAATAAGAAGATTCATTTCAGCAATGAACTCTTCAACAGCAGAGCGTCTGTCAGCATTGGTTGCTCTCAGCTTACCGTACCATAATGGCGATGATGCATTTACGTCAGCTCCTATAACTACTTTATGACCAGAAAGCGCATGTAAAACTCTACGCAGATGGTGTAAATGAGGACCTACTGGGTCTGAATATTGAAAATAACAACTCACTACGAACACTCTTAGATAAGGCGATGTTACTTCAGCTACCGCACAGTGCGTGGACATTAAGTTATTTATCGCTGTTATAGTTAAACCGCTTTTTGGAACATAAATACCCGCGCGTGACTTATTACTGAGCTGTAGGAATTTACTGGTTAGTTGGGCTCGTTGGTATTGCTCCTGAACTAAGACTAGATCGAGCTTATAGTCCGTAACGAGCTTATCTAACTCTGATGTTGCAATTTTATCGTTGTGAAGATTTAATTGAGCAATAACGACGTTATCCATATGTGGTATTTAAAATATTGTACTCCAACCTAGCCGCGTAAGTTGGACAAGATTCTGACCCGGTCTTGTGGTCAGACACCTTCTTTAGCCGCCTTCATGGTGCGCATATCGGTTTAAAGTTTTTTTCCGATTTCTTAGTACATTCCCGCGAGTCATGAGATTCAGCACAGTGAGCACAAGTTGGTTTGGTCTCTGTGCAATATTTGCTAACATGACCGTATTGTTGACATTTTAAATAACGTACTACTTCAATGTCATCCACGAATCTACATGTGGCAAAGTCGATAAAAAATTTTTCTTTTGTTGAAATAAGGTGCTTGCGTATTTCCGGGGATAGTTCGATACCCATCCATTTTCTACCGTAGGCTACAGGACGACGACGCACTATTTTTATATCTTTCAAGTACTCAGACAATGTAATGTTCATTTCGTTTTTTATATTTTGATTATATAACGCTGACAAAAACTTTGTGTCGTCCATTTTATCGGGAATGTCTTTTATAATAATACGCGGTCGGCGTCCTTTGGGCTTTTCAAGTTTAAGCCCCGCCGATTTTATACCTTCTGCTGATTGCAGCTTCCGTAACTGAGCATCATTTGATACACGTAAAACTACACCCGATTTGGCAGTTTTTTTAACGCCTACGATTTGAAAACCATCATCGGATGGCTTGATGGCTTTCATAAGAGCCTCCTTCGTAGCTTCGGACGTTTTGAATTCCGCGGATCGTGTCTCTGTGGGATATGCCACAATGCAAGGCATTGGTTCGCGAGTTTGAATGGGTTTAATTTGCTTGGGCAATCGAAGTTTCAATTTGTCTGAGTACGATTCACCGGTTTTAGCAACGGCTGCTACATGGTTATTTTTGGCTTCTAATTTGAGTGCTAGCAAATCGCGTTCTGTTACGGCAAGCTTCGTTTCAGTTGTTGCTGACTTTATGGCCATCATAGACACTAGAGAGGTAACCCGCTGAGTCATATCCATTATTGCCGATCTATGAGCGACACCAATGCGAGAGGTCAGTCCGTTAATAATTTCGTTAATTTTTGCCAAGCATTGTGATGATTCGCGGACGAACTCGATATTGTCAACGTTCGAGTCTACAACTTCAAGCGAGCTATTACGACTTAAATTGGCCATATTTTCAAAGCTAGACGACCGCTGTAGTCGTTTTTCTTTAGGTGACAAATTATTAGGTGATATATCGCCTAACGGTCTTTTGACATTACTGGTTGTTGCGGGCGGCGAGCGTGGGGTCAGGTTACTGCGGCGAAAAACCGGCGTATTAATTTTTGTACCACCAGGATCATCGGGGTTGTTCGGCATTTTACAATAACAACGAACTTAGTAACAAATAAAAATAGAATAAATTTAAATAAAGCTAATACGTATCAATACAAATTATTACCCCGATACCGGGGTAAATTTATTGACTGACAACACCAGGAGATAACAATTTGCATACGCTTTTAATATTTTAATGCTACCAATTAATCTTTACTATGAACGATGACGTCTGATACAATCGTCTCAGCATAAATTTGAGCGTTGAGGTTGCCTCTGATCCAAATCAACTCAGTTCTTCCGCCGATCCAAATACCCGCCCATACCATGATGGTTCCACCACTATAAGGATGGACTTCCTGGCAGGATTTTAATCGCTTGGCGTCCAGGGGTTCTCCAGTGTCGTATACGTCTTGTATCCGGTCTCATACAAAAACGAGACTCATCAGAAAAGCACACGAAACGCCATTGTTCTTCTGCCCAATTTCTGTGTTCAAGAGCCCATTGATATCGAATCCTACGATTGTGCATTGCTATAGGTGGTACCCTTAGCGGTCTTCGGGAATGAAGGTTCACTTCATGCAAGCGGTTTCTGACTGTTTGGTCGCTAATTAAGTTCCCTGAAGAGTGATGAAGCGTCACGGCTAACATCATGGCGATTATTGTTGGAGCTCTTCGAGTTGTGATTTGAATGTATCGGTGTTGTCTCCGTGTGGTGCAGCGATACCGTCCTCCATGGCGCTCAGCCACGGTACCAGTGCTTCGGTAACGTGTCCAAAGTCGACTGATAACACTCTGACTTGTATTCAGAGCTAAAGCCACAGTACATTGCCGGGAACCAGCTTCTATCGTCGTTAGTGTTCGCGGTAGAAACACGGATTATTAATTGTTTAAGTTACCCAATAAAATTTCAAAGAAAACTGTTATTTCAGTCTTTTTTTCGAACTTTAATGTTAGTGGTTCAAATAACCCTTTATTATGAAAATGGCAAATTTCTTTATTAATGCAAAGGTGACTTGGTTTATCGTTACTGTAGACAAACGAAAACACTTTATTTGATGAATCCTTAAAGAAAATTTTAATTAATATCAATCAGGAGAAAAGTTATTGCAAAAATATATGTTGATCCCTAGACACTTTTGATGTGTGTAGATAGATAGATGTTTAATGTATGTGCCGGAGTGCACTGAAGCGCTCTGATGTACTTAGTTGATTTTATTTATACCGCGTCTTATGGCGCTCGGTTCTATCTGCCTACCCCGCAAGGGACCTGGCGTGAAGATACACATACATACCAACTTCTTCTTATTTCTTGGACGTGAGGGTTTGTACAAGTGTAATTACAAATATGTGTAAATACAGGATACGAACCAGGGACCAGTTGGTCATTAGGCACGTTCCTTATCCACCTATCCACACTGTCACTGCTTTTCTCTATCTAGCTTCCATATATACACATAAAATGTACAATAATTAAAATGGAAGATATTATATATTAAGTACGAGTACCTGCAAAATAATAGCAGTCGAATCTTTTAACTATAACCATTTATTTCTAAAACATTTAAGATCAGCACGTCAAGTATATTAAACTAACTGAGCTTCGTTACCTCAATACCTATTTAAAGTCCTATTTTTACTTATTCAGTTCAAAATGGTATACATTCAGTAGATAAATCACTTAGTAATGCAGTATATTCTAAGGACAGTACATTAATGCACAACCCTCAACGGAAATCCTCTAATAATTCAATCAATTCGATTCACATAAACATGATGCGAAAAATGTTTATTTAATGTACTGACCAAAATGATTTATCGCTTTTTAAGCGAGCGAATGCGTTCCTTTACAAAAAAGTAACGTGAAAGAAATAAACATACTTTTTCAATGTATTCATGTGGCATTTACCAAATGTATTCGTGTAACATATGCTTGCAATATTTAATGATATTGTTTTAGATTAAACTATACTGTAATTTGAATGTCGGAAGGCTTAATATGGTTGTCCAATATAATTATATTCCTTACTTCAATTATATGTTGCTAGCTTTGCAAATAAGAAATGATTATGATTATTTTTTAAGAAGCAAGTGTATATTGGAATGCAACTGGTGAGGTACTTAGCTTTATAGCCAACCTGCATATGATACACCTCTCCAACTGAAGAATTCACTGAGTAAACTTACCTTATCAAATAAGGATCTCATGAAAGTCAGACTGGGCACACTTTCGTTTAACTATTAGGCCAAATGGCTATCAATTACCTTTAAAAGGTCGTGATGTTATTGTTGTTAGAGTTAGAAAGATGACCAGTAAGTTCTTCGTAGATACTGCGTCAAGAGCGGAGGTGGCAACGCGTAAGTTGCAATCCATGTATTGCAATGCTTCGCAAAAAGCGGATTGTATACTTTATTACCACCCGACGTAGTATAAAATGAATATCGATTTATGAAAACAGCTTCTATGCTTCTTATTACTGTATCTCAAGAACCAATAAACCGATTATAATGAAATATAGCTGAAGCTGTTCCGAATTAACCAACATACAAATAGAAAAGGTGCATTGCAATAAGTAGTTTCGTTAAAGATATAAAATACCACTAACAAGCAAATGTGTTTAATTAAATTAATAAACATTCTATTTTGGCATCTTGAAGATTATTCTGAAAACAGACTTTTACTTTATGTGGCGATATAGCCTGTTGTAATTAAAAGTGAAAACTAATTTCTAATAAACCCTAAAACTTTGAGCTCATTACAGTATAAGCTTATTCTACTTTTTCTATTCCACTTATTTTCAGTGACTATTTCTCGGCTCTCATATCAGTTCCATAGTACACTCGACTTGTACTTTATCTGATGCAGTCTGTAGTATTTATCGTATCTAAAACTTTATTTTCATTAAAAAAAAAGTAGACATAGCAGGCGGTTTAGCTAGACTGATCTACTATAATAAAACTAAAACTTCAGCTAACAAAATAACTTTGTATTTATATGTAATACTGAAATAGGATGCTATCTAGTCCGGCCATAAGTTCTGTTACAAATAAATATGCAATTATTTTTTAATGTAGAAGTAACGACGAGCTCGGTGTCGCAGTGGTGAAACGCGCTGTTACGCTACTTTGACACCAATGCTCGTGGGTACGATTCCCATACAGTACAAACATTTGTGTGCATGAACATGTCTGTTTGTATTGGTCTGGGTATTTTCTATGTATAATAAGTATGTATTTACAAAAAAAAATGTATTTACGTATGTTTATCAGTTGTCTAGTACCCATAACACAAGCTTCGCTTACTTTGGGGCTAGTTGGCGCTGTGTAATTTGTCCGACAATATTTATTTATTATTTATTTACGTAATCTTAATAAAACTTATATGTACGTATTTATGGAAGTCTCAGCAAAAAAAATAAAAATGTTTCTGTTCGAAATGACCATATTTGGCTTTGATACAGGCCTTTAATCTCGACGAATCGATAGATTCACGTACTGTTTCCATAGTAAATTTAGCCACTGCTTGCTCTAGAGATTTCTTAAGAGACACAATGTCGGCGTGTCGTTTCAAGCAGCCCATGTCCTCTATTTGTCGTCTAAGGGGTTCGGAGCTCTTATAATGTAACGGAACGTTAGTTTCGAGCCAGGCTTGGATAGTTCGTGCCTTGTGACCAGGTACAGAGTCTTACTGGAAAGTCCACGGTACATTTATAAAAAGTGCTGCTCAGAGAAAGTTTTAAAAAAGTATTGCTCAGAGGTTTCACAACACGATCCAAGATAATCTCTTAATACACTTTGGCTGAAGTCTTTACACCTTTTTCACAAAAACGAAGCTTTGTGATTCCTTGATAAGACACCCCCCACCAAACCATTCCAGATGCAGGATGATGGTCACGTTGTAACTTTGTCATTTTGCTTGTTGTAGTGCTCTTCAATCGTGAAATTTATTTCATCAGTAAAGAGGATATTTTTGTGCGTTTCACCTGCGTATTTAGGACAGATCCACTCTTCAACTGTAGCGATTGATTTAGGGCATATTCTGTATATCGACGATAAGCGCCGAGCATAAAGGTCTTGTTTCTAATTCTGGCTTTAACAGTATTACACGCGCCCCGATCTTTTCGATATTTTATCGATAGTACATCGACAGATATACCAATACTTCCTCTGTTAAAGACCATATATATACGAATATACGGCTGATATCAAGCTTTTGAAGTGTCTTGAATATGACCGACGGCTCCATACCCACTTTGTGCAACGCAATCACTGCAATCCTTTTTTCTATATTGTAATTTGATAATAAACACGTAAAAATATGTAAAATGGCGGGAAACTGAAAGAAGTTTTTAACATAATATACGCGTTTCAAATTCAAAATAATTGAGGAGTTGAAAATAAGAAAAGTTTCTATGTAACAGTATTTATGGCAGAGTAGTTATAAAGTACCAGGCCGAGTGAGAAGATAAAGTAGGTTCATATGGAGACCATGTGTTTGGAGCGGGGGTGCCTAAGATTTGTGAGCTGTGATACTCCTTATATTGCAAGTGTTCATATGATACAGAAAACACTTAACGTCTGGTAAGCCTTTATGTACGATATGTGTCCCGACGTTGTATAGAAAAGGCAATTTAAATATGTACTCGACAAATATTTGGTAGAGTCTTCTTGCTACCATGGTAACAAACAAGCGTATAGCAAGTCTGGTGGTAAGCAGTTATCGTGATATGATTATTGTGAATATTTCCACATCCACTCCGTTACCAGAGACATCTTGTGAATCAATCGTCTATCATAAAAGAGCGAACCGAATATAGGCTCGTCCGCGAATGAACAAAACAACCCTTCTTGCGTCTGATATTTTTAACCGATTTCAAAAAGTTCTATATTCTACGGGTATGTTATTAATTCTGTAGAATTCACATAATAGTGATCCCATTAGTTAGATAAAATGCTGAATTGTCTACATATAAATAAATATTGTCAGACAAATTACACAGCGCCATCTAGCCCCAAAGTAAGCGAAGCTTGTGTTATGGGTACTAAACAACTGATAAACATACGTAAATACATTTTTTTTTTGTAAATACATACTTATTATACATAGAAAATACCCAGATCAAGACAAACAGACATGTTCATGCACACAAATGTTTGTACTGTGTGGGAATCGAACCCACGAGCGTTGGTGTCAAAGTAGTGTAACAACGCGTTTCACCACTGCGCCACCGAGCTCGTCATATATAAATTATTATTACTGCTAATTGATGCACTAGAAAAGATTTGGACTACAAATACCCAATACTAACAAGATGTAATAAATAAAGGCCCATAAAACATTCAAAAACACAATACCCAGAAATAGTTTCCTATTTTTCTTTTCCTTAATTCAATTGATAATGGATGGTACCGCATCTCCCACTTCCACTAGCTACGGGAGCGATCGGAGAGACAACATTCTCATTTAAATAGTTTCCAAGGCCCCAAGATAGGGCGCGCATGGCTCTATAAATCACTCCACAGCGGCACGTACCTCCATTTAAAAAGTTAAGCTGCGATGTTCCTTTTTTCGTACCGCAACTTCTTGGAAGATATGGCTTCCTGGTAGTTTAGGTTCAGTACGTAGGAGTTTGAAAATTATTCAATGGTAATAATGTATCATTACATTATACAGATCGACAGCAGTCTTTAAATATATCGTTATACATACATTGTAGTCCTTAAATATATATATTTAATGACAACTATGTTATGTAACGTTACAACATGTCTATACATAGATATTTTGAGGGTCGGCAACGCATGAGTGACACTCCTGGTGTTGCAAATGTCCATAGGCTACGGTGACTGTTCATCAGGCAGGCCGTATGCTTGGTTACCTTAGTGGTATAAAAAAAAAATGGATCAAGACAAAAGCTATTACTTCCCTTCATCACAAGTTTTATCCTATTTTTATTGTAGCTACATGAGGGTTTTGTAATAATACTTTATAGATAAATATGCGAAAATAAACGACCAAACGTGATAAGTAAATCTCGTACTGTATAATTTTAAATAAATTAAAAATTCCCCAAGTTTCAAAGTGTAAATATTTCAAGAATTTTTTGGTAAAATGCCTTCATGTTTGTTACGAACTAAGTTGACGTTATTTGTACGAGTAGCAAGTACCATGAAAATCGAAAACTGTCAATAAAATTTTCATAAACATGTCTAACATAGTCAACAGATTCACGTGTTATATCAAGGAATACAACTTTATATGTAATTTCAGCTAAACCACAAACACACGCACAAAATATATATATACAAAAACACACAAAGTAGTGTACGCCGAATTCGCAGGTAACTGAATTAGAATTATATATATTAATTATATATCTAAGAATTGTAATGCGGTTAGCTTTCAACAAAAATCGCACTGAAATTTATTTATACTAGTTCCTACCGCATTCGTGGAGTTTGGCTCTCCAATTTTACACTGGAACCAATAGGCATAAATATGTGTTTTAAAAGGCAGCAAATGCGTTAATCCAGAGCATACTCATGTTCATAAACTGCTATGCAAAATTTCACCTAAATTTAGAATTGTATGGTTTCTATTACTATTATACAGGACCCCTTAATTTATTTTTCTAACTACACGTATTCACATATATTGGTCAATTACAATTTTATTAAAAAGACGGCGATTTCGGCTTCTAGATGGCATATCCAGATGAAGTATGGTCAAACTATAAGTGACAAGCAATGTAAATGTGGCAAGGAAAGAAAAGAAAAGTAGATTTTGTGTGATTGCGGGTACAAGTATACATAATGACAAATAATAATTCTAAAGATAATTGTTTTGGCTTCTATTACTCTTATAAACAATATCCTTTATGTCCAGACATAGTTCAATTTTAATTTTCTTATGCTGACAATTCATATTGTCAGTCAATGGCTTCAAACATATAGTCGTAACATCCCTTTATGGCAGAACAGAAAAATTACTGGGTACAGTGACGAAACAGCCTTAGGTTACAAGATTGGTAGCGCGCGAGTAACATCGCCGAGGTGTTGCGAGCGTCAATAGGCTGCGGCGACCGCTTACCGGGCCGCATGCTTATTTGCCAATCTCGTTGTATAAAAAAACCCCTTTGGTGCTATATATGTAAGATGATATAGACCTACACACAGACGTACCTATTAAAGTTACTTAAATATTAATACACTATAAACTTTTTCTATAGACCAGTAACGAAGTATCATTTTCTTATTAGTTTCTAAGTTGCAATTAGGGACGGAACTGTTTCAGACGCTTCCCTATTTACTCGAAACGTTTCAAGTATTGCCTTTTCGTTGTTAAAACTGTTTGTGCAATCGATTCTACAGTTTGAGAGCGGCGTCGAGTGCTATCGAGGTGTTTCCCTCTTTATCTCAGTAATGGAGCTCACCCTTATCTATTTTTCTTTTGCTTTTACTTCCGCGAGTTCTTTTAGTATAGAAACAACTGGGTGTCTGAATCGTTTTAACGCTTGTAGTCTATGACGATAGCGTAGGTTCCACTACGTTATCGAATACACAAATGCCTAAATTACTACATTTAATCAATATGCAAACTGGAAAATGGAAAAGATGCAATCTAAAAGATAAGAGACTCAAGTACTCATTTTGTTTTTTTTAAATAACATTTTCGGATAAAAATCGATATTTAATTTTAACTTGTTTGTTTAGAATGAAAACAATATATAAGTGCAAACAAACCAAGTGGTACTCTCCATCCTAATTAAGAAGTCTTGTTAAAAGTTAAAAATATGTAATTTACTATAGTAATTTCAAATAAATTTCTCTATATATTTAAGTATATATTTAAGTTTACTATGATGAACAAAGATTGTTTATTTACATTATGTGTATTGTTATAGAACTTTATAATAAAGTTGAAATGGAGTATAGTGCCTAACGGCATGACCTGATGTATAACACTGCGAATAATTTATATGTTAGTGTCATTTAACCATATCTTACAATATACTATACGACCATGACTTTCAAATTGCTAGACTGATGCAATCACTCATTCATCTTTAACAGTTGTTGTCTTTTTTGTTATAACCAACAAAGTTTATTTATATAAATTTGCTATGACAACAACTCTAGAACTGAAATATTTTTTTGTTCACATTTTACATTTCAGGATGCGATTTTTCTTAACAATGTCATGTATATTTTAAAAAGTGGCGTTTAGTTTGTACTTAAGGTGACGTAGGGTAACTTACAACAACCAGACAGACTATATTATCTGTACTGAATTTCCTTAAGAGAAAGTATCTTATCGTTTAATCTTCTTAGTCGTAGTGTAATGTTCTACTTAGCTCTTATTCGTACTAAAATAATATTACAGCTTATGTTAGCGAGATAAAGATTTCGCGTAACAATCGAATTTGCAAAGGTTTTTTGACTTACGATTGTTACTTTCTTTTATGGTTTTTTATATGTTCTTTGATATTAAAATAGTAAGGGATTGGAAGGGATCCGCAATCTACATTAATAACTATAATTAGCCATTTGGTGTTGTAGTAAATTTACCAGGTGATTTCATACAGGCTAATAACCTACTACATGTTCAGAAGCTTCGGTGATCTTACGTAATATCAGTACTGTGATATTTATTCGGTTTTCTGCGTTCATATAATCGTTTACTAATTTTATCAGAAGGCAATGTCAGGAACTCTAGTAAACGGCCGGCGTGCATGAAAAGAGCTATGAATATTAAAGAAGCGAGTGAAGCTCTCGGTTCTCTCTGTCTACTCCGCAAGGGAACTGGCTTGAAGATATACATACATACATTCATACTAATTATGATATATTAATAACTAAGTAGATTGTATCATACATTGATTTTTATTAGAAAAATCGGCCAAGTGCGAGTCGGACTCGCGCACGAAGGGTTCCGTATCTTCTATAATATAAAAATGAATCGCTAAATGTGTTGCTAAGCGCAAATCTCGAGAGCAGCTGAACCGATTTCGCTAATTCTTTTTTTAGAATATTCCTTGAACGAGGATGGTTCTTACGAAGAGAAAAATTTTAAAAATTGCCTAAAAACGTCTAAAAAGAACACTTTTCTATACTCCCATACAAAAGATTCGGAATAATACTTAAAAGTTTTTATTATCATTTTTTTATGACGTGGCATTAAAAAATACATACAACCCTAAATTTCCACCCTTCTACCATCAACCCCTATTTTTATAATACTAAAATAATCTTTGGAATAATTTATATGGCAAAACAATGTTTGCCGGGTCAGCTAGTTATCTATAAAAACAGGAAAAAAATCACGTTTGTTGTATGGGAGCCCCCTTAAATATTAATTTATTCAAATTTTTAGTATTTGTTGTTATAGCGGCAACAGAAATACATCATCTGTGAAAATTTCAACTATCTAACTATCACGGTTCATGAGATGCAGCCTGGTGACAGACGGACGGACGGACAGTGGAGCCTCAGTAATAGGGTTCCGTTTTACCCTTTGGGTACGGAACCCTAAAAATGGAGCTTTAGTTTTACACTTGACGACTTGACAAGTTCGGTGACGCAGTCGAGAATGACGCGACTTTGACATCAACGCTCGTGGTTTCGATTCCCACACAGGACAAATATGTGTGTGCATAAACATGTCTGTTTGTCTTGGCCTGGATATTTTTAAGAGAGGTAGGGCGCATCAAAGCGTAGCGTAGTAGAAAGTTTGGGGAAGTACCCCCACCTCACCGAAAACCAAATAACAACTCACTAGAGGATTGTTGTGTTCCTACGTGTGAGTGCGATCACCAGTAAGCTCCTAAGGCGTTGCTGTGTTAGCAGCAGAGGAGACATCACGCGAGTGATACTTAATTTATTACAAGCGTTCATAGGCTACGGTAACCGCTTTACACCAGGTGGGCCGGCTGCTTGTATGTCTACCGATGATGTTTATAAAAAACACTTAAAGTTTACTAAGCATGTAGAGATTATCAATATATATTAATTCAATAATCTTTAGCGGGGAAATAAAAAAGTTTCTTATGGGAAGATGGATAAAAAAAAATCTTTTTGCATTAAGACACTAGTCACAACGAAAGACGAATGTATGGAGAAAGGCTTACTACTTAATGCGAAGAAAACAAAGATAATGGTATTTGAAAGAGAAGAATCCAGAACTAATGTAAGGATTACGATTGATGATGAAGTGTTGGAACAAGTGGATGAGTTTGATATCTTGGATGCGCTTTCAGCAGGGATGGAAGGTACACCGTAGATGTGGAAAGACGAGTGAGTGTTGGGAATAGTGTGAATGGAGCGTTGGGAAAACTTCTTGGCAGTAAAACCTGAGCCAGAAGGCACAACTCGCTATACACAATGCAGTGTTGGTCCCAATGCTAACTTATGGAAGCGAGAGCTGGGTATGGCAGAAAGAACAGAGAAAGTAGAATAAACGGGGTCGAAATGCGAGCACTGCGCAAAATTTGTGGCGTAAGGCTTGTAGACCGTATTCGCAATGATGATGTTAGAAACAGAGTTGGTCTGATGAAAGAATAACGAAGCAGATATACAATGCAAAAGTGGAAGGATGTAGGAGCCGGAGAAGGCCAAGACTTACCTACCATGACCAAATTGGTCGTGTTCTATCAGAAGGTGAGGTCAGGAGCCCTAGAAAGCGGCGAGCGTGCTTGAGAAGAGCAATGAATGTTAAAGAAGCGAGTGAGATATGTAAGGATCGAGTCACGTGGCGCTCGGTCCTCTCTGCCTACCCCACAAGGGATTTGGCATTAAGTTATAGATAGATAGCTAGAGATTTTCCACAGTTTTTCGAAATTTACGTCTTGACATCAGAAACATCCTTATTCATCTTCAGGTGCAAGCCCAATTTGACAACACCGAAGAAAGCAGTAAAAAGTAGGAAAATTAACCAAATTTTCCGATTTTCCGCTCCCCGTGTGAATTTTCCGGAAAACTAATGGCGGATTCGTGATCAGTGATCCCGAAAACCTACTAGGGAACATTTTCAGTACTTAATTTTCACTTTTACTATATTTTGCATTTTTTTTTAGTGCTAGTCACTTCGCTTGCTAGTCACGAATGACCTAGAGGACTCATAGAAGGTAATGCAAAAAATATATTTTTTTAATCCATCTTCTTATAAGAAACTTTTTTATTTCCCCGCTTTATTTACTGGACTATATGCAACTCCGTAAAATGCCGTAATATGCGGAACTATGAACAATGAGGTGATAAATAAATCATCATCATCATCTTAGCCTGTATTCCTCTACTGCTGAAGATAGGCCTCACCTCTAAATTGCCATTCGTCGCTATCCTGTGCATTCGACTACTTACAAACCTCTTGAAATCATCTCTTCATCTGGTGGAGGTCCTCCTACACTGAGTGTGCCAGTACGGAGACGCTGGCATACTCAGTGTGGGACGATTGGACAACCTTTCTTCACCAGCGGTTGTTGGTTCTATGAACTATGTAACTGGCCCACTGTCCCATCAGCTTGCCTATCCTTTGGGCTATGTCGGTTATCTTAGTTCTACTGCGGATATTCTCATTTCTGATTATATTAGGCAGAGAAACCCCGAGCACAGCTCTTTCCATAGCATACTGAGCGACTTTGAGCTTCTCCATACGGCCCGTAGTGAAGGGCCACGTCTCAGTTCCGTATGTCGTCACTGTCAACACACCCTTTTGAAGACTTTGCTCTTCAGGCGTTAAGGTATTTTGTACAAGAAGATGTTCCGAAGTTTTCCGTACGCTTCCCAGCCGAGTTTGATTCGTTAACCTTTCGGGTCGAAATTGGACTTATCTAACTGAAGTGCTCAAGGTACGAGTAGATAAATAAATAAACTTATCATTTAGTTCCTAATAGAATAAAGTTTATAGTTCTAAATAGCGACAAGCGTTTCTAGTATCCACGTATTTAACTCTTGGTATTTTGTGACGATACTTTTTTACCGCAATGCGTTACCCATTTTAACATATTTTTTATTTCGGAAACATCGATATCAGACAATAAACTTGTCCTATGTGTGACCCTTGAAGTTGCGAGAAAAATAAATACCATGCCTTTGCGCATTTGGGTAAAAATTATTCATCATTTTAATTAGTAGTAAATACTAGTCGAACTCACTTTCTAATTTTCGTCAACCGCATACCTAGGTTTTTGTTTTGTGAAGAAAAAATATTCATAAGTAAACTTGTGTATGCAGTCAAGTTTCTTGATGATTAAAAAATGTGCTAGTTAAAAAACGCTATTCAGCAGTGTCTATAAAACATATTTGACATTTCATCAAAGGCAATTATTTCAGAATTTACGCTTCATTAATTTTGTGACAAGGCGGGCTGTAAAAATTATTAATCGATTGTTAATTAGCAGAGTTACTACGTGAAAAGAAGTTGGCTTTGGCTATATGACGGCGAGTCATTTAATTAACAAACGATCTGACTGCGGAAGGATTTCGTTACAAGTAAAAAACGCTACTGTTGCGTTTTGCCTGTTTTAACTCATTTGCCATTAAATTTAAAATAACATGAAGAAAAAGGTACGTATATAATATTGTATTCGTATAATTACTAAAATGGTTTCTGTCGTCGCACATCTACTCGGAACAAGTTGTTCAAACTCGTTTCAGCAATAAAAACTTCACGCGTAAAACAAAAACTTTCACGCGAACAGCAAAAAGTTTAACTGTTGCGCAGTAAATCTCGTCATTTCTGTATAAGTATGCCACGATGTAATGTTATGTCGCTGCGATGCTGACTAGTAAATATATAATTCTACTAATAACGGTTTTCATAAATTCCAAGGGTTGTATAAAATAATTCATACCACATTTAACCACCGAAATAAACTTTTAGTTATTTATAGTTCACTTTGTTTTTAAGTTACAGGACGTATCAGAATCTTACGATAAATAGGGAAATATACATTTTGACCATGAAATAGTTGGGTAATCTGATTCAAACGTTTTGATGACTAAGATGCTTATTAAATAACGACAGTGTAAAAATAAATAATACTAATAATATATTGAGGTTTGCTAAGGTCTTTTTGAGTAAAATGGTTTTGTTTTCAGGAAGGATCTATATCGATAAACTTCAAAAGCAAGATCATATCTCAATTCGAATTTAAATCCGAATTGAATTATTTCCGAGACACGTGAAATAAATTTGTTAATGTGCAAGAATTGCTTGTTTGAAGTAATAGGATTTACATCACCTTCTTTTTTATACAACGTCGGGAATCATTCAAGCATACGGCCCACCAGATGTAAAGCAGTTACCGTAGCCTATTAACACTCGTAATATAATAAGTACGAGTATCACTAGCGCGATGTCTCCTCTGCTGGTTACACAGCAACTCCTTAGGAGCTTACTGGTGACCTCACTCACACACAGGAACACAACAACCCTCTAGAGAGTTGTTATTTGGCTGCGGTTTTCTGTAAGGTGGAGGTACTTCCCCAGACTTGCTTTGATGCGCCCTACCTCTCTTTAAATATCCAGACCAAGATAAATAGACATGTCCATGCACACAAATGTTTGTCTTGTGTGGGAATCGAACCCACGAGCGTTGGTGTCGAAGTCGCGTCATTCACGACTGAGCCACCGAGCTCGTCAAGTCCTTCTGCCTCCGACATAACCAGCATAGCTTTTTAATTAACGCGGTAAAAATGAATCTGAATTATATATAACTATAAAGGACAGTTCAAGTGTCCTTTATAGACAGAAATTAATATTATAAATAATTATATACTTATAGGAAAGTTTAAGATAGTTAGATTAAAATTAATTCTATTCAAAATATATGAATAGAATTAAATTTTATCTGGTTCATGGAATTTAATTCTTTTCAAATGGTAGGCATAGTATATACCAAAACAAAAACACATCAATTTTAGTCATACTTTAGGTACGAAAGATTACTTAAGAACGAAATATCAAAATACCCATAGTCAAACACTCAGAGCATAGTAAAATAGTATTGTCATAGGTTTTCGCGATTGTTATACATTGAATTAAACGATTTTTTAACGGAAATTTCGTATTTCTTGTTGCACTGAATAGTGGTTCTTAAAATATCGTGTACAAAAACAAGCAATGTTAAAGTGATTTGAAGATATACATAAAAAATATAATAATAAATATATTCAAATTAATCATATAATGTTGAAATATCATATTATTATTATTATATTATACTTTTGACTGTCATGAAATTCTGCTATGCCATATAATTACTAGTAAATAAAAACATGTTTGAACATAATAGAATCGGCAACGCACGAGTGACACCCCTGGTACTGCAACTGGCCATAGGATCCAGTAACTACTTACCATCAAGCAGGTCATATGCTTGTTTGCTACCTTAGTGGTCTTAAAAGTAATAATACTTTTTACGTTATTACTGTAATAGGTTTCTGTGAGGGGTAAGTACTTACCAATTGCGCTACTTTGATTCGCCCAACCACTCCTAATGTTAGCACGGGGCGCGAGCAATACTTTTTGTACTGAAAGCGATCATAGGATACGGTAATCACTTCAGATTAGCTTGGTCTAAACTGTATTTTCCATCAGTATAAAAAATAGGCTATATTATTTTACAGACTGATGGCAATAGTCATTATCATCGTCATGAATAAGACAACAATTTATATAAATAAAATTATAAATTTTACAATGTTGCCAATTTACTAAAATAATTACAAATAATCTTAATGATACATTTTATACATCACTGAGGTTTGTACTATAATATATATTTGTTTAACATTAGTATGAATGTGGATTCGATACACAATAATTTAAATCCAACCAAGATACAAGCATTTCATACGAAACTTCGTATTTTATGATGTTGATCTTGGCATGATACCCAAATAAAATGTTGTATTATTGCCAGGGCCCACTTCGTGGAAACTTAAGTTACCATATGCTTACATAAAAGAATCGTGCCAAGACTACCCACAATTTTTTATTGTGATATCAGTTTCTATGTGCGAAAAATGGCTAAAATCAAGCGTAGCCCTAGCAAGGACAGCTGAACAAACAAATAAAAAACCAAAGGCATCCTGCAAAAACAAAATTTACAAATTGACCCGTATATTTATATATAGCAATAAAATTTTGTACATTATATTTAATGTATGTGTATTATATAAGCCGAGGAAGGTCAAGACTCCGAAATCAATCCCTACAGTTGAAGAGAGTGGATCGATCAAAACGGCTTCTGTCCCGAAGAAGCGAATGAAGTGTGTAAGAACACCGTCTTATGACGCTCGGTACTCTCTGCCTACCCCGCAAGGGATTTGGCGTGAAGTTATTTATGGATAGATAGCCTTTAAAGATTTCAACAGTAATTCAGTGGCGTTGTAGTCCAGATCTGTTAACAATTTGGTTTTTAACCCCCGACGCAAAAGAGGGGTGTTATAAGTTTGACGTGTGTATCTATGTCTCTATGTATCTGTCTGTGGCATTGTAGCTTCGAAATGGATGAACCGATTTTGATTTTGTTTTTTTGTTTAAAAGGGACTTAATCGAGAGTGTTTTTGTGTATATCATATAGGTTATTTTTGCATCGGGGGTTTTTAATTAAATTTTCTTGGAGCTTGTTTATTTTGTTATATAGAAATGCTGATCTGTGATTGTATTGTGTACTTGCCATGAAAGTAAAAATTATATTACCAGTTGTGACATTGAATATAAATTTACGTTTTTTATGTATTTTATACGAGACTTAAGACAGCGTTTTATGTTTATTCAGGATTATTTAAAGAATGTATAATTTTCTAATAGATAGCAGATTACAAGTCTGGTAAAAGCTTGCTATAGGAAAATGCTGTTTTATGAAGTACATTGCCTTCATTAGTGATCTTTGTGCTCAGTCTATTTCCTGGAAACGAGTTTTAAAATCTCTACCCCAGACGGGGATGCAGAAAGTTATTATAGATTGAACGAGGGCCTTGTATATGCCATGTAGCAGATTTCTTCCAGAATTAGAACCCGCTGTTAAATTTCTCAGTTTTTTAAATATTAGATGAATTTCCTGACTCTCGAAGCAACCTACTCAATCTATGGATACCGGGACATCCTCTGGTCAACTATAATATCCAGGCATTTGGTATAGTTTACCTTCTTTAATATAGGGCAACTATATTCAGTTTTGATGACATCGTTCCAGGTGTGTGTTTTTAAATTCAAGTCTTGCTTAGGTTGAGAGCTGTTATAAATACTAAAGCAGATATAATTTGTTTTAGAAACGTTTAGTACTAGGAGGTCGTTTCCGAGATATGTATAAAGATGTTTTACTATATAAAGGTAGAGGAGGAAATGTCCTAGAGTTGAGGTCTTATGTAGGTAAAAGAAGGTGGGCCTTATGTTTGTTTATTTGAAACAGCGTTAACTAGAACGAACACGACGATTACGGGTGATGATGTAGTGTCGGAGTAAGTGGATGGGATTCTTTATCTTGTAATAAAAAAATTCGCATTATGTCTTGGAGTAAAGTAAATAGCCATATAACAATGAAACCAAGCTAGTAAAATTTGCAAACAATCTAATTCAAATATACAAAAGACAGCCTTACTCTTAAGTGAGACAAAATAAACATACGCACAATCAGAGTTCCCGTAATAATAAATAGCCATTGAATAATTGATACGCAAGCAGTACCCGAACGTTTCGTCTCCTCGCTTTGTTACTTATCTCTTCTTACAGACAGATAATTGGATCAAGATCTGTTGTTTAGGAGAGTGGGACACACTGCCGGTTACATCTATAAACATTTGACGATAACAACGAGAAAAAATATATTTCATAAAACAGCTCATGAGGAGTAATAAACTTGAAGATAGTAGTATGTTCCTCTTTGCGTTTGATAGGTTTCTTCAAAAATGCATAATTAATTCTAAATATAAAGTGCAAAATATGATACTATGTTTTGTGCAAGTCATCAGATTCATCTTGACTGGATTTTATTATTTTTAATTCCCACCCCAAAAGGACTCATAGATTTAATTCTATATGAGGTATTATTTTGAAAGGTGAGGTGAAAGGTAAAGCGGGATAGTTGGAACTTCTTATTGAATTAAACAATTTTTAACGGAAGTATCGCGTGTTTTATTTATTTTGTTGAACCTGAGTTTCGAACGCTTTGCAGCGTCCGCGACCACGGATGCTGCAATAAATAAAACACGCGATACTTCCGTTAAAAATTGTTTAATTCAATGTGTAACAATCGCCAAAACCTAAGACAATACTATTGGAACTTCTTAATTGTGATTTAGTGTTTTTGGATTCAACTACTATTTACACCTAGGCTATTAGCATTTTATAAGCCGCACCTTGTTCGACATCACTTTACTTACACCTAATTGAAATCTTTCCTTAACAATAATAATAAAAATAATCAAGCGAAGCATCACTCTAATGCTCAGAAGTAAACAGACTTTAAGCTGTCTCATGAGAATTATTCATTCAAGCATTTGGAATTTTGTTTCACTGCTAAAAGGGAGAAAGATACAAAATGGACGAGTAAAATCTACTTGGTAAGGCCCATCTAATATTTTATAGGTTTATTGTGAGGGCTTGTAATTTCTCTATTGGAAAATCCATCTGTAAAACTGTATTATAAGGACACTTTTAACACAGCTTCACGGCTCTAAATACTTCATAATAATGTGCTGTCTCTACTTACGAGTATATTGCGTGTTGCTAGAAGAAGAATAAGGCATATATCCAACGATATATGCCTTATTCTTCCTAGCGTTATGCCATATCCTAATAGGGAGGCAAAAGGGATGCACGGCATATCGAAGCAGCCCCAAGTACCTATACGTCACAAATATCTGCTAAATAACGATTCCCTGTAGAACTATTGTCGAATTGCGATGAATCTACCAATAAGCTCATGAGGGCTTACTGTCTCAACAGTGAGATCATATATCGTAGGTTATGTAGTAACCACTCAGATCAGGTGGAATGTATGATTATTCACGACCCAACGTTGTGTAAAAAAAATATATATTTATTTATTGCTTTATGCAGATGTATATGTATATTTTTATAGAACATGAATATATTATATTTCTAGATCTTTTAGTGTTGAAATTTTTAAATAATAAAGTCCAGTCAAGGTGAGTCAGATTTTCACAATAAAGGATGTTATTTTACGGTTTATATTTAAAATTATGCAATATTAGTTTTAGAGATAACTATCAAACATAATGATAAACATGCTATTACATAACATTCTATAGTCTTATATGTACTCTTTCAAGTTTAGTGTCAAAATCTGCTGTCATAATTTTATTATTTAAAAACTCTGTAAATTAAACTCCTTAGCATTTAAAATGTTTCTGGTAGTAGGATAGTGGTATAAAAAATATATTATGTGAAATTTTAACTTTTAAATCACGAATCCAATAGGAAGACGGGATTCAAAAAAGAAGCCATTTCCTATATATGTAAAACCATGTATAATGTTTAGAAATCTCGTGAAGGCAGTCGCAGGCATAGTCTTTTTATAATATATCTTAATACCATGCATAAAAATATATTAGTTTTAAAGTAATAACGAATAGTTTAGGATGTAAGTGGCTCATTATCATAAAAGTGAGGTCTACATGGAGCTAACTTCTTCAATAAGTATCAATACCTTCCGCTCACAAAAAACCTATGTAGTCAAATAATAATTCCTTACAGGTAAATTCATCTGAACTACTATGCATTCACCACCAGTTATTTCATGAATAAGCAGTCGCCCACCTACAACCGTTAGTAGATGCATGCCGGCACCGCCACTGTTGTTGGCCAGGCTGCTCAGGCCATCTTTGAGACAGTAGTTGGAAGAATTTCTTTGTTCAGGTACAAGTAAGCTCCTGAGAACTTGATGCGCTTGCACTACAAGGAGCATCCATGTAGCGCGAGAATCATACTACTACGCTACGATAACCGCTTCATATAAGTAGGGCTGTTTTTTTTTTCATCCCAACACAGTATAAAAAAGCATTCATGGGTACTCCCGACAGGAGTGAAACTTAAAACACATCGCTTATACGTTGATTTATCATAATGTCCGTGACACGAAGTCATAATCCCCTACAAAATTGCTTAACGTATCCAAAGACAGTTTCACTTCAAAAATAACTGAACGTTGCCTTCTGACATATGAAACACTGATTCGACTGAAGACAGACGGATCGACGGTCTTGATACCTATGTGTCAGGCATACTTAGGGAAAGTTGTCTTTACGGCGGCCTATTGTAGAGCCAGTGAATTATCTCGATGAACACTAATTAAATTTCTTTACGTCTTGCTATGCGGAAGGCGCCCCGAGTGAAATCGGTAATTCACAGGACGAATTGTTTTGTTTGTTCAAGCGATCGTGCGAATTTGTGTCTTGTTAGCCAGTTTAACTAGGCCTTTGTTCGGTACAATTATTTTATGTCATTGTTGAACGCTGTTGGAAAACGGTGAATTAGTATTAACTGAGGATCATTAAACGTAAATTCACATTTGTATTTAGGACGTTCTAACAGCGACTTTTAATTAAATAAACATTCAATTTTAATTAAAATATTTTCTAAGAACGGAAAACACAACATGAAAACTTAGAACTATTTTCTTTAAATAACCTACCTATAATATTTAACAAAATTTAAGGAAATGTATATACAAATTTGCATGTTTCTAAGTTTTGTTCCCTACTATTTCCTTTCTAATTCTTGTTTTTACAATTTTCCATATGATAACACCAAAGCTCGTTTATAATTACTAAACAAAAAAGGAAATATAACCAATTGACAAACAAGTACAATTGTTTTGTTTTGCCGATTGCATTATGTTATGTAGATATTTGAACTGATCGTTCAGTTAAATTTATATTTTTGTTGACGAAATGTGCAATTAGTACAGTGTTCAATACTTAAATCATCCCAAATTAATTGTGAACATTATTTATGGGTTCTTGTGAACTTTTTGAAACTTCTCGATCAGCTTTATCGATATTTAATATGAAGGAAGTAGAAAACCAATTAGACCGATTTGGCATAGTAACTCAATTCACCGCTAATGGCTATACCCTCCGACGAGGTACTAATATGATACGATAATGCTGATCATGTCGCAGATTAGAACGCGCAGCTCTTATTGGTTAGTTCACGGCTCAAAATCGCGGCACTTATCAGCTTATTGGTTAAAACATCCTCCTATTCGTCTGCAGGATCGTATCGCTGAAATATTTAGACGATAAAATACCAAGCCTTGTGAACGCTAGATACCTTCACGCGCAGTCAAATGGTTCATTAATTTGTGATATATTAGTATGTAAAGTGACTAAGAGCTTATAAAACAAATAATAATTATTATTTAATGAAAATAACAATTACTTTTCTAAAACAGCAGTAGTACAGTCACGTCCATACCTATCAACTAAGAATTCCCGCATCCAAGTCACGATTTTAACTTATAACTCATCGCACCCCCCAGGTATTACTCTCTTAATTACTGCTTTTGTATCTAACAGATAAAACTTACGGACTTCAGCAGTTTGTAAAAACAATACAATTATGAGATAGGAGAACGTGTCTTTGCTTTGAGTGGATTGTGCTTTGTATTGCAGAAAAATAGAATCGCAGCTCAGAGTTCGTGTTGGTTGAGACGATATAAATCGAATAACAAATTAACCAAATATCAAACAAACCAAAAGACACTAAATATGTTGAGTAAATGAGATTTTAATTAATTAAATTTAATAAGATTAAATAAGCTTGAGTGCGTTCAAATTTTTTGCATACGGTTTATATTTACACTTCGTAAATATGGCCATGTTTTTTGAATTTCGTTTTCAGCTCAAGTAGCTCCCTATAAGACTTCCTCGTAACTGGCATAACCTTTCCTTTCTTTACTCTATCATCTTTGATCCTAGCATCCAACGTGTTTAATTGAACTTTTCTTTTATACCGATTCGCATGGTCATATCCAGCGTTGTACACTTTTACTCCATATTAAAACACCATACCACTAGGACTTCTACACCAATTAATGCCTGTGGAATGCTTTGCCTTTCGATATCCGGATTGCTTAATCACTTCGATCCTTCAAACATCTTGTCAAAAGTGAAGTTTGATATATCAATTTGACAATTTTGCGTATGTGTTTAGTTGTATAGAACATATGTATTCATGTACATTTATGTAATTAATTTGTCCTTTAAGTTACATTCAGCGCCACCCTACCTTGTTGCTTTACTTCTCCTCTACCCTAAGGTTGTATGGAAGAGATCATAGCGATCAGACCGCGTTGTACTGGTACATTCTTATTTATGTTTTTCTTTTCTATGTATTTTTCGTTAGGTGCAATAAAGTGTTGTAATTTATAAAAACTTAATTTTAGCTCTAAGATAATATCGAACTAAAACTAAATACGCATGTCAGTCTAACTGCACACGCAAGTTAAGCAAAAAGCCGGACTTCCTCCGTAGGATGCGGGTTATTCCGTCGGTCGCCGCTGTTTTCAATCGTTGAGCTGACCTAAGAGGGCGCATCAAAGCACATCGACTGAGGAAGTACCACCACATCACAGAAAACTATATATTTTTTTTTATATTAATAACCTTTTTATACAACGTCAGCATTGTACGGGCTTGTTGTTAATCTGCAGTTTTTTGTGTTTATGCTCTTGCTCTTAAGAAGACCCATCATTAATTTTTATTGAATATCTCCTACGTACAGGCTGTATCAGCGGGTAAATTTTTTATTGTAATCTAACACATATAATAAAATTGAAACAGGTCGATGTCTGTACATTATAGATATTGAAGAAAAATTAATATTATATAATAAAATCAATATAATAATAGGGGGTCTTTATTAGAACAACAGAAACCAAAACAACAGCTTTTATAATTATTTTCTGTCTATCTGTATGTTTGTATAGTCATCACGCAAAAACTACTGCTTGGAATTGAATGCAGTTTTTACCGATGCATTGCTAGAGGTCTAACTTAAAACATAGGTTCAATTTTACCGCAACAAAATATTTTATTCCGATTGTTTTAAATTTAATATTGCCCGGACCTCACGTTACGTTAATGAACTTAATGCTAAACTAACAGATTTCGAGCAAACTAGCTGACCGTCGTTACCGTAGCCTATGCCATCGTGCCTAAGAACGCTTGCAATACCTACATTAAGTATCACTTACGCGATTCCAAATCTGCTGCTAATAGCAACTCCTTAGGAGCTTACTGGTGACCTCACAGATAAATTTGTCGTTTTATATAGTTGTTCTAAAAAAATCATAGATTGAGGCGCTGTTTGTCATTTTAAAGGTTTATCTTAACCGATCTCAACCAAATACAACTAAACTTGTACAATAATAATATCTAGCTTTGTTTCATCTAAAATAGAAGTCGAAAACTTCAAAATAATATTATAGAAGCCTAAATTCATACGGGCCGTGGAGCTGGTGATGTAGTTTTCATACCACGCAAACCTCTGATTCCCAACAATTTCCCATTTCAATGTAAACGCGTGCAACTTCCGGTGAACGTTGCGATGTTTCGCTATGATCATCAACAACGTCGAGCCGCCACCGCTGGTGTCGATCTCAAGACAAACTGTTTCTCACACGGACAACTATATGTTGTGAAAATCATACCTTCCTTAGATAAGATCACACGTCTATCGAAATATATTTTCTTGGACGCACAGTTTTCCGATATTTTCCTTCACCGCCAAGCAAGTGACGATTACAAATATATGCATAAATCTGAAAACCCGAATTTAGTGGTACATGCCAGTTAGTCAATAGGCCGGTACTTTGTCTACTGGGCCATCACCGCTCTGATTTCTTAATAACTATTCAGCATTTATAAACATTATATTTCTACTCTAAACAAGTCTTGCCTATATAAGTTTATTATATCTTGACGAGCTCGGTGCCACAGTGGTGAGACGCGCAGTTACGTTACTTTGACTACAATGCTCGTGAGTTCGATTCCCACTCAGGACAAACATTTGTGTGCATGAACATATCTGTTTGACTTGGTCTGGATATTATTAGGTACCGAGGAAGACCAATACTCGAATACCATGACCAAATTGGCCGTGTTTTATCAGAAGGTGATGTCAGGAGCTCCAGGAACCGGCGAGCGTGAATAAAAAGAGCTGTGAATGTCAAAGAAGCGAGTGAGATGTGTAAGGATCGCGTCTTATGGCGCTCGATTCTCTCTGCCTACCTCCAAGGAACCAGGCGCGAACATATACATAAATACAATATATACTTATATACATTCACACATATTACTCGTATATATTAAATAAAGCAACACTTTATTTTATAGCCAATTAAAAATACTGCGTGACTGTAAAATAATACTGCAAAGTAAACTCCCCATTATTACAACAGTACAGAAATTGGCAGCATCAGCACCTAAGTTCCAATTTCAAAAGATCTCGATTTTGAAAAGGTGAGCGATTTATAAAATTCTATAACGACCTGACTCCGAAGCTGACATCACGAAACCGACCACCTTGAAATAGAAAAATTGTGACTCGCACAAAACCACTCTCAAATTGTCACAGTTTAAAATAATTGCGAACATTAAGGTGCGAAAACGTTGAGAGTGCCAAATTTCTCGACTGAATTTCTTTTCGTTAACCCTATGTTGAGATAGATTTTGTCAAGATCCCTAGGGGTACGATTGCGGTGGGTGACGTCTTCTAATATTACCATTTAAACAAGTTTTATGTAAATCGCGCCAGACGCCGGAAGCTTATATTCGGACGAAATTTTAAGGCGTTTTTCTTTGTAAGTCTAAAGGCGAAAGTTACAAGATTTCTGATACGGCCCTTAATAGGATTGAATGTTGTCTTTGAAGAATAATTTTACATTAATTAAATAACTTTTTGTTTACTGACAAATTCTCCAGCCGTGATAATACTGTGGTTTATTTATACAGGCAGATTAGGAAACCATCCAAAGGTTTTGTTAAAGTATTGAACAAGAATTTTTAAAGACATAATTTTTCGTTTTGAAATTACTTGTGTTTTGTGAGCTATATAGATATAGTGTTGGAACTTAGGGTTTCATTGATTCTACTATCGATAATGTAATGTTTTCTTTACTGGACCATTGCTTCTATGGGACTTAAAAATCTAGGCCTAGGTGCCTCACTAGGTCCTTTAGTTTTAGGGTGTAAGTGGCTCAGTATTGTTTTTACAGTCGAAGCCAAACTGGCCTACACGTGGTGCATCCTGCTAATCACGAGGCTCAGGTGAAGGAGAAGTACGACGAATCAAACACCCTAACAGGGTAAGCACCTCCACAGCTGTTTTATAAGGGTCACAAGGTGAATGGTGAATTTAATTGAACATTTTATACTTTCATACAAAATTGGTTCTAAACACGTTACTCGACGCCTCACAAGGAAACAATATAAACAAGACGCCTGCAGTCGCAATATTTTGCCGCGGCAGCTATTTGTCATGTGTAACCACACAGCTCGTAATAACAAACCAGAACTATGCTCGGGAAAATATTATTATGGCTTGTTTCAACCATGTAATAACTGTATCTGCGATCTGATGTAGTTCTTGATGTATGTATCTTTTAGTTATAGCAACATTAGAATAAGTTGATGCACTGCAAATGATAACTACACTATGTATTTACAAAAAAAATATTTACATAAGTTTATCAGTTATTTAGTATTCATAACACATTTTTTTCTTTATTTAAAATAGAGGGTATTCAATATTTTGGCCGGATATATATATATATATATATTAAAAAACACATATTGTCTCTAGAGCGTTAAAGAGCAAAAATTATGTTTGTATGTATTTGGAATCAAAATTCGTTCAAAATATTTAAAATTAAAAAAAACATTTGTTTTTAATCAAATGATTTCATTTTTACACAATTAACATTTTAAGGGAGAAAAGAAGAAAGCATTATACTGAATTATTAAAATTAAATGAACCGGTCTCCAGATTTTGAAGAACAGTAAAAGTCATGCATATGCAGTTAAGAGAACCAGACATATGGGTATATGCATGAAATTTATTTTTCGTTTTAAAACACACAATTATCATATAATAAAAAGTAAACCAAAAAACAATTTCATGCATATTCCCGTTTAAAACGAAAAATAAATTTATGTCTGATTCTCTTAACTGCACAGCTTTCTTTTTTTCTTCCTTAAAATATTAATTGTGTAAAAATGAAATTATTTGATTAAATACAAATGTTTTTTTATTTAAATATTTTGAACGATGAATATTGATTCCAAATATTTTATTTTTCAATTAAGAGTATCAATACGTACAAACATAATTTTCGTTCTTTAACGCTAACTCTAGAGACAATATGTGTTTTTTAATATATATATCCGAACAAAATATATTGAATACCCTCTACTTCAAATAAAAAAAAAGTGTGTTATGGATACAAAATAACTGATTAACATATGTAATTTTTTTTTTTTTGTAAATAGATAGTGTAGTTATTTGCGATCACATTTAGAACTGAAAACATTGTTGTAAATATTACGTTTTGTCTGATATAACTACAAATTGTCATTTTTTTCTCCCGTACTCAACAAGACCTTAGACTATAAGTACTCGGAATGGATTAATGATATCATAACGTACACGCTGATTGACAAATAAAGCTACAAAATTGTCCTTTAATTTTTCTTCTACTTGAACTACCAAAATTTGTTTGTAACTGAATTTCATGAACCTAGGTACAACTGAACCTATTGGTTTTGGATTAAACATCCTTAGAGTAGTTAGAGTTGACGTTGGATTACCCATTAGAAGACGCAAATTAAAAAAATCCTTTTGTAATTTTATCATATATTTAAAAAAAATACAAATACAATTTTAATAGTTTTCTGTCATAAACAATATATTATTTTTGTGATTCAATCACAAAATGGCGATTTTTGGATTTTTCGTTGCAACTGCGCTAGCGGCCTTGTTTCTTGCTAAACTGAATAATCCTAGGCCAATTTTAATTGTCTTAATTTGGTATTTTTTAATAAACAGGACTACAATGTAACTATATATTCCTTTTTAACTATCAGGTGCAGAATTCAAAAAATTGAACAATTTATTTTTGCACTGCAAGTAAAATAAATTGATTCTTTCATGGGGATTATCACCACCTTTGATTCTTTACGTGTGTATGGATAACCAAAAACGAAATGAGTCTTATACACAGCGTGTATACAAATTCCAGAGAGGCAAGGTTTGAAATATTTAATATGCATCATACTTTAAAATGTTCAATTCCCTATCTCCCTGGTGCAGCCAATAGTTTTCATATATTTCCAGGTTTATAACGGCTATCCCCGTATAAGTTGTGTAACATAAGGAGCATCAGGTACCTCAGGGATCCCACAAGATATAATGTTCTAAAATCTTTTCCCTTTAAAATCTTAAGAGCGTCTATACTCGACTCTGTACAGCTATTAACAAAATCATATCTTCCCTTGTGAAAAGAGATAATAAAATATGCCCCAATGTAAAAATACATATATCCACATGGGATGGATAAATATTCAATGACTCTATATATGTATAACTTCATGCTAAATTCCTTAGCAGATAGAAACGAGGGACATATGACTTGACCTATTGTACATATTATTTCTACGTTTATTTTGTTATCAAATCTAAAGCTTTTGTATTTAGCAATACATAACTGTAAATATAATAATAATTGTGCAGGTCAGCTTGTGGCGAACTATTGGCGCGTAACTACATCACGGGTAACCGAGTGCTCCAGAGGGTCGATCAGGGCCTTCGTCTCTGGTGTGTCTTCGTCGGTCGGTGTGGAAATCCAAGAAGGTCCGCAGGACTCTCAGCTCCGGCTTGCCTTCGTTGGCCGTCCATAGAGGAGTCGATAGAGTATATTGCTTTAGCAGGTGATATGCTCCAGGGGTGGAAGTGTTAAAGAGCATAACGGCGCGAGTAACTTCGGAGAAAGCGCAGCACCTGTCGACACTCCTGAGTCACTCACACCGGTGTTGCTCCTGGTCGGCTGTGTCTAGCAATTCGGGGGTCCATCTAGTGAGTAGCGATCCACCACCTGTCGAAAGTAACATCAAATATGATAGTTATGGTGTCAGGTGTCCGTCACTCTTCTGTAATAGATCTCATTTCAATAACTACATAATTTCCGACACATTCCAATACCTGCCGTGACCTGTTCGTGAGTATATTCTCCCATTGATATCTCCTAAAGCAGAACACAGCGGGTATAATACATTACATCAATCTTTTAGAAGGGGCCTCTACGCGTTGGATTCATATCCCCGCGCACGCCTATCAAATGGACGGAAATAACGCCCGTGATTAAAGAAATATATAATAATAAATCCTTTATTTCTTTCACCACTAGATTTTTTTTATACAACTAGATTGGCAAACAAGCATGCGGCCCTCATTAGATGGCTCGCAACACCACGGGGACTCGCGCGCTGCCAAAATCTTATGACCTAAGGCTGTTTTGTCACAGTACCCAGTAACTTCTCTACCCTATTTCACCCTTCAAACCGGAACACAGCGATATAAATATAAGTAGAAATAGGCGAGACAGAGGTACCCACGCAGACGACTTTTGTACAAAGTCTCCCTCTGGTGTAGAATGTACGAAGATGATGATGATTATTTACACAGTTTTTGAGGTTATGTGTTGTGGAAGACTGGTGCCTAAACTAGGCTAGAAGCTTGTATTTCCCCACGGTATACGCGGTATAAGTCAAGTTATGGATAACATAAAAAATAACAATATTATGTTTTGCAAGCTATTGTTACGCGTAGCTAACTCGGATAGCACATCGCTTGTAGTGTAGTGTGGCCAATAATATCGTTTGCACTGTCTCCAGAAATATTGCACACGGTTCAGCGGAAATATCGCCGGTGCACGGTATATTCCTAAGTATATTCAGTCTTCCTGCGACCACGGACGCTGCAAAGCGTTCGAAATGTCAGGTTCAACAAAATAAATAAAATACGCGATACTTCCGTTAAAAATTGTTTAATTCAATGTGTAACAATCGCGAAAACCTAAGACAATACTATATTCCTAAGTATTTTATAAATTCATTATTTCTTCTAACATGGAGTGATAATCATTCATATATTGTAATTGAGAATATTTTTTTAATAGAGTAATTAATAGAGGTTGATTTTTCTTGCAACCTCCGACTATATTTTAGTAAATGGCACACTCTTGGTAGGACTTGTAAAGTTAGTATATCGTGTAAAGTGAACGATTGTCTACCCAAGACCATAGGCCCATCATCCCACCGGGTAGATCAACGGTGTCGCTCCCCTTGCGCTTAGTCTCTGTCACACACAAAGCATCTAAACGTCTCTCATTCATTACGTCTATCAGTTCGTTCATCTTATCATTCAATCCACTACTCACATTCCACGTGCCTATGTAGCACTCGGCTCCCCTCGTCCCGCCGGAATTAGCGCTGCGTGGTTGGTGGCGGCCCCCACCGCCGCATGCAGCTATATTCGCACCGACGGGAGCGGATCGGTGTGCGTCGCCTCCGAGGGACACCCTAACCCGCACGTCGGTGCGCTCTTGGTCCGGAATGGCAATCTGATTGATTGGCAGGGGTCGTGAACGAGCACACTTCTGGCACATGACCCCCACAGTAGAGGTATAAGTTAATATATTTTTTTAAGGCAGATGTAGGCAAAGTTTTTAATTTAATTATTAAAGCAGCATTATTAAAACAGTGTCGTGTGTAGATAATGAAGTGGTATTAGCTCTTGGGTTTCCAGATACATCGGCGTCCATATTATTACCTTTATAGATCATGCCCTGTTCCAAACAAAATGGCCCGAGGTTATCCTGTCACTCTTTCTCCAAACAATTTATATTATATCGGCACAGGTATTTTTATCCAACGTCGGAAGGCATACAAGCATATGGCCTACTTGACATAAAGTGGTTACCATAGACAATGAACGCTTGCAATGAAAGAAATCACTTGCTACTCCTACAGCTTACACAGCAATTCTTTAGTAGCTTATTAGTAACCTCACTCACTCGCAAGGACATAACAAGCCTCCATGGAGGTATTTTAAGAGAGGTAGGGCGAATCAAAGCAGCCCGTATGGGGAAGTACCTCTACCTTACAGGAAACCGCAGCTAAACAACAACTCCCTAAACTCCCTTCCCGAGGATAGTTGCGTTCCTGCGTATGAGTGAGGTCACCAGTAATCTCCTAAGGAGTTGCTGTGTTAGTTGCAGAGGAGGCATCGTGCGAGTGATACTTAATGTATTACAAGCGTTCATAGGCTACAGGAACTGCTTTACATGTGAGCCCATATGCTTGTATGCCTTCCGACATTGTACAAAAAAAGTTACATTCCGCGGTTATTTTTGGAATATTCACCAGAAGAGCTGCTTTGTACCTCTCTTAGGTATCATTTTTATACTACATATTCTGTAAATATATGAACGTCCAAATTATTTATATTATAGTATTGAAAGCCTTCAGAACCCGTTATATACCTTTTCCCATACATTTCGCGGTCATATTATGACCACACGGGTTTCGAAGGGTTAAAAATTATCCATCTAATTCCGATTTAAGACACATTAATACGAGACAAGAAAGACTCGACGTACTTGCCTGCCTTCAGACAGGCGCGCTAGGCAAAGCCAGATTTATTACCATACTAGCTGCTGCCCGCGGCTCCGCCCGCATGGAGTCAAATAACGTAGCCTATGTGTTAATCCAGATCATAATCTATCTACGTGCCAAATTTCATTCAAATCCGTTCAGCCGTTTAAGCGTGAAAGAGCAACAAACATCCATACATACAAACTTTCGCATTTAAAATATTATATAGTAGGATTAGATTTAGCAAAATAGGCAATAGTTGAATTTTTATGCAGCGAATAAGCAGTAACGCAATCGGCGATGGTGAAATCGACCACGGATTAGTCAGCAACGAAATTGCCTGTAGCAGGAACAGGCAGCGCTATCGGCAATGCCACAATCGTTGCGCAAACTCTTTAATGTTTTTTTTTAGTTAATAAGCTTATTAAAAAAACATTGCATAAAAATAAAGTGCATTTCTATTAACGTATTTCAATTTCATGCAAGATAATAACTATTAACATACTCATACATCATATCCAAACTACAGAGAATTCTGAAAAATCTGAATATGTTCTAATAACAACATTGTAACTGAGTCTATTATAGCACGTTGCATCTTTGCAAAAAAACGCGAAGAGTATTTGTTACTACTAGATCAGATATAACAGTTATTTGTCGAGTGAAACTGGAACTTTCTGTTATTGTTGTTGTATTTGTCTCTCAAGAAATATGAAATATCTGGAAAGATCTCTACGTTTTCAAGTTATAACGTGAATGTGTTCAATTAAATAATATGAATTTACTATACGTTTTAAACGTTTTTTAATTAGAACTTGACTTTTTTTTATACTACATCGGGAGGTATACAAGCATACGGCCCACCTGATGTAAAGCGGGTACCGTAGCCTATTAACGCTTGCGATATATTAAGTATCAGTCGCGCGATACCTCCTCTGCTGCTTACACAGCAACTCCTTGGGAACTTACTGGTCCCTTACACCCAGTATCACAACAAACCTATACGAGCTGCTTTGATGCGCCCTACCTCTCTTAAAACATCCAGACCAAGACAAACAGGCATGTTCATGTACACAAATGTATGCCTTGTGTGGGAATCGAACCCACGAGCGTTGGTGTCAAAGTTGCGTCATTCACGACTAAGCCACCGAGCTCAACAAACTGACTGTATTTGTATTAAATTAATTAATATGAGTTTATCTATAAATTATTAGTTATCTATGAATGATGGCATATTTTTTGGTTATCAAATTTTGCATAGTAATTTGGTTATATGAGTTACTCGTAAAAATGAAGAACATTTACAAATGTTTTTATAATGCACATCGATTTGATTCATATTAGAAGAATTCATGATATCTGTAGGCAATAATGGTTCAGCAGAAAGTTTCAAAATTAATACACACGCACGCTGCTCAACAGCGGATAGGTAGAGGCCAGTATTTTCAAGGCCCGAAGGCCCCTTAGCTTAACGCCTATCATCTGTCAACAATAGCCGGTACCGACGAGCACTTAATGTGACTTCCAATGCACGGTTAAGCTCGTGATAGATAAACCCATCCATAGACAGGCTGCGGTCGATATTGCTTAATCTAAATAATGTTCTGTCAGAATGACACGTGCAACGATGCCATCGAGCTCTAAATGTTTATTTCTTTGGTACGAGCTTATTCTCCTGATAAATATATGGAATACTAGCTGCTGCCCGCGGCTCCGCCCGCGTGGAGTCAATGTGGAAACAATTCGTTATTGGCATATTTTTAAATGTAATCGAAATTGTTGCAGCGACTATCTGTTGCTTTAAAGTAATAAATGCAATTGATCTGAGAATTTTTTTTTTTTACAATTAGGTAATATTCGGCAATGTTAAGAGAAAAATAATGGCAATAGAACATACAAGTGATGAGAAAATATGCAAAATATAAAAAGATAAGTTACAAAACATTAACAATAGTGACACTTATATTGAGAAAATACAGTTGCAAAATCGAGATTACTTTATTTCCGATTATAGTCCCAACTATTACGAGTACAATCTACGGCGTAGGTGCGTAGCAATGAATCTACATGCTGCGGCTTCGTGCTAGTGTATTAGTATTGTCTGTGCCGTAGCTGCGTAAGATGTAGCATAGTGCAAAGTAAAAAGATCTGCAAAATAATAACTTTACTCAGTAATGCGAAGAAAGTATATTTGTTTTTTTTTTTCAAGCAATGCCTGTAAACTGAACTAACGGGTGACCCCTCGCCTCCGCCTTTATATACACTTGGTTGCATTTACTTCGTGTAATTTGAAAACTACGCGTAGTTGGGCTTTTTACATTATGGCCGTTAAGAAAAATATGATAGTTGTAAAAAAAATATCGTGTTGTACTTAAAATCTTGTGTGTTTGATATGATCATCAAATACACAAGATTTTATAATATAATGTTTTTTATCAAATTTTACATTATCAAATGCAATAAATAGAAAATTGTTAATATTGCTAGTTGGCTTTTTATAGTTTGTACCCGTCGTGTACAGTGAAGTTTTATAATATGTTGTTTATATTAGTACCGTCATATTTTTTAATTGTAAAAGATCTGAGAGTACCTGATTTTATACTCTTTTTTGCTAAAGTGTAGTAAAAAACATATATATTTAAATATTTTGTAGTAGCGGTCAATAAGGTTATTAGTATAAATGTATAATGAAACTCTGAAAATATATATTTTTTTAATTTTGTAAGCAGAGTTTGGCATAAAACCTCTATTAATATGAATAACCTGTAATATCTAGAACTTTATCTACTTATTAAGTAAGGGTGATGTACATTGTAATATGCATTTGCTTCAACATCGCATGAAATTTACATTGCATGGTTGTGAACTTAATTCTACTTGGTAGGTACTCATTAGACGGGAAAATGTTTTGTAAGCACAACATAACTTATATTTAAGTAATATGTTAATAGAATAAAATTTTCTCTCTGTATATAAAAATATTATATAATTCTGTGTGACAGAAGAAATAAATTTTATTATTGTTATTATTTAATAAATACAAAATATGTCTGTCTTATCAAGGCCCTCCTCAATACTTAGATACGTCTTAAATTTTTAAATGAAATTATATTTTGATTAATTACTCAATATTTTTCCCTCTTTATTAATACCGGTAGTATTTAGAAAATGCCAAACGAAACCCCAGTAAACATTTTTGTTGTAAATCTTTATTTACATATTACACACGGAATAGGTACAATTGAATTTTATACAGTAGTCAAAAATCATAGAAGGCATATAAATTATCTACTGAAAAATGCAATGGAATTTGTATTGATAAAATATCTACTACAAGGAGTAGAAATGCTATTTAATTGTATAAAGCTAATGCTAGTTAGAAACACTCTGTATTTATATTTAACTGCAATTAAGTAGCATTTCTATTCCAATATTACCATATTTATAAACTATGTAGGTATTATTATTTAACTTTGTAGAGGCACATACCTGTCTGCATACGTACCAGTCTGCGGTCTGGATGACAACTGTAAAGTTTGCTTACCGTTATTGCTTTACCTTGTTGTTTATGTTACTCTGTATTATTTGAAACTAGTCTCCACTCGCAACTTCACCCAAGTGTAGCTTGCGTTTTATCCTCGGTTATAATTATATGCTTGGCATAACATCAGAACAAGAATTGAATGAGTATCATTTTTTGACGAGTATGAGGCTTTTTACGCGTACAATGTAAAAGTTAACTGTTCAGACATTCTATATAGCATACGCACATTTCTTGCGTAAGTAAAAATGTACGAATACACTTTAGGCATTTTAGTATTAAAACGTATTGACAAATATTAGTTAAGAATGTGGAACTTGACCTAAGATGGAAACGAGGACTCGGATGAGAAAGACAAGTAAATAGACATAGAAATGGATAATTTCACTTTAACTTTGTAACAAAAACATATATGTTTTTGTTACAAAGTTAAAGTGAAATTAGATATATATTGAAATATAGTCGTGGTATTGAATATATCCTTCTAGTAAGTTACATAATTCAAGTAATTGCAGGATTTATATAACCCAGTGGAACAGATGCCACGAATAATGTACACAATATTAAAAGTATACCAGATGAAAAATATTATACTCGTACTTATAATAAGAATTACTTCCAGTCATACGCGTTTTATGCTCTAGCCTTATTTAGTTTCCTGACCATCTCCTTACCAAATTTCATTACGACTTTTCTAGCATTATAGTCATAATAAAGTGTTTGTACTGATGCAATATTTCCATCATAAACATAAGCTTTAGGCACATTCACTCGAAATATGTACCAGGGTATTGTATACATACCTATATATAAATAAAAGGATTACAAAATAACCAAAGTAGACTTAGTTTAATAGAAGAATTTGAAAATGTCTTGCTCAGATTAGATTGCTATAAGTCCTTTTCTATAGCAGTCAGAGCATAAGCATTGTAGTCGTTTTTCTGACAGGCAGTTTGATTATTTGTCTCCATCCATACACATACATATCGCAAAAAATTAAATTATAATTCACAATTTAAATAACAGTATATTATGATTTATGTTTCTTGCTACAAATACTTGTCAGTATACATAGCTTTCAGAAAAGTTCTCTTTTGAGCATGCAGGACACAATAATAATTCGGGATAGGAAAGAAAATAAGAAAAAAATGACAAAGTAGATCATTATCATTTCAGCAGGTATTCGTCAACTGCTGAACATAGGCCTCCCCTCTACGAGTGCCAATCATATCCATCATGTGCAACCTGCATCCATCGACACCTTTCAACATGGTCGTTGCTCCATCTAGTGGGGGTTCGCTCACACTGCGTGCACTAGTACAGGGACGCCATTTGAGAAACTTTCATCTCGTTCGTTGTTGGTTCTACGAACTATGTGCCCGGCCCACTGTCACTTCACAAACAGACATGTTCATGCACACAATGGCTGTCCGGTGTGGAAATCGAACCCACGAGCGTTGGTGTCAAAATAGCTTTACTAACCACTAAGCCACCGAGCTCGTCAATGTGTACGTGAGCAATTCATATAAAGAATCGCACTTATTTTATTACGTAAAATAACAATTAAAATCAAAAATTACGAGCGAAACCGAGACCAAAACCTAGTAGTAATCAATAAACTTACAAGTACCGTCGAGATGAAGTTAAAACAGACTTCCCTTTATATTGGGGAAGGTCGAGCACCCTACACTGTGTAGACGGTCCTTAAGCCGAGGGTAGGATATAGGCTCGTTCACACTACACACACTGAGATTTCCTTATCAGGACTCTTTCATGTCCTAAAGTTTGTGATGGTGCGTATAAGGATACCTTGCGAATAATTCGCTAAAATTATTCCTGCATTTATTTTAATTAAAAAGACGCAGATAACTCATTAGAAGTTCTTGTGTAAGTAGATGGGCGGCACAATGCACACTGCGGTATCAAGAAAAACAAGTATTGCATATCAGAATCCCGAGCAATGCCAGCTTTTGGCAAGATCAATTAATGCTACGAGTATGTAGTCTTTGGACAACATTTAATTTTCATCCGATTTAGAGTGTGGCGATGATGCGGTTAAGATAGATGCTATAAATCAATAATAGTGAGTGAGCGGCCCACATTCACTATTGTTGACTTACCCAATCTGCAAATATAACTACAGTTATCTCGATAACATCTTAATTAATCAATTTACATTTAAACTAGAATTATCGATATTATTTTGTACGCGTGGTCATCCTCACGTTACTATTGCCAGCACGATGGCGGTATTCAACATCGATAAAATATAATGTTGCCCGTTGTTAAATTTTTAATGGCGATGTTGCCCTACTTACATGTAACTAACTTCTAATTTATTTTTATTATCCTATTGGTGTAGAGAAGGAATTTATTATAAAATACATTTACGCAGTTTGTTAAGTCTATTCATAATTTGAACTTTAAGAGAGATAGGGCACATCAAAGCAGTTCGTCTGGGAAAGTACCTCCACCTCACAGTAAACCGCAGCTAAATAACAACTCCCTGGACGGTTGTTGTGTTCGTGCGTGTGAGTGTAAACTCCTAAGGAGTTGGTGTGTTAGCAGCAGAGGAGGCATCTCGCGAGTGATACTTAATATATTACAAACGTTCGTAGGCTACGGTAACTTTACATCAGGTGGACCGTATGCTAGTATGCGGTCCGACGTTGTACAAAAAAAACTGCCACGATATGCAACTCGATAGATTTGTTACATATTTCATGATTAGGACTCCAAGGAAAATAAAGAAATTGGAAAATAGAATCATGTCATATTATGTCACATCGAGTCTAATCCTATAATTGTCTGACAAGGTAAGTTACAAGATATAATATAACGTAATACGATTTTACTTAAGGTGTCTTATTTGATTACATTGAGCGCAAGCGGTAAATGTGCTGTAAATTATTCTTGTAATATATTTTCTTAGTTTATTACATTAGGCATATTCGGAAGTGATAGATGTGTGTACGCAGAGCGTCAGCTGCTGACTGAGACCTCTTGCCAAACTCGAGCGGCGGACGTCTCGTCTTTGTGAGACTCGAACCTCTAACAAAGCCTTGATTATGTACGTTACGTAGGTACCATCTGCCTGCATTAATTTACCTAAAATTTTGCTAACTAGAATTACTTGTTATTATAACTATTAGAGCAGCGATTGTTGAAGGCGCGAGTTTGCCGTGTAAGAATCGGGTCATGTGGCGCCTGGTTCTTTCTACCTCGTAAGATACTTTTTTATATAACGTTGAGAGACACACAAGCATATTTCGCATCTTAGATTAGATTTTCAGCATGATCTTGCAAGTATTTTATAGTAAGAAAAATAATATTTTTTTCATTCATGTGTTAGATTCTCTATTCTCTTACGAACTTATTAGTCTTAGCTTTCTTTAAAATTATCTCTTTCAATAGGTTACAGTGTTATAATAATACTTAAAGTTTATATTAGTATTATAACATTAAAAGTAGCTACAGTAATTTATTCGTTGTTGGTATTCTGTTATTGACATAATTATTTCCATTTTCTATTACATTAGCTATTCCTTTTTCTTTTCTAAAATTGTAGTTGTATTTTTACTCGATAGTTTTTAAAAGTATTTGAAGTTTATATTACAATACAAACATTAAAAGTATCTATGAAACGGAAAGGCTTCTAATATCGTCATATCGTCTCTAAATCACAAATCAATATATCCAAAGCTGTTTACAATGTTGTTTTTTATTCTCATAATATTGTTAAAACACTAAAAAATGCAAAACCGTTAGGTTTGCGATATCCCGTCCCATTCCCCTAAGGCAATCCCTTTACGGCCTTCCCGGCGGAAGGCAGTCCCTGGTGGTGTTTTAGTCAGTAAGAGTCTGACATAACCCGTAAGGCCTTCCGTGAGTATCTCACCACCTCCTCATCCTCATCCCTCCCATCATATCCCGGGGGTGCCCCCTCAGAAAAATGATTAATGCACCCCGTGGTGGGTTAGTCCTTTTTTTTAGGTTAGGCTGTTTTTACACTTTCGGCGAAAAAAATATATAAAACGGGCATTCTTCAGGCTCTTTTCGACGATTGAACTGTAAAAATGTAGTGCTTCAAAAAAAAGAACACTGTTGAAGAGCACTATAACAAACAAAATGACAAAGTATACGCACACAGTTCTAAATAAGCGGCCCAAGTAGTCGAAATGGTACAACGTGATCATTATCGTGCGCGTGTAATGGTTTGGAGGTGGAGTCTTATCAAGGAGTCACTAAGCTTCATTTTTGGGAAAAAGGAATGAAGACTTCAGCCACAGTGTGTTAAAAGACTGTCTTGGATCGTGTTGTGAAATCTGTCAACAAAACACTTTTTAAAATTGTACCGTGGACTTTCTAGCAGGACTACCCAACCCGGGCTTGAAACCAACATTCTGGACTTCATAAGAGCTGAAGACTGGCCCTCGTCTGGCCCAGATCTGAATCCTTTCAAAGCTTAGCTTTCAAATTTCATGCTTCTGTCTGCTCAACTCGCGTTCGGTCGCGGTCGTATGCACCCCTTCCAGTTGTCCAACATGCGTAACCTCCAAATCTGCTGGGAAAACTCTTGCCAACACAGGCAGAGCTGCCGTGCTGGTGGACCTATACTACTTTCGTCAAGAGAACTAGTGCCCAACTCTAACTCCTCAGCACGACACTGCGACAAACATACATACGTACTCTGTGGCACCAAATTGCAACTGCATACGTAGCCACGAACGTTCCATGGTATAATATTCTCAGAGTCCCATATCTGAAAACCTGAGATGACGCGAATAATCAATATCCCAATATTCGAGTGACGTGTTGGAGAAAATGCGAGGCCCAATCCAGTTCCGACACGCGCTGTCTAAGCAGAAAACTTCTACGTTCAATAGCTACTCTGGTATTAGCCACAAACAAGACAGTTACATCATACGTTACATGTTCAGCGTACGCAACCATGTTGACCACATCGTTGCGTACGCTGATCCTTTTCATGTTGATTATTAACTAATTTGTACATGTTTGCTAAATTTTAACTAAGCTTGGGGCATGTCTGTACATATTCATAATTATCATATACTAGCTGACCCGGCGAACTTCGTACCGTGATGGTATAAATTCTTTTAATACTTAATATCCTATTCCGGACCAAGCCAAATCTAAAAACACAAAAATCATAAAAATCGGTCCAGGCGTTCTTGAGTTATAAATGGTGTAACTAACACGACTTTGTTTTATATATATATATATATATATATATATATATATATATATATATATATATATATATATATATATATATATATATATATATATATATATATATATATATATATATATATATGCCAATTCGTACTTGAGAGATCATAAAAATAGAATTTCATATAAAATGTATGAGAAATGTAATTTACTTTATTTTTATTTTATTGTTATTTTTTTCAATGCTTTAATACTTATTATCCTATTCCGGACGAAGCCAAATCCAAAAACACAAAAATCATAAAAATCGGTAAAGGCGTTCTTGAGTTATAAATGGTGTAACTAACACGACTTTGTTTTGTATATATAGATTTATAATTAACACAATTGAAAGAAAACATCGTCAAGAAACCCGCAAGTCTAATAAAGTATATTTCCAAAGTCGTGTGACCTAACCTAAGAAAATTCTTATAAAAAGGGGATTACGCTAGGAAAGTGACTACTGAAAGTACTACTCGATACTGTACTGAAAGTAATTAAAAACTTGACAAACGAATTACATAAATTTTGAACATTTTTTGTGGTTTTAATTTCAAAACATAGAAAAGCGACTGCACGCACTCATGCTTGCTGTATCAACCGGAACATTAAAATGACTTCGCAGACAGAAAAAAGCGATTACATTTTTCATTTCAAAAGTCGCTCATGTAAGAATTTGATTCAGGTTCGATTTATCGAGTGAGTTGGGTTCTTGACGAACGTTGGGTGCATAAATTTATCCTAAAGTAACTACCGCGTATTACCCTACAAGGTTACACATTTTGATTTGTCGAAACATAATTGCATGATTATAATTGCAAGTATAGTTTACTCTAAGTCTAAGTTCAGTAACACGTTGGAAATGTTTCCGTGGATACTACTGTCCCAAGTTGACAAAGTTAGTCGAATCGTAATTAGTATGTGGCTAAAGTTGTATGATCCTCATGAATATCGAGCATAATTAGAGATCTTACTGACAATAGTCGAGTATAGAGGATATTGTTATGCGACTAATTGTTATGTTAAACTTTCAAGTGAAATTCACTCGTGGAAGTCCATTGAAGTTGTGAAAATTGTCTTTCAAACTGTTAATAGAATGGTGTGTGTTCTAATAACAAATCTGTACATTTCGTTTTCGTCTTCTATATAGACAACAAAACAAAGTACCGCGATTGCTTATATTATACAAACCTGTTACGTACTTAAGTCGTTCATAGCTCTCAATAAAATTATACCCTATAAAACAGAATATTATCATTGTTTTAATGTTAAGTATTAGTATAGAGAAAATACCTTAGAATAGTTCATACATTATAACTTAGTGCTTAAATTTTCATACAATAACAGCTGATCGTTGTGATAAGAGGTCAATGCTCACGAACAATATAAACAACATCAAACCTGAGGGTTGTTACTATAGCTTTGAGAACATATTTATACAGCCCAACATTACACTAGCTCACTGATTTAGTGAGCGACGTCCATACACACACAGGCCCTGCTTTTGTCTCTTTTCACTTAACAATTAGTTGAAGTGGAATTGTATGACAGGCATACAAATTTGCCACAGACAATAAACTCAACAAGTTACACATTTAACTGTATAATTGAATTAGTTAGTTCCTGAGCAACTTCTTACGGGAGTTATAGCATAAACAGTATATTAAATAGTTAAGTACTCCTTGTAAATAATTACTCGTTACTGCATAAAGTACATGGGTTTATATAGTTGCCATTAGTGAATTAGCCTTAAAATATAGTATACAATAACCTAATCTGTATCATTCTAATTAGGTACACCTTCCTTATTTATTTATTTATTTTTTAACTAAACGGTTTGAGGTGAAAATGATGCTGACTAGAAAGGCAATGGCTGAGGCACGCTATGAAGAGTTAAATGACAGGTATTTAAATGCTTTAAAAGATGTTAAAAATTCAGAGCTACGATACAAAGAATTAAATAATAAATTTTTATTAACTTTAAAAGACTTAAAGAAATATAAGGAATTGTCAGAGAAATTGCAAAATGAGCGAGATGACAATGAGTTGGAAGCACTGTCAATTATTAAAAGTAATACGATACTTAAGGAAAAGATAGTTAAAATTAATTTAGAGTTAGATAATGCTTTGCAAGAAAATAATACATTGCAGTCTTTGGTAGGTAGTTTTGATCAATGTAGGGTCGAGTTTGAGACCACTCTAGAACGGAATATTCAGCTAGAAACCAAACTGAAACAGGCACTAAGCACAATTGATCAGCTGGAATGTTCCCATCAGGAGTCAACAGTTGTTCATTCCCAGTCGTTATTCGATGAATTGCTAGATAGCGCTCCAAACTTAGTTACTGCTTCTGCCATCTCAAACACGAATGATCCACCATCACTGACAATTGACTTAACCTGTGATGAGTCTGTAGTATCTAACACACAGGATAAACATGCTAGTGTATGTACAATAGAATTTAATAGTAATAATAGGGAATATAAAAACATCATTCAAGACCTGCAATCTGAGATCCAAACCCTTAATATTTCTTTAGATTTAATGACTAAAAAATATGAGGATGCTCAAAGAGATATTGAAGAATACTGTGTAGGTATGGATAGATTAGTAGCAGACTTGAGAGAAAATGAACAAAAATTATCGTCTCTTAGTAACTTGTACAATAGGAATGAATTAACCCGAACTCCGATGAAATGTTCACAGGTAACTCAATCCTCGAAACTATGTCAAGTACATAGCCACAATGTGAATGAGGCCATTAATAGTAGTGCTTTTCAACAGATGTCATCATCATTAAATAATAATAGCGAAAATAATAACTCCAACATAATAATGTATAGTGATGAAATAGGTAAAAACATGGGCCAATTATTATTACAAAAATCAGGAAAACTGGTTACCAATTATTGTTTGCCTGGAGCCAGTTTCACTCAAATAGTAGATAGAATAGTTAAGAGGGATTACCACCCCAACACAACTTTAATTGTTTTTATTGGGAGGAGAGGAAATTTAAATAAACATATAATGATTAAATATTTTAATATGTTACAACAGATAAATGTGGGAAAAGTGTTTTTATTTACTTTCCCATACAGTCAATTGTTGCCAGAGGCGGAAAATGCATCTAGGTATAGATTAAATGATAAAATGCATACATTGACATTATATGATGACAAATTTCATATACTTGACATAAATATATTTAATAATAAATATTATAATTTGACAGAAGATAAATTTAATCTTAGCAATTTTTATAAAAGACAAATAGCAGATTCGCTATCATATTGTTTTATGAAACCAGCCAAAAGTTTGGCTAACAACCCTGCTTCTTTTGAGCAGTTAGATAATTTGACATTAAGTAATGGTACCTTGGAAGGTATTCCAAATTCTTTAAATTAGGTTACAAGACAATAGAGTTTTACTCTGGCAATGTAAATAGTAATAATAACAATATTAAAAACGGAACTAAAAGTAATAATAATACTATATCCCCATCAATTGTAAAGTGTCAAGAATATAGAAAGAATAATAATTGTATCAACCTGGTGCACCAAAACATTCAGGGGATGATAGGAAAGGAGTTAGAATTGGAGTTGTTTATGAATTGTAGCAATATTGATATTTTATGTCTAACTGAGCACTGGCTAAAACCCCATCAATTCATTTTCAGCTTCAATAACCACCAGGTTGCAAGCTCATTCATCAGAGATAACTGTATACATGGTGGCTCCTTAATATTATTAAATAAGTTGCTTAAATTTAAAGAAAGGGGTGACATTGTGAGCCTCTCTGTTGAGCGAGTTGTAGAGATTTCATGCATTGAATTGGAACGATTCATTGTTATGAACCTGTATAAACCTCCTAGCACGCCCTTTGAAACATTTTCAAATATCATGGAGGATGCCTTAAATAAATTATCTAATAGCCATAAAACTGTTATAATTTGTGGAGACTTTAATATAAATATCTTGGAGAAAAATACTGTTACCTACAACTTTTTAAATTTATTTAAATCATACAATTTGCATCATATTTTTACAGAGCCAACAAGAGTAACTGCTACAAGTGCTACATGTATTGATAACATATTTAGCACTGTAAAACCTTTGTATCAATGTATAATTAATAAAGTTCAGTCAGACCATTCAGGTCAGTTGGTTTCATTTCCAAATTCTTCAAAAATACAAAGAAAGCAAATAAATTATGTACCATTTACTAAAAGCCGCTTAGAAAGATTTAAGTCTAATATAGCAGAAAAAATTGTATTGTTGCCCTGTCACGGTACTCCGGACCACTTGTACAGCTCGTTATTTAGCTTAATCACTAGTGAATTTAATACAATCTTTACTCCAAAACGACTGTCTGTAAGTGACCGTATGACATTCAGTGATTGGGCAACTCCTGGTATTTACAAAAGTCGGAATAAATTGTATGAACTTTATGAAGAAAGGACCTGTAATCACAATCCGACTTTTCAAGAACTTGTAAAAAATTATGCCAAAATATTTAAACGAGCCTGTTCCAATGCTAAGTCTATATATTTAAAAAATAAAATTAATGGTTCAACAAATATTATTAAATCTGTTTGGGATATGATAAATAATGAGACGGGTAGAGCGAAAGTACGTAGTCGAGACTTTCGGTTAAAGATAAATGATATAGATATCAAAAATGATGTAGAAATTGCGACTGAGTTTGAAAAATATTTTTCTAACATTCCTCTTATTACTACGAGAAATCTTATGTCTTCTTCTATATCTGCTGAACTGGTTCTCAAACAGAGCGTGGTAGAATGCGACACAATATTTGAATTTTCAGCTGTAAGCCCAAAAGATGTTTTGAACGCTTTTAAATCAATAAATATGAAAAACACTAAAGATCTGTGGGGTCTATCTGTCAAAACCATTTCTTCTATTATTATTTCAATCGCTCCACAATTAGCTACAATTTTCAATTGTTGTGTGGCATCTGGTGTATTTCCTGACTTGATGAAACATAGTAAAATCATTCCATTATTTAAATCTGGTGATAGTTCGGACCCTTCGAATTTTCGACCTGTTTCCATACTGCCCATTCTCAGTAAAATTTTTGAAAAACTAATGCTTAGCCAGTTGCTCAGACATTTCAATGCACATAATTTGCTTCATAGGAAACAGTTCGGATTTACGAGAGGTTGTTCAACTATAGACGCAGGGATTCATTTGCTTAAAAGTATATTTGCGGCATGGGAGGGTTCGCAAGATGCCTTGGGAATTTTTTGTGATCTCTCTAAAGCGTTTGACTGCGTGCACCATGACACTCTTGTCAGAAAATTACACCACTACGGTATCAGGAACAAGGCTCTCGAACTTCTGTCTTCTTATCTGGGCAATAGGATACAGAAGGTCGATGTTAATGGTAAAAGATCTTCGGGGTCCCCTGTAGTTATGGGAGTCCCACAGGGGTCAATTCTAGGTCCATTCTTATTTTTAGTTTATATAAATGACTTACCTTATTATGTAAGGGATAAACATGAGATTGTATTGTTTGCGGATGATACCTCTTTGACATTCAAAATTAATAGACAATTAGGTAATTATGACGAAGTTAACGATGCTCTCTCTAAAGTTATTCATTGGTTTAGTGTTAATAATCTGCTTTTAAACGATAAAAAGACTAAAGTAATTAAGTTCTCAACACCTAATGTAAGACAGGTGGCTACCAATGTACATGTTAATGGAACTAATTTAGCCCCTGTGGAGACAACTGTGTTCTTGGGTATAACAATTGACTCCAGACTACAATGGGGCCCACAAATTGAAAAATTATCAGGAAAACTAAGTTCTGCAGCCTATGCAGTGAAAACTATTAGACGGCTCACTGATATTGATACGGCTAGAATAGTTTATTTCAGCTACTTTCATAGTATTATGTCATATGGAATTCTTCTTTGGGGTAACTCCGCGGACATTAACACCATCTTTTTATTGCAAAAGAGAGCCATAAGAGCTATCTACAAACTTGGTCCCCGGGAGAGCCTTAGAGAAAAATTCAAAGAAATAAATATTTTAACAGTCGCATCGCAATATATCTATGAAAATCTTTTGTATGTCCATAAAAACATAGACTCATTTTGTAAAAAGAGTGATACTCATAGCATAAATACTAGATATAAGCATAATCTTGTGTTACATGCAAGCCGTCTCCACAAAATAAGTAATTCTTTTATGGGGCAATGTATACGGTTCTATAACAAACTTCCCAGCAATATAAGAGAATTGTCAATAAACAAATTTAAAACTACTATTAAAGCCAAATTGTGTAGCAGGGCATATTATAAAGTATCTGACTATATTAATGATAAAAATGCCTGGGAGTGAGTCGATCCAATTATAATGTAATTATTAAAATATGTAAATTTGTTTGGACACCAAAAGAGGGATGCCTGAGTTTTTTGGCAGTATTTTTATCAGTGCTCACCTAGTCATAAACTGCACGGTAGGGAAAAAATTGTGACGATTCCAAACAAATGTAGCCATTTTTACGGAATAAAAAGATTTTGACTTTGACTTTGACTTTGACTTCGTGTAACTTGTATAAGCTGTGGTTCTTGACTGAAATTAAATTGTTTGTCTATGCATATAATGAAATTGTAGCAGTAGTGGTTTGACAATGAAAATTTTGAAACATTAACAGACTCTCATATCGTGTCAAAACAAACATTCAAAATTCTGTTGTGACTGTACACATATCAAACAATAAACACGTATGAATTTTTGTAAGGTTATATATTATATGGCTGTTCAATGAAGGTCATTACGTGTGCTATTATAATCAAATACGCGGGTTCAGCAACGTCGATATCAGCCTGTCTACGTAAGGGTTTATCTTTATTATTGATTATTATTATAAGAGAGGTAGGACCCAGTAGAGGTCGTGCTATGCTCCATTCCCTCAGATTTTTTTGGAGTTGTCACATCAATAACATCCGTCTAGGGAAGCACCTCCACCTTACCGAAAACCGCAGTTAAATAACAACTCCAGGAAAATTGTTATATTTTTCGACGATCTCGGTGGCGCAGTCGTGAATGACGCGACTTTGACACCAACGCTTGTGGGTTCGATTCCCACACAAGACAAACATTTTGTGTGCATGAACATATCTGTTTGTCTTGGTCTGGATGTTTTAAGAGAGGTAGGGGGCATCAAAGCTGCTCGTCTAGGGAAGTACCTCCACCTCACAGAAAATCGCAGCCAAATAACAACTCCATGGAGGGTTGCTGCGTGTGAGTGAAAATTGATATAGTTCCCTCCCTTGGTATCATCAGTCCAACGATCCTGCAGCGACCCAAATATCCCACTTTCGCCGGCTCAACTCATCCGCGGAACTGTACGTATCGTTCAGATACCCAGCATGAATCACCTCGAAATCTGCGGGGAGTAGCCATACTGATGGATCAATACGCTTTAGTCATGAGTACTAGCCTAGTAGTGCTTGCCTCTGACTTCTTAACACGACCTTGCGGCTAGCATATGCTGCTATCGGTGGCACCAAGTACCACCACCTGTAGCTGTACCATTGACTCCACCAGGGAGGGACAGCAGGACATAACAATATGAGGACCTTTCATAGAGTCGGCCCGAGCACAGAGCCCTGTGGACACACCATGGTACACTCCTTCCCCAGCACATGGTCACCAACGAATAGGCCCAAACAGCGTCTGGAGTTGTAGTCCACCAGCATCTTATAGATGTGTACCCCGCCCCTCTTTATCTGCTTTACCATTGGCCACTAGGCATTGTCAAAAGCACCTGCGATGTCCAAGAAAACCAGTTGAACATACTTACATACTGAATTGTTGCTGTGCTCTCTCCTTAAGAATCTCTTCAAGTTCCGACTTACCTGTTTTCTGGACAAAATCTGTGCTGGTGCTCCGAAATTTCAATATAAATCTCTGAAGCGCACTTTAGCATTACGCGCTCGAGTATTATCCCTAGGATGATACTCGAGCGCGTAATGCTAAAGGAATAGGAAAGAGCGTGATCAAACGATACGCCTTTGGGTCAGCACAATTAGCAACAGCGGAAGGATCGGCGGATATCCAACTGCCACTAGCAGTGTGGGTGTGGCAGGCAAGTGACAGTTTTTTTTATTTTTTTATACAACGTCGGGAGGCATACAAGCATACGGCCCATCTGATGAAAAGTAGTTGCCGTAGCTTATTAGCACTTGTAATATATTAAGAATCATTCGCGCGATGCCTCCTCTGCTGCTTACACAGCAACTCCTTAGGAGCTTGCTGGTGACCTCACTCACACGCTGGAATACAACCGAGGGTGGTAGGGAGCTATTATTTGGCTGCGGTTTTCTGTGAGGTGGAGATACTTCCCCAGACGGGCTGCTTTGTGGCTCGGCGGCTCAGTCAAAGCAGCCCGTTTGGGGAAGTACCTCCACCTCACAGAAAACCGCAGCCAAATAATAACTTCCTGGAGGATTGTTGTGTTCCTGCGTGTGAGTGAGGTCACCAGTTAGCTCCCAAGGAGTTGCTGTGTAAGCAGCAGAGAAGGCATCGCGCGAGTGATACTTAATATATTACAAGCGTTAATAGGCTACTGTACCCGCTTTACATCACGTGGGCCGTATGCTTGAATGCCTCCCGACGTAGTATAAAAAAAAGGCTGGCGCGGCGGTCAGACCCGGTAAAACGGTGGTACGAGTAGTATGGTTCCCGAATCCGGGGAACACTTAATCTTCGCCCTGGGCGGTTGAACCGCCAGCCTGAGTAAAGATCCTGTTGCAGTGGTCGTGCCAGAGAAGGAGACCGGGGGCTCTTCCGCTCGCCGCGTCAGCAAACCGGAGAACGTGCACTGTACTGTAGTAAAAGCCACGAAGTTTCTGACCTTTTCTCTGTCTCTCTTCTCTCATTCTTTACCTTATCACGTATATCATGGCAAAATGGGAAAAGAAAAATAGTTTTACAGCGGCCACCTACTCTACTGTACAATGAATATATATATATATATATATTCTTTATTGCATATAACAGTGTAGGAAAATAACATAGTAAGAAAATAGTAATGCAAAGGCGAGCTTATCTCTATAATAAAGAGATCTCTTCCAGCCAACCTGTGCTGTGGGATATTTTGTAAAGAATACCGGATAGTTAAGTACAATATACCAGATATATCTCTACGGTACACTAACAAGATACAAATAAATACTTATTAATATTACTTAATAAATACTTATTAATATTACTTACATAACTTTATAATTACGAAATAAATACTACTAAAATAAATACATATATACAATTACATATATAAATATCTAAGCGATAATATATACTGCGATGTCCAAGAACATCACGACCATTCTTTTCCTCATGAAGACACAAATATCCTAACCGCCGATAATTCTTACTTACATTATTCCGGGTACAAACTAGAGCACTTATTTGTGCGTTGTGCCGACGTATGCTTGTTGGTTCGTTAGGATATTTGTTGTCGTCAACTGCACAACCTTGAAGACAGGGACCTATGGGTATTCTGGGTTCGTGTGGAGCTTGGCGTCTACACCTGGATCTACGCGTGCTTTTACAGGTCCTATAGCGGTGATACAGGCACAGCTCATTTAATCGAACACCTGCAAATGACGACTTATAGACTCATCGAACAGTATCCCTGCGCGGAGTTAGTGATTTTGGGAGACTTCAATATCCACCATCCCGAGTGACTAGGCTCTCGGTGCACTGATTACGTGGGAAGATCCAATGCACCCGGTGCCCAATTACAGGCCTATTGCTATAATCTCTCTTCTCTTCAAGGTGTGCATGTGATAAATACACAACTCCTGGCATACCTAGAGGATCACTACTTGATCAGCGCCGTCAATATGGTTTTGTCATGATATATGTGATAAGGTAAAGAATGAGAGAAGAGAGACAGAGAAAAGGTCAGCGTATCATTCCACGAGTCACAGCGTTTCTTATTTACTATAGCTATTCGGCCCCATATAACGTCAGCACAATATGTAAATGTATCAGACATAATTTGAACACTTTCTATGACTCAGCACGACTAAATCCTTGGCGTGAGAAGCGTAAAGGGAAGGAAAGCCTGCCCAATCGATATTTTTAGTTTTGTATTGACAGCTAGTTATACTGTTGCGGGTGTAAGTTGCCAACAACCGGGGAGAAGTTACAAACGATCAGTCGGTGATCACTCCAATAAGCCTCAGGTAAAACGCGCCAGTTTTGTTTTCGGACGTCTACAATAGAAAGTGTGACGTCAGCAACGTAGGGTCGGCAACGCAAGAGTGACACCCCTGGTGTTGCAAATGTCCATAGGCTATGGTGACTGCTTACCATCAGGCAGGCCATAAGCTTGTTTTCCACCTTAGTGGCGGTATACAAAAAAAATAGAAGACTCGCCCATTGGGCTGCTAAATGTAGGTGGTGCTTCTGGGGTATTGTGAATAAGAATATTCATTTCAGCAATAAACTCTTTACCAGAAGAGCGTCTGTCAGCATCGGTTGCTCTCAGCTTACCGTACCAAATGGCGATGATGCATTTACGTCTGCTACTATAACTACTTTATGACCAGAAAGCGCACGTAAAACTCTACGCAGATGGTGTAAATGAGGACCTACTGGGTCAGCATATTGAAAATAACAACTCCCTACGAACACTCTTAGATAGGGGATGTTACTTCAGCTACCGCACAGTGCGTGGACATTAAGTTATTTATCGCTGTTATAGTTAAACTGCTTTTTGGAATTCAAAAACCCGCGCGTGACCTGTTACTGAGCTGTAGGAATTTCTGGTTAGTTGGGCTCGTTGGTATTGCTCCTGAACTAAAACTAGATCAAGCTTATAGTGCGCAACGAGCTTATCTAACTGTGATTTTGCAATTTTGTCGTTGCGAATATTTAATTGAGCAATCAGGACGTTATCCATATGTGGTATTTAATATATTGTACCAACCAACCTTGGCGCGTAAGTTGGACAAGATTTTGACCCGGTCTTGTGGTCAGACGCCTTCTTTAGTCGCCTACTGCATATCACATATCAGTTTGAAGTCTTTTTCAGACTTCTTAGCACAATCCCGCGAGTCACTAGATTTAGCACAGTGAGCACATGTTGGTTTGGTCTCTGTGTAATATTTATTAACATGTCCGTATTGTTAATATTTTAAACAACGTACTACTTCCATGTCATCAACGAATCTACATGTGGAAAAGTCAATATTTTTTTTTCTTTTGTTGAAATAAGATGCTTGCATATTTCCGGATCATCCGGGTCCGGGCATCTTTCAAGTAGTCTGACAATGTAATGTTTATTTCGTCATTTATATTTTGATAATATAACGCTTACAAAAACTTTGTGTCGTCCATTTTATCGGGATTGTTTTTTATAATAATACGCCGTCGGCGTTCTATTCGAGTTTAAGTACAGCCGATTTAATGCCTTCTACCGATTGTATCTTTCGTATTTGAGCATCATTCGCAACACGTAAAACTACACCCGATTTGGCAGTTTTCTTAACCGGTTCTAATCCGATAACAATTTGAAAATGATTATCGGATGGCTTGATGGCTTTCATAAGAACCTCTTTCGCAGCTTCGGACGTTTTGAGTTCCGCGGATCGCATCTCTGTGAGATATGCCACAATGCAAGGCATTGGTTCGCGAGTTTGAACGGGTTTAATTTGCTTGGGCAGACGAAGTTTCAATTTATCTGAGTATGATTCACCGGTTTTAGTCACGGGAGCTACATGGTTATTTTTTGTTTCTAATTTGAGTGTTAGCAAATCGCGTTCTGTTACAGCAAGCTTCGTTTCAGTTGTTGCTGACTTTATGGCCATCATAGACACTAGAGAAGTAACCCGCTGAGTCATATCCATTATTGCCGATCTATGAGCGACACCTACCAATGCCGTTAATAGTTTCGTTAATTTTTGCCAAACATTGTGACGATGTACGGACGAACTCGATATTGTCAACGTTCGAGTCTACAACTTCAAGCAAGCTATTACGACTTAAATTGGCTATTATTTCAAAGCTTGATGACCGCTGTAGTCGTTTCTCTTTAGGTGACAAATTATTGGGTGATATATCGCCTAGCGGTCTTTTGACATTATTTGTAGTTGCGGGCGGCGAGCGCAGCGTCAAGTTTTTGCGGCCAAAACCGGCGTTTTATCTCTCGTACCACCAGGATCATCGGGGATTGCTCGGCATTTTATAATAACAATGAGTTGAGAATATGGACCGTGTCAGCAAACTGGCATCCATTGAAATTAAAAATATTCCCTAAAAAAAGAGGGAAACAAAAGATGATCTTTGCACATCCGTGCAAAATATTTGCAAGACCATTAGCGTGCCCGTACATAAGGAGGATCAGAAACATATATAGACTGGGCGCGAGCAAACAAATTATTACGGAATTCGCAAGTGTCATGAAAAAAGATGAATTCATAACAGCTTTAAAAGAATTCAATAGGACAGGCAACGCTATAAAGCTCACCACTACTCACATCAATATGGAGGGCTCGGCATAACCAATCAACATTGCAGAGTTTCTTACGTTCAAAAGCAAAAAGCTGTACGCCACAGCGAGAGACCTAGCCAGAACGCATCGTTATAAGTACTGCTAGACTTCCCAGGGAACAGTTTTTGTTCGAAAAACGGAATGATCACCAGTAATACGCATAAGTGATGAAACCGACTTCAGCCGTATGGAAGCATGACTATATTATGTAACTAGTAGTAAGTTTGCACGCATGCCTATATTGTATTTGTTAGTTTTTGTTATCCAAACACTTGCACGCTCACTTTTTTACAAGATGTTCCAGCCACAACAAAAAAATTACGCACGCCTCACACGCTATATTTTTCATAGCCAGCCAAAAAAAATTAATTAAATTTATTTTATTAAATTAAAATTATTATTTAGAAATAATACATTAAATTATAAAGTATCCACAAGTCACATAAGCTATAATATCCTAGCATGTAAAATTCAATAATTCCGATGTAGAGATTATAACCGAAATAGATGAGACTAATAACATACCATGTACGTTGGTCACGACTCCATCTGCAACACCCCGGCTGCTTACGCCAAGTTTTGACTCCAAAAATGCGCTTACAATTATAACGGTAAATGTAAGAAGTATAAATAAAAATCTGGACCGATATTTAATATTTGTTACAGATCTAAGCATTTCTATTGATGTAATAGTGTTAACAGAATGTTGGACAAGTTCAAAATATCCATTGCCCTTACTGGGTAACTATAACACTTTCTACACTAAGAATAGCATCAACCAAAACGATGGGGTAGTGGCCTACGTAAAAACAAATTTACCTGTAAAATGTAGTGAACCATATGTAAAAGAAGGCAGTTGTCTCCTACTAAAACTGGCAGATATATTCCTATAGATCACCCTCCTTTATTACTCCTACTAATTACATCGACTCTATAGACTTAATATTGAAAGCAATCAAAATAAAAAACATTATCTTAACAGGTGACATTAATGTTAACATTATACCCGGTTGCAACGAAAACTACACCGTCCACTACTTAACTATAATGGCTTCTCACGGATTACTGCAAGGTATGGATAAACCGACTAGGCGTTCTAGATGTATTGACCACTTTATGATCAAAAGCCCTTATAAAGCCCAGACATTTGAATATTATAAATTCACTGATCACAGTCCAATACTTTTGGTTTTAGAAAAGGTACATATCAACAACCAAGAAGTTCGCTTATTTAAAACAAAAGTAGATTATGAAATTATTGGCAAAATTCTCAAAGAACATGACTGGTCAAATTTATACGCCTCTACCAATATAGATAAAGCTACAAATGAACTGGTTATATTTTTGCAAAAAATCATCAAATCAAAGCAAACGTAGAAAGTTGTCAAAGAATTATGTAACTTGAATAAACCTAATATATCTTGCGAGGATCTCCTGTCAATAAGGGATAATCCTGTGGATTCACTTACAGATGTTAACAAATACTTCACCTCTGTGGTGAAAAACCTAGCAGACCAAACTCTAATCAAGCTGGGATTTACTCAAGCAAATTTGGTTACCAAAGCACAAACTCAAAACTCCTCTGTAAAGTCCATGGCACTAACACCAACAGATCCACTGGAAATAAATACATAAAAGAAATTATTCTGAAATTAAAATCCGACACAGCTCTGGGTAAAGATAGAGTCTCGGTCATGTTCTTAAAAAAATTTTGCCACCTTTTAATAGAACCACTAAGCTTTGTTTGCGATATGAGCTTATCAACCGGTGTATTTCCTAAATTGTTTAAAAATGCGGTAGTATGTCCAATTTCACAAAATCCGGTGATAAAGATCAACCGACGAACTACAGACCGATATCACTCTTATCAGCATTGTCAAAAATTCTCGAAAAACTAGTCAATAAAAGGTTAGTTAACTACCTAGATAACCTTAACCTAATTGTGCCTAACCAATATGGGTTTAGGAAGAATAAATCTACTGAAGATGCCCTATTTGATATTTGATACTAGAGTTAACCTCTACCGTTAGTTCCTATTTAGATGAAGGAGAACGCTGTATGGGCACATTTTTGGGTTTGCATAAGGTTTTGATACGGTATCAATACTAATACTTTTGAGATGTCTTGAAAATGCTGGCGTGAGAGGAATGGTTCTATCCTGGTTTGATGATTATCTTTCCCATAGAAGGCAACATGTTAAGGTGAATGTATACAAGAGTCTTGAAGCGGAATGCACATACGTTGTACCGCAAGGTAGCACCCTTGGGCTTACACTATTTTTAGTATATATTAATGAACTGTGTAAACAAGTAATCCCTGGAGCTGAGTTATTAATGTTCGCAGATGATACTGCGATCATATTTCGCGACAAGACGTGGTCAGGTGTAAAGTCCATCGCTGAATCTCGTCTAGCTAAAATATCAACATGGTTAGAAAACCATCTTTTGACGCTCAATACTTCGAAAGCAAAATTCATCTGTTTTTCCAAGACATCTTCTACTAGTCCAAAAAAGAACTTCAAAATAGTAATATACAGTTTTCCACGCAACAGAACTAACACCAGCATTACTACAAGAGTGCCGTGTGAATGTTTCCAGAGTTTTCTCCGTTAAATACCTGGGAGTGATAGTGATTAAACATTTTAATTGAAATCAGCACATTTTATCACTTTCTGGAAGAGTTAGAAAGCTTATGCATATTTTCAATAAAATAGAATAGAAGCTGCGGATAACCTACTGCTCATTAGTACCTATAAAGCTCTCTGCCAGTGCATCCTCACCTACTGCATTGCGAACTAGACGAACGTGCTTCTTATAGAAAGATCACAAAGAGCAGTTCTGAAAGTACTTCTTTGTCTTCCGTTCCGCTATCCAACCACCTTATTGTATAAGGAAGCTAATGTGTCTGGTGGGGTGGATGGTGTGAGCGAAAAGACCCTCAATTCAATATAAGGGACGGCACTGCGATGGATTTTCACTTGTAGCATGTTATTCCTACGATTAACGTTAACGATTAACAACACCTGATTATGCCTCGTCGAGAGGCGAAACACGTGTCGCAGCGACGACCAGGCCAGTCGTGGCAGCGACGGCGGTGGTGGGGGCATGCGGATTCCGTTTCAGATGGCGGACGATCGCAGCAGCCGAGGCAGAGACTACCGGAGCAGCCATGGCAGCGTCTGCATGTTGCATTTACTAACAGTAGTGGGTGGGTGCCGGCCGGCGCTAGGCTGCATGAACTAATTGGTGGCGGAAGCACACAAAGCAGGTTAGATCAAATTGCATGTAAATTTGTCTTTCGCAAAATAACGCCTGAATCTATTAACTATTATAGTTCATTTTTTCCACGTAGAAGAAACATAAAATGCATAAATACAGTAACGTCAGCAGGTAGTGTCCATAAAAACATAAAGAACAAAAGAGAAACTTTTTTACTTATACCTAACAAGCCAGTACAACATTTTGAATAAATTTTAGTATTTTATCTTTTCTCTTGGAGCTTTGACAAAGCTTTTAGATGGGATCGTAACTCTTTAAGTACCGGCTAATTACGGGCCTCACTGTTTTCTAATTAGAGTATACCTAAAATGTATCATTACAGAATGTTATTTTGTACAGAAGTCGAGTCAGCAGAAGTTAAATTATCGCCAGTTTGTCGGTGGGAATATTGTTAAATGTACGTTTTAAATATTTCAGGATTCAGAGTAATTGTACCTATACATTTAAGTTATATTTCAAATAAACTAAGTAACCGCTACCAGGGTTGGTAACTCATCCCACTGCAGGAGATTTGTTGGTATCACGGTATTCCTTTGAACAAAATCCATTACACAAAAGTGAAAAGTGAGGCAGTCTCTCTTTAGGCTTATTGAGCTCTTAGGATTGTCAACAATTCTAATAACTCATCTCTGAACCAACGCTAGCATTCAGGATTTTATCAAATGTCGAGAAACAAAGAACAGCACGGACCGCCTAACATGAAGTGACCACTGTAGTCTACCAACATTTACAACCCACGGGGTATTGTTAGCTAGTTTACATGCCCGCTACTAGCACACCAACTTCAGAATGGCCCACCTAATGTAAAGCGGGTACCGTAGCCTATAAACGCTTGCAAGTATCACTCGCGCTATGCCTCCTCTGCTGCTTACACTGCAGCTTATTGGGAAACTTACTCACACGCAGGAACACAACAAACCTCTAGGGAGTTGTTATTTGGCTGCGGTTTTCTGTGAGATGGAGGGTACTTCTCCAGACGCGCTGGTTTGATGCGCCCTACCTCTCTTAAAATATCCAGACCAAGACAAACAGCCATCATCATGCACACAAATGTTTGACTTGTGTGGGAATCGAACCCACAAGCGTTGGTGTCAAAGTCGATCTTTCACGACTTGGTCTGGATGTTTTAAGAGAGGTAGGGCGCATCGAAGCAGCCCGTCCCGGGGAAGTACCTCTACCTCACAGAAAACCGCAGGCAAATAACAACCCCCTAGAGGGTTGTTGTGTTCCTGCGTGTGAGTGAGGTCACCAGTAAGCTCCCAAGGAGTTGCTGTGTAAGCAGCAGAGGAGGCATCGCGCGAGTGCTACTTAATATATCGCAAGCGTTAGTAGGCTACGGTGCCCGCTTTACATCAGGTGGGCCGTATGCTTGTATGCTCCCCGACGTAGTATAAAAATAAAAAAGCAGTGCAAAAAGTTAAAAATGAATTCCAAAGTTTACAAATAGTGTGCGGACCCTCTGTACAAAAATACATCAATACTAGAATAGGATTCTAAGCATCAATATGAAACAAACTGTTTGTTTATGTTCCAAACTGGTTCCAAACAAAAAAATAGGAAGAGATAAGTGACTAAAGCTCGCACGGCGAAACCTATCAGATGTAGTTACTAATTCGCAAATTTATTTTTGTGAATACCTACCACTTTGATGTAAGTATTTACTATATATTAATAGGTGTGTAACTCAAAATTTCTGTTTAAGATGAAATACATGATTGATAATAAACCATTTATTGACATGACAACTGACATATTAGCTTCAAATAAACAACTGACTTTAAATGTCAATTTAAGGATATAGAGGTGTTTCGTAGATAAGTAGCTATGTAAATTTGCACGATAATGCTTAGCTTGTGGAGTTTTATGAACTACTTACTAGCTTTTGCCCCAGTAGTTTTACTTATTTTTATTTTACTTCTTATTTTAAAGTACAGTCAGCATCAAATAGCCAGTAAAAGTACCAATTATTCTTATTTGTGTAGTAATAAAGATATGTCACGATCTGTTTGGTTTTCATTAACTATTTGATACTGACTGCATACACTCAAAGCACCTCTTTATACACAACATTGACTATTTTAAAAACATAAAAGTTTCAAGTCACTAACTCGAAAAATATCTGTCAATCCTCTTAGGGATTGAATTTCAAAAAATCCTTTCTTAATTTGACAATTAATGCATCTTACTAATCAAGCTCTTTCCATATTTGCTGAAAGGCTAAATATGTGTGTTGTCTAGCGTTATCATGTTATAAAACCACAACTTTTTCCCCGGCTTATTATATTAATTTAATATTGTTTAAATTAATATAATAAGCCGGGGAAAAAGTTATGCTCAATGCGGTACAGTGAATGACAGAGCAAGTTAAACCTTTTTCAATTGACATTTGTATCTCGTATGCATAACATAATAACTCGCAGCAAAACTGTGCTTAATTTGCACTACAGCCGTAATTATGCCGCCTATTTATAGTTAATAAAGTTACAAGAGAAACAGATATGTTTATGCGTATATATGTACCAGTCATTGTATGCACCTCTGATTCATATGGAGACATGCGCAGCATACGATCACAGCAACCACAGCTGCGTCAGTCGCTGTTCCCCTATATATATCGGTGATAGTCAGCACTAATTCTGAACTAACTGGTGGTAATAGCACACCAACTCAATAAAATTTGCTGACACATAAACTTGTATTAAATTTAGATTGCCTAAGCCTGTCGAATGACCGTATGGTGAAAGTCGTACAGATTGTCTTACAACCGAATAATGATTTTCCTGATATGCCACGAGGTAAGTGTTTCGTATTTTGTTTTATTGCCGGGTCTACACACGCCGGTCTAAGTGTACTTTACTTTATGAAAATCTCTGCAGAATCGTCGATCTTCTCATAGATTCCAATGAATAACTATAGTAGAAATTAATTGCATTTTAAGAGTAAATCGAATTGAATAAAAAATATAAACATTAAATATTTACTCTGTTTATTGTTAAATGTAAATTAAACACACAAAGTAAAATATATATTTGGAGTTGGAGTAAAAACATGTCCAAAGTTTAATGTACAATTTGTATGCTAGTTTTCAATGAAACTTGTTAGTGCGAGTCGAAAATGTTAGGATCTAAAATGAAAAGCGTACATTTTGTAGGGCTCTCAGGTTTCCCAGCAAAGCCCGTTTACCTACTTGCAATTTAATGCAGACGTCTGCCACCGCATGTCTCCTCAAAAAACCTCGACTCACATGAATGTTGTCTATGTATAAAATTAGGAAAAAATGCACGTGACATCCAGAAGGTACCGTCGCTGTAGTATTTTATGAATAAGTGGTAAGGAGCATCTTGTCTCTGCCATTAAAGTACTTGAGTATAAACTACTCAAGTACTCGATGATGTTTAATAAAAATATTTTTTTTTGAAAGTACACTTTTGTAAGATCGTACATACGTGTAATTACTGTCAAGCTGTAATGCTGTGAATTTGTAAAGAAAGAGAAGATATAGAAAATATACGTACAGGAGAGTAAAAACTTGATCCTCGAAACCAACAACTATGTAATATACTTTTCGAAGAAAGTATGTACTCTCTATTAATCTTTTTAGGAAAAGAATTAACTATGCTGACATTTGAAGTTACTGTAAGCAACCCAAAATGACGTGGCCTTGATACTGCTGGAGTGCAGCCTGTAGTGACCTAAAACGATCGTCTAGTTTGCTTCATTTGTTTAGAATTTTAATTATTAGCGTGAATCTATAAACATTAAGAGCGGTTCAGGGAATTGATAGTTAGTTCGGTTGTAGGTACGCTATTATGGCGTGTATAACGGTTCTTTGTGGAATACTTGATAGAAGCGTCTGAATCCTTTACTGACCAGGATATTGCTATTAGGTCTTAAACCTTTAGCTAGCCTCAGCGTCTGCGCAGTCTTTTAATTGGAGGTCAGGAAAATTTCTTCTGACTTTGCTATAATCAGCTTACGCGATTAATATAGTGACTTCTGTCATTATACCAATCTCGTGGGGTTTTGAATTTTGCGACCGCTGCGTAAATAATTATACTTATATTAAGTATCGTGTACACTATCGTGAATTATCCTTACAGGATTGTCGTGGCATGTTTCATAGGCTGGGCAATCTCACATGTGTATTTTAAATGGTCTGAGTAAACAGTTCAGAGCCGTTAGCGATTCCAGTTGAGTATACAGAAATCGGGCTTAGCGTAATTTTGCCACTTATTGGCTCGCCTGGAGAGCGGTCTCCGGATGGAACAATAGCATGCACTTATCAAACCCGTGTGATATACTAGAACAATACTATAAACTATAGGTACTCTGCCGCCACTATATAAAAAAGCGCGTATAAATGGTTCTCCTGGCTTTCACAAGTTCGCCACTCATAAGCACCAACCAAAAAAATGCCCTTCGCCTCAGCGAGACTGTATGAATGCGGTCATCCACCCTCGCCAACACAGAGGTACCTTGCAAGACAAAATTTAACTTTGCCACTATGCCACAGATTTAGGCATAGGCGTATGTTATTTACTTTACACGCGAACGCGAGTTTCCTGGGGGGGAAAAATAACACAACACAACAGAATTTTAGCACATGGATAATAGAATTGGACTTAAATCTACACTTATCTGCCTGCAGGTCAGCACATTAGGCTTAGAGCTGCGGTCCCGCGAAGAACTCGTGGTCCCGTGCTGTGCAGCGTGGAGTCGGGCGGCCGTAGGCTGTCCCCGGCGGTGTTGCTACGCTGACCTCGGCGCCTTCGCGTTTCGTAGGGAGTTGCGAGTACTCGACCCTTTTAAGCTATTGTTCGACATAATTTATATTCCAAAACGAAATAATTATTATGATACGAGCCGCGATGTCGAACGACCGAACCGCGAGAACTCCGGCAACCGAATGGAAAATAATTATTATGATACGAGCCGTGATTTCGAACGACCGAACCGCGAGAACTCCGGGAACCGAATGGAAAATAATTATTATGATACGAGCCGCGATGTCGAACGACCGAACCGCGAGAACTCCGGCAACCGAATGGAAAATAATTATTATGATACGAGCCGCGATGTCGAACGACCGAACCGCGAGAACTCCGGCAACCGAATGGAAAATAATTATTATGATACGAGCCGCGATGTCGAACGACTGAACCGCGAGAACTCCGGCAACCGAATGGAAAATAATTATTATGATACGAGCCGCGATGTCGAACGACCGAACCGCGAGAACTCCGGCAACCAAATGACATCGCCCAGTCGTTCACTTCCATACCCCACTTCACCGCGCCCCCCGCCTCATGCGCTGGGGTGACGCTCACTCTGATTGGCCAATACCCATCGCGTAGCAACAAGCGTACCAACTCTAATTCCCAGCGTGAACGTGTGTTGTCAAACGAAAGCCGCCCGTTCTCAGAATAATACAATTAGATAGGCCGCCTTTCTTTGTCCTCGCTTGCCTTTGTTATCGATAGCTTTAAAATTGCTTTTGTACTTAATTGGAGACACTTGGTGCGTCCGTCCGTGTTTTTTTTTTTCCAATTTTATGACATCCGCCCAGCGGCATAGCTAATTGTTTATTTTCAACGCTCAACATGCAATATATCAATTTCTGTTACCATGCATAGTGTATTTTCCAATATTATGATATCGTACGACATGCGGTTAGAACTGCCCGAAATTACGCGTATATGAAATATACACACACACGCGGTCGTGTGGAGACATACGACCCCTAGATTTTCATATATACATAACTAAATTCGCCATCAATTCCACAATATAACTCTTCAAGATATAATCTACGTTGTATCATTACATTACAGATAATATTTTATAATATTGGAATGACTTAGTTTTGTTTTATTTTATATGTATGTGTTTATCTATCAATACCTTACGCTAAATCCCTCGCGGGATTGGCAGAGCGAACCGAGTGCACGTGACTCGATCCTTACACATCTCATTCGCTTCTTTAGCATTCATTGCTTTTCTCATGCACGCTCGCCGGCTTCTAAGGCTCCTAACATCACCTTCTGATAGAACATGTTGAATTTGGTCCTGGTGCCTACCATGACAAAATTGGCCTTCCTCGGCTCCTACATCCTTCCACTTTTGCGTTGTATATCTGTTTCGTAATTCTTTCCTCGTGCATTCTTTCCACATGTCCGAACCAACGAAGCATGTCTCTTCTTATTTTAACACCGACGCTCCCTTTCAGACCAACTCTGTTTCTAACATCATCATTGCGAATACGCTCTACAAGCGTATGGTATGCGTTTATAGCAAAAAATAAACAATAGTGAACAATATCCTTTTCTTCGTAGAACAGTGTTAGCTCAGTGATAAAGAACCGGCCTTGGCCAACTGATCCCCGGTATGAAACCTGGCATGTACCACCATAGTTTACCATATTGATTTATTGAATACTAGCTATCCGCCCCGGCTTCGCACGGGTGATATGATCGCTACCAAACTTCACAGGATCACCTGCTGGACTAACCTGAGGATTCACTGAAAATTTCATCAAAATCTGCCCAGCCGTTTTTGAGTTCATAGAGGACATACAGACAAACATTCATTTTTATATATATAGATGATAATATAAGTACCAAGTTCTACATTGTTCGTAATCGTGAAAGACGTAATATATAAGTACCAAGTTCTACATTGTTCGTAATCGTGAAAGACGTAATATAATAATACTTAGATACACATACATAGAAACAGTCTTCGTGGTTGTACATTGAATTAGTGAAATGTAATGTCTTCGTACTTCAATCAAACAGTGTAAATTACTCTGTAAATTGTATCGGTGCGGTCAACTAAGATTACAATTAATTACATAGAAAAAATATTAAAATACAAAATAAAAATATTTTTATTGTAGTCTTGTATAGAATTAACAATTTGATTGCCTGAAATAATATAAATTTACATATATTTCCATGTATAACTCGCGTAGTTAGTCATATTAACACTTATACATAGGTTCTTTTTGACTAATGTTCAATAGTAGGTACTTATTTAAGTAACGTAGATTTCTGTGTTCTAAGTAAGGTGGTATGTAACTCCCCGTGCCCAAGTCCTACTAACACATGGCCGTTTTTAGGGTTTCGTACCCAAAGGGTAAAACGGAACCCTATTACTGAGACTTCGCTGTCCGTCCGTCCGTCTGTTACCAGGCTGTATCTCACGAACCGTGATAGTTAGACAGTTGAAATTTTCAAAGATGATGTATTTCTGTTGCCGCTATAACAACAAATACAAAAAAAATAGAATAACATAAATATTTAAGGGGGCTCCCATACAACAAACGTGAATTTTTTGCTCGATATTGATAACGGCAACGCTTGATATATTCACAGAATATTTAGTTTTATATTCACTTTAAGAATTAAAATAAAACAAATATTTAAGGGGGGCTCCCATACAACAAACGTGATTTTTTTTGCCGTTTTTATAGATAGTGGTACGGAACCCTTCGTGCGCGAGTTCGTGGCCGATTTTTTTTTATTAGTTGACATCTTGCACATATACTGTACTATTAAAACAATTGTAATGTAATGGATAAGATATTTATATGCATGTTATATGTTTCGTTAATATAATCAGCACAATGTTTTAAGCACATAGATTCTTTTCAGATTATACGACTGTATCAAAGTGGTTACTCCCACAGTACTAAAACTCAATCACACAAACCGTTGGAGCGAAACTACCATTAGCGCACATCTCAGCAGTTCATTATCCGAGGCGATTCCTTCTCTAAAAAAGCTTTCAGTCGCGTCTCACACACAGAGAGCCCTCAAAAATTCATCGCCCGTCTGCGAGCTGAATGGCTTTGGCCACGTTCGCTCCTGTACCGGTAATCTGCTTAATAAGTAATAACATGTATGTGAAGAATTAATAGGAATAAAATAACAAGCTGGGCCTTTAGATAGTTGTAAAAAATGTACTTATCGCTATTAAGTCTTCTTTCAGAGAGTCCATGAATTAATTCTCGTTCATTTTGGCTTTGTAATTAAATTCTTGTGTACATAATTTTAGCGAACAATATATTTTTAAACTAATATAATTGTCTTTGCTTAGATGTAGGGGATAGACTCTGAACTATCGATACTTTTGTAATTCGGCGGGATAGCTAAGTTTTTAATAATTCACGATGATTGATGAAACGCCCTGACAAGGCAAAGGATTTTGTTCAAAAAACAATGAATTCTATTAATTTAATATATATTATATAAAGCGGAAGAGTTTGATTGCTTGTTAGTAGGCGCTAATCTCTGGAACTAATAGGTAGATATGAGAAATTCTTTTAGCGTTTGACATACATTTTCTTGGGAAGGTTTTAGCCTATTCGACATTCCGATAAGATTCACAGATGCTGAATAAAGTGAAAGAAAGTAAGAAAAAACTGTCTCCGCGGTATACCGTGATACATACCGGGGTACCGCGGTAAATCGTGGGAAGCAGCTAGTATTGTTATAAGCAGACTTGCGAATATCAGAGCAAACTTCGTAGCCAGGCAGCAGTCTGCATGTAGGCAATTTCGAAATACCACACCAGGATTGGACACGATACGGCCGATTTCTCTCTCTTATTCTGTTGTATCTTCCTACAAGCCACGAGATCGAAAGGATCCTTAAGTAATAAATGAATATTGCACACAGCAGGCCGCGTCGTGCCGTTAATTGGTGTCTTCAGCGGCCTTTAATTATCCACCGCATTCGATTTCAATAAGTTCTGTTCAAAGATTTCAATAATTTTAATAAGTTCCATTAAGTATTAGTCTGCCAGTATGAAAGTATATTTCGATGTTACAGTATACAAACAACTTACAGCACATACTTACACACATTTTGTGCTGTATGCACTTTATTCTTAAAGTATCGACTACTATCGTCTTCTTCTGTACATTTATGTTTATGATCCCTTAATTATAAATTATAGGTATCACTTTATCGAAATTATAAGTCACCCTTCATCATACCATTAACATGTCTGTTCTGACATCAATTAACACAAGCACGCTAATAAACAATTGACGTAAAAACAATGGGATCTTAACGCCCATCAATGGAAACGTCGACGAATTTTCATTTGTCAAAACCAAAGTCGAGGCTTTGTTTTAGGACGTTTTATACACCCGTCCATTGAAGTGGGGAGGCCGAAATCGTATTTGGTGAAAAGAGTATTTGTTTGCATTGCGGTTTTGAATTTTTTTTTTCAGGCACTCTATAAAAGATACAATTATACAAGTTTTTGGTTTTAAAATGTTAAATTATTGCTGACTTATCACTTACGAGTATTTGGAAGCAAATACTTTTGTGCCAGACTTCAATAAAGGATAGGGTTCTATTTTGGCCGTGTATATCTTTTACCGATTTACCGGAAATGTTTCAGCGGTATCGATCTCTATTGTGATAATTTAAACTGTTCTTCGTTAAGATGATTGGAATTTGCTTCCTTCCATATAATATTAGTGCTTTTAAGATTACTTAGTTCAAAAGTTACAGAAAAAAATCTAATCCGAGCTATCTCTATATTTCGTCGATGATCCAATTTTGCCTTTTTCTTTCAGGAGAGTTGTCCTTGTAATATTAGGCATTCACTAAAATTAAAGATTAAGATGGATGATACGATATAGATGTGACTATAAACTAAACAGTTATGAAATTGAAGTTTTCGACTTCACCTTTGACTATAACAATTCTCTGGAGGTTCTGTTCCTGCACTAAATCACCAATAAGCTGAGGAGGAGTTTCTGCATTGTCAGTGGGGATGGAACCAGATAAGTGATATTAGGTTATGGTACAAGTACAATAAACACACTGTGGTGACCGATTCACATCTAGCGGACGGTATGATTGTTTAGGATGATGCAGTAGATAATTTATATAAATAATAGATAACAAAACTTCGAAATTTAATATATCAGATACTACAATTTTACATTTACAATTACACTAGCTTCTGCCGATAACTTCTACTGCGTGGATTTTTATAATCGCGATAATAAGTAGCCTATGTATTAATACCTGACATTTCGCAACGTTACGATCTGTAACAAACATCATACACTGGGGCAGCCGTAAAGACAACGGGCCAATGACAATCAAATCAATCTTTCAAAATATTGTAGCCTTATGAAATAAAGACTACAAAAATGTATAATCAAACTCATATCACACATAAAAAAAATAAATTCACATCTCATATAATCAAGCAACTTAATTTGAATGAAAGTAAATTAAATAAAAATAAGCATTCTACGAGGGTTTTTTGTTTTCACAATTTTTTGTATTTTATATTGCCTCTACCAGTTGCCATCGTATGACATGTTTTCCTGTTATTTGATGATTTCTGAGACAATCCTTAGGAATTTCTACCATTCTTCTAACAATGCTTGTTTCAGTTCACGAAGCGCGATTGGAAGAGTATTCCGTTGGCGTACATGTCGTCCCAGTTCGTCCAAGGCATTTTCGATGGGGTTCAAGTCTATACTGTATGCTGGCTACTCCATGCACGTGATAGTAACATAAAGTAGACAAATCACCACTAGGTCACACAGTAACTAGAATATTTCATTTTTGTGGTTTTAGACGTAAGAAAGAGATTTGGTCTGAGTGTCGGTGTTAAGATAAGAAAAGGCATGCTCCGTTGGTTAGGACATGTAGAAAGAACGCAGGATGAAACAATGACGAAACAGATATACAATGCAAAAATGGAAGGATGTAGGAGGCGAGGAATACCAATACTAACCTACCATGACCAAATTGGTCGTATTTTATCAGAAGGTATCAGAAGAAGCGTGCATAAAAAGAGTTATGAATGTTAAAGACATGAGTAAAGTGTGTAAGGACCGCGTCTTATGGCGATCGGTTCTCACTGCCCCGCAAGGGATTTGGTGTGAAGTTATAGATAGATAGACTATTTCTATTTCCAAATTTCGGCCATATAAATAGACAGATTGATATATGTTAGCATTTATAATATTACTAGGTGTTCCGGCGAATTTCGTACCGCCTCAAAATCAATACATGTTTTGTTAACTTATTAGATGAAATAAATTCAGATTTATATTAACACAAAATGAATAGTCAAAATGAATAAAGTATAATAAATGCTCAAAAATATAAATGAGAAGCATTTTAATTATATTAAAACTAATGTGATTCACATGGCAGCAAAGCATTAGCTTTGTAGAAGCGAATGAAATGATTCGCTTACCATTGTTGTACTACTTTATCTATATTAGGCTGATCCTATTAGTTTGTATATATATATTTTTTTAATAGTAGTCATATCCACAGGCTCTTTGGCCCGTGCCTTTGTTTGTTTGTCATTTTTTTTTGTCAGATTGTTAGTTTTTTATTATCGCTCCGCAAGTGCGATTACAATAAGTGCCTTATTATTATTATTTTTATTTTAGTTTTTGTTTTAAGCAGAAAGTGGAACGAGAGACGCGGGCAGACCAGTCTCTCCGAGCGGCACCCGTTCACGAGTTGACGCAGAGGGCAGCCATCACCGTGTTCAACCATATTTTAGGGAACTCGATGACCCGCCCCCCAACGCCGCCGCCCGTCTAGACATTTTAGTGAGCACGACTGCTGGCATCTCTCATCTCTATCTCTGCTTTAGTTACTTTTGTTTCTTCCGGAAAGGAAGGGAGATGGCATCCCGGAGCCTTGCCATGACGCTCTTCCCCTCTCTCAGTCGACTGGTTTGGGAGGAGGAGGAGGGACCGCTCTCTGGGTCTTCGGAGCTTTGGGTCAACTTTTTGATGACCTTCTCGTCTCTCGCCCTCATCGCATCTTAAGGTTATAGTCCCTGATGTGTTCTGTTGTCGCGGTCCGGCTCGCAGGATAAACCGAGCTGTCGCGTCGTTATCGGTACAGTCTGTGTGGTATACACAGCTGTCCGTGTGTCTAGAGACCGCGACAACGGCATGGGGGACACTTTGGAGGAGGTGGGATTTTTTGGAGGTTGTACGCACAATAATCACTGACTCGCACGTTAGTCCCTGTGCTTCATGTATGGTTAGGGTGCGGGAACCCGAATTTGCTCCATAGCCCTGGCTGATAAGGAGTGCCTTCTCAGCCTGGGTGTGGACATTAGTTTGTATATTCAGTTGTATAGGTGGCTACAAACTATAACTAAAATATAATGGCTATATCCAACGATTTAGTTTTGAATTGTGAAGTTTTTTTTTCATATATACTACGTCGGGAGGAATACAAGCATACGGCCCACCTGATGTAAAGCGGGTACCGTAGCCTATTAACGCTTGCGATATATTAAGTATCACTCGCACGATGCTTCCCCTGCTGCTTACACAGCAACTCCTTGGGAGCTTACTGAAGTTTAAATTCTACATTTTTGTTCTTTACCGCAAGAATTACTCGTTCACTTGAGACTTATATAATAAAAGTCTTTGCCCCGCCCTGAAGTACTGCTTAGCCCTGTTGAGCACACCAAGTTTTTTCGACGCCAGCTTGACCTTCTCCTCCAGGTGATTTCGATATTGCACATCACTGGAGATCTCAACGCCAAGCATCCTAATACTTTTGGTGACGGTAAGAGGTGTGTTCTGGAATTTAGGAACCACAGCAAATGGAGTTTTCTTAGCGGTAAACGCGCAAACTTGTGTCTTCTTGGGGTTGAATTCGACCATGTTAAGCCGCCCCCAGTCGGATACTTTAGCCAGAGTACCATCCATTTCAGATACAAGTTTGTCGCGGCTTTCCTCCACAAGGGAACGAGGGATGTTTGCACGGCCTGTATAATAAGTGTCCCCGGTGCTGTCGTCCGCATAACAATGAATGCCATCAATTGACAACATATCATTGATATGCAGCAGAAACAGCGTCGGAGACAGTACAGAACCCTGAGGGACGCCAGCATTGATATCCATACTATCGGAGCATCCACCGTCAACTACGGCTTTTATGCATCTGTTGGATAAAAAGCTGGCGACCCATTTGCACAAACCCTCGGGCAGCCCGTATGATGGTAACTTCGATAGAAGACTCCGGTGCCAGACCCGATCGAACGCCTTCGCCATATCTAGGCTGACAGCCAATGCCATAGGAAATATTTTCCATAGGAAGTGGAAATATAGCAACTACTTCAGCGATTGTCATGTACCAATGAATATCGTTTTCAAGCAAATTGAGCTGTTGATATGAACCATGAAATATTGGGTACACTACTCCATTGACAGTTCGAAGTGATTCACATGTCCGACGAAAATTCATCAGCAACAATCGCAAGTAGAAGCATACGTCACTCTTTGAATAAACTGTGTAAATACGATCAAAAGCGCCAGCAGAACCGAAATTTGTCAATTCGTTCTCGAGATACTCGTATCATAAAAAATGCGTTTCATATAAAATGTACCTATGAGAAAATGAATTTACTTAATATTTTTTTTTGTTACTTAATTTTTTCTGTTTTTTATAGTTATTCTGCTATTTGGGCCAAAGACAAATCCAACAAACAAAGATCATAAAAATCGGTCTAGCCATTATCGAATTATAAATAGTGTAACTAACCTGTCTTTGTTTTATATACGAGTATATATATATATATAGATTGTAAGTAAATAATAGACTGCTAATAATATATATATATATATATATAATTACGCAAATTTTGATATGTTACAGCAATCTTATTGGACATTAAAATATTCCCAAGAGAAACATCCGGATGATGGGAAGCCGCAGTTTTAATATCTCGTCTTATCAAACTCGTACACAAACAAACCTCTGGCTTCCATTATAATCCTGTTTGTGTATATATAAAATGAAGCGAAATTAATTACAAGGCCCCGTATACATTACCTAGAATATGAATTATAATTTAATCGGCCATAGACTGCGGAAGTTACAGAATTGTCAAAAATATACAAATAGATTTTCCCTTCATTGACTTAAAAGGTTGTTTTCTCTTTACTCGGTGTTAATAATTAAGTACATTATATTACTCCTTTTTGAGTTAACGATTCAAGAAATTTAGTGGTCGTTAAGCGATAAACTGTTGGTATGAAATACAACAAATAATCACGATACAATATATAAAACAATTAAAACTTAAGTAAGCACTAGTTGATGCGTCCAGTTTAAAAGTAAACTTTGAAATTAATTAATATTTGTGTAACATTCTGTTAAATATACTTAATATGCAAGAAATCATATCAATTTTATTTGAAGTATTAGGTATCGTAATAACCCACGAAATCTCTCCATGAACTTTAGGGCTCAATATCTCTTGTAGGCTCAGATCCATCACCAATACTCGCTCTTATCCGAACTACATCACAAGGTTCTATGTGATATCCGGGAGTTCCTGTCAAAGGTGATTTCAGTACTCCATGCACAGTCCCGAGTTGAAGTCTGTTTTACTCGGTTGAGTACAGTAAGTTTCTTAGACGTCAGCATAACTCTCTCTTCCAATGATTTCAGAATTTAACTTTGCTGGAGATCTCGACACCAGTATTCCTATGTTCTTGGCGAAGGTAAGAGGCCTGTTCTGGAAATGAAGAACTACTACTATAGTATATGAGTATTTAAACAAAAAAAAACGTGTGCGTCTCGGGACGCCCGACAGAAGTGATAACTTAACTAACCCGCTGCCGTATGCGTGAGAGAAAGGGAAGCCAGACAGACTGGCGCCGTAACGCGTTACGTAATGAAGCGGTTTACCCTCCCATAAGCAGTTATCACTTCAATAAATAAACAAACAGAAATATGCATTATCCAATATAACTGCTAAACATTACCTGTATGTCGACCCATTATGAATATGCATATTTTATGCATTAATTTAGCAAGTATTTCAAGTTTCATTTATGATTTTTAATTTCATTTGTTCCTTTCTTTCTTTTTGATTTCAGTCACTGCTTAAATCAAGACATGACTAATAGATTTGTACTTTTTATATAGCCAGATGTTACTAAAAACCTGACCGATTTCAGAACGTAATCCATCAATATGTCAATTTAATATAAATTCCCTCAACAGTGGTAGTCAAAGTCAGAGTCAAAGTCAAAATCTTTTTATTCCGTAAAAATGGCTACATTTGTTTGGAATCGTCACAATTTTTTTCCCGACCGTGCAGTTTATGACTAGGTGAGCACTGATAAAAATACTGCCAAAAAACTCAGGCATCCCTATTTTGGTATCCAAACAAATTTACATATTTTATTAATTACATTATAATTGGATCGACTCACTCCCAGGTATTTTTATCATTAATATAGTCAGATACTTTATAATATAGTAGTTTTAAATTTGTTTATTGACAATTCTCTTATATTGCAGGGAAGTTTGTTATAGAACCGTATACATTGCCCCATAAAAGAATTACTTATTTTGTGGAGACGGCTTGCATGTAACACAAGATTATGCTTATATCTAGTATTTATGCTATGAGTATCACTCTTTTTACAAAATGAGTCTATGTTTTTATGGACATACAAAAGATTTTCATAGATATATTGCGATGCGACTGTTAAAATATTTATTTCTTTGAATTTTTCTCTAAGGCTCTCCCGGGGACCAAGTTTGTAGATAGCTCTTATGGCTCTCTTTTGCAATAAAAAGATGGTGTTAATGTCCGCGGAGTTACCCCAAAGAAGAATTCCATATGACATAATACTATGAAAGTAGCTGAAATAAACTATTCTAGCCGTATCAATATCAGTGAGCCGTCTAATAGTTTTCACTGCATAGGCTGCAGAACTTAGTTTTCCTGATAATTTTTCAATTTGTGGGCCCCATTGTAGTCTGGAGTCAATTGTTATACCCAAGAACACAGTTGTTTCCACAGGGGCTAAATTAGTTCCATTAACATGTACATTGGTAGCCACCTGTCTTACATTAGGTGTTGAGAACTTAATTACTTTAGTCTTTTTATCATTTAAAAGCAGATTATTAACACTAAACCAATGAATAACTTTAGAGAGAGCATCGTTAACTTCGTCATAATTATCTAACCGCCTATTAATTTTGAATGTCAAAGAGGTATCATCCGCAAACAATACAATCTCATATTTATCCCTTACATAATAAGGTAAGTCATTTATATATACTAAAAATAAGAATGGACCTAGAATTGATCCCTGTGGGACTCCCATAACTACAGGGGACCCCGAAGATCTTTTACCATTAACATCGATCTTCTGTATCCTATTGCCCAGATAAGAAGACAGAAGTTCGAGAGCCTTGTTCCTGATACCGTAGTGGTGTAATTTTCTGACAAGAGTGTCATGGTGCACGAAGTCAAACACTTTAGACAGATCACAGAAAATTCCCAAGGCATCTTGCGAACCCTCCCATGCCGCGAATATACTTTTAAGCAAATGAATCCCTGCGTATATAGTTGAACAACCTCTCGTAAATCCGAACTGTTTCCTATGAAGCAAATTATGTGTATTGAAATGTCTGAGCAACTGGCTTAGCATTAGTTTTTCAAAAATTTTACTGAGAATGGGCAGTATGGAAACAGGTCGAAAATTCGAAGGGTCCGAACTATCACCAGATTTAAATAATGGAATGATTTTACTATGTTTCATCAAGTCAGGAAATACACCAGATGCCACACAACAATTGAAAATTGTAGCTAAATGTGGAGCGATTGAAATAATAATAGAAGAAATGGTTTTGACAGATAGACCCCACAGATCTTTAGTGTTTTTCATATTTATTGATTTAAAAGCGTTCAAAACATCTTTTGGGCTTACAGCTGAAAATTCAAATATTGTGTCGCATTCTACCACGCTCTGTTTGAGAACCAGTTCAGCAGATATAGAAGAAGACATAAGATTTCTCGTAGTAATAAGAGGAATGTTAGAAAAATATTTTTCAAACTCAGTCGCAATTTCTACATCATTTTTGATATCTATATCATTTATCTTTAACCGAAAGTCTCGACTACGTACTTTCGCTCTACCCGTCTCATTATTTATCATATCCCAAACAGATTTAATAATATTTGTTGAACCATTAATTTTATTTCTTCAATATATAGACTTAGCATTGGAACAGGCTCGTTCAAATATTTTGGCATAATTTTTTACAAGTTCTTGAAAAGTCGGATTGTGATTACAGGTCCTTTCTTCATAAAGTTCATACAATTTATTCCGACTTTTGTAAATACCAGAAGTTGCCCAATCACTGAATGTCATACGGTCACTTACAGACAGTTGTTTTGGAGTAAAGATTGTATTAAATTCACTAGTGATTAACCTAAATAACGAACTGTATAAGTGGTCCGGAGTACCGTGACAGGGCAACAATACATTTTTTTCTGTTATATTAGATTTAAATCTTTCTAAGCGGCTTTTACTAAATGGTATATAATTTATTTGCTTTCTTTGTATTTTTGAAGAATTTGGAAATGAAACCAACTGACCTGAATGGTCTGACTGAACTTTATTAATTACAGATTGATACAAAGGTTTTACAGTGCTAAATATGTTATCAATACATGTAGCACTTGTAGCAGTTACTCTTGTTGGCTCTGTAAAAATATGATGCAAATTGTATGATTTAAATAAATTTAAAAAGTTGTAGGTAACAGTATTTTTCTCCAAGAGTTTGTGTTTTTTGAGATTGTGCTTAGTGTTTGAGATTAATTATACACAAAAAGGAAAAGTCCTAACTACACCTAGAAACTTGAAATTTCGTAGAAGTGTTTCTTTTATTGCCAAAAGACGAAATACGAAAGAATTTCTAATAACTCTTGGGAGGTTAGTCGACAGTTTGTAATAAAAATATTCTGTGTATTGACTGAAATGAAACCCAATGTAACTACTCTGTAAAGCAAAAAAATAAACCACATTTTTTAAAAATTCTGTGTTGAAATAATAGAAATCATACAATATTGGCCTGAGGGTTTGGGAGGAGGAAAATAAATATACACCTCTTTCAGGAGTCATAGATATAATCTCTCGATATTAAATAAAATAAACAGATTAGAACTAATGAATCATTGAAATAAATGAAAGTCAAGTCACAATTTTTCAAATTAAATGCAAAAATACCGCGTGAAAACGGTATATGCGTATGTATGTATATCTTCACGCCAAGTCCCTTGCGGGATAGGCATAGTGAACAGAACACCATGAGCCGCGGTCCTTACATACCTCACTTGCTTCTTTAACATTCATAGCTCTTTTCATGCACGCTCGCCGATTCCTAGGGCTTCTGACATCACCTTTTGATGAAACACGCCCAATTTGTTCATGGTAAGTAGTCTTGGTCTTCCTCGGCTCATGCATCCCTTCACTTTGGCATTGTATATCTGTTTAGTCATTCTTTCATCCTGCATTCTTTTTACGTATCCGTACCAATGGATCATGCTTTTTCTTATTTTGACACCGACACTCCATTTCAGACCAAACCTATGTTGTAAACTGTTATGCACGACGGCTGTCAATAATATTCTATATAATAGTTATTGTGATATTGTAATTATTAATATTTTTTCATTTATTGACTTTATTAATGAGAATTATATCTAATTGTTTTATGAATCCTATTACGCTTTAATGTCGTGGGTTTTTGAAATGTTTTATTTACACGGGATATCTCGCGACAAGCTTTTATATCATATAATTATTACATATAGATAATAAGATATAAAAGCTTGTGAAAACAATGCAATATGTAACGTCATTTTGACAATTTTTTTTTAATATGTTTTTCTACTACGTCGGGAGGCATACAAGCATATGGCCCACCTCATATAAAGCGGGTACCATAGCCTATTAACGCTTGCGATATATTAAGTATCACTCGCGCGATGCCTCCTCTGCTGCTTACACACAACTCCTTGGGAGCTTACTGGTGACCTCACTCAGACGCAGGAACACAACAACCCTTTAGGGACTTGTTATTTAGCTGCTTTGTTGCGACTCTCTCTCTCAAAATTATATTATATTATAATTCTAGTAATAAAATATATATTTAATAAAAATAAATTTACAGGCATGTACCACTAAATTGGTGTTTTCGGATTTCTCACATATTTGTTATTATCACTTGCTCGGCGGTGACCAAAAAAATTCGTGATCTCCACGTCCAAGAAATTATATTTCGAATGACGCGTGACCTTACCTAAGAATGATCTGGTTTACCCTCTGGGTTGTGGAAGTCTGACGGCAGTCGCTGCATGTAAAAAATCAGTATCTCCGCCAAATCCTTAGGCTTAGGTAGCGGACCCCGCCAATATGTTAACGCCTAATGGTTTAGGAAACGGCATAACACTAAGAAGAAGAATGTAATTAATTGTTGAATTTTATTTAATTTTAATTACTTTAGAACGCTTATATAATTCCTTGTGTTTAAAAATGATTTTTTTTAAGAACTCGGAAGTGTAGTAGTAATAATATTTTCTCTGGCATTTCGGGGGTCCATCCAGTGAGTGGCAAGCCACCGCCTGCCAGGAGTAACATCAAATATGATAGTTATGGCAGGCGTCCGTCCCTCTTCTGCAATAGCCCAGTACTAATAATCCCTCCAGATCTCATTTTAATAGCCCACTTTTTTCCGACATATTTCCAATAGTCCCAATACCTGCCGTGACGTGTTCATTGGTATATTGTTCCATTGATATACCCTGGAGCGGGTCACGGCAGGTGTACAACATTACATACAATCTTTCCTAAGGGGGCTCTACGCGTTGGATCCTTATCCCCGCGCACGCCTATCAAATGACCGGGATTAATACCCGTGACTATAAAGATATATTATAATAATAAGTTACTTTGACACCAAGGTTCGTGGTTTCGGTTACCACACAGGGTATTTATTATATTAGTTTCTATCTGAATGTAGTAGAAACGTGTTGTTAGTATAAATGCAAAGAGTTGATATGTAATGCTTTTGTTCTAAAACACCTGCTATTCACACCAGCTGAGTTTAATTCCCACGAGACTATTCGCATTGCGGAGAAATGTCAGGCAGGGAAACGCAAATAAATGGCGATGGTAAATTTTTAATGCCTAAATATCCTCACTGAATTTAGTACAGTAAAAATTTATGGAATGTTTATCTATTTTTGGGTTTTTTTGCATCACTAGCTACCTCATATGCATGTAAAAGAAACATCAGTTTAGTAGTTTCACAGCTTAATTTTAAAGTTTTAGAGAAAAAATGCCTTGATGAACAGCTTGCGTAATGTTACCATAACCTTTAAAGGTAACAAAAAATATTAACCTAACTTACAAGATAATTTAAATAATTATAACTTGTATAAACATTTCCGTACAAATCACACAACGCCTTCTAGTCCAAGCTAAGCAAAGCTGTAATAGATTTAAAACATCTATGTGTTCATGATGTACATGTACAGATAATGACAAATCAAGCACATCTCTCCATCTTATGTCGTAGCGGTAAAGATTGAATTTGCATGGTTTTGTTTAGCTTGAACTGCTGTAGTGTGTACACAAATGTTTGTTACATCTGGGAATCGAACATGCACCATAATTTTTGATAATAAAGTAGATATTGCTAGTCACTCCGCCACTTGCCTCTACAGTTTACTGACAAACCATCTTTAGTTTATCCAAAATTTAAAAGAATTTAAAAAATAAATATAATGCTATATATAAAATGTTTGTTAAAAGCTCAGCAATCAGCAGAGGTCATAACATAACAGGCACACTTCTAGGCCCACAAAGAACGGAGCGGCATGGAGGCACCAATGACCCCTCAAATAAGCGCCTAGCCAACGTCCTTTAAGTGTTGTAAACGTACGTGTGTCTGAGAAATAGAATATTATATAATAATTTAAAGGAGCAACAGAGTAAAAACGACGCATTACATAATATAATGCATTAATAACCAGTCATTAGGGCGACTTTGGAAAAAAAGAGATAAAAGATATTTATTTTTGACATTGGGTACTTAGTCACGTCTTACATTCATAATCAAAATCAAATCTTATTGTATTTTATTAATTTCTCATACTTTTCGTTTTTCTTTTTTGAATTCATAGCATTTCGAAAATGACCATTGGCGAAGAAGAAATGTTGAAAAAAGCTTGCCAATATAAGTCTTCGTTCAATTGATGTTCATGATCTATGTCAGTATAACACAATAATGATTATGATGGCAAGTGATATAAAAATAAAATAAAAAATATGTACACGTGCTGAATCACTTCGAGACATCTTTCTCAATCAGATATTCATTGAGAATGTTTTTGATATGCCTTTTGAAGACTTTGTCAGGATAGGGAAGAGTCTTCCAGCGACTACGGACGCTGCAAAGCGTTCGAAACGTCAGGTTCAACAAAATAAATAAAACACGCGATACTTCCGTTAAAAATTGTTTAATTCAATGTGTAACAATCGCGAAAACCTAAGACAATACTATAGGAAAGACTGTTTCAGGTAATTTATTATAGAATCGAATATTTTACAACGTAAGATTGACCAGTCTTAACAAGCCGTTGTACCGGCATACGCAATGTATTCCTGTTTCTAAGATTATCACTAAATTTTGTAAACGATTCTATATTTTTACGAGCATACCATACATTAAGTTCTCATAAATATACTGAGAGGTAACCGTGAGGATATTTATTTCTTTGAATAGTTCTCTAAATAGTTCCCTGGAGCTCATGTTATAAATGGCTCTCTTTTGTAATATAAGAATAATTTTAATATCAGCCGTAACACAAAGGGTTCACAATCATTGAATTATTATGTCTAGTACATAATAATTGTTCTAGAACCGACATCGTGAACCAAATGTTTGCGCCATGCTTTGTTGCCGATCAGCAACAACTAATTGCTGTACTACGTTGAACGAAACGCGTAAGCGCCATGATAATCACGGCGCTTTTGACCTTTTGGTCGCGAGAAAAATACCTCTTAGTAGCGATTTAGTGCTATGTCTTCGAATCTTTGGGATAGAAATCTAAATTATTCCAGCGCTGCAGCGGACATTAGTTTGAATTATTACCAAAATGGAGCAAGACTTTTACTTAGGATAGCTCCTCTAGTATATAATAACTCAATGTACACAATGCGAAAGTGTAATAATGTAGGAGCTGAGGAAGACTAAGATCCACCTACTACTATGACTGAATAGGTGATATTTTATGTGTTGAGGTGTGTAAGGACTGCGTCTCATGGCGCTCTGTTCCCCCTTGTCTACCCCGCGAGGGATCTGACATGAAGGTATTCATACATACATACATGTGGCTTAGCCAGTCACATATATCTAAACCAAAACAGCGACGTAAATACAAAAGTCATTTGAAAGTACGCAACAATCAACCATATTTCACGTGATGTCATTCCAGCGAGACATAAGAGATTAAAAATTTGTTAAGTAAACGAGTTTTCTTTTTGCTTGCAACGCCGCCGCAGATTTTCATCCGAAATATGCACCGAGCCTCACACGAGGCCCTCAAAAATTCAACGACGCGAGACTGTGGGCGCCCTATTCTTATCGAAAAAAAAAACAAAATGTAATTTGAAATTTTTAAATATTATTTTTTTAATTCTATCCTCTCAATGGTGTAATACCGTGTCCTTAAAATTGAACCACGTCATATGGACTAAGGCGGTATCAAGGTCATCTTTGGGCAAAGATGCCCAGCTTGGGCGATGAATCAACTGTTGAATACCGCGCAATCTATCGAGCTGCTGAACTCTTTCGCCTGATAACATAAATCAATACGCGTTAGTTCAGTTATGTTGCTTTTAAAAATACATAAAAAATATGAGTAGTGATTGCCCAGTGGATAAGGATCCAGCCTATTGACCAACTGGTCTTCGGTTCGAATCTTAACGGGGGCATGTACCACTAAATTTGCATTTTCGAATTTATGTATATATTTATCCGCGGCAATAAGGAAAACATTGCGAGGAAACCTACACGTCCCAGAAATTATATTTTGAAAGACTTGTGACCTATCTTAAGATAGATCTAGGCTTCCCTCTGGATTATGGAGGTCCCGCCAAATCCTTAGGCTTAGGTAGCGGACCCCGCCAATCCTAATGGTTTAGGAAACGGGATAACGCTAAGAAGAAGATGTTGAGTATAAAAATAAGTCTTAATTCTATGAACCAGTTTTTCGGTCGCACCACAGTGAGGGTTACGCAATCGAAAAGTTTTCACTCAGATTCCATACATTTTGACAGATAACTTTTCAATTCCGATTTAAATATGGCCTTCCAAGGCAATATGAGTACCCCCATCTATAACTCTACGCCAAATCCCTTGCGGAGGCAGACAAAACCGAGCGCCGAAAAAAGAAGCGAGGGGGGTGTGTAAGGATCGAGGCATGTCTCGCTTCTTTAATATTCATTGTTCTTCTTTTGCACGGTCGCCGGTTTCTAAGGTACCTGACATCTGCTTCTGATAAAACACGATCAGTTTGGTCATGGTACGTAAGTCTTGACCTTTCTCGGCTTACATCTTCTCCTGCTTTTACGTTGTATATCTCTTTTGTATTTTTTTCATTCTGCATTCTTTCCATATGTCCAAATCAATGGAGCATGCCTCTTTTTATTTTTAACACCCGCACATTTGAGTACCCAATAGGTGGTTCCAAAGTGTAGAAATTTGTCTTCTCTGTAAAAAGTGACCCAACGGATCAAAAATATGACAGATGCGGTATAAATGTCATATTTGAAAATGTACTATAACAGACCAGCCATGCAATTCTCTAAGCGACTCGTAATGGCTGTGTGCGTCGCTGTGATCACAGATGTCACAGCTTTGACATTGTCTACTGCGATCACGGCTAAATTATTTGGTATTCTATAAGGCTGTAAGCGTACGCGAGGCTGTTTGCCTTGTAGAATTCCAATACCAAACGCAGCCTTGCGGCGCTAGTGTCGCACAACCATGAAAATCGACACCAAAGAATTGCAATTTTGTGTTCAAGGCTGTAACAGCCGATGTTTCCGGATGTAAAGACGTTTGCTCTTACAGAATTGCATGGCAGATCAAATGTAAGTTGTTCAGAATTTTCAGAATAATCCTCCGTCTGAGTTTTCGGTAGCCGGAGGTAGGCAGGTCTCCAGACGGTGTCGGATGAATATTTCACTTCATTATACCAGTCTGCTACTGGTCCTTATGCAATATTAAAGGCGATGACGCGAATTTCAGTTTTCTACGTATGAATTAATAATGGTAATGACATTTGTACAATTTTAACATATTTTGTAGATGTAGGTGTATACATGTTTCGAATGAAATCTAGGGTTGCTTACCCTAGATTTCATTTTTGAATTAAAGGTATGAGAACATAACATGACACAATATATAGTCATCGTGCAACTCATGTACAAATAACAGATGAACTTATTAAAACTGTCTATTTTCTGATTCTCGTCACTGTCCTTCTGTCTCGTACTGTTAAGAATCAATCAGAAAAATTTGCGACGAGCTTTGACGAGCTCGGTGGCGAAGTGGTTACCAATGCTACTTTAACACCGACGCTCGTGGGTTCGATTTCCACAGAGGACAAACATTTGTGTGCATGAAACGTTTTAAAGAATGGTAGGGAGTATCTAGGTAGCCTGACTGGGGAAGTACCTCACATTCACAGAAAACCACAGCCAAATAACAAATTCCTCGACGGTTGTTACGTCCATTCGAGTGAGTGAGGTTATCAGTAAGCTCCTTGAGTTGCTGTGTTAACAGCAGGGGCAGCGCGCGAATGGATACTTCATGTATTGCAAGCGTTCATGGGCAACGATAACCGCTTTACATCAGGTTGACCGTATGCTTGCAAATCTCTTAATTTAATAACAACCATTTTAATAATAAAACAATACACATTATATTCATTTGGGAATTACAATGCCATAGACATTCCGTTTTCCTTTTTAATCAGAAGTTAGAGTGAATTCATATCAGATTTTATCTTCACTAACATCATGTCCGTCCTCTTTAATCAAGCTTATTCTGTTGGAATTTTAAACGCTGGTCTAGTACGAATCTAGCTCACTGTAACTGAACGAGTAAGAGTTTATAAGGGTTTTTTCTATCTCAGTAGCTACTTATATTGCAGTACTCTTTAAAAAAATATCGTTCCTTTTGATCACAATCTATAGTATGGACAAGCGTTTTCAAATATTTTTGTATATTTTTTTTATTATACAACGTCGGAAGGCGTACAAGCATATGGTCCACCTGATGTAAAGCAGTTACCGTAGCCTATTAACGCTTGTAACATATATTACTCGCGCGATGCCTCCTTTGCTGCTTGCACAGCAACTCCATTACACAATAACCCTCTAGGGAGTTGTTACTTGGTTGCGGTTTCCTGTGAGGTGGAGGTACTTCCCCAGGCGAGCTGCTTTGATGCGCCCTACCTCCTACCTGAATGTGGGATTGCGAATCAGACTCAGTGGTGAATTGTCTGCTTTATGCAAACCATCACGTAGTAATAGCAAAATTACCATAAGAACTACAAACACTGGTCATAACAATGAAAGATGATTGTACGAAGAATTTTGCAGAGATGGAAGGTGCACCATAGATGTGGAAAGAAGAGTGACTGTAGGGAGCATTGGGAATGGAGCGTTGGAATTTGTAGGCAGCCGAAAGCTAAGCCAGAGTCAGCTTGCTGTTGCACAACGCAGTGCCAATCCCAACACTAACATGTAGAAATGAAAGCTGGCTATGACAGAGAGAGCATGAAAGTAGAATAAATGCAGATGCCAGAATTGCGCAAAAATTGTGTCGTAACAGTTCAATAAAATATTATATGTATAAGATACTTATTAAGGATTTTCAAAATAAACTAGAAATTGTTTCTTTGTAACCAAAACAAGTTTTAAGTTATATTTATTATTATATCACAATTATTATTTTTTAATTATTATATTAAAACGCTTAATTACACTTATATCTCACCTGTAACTAAAGAAACAACATCTAAAGTTTATTCTATAACACTTCTTTAATTATATCAGTTAGTTTTTATAAGTTTTCTATTTTACTTTCATAACATAACCATTGATTTTTTTTTTGGTTCTCTTTATCCCCGAGGGGAAAGGCAAAGGGATTTAGCCCATACAGCCAAGTCTTCAGTTTAGAACCATTTGAAAATCTTAATTCTATGTTCCAGCTTCAGGAACTGTGCTGAAAAAATACATGGGAATGGTACCTAGACCTAATCAACCCAGTTAACCACCCGTAAAACGATTGTGATTTTTACAAGGTTTTCTTGGTGAACTTATTCACGTCTTCCAAAAAGTGCATAAACGTGTTATATTTAAGTTTTTTCATTACTGTATAATTTCACTAGCACTTATGTTACAAAATACTATCGAAATGTCACACAAAACTAATTTTATACTGAATTGTTAAAATTTCAAGTAAAACAACAATGTCACTCGTCAAAAGCGCGGGAAGAAGTCCCCATAACCATTGAACGCACACCGTGTATTCCAAACGTCAATCATAATATCTCACTACTTATTGTCTATTACTTCACATAGTTTATATTAAAAGAAATGTCATTTATTTACATATATATTACATAACAATAAAATATTGTGTTGAAAATACATGCACTTATAATCCACGTTAAAAATGTCACAATTACATTATAAATAATTACAAATATACACACAATCAAATACAATACGAAATGTTCGATACTATTCATAACTAATATCAGCAGGCGTCATTCGATATTAGTCAACGGCGTAGTAGCACTTTTACAATAAAAATTGTTTCAATTTATTACTAAATTTACAATTACAATTTATTTACTAAAATTTCTAAAGTTGCTAACTGCGTTTGAAATGACGACATAAGAAATAGAGTTGATTTGAATGAGAGTGTTGGTGAAAAAATTAGAAAAGACATGCTCCATTGTTTCGGACACGTAGAAAGAATGCGGAATTTAAGAATGAGGAAGCACTTTAAACGTAGAAGTGGAAGAAACTAGGAGTAACCGTGGAAAATCTAAAATTCACCTACCATGGCCAAATTGGTCGTATTTTCGTATGGATCGCTCAGAATCGGCGAGCGTGCATAAAAAGAGCAATAAATATTAAACAAGCGAACGAGTTGAGTAAAAACCGGGTCTTTTAGTGCGCAGTTCCTTCTGCCTAACACGTAAGGGACCTGCCGTAAAGATATTTTCTTTTTATGCAACGTTGGAAGGCATACAACCATATGGGCCACCTGATGTAAAGCGGTTACCGTAGCCTATGAACGCTTATAATACATTAAGTATCACTCGCGCGATCCTCTGCTGCTAACACAGCAACTCCTTAGGAGCTTACTGGTGACCTCACTTACAAGGAATATAGCAACCCTTTAGGGAGTTATTTGCCTGCGGTATTCTGTGAGGTACTACTTCCCTAGATGAACAGCTTCGATGCACCTTATCGCTCTTAACAACACCCAGACCTACACAAACAGATATGTTCATACACACAAGTGATTGTCCTGTTCGGGAAACGAACCCACAAGTATTCACGACTGCGCCACCGAGCTCGTCAACATGTACAAATAACAATCAGATACTCTGTTTTATTGTTGTTGAGGATTTTAGTAAATGCAACAACACAGTATCTGATTGATGACTACCATTTTATTAAAATTAATGAAAAATTAACTAGCGAGATAATTAATCCTACTAATATTATAAATGCGAAAGTTTGTATGTATGGATGGATGTTTGTTGCTCTTTCACGCTTAAACGGCTGAACGGATTTGAATGAAATTAGGCACGTAGATAGATTATGATCTGGATTAACACATAGGCTACGTTATTTGACTTCACGCGGGCGGAGCCGCGGGCAGCAGCTAGTGTAGTATAATAATAATAATTGTGACCGACTCCAAGTAACAATCTCTCGGCATCAACGCCCACGGGTGTCTGCGTAATAATTATGTTTACTCACAATGTAATTACTATACAACGAACGTTACAATGAATTTGTGTAATCATATCAGTACAATATCAATGATGTTAAATAGTAACACATCATATCAATATTGAAGAGAGGTAGGGCGCATCAAAGCAGCTCGTCTAGGAAAGTACCTTCACCTCACAGAAAACCGCAGCCAAATAACAACTCCCTAGAGGATTGTTGTGTTCCTGCGTGTGTGTGAGGTCACTAGTAAGCTCCTAAGCAGTTGCTGTGTAAGCAGCAGAGGAGGCATCGCGTATATATGTTACAAGCGTTAATAGGTTACGGTAACTGCTTTACATTAGGTGGACCGTAGGCATGTATGCCTCCCGACGTTGTATAAAAAAATTATCAACTGGTAATTTAAAATGGTAAAAATACATATATAGAGTTGCCTTAGCTGAATAATTTTCAGACATTTTTGTGGATTAGATAGAAATAATGAATTGTTAATATTAGGTTTAACTCCACTCTTACATCTTTCTTCTTCTTCTCCGCGTTATTCCCTTTCCTAATCTATTAAGATTGGTGGTGTCCACTACCCAAGCTTAAGGATTTGGCGAAGATACTGATTTTTACATGGAGCGACTGCCGTCAGACCTCCACAACTCGGAGAAACGGATCTTTCTTAAGTTAGGTCACACGTATTTTGAAATTTTATTTCTTGAACGTGCGGCTTTCCTCACGACGTGTTTTCTTCGCCGCCGAGCAAGTAATAAATATGTACATAAATCCGAAAATATGAATTTAGTGGTACATGTACCCGCCAGGATACGAACCGACGACGAGTTGGTTGATAGCTTCCTTTTCCACTGGGCTATCACTGCTGTATCTTATATCCTGGTAAATAAAATTTGAATAAAACCATCAAGACGTCTGTGTGGATTAGACAGATATAATTAATTGTTAATGTTAGTATTATTTTCGCTCTTATGTCCTTCGCATTATAGTAAAAAAATAATTTACTAAAACATATAGGACCAGTCTAAGTACCCTCGAGGGCCCTATAGCAAGTAATGTTATATTTGCCCTAACTTTCCTAATCGAACTGTTTTTATTGGCAGAGCTGCGATAGCCAGCGGAGCCACATTACCCTCAAAATTGCCGTTTGGGGTAGACTGATGTCATCCAGCTAGCGTTTAGACGGTAATAGTGAGAAACTCGACACACTAATAGCTAACATATTGTAGTTTTGTATCCTTTAATTTGAAATTTAAATGTTCGTTGGTGAGGAAGAACGGTCCAAAATCGTTCCAATTAGAAAAAAAAAAACATACGGGAAAACGTATAGTCGGCCACTCTGCAGTGCAGTCTGCACTGCACTCCCATCAACAGAAAAAGTAACAGCACTCGTCGCTAGATGTCGTACAGGGTTCCATATATTTTTAAAAAATTAAAAATAAAATATTTAAATATTTTTTAAATTTAAAAAATATCAGCTCTGCCTACACAGCTTGCTGTTATTTACTAGTAATACATTGTAATTACTCGGTCTTGACAACCGAAAACATATCCAGGGTAAAGCTCGCTTTTCTGTCATTCATTATTAGGTGCCTATGTATTAACGTCAAAAATGATGTACAGTCATGAAACACAGGTATGGCAGAAGAAGTATGAAAGTATTGCGCGCACTGTAGAAATGAGAGCGCTAAGGACTGTATGTGAAGTTAGAGTGACCGATAAAGTAATAATCACACAATACGAGAATATGGTTAAAGAAATTTATCTAAAAACATTCACCTATAATGAGAACTTACAAATATACATTTAGTGGACGTGAACAAAAAGCCGGTATGTAAACAATAAATAATATTCGTTCCGTGTTGGCTGTGCGCGCCGCGCGGAATAAGTTGATCCAACTTCGATACACAATAGTAATGTGGCAATGTGTGTGTACTACAGTTCATAATGTGAACGGAATAAATGCAATGTGCAAGAATAATGCGGAATAAAAGAATATGTAATAAACAATTAAAAAAGAATGCTGAGTTAGTTTGGGCATGGGGAAAGAATGGATGATAAAGGAGTTACTAAACAGGTGTACCGAGCAAGAGTAATATTAGTAAAATATAGAATCAACTGCTATAAAAACACTTTTTCGACAGCACAGCTCTAATATTAACATTTCATCTACGAAGGGAGCTCATGGTCATTTGTTAGGAGCAGCGGGGAATCTAGAAGCTGTATTTGCTGTTCTAGCGTGTCACAGTGGAGAACTACTGCCAACATTAAATTTAGATAACCCTGTGGATGATTTGAATTATGTAGCAAACAATCCCGTAAATTGGTGTCTGACAAAAGAATTGCTTTAAAAAAATCCTTTGGATTTGGTGGTACAAATGCAACACTTTGTATAGGTCAAATAAGTGAAGACATAGGCAGGGGTCGCCCTAGACACATTTAAATAAAATAGTTGATGTGCTGAAAAAGTCCCAAATCAAAAGCACCCGAAACCGAGAGCATTCATGAAAAGGTTGAATTTAGAAACAGCGAGAGATTTATGATGGATCGGTGCGTTCCGTAGACTCTGCCTACCACAATGGAAGACAGGTGTGAATATATGTATATATGAAGTATACTAGAAAGTATAATTATATAGATTCGATAAGTAATTTTGTTACAATATCCATTAATTAACTTTGCATGGTTAAAATCCCTAAACGAATTGTAATACAAAGGTCGTCAGGGATCTAATTGCCATCATCATCATCCGAGCGTTAATCCCGGCCACGTCCTACGCTTTCACTGCGGAGTCTAGGGTCCGCTGGGATCTAATTGCCGTCGTGATAGCAAAGCTCTACGCAGGTTAATCAGAGGCCAAAAACTAGTTAAATATAATAGCAGTGACCTACCCTACATGATACCAAAGTCTCGTTTGCTTTGCATTATGATGCACCCCAGGCAGGCTTATTCAGTCAGTATTAGCTTAGTCTCTAAAGATGATGATGAGTCAACTACATTTCTAAGTTGCGGAATCAAACTAGTGAACACTTTTATTTAAGCTAACCAATCACACTCTCTATCTATCTATCTATAGCTATACGCCAAATCACTTGCAGGATAGGCAGAGTGAACTGAGCGCCACGTGACTCGATCCTTACACACCTTACTTTATTCCTTTTACATACATTGCTCTTCTCATGCACGCCCGCCGATTTCCAAGGATCCTGACATTACCGTCTGTTAGAATACGACCAATTTGGTCATGGAAGGTAAGTTTTGGCATTCCTTGGCTTCGTCATTTTTTCATCCTATATTCTTTCTACATGTCCAACCAAACCAACGGATCATGCCTCTTCTTATTGCATTGCGGAGATAATACCTCTTAACCGCATAATATGTACATTATTTCCTGTATTCAAGTTCTAGATTTACTGAGATATTCAGGCGCTAAAACACTGACTTTTTTGTGAGCGAGAGGTGCCTTTAGTTGTTTTATAGGTTTGTGCCTATAATGGACGTGTAGCGCGAAACTATTTTCATTGAAAGAACACAGGTCTCACCTACCCTTAAAATGACAGAATGTAAAGTAAATGTGAAAGTAAATGTGCAAATATCTATGAAAATTAAATTAAATCGGACTATTGCAATTAACAAAATTTTGTCAAGTCTCAGCTGCGTCGGAATGTTGGTAATCTGAAGAGTTATTATTTTTTGGGTGAACTAAAGATTATTAATGTAATTGAGCACAGTCAGCGTCTCGGGCACCCTTTTCTCTTACGTTTCGAGACTAAAAGCCTTATGAGACGGTTTAAGGTATACGCGGTGAGCGATTTAATAAACATTAAATGGATCTTGATATGGGTTGATGAGTGTGGAAGAGGCGAAGGAGGTATATTTGAATCGGTGTACCTGGCGTTACATAGTCTTAGCCTACCCCAATGACAGGTAAGCGTGATGATATGTATGTATGTATGTACGTATGGATTTTGTAGATAGTGTAATAAACTATGTAATATGTGTACAGACACAAAAGCACAATAACAAAATACACGATTATTGTTAATCGATTGTGGATAATATTGTAATATTATCCACAATCGATTATCAATAATTTATGGCTTTATATTATATAACAATGACATATATACATATATTTGTGGTACCTTTATTATTTATAAAATCATGACAATCTAAACACAATAGATATATATAGATGAACTTATGCCTAAGCTACATTTTTCTGTCAATTTAGGACTATTAAAACAAAATTATTTAAAAGGCGAGCAAAACATGTACAGTTCATTGATTGTAAATGTCCTCCATGATTCTCTCACCTATAGTAACTGTAAGTATCAAAGTATTAAACAAAAACAATTAATATTTAATAATCATGCATATAATGGAAAACAATCTATTTTTTTCGGATATATATATATTAATCACATGTTAAAATATTATGTAACCTTAAATAAAGTATAGCGATATAACAACAGAAGACAATACACATGTGATATATTAATGTAAAGAACGTAAAAGGTCACAGAAAAAAAGCCATGTCAGAAATATAAATATCCTCGTGCAAGGTAATGCAGCTAGCTGAAGATAATATGTGAAAACAAGTTAAATATCTTATAGAGAGCAATATCAATAATATAACAACTTTTTCAATGGGATTCGAAGTTGTCGAATTTGAGTAATAAAAAACATAATTTTGGGGATATTTCCTTTTTGACAGAAAACTGTTTATACATCTGATCAATATAATAATGGGAAAGAAGAAAATTTGATTTTGCAATTTCTAAGTCGTCACATATTGGATTGCATTTTTCAAAACAGATAATTATCTATAACATCTTTTTGTTACAAATTGGTTAATAGTGCCTTAAATTAAAATTTGCGTGACATAATACACGTACAATTATAAAATTTCAGCATTTTAGTTTAGTAAGTAGGACATCACTTTGACGTTATATTGTTGTACATCGCTGTCGAGCGAGGTAGTTAGCTAGTAATGTCAGAGAGGCAAAAGGAGCAGCGGGAAGTGCAAGAATATAATTTATTTGTACTGTAATTTATTTTTACAAAAATAAAAGAAAAGGAAATCGATGAGCGTCTCGAACAATGATATAAATCTCCTACTTAACTTTATTTTCCAAATTGTTTTGTTTATTACATATACGAAACTTTACGATCTGTACTGATCAACGTTATGTTTAAACAGCTGTTTATTTATTACTAAATTTCATTAGTTACTGATACAATATTTTGTAAGTAAAAAAATACTATGTGAATTGAGTGATTAAACACGGAAACAATATTCTTCGTTAGCAACTGTTTTGGCATTTGCTAGCTTGTGTACAAGCGTGGTGTCTCATTAAAAGTAATGTGAAGTGTATTCCACGCCGAACTGACAAGTCGAAGTAACTAAGCACGTTAATTACTTAACAAAAAGTTTTGATGTGTTAGTTTTATCTAAATGTAAAGATATTTCTCGTAAAGATATTTCTCGATATCGATAATGACAGGATTGGGAGGTAAAGTAGAAGTCCTCCCATTGGTCAGGAGGCTCAAATCGCTGAGAGACATTTAGGCGTTAAATCGCTAAGTTTTGGTGAGTGAGATCATTCATATGCCGTCAAGTGGTAATAAATCACTGTGTTTGTGTGTGCATCCTATTTATACTTTCGTAAGGAACTAGGTCAGTCGTGAGCCGAATCCATTACATATGGGACGAACCTAACTACCTGGAAATACTAAACTGCATTATAGATTTGTAAGGCGTATCTGGGTATTATTTTCAAATTTCACTATTCCTATTTTTGTAATATGTCATTCCTAGTTTCATAATCACCCCTTCACCTACATTTTGGGTAAGTGAACCCTTGACGTTTCCTACTTGCTAGGAAACAAATTTAGTACCATTCATTACTATTAAATTCTTTGGTTTGTCGTCGCATCCACTATTGTCAGCACGTTGATACTGACAATAGTGCATTAAAATACGTACATACACGTACGTGTATGTACGTATTTTAATAGTTTTAAGCCTTTAGGTTATAAGTACTTATAAGCACTTACACGTACGTGTATGTACGTATTTTAATAGTTTTAAGCCTTTAGGTTATAAGGGCAAAACTAAACTATTCATCTTTCGCTATCACATGCCGAATGTATCAGCATATCATGTCGGTACCTGCCCAGCTATACAGCGGACAACTCGCTAACTTTTAGTAAGATTGACATACCTCACTCCTATAACTTATAGTGCGTACACATCTAAAATACTTATATAGTTTTAATTCGCTTGCTTAAAGATCTGCCCTATCTTTAGTATTGTAACCTTTAGCAATAATGATATATATCACAGAGACTTTTTGAGAAGATACAAACTTAAACAGGCTTGCTTTGTTCTCATTATTTTACGCTAATACTCCGTAACTTAGACCGCAAGTTCAAGATATGTTCGAAAGGTGGAGGCGTACGTAAATTTCATTTACCGCTGGAAAGTGCCGAGCACCGGGCTCCAACGCAAACTCCACTTAATTACGCACATAAATTGAAGTGCTCTTCCCTATACGATGGATGTAGCCGCATTTTAACTCATAAAATATCGTTTCTGAGACGCCGGTGTAATAGCTTTATTAATAAAAAGTAATTTTATTATTATGAAAATTTACTACTGAACGCGTCTCACATAGTTACTTAATACAAGAGTCACCAGCTCATTTTTATTTTGCAGTCAAGTCGCATGGATTATTGTAATTTAGGCAAAAATATTGTATTCTATAATACTATCGTTCTGGGTATTTTTAAGAGATGTAGAGCACATTAAAGTAGTTTGTCTGGGGAAGTGCTTTACAAAAGCCACAGCCAAACGACAACTCCCTAGAGGGTTGATGTGTTCCTGCATTTGAGTCACCAGTAAGCTCCTAAGGAGTTGCTGCGTTACCAGCAGATGTGGTACCGCACGAGTAATACTTAACGAGTAAAACGTTAATAGCCTATGGTAACCGCTTTACATCAGGTGGGCTGCATGCTTGTATTCCTCCCGACGTTATATAAGAAAAAGAAACTCTCTGGAGGGTTGTGCTTTTGTGATTGAGGTCACCAGTTACTAAAGAGTTACTACCTTACAGAGGTGGTTATATTAAAAATGTATGCACCAAAATAAGTACGTATGCAAAGTTTTAATAATTACAACATTTGCTATAAGAATGAGCGTAAAAGTCTGCCAGAGCCATTCCATACAGTTCCAAATAAGCGAGTAAATAGAAACACATATTAGCATAATGTGTTGCAATTACTGGCAGTCGAGACGCGAACTGACAGAGCGAGAGTGGCGAAATCGCGAAGTTTTTGGCACAGAGTTCGCTCTAGGACTGAGTGTTTGGTTTTGGAGCCAAATTAGTGGTTCAGTTCTTGGTCGAAGAAGGGAGCAATAGCGCCAAATTGTTAAAAGGTCTTTTGATGCAGCATAGAGTATTTATTAATAAAGTAGGCAATAATAAACCTAATATTTTTACAGTGCGTTTAAACAATGATTAGATTCAGGCTTTATTTTGTGAAAACGAAATCGGATATACTGAATGAATTCCATAATGCACGATTTGAATGATTCCAGATTGTGTTACTTTCTGTAATAAAATAAAAAATATTTCCCGTTAGTAGACTATTTTTAGTAGAAAACCAGGAGCCGAAATTAAGGCCCTTTTAAGTCGTCCTAAGTCGTACTATTCAAGTGAAGATGAAGTATTGAAAAAAAATGCTGTTGCGTTACAAAAACCAAGAATCACGACTCTTTCCGAGAAGCGAAGTCACATAATGTAACAGGTACAGAGTGAAATTCAAAAATCGCTATTTTCGCAGCATAGCTGTTTGTTTGTAAGTAAAGAAATTTTATCTTTATCATCAATGTATAGAAAATTAATCAATATCATCTGAAACGTTGTCACAATTATAGACCCATATCTACATTGGGAACATTTTTATTTTTAATGTGTGTAAATAATCTGCTCTACATGGCGCAGAAAACTGTTTGCCAATGATACTTCTTTAATGTTCAATATTGCTCACCAATGCAAAAATATGGACAAGGGAAATAGTGTTCTATCTGCCAATCTAAACCGGTTCACATGCAATAATTTATTATTAAATTGAATTAAAACTAAATATATAAAATTTAGTATTCCAAATGTCTTCTGCCAATACAGACAATAATATAGTATAATTTATTAATGATTCTGTATTTCTTGGAATGGCCAGTAAGCTCAGTTCTGCCGCATATGAGGTTAGGAGAATTAGGCAATTGACGGATGTGGCTACTGCTTACTTAGTCTATTTCAGCTACTTTCACAGCATTATGTCGTATGATATACTGTTGTGGGGAAAAATGGCTGATATGAAAACTATTTTTATATTACAAAAGAGAGTCATTCGTTCTATTTATAACACGGGCTCCAGGGAATCACATAGTGAACTATTCAAAGAAATAAATATCCTTACATACTTACGTACCGGTAACCTCTCAGTCTCAGTTTAAGAGAACATAATATATACTCGTAAAAATATAAAGTCGTTTTCAAAATATAGTGAAAATCTTAGAAGCAGGAATAGATTGCGTATGCCGGCACATCAGCTTGATAAGACTAGTAAATCTTTTGTTGTAAATTGTATTGGAATCTATAATAAATTACTTGAAACAGTTATGTCCTTGCCTGACAATATTATTCAATAGGCAAAAATACTCTATGCAAGAAGGGTTATTACAGAAACGAGACTGACATAGATGTCCGGATACGCTTCAGCACATGTATTAAGATGTCTTTACCTGTACCACTTGTCGCCATTATATACTGTCATAAACTTATTGTAATAGGAATTGACGATTTGAAAAGAGACTTACATTGGTAAGTTTCTTTTGACATTTCTTCTTCGTAATACCAGTATTAAAAAATAAATCAAAAGTATGAAAAATGAATAAGATACAATATTGAGACTATTGGACGTGCCTAAGTGCCCGTGAGGATCTAATGGCAAATAAATATTTTTGAAGTGAAAACTTCTTTAGCGGCATTGTGCACTTTTTGGGATGAGTAAATAATGCTAAACTCGCATCAGGACACGTGACCCTAACCATACGATTTTGGTGAGAATTAGAACTTAAGATCGTTGCAGCGCTAAAACATTAGTTACCTCTAAGTAAACAATTAAAACATGAAGCGCTAGATCGTTCATAGGGCGTTATTTTCTCGCAACCAAAACGTTGTAAGCGCTATGAAATTGTTGGCGTTTACGCGTTTCGTTCAAAGTAGTTTCAATCAACATCGCTGTTTGGTTTAAGCGGCGCGGTGTGTTTGAGTTTTAGAGATCGGCGATGATGATGCTGGTAATGTTGATGGTGAAAGAGTCGTTGAAATTATGGATGAAAGTTGATTTTTCTGAGAGATAAACTTTTTAATGTAAAATAATTGTAATAGTTTTGAAGTATTAAATTTTTAATGTAATATAAATTGTCATGTTTGTGTACGATAGCGCAATAAACGAATATTGTATTTTACCACATACATGATAGTACTTTTATACTGATAAACAAACCAATTCGTGCGAAATTATTCCCTAACCATTCCAAAATATTCAAAAATGCACAACGTTAACGTTCAAGTTTTCACTTCTGCCGGCACTCCCGGAGTGCAACCCTTTTTTTTATCTTTATCTACAACTTATGGTATAGTAGCAATACTATATTACAATATATACGAGTATAAACAAAAAGTATAACATAAGTATCTAAAAGTACTTACTTTAGTGGTAACTATAAAACAACGCATTCTGATTAACGGATTGTATAAGGTATGTCGCGTTGCTCTACGGTGATACTGATAACTCGCGAACCCAGGGTGTGATTTTGATAGAATTTAGTGCGTAAGTATGTAAAAAATGTAAATTGCACATGGTGGTACGGAACACTCGGATTTGTGCTTGGCTGGTTTTACATAGAATTCACTTTGTTGGTGTCATAATTTTTTACAACATAACAAATATTAGGTTTCTAAGTTAGATAATATGTGAGTAAAATGGCTATGACATACAAACTGATCGACAAACAAACAAATAGAAGGGTTCTGTAGTAAAGAAGATAAAAAATTCGGAAATTGAATACCGTATAAATTCAATATACAACAATAACAAGATCGCATCGAAGATTACCTTAACTTGTTGAATGCATCATACGAGTAACTGATGTTGAAGCACATAAAGATCTCTCTGTGATCCCGCATTGGCCCTACCATGACCATGTTTTACGTAATACATATTGTATTACATAAATAAACATAGTTAATCAACTTTATTTATTTCAGCTTTTGCCTGTATAAACTACAGTATTATTCATTGTGATTTTTAAACAAAAATAATTTCTAATTTCATTCAGTTTAGTTTAGCTTTTTGTGATTTATGGAGAGAGCCTGATGAGACTTTACATTACAGTTTTTTATATGTATAAATTATAAGTAAATATTTACTAAATAGAAAATAACAAATTGTTGGAAGTTGGAAGACAATACTGTTGAAGCTCTTGGAATTATTTATACCTGAATGCGTTTAATTTATTACGGATTAATCAAACATCAAGCGAGCACAGCTGGTTAAACGGGTTGTTGTTTGAATTATTAATAATGCAATTGTGTGTATTATAATTAAACTGTAAATTGTTCGCCAAATATTTGTCTTGACAGTTAGTTTTAGGAAGTGTTCGAGCGAGTTAACCGCTAACTGCCAACTTACGGCCGTAGATATTGTGTGTACTTTGATTATTCGCTAATAATTTACTGAACTTGGTTTGTATGCGATGATGGTTACGGTACTTTGTATTATTAAAAAGATCGGTAGATCGAATTGAAAAAACTCTGCGACGATGATAAATTTAAGTAACCGAATTTTAATTAAGCCTAATTGTGGTATAGTTTTTTATAAAAATACAACAACTTCAGCTTCGATTAATTTTGACCTTCATTATATGCCTAAATGCCGAAGATTTCTACTTGCTCCTAACGTAATCTAGTTTCCTAAGCCATTAGGATTGCAGGGGCCCATTTCTTAAGGCTAAGGATTTGGTGACGATACTGATTTTGACATGGAGCGACTGCCGTCAGACCTCCACAACCTAGATGCATAATCAGACTCCTCTTAGGTTACATTGGGATGTTTATGATGTAGTATAACAATGCATGTGAAAGGCCTAGTACTAAATTGTAATGAACAAATTAAATTTCAAGACGAATATAAGTACTACAAATACTATAGAAACACAGGTTACGTGTACCAGTACATACATGAATGAAAATACATCTCATATTGTGATACACAAAGAATATCGCATCGTGTTACAATGATTCTTTTCATTCAGATGCGCTCATCCTAAATTCACGTGGTCTATTCTGTAGCAGTATGGATTTAAATAATTTTGTTAGCATGTACAAACACTACTCTTTATATTATGCGGAACTGTTTTATTTCTAACATTTTTAATACAAAACTTGATAATTTTATTATTCATAAAATATTATTAATACAAAATAAAGATTTTAATAATACTTACTTAAAATGTTCTTGCTTAGTTACATTTATTATACAATTACTTTTTACTTATTTTTATCTGGCTTCCAAAAAGACTAAAGTTTTATACATATTTATCACGCAATCCTTTTTATGCATGTTGACTGATATGTTCACGATAATTTTAATCAATTTGGACAATTTGAACCATGTCCTTTTTAGACTTGATTATTTTATAATTATTTTTAAAAAATTATCAATTTGTTAAAAGTTAGAAAATGTTTAATTAGTTATGAGACATTTAAACAAAATGAATAACCTGAATTCAATTGAAATGAAGTCAATCCCATTAAGATCTAAAACACGATGTGAACAGGCGTCGGCTTCAATAAAGTAAGTTTCTCTATTTAGCATATGGTAGTTTATTTATCACATGTTAAAATACTTATGAAACTAAAGATTAAATTATGTGAATTGTATATAAATATTTTATAAAATTGTAATTTTTGTGCAGAATTACAGCTCTTTGTTCTTTCAACGAGGACCCGTTAATGTCACGAGAAATAAGACTGAAACAGGGATATTAAGATGAGAGCCGCCTTTGAAGGATTGTGCTGCAGCCGAAAAGAGTGCCAGACGGAGGTTCTCGGCCTGGCACTTACCATTGTTACTTTCTACGTCATTTCTACTTTGAAACTTCCATTGCTTTTGAAATTGTTACGGCATATACATTTCAAATTTTGTGTACCGCGGTTTGCTTCCATGATTTCGTTTTGGAACCGCTTTTGTGGTTTGAGAGAATGTTTTGGATTTGAAAGTAAAATGTAAACTCGTGAGGGAAAAGTATTTTAGCTATTGCAACGAGATTTCATTTAACTTCACTAAGTATGTTTCTCTGTTTGTTTCAAGTCCGGTACTCTTTTATGCCACTTAGGTGCCAATAAACATACTAACAGCCTGATGATAACTTCATGATGACCACTTCATCACTTCATCATTCATGTAACTATGTTATTTTACGATGGTAAAACCGCAGCGCACTTTTAGCATTATCGTGAATTTCAAACAGCTCGCTCTAACTATATTGCTATGCCCGATGAGGGTGGGTAATCATATTATAAGTGCATCATATTCTATTGGCAACTTGTATACTTGAATTATATAATTAACACGTAATCAAATTTGTGCCTAGTTTTACAAATCACGAGACAGATATTGTGACGATTAAGTTCACCGTATAAAAAAATGTTCGTCATTCGGTATTGGTAAGTTCTTATAGGAGCTACATTGGCAATGGTTTGATAAAACGTTACCGAAGCCTTGTAGGTACTGCACAAAGTTCACATAATAAAAAAAATATAAAAAGACAAAGACAAAATTCTTTATTTGCCATTGAGCCCTCAGCGGCACTTATACACATCTTGCATTCAATTGTGTAAGTAATTTTCGGATTTTCGAAAATGACCATTGGCGACGAAGAAGTGCTGAAAGAATTGCCTATGTAGGTGTTTTTTGAAATCGTGTATCCAATCGTGTAATTCCAAGAAACGTAGTATTTTTATGAGAAGATAGAACATTAAATTTAATACATTTAGTTTTAACTGAGTTCAAGAAATGATTAAAGAAAAGATAAAAGACCATCTGATACGTAGTATGTTTGATTGCAACCCGTCGTAATGTAAAAGAGGTTTTATCTTAATGCTACGTTTAATATATGGACATAGTATTGTATACCAATTTCAACTTTGAAATGAAAGACTGGAAATATTTGAAAACACAATATTCTCCCTCTCACAAAATTTCTACGTATTCATTGTTTCTTTAAACGCTTCCAATAAAAATGCAAATAGCCTCTGTATGTGGCGCGTTATCCGAGAATTGACTCCGAAACGAGTTTATCTGCTAGTTTCAACGATGTGGATCTATTTCTATTTTCTGTATATGTTTTAACGTTGGGTTTTTTAATATCTATGTTAAAGTAAGAAGATTCATGCTCCGTTGGTTCAAATGTGTAAGAAAAATGCAAGAGGAAGTAATGACAAAACGAATACCCAACACGAAAATGAAAGGGTGTAGGACTACAGGAAGGCCTAGACTCGTCTGCCATGACTTAATTGGTTGGTCATGTTATATCAGAAGGTGACGTCAGGAGCTATAGAATCTATGATTGTTAGAGAAGTGAGACAAATATGTAGGGACCGAACCATGCGGTCGAAATGCGAAATGCTATGCAACGAATTTGGCGGGAAAAATGTAGATTATCGAAACTCTATGACAATATGTATACGACAGAAGATTTAGAATGAAATACTCATATGGCATATACAATTAAAATTGTATCAGATCACGAATGGCCAACAATTAAGGAAGGATGCTCTAACATAAAATACACAAAGGGCAAACGAGAGGACAATATTGAAATGATATATCATAGAAGTAATTGGAAGTATTTGTTTACTTACCAGAAATAAATGTGAACAGAGAAGTGAGGCAAATATGTAGGGACCGAACCATGCGGTCGAAATGCGAAATGCTATGCAACGAATTTGGCGGGAAAAATGTAGATTATCGAAACTCTATGACAATATGTATGCGATAGAAGATTTAGAATGAAATACTCATATGGCATATACAATTAAAATTGTATCAGATCACGAACGGCCAACAATTAAGGAAGGACGCTCTAACGCAAAACACACAAAGAGCAAACGAGAGGACAATATTAAAATGATATATCATAGAAGTAATTGGAAGTATTTGTTTACTTACCAGAAATAAATGTGAACAGAGAAGTGAGGCAAATATGTAGTGACCGCACCATGCGGTCGAAATGCGAAATGCTACGCAACGAATTTGGCGGGAAAACTCGCCAAGGGATTCGGTCCTTACGAGGTAGATAGTAGCACATTCAACGTGTAACGGCTCTCTATATTCTATTAACATCACCGATACATAATATTATTAGTCACAACAGTTCATACTACACAAATCAAACTCAAAATTTAAATTCACCCTTCCAATACGGTTTATTCTGGTTGTCACTTCCTACAAAACGTCAGTAAATTCCCTTAAATAAAGGCTATTGAGACCGAGCGCGGAAAAATAAAAGCATATTTTCGGAAAGCGAATAGTCGTCACATGGGAAATTATGGCGTATATTTATACGATCGTCACTCGACCGAATATTGGGATGCTTTTTTAGCCTTCGCTGATGAAAAATGAGAATTTTAGCCATGGTGACATATTGTTTTTGCTGTGTTCCTGTTGAAAAAAAAACAAGCTTCATAAATTCTTTTATTTCACAACACAAGACTATTTCCATAAAGTGGTTATTACATATCTGTATTATATAAGCAGTAATATAAATGATCAATGGGTTATAATAGTTTCAAAGAGTTTCTAAAATTAAACAAATTTGCAGAAATAAGTAAGTAGAATGTGAAAGTTATTCACCCGTCAATATATCTCGAATCGTATAATTCCATTCACGAAACCAGATCAGAAGGGTTACATTGAATGTATTGATGAAAGTATCCATTTAGACGGAAAGTGTCTTTTTATATAGGATCCGATTTTGATCAGATTTAAATTTCATGCAGAAATCATTTTATAGTTTTTGAATAAAACTATTTCCGAATGTATGAACATATTATTTCCTACGATAAAATAGCATTAATTCATGCGTTGTTTAGAATCTTATCTCGTGGCAAGATTCAGAGCCACGCATCAGTATTTGAATATCTGAATTTTATCAAAGATATGAAGATATAACAGGACAGCCGTATTGAAATAGTTGATAGAAAATATATTTCTAGATTTCGAAGACCAATTCTACGGAAAATATTATTTAATGCTGAGTTGACGGTGAACGATGTGTTAATTGGTCGGTAGCGAGTAAATTAATTAAAACATTAAACTTAGTTATTGCCTGAAAACGATCAAGATTGCCAAAATCTACTCTAAGAGGATTTAAGAAGTTACATACTACATAAAATTAGCTGAAAGATAACCCTTACCAAATAGTTACTACTTCTTGCTTATCATCCGTTTGCACTATTTCTTTGTTTTACTAATAAAATAACTTCATCGTCAGTCTGTATCTCATGATATTGCACTTTAATCTACGACAATATAGATACAACTACCTTCAGTTTAGAAATCATCCGACCGACTAAACAATAACCACCCACCCAATGCTTTCCATATAGAGCATTCATTTTATGTGGCAGCACCTATCACCGGAAGAGGTGGAACAGTTATCGCCTATCCGTCGTCACTAATTCTGCAGATGGCTTCCCCACTTAACGAGCCAATTATAGAATGCATCAAATGTTTAGTTTCTTCGCATTTAAAAAAAATATAATAACTAAAAACTAAACTCAACTCAAGTTATTTACAAAAGTTATTGTTTTATTCAGATAACAACTAAAAAAGTATTTTTAAAATTACTATAGTGCTCGCACTGCGTTCCTGACCGCCGAAAACTATTTTATTTTAATCTCTAATGAGAATAGTAAAAACATATGCAAAGCAATATGCATTCAGTTCTGAAAGATGAAATGCGTTTCTTTATACAACTTGCACGGCATACGAGCATACGGCCCACCTGATGTAAAGCGGTTACGGTAGCCTATGAACACTTGTAAAACATTAAGTATCACTCGCGCGATGCCTCCTCTACTGCTAATACAGTATTAGCAGTAGAGGAGCTTACTGATGACCTCACTAACACTCAGGAACACAACAATCCTCTAATGAGTTGTTATTTGGCTGCGGTTTTATATGTGGTGGAGGTGCTTCACTAGACGGGCTGCTTTACCATCCAGACCAAGACACACAAACATATTCGTGCACACAAATGTTTGTTTTGTGTGGGAATCGAACTCAAGAGCGTTGGTGTCGAAGTCGCATAATTCACGACTGCGCCGCCGAGCTCGGCTAATGCGTAACAAGGATATTTTCATTTATCTGCATCGAATAAGATCTATGAGTATAGGATTGCTGATGGATGGCCTAGAGGTCAAATGTCAACTTTAAGTAGAGGATGCCGTGTTACAAGCAGATACACTATCTATACTGTAAATACTAGTTGTACGAGTAGTAATGAAAGGCGATAGTATGGAGAAAGGATTGCAATGAAATAAAAACGTAAATTCTCGAATGTACACCGCTGATGTAGAGAGACTATTGAGTGGAGGAAATAGTGTGAATAGAGTGAAAACTTTTTGGCAGCGAGAGCATAAAGTAGAATAAACTCAGTCGAGGTGCAACCAAAATTCGCCGCATGACGCTTGTAAGCTAATTTCGCAATGACTATGTAAGAAAGAGAGTTACTCTGAACGTTCTCGGATCTCTCTGCCTACCCTGCAAGGGACTTGGCGAACTAAAAATGGGTATTATATATTTCAATTTATACAAAGAGAATATACTATGCTATGGAATCATAGTAAGTGGTTATGAGATGGACGGTGGGCGTCATTGAACGAATGCATTAGAGTCTCGAAACAATTTCACCTTACGAACCTTGTAAACCACTTTTCAAGTATTTGCTTTTATTGCCACTACAAATCTTTTAAAAAGTTTGTAATTTTGTATATATAGGTACATGTAAAACTATTTCAATTAAGTGAATTTAATGTATTCTTAAAAATAACCTAGAAAACTAGTACATTAGAATAGAATCAGCTACTTAATAATAATAAAACCGCCCAAGTGCATGTCGGGCCATGCATAGTGTAGGGTTCCGTATTTGTTTCGCTTTGCTTGCTTGCGAAGAAATGAGATAGCTATTTTTTATAACATTCAAAACTAAACTTTACTAGTTATAACCATACCTATTTAAATAATGTAACTAAATAACTATAGGTATATATAAAGTGGAATAAAATCTACAACTATCCAGATCCAGAACACGTTAAACGCATAAGCATATGAATAGAAGAAACCAGAACCAATGTAAGTATTACGGTAGATGAAGAAGTGTGGAACAAGTGGATGAGATTGTATATCTTGGATGCGCTTTCAGTAGGGATGGAAGGAACACCGCAGATGTGGAAAGGTGATTAAATTGTAATTTATTCAAGTGTAAACTGTAGGGCTTATGGGGTATAATTTATTAATAAAAAATAATAATATTTAAACCTTTATTCCCTTATCTTCAAAATCGAGTCCTTCTTCTTACCAGATTTATCGTCCAATTTGTATTTTCTTTCCAAAGTCCTTGAAGCTTTTGTTGAAAAACAACTTAGGAACTTTCTTTTTAAAACAATATCCTCAATTCACTTCAGTCGGGTATTCGCCTATAGTACGACTGGTGGTTTAGTAAAAATTACTGACGAAACCCGCTTTGCAATGGACCTGTTGCAACTTATCGCTTTGTCTGTAAGACTTTATTTAGTAATGCATTCAACACGTTCGATTTTGACACACTTTTGGAGCGACTACCATCTCTTACCAATAACTCCTACAGCAATTGACTAATTCTGTTCTTACCTGTTTAGGCATCTTCAGCGTGTACACATTGATGATAAGCTTTCCCCATTATATACGACGACGACGTACTTCAAGGTTGTGTATAATCACCTATGATATTTTCTCTATTCATTAATTTCATTACACCTAATCTTCGGTTATCTATTGAAAAGCGTTTTTCGGCATAAACTGACAATGCATAATGTCAATGGCCCTAACAATCATTTGCAATAAGTCTTTGTAGCATAACTTCATTACGCATAACATGAAATGTCCGAAATCTGTAAGGCATAATCATAGAAATTTATAATTTCGAGAAGCATAAATAACTGAAGACATATTTTTTGTTTGCCAAATATATTCAGAAGATATAACATTCAAAGAGCACACTTTTAAAAAACACTACCGACAAAATCCTATAGGAATAACACTTATTTATGATTGGATATAATTTGATTCATAGACGAGCTGTGACAATTGTCGACAATACTAAGCTTACACACGGTATTGAACCCTTAAAATTAAGGAGAGATTTTGCCTCCCTCTGTGTGTTCTACCGCTTGTATAATGGATTGTGTTCTGAAGAATTGTTCAATATGATACTGACAGCTACTTTTTATAACCGCACCGCGTGCCGACGGCGGGGAGTTCACCCTTGCACGCTGGAACCGCAATGGTCGCGTACTGTGCGGTTCCAGAGAAGTTTTCTTCCGAGAACTCTCAAGCTGTGGATGGAGCTCCCAGCCGTGGCTTTTCCAAGGGACTACAGCATGGTATTTTTCAAGAAATACGTGAAGAGGTTTTTAGAGGGTCGGCTACGCATGAGTGACACACCTGGTGTTGCAAATTTCCTTAGGCTACGGTGACTATTTGCCATCAGGCAGGCCGTATGTACGTAGGCACCTTAGTGGTATATAATAAAATACCGTAATTAAAAAAAACATACATTTGCTATACATAACAGAAAAAATATGATTGATTATTATAAATAAAAATATATTATTATCGCTTCGCAGGGCTCCTATTTCTGGGGTTGTGGTCTAAAGGGAAGCTAACTAATCTACTGTCAGCAGTGAAGGTTTGGAATTGAATATCTTTTTTCCTGATGTTGTGGCGTATAATTTGGTAATTTACTACCCCTCTATTCTATAGCCAACTCGATTAAAGGGGAGTTGACGGAGCCCCGCTTCGCGGGGCTATTATTTCTAGGTGTGTGGTCTAAAGAGAACTTAACTAACCTACTGTCAGCAGTGAAGGTTAATTGTATGTAATATTTTTTCTCTTGGCGTTGTATCTTATAGTTGTGTATTAAGTAGGTAGATTTGGATACATATTAGAAATGGCGTGTCTGCGAGATGCCACCGCTATAGCCAATAAACCAGTGTGATGTCAACCGTCTTTCACTTAACTAGTCTCGTACACATCACTAATAATATGGTAATTTACTACCCCTCTATTCTATAGCTAATCTGATTAAAGACAAGTTGGCTGAACCCCAACCAAACACAACCAAAATTGTCAGGAGAGTCAGAAAAACACGGAAAGAGATTCAATTCTGTTACTCGTAATTACTTTTGTATCAATATTGATTTCCCTATTTTTACTTCGAAGCTTATAATTAATAATACATAATTTGGTATGTGGTGCTCGCCGTGTGGTGTCGCCATAGAATTACACCACCCCCTTTCGTCTCGTGGGTGCCGTAGGAGCCGGCTGAGGGAATCACTTTAGACGGATCACGGGCAGCAGCTGTCTGTCTGTTTTATGATAGATTTAATCATATCGCGTATCTCGTCATATAACACATAATATATAAAAGAAATAAGGAAGGTATAAAAAGATAAATAAAAAATTCATAATTTTTCTCTGATAGAAACAGAAGTTAATATTCAACAGCTGAAGCTGCGTAAAGCCGTCATTCACTGCTCTTTTTATTAGGTAGCAGATGTTAGGCAAAGAAATGTAGGACAGTCGATTGAGAAAGTAACTCCCAAATCACGGAAAACATTAGCCAAATGACAACTCCCTGGGGGATAATTTTGGTCCTGTGAGTCAGTGAGGCTACCAATATCTACTTCACGTGTTGCAAGTGTTCGTAGTTACTGTAGCCACTTCATATTGACTTGGGTTGTATGCATTTATACTTCCAAAGTTATGAAAACTATGCGTTGGGTGGCGTTTTGTTAATTTACTTATAATTTTTAAATTTTAAGAGGGTTTCGAGGAAAAAGGTAAAAACTACCAGGTTTCACACACAGAGACCTATATAGATAGACATTATATCTATATTTGTATGGATCCTAACATCTGTATACAAATGATAATAGTGAAGTAGTTGTTACGTATCTGATAAAATTAAATAAACGTGAACAAGTTGGGGTTTGTAATGAATATTAATGGGTAAAACTCTTGGAATGAGGCTTGACACGGGCCGCAAAACTCTGCCGAGCCTAATATAAATCACGCTTAGTACAGCGAGAGTTGTTCCACTTGCCGCCGCCTTTTGTTTCCTTTTAGATAACGTAAGTAAAAATTACGCTAGAAAATATTAAGCAGTAAGTCTTTCTGATTTTCGTCATTCATAATGTTATGAATAATTTTGGTATGTAATATTACACCTTCAAGTTTTATGAAGAGAAGAAGATTTCGTACTGGAAAGTTTGTAGTTTGTAAACCATTCGTGCGTCGGTCTGTCCATTTGTCCTGTTAAGTTATTGTTTCGTACACATATGAATTTCTATGAACCGATCTTGAACATATAACGTAAGTAAATTAATTTCGACTATGAATTTTACTTTTAAACACAGGGCGATCAAACACAGGGCTCCACGGGCTACTGCTCCGCCATGATCAAACGAGGGTCTTCCTGGACAGCACGCCGGTCAAACTCCTGGGGCCCTCCTTACAGCCCTGCCCTAGCACTGTGTGACTTCTTTTTCTTCCCGAAAATAAAAAATCAGCTCAAAGGGATACAATTTTCGCGGCCGGAAGATGCGCTGTCAGCGTTCGAGCAGGCTGTAGACGAGGTGTCAGCGGCGGACTGGAAAAGTGTTTCCAAAACTGGTTCAGGCGCATGAAATTTTGTATAGAGGCTGGTGGAGAGTACTTTAAAAAGATTTAATAAAAAAATATTTACCTATAGAACACAGTGTTTATTGTCGCAAAACTTTCTGAGTGTCCCACGTACAACAACCATCCAGGAATTTGTTATTTAGAGAAGAACACCACAGGGTTGGAGGTCTGACTTGCCTAGTCGGACTGCATTGATCTGTACGCCCTCGCCCTTCGCGCGCGCTCTCTAATATATTTAATTATTTAACAATCGAATTTATAAATATTACACTAATTTGAACATTTTCCTGCCAAATGATACTAATGGAAAACAAACTTCTAAAAATTGAGAAGAATATGCAAAAATAATCAGTCTCAAGTGAAAAACTTATAAGGTAACTTGTAATTGTAGTACAATTTTACGAGTATATATGCACCTAAAGAAGAATAATTGATTTATTGTTTCCACAATTTTATTTTGCAACATTCTTTTTGTTCCGCTGTTTTGAATACCTATTCTTTATTGCACCTAGTGCATATATTCAAAAAGAATACTTAAGTAAAAGCTGACCCAAAATGGTTCACCTACTCATTATTATTGAGGTATTGAACGTTTATTAATTTAAGAAGAAAAGTTGTCTCTCTTTGTCTAATGATGGATTTAACTAGTCTGGCCATAAATACTGTTACATAGAAACATTTCTTTTTTTCAACTCTTTACTTTGAATTTGGAACGCGTTAATGTTAAAAACTTCTTTTGATTTCCCACCGTTTTACCTATTTTCATGTTTATTATCAAATTACAATATGGAATGGGGTGTTCATAAAAGTAGGATTGGAGTGATTGCCTTGCATAAAGTGGTTATTTAGCCGTCGGTCATATTCAAGACACTTCAAAACCTTGATATCAGCCGTATGTTCGTATATTGTACTATCGACAGATATACAGTGCCTGGCGGTAAATACTGCACTTCGGGAATATTTACCGCCGTTAATAATACAAACGAATGCTAATTCAATGCTAATGTCCATGTCCATCATCTATTAGATATATGGTTTTTCAGAATTTTAAGTCAGAACTAAGTACTTTATTATTGTTTTGTTATGTCATGTTGAACTATATAGAGCTGTAAAACTACTTCCTTTTTAATATCATTTACTTCTTTTCAACATGTATATATACTAACAAAATTAATAAAAATATAAACAAAATAAAATAATTGTGTAAAATGACAAAGTGTACGCACACAGTTGTAAAGAAGTGGTCGGATTCTAAAGAATAGAAGAAGATAACGTGGTCATCAACCTGCGTCTGTAATGGTTTGGTGGGGAGTGTCTTATCAATCAGTCAAAAAGCTTCATTTTTGTGAAAAAGGAGCGAAGACTTCCGCCAAAGTGCATCAAGAGACTGTCTTGGATCGAGTTGTGATACTTCTTAGCAATATACTTTTTAAAAATGTACCGTGGACTTTCCAGCAGCAACCTTTCTGCACCTGGTCCCAAGGCAAGAACTACCCAAGCCTGGCTCGAAACCAATGTTCTGGACTTTATAAGAGCTGAAGACTGGCCCTCGTTTAGTCCAGATCTGAACCCCTTAGACTACAAATTACGGTCAGTTTTAGATGACATGGCCTGCTCGAAACTACACGCCGATATTGTGTCTCTTAAGAATTCTCTGGAGCAAGCAATGACTAAGTTTCCTATGGAAACAGTGCGTAAACCCATAGATTCGTGGACAGATAGATTAAAGGCTTGTATCAAAGCCAAAGGTGGCCATTTCGAATATAATCATTTAATTGAATTTTTTGCTGAGCCTTCCATAAATATGAACATATAGGTTTTATTACGATTACAATACTTCATAAAAAATAAATGCATATTCATTTGTAACAGAACGTCACGAATATGCGTGCATTTACTCGTACTCGTAATCGATATCACCGGACGCGTGGAGAACAGATCCTAAATACCTACACCGGTCAGTTCGCTCTATCGTGTCTTCGCCAATGCAAACGGGTGCAGGATTTGTGATATTGCCAAGTACTCGGTCTTTGCCACATTCTGTTTACAGACCGCCGTTCTCAAACGACTCTCTCCAAGCATTCACGCGTCGCACCAGGCGCCCCCTATCCGAGTCCGCCAGCGCAATATCGTCAGCATACATGAGCAACCTCGGAGGCTGCTCATGTGTATGTCTGATGCTGTCCGACACTATGCTTGTGCCGTATTCACTTGGGCTTGAGACAAAGTGTAAATATAGAAAACGTAAGTTTTCATATTTACGTATCAGTACACGGAGGTCAAGTTTTCCTACTTGTTACAATAACCATCTACTCGGCTCAAGTTCACTAATATTCTCTCACAACTTTCTGATAACAGAAACTCATGAATACCAGAGCATGAAAACGTTAGACTACTTTAAAACATAATAAAAACAACAATTTTAACAAAATTAATTAATAAACAGTCCCAGTAAACGGCGGCCGATACGCTCATGTCAACCTCGTGTGTTAAAAGTAAAAAATAGGTGAAGGTAATCCGGATAAATACAAAAGTCGTAAATTCTTCACACTTCGTATGTATTAACTGTTCACTTTCATTAGGAACTGTAATAAGGCATCGAAGCTTTTTTTTCTGTTCTAGTGCACATTAATTGCGGGAAATAAAGTAGGTACTATCTGGTGATTTTACATTTTTTTATATTTGGGTGCCTTTAGCAAGTAACAACAAAATTGAGGTAATGTAGTCAAACTATTTTGACTTACGTTCCTTTATTTTAAATTTTCCATTTTTTATTGTAGGGTATACCGTATACGAATAAGTCATCGATGTAGATACTTATGTTAGTAGGTAAATCAGTTAGCAACCAACTGTAAGCAGTGACAGCCTAGTGGATAACGAACCAAGTTATTGATCGACTGGTGTCTGGTTTGAATCCTAGGGGACATACACCACTAAATTCTTGGTTTCTGATTTTGCATATAGATATTTGTATTTATTGTAAGAGTCCACTGAACGAGGATTATGCGAAACAGTATTATTTAAATATTCCTTTTTAGGGTTCCGTACCCAAAGGGTAAAACGGAACCCTATTACTGAGGCTCCGCTGTCCGTCCGTCCGTCCGTCCGTCCGTCCGTCCGTCTGTCACCAGGCTGTACCTCATGAACCGTGATAGCTAGACAGTTGAAATTTTCACAGATGATGTATTTCTGTTGCCGCTATAACAACAAATACTAAAAAATAGAATAAAATAAATATTTAAGGGGGCTCCCATACAACAAACGTGATTTTTTTGCCTTTTTTATAGATAATGGTACGGAACCCTTAGATATAACGGTACGGAATACTAGATATAAGCATAATCTTGTGTTACATGCAAGCCGTCTCCACAAAATAAGTAATTCTTTTATGGGGCAATGTATACGTTTCTATAACAAACTTCCCAGCAATATAAGAGAATTGTCAATAAACAAATTTAAAACTACTATTAAAGCCAAATTGTGTAGCAGGGCATATTATAAAGTATCTGACTATATTAATGATAAAAATGCCTGGGATTGAGTCGATCCAATTGTAATGTAATTAATAAATTATGTAAATTTGTTTGGATACCAAAAGAGGGATGCCTGAGTTTTTTGGCAGTATTTTTATCAGTGCTCACCTAGTCATGAACTGCACGGTAGGGAAAAAAATTGTGACGATTCCAAACAAATGTAGCCATTTTTACGGAATAAAAAGATTTTGACTTTGACTTTGACTTAGTGCGCGAGTCCGACTCGCACTTGGCCGATTTTTTTTTTGCCGTTTTTATGGTACGGAACCCTTCGTGCGCGAGTCCGACTCGCACTTGGCCGATTTTTTATGTTACGCGCTGAAATATACGTAGAATATATTTTACTCCCTCATTGTTTATAGAACTGCATAGAATGAGATTTCTTACCGACTAATTCAGATTTGTTAACTGCCCACACGTAACTGCCCATTTCGCTATTTTGACTGCTTTATATTTACTTAATTACCCATTTAATATTTTTATTTGACGAGCTCCGTGGCTCAGTCGTGTATGACGCAACCTTGACACCAACGCTCGTGGGTTCAATTCCCGCAGAAGGCACACATTTGTGTCCATAAACATGTATGTTTGTCTTGGCCTGGATGTTGAAGTTCACAGAGAACGGAGACACCAACGTCACTCTGATTTAATCTTTTCTTTGAGGTGAACTTTCGTTAGAGAATGGTTTTTTTAAGAGAGGTAGGATACATCAAAGCAGCCTTTCTGGGGAAGTACCTCCACCTCACAGAAAACCGCAGCCAAATAACAACTCCTTCAAGGAGTTGCTGTGTAAGCGTAAGGTACCCGCTTTACATCATATAGGCCGTATGCTTGTATGCCTCCCGACGTAGTATAAAAAAGAAATCAGTTTTGTTTACTTTACTGCTAAGTTTTACCTGCCAAACTTGTTAAAAAATAAGCATTTTCTAATGTTTTACACCAAATCTACAATATACAACTGCCTCTTTAAATCAGTGCCATTATTTTTTGTTATTATTTACACTAAATACATTAAAAAAGGTCAAGTAACTCACTCAGTTTATTAGTTTTGTATATTTTATATTGAAATGTGGCACTTTTTATCTCCGTGTTTTTATTACAATTGACGAAGTGAAAGTCAATGTAGACTTATATTTAAAATCAGATTATAGTGTATATATGTTTCGTAAATTTCTTCATAAATTAAAAAATAAAAATTTCTCCGCTCTTCGCTCTGTTTTCCACTCGGAGAATTCTAAACTGGCATACAGATAACGCGGTCCGATAAATAGCTATTTTTTATCTAATTTTTCAGGCTCGAGGAAAATTCAATTATTTTATTTCGGAGATTGGAAAACTTTTCGAAGTTAGTCTATATCGGCTTGATTGGCTCGAAACTAGGCCGAGCGATAAGTTTGAATCCGATAAATTGGGAATTGTGATTGGGTCTTCTAAATAGTTTAGATGATGCCTCTCTAGATGGTGCCAAAAAACATATTTCTTAGTAGACGTGATTTAGTTTTACTGAGAATAAAAAGGCGTTATTTTAGGCAGTAACTTACTTTAAAGTTTCTAAAAGATTATTTCTAAAAGGAGGTTTAGTTAGGCATATGTAGATACTGCTAATACCAGTAATTACTAGTACAGAAATTCCTGAATTGGAGGCTTTAGCTCAATTAATTCATAACTTTATTGTGAGTAATAGATTAGATAGAGCTTATAGATTTGAAAGCGGCTGTCGGTAATCATACTGCACAAATAAATTATTTATTTGATTTTGTAACGTAAAAATTGTTGACGAAAATAATTACAATGTACAATCATGATTGGTCTATTATATTTAACTAATGAATGTTAAATACTGCACAAATTATTTCGATCAAATAAGAGGTAACTATTTCAAACAAATAAGAGAGAAACAAAATCACTACATAAATAAAACAAAGTCCCCCACCGCGTCTGTCTGTCCGTTCGTAATAAACTCAAAAACTACTAAACGGATTTTCATGCAGATTTTTACCAATAGTTGAATTGTTATATAATTGACGAGCCCGGTGTTTCTCTGGCAATGCAAGCTTGCGCATTCTCAACTGGTTCTATATGAAATCGCTATTTGATAAATTAAATGTGTGGATTCTATACTTTACTACATTAATTATCACAACATAAAGCTTTTTATTGTCATTTAAAGTATTTCACAGTGCTCCGTTATAAAAAAAACATAAATCGACTCTATATATATATATATTCCTATATCTGAAGTATAGGAATAGACAAACAGACAAAGATAGCAACAATATCTTCAAATAATGACAGCGGAGAGTTCACCCTCACACGCTGGAACTGCAATGGTTGCGTACTGTGCGGTTTCAGAGAAGTTTCCTTTTTCCGAGAAATATCAAGCTGTGGAATGAGCTCCCAAGCGAGGTTTTTCCTACAGCATGTAATTCTGCAAGAAACGCGTGAAGAGGTTTTTAGAGTGTCGGCAACGCATTAGTTACACCCCTGGTGTTGCAAATGTCGATTGGCCACGGTGACTGTTTACCATCAGGCAGGCTGTATATTTGATTATCGCCTTAGAGGTATAAAAAAAGTATGTACCATTTTAATATTCTATTTTAAAGTTTGACAGCGATATGGTAGAACAATAGTGTTTTTTTAAGTAGTGAAATGATAATGATTTTTTTTTTAATTTTAAATTATAATAACCTTTGCATTTTTGATTTCCCACTTGCTATATATGAAAACAAGAGATTTTGATATTTGTACCTATTATAAGTATTATTATTTAAATTTTACGCAAGATGTGTTTGCCTATAATTGGTTGTACATTTAAGCTAGTAATGTTGCAAATGTATACCTACTTTTATGTAAGTAATAAGAAAGAAATGTAACAACTGTTGTTAGACCTAATAAAATAAAATAAAAAAACAATGGTCAATTTTCAAAAAACTTAATTACAATTAAGACATTATAAAAAGGCGTTTAGTCAATCAAGAAAGAATTATCTTTAGAATAATTGCACTGAAACTCATGAAGCAATGTGGGACTATATGTCGGCAACGAATGAGTGACACCCCTGGTGTTGCAAATGTCCGTAGGCTACGGTAACTGCTTCCTGCTTGAAGCAGGCCGTATGCTTATTTTCCACTTTAGTGGTATAAAAAAAGAAAGTCTTTTATCATTACAATAGTCGACATTACGCCAATAAGGAATATAATATATAAACAATATTTCACTTGTTTTAGTTGCTAAGCAGTTAGGAGCACTGATAACTCAGAGGTTAAAGACACGGCCTATTAGTTCTCGGTTCGAATCCTGGCATGTACCACTAAATTTGTGTTTTCTGATTTAAGTACATATTTGTAATTATCACTTACTCGACAGAAAAGGAAAACATCGTGAAAAAATCCCGCATGTCCAAGAAATTATATTTCGAAAAACGTGTGACCTTACCTAAGAAAGGTCTGGTTTCCTCTCTGAATTGTGGAAGGTCAGACGGTAGTCATTGCATTAAAAATCAGTATTTTTGCCAAATCCTTATAGATTAACATACGGGTGAGGCTAAGAGAAAAAATAAGTTGCTAGGATAAGCGTTATATAGTTGACAATTTAGAAACTTTTGAGAGAAACAAAATTAATAGCCATTACCGTACGGTTTAGTAAAGCACCAATGACATTTTTAACCTAGCCCCAAAGTAAGTGAAGCATGTGTTATGGGTACTAGACAACTGATAAACATACGTAAATACATTTTTTTTGTAAATACATACTTATTATACATAGAAAACACCCAGACCAAGACAAACAAACGTGTTCATGCACACAAATGTTTGTCCTGTGTGGGAATCGAACCCACGAGCGTTGGTGTCTAAGTAGCGTAACAACGCGTTTCACCACTGCGCCACCAAGCTCGTCGTCATTAGATTAAAACTTAACATTGTAAATGGTCACATGCTCTTACTATATTTCGGTCATTAACGGTAGGCAAATGAATAACTTAGCTAACGACTATACCGTCGCAGGCTCTGTTATTGCCTGAATTATTTCTACCTTTTCTGTGTTCAAATAGCATTTTCCGTTAATTGCTGTCTGACTGGAACTCTCTAATTGCTTAAGTTCTGGATCTCATGCCCTCAAGTTTAAGTGGTCGACTACTATTAAAGTAAAATTTTTCTTAAGTCTGTTTTGAACTTTGCCTGTTCATAATTTCCGAACGTAGATTTGTAGTTGAAAAACGTTGCCAAGATGAGAAACGAGGAAAAAAATAATCTGCAATATGTAAGTACTACAAGAATTTTTCACATTAGCAGCGGTTAGATTTGATTGCAAAAAACCACACTTACGGAAAATGTTAACATTGCCCTATGTCAGACTTTAGTATTAACTACTTTTCTAAAAAGGTAAATTATAATTCTGCTGATATTTTTTGCCGCTAATATTTTTTACAAGCCTTTATTTATCTTGTACTGTTCGTGTGTAAGTTGTCCGCTTTAAAATTCGCTAACTTTCAACCACTTGTTGGCATCCGATTGAGCTGAAAGTTGGCTTAATTATCTGGTGACAATACAATAACGTCGTTGCGCGCGTCATTCTAACTGAACACGCAAGTTAAGCAACGTCGACGTCAACGTCATCTATGGATGGGATTATCTATCTTGAGTTTCTCCGTGCTCTGAGAGCACGTTAAGCCGTCAGTCCATTTCATTTCAATTCAACAATGCATTACACATGATTTAATTTAATTAAATTAGATACATATGCACCTTGTCAGGCATCGCAATGGTCAAGAGGTAGGTTGACATTAGGAATTGAAGTATTCTGCGACGGAGTAGCAGGATTTTTCCAATAAATGTTTCTTAAGGGAATTATAAAAAAAATATCATTTGCTTCGTCTTTTATATCTTCGGACAATTTGTTATACACACGTACATTTCATTTTAAATTGTATTCGATTTATATAATAAATTATCTGAAACAGTTCTATCCTTGCCTGACAATATGTTTAAAAGGCACATCAAAAATACTCTATGTACGAAGCGTTGTTACAGAATCGATGAATATCTGACTGACTGAGATGTTTGGAAATAATTCAGCACATGTATTAATAAACATAAACATAGACTCATTTTGTAAACATAGACTCATTTTGTAAAAAGAGTGATACTCATAATATAAATACTAGATATAAGCATAATCTTGTGTTACATGCAAGCCGTCTCCACAAAATAAGTAATTCTTTAATAGGGCAATGTATACGGTTCTATAACAAACTTCCCAGCAATATAAGAGAATTGTCAATAAACAAATTTAAAACTACTATTAAAGCCAAATTGTGTAGCAGGGCATATTATAAAGTATCTGACTATATTAATGATAAAAATGCCTGGGATTGAGTCGATCCAATTGTAATGTAATTAATAAATTATGTAAATTTGTTGGGATACCAAAAGAGGGATGCCTGAGTTTTTTGGCAGTATTTTTATCAGTGCTCACCTAGTCATGAACTGCACGGTAGGGAAAAAAATTGTGACGATTCCAAACAAATGTAGCCATTTTTACGGAATAAAAAGATTTTGACTTTGACTTTGAATATATCTTTAATTGTACCACTTGATATCACTATATGGTCACTCACATATATTATCAATTTATATTACAATAAATATATGTAAGTGTACGTTTCTTCTGGCATTTCTTCTTCGTCAATGGTAATTTTTGAAATGCTTGTACTTTAATAAAGAGAGATTATAGTTATGAAAAATTAAGAAGATATAATATGATTTGATTTAAAAGATCAAGGGATTGAAACACAAAACAAAATCCGTAATATCTATGGAATGTAATGTCCGATTTCGTTAATTCAAAGAGTAACCTACAGGCATTGAAACAGTTTTGAATACGAAATGATTTATTTGGATAAGGATTAATACCAAGGTACGAATAATGTGGCCTAGTTTGTACCGGCGTTACTATAGCATATTTTAGCATGAAAAAGTCGTTATTATGACGTAACTGTAATAGTTAGACATATGGTATTGCGTACTTTTTTATAGATATTGATGTCCTCTATAAAACTGTAGTACATTACTTTGCTCTACTGTCAATAGTTTCAGCAGCGTACGCGGTATAAGGATTTTTTGGTATCTTTTTAACACATTATCGAAGTTTTCATACGGATCCCTATTTTCAAAATATTTTATAGCCTATGTTAAGCATTTATATTGTAGCATTCTAATGGTGAAAGAATTTTTGAAATCGGACCAGTAGTTTTTGAGTTTATTCATAACATACATACAAATCTTTCCTCTTTATAATAATAGTATAGATAGTATAGAAGTATAGATAGTATAGATTTAGCCTCACTTACCTTGTTTACCAGGTTACATGATTTTTTAGCTTGTTTTTTAATGACGTGCACGTAATGACCAGGAACTTGTTGTACTTGTTAAATTCATATAATGTCTTCATTAAATTAAATATATAACAAAATGTTTAAAATCATTTAGCCCCAATAAATATTTCTGTCTTAACACTTATAATTTTAGTGAAACTTGCATTTATTTTGATCAAATATAGTGTTACAACTTAGAAAACTATACTATTATACAAATTAAATATATTACCGAATAACACTGTTAGTGTGCCGAAAATCGAAAGCCAACGAAAGACTTATACGTAGTCATGATCTAACTGTTACAAATTATTATGAAGTACTGTGAAAACTATTTCAAGTATGTAATATATGAAAATTATTGATTTGTTTCTCAATCAATTAATTTAGAATGAAATAAAATCATTTTCTAGGATGCTGCCATCACACCTCCATATCAAAATCAGTCAAAATCAAAAATCCAAATCACAAAATCTTGGTCTCGTGATATTAACGCACAATGCTGCGATAAGCGGATTAATTCTATTAAATTTTCTTCAGACAAATCCATTGACAACTCGTGACGCACACCGCATGAAGAGAACGACGCGACGCAGCGCTGTGCGAAGTACCCGCTTGCCACTTCACGCGCTTGGCTTTCACCGCTGACGCATACTGCGACGGAACAAAAAATCATTCTAGATGTTATTTATTTGATTATGTATCCGACACTGCATACAAATCTCAATCAAGACACCAAAGCTTTAGCTTTATTATTATTATTATTTTATTTTTATTCACGGGTATTATTCCGGTCATTTGATAGGCGTGCGCGGGGATATGAATCCAACACGTAGAGGCCCTTTTAAGAAGATTCATGTTATGTTGTACACCCACCGAGACCCGCTCCTAAAAATATCGATAGAACCATATATCTATGAGCAGGTCACGGCAGGTATTGGGACTATTGCGAATGTATAGGAAATGATTAGTCTATTGTAATGAGGTCTGGAGGGATTATTGGTACTGGGTTATTGCAGAAGAGGGACGGACACCTGCCATAACTATCATATCTGACTGTTATTTTTGGCAGGCGGTGGCTCGCCACTCACTAGATGGACCCTCGAAATGCCAGAGAAAGTCAGCCGGGGGCAACACCGGTGTGAGTGACTCAGGGGTGTCGAGAGGTGTGCTGCGCTTTCTCCGAAGTTACTCGTGGCGTTATGCCCTTTAACACTTCCACCCCTGGAGTATATCACCTGCTAGAGCAATATACTCTATCGACTCCTCTCTGGACGGCCAATGAAGGCAAGCCAGAGCTGAGAGTCCTGCGGGCCTTCTTGGATTTCCACTCCGACCGACGAAGACACGCCGGAGACGAAGGCCCTGATCGCCTCTCTGGAGCACTCGGGTACCCGTGGTGTCGTTACGCACCATCAGCTCGCCACAAGCTGCCCTGCGGGGTTATTATTATTATTTTATTTTATTTTTATTCACGGGTATTATCCCGGTCATTTGATAGGCGTGCGCGGGGATATGGATCCAACGCGTAGAGGCCCTTTTAAGAAGATTCATGTTATGTTGTACACCCACCGAGACCCGCTCCTAAAAATATCGATAGAACCATATATCTATGAGCAGGTCACGGCAGGTATTGGGACTATTGCGAATGTATAGGAAATGATTAGTCTATTGTAATGAGGTCTGGAGGGATTATTGGTACTGGGTTATTGCAGAAGAGGGACGGACACCTGCCATAACTATCATATCTGACTGTTATTTTTGGCAGGCGGTGGCTCGCCACTCATTATTATTATTATTATTATTTTATAGATCCTATATCACGGGTATATCCCGGTCATTTTATAGGCGTGCGCGGGGATTGGAACCAACGCGTAGAGGCCCCTTTGAGAAGTTTGATGTAATGTTGTATAGCTGCCGTGACCTTCTCCAGGGGATATCAATGTGACAATATACCCATGAACCAGGTCACGGCAGATATTGGGACTATTGCAAATGTGTTGGAAAATATTGGGCTATTAAAATGATATCTGGAGGGATTATTAGTACTGGGCTATTACAGAAGAGGGACGGACGCCTGCCACAACTATCATATCGGATGTTACTTCCGGCAAGCGGTGGCTTGCCACTCACTGGATGGACCCCCGAAATGCCAGAGAAATTCGGCCGGGGGCAACACCGGTGTGAGTGACTCAGGGGTGTCGAGAGGTGTGCTGCGCTTTCTCCGAAGTTACTCGCGGCGTTATGCCCTTTAACACTTCCACCCCTGGAGCATATCACCTGATAAAGCAATATGCTCTATCGACTCCTCTCTGGACGGCCAATGAAGGCAAGCCAGAGCTGAGAGTCCTGCGGGCCTTCTGGACTTTCCACTCCGACCGACGAAGACACGCCGGAGACGAAGGCCCTGATCGACTCTCTGGAGCACTCGGGTACCCGTGGTGTCGTTACGCACCAACAGCTCGCCACAAGCTGCCCTGCGGGCTTTATATTATTATTATTAAAAAGATGAAAACTGCGCCGACCGACAGCGTTTTTGCTAAACATTAGTTAGTAATGACATAACCGGCACCTAGCTTAAAAAAATATAAGACATTTGTAAAAATCAAAGTTTGAAATATTACGGTTGAAAAAGTGTATAAAACGCCATTTCTGAAAAATACACCTATTTGAGGTGCTATGGTGTAAATGGTTCGTTTTATAACGAAAATAGAAATAAAAAATTTGTATATACTCCTAATGTATCGTAATAGATGCATCAGGACTATATACAAATGTTTTATTTCTATTTTCGTTAAAAATTGTGTTAGTTTAGCTTATTTGTCCCTAAATTATTATTTCGGGATATCTCGTTTTTCTAGGACGATTTAATTTAAAATTAATTCTATAGATTGTGTAATAACATTCAAATGCAATTTAATATCTTTAAATACATGTAATAGCAAACATGGGTTTTGAGGGAGGAACTAAAATAAGAAGAAGAAAAATTTGTATCACTTAGTTTTAATGTAAGATTTAAATGACTTCTTCATTGTTGTTATACTTGAAATTTTTTAAATTCATGCTAGTGAAATTATACATTAATGAAAAAACTAAAAAATAACACTTTTATGCACTTTTTGGAAGACGTGAATAAGTTCATCAAGGAAAACTTGGAAAAATTACTATCGTTTTACGAGTGGTATTTAAACTGGGTTGATTGGGTCTAGATACCCTTCCCAAGTATTTTTTCAGCACAGTTACTGAAGCTAGAACAACATAGAATTAAGATTTTCAAATGGTTCTATACTGAAGACTTGGCTGTATAGGCTAGATTACTTTTTTGTTTTTTTTTATTCCCGAGGGGAATGCCTGTCCCCTCGGGGATAAAAAGAACCAAAGAAAAAAGTAAAATTTAATTTATGACGTTGACAGTATTTTTGGACATGTATTTTTAATTAATTTAATATATCTATTACACCCTGGAGTGGCATAAAAGTCCTACGGATTGGCTTTACGAAATATTATAATATCACGTCATATCCTCCCATTTTTTTTATTCAATATCAGGAGGTAAACAAGTACACGGCTCATCTGATATTAAGTGGTTATCTATGAACCTATTTACTATATACAGTAACTGAATAATGCAGGAATACAACACATTTCCAGAGGGTTGTTACTTGACCGCAATCTTCCAGAATTATGTTTATTAGAATGTCAAATCTTGAGTTATTCATATTATTCCCCATCCCCTATCGAAATAACGTTAAATGATACACTGTGATGTTCTGAAAGAGACAAACAAATATACACCAGGAACACTAGATAAAAAGCCTGCACTCGGCTTTAAATGTTAAATATCTGGACCGTCGGGCTTCTACGACACTGCTATTCATTCTAGCGTACCTTTTCCGCGTCCTATTTCCTTTCTAGATGTTTTGTTAGTACTCCAACAAAAAGTCCTAGGTTTAATGACTCTGAATACAAAATTGTAGCATTACTTTTCATATTATTCGATCATAGTATATTTCAATTACTATGTTAGATAGATTTCAATATGAATAAATAAGGAAAATTATGTTCAGATTACGTTAAATAAAAAACTATGTAGCCAGTTACATTTCCCAAACTTATGTACATTGAAAATAGACCAATTAATATAAAAAAAAATATTATGTTCAAGTTGGACGTCACGATCATGGTACGTAACAACATTATACACAAAATATAGGTACACAAATTTAGTTATCATTTGACCATGAGAGTTTGTGACTAAAGCGTAGACTGGAACTGAGGTGAAGTAAAAAATATTTTTAAAAATAAAATTAAAAATAGAACCTGAACTAAAAAGAATAACATAATTTGAGTGATAAATGTCATACATGTATATACACACATCAAAAGTGTCTAGGGATCAACATATATTTTTGCATTAACTTTTCTCCTGATTGATATTAATTAAATTTTTCTTTAAGGATTCATCAAATAAAGTGTTTTCGTTTGTCTACAGTAACGATAAACCAAGTCACCTTTGCATTAATAAAGAAATTTGCCATTTTCATAATAAAGGGATTTTTGACATTTGAACCACTAACATTAAAGTTCGAAAAAAAGACTGAAATAACAGTTTTCTTTAAAATTTTATTGGGTAACTTAAACAATTAATAATCCGTGTTTCTACCGCGAACACTAACAACACAAGAACATCGGTTTGGCATACTCAAAATGAGTTCATCCAAATCACGCTGTGGAATGGCCGCCCATGTTCGTTGCAACAACAAAAAAAGGTCTTCTTGCGACTGGATACCCTCCATATTCGGCAGAGCTCTTCTCTGTAGCATATCCCATGCATGCTCAATCGGGTTCAAGTCTGGCGACTGAGCAGGCCAGGGCATGACATTGATGTTAGCTGCGGCGAGAGTCTGTCTTACAACTCTTACGGTGTGCGGTCGTGCATTATCATGCATTAACTGAAATAAGGGATCGATTTGCACTTGTAGAGGAACGATGACGTCTGATACAATCGTCTCAGCATAAATTTGAGCGTTGAGGTTGCCTCTGATCCAAATCAACTCAGTTCTTCCGCCGATCCAAATACCCGCCCATACCATGATGGTTCCACCACTATAAGGATGGACTTCCTGGCAGGATTTTAATCGCTGTTGGCGTCCAGGGGTTCTCCAGTGTCGTATACGTCTTGTATCCGGTCTCATACCAAAACGAGACTCATCAGAAAAGCACACGAAACGCCATTGTTCTTCTGCCCAATTTCTATGTTCAAGAGCCCATTGATATCGAATCCTACGATTATGCATTGCTATAGGTGGTACCCTTAGCGGTCTTCGGGAATGAAGGTTCACTTCATGCAAGCGGTTTCTGACTGTTTGGTCGCTAATTAAGTTCCCTGAAGAGTGATGAAGCGTCACGGCTAACATCATGGCGGTTATTGTTGGAGCTCTTCGAGTTGTGATTTGAATGTATCGGTCTTGTCTCCGTGTCCATGCATGGGATATGCTACAGAGAAGAGCTCTGCCGAATATGGAGGGTATCCAGTCGCAAGAAGACCTTTTTTTGTTGTTACAACGAACATGGGCGGCCATTCCACAGCGTGATTTGGATGAACTCATTTTGAGTATGCCAAACCGATGTTCTTGTGTTGTTAGTGTTCGCGGTAGAAACACGGATTATTAATTGTTTAAGTTACCCAATAAAATTTTAAAGTAAACTGTTATTTCAGTCTTTTTTTCGAACTTTAATGTTAGTGGTTCAAATGTCAAAAATCCCTTTATTATGAAAATGGCAAATTTCTTTATTAATGCAAAGGTGACTTGGTTTATCGTTACTGTAGACAAACGAAAACACTTTATTTGATGAATCCTTAAAGAAAATTTTAATTAATATCCATCAGGAGAAAAGTTATTGCAAAAATATATGTTGATCCCTAGACACTTTTGATGTGTGTAGTTTAGGTATAATCTAGGTTTAGAATAACGCCTCTTTTGGTACTTTACACAGAAAACCGCAGCCAAATAACAGCTCCATAAAGGTTGTAATGTAAGGATGTAAGCTCCTGAGGCTTTGCTGCTATGTGAATAGTAGAGGAGGCATAGCTCGAGTGATACTTAATGTATTTATTACTATACGCTAGTACGGTAACCGTATAGGCTACGGTAACCGCTTTATATCAGGTGGGCCGTATGCTTGTATGCTTATCGACGCATGAAAAAATGTGTCAAAGTATTGAAAAATAAATTAGATGAAAATATAAGGAAACTAACTTAATTATCAAACAATCATATTACTACTTTGTTGTGAAAACTTTACAATTCGTAATAGTTAAATTGTGCTTACTTATGAATTGTTGCAAGTAGACATGGGCAACATTTTAAAGCATGCTGAAACGATAACTTTAAAACGATCCGCAGTTCTTAATGTTTCGTGCTCTCCAATTTTATAATGTTTGACGGTATGTATGCAAAGTATCATAGACAAATTAGTTGTATTGTTAATTGGTAATGCCCCTTATTTTCTTTATTGTACTGATTTACTTATTCCAATTTCGATTCGAAAAGTGAAAATGAAGTATGGAACATGTTGCTGATTTACTTATTCGAATTTTGATTCGAAAAGTGAAAATGAAGTATGGAACATGTTGCTAAATATTCTGTTTTTTTAGTAATGCACTACTTGAACGGAGGTGCATTAAGATTGTAGTTCTTATTGTTACTTAAACTTATAATTTTATTGTTGAGCTTGAGTTCAAGTTTAGTTAGAATTTTATCGCTGAACCGCTATTAATTCAATTGCGGTTATATAAATTTACTAAATTTGTAACAAGAGTGTACAAAAATAACTTCCAGTGTTTAGTGACTGACCAAGGCTTATATTTATTAAGGTCATGATATTATTCGAATTGTTGTTAATACTTTTTTTCGTAAAGAATTATTGGTCTTTTTTTTTATTTCGTCCCGGTTGTGATGAAAGACATTGTATAAATCACAGGCTGTACAGGAATTACAGACTCTTATTATGAAAGTCTACTGTCTTCAGCATCAGGCCTCAAAGTACCCTCACACAGTATGCAGTTCCTACGTGACCGCTCTCAATTTTTAATATAATAGGCGTTAAAGTATGAAATTGCCGTCTTTTAGTACCTAATAGATAATTTGAATTGACATTAAATCTTCATGGCGTGAGATTTTCGAGTGAAACTTTTTTTACATGATACCTATGAGGGTTTTCTTTTAAAAAAAGTGCAACATTTTCGAATTTCATTTTTTTATTCAGTTTAGACGGGAAAGATGGATACTTCGAAAATCCGTGTAATTTTTGAATACAAGTTCCGACGCGGAAATTTCGACTTGTAGAACGAACCACGTGGAAGACGCAGGTGAATAACGCTGAATTGAAGGAGATGGTGGAAGCATGTTTTAACGTTACATTATTTACAATATTGACTCATTTGCATCAAATCAATAAGATAAAAATAATATGAAAAATGGGTGCCTCATGATTTGACTGATCTGCAGAAAGAAACGCGTGTTGAAACTTGTGTTGCCTTATTGAATCGGTACAGAAATGAAGGAATATTGAATCGAATTGTGCCATGTGACGAAAAGTGAATTCTTTACGATAACCGTAAGCGAAGCATGCAATGGCTGACCCCAAGTCAAACGCCGCAATAGTGCCCTAAAGCAAAGGTAACGGTAATTGTTTGGTAGTCTCTTCATGGCGTTATTCACTATAGCTTTCTCAGGTCTGGTCAAGCAATAACAGCATATGTTTACAGTGCCGAATTTCAACAATGATGTTGAAAGTGGCAGTGAAACAGCCCCGACTCGTGAGTCGATCTTCACCATTATTGCTCCATGATGACGCAAGACCTCACACTGCACGAGAAACCGTTGTAACTCTACAGGAGCTGCAGTTAAAAACCATACGTCATCCTCCGTACTCGCCAGATCTTGCTCCAACTGACTACTATTTTTTTTTTGTGATTTAGACAATTTTCTACGTGGTAAAAAATTTTCTTCCCAGGGGGCAGTTCAAAATGCTTTCACACAGTTTGTCGAATCTAGATCCCCACAGTTCTATCGCTAAGGCATAAATAAACTTCCGATTAGATGGCAGCAATGTATAGATAATGTGGGTAAATATTTTGATTACATAAATAAATACAAATCGGCAATTTCATACTTTAACCCCTAATACTATTGTAAAACATCCTTTTCTAACCTACATATTTTCTACAATAACTAAATGAACCACTTGTCTTTGAAGACATCTTGCGAGTACCTACTAAATATATACAGCTGATTTAGCGCTGTGTTTGGTAGCAAAATTAAGTTGACAAAATATCTTTTTGTTTGACATATCCTGCTATCCCTGGGTTATTCATATCATTTTATTCATATCACAATATAATATTGAAGATTATGAAATTTATTTCCTAAAACAACAAAAGAAAGTTACCCAATTACATTCCTCAGCAACATAATTACAATTGTTAAGAAGCTGTAATATTCTAAGTCAAAGCAACTTTGAGTTCCGTAGCAAGTTGGAGCAAATGACGTTGTCTCCTTAAAAAGTATTTTAATTCGATGAAAGAAGTTCCGCAAGTTGCGCCGCGACTCGCAATACGTTGTCGGGCGATTTACATTTTTATGAAAACGTTTTATGGCGCCCGGACAAGGGTCTCTTCATGCTGTGGGAATCGTTAAGGAACCCCAATTCCGCCGGATCGTATCCTAATCGAAATTGAGCGGTCAAGTTGGTTGAAAACAGACGAGTGTGATTTGTTTGTTTTCATATGTACGTCACTAGAATGTTTTCGAAATTTGAACGTAAACATTTGGAATGCAACTACCTCAGCATTTATACAAGGAAAACCAACCTCACGTGTTTTTTTTATATATACTCAGCATAGTGGCTCCTCTTCGCCTGTTGGTAAGCGAAAAGAGGAGCCCAAATTGCAGCGGCAACTGACAAAGGACTACAGTGTCCTGTCAATTGACGCTACCATGCTGGCCCGCAAGGTGCTTCTTCACGCTTCGTTTGAAGGATCCCACGTGTACATGTACATCATACTAACTACCAGAGGAGACTGATAATAGAGAGGTAGGCCATAGCGATAAGCAGACTGAGGAATTACCTATACCATACAAAAGGATGCAAATGATGAACTACTTAACTTAAAGAGTGCTGTGCTCTTGCAAGTGCAGTGCGAGACATACCAACTACTTTCGAAGTTCTTTCCATTATTTCTGGCCTCATTAGTGTGTCATTGTTAAAAATATCGATCTTTAGTATCAAAGATCGATAGTTTTCATTTTACTTGGAATTCCAAGTTCAATTAAAATAAATAAATTGTTTCATCGTGTCACTGGAGACGCAAGATTGTCGATGTATAATAGCTAGAGTCATGTCAAATTACGTCGAAATTAGCAACAGTTTTCAATGTCAGTATAAAAATGATTCTGCTTTATTTACTTCGACTTAGAAAGATAAAATTTTCGTGTATGACAATCAAAAATGTCCGTCACATTCGTAAGACACTAATTGAAATAAAAATAGACATAAAAAAATATTGGTTTTTCTTCATGTAACGAATGTTACGTTTCATAGGACATAATATTTTTAAAATAATGCTATGTGCCTACTTTCATCAGACGGCTATGCCACCCGTATCTAATTTGAATAAATTCTTGAAAATTTCCAATTTATTTTACAAAGTTTCATGTAGCGGCCTGTATTATATAAGGTATTATGTAATATTTATACATATAATAATAACCAGCACCTATCAGGTCTTGCTGACGCATCTAAATACGCAAATATAATTAATGTTTAGAATTACGAAAACAGCACTTTATGAGTGACACATATAATTCTACATATCATATACAATTACAAATGAATTATCATTTATAATCATTCTCTTCAATTATACATCCTTATTTTAAGTTTTTAGTGTTCGCTGATTGTGTTCCTATGGATATTTATTATTATGTGTCATGGAGATGGCTTGTTATGTGAATATAGACAAAAGTATGGCTTTTCTATAGTTGACACTGACAATAAAACATTTAATATTACCATACATTAATTTCTAATAATATTTTTATTCCAATCTAGCCGTGAACATGCTATCACTTTTTTCTATAACTTTGACTTCAAAATAAATTAGATTTATACCTAATATATGTATGTATATCTTCACACCAGGTCACTTGCGGGGTAGGAAGAGAAAACCGAGCGCCATAAGACGGTCCTTACACACTTCACTCGCTTCTCTAAGATTCATAGCTCTTTATATGCACGCTTGACGATTCCTAGGACTCCTGATATCACCTTCTGACAAAACACGACCAATTTATAGCTTGATATTGGCAATAAATATCTATATTAAGGTATTGCTCATTCCAGATTTATCATACAGGATTCATGTTTCACAAGCAATAATTCGACTGCGAGTCCCCTTATTTGTGAGTCCGTCCTCTATTTAATATCTTTAAAATGTGACGTAAATGTATTAGTAGAGTTTTATACTAGTTGCTGCCCGCGGCTCCGCCCGCGTGGAGTTAAATAACGTAGCCTATGTGTTAATCCAGATCATAATCTATCTACGTGCCAAATTTCATTCAAATCCGTTCAGCCGTTTAAGCGTGAAAGAGCAACAAACATCCATACATACAAACTTTCGCATTTATAATATTAAGTAGGATGTGAAGCCTTTTTCGACGTTTTCAGCTCGATCTGCTTTAATTAGTTGATTTTATATTAATTTCTGTTCATCGTTACCGATTTTCTTCCTTGGTCGGCACGATGTTCTATAAGGAAACCGATTAAACCAAAAACGCACTATGACGGAAACCCGTCGTGTGGCCTTAATCTTATTCAACCACCCATACGCAACATTTAACTACGGGAGGTGTTCCGTTTGCACTTAATTAATTTTACGACGTCGTACGTCTGAATTGGTGCAATAAAATCTAAGAACTTGCTGTGTTACGCGTCATTTCATTGTATTCATTAGAAATCTGTTCTAATGAATACAATGAAATGACGATAATACTTGTTTCTATGTATTTCTGTTCAACTTATATTAAATAATTAGAGGTGATACCCATTGAAATTTTAAATTCTTCGACATTTATATCATTGTTTTAATAGTATTCATTCAAACTTGGGTAATAACGTAAGTATATTAATTATTTATTTCATTATCCTCATCAGTTAAATTTATAGAGGATCTTTAAAAACATTAATTTTGTAAAGGCGGGTGTTTCTGCGCGTGCATGATTAAAGTACCCAGAAAGCTAGTGAGGAGTTGGTACAGAGAGAATGGTAATGCAATAGCGATTGGTTACTGTTTTGTCCATAGTTCAAGGTATCCGCTTCGTATCATTTAGCCTAAATATTTGTTTCATATTTAGACATAGTTGAAAGCTATAACACTAGGCCAACTGGGATACTTAAGCCCTTTCTTACGTAATCTAAACCAGCTTAGAGCTCCCACACACTTATAATTTCAAGTTGGCCGACTAAATCGCAGCATATACCAATAGGCATAGTAGTATATGATAGCCCGCACATCCTATACATTTAAACCGTCCAACTAACTAATTGGACTCCGATCGTATCAGAATCGCGATTCCTTTCCGATTCGCACAAATTAAAAAGTTGGCCAACTGTTGGCCGACTGCTTATTAGCACGGACACAATATGGAAGCTCGCAAACTATACAACCTAGATGGTCAGTCGCACGGCGAGATGACAGAGGACAGCACGCGTGCGCATGATTTCCCTACGGACCGGTCACTTCTTTCGAACGAAAAAGTCCAAGAACAAATAGATGAAGTGTAACAAAGACCGGTGCTATCCAAAAATGACTTAAGGCATTACTCTGGCATAAATCTTAGGTGAAAACTGTGGGAGGAAATCTGCGAAGCTCTAATAAGTAATTTGGAACTCATTTTTTTTTAACTACCATTGATGTACTAATTGTACGGTACTAAATTCCTTTAGATTACTTAATAAACATATAATTAATATTTTTTTTACATTAACCTAGTGGTTAGATTAGAAATTGAATTTAAAGAATTTGGGGTTAAGTACCTATATCACTATTTTTATTATATTAGAATTATTAACAGATACACCTATATTATAACCAACAAAAAGCTTCTTATGTTACTCCTAAAAGGTTTAAGGTGAACAGCAATGAAAATAGGAATAAATAATTAATAAGAAATAAATATATTGTAAAGAAAGATAAAGGAACCTAGTCCATAATGCCATTCTATATTAAAATTCAACGATTTTTGTAGACACATGGCGTGTTCGGGGTGTTTGACAGGTAAACCTGTTAAGTATTTTATTTTAATAATGTATTTTGAATTTTAATACCTACGTAAAATCAAACCTATTTTGTATTTATTTTTCACTTGAAACAATAAATGAGAAAAGTATTTGCATTTTGTATTTAAATACTTTTTAACCCCATTCCACTTTTCTGATTTTTAAGTACCTAGTTCTACACTTTATCCTATTGAAATGGAACAGATCCATGAGGTTGAATAATATAAGATGTCAGATACTGCCGAACATTTACACCATTTGTAATGTTGCTTCCCCTATTCTGCGTGACGATATTCGTCAAAAGGACATTCGTACAATGTATCCTTTGACGAGCTCGGTGGCGCAGTGGTGAAACGCGTTTTTACACTACTTTGACACCAACGCTCGTGGGTTCGATTTCCAAACAGTACAAACATTTGTGTGCATGAACATGTCAGTTTGTCTTGGTCTGGGTATTTTCTATGTATGTTAAGTATGTATTTACAAAAAAAAATGTATTTACGTATGTTTATAAGTTGTCTAGTACCCATAACACAAGCTTCGCTTACTTTGGGGCTAGATGGCGCTGTGTAATTTGTCCGACAATATTTAATTATTTATTTATCCTTAAAAGTTATTCTGTCTTTTGAGCGAACGATGTTGTGTAAAATACATACTGCCTTTATAATCTTTACAGTAAAATTTATATGGACATTTATAAGGCGATGAAATATACGCCATTTGTTAGCTAAAATGCCAAACGCCCATTCTACCAATCGATGTGCTCGGGTATGTCTGTAATTAAATATACGTTTTGCGTAGTTTAAATTTTTCTTTGAGTAAAGACGTAATATATGACTTATGCTTATTGCTGGCCTGATTGCATATACCAGCTCACAAAAATAAGAAATACTAATTCTGTAGAATGAAAAAAAAATACGTATCTGGGAACATCAACATCTCACTTTATAATGCAAGGTATGGTGTTTCCCATATTGTAATCTGTTACTTAGCAAAGGATGCACCCAAAATGTTCTCATTTGTTTACTTCTTCTTTTCATGAATAGAGAAATTAAAGCATTCCTTTACCGCATTTTCAGGCATACGTCTCCTAGCTAGCAACACTATTACCGACTAAATCAATTAGATCAGCGGCTGGCAACCAATATAATAAAATCGGCCGATTAAATTGTGAGAGTACGCAATTTAGTTGTTCGATAGTCTGCCAATTTGAAATTGTAAGTCTGCGGGGTCTCTAGTCGTAAATCAAACCAGCGCTTATGTTAGGGCGGTAGGGTCATTTTCAAGTTCACTTACCCTACTGTGCGCAAAACCTATTTAGCTCCAAACTTCGCTTATAAAATACCTATGCATTACTCTATGACTGCAACGACTTTCGATGTTTCGTTCAGGCGAGTGTTTATAAAGCGCATTAATACTAATTACCAATTATAAAGACTTCATCATCAATTTCAATTCGAGAGGTTTATATGTATAGTATTTCATCTCACCTTTAAAGTCAAAACCTACACATTTTGTATCTTGCTGAATAGAAACGAGGCTCTGGCAAATAAGGCCAGTTGCAATTTAGTCAAGAGTAAACCGATTGTGGAACTTATACACTATAAAAGACAACGACTAATTTATAATTTCCAAGACGACTGTTATATTTCAGCAAGTAAGGAAGATCTCATTTAACATTCAAGTACCTTCCCAGAAGCTTCTGATAAGGTGCTGTGATAGAGAGTTGGTACAAGAGATCTATTTTGTAATGCGGTACGGTGGCCAATTTAGAAGTGGAGAGGACTGTTTGCTTGTATGCTATCCACCGTTGAATAAAAATATCGAAAATAGCTGAACAGTTAATAGGTTCAGGCGTTATTTTGCAATTTGATCTAACCTGCTTTGTGTGCTTCCGCCACCAATTAGTTCATGCAGCCTAGCGCCGGCGGGCACCCACCCACTATCGTTAGTAGATGCAACATGCCGACGCTGCCATGGCTGCTCCGGTAGTCTCTGGCCCGGCTGCTGCGGTCGTCCGTCATCTGGCAGAGACTAACGGTGGGGGGGTGGATGCTGGCCGGTGCTAGACCGCATAAATTAAATGGTGGCGGAAGCACACATAGCAGGTTAGATCAAATAGCTGAACAGATATTGAGTAAGAAATCACGGAAAGTTATAGCGCGAGAAGAAATTGAGAAAGCGTATCTAGTGGAAATATGTACATTTTATTATATCTCAAAGTCAGTAGCGGTCATCAACACGGTGTGAAGTGCACAACTTTAACAACTTGTTTTACTGCTGAAGTTAACGATTGGATCTTGAACAGTGCGGCTTTGAGTACCATCTTGTTACATTTTATATAACGTTTCAATGTAGCAATTTTTTTGTGTGAATATTTTAATAGTGGTTATAAATAAATTATTACATTCAATACGTTGAAAATGAAAATAACCATGTGGAAATCTACACAAATTACACATCCAACTATAGTTTATATGCTGTACTGTTAATATATTTAGTATAGTAGTGCAGAATATATTTAATATAATAGTATACTAGTATGAGTAGATTAAAAAAAGAAAAAGGTAAAGTAAGAGAATTGAATAAGATACAATAAGATTATATTTCAATAAAATGTAAGACGTGTCCGCGAGGGCCCAATGCCAAAAAAAAACTTTTATCTTTTTTTATCTTTATCTATATCTATTGTGTATTTGTAACATTCTACTTATAGATTTAATATGGGCCGATATATGTGCACGTGGGGACTTCTGTTCTTCGTGCGCGACAGGATCCTCCGAACCGGAATTAGGGACTCTGATTCTAATCTAAAATTAATAAGAAAGGAAGTCAAGGAAGAATATTTCATTCCGGCGATTCAGTCCTACGAATTGTTGATAGGTGCAATTGCGAGGCATCCTCACCGCCGTGATTACAATAATCAATATTCACAAACTTTAGCCATAATTCTGTCACCAAATCAACAATGAGTATTGTAAGATTCAATGAGATAGTCGTACACCTCACCCTAATGGCATGTTACTTGATTTTTGCAATCACATATTATTCCTTGTTGTTGTAATATCTTTATTGTACGATAAATTAAAAATAAATTATAATGAAGTTAAATCTAGTGTTACAAAGGCGAACTTATCCCTAAAAGAGGTCTCTTCCAGGCAACCTAGAACTATTGACAGGATAATTGGCAGAGCTGCGATAGCCAGCGGAGCCACATTACCTTCAAAATTGTCGTTTGGGGTAGACTGATGTCATCCAGCTAGCGTTTAGACGCTAATAGTGAGAAACTCCAAAATCGACACACTAATAGCTATCATATTGAAGTTTTGTATCCTTTAATTTGAAATTTAAATGTTCGTTGGTGAGGAAGAACGGTCCAAAATCGTTCCAATTAGAAAAAAAAACATATGGGAAAACGTATGGCCGGCCACTCTGCAGTGCAGAGTCTGCACTGCACTCCCATCAACAGAAAAAGTAACAGCACTCGTCGCTAGATGTCGTACAGGGTTCCATATATTTAAAAAAAATTAAAAGTAAAATATTTAAATATTTTTTAAATTTATAAAATATCAGCTCTGCCTACACAGCTTGCTGTTATTTACTAGTATATATGGGTGAGAGAGAGAACACGTACACCAATAACTTTATCATAAATTTCATAAAGTAACGCACATCAACTTTACCTCAAACAGTACGAAATGACTGTTAAACAAAACAATACATATAGATGAAAAAGAAATAAAAGGGATAGTCAATTCGGCATCGCTGGAGAGACTGTAGTACCGCCCATATCTCAATAGAATCAAAGGGTCGTAGTCCATATGCGTCAAACATAAGGGCAGATTATGCTCCCCAGTCCTCTGAATAATCTGGCAGAGCGTATGTATGTGATCCACGGTGCTAAAGTCTTTTCGGAATCCGGCTTGCTCGGGAGGCTGGAATTCATCAAGTCTGCATGCAAGATGGTTTGTGATGACTCTCGAAAACAGTACATTTTAAAGAACAACATGATTAGGCTTCTGCTCCACGCTTCCCCCTTCCCCGGAGTGTATGACGGAATTGAATAGTCTCTTAAGGGCTACAGATATGGGCTTTCCGCCCGCTCTCAGAAACTCCGCGGTATTTCCATCCTCAGTCGGTGCCTTCCCATTTTTAAGCTGTTTGAGAGCCACGCGAATATCGTACAGACTGATGTCCGAGATATAGTTGGTATAGTGTTGGGTCAGTTTAGCTCTTGGGTCGTTATTAGCATTGTTGCCCGGTTGGAATGACCATGTGTACAGTTGTCCAAAGAACTTCTCCATTTCATTCAGAATCTCAGTGTTCGTAGAATTAATATGTAATATAAGCTGAAAACCAACGCTGTTATAACAGCGTTGGTTTTCAGCTTCGTAAGTTGACTTTAATATAAGTGATGAACAGTAAGTTTACTTAAAATGCCCAGACCAAGACAAACAGACATGTTCATGCACACAAATATTTGTCCTACGTGGATATTCAACCCACGAGCGATGGTGTCAAAGTCGTGTTATTAACCAAGGCAAGCTCGGTGGCGAGCTCGTCAAAACGACGTTGAATTGTACGATGCATCACGTGGAGTTGTCAATGACTAGCTTTATAGATACACACAAACTCATATAATCGTCTAGCCATTTACAAATACGGTTTTGATAATTATACCGGACAAGATTACCCCTGTATAAAGCGAAGCAAGACTTCTTTTAGCAATTTTTTATGAATGAAGCGTAAACCATTTGAAATAAGAGAAATCAAGCCATTACATCCGAAGTACGGGGAAATCACAAAGTAGCAAAAACGAAATCAAGATTCCGCTCAATACCCTGTGTTTTCTTAGGACCGTCCATTTAAGTCGTAGATGTCTTCATACGAATGCCTATTGTACAAGAAATAGGTTACCAATTTTACGTTCATATCTTTTCATTTTGTTCATTCAAGATTTGCCGGAAAAATACAGAGTTTTATCTTTAAAAGAGTTTTCGTTGGACTATTCTCGAAATTGCAATGGAGATTGTGTATTTGGCATGTTATTATGTTTCTTTTGTTATTGATTTTTAAAAAAGGATTATGGCCTCATTTCGGTATCTGTTGAACCGTACGTCTGTCGCAAGACACACCTCTAACGAGAGACTAGAAATTTAGTACCTACACATAATAATTGTTATGACCTAATGTATGTAACGTGTGTGGTTAGTACGTGAAAATTGTAGATAAAACATTTGGGGATAGTTTTAGACTCATATATATATATAAATTTTACTCAATCCCATAGTTGAAAGATATTAGTTTAACAAATAAAATGATTTATATGCTCATAGTGTGGATTTATATGCCCGTAGTAGAAACTGTTAGTGCATCACAATTTCTTGTTGATGCAGCATTCATGTTTCACAGAATAGTTGAGATCGGCGAGGACTAAATATAGTGATGTTACGTATGTACGCACGTACTTTCCATTATAACTAGTCCGGTCATAAATTCTGTTACAAATGAATATGCATTTATTTTTTTATGAAGTAATATAATCTTAATAACTTTTTTTTTTTACATGTCAATTTATTTATTTATTCTAGTCAAAAAGTCCGCCCCGAATCGTACCTGACGCAAAAGTGCCCATAACACTTGCAGCATTCCCCCGCTGTATCGCGAGGGATATGCGTTGCGTCAAGTATGACTAAGCTCGAAGGTCAGCACCACTATTCTTTAAGCGCCTTCCCAGCTGCCGCACAAATAACTTGGCTTCCGCACACCAAGCTCCGCCAACCTCCACAGCGAAGGGGATAAAAGTATAATTCGACGTAAGGGGCGTGTATTTGGCGTGTTTCTGGGTGGCCGCCCAATCGGCCGCCGCCCCAGCAGCACGAATTGTCCTAGCCAAATGCGTGGATGCGAAAGTACTGATGCAAGTGGCATCCCACACCAAACATCGACCCTTCTCCCAAGGAATGAGAGTGAGCCCGTCCGGCCTCTTGCCATCCGAACGGCTCAAACCCGGTGGCTCGAGGGTACAGGGCACCTCCACAGACACCAGAGCCCTCCGGATCACCTCATTCAGCATATAATGCCGTGGAAAACGCCCAGCCGACTTGCCGCAACTCAAACCATGGTAACCCTTGGAGTCCACCTGCGCTCCACGCACAAGTGTGGGGTTCGCACAAAACACAGCCCAATCTGAGTGCTGCGGCCACTCTCAAGGATCCATCATCGAGTGCGGTACCCATATGAGGCGACGGAAGGGCGTGAAGCCAGGCTCCCGACTCTGGAGAACTTGCCGCCCTAAGTCGGGCAATATCAGCTCCTACTGCGACTTCCAGCAACTGCCCATACCTCACCGTACACAGTCCGTCGTCCCATCGACGCTGCACACCTCTGTCTTCTGGGGGCTCAATGGCGGGACATGCTGAGGACCAAGCGCTCAAGGCTTCCCCCGCATAAGGTATCTCTAGATCGTCACCGTGCACTTGGAGTATAGTAGCGACTAATCCGCGAACCCTATGGGAGGAAGCCAAGAAGGCCGATGTGTTAATGTCCTGCATACGCCTAACGCCCAATCCACCGTGACGGACGGGGAGCGACGCTTGCGATCATTGAGCCTCGTCAAGGTGTACATTGAGAATGGTCTCCAAAGTAATCTTCATTTCGTCATCTAACTGGGAAGTCTCAATGGGAAAGAGCCATGTTGGAGAGGTCCTCATAATGTACACCAACCTTGCAACAGATAGACAACCGCGTAACAAAGTTAATGCCACATGTGCCTGTAAATGCTGCAGATGCTGGTGTGCCTGAGTAAGCATTTCTCTCTTATTCCGTAGGGCCACCGGAATAGCCTCCTCGAATATTGGAGTGCCCAAGAGTGTAAAAGTTTGTCGATCCAAGATCTTTAAATCGGGCAGAATGTTTTGGATCATCTGGACCTGCTCACTAGTTGCCCCTCCACAAGAGTAAAGCTCGCACTTGGAGCTATTGATCATAAGGCCCATGTCACGCAGTCCGGGAATCAATGTTTCGACATCTTTAGCGACAATCTCTGGGGCACCGCCAATCGTGCCATCATCTAAGTACCAAATATTGAGCGGTGCCACCAATGCAACTATTAATTTGTTGATGACTAAACTAAATAACAGAGGGCCCAGAGGGTCTCCCTGTTGCGCGCCAACCCTTGACGTTATCTTTTCGCCGTTATAGTATAAATTGGTGGGAGCGGCGTAGCACTGAACGAAGAAAGGGTATAAAGAAGGAATTTTATCCCTCACCTCGGCCAGCATTACGTCCCTCTCGACACTGTTAAAGGCGTTCTTGATGTCGATTTTCAAAATAACGTCACAGGCATATTCTGGGTTCATAGCAAGGGCACGGGTTGAGTATATAGCTGCCTCGAAACCGAGCGGAGAGCCGAAACCAAGCTGGCGTGGGCGCAATAGTTTACCCATCTGGTCTCTTACAGCCCGGCACCCCAACTTTGCCACCACTCGGCGCAAAACACTGCCCACCGCTATCGGCCTAATACCACCATCTTTTTTGCTGAGAGCGCAAAGGGACGCCCCATATAGAAAAGGACAAACTTCGTCACACAACTTTCCCTCGAGGAGAAAACAGCACAATTCAGCTAGAGACGTCAATAACCGCGGTCCAGCAGATACTAAGGTGAGCTCTTTTAGATGTTGAGGGCGCAAACCGTCCAAACCCGCTGCAGAACTGGCATGGAAGGAACCTATTGCATTCGCCACTTCCTCCACGGTAACCGTGAGCTTCTGGGCGGATGATTCCGGCTGAGGGCAGCCAGTAATGGGCCGCAATGGAGCCGGGTGCTTCTCCCGTAAACTGGACAAAGTTGCAGAATCTGCGGGCGCCAAGCTGCAGTTCGATGTAAGGAGCCTAACAGCCCCTCTTAAATCCCCGTCATATACTTTCGCCTCGATGGCTTCGTAAATCGACGGAGACTTTTTAGGCTTACTATCACTGGGAAAGCCTTCCGAAATGCAGTTTTCCACATTCTTCTTCACCCTGCTTGTCATGGACTCAGTTACCGAACCGGTTTCTGGGACCCTAAAAGCCACATAAGCGATATTTTATTTATATTATTTATTTATATCAATACTTTATGTATTTAGATATTCATAATGCAACCAATAAATAAATGTAATATAATCTTAATAAAACTTGTATGTACATATTTATGGAAGTCTCATCAAAAAATAGAAAAAAAACGAAATGGCCACTTTTAGCTTTGATACAGGCACTGTTTCCATAGGAAATTTTGCTACTGCTTGCTCCAGAGATTTTTTAAGACATAAATCTACCGGTGTGTCGTTTCGATCAGGCCATGCCCTCTAAAACTGACCATTATTTGTAGTGTAAGGGATTCAAATCTGGGCTACATGAGGGCCAATCTTCAGCTCTTCCGGAACAAGTGTAACGGAAAAAGTCCGAAACGTTAGTGTCGTCCCGTCTAGTGCTAGAGTCGTATAAAGTGGATGCAACTCTATGCACCTTTCTTGAGTCATGTATGATGCACTGGTGCACAGTCCTTTGTTAACCAGGGACTAGAGTTTCATCAAGTTTGATGGACGCGGTAAGGATTCAACGCAAGTCCATTGTGGTTCTGCCTAGCTCCGAATCCTCTTAGTTCTTTGTTAAAGGATTCAGGATTTGGTTTGCAGCTTTGCAGAGGGGTGAGATCATTTCTCATCTGCTGTACATGGATGAAGTTGTTTGCACCAAAAAAAGTGAAATTACTGAAAATTTCAATAACACTATCGGAATGGCATTTAGTGTTGACAAATGTGCGGTCAAGCATATACAACGGGGTAGAGTTGTAAACTCTGACAGTTTGCAACTCTCAGAGACTTTGTCCCACAGGTCCCTCTCTGAAGTTGAAACTTACAAATGTCTTGTATGCACCAGCGCCAGTTTTCGAGTAAAACAGTAACAATTATGTCACGCTCTACTGGTACTGGTATATTATTACCGACTGGACTATTGTCGCCAATAAGCCTAATATTGTGTTAATATACTGGGGGAGGCGCCGGCAATTCTTGTTGACGTCACCATTACCAATGATGAGAACCTAGTGAAGGCCGAGAAAGAAAAGCTTTCTAGGTACTTAGACTTGGCTCACTAGGTTACCGCCATGTGGGACGTAGACTCAACGATAATTGTTCCGATAGTCGTAACAGTGAACGGACTTATACCGAAAAGCCTCGATCGACACCATGAGAGGCTCTCGCTAGGCAGTTGGGTCAAGGATCAGTTACAGAAGGCGGTTCTCCTCGACACGGCACGCATTGTGAGGAGGTTTCTCACTTTGGAGCCCTGATCACCGGTAGCTTGGGCCTTGGCTCCGCTACATGTGAGTAGCCGTTTTTATATTTTTAAATGTATTTATATTTTACCAAGTCTGGCCATAAGTTCTAAAATAAAATAAAATAAAAAAGTAATCTATTCGAAATGCCACCTTTGGCTTTGATAGAGGCCTTTTATATGTCTGGCCATGAGTCTATGGATTTACGCACTATTTGTATGGGAACTTTAGCCACTGCTTGCTCCAGCTTTCTTAAGAAATACAATGTCGGTGTGTCGTTTCGAACAAGTCATGTCCTCTAAAATTGACCATAATTTGTAGTCTAAGGGGTTCAGTTCTGGGCTATACGAGGACCTGTCTTCAGCTCTATAAAGCTCTATAAAGTCCGGAACGTTGATTTCTAGCTAGGCTTGGGTAGTTCGCGCCTTATGACCAGGTGCAGAGTCATGCTGGAAAATCCACGGTATATTTTTAAAGTGTTGCTGAGAGGTTTCACAACACGTTCCTAGACAGTCTCTTGATACACTTTGGCTGAAGTCTTCACTCCTTTTTTACAGAAATGAAGCTTTGTGCCTCCTTGAAAAGACACCCCCTACCAAACCATTGCAGATGCAGGAGGATGACTACGTTGTACCTTTACGACCACTTGTGAGGTTTCTTTAGAATTGCGTGCGTACATTTTGTCATGTTGCTTGTTGTAGTGCTTTTCAATCGTGATTTTTTTTCATTAGCTAAGAGGATATTTCTGAGCCTTTCCCTACGTATCGGGTCAGAAAGCGTTTTGATCGATCCACTACCTTCAACTGTAAGGATTGATTTAGGACACGTCCTGTTTATCGACGATAAGGGCCAAGCTTCAGGTCTTTTTTATTATACGCGACAGAGACCTATGGGGAATCTTCCTTTCTCGCGATTAGATTTTTTGTTTCATAATGGGGTTTCGGCGAATTCTGGCTTTACCAGCATTAACAGCCTTTGTAACAGCACACTAACAGTACGCGGTCGCCCCGATCTTTTATGGTCTTCAACAGAGGAAGTATTGGTATATCTGTCGATAGTACGATATACGAATATACGGCTGATACCAAGCTTTTGGAGTATCTTAAATATCACCGACGGCTTCATACCTACTTTATGTAAAGCAATCGTTGCAATCTTTTATTATTTAACACCCCATTCCATATTGTAATTTGAATATAAACATGTAAAAAATATGTGAAACGGCGCGAAATTGAAAGAAGTTTTTAACATAAATGCGTTCCAAATTGAAAATAATTAAAGAGTTGAAAAAAATAAAAGTTTCTATATAACACTATTTAGACAGACTAATAATATATATACTAATATATTAGTGTAAAAATAGATGGAAATTAAATAAGTGATGTAAATACGAGTAATGTATCTAAATTTTAGTTTTGCTGAAATAACGCACATGTTTCGATCACGTTTTAAAAGTTAATTTTGACATTCTTGGACATCTCGAGCTCGGTGGCTCAGTCGTGAATGACGCGACTTTGACACCAACGCTCGTGGGTTCGATTCCCACACAAGCCAAACATTTGTGTGCATGAACATGTCTGTTTGTCTTGGTCTGGGTATTTTCTATGTATAATAAGTATGTATTTACAAAAAAAAAATGTATTTACGCATGTTTATCAGTTGTCTAGTACCCATAACACAAGCTTCGCTTACTTTGGGGCTAGATGGCGCTGTGTAATTTGTCCGACAATATTTATTTATTTATTTATTATCTGGACACCCCCAAAGGAACCATCTTCGGGGATAATGAATCCCCATATCACCTACGGCAGATTTAATAATATAACTTGTATCAATATGCAGTTTGCTAAAATACCGTAAGTCTACCGGTCTTTGGCTCTTAGACCAATCTAGGAATGATACCGTCAGAAGTCGTAAGAATATTACCATCGTCGAAGTAGCCATATAATAATGTACAGAAGAAATATACAGATTGCCCATAACAATAATATTATGTCAGTGCTAATGGTAGTAATAAGTAAAATGATTTTTTATTATTATTTTTCTATAATTCTTATGATGATGATACTAGTATATGATTTTTATATATTTATTTAAACAGCATTTAAAATTCCGTTTTAATAAAACGGTTTCCTCTGTGCAGAGGAAATTGCAGTGCACATTTTTTTTAATTAGTGTATTCTTCAATCTTAGGTAATTGCTTTTTTGAAATATATGATTAGGCTGCGTGGTAATTATCAATTAATATATGACCACACGTATTAAGCTACTTACCGTGAGTCGTAAATCTATTTCATCAACTTTAGTTACGACCTTTTTAGTATCCTGCGAACCAATTCCACAAAATCCCGCATAATTTCAATTAAAATCCTATGAGGAATCGAAAAAATCTATTAAGATAAAACATTCATTTTCAAGGCGAAGAAGTTTTATGGTTTGTAAAATATTGAGGACATAAATAAAGCAGCTGTCGTGTATAACAGCACGTCCCCGCTACCTAGCCGTATTTTATCTGGGATTCTCTTATTCCGTGAAAATAAAAAATGCTTATAGAATTGCCAACGTGTACTGTTTTGAATGTAGCGTTGGACAAAATATATTAAGTAATAATTTATACATCTGCTTCATCTCTTCATACTTTAATGGGGTGGAGTAATCAGTACGTATAATAATGTTATACAATTGTCGAGTTTGAACATGGAATATTTTTTATACAGTAGTTCAGTTTAAACTTTTTGTTCATCTATCTGTCTGGCATGCTATGTATCACTCAAAAACTTGATTTAGATTTTGTTGACAAGGGATATGAGCTATCAGCTTGTTTACCTTGTCAACATTTAGGCTACTCAAATATATATAGATATATATATATATATATATATATATATATATATATATATATATATAATATACCCCCAAAATATTAGGGTTCCTGAATGACCTTTGAAAAATAAACGATACAGTGCGGTAACGGTAAATATGTATATATATATATATACTGTGAATGTGTATATGTTTGTTTATATGAACGCGCAAAGCTGTAATTCTAGTATAAGCAGTTGGATTTGTATAAATCTTTAAGCATTTGATGGCTCAATACTTCAGGCTCAATACTACTACATTGCCATACGATCCTTAGAACCCATTAAAAAAAGGAAAGTAGGAAACGCGACCTCTCCGCGGGATACTGGGATGTGCTCGGGCGAAGTCGCGGGGTTTAGTTAACATTGTCGTAATGTGTACAATGTCGGAAGACATACGGCCACCTAATGTAAAGATGCCGTCGTGTCTGTGAACGCTTGCAATGAATACACCCACCCCAACTCACCGCAAGTAGCCATCTGCTAACATAGCAACTCCTCAGCAGCGTACTAGTAATCTAACTCACTCGCAATAACACAGCAACCCCCCAGAGAGTTTGGCAACAGTTTTCCGTGAGGTGGTGATATAATACGCAATACTTATGTTTCGGGGGTCATGTGCCAGAAGCGTGCTCGTTCGCGACCCCTGCCAATCAGTCGATTGCAATTCTGGACCAAGAGCGCACCGACGTGCGGATTAGGGCGTCCCCCGTAGGCGACGCGCACCGATCCGCCCCCGTCGGTGCGAATACAGCTGCATGCGGCGGTGGGGGCCGCCACCCACCACGCAGCGCCAATTCCGGCGGGACGAGGGGAGCCGAGTGCCGCATAGGCACGTGGAATGTGAGAGGTGGATTGAAAGATAAGACGAATGAACTGATAGACGTAATGAATGATAGACGTTTGGATGCTTTATGTGTGACAGAGACTAAGCGCAAGGGGAGCGACACCGATGATCTGCCCGGTGGTATGATGGCCCTATGGTCTGGGGTAGACCGTGACGATCATGCCAGTGCTGGTGTAGGTGTCGTACTCTCCTCTCGCTTAGCCACTGGTGTAAGAGATTACTGTTTGGTAGGGCCTAGACTTCTCTGGGTTCGTATTAAACTGGGCATCACGCGAGTATTTTTGGTTGCAGCATACGCTCCCGTAAGCTCAGCGTGTGCTCAAGAACTGGAGAAGTTTTGGGAGTCTGTGAGGGATGTTCTGGACTTAGTTGAAGGGAACGAAAGAGTGATTATGTGTGGAGACTTGAATGGATGGGTTGGGACCAAGCGATACAGCTATGAAGCTGTTCTTGGTCCGTATGGAGATAAGAGAGTGAACGAAGCAGGTAAGTCTATACTAGATTTATGTATGGAACGAGGCCTCCTCGTGTCGAATACTTTATTTCATCATAAGGATATTCACACGTATACATGGAGAAGGAATGATCAAAAAAGTGTGATTGATTTGATTTTAATAGATAGACGTCTCCGAAATGTTTTAATGGATACAAGAGCCTTTAGAGGCCCCACTCTTGAGACGGACCACTACCTGGTGGTAAGCCGGTTTGTGGGCCTTTTTAGGAAGTGGAGGCACTGGCGAGTGCGTATCCCTTTCGGAGATCATGAAAGGATAATGAGCGAAAAATTGCAAGATGAAAGTGTAAGGAGAATGTATGTGCATCTGGTAAGTGAGAGACTTGCAAATGCAAGCCTCTCCGACTCAGATGTGGATGATTGTTGGAAAGTTTTGAAAGAAAGTATGGTGAATAGTGCAAAAGAAGCTTGTGGATGCGCAAAGAGACGTAAAACAGCGAAAGGAGATGCCTGGTGGGATGCGGAGGTTGAATCCTCCGTAGCAAGAAAGAGGAAAGCATGGCTGGATTACGTATCATCTTTGCCTTTAAATGAAAATATGAGAGAAAAGAAGAAAGAAATGTACCGTCTATGCAAGAATGAAACCAAGGCTTTAGTGAAAGAGAAGCGTGAAAGACAAATTATGAATGAGGAAGAGAGGCTGACGAAAAACTTCGAGGCAAATACCAAACTCTTTTGGAGAGAGGTAAAGAAGTCTCGGAGTGGTTCGTCGGCATCCAGAATGGATAAGATAAAGTCTAAAGCTGGTGTCATTCTTGCCAACACTCAGGAAGTGTTAGAACGGTGGAGTGAATATTTTGAGGAAATGTATGAGTATGCCTCGGACGCTGGCAATGAGAGTGAGTCGGATGCTTACTCCACGTTGACGGCGTCCGACGAAGGCATAACTATGGATGAGATCGAATGGTCGATACGAAGCTTGAAAAATGGAAAATCAGCGGGAATTGATCTGATCACAGCTGAGATGATCAAATTAGGTGGCACTTACGTCCGGGACGCCTTCTGGTACCTATGCAACCTATGCTGGAGAACTGGAAGGGTCCCAATGGACTGGAGACGCGCAGTCATCGTGCCCTTGTATAAAGGCAAGGGATCACGCATGGACTGCGCCAACTATAGGGCCATCAGTTTGATCAGCTTAGCAGCAAAAGTATATGGAAAGGTGATTGAAAGGAGAATGAGGGTGAAATCCGATGAAATGCTGTGGGACGCACAAGGAGGTTTCCGAAATGGAAGGGGATGTACGGATCAAGTTTTCTCGCTCCGCAATATCGTAGAGAAGCATCTGGCCATAGACCGGAAGGTTTTCTGCGGTTTTGTGGATCTTGAGAAAGCCTTTGATAGGGTTGTGCGAAAGGAACTGTGGGACATATTGCCGAGATATAGGATTGACGGTTCACTGCTCCGTGCTGTGCAGTCCACTTACAAGGATTGCTCAGCATGTGTGCGGATAGACGGTGGCATGTCACCCTGGTTTGATGTCAAAATTGGTGTCAAACAGGGTTGCATGCTATCTGCTAGGCTGTTTATCCTGTATCTCGATAGTTGTCTGCAGAGAATAAGGTCAACGAATGTGGGATTGCGCATGGGTGACCAAGTGGTGAACTGTCTGCTGTATGCAGACGATGCCGTGCTATTAGCAGATACACCATCTAAACTGCAAACACTGGTCACAGCGATGAAAGACGACTGTATGGAGAAAGGCTTACTACTGAATGCGAAGAAAACAAAGATAATGGTATTTGAAAGAGAAGAATCCAGAACTAATGTAAGGATTACGATTGATGATGAAGTGTTGGAACAAGTGGATGAGTTTGTATATCTTGGATGCGCTTTCAGCAGGGATGGAAGGTACACCGCAGATGTGGAAAGACAAGTGAGTGCTGGGAATAGTGTGAATGGAGCGTTGGGAAAACTTCTTGGCAGTAAAATCCTGAGCCAGAAGGCACAACTCGCTATACACAATGCAGTGTTGGTCCCAACGCTAACTTATGGAAGCGAGAGTTGGGTATGGCAGAAAGAGCATGAAAGTAGAATAAACGCGGTTGAAATGCGAGCGCTGCGCAAAATTTGTGGCGTAAGGCTCGTAGACCGTATTCGCAATGATGATGTTAGAAATAGAGTTGGTCTGAAAGAGAGCGTCGGTGTTAAAATAAGAAGAGGCATGCTCCGATGGTTCGGGCATGTAGAAAGAATGCAAGATGAAAGAATGACGAAGCAGATATACAATGCAAAAGTGGAAGGATGTAGGAGCCGGGGAAGGCCAAGACTTACCTACCATGACCAAATTGGTCATGTTCTATCAGAAGGTGATGTCAGGAGCCCTAGAAACCGGCGTGCGTGCATGAGAAGAGCAATGAATGTTAAAGAAGCGAGTGAGATATGTAAGGATCGAGTCACGTGGCGCTCGGTTCTCTCTGCCTACCCCGCAAGGGATTTGGCGTGAAGTTATAGATACTTATGTTTCGCCAGGACCTCGTTTGTTAATTATCGGACTGCACAACGTGCACGTGAAGTTGACTTTGACTCTAAATTTGAAAACGAGTCGCTTATGTCTCAAATTAAACGCATTTAAGGCAAACTCTTCATCTTAGCGTTATCCCGTTTTCTAATCCATTTGGACTTGCGGGGTTTGCTACCTAAGATTAAGGATTTAGCGAAGATACTGTTTGTACATGGAGCGACTTGCCTTCAAGCCTCCATAACCCAGAAAAGTCTGACTTTTCACAGGTTAGATCACACGCCTTTCAAAATATAATTTCTTGGATTTCTTTACTCGCGATGTTTTCCTTCATTGGCGAGTGAGGAGTGTCGACCACAAAATTTTTGTTTTCGGAATTATGTACCACGAAGTACATAAATCTGAAAACACGAATTTAGTGGTCGACACTCCTCACTCGCCTCCTTCCTCACTAACCCAGAAAGAAAGGTCTGACTTTCTTTCTAGGTTATGGAGGTTTGAAGGCAGATTTATGTGAAAACACGAATTTAGTGGTCGACACTCCTCACTCGCCTCCTTCCTCACTAACCCAGAAAGAAAGGTCTGACTTTCTTTCTAGGTTATGGAGGTTTGAAGGCAGATTTATGTGAAAACACGAATTTAGTGGTCGACACTCCTCACTCGCCTCCTTCCTCACTAACCCAGAAAGAAAGGTCTGACTTTATTTCTAGGTTATGGAGGTTTGAAGGCAGATTTATGTGAAAACACGAATTTAGTGGTCGACACTCCTCACTCGCCTCCTTCCTCACTAACCCAGAAAGAAAGGTCTGACTTTATTTCTAGGTTATGGAGGTTTGAAGGCAGATTTATGTGAAAACACTAATTTAGTGGTCGACACTCCTCACTCGCCTCCTTCCTCACTAACCCAGAAAGAAAGGTCTGACTTTCTTTCTAGGTTATGGAGGTTTGAAGGCAGATTTATGTGAAAACACGAATTTAGTGGTCGACACTCCTCACTCGCCTCCTTCCTCACTAACCCAGAAAGAAAGGTCTGACTTTCTTTCTAGGTTATGGAGGTTTGAAGGCAGATTTATGTGAAAACACGAATTTAGTGGTCGACACTCCTCACTCGCCTCCTTCCTCACTAACCCAGAAAGAAAGGTCTGACTTTATTTCTAGGTTATGGAGGTTTGAAGGCAGATTTATGTGAAAACACGAATTTAGTGGTCGACACTCCTCACTCGCCTCCTTCCTCACTAACCCAGAAAGAAAGGTCTGACTTTCTTTCTAGGTTATGGAGGTTTGTAGGCAGATTTATGTGAAAACACGAATTTAGTGGTCGACACTCCTCACTCGCCTCCTTCCTCACTAACCCAGAAAGAAAGGTCTGACTTTCTTTCTAGGTTATGGAGGTTTGAAGGCAGATTTATGTGAAAACACGAATTTAGTGGTCGACACTCCTCACTCGCCTCCTTCCTCACTAACCCAGAAAGAAAGGTCTGACTTTATTTCTAGGTTATGGAGGTTTGAAGGCAGATTTATGTGAAAACACGAATTTAGTGGTCGACACTCCTCACTCGCCTCCTTCCTCACTAACCCAGAAAGAAAGGTCTGACTTTCTTTCTAGGTTATGGAGGTTTGAAGGCAGATTTATGTGAAAACACGAATTTAGTGGTCGACACTCCTCACTCGCCTCCTTCCTCACTAACCCAGAAAGAAAGGTCTGACTTTCTTTCTAGGTTATGGAGGTTTGAAGGCAGATTTATGTGAAAACACGAATTTAGTGGTCGACACTCCTCACTCGCCTCCTTCCTCACTAACCCAGAAAGAAAGGTCTGACTTTATTTCTAGGTTATGGAGGTTTGAAGGCAGATTTATGTGAAAACACGAATTTAGTGGTCGACACTCTTCACTCGCCTCCTTCCTCACTAACCCAGAAAGAAAGGTCTGACTTTATTTCTAGGTTATGGAGGTTTGAAGGCAGATTTATGTGAAAACACGAATTTAGTGGTCGAAACTCCTCACTCGCCTCCTTCCTCACTAACCCAGAAAGAAAGGTCTGACTTTCTTTCTAGGTTATGGAGGTTTGAAGGCAGATTTATGTGAAAACACGAATTTAGTGGTCGACACTCCTCACTCGCCTCCTTCCTCACTAACCCAGAAAGAAAGGTCTGACTTTCTTTCTAGGTTATGGAGGTTTGAAGGCAGATTTATGTGAAAACACGAATTTAGTGGTCGACACTCCTCACTCGCCTCCTTCCTCACTAACCCAGAAAGAAAGGTCTGACTTTATTTCTAGGTTATGGAGGTTTGAAGGCAGATTTATGTGAAAACACGAATTTAGTGGTCGACACTCCTCACTCGCCTCCTTCCTCACTAACCCAGAAAGAAAGGTCTGACTTTCTTTCTAGGTTATGGAGGTTTGAAGGCAGATTTATGTGAAAACACGAATTTAGTGGTCGACACTCCTCACTCGCCTCCTTCCTCACTAACCCAGAAAGAAAGGTCTGACTTTATTTCTAGGTTATGGAGGTTTGAAGGCAGATTTATGTGAAAACACGAATTTAGTGGTCGACACTCCTCACTCGCCTCCTTCCTCACTAACCCAGAAAGAAAGGTCTGACTTTCTTTCTAGGTTATGGAGGTTTGAAGGCAGATTTATGTGAAAACACGAATTTAGTGGTCGACACTCCTCACTCGCCTCCTTCCTCACTAACCCAGAAAGAAAGGTCTGACTTTCTTTCTAGGTTATGGAGGTTTGAAGGCAGATTTATGTGAAAACACGAATTTAGTGGTCGACACTCCTCACTCGCCTCCTTCCTCACTAACCCAGAAAGAAAGGTCTGACTTTCTTTCTAGGTTATGGAGGTTTGAAGGCAGATTTATGTGAAAACACGAATTTAGTGGTCGACACTCCTCACTCGCCTCCTTCCTCACTAACCCAGAAAGAAAGGTCTGACTTTCTTTCTAGGTTATGGAGGTTTGAAGGCAGATTTATGTGAAAACACGAATTTAGTGGTCGACACTCCTCACTCGCCTCCTTCCTCACTAACCCAGAAAGAAAGGTCTGACTTTATTTCTAGGTTATGGAGGTTTGAAGGCAGATTTATGTGAAAACACGAATTTAGTGGTCGACACTCCTCACTCGCCTCCTTCCTCACTAACCCAGAAAGAAAGGTCTGACTTTCTTTCTAGGTTATGGAGGTTTGAAGGCAGATTTATGTGAAAACACGAATTTAGTGGTCGACACTCCTCACTCGCCTCCTTCCTCACTAACCCAGAAAGAAAGGTCTGACTTTCTTTCTAGGTTATGGAGGTTTGAAGGCAGATTTATGTGAAAACACGAATTTAGTGGTCGACACTCCTCACTCGCCTCCTTCCTCACTAACCCAGAAAGAAAGGTCTGACTTTATTTCTAGGTTATGGAGGTTTGAAGGCAGATTTATGTGAAAACACGAGTTTAGTGGTCGACACTCCTCACTCGCCTCCTTCCTCACTAACCCAGAAAGAAAGGTCTGACTTTATTTCTAGGTTATGGAGGTTTGAAGGCAGATTTATGTGAAAACACGAATTTAGTGGTCGACACTCTTCACTCGCCTCCTTCCTCACTAACCCAGAAAGAAAGGTCTGACTTTCTTTCTAGGTTATGGAGGTTTGAAGGCAGATTTATGTACTTCGCCGTACATAATTCCGAAAACACGAATTTAGTGGTGTACGCCAGGATTCGAACCGGTGGACCAGTTGATCAGGCCAGTTCTTTCACCACTGGACTGTCACTACTCTATGCATTTAAGGTAAACACCTAGTTTACCTTAATGTACTTTAATGTACTATCGAAAAGAGAATATGACTTTTAATTAACTATGTCACATGAGTATAGGCAATATTCATTTAGCAATCTCAGTAGGTATGGTTATGGTATGGTATAGTATGATTATTTAAGGTGTAAAAATAGTTTTAACTGATTGCCATGCCCACATTACTACAGTAGATTAAATCGAACTTATTTATGAAATTCCTTATAAACAATCCATCCGTGTGATATACTCGCATATGGCCTATCCGTTAGACATATGCAGGGCTTATTATAGATAATTCAAATTGTTTACATTACCTCACCATATATTTAGCAGGCAGATTTATTAATCTTACAGCGACGGTCTTCAAATATGTGAAGAAACATTCGGAGCTTTTTAAGAATAAAAATAAAAAACCAAACACTAGGGATTCATCAAAACTATTAGTTGACGATTTACTTCCACAAAATGAACATGTCATTTTATGGTGCTTCAATTGTAGATGCCAAGATGAACATGAACATTCCTAATTTACTTTTTTATGCTGAAATTTTATGCCGAATCTGAAGTCAAAATTCGAATATTCGAAAAAAAACGCACACACAGACAAACGCACATACAAACATATAGATTTCATATAGGAACGGTGTTCCTGATAAGATGGCGTGACTGTTAAATCGAAATGAAATAAATTGTTGTTATACAAATGTAATGTAATGTTTTTGCGTATGTGCTTGTAAGAACATTTTAATAGTTATTTCTAGACCCTGGGTTGTGCAAATAAAGCGTATTCTTTACAAAAAGAGTTTTGAATCTAAAACTAACTCTCCTCCGTCAAGGGTCTTTATGAATGTGTTCCCAATGAAATGGCCATTTTACTATTTCACTTCAAATGTGGGTATAAACTGGCCACGTGAGAATTAGGAGCGCTGCCCGAAAAGTAGCTGTTGATTTTACATAATGAATATACATGAGGCAAAATTTGAACACTATTTACGTAAGTTTCAAATGAACATTTCAGTATAAATGAGCTGGTTTCGGGACAGTGGGTAGCCACAATGGACAGTTTGGTATAAGGTTATTATTTTTTAACAGTAGAATTGTATTGTAAACATCTTCGTATTTTTGAACGTGGCTGGCGTGGCTCCCGATGGCTGATAGCTGAACCTTATTTACAATACAGTGGGCCTTAAACTAATACGGTTATGACAATGTCAAAATGGGTGAAGATGAGGAAGTTCCATAAATATGAACGCCGGTCAGCTCTGCATGTGATTATATGTTAAATTTTGACCCTCAGATAATTAGGAGTCATCAGAACTGCATGATAAAAGTATATTTGAGCTTAGAAGGTGATGTCAGGAACCTTAGATACCGGCGAGCGTCCATGAGAAGAGCAATGGATGTTAACGAAGCTAATGAGGTTTGTAAGAATCGAGTCATGTGGCGCTCGGTTCTCTCTGCCTACCACATAAGGGATTTGGCGTAAAGTTGTTGATAGATAGTGCAGAGCCGAAACGATTAATATACGAGTATATAACGAATATTGGCCTTTATCTTTACAAAGTAAGTTTATATTTATTAAGTTTGTATTCGTAGGATAGGCCATAAGAAAAAAAATATGTTTCTGATTTTTGATGATTTATAAAAGTACTAAGTTAGCGAGAAAGATCACTTATTTTGTTCTCTAATCTAATCTAATCCACGTGTTTCTTTTTGACCTATTTGATACATAAACCTAAAAGACCCTTAATAAAAACACTCACCCTACATTTTTCTTTCATTTCTATTGAACTCTTAAACAAAAAATAACTTACTATCATACATCTTTGTTCAGAACCAACGCAATTTTCCCTTAATCATACGGGATTCCAGTTCGGCACTTCCTTTCTTATCTAACAGAAAAGGTTCGACGAAATCACGTCAGGTAAAAGGTATTAAACGTTAAAAGAGCTAACGCTCTCGGAAGTTGACCCAAAAAATAAACTCCATAATTTAATCTGCTTTAAGGATATCTATTTTGTGGGACGGCACACAAAAAGGCGTCGACTTGAATGGCAGATGTTTATATGTTATATCACGACAAGTTATGAAGCCAGAGAGCTGCTTGTTCGACGTGAATGTACCTTAAGTATTGTAGATTCCCCTAAAATAGATTAAATTTCGATTAGCTCAATAAAGGATATCGATATATCGCTCCAAAAACCGTTCCAATACAACGTCAATTGGAGCACTGAAAAACAACACGATCACTAGCGCCGTCTAGTGGCAACAGACTCATCATATTCCTATTTCCTACATACCATTAGGGTTAGGGTTAGGGTTAGCAGCTCTGCTTACGCAGCTTGCTGTTATTTACTTATTGTGCAAAAGCAGCTCTGCTAATGCACCGCAGGCCCAGCTCCCCTAGTTATTTAGTCTTAATATATATATCTTCTTATCTTAGTATTATTATTATATATATATATATATATATATATATATATATATATATATATATATATATATATATATATATATATATATATATCTTTATTTAGTCTACTGTGTAACAGTCGCCGATCGAGTAGCAGTGACACGTTGATGTCGTTGACTATATCGCTCTCGCTCCTTTTGTCGACTCGAGCCGACTTTACCCGAAGGAGCGTTACGGCTCAGTCTCATTCAATATCCACAAAATAAAGTGATCACAACTACGTATCAAAAGGTAGACGCCGTTATACACCAACATTATTGTATTTCAAAGTGGCGCAAGTAGTACTATATCTACATACAGTTATTTATTATGACACTGCTCTAACAAATAGACAAATGATAGGGCATACCTGTTGTAAGAAAGAGATGAATATATATCTTAAGACATTTATGCTATTATGCTTAGTGGCGAAATACATATAGACGCGATGCGAGAGCGTAGCCAACTGCATGCGAGTTGGGCAATTACCTTACTTTCGTATTGCCATTTTAGAGCGTGTACGACGAATATATGACTATAAAAACCTCTTAGAATCACACACACACAAACATCAGTATTTTGTACAACGTCGGTAGGCATAATAGCATACGACCCACATGCCGTAAAGCGGTTACCGGAGCCTATGAACGTTTGTAATACATCAATATCACTTGCGCGATGCCATCTCTGCTGCTAGCCCAGCAACTACTTAAGAGCTTACTGGTGACATCGCTAACAGGCAGTTGTTATTTAGCTGCAGTTTTCAATGAGGTAGAGGTACTACCGCATATGGGCTGCTTTCTTACCTCCCACCCAGATCTAGAAACAGACATTATTATGCACACAAATGTTTATCTGTGTGGGATACGAACCAACCACGTCAATGTCGTCAAATTATCGAATTTTTAAAGGAATGTTATTTGGCGTCGTTTTGATGTAACATAGATGTATTTTTATATTTAAGATAAGAGATTTTAGATAGACACTGTTCATTTCCCATCGCGCGGATTCCAGTGTTCGTACAAAACAAGCGTCCGACCAAGCGAAATAACCGATTTACTTTCCTACAAAGTTGTTTATTCTTTAACTGCTTAATGCGTCATTAAGCAGTTTAAGAATAAACAACTCTGTAGGTAAGTGAATCGTTAATTTAAGAAAGAGTTGGACTCATTTTTTTAATATATTGAAAATCGTACGGTGTATCTAATGACAAGTGTGATATTCTACATCACGTAATCTAATGATGCGATGTTATGTCATACTGGTGTAGATATGGATTCATAAGAGCAATGAATGTTAACGAAGCGAGTGAGGTATGTAAGGATCAAGTCACGTGGCGCTCGGTTCTCTCTGCCTACCCCGTAAGGGATTTGGCGTGATTTTATAGATAGATAGATAGAATATTGATATCAAGATTAAATAGACACTGTTATAAATGATGTACTATTCAATTGTATGTAATTGTAATTATACTATGTTGTGTATCCTGTTGTGAGAAATGGCGGGTGATATTGAATCAATTTTTGCCTTTCATAACTCACTCCATTCACTCTATTTCATGGCTTTCAGGGGAACTCATTTTCACTCAGGGAACTGTTCAAAGAAATAAATATCCTCACTGTTACTTCTCAATATATTTATGAACACATAAAATACGCAAAAAAATAAATTAATTTTCAAACTTCAGGGAAAATTTCTAAGTTTGATAGGTCTTTTCTTGTAATTAGTATTCGATTCTGTAATAAATTTTCTGTTCTGTATTTTCTCACCAATGCTTCCAAAAGGGACATCAAAAATACTCTCAGTAAAAAGGCTTAATACAGAATTGATAAATATGTAACTGACAAAGTAATCAAGAAATAATGAAGCACAGGCAACTATATTTCTTTATTTGAAAATTTGTATTTTATTATTGTACTATATTATTACAATAATATTGCTTTAAAGATTAAATAGACACTGTTATAAATTTATTGTAATATCGTATTTTCGATTTAAAAAATACCTATATTGGCAAGATTCTTTCCTCATTTTTTCTTCGTCAGTTGTCATTTCCGAAATGCTAGCAGTCTATAAAAGAAAACTAATAACTAAGAGAATTAAATAAACTACTTTAAGATTATATTTTTATTTATACAACGTTATCAACAAGTATACGGACCACCTGATGTTAAGCGGTTACCGTAGCCTATACACGCTTGCAATACATTGTAACACTCGCGCGATGCCATCTCTGATGCATACGAACTTACTTGTGACCTCACTCACACGCAGGAACACAACAACCCTCTACGAAGTTGTTATTTGGGTGCGGTTTTCTGTGAGGTGGAGGTACTTTCGCCAGACGGGCTGCTTTGATGCACCGTGCCTCTCTTAAAAACACCCAGACCAAGACAAACAGACATGTTCACACACGAATGTTTGTCCTGTGTGGGAATCGAACCCACGAGCGTTGGTGTTAAAGTGAGGTAACAGCGCGCTACTTTTGCGCCACCGAGCTTGTCAAAAATTTCAAAACAATTAAGTAGTGTCTAAGTTGCCCGCGGAGGCCTAATGGCAAATAAAGAATTTTTAACTTTTGGATTCGATATTTTTTTAATCAATTAAGAAATTATCACAGAAGAAAAATACTATTTTTCAAAATGTTGTACCCCTTTATTTAATTGTCACAAATAATTATCTGGACAAATGATTCCTGATGTCTCTAATTTCGTAGAGGAGAAAATTCACAATTATTTATAGTATTGAGCTACTGTCCAGGTGTATCTAAGGCTTACGGAGTGTACTCATTTTACCAAACTATTATTGAAACCGTTTCTAGAAATCATTACATAATCTACAAAATGTTCTATATTCAACAAATAGGTCACATTTTCTGTACACGTATTTGCAAGAAAATAGACGAAACCGAAGCGCAGTTTTCGATTAGCATAAGGGAGATAAAAACGGAACTGAAACGGTTGCGTTACACTGCACACGTATGCGATAATATAAAACTTGATATCGAATTTGCCAATAGATACTCGTTTCACATTTTCATAGTTATCGCATCGTAACTGCAATAGCATATTTTTTATATACTATTAAAATGTTAAACAAGTATACGGGTTGTCTGATGGAAAGCAGTTAATGTAGCTGTGTGCTGTATGGATACTTGTAACACAAGGGATATCACTCATGCCCCGGTGGTCCTGTAGTCTTATGGAGAAACGTTGTTAGGGAGTTTATTGCACAACCTTATGGAACATTAAACTGTTGTGGTTCCAATGTGTAGGGACGTATTCTCTGTCGATGACGAGCAGTGTGATTATAGAAGGAAGGTGTGGCATATATTTTATAAAATGTTGTGTAGTGAGCAAACTTACGATTCACCTTGCAATACAATATTACCATCCTCGTAATTAAGTAAGTAGGTGTTCTTTAGAGCTTCCTGGTGGTTTTATTCACTGTGGTCTTCCAAGACGGATGCATTTCGAGCTCGTTGGCGCAGTGGTGAAACGCGTTGCTACGCAACTTTGGCACCAACGCTCGTGGGTTCGATTCCCACACGGTACAAACATTTGTGTGCATGAACATGTCTGTTTGTCTTGGTGTGGGTATTTCCTATGTATAATAAGTATGCATTTACAAAAAAAAATGTATTTATGTATGTTTATCACTTGTCTAGTACCCATAACACAAGCTTCGCTTACATTGGGGCTAGATGGCGCTGTGTCATTTGTCCGACAATATTTATTTATTTATTATTTCTCCAGTCGGGCTTTTTATTCAGTTTGGTTTCGTATATCAGTGCCCTCTCTCTCTTACTATATACTACACTTCTTACATATCTGCTTTATATATATACTGATCATAGATAACAGAAACCACGGGAGATGAGACATACTACGAGTACGTGAGTTTACAAGGGGACGGTTGTCGCCTAGTTTCACCCTACCATAAAACATTCACACACTTAAATAAATAAAAGATGTCATTCTACGCACACACGTACAACGACACACTTTTGTTAAGACGCTGTCATTGGACGTTTACTCATACAACACCCAAGTAAGCACGCACTACTACAAACACTGATAAAGCGACTTTGCTGGGACACGCGGGTCGATATGACTTTGTCGATATTGACAACGTTATATCGATCTATGATCTATCAAGAAGTGTAATGTTTGTAATAAAATATTTATGGGGTGTAAGTGGATCAATGTCAACTTAGAGCCAAAGCCAACCCCACTATACTATATAACAATTCCCTGGAGGATGATTGATTTCATGCGAGTTAGTGAGGTCACAAGAAGTTGAGTTGCTGGATTGGCAGCGGGGGTGACGATGAAAATATTGATGAAATAATAACTACAGTAAAGACTTATTATTTTTGATCGATAAGTGAAGTCAAAGCGCACCCCTAACCGACGGCAGAAACAAGCGGCCGTATCTCGAAACTGCACACACAGTGAACGAATAATATCACTCGCTTTACATTGCGTGTTGGGAAACGAGCGGTGGTGACTGCGTAATGGTAGAAAAACAATGTATGATTTAAGAATGAGATTTTGATTATTTCAAATTTGCATCGTGGTAAGGTTCGGGTAGAAATGGCGTCGGAGAATTTTTGAAATTAATTTTGTATTTATGCTTATAAAACGTAATATTATTTGTACTTACAGGTAATAAGTGATTCCATTTGATTTAAAGTTAACCACTGCACTTCTATTTTTGCAAATTGCATTAGCACAACTTGGCATTTTGCTAAAACAAGGAGCAACGTATCTCAATCGAACTTGATTGCAATTAACTGTTCTTGGCAATGTTCTCGTTTTGAGCATATTGCGGCGACACCAACCACGCCCCCTCGTCACATCTCCCGTTGTTTCTGTTATCTATGATACTGATCTAACAAAATTGTCACAAGCTTTTATTTAACTTGCTGTGTCAGTATATATTGGTCAAATCTTGGAAATTAAATTAGAACCACTTCCTGACATTCGATTGCAGGTCAAATTTGGTACACTTTCGTATCTTTGGTGACAGTGCAATTATATAGTACCATTGAGCTGGTCTGATGATGGAGTCGGAAGGTGCCCATAGGAACTCCTAAACTAAACAAGATAGACCCTTTGTGTTTGGACTCGTTTGTCTTGGCAAGCAATCTGGTGTTACATGATATCTATGAAATGATCATGGGCATGAAAATAGAGCCGAAAGGATATCCGAAAGGATAAAGGAAAGGAGATATTGACATGCGTCTATCTCCAAAAATTTACATCGATGCATAAATTGGAAAAAAAATATTTTGTTTATTTAATTTCCGGACGCTTAAAGAAAATATGTATGATTTCTTCCAAAATATTATTTTTGAGTAAAAGTCATTTGTGTAATGCTCCTGGAATCTACAACAAAGTCCAATACGTGCGATAGTTGAATAAACAGTTTCAAAAAGATACTACATGATAGTTGAATTTACTATACACTAACTATACTTAAAGTATACTTTTACACGAACACGAACATTTTTTTTACATATAATGTACATAATTATAATAAATTATTACATATTGACACATATCTCTTATTTCTCTACATTTCTTGCAATCTCAAAATGTACGCATAACAAGATGAATATCTACGAGGTTTGACAGTCAGTCTCGATTCAGGTTGCCATATCCAACTCAACCTACTGGAAGAATTGGTGCGATTTTCTTCACTTAATATCATCTTTCGACTCGATTGCGCTTAGAGTCATCTCCCTACGAGATCAACGAGAAAACCGCCAATCAGGTGCTGGCGTGCATATATGCTTTAGTCAGTTGAAACAATACGTATATTTCACTCCTTAGCGTGATACTGCATTAAGCATATGTCCTTAATGGGTGAGATGAATTGAAGTATACTACATATGACCCGCTGTAATATTCCTAGATAAGGAAAGGCATAATTCCGTTTATATATGGTGTTCTTAAATAATATGCCCAAATTGAAATGGTAAATAGTATTATGTATGCTGATTATAATAATAAATATATTTTATGCCCCACGTGTTACAAATTCTTTCATAGAAAAAAAAATCCGTCATAAGAAATAGCTTTCTGTTGTTTGAATTTAGAAGTTTGAATTTCACGATCAGAAGAGGATTTCAATCAACATGTCGATAACTTTCTGACCAGTGATTTACAAAATAATGGACCGAATGGTAAATATTTGAAATAGTTGTTTTATGCAAATGGTCCCGGGTTCAAATCCAGTCGGAGACATGTACTACTAAATTCTAGCTTTCAGATTTATGTACATATTTATCACTTGCTCGACGATGGAGGAAAACATCCTGAGAAAACCCACACGTCTAAGAAAATAAATTTTAAAGACCTAACCTAAGAAAGATGTGGTTTTTCCTCTAGGTTGTCGAGGGCTGACGTCAGTATCTTCATGTAAAAAATCAGTGTCTTCGCTAAATCATTAGGCTCAGGTAGTGGACCCCGCTAATCATAATGAATTATAAAACGGGATAACGTGAAGAAGAAGATAAACGTCAGAATTGTGTTAATCTGTTAAAAGCGTCTTATAAGGTGAAATGAATCAAATTCCGATAGAAATCTGTACTTTTTCAAACTTTACGTCGTTCCATTTGTATTGGAATAATTTTTCAGCGTTCTTTACCATCCGACTCAGGCACGTTTCAGTTTCACAAATCTAATTTTTTCCTACTGGGAATTCCTTTTTGAGAACTATTGGTCGTCGAGCTTCGTTCCGTATTGGCAATTGTAAGTACAGTTACAAACAAAACACTTTGTTACCTATACGTTGTGTAAGCCATAAGCAACTTGGTGAAATGCACGTTGTAAACACAGCTAAGGTGTTATTTTATTCAAAATTTAGTATATTTTAAAATCATTTTACCAACCACGTTTATTTTATTTTTGTGCTCTTCAAAAGCTATAACCAGATTCCTCTTCGAGAAGTTAATATTGCGATATTAGCACTGCATTGAAGAGAGCGTGCTGTGCCATCTAGATGCTGAGCTAATCCATTCGCACAGCCCTATCAAATGCTATCTCATGTCTTAACAAACCGGTTTACTACCAGTTAGTGGTCCTTTTCAAGTGTGGGACGTCTGTAGAGTATTGTATCCATTGTAGAATTTCATAGTCGTCCGTCTATAAAAATCAAATCCATCGCATTGTTTTATCACACCGTCTTTATACATTGAGATAAGGAGATTTCGTTTCATACATACGTGTAAATTTGATTAACCATATTATTCAGTGTCTTATCTCCAAATAAAATAAGAAAAGCCTCATAACTGCTTCACTCAATCCCAATCCATGCATTTGGATCATCGGTTGAAATGTGGCCATTATGAAGTATTTGACTATCGAGGTCGTTACTTATCTAATATTAATTAATTATTATTAGATTTACTTAATTATTATAAATATTTATTTATTAATTAATTATTAAATATTTTAATAAATATTTCTATCATATAAGTATAACTAAGTACAATAAAGCCAATATGAAGCGATGATTGTAGTCTCTTTTAGAGATTTAGTTTCGTTCTTAGCCATCATCATCATCATCTCAACCCGTGTTCGTCTACTGCTGAACATAGGCCTCCCCTCTAGCGTGCCACTCGTCTTAATCCTGTGCCACCTGCATCTATCGACTCTCTTCAAATCTCTTGAGGTCGTCGCTCCATCTAGTGAGGGGTCAGCCCACACACTATATCAGTACTATACTTCCCCAGCGGTTGACGGTTCTATGAACTTTGTGGCCGACCCACTGTCGCGTCATCTTGTTTATCCTGTGAGCTATGTTGGTTACCTTAATTTTACTGCGGGTCGAGTCTTGGTGGTGGGCGAGGTCCAATCGGTATAGGATATAATATAAAATATCATCAGCCCACTTCTTTTTAGGGTTCCGTACCCAAAGGGTAAAACGGAACCCTATTACTGAGACTTCGCTGTCCGTCCGTCCGTCCGTCTGTCACCAGGCTGTATCTCATGAACCGTGATAGTTAGACAGTTGAAATTTTCACAGATGATGTATTTCTGTTGCCGCTATAACAGCAAATACTAAAAAATAGAATAAGATAAATATTTAAGGGGGCTCCCATACAACAAACGTGATTGTTTTGCTCGTTTTTGCTCGATATTGATAACGGCAACAGGTAGACGCTTGAAATATTCACAAAATATTTAGTTATATATTCACTTTAAAAATAAATAATTAAATTAAAATAAAACAAATATTTAAGGGGGCTCCCATACAACAGACGTGATTTTTTGCCGTTTTTATACATAATGGTACGGGACCTTTCGTGCGCGAGTCCGACTCACACTTGGCCGAATTTTTTATTTTTTTATACTTCGTCTGGAGGCATACATTCGGCATTCGGCCCACCTGATGTAAAGCGGGTACCGTAGCATATTAACGCTTGCGATGTATTAAGTATCACTCGCGCGATGCCTCCTCTGCTGCTTACACAGCAACTCCTTGGGAGTTTACTGGTGACCTCACTCATACGCAGGAACACAACAACCCTCTAGGGAGTTGTTATTTGGCTGCGGTTTTCTGTGAGGTGGGGGTACTTCCCCAGACGGGCTGCTTTGATGTGCCCTACCTCTCTTAAAACATCCAGACCAAGACAAACAGACATGTTCATGCACACAAATATTTGCCTTGTGTGGGAATCGAACCCACAAGCGTTGGTATCAAAGTCGCGTCAGTCACGACTGAGCCACCGAGCTCGTCGAATTTTCATAAAACACCGGAAAAAATTATTGAAGTAAATATTTTTATAACATTAGATTTTACGTGTGTATGATTTTGCCTGTGATTTCTTTCATCTTAAGAAATTCTAGTAATTCTGTTACGACGTGCCATGGGCGCTGGCGAGGTTTTTAACTAAAAGGAGGAGAAGCGCCAAAAACTCAATTTCGCCGCTTTGCAACAAGGAAAACGAGGAAATCAAGTTAGCGTACACTAAGGCGGAATTATTTACACCGTAGTGTAATATTAATACCAATTCTTGTGCGCAATGTATACATACTTTGATATTTTACTACATTTGTGAAGATATTTACGACGAGCTCGGTGGCCCTGTAGTCAGTATCGCTACTTTGACACCAACGCTTGTAGATCTTGTGTGCATGAGCATGTCTGTTTGTCTTGGTCTGGGGGTTTTCTATGTATCATAAGTATGTATTTACAAAAAAAAAAATGTATTTACGTATATTTATCAGTTGTCTAGTACCCATAACACAAGCTTTGCTAACGTAATAGGCCTTAATAGCGCTGTGTAATCTGTCCGACCATATTAATAGAATTTTTGAGAATTCATATACTTGGAAAGACATCTGATCAGCAAAGCTATTTCTATCTTTATATTAAATTATATTTTCAAAATCGTCACAGCACCAACAGGTTTATAACTACTGCTACTAATTTGATTCAATTTTTTTCTTTATATCTGCGTGACTATGCAAGTTAAGGTTACATGAGCGTTATCTTGCACAGAGGATGATTGAAGTGAAATAAATTTGTAATAAAATTATAAATAGTTGAATCTGATGTAACACGAGACACGTAACTTATAATTTAATTTATATTTATTTAATTATATGCCAATTATAATATTAAATACAGCTCCATATTTTACACAAATATATATATTAACTATAAAATATTTTTTTTGAAAATTTAGGGACAACTCCTGAATTAACAAATTATGAAAAAAAAAAATTAATGCACAGGTTTTAGTTTTATTAATTTCTCACTAAAACACACGGTTATAATTTTTTACTTATTTGGAGTACAATAAGTCGTGCCGACGCGAATCGAATCATGTTCGTACAATTTGCGCGGAAGTTGCGACGCGTACTCGTATTTATCATTTGTTCTCAGTTATTCTTATAATCGTGACGTATTATGTTTACATTTAGAATATGGCAGTAAAATGAAAAAACAATTTAAAATTATATTTTCATATTTGATGATGAAAATCATCAAACAACAGGCGCAAAGTTGCAAGAACTTGTACCCTACGCGGCGAAAACTTCTTATTCTTCTTTTTTTCACACTTTTCTTTTATTCACCTAAAAATTTTTTGACATACTTATATAACTATGTACGTACTTATTATTCAAAGTACCTTATATATTTTTGCGTTAGATATTGGCTATAGGCAAAACTCAATGAAAAGAGACACGGTGTAGTGGAAACAGACGTTAAAGTTATTCAGAAAAGTGCTCATTCCTATAAATAACCTAAATGAAGTCCTAATTTCTTCCGACTTCTTATTAAAATCAATATGACACTAGTTGATTTCGGTTAAAAAAATATTATTAAAATCTATTTAATATTGACAAAGAATATCTTTGCGAAACATGAACACGGCAATCGTACAATCCAATTGAGAACATATTCAAATTCGATTAAAAATAATGTGAATTGTACAACTCAGAGCAGATCAAGCAAAACATTCAAATTACGATTATGATTTATCTTATGTATGGAATGAAGTGGTACAAAGTCTAAGTGTCAAACTTGACGTGCACTAAGATATACAAAGGTGGGTTCAAAGGTATTGTACCACGTATTACGGCACTGTGTGACTGACGTAGGTATAATCGTGGCCGTATGGAAAAAAATGATTTCAGTGGATATACAGCATGGAAGTGAGTCGTTAATGCAAACTAAGCCCAAGTAAAGAGGATTCTCCCGGTTTTGATTAAAAAGGTCCCTTGCAAGTGTTGTACAAATTGGATTCGACGAAACAAGGATTTTGGGGGCAACAAATCGTTATATGATTTCGGACCCTCGATGTTCGAGATTGTCTTACGTTTGTTTCTCCAGTAAATGTTTATTGCTTTTATCCATTGATAAGCTTTAGATAAAAATAAGGAGAAAAAGTATTTTTATCACATTTGGTTTGCATGTCTCGTAGTAAAGGGAATAACGTTATCATATAAGAGAAGTGGTAACTACAGTACCTCTTCTTTGTACCACTAAGGTGGCAAACAAGCGTATGGCCTCCCTGATGGTAAGCAGTTACCGCAGCTTATGAACATTTGCAACACCAAGAATGTCACTCTTGCATTGTCGAAACTGTAAGAACCTCTTTAGGCCTTTCTTGAAAAAACCCCGTGCTGAAGTCCCTTGGGAAAACCTCGGCATGGAACCCATTCCTCAATTTAATAGTTCTTGGTAGAAAACTTCTCTGGAACCGCACAGTTCCAGTAACTTCCAGCCTTCAGCGATTATAAAACTAGCCTATGAACATAAAGAGTGGCCGAAGGAGTGGACCATGTTCCAATTTATTGCACACCAAAATATTTTTAAAATAATTTGATCTACATTTTTATTGAGTGGATATCTGAAATATGCAAAGTTTTGTGTCTTAGTAAGTAACGGCTAAGTTTACTAAGTCAAATGTTGATAAAAATAGACACGTTGTAGATTCTGTACATTTTAACTTATCTAAATTTATACACATTTGACAGCTAGCGCAGGGAAAGTGTTCACGAACTTCGATTTTCAAAGTTTCATACAAGAAACTTAAATAAAAAGTCTCCTATGTCAATCAAGGATTGAGTATTGCGTTTCGCTCATCTCAAGTATATTGAGTTACCGACTAGTGAAAGAATTTTCAGAATCAAATCAGTTGTTACAAGTACTAGTCTCGCCATAAATATTGTTACATAGAAAGTTTACTTTTATTCAACACTTTAGTTATTTTGAATTTGGAACGCGTTTATTGTGTTAAAACTTCGATTCGATTGCAATATGAAATGGGGTGTTAAAGAATATAAGATTGCAGTGGTTGCCTTCCATAAAGTGGGTATGTAACCCTCGGTCATATTCAAGATACTTCGAAAACTTGGTATCAGCCGTATGTTCGTATATCGTACTATCGACAGATATACCAACACTTTCTTTGAAGACCATAAAAGTTCGAGACGACCGCATGGTGTTAACAACAAAGATTGTTAATGGTGTTCAAGCCAGAATTCGCCGAAACATTAGTAAACAAAGAATCTTATCGCGAGAAATGAAGATTACCGCTAGGACTCTTTTCTTTTTATACAACGTCGGTAGGCGTACAAGCATACAGCCCACCTGATGTAAAGCAGCTACCGCAGCCTATTAACGCTAGTAATATATTAAGTATCACTCGCGCGATTACTCCTCTGCTGCGTACACAACAACTCCTTAGGAAGAACAGTTCATTCACACGCAGGAACACAACAACCCTCTAAAGAGTTGTTATTTGGCTGTGGTATTCCGTGAGGTGGAGGTACTTCCTTAGACGGGCTGCTTTGATGCGCCCTACCTCTCTTAAACTACTATGTCGCTTATAATAAAATAAGATCTGAAGCTCGGCGCTTATCGTCGATATACAGGACATGCCCTTAATCAATTCCTACAGTTGAAGAGAGTGGATCGACTAAAACGCCTTCTGTCCCTATACGCAGATGAAAGGCAAAGAAATGTCCTCTTTGTTGATGAAAAAAATTTCACAGTTGTAGGACCACTACAACAAGCAAAATGACAAAGTGTACGCACACAGTTCTAAAGAAGCAGCCCAAGTGGTCGAAAACGAAGAACGTGGTCACCATCCAGTATCTGTAATGGTTTTGTAGGGGGTGTCTTATCAAGGAGTCACAACGCTTCATTTTTGTGGAAAAGTAATGAAGACTTCAGCCAAAGTATATCAAGAGACTGTCTTGGATCATGTTGTGAAACCTCTAACAATACACTTTTTAAAAATGTACCGTGGACTTTCCAGCAGGACTCTGCACTTGGTCACAACACTAACGTTCCTGACTTTATAAGAGCTGAAGACTGGCCCTCGTCTAGCCCAGATCTGAACTCATTAGACTACAAATTATGGTCAGTTTTAGAGGAAACGAAACCCCGACATTGTGTCTCTTAAGAAATCTCTGGAGCAAGCAGTGGCTAAATTTTCCATGGAAACAGTGCGTAAATCCATAGATTCGTGGCCAGACGGCTTAATGGCCTGAATCAAAGCCAAAGGTGACCATTTCGAGTAGAATGTACATATAAGTTTTGATAAGATTGCTATTCTTCATAAAAAAACCAGTTGAGAATGCGCAAGCTTGCATTGCCAGAGGAACACCTGGCTAGTCAATTACATAACAGTTCATTTTTTTTTATTTGTAGGCCATTTTGACCATGTTCCTTAAGAGATAGAAACGGTGTTCCTGAACATTCCTATTCTACTTTTTTTATGCTGAATCTTCAGATTCAGTCCGCAGTCAAAATTCGAATATTCGAAAAAAACGCACACGCAGATAAACATATAGATTTCATATAGGAACCGTGTTCCTGATAAATGCATATTCATTTGTAACAGAACTTACAGAACAGACTAGGTATATCAAAACAATATTTATTACATTAATGAATCGAATGAATTTACCGGAATATTGACAGTATTAAAATACTTGTGCTATTGAGTTTAAATTGGATATTTAGATATCACTAAAAAAATAAAGGAGAATCTGAGTTATCAATCATTTGATACCTGAGTACAATTACCTTATTAGCTTCTTAGACAATTATACATGAGATCTTAAACATTAGTTCAAAGAATCTAAGGATAATAAGCTAACTTCTTGGGTTAAAATAAAGTTGAGCTAGAGAAATTATTTATTAAAGCAATATGCATTCACCTTTTTGAACAAGTATAATGGGAATTTCACGCAACCACTTGGAAGGCCTTTTGATCTTTGGAATTTTAACGAAACGGTCGAAAGGCTTTTAAGTTTAAGAACTCTCGTTGGGAAGTCGAACTTTGGTAAGTTTGGATTTTGAATCAAAAGGATGAAAATGTAGTGTGGGATGTGAGCCCCCAAACTATAGCAGTATTTTTTTTTAATATAATAAGGTAATGTAATATAATAATAACTATATTGTATTACATGTTGTATGAAAATGCTCTATTCAATCCAAAAGAGACGTACATGTAGATATATCAAGAATTAAAAAAAAAAACGGTGATGTTGGTGGTAGTGATGAATCATGCAACAAGGGGTCTCAAAAGTACGTCAATTAAAATATACGTTTCTCACATTGAAGATTGGATCGAGACTTATCCCTAAACAACGTAAATATATACATACAAAAATGATTAAAATCGATTTCAATGTGATAATTATACATTAGATGAGCAATGAATGTTAAAAGAAGCGAGTGAAGTTTTTAAGGATCAAGTCATGTGGCGCTCGGTACTCTCTAACTACCCCCCAGGGGATTTGGTGTGAACTAATAGATAATTATATATGAATAATCACAACAAGATGACTACAACACTATATAAGGTGTTTTTTTTTATATGTCCGAACTTCAAATGGAGAAAGAATATCGTTTATTTGTTACGATAGATAAGAAACTTCGTGTCCCGGCATCGTTAAAAAAGTTTAAGAAATCAAATAAATAAAGTGCCTACTTGGTTCATGGTGCATAATGATTGCCCTGCCGTCATTTGTTAATAATTCAGTTTGACGGGGTCGATGCGTGGCTACAGCCTGTATCGAGTTCCTGACTTAAAGGGCACGTTAAGTCGTCGGTTCCGGGTGTTTTCGATTCCTTTTGCCAGTCGTAAAGCTCAGTTAAGAGAGGTAGGGCGCATCAAAGCAGTCCGACAGGGGAAGTACCTCCATCTCACAGTAAACCGCAGCAAAATAACAACTTACTGGAGGGTTGTTGATTTAATGTGAGTGAGTGATGTTACCAGAAAGCAGTAAGAGGAGTTGTTGTGTGATCAACGGTGGTGGCAACACGCGTGCGATAAACCTTAGTGCGAGCATTCATAGGCCACTTTAACCACTTTACATCAAGTGGGTTTATTTGTCTCCCGTCGTAGTAAAAAAAAATCGGCCAAGTGCGAGTCGGACTCGCGCACGAAGGGTTCCGTACCATTATCTATGAAAACGGCAAAAAAAAAACACGTTTGTTGTATGGGAGCCCCGCTTAAATATTTGTTTTATTTTAATTTAATTATTTATTCTTAAAGTGAATATATAACTAAATATTCTGTGAAAATTTCAAGCGTCTACCTGTTGACGTTATCAATATCGAGCAAAAATGAGCAAAAAAATCACGTTTATTGTATGGGAGCCCCTTAAATATTTATTTTATTCTATTTTTGTAGTTATAACGGCAACAGAAATACACCATCTGTGAAAATTTCAATTGTCTAACTATCACGGTTCATGAGATACAGCCTGGTTACAGACGGACGGACGGACGGAGCCTCAGTAATAGGGTTCCGTTTTACCCTTTGGGTACGGAACCCTAAAAACAAGTTCTTCAAGTGGAACATTTTCCAGCATACTGTCCACTTGTGTTTGCAGTAGGTGAAGATAGGAGAAGATAGGCATTCAGCCTCTCTAAAAAAACTGGTCCTAACACTCTGTCACCGAGTATACCCGCCCGCAAGTTCACACTAAATCTGCGTTGGAAATGATCTGGCCGCACTACACGAGGATTAAGATCGGTCCAGTAATGTGCATTATGTATATTAAATATACCAATGCGTGTGAAGGTTGACTCGTCTGTCCATAAAATGTTGCGGCGCTCCGCACGAAGCTAACGACAGAAGTCAACACGAGGTGCATGATCTTGTGGCATGAGTTCTTGTACCCTAGTGAAGTGGTATGGATGTAGCCCTTCATTGTTGAGTAACTGCCACACGTAACTGTTGCTCACATTGAAAACAGTAGCTCTATCTCTCGTGCTCGCCATTGGATGACGATTAAAGAAATCCAGCACGCTCTCTTCGAACTCGGCAGGATACCGACCTCTACCCACGTCCACCGGAGGTGGGTCAAACTGGCCATGTTCATGAAACCTGTATACAGCGCCGAGGATGGTATGATGGCTCACTCGTATTCCGAACCTTTGCTCGTACAAGTTCACCGCTTGTGCAGTGATGTTATTGCACTCGCGATAACAAAGTACCATTTGGAGATACTCCTGATTAGAGTAACGACATCCAGGCATGATTACGGTCACGCGTAGTAGTATACTGCGCGACACTCGTAAACAGACTGATTTGTAGGACCAATGCGCAGTATGCGCACCGCGCTGCGCAGACGTGTTGCGCAGACGCGGGCAGCGTTTTACAAAGGACCGTTAAGCGCACCTGCGCACCGCATCGTATGGCATGCTTGTAGTATTTTCCTAGCTGGTTGGTTTCATACAACAGAAAGCAATTTTTTGTGACGGATTTTATTTTCTATGAAAGAATTTGTAACACGTGGAGCATAAAATATATTTATTATTATAATCAGCATACATAATACCATTTTCCATTTCAATTTTGGCATATTATTTAAGAACACCATATATATATTAGGTTGCTATTGTGGGAAAATTATAAAACTGATACTGTTATCTATTTATATCTTTACGTCAAGTCCCTTGCTGTGTCAGCAAACAGAAACTAACGTCATGTGACTGGGCCCTTACTTCTCGCGCTTCTTTTAATATTCATAGTTTGCAAGCTTTGCAAGCTCGTCAATTCCAATAATTTCTGATATCATCTTGAAATATACATTTATTTAAAACTGTTATTAGTATTAATAATGTCTGTATATGATACAATTTCGATGCAGAGCTCAATAGCGTCAATGCGTATGTCATTTGTACCGAATACGCAGGTTAAGCAACGTGGACTGCAGCCTGTCTATGAATAGGTTAAGACAGTTACACACAAAAAAAAAACAAATCATTGTCTGTAATGGATAGGGTCAGAAACTGACACGCACTTGACCTTTGTCAAATTTTGTTACGATTTGGGTCAGATTCGATAAAGAAGGACAAGAAAATTATACTTCTAATATGCACATGTTTTAGAAATCATATGGCATTTAAAAAAGAAACTCTTGGGCGCGAACCGACTCCTATTTGACCAGTTTTATATTGTAAAGCAGTTGTAGTACTCAAACGCAAATCTTTGTTTATAATGTATTAACATCTCTTTGTGTGGTTTTTTTTTTATACAACGTCGAGAGTCGGATGTAAAACAGTTATTGTAGTGTATGAACTACAGAACTATGTTTTCTTTTTTTTTAATTTTTTTTAATTACACAGAACTGTTATCTTTTTTTTTAATTTTTTTAAATTATACAAAAAAGAAAACATACTCGTAGTTCTGTAGTTCATACACTACAATAACTGTTTTACATCCGACTCTCGACGTTGTATAAAAAAAAAAAAAAAAAACCCACACAGAGATGTTAATACATTATAAACAAAGATTTGCGTTTGTAAAGCAGTTGTAGTACTCAAACGCAAATCTTTGTTTATAATGTATTAACATCTCTTTGTGTGTTTTTTTTTTATACAACGTCGAGAGTCGCATATAAAACAGTTATTGTAGTGTATGAACTACAGAACTATGTTTTCTGTATGTTCCCTAATAATAAGGCTCCTTTGTTGCGCCCTGTCTCTCTTAAAAACACACACAGATCAAGACAAACAGACATGTTCATGCACACAAATGTTTGACTTGTATAGGAACCGAATCTTCGTGCATTGGTGTTAAAGTAGCTTTGTAACCACTCCGCCACCGGCCACTCAGAATGTTTTCTGTTAGCAAATTTCTGCAGGTAAACATTTGCTCTAAGCAAAATATTAGTAAAATACTGAAAACTTGCAACACAAAGTCGATTTTTTACGAAACTCTAAGTTACCCATAATATTATTAATACTTAAGAACTGTAATATATGTAAACAAAATATTTACTGCATACTTTTACTTAATAAAATTTCTGCGTAAAAATCTTAAAATAGATAAGTACTTAAGAAATATAAACAGCACCCTGCTCAAGCTTTTAAAAAGTCATTTCTAACATAAAATTTTACCTGAAGTCTGATTGTCGAAAAAACTTGGAATTCCTTCAAAGGCAGTTGCATTCGTAAAGTGCTGAGAATACGCGGTACCAGCGGTCTGAATTTTTCCAGAAGCTGAATGGGTATTCACTAAATGCAAGCCTTTTTTACTCTTTATGGCTTGGAAGATGCAGAGTTCGTTCTAAGACCCTTTTTTTCTTTCACAATCATTAAGAATTTTTTGGACCTGGCCGCGATCTCTGAAAATGTTTTATAAGTAGTCGTGGTGTTATAACAACTTAAATTTTATGTACGTCTTAAGAGCTCGTCGCTGATTCTCTTTGAATCGCTCACAATATTTCTAAGAATAGAAGTTTTTCATAATAAGTTGTATTACGATCTTGATTAACGTACCCTTTTTTCTATTATTTCTTTTTGTAATTTTCAATCTGTATCAGTAGAATGAAACAAAAGGATAAGTAATTTTTGATCTTAGATCGTAGCATGCGATTTTTATAAGGAATCTATGGCATTCATGGTTCAAAAAAAACATAGACAGATAGATGCAATATACTTTATTCGCATAATACGGATTTAAAGATACGCATTCAAAAAGATTCTTATAGTTAGAGAAACATTATGCAACAACGCGGCCATATGACTAAAAGTAATATTTTCAAGGCAAATTTAAATCAGCACCCTAGGTGACTAGTAACTCTTATTGGTCGCTTGAGGTGTTGAGGAGTGAATAGTTATGTGATAGTAGTACTACAAGTATAAAACTCTAAACTATTAACCAATAAAATTTCTAAGCTTGACATTTGTTTAAATTTTTATGTAAATTTGAACTATTTTCGTATAATTTGGGGACTGTAACGTCTTATATATTTGCTAACTACCAATGTGTGAAAACTATGAAATGGCTAATTGTTGTTCATTCAGTAGTAGTTTTATTTGTTAGCTGCATATTTTTCGTAAAATAAATAATATAAATAATGGTGAAAAATGTTTCATTACTGAAATTCGTCTATGACTAAAATAAAGTATGTACCTTGTACTGAATTTCATACTTTTCAGAAGAATATACAATATATAACGCAAACAATATAGATATTATATGTGTAAGTTCTGAAAAATACGTAAAATCACACGACTATACATGAAATGTATTTACTTACATTTCAATCAGAATCTAGCAACAGAATTTACATTTTAATTACTGTGATCGACGCCTGACTACATCAGTGTTATTACTCCGTAAGTGTAGGCTACAACTTCACCACATTTTGTAACCATACACCGATATCAACCCACAGTATTAACAATATCCCTAGTTCTATAGAAAGAAGATATTTAGTCATTTCTATGATCGCGTTAATTGCCGTTTGTCATTATCTTTTTTAGATCAAACTTTTTTCTATGCGTTATCTAAGATTTACATCTTGAATCGCAAGTTTAATAAATATTAGAACGAACTGAGTTTTAAAAAAAGCGGTTAACAGCGAGTTGGAGTATAAATAGGTATTAAGTAGCACTCATCAAAAATAAAACTTTAAATATTTATTGTGTAATAGCTCGATACCAATAATCCCCCCAAATCTCTCCTACAAAAGACCAATATATTCTGACATATTCAGTCATTCATAGCACCATCACCTGCGAGACCTGCGTATGAATATTTTGTTCCATTAATATCCTCCGGAGCGGATCACAGTGGGGGTTTAATACGTTATATCAATCTTTTCAAAGGGGTCTTTACGCATTGGATCCGTATTCGCTCGCATGCCTATCAATGATGACTGTAATTAATACTCTTCCTTCCTCTTATAAGCTTTTTTTACTAACAACCTACTCTACGTTGGATCTGAAATCTATAACTTCGCGCCAAATCCATTGCGGGGTAGGCTGAGACAACCGAGCATCAAATAACTCGATCCTTACAAACCATACTCGCTTCTTTAACATTCATTGCTCTTGTTATGTATGCTCGCCGTTTTTTAGTCTCCTGACGTGATAAAACACGATTGATTTGATCATGGTAGGTAAGTCTTGGCCTTTCTCGGCTTCTATATCCTTCCATTTTCGCGTTATATATATATATACAACATATCTCTCTGTATAAACACAAACCCATTGTTTAATCCGTATCCCCGACCCTCTATATAACGTTTATATCTATGCTTAAGTTAAACTAAGTGTAAGCCGACGTCATCATAACGCCAGCAATAAAACACGTCACCGCTGTATGGTATTATTTCTTTATCTCGGCGCCGCAGCTCCGTTTCATTTGGCGTGCTCATCATAAGACGGGGGCCATATAAATTATTGTAGACACGCTCAAGTTTCTGTAACAAGACTTGTAGATATTGCTATAGCGTTGTTGATATAATAACATTGTGTGTACAGACTAGCTTCCCCATCTGTCATCATGGAGTTTCACTTTTTATAATCGCACCGCTCGCCGACGGCGGGGAGTTCACCCTCACACGCTTGAACCGCAATGGTCGCGTACGGTGCGGTTCCAGAGAAGTTTTCTTCCGAGAACACTCAAGCTGTGGAATGAGCTCCCAGCCGAGGTTTTTCCAAGGGACTACAGCATCGAGTTCTTCAAGAAATGCGTGAAGAGGTTTTTAGAGGGTCGGCAACGCATGAGTGACGCCTCTGGTGTTGCAAATGTCCATAGGCTACGGTGACTGTTTAACATCAGGCAGGCCGTATGCTTGATTGCCACCTTAGTGGTATAAAAAAAATGGAGATTTAAGTTTACTCAGTTTTCTAAGACCGGATACGTGAGCGTAGAGAGAGTAAGATGCCTATAAAATAAGACATAAAGACAAAAAATATTTGCTATAGGTATACGGACTGATATCTACCTATGTTCTCCAGTCATCGCGTGACCAAAGCATCTGCGACTGCTGAAATAACGAAAAAATACAGGAAAATAGCAGTAAGTTTCTTATTTATAAAAGTAACATTCCCTGTGCGAGCGTGCATGAAAAGAACTATGAATGTTAAATAAGCGAGTGTCTGTGTAAGAACTGCATTTTAAGGCGATGTAATATCTCTGCCTACCCCGCCATTGATCTGGCGTGAAGATATACATACATATGCACAGAATATCCCCATTGAGGTTAGCGTTCATCAAAGGTAATGGCGACGTTTATTCGTTTTTGATATTTCTTTGATGTAACGGCAATGCAATATATTAGACCAGTAAACTATGGTTTATGGCTGTAAGTTTTAGTGGGTGACCAGACTCCTTTTAATAATATATCATGTTCAAAAGTTTCCAACACGGTATTTCAATAGAAGCAGACTTACTTCGGTATTTAATCTAAATGAAATATCCATTTTCAAATCTTACTTATGATAATATAACACGAAATACAATTCTCTAAACTCTTCACTCAAGACATCAAGACATAAAATAGAAGCGTCTTTATTTCGCAAAGTAAATATTAATTTCTCATTGCTACCAAACATTGACATTTCAAAGTAAAATTCTCCGAATCCGGGTTTACAAGCGATTCCCGCCTTTTATTGTGAAACTTTAATAGAGAGTGGATCCGTAAATGGACCAATCAATACTTTATTGTACTTTTGCAAGCTCTTGTTTCGAAGTATACGAAGAGGGGTGGAAATACGAGTATAAATACAATATCATCTCTAGTTGAAACCTACAACTCTTATGGTACATACGAATAAAGCTTTGAATTGAATAAACATGAAAGACAATCCTTCGTAGATACGTTCAAGATTGCGAAGAAAGTAAGATTTTAAGATTCTGTGAAATATAAAATGCTCACCTCATGTTGTATGAGGAAAACAAGTAAGTTTGTTTATGAAAATGCAAATATTGCTAAGGTTTTTAAACGAATTTGAAAACAACAAGATCTTCAATTTGATCCATGTGCTTTCGTGTGTTTGTGACACGATACTTTTGCCAAGTTTGCACTTTTTGCTACTAAGTTATTTGAGAGGTAGGGCGTATCAAAGCAGCCCGTCTGTGGGAGTACCTCTACCTCACAGAAAACCGCAGCCAAATAACAAGTCCCTAGAGGGTTGTTGTGTTCCTACGTGTGAGTGAGGTAATCAGTTAGCCCCTATGGAGTTGCTGTGTTAGCAGCAGAGGTGGCATCGCGCGAGTGATACTTAATGTATTGCAAGTTTATAGGCTACGGTAACCGCTTTACACCAGGTGGGCCGAATGCTTGTTTACCTCCCGAAGTTGCATAAATTTGATCCGTATGCTTTCTTTGTGTGTTTGTGATACGATATTTCAGTCAATTGTGAACCGATAGTACAAACATAATTTTATTGCTGAAATTCTTACGTTCGATTAGCCTTATTTAAATTAAATTAAGTTACGGCTCCTTTGTATGCACTCATTTGTATGTATTTACAAAAAAATATATATTTACGTACGTTTGTCTACAAAGTTGTCTAAAAAGTCTAAAAGGATCAGGAAAAGTTGTCTAAAAGGATAGACTTCTAATAAATTAGAGACTGAGGGGGTCAAAACATTATTTTATTATTTTAGATATAACTAGTATGTTGAATTGGGGGAGTGTGTAGATTTATACACGTATACAATGTGCACTCTTCGCAAAACTCACCTTACCAATAGGCAAAATACTACAGAGCCTAGGTATTATTACACCTATATATTTAAATATAAAATCATTGACACTATTTCTTACCACTGAAAAATACATTAAATACAAGTAACTACACATATTCTCAACAAAATTCTACTTCAGTTTCAAGTACATTACGATAAAAACAAAGTGTAAGTTAAAATTCACTTGGCTTGTAAGCCCATTCAATGGCAGTCGCCTTAGTTAACTTAATTAGAATTTGCTCTAACCAGCACTTGGGACCGGAATGTTCTGAACTAAACTATTATGGGAGTATTACAGCATATTGCATTTACGTACATATTATGTATGCTGTCGCATTTCAGTGACTTCATTGACATGATTTATTCAGAACGCCAGTCATTATAATCCCTACTTTAATTAGATTCATAACTGAATGAAATATATCATGTTTCAATACTTTATTCAATTCGCAGTATGTGGAAATAGATACGAATCTACTCGTAGTAAGTTGAATTTGTACAACACATGTCAAAGGAAATACTGTATTACCGTAATGATGTAACGAATCTACGTACAGAGAAAGTCGGGTGTAGGAGGAAGTTAAAGGATAAATATATATATATATATAGATATATATGATGGCATCAGTATATAACTAGGTAGGCTTTACACGTCAACGAGTAATAGTCTTTCAAGTTATAAAATATTCTCGGTGAAGGAAAAAGGAAAAATTCAAAGTACACATTCCATTGTATTACTTAACTGTTGAAATTAAACGCTTTGCAGCGTCCGTGGTCGCAGGAAAGTCTTTCCGTAGTCGTTTCGACGCTGCAAAGCGTTCGAAACGTCAGGTTTCAACAAAATAAATAAAACACGCGATACTTCCGTTAAAAATAGTTTAATTTCAATGTGTAACAATCGCGAAAACCTAAGACAATACTATTACTTAACTGATTTGATATTTTTGTTGTATACAATAGGCAGTAAATATAAGTTTATGAACTATGTAAAATTATATACAAATAAAATTATTACAATAAAGGACCCTTTCGTGTTCGCATACAACAACTACGGAACCTGAAAAGGCCTTGGTCGGTTTTTTTCTACACCTTCCCTCTCTTTTTGGTATATGAGGGTATTCGGATGCGATAACTTTATTTTTATGCGACACCGGGAGTCAAAGAAGCATACATCCATCGGTATAATAAAATGTGTATAAATGTGGTATAAAAGAAGAAAAAGAAACAATAATATCCTGGTGAGATATTATTTGGCCGCGATTTACTGTGAGATGATAATCCTAACTTATCATAGCGTAAAAAAACAAAAGCGTCTAAAACAAGACAGACAGGATCAACTCTCGGAAGCAGAAAGGTAAGATGACTAAATTAATCATAGGCTACGACTAACGCTACTTAACTTGTGTCTTTAATCAGTCTAATACGCGCAACGATGCCAATACACTTCTTAAACATTTTTACGATATGTTTGTACAAAACCGTTCTTAACAAAGGTTAAGGATGATTTTGGGATGTGTTAGGGATGGTCTTAGTGACAGGGATTTATATTCGGAATATATAAGGCTATTCCTTACATATTCTGAAATTATCCCTGACACATTTTTGGGATGAGTGAGAGATGGAAATACATTCTGTGTACTAAGTATCGGGAATTTGTCAATAAAACAAAAAATACAAATTATTCATCTAAATTTATTTTATCGCCTTCAAAGTAGGCCCCATCGCTTGCAATACAACATCTCCACCGCTTCACCCAGTCTTCCATACATTTTTCATAGGCTATTTGCGGTATGGCCTTTAGCTCATTCAGCGAATTTTCTTTTATGGCTTCTATCGACTCAAAACGTTTTCCTCGAAGTGGTAATTTTAACTTGGGAAATAAAAAAAAGTCAGACGGAGCCATATCAGGTGAATACGGTGCTTGGTCGAGAACTTTTGTTGAATTTTTCGCTAAAAACTCTTTCACTATAATGGCTGTGTGTGATGGTGCATTATCATGGTGCAGCATCCATGAGTTGTGTTGCCACAAATCTGGACGTTTTCGGCGGATACTCTCACGCAAACGCTTCATGACGCCTAAATAATATTCTTTATTCACTGTTTCTCCCACTGGAAGGAATTCGGAGTGAACCACACCACGGTAGTCAAAAAAAACTGTCAGCATCACCTTGATTTTGGAGCGACTTTGCCGCGGTTTTTTGGGTTTCGGCTCGTTTTCGAGACGCCATTCTGAAGACTGTTGGCTTGTTTGCATGTCGTACTCATAAACCCATGTCTCGTCGCCAGTTATTATACGTTTCATAAAGGTCGGATCCGTAGAAGCTCGGGAAACCATGTCTTCAGCGACATGCTTTCGCTGCGCTTTTTGAACAAAATTGAGCTCTTTTGGAACTAGTCGAGCGGCGACGCGTTTCATGCCTAAAATGTCAATGAGAATGTTGTGGACGGACTTAAAAGATATGTTCACCTCACTAGCCAACTCTCTCAGATTCATACGTCGATTTTCGAGCACTAGCTTCTTGATTCTGTCGATGTTTTCTCTGGTCGTAGCGGTTGAAGGTCTACCAGAACGAGGCAAGTCTACTACTACTTCTCGGCCTTCTTTAAAAGCCTTATACCATTCATAAGCCCTTGTTTTCGATATACACGATTCGCCGTAGGTATTTCGCAACATTTTTAGTGATTCACCACATGAAATATCATTTGAAACACAAAATTTAAGGCACACTCTTTGTTCAACAATATTTTCCATTGTAAAAATCGCCGAGGACTCAAAACTATGACCAACAAAAAGTGTAGTTTAAAACAAATTAAATGACAGATCCCGCTCAAATTTTGCGCGCTAAATCAGTACAGTGCTACCAACATGCAGTAAAAAAATTAGAACGACCTCTTTTACGCGGGTCTTTTTATTGACATATTCCCGATACTTTTTACACAGAGTAGTATATTAGAGATGGTTTTGGAATATGTTGCCAGTTAAATAAGTAGTGTGTACTTATTTATGCAATTATTTTATTAAGTGTTAAGTGTATATACAATAAACAAACATGTCTATACAAATATATAAAGCAAACGTGTTTGTTTGTTTGAACGCGCTCGTGAATCGATGAAAGATAATAGATAGAAGTCGGATTTGTTTTTTTTTGTGTTGGTAGTTTAATTCTTGAGGAAGGTTGTAAACTATTAAAAGGTTGTAAAGATACGACTTTTGGAAGACGAGGAAAAAGAAGGAAAGTAGAAAAAGCGGTTCCTACGTTATACAGGAATACGCGCGGAGGATGTCGCCGGGTGATGCTAGTAAAGTATATCATGAAAGGCTAAAGAAATTCTGAAATGGTTCCGATATGTTGAAAGAGAGTAATCACGCCAACGTCCATCTTTTATATTTTAATGATTATAATTTACTTTAATAATGTAATGCTTTGGCTAGGTAATCTCAAAACCCTCCCTATATCATTATTAAAACATCTAAAATCAATCGCTAAGACATCATAAATCATCCATTATATATTTTTTTTGTACAATGTCTGGAGACATATAAGCATACGGTCCACGGTAAAGTGGTATTATAAGCTATGAATAGAGGAATTATTGTTTGCACGTTGCCCCCCTGTTGCTCACAAACCAACTCCTTAGGAAGTGACAACTTCACTTACTCGCGGGAATAAAACCTATCAGAGTGAGTTGTATTTAGCTGCAATTTTCTGTTAGGTTTCCACCTACTCACCTATATAGCGCCATCGAGCTCGTCATCCAACAGAACGGAGGTTCTGTTAGATGACGAGGTCGGTGGCGCAGTCGTGAATGACGCGACTTTGACACATTTGTGTGCATGAACATGATGTGATGCGATGTCACCTCTGCTGCTAACACAGTACCTCTATAGGAACTTACTGATGACCTCATTCACACGCAGGAACAAAACAACCCTCTAGCGAGTTCTTATTTGACAGCGATTTCCTGTGAGGTGGAGGTACTTCTCCAGATGGGCTAATTTGATGCGCTCTACCTCCCTTAAAAAAAGACACCAATATGGGAACGGAACTAAATCTTTTTCGAATAAAAGAAGGTAAACAGGCATATATATAAAAAAACCAGGTGTGTTGCATATGTGTTGCCGAAACCATAATTAATTATGCTCTTGGCTTCAAACTGTTCATCATCTAAAGAACTTTCTTGTCATGGTGCATGTGTGATTCGATGAACTACCTTATGAAATTTTGTATAGAAATGAGGTATAGACCAGTTGAGAATGCGCAAGCTTGCATTGCCAGAGGAACACCTGGCTCGTCGTTATATAACAATTTTTTTTATTTTTTATTTGTCGGCCATTTTGACCATGTTCCTTAAGAGTTAGGAACGGTGTTCCTGACCGGAATGGTCAGGAATACCTTTTATATGCTGAATCCGAATCTCCAGTCAAAATTCGCATATTAGAAAAAAACGCACACAGACAAACGTGCAGACAAACGCACACACAAAAACATATAGATTTCATATAGGAACAGTGTTCCTGAACATACGTATAGTACGAGTATATAGAAGCTCTTAGTTTTATGGTGTCAGTAAAAAAGGCGTATTGTAGCCGACATGTTCATCTCGTACAGTCGAAGAAAGATACATTAAAAAAATATCATCTAATCACATAATGTACCAATTTATTTACAAACCCTAGAAAAACCTGCCGTCAAATGTGACCTTAAATCATTTGGGACGCCCAAACGAGAATCACTCCTATTATTTCGTTCCCTCCCGCCACACGTCCGCTCGCCCATCATATCGGACCCTCTTCATCCTCACCTCGCAAATTGAATTTGATCTGTAACTGCGTCACTCGTTGTATTGACGACTTTTTTGTATTGTAATTGCCCACAATATGTACCAACAAAACATGATGTGGTGTTGAATCAATATTACATTTGGAGTTTTTGTTTATACCTTCAGTCAAGTGTTTAATTTTGCCAAAATAGGATTTTTTATGAAGAAGTGGTAATGTGAATACGTTTCATATTTAGACATTATGTACGTGTTATTAATTTTAAATTATTTAATAATTGTAATAAAAAATGCCATGATTTTTATACAACGTCGGGAGGCATACAAACATACGACCCACCTAATGTAAAGTGGTTATCGTAGCCTATGAACGCTGGTAATACATTAGGTATCACTCGCGTGATACCACCTCTGCTGCTTACAAAGCAACTCCATGGGAGCTTACTGGTTGTTATTTGTCTGCGGTTTTCTGGGAGGTAGAGGTACTTCCCCAGTCGGGCTGCTTTGATAGACCCTACCTCTCTTAAAAATGCCCAGACCAAGACAAACAGACATGTTCATGCACACAAATATTTGTCTTGTGTGGGGATCGAACCCACAAGCGTTGGTGTCAAAGTCGCGTTATTAACCGCTGCGCCACCGTTCGGTGGTTCGTCGTCATAATCGTCTAGTTGTCGCATTTATGCCTTTTAAATTAGCATAATGAGTGAAGAGACCGTAGTATAATTTGCTAGATGCGGAAGCGACTCCAGCAGAAGATAGGCACAATTTAGGCTGACAATGGATGAGAAGATTACCTAAAACCTTACTATCATTATTTCAGCAGAAGAATATTTACGACTGAATACAGGTCGTCCCATTAGATTTCCAGAGATCGGTTTTATGCTGTTTGTATCCATCGACTCTCTCAGATCTCTTATAATGTGCGTGGAATACCATTTTGAGCATGATTTTCTAGTTTTTAATTGCTATGCTAAACTTGCCCACCGCCATTTCATCTTGCCGATCCAAGTCATGTTAGTAATTCTACATGACTCGATTTTCACCTTCCTGTTTCTATGGCAAAGAGGAACTTCAACTACGCCCTCTATATCACACGCTGCGTATTCTCGTACTTTTGTGTGAAGCAGGGTAGAACAATAATATTAAAGTGCAATAATTAATCTGCTTTCAATGTTTATTCATTACGTGTCCATAACGGATAGTATATTCAACCCTATAGTTTTTTATGATTAATTTATTGTGTAACCGTATTTTTCTGAAGGGAATCCTTATGAGAAGGAAATAAGATATATTGATCAAATTATCATATTTTCATTTTCATCCGCGCGAATATTACATCCGTTGTTCACAAAGCAGTGTCTACAGTCTTTCATACTTTCCACAACCGATTTACGAGCACACGCTTCAGGCCCCAGACACCCTTTTAATCTTAAAAGTATATTGCTACGGAGTAATTTAGATCCTATCTTGGGGCAGCATTGAATCTATGGTGGCTAAAGGGTTGTAAGTGTTGAAAAACAGGTAAAAAGTACAAAATCAAAGTCTGGTGGGGCTTCAAAGCGATCGAGGGTGGTGGATCTTTGACAATTTAGATTACAGTGATAATATCTCGTGAGAATTAAACGATGGTAGATGTTTCTACCATCTTTAAAAACTATATTTATGTTTACTAATAATATAATAATAAGAATGTTATAAGGCCTCGGAACCTAGCAGCGATTTAAAACCGTGATGTTTGAAAATTTTGACTAAACGGATTTTAATTAAATCATATTCTGTATTTTTATTTGGAGCAATAAAAAAATCTCATGAAATTTTGCAAAAAAATATATCTTATATTATATAAATCGATTGAAACAAAAACTTTGTCATTTGATACGAATACACGTTAGAAAAACTTTTCTATTTCTCTATCTTTTCTTGACCCAAACCTAGGATACAGTGGTATATAATATTCTTCAGTAAGGTTTTGGATAAAGATTAAGCTAGGGTTGGGTTAGTAGGTATTATGTCAGATTTAGATAAGGTTTAATTCGAGGTCCGGAATTAGGTATTTGGATTGAGCTCAAGTAAAGAGTAGAAGTGCTCATGAATCTTAATAATAAAACTTTTTAGTTTTAGGAGATAGCTTTTTAAGAGATAAGTGAGTGGCTGATGATAACCCAGTGGTTCCACCATGTTAACTGACTGTACCTAGTTAGAATCCTGGTGGGGCTTATATTCTAAATTAGTATTTTGGAAATTATGCACATACATAATTATCACTTTCTCGGCGGTAATAAAAAAACGCGAGAATACCCGCACCTTTAAGAAATTATATTTCAATATACGCGTAAAAAACCTAAAAAAGTTGGTTTTCTCTGGGGGCTGACGAGAGTCGCCCCATGTTAAAATCAGAATGTACATCAAATCCTTAGGCTAAGGTAGCGGATCTCTCCAATCCTAATGGTTAATCCATTAGAAAGAAAAAATTGAAGATAGGTGAGTCATTGAATCAGGTAAGCTAATGTAAACGTATGTGTGAAATAAAACATACTTCTATCGAACTCTTTAATTCATCATAAGGATATTCCCGGGAAGAAGTACATAAAAGTGGGCCTACATAAGTAAATTAGATGCGGGAAATGATGGCAAGCCGGTTCCTTAGTATTTTCAAGAAGTGGAGACACTGGCGAGTACGTATGGATTTCAGAGATAATAACAAATTTATTTTAAGACATAAAAAGCCGTCAAGTGCGAGTTCAACGCACGCATCGAGAGATCCGTAAAAAAAAAAATTTACAAAAAAAAATTGTGAAGTTACCAAAAATTTACGGTTTTCGGATTTTTTACCGTTACTTGTGTTACATGACATTGCTTCTTACCAAATTTCATGATTCTAGATCAACTGCAAGTATCATATAGCTTTTGTTTCCCTTGCGAGTGTCAAAATATGCGGCATAAACGGGGCATTAACAGTCGTATCTTTTGATTGCGTTGACTTAGGAGTTTGATTTTTCCACTGCTCGAAGGGTTGTAGACCTGAGTATTTGATATTAATTTCAGCTTGATTGCTTCACCTGAGAAAAAAGGTCTTGACAGACGGACAGACAGACGGATAACAAAGTGATCCTATAAGGGATCCTATATTTCCTTTTGATCTACGGAACCCAAAAATGAAGTAAAATTAAAAAGTACGGGATGTATACTACGTCTAGTTAGTGAAAGTCTTGAGAAAGCGAGACTTGCCGACTCTGATGTAAATGTTTACTGGAATGTTTTTGCAATATAATGAATTACGTAAAAAAGTCATGTTAGTGCCCAAAAAGGCATAATAAATTGAGAAGTCCGGTTATACGCAAAAATTTAATTCTCCGCAACAAAAAAGATGCAAGCTTGTCTGGATTACGTACCATCTTTTGCACATTTGTGTAAGAGCAACGAATAAAAAAAATATCCGTTAGCCAAAGCTTTAACGAAAGTTAAGTGTGAAAGATTAATTGCGAATGAGGAAGAGTGGTTGACGAGAAACTTTACCTTAAGTACCAAACTCTTTTGGAGAGAGGTAAATAAGTCAAGTAGCCAGCATGCAGAATGGATGTAATAAAGTTGGTGAGATACTTGCTAATACACAGAGCATGTTTTACTTCACCCTTTTGAAACGTATCACCATTTTTTATACAAGGTCGGAAGTCATATATGCATATGGCATACTTGATATAAAGTGGTTATACCTTTGCCCTTCTTTCCGCTATGCAACGCAGTTGCATAGAGGAAGTACACAAATTAGTATAGATCCTGTATGTAACTTGCCCGCCAAGTTTTATTGTGGTTGCATGCTGCATTGCTGCCTTAACTGTCGTGGTGGTCTTGTGATACGTGTTTTATGACTCTGCAAGCCATTTTCAGCAACTTCTCTTTGAGATTGCGTACGTGCGCAGTTACTACAGTGGCTGAATTTCTTATTTGCTAATCGAAAGATGAAGGTATACCGGTTGCCTTTTACTCTAAATGCGGTAACGAGCATTTACTGCCCTGTATGTATATTAATAAATATATAAGAATTTGTAACATAATCATATATTTCATTTAAATTAAATTATTATTATAGCGTTAATATAACAAAGAATCCACAAAACCCTAGACAAAGCCAAAATCCTCGTAGAACGCAAGTACGTATAAACTAAGATCACAGACGTATATTCTACGAAACTTAATCAAACTTAACAATAACAGAAAATGCAAACTAATGTAAACTAACAGAACAAAATATCCATATTAATTCCATTTGAAATTCTCTGTGGCAGACCTACTGCAGAAATTAATAAAGTACAGAAATACAGAGTTTAAAGAACTCGGTGGACTTTATATGTTACAGTAATTGCCTCGAGAGGTTCTCGTTGGAGATTGCAGTTAAGAGTTCAAGGGTCTATGGGAAGTTAGTGATTAGGTCCGTGCATACACGACGACGTGATATTTGGTTTTTATATTTACCCACTTTATGGAGTTTCTTAATAAAACCTATCGGTTTTTTGTTATTGATATCTTCGCCAAAAAACTGAATAAATAAAAAAAACAAGCCTTACAGTAGGCACATGATGTATAACATCTGACATCTAATATTGATAGTAAGCAACTTGAATTAAATTAGAATTATAAATATTTAAGAAATTATTAACATCAAAGAAATTATTTGTGATAATAATTTGTTTTAGAACTTATAACTCTTTACACGCGACGTTAGGTACGAGTAATTCGGATCAGTTTTAGACGGAAATCACGTTTTCAAATGGAAATGATGTTCAGTAAAATATATAGTTCGATTACGAAATATGTAATTAGTCACAGTAGTGTGACTAATTACATATTTAGCTATAAATTGAATCAAGTAAATACATTGAAATACGTATTTACTTAAAAAAACCAGCTTCTTATGACGCTCGGTTCTCTCTGTCTACAAGTATCCTGACCGAATAATGCATAGTAACAATGTCTAACCTGGAGAGGTAAGTCATTGTTACGTCACTGTTACTGTCAACAGAGGTTGAAGAAGTAATGACTTAATTTTTAGAGCAACAAATGATAAATTAGCATAATAAACTCACGTCACGACTATTGCTGACTAATATTGCTAGAATTTCGTTTTAATTATTTTTCTATTAGGCTGGGGCTGAATTAAAAATTAAAAATTGCGGGATATATCGTTAGAATTTAAAATTGTATATAAAGTTTCGCTAATCCGATTAGCGCCATCTAAATTTTATGTACAATTTTAAATTCAGTCACAAAATATTTTTTCAAGTTCTAATACGGTCAAAATTTATACGCACTCTATGTTTAAATTTGAATTAAATGCCTTTTAAATCACAGTCAAGTCTCGCCTAGTGTAAACCGTCCTCGACTAACTTGTAGGAGCAACAGGGAAGCCAACTTATTACTGTCAAACATACAAGTTTCAACTCGCCTTCGCTCACTGACACTGGGAGTTCAGATAGCATTATCTCTAGGCCCGCTCCTCACTCTGAGAAAACAAACTTGACGGGATGTTATTACTTACTATTGAGATTTCAGTTGATATTAAGAAAATGTGCTTTTAATTCCCGAATGACAAACAAGTGTACAGGTTATTTGTTCTTTTGGTCTTAATATGCTTAAATCGATGATCGGGCTGTAACCACTCGGTACATAATTGAATGACTGGCTAAGCTAAAACCGGGCCGATGTCTTCTCATAGTAAATGGTTGTTAATTAGAAAAATTTGATGTAAAAGGACCAAAAATATATAAGAGAGGTATGACCCAGCAAGGGGTCGTGCCGCGCTCCGACCCCCTCAGATCTTTCTGTTGTGGTGAGGTATGGCAGGACCTTTTGCTTTAATTGTTCTTCTGGGGAAGTACCTCCGACCTACAGAAGACTGCCACCAAATAATGACTCATGAAGGATTGTTGCGTGCATGAGTAAGGTCGCCAGTTATTTGAGAAGTCGTTGTGCGGGTAGTGGGAGGACCGGTGGATGTCGAACCGTCCCGAAAATTGCAGATGCGGCAGCCTGGCGTGGCGGTTAGGGAGATCCGGTGAATCAGCTGATCTCTGGCCGCCCGTAGGTTCCCGAACCCGGGGATCACATAATATCCGCCTCGGGAGGCTGAACCGCCAACCTGCGCAAAGTCTCTGTTGCAGTTGCTGTACCGGAGAAGGAGACTGAAGTTGACCAGGCTGCTGCAGCAGGGGGGGATGGGGCTTACGCCCGCCGTGCCAGCAAATCGCAAAACCTGCACTGTTCTGTGGTGGAAGACACCGTGCTTTTGTCCTCTACTCCGTCCGATCAGCGACTTCTCTATTTTTGAAAACCTCCACACCAACAAATATGACTAGACGTAAAGGAAAACGTGTGATTACAGCGACCACCCCTTCCATAATAAATGTGGATTTTTGCAATACATCATCACATCCTACTTACATTATCGCGGGTACAAACTCGAGCACTCATTTGTGCGTCGTGCCATGGTATTCAAGTTCGTTCGGGAGGATATTTGCTGTCGCCGTCTTCATAGCCTTGAAGACAGAGAACTGTCGTTATTGTGGGTGCACGTGGATCATGGCGGCTATATCCACATCTACGCGTGATTTTACAGGTCTCATAGAGGTGATACAGACACATCTCGGTTATTCGAGCACGTGCAAATAGCGACTGATAAAGTCATCGAGCAGTATCCCTCCGCGGAATTAGTGATTTTAGGAGACTTTAATGCCCATCACACCGAGTGACTTGGCTCTCGGCACTAATTGCGCGGGCAGATCTGCTCATGAATTTGCTCTGGCTTATGGTTCTACTCAACTGTTTCATTAACCCACGAGAATACCAGATATAGAGAACCATGCAAGCTCCTTACTGGACCTTCTGCTGACTACACGTACGGATGAGTATAAAGTGATAGTGGATACGGCACTTGGCTCATCGTCGAACCACTGTCTCATCCAGACCCAAGCGTCCTACACCAGACGTGACCCACCCCGGCCTATCGGATGGCGTCACGTATGGTACTATAAGTCAGCAGACTGAGATGGATTGCATGAATTCATCGTACCTGTGGAGGCAAATTTGCTTATACGGTAACTGCTTACCATCAGGCAGTTGACAGCAACACTTGTTTGACACGTCAGTGGTATAAAAAAAACGGGTTGCACTTCGGGAGTGCCAGCAGAAGTGAAAACTTGAACATTAACGTTGTGCATTTTTGAATATTTTGGAATGGTTAATAGATTCAGGCGTTATTTGGCGAAAATCAAATTTACATGCAATTTGATCTAACCTGCTTTGTGTGCTTCCGCAACCAATTAGTTCATACGGCCTAGCGCCGGCCGGCACCCACCCACTACTGTTAGTAATTGCAACATGCCGACGCTGCCATGGCTGCTCCGGTAGTCTCTGCCTCGGCTGCTGCGGTCGTCCGCCATCTGGAACAGAATCCGCATGCCCCCACCACCACCGTCGCTGCCACGACTGGCCTGGTCGTCGCTGCGACACGTGTTTCGCCTCTCCACGAGGCATCATCAGGCGTTGTAGACGTTAATCATATAAAAATAATGAGAGTTAGAGAGAGTTATGAAAATTCTAAAATTACTCTCATGAACAAACCGACTGACGTAAACCATTCCCCACTATTAAATATCTTTTCGCTCACACCATCTACCCCCATCCTCAATTCAATATAAGGGACGGCACTGTGATGAATTTGTCACTTGTAGCATGTTATTCTTACGATTAACGATTCGGCACAAGTGTATCAAGATACCATTCTTGAGAAGGTAGTGAAGCCCCTTAACAACACCTTGTTCAATAACCAAGAATGGTCTTTCCAGCAAGACTCGACTCGGGTCATAAAGCTCGGTCTACGCAGTCTTGGTTAGAAACGAACGTTTCGGACTTCATCAGAGCTGAAGACTGGCCGTCGTCTAGTCCCGATCTTAATCCGCTGGATTATGATTTATGGTCAGTTTTAGAGAGTACGACTTGCTCTAAACGCCATGATAATTTGGAGTCCCTAAAACAATCCGTACGATAGGCAGTGAAGAATTTTCCCATGGAAAGAGTGCGTGTTTCTATTGATAACTGGCCTCAACGTTTAAAGGACTGTATGGCAGCCAATGGAGACCACTTCGAATAAGCTTTTTATATTTTAAATTGTTTTATTATACTAACACACTGTAAAAAGTAATAAATGTTATTTGCAATAGAAAATTATTTTTCTTTGTTTCAGTATTTATGGCAAGACTAGGTATGAGACTAGTATATATATATTATATACATATAATATATATATATATTATATGTATATAATATAGACCTGAGCGATCGAATTTTGATTGGCGTTTTTTATGTTTTTGTATATTTGCGTGTTCTGTTAGGAATGACACTTAAATAGATAAACTTAAAAAGGAAAATCGTATCTAAACACAAAATTTGATCCAAATCATGAAACCCATTTTCGTCATACTCGATATATAGGTATATTATGTTCAATAATTGCTCGCTTAAAGTAATAGGCATATGAATATCTATTGCAATGTTTAGCGACTTTTGAAAATAGTTATTCAGTGAATTTTAGCCTCTGAAACTATTTTGCAGTAGGTATAACATCCATCTATCACGTCATGATATACGGATTTTGTAAATCTGAACTGGATGGTCAGCAACTTTAGAATTCAGCTGTACTATAAAAACGAATACTTAATAAATTTCTAATATAGTGATTATCTTGCTTTTTTATATGTCGGGAGTCCTACAAGCAAACGGCCCACCTGATGTAAAGCGGTTACCGTAGCCTATAAAAGTTTGCAATACGTTAAGTATCATTCACGCGATGCCACCCCTGCTGTTATTACAGCAACTCCACAGGAGCTTACTAGGGACCTCACTCACACCCAGGAACACAACAACCCTCTAGGGAGTTGTTATTTGGCTACGATTTTCTGTGAGGTGGATGTACTTCCCAAGACGGGCTGAATGAAGGCAGGTAAGGAATTGCTGTATGAAGGTATGAAAAAATTCGCCGGTATATATTTTCATGTGGTTTAGGTTTTTTTTTTTTAATTTAATCCTTAAAGTTACTCTAAGATCGAGAAAATCGACCTTTACATTACAATTTACATTTACAATGGATGTATCCATTACTGTAAAAGTTACTTAAAGCTGCCGCCATACATTATTATTACAACAACATTGATCATACGACTATATGGTAAGCTTTAGTCCATTCGTTCCCGTAACCATACTCTTACCTTTCTCAGATTTAATATTATTTACTTCCGCTCCATATTCAATGTTAATTAAAAGACACAACCATATCCCTAGCCCTATTAAAGAACTTGAAATAATTACGGTTTTTGAAAAACATTTAAAGAAATTTTCTATTAAAAATCGGTTAGATTAGAGTCGGGGCTCGTTTACGCGAAATTTAATTTGCAGGGGAACAAATTTAACTTTTTACTTTGATAAAATGTTTTATACATCGGTCTAGGTACATGCTCCAATGGTAATTGGAAGTTTGAAATACAAATTATTAATTTTCGGACTTTTTTCTCAATTTGTGTATATACCTACTATACCTAGTCCGGCCATAAGTTCCATTACAAATGAATATGCATTTATTTTTTATGAAGAAACGTAACCTTAATAAAACTTATATGAACATATATATATTTATTATTTGATTTTATATTTATCGATGTCTCAGCAAAAAATAAAAAAATATTTCTATTCGAAATAGCCATCTTTGACCTTGATACAGGCCTCTTTGGCCCTGATACAGGCCTTTAATCAGTCTGGCGACGAATCTATGGTTTTACGCACTGTTTCCGTGGGAAATTTAGCCACTGATTGCTCCAGAGATTTCTTAAGAGATACAATGTCGGCGTGTCGTTTCGAGTCTAAATGACCATAATTTGTAGTCTAAGGAGTTCAGATCTGTGCTAGACGAGAGCCAGTCTTCAGCTCTTACAAAGTCCGGAACGTTGGTTTCGAGCTAGGCTTGGGTAATTCGTACCTTATGACCAGGTGCAGAGTCCTGCTGTAAAGTCTACGGTACATCTTTAAAAAGTGTATTGCTGAGTGGTTTCACAACACGATCCAAGATAGTTTTTTGATACACTTTGGCTGAAGTCTCCACTCCTTTTTCACAAAAATTAAGCTTTATGACTCTTTGTTAAGACAGCCCCCACCAAATCATTATAGACGCAGGATGATGACCACGTTGTAACTTTCCGACCACTTGGGCGGCTTCTTTAGAACTGTGTGCGTACACTTTGTCATTTTGCTTGTTGTAGTGCTTTTCAACCGTGAAATTTTTTTCTTGTCTTGAATATAACCGACAGCTCCATGCCTACTTTACGCGAGGCAATGACTACAATCATATTTTCTTTAACACCCTATTCCATATTGTAATTTGATAATAAACACGAAAAAAATATGTAAAACGTGATTGTATATGATATACATCTAAACTATAAACGATTCGTTATAATAAGATGTGATTTTGAGAGCTCGATGGCGTCGTTATGCGTGTCATTCTAACCGAACACGCGGGTCAAGCAACGTCTATGGATGGGTTTATCTGTCTCGAGTTTCTCCGTGCTCGGAGGGCACGTCGGTCTCGGCTGTTGTCTGTGTTGTTGACAGTCGTTAAGCTAAGTCGGTCAGAAGGGAGACCCGTATCCTTGTAGTGGGATGAGTAAGGGTTGATGTTATGTGGTAGATGTGATTTTGTATGGAACCCTATAAAAATGTTGTTATGAAGACACTGAATTATTGAAGGATAAAATGATTAATTTGTATCAATTTATTATTTATCTTTATACTTATTACTATTAAAAGAATAGCAAAATACAACTATAAAAAAATCTGTTACGAATATTATGATTATAATACTGAACAATATTTAATGCCATGTTTGTATCCAATGGCATGTTTAATTATTAAACTTTACTATCCATCTTATTACTTTAACCCGAAAATTATTGTATATACATAAACATATTTTGTGTTCAATTCAAATATCAAACAACTTTAATAATTACAAATCAATACAAAACAATTCACAAAACAAAGAATAATCTACTCAATGTATTATTGTAGTCAACACTGTTGTTGAATCACTATCTCAATATCACTTTTGTTGAATCGAGTACGAATAGTGTGTGCTTTTTGACGTACAAAAGGAAGCATAACAGGATATTTGTCATGAGCACACAGGATGCATTCGTATGTCCTTTATGGTACTTGCACACACGACATTGCCTCGGAGCTTGCGTCTGCCTCGGCTATATGCTTGACAAGTAAACCTAGTGGATGTTTCGGTTGAAATCTGTCAAGGTACCCTAGAATATTCTAATGGACAATAATATCGTCGCAACGTAATTTTCTCCCTCATTAACGGTTGACATAATGAAGAAGTTACAGTACGTCCAGTTTTGGCACCTTAATAGCCTCACAGGCCAGCTGAAAATACCACAATTTGGGCGGGTAATCTTAATTGCTTGTACGCTTTAATAAAGTGTAGGTTAAGGTTTGGTCCAGATTAACTCAATTGCTAAGTGACAGCTTAAATTATGGTGTTAATAATCGGGGAAAAATTATTGCGATGAGGATCAGGATTTTTTCCTTGTTGGGTAATAGTGTGACAAACGGATGTGACTCCAAATCCTACTGCTAACACACCAACTCCTAAGAAGCTTACTTGTCTGTGCTAAATCAGCCGACTATGACTGGTAGCAAATGCCAATAGGCAGCTGCAGCTAACGGCTTAGCGACAACGTCTCCTAATGAAAAGCCGATGATAATAAAAACGGCCAATTATTGATAAGCAAGACTTATATTACAATAAGAAAACTTGTACAATTTCGTAGGTGCACAAGAAAACTAGATATTATATGGTTATCCATTTCATCTATTCACAAAATTCTAATATTAATAAATTTCTTAGACTTTATCTCTTTCTTGTCCAAAAATCGTGATTTCCAAAGTTTATGTACTAGCTTAGCTGACACAAATGAATAAAAGTGATGGCGCCACATCCTCCTCACTGCAATCAAATAACTACGCTCCAGGATGTTATTATTTAGCTGCGGTTTTCTATGAGGTGGAGGTGTTTTGCTAGTAGAGCTACTTTGGTGTGCCCTACCTCCCTTAAAAACACTCAGACCAATACATACAGAGCAACTGACTTGTTGATGATGACTGGTTGTGAACCCGATATGAGAAAAGGGAACATTTGTGAAGTTGGCCACTTATACAATACAATACAATACAATACAAAACTCTTTATTGCACCAATAAAATATACAAATATACATAGTCTATATAAGAAAGTACAATAGGCGGCCTTATCGCTAATGCAATTTCTTCCAGGCAACCTTAACTTAAAGGAGAAATTGACGAAAGTAAAGGTAGGTGGCGCATAATGACATAAAGTAAAAGAACCTTATACAATTATACAATTTATCTTAACAATATAGATGCAATACAAAAGTATGCAGTACACTTATCTGTTTACTACCAATGTAAACGGTCTGCCTGCATGTAAAAAACATATTAACCCTTATAGTTATATTCCAAAATTTATCAAAAAATATCTGTGATTTTCTTTTTATACTTAGATCTACTGAAGATACATTTACGTTGGATATTCCTCAGTATAATATTTTTCTACAAAGGTAAAAGTGCCTTAAATTTTCTGATAAATTTTGTATGAAGAATCCCCTGGGAAGCATTTCATGGATAGACTCACGTTCTAAAACTCAGAATTTTTGACTAGTAAATGAAATGGACGTACGAGCTACAGATGGAAAAACGACATTGGCGATTGAATATTAATCTTGTACTACTTGCAAAATATATATCAATGCCAAAGTACCTCTGTTTGTCTGTATATCTGTTAGTAAATTTTTTCCCATAACATCACTGAACGGATCGTAATGTAATTTGGTATTTGGAACTTGGCAGAAGACATAGGTTATTTATTATTGCGATAACAGAATCCCCACGCCGCAGGCAAAAGCTAGTAAGCAATAAACATGGAAAGCAATTGTATATTTGAAAATAAAAATGGATTATATTTTACCGACTTCAAAATAGCAGGTTCTTAGGAGATTATAGTAAATCTGTCTTTTCATATTCAATTTCAATGGATACCACCCAAACGGTATTACTAAAGATCCATCTGTCTATCATAGGGCTGCATCTTTGAACTGTCATAAGCAGGGACATTAAATTTTGAAAGTGTGTATAACTATGGCCGCTATAATACCTAATTTATTTAAGGTAACATTTAATAATTATCTAAACAATTAAAAAGCCGGCCAGCTTTTATGCCTGTCCTGAACTGATTTTTATTTATCTTTCAAAAAATATCGGTTCGAAAAGTTCTCTGTAACTTAGGTGACAATTCGATGGTGTTTGATCATTTTGATGAAGCACTCTTATGATTATTTTTTATTTGATATAGAATTAACTTATGAAATAAAAACTTTTTATGTCAGGTTTTCCTTTGTAGAGATATGATATTTTTAATGATCATGAATTAAAATTTTGTGATGTCAAACCGTGGATCACAACTGATAGTGGTTATATACATTCTATCAGCGATCAGGTTTCATCTAGGTCGAGATAACCCTAAAATCATAAACGACAAGTTAAATTGGAAGTTGTAATTGAAAAACACAATTGTGTATAATTTAATCCTCTAAAAAAATTTAGAAATACAAAAACATTTCTCATGTCGTGTCCAGGTCCAAGAACAGAAATACTCGTATCTGTATTATTTCTGTTCTTGGACCTGGAGTGAAGATATACATACATAAATACATTATTTATATTAATAATGTATATATGTATGTAGGTATATGTATATCTTCACACCCTTGCGGGGTAGGCAGATAAATACTATGTACATTATATAACATTTTAAAAGGAAATGTGAACCTAAAGGTATTTTGTTACATCCAGAATTCTTATGAGCTCACTCTGTAAATATTATTTCATATTTATGTATTATTTCTATTTTTAGAAAAAAAAATATGTTGAATATATATTTTAAGTAAACTTTTAACGGGAACTGTGAATATAACATATTTTGTTAAATGCAGAATTCTCTTTCGCTGACCCTATGGTTATTATTTCTAAATTTCAATTTCTACGTAAGTAAACGTTAATTTGCCGACTGTTAGCAAGTCTAATGTCAGTCTGCGAATCTCATTTGCCTGAGGGTAATTTGTATTTTCCTTGCAGGCAACCCCTCTTCATTATACTTTGATTTGAGAAAACAACTGTTACCGACATGTTTGTTTTACTTCTTGACGTAGATTTAAAGGTATTTCTTTGCAATAGTCGTACTTTTAAAGCTGTGTTTAATCTTTAGTACGTTTGTTTGAAACAAAGCAGTAACATATCATCTACGATTTTGAAACAACTTATTATTACAATTAAATCAATGTCGGCAATAGATTTTATTTAAAATAAAAGTGATTGAATTTAATATTTCAAATAAACGGATTAAAATAACACTAGTATATATTAAAATTACAAAATAGTGCGCGTGCGATTACATATGTACTCACGCAACAAACGGATATGTACATTGACTTTTCAATTTTATGCCTGATTATTTTTTGTATTATTAACTCATACTTTTTATAAGTATAATAGAATCTTCGCATATTCCGTAAGTGTACATTACCCAAATGGAAGACATAGTTGACGCCTGGAATTAAATTATACTAATAACAAAATAGTTAACAAAGAAATATCAAACACTGCTTAAATTTCTGTTTGTAAATAATATATTTATTCTACTATATAGTTAGGGCCCTAAGCTTAAAAGTTACTCAAACTCAATAACTAATACATGAACTGCAATTAGAATAAGGAGCCATAACAATTAAGGAGCCTTTCATAACGAGTATGGCAGACCGATGTGTCATGGTTTTGCCGACCGCATATTTTTTTCGCGCCAACAACTATTAGAGTCAGATGTGATATGATTAAACAAAATAAAACTATTATGCCCATGGATATCACGGAAATAGAGGCGGCCTCACCTTCAGCGTACACTTTATGAAGCTGTTTACGAGCCAGTGTAATAAAAAAATACTAGATCTTATAATCATACTACGAGTTTATACCATCAATCATAACACACGAGGAGCTAACGTGTTTGAAAAACGTGACTGGAACAATTTATCACGGACGCTAATTATCCCAACTGGAACGTTTTATACGGTGTAAAGGTTCAGTTTTCAACAGGCGGAAAGGTTTAACTTCATTAAACAACGATTGTCATTCAATTTATTTTCTTTTTTTGTACATCCACATATAGAACATTGTAAATTAAAAGGTTCATGACAGATATTTGCCGCAATCAACACCATTAGTAAAACAATACCGGCTTTTGGACGCAGCTTTATCAGGAAGAAATCAACATTTTTATGAGTAGCTTTACGAGTATCTCTCTCTCTCTCTGGTCATCAAATTGTATGTTAACATTATTATGACATTTTAGTGATGCCAAGAAACTAGGTATATCCTAAAAGTTGAAAATACATTTACTTTTCTGAATCCCTAATCCATTATAAACATCTCGTTTATGCGTGATTTCTGTATTATAATCTGGAGACATACTGAAGAAAAGGCGAGGATTGAATTGATCTTGACTTGACAAGATGTACCCAATTCCCTCAACAACAAGTCTGCTATTAGATACTTTTAGAGTAGGTGCGCATTTGTGAAAGATCTGAATTTTGTAAACGTACAGAATTCAGATCTTTCACAAATGCGCATACATTCCTATAACATTTGCGAATCAGTATTGTATATTCTTGCTCCCCTACATATACAACACTAAACGTAAATAGTTAATAAAACTTAACTATCTTCAAGCATGTAATGTATTGTCGACTACAACAAAACAGTTACATTATACACAAACACACACCTACAGATGAGAGTTAGTCCCTCTTGTATATTTTCATGGACCTTTACACGTCTCAAACTACATGACCAATTATACTCATTATATTAATCTCGTGAGTAAAGACTTGTACACTTTTCACTGCCATTATTGTTATTTCAAGCTCAAGACTTGTACCCACTAACGTTAATACTAAAATATTTAAATTTGCAGTGACTTACATAATATTGTAAATAAAGCTAAGTGTAACAAATTAAAATAGTGTAGACGTAGTCACTGTGCACTTTAAGTCATTGTGGTACACATATTTTGTATGTTCAATTTTACTTTGTTACATTTTATGGTGTGTACTATTAGCGGTTCCCATGAGAAAAAGCGTATTTTTTTTGATTGGTAGACGATTGGGCCACTGCCATACATACTGTGCAGGTACAGCTCGTCATTCATACATGTGTGAAATTTTTATGAAATTAAAATTTTCTATTATTGAATTAAACAATTTTTAACGAAAGTATCGCGTATTTTCTTTATTTTGTTGAATATATTTAGAATGCTTTGCAGCGTCCGTGGTCGCAGGAAGACTAAGGTGACATTTGTCTTACATGGGTTATTCAATTATTACATGGATGGATTAACTATATACGTTCCGATTCACACAAAAATCGCTCACGGTGTCCGAATGTTTTTGAGTAGATCTCTGGATTTTCTATTATTATCGGAAAAATAATCTTTCTTTTCTTGTCTGATCATTAAGTGATTAAAGTTAAGAAAAAAACATTCGAAAATATGGTAGAAATTCATTTGAGTCGTAACGAAGAAGAATTTGTAAATGAGGTTAATTCGTAAACCTGTAGGATATAAACTATATAGTTCATATTTACGAATAATGTAAATTTTATTCTTATTACTTCAGAAATTGCATTCATTTACCTCTTTTCTATTCGATATATATGATAATTATCATTCGTCTATATCTATATCCGCAAATATATATCACCTATTGGAATTACTGCGTGCAAAACTACTTGGTTCACTAAGCTTCAGAATAGACACTAAAAGTGCCACCAAGTAACGCGCTTATGATTTCAAACTTCAAGTATAGCTAATGTGAACATCTTTTAACTCTAACATCAAAGTAACAGCAGAAATTTTACCACACATTCTGCAAAATACCAAGAAAAGGTTTAAAATAGTTTTATAGTACAGATACGTTGGAAATTGTAGGCTTAACTGGCCCCTGAGCTCGGTTTACGCTAACCTAATTAGGTGGCCTCCCTTCTTGCACCTGGCTCCGTTAGGGATTTACGTCTTGAGATAGAGGTATCGTTCTCAACATTAGTGGAATAAGTATAGCCTGCTTGACCTAGTTTCAAATATTTGGATCAAGAAAGATATACAGCGCAACTATGAAAATGTAAGTGCAGTTTCACATTTATAGCGCTGACATAAGTTACTGAGGTTATGAGCATCTATAGAAAATACAACTCAACAACAACAAACTTGACCCAAACTGAATCGAAATCTGTCTTAAACTCAGATAGAACCTGATGCAAAATTACCCAAACCAAGTCAAGATCAAGTAGAAGTAACTTTCGAACCGCACGATTAGTAACGCACGATTTACTAGAAGGAGACTTTGTACAAAAGTCGTCTCCATCGGTACCTCTGTCTCACCTATTTCTACCGCCATGCAGCTGTATTTATATAGCCGTGTTTCGGTTTGAAGGGTGAGATATGGCAGATAAATTATTGGTACTGTGGCGAAACATCCTTATGTCACGAGATTGGCAGCGCGCGAGTGGTGTTGCGAGCGTCAATAGGCTGCGATGATCTAATGCGGGTCGTATGCTTGTTTGGCATTTTTCTTTCATAAAAAAAGTTCGTTTGATTACGAAGAAACATCCTTAGCTTGAACAAAACTTCGTCATGCGGGCAGGACTTTATGATATCATCTAAACTGTGCTAGTCAGAAATAGAATTTTCTCTTTCCTGTAATATCTATATAATACTTTAGCAGCGAGAACTATTCAAGATTTCTGCTTTACAATAACCAAAGTTAATGTTTTTTTTTCTGCAATACTTACATAGACATTTAAAAAATGAAATTATTTTATTTTAACAGACGGATACACGAATAATTTCTCAAGATTTATTTTTTATAATTTTATTACGGAATCATAAAAACTAAAAAGCAGTGTGTTGTAATAAATTTAAAAATCAAAATGAATCGCTCAAGGAAAGCAACCTCAATGGAATTACTGTCTTTAAGATATACTTATGATCGTTACCTCACTAACTAATTCGATGGCATCATAATAATATTGTCACTCATCAAAGCTCTTTAAGGTACTTGATCTGCAATATCTCAGATCCTACACCCATTCGCATTGGTGAAGACATTGTCGAGCGCATGGACCACGTAGGTATTTGGGATCTGTCTTCCACTCGCCAGGAGATATCGATTACGGCGTAAAGCATACAAGCGGCTTGGTCCAAGTGGCGTGAGATGGCTGGTATCGTTTGTGACTCTAGAATGCCGGTTAACCTAAAGGGACAGGTTTCTAAATCTATCATTAGACCTGTTCTTTTCTATGGCAGAGAAGCGTGGCCTGTACTTGAGCGGCACAAGCAGGAGCTGCATGCCACGGATATAAATATGCTGCTCTGGATGTGCGGAGTGAAGCGAAAGGATCGCGTAAGGAATTCCCACATTCGCAGTAGCCTTCGTGTCCGTGACATAGCAGACAAACTGCAAGTGTCGCCGACATTGGGTAGGCGACACTCTTGCAGATACGGCCTCGTCTTACGAAAACCGGCAAGTTACGTGGTTACGTGGGGAACAAATGTTTATGCCATCTCCGCCGGGTCCCCGTAGAAGGGGTAGACCCAAGAAGTGCGTGCTTGACGTCGTGAGGGACGACATGCGCGCCAATGGTCTCCCTGTAAGGGATGCCGAAGAAAGCGCGAAATGGAGAAGTAAAAAACGGAAAGCGAAGCGAAAGCGTAGAACGCGACCGGGATTGGCGTTCAGATGATGATGATTAAAACTCCTAAAGTTTGAAAGTTATAGTTATAATTCAGAAGTGGATGAAAAATATGTTCAAAGATGTTCCTACAATATGACCAAATTATGCACCTTATTTAAGTTACTAATGAAATAGGGGACAAAGTATGTTAATAACGTTAGCATAAGATGGGCATGTCTCTTGGGCCGTACTACATGCATCGATGAAATCACTTGCCATCGGTCGAAAATTCATTTTGCCACATTAAAACTAAAATATGCGTACTGTGGGATTTCAGAGAGGATTTCTTTAGAGAACTATCAAGTCGTGAAATGAACTCCGTGACGAGATTTTCCCAGGAGACGAGATAAAGTTAAAAGGGCGTGCTGAAAAGGCTTTTGCATAGTCCACAACGTAAAAGTGATGTCTTATCCATAGGCTATAATGTGTAAAATACAATAGTTATCTCAGTGGTTTAAAAACTCTCATTAGCATATACATGTTCTGTTATAGCTGTAAAAAAAGTAGTGTAATATTAAGCAAGTACAAGGAGATATAGAACGCTGCCGCGGAATTTCCCACACCGCAGTGGAATTTATAATATATCTAGAGGTTTCTTTTGTAACTGTTCTTATAGCGGGGTTCACGTATTGAAGAATTTTTGACTAAATAAAACGTGAGATAGAATGTGCAGTAAAATTTGAATGTAATAACTATTTGATCGAGTAAGTCGTTGAGCAATAATACGGCTATTTGATTTTCTTCCATATCTTCAAAAGTCCACTATATCCATATATTAGGTATAAACATCAGAAGTGAAGTTGGGAAAGTACCTCCACCTCACAGAAAACCGCAGCCAAATAACAACTTCCTAGAGGGTTGTTGTGTTCCTGCGTGTGAGGTTCCCAATAAGCTCCCGAGGAGTTGCTGTGTAAGCAGCAGAGGAAGCATCGCGCGAGTGATACTTGCAAGCGGTTATAGGCTACGGTACCCGCTTTACATTAGGTGGGCCATTCTGAAGTTGGTGTGCTAGTAGCGGGCATGGAAACTAGCTTACAATATCCCGTGAGTTGTAAATGTTCGTAGACTACAGTGGTCACTTCATGATAGGCGGTCCGTGTAGTTCTTTGTTTGTCGATATTCGATAGTCGATAAAATCCTGAACGCTAGCGTTGGTTCAGAGATGTGTTCCTGTGTGCGAGTGTGGTCACCAGTAAGCTCCTAAGGAGTTTCAGTGTAAACAGCAGAGGAGTCATCGCGCGAGTGATACTTAATATATTACAAGTGTTAATAGGCTACGGTAACTGCTTTACATCAGGTGGGCCGTATGCTTGAATGCCTCCCGACGTTAATGTAAAAGACGAATTTGGGCAATAGGATACAGAAGGTCGATGTTAATGGTAAAAGATCTTCGGGGTCCCCTGTAGTTATGGGAGTCCCACAGGGGTCAATTCTAGGTCCATTCTTATTTTTAGTATATATAAATGACTTAGCTTATTATGTAAAGGATAAACATGAGATTGTATTTGGTTGGCAAGTACCACCTGCTTGGGATCCAGTCCTAAAAATAATCAAATCCCAAACCCAAAGACCTAAAAAATGTTCGGACACTGTGAGCGATTTTTGTGTGAATCGGAACATATGTAATTAATCCATCCATGTCGGTAATTGAATAACTAATGTAAGACAAATACCACCTTAGTCTTCCTGCGACCACGGATGCTGCAAAGCGTTCGAAACGTCAAGTTCAACAAAATAAATAAAATACGCGATACTTCCGTTAAAAATTGTTTAATTCAATGTGTAACAATCGCGAAAACCTATGACAATAATATGAGATTGTATTGTTTGCGGATGATACCTCTTTGACATTCAAAATTAATAGACAGTTAGGTAATTATGACGAAGTTAACGATGCTCTTTCTAAAGTTATGCATTGGTTTAATGTTAATAATCTGCTTTTAAATGATAAAAAGACTAAAGTAATTAAGTTCTCAACACCTAATATAAGACAGGTGACTACCAATGTACATGTTAATGGAACTAATTTAGCCCCTGTGGAGACAACAGAACTGTGTTCTTGGGTATAACAATTGATTCCAAACTACAATGGGGCCCACAAATTGAAAAATTATCAGGAAAACTATGTTCTGCAGCCTATGCAGTGAAAACTATTAGACGGCTCACCGATGTTGATACGGCTAGAATAGTTTATTTCAGCTACTTTCATAGTATTATGTCATAAGGAATTCTTCTTTGGGGTAACTCCGCGGACATTAACACCATCTTTTTATTGCAAAAGAGAGCCATAAGAGCTATCTACAAACTTGGTCCCCGGGAGAGCCTTAGAGAAAAATTCAAAGAAATAAATATTTTAACAGTCGCATCGCAATATATCTACGAAAATCTTTTGTATGTCCATAAAAACATAGACTCATTTTGTAAAAAGAATGATACACATAACATAAATACTAGATATAAGCAAAATCTTGTGTTACATGCAAGCCGTCTCCACAAAATAAGTAATTCTTTTATGGGGCAATGTATACTGTTCTATAACAAACTTCCCAGCAATATAAGAGAATTGTCAATAAACAAATTTAAAACTACTATTAAAGCCAAATTATGTAGCAGGGCATATTATAAAGTATCTGACTATATTAATGATAAAAATGCCTGGGATTGAGTCGATCCAATTGTAATGTAATTAATAAATTATGTAAATTTGTTTGGATACCAAATGAGGGATGCCTGAGTTTTTTGGCAGTATTTTTATTAGTGCTCACCTAGTCATGAACTGCACGGTAGGGGAAAAAATTGTGACGATTCCAAACAAATGTAGCCATTTTTACGGAATAAAAAGATTTTGACTTTGATTTTGACTTCTACAAATGAGCTTGCCTAAGTTATTAAATGGCTTTATTTCACTGACTCTAACATTCTTAGATTAGTGTTACAAACCTTATCACTTTTCCACAGAAAATAACATATTTTCACGGGTAGCAATCGCTTCGTGCCTTCTTCTTCGTTTAGCTTGTTTAGGTTTCCTCTCTACATAAGTTACTACTTATAGTCGTTTCAACTTTGCTGTTCGCCACCGGCGATTGAAATGATTGCTGATATCATTGCCCACGTACTTTATCACTTTTTACATAGTCTTACTACTTGCATTTACTTTTGTTTCATTACTACGAGTATTTTACAATCAAATTTGCCTAACAATAGGGTTGGTAGGTTAGGTAAGGTCTGTTGAGTTGAAAAAAAGGGGACTTTTCTTTAATCTTCTTTTTCTGTACCAAAGTCATTCCTGATTTTATTATACAATGAGAAGCGCTGCATTAGCTAATGAGAATTAATTGAGCTCAGTCTGCACGTCCTGTGTTACTTTAGAATTAGTGCATTTTTCACTCGGACCCTTAATACGAAAGGACAGGTCTAGGAACTGTTTAAGAAACCGTAAAAGTTACTGCATACTTAAATTGCGCACTGCGCATCAGTAAATAGAGTAATAAAAGTTGTTTTTTTATTTTTATTCAAATTCTCTTTGTACCCAAGATAATTAGACGACTAAAAATATTAAGTTAGTGTTTTCTACTAGATTTACTAGATCTACGCTGCGCTCCTAATTTAACAAATTATTGAGATAAGGACCAAACAAATCAATAAGATAAACAAGTAATTAAGATAACCATTGCGAAAAAATTTGCGAAGTTTTGTAAATCTACTATCTAACTATTTTATTATTTATTTATTTCTCAGACATTAAAAAGTCCATCAATTTATTAGTAGAAAATCCTTAGGTCTATGTTAGCAATATTATCTAGTTATCATTATTATTATGAATTACTCTATACCTATATAACAAATATAAAAATGTTTCAACGCTGTACTGGACCATGTAACGCTATCCAGTGCCTCAGAAACGGGCCATCCATTCGTTCAGCGATAACATTCAGGAGGCTGCTGCCGCTAGCTACAACTTACGCCAAATCCCTTGCGGGGTAGGCTGAGAGAACCGGGCGCCACGTGACTCGATCCATGCACACCTCACTCGCTTCTTTAACATTCATTACTCTTGTCATGCTCGCTCGCCGGTTTCTGAGGCTCCTGACATCACCTTCAGATAGAACACGATCAATTTGGTCATGCTAAATGCTGGCCTTCTTCGGCATCTACATGCTTCCACTTTTGCGTAGTATATTTGTTTTGTAATTCTTTCTTACCAAATCTACTAGTAGGATTAAAAATGAATGGCAAAGTGTTCAGACATATAAATTTGCATATAAAATCATATTATTATATATCGCGGGCTGTAAGAGTCCGAGGCACATGGAAACAATGTTCTGGAAATTCAGGCGCTCAGAAATCGATTATCTTGAAAATCACAATCCACAGAAATCGCAGACCCAGCGGGCGACCTGCAGAGTTGGCCGTTTTTCATGCAACGTTAGAAAGTAAACAATACCTGCGCCTAGCCTGTGGCTCTTAAACGATCGGAACAGACTACTACCACTAACGAAACTTATCGAGTAACATTTATAATTATCGAGGCTAAAGGCGTAGTATGTATGAATATCTCCACACCAGGTGCCTTGCGGTGTAGGCAGAGAGAACCGAGTGCCATAAGACGCGGTCCTTGCAAACCCCACTCGATTCTTTAACTTCATAGCTCTTTTCATGACATAACATTGTGATAAAACACAACCAATTTAGTGGTTTGGTAGGTTAGTATTGGTCTTCCTGGGCTCTTACATCCTTCCACTTTCGCATTGTATACCTGGTTTGTTATTCTTATAGTAGTAATGAGGCGTAGTGAATTTAGTTTTACTTCCATACCAAAATTTTTCAATTGCGTTGCCAGATTTATATTTCGTATTGAACAGGACCAGCCCGTGTGATGCTCGGCTTTCTGCTTAACCCTCAAGAGTCTTGGTGTGGAGATATAGGTCAAATAGACCTTATAGGTAACATGTAGTTCCCACTGAATGGAAATAAAAACTGGTCTAGTACGAGTCTCACACAGAGGATTCCGTACTCGAGGTTCGTAATGGTTAGTTAGTAGTTAAATTAAAAATAAAGATTTATATCAAAAAAGCCGTCAAGTGCGAGTCCGACTCGTGCACCGAGGATTCCGGCTAATCTTATTATATTATGTATATAAATAGTTCGTTGATCACGGGAATCGAGTCTCGAAGATTTTTCCAAATTTTAAATCGATAGGATCAGTAGTTTCTAAAATATGGCACCGCGATCTATAGATAGACAAACATACGGATGAAATCAGTCACACAAAAAGTGCTCTTTTTTTACAATTTTGTTACAGAACGCTAATACCGCTTTGCAGAAGGTATCTTAACATTATTTTCAAAGTTATAGCTTTGATCTGCAAAGCCACCAAGGCGACAATAACGCAAGTCTTATCATTATCATAAGCCATGTTCATTTGTGAATGCTTAGTGAAGTGTGTAAAATATACGAGCCTAAATAATGTTACAACCTGATATACAAATACTAAATTGTGGAACTGACTTCAAGTGTCAATGTAATGTTACTCTGTATTATGTACGCAAGTAACAGGCCAACACATTATTGTTCGCATGTACAAACTAGTGTCTGAAGCACACAGAATAATGTAAATCAAAGAATTTAATTTTTCAAAAATAATGCTTGAACCGTTGAGTGCCGTGCGGTTTGATCAAACCTTGCGCGTTACAGCAACAAGTATATAACGGCATTTGACGGGTTAAATTTTGAAGCGATCAAAAATATAATAATTATTTTATGAAAGATAAATAATTTTGATTAACCTGTTAGCGGAGTGGTTAACTAGGCCATTTTAGCACTAAAGCTTGTGACGCATAATATATATCTGTTTGTCTTAGTTTGGGTATTTTTAAGAGAGGTAGCAAAGCAAAGTATCAAAGCAGCACGACTGGGGAAGTACCCCCACTTCATAGAAAACCGCAGACCAATAACGAAGTAAGCCACGAAGGGTTGTTTTATACTTGCATTTCCTGAGCGAGTAACGTCACCAATGTGGTTCTAAGACATTTATATGTTAAAAGCAGGAGTTAGGACAACGCAGTATTTCCTGTATTGCAAGTACTGATATGGCTGCGGCAATTACTTTACTTCAGGTAAGTAGATTGTGTGTATGCTCCCCGACGTTGTCCAATAAAAATCTGTTATATTTTAATATTACTGAGATATTATGTGCACTATTAAAACAAAAAAAATAATAATAACCTGATAGTATAGACAAGCATAATATGTATTTATATATGTGCTATAGACTTTATAAATAATGTCGTATCTTGATAACACTACAATCTTTTATGCTAATTTTGACCATACATATTTAAAACGTTAACAAAAATAACCACTGGATAGTCAATTTGATAATCAACTAATAGCAAATTGACGTCAAAATGTATGAAATTCAAGAGTAGTTGAATATTTGTTTAATATGTCGTTCACGTCCAAAATAACAATCCGTGTGTCTCCCCGAAGGACCCCGTTCCTCGCACATGTTTATCCAATTTGGCGTAGTCTGGAAAGTTGCGAGTTCGCAACACGTGTGACGCTCAAATTAGAGATTCATATTAATTTAAGGCTCAACAGTGACAGTGCTTGTGGCGTGCCAGTTGCGAAGACGTGCTTGTGAAGTTTCGTACATCTTTTGTGCGTTAGAACTATGTGTTTGGGTAATTAGAGATTTAAAGTGGTGGCATTCTCAAAGGTAAGTTACATCATGAAAGAGAATGTATGTCACCGTATTAACGCTAAAGCCAACAAAGACATGTAGAAAAATTAAATCATATCAAATTGGTACTGCTTTTGATGCTTCATATTCGCTTTACTTAAGACGAGCTGCTACACGCAGCTCCGCCCGTTTGAGTGTAGATTTTTTTAAATATTTCATAGGCACTAAACATATAATTTTTTTATGTAGCTAATAGCATTTAATCATAATGCAGATTAGTGAAAGAATTTTTTTTCAGTTTCATAGCTTACTTCCTAAATTCAAACAAACTTCACCACTTCATAAATTTAGAGTGAATTCTATTAGTAAAACGATAAAAAATGTGGACTGATGAAAGTAACGAAATAAAGCTATAATTAAAGTGAATGCAAGTAAAAGAAACTAAAAGTCAGAAACAGTCCATGCGGCTACAAGTAACAGAAATTAGAAGTTTTAAAAGTCGTAACTTCGTCAAATTTATATGGGACTAATCGACCGCTCGGAGATTCAAAGCCAGGAATTTCAAAGTAAGACCAGACATCATAATTAGAAATACAAAAGTTTAAAAACTTAAGTCACTTACTTCGTTATAGTTGCGTCTTCGCCAAGTTTATATCTACTGGACTTCGATATAAAATGTATTATAACGCCTTAAGCAGACCACCGCTGCTCACAGCGAAAAGAAACCAAGCGGTAAATAAGCAGTACCGAAATAGCAGCGGTACGTTTTCATATCGCACGATTTCGCCCAAATTTCACTATCAATTTCAATCGTGTTCATCATGTCATCTGAGCCCTACGATTCACAGGTGTCTCTTTTTGAATCCGAAGAAGAAAAATTATTACTGCTCGTAACTTTGTTGAGCAAAAGACGTAAAATATAGGTTTATGAAATCAATCAAAAACGAAGGAAGCTTGGTGAATGTAAACTATGCTTAGAACTGGAGTCCCATGAAGATCATTTTTATACATATTTTACAGAGGCGTAGGGACGACCAGGGTAACCATGGCAGCAATCACAGGGACGACCTCGCCTCTCCACAAGACATCCTCAGGCGCTGCAGATGTAGCAGTTAGAATAACATGTTAAAAGTGACAAGTTTCTCTCACCCCATCGGCCACTACCTTCAATTCAATGTAAGCGACGGCACTACGATATATTTGTCACTTGTAGCATGTTATTGTAACGATTAACATCTACAGCGCCTGAGGATGCCTCGTCTTCACGAGGCCTCTTCAGGCGAAACACGTGTGGCAGAGACAACCAGAGCAGCCATGGCAGCGACGGCATGCTCTTCTAACGGTAGTGGGTGGGTGCCGGCCGGCGCTGGTTCGCATGGACTAATTGGTGGCGGAAGCACACAAAACAGGTTAAATTAAATTGCATGCAAATATTTATACCGCGTGGGAATCGAAATCACGTACCATGGTGTTAAAGTAGCATTCTTAACCATTCCACCACCAACCTTGTCAATAACAATAAATAACTTTTTCATTGACATAAATATTTGAAAGTGTTAGAAATATACATTCACGAAAGTTTATATGGTTTGTACATCACTAGCAGGCTTTTAAAGCATAGTCATTTCATACGCCCTAATAATCCTTTGTATTCTGTCATACAGATAATTACTGAAACAAGACCTACGTATATGTCAAGAAATATTAAGGCCTTGCTATATTAAAGCCTTGCTATATTAAGGTCTTGCTATATTATTACCCTTACTTGAAAACTCGGAACGCAAAACGAAATTAATATACCAAGTAAATCGATCGCGTCTCGTTGTACGCGGTTCTCTTGTTAATAGATACAAAGTAAAATAGTATTAGCAATGGTAACTAAAGCTATATTAAGGCAGCGACATTTCTTTATTCTTCATGTTCAGTTGTTTTGTTAGATGTGACTGCTCAGTCGAAGATACGGCAGTTGCGCCCCCCTCCCCATTATTTCCGCTACAAAGCAGATTGTAGCAGTATAGTACCGGAGTATGACTTATTTCGGCAAATTTTGTGCCTTGCATTCCAAATAAGGCTACTGTGCGGCATTTCAGTGCAACTGCAGGACTGCAGACAATGTGCGTGATTAACGCTAAATTCGCTTTGTAGCAAGTATTATTGCATTTAAATAATTGTTATAGTCTGATAATGTTGTTTAGATTTCAGTAAAATTTGTGCCTATACAGGATAGTTGTTCGATAATCTGAAATAGTTTTGGAGATGTATGTGCTCGTGAATAACAACGATCTTTACTATCAGACCAATTTCAAATTCGAAATTGACATTGGCAAAGTTTTCTCGAGGTTAATTTTTTGTATGTTGTGTTTCTTCGATGTTGATGTATTCGATAGCGGTTAATTCATCCTATATTGTCTTCTTATTCTTTTTAGCATTATCCAGTTTCCAAATTTATTAAGATTCACGGAGGTTGCTGCCTAAAGCTAAGAATTTGACGAAGATACTAGATAGAAGATTTTTACCTGGGGCAACTGTCTTCAGACCTCTACAAACCAGAGAGAAACCCATGTCTTTATTAGGTTAGATCTCACGTCTTTCGAAATACATTTTTCTTGGACGTGTGGGTTTCCTCACGATATTTTCTTTCACCACTTACCAAGTGATAATTGTAATAAAAATTCGCACCGGTGACCAGTTCGTCAACAGTCTGTTATTTGCAATTTGATTTAACCTGCTTTGCGTGCTTCCGCCACCAATTAGTTCATGCGGCCTAGCGCCGGCCGGCACCCACCCACTACTGTTAGTACTTGGTACATGCCGACGCTGCCATGGCTGCTCCGGTAGTCTCTGCCTCGGCTGCTGCGGTCGTCCGTCATCTGGAACAGAATCCGCATGCCCCCACCCACCACCAGCGACAGCGACGGCGGATTCTGTTCCAGATGACGGACGACCGCAGCAGCCGAGGCAGAGACTACCGGAGCAGCCATGGCAGCGTCGGCATGTACCAAGTACTAACAGTAGTGGGTGGGTGCCGGCCGGCGCTAGGCCGCATGAACTAATTGGTGGCGGAAGCACGCAAAGCAGGTTAGATCAAATTGCATATAGATTTGACTTTCGCAAAGTAACGCCTGAATCTATTAACTAGTCTGTTATTTATCCACTGGGTTATATCACTGCTTGAAATTCATCCTACATTGTGTAAGGATGCATTTGCCGCATTAGTCGCATACTATGCGGTTCAGATCAATTTTCTTCAGAGAGCTTAAGCTATGGAATGAATTTCCTGGCGGGATGTTCAAAAGTAACAACAGCATGAGCTTGTTCAAAAGATTCAAGACAATAATATTACAGGGGCAGCCTCTGGAATTGCAAGTATCCGTTGGCTAAGGTAATTGCTTACTATCAGGCAGGCTGTTTACCCACCTTCGTGGAATAAAAAAAATAACCCATCGATGCAAATCAAAATCTGCTGAGTATCTACTTAAATTATTTATACAGTTATTAATATTGCACGTTATATACTCGTATTAATGAATTATCAAATAAAATAATTAATAAAATTTAATCAAATAGAAGTAGTCCATGGAGATTTAAGTATTTTTTTACAGAAAAATTTAATAGTTTTATGAAGAAATAGTATTGAGAGAGGATTTTGAAAAATTCGGCAACCTAACCTTAATATAGTCTTGTAAAGCGTAGTGGCATGAACATTTTTTACTACGAAATTAAGAAGGAAATCGAACCAGAGGATCACGTTTGAACTAGGATTTTTGTGGATATTTTCGAAACAATAGCAACACAGCATGAAGATGCAGGCAAAAGTTAGTTATTTAACCCTTCAAAAATATTATAAATATCATTTTTCTGTTTTCAGCAAAATATACACGTTCGTTATGCTCTCATCAGAAGCGACATGAAATTCGAAAATTTAAATTATTTAAACGAATACTTTAGGGCACTCCACGTCCGCTACTCAATATTTTAAGTTGGCATTAATTACGCGACGACACGCCATTCGTCGGAACTGAGCCCGCAGCGAAATTTTATTAAATGTAGCATGCGTTTGGGAGTCTGACAAAAATCACGTTAGTGAACCCGCGGTTGTAGATGTATTGAGCATAGATACGCCATAGTTTTAACATGAGAGTTTTTCTTAAATAAGAAGTTGTTTCCATAATATACTGGTCGAGGAACATCTTTGAATTACTAGTTTACTGATGAATATCTACGTACCCGAAGAGTTTCCCTTCGTATACGAGCCAGACGTTCAATTCTATTAGATATTGCAATAAACACATGTGAGAATGACAAACATTAACGAGCACATCCCGTCGATAACACATTAACTTATACTCATCTTACTGCTGGGTTATCGAAGGGGTTCTTAAGTACAGTCGGCCAAGTTTATCAAGTTGCAGATTAGTAGAGCCAGCCGAATAGAGAGCTTTAGGCAATATGTCTATAGATCCATCCATATGCATTAAAAATAATAAATAAGTAAGGTATATTTGTTTAGTTGTAGGAGGTAACCTCTAATCTGACTCTAAACATTTTGTTACGAATAGAAATTTACATTAGTAATAGTCCCAAGGTTACTTTTTATTTATTTATTTATGTACATATTTTAGAACCAGGAGGACTTATTTAAAAAGTTGGAATTTATTGAAGAAAGCTAGAAAGTCGATTGCGGTGCAGGACTTATAGAGGCCGGTTAATAGTGTTAATGCGTCTCTTCTAGCGAAACTACGCAAGTCAGTACCAGGAAGGCATATGGCCGGGTAGTGGGGGAGGCAGTCTCGAGGGCCGTCTGCCGTAAAGTATCGCTTAATGACGTGTAACGAGCGGGTCTCCGCATAGCAGTCGTGTGTACATGAAAAAATCCGATGCGACTGGCGTCCGAATGAAAAGAATCCTCTGCAAATCGTTGAAAATATCAAGTGTGATTCTTCGAGTCGTGAAACTTGCTTGCATTTTCTGCCGTTTTTGAACGCTTGTTATATTAAAATTCAACCCACACTTCTAAAATAATTCCTTGCTAGCTTACAAGTAATACATTATTCAAATTTTTATATTTTATAGTAGTAATGAAATGTAATTGATGATATTTATTCCCGTCTCTTTATTACGCAAGGACTTATTTAGGAATTATTGATAAATAAAAGATTCCCTATGTAGAAGGATCCTCAACATTATGACTATCTGCAGAACTGTAACTGACAAGATTTGTAATATTCAATAGAAAGGGATGATTTGCATGAACATTTCTTCGGGTATGACAAAGGGCAATCCCTTATTGAATAAAATGATTCAAGCTCTGCCATACTCAAAAATTTGGAATTGATATCAAAGTTAATGCGCTCACTGATGAGTAAATTCGTATTTCTTCCAAAGCGAACAGAAATAACAATTTCCTTTGACTGCGGTGTTGATTATAACTTCGCGGGTTCCTCATCAAAATCATTAAAGATTCAACATTTTTCCCATCGCAATGATTTAATCACGGGCCGCGGTACGTGCCTCGCACAATCTCATTATCTCATTTCGTACAGCACTCGCTCGCTACGACTTTTTCGTCAATTTGCATACGTAATTAATTAACTTTTTTCGAGAATGTTTTTTCTTTTTTTGTAGCAGGTGGACGAAGATAAAACTGTTCTGCCAGTGGATACGGGTTTGTTAATCCAATTTAAATTTGTTCTAGGAGAAAACATTATGAATACGTTATCCAATATTTACTTTAGTTAAACTAAGATTGGCTCAGTCTGGTTTCTGAAGTTAAATATAGTTTTTATCAGTTTAAAGAGCATATTATTCATACGTATAATTTCACAAGTGGAAATAGATAAACATAGTGTGCAAGTAAAATTCGAAATATTTACGAGTACATTTTAAATAACTACATGCAGGATATAAAATCACTAGTGAGTCTAGTATGTTTATGATGGGAATAAAATCAAACCTAGCTCATGTTCTACTCAAGATCCGAAGTTAACAAAACTTAGTACGACAGATAAACAGAGTTTACCTGTCTGACAGTTAAATTTATTGTATATATTTGTACACGTATATATTTTTGAGCTCGGTGGCCAGTGGTAAAACGCGCTGTTACGCTACTTTAACACCAACGCTCGTGGGTTAGATTCCTATACAGGACAAACATTTGTGTGCAGGAACATGCCTGTTTCTCTTCGTCTGGGTATTTATAAGAGAAATAGGACGCATCAAAGCAGCCCGCCTGGGGAAGTACCTCCACGTCACAGAAAAACTGCAGCTAAATAACAACTCGCTAGAGAGTTGTTGCGTTCCTGCGTGTGAGTGAGGTCACCAGTAAGCTCCTCAAGTAGTTCCTGTGTTAGCAGTTGAGGTTTGCATCATGTGGGACGCATGCTTGTATGCCTCCCGACGTAGTATAAAAATTATGAAGGTAGTCGTTGAAACTATATTGAGTGTTAAGTCATCAAAGACCTAAGTCACCCAAGCAATTCCCGTTCAAATTACATTACACGTGATACTGATCTCTGCAGGGTCGAAGTCGACACAATATAAGATACCGTAGACCATAGCGGAGATCTTTCACTGCTCAAAAACTTTGTCTTCAAGCATTTGTTATCAATTATAACAGTGGCGCTGCTTTAGCATTAGATTTATTTATATCTAATCCAAAATTCCAAACGCGTTAGTTGTTCAACCATGTTTGTGCTGCCTACGATATCTGAGTCCCCGAATTTCTAATTAAGATATTAAGTAATAAGAGTCACATCCGAATCCAAAAGTTTATCTATGTTTATTTAGGTAATAGGTGGGGTTCAAAGAATCGGGCAAATAACCATCCCTACTCGTTGCGACAAAAAAAAGGGGGACACTTGGCAGACAGACGGCACTTCTTGTGAAGCGCTCGGATAGATCGGATGTTAGTTACCTCCTCCTCTGTGAATTGTAGATTTATTAATATAAGAAGGAAAGAATTAAAGAAGTCGTATACGCTTGTATGATTGTTTCTTATACTTCAAAATGGTTGTGCATAGCAGGACATCTTGCTCTAAATTATCCGTCTGGGGAAGTATCTCCACCTTACAGAAGACCGCAGCTAAATAAGAACTCCGAGAGGACTGTTGTGTTCCTGCGCGTGAGTAGGGTCGCCAGCTTAATGAGAAGTCGTTGTGCCGACAGCGGAAGGAAGTGTATGTCGAACTGCCGCTAGCAGTGTGGGCGACACAGGCTGGCGTGGCGGTCAGGGAAACCCAGTGAAACGGTTGACCGCTGGCCGCCCGGAGGTTAGTAGGGTTCCCGAACCCGGGGATTGCTTAATCTCCGCCCCGGGAGGCTAAACCGCCAGCCTGTGTAAAGTCCCTGTTGCAGTGGTCTTGCCAGAGAAGGAGTCCGGGGTGGATCCGGCTGCTACAGCAGGGAGGGACCGGGGGCCCTTCCGCCTGCCATGCCAGCAAACCGCACAACCTGCAAAGTCAAAGTCAAAGTCAAAATCTTTTTATTCCGTAAAAATGGCTACATTTGTTTGGAATCGTCACAATTTTTTCCCTACCGTGCAGTTTATGACTAGGTGAGCACTGATAAAAATACTGCCAAAAAACTCAGGCATCCCTCTTTTGGTGTCCAAACAAAATTACATATTTTATTAATTACATTATAATTGGATCGACTCACTCCCAGGCATTTTTATCATTAATATAGTCAGATACTTTATAATATGCCCTGCTACACAATTTGGCTTTAATAGTAGTTTTAAATTTGTTTATTGACAATTCTCTTATATTGCTGGGAAGTTTGTTATAGAACCGTATACATTGCCCCATAAAAGAATTACTTATTTTGTGGAGACGGCTTGCATGTAACACAAGATTATGCTTATATCTAGTATTTATGCTATGAGTATCACTCTTTTTACAAAATGAGTCTATGTTTTTATGGACATACAAAAGATTTTCATAGATATATTGCGATGCGACTGTTAAAATATTTATTTCTTTGAATTTTTCTCTAAGGCTCTCCCGGGGACCAAGTTTGTAGATAGCTCTTATGGCTCTCTTTTGCAATAAAAAGATGGTGTTAATGTCCGCGGAGTTACCCCAAAGAAGAATTCCATATGACATAATACTATGAAAGTAGCTGAAATAAACTATTCTAGCCATATCAATATCAGTGAGCCGTCTAATAGTTTTCACTGCATAGGCTGCAGAACTTAGTTTTCCTGATAATTTTTCAATTTGTGGGCCCCATTGTAGTCTGGAGTCAATTGTTATACCCAAGAACACAGTTGTCTCCACAGGGGCTAAATTAGTTCCATTAACATGTACATTGGTAGCCACCTGTCTTACATTAGGTGTTGAGAACTTAATTACTTTAGTCTTTTTATCGTTTAAAAGCAGATTATTAACACTAAACCAATGAATAACTTTAGAGAGAGCATCGTTAACTTCGTCATAATTACCTAATTGTCTATTAATTTTGAATGTCAAAGAGGTATCATCCGCAAACAATACAATCTCATGTTTATCCCTTACATAATAAGGTAAGTCATTTATATAAACTAAAAATAAGAATGGACCTAGAATTGACCCCTGTGGGACTCCCATAACTACAGGGGACCCCGAAGATCTTTTACCATTAACATCGACCTTCTGTATCCTATTGCCCAGATAAGAAGACAGAAGTTCGAGAGCCTTGTTCCTGATACCGTAGTGGTGTAATTTTCTGACAAGAGTGTCATGGTGCATGCAGTCAAACGCTTTAGAGAGATCACAAAAAATTCCCAAGGCATCTTGCGAACCCTCCCATGCCGCGAATATACTTTTAAGCAAATGAATCCCTGCGTCTATAGTTGAACAACCTCTCGTAAATCCGAACTGTTTCCTATGAAGCAAATTATGTGCATTGAAATGTCTGAGCAACTGGCTAAGCATTAGTTTTTCAAAAATTTTACTGAGAATGGGCAGTATGGAAACAGGTCGAAAATTCGAAGGGTCCGAACTATCACCAGATTTAAATAATGGAATGATTTTACTATGTTTCATCAAGTCAGGAAATACACCAGATGCCACACAACAATTGAAAATTGTAGCTAAATGTGGAGCGATTGAAATAATAATAGAAGAAATGGTTTTGACAGATAGACCCCACAGATCTTTAGTGTTTTTCATATTTATTGATTTAAAAGCGTTCAAAACATCTTTTGGGCTTACAGCTGAAAATTCAAATATTGTGTCGCATTCTACCACGCTCTGTTTGAGAACCAGTTCAGCAGATATAGAAGAAGACATAAGATTTCTCGTAGTAATAAGAGGAATGTTAGAAAAATATTTTTCAAACTCAGTCGCAATTTCTACATCATTTTTGATATCTATATCATTTATCTTTAACCGAAAGTCTCGACTACGTACTTTCGCTCTACCCGTATTTACTGTGCACTGTACTGTACCCCATAATGTATGTGGACTTTTGCAACTGCCAAGGGAAACTTTGGTCAATCATCCACGTCACCATTGCAAACCGGATGGCAGTCTGGTATATCGTGCTAAAGAGAAAGCCGATTTAATGACTCTCCTGTCTCTTTGCCTCTAATTCGAATTTGAATGGTGGGGGAGCTGTGCCACCTACCATCCCGAGGTACTGTAGCTTAGTGCTGAAAATCTCAATTACCCAGCGAGAAATCTCGCGGGCATTGCTCTTGCTCGACATTCATACGTCGAGTGGGCCAGATGGCATACCAGCAGTGGTGCTAAAGCTGTGTGCTCCTTAGTTGTGTAAGACTCTAACGCGTCTTTTCGTAATTTCGTACTCCACTGGGTAAGTCTCGTCTTCATGGAAGACCACCAACGTGCATCCAGTGCCCAAAAACGGCGATGAATTACTAATATAATAATAATATTGCCGGACAAATTACACAGCGCCATCTAGCCCCAAAGTAAGCGAAGCTTGTGTTATGGATACTAGACCACTGATAGACATGCGTAAATACATTTTTTTTTGTAAATACATACTTATTATACATAGAAAATACCCAGACCAAGATAAGCAGATATGTTCATGCACACAAATGTTTGTACTGTGTGGGAATTGAACCCACGAGCGTTGGTGTCAAAGTAGCGCAACAGCGCGTTCCACCACTGCGCCACCGAGCTCGTCATCAATTAGTTCCATCGAATAACAAGGTGATGGAGCGTGTGATACACACACGACTGGAGTACTGCAGTCGTCTTTGGGCGGAAGCACCTAGATACTAGCTTGGACCGTCGGATTCCGTTCAGAGACGGGCTGTGAGAATTGTAATAATAATCTTTATTACGTTTTCTTACATATGTTACAAAACAAGTGTTTGGTACGTACTTTTAAGTATATGTATGTAACAATTGTGTGTGTTTGGCGGCAGAGCAGAGGGCTTAGGAGACTCTAGGCAAGATGGTTAGCGGCTAGTCTACGTGCAAGGCGTGAGTTCGAGTAATTTTGCAGGCCAAAAACCAGGGAGTCTATAATTAGTCTGTTTCAAAGATAATAGATAAGAGAAAGAAAAAGCGCTAACCTAACCCTAAACTTATCAGGAAGGTAAAACAAAACAATGCACAATGTCATTATAAAGAGAATATATTAATGTATTTATACTTTACAATCGCTTTCAGACACAATTGATAGAAAACATAAATTAATCTTCATATGTCTACATGGCACATTCAAATATAATAAAATTAAAGAGCAAATAAATTTCCCCTCATATGGACAACATATATTAATATATTCCTCTTGTTTAGGTTATCATGCTTTAACGATGAGCTCGGTGGCTCAGTCGTGAATGATGCGACATTGACTCCAATGCTCCTGGGTTCGATTCCCACACTGGATGTTTTAAGAGAGGTAGGACGCATCAAAGCAGCCCGTCTGGGGAAGTAACTCCACCTCACAGAAAAATGGAGCCAAACAACAACTACCTAGAGGGATATTGTGTTCCTGCATGTGAGGTCACCAGTAAGCTCCCAACTAGTTGCTGAGTAATCAGCAGAGGAGGTATCGCGCGAGTGATAATTAATATATCGCAAGCGTTAATAGGCTACTGTACCCGCTTTACATCAGGTAGGCCGTATGCTTGTATGCCTCCCGACGTAATATAATAAAAACAAATTAAAGAGTAGCGCATTTTTACCAGACCTGCTAGTTTGGTCATACCTTTAACACCACCCGGGAGGCACTTGCAGGGTCTCTAGGCTAAAGCCTACGGAAGCGTGTGAAAACATACCGCCCATGTTTGTTTTTCTGCGCCTGAAATTCAAAGATCTCTTTATTCGTGATGGCCCCATGGAGTGTATTGGTGCTGGAAACAGTTGTGCACGTTATAAAATATATCAAACCTACCGCTTCAGAACCAGTCCTTTTGCTACTGGGTAACCATCCCATATCGAGATCTAAGTGTTTGAGAAGGAAAAAGATAATTCAGTGATCATGCTCTCTTTCCCGCCACATTGCACTCACCGAGTTCAGTCACTCAATGTCGGCCTAAATGGCCTATTCAAGACGTATTGTGTAAAAGCACAAGAAAACTGCCTACATAACAAACCAGGCAAAGTGATGTCAATCTACGAAATTCCGGGCATTGTAACATATTCTTGGCGTTAGGCATTGACTCCAAACTCCAACAAACATTACTAACGCGTTCCAAAAACTGGTATTTGGCTATTTACAGATGACAACTTTGCGCCGCCGTTTGTCACCGGTCGCTCGGAACCGAAAAATCCAACCATAGATCTCATGACTGAACCTGGTCCATCAGGACTGCAACGAACTACTAATGAATTTGCTCGAGAGATTAGTCCAGTACTTTTCAACCGTCAGAGCAAAATTCTTAAACTGTTGTTCGCAATAATAATCTTCTTAGATTTTGTTCGCAATAATAATATTCTCAGGCTCTGTGCTACTTGCACACTGCCTGATACTCACTTTACAGCCCGCGATGACTCCTCATGCGTCATCGCGAGCTGTAAAGTGAGTATCAGGATTATATATAGTAAGCTGTGCCGGGCTCAAGCTTTTCATACCAAGAACTTTTCCCAATGCTCAATTCATACTATTCCCAACACTCACCCGTCTTTCCACATCAGCAGTGTACCTTCAAACCCTGCTGAAAATACATCCAAGATATACAATCTCATCCAATTGTTCCAACACTACATCATCAACCGTAATCCTAACATTGATTCTGGTATCTTCTCTTTCAAATATCATTATCTTTGTATTCTTCTCATTCAATAGTAAACTTTATTAAACGATTTGTTATTTATCTTCTATATTCGATAGATGTACTTCTTTTCTCAGCCTGATAACAAACTGTACTCTACCTCTTATTCATATAAACTTCGATTGCTATTCAACAGGGTGAACTACGTGCATGTGTGGTTAGCTTTGGATAAAGATGATTGTAAACCACTTACACCCTTTCTACTAAATCCAATAAGACTAACATTAAAACCTTAGTACTAAGAGCAAGAGTGGGTCTCACGCCGCGCTGTGAGGGAATGCTAAATATTTAACAAATTGGTTCTTAAGGCAAGTTTAGGGACCCGCGTCTGACCACACACCCTTTCAGTGGCGGAAGCCTCTAAGAAGCTCTGCAGGTATCAAACCTCTGTCGGGATGTAGGTAGACGTATACGGGATATTCCCAGTATAGACATGGGAATTGATACTATGACAACTAAAAGTACTTTCTTGATTAAAAATATACGATTAGATAGTTAAGAAGTCAAAAATAAATTGTAACAAGTAATTTAATAATAAAAAAGTTAATTTAGAAATTTGTGTTGTTATGATATAAATTAAAACAAACAATTTTTAAATTATTAATTAACTTTAACAGCTATTCCGATATATTAGAGCCACTTATATCAATTCATTTTGATATCACCTTAAACAGCAAAAAAGTATACGGCCCATTTGATACGAAGCGGTTGATGTTGCCTTCTTATACGCGATTGGAATACAAGTATTGCCACTTTCACTGCTAATGCAGTGCCTTTTTATGGTACCCAAATGCAGTCGTAGCAACATATTTATTAGGTCAAAATATTCTTTACTGTGTTACTTGTATCGAAATGCAATGTCATCAACGAGAATTGCACCGGTGGCTTCGAAGACTACACTCACATGCGGTTCTTGGGTAAAATTACATCAAATCAACTGAATTATTAAAAAGGATAGCGTCTATAGTTGCAAATGTTTGTTTTGAGTTTGAAACTTAGTAAAATATATACTGCTTGCTTCTCTTAAGGTATTCTCTAATCAAACAATATTCACACTCGCATGGCTTCCTCTGGGAATACCAAAACAGTATGAAAGTTTTCAAAAATCAGGTGGCTTACTTAAAATAAGCGGATTTCGATATTTTAGCGGATAAGAACTACACATATTAATATTTTTATATTCCAATAGACTACACAACAATGGTATATATTATAATATATGTATAAAACAATTTACCAGAGGAAGACTTTATACAAAAGTCGTCTGCGTGGGTACCTATCTATCTATCTACCTCTGTCACACCTATTTCTACCGCCAAGCAGCTATAGTTATATAGCTATGTTTGAAGGGTAGATATGGGAGAGAAATTACTGGATACTGTGACAAAACAGCTTTAGGTCACAAGATTGGCACCGCGCGAGTAACACCTTCGTGGTGTTGCGAGCATCAATAGGCTGCGGTGACCGCTTACCATCTAATGCGGGCCACGTGCATGTTTGCCAATTTAGTTGTGTAAAAAAGAAATAGATACTCACGGCCTACTATGGGAAGATAATGTATTAGGTAATGGAAGTAAAACTTATGACATTTTCATCATCAGTTCAGCCTAAGCACGTCAAATACTGATCATACGCCTCTCCCTATTTCATGACATTGTAGTATTGACATTGAACCTATTGAGTCAGAATTATTCAGATATGCGATTCATTACAAATAAATAGATAAATGTGTTTTTAGTATTTAGCCATATGAACGCTTATGGTTAGATACACACAAAAACACTATTTACAAAAAAGAAACTTATGTATAGTGAACATTTCTCTACAAAGGATGTCGTTCAGTCAACCTTTGTCTTTGAGACAACGAAATGCATTTGTGAAGTGGGTATGAAAAAAGAAAACAAAATGTATACGAAGGCAAACAATATTATTTTTTATACCACTAAGGTGGCAATCCAGCATACGGTCTGCCTGATGGTAACCAGTCACCGTAGCCTATGGACATTTGCAACACCAGGTGTAACACCCATGCGTTGCCGACCTTCTAAAAATCTCTTCACGGATTTCTTGAAGAATTCCATGCCGTAGACCCTTGAAAAAACTTCGGCGCGGAGCTCATTCCACAGCTTGAGAATTCTCGGAAGAAAACTTCTCTGGAACCGCACAGTACGCGACTATTGCGGTTCCAGCGAGTGAGGGTGAATTCCTCGCCGTCGGCGAGCGATGCGGTTATAAAAAGTAGCTGTCGGTATCGTTTCGAACAATTTAGTAATAATATATATATATATATATATATTGAACCGGCGAGCGTGTATGACAAGAGCAATGAATGTTAAAGAAGCGAGAGAGGTATGTAAAGATCGAGTCGCGTGGCGCTCGGTACTCTCTGCCTATCCCGCAAGGGATATGGCGTGAAGTTATAGATATATAGATAGAATATTTATTTTTATTGCTTATTCATATATAATACGAACTGTTATCTACTCGCCGTGTCCAGTAATCCCGTGACCATGGCGTCTGCAACGTCGCTCAAATATCGGGTAAATATTTAAACAAATGGCGGTAAGTCCCGTACCTACAACATTAGATACAGCTAAATATATATATGTATATATATATATATATTAAAAGATTTGGGAGCGCATAGAGTTTAAATCGGTCATTGAAAGGTTATTATTAAAAGCAATTACCGGCTAATGTTTGTTTTGTAATCATACATAGGGTATGATTACAAAAGAAACATTAATAAACAGATTAAATATATGTCTAATACATTAATTTTATAGATTCTCTAATTTGTCTAGCAATTCAACGACCGTTCAAGGAAGGAAGGCATATTCTAGAAAGGGAAACCAACATCAGTTTGATATTCATCGGAAGAAAGTTTTGCAGTAGTCTCAGACGCAAATTCGAGTTGCGACTAATTTCATTGTGTGAAGTTCCGCAGAGAGGTACTAGTATATATGTGTAGGTAATCAATATTATAATGAAAGGAGGGTATTAGAGATGACGTAATAGGATTTATGAATATTTGATATAAAAACCGTCATATAAAATTTTCGTTTCATAGCATTGACATATGGTGGGTGTATCTCACCAAACTTCATCAACATCAGAGCCTCAATTCGAGAGTCCTTATTGATACATATATATATATATATATATATATATATATATATATATATATATATATATATATATATATATATATATATTTAAATCGCAGACGTGATCTTGCGTCTTTTCATTTTCGATACTTATTGCGTCTCCTACTTCTAATGGTATTTTAATTGTTTTTACTGTGAATATTGGTTGTTTTATTGTAAACTAAGACCGTAGTCATAAAGATATTACATTTACTTTACATACCACAATATTCAATTTTGAATAATTCTCGCTTGTTTATGGAGTCCATACATTATGGAAACCATGGGGCACATGTGTATATTCTGTATATAGTTTATATGCTTTGCTAACATTATGCGTCCGTTCGTATTGAGAAACTTCAGGCATCCTGTATATTTTCGTATATATTTGGTGTATTGTGCTCGCTTAATACGTCCGTTCGTGACGAAAATTATATGGCACACTGTATATTCCGTATATGGTATGTGTAAATTGCTCCCTTCTAAAACCCGTTCCTGATGGAAACAATGTGGCACATAAAAGATAAGATAATAATAAAAAATCTTTTTTAGCCCCCTCGCGGGGACTTGACACGTCTTACATTTTTTGAAATATAGTCTAATTGTATCTTAATCAATTCTCTTAATTTAATTTTTTTTTTAATCTGCTAGCATTTTGGAAATGACTAAAGAAGAAATGCCGAAAGAAACTTGTCAATATAGGTCTCTTTTTAAATTGTCAATCACAAAAAAAAATCACATTAGCATATTGGTACAACAATGATATCAAATGGTAGAATTAAAGATTATTATTAAAGACAGGTCGTCTGTGCTGAATTATGACATGTAGAAAGAGTGCATGGTGAAAGAATGACGAAGCAGATATACAACGCAAAAGTGGAAGGATGTAGGAGCCGAGGAAGGCGAAGACTTACCTACCATGATTAAATTGGCCGTGTTCTATCAGAAGGTGATGTCAGGAGCTCTAGAAGCCGACGAGCGTACATGAGAAGGGCAATTAATGTTAAAGAAACGAGTAAGGTATGTAAGGATCCAGTCACGTGGCGCTCGGTTATCTCTGCCTACCCCGCAAGGGATTTGGTGTGAAGTTATAGGTAGATAGATATGTTTCGTCAATCTATCCTCGTGTGTTCTTCCTACATGTATTAACCAACGGAGTGTACCTCATCTTATCGTATCTCGAATACTCTCTTTCTGACCAACACACTTTTTTACATCATCTACTTTCATGCTTTCTCTATTATAGCCAGCTTTCGTTTCGATTATGTGATGTTGGGAATACTGCATTATTAAAGAATTGTGCTGTTTAGCTTAAGTTTCACACTCTGTTCATACTATTTCTGCACTCCATCATTTCACATCATCATTATTATTTACATAAACGTTAATATGCGTTTGTGTTAATGCTCTTTTTTGAACACCATATTTGTTTTCTTTACATTCAGTGTACGTCTATTTCTATATATTTGTCTTTCAACAGCGTTTCTGCTAACAACATGCCATCACCTGCATAAAGCAGATAATTCACGATTTGGTCACTTACACGCAGACCTTCATTCATAAAATACCCCAACTAAGCGTACTATGGCTTCTGACTTCAATCTACGTCCTAAAGTTATCGTTTACCTGCACATTGCTGTACAATTCCCACACGCGAGCTGCAATATGGCCTCTAGATACTTTAACATAATTTTGTCAAATGTTTTCTCAAGATCTTTAAAAGACCGCTGTACATCCCACGGTGTTCTACAGTCTTTCATTCTAATCAGTGAACCCTTTATACAAGACATGGTAACTGTGCGTCTATAATCCGTTGTGACTGTCCCGGTTCTCCAACCTAATAGGTACCAGAGAGTGTCATGTACCACGTATAGGTACCACCTAGTATTATCATCTCGGTTAACATCGTATCTACTGCTACTGCTGATATTTTGGGGTCAGTAATAGATTTACTCTCAGTATTAACATCCGAGGTGTAGTCATGCTTTTTCGAAAAATATTTACGTCACCGTTCAGCACATCACATCATATATTAGTAAGAATGATATCATCTTTAGACTTCGTCTCATCGATTCTGGATTCTGACGAACTACTAGCCTTTACCTCCTTCCATAATTGTCAGCCTCTCTTCCTCACTCGAAGTGTTTCATTCCAGTACTGACGAAATAATTCTTTCTTCTACTCTCTCATACGTAGGTCCAAAGACGATACATAAACTAGTTATGATTTTCTCTTTCTTATCCAAATACGCAGCTGGTAGAACGATTTTGCTTTGAAACTCAACTAACTCACCGTTACGGATTTGGGGGATGAAGCAGAACACCCAGCTCTAATTAGTTAGCTTATTGATAAGATATTTGGGAGCTAAAATTAGCGCCCTATATTAATTATTATTATTTTCCAATGTCAAATGATTGAGATTAAATTTAGAGAAAGAGGAAAATGGCGTGACACCCTATGTTCTACATTGTATGAGCTTAACGACATCACCAAGAAAGCAGTTAAATTAATTTGATTCTTTTTGACGACGGCATAGATATAGTATCCAGCAGTTATCTCCACTTGTACAACAGATTCAAAGGACAACGGACAGAATTATACAGACCATCCTTTCCCCTAAAATAATGATTCTGTGTGATCTTAGTGCCTACGACATCAAAACTTTCAACTGATCAAAGCGGGGAGATCAGCCTCAGTATATGGAACGCAATTTTTAATATTGAGTTCGAATGCTGTTATTTACGTCACTTATGTAAGTACCAGACGGAAAAGGCTACCATTCTATAACTTTCCTTTTAGGATTTTTACTGAGTGATAGCCCCAAATTATCAGAATATTAGAATGGGTTTTTAGTATTTCTGGATAAGCACTGCGCCTATACCAACACTTTCGCTACTGCCATTCTGCAAGATAGGAAAATTCTCTTCATCTGATTCAGCAGTGGTAAGTTCCTGCCATGGTTTGAGTTTTGTTAAGACTCCAAGGTACTCGTAAGGCGCCCCGAACCATGAAAGGGACTTACCACTTGACGTCTGCAAGTTAGCATGATTTATACTGGCCTGTTCTAACACTAGAGAGACCTGGAGATTTGGATGCCAACACAGGATAGGTTCTGATTAATCCAATGTTATTTCCTATAGTAATTATGTCTTTTTCTAAAGTTGTGGAAAACATAAGTCGTTTCTACTCAGTTGGGATGTTCTAGTGTACTAAACTTATCATTAAACTCAAAGGTGAAGATTTAGCCACTAGCTTAGACTTAGTTAAATGCATTCGATCGGATGTGGCAAATAGCACTATTTGCGAAATTAAAGAAGCTTCAATAGTAGTGTCCAGCATTAATTGCATGTGGAGCATCAAAGTCGCAGTTGGCGGTACTTGCTTGAATATGTTGCTCTTAAATACTGGCATACCACAAGGCTGTTTCTTGTCCCCTATTCTATTCTTTATACATATCATTGACTTGCTACATGTAGCGACTTCATTGTCCCGTAGTTACAAGTATTGGGGAAGCAGGAGATTTTTTATACAATAGCATAAGATGAACAAACCAATAAACCCATGTAGTGTAAAAAGTATCGTTGCCAATCCTTCTGCTAACACAGCAATTGTTCAGAAGCCATTAGATTGGGGTCAGCATGCACCCCGCCTACGTTGAACCCCATCTGTGCAAGACCTCATGAACAATAATTGGGACTTGGTTAGGAATGAAAATTTTAATGCTCTACAGAATCATGACAGCGTGGGCGCAGGCACTGTGATCGTTCAACAAGAAGAAAAATTCCCGTTGAATCCAGAATGAATCTTATCTTAATCTCTTGACTTGAAATGTACAAGAAATATCCACTATCTAAGGATACATCATAAGATAGTCGTCACCAAGTAGAATATATTTGACTCGTCAAAGCTAATCAAAGAAGCTCAAACTCAATGGCTTTACTAGTAACCATTAAAGAGTTCTACTATCCACTCCGAGGCTGCGTCTTCAGACCCTTATCACGAGGTCTAAAGTATTACTCGTTAAAATATATTAAATAAGCTCAAACTCGATGGGTTCACTAGAAACCATTAAAGAATTCCTCCTTTATTCACCTTTAGGATGCATTATCAGACCCACATCATGAAGTCTAATGTCATGAAACCAAATAAGCTGCAACTCGATAGGTTTACTAGTAACCATTTATGAGTTCCATTATCCATCTCCAGGATGCATAATCACCACAATCAGGCCCTATAGTAATGTAAAAATTATAGTCGTCACCAAGTGTAACAAATTCGACTCGTCAAAGCAAATCAAAGGAGCTCAAACTCGATGACTTTACTACATAGTAACCATTAAAGAGATCTACTATCCACCTCCAGGATGCATTCTCAGATACTGTCACGAAGTCTAAAGTATTCAACTAGTTAAAACAAACCAATTAAGGTCAAACTCGAGGGGTTTACTTGTAACAGTTTATGAGTTCCACTATCCACCTCCAAAATGCATCGTCAGAACAGTGTCACCAAGTGTAACGTATGCGACTCGTTAAAACTAACCAAACGAGCCCAAACTCGGGGGGTTTACTAGTAATCAATAAAGAGTTTCACAATCCACCTTCGGGGTGCATCATCACACCAGCTCGGTCGAACCAAATTATACATTTTTATTATTATTTTATTGTCATCGGATTAACATGCATTCGCGAAGTTAGTAATTGATACGATAATTACAAGTTGGTTAAATTCGTCTTTCAATATTTGTTCCCATACATAGTCGCAAAAGAAGATATTAAATACGTGTAAAAATAGTGGCCCCTCGACCGCGCGATTCTGCTGCCCCTCCCCCCTTTCCTTTTGTCATTTCCCCGCAGACATCTATCTCGAAACAAATTTAACGGAAGCATTTAAATCGCCACTTCGAACTGATAAAAACATGAATATTATTTACAATATATAGCAGCAGGATAATCGGAGAAATGTATAGACAAAAAATGTTAATATACGTCGCTCCGATATACGCCGCGCAGTAACGACCTCAGAAAGTTGCGCGGTAAGTCCCAGAACTAAAAAATACGGCGAATTACGCCTCAGAGGTCAAAACACGTCCAGGCCGATTTTTTGCCCACGCGTTTTATAGCTGATATGGAGCCTGTTGGGTGAAAATCAGGTGGGATTAATCTTGCGTCCGTATATCGGACGCAGTATACCGGTCGGACGCAGCATCCTTTGCAAATTTTCGACCCTTGGCGCAAGATCATACGTAAAATGTAAATATATATATATATATATATATATATATATATATATACGTCCAGGACAAGATGTTTTGCTTAAATTATTCAGATTTAGTCACAATATATTTTTTTCAGAACAAATTACGTAACACCATCCTATGACTCATTAAGGAGAACTACATAACTATACTAGTAGAATACAGAAAATACGCAGGCCAAGACAAACAAAGATAGTAGAGGCAAATGCTCGTGTGAAGCATTTGTCTGTCGAGAGGCAGACTTAACTAAAAATGCAACATTTGGACTTTTCCTAGAGTAAGCTTTTGGTAACTTTGATGATTCACGCCAGAGCAGCGCTGCCTACAATACAAGGCGCAAGTTCGCCCATGCGTGGAGTACTGTTCTCACCTCTGGGACGAGTCCGCCTAATATCTGATTGACGCTTTCAACGGAATGCAGCGGCGCGCTATACGCATCATAGATATCGCTGAGGTCACTAACTCCCTTGAACCTCTTAAGCTGCGTAGGGATATTGGTAGCTTGAGTGTTCTCTACCGTATTTACCATGGGGAATGTTCTGAGGAACTTTTCAATCTCGTCCCTCCTTCTCCCTTCCTCCTACGGAACACTCGTGCTGGACTGAGATCGCATCCACATTGACGCTTACCATCAGGCGCAATGAAGCCATTTTGGCAGGCGACATTAAAAAAAAATCTGGATTTCGTGTAATTGACCTTCAGGTATTTATTGGTTAGTGATATCTTGATATAGAGATTAGAAAGAAATAAATCCCATGAATTCCGTTTTTACCCTCTGAGTTACAGAACGAAAAAGAATTGGCAAGAGTCACCAGGCAGATACTATCCTAACTCTGTGTCTACATATAAGTTCTTTTCAAGTGGAAAATTAAATTAAAATAGTTGACTTCGTAGGCAGTTTGTATCCACCCTACTATTTTTTCTACCTAAACGTTGTTCTCTAATTTCACAGTACTAAACAAATGTATTGTTTATGGTGAATTCCTGATACCGTCATAAACGTATATTTGTCACAGTAATAACTACCATGTTTAACTTTGTGTGATTCTCGTATGTTGATCCTTAGCACAGAGGTTCACTTTGAAAGTTCATTTTTTTTTTACATTGTTGTATTAGTTATTCTTGTCCATCGATGCGAGACATAATTATTGTGTGACGACGCGTAAATGTTGCCATATCAGAAGATTTAATTTTATAACCTAGAAATTTTGGAAATACATTTCTACTAAGTTTCTAGTGCTATTTTGTACAGACCTCCCACAGCAGATTAAGACGAGTAGAGGCTTGCTTGCCCTTTAATATCTACTAGCTCATTTCTTGGATCATCGACAGTGGGCCAGTTTTATGACCTACCTAATTGTTACTGCTTGTATATATCTTATCAATTCAGGCCTCCTCCTCATCAGCCGTCACGTCCCGAAACTATAGTAGCAGATTTGATTTTATGATCGTAATCTAGTTTTCAAAAAATCGAAACCTAAGTGAGATAGCATGCCTGTTGATGAGCCGCAAAAACTTTAATGAGAGACTACTAATTATAATGAAAGAACAAAATATATACAGCTGTAACTAATCAAGGTTAAATTACATCAATATTTTTTTTACACTACGTCGGGAAGCATACAAGTAAAATATATAATAAAATATATATACCCACCTTATATAAAACGGTTACTGTAACCTATGAATGCTTGCAATACATTAAATCATTATTGCAATATACTCGTATTAACCACTAGCGCGATGCCACCTCTGTTGCTAACACAGCAACTATTTAGGACATTATTAGTGACCTTTCTCATACGTAGGAACACAACAACCATTCAGATATAAAAAGAATCTGCTAAAATGCCCTCAAGTTTCGAAGAGATTTTTGTCGCAAAATTATATTAACGTACACACAGAAATACGCAGGCACGTATACACATACACACATATAGACCCTCAAATACATACAACATATAAATAAATCCATTCAATAATGATATTCAACAACAACAAATTAACAGAAATTGAATATTGATTTTTAAGCATTACAATAACTTTCTATAGAATTTAAATTTTAAGGGAATTTAAAACAACAACCTGTGATCACAACCGAGCCAGTCCAGTTTGTAGTTATTTTTTTTTTTCAATTGGTGGCAATAGTTAGTTGTTGAAGCCTCTAAAATGTGTTTAAATAAAATCAAATATAAAAGATCTTTGTTTTAATACCAAGTTAATATTGTTTAAGCCTGGTAAAGGTCGAGTAATCTGCGCAGCAGGTATACCTAAGGGCTTGGCTGTAGGTAATTAATTTTCAAGGGATTACAGTACAAATACCGGGATAAAGAAAGGGCTGGCATGACCGTCTCGCGACGTGCAATTAAACATTGTAAACAAAATTAGAATCCTTGAATATTCGTTATTAAATCTTGGAGCTGATTTCGCAAGAATGACTTAATGCAATTTAAGATATTGCTCGGTGAAATGAAGAAAATGTAATTATGTTTTATACGTGTACTATGAATGACCTCGCAATGTAATTGCTCTACGGATAATAAATTGTACGTTAACGCACAAACAATTTGTTTGATATGTTTAAGATATTTAAGGAGGAGTTATAGCCTGAGAGCCAATTAACTGACTGATCGTAATCAGAGTCTATGTTCGGGCGTGTACCACTAATTTGGTACTTTGGATTTATATACATATTTATAATTAGCCCATGCTCACTGGTGAAGGAAAACATCGTGAGGAAACTCGCAAGTCTAGGAAATTGTATTCGTGTGTATGACCTAAGAGAAGTCTGATGATGAACTCTGGGTTGTATAGGTCTGATGGCAATCGCTCATGTCTGAAATCAGCATTATCGCTAAATCATTAAGTTTTAGTTGCAATACGCGGCTATCCTAACAGATTAGGAAACGGGATAACGGTAGAAGAAAAAAAATATTCTATCTATCTTTCTATAACTTCAAGCCAAATCCCTTGCGGGGTAGGTATGAGAAATTTATTGTTATATTTAACTATATTCTTGTTCGTTCGTATAACTTTCAAACACCTTTATCATTGATATATATGTCGTTGATGAAAATGTGGTATATGATAGATAAATAGATAAGATTTTTAAAGGACTATTTAAGAGAGGTAAGGCGCATCAAAGCAGCCCGTCTCGTCTACTACCACCTCATAGAAAACTGCAGCCAAACAACAACTCCCTAGAGGGTTGTTGTGTTCCTGCATGTGAGTGAGGTCACTAGTAAGCTCCTAATACGTTACGTTAACGTTAATAGGCTACGATAACTCCTTTACATCAGGTGGGCCGTGTGCTTGTATGCCTCCCGACGTTGTATAAAAAAAGGACTCCAGTCGTGAACTCGTATCAGTTAGATTTGCCAGATTAACCAGATAAATTTTATTACTTTTGTTTACATTTGGTTCACCTTCGACACGAATTTCAGTTACAAAAAGACTATGCCGTGGGCTCTTATGTTTCAGTTAAGAAATCTCTGATACCACACACTATCTACGAGTATATTTTTTATCACTATAGTTGCAATATGTGAGGAAAATTCCTTGTCCAAGGCTAGTAGTGCATTTGCAAAAGGAGGCACTTGTTATGATATCGCACTTCTGTTCTCAATACAACTTATCGTACTATCCGTGGAACACACACAGGGATGCAAAATTTCTGTTTACACTTGCGTAAACTACATTTCACAAATCGTATTTAACCAGTGACCAAATAATCGTATATGCTTAATTCTCAACACAAAACTCCACCTAAGTTCAGTTCACACTGAATAGAAAATGTTCTTACTCTAGCCAAAGTATTTACGAGTGCTTGCGCAATGGGAAATATTTCAGCACCAAAACGGAACAACTGTTATTCCGACCACAATCCGCTGACACTCAAAATGCCTTCGTCTACAAAATATATGTGGATAGAATAAACCTTGAAAAGTGAGTATTTTGAAAATGTAGTAAAGTTCAAAAGAATGTAAAGAGAAATAGTTGAAATGGTTTACTTAAGTGTCGTTTAGCTGTATTTATGTGAGACATTGTAGTACTGTAAATGAAACAGTATACATTTATGACATGTATGCATATTTGATATTAGTAAAAAGTAATTAAGTATCATTTGTAGAGATCTTCTTATGTGGTATGTTTTGTATATTTGCTAGCAAGACTAATCCGGGAGGAACAATTTGACAATTTCCATAGATATAACATTATTTATAAATTAGCTTTTAATTTTTATCTGTCTCTAGAGGATTCTCGCGAGTTCGTACGTGCTCCAGTGAGTATGCCTATACATTTTTATCTTAGTGATTTCATTCATTCATTCTTTAGTTCCAGCAGTTTGGACTGCGCATTTTCTGTCAGATTGTAAGTCAGTCAGGCTGTTTTTTTACAGATACAGACAACCATAGAAACTTTAAGGATTCACGTGACAATGCCTCGGTTTAGCGGTTAACATCTTTATTTTTTATATTTATAAATATTCTTTTAACCCATTTTTATTACGTTATGATTCATATTTCAAAACAGAGCATTGCCTATTATATTAAACCATACACTTTTATACATTATTTACATTTGTAGCTTGTAACAACTTAGAAATGTAAATATTTAATATAAATTATATTTTTTTGTTATTCATGTATAATACATTTTTATGTGACAAAAAACTTGATAACCTCGTTGCGCGAGTCATTCTAACCGAACATGATCAGCGACGTCGACCGCAGTCTGCCTATGGATCGGTATATCTATTTCGAGCTTCTCCAAGCATCGAAGGGCACTTGAAGCCGTCGGTCCCGGCTGTTGTCGATAGATGACAGCATTTGTGCAGCGTTCAAAGGCGTTGAAGGAAGACCCATATCCTTGCAGTGGGATGAGTACAAGTTTATGTGGTAATAATATAAATATAATCTATCAATTTTGTTACGAGTGCTTGAATTATACTAATAAGACACAAAATAGTATATCACAATGGGAGATTAAAACCAATGAGTACAACAGGAGATTATTATAATCTTTAATGCTACTGCTTTTTGGCTTTCTTTGCTATAGAAAAAAATATCAACAACCATTGTAAAATTTTGTAAATTTCTTGTTAGTAAAACTGTTTTCAAATCCATCTTGGAAACCTGTTACAGATTTTCATATTGTTGAGCAACTGGCAATTAAAGAATTATGTATCTTATGTATTAAAATTAATGAAGATTTTTTTGACCATAAACAGCTATAACATCTTTCTAATGCATAAAATTTAAGGAGTGAAAAGCCTTATTCGTATTTTGTCTAAGCAATTGCACACTACATTCAATTCAAACAAATCTGTAGAAGAAGCCGCATGCTCAAGTTTCCAGTGAGCGCCAAAGCTTCCACCTATCCACTATACAAACAAGGACGCCCACAAAAAAACGTTTCTATGCAAATAGGAGCAAATAAACCGAGTGCGAGTCGACGCTACGGCGATGTGTAGCTACTGGAAAGGATATACGTATGATATAATAGTATGACATGATAGAATATCAGTTAGACAATGTGTCATTTTGTGAGATATTGTCATCACTAATATTGTACGAAAATAAATATTAGGTTATAATATTATAGCTCTATCATGTACGGAATTCCGTGGAATATACCACCACTTAGTAAGGACTAATAATGACTTACCAAATTGGTCGTGTTCTATCAGAAGGTGATGTCAGGAGCCCTAGAAACCGGCGAGCGTGCATGAGAAGAGCAATTAATGTTAAAGAAGCGAGTGAGATATGTAAGGATCGAGTCACGTGGCGCTCGGTTCTCTCTACCTACCCCGCAAGGGATTTGGCGTGAAGTTATAGATAGATAGATTAGTAAGGACCATAGAATAGGTACGACAGATTCTGGTCACTCTTGACAGGCAGGGAAAAGAGGGCAGATGCTAGTCGAGCCGAACATGGACGACATCAAATTGTCTGTGTCGCTTGCATCTATCGGGTACTAGCGAGCCATGTTTACAAGATCGTCGTTGTATCGCGTACAGGGGGCGATCTACGCTGTGTTTTCAGGTCCGTCGTCGCCATATCTCCGAGCTATGTGACCTGCTCAGTACCACTTCAGCTTGCTGACCCTTATCTATTTGCACAATATAACAATATAACATGAAATTTAATAGAGGTATATTGCATTGATTTGTTGTAGTAAGGAAATCATACTGAATAACTTATGTCTTATATCTCGACTTATATCTATTAAATTAAATTATTAATTAAAAAATTACGATACGAAAATAGTTTCAATTTCCTTTAATTACGTTTCAATATACAATATCTACAAGTATAACTAGTATAACACTCCCTTGTTGTCCCTATATTGTCTGTTTCGTTTTATGCTATATTTACGTATATTCACATATGTCCTTCCCTTTCAGTTTCTATTTAGATAGCGATGCTAGTTTACTACCCTGCTCTTCGCCAAGGTTCTCTAAAAGAGATTGTTTTAATGATAAGGCCACCTAGTATTTTATTAGGCTACTTTGTAATATATGTCTTTTGTATTTTTATATTTTTCGAAAAATAAACCCTATTACATTACCACACTAAGTTTAGGCGACTTGTATATTTTTAGTGTACAGCTTTACTCTCTCTGGTGGGACGTCTTTGCAATTTGCCAATATAGAAAATGCCACATCAGCATTTTTTTACCGCTAAGGTGACAAACAAGCATACGACCTGCCTGATGGTAAACATCACCGTAGCCTACGAATATTTGTAACACCAGGAGTGTCACTTATGCGTTGCCGGCCCTCTAAAAACCTCTTCACGTCTTTTTTGATGAACCCCATGCTATAGTCCCTTGGGAAAACCTCGACTCGGAGCTCATTCCACAACTTGAGAGTTCTCGGAAGAAATTTATATATCGAACAATTCTTCCGAACACAACCCTTTGTACAATCGGTAAAATACACAAGGGGAGGCAAAATCTCTCCTTGAACTATAAATACCGACCACAATTGTATGTTTAACGAAACAGATTCCGTTATAATGTTCAGTCAGCCACATGTCAGCCGAGACAACACCTTATTATTATTATCATCATCCGATCGCTAATTACAATGTCGTCTTAAGTTTTCGTTTCGGAGTTCAGGGTTCGCTATATGAAGTCTAAGGATTTGGAGAAGACTGATTCTGATATTAAGGGATTGCGTCAGATCTTCGTAATTCAAAGGGAATACAGGCATTTCTTAGGTTAAGGTACACAACTTTAGAAATATTATTTTCTTGGAAGTGCGTATTTCCTCACGGTGTGTTTGTTACTTCATCGCGAAGCAAATGATAATTTCAAATTTGTACATAAATCCGATAACACTAATTGAATAGTGTATGCTCACACCAGCACTCGACACAGGAGTCGGTTAATAGGCTGGTTCTACAGCCACTAGCTGCACATTCTGTGACATTGCCATATGTATAAATACTAACTGTAGTCCGCGATAAGCAAACTGAAGCGAATATGGGGAGCCACATACTTCATAGAACTGACAACCGCTGAGGAAGAAAGGTTCTCGGATAGCGCCCCCGTACGCGTAGTGTAGAGTTGGCCTACTAAACGGAGCGTTCACCTCAAAAGGTTTATAGGAGTCGATGGATGCAGGTGGCATACGATCAAAACGAATGGCACTCTAAAGGGGAGGCCTATGTTCAGCAGCGGACAAATACGGGTTGCGACGATGACGATGAAAAATATTTTTTCAAATCCGATAGCAAGTTCCAGAAATTAGCGACTTCAAATAAAAATATTATTTCCCCTTTATATGTTAGTGACATAGAGTTAGTAAATGTGATAGATACATGATAGAAATTCATTGAACTAGTAGTCATAACCGTGTGTATCACGAAAACTATGGCAAATGTGCTCAAAAGACACTTCCAGGTATTAAATCTACATGTGCGCGCTCTGACTTTGCCTCCCGTGAGATCGCATTTTCGGCGTCGTTTTATACGCGACGCATGCTTGATTCCCACTATACATATTTATGATGCCAACGTTTGGTAACGTGAAAAAGGAAAGAATTTTATGGTCTCTTAGATAGGTGACCGTGGAGTTACGAGTGCGTGTGTTTTGTTTATGAATCGAGACTCGGTACGGATTAAAATATGTATGACTGTGTAGTTAAAACTAACATATACAACGCCGGAAGACATAAAGTAGTTACCGTAGCCTATAAACGCTTTTAGTATCAGGCATCGCTCACGTGTTGCCGACCTTTTAAAAATTTCTTCACGTAGTTATTGTAGAACCTGTACTTAGTCTTATTGGAATACCTCAGTAGGGAATTCATTCTATACGAATATTTTGATTTCTACATGAATTTATGGTGAGTAGTATATTTATAAAATAAGGCCGTAGAAATCATGTCAAACGACTTCTCTGCACTTGATAAAAGGCATATACAAAAATATTACGCTTTACATAAGGGCTGAATGCCGTAAGCTTAGAATCATCAATAATTCTCAAACCATATCTCTTACGCGAGTCTCGGTCCAAACCAGTGTTCAGATGTTTCCAGAGGTGAAACTAATACAAGACTTGGCTAGTATAGCAAATATTTTTATACCGTACTGCGTCGCTCTGCTGAACTTGCGGATTTTCTTAGACCTCCTCCTTCAGGTGACTTGGAAATTTAATTTTGCAGGAGATTTAGATACCACTACGCTACTTAGAATTACTGTTGATGGTGTAGTGTTGGATTAAGTGGATGAGATTGTGTATCTTGGAAGCGCTTTTAGCACTGATGGCATGTACACTGCTGTTGTACATTCTGTGTACTAAGTATCGGGAATTTGTCAATAAAACAAAAAATACAAATTATTCATCTAAATTTATTTTATCGCCTTCAAAGTAGGCCCCATCGCTTGCAATACAACATCTCCACCGCTTCACCCAGTCTTCCATACATTTTTCATAGGCTATTTGCGGTATGGCCTTTAGCTCATTCAGCGAATTTTCTTTTATGGCTTCTATCGACTCAAAACGTTTTCCTCGAAGTGGTAATTTTAACTTGGGAAATAAAAAAAAGTCAGACGGAGCCATATCAGGTGAATACGGTGCTTGGTCGAGAACTTTTGTTGAATTTTTCGCTAAAAACTCTTTCACTATAATGGCTGTGTGTGATGGTGCATTATCATGGTGCAGCATCCATGAGTTGTGTTGCCACAAATCTGGACGTTTTCGGCGGATACTCTCACGCAAACGCTTCATGACGCCTAAATAATATTCTTTATTCACTGTTTCTCCCTCTGGAAGGAATTCGGAGTGAACCACACCACGGTAGTCAAAAAAAACTGTCAGCATCACCTTGATTTTGGAGCGACTTTGCCGCGGTTTTTTGGGTTTCGGCTCGTTTTCGAGACGCCATTCTGAAGACTGTTGGCTTGTTTGCATGTCGTACTCATAAACCCATGTCTCGTTGCCAGTTATTATACGTTTCATAAAGGTCGGATCCGTAGAAGCTCGGGAAACCATGTCTTCAGCGACATGCTTTCGCTGCGCTTTTTGAACAAAATTGAGCTCTTTTGGAACTAGTCGAGCGGCGACGCGTTTCATGCCTAAAATGTCAATGAGAATGTTGTGGACGGACTTAAAAGATATGTTCACCTCACTAGCCAACTCTCTCAGACTCATACGTCGATTTTCGAGCACTAGCTTCTTGATTCTGTCGATGTTTTCTCTGGTCGTAGCGGTTGAAGGTCTACCAGAACGAGGCAAGTCTACTACTACTTCTCGGCCTTCTTTAAGCCTTATACCATTCATAAGCCCTTGTTTTCGATATACACGATTCGCCGTAGGTATTTCGCAACATTTTTAGTGATTCACCACATGAAATATCATTTGAAACACAAAATTTAAGGCACACTCTTTGTTCAACAATATTTTCCATTGTAAAAATCGCCGAGGACTCAAAACTATGACCAACAAAAAGTGTAGTTTAAAACAAATTAAATGACAGATCCCGCTCAAATTTTGCGCGCTAAATCAGTACAGTGCTACCAACATGCAGTAAAAAAATTAGAACGACCTCTTTTACGCGGGTCTTTTTATTGACATATTCCCGATACTTTTTACACAGAGTAGTATAGAGACGAGTGAGTGCAAGGAACATCGTGAATGGAGCATTGGGTAAACTTCTAGGCAGCCGAAATCTAAGCCAGAAGGCACAGAACGATTTACACATCGCGGTGCTAATCCCAACGCTAACTTATGGAAGTGAAAGCTGAGTATGGCAGAGTGAGCACGAAAGTAGAATAAATACGATCGAGATGCGAGCAATGCGTAAAATTTGTAGCATGACGTTTGCTGACCGCGTTCGTAATGATGACGTAAGAAGGAGAGTTGGTCTGAAAGAGAGTGTCGGTGTTAAGATAAGAAAAGTCCTGCTCCGTTCGTTCGGACATGTAGAAATAATGCAGGATGAAAGAATTACGAAACAGATATACAATGCGAAAGTGGAAGGATGTAGGAGCCGAGGAAGGCTAAGACTAATCTACCATGACCTAATTGATCATATTTTATTGACGTCAGGAGCCCTAGGAACCGGCGAGCGTGCATGAAAAGAGGTATGAATGTAAAAGAAGCGAGTGAAGTGTGTATGGACCGAGTCTTACGGCGCTCGGTTCTCTCTGCCTACCCGTAAGGGACCTGGCGTGAAGCACGCCATGTTATTCTCAAGACTGAGTTCGAAGTCGCCCGGTATACAATGTCAATGATTATACACTTGTTTGGGACAGGATGTTTAAATATCTGTAACAATTGTGTTATAATACAAATATAATTACTTTACAATTATGTTTGTTTCCAATTTAATTTGCACCAGTAACGCGCACTCACATAGAGCAGTTTCCATCGACGACGACTTACAGTATCGCATATATCCTTGTGATGTAAAAACATGTTGTACATAGGGCGGTTTAGTTCCATACATACGTCTAAAAGTAATTTACCTGCATCGTTCACTCTCTTATCTCCACATGAACCAAGCACAGCTTCGTAATAACTTCCTACGGGGTTGTTGTGTTCGGGGTTGCGTGCGAGAGAGGTCAACAGTAAGCTCCTAAGGTGTTGCTGTATTAGTAGCAGAGGTGGCATGCCTGCATTGACGTCAACGGTACCGAAGCAGCTGCCACCAACAACGGCTTTGTTCTTCTGTACAAAAAGCTGACAACCCGTCTGCGTCAAGACTCGAATAGAACAGGATGCCCCTAAGAGAAAGAAATAAAAGAAACTCACTACGCAGAGATATGTATAAACAAGTTAAAAATACATTTTGCATGTAAGTTGTTATTAAATTCCATGGTAATAATAGACGGAACCTTGTAACAATTTTATTCAAAGTATAAATTCCATATGTACCTAACAGCAATTTCAGTGGAAATCAGACTTAAGACGGCATTCAATCAGATATCGGATAACACAAACATTTTCCTGTACGTAAAGGCGTCGTAAGACGAATAGTTACTGAGAGGGAGTTTGTTCAATCAATCTCTGAACTTGGTCGATTGTATGTTCCGTTAGTTCATCGTTGCCATTTTGTACCCTGCACTAGTGTTAGTAAATTGCTGAGATTTTGAAATATTACTACTTTGATGTGTTTTTGGTAATATTTGTTGTTAACATCGATTGCTGAGTATGCTCTCGGCATCCTCTCATAATGTCGGTTTTTTTCATTTTTATTTTTATTGAGAAATTAAACAAGCGTACCCCTGCCTGATGGTTACAGTCACTGTAGATTATGGTCAAATTATGATTATGGATGGACACCAGGGGTGTTGTAAATCCACTCCTATCCTCATCTCATCCAACTCATACGTCGCCGAGACCCTGTAAAAATCTCTTTATGGTTTTCTTAAACTATCCCATGCTGTAGTCTCTTCGCTGGCTGGCTCTTACCACGGCTGGGAGTTCATTTCACAACTTGAGTGTTCTCGGAATACAACTTTTTTTGGAACCACACATTACGGAACCATTGCGGTTCCAGCATGTGTTGCTTAACCTACCTGTTCGGCTCAGAATACAGGTTCGGTTACAACGACACGCGCAACGACACCATCGAGCTCTAGTTACATACATATTTCCTATAAAATTGTCTTATATTTATATTTTTTTTTTCGAAAAGTGATGAAAAATATTGTGTTAGAATGCACACAATATTTTTCATCACATCGCTTTTCATTTGTATTCCTAGATTACTGGCCTTAATACAAAGTTATTTGTACTTATGTGATGCCACTCGACAGTGTTTTTTCATGTTACTTATATATTTGAATACTTAATCTAAATTATGTAAAGGAATAGCAATATTATAATAATTAAAGGCTGCACTAAGGCCAGAATTTTCTTTAACACAATCGCCACCGCGATTTAGTCTCAATCAAAGTAAATACTGGATATCTGTTAAATTTACGAGAGTACTTTTTAGTAAATACTTACATGTAACATAAAATTATTTAAAAATAACTTTGAATCCTAGACATAGACAAACTTTAACTAGAAAAGTATATATTGCATGAACAATTTTTTTTAAATCAATTATCATATCGTATTTTACATATAAACTTGAATATATGTTTTTTAGGATCAATAGGCTTTGTTCTTATTTAAATAAACGAAGTGTGCCTCCGTGAATTAGAATGTATGTACGAGTAGAATGTATGTATGTATGTACGATATATGTGGTTAGAGACGCAATGATTAGACCGGCTTTATTGTTTTTACTAAAACCCCCATCAAAATAATATAATATACAACAATATCCTTTCAAAATATCGATTTAATACCGGTTTCAGCCGGATCCGGATACAGGAAAATGCATAAGCACGTGCCACCTCGCAGACCTCGCAGTCGTCGAAACGTAAACATAGTTCGAATCACTAATTTACCAACAAACGGACGGTGCAAAAACATACACGAAACCTCGAATTCTCACGTAGTGATGGCCTTTTGTTTTAACTAAAGTAAGTGAGTGAATTGAATCTTAAAACAGTAGTTTATTTGTACGTATTATGGTTACTGGTACGTATTATGGTTACTGGTACTGAAATATGGTTTATATTCCAGACAGAAACTCTAACAACCACTACAGCCGTCCGTTGTAATATTTTTTCATCTATCACGAAAATGAATAATACGAGTGTACAGATAAAAAGAGGTTCATGTACTGGAAGCGTACCTATCTCGACCCGGCCAAAGCAGTTAATTGCAATTCTGGATTAAAACGAACTCGAGAAGTGTTAATACTATTTTTTTTAAAAGTACATAGTTAGATTCGCCCGGACCAGTTTAGAAGAACGGGCCAGATATCTTCTATTAAAAAAGTAAAATAGATATTTCGGCAAAATCATTTTTTTTTTATTAAATATCTGATCCTCACATCAAATGACAATTATTTTACACAAAAAAAATCAAGAGTAAAGTAATCATCATGAGAAAATAAGTACATAATTAGCTACTACACTACAACTACAATTTCTTGGTACAAATGTTAATGATGTAGTGTTACTTATGTGTAATTAGAATTATATAATGTTAATTTACAAATTACATAGTTTTTCAATGCAGTGTCCTAAGCTTATTTCTTGGTCCACTAATTCTTTTAAAATTGTCGTTATCCGAGTGTTCGTTGATTAAGTGACTTTTCTTTGACTGATGTATCCTTTTTTACTATAGAGCTCAAAATAATAATTCGTGTCCTTTTGCAACGTATCTTATAATGTTCCTATCAGCCTGTCAGAACCCATTATATACTTTCCGCGTAACGCGCATGACTGATATCAGTCACTCGGGGTTTGACGGGTTTCACTTGAATTTTGTTATTTACCAGGCCACTCAGAAAGTATTACGAAAAAAAGTTTTTTATGTATGACAGACTGGGCAGTTATAATCTATTTAGAATATATGATTATTAAATAATCATATACTCGTATTCTAAATAGATTATAACTGACTATACCTATACGTATATACCTATAAATTTTATAGGTAAAAATAGATACGTTCCAATTTCAAAATTTCCCTGCAGATATTTTGCGAGCTAATTTAAATTATCGTGTTTCATTGAACAACGGATCTGCGCCGGGAACATTTTCGCCTGAAACCGGACGAATAGTACGATAGTCTTCAAATGGCATTCATGGATGAAGGCCCTTCCAAGGCAACATATATCGTTGGTATAACGAATTCAAACTCGGTTGACTAACTTTGGGGGATAAAGAAAGAAGTGGTCGCCCTTTGACGGCTGTTACGGAAGAAAACGTGCTAGCAGTGAAAAAAATAATCGGAGAGACTCAGCACATACTGTAGATTGGATCGGGAAGCCTTCGAGATTTTACACTTGCATCTTCGCGCAAGGTGGATAGTTTCACGCTGGGTGCCGTGCAACCTCATCGTTGCTCACAAGCAGGCCCCGGTGGAATGGTGATATGATAAACAAAATTGAAGCAGGCTCGTCTCGGCGTGTTTACGACATTATTATAGGTGATAAATCCTGGTATTTATCGAACGATCTAGAAACGAAGAGCAAGTCGATGGTTTGGATGTTTCAATACTAATCAATGCCTACCAAAGGGAAAGTGAAGATCTAGAAGCGGGGGCAAGATTTTGATCCCGAGCTTTTTCAATTTGACTGGCTACCTGGTGTCAATTTCTTTTCAGATCCAAAGAAGCATCAACGCCGAATGGTATACTACCAAATGTTTCGCAAAGTTTTCTCTTTTGACGAAAATTGTATCCCATAGCGTTCCACCAGGCTGTAAACGAGGTGTCAGTGGCGGACTGGAAAAAGTGTTTCGAAAACTGGTACAGACGCACGAAACTTTGTATAGAGGTTGGTGGAGATGACTTTAAAAATATTTAATAAAAGAAAATTACCTATAGAACACTTTTTTTCATTGTCGCAAAACTTTATGAGTGCCCCACGTATTTGTTCAATGTTCAACTTTATAAAACACCATTTATTAGAAAAGTGTTTTTAAAATATTTGTTATACTCGTTAATTTTATCGTTTCGTGAAGTCTCACCCTTAATGCATATCGGAAAACATGAATTTAGTGGTATATGCCGAGATTCGAACCGGGGACCTGTTGCTGAATAGGCCGGTTCGTTAATAATGCCACACAACGTATAATACTAATAAAAGATGTTTATTCATCATTAATGTGAGATCGAAATCTTTTTTAAGTCAATTTACTTATTTTATTCCCTTTTATCTAAACAAATTTTTCTTTTTTATTTGTGGGTAAATTGAAAGAATATTGTGACTACAAACGAATGAAAAATCTAAAAAATATATATATAATTTAGTTGGTCAAAAATTTTTCTCGTACCAAGTTCGGGATCATTTTAGTTTTATTAACATGCAACATACGTTCTTAGCTCAGCTAATCGTCAAAACTTGAGATATTTTAGAAGAACTTCTGGTTTTATTTACCATAAGTTTGATCAGCAACAATGTCTGAAAAATTGTTGAATCGAAAATAACGATGTAATTCGATGGAATGTCTAGGGAGGCTTGTGCCTGTAGTACACTTCAAAATTTAAGGTAATATATCTGCGTATAATTTTTTTAGATCGCAATGTTAAGGACAAGTATCCTGCTATGAACGAGAAGGTTTTCTGCGGATTTGTGAGGTTTTACACGGTTGTGCGGAAACATATTTTAGATATTTTCACACCTCTAGGATATATTCAGTTAAATATTGGTGCGTCCTATCAGCTCGGCTGTTAATCCTCTATCTGGGCATATGTTTGAATGTAATGTGGCACTCGGTTCTCTCTACTTATCTCGCAAATGACTTAATCTGAAGATATAGATAGATAAGTTGCATGCTATCTACTAGACTGTTTATTCAGTATCTCGATAGTTGTCCACAGAGAATAATTAGACGAATGCAGGATTACACATGGGTGACCGAATCCTGAACTGTCTGCTATATGCAGATGATGCCGTGCTATTAGCAGAAACACCACCCGAACTGCAAACACTGGTCGTATTAATAAAAGACGATTATATGAAGAATGGCTCGCTATTGAATGCGAAGAAGAAAAAAATAATGGTATTTGAAAGACAAGAAACCAGAACCAATATAAGGATTACGGTTGATGTTGAAGTGTTGGAACAAGTGAATGTAATTGTATATCTTGGATGCGTTTTCAGCAGGGATGGAAGATACGCCACTGATGTGGAAAGACAAGTGAGGATAGTGCTAGGAATAGTCTAAATGGAGCATTGGGAAAACTTCTTGGCAGTAAAAGCTTTCTCCAGAAGGCACAGCTCTCTATATACAATCCAGTGCTGGTCCCAACACTTGCTTATGGAAGCGAGAGCTGATTATGGCAGAGAGAGCATGAAAGTAGGATAAACGCGGTCTAAACGCTTTTAGACCGTATTCGGAATAATGATGTTAGAATAGTTAGTTGGTCTGAAAGTGAGAGTGGGTATTAAAATAAGAAGAGGCCTGCTCCGTTGGTTCAGACATATAGAACGAATAACACGCGAAAGTAAAAGGATGTGAGAGCCACGGAAGGTCAAAACTTGCCTACCATGACCAAACGATCGTCTTTTATTAGAAGGCGATATCAGGAGCCGTAGAAACCGTATAATAGAAAGTGTATAAGAAGAGCAATGAATATTATATAATCGAGTGAGGTATGTAAGGAACGAGTCATGTGGTGCTCGGTTCTCTCTGTCTACCCAGCGACGGATTTGGCATAAAGATATAGGTAGATAGATATAGAGAGATTGTGATAAGCGAGCGTAAATGAAAGTGTTCGCTAGTTTGATTATTCGCTAGATACTTAACAAAAATAGCACCTTAGTAATGGACCTTCACATAGCTTTATTTCCTAGTCAGCGCAATAATACGCGCTAAGATTAACTCTGCCGGCTGCTTAATTGCCTGAAAGTAATGACATTATTTCTGTTTTATAAAACAGAAGACAGTTTCAAACAATTTGGTTTATATATACGGTTTTTAATGGTTTCTCTTGTCTCAAATGTTTCTAAAGCAGAAAGACCAAAGTCAAATTTAAAATTCATTCAATGATCGTGAAATCTTTAAATGTGATGTATTTATAAGCCGAATATATTGAAACTATACATACGAGTATTATGCTTTTTATCCATTTATATTTTAATCATATGTGGCGCCTACATTTGCTTCCATATCGTTACTTATGGCAAAAGAAAGAAAGTCTACCTCCATTAAAATGTGAAATTGAAGATATATTTCAAAATAATCAAGATTATGACTCTATGACTACGACAAGTGCACGTCACTATTCGTGTCTGTGCAAACCGCTGCAGTGAGCAAATTCTCACGAATTTGTAACAACGCCGTTTAACCAAAGACTCGTAGACAAAACGATATGGGAGGAACACTGAATAGGAAGGTTTATTGTGAATTTTACTTTCGCTGCATTTTATTGCACATTTACTGAATGTTTGTATACCTTATATAAATGAAGAATACTAGTGTGCGTTTGGATGCGTTCGCTTGACAGTACTGCATGTGCTTGTAACTTTTCAAGAGCATACAGAAACACTAGAACCATCCTGATAGTTATTGTCTTAGGTTTTCGCGATTGTTATACATTGAATTAAACAATTTTTAACGGAAGCGTGTTTTATTTATTTTGTTGGACCTGACGTTTCGAATGCTTTGCAGCGTCCGTGGTGGTCACAGGAAGACTATTTTTTATTTTTTGTTACTTGGGCCTACCACCTACTAGTACCTACTGTAGTGTGTTTGCTGTTAGATGGAGGTACTACTCCAGTCGGATCGTTAAATAATATCACATATATATTTTGAAGAATTGTAATCTTATATGTACATATTTATGGAAGTCTCTGCAATAAATGAAAAAAATGATTCTATTCGAAATGGCCACCTTTGGCTTTGATATAGGCCTTTAAACTGTATGACCACGAATCTATCGATATACGCACCATTTCCATGGGAAATTTAGCCACTGCGTTCTCTAAAGATTTCTTAAGAGACACAATAACAGTAATAAAAATATATATGAACATATGGCGGATATCAAGCTTTTGAAGTGTCCTGAATATGGGCGACGGCTCCATACGCACATTTATGCAAGTGCAATCCTATTTTATTTAATACCCCATTCCATATTGTAATTTGATAATAAACACGAAAAAAATATGTAAAACGGCGGGAAATCGAAGGAGTATTTAACATAATAAACGCGTTCCAAATTGAAAAAAATTAAAAAGTTGAAAAAAAGAAAAAATCTATGTAACAGTATTTATCGCCAGATTAGTTATTATACTACATCGGGAGGCATACAAACATACTGCCTACCTGATGGCAAGCGGTTACCGCAGCCTATTAACGATCGCAACACATTAAGTTTCACTTGCGCGATGTCACTTGTGCTGCTAGCAGACACGCAGGAAGACAGCAACCCACCAGGGAATTGCTATTTTGTTACGGTTTTGTGTGAGGAGGTACTTCCCCAAATGGGCTGCTTTTATGCGCCCTAGTACGTTAAAAAAAATACTTGGAATTTAACAAAAATATCTTAATTAAGTTTAATTATTTTGAACTTCGGATGACATATTTACCATCGGCTATAACTTTAAGAGGTGGTCTATCCAAACCCATATTCAAATAGCTTGGTGTCGTCTAGGAGTTTAGACGACACCAAGCTATTTGAATAACGGTTTGGATTTTTCGTTTCGTTTGAAAGGAGACCCAATTTTAATTAATAGATCACGACCAGCTTCTTCGTGTTTTATCATGTGATGTCAGTAACCTTAAAAAGCGATACTTACCTCGGTAATAATAATAATATAATAATCCTTTATTATCATCACACAATCTTACATTCCAATAAATTTGTTTCTTAAATTATACATTTACAGAAAAATAGGTTTCGCGTAACTTAAGATTGTGTGAGATTGGTGTCCAAACTAGGTTTAGGGCCTGTATCTTGGATCACCAGTTCTCACCTCTCAAAATTGGTCCTTGGGTACATAAAAATAATGTGGTGGGGTATATGTATAATAAGTGGTGTGCAATTAAGTGAGAGTAAGGTATGCAGGGTCGGTGAGTATGCGTCAAGGAAGCGAGCGAGGTATTGAACGAGTTAAATGATACCTGTTTTTTTTTGGATCAAGGGATTTACCGAGAATATTTAGGCGGACGAGTGTACAACTATTTTTTACGTATATACGTGAACATTAAAATGTAATTTTAATTTCATTTGTGACTACTTGGCGTCTCCAAAGTTGTAAAATAGTTGTAAGTATATAGAAACTTGTTAAAAAGGTTCCCGATATGTTTACTGAAGGCATTACCCGTACATTTAAGATAGGGTAACAACTGAAAGGTATCAAACATGCTGCGATAGTGCCTCTGGGCGCCCTTTTCGCTTCAAAAACAATATTATTTGCATTCTTATAGAATGGGTTAACCTTTCAAGAACTGCCTATCGTTGAAGATGGTCCGGGGTTGTACAAGTTTAAATGGAATTTGAGTTTTATTGAATTTATATAGTTTCTACAATAAAACTAAAACCGCATAATTTGACCCTACTTATGAGCAAGTACTTTAATTTGCATTGGTGATTTAGAAGAAACTATAATGCGTTTTGTTCAGTACATAAAAATTGTCATCATTATTATATAGTGCGTTAAAAAAACATATTACCGATTGTTCTTTTTTTTTCTAAAAAGTATTTGGGTTTAGATAATTTAAATTAAAACTGCTGGTACATATACGCAGCTTTAAGTGATTTTACAAGGATTCTCGCATAAACGACTTTATAATCCATTTCAAATATATATGAAAGAGCTCATTGGTTACTTTTTATATCATGTTTTCATCTATATTAACCCCTCTGTACCTCTGCTTTCTTGTTATCTTTGCAGATCGGAATTAATAAGTGAGATACTATCAGTTAACATACATGAATAAGGTGTAAGTAATATAACATATAAAAACAAAACATTTTTTTAAAATAAATAGTAACATAATTTGTAATTTCGATAGGTGTAATTTAAATTTCAATTAAGACAAAAATCGTAAAACATCCTTAAATAATATATAAAAGATATTTCAGAAACAAAACTCTATTTGTGTCTCTGTTTAGTTTATGAGCATATTTTGTTGTGTTACTGAGGCAAAGACTACCGGAGCAGCCATGGCAGCGTCGGCATGTTGCATCTACTATCGGTAGTGGGTTGGTGCCGGCCGGAGCTAGGCCGCATGAACTAACTGGTAGAGGAAGCACACAAAGCAAGTTAGATGAAATTTCATGTATTTATCAAATTGTATTTATAATACTCGTATATAAAGGGGCAACGTTTATTTGTTTAGATACAGGTAGTAATTTCTGGAATTGTTACTATTATTCGGATAATTCTTTCACTTGATAATTATATGACATAATTTATTCTATACCTTCCCACTTACATTATCTAAGCTAGAATAAAATGAAACTAAAAAACTTAAGACAATTATAGAATTGCAGTAGGTTTTGCATATAGAAACGATGTATGTAAGCTCGGTGGCGCAATGCTGCTGCTTACGCTATTTTGAAACCAACGCTCTTGGGTTCTATTTACACACAGGACAATAATTTGTATGTATGAACATGTTTGTTGGTCTTGGTCTGGGTTTTTCTATGGTGGTCTGGTGTAATTACGGGCTGGTTATAATAAAAAAGAAATGTATTTACATATGTCTATCAGTTGTATAGTACCCATAACACAAGTTTCGTTTACTTTGAGGTTAGCTGGCGTTGTGTAATTAAAAAAAGTTTTTTTGTTTTTTTAATATTACGAGTAGAATATTGAAGTAAATATATGTTACATTTTTACACTGGTAAACACAAATATGTGTACGTGCGATAAGTTAGGGGTGTGACGGGCGGCCATGGACGCAAAGGAAGGCATTGTTTGCTTAGGTCCGCACCCTTAAATTATTCACAAAATGTTATACCAACATATTTACGGCTTGTTCGCGGTCATCCCATTATTCTTTGTTATTTTTTCTGTAAATTATTTTTTTGATCTGTCGACTTTAACATGAAAGCTGTGCTTTATAAAAAATTCAGTGTTTATCTTTACGTTTGTAACAATGTATTATTATACCACTTTCGGCGGCATACATGTAAGCAACATTTAAAAGAGAGTGAGCGAGTGAGGTTACAAGGACTAAGTCACTGTATTGACGAGCTCAGTGGCGCAGTGGTGAAACGCGTTGTTACGCTACTATGACACCAACGCTCGTGGGTTCGATTCCCACACAGAACAAACATTTGTGTGCATGAACATGTCTGTTTGTCTTGGTCTGGGTATTTTCTATGTATAATAAGTATGTATTTACAAAAAAAAAATATGTATTTACGTATGTTTATCAGTTGTCTAGTACCCATAACACAAGCTTCGCTTACTTTGGGGCTAGGTGGCGCTGTGTAATTTGTCCGACAATATTTATTTATTTATTTATTGTAGAGAGTCTAGCTTGCAATACTTCCTGTATTACGAGCGTTCTTATGCTAGGATAACCACTTTACATCAGGTGATCAACCCCATCGAGAGAGGAAGAACGGAGGTGACAATACACTAATTTAACATCAGCTAGTACGCATGCATTTGTCATTCAAGTAGTATTAAAATATAATCAATTTTAATGATATTATTGATATTTTCTGAATCTTGGAGTAACTTTAGAAAAACCACGCATTTGAAACCGCGAGTAAAGGCAAACAAAGTTAAATAGTTTTTAACTGATAATGTCTTAATGAGAAACAAGATATAAAGTAAGGAACTAGAATAACGAAGCGAAAGGCTGGAGCTGAGCAGCGCGCTGGTAATTACGGGCTGGTTAACTATGCTAGCATCATTATATGTACAATGTCTTTCCAGTGACTACGATTTTATAAACTACTAGCTGACCCGGCAAACGTTGTTCTGCCATAAAAATTATTACCTACTTTTTTTTCTATGAGATATACATTACGACCTATTCTCATACCTACCAAGTATACATAAAACATTTCATAAAATCGGTCGAGCCGTTTCGGAGGAGTGCGACCACAAACACCGTGACACGAGATTTTCATATGATATGAAATCTGTATGTTTGTCTGTGTGTGTGTTTGTGTGTGCGTGTGTCTGTCGCTTTTTTCGAATATTCGAATTTTGACTTCAGATTCGGATTCAGCATAAAAAAGTAGAATAGGAATGTTCAGAAACACCGTTCCTATCTCTTAAGGAACATGGTCGAAATGGCCGACAAATAAAAAAAAAATGAATTGTTATATAATTGGCGAGCCAGGTGTTCCTTTGGCAATGCAAGCTTGCGCATTCTCAACTGGTTATATATAAGATATGGATATAGGTATAAAACACACGAAAGTTAAAGAATACATTAGTCATAGGTATATAAAGGTGATGTCAGGAGCCTTAGGAACCGGCGAGCGTGCATGAAAAGAGCTATGAATGTGAAAGAAGCGAGTGAAGTGTGTAAGGACCGCGTCTTATGGCGCTCGGTTCTCTCTGCCTACCCCGCAAGGGACCTGGCGTAAAGATATACATACATACATATAAAGAATAGCAGAGTAGTAAGGTCGTGGTAACTCCCAGTCATTTCGGATATGACCCTTCCTCCTTCCCCTGGATTGTTGCGGACGTAGAAAATATCCCACAGGGATAAACATAGTCGAACTGTCACCATACGACATTATCATAATATTATTTTGTTTCGTCTTCACTGCCAAAATTGATAAACTGACCAGATATAAATATCTCACACAAGATTACATATTTGTGCCGTTTAGAGTTGTAACATTTGGTCCACAAGGACGCTCTCTGTTATACCCCTACCCTCTTCCCCTGGATTGTTGGGAACGTAGAGGATATCCCCCAGAGATAGACATAGTCGTACCGGAACGCCAGTAGCACGTTACCATACAACACAACATAATATTTATTGGATACGTGTTCATTGCCGAAATTAACAGACTAGGTAGATATGAATCTCTCACGCAAGATTACATATTAGTATCGTTCGGAGTTGGGACGTTTAGTCTATGGAGGCTAGCTGTGAAGAATTTTTTTATAGAAGTCTCTTCGCGTTTGATAACTACCGCTGGGGACATGGGAGTAAGTCATTCTTAGCTTAAGATTAATATTGCAACCCAACATGGAGGAAATACCATTGTAGCTGCTAGAGCACACAGGCAAGATACTCTTAGTTTTATGTACCTATATCTTTGTTATGTTCATTGTTATTACATCCATGCAACTTTAAAAAATATTTTTATTTCACAAATAAGTCGGTTCTCAGAAATAACGTACTAAAAGGTGTAGGATCACACGTCGCCGGTTTTCTCAGTTCTGAATCATTGAAATTAAACTATTTTTAACGGAAGTATCGCGTGTTTTATTTATTTTGATGAAACCAGACGTTTCGAACGCTCTGAATCATGTTTTGCACAATTATCACTGATCATTCCAAAAATAGTGATTATTTGTACTTACATTGAACAATTATATTTGTTACATTTACTATATAGCTAAGAATATTTGGTATATTGAATGTCTTAACTGAAATGTTTTTGCAGTACTTTATATTATGGTCAATGCTAATTCACCTAGCTGATTGTGCAACTACCCACATTTTTGAATAATATTATTAGTGATCACCTCTACAATTGTTTGATACCTTAAATAAAATAATATTACCATTATATTTAGTTTTAATTTATTGCATATGTACCAATACATAACTATAATTACAATATAACAACAATCGTGTTTTTAAGTACCACAAAGGGTATATTTATTCATATTGGAGCTCGTCTCAATGTGCAATGGTCGATAATGTCCCATAATCAGTATTGAAAATTTGAGGAAAATATCTACTTTTTTTATTAATAAACTGAAGCTCATCAATAGGTACTAAAAAAAAATCTATTGCCAAGCAGAGCGAAAGAAAGAACTGAATTGTTTTGCTATCTACCTTTACGTCAAGACCCTTGCATGGTAGGCAAGAGAACCGAGCACCATACTGTTTTCTTTTTTTACTATTTTGTGTTTATCTATTTATATATAGATAATAAAATAGAAGCGATACCGAGTTGGCATACTGAATATTATTTCAAATAGTGTCACAGTTGAACTCTATTACCAGTATCCAAAATTAAAATAAAGGATAAAGATTTTTTTAATCTCAGTCAGTATGTGAATCGCGAGAAAGCTGTGGGTTCCGGCGTAAGAAATAAAAACCAAATTCTATTTTGCCATCCATCTACAGATATAAAGCAGGATCGAGATTAAATTTTTAAGCTATGATGCAGTTGTACTCTAATATCGATTAAATGGCCAAAAACAGTTATTTATTAGGACAGCAAACCTTTCAATGTATTCCTTGTATTATCGAGTTTATATAACCTTCGTCGGAAGATCATATACTTTTGTTAGTGGCAGGTAGAGTACATTCTATCTTATCTCATCTTGGCTTATCAAAATTTTAAGTAGGAAAGACAGCATGGAAATGGTAAAATTTCCAATGTTGGAATTTCCGTCCACATCAAAAAGTAAAGGTCCCGAAAACAAGAGTATTCCCGAGGCAGATTACTTTCAGGTAACGACCACTAGAATTGTACCTAAACCTTTTCTAGCTCATTCTTGAATGTTTTCAATTTGTGTTTGTGTAGTTTTATTTGAATTGTTAGTTTTATTGTATTTCTTTTTTTCTGGTTAGTAGAGAGAATGTTCCTATTTATGTCTGGGTTCTGTATTTAAATTAACAAACCGAATATCGTAGTGAGTCTGTCCGTTACCGTGATCTCTAGTTTGTAATCCTTTTTTTTTATTAGTAATTTAACTCTACACACATACTCGTACTTTGGCTTGGCTTTACTCGCCCATACTTATTGTTTCATTCATAGTTCTTATCTATCTACCTATAACTTCACGCCAAATCCCTTAATGGGGTAGGCAGAGAGACCACGTGATTCGATCCTTACATAACTCACTAGCTTCTTTAACATTTATTGCTCATTTCATGCACGCTCGCCGTTATAGTTCTTAATAGTGTTAATTATGTTGATCCGCTCAAGGGTTTTGTCTTAAAACTATAAAACCAGCATAGTTCTTTTATTATATTATGTAGATGGAATTTGAGAGGATCGCACAGACCAGTTCCCCCAAGCAGCACCAGTTTACAAGTTGACGCGTGAACACAAAACACGACTACCTACCAGATGTACTTTTGTGAACAGGACTCGCTAGCTCTCTCAACCCCATTCTCCTTATATTACTAGTGTTAGTATTTACTCTACTTATTACTTATTATTATTTTCCTTGCCCTTCAGCATATCGTGAACCTATAATTCGCGATTAATTTGATGTTTTGCGCCCACTGGCTTCTGGTTTGGACTAGACCGCTTTAGACGGTCTTCACTTGCATCAGTTGGTTTTGTTAATAGATTCAGGCGTTATTTTGCGAAAGTCAAACTTACATGCAATTTGATCTAACCTGCTTTGTGTGCTTCCGCCACCAATTAGTTCATGCGGCCTAGCGCCGGCTGGCACCCACCCACTACTGTTAGTACGTGCAACATGCCGACGCTGCCATGGCTGCTCCGGTAGTCTCTGCCTCGGCTGCTGCGGTCGTCCGCCATCTGGAACAGAATCCGCATGCCCCCTCCACCACCGTCGCTGCCACGACTGGCCTGGTCGTCGCTGCGACACGTGTTTCGCCTCTCCACGAGGCATCATCTATGAGATACACACAAAGGACATAACTTGTCCCCCACTAATACATATCAAATTTTACACACCATAGACAAAGGTTTAAAACTAAATATTAGGAAACAATTAGAAATTAATAAACATAAAAATTCTAAAATTACTCTCATGAACAGACTGACGTAAACCATTCCCCACTATTAAATATCTTTTCGCTCACACTATCCACCCCCACCCTCAATTCAATATAAGGGACGGCACTGCGATGGATTTGTCACTTGTAGCATGTTATTCTTACGATTAACGTCGAACACGTGTCGCAGCGACGACCAGGCCAGTCGTGGTAGCGACGGTGGTGGAGGGGAATGCGGATTCTGTTCCAGTTGGCGGACGACCGCAGCAGCCGAGGCAGAGACTACCGGAGCAGCCATGGCAGCGTCGGCATGATGCACGCACTAACAGTAGTGGGTGGGTGCCGGCCGGCGCTAGGCCGCATGAACTAATTGGTGGCGGAAGCACACAAAGCAGGTTGGATCAAATTGCATGTAAATTATTAAATTATTAATAATTCTTTGTTGATAAAACCAAGTTTCTTTGACGCCTACTTGATTTCTTTAGTCTTATAATTAGCGGGTCAACATGATATGTATTATATCGTAGTTTATACCGTAAAACTTTATGAGATAAATGCTCGTCACAGACAGATAGACGTACGAGTGATAATGTTTTATTTGGCTTATAAGGGTTCCAATTGTCCCTGTTTAGGTACTGGATTTAAACCCCAAAAGGGTAAACAAAACATACAACAGATTAGGTTATGACAAGTTAGCTCACATCATGTTATGTCTATGCTTCCCCTCCCACACTCTGTTCATTGTGTTTATGTTTTTGAAGTAAAACTTCTTTACGCACGCTTGACTTGGGGAGTAAGCGTGACGAGAGCGTTATGAAAAGTGTGATCGGGCGAGAAGTTGAGAGGGATACATAAGTTAGTGAAGATAGAAAGAGAGAGAGTTACGTTTCGTATATTAATGTATAGGCAAAAGAGAGCACGAGGGGGGGTAGGCGAACGAAAGTTGAATGGGAGATATAAGTTAGTAACTTTTGGCAACCACTATAATAATGTGAATGCGAAAAAAGTGCTTTTAAGCGCTAACGTTCAATAAAGTTATACAAGAAGAAGAAGAAGATCAAGTGAAATTCCCAGTTAACACTCTCCGTGCGTGCGTGCGTTGGTCCGTCCGTCGCGACCGGGATTGATATTAAATTGCCTATTGTCTGTAACTTTTACTTCAGTCGTGTGGTCTAAAGCACACTAGTTTTTTTTTTTATTATGAGACATTCCTTTTTCGGTACGTGTATAGTACTACAGCAGTATCGCTGTCATTTATTGCGATTTTAATTGCATGTTACATTTCGTTCTATATACATATATATATATAATTTCACACGCCAAATCCTTTACGGAGTAGGCAGAGAGAACCGAGCGCCACCTGACTCGATCCTTACACACCTCACTCGCTTCTTTAATATTCATTGCTTTTCTCATGCACGCTCGCCGGTTTCTAAGCCTCCTGACATCACCTTCTGACAGAAAGCGACCAATTTCATCATGGTAGGTAAGTCTTGGACTTCCTCGACTTATATAGGGTATAGGATCCTTTCACTTTTGTGTTGTATATCTGCGTCGTCATTCTTTCATCCTGCATTCTTTCTACATGTCCGAACCAACGGAGCATGTCTCTTCTTATTTTAACACCGACGCTCTCTTTCAGACCAACTCTGTTTCTAACATCATCATTATGAATACACATTCCACGTGCCTATGCGGCACTCGGCTTTTCGCGACCAGTCGGAAGTGGCGGCCCACACCGTCGCATGCAGCTACATTCGCACCGACGGGGGCGGATCGGTGCGCGTCGCCTCCGGTGGACCTCCTCCCTAATCCGCACATCGATGCGCTCTTGGTCCAGAAATGCAATCTGATTGATTTTCAGGGGTCGCGAACAAGCACGCTTCTAGCACATGACCCCCTATATTTCGTTAATTCTATTTAAAGCCTGAAGGGTAATATTAATACTACGATGTAGACTGTACATTTATGTACATATATACTTTTGACGAGCTCGGTGACTCAGTCGTGAATGACGCGACTTTGACACCAACGCTCGTGGGTTCGATTCCCACACAAGGCAAACATTTGTGTGCATGAACATGTGTGTTTGTCTTGATCTGGATGTTTAAAGAGAGGTAGGGTGCATCAAAGCAGCCCATCTGGGAAAGTACCTCACAGAAAACTGCAGCCAAATAAGAACTCCCTAGAGGGTTGCTGTGTTCCTGCGTGTGAGTGAGGTCACCAAGTAAGCTTCCAAGAAGTTGCTGTATAAACAGCAGAGGAGGCATCGCGCAAGTGATACTTAATATATCGCAAGCGTTAATAGGCTACGGTGCCCGCTTTACATCAGGTGGGCCGTATGCCTCCCGAGGTAGTATAAAAAAAAATATTAAAACATAGTAAGTGTATATAATATTGTACGACAAGTATAACAGACGGTGCCTTGCGTGTCGGACAGTTGTGTGTGGCGGCGGCGGCGGAGGGCGAGTGTCGAGAACTCCGTACCTCAGAACAGCTAAGTCAGTCGCACTGTATTTTTTTTATATACAACTGGATTGGCAAACAAGCATTAGATGATAAGCGGTCACCGCAGCCTATTAACGCTCGCAACACCACGGGGATGTTACTCGCGCGCTACCAATTTTGTGACCTAAGGTTGATTCGTTACGGTTCCCAGTAATTTCTCTGCCATATCTCACCCTTCAAACCGGAACACAGCTATATAAATATAGCTGTTTGGCGGTAGAAATAGGTGAGACAGAGGTACCCACGCAGACGACTTTTGTACAAAGTCTGGTGAATGTAGATTATACATTACATTACGCCAAAACGTTCCTAGCCGTTTATACCTTTTCCTAATACGAGTATCTTAGGATATATACTTCCATAATACAAAGGGAAAAGTAGACCTATCTTAGGTTAAGTCAAAACGTAAATAAATACGAGTAATCGTAAGCTGTTAGGAACATTCTACGTTTACACGTGGAAATAGGTATCTTTAAATTCCGCAAAAAGCCATTATACTGAATGAGAATTGAATATAAAAGATAATAATTTGCGGTAACGCAAAATGATCACAATGAGCTAACAAAAAAATAAATAACTGTAAGAATGAGCATAATATAGTAAGGTGGGGATGAATTTGATGAACATTTATTTTTCCCCCCATTTAAGCAAGTATTAGCGACTCGTGCCTGACCAAAAAGAAGCAATTATTGCATACTATAGACATTTCTGCAAAATTACACATAACGATGCCCGGTCACTATAAAATAATAATTTTTAGGAATATTCCCTTTTTATCTGTCTCTCCCAACCGAAAATTTAATTGCCAAGACTGGTGCCTTCGAGTGGTTATGGTCCATTAGGTTAAATCGTAACTGCTTTATTCAACGATTCGGCGAGTTTGGACAACAAAGGGTTCGTGAGATAAAACAAACAAATTGTTTTCTCTGAGGCTAACTCGAGAAATAAGTATTCTCAATTAAAGACGAAATATCCGTGCCTTTTTCGTGAATTGCCCGATAAAATTCAGCTTCAAAGAGTCAGAATCGACCTGTTATATTTAGAGTTAAATGAGTTTGTTTGTTTTTGTATCGTAGAATTTAAGTTTTATGATACTGAATAATAAAGACACTTAAATCATACTAACCTTTTTTTATTTAATCCAAAATACAAAAGCAATCAAAAAGCAACAGGGTTAGCAAAGTGCAATCGATATGTCTTGTACTTTAGAAGTTTAAAGTATATTAATCACTTCACATCAGCCGAAATAATCTACTCGTAGATTAAAGACACAGTGCATGGACAGTGGCAGAATAAACTAGGCTGCTAAATCAACTTATGTCAGAATGGGCAATTTATATTCGCATGAAATTCAATAACCTGAGCTGTGTGAACCTATACACATGTAAGAAATGAAAATTACTACTAAGATAGTAACTTAAATTTCTTAGTTTATAGTAGTTAGTTATTTTATTTTCAATTTTATGCTCTCCAAATTAATTCATATCAAAATAATTTGTTACATAAAAAGGTGATAATTCTGTATCTTTATTGTATGACATAAAAAGCTGGATTTTCCGTTTCGACGTGGCAAATTGGCATATAATATTATAGTACAAATTACAACATTTCGTTGTCACAAAACATACAATCGTATTACCTACTTTGGCTGACTGGCTTATACCTTTGAGAAATAGTGTAAATAAAGAGTGGTACCAAAGTTCCTACATAATATTTTACAAGCCAATTCCCTCATTTCACAGTATAATGCAATTCTAAAGTCGTAAAGTTTGATTTAAAGCGGCTTATGCAAAGTTTGGACTCGAATAGTGGGTAGACGATAAGTTTTTACTTAACTCCTCTTATGTGAAAATTATAAGAAATTTCAAACAAAATGTTTTCAGGAACCCAGACGCAATAAAGATAATAAAAATATTTTTAAAGGTACACAATACACAAAATATAGAACGAACGGGTTTGTATGTGAAATATTTCGTACTATATTAGCATTTGACTTCATGACCCTTACGCGAGTTCTATGATGTACAAAAAAATCACACACAGTACAAAATAAAGACACAGTAAAAAAAATCTTTATGTATAAAGTAGAAGAAATTGTTAATAAATTATGGCATTATTTTGCGGAAGTCAAATTTACGGCCAATTTGATTTACTTTGAATGTTTAATGCACTGGCTAGCGCCGACTGGCACCTCCGATGCAGACAGACAGTCGTATCTGGGAATATCCGCCATTTGCTCACTGTTGCCCCCGCTGTTCTAGTTGCCTAGGTTGCAGTTTTCGTTACAGATGTTGAACATACGCAGAGATGATTATAAAAATATTAATATATAAAACTGCTAACAAAGCATCGCATGCATCACCCATGTTCGTCGGTGATAAGATTATACATCCCACAGAAGTGTGGGGATCGTGGCTTTTTAAACGTCTAGACCCTACACAACCATGAGGTGTGTAATCAGGGACTCAGGGACTATTTCCTTCATTGCGAAAGTAGGATGCATCGCGACGTTGTAGCAGTCGATAAGGGCTTTACGCCGTTTTCCTTGGCAAACGAGAACTGACGCAAACCAGTGATGGTTACTACCCAAAGCTGCAAGGACATATGGAAGAGCAAGGATTTACACGGGCGGTTCAACCGGGCTCCTAATTGATCTGATATAGACCCGCTCGCGTCGGTGGCCTGGCTACGTTTCGATGACCTGTTCGGGAAACCCGAATGTCTGTGCAATTATGAAGGAAGTTATCAAGAGGAATAACTACCGGAAGTAAATCCCGAAGGACGGCACGGTCGACATTTGTCGAGTACGCCACCATCCCGGCAAGTCACTCAGACATATAGTTTCCGGTTATTCTCATCTTGCTAACGGCGAGTACTTACACAGACACAATCAAGTAGCTAGGATTGTACATCAGTAAGTTGCACTTAAATATGACCTTGTAAGTTCTGACGTACCATACTATAAGTATACTGCAGCACCAGTTCTCGAAAGCGTCAATGTCACCCTCTACTGGGACCGGTCTATTATCATAAACAGGACTATTGTCGGCAATAGGCCTGATAACGTGCTTATAGATTGGGGGGCGAGCCGTCCAATTCTCGTTGACGTCACCATACCCCATAATGAGGACCTCGTGAAAGCCGAGAAAGAGAATCTAACTAAGTACTTCGACTTGGCTCACGAGGTTAACGCCATGTGGCGTGTGGACTCAACGATTATTGTTCTGATTGTTGTATCAGTGAGCGGACTTATAGCGATGAGCCTCGACCGCTACCTTGAGAGGCTCTCGCTCGACAGTTGGGTCAAGAACCAAATTCAGAAGGCGGTTCTTTTGGACACGGCCCGCATTGTGAGGAAGTTCCTCACTCTAGAGCCCTCGCCACCGGTAGCTTGGGCCTTTGCTTCGCTACCGGTATATCCCGGTATGCCCATGTTTTTATATCTTTTTAAATGTATTTTTGTAACCATTTATGTTTAAAAAATGTAAAAAAATGAAATATAATAAATATCATAATACTAACTTTATTTACTACTCATAAGGTTACAGTACAGTACATTTTGTTCGAAAAATACAATTTAAACAATATTGCAGCGATGGTGGTTAGATGCAACGTGTGTTATAAATCGCGCAAAATCACAGTGACGGCCGTTGTTACGGCGTTGTCAAGTCTGCTCTGCTCTCTGCCCCGACTGTTGTAGGGGCAGAGAGCAGAGCAGACTTGACAACGACTCACGCATGATTGCATTTACCAACAGTAGTAGGTGGGGCCAGTCGCCTCTAATTTTCACATACTCACTGGTGGAAAAATTACTTAAAATAGTATAGATCTAATTGCATATGAATGTACTCATACTTTTATCGTGAGACCAACTTCGAATTCATTGTAAAAAAATACAGCTCACTTGAGATTTGGAAATTAGTTGCATAACAAAGTTTACTAATAAATATTATGTATGAGCACTTAAATTGTAGTTGAGTAAAATGTCTTTAAGACATCGTAATAATTTTTAGTCTATCTATGGTTTTTTTAATAACATTTTATTTTATTTTTATTCATTTTATAGTAGAATAATCAGAACATAAAAGCCAAAACAATTATTATTCTTTTGTCTTTGCGTCTGAACCCATAACGTAGAACTACTCAACGGATTTTGACGAACTTTTATATGATAATACCTTATGTATCGAGTAATTTAATCTATTATTTATCTCGGAAATAGTGCCAACTAAACTTAACTAGTTGGTCTAGTTTACTTTTACTTTTTTATACAACATCGGAAGGCATACAAGCATACGGTAACCGTAAAGTGGTAACCGTAGCCTATTAACGCTTATAATATATTAAATATCACTCGCGCGATACATCCTCTGCTGCTTACACAGCAACTCCTTAGGAGCTTACTGGCGACCTCACTCACACGCAGAAACACAACAACCCTCTAGGGAGTTGTTACTTGGCTGCGGTTTTCTGTGAGGTGGAGATACTTCCCCAGATGGTCTGCTATGATGCGCCCTACCTCTCTTAAGGATGGGATCGTCTGCCAATACAGAAGTTCCCATTGGGAATAATAAATTAGAATTTGTTAATAATACTGCGTTTCTTGGAATTACATTAGACTCCAAATTACAATGGGGGCCCCATAAAATAAACTTGCCGGTAAGTCAGCTCCGCTGTATATGCAGCTAGGACAATCATACAATTGACGGATGTGGCTACTGCGCGCTTAGTCTATTTCAGCTGCTTTCACAGCATTATATCATATGGTATACTGTTGTGGGTAACGGCGGCTGATATTGGGACAATTTTTATGTTACAAAAAAGAGCCATTCTATTTATAACATGGGCTTCAGAGAATCCCTCAGAGAATTGTTCAAATTAATAAATATCCTCACTGTTACTTCTCAATATATTTATGAAAACATAATTTATGTACGTAATAATATAAAGTCGTTTTCAAGCTTCAGCGAAAAACTTAGAAGTAGAAATAAGTTGTGTTTGCCGGTATATCGGCTTGCTAGGATTGGTAAATCTCTTCTTGTAAATTGAATTCGATTTTATAATAAGTTGCCTGAAACAGTTCTGTCCTTTCCGGACAAATGTACACAAATAGCACATTAAAAATACTCTCTGTAAAAAGGCTTATTATAGAATTCATGAATATGTAACTGACAAAGATGTCTGGAAATAATTCAGCACAGACGACCTGTTCTCAATAATCTTTAATTCTATCATTTGATGTCATTATTATACCAATATGTGAATTTATTGTAATATCTTATTGACAATTTTAAAAGAGACCTATATTGGCAAGTTTCTTTCGGCATTTCTTCTTCGTTAAGGGTCATTTACGAAATGCTAGCAAATTAAAAAAAGAAAAAGTAAAATACGAGAATTTAATAAATACAATAAAACTAAATTTCAAAGAATTTCAAAAAATGTAAGATATGTCTAAGTGCTCGCGAGGGCCCAATGGCAAATAAATAATTTTTACCTTTATCTTTTATTTAATACTTTATACTAATTATAAAACATGAAAATGCAACGCTGAAGTATAATCATATCGAAAATGGATTCAGACGTGGAAGTTATATTTTTGGTTTTACTGTTAAAGAGAAAATTATTATGGAAACGAAAGAGCAATAAAAATAAAAGGCTATAAGAGGATCCATTGTGGAGTTCGCGGTAAAGTGAAAGTGATTATTTTGCGCTTTGCTATGGAAATATAAAAATGTATTTGTATGTGTATTTAATAATAAACCAAGTTAAGATTGTTACTTTGATGAGATAGGCACAAGAGAAAATACAATAAGTATCGATCATTATGATTAAGATGATGTTTGATGCGTGTGTGCGCTGGGTATACATTCAACAATTGTCTACACTGGAGAAACGCTAGTGTGATGGGTCCTTGAGGGCCTTTTCTTATAGAAGACCAGCAACTAAGTGGCCAGTTATCAGTTTTAGTCACTCGCACTGATACATGGCTACTTAGTTAGCAGCGAGAATACGACAACTACTTTATATTAGATGGATCGTAACCTAAGTCTCTATCCAACCGGCTTATGATATAATACAATCTAAACTCTAATACAATACCAACTTTCATTGTATGACCGCAGAACCTATAAAATTGATTGAACTTTATGAGAAATATTCCCTGTATGTATACATACATAAGCAAGAAAAAGGAAAATATTTCATGGAAATACAAATACGAGAATTGCGAGCAAAGTCTGACATGTTCAATAAAGCATACACGATTATTAACTTTGAATACAGCCAGCAATCAAAAACGTTAGAATATTTACCTTTTTCAGATAAAAATACATTATGTATAATAGTAGTAAAAAGACAGAACCCTCAAATGGCGGAGTGGAGAAGCTCGCTACATAAATATTGTATGAAGAGCCTTAGCCGACAGCCATTGGACAGTAAACGGTGTTTTATGGCCTTACATTTATTGTTTTAGCTCTGTAAGCCGGGCGAAATTTATTTATACGATTCATATTGTTTTTCCGATATACTTTTAAAGATTTAATAGGTTCAACGATCTTTTTATATTCTACTAGTAAAAGCAATCCAGTGTTGGCTGAGATAAATAGTTCTCAGTGGCAAGTCTCTCTAATTGTAATATAATTATTTACAGCTTATTTTCCGTATATAGTAATAACATACTTTCTTGCCTGCATACTATGCCCCTCGATACCAGACCTAACCTAAGAAAGGTCTGGGATTCCTTTTTGGCTTGTGAACGTTTGACGTCGCTCCATGTCAAAATAAGTATCTGCGCCAAATCTTTAGGCCTAGGTAGCGGACACCACCAATCCCAATAGATTGAGAAGCGGGATAACGCTAAGAAGCGATCATATTATTCTCAAAGATGACAGGTAGAAAGTGAAATGCATCTCGATGTATTTTTATTCGCCCAATCTCTTGCTTGTGCTGCTTAATTGTAATATATGTTTATTTTACTAGTCTTAAATCGATTTAAAAATATTACTCTGATCTGTTATTCGACTACCGTTGAAAATATTTCGCTTTTGTTGAAAAAACACTAAAACAATTATTTTTATACGCACAAAAATAACTCTTTTAGTGTTTTTTCAGCGTATTAGGTACAGACCTAATAAAGGGAAACAATTTAGCGTAGGTTTTACGTGTATAAAAACCCCAATCAGTTTAAATGCTTCAAATGTCTATTATTCCATGTGATTGGCTAAACTTTGCACTATCTTCGATACGATTCCATTTACTTAAGTTGCCTGTCAAACTTTCAGTCTCGCTGCTGTGGCCATTTTAAACTACCTTCAGACGACTTTGACGCACGATAAGTACCTACTAGAAAAGCCTTTAGTAATAAAAGTTTTATACTATGTCGCGTAGCAAAAAAATATACCTATGCCTGTTTTGAGGGGACAACCATATACCTATTGGTCTTATTATATTATTCGCTGGAGCATAACGAACTTTCTAATAATGGTTATGTGGCTGCAGTTTTCATATCCAGGACCCATAAGAGATTTTGCTGTTCAAAACCTTTCTTTTATAACTGTTGACGAGCTCGGTGGTGGAATGGCTAGCTACTTAGCACCGAAGTTCGTGGATTCGATTCCCACACAAGGCAAATATTATTATGGGTGTTTTCTATGTATATATTATAAGTATGTACTTACATAAAAGGCATTTGATTGAGAAGGCATTTGATAGGATTGTGCGAAAGTAACTGTGGTGCATATTGCCGAGATATGGGATTGACGGCTCACTGTTCCGTGCTGTGCAGTCCACATACAAGGATTGCTCAGCATGTGTGCGAATAGATGGCAACATGTCACGCTGGTTTGATGTCAAAATTGGTGTCAAACAGGGTTGCATGTTGTCTGCTAGGCTGTTTATTCTGTATCTCGATAGTTGTCTACAGAGAATAAGATCGACGAATGTAGGATTACGCATGGGTGACCTAGTGGTGAATTGACTGCTGTATGCAGATGATGCCGTCCTATTAGCAGAAACACCATCTGAGCTGCAAACACTACTCACAATGATGAAATACGAATGTATGAAGGAAGACTTACTATTGAATGCGAAGAAAACAAAGATAATGGTATTTAAAAGAGAAGAAACCAGAACCAATGTAAGGATTACGGTAGATGATGAAGTGTTGGAACAAGTGGATGAGTTTGTATATCTTGAATGCGCTTTCAGCAGGGATGGAAGGTACACTACAGATGTGGAAAGGCGAGTGAGTGCTGGGAATAGTGTGAATGGAGCGCTGGGAAAACTTCTTGGCAGTAAAAACCTGAGCCAGAAGGCGCAGCTGGCTATACAGAATGCAGTGCTGGTCCCAACGCTTACTTATGTAAGCGAGAGCTGGGTATAGCAGAGAGAGCATGAAAGTAGGATAAACGCGGTTGAAATGCGAGCGTATAATTTGTGGCGTAACGCTTGTAGACCCTACCTATTCGCAATGATGAGGTTAGAAGCAGAGTTGGTCTGAAAGAGAGCGTCGGTGTTAAAATAAGAAGAGGCATGCTCTGTGGGTTCGGACATGTAGAAAGAATGCATGATGAAAGAATGACGAAGCAGATATACAATGCAAAAATGGAAGGATGCCGAGGTAGGCCAAGACTTACCTACCATGATCAAATTGGTCGTGTTCGATCAGAAGGTGATGTCAGGAGCCCTAGAAACCGGCGAGCGTGCATGAAAAGAGCAATGAATATTAAAGAAGCGAGTGAGGTATGTAAGGATCGAGTCGCGTAGCGCTCGGTTCTCTCTGCCTACCCCATAAGGAATTTGGCGTGAAGTTATGGATAGATAGATAGATACTTATATAAAATAGTATTTACATATGTTTATAAAGTTGTCTGGCACTAACTACTACTAAGCTTTACTTACATACAGCATAGATTTGCTTAGTTTGGGACTAATTGGCGCTGAATAATTTGTCCGGCAATATTTATTTACTATTATTCTTTGTAATTATCTCGTTTCAGAGTTACTTGAGTACATTACGTTCCTATCACTTGGTCTCAATAATTGGTCTTAACCATCTGTTAACCATCAGACGTAACAACATGCGTGCAATAGCCTTTTTATTACAAGAGTTCATAGGCTACCGTAACCATATATCAGGTAATTTTATATATCACGATAACGAGTGGAGATAAAAAAATGGAACAAGTGAATGAAATTGTAGATAGAACCTTCATTTACCATATAGAATCTTTTTCTGCGAGAGATGAAAAATGTGATGGAGATATTGAATTAAGGAAGAATTAAATGTAAGATCGGCGAAAGCCGGTAGCCGTATCAATGGTGCGGTATACCTAGTAGGTCTTTGCAATCAACGACATCATGAGTAAAGCTCGTCTTGCTATTGCCTATAGGTTATTAGAGCCAGTATTAATCTATGGTACTGAAACTTGTGTACGGTAGAAGAAGTACAAAAGTAGGGCAAATGCTAAATAACCTCTGTGGAGTGTATGTGGAAATAGATTGGTTCAGGTCATTTGGTTGATTGACAGAGTAAGAAGTAGCATGACATGAGAAAAGTTTAGAATGAAAGAAGATATGGTGACCAAAATTGAAAATGGTATACTCAGATAGATAGTTTACACATTTGGAAATAATGGATAAGAAAGAGTAATTTACTATACGTAAATCTACTTTAGTCACCACTAAAGTAAGTATACGCTACGTATTCTTTTCAATACCAATTGGATACCAATAGTCGTCATGCGATTAGATATTTTTAAATGAACCACGATAATACTTACTACCAATCTTGTTTTTGGGTAGTTTAAATAGCTTGCATCTAACAATTTGTTTTTAATCATCAATATATTTATAACAGGCACGAACTTTTTCTCTGTTGAATATTTAACAATAGGTAATTCAAAATATAGTCTGCTGTAAAACTTATGCAGAATTCCCACGTTATTTATTTGCTATTATGAATTGCTACGTTTTACTGTAACAATAAAATACAAAAAACTTTTATTCGCAGTCATTAGTTGTCGTTGAAAGGCTACATGAGAGCCATAGGTCAGCGTGTGTCTGACAGAATGAAGTCAGCTGTTATCGAACCAATATTTTTTCACGCTTGTCACTCACACAGGGTTTAAATAAATATTTTTGCATTTAAGCAATACTTTAACAGTGTTTTAAAATAGTCATTGCTATTAGGGGTAACGGTAAAATGGTTTTGGCATTATATGCATTTTCTTTTACAGGTGGCGGTAATGTGGAGAGAAGATCAGAACAACGGGAGCAGCAGCTGTGGCGGCGGTTACTTTGATCTTCTGTTACAGATGTCTATCAAGGGCGGAGAGACCTTTTTTTTGCTTAACAACTGTCATCTATCGAACACAATCCGGACGGATGAAGCTCGGAAGAACTTGAGATGTCTAAACCCATTTGCTGTGGTGAAAGTCTTATATTGAACTTTGTGAAATACACTGTTTGATACAGAGGTACCGGTATACCAAAATAGCAACAATGAACGCCCAACTAATATAATATCCCAAACAGGGCTCATAAAGTAAAAAGCGAATAGCCGAGATGTGTGCAATTTATCGTTAGATCACCTGAGGGCATTGGGGTCATCAATCTAAGCCCCTCGGGGCTAGTTTTCTGGATTCAGCTTTAACACACCGCCCTCTTTATTGCACAACTGAGTCTAAATGTTGTGAGCTTGGCAAATAAATATATTTTTTGTACTTATGGCATAATAAACGATGATGTTTATCGCTATACTGTAAACATTTATAAAACAATGTTACTCTATTTAAAACTAATTCCATGCAATTTGATCCAATCTGCTTTGTGTGCTTCCGCCACCAATTAGTTCATGCGGCCTAGCGCCGGCCGGCACCCACCCACTACTGTTAGTACGTGCTACATGCCGACGCTGCCATGGCTGCTCCGGTAGTCTCTGCCTCGGCTGCTGCGGTCGTCCGCCATCTGGAACAGAATTCGCATGCCCCCACCACCACGGTCGCTGCCACGACTGGCCTGGTCGTCGCTGCGACACGTGTTTCGCCTCTCCACGAGGCATCATCAGGCGTTGTAGACGTTAATCGTAAGAATTATTATATTATATATTATACGTATAAAACAATGACATATTCATTGAAAAATATTTATAATTTTGCGTTGAGTAGGCAGTAATTATTACACATCAAGCCTGACACCGTAGTACGTGTACTATTCTTATGACGTAAGTAATAAGAGATAAAATCTTAATTTGAGTGTCTCTCAGCTGGGCTTCATTAATATATTATTTATTATTGAAGTAACATTATCTGGAGTAATATTATCTATATACAAATTTTATTTCGAATCGTTCAAGTTATTTCCGAGATACACTATTTATACTTATATATATATATATATATATATATATATATATATAAACGACTAATTCTTTGTATTTATATATATACAAAGAATTACTCGTTTAAGTAATAGGAAAAATGTACAAAAGAAAAGTGCAGTTACTGGGTTTCAAACCGTGACTATTAGTGGTCGTAGGTAAAATATTGAACTTACAAACGGTGAGACTAAATACATAATAATCATAATGTCGAATAGCTGGTATTACTCGGGCGACCGAGCTTCGCTCAGTGTTTTTCATATTTTTTGTGTGAAATTGTATTTTTTCAAGAAAGATACCTGTATAGGTGTACTTGAAAAGCAACACATCACTCAAATACTTCTTCCCAGCGTGCTGTGTAATATATACCGCCGGTGTAGCATGAAAACGACACGACTGCATGCACACTTCCGTACAACATAGACTTTATCTTGTCTGATAATCAATAATAATCATTTTATCACTAGTCCTTCCCTGCGGTTAATGGATGGTGCAGAGGAGAGTCCTAAATGCTTTACAATAACCTTTACAATACATTATTTCTTTTAAATACACCCAAACCAAGACAAACGAACGTGTTTGCACACAAATGTTTGTCCTGTGTGGGAATCGAAACCACAAGCGCTGGTCTCAAAGTAATGTAACAGCGTGTTTCGCCACTGCGATATCGAGCTCGTCATATAGAAAATATATTAAGTAGTTGCACATTGCTTATGTTTATCCTTGTGTCATATCCAGAAGTTATGATTTTCTTTCATCTTTCTTTCAAATTTCATATTCCTACTAACAAAGCTTTGAGATATATATCAGTCATCCGCAAGAGTATTTATATACATAATATATGCAGGGTTTCAAATTTACTACTTAAATTTAACACACTGACGACATTTTGAAACATGTTCTTTCTACACAGTGGTTATTGCATACATTCCATTAGGGAACTCACTGAACCGTAAGATCTAACATGCAAAATCCTTCGGGAAAGTATTAGAAAAATATAAGAGACTGATAAAGCTCATCGTTAAAAGATTCCAAGCCAGGCCCAAGTAGGGTAACCAATTCGAAATTCAAAAATTTAAAACAATATATTCTCTAATTGATTTATTAAATTGAAGTAAATAAATGATAACTCCTAGTCCGACCATAAGTTCTGTTACAATAAGTATGCATTTATTTTTTTATGAAGTAATGTAATCTTAATAAAATTTGTATGCACATATTTATGAAAGTCTCAGCAAAAAAAAAAAAAACTTTTCGAAATGGTCACATTTGGCTTAAATACAGGCCTTTAATCTATCTGGCCACGAATCTATGCATTAACGCACTGCTTCCATAGGAAATTTAGCCAATGAATGCTCCAGAAATTTCTTAAGAGACACAAAGTAAGCGTGTCGTTTAGTTAGAGCAGCATGTCCTCTAAAACCGACCATAATTTGTAGTCTAAGGGGTTCAGATCTGGGCTAGAAGAGGGCCAGTCTTCGGCTCTTATAAAGTCCGGAACGTTGATTTCGAGCCAGGTTTGGGTAGTTCGTGCCTTGTGACCAGGTGCAAAGTCCTGCTGGAAAGTTCATGGTACATTTTTAAAAAGTGTATTGCTGATTGGTTTCACAACACGATCCAAGACAGTCTTTTGATACACTTTGGTTGAAGTCTTCACTCCTTTTTCACAAAAATGAAGCTTTGTTACTCCTTGATGATGATAAGACACCAAGTGGTGGTGAAGACACAGGATAATGACCACGTTGTACCTTTCCGAAAACTTGGGCGGCTTCTTTAGAACTGTGTACGTACACTTTGTCATTTTGGTTGTTGTAGTGCTCTTCAATAGTGATTTTTTTCTTCAGTAAAGAGGATATTTTGTGCCTTTCACCTGCGTATAGGGACAGAAGGCATTTTCATCGATCCACTCTCTTCAACTGTAGGGATTGATTTAGAACATGTCCCGTATATCGACGATAAGCGCCGAGTTTTAGTTCTTGTTTTATTATACAGAGTCCTAGCGGGAATCTTCATTGCTCGCGATAAGATTTTTGTTTGCTAATGGGGTTTCAGCGAATTCTGGCTTTAACAGCATTAACAGTCTTTGTTGTTCTAACAGCACGCGGTCGCCCCGATCTTTTATAGTCTTCAATAGAGGAAGTGTTGGTATATCTGTCGATAGTACAATATATGAACATACGGCTGATACCATGGTTTTGAAGTGTCTTGAATGTGACCGATGGCTTCATACCCACTTGTTGCAAGGCAATTACTGCAATCTTGTTTTCATTAACACCCCATTCCATATCATAATTTGATAATAAACACGAAAAAATATGTAAAATGACGGGACATTGAAAGAAGTATTTAACATAATAAACGCGTTCCAAATTAAAAATAATGAAAGAGTTAATAAAAATAAAAGCTATGTAACAGTATTGCCAGACTGGTTATACAATACGTTTACAATAGTGTCTATAATTAGTAACCTTCTGATATAAAATATCAGTATAAATACCTATATTTTAAATATAGGTATTTATATCAGTAATTTAAATTACAGAATGTTTAATTAAGAGCATTGAGACTAAAATTTATGAGAGATGTGGTCCATCAAAGCAGCCTGACTGGAGTCGTACCTGCGCCTCACAGAAAACCACAGCCAAATAACAACTTCTGAGAGGGTTGTTATGTTCTTAAGAGTGAGCGGCGTGTAACGGAGAAATGAGAACTTGAGAGAATGAGTAGAATAAATATAATAAAATCGAACTAAATTTACAGGCAAAAACACAAAATACAACAATAAAATATAAAGTCAACTTGACAACAGAAAAAGAACAAAACAATAAATTCTTTTATATAAAAAAGTATAAGCTTTTTCTAAGGAGTTCACAACATCCTCCACCCCGTGCAGGCTTGCTGCACCAGCCGACACAGTTTAGTCCGCATCTGTTTGTAGCTTTACAATTTTTATGAGCGGCCGGCGTAGCGTACCCCCTGAGGTAGCAACGTCCACAACTCTGGTCACCCCATCTTTCCCTGGGTATTTTGCAACTATTCGGCCTCTTGGCCATGTTCCCCGAGGTAGCGACTGGTCAACGACGATTACAACGTCTCCAATGTTTATGCCACTATCAGCACCTGCTTGACTGTTTCTGGGTTGCATACACGGAAGTACTTCTCGGACCCAGCGATTCCAGAAATGGTCTGCTAACCGCAATGCTTTTTTCCAGTCCGAGCGTCTCATAAGGTCGCTATCATCCAGCGTTTGACCATGTAATCGATTTGATGAAGAACCAATTAGGAAATGGAAAGGTGTCAATGTTTGTGGGTCATTTGGGTCTACAGATACATGACTCAGTGGGCGAGAGTTTACTATTGCCTCGGCTTCGGCAAGCAGGGTTGCGAAAGTTTCTTCTTTACAAGCTCTGTCATGGAGTGTTGCTTTTAATGCTGTCTTCACGCTCCTGACCAGCCTCTCCCATGACCCTCCGAAAGTCGGTGCTGCTGCTGGGATGAAACTCCACTTAATTCCTTGAATTCCAGCAAAATCTTGGACCTCTGTGGCGTAGAACTCCTTGAGCAGACGGTTAGCTCCAACAAATGCCGTTGCGTTGTCTGAATACAGAGTTTCTGGAGTGCCACGTCGAGAAATGAATCTCCTGATACTCATTATAGCCGAATCGGCGGATAAACTGTGGACAATCTTTAAGTGAACTGCTCTGGAAGTCATGCAAGTGAATAAGGCAACATATCTTTTTTCATGGCGTCGTCCCACTGTAACCAGTAATGGTCCGAAGTAATCGAGACCTGTGAATGAAAATGGACGACGATGATGGGCCAATCTTTGAAGGGGTAGGTCGATCGTAGGAGGACTAAGTGGCAGTGTCTTGCGAAAACGACAAAATCGGCATCGGTGAGCTACACTTCTCACAGTATTCCTCAAATTGACGAGCCAGAATCTCTGCCGAAGTTCGTTTATTACCAATTCGTTGTTTGCGTGGCCAGCTTTTACATGATAGTGCATGATCAGCATCTTGACGACTGAATGACAACCATCTAATAAAATTGGTGTCCGAGCATCTGAGTCGATTCCTACTACGAATTTAATTCTTCCAGCAAGTCGAAGTAATTTGTCATCACCAAGCACTGGCGATAGTTTAATAAGACGGCTCTTCTTTGAAATCGGTTGACCAGTAGTAATGCATTTGAATTCTTCTGTAAAACTGTCCAATTGAATGCGTTGCAAAATGTGCCTTTCTGCGGCTTGCAAGGACTCAGAAGTCAGAGGCATTAGAGTAGTGGACGTTGAACGCGTATTATCAAAAGGTAATTTAGAATTCCGAAGTCGTGCCAAAGGTTTGCCAAAAAGTGCTGCGGCATTATGTACCCGCGCCGTGGCACGTAACAAACGGAGCCAGTTACTAAAATGATCAAAAATGGCTGTTACTGGTGTTGGCATTGGCGTACCGACGACGGAAGTGAGACCTACCAACTCACTGGGTTTACATTTAAGCTCCTCGCAAACTGGAGCGACATTAGATGGCTCTTGCGGCCAGTCCTCTGACGACTTAAATAGAAAAGACGGACCGCAAAACCATCTATGCGACAAGTCCAAATTGATCGGGTGAGTCCTAGTGGCATCATCAGCTACGTTTTCACTCGTCGGAACCCAACGCCAATCAGTAACAGAAGAGTTTTCCAAAATTTCGCCTAAACGATGGGCGACGAAAGGTTTATAACAACGGGCGTCGCTTCGCAACCATTGGAGGACAGTCATTGAATCGCTCCACAAAAAAGTACGTATAGGTTTTTAACGATGACTGTCCTTTATGGTAACGGCGAGCCGAGAAGCTATTAGACTCGCCTGGAGCTCTAGGCGAGGTATAGAGACTGGTCTCAGTGGTGCGACTCTAGCTTTGCTTGATAATAGAGTAAGCTTTATATCACCATTTGGGTAAATTAACCGCCAGTAGGCCACACAAGCAAAGGCCAGTTCACTTGCGTCCGCAAAAACATGTAGCTCCCGGTACGATGGTTCAGTGTTCGCGGAGTACCAGCGAGGAATTTTTAAAGATGTCACATGTTTAAGCTCCTGAAACCAGTCCAACCATTTAGATACCTCAGCAGATGGCAACTCAGTATCCCAATCAACGTTGAGTCTCCATGCCTGTTGGAAAAGTATTCTACCCTTTACTACTAGGGGGCCCAAAAGACCTAACGGATCATAAACTCTCATGAGTTGTGATAGAGCTATGCGTTTTGTAAGTGGTCGTAATGTTGTTTCAGAATCGTCTGTTCTAAAACCTAAGATATCCTTGTAAGGATCCCACGCCATACCTAAAGTTCTAACACAGTTGGAGAAGTTAGCGAGATCTATTTCTGATGGCCTAGCAGCTCGCAAATCTATAGGAACTAAATCCAAAGCTTTAGGGTCATTTGAAAGCCAACCTCGCATTTCAAAACCGGCGGCTCCATGAATGGTGACTATATCGGCTGCGAGTCGGGCCGACTCATCCACAGAGTCAAGCGAGTCGATGTAGTCATCCATGTAATGGTTGTACAAAATGGCTGCCACTGCTTTCGGATGCGTAAGTTCGTATTCGCGGGCATTTTTATTTTTAATAAATTGTGCTATGAAAGGACTACAACTAGCACCGAAAGGAATAGCTGTCATTCTGTATTCTTTTAGAGGAAGAGATTTGTTTGGTCTCCATAGATAACGGAGGGCGTCTCTGTCTTGCTCCCTTATCCGAACTTGAGGAAACATCTCCTTAATATCCGCTGTCATAGCAATACGACCCTCCCTAAACCGGAATAAAACTGTAAGAAGGGACTGGAGTAAGTCAGGACCAGTGAGCAAGAGAGAGTTCAAAGACACACCCTCATTTTTAGCTGCAGCATCGTGTACGACTCGAAGTTTGCGCTTTTGAGGATGAACAACACCAAAATGAGGCAAATATAGTCTTATATTTTGGTTGTTATGACTGAGGTTCGCGTTATAATAAGTGTCTAAAGCGCACTCTTCGGCGTACTCTTTGTCCAGCATATTAGACATAAAGGAATTATAGGATTTCGCGAATTCGTTATCCCTGCACATTCGTCTTTCCAAATTAAAAAACCGCGACATAGCCTGCGCATAACTTTCGGGAATATTCTGTATGTCGTCGCGCCAAGGTAGGCCTACTTCAAACCGACCAGAAGATAAACGTTTGGTCGTAGATTCTAGAATTTCTACAGCACGCTGATCTTGTTTGCAGTAATTTGTTTCGAATTTAGAAATCCCTAATGAATCTATTTTATAATGTTCTTTGATTAGGCACTCTAATTTGACATCATCGGTGGACTCTGCGACAGCGGTATGGTTGATGAACTCTATCGGTTTTGTTTTGCTGGATGAAACACCATATAAAGTCCACCCTAGAGCAGTTAAGCAGGCAACGGGATCATTCTTTCCACCAGAACAAACTTCACGACTTATTGACAAATACCAGTGTTCAGCACCGATGAGAACACTTGGAGTGGCATTTGTATAAGAAACCTGGTCAACCAAACTTGATAAGTGTGAATAAGCCTTAATTAAATCTTGCTTAATTGTTTGTGTGTGTAAAGACAAGTTACTCATTGATCTAGCATTTTTTATTACAAAAGTCTCACGTGTGTGTCTGCCCTTAATCTTAAAATCAACAAACGACACTTTGGTATATTTAGTAAGGCCGCCAACACCGTTGATAGTAATTTTCTGTTGAGGTCCGGTCGCACCTATACGTGTGGCAACGCTAGAATCAATGAGAGTAGCTGTACTACCATCATCTAACAGCGCAAATACGTCACAACTTCCAGAAGGCCCGGAAACAGTGACAGGAACAATTTTTAAAAATATGTTTGATTGTTCTCGACAACGCGTGCAAGTGGTCGAGATAGTGACATTTTCATCATCGCTGATCTTACAATCGGTCGATGACGGGTGTAAATTTTCTGCGACAGTCGCGTTGCTATTAGTCGGAACATCCACCGTCGCTTTGTTGATATATGTGTTAGTCTGTCCGTGTAACAATGGATGATGACGATACAAACAATTTTCTATTCCACAAGGTTTTACTTTACACGTCTTCCACTGATGTGGATTACGCTTCAAACATCTGTAACAAACTTTATTGTCGCGTAACCACTTCCACCTATCATCGACAGACAACGCGCAAAAATCTGTACAAGACGTAATATTGTGAGACTTTGAACAGAACACACATTCCCGTTTTGATGTGCGTGAGGCCTTAGAAATCGGTTTTGTGTCGGTAACGGAATGAATATTTTCACGCCTTATTTTATGCTGTACAAAAATCGGTTGTAGTAAACTACAGTCAGGTGACAAACCAAAACGCAAAAATTGTTGTAATTCACGTTTCAAAAAATCTGACAATATTTCCAGCTTAGGACGCCCGGTAATATCCTGTGTAGCAAAATCAGTCCACCTTATCTTTGTAGTTGGATTCAATTTAGATAATACCGCATGAAACAACTCCGGTGAGTATAAATACTCTGTCTGATCTAGCATTTTTATTGTAGAAATAGAGTTTCGTACCTTATTACAAAGGGAACCCAGTTCCTTTAAGTCGTTACTTAAACGTGGCAGATTTTTAAGTGCAGTTACTTCTCTGAAGACGATGAGTTCTGGACGCGCGAAATTTTCTTCCAGAGCGCGCACGATCTCCTCCGGGTCTTCTGACGACATCAACAAAGCACCAACAGCTTCACGAGCGGTACCTCTAACTGCATTTTGAAGCCTTGTTAGATTGTCTAATGGAGAAAAGTATGATTTAGTATTATCGTAAATACGCTTAAATTGTAACCATTCGGTTGCATCACCATGAAAGGGGAATAAATCCTGCTTTTTGGTATTAATAGGCGAAGAGGAGAGAGCCTTAGCTGCCGCTGCTGTATCGGCTACAGCCTTAAATAAAAGAGCGTTATGCGTGCCAAGCTCCGAGGAAACGAGTGGGGTCGCTGTGACCACCGCCTTGGACGCTTTAGTAGCACTGCACGCTTGTTGACTTTGATAAGCTTGTTGAGGTATATGTGTTTGTTGAAACGAAGCGGAAGGGAAAGCGGTCACCCGCGTGACCGTGGGTACTAGTACCTCAAGACGGTCGGGTGTCGGAACAGTATTTTCCTGTATCCGTTGTGCCGCTGAAAAGTCCCTATCAGCTAAATCTAGTAAATGAGTCTGATTTCCTACGTTTTCTACCCAATCCTTAGTTCGATCTGCGCTCACCCTAGAACTGCGATGGCTGGCATTACTTTTAGAGCGACTGGAAGCTTCGGCGTCAATAGCCGCAAGCTCAGCCTGTAACTCACTGTATTCCAAAGTTTGTTGTAAAGCTTCTAGATTTTTCACGCGCTCGCGCTCCCGTGAGGCTAGTTCCATGTCCCGCGCTCGTTCCTGCGCGGCGAGCTCCTGGTCCCGCGCTCGTTCCTGCGCGGCGAGCTCCTGCTCGCGCTCGAGACGTCGTCGTAAGGCGATGGCCTCCGCGGCTGCCTTTTGCGCTTTTATTGTTTGACTAGAAGATCGCGAAGACCGCGTCTTCGCCGTGCCATCGCTTACATTGTCAGCAGGAACGTCAGGTTTTGTATTAGCTTTACTACGGGTGAACATTGTTAATGAATTCGAAACTAACGACACGAAAGTATGAAAATGAAACTATATGAAGGTGAATGAAAAAAAAAAATTAAAGCTATGAAATTGAACTGATCACTGGTGAAGGTAAATAAATGAAGGTAGAAGGACCACTAATGTAACGGAGAAATGAGAACTTGAGAGAATGAGTAGAATAAATATAATAAAATCGAACTAAATTAACAGGCAAAAACACAAAATACAACAATAAAATATAAAGTCAACTTGACAACAGAAAAAGAACAAAACAATAAATTCTTTTATATAAAAAAGTATAAGCTTTTTCTAAGGAGTTCACAACACGGCGTTACCAGTAAGCTCCTAAGGAGTTAATTTGTTAACAGCCGAGGTCGTAACGCGCAGGTGATACTTCCTGTATTCCTAGCGTTCATAGGCTACGGTAACTTTACATGACGATGGCCGTATCATTCTTTGCCCCATGACGTTGTGTTAAAAATAAACATGTACATAGTTTTATTTAAATTACAGCATAAATGACACTTTATAATATGTACACACACCGAGAAGTAATGTTAGACACTCGCAGTACCATTTTTATTGTTATTGCATGCGTCATAAGAACGGTACCAAGGACAAATAATCTAGATCGAGCTGTCGCTATGTGTACATGGTTTATTTGTTACAAAATATATTTTTATTATATTAGGTGTGAGAGATAATAATAATAATACTTGGTATTAGATTTACTTAAGGCGTTATAAATAAATCGCTGGTATGGAGATATCGGTTCTAAAAGCATAAATATAGATCAAATTGGTGATGTGTTGGAAATCAACAGTCATAGAATTTCTGCTGATGGCAAAGAATGGATGGTGTTTCGAAACAGCTTGCCAAAAAGCGAGAGTATAAGGTAAGATATTAAATTTTTTTAGTATCTTTTGTCTTGCATATGGGTTTGTATATGGGAATAACATTAGTTCCCATTCTAACGTCTAGAAATGAACCATGAAGAATGCTGGAAAATTAATAGTAACATTATTTTAAGACCTGTTCCGCAGCGTCTTACTGAAACAAGAAATAAAAAGAATATCACCTGCTCCTTTAGATATGCATATGTTTGTTTGTTTTGTTAGCTTGAAAATGAGAGGTTCTGATAGATTTTTACTGTTAAGCAGGTTGTTAGTTTTTGTGAGTCAAATTATAAATTATGTTGACACTTTCTTAATATACTCGTACATATAAAAAAAAACAAATTTCTTGTGAAAACAATATTAGATCATCATCATGGTTATTTCATATAGGTTCATTGTGGTCATTTGAATGAAGGTAGCTTGTAGATTTATATTAATTTTAATTCGCCACCTAATGGATAATTAGAGAGAAACATGTTCCAGAATATCCCATATCCCATCTGTTATGCATCTGTAATCGGTCTATTGTGTATGCATAATATAAAAAACTAAAGAATGTATTTAGACGATATTTAAATTTGATTACCAATATATTGTCACAGGCAGAACCATTGTCGCCAATAGCTCTTGTCTATCTATTAGCACCTATTAGGTATCAGAAGAACAATAACAATAGTCAATAGCCCTGTCTATGACAATAGAACGGTCGTAGTAATTTTATGAAAACTCATTTAAGCATACTTATGCCTTGAATCGTCGTATCAAAACGCCACATCTAAGAATAATTTACTGGTGCATATATTGCTAGCTACTTCGCCCTTGGCAAAATGATTATATCAGAAAACTATATGCTTGAACAGCTCACCGAAAATCGAGCGTACAATATTGAATGATAATATTAAGTATCACAATCTAAAAGGTAACTGAAGTAGAGAAGGAATAAGTCCGTATTTGTACTTTGTTTTTTTCTTTATTTCCTAATTATTCATTTGTACATATATATAGTACATATACTATAGCATTGAGTAAATTATATCTAGCATGTCCCGTTGATGTGGTCAGCTGGAGTATGCTCTGAACCCCTTTGGTTGGAGGTAGACCCGTATCCCTACAGTGGGATGAGTAAGGGTTGGTGAATATGCCGTTGGGACCTGTAACTGTATCTATAAATGTCCTGATGTTTTGCCTGCATAAGATGCTACTACATTTATAATAACATAAGGCCGATTTGATGCGAGTTACACTTAACGTCAGCAAAATAACAATTCTCTAGAGAGTTGTTATTTTACTGGCGTTTTCTGTGAGGTGTAGGTAAATAACTAGTCAAGATGCTTTTGATACACCCTACCTTTTGATGCACTCCGCCACCTAGCTCGTCAAAATTTCATTTATGTTATTATATTTTCTTATATAAAAAATAATTACGAAACAGATATACAATGCAAAAGTGGAAGGATGTAGGAGCCGAGGAAGGCCGAGACTAACCTACCATGACCAAATTGGTCGTGTTTTATCAGAAGGTGATGTCAGAAGCCCCAGGAACCGGCGAGCGTGCATGAAAAGAGCTATGAATGTCACAGAAGCGAGTGAAGTATGCAAGGACCGCGTCTTATGGCGCTCGGTTCTCTCTGCCTACCCCGCAAGGGACTTGGCGTGAAGATATACATACATACATACATACATATTTTCTTACTTTATATTTTTTTCTTTATAAACTTGAAAGATAATAAGAGGAGACGAAATAAGTAATGGTACGTGTGACGGCCAGGACTATCGAAATGCTCTTATAAGAATTACTTTATTTTTTAGTTAGGAACCCTTATCATCATCCGAGCGGTAATCCTGGTTGCATCCTACGCTTTCGTTTCGGAGACCAGGGTCCGCTTTCTGAAATTTTCTTCGCCATTTCGCACGGTCTTCGGCATACCTCATAGTGAGACCATTGGCACGCATGTCATCCCTCATGGCGCCAAGTCAGCAACTTCTTGGGTTTGCCCCTTCTGCCAGGACCCGGCAGAGGTGGCATGGCTAGACATTTGTTCCTTGTCGGTTTTCGTAAGACGTGGCCGTACCAGCGTAGGTTACACAGCAGTATGCAGTTTGTCTATTATGTCACGGACACAAAGGCTACCGTGAATGCAGGCGTTCCTTACGCGATCCTTTTGCGTCATTCGATATATCCAGCGGAGCATTTTCATCTCCGTGACACGCAGCTCCTGCTTGTGCCGCTTATGTACCGGCCACTGCGGCGCGTAAGCACTTATCAAATGGGTCACAATTCTATCGATAAGCACATTTACGGTCATACCAGCCGGTCACGGGTGAACCCTGGAACACACATGTCCAGTGTGTTAGCAACGGGTACCGCCTTGCCTACCGGTTTCGTTCTCGGCTTCGATGCTAACCGCGGAGAGTAAAATTTAAGCATCTAAAAGGCCAGCTAGCAATTGAAGCGGGCAACAAAAGGCAGAAAGGTAGGTAGGCAGATAGACAAGAATTTATTAATAGTATTAATATTTGGTACACATTAGCAGCATTAAATTAGTTTTGGTTATCGCTTGTAGAGCTTAATTACATTATTATGCTTTAAAATACGAAAAAAAAAAACAATTGAAACATATAATTCTCCTTGAGGAGGCCAACCTTGAGGAGAATGCCTTTACGGAGTTAACCTTACTACTTACAACATAATAAAAACTTAACACCACTTCGCTAGTCGAAGTCGGTTAACCTAAATAATTATGATTGATCCTATCCGTATTTGTAATATAAAATCGATTTGAAGAACCGTTATCTATGTAGCATTAACTATGTAGGTAGGTGGGGTTATAATTCGAATTACTAGCACTGATACTATTTGTTAGCACTGTGTGATAACTGTTACGGCTACTGCGTAGCCTATGCGTTGATATTGTAATATATTTGTCATCAGAATGGCCAGAGCTAAGCCCTGTTTCTTTCGGGCCAGGCATACGTTACCAACAATAGACAGTAAGGAAGGTACGAATAATTAACATTGGCTAGAACAGTAATTTGATCACACTTTATTCAAAATACAATCACTTCGATTAAAAAATAACTAGGAAATTAATCAAACTGAAACATAAATTGACTAAGCACAATCGAGATACAACGATCAGTTGAGGTCCCGCGGTGTCCGCTGACGAATGCCGACTCAATCGTCTAGCATCGCCACTCCAACGTTTCGTCAGCACACCCCACCATTTCACGCACGCGTCTCGAGTCAGTTGACTGTCTATTAAAATTTTGCGCCGACATATTTATTAGAACAGGAACACTAATCAGTCCGACACATTGGCTATATCCACGTAAGAAATGGACGAGATATGGCCGGTTTGAATGTACGAGTATGATATACGCTCGCTCGGAGCGAGTGAACGAAACTTTTATATTCACAATAAATATTTTTTTTATTTTTTTTTTTATTTTTACATTTTTGGGATACTTACGTCTAATTTACAAACAATATTACAGAAGTCTAGTATGAAGATGGACAATTACAAGTTTCCACAGATAGAAATATTCGTAATCTCATAATCATGATATTTTATTGAGTGACATTTTACACCAGGCCAATCATAAAGGTATATAGAATGTATATCAATAATCCAAATGAGGTTACTATATAAACAGGATATATAACAGAAACCATAGATCGTTTGAGATCAAGTTTCAAGAAACGAGTCGCTAACCGTAATTCTAGAATGATGGAAGACGTAAAATCTATTTAAAAATAATTTTAAAATTGAATGTTAGAATTGTATATTTTTTTAGGTAATCTGTTAAATTTAGATATTCAAAATTGACAGGTTTCATCGGTGGCAGCGACACCTAGCGTTATGTAGTGATATCTACTATACTGCTATGCGATAGTGACATCCGAGGTGTGTTTTACAACCGCCAGTTGTGCTAGTTGTAGCATTTCGAGACGAGTTATAATACAGTCATGTTTATATTGCCAATACTGTGAAACTAGTTAGGTGGTAGCGGTAAACCGTTACAAATTAACTGACCCGGCGAACTTTGTACTCCGAATCAATAAATGTTGTGTTAACTTATAAGGAGAAATAAATTCTGTTTTTATTAGGACTAAATCAATAAATAGTCAAAATGAATTAAGTATAATAAATGTTCAAAAATATAAATGAGAAGTATTATAATTATATCAAAACTAATGTAATTAATAAGGCAGCAAAGCGAACGAAATGATTCGCGTACCATTGTTGTACTAGGTACGTTATATTAAGTTATTTGCTGGATGGGTTGCATTCAAGTCGATTTCCTTCGTCGAATTGACTATCGAGCTAACCTTCAGTTGTAAATTGTGCGGGGGCAAGTCAGGCTGATCCAATATGTTTAAATATTCAGTTGTAAAGGTAGTTGCTTCGTCTCGGTTTGTAACATAGTCGGTAGATTTGAAGTACTGCAGTAGCCTAACGATTTAATTTTGAATTGTGAAGTTTAAATGTTCTGCGTTTTTGTTCTTTGCCGCAATTGCAAAAATTACTCGTTCCCTCAGCCAATTGTGATTTTCGTGGTCATCAAAGATGCTCCGGAAGACTTTGTTGATGAGCTCATCCTTCATTGAGAAGAAATTGCAAAATTCGGCGTAAATGAAAACAACCCGTTAGATTCATCGACAGGAATACGACTATTACCGATAATGACGTGCCATATCACAGGAAACGTTCGTTTAAATAAATCAGGTTGGTAAATCGAATAGAAACTGGTTAATGTTGTCGCTGGAAGTGTTTCAGTACTTGCCAAGAGGAACAAAAAAAAATTTATTAAAATTTGTCAATTCGTTCTTGAGATATCATAAAAAAGGCGTTTCATATAAAATGTATGAAAAAATGAATTTTCTTCATATTTTTCATTTTCGTTAGTTTTTCCAAGTTTTAATAGTTATTATATACCAACAAAACAAAGGTCATAAAAATCGGTCAACCCGTTCTCGAGTTATACATAATGTATCTAACCCGACTTTGTTTTATATAATAGTATAGATATAGTAAAGTTTCGACCTTACAAATATTTGTAGTTCAATAAACCAACGATGAATATTCAACTTGGAAAACGTTTCCATTACACACCGACTGTTAAAGATTTGAAAGTTTCAATACTCTTTTTTTTAAGTCGGGTATAAAACGCGAACTCGTCCCTACAACTCTGGATGAATGGTCGCTCTAGTCCCAGGAGTGTCCGATGCTGAGATATATTTCACGGTGTTTTAACAATTTTAACGAGCTACCATATTTACTTGAATGCACGCCTCTAAAGATATGTCATATAATCTTGAAACCTATACGCAAGGCTTTGCTCACGAGATTTCTTTCGATTATTGTCAGAAGTAGAGTTAATAACGGTACTCATTTGGGATTCGTACTGAAATTTGAGATCCTTTGATCCTACACTTATGCTCAATTTAAACAACTCTTTGTGTGTATAAAAAAAATTGCGTGTTCTACCGTTTGTATAACGGGTTGTGTTCTGAGGAGCTGTTCGACATTCTTCTTCATACACTGGAACTTCAATGGTCACGTACTGTGCGGTTCTAGAGAAGTTTTCTACCGAGAACTATTAAATTTTGGAATGAGCTCCCTGCCGAGTTTTTCCCAAGGGACTACAGTGTGGGGTTCTTCAAGAAAGGCGTAAAGAGGTTTTTACAGACTCGGCATCGCATGAGTGACACCTCTGGTGTTACAAATGTCCATGGGCTGTGGTAACTGCTTGCCATCAGGCAGGCCGTATGATTGTTTGCCACCTTAGTGGTACAAAAAATGTGACGCAGATATTTAAGACGGGGGGCTCCATACATATGCGTATTGAATATGTTTGAAAGAGTTCCCTATCCATTTGCATAAAATTTTAAGCCAGAATATAACAGACAGACAAAATACGAGTATAACCAGAGGGAGACTTCGTATAAAAGTTGTCTGCTTGGGTACCTCTGTCTCACCTATTTCTGCAGCCTAGCAGCTATATTTATATATCTGTGTTCCGGTTTGAAGGGTGAGCTATGGCAGAGATGGTACTGGGTACTATGACGAACCATCCTTAGGTCACAAAATTGGCAGCGCCCGAGTAACATTCCCGTGGTGTTGCGTAGGCTGCAGTGACCGTTTACCATCTGATGCGGGCTGCATGCTTGTTTTCTAATCTAATTGTATAAAAAGAAAAAAAGACATGCCATACTTTTGTTTATCCTAATGATATTTACACTTATTTTTCTAGGCATACCCATAATAATAATGTACTTAGAGAAAAGGTATGTTTTGTAAATTTGTTATTATTATGTATGTAAAACCTTAACCTACTACCACTACAAAACATAATCTTTAATTTTACCATTTGATATCTTTATTGTACCAATATGCTTATGTATTTTTTGTTTTTGTAATATCTAATTGACAATTTTAAAAGAGACCTATATTGGCAAGTTTCTTTCGGCATTTCTTCTTAGCCAATGGTCATTTCCGAAATGCTAGTAGATAAAAAAAGAGAATTGAATAAGATTATATTTCAAAAACTGTAAGACGTGTCTAAGTGCCCGCGAGGGCCCAATGGCAAATAAAGAATTTTTATCTTTTATCTTTATCTTTAACTACATAACACAAATTATAATATATTAGGCTAATAGTTATTATACCTAATAACATTATTCGAATTAATATTACACGCCAAAACAAATTAGCCTAGAAGATAATTATGTTAACGTAAAATGCATGCCAAAAATAATTATGGCAAAGTATTATTATACCAAAAAAAAACATGCCAAATAAATTAGGAAAAAAACCATTATGCGAAATGAATGGATCCCGGTTGAATGTGCCCCCAAGACCTTTGCCCGAGTCGCCTCAAATTGTTTCATGAATTATATGTGATTTTATTATGCATTACAAATGTACTAAAAACATGCGAAGATTGAGTTTACATTGTTGTAGATTTAGCCTATTCACTCTGTCGATGCGCTGAGTCTTAGGCCTCCTGGCTGAGACTCCTGCGTCATTTCCATCACTTCCATTTGGCTTATTATTTTAAACGAGCAATTCTATGTATGTATTTCGTGTATCTCGGAAATGACTCTAACGATATGGATCAAATTTTGATTTAAATAAGGTTTTGTTTTATAAGTTTATATAGGTGAATTCCTGCGAACGCGCGATTTTATACATAAAACCAACGACCTTCACAATAAAACATAATAAAGCCGAGCGAAACTCTGTCACCCAGGTATACTACTTATCTTGTAAATCGACATTAATTAATTTATTTATTATTCAGATACTATAGTCATTACAGGTTAAGTAGATACCCAATGCGACTTATAGCTAGATACATCATCCTAATTATAATACTACTACAATTTGGGTTACTTATAATATATATATATATATATATATATATTATACTTACTAAATACTTTTTATAAAGCCAGCGAGCATATTTACGCTGCACCTTCTCCAACATAATACTACGCTTAGCCTCATACGGAGACCAGACTATAGCTCCATATTCCAGTTTACTACGAATATAAGCATTGTATAGTACTCGTACCTTTGGTACGGTCGTATTATCAAATTCGGAAGCTGTTCTTATAATGAATCCTAAAGTTCTGTTGGCTTTTTCACATGTTTATGGAAGTCAAGTTTATTATCTAATATTACTCCGAGGTCAAGAATATTATTAACTTTATTTATTGAGGCACCAAATAAACTATAGGTTGTCAGTTTTGGACAACGTTTATGTCAATATTAAAAGGAAGACAGTTGGTTTCACTCCAGTCAGACACGGAATCGATGTCCGCTTGCAGAGCTTCAGCATCACTATCATTACCAACTCCAAGGAATAACTTGAGATCGTCAGCAAATAAGAGGCACTCAGTAGCTCGTACAGTTACTGGTAGGTCATTAATCATAACCAGGAAAAGTGTAGGACCCAAGGTACTTACTTCCCTGACCTACACCGGACCTTGTGTAATAGTTCTGGGAGATATACCTGCCTACCTGCACAAACTGACGACGATTGTCAAGATAGCTTGCGAAAAATTTAAGTAGATTAGGCATGAATCCCATTATAGCCATTTTATCCAGCAAGATGTCATTATCAACAATGTCAAGTGCCTTCCTAAAATCAAAGTACGCCGCGTCAACCTGCCGTACAGCATCCTTTTCAGCTGGCACATAGTCTACTAAAGTAGCTAGATTAGTAGAGGTAGAGCGAGCCCTACGAAAATCATGTTGACTGTTATGGAGGAAACTATCAATTTGCCAGCTAATATGAAGGGTGAGAATTGCCTCGAAGATCTTAGTAAATATACAGAGGACGGCTATTGGCCCGTAGGACGAGACATCTGTACCGGGTTCACCCTTAGGAACTGGTGTCACTCTAAACAGTTTCCAGCAGTCAGGATATTTCGATTGGGCCAGACAGAGATTGAAAAGGTACAATAGGGGACCACTGAGAACGGGTAAAGAGTCCTTGACCAGAAATATTGGTATCCCATCTGGAGCAATTGACGAGCGTGACTTAAGACGCCGCACTGCCGCTTTCTGATCGGCTTCATTCATATAGGTGACAGTGATTGAATGTGTGTAGGATGGGAGTAGAGTGTACTGGATGAGAGTAGGCAGCTCGCGCGGCCTTCGCTGCATCTAGACGCGCTTCTTCATTATGGAACACGGAACTGAAATATTGCGCAAAAGCGTCAGCTGCAGCTTGGCCTGAGACTTCTACCTCACCATATTTAAATGCCTCTATACGCCTCCGATTTTTTTTCTTGTCTTTCACATCTTTGACAAACAAGTCTATTCATTCAAGTAGCTAACACAGTCATTCGTTTACGTTTCAAGCAAAGCAATACTTCATAAGAGCCACTTGAGTTTGCTGCGGCCCTCCGCGGCGAGAACCTATTTCGCGGTGGACAATTTAGCTCGGAATTAGCGCCCGTGCAGGACAAACGAGTGGTTATCTACAGATTGCGGCGCATGAGAAGACGAAGGCATTGGTATAATATTGTAAGATAGCTTTACAGTTAACTCAAGCGGAGGATGGTATTTATCAATAGGAACTAATAGATCACCTAAGGAAACTGTGATCTGATCGGAAGCAAGATCACTCAGCACGAGATCCAACATGCTACCTCTACTATTCAATACATTATTATATTGACGTAGCCTACAAAATTCCTGAAAGTGATCAAATTGCGTCATAACATTAGCACTAAAAGAATTCAAATTAAATAAGTCAGGATACGAACATATAGCATTTTCAATACATGTCAATACATTTAAAAATTAATCGTCTCTATAGTTAGGAGGTAAATACGCTATACAACACAAAAAACTTACATTATTTTTATTTATGATCGCAAATAACAGCTCCATGTCCGATGTGTAGCCGTCTATATCTGTAATCGCACATATAGTATAGCAGTTACGTACTGCTAGCAGAACACCACTCCAGCCAGTATCTCCCACGCGATACCTACGGAGCACAGTATACTGGCCCGGAAACAGTTCGCCATCCGATACAGAACTAGTCAAAAACGTCTCAGTCAAAGCAATTATATCATGGGTGCACTCTATCACACTAAAATATTGCAGTTTTAGATTAATTGTGGTTGTAATATTGCAGGCATCACACCAGGCAGCTAACATGCTTATCTGCCATCCCTTGTAGTATTGTCTTTGATTTTCCGAAATATGGTTCATGCGATAGTCTGAAATGTCACATATTTTTTTTTAATCTAAGGGAGTTTTACAGCAAAAATTCATGTGATGTATCAGACTATGAAGATGGTTTTTCTACTGCCAAAAGTAAGAACTTAAACTTACTTTGCACCGTTAACTTAAAATGCAATTAAAGTTACAATAAAGTATGCAATAAATGACTAGGAGTCAACAATTCATTAGTGCAGTAGGAAATGAATGTAGGGACGGGACTGTGTTTAATGTTCCGACACTGGAAACTGCTTTAATTGCTACATCTATCATTGTGTCTATTTATTTATTTCCATGATTACGTTAGAGACTTATCTCATAGATACAATTAAGAATGATATTATGTATGAAGAAGGTGCCTAATAATATTAAAAAATATGTGTATGCAAGGATCGAGTCACGTGGCGCTCGATTCTCTCTGCCTACCCCGCACGGGATTTGACGCACCGAGGGTTCCGTACAAACTTGTAGGTATGTAAATAGTTCGTTCACCACAGCAATCGAGTCTCGACGATTTTTCCAGTATATCTCCTTTCAAAATCAGTCCCCAAAACGTATAATTGCAATCTTTTTGTATTTCGGTGAAATTTAAAATTAGAAATCAAAGTTATTTTACATTTTATTACTTATGTATTAAATTTGAACCATATTTGTATTGAAGTCGTGACCGAAAAAGGAATGAATAGCACCGCATTGTATATGGAAGTTGGAATAAACGTTGTCTATAATTGTGTTAGTTCTTGTAGTTTTTTTTACTTATTAAACGTAACATGGCCATGGAAGCCTATGGATTTCAGGATTCTAGATAAACGAGTAGTACCCTACAGGTTTTCATTCCCTTGCGAGTGCCATAAACACCTGTTGTGGCATATACGGGGCATAAATGGTCGTTCCTTTTGATTGCGTTTACTTAGAAGTTTGATTTTTTCACTGCTCGAAGGGATTGCACCATCCGTCCCTGAGAAAAAGGTTCTGGATAGACGGACAAACAAACTGATGGACAAACAAACAGACGGACGACTAAGTGATTCTATAAGTTCCGTTTTTCCATTTGGGATACGGAACCCATATATACATAAATACATGGTTCCGACCCACTGAAATTAGAATTGAATCACATGAAAAGGTTAGAAGGCAATAAAATTGTTGTAAAATGGATCTAAATGTCAAATCATATTATATAAAAATGATCAATTAAATCGTCAAAATACAACTCCGTTCTCAAACAGCATAAATATGTTAGAACAATTTCCATCGTGACTTGACAAATAGTTCTTTTTCGTTCCAAGACAGGTCGCCGATAACGTTTTAAAGGCGGAGAGTAATACCCTATATGTGATTGAGCTGAAATGGATAAGAAGAAAAAATAAATGAACCAAGTGTCACATAAAGGAGATTCGAAAAATCTCGTTACCTTGATAAATTGCAGTTCAGTTTGTGTGGTTCGTATTTCAGAAGGAATTTTCAGAACAAATTGATATATTCATTCGCAAAATGTTGCTTGAAAGCAGTAAAAGTATATAAAACCCCAACCGAGTGGATCAAAAGATTTAATAAATCCGATATAATCTCTTGAAATAATATGAAATATGTATGACACTCTGAACATTTTCCATGTCAATTTATTTCATTGGTTTTACTTTATATTTTTATAATACTGCAGATTCAGGACTACAGATGGACAGCATGAGCTCGTTTGATGCGCTAATGTCAGAAAATCTCCCTGTCAGCATTATGACTTCGTATTATTAGCTGACTTGTGTCCTTAGACATGTTCAGTGAGAACAGTGAATGAGCAGCCAACTGGGTTGATGCACCCTGAGAAAAAGTAAATGTTTTTACTTTGTAAGCCAAGCTACTAGTGCCTATGAGTCCTTAGGAGGAGGTCCTTAGGAGGGTAGGATCAGGAGCAGGCGACCCGGTCGCCATATATCCTTATTGTGTCAGGGGGCGTTTCGAGGATGGCTGACCTCTATCAGACATTCCCCAGGAATGCCCAGACAAAGACCCTATTAGAGTTTGAAGGATACCCATAACCTTACAAGGAGTCTTCTATCTCGACAATCCACTGAAACTGGTTGAAATTGGCGGTGGATTCTCGGGGCAAATAATTGCCGGTTTTCGGTAATCCATGTTTCGCCATTAAATAGTCGGCAATCTCTGTGAATCTTTTACAGTGGTAACGGTGACATTAAGCGGGGGTTGCTATAGAGCATATACGAGTATATAGAGGGTTGTTCTTTTTTTTTTTTTTTTTTTTTTTTTTTTTTATATTCATACACCCCTGCCATGGGCAAGGCGCTGTTTGCAGCAATATATATAAGGATTATACCATTTATTTATTGAATTTAAAATATAAATAATAACACATTCATACATCATCCTTTCTTTCATTCCGCAATTCATTCTTCCATTCATCATCTTTCATTTTTATGTCCAATAAATTTTTATTTTGCCCATTTGAGAACGTCGGTGAAACGATAGTGGCTATTTCCAAACTTCCCTCCCCATACTGCATCAGTCCAGCCACGGGCGACAGAGAGCTTCACAGCTCCACCTAGCCACCGCGATCCCATCGGCTATACAAAATATAGCCGAGGTATACAGCATTAGTCCTAGGCGGAGCCGTTCTGCTTGTTACGATCTATAGCAGCCGTGGCTAGACTGACGCAGTATTTTAAAAATTTTGTTCTACGTTTCCCCACCACTATTTCGGAGACCGTTGTTTCGGTGACCCGCAATCCCAACTCCTGCTCCAAATCATACCTCTGTTTGGAGAATGCGGGACACCGAAACAATATGTGCTGCACTGTCTGGTCCACGCCGGGCTCGCAGAAGCAGGATGGGTCATCCGCGCACTTGAACCTGTGCAAGTACGCGGAGAACCCACCATGCCCCGAGAGGACCTGCGTGGTGATGCTCGACGGCACCATTTTGCCCACGATACCGTACGCCTCCGCCGCACTCGGGAAGAACAGCTTCGTCGTCGAAGCTGTTGTTCCCGATTTGTATCTCCTGTCCCATTCGTCAATGGTCCCCTTACGGATCATACCTTTGACGAATGAGACAGGGCAGCGGTCGTAGTCTGGCCGCCTCCGCAACCCCAGTGCGGCGCTCCTGGCGAGTTCATCGGCACGTTCGTTCCCCTCCAACCCCGCGTGTGCTTTGATCCAGAACAGCGAGACGCTCTTACCCTGGCATTTGCACAGTTTAAGAGCGTCCCGTGTTTGCACCGCCAGGGGATGGGGGGACTCGACGTTCGCCACCGCCTGGAGCGCCGCCATGGAGTCGCTGAAGATGCCAATACTGGGTCCATCGCAGCTCAAAGCGTACTCGGCCGCCGTGCAGATAGCCAGGAGTTCCGCCTGGTAGACGGTACAGTAGGACGACAAAGCAAGCTTGAGGGCCTTGGTTTCGGCGTCGCCGTTCCATATGGATACAGCGGCGCCAACCCGGCCCTCAATCTTGCTGCCGTCCGTAAACATTCGCAGGGCAAAGTTGGAGTGTGCCCTGCATTGTTCCTCGTCCACCAGGCTGCCGAACTCCAAGCTATCTAGCTCCGCGGGATGCGGGGCCTCGATCTTCGAGGCCATCCGCTCGATCTCCCTGTCCCCGAGCAGCGGATGGGGTAGCCCCCTCTTGGCCTCGTACAAAGAGGCGACCTCGCGCACTCTGAGGTCAAGAGGCAGCACCCCGGCCAGCAGCAGTGCGGAGTTCAGGGAGACCGTGCGGTAGGCTCTGCAGATCTTCTGCGCGAAGCCCCGCTGTACGCTGTTGAGCTGTTTCTGGATGCCCAGCTTATTGACCGCTGGAGCCCATGCGGCGGCAGCGTACAATATCGTAGGTTCCACTACGGCTGAATATATGATCTTCACTACTTCAGGGTTGAGACCCCAACTGACGCGGGCCGTACGCGCAAGGCGCCCGTATATGGCCACTGCCCTTTTACAGACAGTAGCCACGTGCGCGTTGAACGTCAGACCCGCGTCAATCGTCAACCCCAGCAGTTTGATCTGCCGAGACATGCCAATGTCTATCCCGCCCATGGTAAGGCGCGGAGTGTCATACCTAAGTTTGCGCGTGACCAGCATAGCGCTGGTCTTATGCGGCGCAAACTTCAACCGGTTTTTGACACCCCACGCCCTCACATGCTCGAGAGCGGCATTGGCCTGTCTCTCTATATCCAGCGCAGTGTTGCCGTCGAACATCAGCACGACGTCATCGGCGAAGGCCTGACAGTGAACCCCCGCAAGGTCGAGTTGCTGCAGAAGAGGGTCCAATAGGAGGTTCCACAAAATCGGTCCTCCTATGGACCCTTGGACGCACCCTTTGGTGGTGGACCGCAAGGTTTCCTCCCCGGCGTACCTCACTCTGACCGTCCTATCGCTGAGATAGCTGTCGATCACTCTCCTCAAGCCCAGAGGACAATTTTCCTCAGCCAGTCGCAGTTTGATGGCGGGCCACCAGGCGTTGTCGAAGGCTCCCTCTATATCCAGCGAGACGAGAGTGAGCATTCTCCTCTCGTCAAGCTTGGCGCGGATGTGCTGCACCAGGTTATAGAGGGAGTCTTCGGTTCCCCTTTGTGGCATAAACCCGTACTGGCGAGTACTAATCCTCGGTAGAATGTGGTGCTTGAGGCGAGCGATCAGCATTTTCTCGTATACCTTGCCCAAGACAGGCAAAAGCCCAATCGGCCTGTACGATTTGGGCAAGGTATACGAGTCTTTGCCTGGTTTCCGAAGGACAATTACGAATTATATAGAGGGTTTGGGGTAATAGTCATGCCCTCGGTGTAAACTAAGACAATGCATGGCTTTAGTTTGTTCCGAAATGCCATATTCGGAGTAGTCCGAATTGTTTCCATCCAATGACAAGCTCATGTCTGATACATTGTTTGTATTATTTAATACTCTTTATTAAAGATGCTCATATCGTTGTTGTTGTAATATCTTTATGAACATTGCAATATAATCATCGTGTTTGTTCAGAGAACACTGTTGAGGTAATAATATACAATAATTGTATTTGTTCAAGAACACCGTTTGGGGAAGCTGATTCCACAATTTTACCCAAATACAAATTTAATTTATGGCAAGTGATATAACAGTGGACGCGATGGTTCATATTTTAACGAGCTCGGTGGCTCGTCGGTTCAATTCCTGTACAACACAAGCGTTTATGTGCATATACATGTTAGTTGACATGCTATTGCTATTTTTAGGAGAAGTAGGGCGCATTAAAACAGCCTGTTTGAGGAAATATATTTGCCTCACAGAATTCCGCAGCCAAATAAGAACTGCCTGAAGAGTTATTGCATAAGTGAGTGACGTTACCAGTAAGCATTTAAGGAGTTGCTATGTTAGTAACAGAGGTAACATTGCGCGAGCGATACTTAATATATTGCAAGCCTTCGTAGGCTCCGGTAACCACTATACGTCAGGCAGGTTGTAAGCTTGTATGCCTCCCGAAGTTGTATGAAAAAACAACTAGTATGGCCATAAATACTGTTACACAGACATTTTTCTTTTTTTCAATTCTTAATTATTTTGAAATTGTATTTATTATGTTAAAAACTTCTTTTGAATTCCCACCATTTTACATATTTTTTCGTATTTAGTATCAAATTACAATATGGAATGGGGTGTTAAAGAAAATAGGATGCAGTGATTACCTTGCACAAAGTGAATAAGGAGTTTCGGTCATATTCAAGACACTTCAAAAGCTTGGTATCAGTCGTATGTTCGTATCGTACTATTGTTATTATACAGACAGATACACCAACCTCTGAAACCTTTCAGCAGAACACTTTTTAAAAATGTACCGTGAACTTTCCAGCAGAACTCTGCACCTGGTAATAAGGGACGAACTACCCAAGCCTGGCTCGAAACTAGTGTCCCGGATTTTATAAGCTGAAGACTGGCCCTTGTCTAGCCCGGATCTGAACCCTATCATAGACTACAAATTATGGTCAGTTTTAGAGGGCAGGGCTTGCTCGAAACGATACGCCGCCATTATTCCTCTTCAGAAACTTCTAGAGCAAGCAGTGGCTAAATTTCCCATGGAAACAGTGCGCAAATCCATAGATTCGTGACCAGACAGATTAAATGCCAATTTTGAATAGAATCATTTTTAGGGTTCCGTACCCAAAGGGTAAAACGGAACCCTATTACTGAGGCTCCGCTGTCCGTCCGTCCGTCCGTCTGTCACCAGGCTGTATCTCATGAACCGTGATAGTTAGACAGTTGAAATTTTCACAGATGATGTATTTCTGTTGCTGCTATAACAACAAATACTAAAAAATAGAATAAAATAAATATTTAAGGGGGCTCCCATACAACAAATGTGATTTTTTTTTGCTGTTTTTATAGATAATGGTCCGGAACCCTTCGTGCGCGAGTCCGACTCGCACTTGGCCGATTTTTTTTTGCTCGATATTGATAACGGCAACAGGTAGACGCTTGAAATATTCACAGAATATTTAGTTATATATTCACTTTAAGAATAAATAATTAAAATAAAATAAAATAAATATTTAAGGGGGTTCCCATACAACAAACGTGATTTTTTGCCGTGTTTATACATAATGGTACGGAAACCTTTGTGCGCGAGTCCGACTCGCACTTGGCCGATTTTTAATTTTTGCTAAGACTTCTTCAAATATGACCAAATAACTTTTATTATGATCACATTATTTCATAGAAAAAATAAATGCATATTCATTTGTAACAGAGCTTATGGCCGGACTAGATTATGTTAAATAGAACAGCTCTTTAGAAAACTTTGAGAGATATAGCTCGTAAAATACAGAGAGAGAGACAACGTATCTTTATGTAGATAGTTGTATGTATGTATATCTTCACGCCAAGTCCGTTGCGGGGTAGGCAGAGAGAACCCAGCGCCATAAGACGCGGTCCTTGCATACTTCACTCGCTTCTGTGACATTCATAGCTCTTTTCATGCACGCTCGCCGGTTCCTGGGGCTTCTGACATCACCTTCTGATAAATCACGACCAATTTGGTCATGGTAGGTTAGTCTCGGCCTTCCTCGGCTCCTACATCCTTCCACTTTTGCTTTGTATATCTGTTTCGTCATTCTTTCTACATGTCCGAACCAACGGAGCATTCCCTTTCTTATCTTAACACCGACACTCTCTTTTAGACCAACTCTTTCTCTCACGTCTTCATTACGAACGCGGTCAGCAAGCGTTATGCCACAAATTTTGCGCAATGCTCTCATCTCGACCGCATTTATTCTACTTTCATGCTCTCTCTGCCATACCCAGCTCTCACTTCCATAAGTTAGCGTTGGAATTAGCACCGCGTTGTGTACAGCGAGCTGTGCCTTCTGGCTTAGATTTCGGCTGCCTAGAAGTTTACCCAACGCTCCATTCACCCTATTCCCGGCACTCACTCGTCTCTCCACATCAGGGGTGTACCTGCCATTGCTGCTAAAAGCACTTCCAAGATATACAATCTCATTCACTTGCTCCAACGCTACATCATCAACCATAATCCTAGTGTTCGTTCTGGTGGTCTCTCTTTCAAATACCATTATCTTGGTTTTCTTCGCATTCAATTGTAAGCCTTTCTTCATACAATCATCTTTCATTGTTGTAACTAGTTGTTGCAGTTCGGATGGTGATTCTGCTATTAATGCTGCATCGTCTGCATAAAGCAGGCAGTTGACCACTGAGTCACCCTGCGAATGGGTTCCCACATTCATATTTCTTATTCTCTGAAGACAACTGTCCAGATACAGGATGAACAGCCGAGCCGACAGCACGCATCCCTGTCTGACACCAATGTTGACATCAAACCAGGGCGACAAGCTGCCGTCCACCCGCATACATGCTGTACAATCCTGATAAGTGGATTGCACAGCGCGGATTAGGTCGCCGTCAACCCCATATCTGGGCAAAATGTTCCAGAGATTCTTTCGCACGACTCTATCAAATGCTTTCTCAAAGTCGACAAAACCGCAAAAAACCTTCTGGTCCAAAGCCTGATGCTTCTCTACGATGTTGCGGAGTGAAAAAACTTGATCCGTACATCCTCTGCCGCTTCGAAATCCACCCTGTGCTTCCCAAAGCGATGGAATATCGGATTTCACCCTCATTCTCCTTTCAATGATTTTTCCATACACTTTAGCTGCTAAGCTGATCAAACTGATGGCCCTATAGTTGGCGCAGTCCATGCGTTAGCCCTTGCCTTTATACAAGTGCACGATGACCGCGCGTTTCCAATCGCTCGGAACCCTTCCGGTTCTCCAGCATAATTTGCTCAAAAACTAGAAGGCGTCCCTAACGTAGGTACCACCTAGCTTGATCATCTCAGCTGTTACCATATCGATTCCCGTTGACTTTTCATCTTTCAAGCTTCGTATCGACCATTCAATCTCATCCATAGTAATGTCTTCATGGTACGCTGGCAATGCCGAGTCAATCACAGACTCGTTCACAATGCCAGCGTCATGGACATAATCATACATTTCTCTAAAATATTCACTCCACCGTTACATCTTATCTAGACCATTCTGGATGCTGATGAACCACTTCAAGAGTTCTTTACCTCTCTCCAGAAGAGTTTGGTATTTGCCTCGAAGTTCTTCGTCAGCTTCTCTACCTCACTCATATGTAGTTTTTCACGCTTCTCTTTCAATAAAGCTTTGGAGTCATTCTTGCATCGAGGGTATATTTCTTTCTTCATTTCTTTCATACCATCACTCTGGTGCAAAGATGATACGTAATCCAGCCACGCTTTCCTCTTTTTTTCCACGGAGGATTGAACCTCCGCATCCCACCAGGCATCTCCTTTTAGTGTTCTACTCTCTCTTTCTTCTCTCTTTGCGCATCCACATGGTTCTTTCGTACTGTCCACCATACTTTCTTTCAGAACTTTCCAACATTCGTCTACATCTGAGTCGGAAAGACTCGCGTTCGCAAGTCTTTCACTGACTAGACGTACATACGTACTCCTCACACTTTCATCTTCCAATTTTTCACTTCTTATTCTTTCATGGTCTCCGAAAGGAATATGCACTCGCCAGTGCCTCCACTTCTTGAAAAGGCCCACAAATTGGCTTATCACCAGATAGTGGTCCGCTTCAAGAGTGGGGCCTCTGAAGGCTCTTGTATCCATTAACGACTTTCGGAGACGCCTATCTATCAAAATCAAATCAATCATACTTTTCTGTTCATTCCGTCTCCATGTGTAAGTGTGAATATCCTTGTGATGGAAGAGCGTGTTCGACACAAGGAGGTTTCGTTCCATACATACGTCTAAAAGTTACTTACCAGCATCGTTCACTCTCTTATCTCCATATGGACCAAGCACAGCCTCATAACTGCTTCGCTTGGTTCCAACCCATCCATTCAGATCACCACACATAATTATCCGTTCATTCGCTTCGGCCAAATCCAGAATACCCCTTACAGCCTCCCAAAACTTCTCGAGCTCCTGGAATCAGCAGAGCTCACAGGAGCATATGCTGCAATTAAAAACACTCGCGTAATCCCCAGTTTTATCTTAATCCAGAGAAGTCTTGGACCTACTAAATCGTAATCTTTCACACCAGCGGCCAAGCGAGATGAAAGCACGACACCTTCACCAGCGCTGGCATGAACGTCCTGGTCCACCCCGGACCACAGGGCCATCATGCCACCGGGCAGATCTTCGGTGTCGCTTCCCTTTCGCTTGGTCTCTGAAACACACAAAGCATCTAGGCGTCTCACGTTCATTATATCTATCAACTCATTCATCTTATCTTTTAGACCACCTCTCACATTCCATGTGCCTATACGACACTCAGATCTCCTCGACCCACCGGGATGGACATTGCGTGGTGGGTGGCGGCCCCCACCGCCGCATGCCCTAGATTTCGCACCGACGAGGGCGGATCGGTGCGCGTCGCCTCCGGAGGACGCCCTAATCCGCGCGTCTGTGCGGTTTGGGTCCAGAATTGCAGTCCACAGTGTTGGACTGGCAGGGTCGCGGCGTGCACGCTTCTGGTACCGACCCCGATGTAGATAGTTAGTCCAGTCAATCAGAACTGCTCTACGTTGTATGCGGTGAAATCGAGTAAGTAAATTTCAGGGAAATGATACAGTTGTGGCCGCTTGCAATGCATTGAGTATTTTATCTGCGGTGTTCGCCTATGTAGATATATTTCTCATTAGGATTTATTCTTAATAAACATTCACAACACAACACAACAACATACGGTACCCAACTACTTCCTTCAGAACTTTCGTTTGGCAATCGGCAAGGAACACCATTTTCTGGTAAGATTGGCATGACTATAAAAAATATGGTGAAGTAGGCTCCTCTCTGTTATGAACCATCTGGAAGAGATACCTCAATACTTATTGAACTTCAAATCTTAAGCATTATATGTTATATATTTTTCATAAGGCATATATATTATGTATCGTATAATATTTCACCTCTTTGACAAATTTGCGACCGATTTCGTACGCGAAGCCGCGTTCGACATTTTTATTATGGAATCAGGTTTTGACTGAGGTGATTTATTGTTAAATGTAGCACGTGGTGAATTAGCTCGAATAAACTTTTTGTCGACTTTGGAACGTTTTACTAATGAGGTTTCATGTAAGTTCTCCTTCTCTCTTAAACTATTCAGCAGTTCTGATTTTACTTCTTATGGTGCTGGAATAATTAAATACCGTGAATGAAACTGTATTATTGCACAGTTTCTTGGCGAATGTTTTAATAAACTAGTTACGAGAAAACTTCGCAGACATTAAAAATCCTTCAGGCATTAGTTCAGTGTTGTTATGAATATTTTTTCAATAAACACGCAACAGGCAGCAACTTTTTTAAAATTAGTTATAAATAGGAGTCAGGATTTTCATAACATTTTTCTTAAAAATCTTAGTATCAATCAAATCCGTAAAACTCATATCGGTAATATTTTAATTAAAAAAAATGAAAGTATAATAAATTCGAAACGAACAGTATTAACTCTAAAAGGGATACTTCAAAAAATGTGCCTATTAAACTTGAATCGTACTTAAATATTTATTCATGCCAGTTAAGAAACCTTAACTTTACTGAAAGGATTCGTCCGAAATTATAATAATCTCTCAAAAGAACCTCGGAATTGGAAGTATGGATCAGGGGGCATTAGCATTTAGATTCGGAATTGAGGTAGGAGTTACTTATCGCTGCTTAGCATACACTTAAGACTATTTTGTCTGCATTAACTGAAGCTTGTAAAATCAAATTAAGTGGCATTTCTTAATTTTTTATTAATTATAATTGATATCTGTGTCCAAAAAGGTTCATTGCATTTATTATTTTAAGAGAGGTAGTGTCCATCAAATCAGTCCATCTGGAGAAGTACGTTAAGTTGTTGTGTTCTTGCGAGTGAGTGTGGTCGCCAGTAATCTTCTAAGGAGTAGCTGTGACAGAGGTGGCATCGGGTGAGCGATTTTTAATTGTGTCACAGGCACGTATAGGCTACGATAACCGCTTTACATCACGTGGGCTGTATATTTCTATGTCTCACGATGTAGTATAAAAATAATATCAATGATCAGAGTATTTCCTAACGTCAAGAATTGGGTACAACGAATACCATTTAATATGGGAAAAATTAATATTTAACCGTCATAAAATTTGGGTTAAACTGGCTCTTTAAACTCAAAGCCCATCTAGGTTGTATGGGAGAATGGCTACAACTTTCAAGTGTTTAATTGAAGGATGAAAAACGATTAAAGCACCATCAACAGTTTTAAAACAAAATTATCATGTTTCTGAAGACAAAGTGTGTTCAATTATCTGTGATGTTCAAAGGAATATTATTCTTTCCTTTTAATGAACGATGGGCAGACGCGTCACAGAAAAGGATAAATTTTTAAACCAGTTAGGAATGCGTAGGCTTGCATTGCCAGAGGAACACCTGGCTCGTCAATTATATAACAATTTGATTATTTTTTTTAAACTTTGTCGGCCATTTTGACCATGTTCCTTAAGAGATAGTAGGTTGATTTTTCAGACATTCCTATTCTACTTTTTTATGTTGAATCCGAATATGAAGTCAAAATTCGAATATTCGAAAAAAAGCCACAGATAAGCATATAGATTTCATATAGGAATTCCTGAAAAGAACAGCAATTGGTTGGATTCAGAATATTTAATAACTTTAATGAACTCAGAAAACGAAACAATTGAATCTACGCCATCTACTTCTTGTGAGAAACGTAGAAGACGGTGTGTTTCTTATGGGGACTCGTCAAAATCAAGCAAAAAAAAAAAAGAAAAAATATCTAGCTACATTAATGAACATGGATTTGAGCACATTTACAACGCATATCTTCAGGGATTACGTTCAATAGTAGAAGTAACCGAAGCGAAACTTGTGGAAGTACTAAGGCTTGCTGACAATAATCAGAAGATTTTATGTTTCAACCTCATAGATAATGCAAGCCAAAAAAAAACGCTAATGGATCAAGAAACATTGAGTGTTTTCATTCATTTAGATTTAACGAAATAACAATACATTATTAAAGAAATTTGAGTAACGAACAGCTTCGTTCTATACCACCATATTATAAAATATAAGAAATCAAACAGATTTGCTATCCTCCATTTTCAGCAATAAAATTCCAAATACACATGCAAAAATACTGAATCTTCAAGATAAATTAGACCACAATGCAGCTAAGATCTTAGCTATAGATCGGTGTATAAGATTGGATTGGCAAATTTATTTTTATATAGTAAATGAGGTTGTGAGGGTTCATCTAGACAAAGCCAGTACAAGCAAAAACTTCCAGATGAGACTAAACTTCTTTCTGATATAAATTTGTTTATTACATCTTTGGTACCTATCAAATTAATCAATTAGCTAACGGGCGCTGTTGTCTGACAAAATCCAGTGCTTCCATCTGCCCCTTTCTGTCGGCCTACATCAATAGAATTTTGCAAGAAAACTCCTGAAAAAACTAAAGCTGTTTTGGATGAAATAAAGAAAAAATCATTTCTTTGGGCCCATCATTGATTAATAAAGAAGATGAAGGAGTGAATAAGAATATGCCTTCTGGTTCCATATATGCAATTTGTGGAGTAACTCCACGGCAAATGAACGATTTGGCTAAAGTGACTATTAGTACTGAAAATGAAAATTCATTTCAATACGGACTTTCTACATTACATGCCTGGATTTGTATGGAAATGATATTACATATTTTTACAATCTTTCGTTTTAAACATGGTCAGCCACATGTGAGGAAAAGAAACGACTAAAGCAAGAAAAGAAAACTCTAGAACAACAACATTTTCGTGAGGCGCTAAGATTTATCATAGACAACCCATGACAAGCGAGTGGTAATACCAATGATGGTAATATTGTCAGATGATTTTCTTGCTTCTTGACCCTCGATGACAAAGTACAAGTAATGTATTATGATACAACTGCATCTAATACAGGGCGATTGATAGGAGGATTGAATACTTTTGGACAAAAACTTGACAGAGAATTAGTACTCTTTGCTTGCCGCTATCACGTTTACGAACTTTTTAATATGTGTGTGCAATCTAAATCTTCATATCGCAAGCAGCCTAGATATTCTGTTGATTAACAAGTTTTGACACAACTGGAAAACTATTAATCCTGCTGCTATTGAAACATACATCGACATCGTCACACAAGATTTTAAGGAACACCGTTCCTATATGAATTCTATGTTTGTCTGTCACTTTTTTTTCGAATATTCGAATTTTGACTTCAGATTCGGATTCAGCATAATAAAGTAGAATAGGAATGTTCAGGAACACCGTTCCTACCTCTTAAGGAACATGGTCAAAATTAAAAAACATAAATTGAATTGTTATATAATTGACGACCAGGTGTTCCTCTGGCAATGCAAGCTTGCGCATTCTCAACTAGTTATAATATAACAATAGAAGAATTATTGACATATTAATAAATAAATAAATAATAATAAATATTGACGGACAAATTACACAACGTCATCTAGCCCAAAGTAAGCGAAGCTTGTGTTATGGGTACTAGACAACTGATAAACATACGTAAACTTTTTTTTTTTTTTGTAAATACATACTTATTTTACCTAGAAAATACCCAGACCAAGACAAACAGACATGTTCATGCACACAAATGTTTGCCTTGTGTGGGAATCGAACCCACGAGCGTTGGTGTCAAAGTCGCGTCATTCACGACTGAGCCACCGAGCTCGTCAAAATATTAAATGATATAATCAATAACTGCAAAAATCGATTGTACGTGACGATTATCGGGAACTTATTAAACTATCTATCATTTCCTTAGGAGGAGATAATGAAAAAAAAAAATCAGTCCTGCTGGAGCGATGCAATGCAAAGTGAATGGCTAGAGCTATTTACTCTTTGTATATATACGTATAATACGTTTGTTGCAATACTAGTTTAAAAACGCAACAAGGATAAACGAGCACTTCTAGACGTTTGTTTATTCATTACGGTTATATATGTGAAACCGTTGCTTCGATGTACTCTGGCGGTGAAGTCGCGAAAGCAAGATTTGTGATATTAAATAGGCTTAAATATAAAACTATTCTGTATGACTAATTGATCTCCAAAGCAGCCCTGAGAAAGTTTAGTCAACATCTTTGATACTTGTCAGAAGAATTTGCCATTTTATCGCTCTTTGATGGTGAAGTTGATGAATAAATCATGGGAAATGTTGTAGTGAACTTACAAAGAGAAAGCTTGTATGATTCTGGGAAGAGAAACATCCGATCAATCGTGTTATTTCTTACATTGTTTTTACTGAACAGATAATAATAATGCTCTTATTCATTGTTGCAGGAAAATCATGAAGTGATTTTGTGTTTGTCAAGAGCAAGAATTTATTCTCTCGATTCAAAATTGATGTGAACTTCCTCCAGAAACTCGTTTCTGCGTGGAAAGAAGACATTGCCTATTTAGAGGCAAAAATAAAAGTTATTTCTTTGAGGGAATTGTTTTAGTTCTTGCTTTGCAGTGATGAGACCAGAAAGGTCTTGCACAAGTTTCACAGCACTTTCAAAAAAAAAATTCATTCTTAAAGAGCAAAAATCCAAAAATCTATACATCATTTATTGCTAATATACATAATGTATTTTATTTACAAAGTACATCACGTGTATACATGAAAAGCTCGGTGGCGCAGTAGTTAGTAATACTACTTTGACACCAATGCATGTCTGTTCGACTTGATTCGTGTTTTAAGAAAGGTAGGGCAGATCAAAGCCCCCGTCTTACAGAAAACCGCAGTCTAATAACAACTCCCTGGAGGTTTGTTGAGTGAGAGACTGAGTGAGACTCCTGCGTGTGAGTGAGGTCAGCAGTAAGCTCCCAAGTTGTTGCTGTGTTATCAGCAGAGGTGGCATTGCGCAAGTGATTCTTAATGTATACGTAGGCTACATAACGGTGGACCGCATACTTGTATACCTCCCGACATAGTATAAAAAAATCTGTGTAAAGTTTGTATTTTCCTACAAATTAACGAACTATTGCGCTGAATACACAGTTTCAAAGCTCCAATGAAAAGACGTAAACAAAATATTTTGAAATTTACTATTTTCTTAACAATTTCAATACAATTACAATTATAATCAAAATATGTCTTCAATTTATTCATAAAGGAAATTGAAGCTCCTTACAATATCTTCTTGCTTGCGAATTATTAATTCACAAAGTGTATCCGTGTTATAATTCGTAAATTATTTTTCATTGCGACTTGTCTCACATCTAGAAGGGTCCGTCTCTACCAATTTCAGATACAATTAAACGTAAGCATTAATTACTTGAACCCCCTCCCTACCCTTATTTCCCTTTTGCTTATTCAGCAAGGGAGGTTGAAATAACATTGGACGCTGGAAGTGATATATAAACGCTGGAAATAGAATTCAATATTTTTCTATTGTAGTCAATTACCATCAACAGAGTAACCGCTAGGTGACTGCATGAGAATTAGGTATTTGTTAGTATTAGAACAAGAAAGTAGTGATAGCCCAATGGATATAGAATCAGTTTATAATCGACAAGTCCTAATTTGAAGGATAAGGCGGGCATGCTAAATGCGAATTTTCGTACATATTTGTAATTGTCACTTGCTCGGAGGTGAAGGACTGCATGTCGTGTGACCAACCGGTCCAAGCGATCTGGTTTTCCCTCTTGGTTGTGAAGGTCTTACGATAGTCGCTCCATTTCAAAATCTGTGTTCTCGCCAAATCCTTAGGCTCAGATAGCGGACCCCGTCGAATCTAATGAATTAGGAAACAGGATAACACTCAAGGCGAAGTAGTGTTAGGGCACGGATCTTTTTGTTTCTGTTCAACTGTTTAACTGAGAAACGATATTTTATTTTAGAAACAGAACAGTCACCGCCTTTATAAAGTTGGGTAAATATTTGTAAGTTAATTAAGTTAAATATTGGGGTTCAATCCTTCTTACATAAATTAGTAAAGGTTGACTCCAGGTATTTAACCGACTTCACAAAGGGGTGGTTCTTTGTTTTCAAAATATCAATCATTGAGCAGTAGCATAGTATATCCACCTAGTGGATAAAAAATCGGCCTTGTGACCAACAAGGTCTCCGGTAAGGATCCTGGCATGGATCACTAAATTTATGTTTTCGGATTTATGTACACATTTATAATTATCACTTGCTCGGCGGTGAAGGAAAACATCGTGAGGAAACCCGCACGTTCAAGAAATTATATTTCGAATGGCGGATGACCTTACATAAGAATAAACTGGTTTTCCCTCTGGATTGAGGAGGTCAACGGCAGTCACCCCAGTAAATATCAGTATCTTCGCCAAATCCTTAGGCTTAGGTAGCGGACCCTGCCAATCCTAATGGATTAGGAAAACGGTATAATGTTAAGTAGTAAACTATGATACCAATGAGTGTCATAGTGTATGTTGTATATTGATACTAGTATATTACTCATAGTCTTTAACACTATGAGTAATTAACACTATGATGCTCGTTGATATCATAATGTTAATTACTAGTATAAATATAAAACATAGGATATATATACCATTCTAAAATACATAATCAAATATCTACTATTTTGTCAATCAAATTTATTGTGTGTAATTTTGTGATATTCCTTAATATACCTATTGAAATGACTGGTTCGGGTAATGTCAACAATTCAATTTCTCGCAATATTCAACGTGACGAGAGGCATGTTACTCAACTTCGTTACTTCTTCGTAACTTCGGTTCAGGTACAAAAAGGATGCTGCAATATAGCTACTGTAAGAAAAGATATTATCATATGAGTCAACATATGATCATAAACGAATATATACTTTTAAATAACATTGTGAAATCGACGTTTTTTATTATATCGTCGGGAGGTAGATAGAATACATTTTACCTAATTTGCATAACACAGAATTTGAGGATATAGATGTAAGGATATGGATATAATAGAAGCAATATACAACGCAACAAGGCGGCCTTATTGCTAAAAACAATCTTTTCAAATATATTTCAAATATATAGTTTGATAGGCAGAACTGAAATTTTTCAAGAAAAGTTTTTAAAGAAGAAAAGTATTCACTTTTGGTCTATATCAGACAGCAAGAAGAATTTTAATGCTATTAAGAGAAATTTCTAAAAAGAGATGTTCGGCAGTATTCAATATGGAAGGTGGTTGCGTAGACTTGCTGAGAATGGTGAAAGGGATATGACTACGAAGATAGATGGATACTCCACCGTGGGCAAAAGTTGTTTGATCATTACCTACTGATTAGCTGAAAACCTTGAAGGGAGAATAAGGTCGATGGAAGCGAAGAATGAAAAAAGGATTCTGATACCAGGATAGCGTGTATATTTGTGTTACTACTGAGTGTAAACAACATATTGGAATAATGTGCAGGAATGCTTTGTGCATTAATGTGGACTGCATTAAATTTTTTTTGCAACTTCAGCGAAAGTGACATCAAGAGATTCTGAGACGGTTTAATCAAAACTGTGAAAATTATGATCACCTGTCGTTGAGTTGACAAGTAGTTATCACTAGTATATTCATCATCAGTGACTGACAGAAATAAAATAAATATCCGAAATTAAATATATATCAAAAGGTTAATTATAATAAATATAATAATAAAATATAATTAAAAAATGTAAAGTTTACACTAGCTTAGTTTTTATCTACCAGCAGCATTTAAAAAAATTAACACGAAGTTCCCTATTTAAATCTGAATACATCCGCGTGCACGATTTCCCGGCTGTTGGAATCGGGCTGCTAATGTAAATTTGCCGTTTGGATAATAAAAAAAAAGACAAGGGGAAAACGAAATACGAGGTATATAAGCATACGATCCATCTAATGTAAAGTGATATTACGATTACCATTGCGATACAGGAAGTAGCGCTCTCGGTTGTCGCTCCAACTGCCTCAACTCATTACTTTACTGTTACTGGTATGCCCACTCAGTCACAGGAACATAACAACTCTTCAGGGTGTTATTATTTGTATGCGGTTTTCTGTCATAACCTTCGCCAGGTTTGATGCTGATGCCAGGACAGGCTGGCAGGCAGCCAGGACTACTTTGATGCACCCTATCACCCTCTCTTAAACTTTACTGGAATCCTTGTCTATTCACGTCGTTGCTTATTTCACTTTTTATTTGAAAGTTTTTTGTCATCATTTCTACGTTTCCAAACAAGATGATCAACTAGTCATTTTTGAACGAACTTTTTTATTTATCACCTGGATCATCTTGACTAAATATTTGTTATAAAATAAATAAAATTTCAGCAATTTAGTCATCCGATATGTAATGTATTCGAGTTCTCATGTTTTCCTCTACAGCTAATTATTTTTTGCTTCAAAAGTAGCACGTCAGTTTTAGATACTTGTATACTCCGGTATAACAATGAGGCAAAACTCTAAATACACTTAATAGGATCCGTCCTATTAAGTGTATTTAGAGTATTGCTTCATTCTACTCGCTTTTATATATACTAATATACTCGTATAAAGCAGAAAAGTTTGTTTGTATGTACGCTTTAATCTGTGGAACTGACGGTCAGATTTGAAAATTCTTTTTGCATTACATAGGTCAATTCTCGAGGAAGATTGTGGGCCATTCAATATCACTCTATGCACCCACGAGAAGACTAGCAAAAAGAAAGAAAGTAAGAAAAACGGGGATACGGGACCCTGGGATACACGGGGGCGAATTTGTGGACTACGGCTAATAAGTTATATATTAATTAATGTTTTCTATGGCCTTCATTTACCCAGTTTTCAGTGGTTGAAGGTAAAGTTGAAGAGCCTGCTGAAAATAGTCTAATACTACAGCTGCGGTTAGTACATCGTTACATCCGATCCCAGAGCATGTTAGGTGTTACCCATTCAGTACCTGGTGTAATAGTCTATCAAAGACAAATTTAACTAATATTTACGGTAAAGGTACAATCATAACCATCGCCAGCTACTGAATTATGATTCAAAACAAATCTTTGCTTGTCATATCTAGTTGCTATAGCACTGGGGAATGTTGCGATTTTATTGTAGGCAATTTACGGTGCGATATACGGGTCCCTTTAACGCCAACCCTCGTATAATTTGGATTGTGAGACTAATAAGAAAGAAACAATGCTAATGAACTATCTGTGAATCTATTTAATTAAACTGTATTGGTATATGTAAGCCACATTTTATAGACATTTTGAAAAAAATTATGGGTCAAGTGCGAATTTGAATATATTTTTTTAATTATTTTTAGTTTCATCAACATAATTTACTATAACTATCACAATAATGTAACTGAAATTTTAATTAATATTTTAAGTAGACAATTTTACTGTTACGCAGTATTATCCTACGCAACATCGACCTAATGTTCAGATAGGTTTATTTTTTTTTATTTTTCGTCGGGAGGCGAGCATACTTGCTAAAATGCAACACTAAACTAGGAAACACTAAAATAGTTTGTTTCACTACAGTCTCCTTGGTCTATTGCAAAAAAATACCATTATGTCTAAATCTCTAAATACTACATCTTTGTCTGTTAGCTGGCTTGATGTACTATACGCAGATAAAACTGCCTTATATTTTAAATATGATGTTGAAGCACTTACTCATCATTAAATGCAGCTGAAGAGACCAGAATAATATAGCTTAGGTATCTTCGATATAAGCATCAGAAAAAATAAAGCGGTATTTAAAGTGATAAATAAATGGTAATATTTTCTACAATACATACGCGACTTAAAACAGATTCATCGTACTTAAATTGAATTATATGGATATACTAACTGATCAGTCACAGTGACATCATCAAAATGAATCCCAATTACATCGATTTCTTATCACATATTTTATATAATTATGACATTGTTTATCTACTAAAACATGACAACGTCAATATTCAACCAAAAATACCAAACATTATCATTAACGTAGAAAATGCTCGTAATCACAAAAGGCAATTGTATAATAATTATCTCTGTTAAAATAAATTATTTCGCTAAATTAATTAACCAGTAATCAGTCTTGGAGAAAATTGGGGCGGGAAGTTATGGTCCGTGATATTGATATTAAATTTAATTTGGACGAGAGTGCACTGCTGAAACGATTATAGCGTTTAGAGTGAGTATTGTGTTCAAAGTTTTGGTACTTTAAGATATATGTTCAGTGGAAGTAGCTACGGCAAAATAAATTGTATGTAATCATCGTTACGTACTCGTATGTATTATATGCCAGAGGTTGTTCTTAACTTTATCTACACGTGTCCCAGTACTCCATGGGATTTTTAACACTCCTTCCTTGTCGGATACATGATTTTAATATTAATGTCATTGACGAGCACGGTGGCGCAGTGGTGAAACGCGCTGTTACGCTACTTTGACACTAACGCTCATGGGTTCGATTCCCACACAGTACAAACATTTGTGTGCATGAACATGTCTGTTTGTCTTGTCTGGGTATTATATGTATAATAAATATGTATTTACAAAAAAAAAATGTATTTACGTATGTTTATCAGTTGTTTAGTATCCCATAACACAAGCTTCGCTTACTTTGGGGCTAGATGGCGCTGTGTAATTTGTCCAACAATATTTATTTATTTATTTAATGTCAATTTTTTAACTTTAGAACTTTTAAAGGATATAGCTACGAAGTTTATAATTGTATACTAATGAAATTTTGTAAACAAGCATGAGGAAATAAATATAAAAACAGAAACATAACGGTCACATATATTTATTTGAAATCTTACTTTCAGAGCGAATAAATTCGATATCCGCAGAGAAGTCTAATGAATTATTAAAGTATTTTAAGCAAGGTTAGGTATCTGTCCATTTCCTACATTAGATATAGTTCGGTGATTTTTAATGACAGAATGTTTTTTTATCAACTGATTATCTCGATGCTCGAACCTCGGGGAAGTGAACTTTTTATTACAAAAATATCACGTGAATATAATATTATATAAATAGAATTAACACTAAATTATATCGCAAAGTACATTACCTTTTAGTTTTCATGACTGGTGCACCTAAACCGCTGGTAATATTTCAGCGCTTAGTCATGTTACTAACTTATTCGCAGTATAACCGCAGCTAAAAGTTACAACTACAATTAGATCACGGTTTACTACAGAACATGACTTTACAATATTTCTGGTTTATGTATGTTTAGAATCAAAGCAAACCTTGCCTGATCTCGCTGATTATAAACTAAGTACTGACAAAAGAAGATAGGTTTAATATTTAATCAAGAACAAGCTTGTACGAAGTACGTTCTAATATAAAATACTGCAGCAAATAACAATTGCTTGGAGGAGAACTGTAATATTGCCAGTTACTGCGGTACCAGGAAGCTCTAAAAATGAAACTGCGAACAGTGGGATAGCTGCGTGCATGGGATACATCTCTCGATGCAAAATTTAATGATAATGACGATTTACCTGTAACATATTATTGCACCCTTCTACTTAACAAACGAGCTGCTCTGGTGACGTAGGATGCATCAATGCAACCCGACTGGTAAGTACCTTCCATCTAATAGAAGACCACAACCTTGCTGTTATCTTATGAGGAAAGGGGTTTATCATTTAGCTCATTAGTGGAGTCTAAACGAGACTCCTTGTGTTAGGAGTTCATATGGTAGGTAACCACTTTACATCTGCTGCGTTGTATGCTTATCACTCGTTAGTTCTATAATTACTACATTTACATGTAATGTCAAATAAATATATGTCATATTTTTATATATATACCTTACACTAGCTGTGGGCCGCGAGTTTGTCCGCGCGTATCCCGGTATCACTTGAAAACAGCTTTTTGAGCTTATAGCCTTCTTTAACAATTGGGCTATCAAATGCAAAAAATAACTTTAAAATGATCTTTGTATTCCGTCTTGTAGTTCCAGAGATGAGAGCTTTCAAACAAACTATTTAGCTTTATTATTAGTATAGGTGTATTTAATACATACAAATATTATACATATTTTATATAATTTTATGTGTAAAGTGTAAATTACGTACAAACTTTTGACGAGCTCGGTGGCTCAGTCGTGAATGACGCGACTTTGACACCAATGCTCATGGGTTCGATTCCCACACAAGGCAAACATTTGTGTGCATGAACATGTCTGTTTGTCTTGGTCTGGATATTTTGAGAGAGGTAGGGCTCATCAAAGCAGCCCGCCTTTGTAAGTACCTCCACCTCACAGAAAACCGCAGCCAAATAACAATTTCCTAGAGGGTTGTTGTGTTCCTGCGCATGAGTGAGGTCACCAGTAAGCTCCCAAGGAGTTACTGTGTAAGCAATAGAGGAGGCATCGCGCGAGTGATACATAATATATTACAGGCCTTTAATAGGCTACGATACTAGCTTTAAATCAGGTGGGGCGTATGCTTGTATGCCTCCCGTCGTAGTATAAAAAAATTTTTTTTTTGCTGAACTCAAATTTCGTGAAATTAAAGTTTATTTTTGGCTTCATAAATCAAATTTATCGGTTTCTTCAGAATAAAATAAGTGCACTTCTTATAGGATTACCCAAGTGTCTGTCTGTTCGTTTGTCACAGTCAATATTTAAGATAGATAAGATACGTACAAACGGGAGAAAATGTTTGGACCTGCAATGTTAAGTTTATCCTTGTATAAAATTATCTTAGTTATGAAAAGCTATGAATGTTAAAGAAGCGAGTGAGGTGTGTAAGAATCGAATCATGCAGCGCTTGATCCTCTCTGTCAACCCCGCAAGAAATTTGATGTGAAGTTGTACATAGATAGAAAAACAACCAAAATGGTAAACAACTGTGAATATCCCGTTCCCGTAAAGCTATGACTGCCTTGGAACTCGCAATAAATTAAATTCGAAAATTAGAGTTGGAGGCATTGAGATATGATTTTTCCCTTGGTAGTGTGAGAACGTAATATGATAAGGGCATATGGGCGTAACGAGATGGCAAATCAAGTTAGGGTTGACTGTCGTTTGAAACAGTTTACGATTCATATTAATACTACTTAGTTATTTCACATTTCGATTCGAATGAAATGGATAATAGAATTATCTAAACGCTTGCTAGGCAACTAGGAAATTTACTAATGTTTAGTTAATTAATCTCATTACTTTAACACTGTAATTCTTGTATACATATTTAATGTGGTTCGGAAATTGCGCTAACGATTCAGATCAGCTTTTGTATTTAGATGAGGTTTTGCTTTGTAAGTTAATCTTTCCTGATAAAATGCAATTATACACAAAATAAAACATAATAAATGGCAAACTAAGCTCGATCGCCCAGGTACTAGGAGTACAAGATTGTACACTTCCAGAGGAAAGGCATTTTTTTTTAATTTCATTACGTTTTTATATCAGCATTAAATGTGAAAAAATGAAAAAATATGGCATAACTATTTTTCCATGCGCTGCCATAGATATTTTATTTCTACGTAAGCATAAGAAGTCTGGTGATGTATAACTATTCAATATAAAATGCCATAGAATATTCGTTTCTCGTTTATTTTAGCATTTATTCGATGTATATTTGTTACTTTGTGTAAGGTAGGCAAATTCTGTACATTAGTCATAGAATAGATATTTAGTGCACAGAAATAGGTCAGATACGAGTATACTATTTTGTCCCAGTACTCGGATTCTCTCGCTTAAGATAAGGCGCCCGGAGCGAGCGCTCATTTCCAGTGTCGTATCTACCCCGCTCACATACGACTCTAATAACGATTAGTGCTAAATGCAAGGAAGATAACCTAAAAGATAAATATAATAATACCTTTAAACTTAAACTTTGTAATGAGAAACTAAGCTAAAAAAAAGAATAGAGTAGCCGCAACAAATAGTTTTATAATTTTGACCGGTAATTTTGTTTACACTTCAAAGGAAATCATAACATGTGAATAAATCTTTAGGGATATTTATAGATTCATACCCTGAGGATTCTGTACTATCTATTAGTATTTGTTAGTGAGATGAGAATTAAAATTTAACGCGAAGAAATCAAAGCGTAACTTTAAAAAAATTCCATTAGCGAAGTGACTAAAGATTATCTAAATTTAGTTATGATAACTAGAAAGAATAAAAATCAACACTACTATATTCCACTAAACTGTGATATACACAGTTCCGTTTGTGGTTTTCTGTTTGTTGTTAGTGTTTAAATTACGTTATCTGAATAATTTCTTCAGATTATTACTAAGAATGTATATTTGGCACCTATAGTAAAAGCTATGCTTTATTTAGGAGTAAATAATTTTATGTAATTATACTAATTTTTAGTATAGTTTTGAAATCACCTTTTTTAACCTTAAAGTTTTTAAAGTTACTGTAACACTCAGGTTAAAGACACAAAATTATAACATCAAATTACGAATAACAAATTAGTTCACATTTATCCCGGAGTCCTTACCTGCATATACTCGTATATTGATAATTGAAAATACATAGAAAGGTAAAATCTGAACTTATTATGAATTCTAAACTAAAGAATGCGATCAATTTGATACCATAATGCACTTTTGGGATAGAGGAAAAGAAAGTAAAGCTTACACATAGTTTTAGTCTAGTATAGGTTAAAAAACGGTAACCCCAAATGGACACTAAGCCCGTATGTACATCGAGCTGCAAAGAAAACATCTAAAACTACCTCTAGCGTCTAAATTTAGAGAGAGTCGAGCGTGCAATAGGGTGCTCCGTATCTTACCCGCTTACCTCATGTTGCTCGAGAGCTGCAGAATTTCAAGCATTTGATTTTCTTGGTAAGTTCCCAAATTGCCGTATAATGTAACCTCCTAGGTACTCTTCAAAGTTGCTCCAGTTTGTTGTGCGAAAGTGGCAGGATGGAGTATAGTAGAATATTTGAACTAGTATGTGCCTTGAGGAGATTTAAATATTGCAAAGCAGTTATAAAATAGCAGTTACAAAAAAATATCTCTGTTAAGTATTGGATGAAATTTTATTTTCTATCCTTATTAAATTTTTAGTTTCTATCCTTTGTCAAGATTAATTTATGTCTTCAAAATATTCAGCAGATGTGAAAGGATTAAACAAATTAAAAAATTAATTGACGTTTCATTTATCTATATTTTCGTAGCAGTCTTCTTGCCAGGTAGGCAAACAGTCAGCATCAGTCTGTCTGGCAGTCAGTGCGTCATACAGTGTCAGTCAAATCAGCGATACATAACGTGATCGTTACTCACCTCACTCGCTTCGACTGTCCTGATTTGTCACTTGTAGCATGATATTCTAATGATTAACGTCTACAGCGCCCGAGGATGCCTCATGGAGACGCGAAACACGTGTCGCAGCTACAACCAGGACAGTCGTGGCAGCAACGGTTGCGGATGCATGCGGTTTCTGTTCCAGATGGTGGACGACTGCAGCAGCCGGGGCAGAGACTACCGGAGCAGCCATGGCAGCGTCGGCATGTTGCATCTACTAACGGTGGTGGGCGTTAGTACGCATGAACTAATTGGTGGCGAAAGCGCACAAAGCAGGTTAGATCAAACTGCATTATGAAATTTGGGAAAAAACAAGGGCTTAAATTACAGAGCAACATTTGTAAATCCCATTTGATAAATACTAAGTGGATATGTATTAGGTAAAAACAATTTTATTTATAACGACATCTGTGTGGAGTACATATGGAGTACATATAGCGTAGATTGTAACATTACTGTAATTATTTTATCGCCTGTACTAATTTATAATTTCATCTATACGTTAAATTATGAAATATATATATTTATCTTGCGGTATTGGTAATGATGAATCCGATAGCATATATAACCATGTATTATTTTTATCTGCCTGCAAACAAGATGCAAAGCATGTAATCTATAAATAAGCATATAAACAAAGTTAATTTCGTAGATATAATTATATATTACATATTTAGTTCATATGGTACTCGGTCCTCAATGCTGTACCGTAAGAGATTTGGCGTGAAGTTGTAGAAAGATAGATATTTAGTTTTACTTAATAAAATGTTAACAACTCTATTGCACAATTTAATTTTATACAGAGGAAATATAAAACCTCGGGCGTTTTACTACCAATCTTCGTTTAATTTGTCTCACAAAATGTTGCTGTAGTAATTCAGCTTTATAAAGAATTTGAAACAGTTCTCAGAAAATTGACACAATTTCAGGCCTGGCCCTCAAAGTTATCGCTATATGTTTCGTCGGATCATTATTAACCCTTCTTGAAGCCTTTTTTAGAAATTAATTTCAGTACATTACGTAGGTATGTATATAACTTGGGATTGAGGTATATAATTTAGGATCGTCGATAAGATAATTCGCTCAGCCTTTCTTTAAAGCGGTATATATGGATCAAAGTAGTATACGAATGTACCTTCGTCGAGTACGTACCTCTGGGCTGAAGCTAAAGGGCAAGGGGATCTTATTCTGGTATGTTTTGTAGTGCACACAAATGTTTGTCCTGTGTGGAAATCGAACCCACGAGCTTTGGTGTCAAAGTAGCGTAATAGCGCGTTCCATCAGTATGTCACCGACGTCGTTAAAAAAATTAAGTTTGTTGAGCAAGCGGTATAAGCTGTTCATTGACATGTCACTCGAGACAGATTGTTCTTTGATACTATATACAAATTTGATAAATATTCAAAAACGGAAGTCGATGAAGAAACCAGGAATAATCCCCACTTTGTTACAAACAATTCCAATGGCAGCTGAGCAAATCATCACAATTCGCTGATACGGCCGCACGTTGCCGCAACGTAATCTTGGGGATTGGAACAATTCAATTTTCCCAGTGCAGTAACGAAACAATAAGCTGCCCGCAAAACTTTGGATAAACTTAATACGAGTATGAACTAAAATCTCCGCTCGATAGAAAAACCAGTTCCAGACGGTATTTATTTTACTTTGGCTTCATAAAATATTCTCTTGGATTCATTCAGGAACCACCTTTCGTTTTAGTATTCATTTTAGTTTACACTGTAACATTACAGTGCAAATCTAAAGGCGGTACTACAATTGCATGTGTGTTTAATTCTATATATTTAATTCTATATATTTAATGTACTCATTACGTAAGGTATAACGATTAGTATTAAACAATATCAACAGTGCATTAGTGTAGTTTTACAAATCAACAGTTTAATTGCAGTCATGTCTATCATGTGAAGTGCTCGCGAGATTTAGGAATCAGTATAGCGGACTCTCAATGTCCTAAGTCTTATTAATATCATACAATTTTAAGCATCGGTGTTAAAAAAAGAATAGGCATGCCCCGTGGGTTAGGACATGTAGAAAGAATGCAGGATGAAAGAATGACGAAGCAGATATACAATGCAAAAGTGGTAGAATGTAGGAGCTGAGGAAGGCCAAGACTTATCAACCATGATCAAATTGGTCGTGTTTCGTCAGAAGGTGATGTCAGGAGCCTTAGAAGCTTGCGAGCGTGCATGAGAAGAGCAATGAATGTTAAAGAACCGAGTTTACCTCACTAAGGATCGAGTCACGTGATCGTGGCGCTCGGTTCTCTCTGCCTACCCCGCAAGGGATTTGGCGTGAAGTTATAGATAGATATATTAATTTAAATATTTCAAGTAAGAATGTTCCTCTACTTACTCTGCATAATGACGACAGTTATCAATCATCAACCAGAAATTCTTCGCAAAATTAAGCAGCTACAGATCAATTCTGTCCAGGACATCTGCGACTAGAAAAATAAGACGTTGAATTACAGGTTTGTGAGATAAATTGTGATCAAAATCACGATCTTATCATGAGAATAATCTTAAGGAGAATAAATTTCAGTCGTGCATGATGTATATCAGAATTTTCATAGTCGTATGTTAACGTACGCAGAACGCTTGATTAAGGCAGAACACCTAAAACTAGAAAAATGCGGCTACTGATTTCACTTACCGAAAGCTATTTAGATGATTAACTTACACCAGGACACTTTCTAGTAGATGGTCTACTATTACCTTAACTGCAGAACGAACTTTATCCTCATGTTTAGATCGAGATATAACCCTACAATACCCTTTTTGTAGCAATGTCCTATTATTGTTCATAATTTTTATATATCTCAGTTTTGAGCAGCCTTCAGACCAGGTCTAATTACTATATACCTATCATGTCGACTTACAATGACAATAAGTACTTTTGAAAAATATGAGACTTTTTTTTTTTTTTATACCACTAAGGTGGCAATCAAGCATACGGCCTGCCTGATGTTAAACAGTCACCGTAGCCTATGGACATTTGCAACACCAGGGGCGTCACTCATGCGTTGCCGACCCTCTAAAAACCTCTTCACGCATTTCTTGAAGAACTCCATGCTGTAGTTCCTTGGGAAAACCTCGGCTGGGAGCTCATTCCACAGCTTGAGTGTTCTCGGAAGAAAACTTCTCTGGAACCGCACCGTACGCGACCATAGCGGTTCAAGCGTGTGAGAGTGAACTCCCCGCCGTCGGCGAGCGGTGCGGTTATAAAAAGTAGCCGTCGGCATCATTTCGAACAACTCTTCAGAACACAACCCGTTGTACAATCGGTAGAACACACAAAGGGAGGCAAAGTCTCTCCTTAAACTTAAGGGTTCAATACCGTGTGTAAGCTTAGAATTGTCGACAATTCTCACAGCTTACAGTATGTTAAAGATTTACGATGATTTTAAACTAATTGTTTACTACGTGGCTACATACTTTCAAAAAATATTAAATGATAAGAATAATGTACTAAAGGAATTATTTAATTGCGATCAGCAATAGTATGAAAATATCATAATACAGCAACAAATGAGATTGTACATAATAACGTATTGATAAAAATATTGTTCATTGATGCAAAATTATGACATACGGAACGAAGGATGGCTTTATAATATATAAAGAAGATATAAAACAAATATAGATAGGATATTCGTGAAAGAGAATCTTCTCTAGTTTCTGTTAAAAAATTGAATCTCCGTTCGTCGTAATATGATATCTTCGAAAGAAATGGTGATATGATGAAAAAGCAATGCGTCACTGCTTATCGATGCATAGGAAGATTTATTCAGTACTTAAGTAAGATTACGAATGGGTTTTAATTGATCTATTCAGTAATAAACATCCCAGAAAACCCTACAGAACCAACTCAATTTTACATCGGGCCAGCTACATGGTGATTTAGCACCGCTGGTGGACAACGAGGTTGCCGTTCGAATAGTTCCGAATTATCTAACAGCTTATTTTTTTTTCTCATTCGTTAAACTAAGAAGTAATAAGATGAGTTACACATTTGACGAGCTCGGTGGCTCAGTCGTGAAAGACGCGACTTTGACACCACGCTCGTGGGTTCGATTCCCACACAAGACAAACATTTATCTGCATGAACATGTCTGTTTGTCTTGGTCTGGATTTATTTAAGAGCTACGTAGGTAGGGTGCATCAAAGCAGTCTGTCTCACACACAGAAAACCGCACCCAAATAACAACTCCCAAGAGGGTTGTTGTGTTCCTGCGTGTAAGTGAGGTCACCAGTAAGCTCCTAAGGAGTTGCTCTGTAAGCAGCAGAGGAGGCATCGCGCGAGTAATACTTAATATATTACAAGCATTAATAGGCTACGGTAACTGCTTTAAATCAGATGGACCGTATGCATGTATGACTCCCGATGTAGTATAAAAAAAAGACACATGACAGAGAGAGAGCTTTCTTTATATCAGCAAAGGACATTCAGTCACACATTCACTCTCTCGTAATCACAAAATTCCGTGCTGGTTGAATGATATCCATATACGTCTTAAAAATAAAACAATCCTTTTGTGACATTCACATATTTCACTCTAGCACACTACTTATAAAACAGAGATACCTTCATGCCATAATAAATAGAACAGGTTACACTATTACAACAATTGGTTTTAGTCATGTTGTCCAGTATGTACGGTTCGCAGTCAATTGACAATCCTCGGCAAGCAACTGAAAATATAATTTTTTAAACTAAAAAGAAGCGAATATACCATTGGTAAACTTACTCGTCTCAGGATGAGTAACACTTACCTGAGATAAATTTCAAAATTATTGGTGTAAGTGGTTACCAAGTTCACGTGGAGTTTGGCGTCTCAATTTCAGCATGCGTTAGATGTTCCATCATTGCCACTATTTACAACCATTTGTGAAACTTAACTCCTTCTGATTTTATAGATCCCAAAACTGAAGACAATTAGATGCTTACCTTACTTATCTTACTATCAATGAGTTACTTGCATTCAGTGTGAGAAGCAAAATCCGACAAGATATTTATGTTAACAATGTTATGTTCGCTACTCAGAATCTAAGAGGAGGAATCAGATGAAAGAGGAGGACTAGTGGTACCACGAATTTAACTCCTCATTGACATGGAACCGTGTAGAGATACAGCTTGGATATGTGAAGAAGGATTACGAATCTGTGCCCCATACACTGATTATGAAGATCTCATAATTCTATAAAGTTGATGCAACTCTCAGCTTTTCGAAATCATGTATGGTACAATAGAGATAGTACTTCTCTATTTAAGACGTTGATTAATCACTGGTGATGCCAAACTAATTGAGATTAACAGGGGTATTATCCATAGTACTGTAGTCCAGCTTTGAGTGCGATAATGTGCTTAAAAGAATCAAAGCTAAAGAAAACCACAAATACCTTGTGGTAGTACAGATTATAAAAGAAAAGTCAGTATATGCCTTCTAGACATAGATTATCTGAAACCTTTTGAAATTAATGGTAAAAGCTTTAGAAATTCCATTAAAATGAAATTTGAATTTGATAAACGTACTGTGTAACGTATACATCGAAAGTAAGGATAGACTACATATCTAAAATCTCTCCCGGCATCTGAAACATGATTAGGTATATCTGAAAACTTGGGAATTATTAGGACTGATATAATAGTCATTGACAGCACGTGTCATTGGTCACCCGACAAAAGTCCACAATAGTATTTTGGAAAGATAAGAGTGAATAGTTATAACGCTAGGGGTACATAATCTTTGGAGTATTTCTAGCATAATGAAACGACAATGCAAAAGAATATTGATAATGTGGACCATGGATTAACTTCTTTATTTAGAGCTAAAGAAAATTTGCATAGATATGCAATATTAAGCACTAATGTTAAAAGGACTATACGGCAAAGCAATAAGCAAAACGATACGGAAGTTTCAACAAGGCCTTACGTTAATACGTATAAACATGTTACCGTCCGTAGGTGGCTAAGATTTGGGGATCTCTTTGGGGAAACTGAAGGTTTTATCTGTGAAATTATAGTCCAAGTTATTACGACTACCGGAAGTGTAACTACCGGAAACATATCATGAAAGATTATGCGCTTGACATCTGTCGGGCATGTCGTATACCTGAAGAATTTCTCGGGTATGTTGTATCCGGTTGTTCTCATTTTGGCTGACGGCGAGTACTTTCACAGACAAAGCCAGGATTATCCGTCAGTAACTTGCTTTGAAATATAGATTTGTTGTTAAATAGGTACCATATAACAGGTGTTAACTACGAAAGTATCAGTTATTGTAAAGGACAAAAACCGATTTTTCAGGCGAGCGATAGTAAGAAATCTTTCTTATAAAATGCTACTCGTAATAACTTTTTGTATCAGTAAATTACGATTTAATTATAGTTAGAAAAAGTAACATGAAATTTTAAAGATGATAAGTCTATGAAAATATAAAAGACTACAATTTATATTTTCTAATATAGCATGTCCTCAAATAAATCTGTGAAGTTGTAACCTATATTATGTTAGAAACTGAAATGTGTTACGTTTTAACATTAACGTAACTAATATGAGCGCACGAAATAATAATTTTAATGTAAAGGTCGTATCTAAAAGTACTTCTAGATGTAAGTGTGTCAGATACCATTTCGAATTGAATTGGCCTTATTACTATTTGGATAGTATGTATGTATGTATCTTCACGCCAGGTTCCATGCGGGGTAGGCCGAGCGCCATAAGAAGCGGTCCTTACACACCTCATTCGTTTTTTTAACTTTCATGGCTCCTTTCAAGCACAATCGCAAGTAAAAATGTATATAAATACATAATAATTATATATTCCAGATGTATATTTTTGTATTATAAATAAATAATAATAATAAATAATAAATATTGTCGGACAAATTACACAGCGCCATCTAGCCCCAAAGTAAGCAAAGCTTGTGTACTAGACAACTGATAAACATACGTAAATACATTTTTTTTTTGTAAATGCATACTTATTATACATAGAAAACGCCCAGACCAAGACAAACAGACATGTTCATGCACACAAATATTTGTACTGTGTGGGAATCGAACCCACGAGCGTTGGTGTTAAAGTAGCGTAACAACGCGTTTCACCACTGCGCCACCGAGCTCGTCAAATTATATGATACATATTTTTAAAATCATTGTTTCTTTTTCTCCAAAGGACACTTAACAGATTCATTTTCCGTTTTTATAATATGACAGCCTAGATTATCGGTAATGACATCATAATCCAGTAACAATTGCTAGCTTTTTAATGAATTGCTGTGATATCATTGAAATGGAAAAAAATGATACTTCGATTCAGAAGTGTGTCACAAATAAATAAACATACATAGATAGACCACGGATACGTAAAAATATATGTCTATGTTAAATAATCGAACATCTATACTTTTTCAAAAAATATACTCTACGTGACTTCATCAAACTAAAGTTATATCAAGCTATGGGGCCAAAGCGGTGAATTTTTCACTAGGTGAGCAAGATTTTACGTCCAAACTTAAATTGCGTATTCCACGAGTGACAGTTTAGATAAAATTTTAAAGCGCTCCCGGGAGTTAGCATCGTTAGTCGGAATCATTTGTAAGCTTTTTAGGGGACTCTCGGAAAGAGTTGTACGAGAATTAGTAATGTAAAATTTTATTTTGGTTTCATTAGCCATATGTATTTTGTTGATGATACTAAATTGATAAAAAAATTAAGACATGAAAAAAGTTCTAAAAAAATGTAAGCCACATTTATTTATATCGCGTTTAATCAAATTAAAGTTATATCATCTTATAGGGTATGCCCCTATATGATGATATAACTTTAATTAGATCTTTTTGTAAATGACTTTGTCTTTTTTGCAGATGAGGGAAACTAAACAGTAGCCGTTAATTGGGAAAGTTAAAATTGAAATGATCTAGAACTTTTTTCATCATGCTTTAGAAAAGCTCTCTGTCTAGAACCACAGAACTTGTCTAGAATCAACAAATATTTTGCCAAAATTTTGTCTTCCAAGAAGACAAAGTTTTAGCAAAATGACGTGACGTCACAAACCTGTCATTGCCAGTTGTTCGAGATTTGTTTCCGAACTTCCGAATTTCCAAAAGAGGTGGCATCAATTAGCCTCCGCTAAGCCTAGACTTGTATTATTTGCTACGTCGTAATGGCCCATACAGAATATTTCCTGTGGAGGTACTACAAATCTAGAGTTTATAATAACAACCCCATAACCCCATAAATAAAATTAAAATAAATGTCAGGCTACAAATTTGAGCAATTATAAAAATACGTTGTGAGCAGTTATTCAAAATTTGACCACTCAAAAGAGTACCGAGAGTGAAACCGTTCGTATTTGAATGATGTTATTTTTAAGAAATTATTTTCCTTAAACTGTAATTTCATAAATAATAACCAGTTTTAAACAAATCTAACAGTTATTAATGTTATTATTAATCATATTTTTATTAAAACAGGGACACTTAAAAATCATTAAATAGTAATTATACAGGTAATTGTCGAAGGCTTACTTAGCCAATAACATAATATATAACAGAGTAGAAACGTATGAAGAAAACTCCGTGCTTGCCTCTGAAATATCCCTCCTACCACAACGTGGGAGGCGTGGCAGGATGGCAGCCAGAGATAGACATAGATGAATACCGAGCGAGAACGAAGTAACACCATTATGCAATGAGAATTGTCAACTAATAACAACAATTGCCATTTCTCTTGTTGGAAAAGTAAACATTTCTTTACATATTACACAACGGGTGGAAAATTTTTCCTCCCTAGCAAAGAAAGGTTTTTATATCTTTATTCTTTATTGCACTATAGTATACAGAATATTGTTACATAAAATGTGTACAAAGGTGTTTATTTCTACAAGAGATCTTTTGAATTAAACGATTTTTAACGGAAGTATCGCGTGTTTTATTTATTTTGTTGAATCTGACGTTTCGAACGCTTTGCAGCGTCCGTGGTCGCAGGAAGACTAAGGTAATGTTTGTCTTACATTAGTTATTCAATTATTACATCTACCGACATGGATGGATTAATTATATATATGATAATCAAGTCACAAACCCAGAGATCTCCATCTAGTCGACTTTTTGGAGTGCAAAATACTTTATTTTACAAGATTTACACATATGTATACAAATACACACATCAAAAGTGTCTAGGGATCAACATATATTTTTGCAATAACTTTTCTCCTGATTGATATTAATTAAAATTTTCTTTAAGGATTCATCAAATAAAGTGTTTTCGTTTGTCTACAGTAACGATAAACCAAGTCACCTTTGCATTAATAAAGAAATTTGCCATTTTCATAATAAAGGGATTTTTGACATTTGAACCACTAACATTAAAGTTCGAAAAAAAGACTGAAATAACAGTTTTCTTTAAAATTTTATTGGGTAACTTAAACAATTAATAATCCGTGTTTCTACCGCGAACACTAACAACACGTGGGAATGATAGAAGCTGGTTCCCGGCAACGTACTGTGGTATTAGGTCTGAATACAAGTCACAGTGTTATCAGTCGACTTTGGACACGTTACCGAAGCACTGGTACCGTGGCTGAGCGCCATGGAGGACGGTATCGCTGCACCACACGGAGACAAGACCGATACATTCAAATCACAACTCGAAGAGCTCCAACAATAACCGCCATGATGTTAGCCGTGACGCTTCATCACTCTTCAGGGAACTTAATTAGCGACCAAACAGTCAGAAACCGCTTGCATGAAGTGAACCTTCATTCCCGAAGACCGCTAAGGGTACCACCTATAGCAATGCACAATCGTAGGATTCGATATCAATGGGCTCTTGAACACAGAAATTGGGCAGAAGAACAATGGCGTTTCGTGTGCTTTTCTGATGAGTCTCGTTTTGGTATGAGACCGGATACAAGACGTATACGACACTGGAGAACCCCTGGACGCCAACAGCGATTAAAATCCTGCCAGGAAGTCCATCCTTATAGTGGTGGAATCATCATGGTATGGGCGGGTATTTGGATCGGCGGAAGAACTGAGTTGATTTGGATCAGTGGCAACCTCAACGCTCAAATTTATGCTGAGACGATTGTATCAGACGTCATCGTTCCTCTACAAGTGCAAATCGGTCCCTTATTTCAATTAATGCATGATAATGCACGACCGCACACCGCAAGAGTTGTAAGACAGACTCTCGCCGCAGCTAACATCAATGTCATGCCCTGGCCTGCTCAGTCGCCAGACTTGAACCCGATTGAGCATGCATGGGATATGCTACAGAGAAGAGCTCTGCCGAATATGGAGGGTATCCAGTCGCAAGAAGACCTTTTTTTGTTGTTGCAACGAACATGGGCGGCCATTCCACAGCGTGATTTGGATGAACTCATTTTGAGTATGCCAAACCGATGGTCTTGTGTTGTTAGTGTTCGCGGTAGAAACACGGATTATTAATTGTTTAAGTTACCCAATAAAATTTTAAAGAAAACTGTTATTTCAGTCTTTTTTTCGAACTTTAATGTTAGTGGTTCAAATGTCAAAAATCCCTTTATTATGAAAATGGCAAATTTCTTTATTAATGCAAAGGTGACTTGGTTTATCGTTACTGTAGACAAACGAAAACACTTTATTTGATGAATCCTTAAAGAAAATTTTAATTAATATCAATCAGGAGAAAAGTTATTGCAAAAATATATGTTGATCCCTAGACACTTTTGATGTGTGTATTTCACCTTTATCATTACTTTATTACTACAGTACATTTCAGTTTTTAATAATATTAAAGATTTTTTTAACAACAATATACAGGTTTTTAGTTTGTAGCAGAAACTAAATTACTCGTACTTCTTGAAGGGCTTTGAAATCTCAAGTTGTGACATTAACTACTTATTTGGAATTTCCCAATGGTTAATTTCAATGTCACAAGTATATACAAATGCCAATGACCAGAGATGGCAGTTAATTAAAATGGTAAAACTTGCCATAAATTCGTCAAAAAAGGCTAAGTCAAAAAAGGTGTAATAACAGCAGGGCGCCGAAGATCGAAGCTAACATAGGGACTTTTAATGCCCAAGATGTGGCATAATTTTTAGGGTTCCGTACCCAAAGGGTAAAACGGAACCCTATTAGTGAGACTCCGCTGTCCGTCCGTTCGTCCGTCTGTCCGTCTGTCACCAGGCTGTATCTCATGAACCATGATATGTACACAGTTGAAATTTTCACAGATGATGTATTTCTGTTTCCGCTATAACAACAAATACTAAAAAATGGAATAAAATAAATATTTAAGGGGGCTCCCATACAACAAACGTGATTTTTTTGCTCGTTTTTGCTTGATATTGGTAACGGCAACAGACGCTTGAAATATTCACAGAATATTTAGTCCCATACATCAAACGTGATTTTTTGCCGTTTTTATAGATAATGGTACGGAACCCTTGGTGCGCGAGTCCGACTCGCACTTGGCCGATTTTTTTATTATTTTATTGAGCACTTTACCAATGAATGCATTTGATTTTTTTTTATAATTATATATGATTTTTTTATATGTAGTTTAATGATTTTTCTACAATGTCTTGAAAAGATGCTTTAAGAAATCTTAACACATATTATACCACTACACAAATGTACGGTGCATAGTATTCGTATTATTACATCAGGTTATTTATTTAGGCTCCCTGCATGTTCTTATTTGCAACACGTCCTCACCTGCTCGGCTAATTACCGGCGCACTAACCGGATTTAAGTTTGAATCCGGTTTAGTAACATTCAACGAATTCAGCCTGCCTTAGTTAACATCCCACGTGGAACTGCGGGGGACTAATCCAGTTGTTCCATTGTTGTTACTAATTTTCCTTGACCTAAAACGTTAAGTAGTGATTGCATAAATACACATTGTTTTAAGTCCTGATGTGTTTTTAGAATCACTCAAGGAAATTAAAATCATGAGAGTAATTGGCGATGCGATAGATAATAGGGTCATTTATATTTCACAATTATTATTTTTATACAAGGTCGGGAGACATACAAGCATACGGCCCACCTTGAACGCTTGTAATACAGTAAGTATCACTCGCCTACTAACACAGCAATTCCGTAGGAGTTCACTGGTGACCTCACTCACACGCAGGAACACATCAACCCTCCAGAGCATTGTTATTTGGGTGCGGTTTACTGTGGGGTGTAGGTACTTCCCCGAACGGGTTGCTTGTATGCACCCTACCTACCTTGAAAACTGGGTGTTTTCAAGGTAGGTAGGGTGACCAAGAAAAATAGACATGTTCATGCACGCAAATGTTAGTCCTGTATGAATCGAACCCACGAGCGTTAGTGTCAAAGTCGTGTTATTAACCGCTGCGCCACCGAGCTCGTCAAAAACTTTATGATATAGTTATATGATGACGAGTATCAAACCAGCATCTAACCCCGCTTTATGTTAACTAGCAACTGCACCCTGTAGGTGATTGCAACACAAGCAGTATCAAGCAGCAGATTGTTTATTGGCTGCGGTCATCTATTTTACATGTAACTCGTGTTACATTATGTCGTTCTAGCTTCATGCCTAATTACTTCAAGCTCCATGACACTGGAATGTAATGCATAACTCTGTGTGGAATTTTAAATGCTGAAATTTAATATTAAAAGGAAAAATTATGTCAATATAAGCATTGAAAGACTATATTGTATGCCTGTAAGGTTCTCATGATTGTAAAATATGCATAATATATTATTAATTCTTATCACAGTTGCTGATCTTTGTAAAGGTTGACTGGCAAAAATAGTACCTTAGCGTTAAGTTCGCCTTTTGTAGCCTTATATTGTGATTAATATAACATTCAATAAATTAATAACTGGATAACACTTTTATTTTATTAATAATGATTTTGATTTTCATACGTGATTAGTCTTTGATTTCAATAATTTGTCATTTTGCATTCTTGACGTTCATGAGGTGCAAGTACTTTCGCAGATGCGCTGTTATGATGCGCCCTACCTTTCTTAAACTCCTGATGATGGATGACGATGACCTTTCTTAAAAACACTCAAGACTAAGACAACAGACATGTTCAAATACGTAAAATATTTATACCAAGTGGAAATCGTCCCCACGAGCATAGTGTATTATGTCTGGCTATATAAAGGAAGGAGCGGAATCTAAATAATGTTAATCAGGCAAACTGTGAGACACCTGGACCTGATTAGTTCATTAGGGATGTTATGCCAAAAAAACATTGTGTTTGCCGATTTTTACTGCTAATCTTCAGCTGAAGAAACATATCCTGAATGTCAGCTTTCAAAACTGTGCTCTCCTTTTTATAACGAAAAATAATATGAAGAAGCGGTTGAAATAAAACTGGATCAGTTAATAAAGCTGGAAGAGATCTCTTACAGCGATAAGTCCGCCTTTGTACATGCTACATGCTAATAATGAATTTAATATAACTCCACGGCGAGCGTGCATGAAAAGAGCAATGAATGTGAAAGAAGCGAGTGAGGTATGTAAGGATCGAGTCGCGTGGCGCTCGGTTCTCTCTGCCTACCCCGTAAGGGATTTGGCGTGAAGTTATAGATAGATAGATAGAATATAACTCCATTAGATTTAACTGCAGCGTCGTGCAGCATACGTAATTTATCAGGATTAATGACGACATGTGTAGCAGATACCAGCTGTTCCACATACACTTAGACGTATCATTTTTCTAAAATATCACGAATATCCTGCATGTACTGTGCAATATACCTCAGGCTGTGGATCACATTTTTCTCTCAACTCAAACATATCGATGAAGTTAGGCCGTACAAGCATATCGTTTCGAGTTCCAGAAGAAACCATTCAGGTCAATTGGTTTCATTTCCAAATTCTTCAAAAATACAAAGAAAGCAAATAAATTATATACCATTTAGTAAAAGCCGCTTAGAAAGATTTAAGTCTAATATAGCAGAAAAAATTGTATTGTTGCCCTATCACGGTACTCCGGACCACTTGTACAGTTCATTATTTAGCTTAATTACTAGTGAATTTAATGCAATCTTTACTCCAAAACAACTGTCTGTAAGTGACCGTATGACATTCAGTGATTGGGCAACTCCTGGTATTTACAAAAGTCGGAATAAATTGTATGAACTTTATGAAGAAAGGACCTGTAATCACAATCCGACTTTTCAAGAACTTGTAAAAAATTATGCTAAAATATTTAAACGAGCCTGTTCCAATGCTAAGTCTATATATTTAAGAAATAAAATTAATGGTTCAACAAATATTATTAAATCTGTTTGGAATATGATAAATAATGAGACGGGTAGAGCGAAAGTACGTAGTCGAGACTTTCAGTTAAAGATAAATGATATAGATATCAAAAATGATGTAGAAATTGCGACTGAGTTTGAAAAATATTTTTCTAACATTCCTCTTATTACTACGAGAAATCTTAGGTCTTCTTCTATAGCTGCTGAACTCGTTCTCAAACAGAGCGTGGTAGAATGCGACACAATATTTGAATTTTCAGCTGTAAGCCCAAAAGATGTTTTGAAAGCTTTTAAATCAATAAATATGAAAAACACTAAAGATCTGTGTGTGTGGAATATGATAAATAATGAGACGGGTAGAGCGAAAGTACGTAGTCGAGACTTTCAGTTAAAGATAAATGATATAGATATCAAAAATGATGTAGAAATTGCGACTGAGTTTGAAAAATATTTTTCTAACATTCCTCTTATTACTACGAGAAATCTTAGGTCTTCTTCTATAGCTGCTGAACTCGTTCTCAAACAGAGCGTGGTAGAATGCGACACAATATTTGAATTTTCAGCTGTAAGCCCAAAAGATGTTTTGAAAGCTTTTAAATCAATAAATATGAAAAACACTAAAGATCTGTGGGGTCTATCTGTCAAAACCATATCTTCTATTATTATTTCAATCGCTCCACATTTAGCTACAATTTTCAATTGTTGTGTGGCATCTGGTGTATTTCCTGACTTGATGAAACATAGTAAAATCATTCCATTATTTAAATCTGGTGATAGTTCGGACCCTTCGAATTTTCGACCTGTTTCCATACTGCCCATTCTCAGTAAAATTTTTGAAAAACTAATGCTTAGCCAGTTGCTCAGACATTTTAATACACATAATTTGCTTCATAGGAGACAGTTCGGATTTACGAGAGGTTGTTCAACTATAGACGCAGGGATTCATTTGCTTAAAAGTATATTCGCGGCATGGGAAGGTTCGCAAGATGCCTTGGGAATTTTCTGTGATCTGTCTAAAGCGTTTGACTGCGTGCACCATGACACTCTTGTCAGAAAATTACACCACTACGGTATCAGGAACAAGGCTCTCGAACTTCTGTCTTCTTATCTGGGCAATAGGATACAGAAGGTCGATGTTAATGGTAAAATATCTTCGGGGTCCCCTGTAGTCATGGGAGTCCCACAGGGGTCAATTCTAGGTCCATTCTTATTTTTAGTATATATAAATGACTTACCTTATTATGTAAAGGATAAACATGAGATTGTATTGTTTGCGGATGATACCTCTTTGACATTCAAAATTAATAGACAGTTAGGTAATTATGACGAAGTTAACGATGCTCTCTCTAAAGTTATGCATTGGTTTAATGTTAATAATCTGCATTTAAATGAAAAAAAGACTAAAGTAATTAAGTTCTCAACACCTAATGTAAGACAGGTGACTACCAATGTACATGTTAATGGAAGTAATTTAGCCCCTGTGGAGACAACTGTGTTCTTGGGTATAACAATTGACTCCAAACTACAATGGGGCCCACAAATTGAAAAATTATCAGGAAAACTAAGTTCTGCAGCCTATGCAGTGAAAACTATTAGACGGCTCACTGATGTTGATACGGCTAGAATAGTTTATTTCAGCTACTTTCATAGTATTATGTCATACGGAATTCTTCTTTGGGGTAACTCCGCGGACATTAACACCATCTTTTTATTGCAAAAGAGAGCCATAAGAGCTATCTACAAACTTGGTCCCCGTGAGAGCCTTAGAGAAGAATTCAAAGAAATAAATATTCTAACAGTCGCATCGCAATATATCTATGAAAATCTTTTGTATGTCCATAAATACATAGACTCATTTTGTAAAAAGAGCGATACTCATAACATAAATACTAGATATAAGCATAATCTTGTGTTACATGCAAGCCGTCTCCACAAAATAAGTAATTCTTTTATGGGGCAATGTATACGGTTCTATAACAAACTTCCCAGCAATATAAGAGAATTGTCAATAAACAAGTTTAAAACTACTATTAAAGCCAAATTGTGTAGCAGGGCATATTATAAAGTATCTGACTATATTAATGATAAAAATGCCTGGGATTGAGTCGATCCAATTATAATGTAATTAATAAATTATGTAAATTTGTTTGGATACCAAAAGAGGGATGCCTGAGTTTTTTGGCAGTATTTTTATCAGTGCTCACCTAGTCATGAACTGCACGGTAGGGAAAAAAATTGTCACGATTCCAAACAAATGTAGCCATTTTTACGGAATAAAAAGATTTTGACTTTGACTTTGAAAAAAAAACCAACTTCGAAGCTAATTCAATGTTAGCATTTTGCCGTATGTATGCCGTATGTTCCATGATACGTGCGTGTTCATCAGCAATTTGCACGCTTCTTTGCAATACCGATAGCATATCGTTTATATGTTATATATTTTTTTAAGAATATCAGTTTATTTTTTAAGGAATTTTAGAGAAAACTTTATTCCCATCAGTGCCAGCATCAGTTAGAGCATTTTTTTTATACAACGTCGGAAGGCATTCAAGCATACGGTCCACCTCAAGTTAAGCAGTTACCGTAGCCTATTAACGCTTGTAACAAATATCACTCGCGCGATGCCTCGTCTGCTGCTTACACAGCAACTCCTCAGGAGCTTACCGGTGACCTCACTGAACGCAGGAACACAACAACCCTCTAGGGAGTTGTTATTTGGCTGCGGTTTTCTGTGAGGTGGAGGTACTTCCCCAGACGGGCTGCTTTGATGCACCCTACCTCTCGTAAAACATCCAAACTAAGACAAACAGACATGTTCATGCACACAAATGTTTGTCTTGTGTGGGAATCGAACCCACGAGCGTTAGTCTCAAAGTCGCGTCTTTTACGACTGAGCCAACGAGCTCGTCAAAATTTGCTTAATAAAGTTTACAGATTTGAATTTCCTACTGTAAGATACTAGTTAAATCCAGTGCAAACTATTTTTTATCTCTATTAGTTCAGATTTAGTATCTTTTCGAGTTGACTCGAGTTGATACGAGTAGTTCTTTGCTGTCGAATCATCGTCTAATAGCGCGTACAAGCCCTCGACGGGACCTGATTGAGACTGCGACACCTATAATTTTAAGTAAGGAACAACATGTCTATATGGACGCGTATGACGCACATGTATGCGATAATAACTCTACCTATTAGTTAGGAATTGACTTATTGTAAGCGTTATTACTAGATTTTTTAGATATCTATTCTATAACTTCACGCCAAATCCCTTGCGGGGTAGGCAGAGAGAACCGAGCGCCATGTGACCCGATCCTTACATATCATACATGTCCGAACCAACGGAGCATGCCTCTTCTTATTTTAACACCGACGCTCTCTTTCAGTCCAACTCTGTTTCTAACATCATCATTGCGAATACGGTCTACAAGCCTTACGCCACAAATTTTGCGCAGTGCTCGCATTTCGACCGCGTTTATTCTACTTTCATGCTCTTTCTGCGAGTTGCGAGCGAGCGAGTTGTGCCTTCTGGCTCAGGTTTTTACTGCCAAGAAGTTTTCCCAACGCTCCATTCACACTATTCCCAGCACTCACTCGTCTTTCCACATCTGCGGTGCACCTTCCATCCCTGCTGAAAGCGCATCCAAGATATACAAACTCATCCACTTGTTCCAACACTTCATCATCAATCGTAATCCTTATATTAGATGTAAATAGTAATTTAACCATACGCGCTTCACTGGAACTGTTTCTTCATCTCTTTTGAGGCATTTAGGGCAAAATTTTAATTATCATCAGATCTATTACACAAATAATTACACTGAAGAAAATTGAGCAGTCAGAACCCGTTATATACGTTTTCCCATACATACATTTCGCGGTCGTATTCGACCACCCGGGTTTCGAAGGGTTAAGCGACTTTACACAACACACACAGTTTGGCCGCAGCCAAATAACAACTCCCTTGAGGGTTGTGGTGTTCCAGCGTGTGAGTGAGGTTACCAGTAAGCTTAGGAGTTGTTGTGTTAGTAGTAGACAGTAAGCTTATTATAGGCAAGGTTAGATAATGGGCCAGGTAATAGTAGAGCAATGAATGTTAAAGAAGCGAGTGAGATATGTAAGGATCGAGTCACGTGGCGCTCGGTTCTCTCTGCCTACCCGCAAGGGATTTGGCGTGAGGTTATAGATAGATAGTAATAGTAGAACATCAGTTTCCGGAGCACAAAAGTTAAAAATACGTAACTGTTCGGCCCATGAACCTACAACGCTGTTTTTTTTTTCATTGGCGGCTTTCACGAGTAGGGAGATTTGTTTGGCTATCAGTATTGTCAGCATCACGTTCGTATGCAAAATTTTATGCTGTGCTGTTCTGTGAGACGATGAGCGTGTTCTGCTTCAATAGCTTATTTTCAAGCTCTAGTGCAAGCCTAGAGTGAAAGATATAACGCTACGTGGGCCACTACATTAGTCGGTAGCGTTAACAAGAGTGCATCACTACATAGGTGCCAATATTGAAAAGTGGTGTAAGAAAGTACGTCAAAACTAAACATTTGTGTCTCTGTCTATCATGGGTAGATATATGTCAGAGAGTTCAAATATGAAATTTTGCATATTTGTGAATCATTCTGACCTCCACGTTTACACTAATTTCTCAAAAATAATACAATGAAGTTTAAAAAATTGTATTTTCTGTACATAAAAATGCAAAATACCCTAACAAAAGTTACTTATATTTTGTCTAGTTTTGAAATTGTATGGAGATCTGTAAAAGCCTAATATGACAAAATACCTGCTTCCATATATAGTACATTATCAGTGCGACGCAGCGGGCGAAGCGGCGGGCGACGCGATGAGCGCAGCGCCGATTTTCGTGCGCTCTGCATCTTCATAAACGAAATCACTAATTATGTATATTTTGTACACGGCACATCCCGATCTTTGACACGGCACATGTCGATCTTTTCATAAATGGAGAAGAGGCTTGGTGCCACGTAGCTCGCCCCGCGCAACGCGCCATTAAAAATAAAAATGATTTTTAAATACATAAACAGTCAAAGAACTTAAGAAACCCTTGGAAAGCGCGGGATGACACCAACTATATTATTTTTTGTAATCCCATATATCTAGAAAATATAGTACAACATTCACAGATATCAATACCACTTATTATTAGAAACCAGCTTATAAAAATCCCTCAAATCCGCTCTCCCTGCTCGAGCACGGAACCAATATGATTTTATTCCCGCAGAGAATATAAAAATTTCGCTATATTACCAACTAGTGGCTCTTCTCGTAAAATGGAAAACGTAATTTTAATCCAAGCGGGCGGGCAATTTCTACAGTAAAGAACTAAATAAGTATGGCTTCCTTTAGTTATTGTTCATCTTGGAACTCTTGTTATCTTCAAAGTAATAATCTTTCGTTGAAATTCGAAGATGAGATTTTATTTCAAAATAAAATATGAAATGTTCCTACTTATAATAAAAACACTGTGATATAAAGTAAGTAGTTAATTTACAGGTGGTACTTTAAAAATAATAAAAAGTCTAAGTTTACCAGAATGAGATGTACAAAAAAAAATTATAACAATAAATGTGAGACTACAGTTATGCAGGGAAACATGTACGTAACGTACTTTAAGGTGCTATTAGAGCGAGATGAGATGAAACATTTGAATTAGTGGGAATTAGTGGATATCGAAAAGGAATAATACTTCGTAACGGAAGACATAAATTTAGAGGATAATCACCGTGCGTCGGTTTTTTGTAGAGTACAAAACGTAATATTATTTTAATGTTGTTTTGTGAACTAAATGATCAGAACAGTTAAACTATTGGGAATAGAAAAACTACCACACAAACAACGCTACAACTAAGAAAAAGGAATCATACTTTGTAAAGCAGGACATAAATTAAACTTATCAGATAATAACCGCTGTGCAGCGCTCTATTGTGCAGCACAAAACGTAATATAATTTTTATGTGGTTTCACGACTAAATGCTCCTAATGAATAGTACTCGTAGGTACCATTTAGGTCACATTCTAAATGAATATGTTGTAATCATTTCTCTTTCAATTCTCGATGTAAAATATTTAAAAATTTCTTGTACCATGCAGGTACTATGGTCAGACAGACAATTACAAAAAATATAAATTCATTATTTTAGCTGCTGTAAAATGCGTTCCCAGAGACCTCTAATTATAAGTTTTGAGGAGGGGATGGGGATATCTGACATCTTTATATGAATATACTACTACTACTATAACTTCACGCCAAATCCCTTACGGGGTAGGCAGAGAGAACCGAGCGCCACGCGACTCGATCCTTACATACCTCACTCGCTTCTTTCACATTCATTGCTCTTTTCATGCACGCTCGCCGGTTTCTAGGGCTCCTGACATCACCTTCTGATAGAACACGACCAATCTGATCATGATAGGTAAGTCTTGGCCTTCCTCGGCTCCTACATCCTTCCACTTTTGCATTGTATATCTGCTTCGTCATTCTTTCATCCTGCATTCTTTCTACATGTCCGAACCAACGGAGCATGCCTCTTCTTATTTTAACACCGACGCTCTCTTTCAGACCAACTCTGCTTCTAACCTCATCATTGCGGATACGGTCTGCAAGCGTTACACCACAGATTTTGCGCAACGCTCGCATTTCAACCGCGTTTATCCTACTTTCATGCTCTCTCTGCCATACCCAGCTCTCGCTACCATAAGTAAGCGTTGGGACCAGCACTGCATTGTGTATAGCCAGCTGCGCCTTCTGGCTCAGGTTTTTACTGCCAAGAAGTTTTCCCAACGCTCCATTCACACTATTCCCAGCACTCACTCGCCTTTCCACATCTGCGGTGTACCTTCCATCCCTGCTGAAAGCGCATCCAAGATATACAAACTCATTCACTTGTTCCAACACTTCATCATCTACCGTAATTCTTACATTGGTTCTGGTTTCTTCTCTTTCAAATACCATAATCTTTGTTTTCTTCGCATTCAATAGTAAGCCTTCCTTCATACATTCGTCTTTCATCATTGTGACTAGTGTTTGCAGCTCAGATGGTGTTTCTGCTAACAGGACAGCATCATCTGCATACAGCAGACAGTTCACCACTAGGTCACCCATGCGTAATCCTACATTCGTCGATCTTATTCTCTGTAGACAACTATCGAGATACAGAATAAACAGCCTAGCAGACAACATGCAACCCTGTTTGACACCAATTTTGACATCAAACCAGGGTGACATGTTGCCATCTATTCGCACACATGCTGAGCAATCCTTGTAGGTGGACTGCACAGCACGCAGCAGTGAGCCGTCAATCCCATATCTCGGCAATATGCACCACAGTTCCTTTCGCACAACCCTATCAAATGCCTTCTCAAGATCCACAAAACCGCAGAAAACCTTCTGGTCTGTGGCCAGATGCTTCTCTACGATATTGCGGAGCGAGAAAACTTGATCCGTACATCCCCTTCCATTTCGGAATCCTCCTTGTGCCTCCCACAGCATTTCGTCAGATTTCACCCTCATTCTCCTTTCAATTATCTTTCCATATACTTTTGCTGCTAAGCTGATCAAACTGATGGCCCTATAGTTGGCGCAGTCCATGCGTGATCCCTTGCCTTTATACAAGGGTACGATGACTGCGCGTCCCCAGTCCATTGGGACCCTTCCAGTTCTCCAGCAAAGGTTGCATAAGTACCAGAAGGCGTCCCGGACGTAAGTGCCACCTAGTTTGATCATCTCAGCTGTAATCATATCAATTCCCGCAGACTTTCCATTTTTCAAACTTCGTATCGACCATTCTATCTCATCCATAGTTATACCTTCATCGGACGCCGTCAACGCGGAGTGAGCATCAGACTCACTCTCATTGTCAGCGTCCGAGGCATATTCGTACATTTCTTCAAAATATTCACTCCACCGTTCTAACACTTCCTGAGTGTTTGCAAGAATGATACCAGCTTTAGACTTAATCTTGTTCATACTGGATGCCGACGAACCACCCCGAGACTTCTTTACCTCTCTCCAAAAGAGTTTGGTATTTGCCTCGAAGTTTCTCGTCAGCCTCTCTTCCTCATTCATAATTTGTCTTTCACGCTTCTCTTTCACTAAAGCCTTGGTTTCATTCTTGCATTGACGGTACATTTCTTTCTTCTTCTCTCTCATACTTTCATTTAAGGGCAAAGATGATACATAATCCAGCCACGCTTTCCTCTTTCTTGCTACGGAGGATTCAACCTCCGCATCCCACCAGGCATCCCCTTTCAATGTTTTATGCCTCTTTGCGCATCCACATGCTTCTTTTGCACTATCCACCATACTTTCTTTCAGAACTTTCCAGCAATCATCCACATCTGTGCCGGAAAGACTTGCATTTGCAAGTCTTTCGCTTACCAGATGTACATACATTCTCCTTACACTTTCATCTTGCAATTTTTCACTCCTTATCCTTTCATGATCTCCGAAAGGGATACGCACTCGCCAATGCCTCCACTTCTTGAAAAGTCCCACAAACCGGCTTACCACCAGGTAGTGGTCCGTTTCAAGAGTGGGACCTCTAAAGGCTCTTGTATCCATTATAGTATTTCGGAGACGTCTATCAATTATAATCAAATCAATCACACTTTTTTGGTCAGATTCTAATGTGATACGTTCACATATGGTATGCGTTCACATAACGTAACCAATTTATCAGTAGGCGTCACGGGTCATGAGACGTCGATGTGATGTCAGCGATTACCTAATGGTTTGCGACAATTGCTGTAATTAAGGTCACTGGCTATGATTAGATACCGAAATTATAGTTACCATTACTCTGGAACTCATTGAAGTGGCGTTGATTTTTAATCTTAATTTTCATATCACTAATGTGACAAACAATCATAATGGTCTGACTATGAATGATAAGCATAACCTATGGACACCTACAATACCATAATCGTAACTCGTGCGTTGCCAATCATATAACAACCTCTTTTTTGAAAATCAAATTATTTTGTACAATGTCAAGCATACGGCCCACCTGATGTAATGCAATTATTGTAGCCTATGAATGCTAGCAATCCATTAACCATCACTCACGCGTTGCCACCTTCGCTGCTAACACAGCAACTTCTTAGGAACTTACTGGTGACCTCACTCACTCGCAGCAACACAAGAACCCTCAAGGAAGTTGTTATTTGGCTGCGGTTTTCTGTGATGTGGAGGTACTTTCCCAGACAGACTGCTTTGATAGGCCCCAACTTTCTTAATCACGTTGTAGTGTTAGAGAAATCTTCGGCAGAGACTTAGATAATAAGGAAATACAATGCTACACGAATCATAACTCATCCCACTGCAGGGATATGGGCCTCCCTTCAATAACAAACTCCACTACGCAGCTCAATTGCAGATCAACCAAGGCCAGCTGACACAGCAACTTCTTAGGAACTTACCAGTGACCTCACTCACACGCAGGTACACAACAACCCTCTAGGGAGTGGTTATTTGGCTGCGGTTTTCTATGAGCTTATAATAAACGTTTATCTTACATTTAACCTAACTGTCACATGTACGTATACACGAAATTCCACAATAAAAAATATACACACCCAATTTAAATTTAAATTTTGCATAAAAAATACCTACGTATCTAATTGAAAGAGAATAACGTATACTGAAATTTCAGAATATTAGGACATATATACACATTCCGCTTCGTCGCAATGGTGACCTGTATAATTAAAATAGCTACTGTATGGCATAATGTCTCTCTTCTTTATTCTATTTTCTTCAATCCTACTTCTCTCAGTTACTTAAAGGAACTTTTTATTTATTTCAGTGAGGTGGGGGATCGTTGTAATGGCAGTAAACGCAGTATTACTTCCCTTCGTCTAATGACACCATCTCACTCTTCACAAATTTAAGTCCTCGATACTGGTTTTGCAATTTTAGAATGCCGTGTCGAAATCCATCCGCAGTACCTTATCACTCAGAAACCTTAGCCTCCTTTAAAATTATGGTAAAAACTTACTATCTCTCTATATACTACAGTACTATACTTTGTACCTTTATGTAGACATTATTGTACGTCCTTGTCATCTGTCGTATTTTTACTCAATAAATTAAGTAATTATAGGTAATTTGTTTGAATGTATGATTCGTTGTATGTAAACATGTAACATATAAAATGCTTGCATATGTAATATATAAAAGTGAAAATTATATTATCATAAATGTACCATCTACCTACTTGTACTTATGACTGTATCTTTTCAAGTCATATGGTTGTAAGGAAGAAGTAACAAGCAAACAAATACGTCCGCCGTACATTTGTTTTCTTTTTGCATGAAAACATTTTTCTTTTTACTCCGCCAGAGACTTGGCATGAGATGTAAATAGATAAAATTCACTTAATCCACTATACGAAACTACCGAACTTATGAACTCTTACAATACAATATGTATTTATTTCACATTTATAAGGTTTTATTTTATTAGTCTGTTCAGATTAGATGTAACAAATACAATTAAGGTAAACATTTTCTTATTTGGTAGTCGTAAGTCATCTTTGTTTACATGACGCTTCAAATGTAAACCAGTTGAGAATGCGCAAGCTTGCATTGCCAGAGGAACACCTGGCTCGTCAATTATATAACAATTCAATATTTTTTTTTATTTGTCGGCCATTTTGACCACGTTCCTTAAGAGATAGGAATGGTGTTCCTGAACACTCCTATTCTACTTCTTATGCTGAATCCGAATCTGAAGTCAAAATTGGAATATTCGAAAAAAAAAACACACAGAGACAAACGCACAAACAGACAAACATATAGATTTCATGTAGGAACGGTGTTACTGAAGATACTACCAGATGCGCTATTATTGGTACCACAAAGTCACTGAGCTATTTGTCATAGACATTATGAGGTAAGCCTACCCATAACAAGCTGATAAAGCGTGATTCTTAGAGTCAACCTTCCGGATTTAGGGACAATTAAGCCATTAATACGGTTCACCGTACTAGATGAGTATAATATTGCCGGCAGTACATTGATCCGTATATCGGGCCGAAGTGACGTGCGGCGGTGAGCGGATTACAAGCGGTCACCGGATAATTTGAGAGGCGATATCCGTGATATCCGCACAATACCGTCCGCACACGGCCGCTGACGGATAATTATACGGTTCAACCTGGCTCGGAGTTACTTAGTCCAATTACGAGCCAGCGGCTATTAGTGGCGCTATTTCAATTGATTGAGTATTAGCGATTGGAAAGTTACATTTGATTAAATTTGTTAGTAGGGTAGTAACGATATGAAATAATATCAAATTTTGATGCTAGCTAGTTGTGCTGATTTTAATATTAAATATGAAGGAAATAACCTTAGGAGACCTAATGATGCGATTTTGCGTAATAAATAAAATCACCGCTGTGGTCCGGGTGGTAAAGTAGAACGCGTAGCTCTTTGTAAGTTCACCGTTCAATACTGCGTCACAATTTTTTTTGTATACTACGTCGGGAGGCATACAAGCTTACAGCCCACCTGATGTGAAGCGCGAACCTTAGCCTATTAACGCTTGCGATAATTAAGTATTATTCGCGCGATGCGACCTTTGTTGCTTACACAGCAACTCCTTGGGAGCTTACTGGTGATCTCACTCACACGCAGGAATACAACAACCCTCTAGGGAGTTGTTATTTGGCTGAGGTTTTTTGTGAGGTGGAGGGTACTTCCCCAGACGGGTTGATTTGATGTGCCCTACCTCTCTTAAAAAAATATCCTCACATTGATCAGTAGGTTCGAACCGCTGAGATATTTAGGCGCTAAAACACTACGTTTTGGTGAGTGAAGAAGGCCGCCCCATCATTTGCAGGCAAAAGGGTTATTGGTTTGTGATTATGTGTGTATGAAACGACAGTTGAAAGGAAAGAGTGAGAAAGTCGTTTCTAATGTCTGTCGTTTTATGCGTCAAATGTTAGCAGAACTCACGAAATTTCAGTTCTACGTGGGCATTCATGCATATATTTATTATTTTTAATATGACCGACATATATTATCGTTGTAGTTAATCTGGTTCGCGATATATGCCAATAATCGCGCGATAAATAATATCGGGGAACTGTATACTCATTTTCCCTCTCTTTATGTATAAGATATAGTGACAAAAATTGAGAAAGGTATGCTGAGATGGTTTGGCCATGTCGAGAGAATGAATAAAGAACGATTGACGAAAAAAGTGTATAAGGCGAGTGTGAATGAAATTGTTGGAAGGGGTAGACCTAGGCGGACATTTCGAGATCAAATCAGGGACGTCCTGAAAAAAGGCCAGGTCAAGAGTACCCTAAACCGAAGAGCATGTATGAAGGGAATAATGAGAGTGGACGAAGCGAAACAAGTATGTAAGGATCGTAGCAAGTGGAAAGAAGTGGTCTCTGCCTACCCCTACGGGATAGAGGCGTGATTATATGAATGTATGTATAAGATGTATAAGAAAAAAAGAATACTTATTTACTCTGGTTACGCTATGCCCTACAATTTTAGTTTTTAAGTCATATCAATACCCTAGCCTTAAATTGATGAGAAGAGTGGTGTGATGACTATTACCTATTAATTTTTTAATTTATATCAAATTATCTACATCATTAGTATATTTCATATCAACAAAACAAAACAAAACAATTATTACTTATCAACTTCTCTCTTCCTACCATCTCTACGCCGATGACCTTCAAATTTATTGTCATTGTCGATGATCTCGCCTCTGGTATTGTCATCATAAATTGTGACCTATAAAACATTTCTACTTGGAGTAAATTGCACAGGCTTACAGTTAATCCAGCAAAAAGTCAAGCTATTATTATTGGTAGTCCTCGGTTTATCTCCAACATAAATTGGTCTAATCTTGATGCCATTATCTTCGATGGAGTGCAAATTATGCTAACTGAACAAGTCCTAAACCTTGGTGTATTTTTTGACCGTACCTTATCTTGGAGTCCTCAGGTGGCCGAGGTCAGCAGGAAGATATTTGCAGCCGCTGGTTCTCTTCGACGACTTCGAAATTTTCTTCCCATAAATACAAAAATTGCATTAGCACAGTCCTTACTCCTTCCTATCCTAGATTATGCAGACTCCTGCTATCTAGATCTCACCGAACAGCAGCTCAATAAACTTGAGCGTCTTCAAAACTTGTGTATTCGTTTCATTTACGGCCTTCGTAAGTATCTAAATATACGTTTCTGAATTTCATACGCAACTCAAGTGGCTTCCCATCCGTTATCGCAGAAACCTGCATATACTTTCCCTCTTATACTCCATACTATTCAATTCTTCTACGTCTTCTTATCTGAAAGAATGTTTTTCCTTCCATAGGGACATCCATAGTGAGGGTCCCTCACGACGTGACCTTTTCTATTTTCGTCTGAAAACACCCTCTCACTTGACAAGCCTTTTTTCTAATTCCTTTTCTGTTCAAGCCGTCCGTCTGTGGAGCGATTTACCTCTTACAATCAGGAAGTCTCAAACACTGACGAACTTTAAACAGCTTGTCAAAAGCTACTATTTGATATATTTACTACCTTTCAATTTAATCTTCCGAACTTATATATATATATATATATATATATATGCTTCAATCTAGTGCAGTCTTTCTTTATTTTGGTATCGGATATAACTGCATACTTTTGTATTGCATCTATATTCTTAATATAAATTGAGTAATTGTATAAGGTTCTTTTACTCGTACTTATTATGCGCCACCTACATTTATCTATGTTAATTCTTCTTTAAGTTAAGGTTGCCTGGAAGAAATTGCATTAGCGATAAGGCCGCCTATTGTACTTTCTTATATAGACTATGTATATTTGTATATTTTATTGGTGCAATAAAGAGTTTGTATTGTATTGTAAAACCGTTTAACTTAAAAATTTCTTTTTACTTTTTTATTTCAGATTTCAGTTTTAATGTGTAGACTGTCTAAACTCCATGAATCGTTATTTTCTATGATGACGTCCGTTATTTTGTGTCGGCAGCTATATTAGATTTGCCTTTAATTTGACATTCATATTTATGGGGTTATGAAAAAAATATGTATTCCACCATTTGTGGCGGCGGCCATCTTGGATTTACAATGAAGTATTATGAAATATTCTAAAGGTGTGTGTAAAACATTATGGTATCGAGCTCATAAACCGATGGGGTAGGAAGCGAGATATGTCACATCCTCGGTATGGATCAATATTTTTAGATGTTTTACAACTGTACACCTCCTAAGGGTTTCCCTCCTGGTTGTGGCGGTCTGATGCGAGTCGCTCCATGAAAAAATCAGTATCTTCGCCAAATCTAGCCTTAGGTAGATCCTGATCGCAGGTCCCGCCAATCCTAATAGTTTATGAAACGTGCCCACGCTAAATATGAAAAGACTTATGTTCTAATACTTCCATGACAAAGACATTTGAAGCAATCATTATTTTGTTTCCTATGGTGACGAGACGAGAGGGAGACGAGCTCGGTGGCGCAGTGGTGAAATGCGTTGTTACGCTACTTTGACACCAATGCTCGTGGGTTCGATTCCCACACAACACAAACATTTGTGTGCATGAACATGTCTGTTTGTATTGGTCTGGGTATTTTCTATGTATAATAAGTATGTATTTACAAAAGAAAATGTATTTACGTATGTTTATCAGTTGTCTAGTACCCATAACACAAGCTTCGCTTACTTTGGGGCTAGATGGCGCTGTGTAATTTGTCAGACAATATTTATTTATTTATATGGTGTCGTAATCCGGTTTTATTGTTTTAACTTTATTTTTATATTCTATTACTTTAAATGTACTAGTGTGCCTTATAATTATATATACAAAGAACCTAATCCAACACAAAAGATGCCTTGTAATTACCCTAAGCACGCAAATGCAGGAATGGAAACTGCGTCACTTAACCTCAAAGTGCCATTCCTAAATAATACTTAAAAGGATAATGATTTATTTAAACTATTATCGTGATATAAAATAGTACAGCCTGCCTGATGTCACAGTAGACTTATAAGCTAAAGCAGTAACGTCGCCGTCAGCCGTGTCCTTGAAAAGTATACCAATGGCTGGGCGGATCGCTAGGGTTGGTGCCTACAAAAAGAAAAGCAGGCGTCTGTAGATTTTCATTTGTAACTATATTTAGTTTTATTTGTATTGGCAAGCATACGGCCCGCCTGTTGTAAAACAGTAGCCTATTGACGCTTGCAACACAAGGAGTGTCACTCGCGCATTGCTACCCCCGCTGCCAACGTAGCAACTCCTTTCTCACTTCCTGGTGATTTCACTCACTCGCAGGAACATAACAATAGTTACCTAGTTTTGCACCGCCAAGATCGGTTAGCGGCCATGTAAATGACGCTTGTCTTTGTGTACGTGTCGATTCGGATGCTAGTACGAAGTCAATGTACTGCTTTAGCTTATAAGTCTACTGTGCTGATGGTAAATAGTTACCATAACATATGAACTCGTGCATTGCCGATCCTGTTAATATATCTACATGCCTTTCACAGTTGTATATGTCACTTTTGAAAGTATTTTACTTTTGTAAGTAATAATTTACATCACTAAAACGCAAAAGCTTTTTAGTGGTGTAAATAAAAATGAAAAACAGAGATTGAAAGTCCTCATCGAAAACTTTTACTGAAGGGAACTATAATCCAAACATTATCTGAATATATGTATTTGTTTTTGTTGATTTTCTCAATTTTTGAGATGATTTTTGAAGGCGGGTTTTTTATTTAAATATAATTTATATTTAGATGATTTAACTATGGGCAGACAAGTCGCTTCAGTTATTGCTCTCTTATGGATGGAAGATGCGGAAGTTCCAGTCTGTGTTAAGCTCTGGGCGAGATATATCGATGATATCTTTGACATTTGGTAGGAGATCGGGAGGGATCTACAAAAAATTCAGTGTTGCCTCAAGTATTAAATTTTACTCTCGGATGGTACGTTAAGCCACAAGGTATATAGAACATCTAATTACACTAATAAATACATACATGCTACTTCTCATTATCATCTTAGACATCTCCACTCCGGTCGCTACATCCCTGACACAAAGAGCGTATGATCTATGTGATCAAAAGCACTTGGAAGAAGAGTTGGAGCATATTCAGGCGGTTTTAAAATGTGGAGCGCACCAAAGCAACCCGTTTGGGAAAGTACCTCACATAAGAAAAAGCAGTCAAATAACAAACTCCCTGGAGGGTTGTTATGCTCCTGATGGTAGATTGGTAGATGTAGAGGACACGTACGGGAACATCAGCGTCTACTGTACGTACTTAAGTTCTTAGTGTCTGAGATCAGCCTTAGATTGAAACAAAATAATCCTTCATTTAATTAGTATGTAGCCTTCTGTAAGTTGAAGGTATTTCACCAGTCAGGTAGGTTAATAAAATATTATTAGGGCACTATTTAAATGTGAGGTTAGCTTTGAGTCTAAACGTAATGGTGAATTATTCACGGTATTTTCTTTACTGGCACTTTATGTGCTCCAGTAGGTACGTAACTGAAGTTTCCATTCTATATAATTGACTTATTGAACACTACAGAATTATTTGGAGTGTGGTACAAAATTATGTAGTTATCAAAATCGATACTATTATATTTCTACATAATTGTGAAAGTTTCACAAGCCGTCCAAAAAAGGAGAAGATGCTGTCGGAACAGAGATAGGTCGCCATAAAGTTTTGAGCCAAGATCCATATTACATAGTTAATAGATTGAGGTGTTATTTTACTACATGTAGCTTGTTATTATAACGACTAACATCTACAGCACCTGAAGTAGCCTAGTGGAAAGGCGAAATACGTGTCGCAGCGACGACCAGGGCAGTCATGGCAGCAACGGTGGCGGGCGCATGCGGTTTCTGTTCCAGATAGCGGCCAATCGCGGGGACGGCTGCAACAACCGAGGCAAAAACTACCGGAGCAGCCATGGCAGCGAAGGCATGTTGCATCTACTAACAGTAGTAGATTAAATTACATGAAATATTACATATACGTGGCGCAATTTGTCGATTAATAAACGAGTCTCTAGCGCACGAGATGGCCTAGCGATTATATTGAAAAGTACAATTACCGGAGAAGATCAAAGATAAGTAAGAATTTCTAAGGAGATTTTTCTTTCAAATTTTCCAAGAGAGTACAGGCACCAGAAAGCTTCTAAAATTATTCATAATGAATCGTACATCCAGAATAAGTGACTAATTACGCTTATTCTACATACAATATATTGTACTGAACCGTTATGTTCGATGAGTAAGTCGAATTAGTAAACATACTCCATCGCTGAATCTATTTCTCACATGTGTTATTAATGACCAGACAAGGCACTAGTTTACTTTTCAGTTAGTCTCATAAAAAATACTCTTGTAAGCATATCACAACAGTACTTACCATATTTTATCCCTTTTTATCGACACAGATTGCATAAATACGACTGGCATTCTTTTTCAATGACAAAGATTCGCCGGTTGAATAGCAAGGAGAATCTCACTTTTTCAAGACGCGCACCGTTTTTTTATCGATCCCGTATCGTAGACGCTTCCTGAATTACAATGAGCATGTAATTTTTGTTAGGGAATAGCGGTATTTTTCAGTTTTTACAACGTTCTTGACTGGGTAATGATGGCACTTGGAATTCAGAATTATATAGTCTATAATTGAGATTGCAGTTAATAAAAAATTGCAGATATTTACAAGATACATGTAAAGTATACTTACAAATAGCCCAAGTTTTTGGTTTGTGGGACTATGTAAACTTAGTGAGATGGCCGACCTCCGTCAACGTTCATATTGGAGAACTTACTCATCTTCGCTCATCTTCACATAATGTATAATTAAAGAGACTTAATCAGTTTGAAAATCATTTAGGTAATAAGTTAGGGTTATTTAAATTTTGTTACGGAAGTGGTAGGGGAAGTCTGCTATCTCAAAATGTGATTCTACATTGACTATTTTCTCGTTTTTCTACGAAGGAAACGTAATCCGCATTAAAATTGAAAGCCTAGCTGACTTTAGGTATAAATACCTGTATTAAAACTACAAAATCTATTCATATGTAATAAAAAGAGCAATAAATCGTTTTCTTACTTTTTGCTGTTAGCCTTTACTCCAAGGTGGTGTACTGCTTGGTTGGAACTGAGAAGTACAAGACGGCGTCCAAGGAACTTGTACTCAAAATGGCTTATTATAGAATTGATAAACATGTAACTGACAAAGATGTCTGAAAATAATTCAGCACAGACGACATGTCCTTAATAATCTTTAATTGTACCATTGATCAATAAATTCACATCATCATTATTGTACGAATATGCTGATGTGAATTTATTGTAATATATAATTGTCAATTTTAATAGAGACCTATATTGGCAAGTTTGTTTCGGCATTTCTTCTTCATCAATGGTCATTTTCGAATAGATCGTAGCATACTTCAGCTCGGGGCAAAGACGTATGTTATACAACAGACCGCACATGAAGTACTGTTTTCACCTTAGTACAGCAACACTATGACTACTTTTGTTCTGGCGAGTTGTAAGATATGATGCCAACAGCTTTCTTCTATACTTGCACCGGTCGTCGATGGCCAGGAATTCATCCTTACATACTGCATCTGCAAGGTACTCTATGCGGTTCCACAGAAATGTTCTTCTTACAACTCTTAAGTTGTGAAATAAAATCCCTGAGGTATTCTCAAGGGTCTACAGCATGGGGTATATTAAAAACGCATGAAGAGATTTTTACAGGATCGACAAAGCACGTGTAATGTACAAAGGCTACGTTAACTATTTACAATCAAGCACACTAATTACGCTTGTACAGACGCATGTTAGTTTTTCACCGTAATAGTATAAACAATAGAGTTTTCTCAGCGGTGATACACAGACTTCATTGACAGACTGAAAATGATACTTCAAAGTGCACTCCATCGCAAAATAGCTTTTATGAGTTAAAATGTGTCTTGTTATAGCAAGTATAATTACCCCCCAGTCGGATACTTTAGTAAGAGCACTCCGATACACAAATTAAACAGCCATTAGAAATATGTTTGCTATACCTAAATATATAACATGGATCTATAGTAGTCTGTAACGGACCACAATGAAATAACATTGTTGCCGTCACAAATAAAAATAACCTTGCAATCATATGGATATATGTAGCCGAATTATGTATAAAATAACGCCTAGGAATGTAGGTACATCGTTCGCTACTTCATTTAATAGGTCATTGTCGTTCATACTTGGTTTGAAAGACGCTTCACATAGTGCTCGATTCTCGCTGCCTGCCTCGCGGGCGAGCGGGCGTGATAATATGTTATTGAAGGTATCACGGCTGTATGCTTAGGAAAAATGTTAACTTGTAAGAGGGTAGACATATACCAGACGAAGTGGCGTGATATTCTTGAACTACCAATCAGCGAGCGGTTACGAGGCTGAGATAAAAGGTGTGTGGTGATTCATAACCAGTATAAACTACTTAAATGGAATGAAATAGATTCGAATATTGAATGACGAGTTGCTATAGAACTTTCTAGAATATTTTGGAAAGAGAGACAGAGATACGCAGAGAGGGGTGAAGAGGCTTGATGGTAGGCGAATGATATAAAAACGGGTGGTTCGTTAGTTCATGGCTTTTTTTAGTGTGAAATTTTAAGGTAATAAGACGTATCGATAATTGTTCGTGAAGGGCCTTTTTGTCGGTGTGAATCTCGGGGGTGATAGGCGTATCGCTGATAAATCGCGGAACGTTTCTTTTTATTATTTATTTTAATTTCTTTGTGTTAATATTGTGTTGAGAACGGCATTGATTCCTTGCCTTTGAGCTGCGTAGCGAGATATGGGACAATTAAGTTGTCTAATTGATCGTAACGTTAGGCTTGGGCATGGAATCAATGTAATTGTAGTTAACTTAATATTGAATAAACCGGTGTTTAATATTTCGCTAAAATTCAGGTTGATTGTTCAAATTGTGTGCAGCGTGGCCGAACCTACGGTGCTCAGGCGCCGATGGTGGTAGCGTGGGGCATGTTGAGCAATCAAAATGGCGCGGTTTTGTGATATGCAAATTCTAGGAATTGAAACGTAGCATGATTTGTCCGCGAAGGGGGTTTCTTTTATGGAATTTAACTTCTCGTGTTAATTTTGTTTAAGTATAGCGTTGATTCTTTATCTTGAGCATTGTGCACGGAATTGGCGGTACATCTGCCGATTTTTGTGACGCTGCGCTGGGATGTTGATTCAATGTGATCGCGGTTAAGTAATTAGGTCATAAATCGGGTTCTAATATTTCATCGGATTTAGTGTTGGTTATTTGACTGTGTAGTACGAAGTGGCCAGAATTCCAAGGGTCACAGACCTTTGAGTATGGCGGCGGTACCTAGTTAACTAACCAACATTGTCAGGCGAGTTCTAACATCGACAATTTGGTTAAATAGGGATTGTGTTATTTCACACTGAAGAAATTTAGCTCTCTTAGGGACGTAACTTCGTAAAAATACGAGATTGATACCTCACGGAGCCTACGAAGTCTCGTATAGAGTAGGCGTAGGAAGCTGGTAAGCTGTGGGACGGGCCAGCGACTGATTTTGCCCTTAAAGGGATCAGTTACGTCTCCCAGGTGCTTGGGTTCGCGAGCTTTCAAAGTGGTAGGAGCTCGTCGAAGTGAATTCCGTCCAGCGTATGCGGGCCATGGAGATTGATCGCAACCCAACCATACTGGTCTCATTTATTTATATATGTATATATACACACACATTTATTTCCTCTGTTAGGAGTCATGGTTCGTGTCCCAATTAGGTTAGGACCATGACGTACACACAGTTATAGGCAATAGACAAAGTCGAGGCTAACTACCTTGCATACCCTAGTTTCAATTAGCAAATCAACGTTGTACATCGTTGATTTGGGCTTAGCCACCTTATACATCACACGTTTAACGTAATACAAACTCAAGAAGTCATTTTACACGAGTATCTTAGATTAGATATTGTAGGTACACATTTTATTAAGATCTAGTTAGGAGATAGATAGGTAGTCGCGATGAATATACGCGTTATTTAACATACAGCGTGGTAGGCGCGTCAGACGACATTTATAGGGACAGTAGGTACAATTACTGATTAGTTCTTAAGCTAATCGTGACGTGCGTGATAAGTAGCAAGCGGTTACGCTAAGCGGTCGAATCAAGGGTTTCGTTCAGTAAAACGTCCGGGTGATCATATTATCCTTCGGCGTGATGTTGGTACCTTTGCGGTGAGAATAAAGGAGTACGAGGATAGGCGCGTCGCGAGAATAGGCTAACATTTTAGTGGTTGTAGAGTCACGGTGGTGGGCAATAAATAATAGGCTGCAGGTGTCTAGATAAAGCGTAGTCTTGGGGCCTGCAACTTAATTATAACATAGATATGCAGGTAGCCTGATTCTATGCTCATTGCATACTTAAAATTATTAAATTACCTTTTGACTGTGGTTACGAGTCGAAAAACATTTGGCTTAGAGATAAATAGTTGAATCTTTTTGTGGGTTACATGTTCAGAGCTCGAGGGGAGCTTTATTCTGGTCAACCGATAATCTATACGCGACTACTAAATTAAAGTAGTACATTTGCCGGAATCTAACTCATCCGAGTCTCCAGGATTAGTAAACTCTTCCAGTGGTTTTCATTAACGCTTCTCTAGTGAATCTATGTAGTTCCTTGAGAATTTGCATCCCCGCGCCCGAAAGGGGGTCTCTGTCTTCGGACGAGCGCCGATTGAAACAGGTAATGCTGTCTTTCGGATTCCCGCGGTACGGCAAGGGATTTTCACATCTTAGAAGCCTTATAAGCCTCGTAGGGATAGCCTCGCAGTCGGTTAAGACAACCAAATGTTGGACGGTTCGGGCACGGTCAGAGTATTAAATTCTTAATACACAAAACCAGCTAAATGCTTACCATTCAATAATAAAGTAGTGCAAACATTTAAGTGAATTCAATAATTCAACCAAGCCTACCTAATCGAACACAATGTAGATATGTAACTATTAACTTGCTTCTTGGCAGCTCATGCGAACTGAAGGACGTTTGGCGTAAAGAAAATAGTCGAATAGTTTTGTGCGTTACATGTTCAGAGCTCAAAGGGTGCTTTATTCTGGTCAGCCGACGAGTTTTATTCGCGTTTGTTAATCTGAAGTAATTTATTCGCCAGAATTTAACACTCTCACCCATGCGTCGTTGTCGAGCGGCGATGGGTTAACACAACCCGAGTCTCCAGGACTGGTAACCACCCAGCGGCTTCTATTAACGGTTTTGTGTAGTGTTATGTAGTTCCTCTGGAATTTGCAATAACTGCGCGGATAAGAAGGGTTTCTAGGCGTTTCTAAAGAGCGCTGAATGTAACAGGAATGGGCTGACATTCTAGAACCTTGACATGCGATCCAAGTTGCTACATCAGAAACGTTATAAGCCTCGTAGGGACCACCTTGAAGTCCATTAAGACAACCAAAGGTCAGACAGAACAATTGAGCTGTTTCAAGACTTAACCTTAATACTCATAATAGATTTCACTAGTCTGGCGGTTTTGCGTTCGGTCAAATTTAGCCTAAATGTTTAGGGCGATATCCCGAAGTAGTACACTGCAAATACCGTTACCAAACTTAACGTCTCTCAAGTGAGGAGACTTTTCTACTGCCGGTTGAGCAGAAAACTTTACTTGATTAATTGTTGCCTATATTGTTTAGAAGTCTGGGCAATAGACCCCGTGTGGCAGTGGTGACTGAGAAAAGCGCCCTAGCTGTTACATTACAAGACTGACAAATGTATAGATGAGGCTCAGAGTACATTTTATTATAAACAAATACGTTATCTGCGGGCGCAACTGAGGGATTTGCCTTATTTATAATAATTGATAGCGGTGGCATAGTGGCGATTTGACCGATTGCAATTCAGTTAGATTGTGCTCAAATAACCTTATACAATCGTTGGGTTCGGTTATCGGGCCAGAATTATGGGATTTGTGCTCTTATAACTGATACTTACCTTGAAATTGAGAATTCAAATTAGAAATAGGCGAAATGCCAAAATTTGACTTAGTGGTTATTGTCTAAAGTAAATGGTAACTTTGCCAACATAAGAGTCGATTACTTGATAGTAGACCTAAATTGGGTGCTTCCTTCAAAGCTCCGTTAATGCTAGTGATGAATTATGAAATACTTGTAAATTGTAATCAAACGTAAATTTAAAATTTCATACTATGAGGTTTATAACTTGCAACATATGAATAAAGTATAGTAAACTTATTGAAATATGTAAAGCGTGTGTAGGCATTCAAAAGAGCCGTTATCACGCCAGTCATTAATATATTGTAAACTTAAACGAGGGTGGCTAATCTTCAATTGGCCATTCAGCCTCGCAAGGAGACGTCTTTGGCTTGGTAGCTTGTCTCGCGAGGAGGAAGCGATGTAAAGTGGATGATCGCTACTGCTTTCGCGTTTGGATGGGGCGTATGCCACTGCCCCGCGAGGCTAGCGCGAGCCAGAGCGTTCTCTATCTTATATTTGAGCTCTAAATTGAATATAGGTTGCTTACTAACCTTCCTCTTTCATATCATTTAATATAGAATATATGCCACTGCCCCGCGAGGCTATCGCGAGCCAGAGCGTTCTCTATCTTATATTTGAGCTCTAAATTGAATATAGGTTGCTTACTAACCTTCCTCTTTCATATCATTTAATATAGAATATATGCCACTGCCCCGCGAGGCTAGCGCGAGCCAGAGCGTTCTCTATCTTATATTTGAGCTCTAAATTGAATATAGGTTGCTTACTAACCTTCCTCTTTCATATCATTTAATATAGAATATATGCCACTGCCCCGCGAGGCTATCGCGAGCCAGAGCGTTCTCTATCTTATATTTGAGCTCTAAATTGAATATAGGTTGCTTACTAACCTTCCTCTTTCATATCATTTAATATAGAATATATGCCACTGCCCGAGGGGCTAGCGCAAGCAAGAGTATTCTCTATCTTATAATTGATTTCCAAATAGAATCCTGGTGGTGGGAACTAATATTATCTCACTACCGAAAATAACTATAGCTTACCTTGTCATCGCTTTACGGAACCGATAACTTGAACTGAACATCGAAATAGTAACAACATTCATTCACACTACAAAGTGACTCCATAGGTTATTTCGCCACGGCATTGTGAGTCCGATAGGAGCTGTGGTGTAAACAATCTAATCTTATACTTAATTCTGATTCGAATGTTAATGAGGAGTATAAATGCCTACTAGATTGATAGCTAAACTATAGCTAAATCTAGGAGACTTACGTTCTAATTCTGAGGGTTCTCTTAAGATTCTAAAGTCCCTGCCTAGTAATAGGATATCATTAAATAAATTACAGTGTTATATGAATATGCATAGACATTAGTTATAATCCAATCAACGTCTAACTACAAGGGTCATCTGATGCTTCAGAACCTCCTTTGGTACGCGCGTCCATCTGTCAGAATGCTGGTCCTAAGCAATAAAGAACCAATCAAAATCCGATAGGGTACGGTACAATTCTAACAGTCCGATTGAGACAGAGGGGTAAAGAAAAGCACACATTAAATCTTTGATATTTTATAATTTCCCCAAGCTAAGTCACCTAAACGCGGAGCGGACGATTGGATCTTCACATATATAAACATATTGAGTAGAGACAGGAAGATAGCCTTAGGGAATAGTTACTCTTTAAAGTACTGCGGTGCTGCGTTATTTAGGAAGCTTAACTGGTAGGGTTCTCGAATTGCTTAGCCATCTCAGCCACGAAAAGGACTCTGGGTTGCTGCTCACAATGTAGTTGCCACTAAAACGATCACTGCCAATAATTTAACTTGAGGGTCGACGTGACACAGTCCGAGACACCTAATTAATAAGTTTAGTTAAGTAGATTGATTTTTAGGTCAAGAAATAGTTACAATTAAAATCAGGGATTCTAGTATATATATATCGTCAATACACGAGTGGTAGTTCAGGTAAAGATTAGGTACAGGAGTAGTTAGGTGCGGGGTAAGGAGGTAGATAAACAAATTACTATGTTCAATACATGAACAGTTCTCAGTAGATATATTTCTATAAGAGTGGGGTTCACATAGGTAGGACCATTATATATATCTAAGTTAATAAACCAATAAAACAGGAGGGGGAGACATATAAAGGTAGAGTATAATATTATATAGAGTAGCTCTGTACATAACATAAGTAGAGGCATAAAGTAGGTGAGGTGGTAACGAGGAAATGGGTTAAGTAGATGAAATCAGAAGGCGGGGTTTAGTTGTACACAGGTACCTAGTCAGTTATATATTCAAGCTATTCATATATATATGTAGTAATTAGAGTCTCCCCTCTGTAGCGCATACATAAATAAATAACTAAAAAAATACATAAAACAAAAATAATATAATAAGGAAAAAAAAGAAACAAGAATAGGGGGGGGGGAAGTTACAATGTGGAAGCCGTGACCAGGATATTCAAAATTACATTTTAACTTAGAATGAGAATAAATGAAAATTAGGTAAACTAGGTTATGAGAGTTGGTAGTTTAAATTGGTATTTATTCATCTAAATTAGGCTGTCTCGGGGGGGTCATGTCGGCCACAATTTGTTGCCGCGAAAATGGATAGTGTCTTGAGTGACTAAGCATATGAGAAGTATTGATCTATAGAAAATTAGTGCGGGAGGTGTCTTGAGTAAGTGCTGTTAGGTTGCCGCGTAGTCTGTTGAATGATCAGCATCTTCCGTTGTCTCGTGTCTGCACGTGGATTATCTGCAAAAAGTTGAATTCATTGTATCAGGGTATGAAGGAAACATAGTGTAAAGAAATGATACAGGGAAATTGTGAAAACGTAGATAGTATTAAATTAAGTTATCCAAATAGAATCAAGTTAGTGGTAAAATCTCCGGATAACCATCAGGTGCATTTAGTATTACATTCAAAATATAATTGTTAAATAGTAACAAGAAATAAACATCAGGCTTGTGAAAAAAAAATGATTGAGACGAGGAAATTGAAATTTTGAATTAATTTAATACATAATAAGGCATACATAATAATTAATTAAAGAGGTTGTATTGTAATAGGCAGTTGAGCATACTTATTAACTTCCACATAACAGTTAGGTTAGGAGACATAAATTAGATAGCAAACAATAACAAGGAGAAAATTGTAATATTAGTAGCATATTGGTACAGTCTCAAATAGGTGTATTAAAGTAGATACATAGTTAAGGCTATCTATATAATAGTTATATCATCAGAGTATTAAATTAAAATTGCATACTTACTTCAGTAAAATGATGTTGATTGATGAGTTGCGTAGACTCCAGTAGGCATATGGTGATAGGCAGATAGAATATCAAGTGATCAGGTAGATTTCCAATATGGGAGTGAATTAGCGCTTGAATGGTCGATTAAATCTGAAAGAGTGAGTATTGCTGAGTGAGAGGTTTATATGAATATAAGGTAACATGCGTCTCAGGGCCAAGGTTATGGGGTCGTAGAGCTAACGGTTAAATAGTTGGTCGGTTGTTACATCCTTAGGTACATAAAACAACAATAATGTAATTTAAAATGCAACACATTAATAAATGTACAAAGGCGGACTTATTCCTATAAGGAAGCTGTTCCAGTCCACTGTTGAGTGTCTAATTGGAACTTAGTAGCGAGTAGTGCGGTTGTATAACATAAACAAACTAGATCAGTATAATAATAAACAAAGTAGTGAGGGTTCCATAAGGACATGTAAATGAATTGGGTAAATAGGTTAGAAGGTTAGGTCCAACCGTTGTTGTATAGATTATTAAACTCAAGAGAATATGGTTAAATGATACGAACTACAAGTCAAAACACATAAGTAGGGGTATAAATAAAACTTACTAATTGTGGTTGGCGCAGGAATCTAGTACGGAACTAAGTTGGAAAGCGATCCTCTGTAAGTTACAAGCACACGGAATGGCGTTTTGTTTCCTCTTAGCACCTCACGTTGTCTCCCTAGGTCGGCTAGGGGTTTGATTGTGCTTGAGAAGATTTGTCAGAAATCTCGGTCCACCACAACATAAATTAGCACATTTGTTCCGTGGTTAAATAGCCTGAAAATTATAAATATCAACTTTTAACTTTCACAACTTCATTAACATAAATTAAGTAGGATTACTATTAACGTGTAATTATGCAAAGTTATTAGTTGGGCTAGTCTGCTTTGCAACTATCGGTGGGCTACGGTGACTGCTTACTGTCGAGCAGGTCGTATGTTGATTTCCATCATAATGGTATAGTGGTAGGTAAATGTGATTAGATTCCTTAGGTCTTATTAGCAAAGAGCACTAGATGCGTATAAGGTTAGATAGTGTATGGGTATTAGTTAAAATTGAGTAATTGATTGAAACTTGATTCGACAATGTTAATTCCCAGGGGTTTCACTTTCATTGGATTCTTAGAGATTTTGTCGTATTCACTAGTGGGTGACTAGATTAATAGTTGCATTAGATAAGTAAAGAGTAGGTACTATTGAGTTCTCCACATACAAAATATCCGGAAGTTAATTTAAATACTACTGAAGTGAAATAATGTATAATACATAGAGATAACATGTTAACTGGTAGGAGTTGTTGTTAGAATCGGGTTTCGAGGTAGCGTCATTCTAACAAAATCACTTACTTACACTAGTACCAAAAGAACATTGTTTATAAACTAAGGTTATAATGTACGAATTTTGAGTTTTATAGATATACTATGTTAAATGGGTATACTTGAACGATATTATGCTAATATGATGTGATATGCACGTGAAAATTAAACAACTAGTCTCTAATGGTTATATTTAGTTACCTATATGAAATTAGTTCACTTCTAAAGAAAAAAACTAGTTGAGTACGTAATTGGAACCTTTAGCCACTTTACATAAAACATTATAATAACACGTAACGTGTATAAAACTTTCACTTGTTAGCTTCATGATTCACAAACAAATTATCTGCGCGGTTTTAATTAACAAACAGTAATTCCATAGAGTCGTTCTTCTTCTTAGTTGTAGTTGTTGGCTTTCAGTTGTACATTAAATGATAGGGCTGGCTAGGATTTATTCGGAGAAGGATTATTTGTACATTAATTATTATTCATAGTTCATATACTAAGATAATTTATAAGATAGGAAAGGAAAGTGAGATGAACAAATGAAATAAACGGGTGAATGAATTTTATATCGATGAATGGTAGGTCAAGAATTTTCTCATACTCTCTCATACGATTTCATACTCGGGTTTGAAATAAAATAAGCAAGATGTGGGGTCGGGTTTTCGTTTATGGAATGTTATTGAAAAAATTTAATGCGAATTTTGTGATTAGGACTAGAGATTGTTCGAAGTACTTGAAATATTTCGAAATAAAATGTGCAAGATGGGGGGGTCGAGTCCTCGTGGTTTATTTAGGATAATCTGTTGTAGAAACAAACGTTCCAAACCTTACGTAGTGGAGACCCATGTTAACTAGAAATCAATAATTAGTGTCTAGCCAGGTTATAACACGGAATTAGCTCGGTTGATTTACTCCGGTTCATGGAATTCCTTAAGTATTTAAGTCGCTCGTTGTAGAAGTATGATCGAATTAGGATATTGTGTTGAGATATACAGAACCTCACTACCTTCGTGTCGTCAAGTAAAATAGTGAAGGTAGAGTGATTCTGTTTAAGGTAGAGAGTGAAACAGTGACGTGAGGACGACAGTGAAAATTTGAATATTAGAAGTTTTGTTGGAACAAGTGCGAATATACGATGGAGAGACCAAGTCGTAAGAGAAGAGCGCCGGTTAGATATAGTGGTGTAAATAGTAGTGAAGAACATTTTATAGATAATAGTGGGAATACCAATTCATCAACGGTATCGGAATTGGGAGAGATGCCTTTGCAGAATAATATTCAAGAGAATACACTAGAAACGCACGCCGTGCGAACGAAACGACGTAAAGTAATACAAAGAGAAATCGGTAGAACTAAGGAGGGATCTAGGGTGTTGGTAAATAAATTAAGTAAAACCCTAGGAGCTTTGGCTAGGAAGGTAAATTTATTAAGCGAAGATGTAAGGAAAGTTCGCAAGGTTAATGAGGAGATTAACACAAATCATGTAACTACTTTGGATAAGGCGTCGGAAATGCCGCATACGACTAGAGAGGGAGAAGGGAGCAACGGTCGGGATAATGGATTGATTAATAATGAAATGCTAGAAGTGTTGCCAACACAGAGTAAAGCTATAAATTATAATATCAGGAATATTAGTTTCGAAAAACCAAAATTTGAAGGTAAGAATGACACGCATCCAGTTACCTTCCTGGAAGATCTAGATACGTATTTAGGAAAAGTTGGACATGAAGGCAAGGAATTGGAATTAATATTGGAATGTTTGCACGGAGGAGTGAGAGACTGGGCTAGGATCTACAAGGGTCGTTGGAAGGCTTTGCAGGACTTCAAGTTGGACTTTTTGGCCACTTATTGGGGAGAAAAGGAACAAAATGAGTTGAGGCGCGAAATAGTACAGGGAACTTGGAATCGTGGAGAGTCTCCCACCATGTTAGGGCATTTTTTGAGACTGACGGGACAAGCTCAAATGTTAAGCTTTAAGATTCCGGAAAAGCAATTAATAGCGGACATAATTAGGCAATTTCCTAAATACATCCAACAAGGGTGGTATACTTCAAACCCGGGTAATTTAATTGAGACAGCGGAATTTTTGAGAAAAATGGATGACATAGGGCGTCAGGAGAATTCGACAACGCTTGGCCTAGGCAGAACTAAGGAATTAGAAAAAAGGAAAGGGGAATATAAGCGCGGTTATCGGAATTGGGTGAAACCTATTGGGAATCAGAAGACCGTGGAACAATCACGATCTGGGACACGGAACGCCGAGGTGATTGTAGAAGAACCAGTAGCTTTAGATTAAAAGAAGTTGAATGTGGGTTCCCGGTTCAGCTTCGATTACAGAGAACGGTGTATCAAGTATAGGGGAAAGGTCGAGGATAAGTTAAGAGAAACGGAAGAACAAGGGATTATCAGTAGGTCATCCACACCGTATTGTAGTCCGTTAACCTTCACCTTCAAGCGGGATGGATCTGTAAGGGTATTGTTAGATGCTAGAGAAATTAATAAGTACATGATTGCTGAGACAGAGAAACCGCCATTGCAAATAGACGTTATGAACTCGTTTCACGGCGCTAATTACATTAGTACTTTAGATTTAAATAATGCCTACTTTCAAATACCACTTACGCAAAATAGCAAGAGATATACGGGGTTCACATTCAATGGAAAATCTTATGTCTATAATGTGTTACCGCAGGGGTTGAAAACATCTGTGGGGAGTTTTAGCAGGGCTATGGATTTAATATTGGGACATGAAGTGCGGGACTTTTGTGTGAACTATCTGGACGATTTAGCTATTATTACGACAGGGACCTTCGAACGTCATTTAGAACACCTAGATATAGTCATGGGGAAGCTGTTAGCAGCGGGGTTAACGTGTAATCTTGAGAAATGCAATTTTTTCTGTGAGGAGGTGAAAATGTTGGGTTATATCATTTCTATTCGGGGACTGAAAGCGGACCCAAGCAAGGTTACCGCTATTCAAGAGTTCCCTGTACCTAAAAAGGTAAAACAAGTACGGGCTTTTCTAGGGTTGTGTAATTTCTATCGGAGGTTTATACCGGATTATAATAATCAAACAAAGCCATTAAATGATTTATTAAGGAAACACATTCTTTGGACGTGGGGGAAAGTAGAACAGCAAGCCTTTGAAAAAATAAAATCTTTGTTCATAAACACTATATTATTACATCATCCCGATTTTAGTAAATCATATTATTTGCAAACGGACAGTTCGGGAGTTGGATTGGCAGGGGTATTGTATCAATTAGGATGTAATGACGGCATGAAGATTATAGGGTTTCATAGTAAAGCATTGAGGGGCGCGCAGTTAAATTGGACGGTAACAGAGCAGGAATTCTACTCGGTTATATGTTGCCTAGAAAAATTTGAAACTTATTTACGGGGGTCTAAGGTTATAATTAGGACGGACCATAAAGCTTTAACGTTCGTGAAAACTTGGAAGTTGTATAACGCAAGGGTAACTAGATGGATCAGTTATTTAGAGAATTTTAATTACGAAATAGAACATATTAAGGGGAGGGATAATGTAGTCCCGGATATACTGTCTAGATACCCACCAAAAGGTGATCTTTTACAGGACGAAAAGGTTAGGCTGCCCGAAATTCTATATATGGAGTCACGTGTTAATAGGGGTTTGATAGAAAAATTAAAGAATCTATCAAAATTGCAGGGGGAGGATGCAGAGATTAAAACAATCTTAGAACAAGTTAAAGGGAAAGGTGAGTCTGGCGAGGTAACAGGAAGTACGTTGAAGAGATACAAATTAATAGACGGAACCCTATATATTGTTACTGGGACTGATTCCAATAACGTTGCTTGCCTACCGGAAGTATTAAGGGAGGAGGTCATTAAGCAAGTACATTCCGAAATGGGTCACCAGGGGGCGTACAAGGTGATTAAATATGTCAAGGATAGATTTTATTGGAAGGGATTGACTCGTAGTGTGAGACGGGTAGTAAGGGAATGTCATGACTGCCAATTAACCAAGCATTCCAATTTAAATCATGTTGGTCAATGTTGTTCAATAGTGGCAAATAATATAGGGGACATAGTGATGGTAGATATCTACGGGCCGTTACCCACGGGGGAACTAGGAATGAAATACATTCTAGTGTTACAAGATGCGTTTAGTAAATTTGTTAAATTTTATAATCTCAGAGGAGCTACGGCAAAGTCTGTATTTAATAGGGCGAAGGAATTCTTTGAGATTATCAAACCAACGGTTATTTTATCGGATAATGGGACTCAATTCACCAGTAAATTATGGAAAGAGGGTATGCAGGCATTGGGAGTGAAAGTAGTTCACACGACGGTAAGAAACCCTAGACCCAATACTGTAGAGCGAGTAAATAGAGAGCTAGGACGTATGTTTAGGACATATAATAGGAAAAATCATAAGGGGTGGGTTAGAACACTGCCTAAAATAGAAGAACTATATAATAATACATACCACAATAGTATGAAATTTACCCCATGCGAAGTTCTATACGGGGAATCTACACAGCTATCTATAGACGGGATTTTGTGTAGTAGAAATAGCAAATTAGATGTATTAAAAATTAGGGAGACTGTGCGACGAAATTTACAGGAAGCGGCGAAAAATCGCCAAGCTAAATTTAATGGAAAATATCGATTAATACAATTTCAAATAGGAGATTTAGTTAAAATTAGAAAGTTAAATAAGTCAAACGCGAGCCAGAAAACAATTAAGAAGTTCGAGGCGTTATATGAAGGACCATACCTGGTAGCGGGGATTCCTTATCGAAATGTCTATCTTTTGGTAGATCCGGAGACAAGAAAAATGCGAGGTAAATTCAATACAATACATTTGTCTAAATATTACCGTTAGGTTGAAGCTGAATCGGGAACTAAAAAGGCTTAGTATAATTAAGAACCGTAGTTAAAAAGGTTATTAGAAAGTAAAAATTAAAATTGTTAGAGTATAGATTAAATGATTAATTGTATAGTAGATAATTAATTGTATATTAGATACAATGTAAGTAAACTGTAGGTTAGATTTGATTGATAAAAATGTTGAGTAAATTGTGAATTAGAATTGATTGGTAAAATTATAACGGTTATCTTGTGTATAGATAAAGGTTGATTGTATAGCTAGTAGTAAGTGATTGTAGTCTTTAACATTAAAGTAATGTGGAAGAGAAAACAGGGAAATTAGGCGGTTCTGGGGAGAGGCCCATGTGATGGTTCCGAAATTGTCTCGAATAAATATAAAATTACAAAACCAAATCTAAGACGGAGAAACCGTAAAATAAATTGTACGAAATTTTCTCATATATTTCACACTCGAAAAATCAACGAGATGAATTGGGAATTGTCAGATGGAGGGGAGTGTCGGCGGTCTCTCTCTTCCCTTTTTTCTCTTTTTTTTTTCATATATAGTCCTAAAAGGTAACCAATTGTCGTGGTGACGATGGTGAGTGGTTGCGTAAACGTTAGATTGAGAAACTAAAACGTTAAAATAAGCTATATCTATTCTATTCTATATCGTGCAGAGACGAGAGAATGGTGCTTGATGATTACGCGGATAATTAGACTAGATCATAGAGGGTTTAGGAGAATTTTAAAATAATGATGGACATTAAGCGGTAGGTGATTCTCTAAACTAAAGATCAAGCTCGGATACTTAGAAAGTTGGTAGTCAAAGTCGAAGGGTAGTGTTCAGTGAAGAGGGATAAAGACAGGTTAAACCATCGAGGTTGAGAGTTAAGTGGAATGAGGTGGAGTTATTTTTATTTGTACTGAAATGAAATTGAAGGGAAAACTTTGCTCCGGTTTAGTTTCACACACCTGTACAAAGTTTTGGGGTCGATTGTAACGGACCACAATGAAATAACATTGTTGCCGTCACAAATAAAAATAACCTTGCAATCATATGGATATATGTAGCCGAATTATGTATAAAATAACGCCTAGGAATGTAGGTACATCGTTCGCTACTTCATTTAATAGGTCATTGTCGTTCATACTTGGTTTGAAAGACGCTTCACATAGTGCTCGATTCTCGCTGCCTGCCTCGCGGGCGAGCGGGCGTGATAATATGTTATTGAAGGTATCACGGCTGTATGCTTAGGAAAAATGTTAACTTGTAAGAGGGTAGACATATACCAGACGAAGTGGCGTGATATTCTTGAACTACCAATCAGCGAGCGGTTACGAGGCTGAGATAAAAGGTGTGTGGTGATTCATAACCAGTATAAACTACTTAAATGGAATGAAATAGATTCGAATATTGAATGACGAGTTGCTATAGAACTTTCTAGAATATTTTGGAAAGAGAGACAGAGATACGCAGAGAGGGGTGAAGAGGCTTGATGGTAGGCGAATGATATAAAAACGGGTGGTTCGTTAGTTCATGGCTTTTTTTAGTGTGAAATTTTAAGGTAATAAGACGTATCGATAATTGTTCGTGAAGGGCCTTTTTGTCGGTGTGAATCTCGGGGGTGATAGGCGTATCGCTGATAAATCGCGGAACGTTTCTTTTTATTATTTATTTTAATTTCTTTGTGTTAATATTGTGTTGAGAACGGCATTGATTCCTTGCCTTTGAGCTGCGTAGCGAGATATGGGACAATTAAGTTGTCTAATTGATCGTAACGTTAGGCTTGGGCATGGAATCAATGTAATTGTAGTTAACTTAATATTGAATAAACCGGTGTTTAATATTTCGCTAAAATTCAGGTTGATTGTTCAAATTGTGTGCAGCGTGGCCGAACCTACGGTGCTCAGGCGCCGGTGGTGGTAGCGTGGGGCATGTTGAGCAATCAAAATGGCGCGGTTTTGTGATATGCAAATTCTAGGAATTGAAACGTAGCATGATTTGTCCGCGAAGGGGGTTTCTTTTATGGAATTTAACTTCTCGTGTTAATTTTGTTTAAGTATAGCGTTGATTCTTTATCTTGAGCATTGTGCACGGAATTGGCGGTACATCTGCCGATTTTTGTGACGCTGCGCTGGGATGTTGATTCAATGTGATCGCGGTTAAGTAATTAGGTCATAAATCGGGTTCTAATATTTCATCGGATTTAGTGTTGGTTATTTGACTGTGTTGTACGAAGTGGCCAGAATTCCAAGGGTCACAGACCTTTGAGTATGGCGGCGGTACCTAGTTAACTAACCAACATTGTCAGGCGAGTTCTAACATCGACAATTTGGTTAAATAGGGATTGTGTTATTTCACACTGAAGAAATTTAGCTCTCTTAGGGACGTAACTTCGTAAAAATACGAGATTGATACCTCACGGAGCCTACGAAGTCTCGTATAGAGTAGGCGTAGGAAGCTGGTAAGCTGTGGGACGGGCCAGCGACTGATTTTGCCCTTAAAGGGATCAGTTACGTCTCCCAGGTGCTTGGGTTCGCGAGCTTTCAAAGTGGTAGGAGCTCGTCGAAGTGAATTCCGTCCAGCGTATGCGGGCCATGGAGATTGATCGCAACCCAACCATACTGGTCTCATTTATTTATATATGTATATATACACACACATTTATTTCCTCTGTTAGGAGTCATGGTTCGTGTCCCAATTAGGTTAGGACCATGACGTACACACAGTTATAGGCAATAGACAAAGTCGAGGCTAACTACCTTGCATACCCTAGTTTCAATTAGCAAATCAACGTTGTACATCGTTGATTTGGGCTTAGCCACCTTATACATCACACGTTTAACGTAATACAAACTCAAGAAGTCATTTTACACGAGTATCTTAGATTAGATATTGTAGGTACACATTTTATTAAGATCTAGTTAGGAGATAGATAGGTAGTCGCGATGAATATACGCGTTATTTAACATACAGCGTGGTAGGCGCGTCAGACGACATTTATAGGGACAGTAGGTACAATTACTGATTAGTTCTTAAGCTAATCGTGACGTGCGTGATAAGTAGCAAGCGGTTACGCTAAGCGGTCGAATCAAGGGTTTCGTTCAGTAAAACGTCCGGGTGATCATATTATCCTTCGGCGTGATGTTGGTACCTTTGCGGTGAGAATAAAGGAGTACGAGGATAGGCGCGTCGCGAGAATAGGCTAACATTTTAGTGGTTGTAGAGTCACGGTGGTGGGCAATAAATAATAGGCTGCAGGTGTCTAGATAAAGCGTAGTCTTGGGGCCTGCAACTTAATTATAACATAGATATGCAGGTAGCCTGATTCTATGCTCATTGCATACTTAAAATTATTAAATTACCTTTTGACTGTGGTTACGAGTCGAAAAACATTTGGCTTAGAGATAAATAGTTGAATCTTTTTGTGGGTTACATGTTCAGAGCTCGAGGGGAGCTTTATTCTGGTCAACCGATAATCTATACGCGACTACTAAATTAAAGTAGTACATTTGCCGGAATCTAACTCATCCGAGTCTCCAGGATTAGTAAACTCTTCCAGTGGTTTTCATTAACGCTTCTCTAGTGAATCTATGTAGTTCCTTGAGAATTTGCATCCCCGCGCCCGAAAGGGGGTCTCTGTCTTCGGACGAGCGCCGATTGAAACAGGTAATGCTGTCTTTCGGATTCCCGCGGTACGGCAAGGGATTTTCACATCTTAGAAGCCTTATAAGCCTCGTAGGGATAGCCTCGCAGTCGGTTAAGACAACCAAATGTTGGACGGTTCGGGCACGGTCAGAGTATTAAATTCTTAATACACAAAACCAGCTAAATGCTTACCATTCAATAATAAAGTAGTGCAAACATTTAAGTGAATTCAATAATTCAACCAAGCCTACCTAATCGAACACAATGTAGATATGTAACTATTAACTTGCTTCTTGGCAGCTCATGCGAACTGAAGGACGTTTGGCGTAAAGAAAATAGTCGAATAGTTTTGTGCGTTACATGTTCAGAGCTCAAAGGGTGCTTTATTCTGGTCAGCCGACGAGTTTTATTCGCGTTTGTTAATCTGAAGTAATTTATTCGCCAGAATTTAACACTCTCACCCATGCGTCGTTGTCGAGCGGCGATGGGTTAACACAACCCGAGTCTCCAGGACTGGTAACCACCCAGCGGCTTCTATTAACGGTTTTGTGTAGTGTTATGTAGTTCCTCTGGAATTTGCAATAACTGCGCGGATAAGAAGGGTTTCTAGGCGTTTCTAAAGAGCGCTGAATGTAACAGGAATGGGCTGACATTCTAGAACCTTGACATGCGATCCAAGTTGCTACATCAGAAACGTTATAAGCCTCGTAGGGACCACCTTGAAGTCCATTAAGACAACCAAAGGTCAGACAGAACAATTGAGCTGTTTCAAGACTTAACCTTAATACTCATAATAGATTTCACTAGTCTGGCGGTTTTGCGTTCGGTCAAATTTAGCCTAAATGTTTAGGGCGATATCCCGAAGTAGTACACTGCAAATACCGTTACCAAACTTAACGTCTCTCAAGTGAGGAGACTTTTCTACTGCCGGTTGAGCAGAAAACTTTACTTGATTAATTGTTGCCTATATTGTTTAGAAGTCTGGGCAATAGACCCCGTGTGGCAGTGGTGACTGAGAAAAGCGCCCTAGCTGTTACATTACAAGACTGACAAATGTATAGATGAGGCTCAGAGTACATTTTATTATAAACAAATACGTTATCTGCGGGCGCAACTGAGGGATTTGCCTTATTTATAATAATTGATAGCGGTGGCATAGTGGCGATTTGACCGATTGCAATTCAGTTAGATTGTGCTCAAATAACCTTATACAATCGTTGGGTTCGGTTATCGGGCCAGAATTATGGGATTTGTGCTCTTATAACTGATACTTACCTTGAAATTGAGAATTCAAATTAGAAATAGGCGAAATGCCAAAATTTGACTTAGTGGTTATTGTCTAAAGTAAATGGTAACTTTGCCAACATAAGAGTCGATTACTTGATAGTAGACCTAAATTGGGTGCTTCCTTCAAAGCTCCGTTAATGCTAGTGATGAATTATGAAATACTTGTAAATTGTAATCAAACGTAAATTTAAAATTTCATACTATGAGGTTTATAACTTGCAACATATGAATAAAGTATAGTAAACTTATTGAAATATGTAAAGCGTGTGTAGGCATTCAAAAGAGCCGTTATCACGCCAGTCATTAATATATTGTAAACTTAAACGAGGGTGGCTAATCTTCAATTGGCCATTCAGCCTCGCAAGGAGACGTCTTTGGCTTGGTAGCTTGTCTCGCGAGGAGGAAGCGATGTAAAGTGGATGATCGCTACTGCTTTCGCGTTTGGATGGGGCGTATGCCACTGCCCCGCGAGGCTAGCGCGAGCCAGAGCGTTCTCTATCTTATATTTGAGCTCTAAATTGAATATAGGTTGCTTACTAACCTTCCTCTTTCATATCATTTAATATAGAATATATGCCACTGCCCCGCGAGGCTATCGCGAGCCAGAGCGTTCTCTATCTTATATTTGAGCTCTAAATTGAATATAGGTTGCTTACTAACCTTCCTCTTTCATATCATTTAATATAGAATATATGCCACTGCCCCGCGAGGCTAGCGCGAGCCAGAGCGTTCTCTATCTTATATTTGAGCTCTAAATTGAATATAGGTTGCTTACTAACCTTCCTCTTTCATATCATTTAATATAGAATATATGCCACTGCCCCGCGAGGCTATCGCGAGCCAGAGCGTTCTCTATCTTATATTTGAGCTCTAAATTGAATATAGGTTGCTTACTAACCTTCCTCTTTCATATCATTTAATATAGAATATATGCCACTGCCCGAGGGGCTAGCGCAAGCAAGAGTATTCTCTATCTTATAATTGATTTCCAAATAGAATCCTGGTGGTGGGAACTAATATTATCTCACTACCGAAAATAACTATAGCTTACCTTGTCATCGCTTTACGGAACCGATAACTTGAACTGAACATCGAAATAGTAACAACATTCATTCACACTACAAAGTGACTCCATAGGTTATTTCGCCACGGCATTGTGAGTCCGATAGGAGCTGTGGTGTAAACAATCTAATCTTATACTTAATTCTGATTCGAATGTTAATGAGGAGTATAAATGCCTACTAGATTGATAGCTAAACTATAGCTAAATCTAGGAGACTTACGTTCTAATTCTGAGGGTTCTCTTAAGATTCTAAAGTCCCTGCCTAGTAATAGGATATCATTAAATAAATTACAGTGTTATATGAATATGCATAGACATTAGTTATAATCCAATCAACGTCTAACTACAAGGGTCATCTGATGCTTCAGAACCTCCTTTGGTACGCGCGTCCATCTGTCAGAATGCTGGTCCTAAGCAATAAAGAACCAATCAAAATCCGATAGGGTACGGTACAATTCTAACAGTCCGATTGAGACAGAGGGGTAAAGAAAAGCACACATTAAATCTTTGATATTTTATAATTTCCCCAAGCTAAGTCACCTAAACGCGGAGCGGACGATTGGATCTTCACATATATAAACATATTGAGTAGAGACAGGAAGATAGCCTTAGGGAATAGTTACTCTTTAAAGTACTGCGGTGCTGCGTTATTTAGGAAGCTTAACTGGTAGGGTTCTCGAATTGCTTAGCCATCTCAGCCACGAAAAGGACTCTGGGTTGCTGCTCACAATGTAGTTGCCACTAAAACGATCACTGCCAATAATTTAACTTGAGGGTCGACGTGACACAGTCCGAGACACCTAATTAATAAGTTTAGTTAAGTAGATTGATTTTTAGGTCAAGAAATAGTTACAATTAAAATCAGGGATTCTAGTATATATATATCGTCAATACACGAGTGGTAGTTCAGGTAAAGATTAGGTACAGGAGTAGTTAGGTGCGGGGTAAGGAGGTAGATAAACAAATTACTATGTTCAATACATGAACAGTTCTCAGTAGATATATTTCTATAAGAGTGGGGTTCACATAGGTAGGACCATTATATATATCTAAGTTAATAAACCAATAAAACAGGAGGGGGAGACATATAAAGGTAGAGTATAATATTATATAGAGTAGCTCTGTACATAACATAAGTAGAGGCATAAAGTAGGTGAGGTGGTAACGAGGAAATGGGTTAAGTAGATGAAATCAGAAGGCGGGGTTTAGTTGTACACAGGTACCTAGTCAGTTATATATTCAAGCTATTCATATATATATGTAGTAATTAGAGTCTCCCCTCTGTAGCGCATACATAAATAAATAACTAAAAAAATACATAAAACAAAAATAATATAATAAGGAAAAAAAAAAAACAAGAATAGGGGGGGGGGGGGAAGTTACAAGTCGTCACAGGTTTCAACTTTGTTTTGTATACAGTTTGACAGTGGAAGTTTGCATCAGACGGGCACTAAGATGCTGTAATAAGCACTACGTCATTTTCATTTTTATCCGAAGTCCCTACTGACAACTTTACGACATAATACTCAAATAACGTTCATAACAGTAACGAAGCAGTGCTTAAAATAACTAGAGCTAGAAGAACGTAATGTACAATTTACGTTTAATGAAGGTGCAGTAGGTAAACGGTCTGCACCGTCCAGCTCGGCAGTACGCTGCACATTTGCATTATTATGCAAATGACATACCATAAATATACGAACTTTTTTCTGTACCTTTCGTCAAAACCTGTAGATACTGCCCTTTTTTGGAATAGGTAGAAAGGTATTAGCAGCTTATAAATGATACAATTACCTAGTCGTTCTTAGTTGCACATACTGCTGTCTGAATATAAATTAATACTAATGGAAACAAAGACCTAGTACTTTGAATAATAATAAATAATAAATGTTGTCGGACAATTTTCACACCGCGCCTTCCAGCCCCAATGTAAGCGAAGTTTGTGTTATGGGTACTAGAGAACTGATAAACATACGTAAACACATTTTTTTTGTCAATACATACTTATGACACATAAGAAACACCCAGACCAAGACAAACAGATATGTTTATATACTCTAATGTTTGTTCTGTGGGAATCGAACCGACGAGCTTTGGTGTCAAAGTAACGTGGCGTTAGTTACGAACCACTGGGGCGTGGTGGCTTCATCAAAAGAAGAAGAAACTAAAAACTGAGCAAAGTTTCTCACTCATTTGAAACAATGTAAATAAATATATAGCACCTGGCCACTGGTGTTATGTTTTTATTATTTTATATATAAACGCATTTTTTGGGAAAAACACCACATATCATCACTAGCTGAAGCCTACGATTTCGTCCGCGCATATCTCGGTATCCTGTGGGAACTTTTCTACTTTCTTTCTTTTTATCGGCTTCTAAGGATCGTATCGTAAGGTGTTCAACATTACTCCTATAATTTTTCTCAAGAATTGGACTATCAATTGTAAAAAGAAAAAAAACAAATCTACCGGTATTTATTAGCGCCATCAAATAAACAAACTCTTTCACTTTATGTATTCATATTAGTATAGATATTTATGTAGATATATGTATAAACTTAAAGAGCACAACCTTATCAAAATTTTTAATATGATCCAAATACAGTTATTGTACTATAATTAGTTACCCTTACGTCAATACGACGAGCTCGGTGGCGCAATGGTAAAACGCGTTGCTACGCTACTTTGGCACCAACGCTCGTGGGTTCGATTCCCACACGGTACAAACATTTGTGTGCATGAACATGTCTGTTTGTCTTGGTCTGGGTATTTTCTATGTATAATAAGTATGTATTTACAAAAAGAAAATGTATTTATGTATGTTTATCAGTTTTCTAGTACCCATAACACAAGCTTCGCTTACATTGGGGCTAGATGGCGCTGTGTCATTTGTCCGACAATATTTATTTATTTTATTATTTATTAATACCTTTTTCGTACATGTATGCTAACAAAACAGAAAACACCCAGCCCACCTAGTACAAATAGTGCATGTACGCAAATGTTTAAATTGTTCGGGAATCAAACATCGTGTTACAGTAGCTGTTGCTAACACATCAGGTTTGTCAGTTCTCAAGACATCGCTGATACGGTGACAGTTTCATAAGTTTGAAATGGATCAGTAGATATTTTTGACGAGCTCGGTAGCGCTGGGTTAGTAACGCTACTTTGACACCAACGACGTTCGTGGATTCGAATCGCATACAGGACAAATATATGTGTGCATGAACATACGAGTATCTGTTATCGATATGGGTATTATTAAGAGAGATGAGATACATCAAAGCAGTCCGTCTGGAAAAATACTTCCACCTCACAGAAAACCGTAGCCAAATAACAACTCCCTGACTATTGTGGTGTTCCTGCGTGTGAGTGAGGTCACCAGTAACCTCCTAAGGAGTTTCTGTGTTAGCAGCGAAGGTGATATTTAACGTTTTGCATGGGTGCATAGGCTGAGTTCATAACCGCTTTACATCAGGTGCGTCAAACGTTTGTATTCGTTCCGCCGTTGTATAAAAAAAATGTCTTTAAGCTACTCTAACTGCCTGCTAAGTTGTGGCCTGTATGACTGTATTATTTTCAACCTGTTAGGTTTAAGAAAATGTTACCATATATTATAATTTCTAAATTATTAAAGAACATTTTTAATATCGATTAAAACTTAATTGGTTTAGTCTAGATATTAAAGCGTAATTGTAAAATTCTTGCTAAATTTAATGCGTGACAAATGACTCAAGTCACAGAAGGTTATGAAATCCTAAATTATTGGAGACATGGTAAGTTGAACTAGAAGTGATCCATCAAATAGTTACAATTTGAAGTTCCTTTGACAAATTTGAAGACCAAGTTAACGGTCACGTCTCCTCCAACTTCAATCAATAAATCGTAATGGTTTAAATCTGAAACTCGAACATTAGTAGTGTTCGCCATAATTTCTAGGCGTAATTTTATGACGTAATCAGTTTCTACCACTGTCCGTTTCTACCGTTGGTTGTTTCAGATATTCGATTCGGTGACACCGTGTTCGAATTTCGAACGAAGTTCGTCGAATATTTTATATATCGCGGTAATGTGTGTGAGTGTGCTGTTATCATTTCAGTTGCCCATCTCAATTACAATTCGTATTAGGGAACTACATAATGATCATAACTGAAACTTGTGTCAGTATTTGTGGATATAGATTTGCTGGAAATGAAATAGAAACATCAAAATTTAGGATTTAGGAACTAGAAATAAAACTGAAACGTCTGTGCGACTAAACACTTTTTGGAAGTGTTTTTCAAGTATACGGACAAAGCGGTATAAAGTGATTACCGCAACTCGTGAATGGTTCCAATGTGAGAAGTATCTATCAGATGATACCACATCCACTGCTAATGCAGCAGCTTGAGGAACTAACTGATAATCTCACCCACTCCCGGTCTTCTGTGATGTAAAAGTGCTTCCCCAGTCAGACCACTTTAATGTATATATAATTCTATATTCCGCTAAAGTCTCGTTGGTCAATTACCAGGGTGCGTGAATTCTTTCCTATCTACATTCTTGTATCAGGAACACGAATTCTATCAAAGTCAGAGTCAAAATCTTTTTATTCCGTAAAAATGGCTACATTTGTTTGAAATCGTCACAATTTTTTTCCCTACCGTGCAGTTCATGACTAAATCAATCTATCTATCAATAAGAGATTTCTTATCTTCAAGTTTTTCTGACGCTAATTATGTCCAAAGTTACTCGTTAACATTAGAGTTTCACCAAGCATTGAAGCCTGAGAACAATAGATATTGAAGAATACTTAATAAACGTTTTTCAAATTTAAAATATATGTAGTATATATTTTTTAAGATTACCTAATATAACGAGTTCTGATTCCGAAGGCTGCTAGTGGGATTGAAAATTGGACCGCACATTTTCACCTTTGTTGGTTGCGGTGGATTTTGAAATCATTTTCTCTCATACCTCACGATCATTAGTTTTGCCCTGCCAATTACGAAAACAGCAAGAAAAAATATAAAGATAAATCGGAAAAACAAATAAATCGGAGCCATTCTCAAGTGATGATCATTTGACAATTGATTTTTACTTACATACTCGTATATGTATAGATGTAGATATCCCCGTGTAGGTATACTTAATATGTGGATACTGTATATATTACGTCCATAAAAAAACATACATTTTGTAGTAGTTACAATTATGCAAGCAAGGGCGAGTTTGTATTGCATTTCCCAATTAAAATATTCAGGATCCTTGCATCACAGAAATAGCGTCAAACGCATCATCAATTTGATCGCATACCCATCGAAAGAGCCTGCATCACAATTAGGTTTATATGGTTTATATGTCTCTTATAACCAGCGTGAAATATGTAATGTACTTATTTTAAAGTCGTATGCTAGACAATATGTCTATAATAATCTAGCTGACCAGCTTCGGCTTTGCACAGTACGTAAAATCTACGATAAGAAATCCTCTAAGATATCGTGAATACCCCATCAATGAATGTAGTTTCAAATTAAAAGAATAAAAAACAGTCAGAAACAGCAAATTCAATATTTACTATCTAAGACATGAATTAAGTGTAGTAAGAAAAAGCTACTCGTAAGTGGATTCCTTGAATGTAGTTGCAATATTTGTATTACGGCTTCCCTTGTGTTTCGAAAATTTCAATGTTCAATAAAAGCCTAACAAACATGTTTATTAATTCTTGTCTGCTTGTCTATTTTAATGCTCACTGCAGGTAATGAGTGCACAAAAAACAATGTTAAGTTGAATGGAATTCTCTATTTTAGCAAATTGACTGATTTAGCCTTCAAGTTTTGATACAGGTGAGTTCTTTGTTTGCATGAAGCAGCTAATTTGACATGAAGATATTCTTCTCCTTATCATTTCCTATCAGGCTGTTCATCTGGGTCATAGTGCAATTATTATCCTTCTAAAAATTACCAGGATTTTCTTAATGCTGAACTATAGTCATCGTGCTCTTGACTCGGATATGGATAATACAATACTATAATACAATAATAATCTCTTGTGCATTGTTCATCAATTCCATGTCTAAACTTTGTTCCTCCTGCTATATTTATTTAGTTGATTTGTACAGATCCCTTAATTAAATTTCCAACACAATTGTCAAAACGAAGTTTCTATGAAAAATAAAAACGATCTCGCAAGTTAATAAATAATATTTTCTCATAGAGGTTCGGTTCCGAATTTCGCAATTGGTTTAAAAAACTAAGTATTTATGCACTACTTCTAGCCTAAGCTTGTCACGAAGAGATTACATCACGCTTATACTGCGCCAATGTTCTATTGATTTCTGTTTTCTGTTTTAATGACTTTATTTTGGAGCAATAAAGTGTACTATATTATATTATTTGATAAATAGGTCCAAATAAGTTTCTTTACATATTATATTATTATGTTTAACTTGACAAAAATACGTATAATTTTCTGCTATAAGCTAGTTAATGTTGGTTTATCTAATATCATTTGACAGTAAAATTATCGTATTTGTATGTTTAGGGACGAAAATACCTAAGCCTAAGGATTTGGTGGAGATACTGATTTTTACATAGAGCGACCGCCGTCAGACTTTCACGACCCAGATGGAAAACCAGGTCTTTCTTAGGTTAGGTCACACGTCTTTCCAAATATAAGGTGGTCAATATACCGGTTCCACTGGCCTATCACTACTCATAAAGGTCATCTATATAATGTTAATTCAAGTTCATATTAAAGCCTACGTTCGTTCGTATAAAGCTTCTTTTTGTCTTGCTTCATACGTTTGTGGGCATCTTTTGTAGCTGATATTACGTGAAACATGCAAAATCATCTTCATGCATTGACTCCATGATAAACAGACGATAAACCGTAACGAAAAGTATCTTCATTTATGGATCTGGCAGTTTCATTTTGTAATATACTCATAAACCGTGGAGTAACAACACAAATTTAATGTAACAGAGCAATAGTTAGTACTCGCGCTACTTTGTCATCTAGTAGAGTGAAAAACAGCTGATGCTTAATTTTTAAACAACGTCGGGAGGCATACAATCATACGGCCCACCTGATGTAAAGCAGTTACCGTGGGGTATTAACGCTTGTAATATATAAGTAACTATCGCGCGATGCCTCCTCTGCGCTTTCACAGCAACTCCTTAGAAGCCTACTGGTGACCTCACTCACACGCAGAAACACAACAACCTTCTAGGGAGTTGTTATTTGGCTGCGGTTTTCTGTGAAGTGGAGGTATTTCCCCAGACGGGCTGCTTTGATGAGCCCTACCTCTCTTAAAATATCCAGACCAAGAAAAACAGACATGTTCATGCACACAAATGTTTATCTTGTGTGGGAATCGAACCCACGAGCGTTCGTGTCAAAGTCGCATTATTCACGACTGAGCCACCGAACTCGTCATAACTTTACTGCGTCATTCATCATCCTTCTCAATATATTGTGGAGTCAAACAGATTCGACTTTGAATGTCATAGGTTGATAGAATCGGATAAAGAAAGGAGTGGGTTTTCCCAAATAATATTATTAGTCTCTTCACTGACTAATCTGCTAGGGTAAATAATTAATTAGCTATATTGCGGAGTGTGAGTACTTGATCTAATTTTCTCATGCATTTCGAGATACCTCCTGTTTATTTTATTATTAATTTTTTTACTTGTGTTCAGTAAATTATATATTTTGCTGGCTCCAAGCTAAGAGATTTTTGATCCTAAACACACCCATATTTTTTGCAGTTGCGCTGTTCCAACGACATGTCCGCCAGTATTTACTTTGCGTAGGAGCACCCTTGTATCAGTTAGAACTTTATGATTCCGTATGATCATCTCTGAACAGAATCCGTTCAGAGATGATCTGTGAAAATCATTGACGATACGAAGCTAACATAAAGTAAGGTACTATTTAAGTTTAACAAGAGATTTATGCTCCCGTAGGGTATTCTACCGCTTATGTTCCGAAGACTTCTTTGATATGATGCCAACAGCTTCCTATTTCTGTACTGCTATTCATGAACCACAATGGTCGTACACTGTAAACTTTCTGATACATTTTTTCTTCAGAGAACTCTTAACTGAGTGAAATGTCTGTTGAGATTTTCCTCAAGGAACTATAATGAGGTACTTCAGACAATGCGTGAAGAGGTCTTGACAGGATCGGTAAGGCTCGAGTCCTGCTCATCGCGTTGCAAAAATCCAGGAGCTAAGGTGGCTGCTTACGATTAGCACTTAATATCTTAGTTGTATTAAAGAACAACTTTTTGTATTATTTATTCGTATCGCGCGAGTATGGATACAACAAACGAATCGATTTATGAGTTTTTGACCATGAATAAATGTATTAGAAAAAAAGTACCCAAGCAAATAGAATAGCATTTTTTTACGCCGGTTAGGAAATATTCTGTGATTAACATAGTATGTTAAAGAACAGTAAATATTTAGTGAGCTTAAAATCGCCTCAGGAAAGTTTAATCGAGTCAACTCCACCGATTTTACATCTTCAACAAATCATAGCTACGAGATGGCGTCATGAATCTACCATTAATACATAGCCGCAGGCCACGTTGCTCCAATTTGTTCCAATTCCAAAGTTTAAACAAACTTTGTACGGAAACTTTGCATGATTCCCGTGATTAAATCGATTCCGGATTGCCGGTAAACGGTATTCCGAAACTGCCGATTCGTCGTTAGAAGTAAACGGGCCCCGAAAGTTTGGGCACGTAAAATTTTAAATTCCGATTTTATTTGCCTTATGGTTTAAATTTATTTTGGAAGTTATTTTCAAATGTTTGTAGGTTCGTGTGGTGAGATCATTGATTGTGGGTAAATAACAAAATAAAATAATGATAATAATATTTTGGTCGTGAAGCGTAGTGTACAATATTACTATGTAATGTACCTATTTAAATAGAATGAATACCTTGTAACTTATGATATCTAAAAAAGGATGGCATGTAAGACCTGAATGTGAATAGAAGTTCTACTATTAACTTTAAACATGTCATAGCTTGTCATTAAGTGACGTAATCGTCAAAATATTTAATTTCTAAGCCAGCTTAAATGACAACACTAACACATCGACGGTAGGAGACAGATATGCTATTAGTGTAGTTATAAAGATAATTGAAAACTCTCAAAGGTGAGATGTACATCAACAACCTTATCGAATAGAAGTAAAAACTATACTTTGACTTCATACAGTAAAGTCACTGTGTACGTATACTATATAAAAAATCTATCTATCTAACTATAACTTTATGCACAACCGCAGAAAATTTGGTGTATAGTCAAATGCTTCTCCACGATATTGCGGAGTGAGAAAACTTGATCTTCCCCTTCCATTTCGGAAACTTCCTTGTGCCTCCCACAGCATTTCATCGGATTTCATCCTCATTCTCCTTTCAATCACCTTACATTATGCTTTTGCTGCTAAGTTGATCAAATTGATAGCCCTATAGCTGGCGCAGTCCATGCGATACCCCTTACCCTTAATGTGCCCAAGTGCATGTTGACTGCGCATCTCCGACCCATTTCGACCCTTCCATTTCTCCAGCATAGATTACTTAAGTATCAGAAGGCGTCGGACGTAAGTGCCACCTAGTTCGATCATCTCGGCCATCTATTTTTCAAGCTTCCAAGCTAAGAGATTTTTGATCCTAAACACACCCATATTTTTTGCAGTTGCGCTGTTCCAACGACATGTCCGCCAGTATTTACTTTGCGTAGGAGCACCCTTGTATCAGTTAGAACTTTATGATTCCGTATGATCATCTCTGAACAGAATCCGTTCAGAGATGATCTGTGAAAATCATTGACGATACGAAGCTAACATAAAGTAAGGTACTATTTAAGTTTAACAAGAGATTTATGCTCCCGTAGGGTATTCTACCGCTTATGTTCCGAAGACTTCTTTGATATGATGCCAACAGCTTCCTATTTCTGTACTGCTATTCATGAACCACAATGGTCGTACACTGTAAACTTTCTGATACATTTTTTCTTCAGAGAACTCTTAACTGAGTGAAATGTCTGTTGAGATTTTCCTCAAGGAACTATAATGAGGTACTTCAGACAATGCGTGAAGAGGTCTTGACAGGATCGGTAAGGCTCGAGTCCTGCTCATCGCGTTGCAAAAATCCAGGAGCTAAGGTGGCTGCTTACGATTAGCACTTAATATCTTAGTTGTATTAAAGAACAACTTTTTGTATTATTTATTCGTATCGCGCGAGTATGGATACAACAAACGAATCGATTTATGAGTTTTTGACCATGAATAAATGTATTAGAAAAAAAGTACCCAAGCAAATAGAATAGCATTTTTTTACGCCGGTTAGGAAATATTCTGTGATTAACATAGTATGTTAAAGAACAGTAAATATTTAGTGAGCTTAAAATCGCCTCAGGAAAGTTTAATCGAGTCAACTCCACCGATTTTACATCTTCAACAAATCATAGCTACGAGATGGCGTCATGAATCTACCATTAATACATAGCCGCAGGCCACGTTGCTCCAATTTGTTCCAATTCCAAAGTTTAAACAAACTTTGTACGGAAACTTTGCATGATTCCCGTGATTAAATCGATTCCGGATTGCCGGTAAACGGTATTCCGAAACTGCCGATTCGTCGTTAGAAGTAAACGGGCCCCGAAAGTTTGGGCACGTAAAATTTTAAATTCCGATTTTATTTGCCTTATGGTTTAAATTTATTTTGGAAGTTATTTTCAAATGTTTGTAGGTTCGTGTGGTGAGATCATTGATTGTGGGTAAATAACAAAATAAAATAATGATAATAATATTTTGGTCGTGAAGCGTAGTGTACAATATTACTATGTAATGTACCTATTTAAATAGAATGAATACCTTGTAACTTATGATATCTAAAAAAGGATGGCATGTAAGACCTGAATGTGAATAGAAGTTCTACTATTAACTTTAAACATGTCATAGCTTGTCATTAAGTGACGTAATCGTCAAAATATTTAATTTCTAAGCCAGCTTAAATGACAACACTAACACATCGACGGTAGGAGACAGATATGCTATTAGTGTAGTTATAAAGATAATTGAAAACTCTCAAAGGTGAGATGTACATCAACAACCTTATCGAATAGAAGTAAAAACTATACTTTGACTTCATACAGTAAAGTCACTGTGTACGTATACTATATAAAAAATCTATCTATCTAACTATAACTTTATGCACAACCGCAGAAAATTTGGTGTATAGTCAAATGCTTCTCCACGATATTGCGGAGTGAGAAAACTTGATCTTCCCCTTCCATTTCGGAAACTTCCTTGTGCCTCCCACAGCATTTCATCGGATTTCATCCTCATTCTCCTTTCAATCACCTTACATTATGCTTTTGCTGCTAAGTTGATCAAATTGATAGCCCTATAGCTGGCGCAGTCCATGCGATACCCCTTACCCTTAATGTGCCCAAGTGCATGTTGACTGCGCATCTCCGACCCATTTCGACCCTTCCATTTCTCCAGCATAGATTACTTAAGTATCAGAAGGCGTCGGACGTAAGTGCCACCTAGTTCGATCATCTCGGCCATCTATTTTTCAAGCTTCGTATCGATCATTCGATCTCATACATAGTTTTACCTTCATCGGAAGCCGTCAACGTGGAATAAATATTTCTTGCAAATAATTACTCCACCGTTCTAACCGTTGTGACACTTCCTGAGTATTAGCAAGAGTGACACTAGCTTTACACTTTATCTTGTCCATTCTGTATGCCGAAGAATCACCCCTAGACTTTTTTACCTCTCTCCAAAAGAGTTTCGTATTTGCCTCGAAGTGTTTCGTCAGCCTCTCTTCCTCGCTCATAATTTGTCTTCACGGTTCTCTTTTACTAAAGCCTTGGTTTCATTCTTGCGTAGACGGTACATATCTTTCTTCTTCTCTCGCATACTTTCACTTAAGGGCAAAGATGATACATAATCAAGCCACGCTTTCTTCTTTCTTGCTACGGAGATTTCAACTTCCGCATCCCACCAGTTACCTCTATAGGTACCTATTTGCGCAAACACATACTTCTTTTATACTATCCACCATACTTTCTTTCAGAACTTTCCAGCAATGATCCATATCTGAGTCGAAAAGGCTTGCATTCGCAAGTCTTTCGCTTACTGAATGTACATACGTTCTCCTTACACTTTCATCTTGCAAGCTTTCGGTCTTTATTCTCTCATGATCTCCGAAAGGAATACGTTAGTGCTTTCACTTATTGAAAAGTCATGCAAACCGGCGTACCACCAAGCAGTGGTCCTTTTCAAGAGGGGGACCTCTATACGCTCTTGTATCCATTATAATATTTCGGAGACGGTCTATATATTAAACTCAAATCAATAACACTTTTTTTATCATTATGTCTCAGTATATACGTGTAAATATCCTTATGATGTAATAAAGTATTCGAGACGGAGAGGTTCCGTTCCGTACATAAATCTAATTAACTTACCTGCTTCGTTCACTCTCTTATCTTCATAGGGACAAAGAACAGCTTCATAGCTATCTCGTTTAATCCCACCAGATCAAATCCAATCTCCACAAATCAAATTCACCCCGTCAAATGAAATCTCCACACATAATTATTACTCATTCATTCCCCTCAGCTAAATCCAGACCATCCCTTACATGCTCCAAAATCTTCTCTAGTTCCTGGGCATACGCCGACCTTACGAGAGCGTTTTTTTTTGGCCGCACTCTCACGCTGGAACCCAACAATCCACTAAGGAGTTGTTATTGGACTGCGGTTTTCTGTGAGGTGGTAGTACCTCCCCAGACGGGCTTTGATGCGGCCTACGCTTCTCATGATGCGCCCTACTCCTCTTCAAGCAGCGTATGCTGCAACCAGGAATACTGTACGACACCTGTACCGGTACTAACGTGATCGTCCCGGTCTACCCCTACCTCTAGGAGTTTACTGGTGACCTCACTCACACGGAAGAACACAACAACCCTCCAGGGAGTTATTTGACAGCGGTTTTCTGTGAGGTGGAAGTAATTCCCCAGATGGGTTGCTATGTTGCCCTATATCTAGACAAACATACATGTTCATGCACACAAATATTTGAATCGAACCCACGAGCGTTGGCGTAAAAGTAACGTAACAGCTCGTCAAAACCTTACACATTCCGTGGCTATGCAGCACTCGGCTTTCCTCGGCCTGCCGGAATAGGCGCTGCGTGGTGCGTGGTGGGCCTCCACCGTCGTATGCAGCTATATTCGCACAGACCGGGGCGCATCTGTGCACATAGCCTCCGGGGGATGCCTTAATCCGCAAATCGGTGCACTTTCGGACCTGAATTGCAATCGAATTGATTGGCAGGGGTCGTGAACGATCACGCTTCTGGTACACGACCCCCAAATAGTGTATAAAATATCTATTCAAATTGTATCTATATTTCTTATTCCCTGAATAAAAAGAAATCTTTCTCCATGTAAGTTTTTGAAAATTTCTCTAAAACTCTCCTGGAATACATCGTGTACGATGCAACTCCTAAATTAGAATCAACTCGAACGTTCACTAATTAAAGACTTGCCAGCTAACTTACACCGATAACTTCGGGTAACGTTCAATTCAGTCAGGTTTGAAGCCTTGAAGAAACAGTTTCTCAGACTTCTAGACGTCAAACCAATATATCACATTGACGCTTTTTACTGCCGCCGAAAGCTCTCCACTTACAATAAAACTGTTTATCTGCTATTAAAATCGACCACGTGATCTGTGACAGTCGCTATCATAAATTTAAGTGTTAGTAAATTGAAAAGTATAAAATTAAAGTTGTACTGAGAATTGTACGCTGTATTTTGACATATAAACACTGCTACAAAGGGCAAGTTAAATGTAATATCAATTGAATTAAATTAATGTTTTGGTTTTTATGATTAAATATAAGTACCAAAAAAATAATCAAATATGTCAAAATACACAAAAGTAATTAATTTCACTCATGCAAAAATAATTAACTGAATAATTGTGATAATATCAACTCATGTTATAAACAGCTTTCTATAAGCCACCAGCTCATGCTCACGTGTTCAACCGCATTGAGTTGAATTTTTCAACTTTTATTTGGGAACATAATATTTCCAACATAAAGATAGTCTAAATGTTGACCTACAGGGATACGGGTCTTCCTTCAACCGAAAGGTTTAGAGCATACTCTACCACGCTGCTCAAATGCAGTTTGGCGGAGTCCAATGTTTTTCAGCCGCCCGAGGGCCTCTGAGTTAGCTTAACGACTGTCATCTATCGACAACAGCTGGGACTGATGGTTTAACGTGCCGTCTGAAGTACGGAGAAATTCGAGGTAGATAACCCCATCGATAGACAGGCTGCGGTCGACGTTATTTAACCTGCGTGTTCGGTTAGGTTGACACGCGCAACGTCGCCATATAGTAATTGCGTGATCAGACTTAATGTAGAGACGAGCAGATGCACTGACAAAAGACATGCTGTTTCGGTTTCTATACCGATTTTTTTCAATTGCTATGATTTTAAATATTCCGCAATAGAACGCGCCGTCGAATAGCGACTGTCTAATAATTGTGTGAGTAAGTTCCCATTAATCTGGTAAGGATTTTCGAACTACAATCTTTGTGTTTCAGGAGTCCATACCTTATGAAAATTACTTCATATCAAGCGCGCATTATTATTATTTTCCGGTATACCAACCTGTATAAAAGCGGTTAAATACGAGGTGGACTTGGCCACCGAGGGTTTGATTACAGTTCTTGGACATACAAATAGTTATAAACTTATATTTGAGGCATTCAAATACACAAATTTGAAGAATTATAAAAATAATCATATATGGTGATATCTCATATCCACAATCTCTCTCATATAATATTTGCAGTTGCACAAAAATCCCACTATGACAGACGGACAGACTAACGAAGTATCACTATAAGGTTCTCTTTTTTAACATTTTATACAACATGTATATTGTTGTTGAGGTTTTTTATGCTACATACTACGTCTGTAAGTTTTAATATTTGCGGTCCTAGCTAGATGCAATCCCTAAATCAAAGCAGAGTACAATAAGCAGCGCGCTCCAGAGACAGTCAAGGCAGCAGAATTTTGATGATGCTCCTCCGGACTATAGATTGAGTGTAAATTGGCGATATTTTTAGTCATACAAGAACACAAATATTCCGAATAAACTTTCCGGTGCTATTACGCCATTTACTGGTGAAATAAAACACTCGCAACAACACAATTATCCTTCAAATGTATCTGTGAAGAAATCGGTGAGCCCTACTTTTCTTTCAGCAGAGTCGCATTTGTTTATTGACATAGAGGTACACCTACGTTGCTTGGTTATTGCTTTACATAACAAAAAGGATGTTAGGATGATAGGAAGGATTAAAGATGTTAATGAATCAATTAGACTCCGCAAATGATATAGAATATTGATATCATCATCATTGAATAGCCACATATTCAGCACGAGGCGTATATTGAACGTTACTGTGAAAGCGCATCACGTATAGAGCTCTCTCAACAATTCACTTATCTGGCAGTAGCTACAAGTACGATCTAAAGTAGGGCCATAGAACGTGAGACTCGCGCCGCACCGGTGGCGGCCGGTTCCACGGTAACCTTATTGGTAAAATGAATGCATTTGAAAATTACGTTATCCTCGGATATTCTTAGATTGTATACTTAAAGACCAAAATAGGTGTCTTTAACTATTCGTGTGTGCTAGATAGTTTTAGAAACGATACCGCTTTACGCAAAAATATTTCCGAATACCTATAAAGTCGATCATTGTGAATCAGATTTCGCACATCGCGTTATATGCCGGTGAATAGTTATGTTAAATATCAAAATATAAATACCACTATTTCCAAATGTAAAATAATGTATATACAATTCTCTATCTATAGGTAACTGTATACTGATATCAGCAATGATTATTTTAGTCTAATAAGGGATATATATATATATTTTATTTTTAAAAAAATACGCTATAATCGTAATAATACCTCTTATTTATTTTGACAACACGTGACAGTCGCCACAGCGGCCAGAAGACCGGCGCTCTGCGACGATCGCTCGCTCGAAACACTGGAAACACGAAATTGATTCAGAGTTTTTTGATAAAATCAACAAAAACAAAAATATATACGCAGATAATGTTTTGGCTTGTTCCCTTCAGCAAGTTTTTGATGAGCACTTTCAATCTCTATTATTTTTATTTAGACCACTAAAAAGCAAAAAATATATTATGTTTAAATATCAAAAAAAACGCTTACAATAAACACCCAGTACTAAATGCGAAAAATAATTGAAGTCGGTGCCAGCCGCATAATATCAATTGATAGTATACTGGCACCAACTCCAAAAATTTTTCGTTTTTTAGTTACTGGATGTTTTATGAAGGCGGTTTTTTTTATTTAAAAGTGTTTTTTGTGTATCCTTCTTAGTCTTACCCACCTAATAAATGTTTTATTTCAGCAGTAAGATCTATGAATGCATGTACCTATCAAGATACATTCATAAACTATATTATCATCTACCAAATGCAAAATAGGCTATTTTATTGTATTTATTGAAACGACATTTTTCAATAATAGTATTGTCTTAGGTTTTCGCGATTGTTACACATTGAATTAAACAATTTTTAACGGAAGTATCGCGTATTTTATTTATTTTGTTGAACCTGACGTTTCGAACGCTTTACAGCGTCCGTGGTCGCAGGAAGACTAAGGTGGTATTTGTCTTACATTAGTTATTCAATTATTACATCTACCGACATGGATGGATTCACACAAAAATCGCTCACAGTGTCCGAACATTTTCTAGATCTTTGGGTTTGGGACTTGATTATTTTTAGGACTGGATCCCAAGCAGGTGGTACTTGCCAACCATCTTCTCTATTGAAATTAGGGTGTTTTCTTATTTCAATAGCCTCGCGCAACATTCTCAGCATGTAGCAATTCTCCTTCTCTTCCACAAATCCTCGCCAAGGAGAATCGCTAATATAATAATGTATAAAATACATTTGGGGTTAGGCGAAAACAACATACACGTAATTTATTTTTCATTACCATTTAATATCTGAAGCTTTATCGTAATTGCAACAATATGGTGGATCTTAATTACAAAATTGAAAATTTATGACGCGAGTAGATTGCAATTGTGTTGATCTTTTATTTAATTTCCGCAAACTCGAAAATTCTGACTGAACGAGATTAAATTTATGAAAAAGGATTTTAATGAAATTAATCTGTTCTACATTATCCCACACAAAACCAGTTCACTCCCTTACGTTACATAATGTTTCCTAAATATTCATGGAAATATATGTCTGGGGAAGTACCTCTACCTCACAGAAAACCACAGCCAAATAACAACTCCCTAGAGGGTTGCTGTGTTCCTGCGTGTGAGTAAGGTCACCAGGAAGCTCCTAAGGATTTGCTGTGTTAGCAGTAGAGGAGGCATCGCGCGAGTCATACTTAATGTATTAGAAGCGTTCATAGACTACGGTAACCGCTTTACGGTGGGCATACGGCTTGTATGCCTACCGATGTTAAAAAAAATTGTAAACATTTGCACTTGTTTTAATTTTCCTGTAATTTTGTAATATTACCAGGAAAATTAAAATACAATAACATATAAATAACTCAAATAAGAAATATTTATACAACTTACAGTTGTAAATCAAAAGTATCCAAAACCGAAAAGCATGCATGCAGAGGTTGATGAGTGTGGAAGAAGCGAGAGCGGTATGTTTGGATCGGTGCACCTGGCGTTCTATAGTATCTGCCTACCCCAATGGGAGACAGGCGTGATGATATGTTATGTTATGTTCTTACATCAGTTCTACCCATGGTTTGCTTACAGACAAATCTGTATTATTTTTACTGCTTTATTTTTCTCAAAATTGGGTTAAATGCGTATTGGAATTACAAATCACTGCATCAAAATTTAACAACAAATAACCGTATAATTTTATGCCCCCACAAGAAACGTACGCCATTAAAATATAACTAGACGCAGTCGCAATAAATTCACTTGCGGACCCATAATCTAACAAACTAGGAGAAAGTGCACGTAAAATAAGAGCATTCAGATTTTATTGTCGGAAAATATTACCAGTTTTAGTTCAAGAAATCTGCTAACTCCGCGAAATAAACGTTGCGGGCAAATATTTTTGAATAAAAACAGGTATTTAACATATTACTAAAATACAATTTAAACGTTGCTTTTTAATTTTTTAATATGCTATAATATTTTACTGTAGTTATAACTTTTCTAATATTAGTCGAACTTACGCCTAAAAGAAAATCTCCCACTTTTTAGCTAACCTATAACTATTCATTTTGATTGTTGTGTGATGATCGCATTGTGAAAACTAACATGTGATTTCCCTGTGCCAGGATTACACAGATAAAATTGCTTGTATATAAGAATAATTTTGAATTTGCAGATCAATATTCTATAATCTATTCTTCGTTCCAGGCCATAGATGCTCCAAAGGCAAATGTAAGCTAGAATTTTTTTGTTTACTTTTCCTTTACTAGAGCTTTAGGTATAACGACCGAATTTTTAGATTCTTATCTTATGTCTGACATGATATTCCCTTCGATAACTGAATTTCGGTGTAGAAAGCACCGACTTCTATACTTTATTATAAAAGGTTTCTAGTAAACGTAGCATTAATAGCTTGAAATGTTTACGAATGGGCAAATACATCGTTTTGTTACTGTTATTTATTTAACCCAGCCTTAAGCCTGACATACGTTTACGACTGCGACGCACAATGACCGTAAATATGTTTGTTAAAACAGTGGATTTAGCAATATAATCATATATTTTATAAAATAAAGTGCTGGAAAATTATTTTGTTAATATTTCAATAACAGATTTCAGGTCGTTGATGACTCTCGATTGTGGCCACTTAGTGAAATACAAAATATTTTATTTATTTCACATAAGTCGTTACACTAACAATCATCGGAGTTGCCAAATACGTATAAAATACTTGGTAAAGTTCATAATTTAAAGACAAATACACAATAAACAAATATACAATAAACATTTGCAGACTTTAGAACTATGTTGTATATTTCTCTCTATGTAATATAATCTATTTATGTAGTTTATGTATTATGAATGTGTATGTGTTAGTATATACTCCTAAAAGTTTAGACCCCTTAACAACAATGATACTTGTAGTTTATAATACAGCATAGCTAACTGTTCCACATTACCGAAGGAACTAATAAAGACTATGGACAGTAATAATAATCACTAACAGGAGGCTGCCTATGTTTGTCTGGATAATATATATATTTTTTTATACTACGACGGAAGCAAACAAGCTTACGGTTCGCTTGATTTAAAGCGGTTACTGTAGCCTATGAACGCGAGCAACAAAAAGAATGTCGCTAGTGCATTGTCTCTCCTCCTCCAGGGAGTTCTTTGTTACTGCCGACTTCTGCGAGGTGGAGCTACTTCCCCAGTCGGGCTAACGTCGTGCCCTCTCCAGAGACTTGTCCCTTGATAAACAGGGTGTACCACGTGCAAGCGAGGTTGGCTTTAGCTCTAAAGGTGACATTGAGTCACTTATAGCCCAATTATAAGCAACATTGTTACAAAAATGGTATAAATATGGTTGGTATGCACCTATGTTGAAAATCCAATTATACTTGAAAATAGTACGATTAAATTATTCTAGATAAGGTAAATCCACACTTATTTTTTAAAATACCAGTCACAATAACCAGTTACGATTAATACACCACTGAATGTGAAAATGAGTACCTTTATTATCCTGTTGCCCCGTTATATTCACTGTGGCTTGGGCGTGCGTTGTAAATTGTCGCGACATTTTATGCTACGAGTACGTTATATTTTCAGAAATATAATTGTGAACAATGTTAGCAACTATGTGATATTTTTTTACTACTAAGCTGATAAGCGAGCATAAGGCGTAAGCAGTTAATATGGCCTAAATAATTGCGACGCCACAGGCATTACCGTGAAAGTGTAATAACTTCTTTATACCTTTACTGACAAGCACATTGCCTTAAACGCTTATAATATACACACCCGTTGGCTTACAAACTGGTAATTTCATTTACTTGCGGAAACAAACATTCCCTTCATGGAGTTGTTACTTGGCTGTAGTCTTCCGTAGTACAGAGTTACTACCACAGTCTATCCACTTAGCAGAAGTAGGAACTTTGTAATTTGGTTTTCCTCCATGGCAAAATGGGAGACGGTAGTATGAGACAACAGGGCATTGAGCAGTCAGAACCCGTTATATACGTTTTCCCATACATTTCGCGGTCGTATACGAGCACCCGGGTTTCGAAGGGTTAATAGTCTAAAAGGAGAGTGAAGTCAAGTGAAGTTTAATTGTAGCCTATCACGAAATATTACAATTTGGCATTGTGGGTAATCACTTGATGATACAGACAACAGAATCGGCTTAACGCTTGGCAAATTCTTCTCAATTACGGGTATTTTTTTTTTATACTACGTCGGGAGGCCTACAAGCATACAGCCCACCTGAAGTAAAGCGGGTACCATAGCCTATTAACGCTTGCGATATATTAAGTATCACTCGCGCGATGCTCCTCTGCTGCTTATACGGCAAATCCTTGGGAGCTGACTGGTGACCTTACTCACACACAGGAACACAACAACCCTCTAGGCAGTTGTTATTTTGCTGCGGTTTTCTGTGAGGTGGAGGTACTTCCTCAGACGGGCTACTTTGATGCGCCCTACCTCTCTTAAAAGATGACATCTGTAACGTATGAGAAGCCTAGTCACGAAGTTCTTAGCAATGCTATTTTAACCACACAGGACGAAAATATACGTGCATGTACATATCTGTTAGTCTTGGTTTGAGTATTTTTAAGAGAGGTAGGGTGCATCAAACATCCCACACAGTACCTACATCGAAGAAGTACAGAAAACTAAACCCATCCAAAGATTATATTGCAAGCGTTCATAAGCTAAATTAAGCGCTTTACATCAGGTGGGCCGTATGCTTATATGCTCCCGATTCAAGTAAGGAATTTTTCATTTCGTCACATTCCAGATGCAAACAATTGCTCTCCCAGAGAACAAAATGTGTTATTTGTTTGTTTAGGCAACACAGCACAAGTTTAAATGAAAAGAGTTTATCGTTAAAATTCCATGCAGGTTAAAAATTGAATCTTCTTCTAACCGTTTTTTGTTTAATTTACCTCTCAACGATTGAAAGTATAATAATAATACAAATATCGCTCCTTATTACAACTTCTCGCCATTTTCATCTCTCCTGATATTAAGATAATAATACTATAATTATTTTGTATGTGGCTTTGTGTAGTCCATGTACTTATTCTTAGGAAATCACAAGCTACATTTTTATATCGATTCCATTGTGGGGTAGAACGGAGAGAGAGAGAGAACCGAGCGACACGAGATGTGGTCCTTACACATCTCGTTCATTCTGTAACATTCATAGCTCTTTGCATTCACTTTCGCCAGTTCCTTTCACATTATATATCTGTTGTATATTCCTTTCGTCCTATGTTTCCTAACCAAAACGGAGCTTGTCTATTTTTAACTTAAGACCAACAGGTCTGAACATATTCAGACCAACTCTCTTTCTTTCATCATCGTTGCGAATTCCGTCGGCAACCGTTACGTTACTTTTTTACGTGTATGCAATACATTAAAGCGCATTGCTATAGTTCTAGCTACTATTTTTTTCTAATTGAATTCGCCATGACTTGCAAATCAGCTATAGTTATATCTCCAGCATAGCAATTTTCTAAGCAACTCGTAATGGTTGTGTGCGTCGCTGTGATCACAGATGTCACAGCTTTGACATCGTCTACTGCGATCATGGCTAAATTATTTGGTATTCTATAAGGCTGTAAGCGTACGCGAGGCTGTTTGCCTTGTAGAATTCTAATTCCTAACGCAGCCTTGCGGCACTAGTGTCGCACAACCATGAAAAGCGACACCAAAGAATTGCAATTTTGTGTTCAAGGCTGTAACAGCCGATGTTTCCGAGGATGTAAGTATCTTTGAGCACGCTTGTGCGTGTGCATCCATATAAGTAGTTATTTGTTTTTAATTATTTACCTGCTTCTGAACTGATTGTCATGCGCTACTGTTCTTATTTATGTTACTGACACTGTTTTGGTCTATGTTTACTAATTATAACTTAGGAATATGTTCTTGTAATATGTACGACTGTTTATGTCATAAATAAAAATAAAAAAATAAAAAAAAATGTTTGCTCTTACAGAATTGCATGGCAGGACGGCAATTAACTTCTTTTCTTGGCCATTGTAGCGATTACTGTTGTTAATATTAATTCACTGCTTTTTTTCTCGGTTCTTTTTAAATATGTTCGTTTATATACAAAATCAAAAGGTTTAAAAAAGGAAGCATGCTATTCTCGTTCGGACATGCAGAAAGAGTGCAGAAGGAAAGAATTAAGAGACCGATATACGTCACAAAAGTTGAGTAATGTAGGAGCCATGACAAAATTGGTCGTGTTTTATCAGAAGGTGATGTGAGCCTTAGAGACGGTAATGCGTGCATAATAAGAGCTATGAATGTTAAAGAAGCGAGCAAGGTATGTAAGGACTGATACATAGGAGGCTTTTTTCTCTCTGCCTACTCCGTAAGTGTTTGAAGCGAAGATATTGATAGAGAGAAAAGACGTATAAATTATTTCCATTTTGATTTAAATATATATTTCATTTTCAACCATAAATACCAGCTAATAAGAATGGCTCTTACATCAATTTATAATAAATCGAACAAGACGCTATCGTTTACCGACACACAATGAAAATCCGACTTATCTCTATATACAGGGTCGAAAAGACCCCGTACCCTCTGGCCATAACCCTGACTGATGGCCAGCGATTTGTTAAAACCCGGTCCTGGGTCGTTATGGCCTCTTTTCAGTTTTTATTCCCCTTATGATGTTTCATTTTATGATTGTCGGCAGTATTAGGACGGTACGTGACGCTATGAAATATGTCTAGGGGTGTTTCTGAACTTCGTCTGTGTTATTTTAAAGATATTCTCAGTTTATTCTTTGCAATTATAATGTAATAATAAAATGCCCTGCACTTCGAGCACACTGTTAATTAACAAACGAGACTATGGTAAAAGAAAAGGTAAGACATATTAAAGCAGCCCGACTGGGTAAGAATCTCACTTCACCTAAAACTAGCTAAATCCCAGCGAGTGAGTAAGTTTACCAGTAAGTTACTGACGAGTTGCTACGTTAGCAGCAGGGATGACAACGCGTAAGGGAGAATTTTTATGTTACAAGTGTTCATATATTACATCTTCTTCTTCTTGTCGTTAACCCATTTCCTGGTCCATTAGAATTGGCGGGCTCCGCTACCTAAGCTTAAAGATTTGACGAAGATACTGATTTTTACACGAAACGACTGCCATCAGAACTCTACAACCCAGAGGAAAAATCAGACAAGTAAGGTCACGTGTCTTTCGACGTGATGGGTTTCCTTACGATGTTTTCCTTCACCGCCGAGCAAATGACAATCACAAATATGTACATACATCCGAAAACACGTATTTAGCGGTACTTGCCAGGATTCGACCTTTGGTCACAAGGCTATCACTGCCCTACAGGTAACTATGTTACATAACAATACTTTACGAACGATTATATGCTTCTTTGCCTCTTAGTGAAAAAATAAATAAAATAATTTAGCTATTATGCCTTTTTCATACACTGTTACTCACATTACCAAGAGTGAAATGAGGAAGCAAATCAAATGTGGGAGCTTCCTAGTTCTATTTATTTTCTTCTAATTCATTCGTTGTTATTTCTAAGGCAGTTCTGAAGTAATTTTATCCCTAGATAAAATTACTAATTATGAATTTTAGAAAATTAGATAAAATTACCTTAGAACCTAATTGCCCTAGAACTATGATAAACTTTACTCTTCATTGCTACTCGTATTTTTGATAATACCGCTGATAATTCTAGCTAACTAGATATGCAGTGATGGAAATGTGAGAACTACAGTAATATATGTATTATTATAACTCTTAAAAGTACACATAAGATAATGCTAGTATAAGGACTCTAATTATTAACCAAAACGTGAGAATCTCTACCTTAACTCATATTATTATCCTCTATATCAATTGAAATATAGAATCGCCTACACACGAGCGACTCCCCTGGTATTGCTACTATCCATAAGCTACGATAAATGCTTACCATCAGGCAGCCTGTATGCTTGTTTGACACTTTAGTGGTATTAAAAGAATATCTTATTGCACGTAGAATAACAAAGCGAACAGTGTTGTCTAAACTTAGTATAGACTTATCGTATTAATACCATATGCGGCTGAAATCTTTATAAGGTTCATAAACAAGAGTATAAAAAATAATATTAATACAATTGATAACATCCTGGTAGAAGAACAAAAGGCTTTAAGGAGAACTGCAATCCTTAATCTTAGAATCCAATTAATATTTGTACGCCTGCGAGCAGGCTGAATACATTAATTACATTATTAAGATCATTATATGTATTGATGTACTCATTGCAAATAAATGATGAATATGATTATGATTAATGTTACCCCATTATTAAAAATGGATATCAATGAACCAGTTTACGCCACATCTGTGTCAAAAATATATAGTGGCAAAATGATTGTATATTTATAACAAACAATAAGTTATATGTATGCGGCGACGCCTAAAGTGTTAGTGATAGAATGCGTTACATATAATCTAGTAGGATTCATAAGCAAAACAAATGTCAAAAAATAAATCGCCCAATACAGGGAGGAAATTCGTTTCGGGTGACACAGGGCTCAATTTAGAGGCTCTATTATTTCTATGCTCTATAAACGACTTATCTTAAGGAACTGAACATCTTGCGATAATATACGTTGTCAACTGCAAATAACAATCAGACCTATATTAACCAGCATGGCTAGTAACATTGGTACTATCATATAAAAGAGTATAGAAATTAAATAGATTTGTATTAGGTATCTCTTTAAATTGGGACAACATACAGAAAAGCATATAGAAAGAAATCTCCAAATATAAAGTTGACAGTTGTCTCCAGTAGTGATACTGAAGTGACTGCATTACTACTACTACACCAGTTCTAACTCATCCTACTGCAGGGATACGGGTTTCTATTCAACCTAAGGTATATAGAAAATAGCCGAGACCAAAGGCTTAACGTACCCACCGAACCACGGAGAAATTCGATATAGATGAACCTGCATGTTCAGTTAGAATAACACGAGCAACGTCTGTATGATAGCATACAAATCACAATTGTTTTCTGTAGAAATACTGATAACTAAGAGAGTATATTTGTTTTTTTAGTGTCTACAAGCGGTATTTAGGAGCTAGTACCTGGACCTCGCTTGGTATGTTATCTATTTTTTTTATATATAAATACGCGTTTCTTCAGTAACGATAAAATTGTAAAAAACTTGATCTAAATCACTTTCTATATACTAAAATTGCTCATTGAAAATAATAGGATATATGATGTAAAATAAATGGAATATTGCAAACCACACTTTAAATATTAGTCCATTTAACTTTCATAAGTTTGTACATATTAAAACTTAACGTAATCTATTCTTCTGGATATTTCTGCAAATTACTACATTATTCAAAATATATTTATTTTTTTATACGACGTCGAGAGGCATACAAGCATACGGCCCATCTGATGTACGGTTACGGTAACCGCAACCTATCAACGCTTGCAACACATTAAGTATCACTCGCGCGATGCCACCTCTGCTGCCAATACTGCAGCTCCTAAGGTTCTCGCACATAAATACAAGTGCAAATTGACTTGCGATCAATTAGCATAGATATTTATTCTATCTTTGTAAATTATTATTCATCATCATCTGTGCGTTATTCCCGGTTGCATCTTATGCTTTCGCCTCAGAACCCGGGATTCGATTTCCGATCCACCACCACACCACCATTTACACTCATGTTATCTCTTACGACGTCAAGCCAACATTTCTTCGGCCTACCCCTTCTATCGTTGCCCGGTGGAGGCGGCATGGCTAGACATTTGTTCCCCACATAATTTGCCGGTTTTTGTAAGACGTGGCCGTTCCAGCACAGGCGAGGCTCTTGCGGGTTGTTTGCTATGTCATGGACATGAAGGCTGCTGCGAATGCGGGAGTTCTTTATGTGATCCTTCTGTGTCACTTCGCACATCCAGCACAGCATATTCATCTCCGTGACACACAGCTCCTGCTTGTGCTGCTCAAGTATAGGCCACGCATTACTGCCATATAAAAGGATAGGCCTAATGATAGATTTATAAACCTGTCCCTTCAGCTTAACCGGCATTTTTAGGGTCACAAATGATACCAGTCACCTCACGCCACTTAGCCCAAGCCGCAGAAATATGTACCTTGATGTCGCAATCGATATCACCGGACGCGTAGAGGACAGATTTCAAGTATCTACACTGATCCGTGCGCTCTACGGTATCTTCACCAATGCGGACCGGTATAGTATCTGTGCTGTTCCAGGCCAAGTACTCAGTATTCGTCACATTTAGTTTCCCACCGTCGTTCTCAAGCGACACTCTCCACGTATTCACGCGTCGCGGGGTGGCCCCTGTCCGCGTCTGCCAACGCAATATCATAAGCATATATTAGCAGCCATGGACTCTGCTCATGTGCATCTCGGATGTAGTCCAACACTACTTCTAATATTACGCTGAACAGAAACGGACTAATGACAAATCCCTGGTAGTCCCCGACGGTAATCGGGAAGGGTTGTGTGTCTCCAATAGCAGTCCTAACTATGGAATCGGAATTTACGAGTATATACATGTCTCGGCAAATGACAACATAGACTTCAGGCATCCGTTTGGACCTTAATAGGGAAGAAAGGGGTCCATAGTCATGACCAGTGCGAAAGGCATACTGACACTCTGAGATAGTGCATTCCTGCCGGATACGGGAGTCAATTATCCGCTCAATAAGCTTCATGGTGTGAGACAAGACCTTTATACCACGGTAACTGCCACACTCCAGCACTGATCCCTTTCCTTTGAAAACTGAAGCGATAAAACTCAATCTCCATTATACTCAAACCTATATATCCCACCCACCTATATATATATATATATACCCACTCACATGTAGGCACTCCGTCGGTTCCGACTGCCTTCCGATTCTTCATGCGATGAAGAGCCCATTGAACTTCTTCAGGCGTTATAGGTGTTTTAGCAGGTGCACCGACTTGCTTCGGCCGCGTGTGGCGCTATGGCAAATGGCCATAGACAAGTCACTATGAGTTGGCGTCGATACCGTTAGCGAAATTCCGTTCAGAAGTCGCCTAGAAAAGTAGGTCAAACCCGAAGATCAATGAAATTAGCCATGAGCAACGGTATTGAATTTCTAAGTTTAAGGATATATTTTGCCTTTCTATGTGTGTTCCACTATTAGTTGAATGAGTTATGTGTTATAACGATGTTTAATGTGATGCCCATAGCTCGAATTTCTCCATGTTTCAGCACATCGGCTCAATGATGCATCTTGCTATTTCAGATAGATGATAGGCATTAAACAAATAATGGTAGGGCATTCACAATCACACTTTAGCTATAATCCACGCGATGAACTTTACTGATGTCGTAAAAGTGTACCTAAAATTTCATTTACAAACTTGCATCACGCTCTTCAGTAAACTACATTGAACAGTATACAAATTGTTGGAATTATGCAGAGTTTCAGAGTACGTCTTTGTACTATAACAAATCATCTGTTCGTACAAACAAAAGATTACATATGAATGCAACCCTTAACTTTATTCATGAATTTTCGCGAGTTAAAACATTGTGTTGAAAACGCCAACGTAACGCTGTTATAAATCCGTTTTGGTCGTAAAGAAAATTGTGTAATATATCATCGAGTTAGCACCGTGTGAGGGAGCCCGTTTATCAACTCGAGTCCTGTAATAATATCTCTTATGGACGCTCTGCTACATCTTTTTGAGGTACGTAAGCAGATGCAGTTTAAGACGAACGTACATGAAAGAAGCTAGCTTTATCATAAAAATAATCGGGTAAGTGCAAACTCTCTTTACATGGGATTAGTAATAATGTTGTCGATTTTAGTTTATAGATTGCAAAAAGACAGAAAATGTACACACATGTACACAATGTGTCACAGGTATATGTATGTATAACCAACATAAAAAAATACTTTTTGAGAACATAACACTAAGAATTTCAAAATCCTTAGCGGTTGATTTTAAACATAGAACTGGCACTACACTTTCCTTTAAAGATATATTTCACCTTCTTAATTATAATTTTGAAAGGTAAAGAAATTCATTCTTCGCCTTATTGTGTTAGTGTATGTTTAAATCATATAAATTTAATGTATACATATTTACATGTTTTAAAAATAATGGTAATTTGAAATCCGCGTTTGTTCTATTTTTACACCAATAATAAACATAATTGATAATATAATTAACCAAGAGATGAAAATGAACAATTGTTTCATATAATTTTTAATACTGAAAGCATCATGACATTTTGTGTGGGCTTCGGCCTATCTTACATGGAAATCTATAACTTCACGCCAAATCCCTTGTGGAGTAGGCAGAAAGAACCGAGCTCCACATGACACGATTCTTACAAACCGCACTCACTTCTTTAGCCTTCATTGCTCTTCTTATGCATGCTCACCAGTTTCTAAGGCTCCTGACATCACCTTCTAATAAAACACAATTTATTACGAAGTTAATGGTCATGACCTTCCTTGGTTACATCTTTCTACTTTCGGGTTTGTGAGGTTTTCAATATTCTCACTTACTGTTTTGCTTCTTTTATTATAAATTGAACTACTTATTGCTAAAATAAACATATTATTTATAACTAGTTATGCAATAATAAACACGTACTTATACATTGATGTTACTTTGGGCGGGAGTCTAAGGATTTACAAGAATACCAAATAGTTCCGGTACCAAACTGTAAATTGATTTACTTGTTATTAAAATGTATTGTATATGTTTATAGTCGTTACTGATCATAAGGATTAATTTAATTTGGATGCTGTAATTATTCATATAACTATAAGTAATTGGTATGGTTTTGACTACTGTCTCCTTGTGGAGGGAACACTCTTGTAATAGCTATAAAACGGATTGTCAAATGGACAGAAGGGCGATTTTGTAATCTTACATTCAAGAGAGCAGAGGTTCTGCTCATATAATTACCGGACATAATTACTAATTATTATTAGTATAATTTTAAAAGTTTATTGTTTAATTATATTGGTGTACCATTGGGCGATAATAAACTATAATCTAAGTGACGCTGGCGTATTTATAGACTCTCCTACAGGTTGTATATCACGGAAATATATGTGGATGGAACAGTTACAAAAAAACTTTCTACCATAGGGCAAGTAAAGTGATGTTGCACCCGCAACTAAGAAAATAAAATGATAACTTATCGAATAGAAGAAATAAAAACGACTAAAATATTTTCTTAAGTCAATTCAATATTAATCCATTAACAATTTTGAATCTCAGTCAGCAGAAAACTTAAATTACTTTCATAATACTATTAGCATCTCGTTGATTAATGCTTTTCATTATAAGAGTCTGAGTCCCAAAATTGAAAACTTTTTAAACAATTTGTCTAATGGCGATGAAAATCTATCTCTGTCGGAAAACAAAGAGAAAGTTTATTTCAAAAGGAACGCACTTTATTAAGGAGATAAAATTGCTAAAATAGCAAAAATACCTTAGCCTAAACCAGTATTAAAAAGAAACACAACATTTTAACAAATTTGTGCAAACTTTGAAATTATCAAGTCGATAATAACATCGATGATTTTTGTATTATACTAAAGTAAAATTATACTTTGCTGTGAATTAAGCAAAGTAAATCGTAATGTAATTAATTTACACTTTTCACTAAATCGTGAATTTTCCATACAATGACAATATACACCTCTGTTTTTATTATAAATTATCTTTCTTCTTATATCACGGGTTTTACTCCGGTCATTTGATAGACGTGCGAGTATATTTGGATATAACGCGTAGACGATTAAGAAGATTGAGTTTATATTGTACACCCACCGAGACCCGCTCATGAGAATATCGTGGAACAATAAATACATGAGCAAGTCACGACAGGTATTGGGACTATTGCGAATCTGTGGGAAATTATTGGTCTATTGTAATGAGGTCTGAAGGTACTCTGACGTCATAAAACAAAAAAAAAGCACCGATTATAACAATTAGTACTGTTCATTTCCTGATTATATTACATTAGTTTACGTAAATTACGAACAATTCGTTTTTAGGGTTCCGTACCCAAAGGGCAAAACGGAACCCTATTACTGAGGCTCCGCTGTCCGTCCGTCTGTCACCAGGCTGTATCTCATGAACCGTGATAGTTAGACAGTTGAAATTTTCACAGATGATGTATTTCTGTTGCCGCTATAACAACAAATACTAAAAAATAGAATAAAAGAAATATTTACGGGGGCTCTCATAAAACAAACGTGATTTTTTTGCTCATTATTGCTCGATATTGATAACGGCAACAGGTAGACGCTTGAAATATTCACAGAATATTTAGTTATATATTCACTTTAAGAATAAATAATTAAATTAAAATAAAACAAATATTTAAGGGGAGCTCTCATACAACAAACGTGATTTTTTTGCTGTTTTAATAGATAATGGTACGGAACCCTTCGTGCGCGAGTCCGACTCGCACTTGGCCGATTTTTTATTGTTCAGCGACCTTTTTTTTTTTGCTGAGCACTACAAACTGTGACGCACCGATCAAATCTTCATGTTGAGTGATGTAGTCCTCTTAAATGGTTTTAATAATGTTCATAGAGGTACTAAAATAATATTTTTAGTGCGCCTTTACTTTAAAACAATTTTTATTATATATTTATAACATGAGAGAGACTACATTTTCATAGGTTTATGCAAAAATTGAACATCTTGACCCGATAATGCACTCAAAAAGTAATTAGATCTGTACAAACGTACACCTATTTTATAAAGTATGCGACTTTATGCATTTGCATAGGCCTAATGCATTAGGTAAATTTAAGTGGATGTGTAATATAGCTTAAAGCATGGTAATCTAAACTAGATGAATATATAAATATGTGTTCTCCATATGAGACGAAATTTATTAACTCTTTAATTACATTTAAATATATCATGTAGGATGTAGACATGTGAAAATTTATTTATGTTTCCTATTAATTGTGTCTGAAAGCGACTGTAAAGAATAAATACATGTAACTTGCTAATTTGTTTCTCTTTATATAAGTTCCTACATTACTTTATCGTACCTGCTTGATAGGTTTTGGTTAAATCAGGTGGCGCTTCTTTCTTTCTTTCACCTCTTCGCTTTGAGGCAGACAAGTTATTGACTTTCCTGGTTTTGGCCTACAAAACTACTCAATCCTACGCCTTGCACACAGCCTAGCCACTAATCACCTTGCCTAGAGTCTCCTGAGCCCTCTGCTCTGCCGCTCCATACAAATTAACAGATTGTGTACCAAGTACTTATTCGATATGATGGTAACAGCTGCCTTCTATAACTCTACCTCTTGCCATTCGGTGCGAAAGTCATCCTTATACGCCGGAATCGTAAATGAAGACGTGAAGAGGATTTTACAGTCCACAGCGTACAAGTGATAACCCTGATGTTACAAGTATCCAAAGTTTAATGTAACTGCTTACCATCAGGCAAGTAGTACGATTGTTTGCCAACTTCCTGCTATAGAAAAAAGGTAATCAAACCACGTGGTACATCTGTCTGCGATGCTTTTGGAAAATCAGAAAGGTACAAAGGGAAGTCATCGTTATACTAGGAATAGGGTAAATTGTGAACTGCGCCAGTATATGATCATTGGGAGAATCATCTGCGTCGCTTCATAAAAATAGCTGAGAAAAGAATCATTGTCAAATCTCGTGGACCACAACAGGATACACTTTGCAGTATCGTAGGGAAGCTACTGGTATTGGACGGGAAATTTATATGACGTAAAGTTGATTTTGAGAAAGGTTTGATGGTTGTTTGTAATGATTTTTGTGATATAATACCGGGAAACGGGATTGACGATGTTCTGCATCATGCTTTACAAAGTGGGTATGAAGAATGAAGATCATGTGCAGTGCACATGGAATCGATTGTTTGTCACTTTGGTTTCATGTCAATATTTTACTGGTAAAAAGAAGAAGAAGTTGTGTGCTGTCAGCTGGGGTATTCATTCTTTATATGGACAACTAACAGATAATAAGATCTACGAATGTAGAATTTAAAATGGATGATCAAGATATAAATTCTAATAAAAAGATCAAAATAAAGATAGACATTAGGACCTCACCGGCACTTAGACACGTATTACGTTATTTAAATCAAATCATGTTGTATCTTATTAATTTTTCATAACTATGATCTCTCTTTTTAAATCGACCAGCATTTCGAACACACACATATAGACAAATATATATATATATACATTCTGTGTACTAAGTATCGGGAATTTGTCAATAAAACAAAAAATACAAATTATTCATCTAAATTTATTTTATCGCCTTCAAAGTAGGCCCCATCGCTTGCAATACAACATCTCCACCGCTTCACCCAGTCTTCCATACATTGTTCATAGGCTATTTGCGGTATGGCCTTTAGCTCATTCAGCGAATTTTCTTTTATGGCTTCTATCGACTCAAAACGTTTTCCTCGAAGTGGTAATTTTAACTTGGGAAATAAAAAAAAGTCAGACGGAGCCATATCAGGTGAATACGGTGCTTGGTCGAGAACTTTTGTTGAATTTTTCGCTAAAAACTCTTTCACTATAATGGCTGTGTGTGATGGTGCATTATCATGGTGCAGCATCCATGAGTTGTGTTGCCACAAATCTGGACGTTTTCGGCGGATACTCTCACGCAAACGCTTCATGACGCCTAAATAATATTCTTTATTCACTGTTTCTCCCTCTGGAAGGAATTCGGAGTGAACCACACCACGGTAGTCAAAAAAAACTGTCAGCATCACCTTGATTTTGGAGCGACTTTGCCGCGGTTTTTTGGGTTTCGGCTCGTTTTCGAGACGCCATTCTGAAGACTGTTGGCTTGTTTGCATGTCGTACTCATAAACCCATGTCTCGTCGCCAGTTATTATACGTTTCATAAAGGTCGGATCCGTAGAAGCTCGGGAAACCATGTCTTCAGCGACATGCTTTCGCTGCGCTTTTTGAACAAAATTGAGCTCTTTTGGAACTAGTCGAGCGGCGACGCGTTTCATGCCTAAAATGTCAATGAGAATGTTGTGGACGGACTTAAAAGATATGTTCACCTCACTAGCCAACTCTTTCAGACTCATACGTCGATTTTCGAGCACTAGCTTCTTGATTCTGTCGATGTTTTCTCTGGTCGTAGCGGTTGAAGGTCTACCAGAACGAGGCAAGTCTACTACTACTTCTCGGCCTTCTTTAAAAGCCTTATACCATTCATAAGCCCTTGTTTTCGATATACACGATTCGCCGTAGGTATTTCGCAACATTTTTAGTGATTCACCACATGAAATATCATTTGAAACACAAAATTTAAGGCACACTCTTTGTTCAACAATATTTTCCATTGTAAAAATCGCCGAGGACTCAAAACTATGACCAACAAAAAGTGTAGTTTAAAACAAATTAAATGACAGATCCCGCTCAAATTTTGCGCGCTAAATCAGTACAGTGCTACCAACATGCAGTAAAAAAATTAGAACGACCTCTTTTACGCGGGTCTTTTTATTGACATATTCCCGATACTTTTTACACAGAGTAGTATATATCAACTTCGTTCTTGTGAAAACCTTACTCTGTCCTTTCCCTCTCATTCCTCTAAATTATATATATATATATATATATATATATATATAGTAATATAGTATAGTAAGGTTTTCACAAGAATGAAGTTGCAAGTTGTGGGAGAAGGAGCAAAACTTGAACCAAAGTTTAAGATAAGGTGGCGCTTTAGGATTGAAGAGTATGAAATAGAGAAAGGAAAGAATATAGCTAGCTGAGTTTATTAATGTGGAGGCCCCACTGCAATTTGGATTCTATTCTAATTTCAAGAAATAAAGTATCATTAATAAATTCTTGTACATTACTGTCAATGTGTCTGAAAGCGACTGTAAAGAATAAATACATGTAACTTGCTAATTTGTTTCTCTTTATATAAGTTCCTACATTACTTTATCGTACCTGCTTGATAGGTTTTGGTTAAATCAGGTGGCGCTCCTTTCTTTCTTTCCCCTCTTCGCTTTGAGGCAGACAAGTTATTGACTTTCCTGGTTTTGGCCTACAAAACTACTCAATCCTACGCCTTGCACACAGCCTAGCCACTAATCACCTTGCCTAGAGTCTCCTGAGCCCTCTTCTCTGCCGCTCCATACAAATTAACAGATTGTGTACCAAGTACTTATTCGATATGATGCTAACAGCTGCCTTCTATAACTCTACCTCTTGCCATTCGGTGCGAAAGTCATCCTTATACGCCGGAATCGTAAATGAAGACGTGAAGAGGATTTTACAGTCCACAGCGTACAAGTGATAACCCTGATGTTACAAGTATCCAAAGTTTAATGTAACTGCTTACCATCAGACAAGTAGTACGATTGTTTGCCAACTTCCTGCTATAGAAAACAGGTAATCAAACCACGTGGTACATCTGTCTGCGATGCTTTTGGAAAATCAGAAAGGTACAAAGGGAAGTCATCGTTATACTAGGAATAGGGTAAATTGTGAACTGCGCCAGTATATGATCATTGGGAGAATCATCTGCGTCGCTTCATAAAAATAGCTGAGAAAAGAATCATTGTGAAATCTCGTGGACCACAACAGGATGCGCTTTGCAGTATCGTAGGGAAGCTACTGGTATTGGACGGGAAATTTATATGACGTAAAGTTGATTTTGAGAAAGGTTTGATGGTTGTTTGTAATGATTTTTGTGATATAATACCGGGAAACGGGATTGACGATGTTCTGCATCATGCTTTACAAAGTGGGTATGAAGAATGAAGATCATGTGCAGTGCACATGGAATCGATTGTTTGTCACTTTGGTTTCATGTCAATATTTTACTGGTAAAAAGAAGAAGAAGTTGTGTGCTGTCAGCTGGGGTATTCATTCTTTATATGGACAACTAACAGATAATAAGATCTACGAATGTAGAATTTAAAATGGATGATCAAGATATAAATTCTAATAAAAAGATCAAAATAAAGATAGACATTAGGACCTCACCGGCACTTAGACACGTATTACGTTATTTAAATCAAATCATGTTGTATCTTATTAATTTTTCATAACTATGATCTCTCTTTTTAAATCGACCAGCATTTCGAACACACACATATAGACAAATATATATATATATATATCAACTTCGTTCTTGTGAAAACCTTACTCTGTCCTTTCCCTCTCATTCCTCTAAATTATATATATATATATATATATATATATATATAGTAATATAGTATAGTAAGGTTTTCACAAGAATGAAGTTGCAAGTTGTGGGAGAAGGAGCAAAACTTGAACCAAAGTTTAAGATAAGGTGGCGCTTTAGGATTGAAGAGTATGAAATAGAGAAAGGAAAGAATATAGCTAGCTGAGTTTATTAATGTGGAGGCCCCACTGCAATTTGGATTCTATTCTAATTTCAAGAAATAAAGTATCATTAATAAATTCTTGTACATTACTGTCAATGAGGACGTCTGTATTAACAGGAGCACATTTGATATACTTACTAAATTTTATATATTTGGCTTTACTTGTGTTTAATAAAAGATTATTACATGTGAACCAATTTAGAATAACAGATAGAACACTATTTACCTTGTCAATATTATCGTACCGGCGAGTAACATTAAAAATTCAAGAAGAATCATCAGCAAGAAGTAGTATAAACACCATTTTCTGCACCATGTAGGGCAGTTCATTCACATGTACTAAAAATAAAAAGGGGCCCAATATAGAGTTCTGGAGCAACCCAATATTAACATTGCTGCCTATAGATTTGACCCCATTTATATCAACAGTCTGTATTCTGTTATTTAAGTAAGTTGCGATCAAATTATGTGTGAGGTTGTGAACCTCCATTTACGTAGAAACCCTAGTTTACGTCGACAAACATTCGATGGCGTAATACAAATCATAGAGTACACGTCTGATATGTCGTCATTAAATGCAAGGGTGCACCCTGCATATTAGAGACAGAATACAACAATATTTAATAAAAATCAATCGGACCAGAGAATTATACATCCGACTTACAGAAGACTCTCAAATAACAACTCTTTTATCTCCCTGCGCGTGATTAATTTAACAAGAAGCAGTTGAGGAGCTCATACTTATTGTAATGCTTCTCCCTAAATTGCATGTGACTGCGACTATTACATAACTTTCAAATCGTCATATATGTCAGGAAGGTCGTATGATTCTATGCCACTTAACGTAGTGTAAAAAAATATAAAGAAAGATACTTTCTTTTACTGAACACTAAATTCTGCTCCCATGTTAAAATTGAATAAACAATGCTACAAATGTTCGGGAATGTAAAGAATATATACATAAATCTATGGAACATTGATGGCCGCTAAAAATTCAATTGTACTTTTCCCGCGTGTTTTGTTCGAAATGCGTGTTTTATGTAGCATTTTACAATATTACTATACAATTGCAGGCAGGGGATAGTATTCTTTTGGATAGTAAACGTATGTGCATGGGGGCCATGCAAATAAAATTTACATTTGTAAACTTGGGGACCGGTAAAACGAAATTGAATAAATGTTGCATTTTAAAATATCTGAAATAAAGCTAGCGAATTGAAATTGAAACACGGAAAGCTCATTTGAAGACTGGTGAATCTTTTATCGTCCCGATGGAAAGAAAATATGTTACGATTATAGAACGTGTTATTTTTGATTATATTTTAAATTAATCTGTAAGAAATAAAATATGCCTGCTTTATATATGAGTCCAGCAATCATAATCGTTACCTTGTGGAGGAAAACCGCGAAAAACTTGTGTCTGAAATGGAGGGTACTTTAGCTAAAGTATCTGACTGGGGGCGGCTTAAGCTGCTCGAACCCTACCCCATGAAGACACAAATTTGCGCGTTCACCGTTAAGAAACCCTATGCTATGGTTCCTAAATTCCGGAACACACCTCTTACCGTCACCAAAAGTATCAGGATGCTTGGCGTCGAGATCTCCAGTGAAGTGCAAATATCGAAGCCACCTGGACGACTAGGTCAAGCTGACGTCCAAGTCTTGGTGTGCTCTACAGAGCATAGCAGTACTTCAGCGCGGGGCAAAGACTTATGTTAGATAAGTCTCACGGTAGACAGCACTTGGAGTACTGCAGTCACCTTTGGGCGGGAGCACCTGGTTACCAGCTTGGTTCAAGTGATTCGATTCAGAGACGAGCTGTGAGAATTGTCGACGACCCTAAGCTTACACATGGTATTGAACCCTTATGTTTAACGAGAGATTTTGCCTCCCTTTGCGTATTCAACCTATTGTGTACCGTGTTATGTTCTGAAGAATTGTTCAATATGATGCCGACAGCTACTTTTTATAACCGTACCGCTCGGCGACGGCGGGGCACGGTTATAAAAAGGTCGGCATTGGATGAGTGACACCCCTGGTGTTACTGGCTACAGTGACTGTTTACCATCAGACAGGCAGTGTGCTTGTTTGTTACCTTAGTAGCAATTAAAATCCCTTACCGAGGTATATGTAGTGCTGTTCTTAATCATGCAAAGAAATAATATAAGACATTGAGTAAACGTTATTACAAATATGTTATATTTGTAATTATCTTTTGTTCGGTGGTTACAGATAACATCGTAGGGAAACCTACATGTCCAACAAATAAAATTTCAACTTGCTTTAGATCGGTGACCTAACTTAAAATAGGTTTTCTTTCTGTTTTATGGAGGTCTGATAGCAGTCACTTCATGCCAAAATCAATGTCTTCGCTATATCCTTAGGCTTAGGTAACAGATTTCGTGAATCCTAATGGATAGTTGTTAGATTTTCCCTATCTAGTTCTTTTGTCTTGAACGGTTACTTACGACGGCTAGATCCATATAGGCTAGGTATGGTCGACGCAACTTAATTTGTGTGTTCAATTAAGCTGACACGTGCATCTACACCATTTAGCTCCTCAAATATTTGATGAAGGATTAGTTACTTGACGGCAGTTTTCTGCAATCCCGGGATACTTAATGGCTTCCCATATACTGAATTTTGCATATAAATGCAGAAATATGTCTGGCATTCTCATTTCAATTATCTCATATGAATGCAAAAATATGTCTGGCATTCTCATTTCAATTATCTCAATGAAACTCCATTCCACAGTAATGTATTACCTAACATAACAATGTTTAGACTATGCTCTATCACACGTAACGCCCCTCTTCAATTTGCAACGGGCAAATTGGATTTCATCCTCAACACTATTCGGATGCTCGTTTATCTCAATTCTCGCATAGACAGAGAGATCTGCAATATTGATGGACCGACCCGGTCGTGTATACCTTTGGATCTTCACGCATTGTGTTTTCTATGGAGGACAATATAGTCTGAATGAATAAATTTTGAATATTGTTCTTTGGTACCGAATCAAGTGTTTTCACTATTTCTTTAATTGTTATTATATCGTAATTGTCTGAATAAGATTTTGACAAAAACCGAACGCGACTTTACTAGGGATTTGTTGTATGAAGTTCAATGATAATTTGACGAACCCGGTCGAGAGTAGCAATGCCTACTTCAACATTTTTTTTATACAACAGTATGCAAACACGTGGCCCACCTGATGTATATTAGTCATCTACCATAGTCTACGAATGCTTGCAATACATGAAATTGTCATCCCTGTTACGAACACAGCAATTCCTTAGGAGTTAACTGGTAATCTCACTCATTGGCAGGAACATAACAACCCCCAGGAAGAGTTATTAGGTTGCGGTTTTCTGCGAGGTACTTCCTAAGCCGGGCTGCTTTGATGTACCCTACCTCACTTAAATCGTGGGTTCGATGTCCCGCATAAAGCAAAAACTTGTGGGCATGAACATATCTATTTGAACATATACGAGTTGTTGAGGATAGCTTTTATATAACCTTTTTATACTTTTGTAAACTCTATATTTTTACACTCTGGTATTATTCTTTCTTTTGTTTTCTGCTGATATTCATTGTGTCATCGTTCGTCTTTTGGTAAGCATTATTTTATTGTAACTCCTATATCCTAAATAAATAGAAAATACTCTGATATCTGGTCTTTACCTATTTATTACATACAGTCCACCTTTCTTTAAAACCCATTCTTTACACGAGTATCTTGGTAACGATAGCAAGATAAACTTCTTTGTCAATAGTTATGTGCATTTGAAGTATGTGTTTACAAAATATATATATATATAAATGGTATCTTTATCAGTTGTCTAGTACTCATAACATAAGCGTCGCTTACTATGGGGCTATGTGACTTTTCGGACATTTATATATTTAGTAAAATTGCGCATGGGTGACCTAGCGGTGAACTGTCTGCTTTATGCAGACGATGCCGCTTTATTAGCTGAAATACTAGCTAAACTTCAAACACTGGTCGCTGTGAGCAGCTGATCCAATAGAAGCTAAATTTTTTTATGTTTGTACCTATCTAAAATTTTACGTGTGGTTTAAGGTTAATGTGCAATATATTCCGTGAAGGAACAAATGACCATTTTAAAACGGTTTTCATAACACCAAAGATATTATACTACGATGGCCCATAAGTTGCAAGGCAGGGATAACTGCTTGCCATCAGCTATACACATATCTGCTAATAAGTCAAGTCAATAATGTTTAACATACAAAAACAGCCTTAAAATTTGTTTGAACTCGTATCAATATGTTTCTAATGTTAATTATCGGTCTTAGTTTGTTGTTTAAAACATTGACGTATTTGAGTACGTCAATGTTTTATAACGATTTAAAGTGAAAACTACGGATTCAGAATTTTTGAATAAGACCAAATAAGAATATATAACTTTTAAGTACAATTCATATTAATATATTTAGTTCTAGGCATCATAGTCTCATTGTGAGTTGGGTGTCTAGGTCTATGCGCCATCTATTTCGAGCCTTCCCTATAATCTTTCCGCCTAGGCAGACACCTAAAACGCATTACCCAGTTTGAATTTGAGTATTCGTACTTCTAGATAGGTTGCAGATTTATTGTTTCGACGCTAAACTTTTTTATAAAAACAAACGTCACTAATCAAAACTATCAAACATAAACATCCTTGCGACGAGACGATCCTTGTTGCAGCAACAGTTGCATTTAGCTAAGAAAATGTTTCAGTAATTGTATGTCCTGAAAATTGACAGTCAAGGAGTCTCCTATGTGAAGGTAGTGATTGTAACTTCAGATTATTGTAAAGTCATGCGTTGTATTAAAATTTAACATGTAAGCAAAGTTTTGCGTATGTATCCTCAACCGTTAAGATCTTATTTCGTGAGGAAACAATGCAGGGTACAGCCACAGGTTCTGTGAAATAAATAATACATGTGTACATTAAAACTATACGCATACACAAAATTTAGCTCCATATATGATCAAATACTAGCAATCAGAAGTAACTGATATAGTAGGTGTCAGTTATTCTTCTTTGATAGTTCAATACCATAGAAATATTTTATTATTGACTCAATTTGTAAGAATCCCAATACCTGGCGAAACTTTCTTACGAGTACCATCGACATTCCCTGGAGCGAGGCGAGGCCGATGTACTGCATAACATCATTCTTCTTAAAGAGGTCCCTACGTGTTGGATCCGTATTTTTGCACACGAGCATGAAATATGACATACAGCATAGCGATTCTTGATGTAGAGATCTCCAGCGAAGTTGACTTCCGAAGTTATCTGGAGGAGAAGGTCCAGTTGGCATGCAAAAGACTTGGTGTGCTGAACAGAGCGAAACAGTATGTCACTATGAGACAAAGACTTTTACGATACAAGTCTCAAGTCAGACTGCAAATGAACTATGGATAGCGGGGACCTTGTTATTCGGTGTGAAAACGATGAGCGGTGGAAAGTTGATGATAATCCTAAGCTCACACACGGTATTGAGCCCTTGGGTTTAAGGAGAGATTCTGCCTCCCTTTGTGTGTTTAACCAATTATATAATGCGTTGCGTTACGAGGAGATGTTCGATATGATGTCAACCGTCTCGTTTTACATTCACACTGCGAACGTAAAACGATAGATGGTATGTTTGTTTGCCACTTTAGTGGTAGGTATAAAAAAAGTGAAAAATATAAAATCAGAGAGAAAAACATGTTTCTATTATTTTCTAAATATATACATTTAGAAAATTGTTGTTGTTCGCATGAAATTATTATGCGTAAATTCGTTCGTTTACCAAATGAACAATTAAACAAGGATCTATTGAAGCAATTAATAGAGATTGGAGTAAGCTTCATTTTATTATAGGAATGAAGGTGAGTGCCTTCTGTGCAGAATGGTGAACTACTAGGCTGCACAACATTAACAAAACATTGCGTCCGTGAAATGTAATATTCCATGTAACGTAAACCTGTTTCAGTATGTGTCCTAATCCACACTTATAAATGCACCAGGAATTCTGTCTGTTACGTTATGAGTTATGACTAAATCGTTGAATTTATCTATGTAGTGACATTGATTACTTTGTCATCAAGTAATTGACAAAGATACTTATTGTTACTGACTTCACCTAATTTGTATTGCGCAAATGGGACGCAAAGATGTTCATTAAATAATTTTAAAAATTTATTTACAATTTGTAAACATATTTTCTAATATACACACTAAAAATATATAATCAAATTGAAAACCCTGTCCATTGTGGAATCAGTTAATAATATGGTAACATGAGATCTGAAAAAGATGGTAGACTGCTCATTGCCGTGACATCATTATGCAAACTAGAACGAAGCCGGAAGCAGAACATAGTTGAGAATAACTTGCCAATAGTTTTGTATTTTATTGTTATAACCATCGTATTGTTACCCAGTATTGAAGAAGTTGTCTATCCACATCGTTTCTTACAGCAGTGAGAGATCAATTAAACAATTCTATTTGTATGCTACCATTGACCAAGATACCAAAGACCGAAATACGCAAAGAACTTGCTAGAAGCTTGCGTAATAATTTATAAATTAAAGTGCAAAGTATTTATATAACAACATGCAGTGGTAAACAAGTATACAATCTATCTCATATGAAACTCTACGAGCTCACTTGTACCCTTATTCTCTTACCAGAACACAACAACCCAAAGAAATTTATTATTTGGCTGCAGCCTTCTATGAGCTACTTCCCCTATTCGGCTGTTTGATGCACCCTGCTTCACTTTCGGCAGAGTGTCGTTTGTTAATTAGGAAGCAGAAATACATGCGGGCCCTTGATTTTAAAGATGACAGTAAGCCACTAACATTCAAAAATAACCTGACGTGAAATAGTTACGCATATGAACGATTGCAATATAAAGAATGTTGCTTGTGAGCTCCCACTGTCGCTGCTGTTTCATCTCATTTTCTTATCGGCAACCCCCACAAATATTGTTAAATTCAGTTTCTTTCTTACTAACCATTTTTAGTGATAGCTACTAATCTTTAATTAAGTAATATTAATTCTTAAATTAATTAATTTTGACGAGTTCGGTGGCGCAGTGGTGAAACGCGTTGTTACGCCACTTTAACGCCAACGCTCATGGGTTCGATTCCCACACAGGACAAACATTTGTGTGCATGAGCAAGTCTGTTTGTCTTGGTCAGGGCATTTTCAATATATAATAAGTATGTATTTACAAAAAAAATGTATTTACGTATGTTTATCAGTTGTCTAGTACCCATAACACAAGCTTCGCTTACATTGGGGCTAGATGGCGCTGTATAAGTCGTCCGAAAATATAAATTCTCTATAAAGAGTCAAACTAAAAATTATTGTCGGAATTTCAAATAAAACCAGTATGAACACGTTTATTTTATTGGTAAGATAGTATTCAATAAAGTCTCCAATATTATGAGTTGATTGTTCCACTTGTTTTATCGAAACTTTTAACGAAACAAAGCTTAAATGATCTTGATAGAGAAAAGAGATTTGAAAATAAGAAACGGGTGTCGTCGCTTTTTGTGTCAAACTCCTGTTGAATAAAAATCGATTTCTGATTAATTTAACAGCGAATTACTCTGATGGTTTTTAATAATATTCAAAGCTTAATAATTTGCATGTTGTACAAAACTAAAAATACCCTACGTTTCCTCAAATTGTAACAGCTTTATATCCCATCATTTAAGCAATTTTCGGTTGTATCGTATATTATATAGGTATTTGACACTTTTTCTAATTAATGTTTCGATGTTAATTTTTCAAGTATTTAATTATGGTATAAGAAGATAGATATTAATAATATAATAGTAATGAAACTCTCAATGTATCATGCTGCACTGTTGCATTATTATATCCTATTAATGCTACGTTACCTAGGTCTATAGGGCCTTGTGATTACATACACACAATATCGTTAATAATTTGTAAGCAATCAGGCACCCATCAAGACCTGTTTGTGTGTTTGTTTGAACAACGTCATTAGAGATGTTGATCCTACCGAGGAAGAGATAAGATCTAAATTGCCTTGTGCGACATTAAAGGAAAGAGGGTGTTTAGCTCCGAGCATAATATGCCCATTGAGGTGAGCTGACGCTAAGGTTGTTTAGATAAATTGCCCTTTAAAAATAGACGGAAATCTGAAGTACTTCAAATAAAGTTAAAGAACATAAAACAAATGTCATGTAATATGCAAAAACAAAGTGTTTTCTAATGTTTGTAGGTTTCTTGGTCTTCCATGTCTTTCTGAGATATTCTAACTTTGAGAAGATCACTTTCTTTTTATTTATCTTTACTGCTAGAATTATCACTTGCTTGGGAGCGATGGAAAACATGGTGAGGAAACCCGCACGTCCAAGAAATTATATTTCGATAGACGTGTGACCTAACCCAAGAGAGGTCTGTTTTGGTTGCGGAGGTCTGACAGCAGTCGCTTCATGTCAAAATAAGTATCCTCGCCAAATCTTTAGCGGACCCCACCAATTCTAATATTTTAGAAAACGGGCTAACTCTAGGACTAGTATACGAAAGCTGGAACTGAGAGTATCCTCCACCAGTCTCTTTCTGTGTCTCTTTTAGAAGTGTAGAATGTGTAATATATCGTTTAAAATGTTCTGCATTTTTTTTTGTACAACGACGGGAGGCATACAAGCATACGGCCCACCTGATGTAAAGCAGTTACTGTAGCCTGTTAACACTTGTAATATATTAAGTATTACTCACGCGATGCCTCTTCTGCTGCTTACACAACAAATCCTTAGGAGCTTACTGGTGACCTCATTCATACGCAGGAATGCGAGTACAACAACCCGAGTTGTTTTGGCTGCGGTTTCCTGTGAGGTGGAGGTACTTCTCCAGACGGGCAACTTTGATGCGCCCTACCACTCTTAAAACATCTAGATCAAGACAAACAGACATGTTCATACACACAATTATTTGTCTTGTGTGGAAATCGAACCCACGAGTGTTGGTGTCAAAGTCGCGTCATTCACGACTGAGCCACCGAGCTCGTCAAAAATTCATATTTAAATTATTGACAGAGTTTAATCTTCAATATACAATGCTTTTTATAGGTACAATTATTGTAAATCTACAGAAATAATTGTATCTATTGCAATTATTACATATCTATTTCAATAATTATATCTATACAATAAGGATCACAGTATAGGTTTTTTTAAAAAAGGCGTAAAGAGATGTTAGGTGGTCGGCAATGCTGAGTGGCACGCCTGGTGTTGCATATGGCTCTAGGCTACAGCGACAGGCCGTCTGTACGCTTGTTTGGTGGTAAAATGGGTTGCACTCCGGGAGTGCCGGCAGAAGTAAAAACTTGAACATTAACGTTGTGCATTTTGAATATTTTGGAATGGTTAGAGAATAATTTCGCATTAATTGCTTTATTTATCAGTATAAAAGTACTATCATGTATGTGGTGATATACAATATTCATTTATTGCGCTATCGTACACAAACATGACAATTTATATTACATTAAAAATTTAACACTTCAGAACTATTGCAATTATTTTACATTAAAAAAATTACATGCAATTTGATCCAACCTGCTTTGTGTGCTTCCGCTTTGGATCAAATTGCATGTAAGTTTGACTTTCGCAAAATAACGCCTGAATCTATTAACTATTAAAAAAATTATCGCTCAGAAAAATCAACTTTCATCCATAATTTCACCATCATCATTACCAGCATCATCATCGCCAATCTCTAAAACTCAAACACACCGCGCCGCTTAAACCAAACAGCGATGTTGATAAACTACATTGAACGAAACGCGTAAGCGCCAAGAATTTCATGGCGCTTACAACGTTTCGGTCGCGAGAAAATAATGCCCTATGAACGATCTAGTGTTTCATGTTTTAATTGTTTGAGCAGTCAGAACCCGTTATATACGTTTTCCCATACATTTCGTACATACGACCACCCGGGTTTCGAAGGGTTAATTAGAGGTAACTAATGTTTTAGCGCTGCAGCGAACTGAAGTTCTAATTCTCACCAAAATCTTACGGCCAGGGTCACGTGTCCTGACGCGAATTTACCATTTTTACTCATCCCAAGAAATACACAACGCCGCTAAAGAAATTTTCACTTTAAAAATCTTTGGTTCCGATTTACCCAATTCTTTATTCTTACTAAAAATAATTAAAAACTGGAAAAGAAATACGATGTTAAGAAAACAGCAACTGTATGTATACATATTGATAACGACGATTTTACTCGTAATTACTCAATTAATGTAGCGTAATATTAATATCCATACATTCAAGTATTTCACATTAATTAGTGGATTTTAATTGCACCATCGGACTACGAAGATAATTGGATCGTTCATTGTGAATGGGTTGACAATATTTGATTTACGAGTATCATGCAATTTCTTACCCACGTGTATTGACAATATTTCGAATTTTAATAGGGTAACCATGAAACTGTTCGATATTAGTATCGTAGTATAGCTTAGGCTATCTATTTTTCGTAGTACGTCATGACTCCCCTGATGTAAAGCATTTACTGACGCCTATTAACGCTCACAATAAAAGTGTCATTTACCATCCCGATTACTAAGGCTCCCCCCACTCACTCGCAAAAATACAACGATCCTTATGGGAATTATTAGCGTTGTTTTCATTTACAGGAAATTTTAGTACATTCTAAGGTCTTTTATATTTAATCTCTGGGCGGTTTCTTTAACAAAATCTTGCATATACAATGAATTATGTATAAGATTAAACAAAATCAGCCTCTTCAATTCCCATGGTTTGCGAACAGCCAACTGAATCTATTTATACATCTATAGATATAAATAAAATTGAAGTATCTGTCTGTGATTTCAAAATAAAGCCTTTATCTTAAGCTCATATTGTTATTATCACGTTACCAAAGCCTAAACATGCCTTTTTAACATTTTGTCTGTCTGTCTGTTCGTTTGTCCGGGCTAAGCTTCGAAATGACTGAACCGATTTTGACGGGACTTTCATTGGTAGGTAAAGGACTGTTCAGAGTAGAATATAGGCTACTTTTTATCCCGTAAATGTTTAGGGTTCCTGCGTAAAAAAATAATAACAGTTAAAATTAGGGGGAAATATCGATAACATTGCGATTTTATTTTTATTATTTTCACAGAATACGTATTTTTTTAGCATAAATTAACTACGCAGTTTTATGTAATAATAATAAAATAAATATACGTTGCCTCCCGTAAAAGTCAATAGATGGCGCTGTATCAAAATTGAATCGCGAAATATTTTTATATATGTTTGTTATGTATGCCACGTGATGAAGTCTAGGGTAATCTATATATATAAAACAAAGTCGTGTTAGTTACACTATTTATAACTCAAGAACGGCTGGACCGATTTCTATGATTTTTGGATTTGTCTTCGTCCAGAATAGGATAATAAGTATTAAAACATGGAAAAATATAACAAAAAAATAAAAATAAAGTAAATTACATTTGTCATACATTTTATATGAAATTCTTTTTTTATGATATCTCAAGTACGAATTGGCATATCTTCTATATATATATATATATATATATATATATATATATATATATATATATAAAACAAAGTCGTGTTAGTTACACCATTTATAACTGAAGAACGGCTGGATCGATTTTTATGACGTTTGTGTTTTTGGATTTGTCTTCGTCCGGAATAGGATAATAAACGTATTAAAACATGGAAAAAAATAAAGTAAATTACATTTCTCATACGTTTTATATGAAATTCTTTTTTTCTGATATCTCAAGTACGAATTGGCATATCTATATATATAAAACAAAGTCGTGTTAGTTACACCATTTATAACTCAAGAACGGCTGGACCGAATTTTATGATTTTTGTGTTTTTGGATTTGTCTTCGTCCGGAATAGGATAATAAGTATTAAAAGAATTTATACCATCTAATAAGTTAACACACCATTTATTGATCCTGAGGCGGTACGAAGTTCGCCGGTTCAGCTAGTTACTTATAAAGAAAGGCCCTGAACATTGATTTTCTTTTAACGGAAAGAATTTGGAGGCTGGAGAGTAACAAAGGCTTTTTTTTAAACAACGTCGGGTTTTTTTAAACAAGCATACGGTCCACCTGAGGTAAAACAGTTAACGTAGCCTATTGACACTTGTAACATATATCACTCGCGCGATGCCTCCTCTACTGCTTACACAGCAACTTCTTAGGAGCTTACTGACCTCACACACACGCAGGAACACATTAACCCTCTAGGGAATTGTTATTTGGTTGCGATTTTCTGTGAGGTGGAGGTACTTCCCCCGACGGGCTGCTTTGATACGCCCTACCTCTCTTAAAAAAGCTACTAAAAGCCCAAATCTCACGCGTGCGAAGCAGCGGGCTTCAGCAAGACAATATGTACTTATACTGAGTAGACTTCGTTCAGGGGATATCCCAACATGAAAGTTTGCATTTTATTATGAAAAAAAAAATGGAACATCATGAAACAAGTGTGATGTTCTTGACGATTTACAGCAAATCTTGATGAAATATGTCTAGAACGACAGACAGAAGAAGGAACTATTCCATCCATACTTAAAATAAATATGTAACGTAGGAACTTTCCACGACAATCCTCTCAATATCTGATGCCAAAAAATCGTATGTACTCGTAACTAGATCAACCTCACTTTTGATACCCTATTTTTAATACCGCTGTTACAATACGTATCTCTTGCATAATTATTTATATATTTTAAAGCACACTGACTGTGGAAAGCTAGCTTGATCGAGTGAGAAAAATCACCCAAAAGCTGGTAGTTGTTTTGTTAGCATTGCGGGTTATTAGTAACGCATGTGTCAATGCTATGATAACCGGTTCACGTCTGACATGCCGTTAGTTGTTTCACACCGTAGTAAAAGAATAATGAATTATTACATACATACATATCATCACGCCTGTCTTCCATTGGAGTAAACGGAGGCTACAGAACGCCAGCTGCACCGATCCAAACATAATTCTCTCGCTTCTTCCACACTTATCAACCTCTTCATACATGTTATTTGGTTTTGGGTGCTTTAAATATGGCCCATTTTTTAAATATATATATATATTTACACAACGACGGAAGGCATACAAGCATATGACCCACCTGTTATAAAGCGGTTATCGTAGCCTATGAACGCATTTAGTGTCACTTGCGCGATGCTACCTCTGCTGCTAACACAGAAACTCCTTAGCAGCTTACAGGTGACCTCACTTACACTATAGCTATACTGGACAGCTCGGTGGCGCAGTGGTGAAGCGCGTTGTTACACTACTTTGACACTAACGCTCGTGGGTTCGATTCCCACACAGTACAAACATTTGTGTGCATGAACATGTATGTTTGTATTGGTCTGGGTATTTTCTATGTATGATAAGTATGTATTTACAAAAAAAAATGTATTTACGTATGTTTATCAGTTGTCTAGTACCCATAACACAAGCTTCGCTTACTTTGGGGCTAGATGGCGCTGTGTAATTTATCCGACAATATTTATTTATTATTTATTTATATATATTATTTGACTGCGGATTTCTGTGAGATGGAGGTACTTCCCCAATCGCGATGCTTTGATGCGCCCTACATTTCTAAAAAAAAATATCCAAACAATCTCAGTATACCTCTCTTCTATGAAGTATTACTATCTCACAATGTTTAAACAAATATATAAATAAACCTAGTGTGTATGATTTTGTGGTTAACTTAAGCAAATGTAGCGTCAAATGGTTCGCAACTTAGAATGCGGCACTAATGTAAAACGTGTCCTCGCGACAACTGTTACATTTCTCGTAACCACTTTGAGACTGGCTTTGGCTCACAATTTCAAAATTACTGCGTTAATTTGATTAATTAAACATTAGTCGGCCTTGTTAAGCTGAATGCAGTTTTGATTGTGGGAGGAAATAGAATATCAAGCGGTTTATATGTAGTAGGCTTAGTTTACATTCCACTGTTGAAGCGTATTATATTATACTAGCTTTTGCTCGCGGCTAAGCATGCGTAGATTTTGGAATTTCGGTAGTTTTATTTATTTTTATTTTACTTCTTATTTTTATGTGCAGTCAACATTAAATAGTTAGTAAAAGCACCAAATATTTTGTGTAGTAATGAAGATATATCACGATCTGTTCGGTTTTCATGAACTATTCTGGGTCTGAAATTAAAAAAATCCTTTCTTATCTCTCATATTCATTACAAAAGGAACCTCTTGATGAGTCAGTGAATTAGTCAGGAACTTCATATCTATTAATATAGATTTATTAATATAGATTAGCGTCTCGTCCAAACAAACTTTCAACCCCCTAAGGGTGGAATTTATGAAAATGCTAAAACCATTTTTTTTTGTATTCTAATAGAGAGTATATGTACAAAATTTTAAGTCACTAACTTCAAAAAATAATTGTTCTCCATACAAAGTGTCAATCTCCTTTTCAGCCCCCTAAGGGTGGAATTTTGAAAAACGCTGTAATTACTTTTAAACGACTTGATTGAGAGTATATTTACACAGCCTAAAGTAGATCACTTTAATAAAATCTATTTATTAACAGTTCAACTTTTAATTCAAGAAATACTTTTGACCCCCCCTTTACACCCATTATGGGAAATGAATTTTTGAAAATGCTGCAATTACATTGTTCGGATTCTAATAGAGAGTATCTGTACAAAGTTTCAAGTTACTGACTTGAAATAATATTTCTGCTCCATACAAACTGTCAATTCCCTTTTCACTCAAGAAGTTCAAAAAATCCTTACTTATCTCTTGTGAGCATTACAAAAGTAACCTCTTTACAAAATTTCAGCTTCCTAGAATCAAGGGTTTAGCCTGGGTGTTCATGAGTCAGTGTATTAGTCAGGAACTCGATTTTAATTATCATAGATTCTCATTTCGCAAAGACATATGTAATCTCACTGTGAAAGGTCTTAACCGATAACTAGATATGAAGATGCATGCGTACGCCCACCTAATGTAAAAAAATCTATGAACGCTGGTAACACATCAAATACCACTCGCATGATGTCACTTCTGCTGCTAACACAACAACTCCTTTGGAGCTTACTTTGGATCTCACACGCAGAAACAAAACAATTCTTATTCTAAGCTTCTGTAGGGTTGTTGCGTCAGCAGCGGGGGTGGTAATGTGTAGCCGATATACCTTGCAAGCAAGCATTTATTGGGTGTCGGCAAAGTTTATAAAAAAATGTCTACATATTCAGCAGTCTGAATCACTGCAATGCATAGTCGGACATAGTTAGTATTAGTACTTTAAAGGAACAGTTCTTGTATATGTATATATAGGAAAACAACAACCTTACAGAGAGTTGTTATTTGGCCATGGTCTTCTGTGAGGTGGAGTGTGTGTACTTCTCCAGACGGGTTGCTTGGTGCGCCCTGACTGTCTTAAAAACACCCAGACCAAGTGTCAAAGCAGCTATACTAACCACTGCGCCACCGAGCTCCTCACTACTTCCGAGATATACGTTATATTTATATACATTAAGAGAGTTAGGCGCACCAAGCAGCCCGTCTGGAGAAGTAACTCCACCTCACAGAAAATTCGCAGACAAATAATAACTCCGTGTAGGGTTGATGTTTTCCTGCGAGCGAGTGAGGGCACAGGTAAGCTCCTGAAGGGTTGCTGTGTTAGCAGCACAGTTGGCAGCGGAGTTGGTATATATATATATATATATATATATATATATACACAATACTTTTAAAGTTATTGTGTCTTTAAAAAAAAAATGCGATATTAGATACATAAAAAAAACCATTAAGGCCAGCGAAGATTGGTCCCTCACGGGCACTATGTAATAATAATTTTGGATTTTAAATAGTTCGTCATTATCTTAAGATACGAACATGTACGTGAACATGTATTATTATTATTAATATATTAAGTATTAGTAAACAAGGCGCTGACGAAAGAGAGGTAGCGCATAGCGATATTTATTGAGTAGTCGACCAGAATTGTACCTCTACTTGATAAAATTCCACAAACTAATGACCATTCCCTGAATAGTGGTTACCAGATAGACTACGGTATAGTATTATTTCATTTTCACTACCTCGTTTTATATCCCACGAAGTTAGGAAACAAGCATACGGCCTACCTTATGGTAAACAGTTAACCTTGCGTAATTTGCAATGGGGTCACTCGTGCGTTGTCGATCCTGTAACAATCTTTTCAATTTTTTCTTGAATAACCCATTACAGTAGTCCCTTGGAAAACCTCAGCAGCGATTTTACTCCACATATTGAGAGTTCTCGGAAGAAAATTACTGCATCTGTCGAACTTAAAATTGTACAGAAACATTGACTATATTCCTTAATTACAATTACAATTAGTACTAAAACAGTTTCGGCATCCAAATAGTTAATTACTCAATTGGTCACAATCTTTTCATAAGATAAACAGAAACCTTAGGACATCGACTATCGACTATTCGACGATTCTTACTTGTCTATATACCGAACTACGAGGTCTCAGCCGGTTTAGGCGCTCTCGCCCATATGTGACTATGCACATGTATAGTAAACGTGTTCTTCTTTTTTCTAGCGTTATCCCGTTTCCTAATCGATTATCATTGGCGGGGTCTGTCACCTAAGCCTAAGGATTTGGCGAAGATAGTAATTTTTATATGGTATGACTGCTGTCAGACCTCTACAACTCAGAGATAAACAGATCTTTCTTAGGTTATGTCACACGTCATTCGAAATATATTATAATTTCTTGAATATATGAGTACGATGTATTTCTTCAATGATAAATCTGAAAATACGAATTTAGTGGTATATGCTCCCGTCAGGATTCGAACCGAAGACCAGTTGGTCAATAGGCAGTTTTTTATCCACTGGGCAATCACTGCTAGTTCGTTATGTATGGTAATAAACTTACAGCTGGTAAGTAAAGACAAAATTAATATAATACTCGTACAAATACTAGCCGCCCGTTTAACAGCAGTTATTTTTTCTTAATTTTTCTGGTAATTTATTTATATTAAAGTATTAATTAAATTCATAAGTTTAATTTCAGTGGGGATGTATACTTTCCTAAGTATACATCCCCACTGAAATTAAACTTATGAATATGATATCGAAACCGATCGAATGAAAGTACTCAATAAAGTAATTATGTATACAATAATTAAACGATACAATACAAAATATTTCAGCAAATATTTTCAATATTATTGCAATACAAAACACATTACCGTAATGTATTTTCAATTGTTACAACAAAAGGGAATCGGGTAAATTTCAAAAAAGTGATTCAAAATAACCGAAATGGATATTTGATATACCTAATCCGGCCATAAGTTCTGCTACAAATAATATGCATCTATTTTTTATGAAATAAAGTAATTTTAATGAAATTAATTTGAATCCCTTTTTGAAATATCCGATCCCCTATTGTGAACATAACAGTAAGTCTAAGTTCAAAAGCGCTCTTGTCATTGGTATTGAATTAAATATAACATGTAGTAAATATAATTCCAGGGTGGTCGACATGGAAATGCCGCCGGCAGTGAATCTACGCGCCACGCGGCGTCCGAACCACAAAACTGCTATTTGATAGACAGCCGCGGCGAGCCCGGACGTTTAATGCGTCATGTCGGATACAGTGGAGTTTTTATTAAATAGGGATCCCAAATTAAATAGGGTATTGTGATTTGCAATGTCTGCTGCCTAACATGTTGGCTACAATCTTGTTTACCACCATCCATATGAATTCTTATTCATTCTAATGAAGGTCTCCCTTCAACTGACTCCTTGTTATATGTAGGGTATACTCCGCCATGCCACTTAGGTAACGACTGTTTTCTATCGACTACAGTCAGGGCCGATTTCTTAACATACCCTTCGAAGTATGGAGAAGCTCGAAATAGGTAAATTGATCAATAGACAGGCTGCAATCGACATTGCTTAACCTGCGTATTCAATTAGAGTTTTAAGAGAGATAGGGTGCATCAAAACAGTCCTTCTGTGTGGTACGTCCACCTCACAGAAAATCGCTGCCAAATAAAAATTTCATGGTGCGTTATTTCGTTCCTGAGTGTTAGTGAAGTCATAATTAAGTTGCCAAAGATCTGCTATATTAGCAACAGAGCTACACAACGTGAGTATGTACTGCAGGCATTCATAGGCTACGGTAACCACTTTACACCTGGTAGATCGTATGTTTGTATGCTTTCAGACGTTGTATAAAAAAAAATTGCCATGCGCAACTACACCATTCATTCTTCTCTCATTTTCTAAGGTTTATGACCACATTCGTATAAAAAATATAGTGGAAGACGTCAAATACTATGTAACTGTAGCGATTTACGTAAATTTTTAAAATTTTCGAAATTTCGCATAACTCAAACCCTCCAACCAATTAAAACGCATAACTTATGCTGTGGGGAACACTAATCAGTAAGCACAAAGATTATTAAAAGTTCACGTACCAACAACCATCAAATATTTCAAAGACATCCGACTAATGCATCCAAAAATAGATGCCAAACTTCAACAAAATCACCACAATTGTTATTTTAGTTCGATTCTGCAATAATACATTTGCTATATTGTACCTAATGATTGGCTGGCGTAATGTAGGTGATAGCAATAGTACGTGTGTTGTTTGAACACGTTATACTTTACGCGCGGTTTCATTCGTGTGGGCATAGTAAATATGTATGTGACATTTGCTAAGAAAAACGTAACATGTTGTACTCCCCCACTGTTCTCACCGTGTATAAAATCATGTTGATACAATGCTTTTCGACTTAAAAGAAGGACGCGTATACGTAATTGTTTTGGTAAAGTATTTTTTCATATCGGCAATTTCTTCCTTAGTGCATGCTTACCTTATTGCGGAGATATCTACCATTAAATAGTTAATAGATTCAGGCGTTATTTTGCGAAAGTCAAATTTACATGCAATTTGATCTAACCTGCTTTGTGTGCTTCCGCCACCAATTAGTTCATGCGGTGGTGGGGGCATGCGGATTCTGTTCCAGATGGCGGACGACCGCAGCAGCCGAGGCAGAGACTACCGGAGCACCCATGGCAGCGTCGGCATGTAGCACGTACTAACAGTAGTGGGTGGGTGCCGGCCGGCGCTAAGCCTCATGAACTAATTGGTGGCGGAAGCACACAAAGCAGGTTAGATCAAATTGCATATCTACCATTTTTACATTATTAACGTTGCAACAACCTGCCTGATGGTAAGCAGCTACCATTGCCTATGGATAATCGTAGCATCAGGTGCATCATTCGTCCGTAGTCTCGTCTTTTCACGCTTACTTTGAAGAACCTCTAAAGGCTTTGACAAACAGCGAGCGTGGCTGGGCTCGACGCTAGCGTGGCGTGTCCTTGGCGTGCTAACTTACTATGAAAATATATGGAAGCCGTCACACAAAACACGCCACGCTAGCGTCACGTCGCGACGAGCTTGGCGGGGCGCGACATGCCGCGCCAACCCTTGTCGCGATTACAAACTGCGGCGCGGGAGCGCGGCGCGACGTGATCGCTTGGCGGGACGGGGCGCGGCGCCTGCGCTGTAGTGCTAGCGTTTCTATGACAGTAGACACACGCGCAGCTTGATGTGAGCTGGGCGCGGAGTGGACCAGCGCGGCGTGACGTGTTAGTTGTAAAATTTTACAGATTTTTATACAAATACGAACATGGACGTTGAAAAATTGGTTGAACAAGTAAATATTCGTTATATCAATTAATTCGTTAAACTGAGTTTTGTTATGTTGAGGTTAGATTGGTCTAAAATTTGTTATAAAGAGGAATTTTTAACAATAGTGCGAGCCGCAGTGTTTTACGATAAAAAGCGTGTCGAAACCTGTCGCGACATGAATCATATACAATGGGATTATTGGTGGGAATGTTATATAAAGGTTTTGGGTTAACAAATTCGTTAATTTGAGGTATTTACACTTTTTGTTGATAGTTGAAAATTCGTTATAGAGGTTGTTCGCAAAAAATATTCGCAATGTAAAGGTATATTTTACATTGACTCTTATGGACAATTCAAGGGGATTACGAAGAATTTGTTAAATCCAGGAAGTCGTTATATTAAGGTTGCACTGTATTATTAGATAAAAAGTCACGCTTTCCCGGTTGGCGCGACGGGATGCTGGCGGGGCGCTAGCGCGGCGTGGCGTGTTGCCTGCAGTGTGACTACCGCGCCGCGCTTGCGACCCGCCAGCCTCGCGTCGCGCCAGCGCCACGCTACCGCCGAGCTCGCTGTTTGACAAAGCCTTAATAGAAGGTCTTACAGCGTACTCCTCCATACTGCTTCACTACGTAGGCACCATTTTTGTGTGAACCATCTATTGGCGCACTTTGGTAGTAAAATCGAACCATATACTCTGATGGATGTAGGCATGACGGAAGTCTCTCATGCCGTCAAGCGTTAAAGCAGATTGATTATCTCTGGGGCTTTTCATCCCCTGATTGTACATCTACGAAATAGTACGTAAAACTCATAAATGATTTATTTACAAATGAGCACATGACTGAAGCGTTTTTTGTACATAAAAAGAAATTATCGACATTTTTGTTAATCAAATCCAAATCGAATAAGTAATAAATATTACTATACATACTAATGTGTAGAAGTATGTAATATGTATGTCCAAATAAACTTAATAAAAAATCCGGCGCCCGTGCACGAAATGATTGTTAAAGAAGTGAGTCAGTTATATAAAACTAAGGAATATGTCACTCGACTTTCCCCCGACTCTGTGGGCGAGCTAGATAAACCAAACATACATTTGCTGAAATAAAATCAAAAACTACTTCCTAGCATTCCATAATCATTATATCACATCACATAGCATAGCTAATCCATTAGGGTTGACGGAGGCCGCTACCTATGCCTAAAGATTTGGCGAGGATACTGATTTTGACATGGAGCGACTGCTATCAGACCTACACAACCCAGAGAGAAAATCAGACCTTGCTTTGGTTAGGAGTTAGGTCACACGTCTTTCGAAATATAATTTCTTGGTAGTGCGGGTTTTCTCACGATGTTTTCCATCACCGCTGAGTAAGAGATCATTACATCGGAAATCCAAAAACACGAATTTAATGGTAAATGCCAGAATTCGAACTGGAGACATCTATCTATCTATATCTTCACGCCAAATCCCTTGCGGGGTAGGCAGAGAGAACCGAGCGCCACGTGACTCGATCCTTACATATCTCACTCGCTTCTTTAACATTCATTGCTCTTCTCATGCACGCACGCCGGTTTCTAGGGCTCCTGACATCACCTTCTGATAGAACATGACCAATTTGGTCATGATAGGTAAGTCTTGGCCTTCCCCGGCTCCTACATCCTTCCACTTTTGCATTGTATATCTGCTTCGTCATTCTTTCATCTTGCATTCTTTCTACATGCCCGAACCATCGGAGCATGCCTCTTCTTATTTTAACACCGACACTCTGGAGACATATTGACTAATAAGCCAGTTCCTTCTCCACTGACCGATCACTGTTCACAAATTCAATACCTACTTATTTTGTTGATATAAGTAGAATATACAGGGTACTACAACTACGTTTAACATGCAAAACGGAACATCTCCAAGTCACAATAACTCAAACGTAGCTCAAATAAAAGCCATAAAGGCGATAAAATATCTATTTAGCTTTTTCTCTGCAGCGTTTTCGCCGTTTTAACATCAGTAACGTTCATTTCCTTCCCTTTAACGCTGTGCGACTGGTAATTACAGTTTATGTTAACTTAGATAAAAGTGATAAGGTTTTTGCTCCATTGCCCTCCCTATATCAGCTATTCCCGCTTTCCAAATGCAATAAATTACGAAATGATATAAAAGTACTCGTATGTTTATCTATTTCTTGGATCACATAACATTTTTTGGATCATTTAGATATATATAAATAAAATAATGTTTTACTTTTTCTTTTAATTATATAACATCGGAAAGAATACAAGCATACCGGCCCACCTGATGTAAAGCGGTTACCGTAGCCTACGAATCCTTGTAATAATTAAGTATCACTAGCACGGATGCCTTCTCTGCTGCTAAAACAGCGACTCCGTAAGAGCTTACTGGTGACCTCACTCACATACTCTAGGGAGTTGTTATTTGGTTTTCTGTGAGGTGGAGGTACTTCCCCAGACGGGCTGTTTTGATACACACTACTTCTCTTGAAACATCCAGACCAATACAAACAGACTGTGTGGGAATCAAACCCACGAGCGGTGGTATCAAAAGTCGCGTCACTCACGACCGCGCCGCCGAGCTAGTCAAAAACATAACAACATATAAAAAGAGGAATGCTTATATCGGTTCAAATCAAGATTATGAAATCCATTTCTTATTGATTATAACATGGAGCGACTGTCGTCAAACTTTCACATCTCAAAGGGAAAATCAGAACTTTCTTAAGTTTCGACACACATCTTTCGAAATATAATACAACATATAGAACGCATGACTGACGCCCCTAGTGTTGCAAATGTCTATAGGCTACGGTGACTGTTTAACATCAGGCAGGCCGTATGCTTGATTGCCACCTTAGTGGTATAAAAAATATATGGACTCATACATGTTTTTTTATTTATTTTTTGCCACTTCGATAATATGTATGCATGTATAAGGATAGGGACCACCCTCATGACATCATGAACGTTTGTAAAATTCACTTCAGAAACTTCTTTGAGAAACCTTCATACTGTAGCCTTAGGTCTGTAGACATGGTCTATGTATATATATGCAATACTAGTTTGTTAGTTAGCCATAATTTAGTTTTTCGTGAAGAATATAACAGCTCGTATTAAAATAAGTACAAAGGAAGGCCTCGTTTAGAATATTAAATTGTCCCACAAATTATAATAACGTTAATAGCGGGTATATTATATTGTCAATATTATATTGTCAGACAAATTACACAGCGCCATCTAGGCCCAAAGTAAGCGAAGCTTGTGTTATGGGTGCTAGACAACTGATAATCATACGTAAATACATTTTTTTTTGTAAATACATACTTATTATACGTAGAAAATACCCAGACCAAGACAAACAGATATGTCCATGCACACAAATGTTTGTACTGTGTGGGAATCGAACCCACGAGCGTCGGCGTCAAAGTAACGTAACAGCGCGTTTCGCCACTGCGCCACCGAGCTCGTCTCTTTTATCTTGTATTTGTAGAGTAAATAATCATTTCTGAATTTTTAAATTTAGTGTTACGAGAAAACTCTGACAGGGAAATCATGTCACAATGTAGGTGACGAGAAAAAATATCTAAAAATTGGTCTTACCAGGAACCACGCAGATGTTCTTAAGAAGTCCGGTTACATGACTAGGTAAATCTCTTCAAGAACCTCATTTCTAATAATTAGTAGGATTTTTATTTATTATTTATTTATTAGTGTAAACTTTGATGCTAATAAACTAAAACAATTTTTCGTAAATGGTTATGACCTGTATATGACGGTCGGCTCGCATGCTTGCCAACTATTTGTTACGTTTGACTGAATGGCATAATTAATTAACCGGTTCAATTACAACCGGGTCACGAATTATACAAAAATATAATTTTAACAAATATACGAAAATTAGAAATATTAAATATAAAAATTTATGCTCTTTCTTGTTGTTTCCGGTAAAATTTGTTATGAATTTCCAACGTAATGTGAAGTTTGAGGAATTTTTAGGGTTTCGTACCCAAAGGGCACAAATGAAACCCTCTTGCTAAACCGCTATCTATCCATCTGTCTGTACGTCCGCCTGTCACAAGGCTGTATCTTTTGAACCATAATAGGTAAACACAGAAATTGTGTTAGTATGGCATATCTAACAACAAACATTAAAAATAAAATAAAGAAAAACATATGTGGAAATCCCCTCATGATAGACCTTCATGTGCGTGTCCTCGCAATTAGTTATTTTTTTTAAACGGCCATGAGTATGTTGTGGAATGAGCGTCTTGTTGAGATTTTAGCAGTAAACTATTAGACAGTATGGGATTCTCTAAAAATAGCGTCAACAGCTTTTTATGGTTTCGGCCCCGTGTGGGCTATATATACGCGTGCAATCGTCGCTGGGCTGCGTAAATTACTTTTATCAGAGGAGCCATTTGTCTATTTTCCACCTCCGTAGTATTAAAAAAGAGCTCTACTGCCTCAGCTGAAGAGTAATCAGGTCGGATTTTTCGAACCCCGATATATAACAAAAACGAAACGATTGTTTAGCGTTAATCTACTCGTAGACCAATCAAGTTTGAAAAAGAAGCACGTGATGCATCGCCAAAGTTATGTATATTTACAATCCTTTTGTGCTTATTTTAATCCCTCATTATGTCAGTTATGGTTGAGGCAAAACTAAGGAACTTTCAGGCCTATATACTTATATAGTCAGTAAATTCGGCCTTGTGGGCCAACCTCAACTATGCTATGGTGAAAATTCTTACCATTGCATACAACTCAATAGAGCTCGATGACGTCGACGCGCATGATGCGTGTTCTATTAGACTGACATAATAGAACACGCAAGTTAAACGACATGATAGCAATCTGTCTATGTTTAGATTTAGTCAACTTCAGTGTTCCTGTGTTCGGAGGCACGTTAAGCCGTAGCTACGTAGGATTATGGCAAGAGAGTTATTCTGACTGGGAAAGTACCTCAATACCCTAGAAAACTAAACCAAATAACAACTCTGTGAAGGGTTGTTGTGTTGTGCAGCTGAGGAAATATGTTAGTCACGGCGCCAGCGCAATTCTTGTACTACAAATGTTCATAGGCTAGGTGACCCCTTTACATAAAGTCGGCCGCTTGACTGCATGCTTCCTGACATTGTATAGAAAACCTGAGCCATAGTTCAATTTTTGGCATCAAAAATTCCGATCTGAATCGTATCAACAGTATATGCAGTAGGATGGTAGAGACTGAAAAGAACTTTACCGTTGCCTAAACTATTAGTAGTAGTATTGTAACACTAGTGATTCCTACTATTCACCTTGACTACGCATGAGATAGCATACTCCGGTGTGTTTTTATCTCACAAACATAACCCTGCATTGACACAATTAATTTTTTTGCGATCTACTTAATGCGTAGTGTAATGCGATCTACGCATTAAGTTTCGCAATCCTCAGAAACATCTTGATATCGCAAACGACCCCCCAATCATTATCACTTAAAATGTAAATGCAGCTCTTTGTTTTATCTCCACGATAAATTGAAGATTGGACGATAACAGAAGATGGATAACAAAGTTGTCTAATGTATGCGCTAACTTCTTATTCCACTTTTTCTTGCGTTTTTTACGACTTTGAATCTAGACTTGAGCCTTATTTTCACTTTGTCAGATATGAATTCAACATTGTATCTCTTTGTTTTCTGGCTAACATTGTTTATGCTCAGGTGTCTTAATTATACATTTTTTATGCTGGTAGGTGGCATATACAGACTTCACGATAAGACGCGGTTACCGTGACTCATGGACTTGCTTGTGTTGCAACGAGTATTGTCAGGGGTCCACGCGTTCGGAGCTATGCTTGGATCAAATTTTACAAAATCACGGTCATGTTTGGAGCCCAAGACAAACAGAGTCAACTTACAGGTTATGCATGCGCTCTCTAGTATTAGCTAAAGAAGGCTCTGATTAATGCGGGGGGGGGGGGGGGGGGGCAACTACGGGTAACCCCCATAGATATTATAAAAATATAATACTTATCGATTATTCAGCATTTTCCTGAAATTGATAGCTACATCGAACGGTTACGATGTTGTTGGAGGGTTATAAACCGTAATATAAATGTGAAATGTTTGCATAAGTATATCTCTGTGTGTTACCTTTTCATGGCTAAACCCGTAACTTGGAAAATGATTCATGTATTACTTTGACTGAGTAAGGTTACCAGAAACTCGTGAGCAGATAATGTGTGAGGCTTCATACGCGCGACCGGTAGACTTTGTATTACAAGTATTAATGTACTTTTAGAACGTAGTCCATTTTTGTTTTCGGCTGAATAATCCACGATCCATTCAAAGTAGTCCATGCAGACTAAACATCCAAATAATTTATATCAAAAGTTTAAATATATTATTTTCGGATACATTTTAACATCAACATCCATTTGCAAACTAAACAGAGAGAGTGTAATAATTTCTTATACATTATCAATATATTTCTTCCTATATGCAGTGCATATAGCATATTATGCACAGTCATAGAATATAGATTAGACATGCTCGGTGGCGTAGTGGTTAGTAACACTAGTTTGACACCAACGCTCGTGGGTTTGTTTCCCACCCTCAATTTTATGTATACAAACATGTCAGCAGTAAGGTCCTAAGGAGTTGCTCTGTCAGGAGCAGAGGCGGCATCGCGCGGGTGATACTTAATATATTGCAAAGCGTTCATAGGCTACGGTAATCCCGTTACATCAGGTGAACCCGTATGCTTGTTCGACTAACGACGTTGTATAATAATAGAAAATATATAGACTAAGACAGGTATAACGCTCCAAATGTTTGTCTTGAGTGACTCGAACCTGCTACCCTTGGCATGGAAGTATTAATCAATGTGCTTTCTAATCTTCTTCTTCGTGTTATCTCGTTTCCTAATCCATTGGGATTGGCGGCGTCCGCTACCTAAGCCTAAGGGTTTGGCGATAGAAAATACTGATTTTTATATGGAGTGACTGTCGCCAGACCTCGACAACCCAGAGGGAACCAGATCTTTCTTAAGTTTGGTCACACGTCTTTCTAAATATAATTTCTTGGACGTGAGGGTTTACTTTAGATTTTTTTTTTTAATAATAATATATTTATTTTTCTCTCTTCACAATCTTACTTATCTTATTTGGTAGGTATACAATGAAAATATAAATATGTAATACTAATTAAGATTGAGAGAGACTGGCGCCTGAACTAGGCCTGAGCCTGTGACTCTGGTCACCAGTACTCTCCCCACTTGACATGGACGGAAGGCGCATTTCAAAACACAAGAATATTCTTTTGATATTTTCCTTGCCGTCGAGCAAGTAACAAATATCCGAGTAAGGATCAGTTGCAATAGGCCGGTTCCTTATCTACTGAGTTATCAATACTTTTAATGTGCTATCTAGTCTAGCGGCAAAATTATGTTTATATGATGAATACTATGACGTCGATCTGAACCAACGTATTTTTTCAAATAACTTCATATATCTTCTCTAAAAAGATAAGAATTGCAACAGAATGCACAGAATCACACATCGAATGTACAGAATAAGGTGTATATATCGAGTTATATGTCACTGAATGAAAATAAAACTAACAAATGTAAGGCGATAAAAGTAGATTGACGACCTCCATTTGAATTCAAATAGTGTTCGAGAAAGTTAAACCTAGATTCTGAACAAACTGTAAGAACATGTTTCAAGATTTTTTTAATGCTGGAAGAGTTTTTTTGAAGTGATAACTTCTTACGGGAGGGTAAACCGTAAAATTCGTTACGTAACGCGTTACGGTGCCAGTCTGTCTGGTTTCTCTTTGTCTCACGCACACGGCAGCGGATTAGTTTAAGTTATCACTTCTGTCGGGCGTCCCGAGACGCATACTTTTTTTTTACAGATATACCTTGATTGTAAATTCTAGTCCACGGTCGTGAACACCGAGATAAATACGGGCGTCGAGATCTCTGGCTGTTGTACACCACGCGAACGGACTTGTGTCTCTGCATTCACTTAATTAGAAACCATTAGATAATAAGCATGTTATGTGTTGGTTGTTTCCTGCGAGTCAGCGAGGTTATCTGTAAGTTCCTGAGGAGTCGTTGCATTAGCAGCAGTAGTGGTAATGCTTGCAAACCTTTTCAATAAAAATAGAACAGCAAATTTCGCAGATAGAGGGTAAGGGTACTATCAAAATTTAAAATTTCCAATACAAAACATAAAAATGCATATTAAAATTAAAAAAAGAACCTAAGTGTGTTTACGAGTCGAGCGTCAACACGCGTATGAAATGTGCCAATGCCCGCTTCGTCCATTGGTTTTCTCCTCTCGCCCTATTTTCGGTACTTAAGTAACTATTATATAGATAATTATTTTCGTAGCATCAAAACCTCACTAACAACTCCAAAATAATTATTATCCTATTGTTATATCATCATATGTAAACTTTTATTTGGTTTAAATATAAAATTTATTCCATGAGATAGGTAGGTTAAATGCACGTTAAGCGTAACACTTTGATCTTTGTACCGTTCGTAAGCGGTACATAATAAGAGTTACAATAAAACTTCGAATGTTAAGCGTAATCTGTTCTTAGCCATACTCCTACATTATTTTATTAGCAATTGTGTAATAGTATTTCGTGGCAGATTTCATGCATTATCTTGTAGATAAAGGGTTATCAAAGGGTATAGTTACTTACCTACATCTTTCAGTTTGCTCCATATTAACATAGATATTGTATGTATGTACGTAGGTATGTTCGACTCGCTTAGAGTACAGTCTGGTTTACAATATGACTTAGGTTGTCTGAGAACAGAAAAAGATATAATTTAAAGATGAAAATTTCTAACGAACTATATGTTTTTAACTATTACAAATCAACACACGTCATCATTCCAGGAATGTCGCTGGTAAGTTTTCTCACTGTATATGCCCGTGATAGACAGAGAGACTGACATGTGAATGTGAAAGTGAATCTTAAAGATTACATTCTAAGCTTTCGAGGCATGGAATTCTAAAAACTCACATTGAAATTAGCCCACCTGTTTGCTACCACAATGTCAATACCGAATCAATTTTATAATGTAAACCATCATCTAACCAACTAGTTAATCTCACCACTGATTAGCAAATGACCCTCTCGGGAAAGGTAGGTAGTGCAGAGCGACGTTTAATTAGGAGTAGTTTTAGTGGAAACGTACCTCCATCTAACGGAATCTCGTACTTAAATTACAACTCCTTGGAGGATTGTTATGCTCCCGCGACTGAGCAAGTTCATCTGAACACCGCACGAATGCACCTGTGTCTCTGCATACCCTTAATTTGAAACCTTTAGACAGAAAGTATGTGAAATGTTGGTTGTTGTGTCTTTGTCAGTGTGTAACTTTATTCAAAATGTTCAATTACTAACAGCGCAATACTGTTTACGTTGCAAATTTTTATGAACGAAGGTAATCATATAACAATAGGTGGGTGGAAGGCTTGTTGTATGTATGTGTATCTTCACGCCAGGTCCCTTGCGGAGTAGGCAGAGAGAACCGAGCGCCATAAGATGCGGTCCTTACATACTTCACTCGCTTCTGTGACATTCATAGCTCATTTCATGCACGCTCGCCGGTTCCTGGGGCTCCTGACATCACCTTCTGATAAAACACGACCAATTTGGTCATGATAGGTTAGTCTCGGTCTTCCACGGCTCCTACATTACATCCTTCCACTTTTGAATTGTATATTGAAGGCTTGTTTGTCATCCGATATCTTATAAAATAATACTGAGTTTTAGTAATAAATTCAAGCGTTATTTTGCGTAAGTCAAATGTACAGGCAATTTGATCTAACCTACTTTGTGCCTACTACACCTCTCTAGACATCCTCGGGCGCTGTCGAGTTGTCATTACTACTACTATGCATATTATTCTAACGACTAACATCTCTAAGCTCTATTCAATATTTGCAAAATTTGGGACAGAATTACTTTACTATTAAAACACCTTGAAACTATAAAATCTCTAATTAAGATATTAACTAGTTTTATAATAGGAACAACCGGCTACTTTATGGGCGCGAGTGATCGCCCATAACACTGGTTTTAATTATGCGCCGGCACGAATGCTTTTGTACTCTGCCTTATATTGTGTACTTCTATTATTTTATCTTGTGACGTAGGTACATACATTCCGTTTCTGAATTTCAGCATGTTAATTTAAAGTTAACAAAAGCTGATTCAAATTAATATTTGTGTGATGTGCGATTTGTTATTAATGTATGCAACAATATTATTTTAACGTTTCCTATCGTCTGTAGATATAGGCGATTTGATCTAAACTACTTTGTGTGCTTCCGCTGCCGATTAGTTCATGCGAACTACTGCCGGACGGCACCCACCTACTACCGTTAGTAGATGCATGCCGCCGCAACCATGGTTGCTCCGGTCGTCTCTGCCTCGGCTGCTGCGGTCATCTATGCGAGTGTTCACCATCTGAAATGTGAACCGCATGCACCCGCCACCGTTGCTGCCCTGGCTGCTGAGGTCGTCTCTGCAACACGTGTTTCGCCTCTCCACGAGACATCCTCAGGCGCTGTAGATGTTAGTCGTTAGAATAACATGCTACGAATAGCTGTAGATATGTACTTCTTATGCTTCCTCCTAGCGTTATCCTGTTTCTTAATTTCAAGATTTGACGAAGATGCTGGTTTTCATTTACATGGATCGTCAGTCTTTATACCTCCACAACACAGAGAGAAAATCAGACCTTTCTTAGGTTAATTCAAAGTTTTTTAGAGGGTCGGCAACGCGTGAGTGACACCCCTGGTATTGCAAATGTCCATAGGCTGCGGTGACTGTTTACCATCAGGCGGGCCGTATGCTTGATTGCCACCATAGTGGTATAAAAAAGTCATATGTCTTTCACAATATAATTTCTTCAAGGTGCCGGGAACCCTCATGATGTTTACCTTCATCACCGAGCAAGTGATAATTACAAATATGTACATAAATCCTAAAACACGAATTTAGTGGTACATGCAAGGATTTGAACCAGGGACCAATTCGCTAATAGACTGGTTCTTTATTCACTAGGCTATTGTAATAAATAGTTAGAAATAAATGTTAGTATAAAATTCCAAGTTTTTAATAACACTTATCCACAGAAGACACAAAGGTTGCAGTCCCCATCCAGTAATGTAGCGGTCCCGAAGGGCGCGACAGCTAAGGCAATGGCACGAGTACTTCAACCTTTGCTAAAATTAAATTAATGAGATAAGTTTTACCAGTGTCATTAGAGGCATCTAAAAAGGATATATATATATATATATATATATATACATATATATACATATATATACTATTTACTGTTATACTGTTTGTATTTTAGGCTGTGAAATAAGAGTTGACATTTTTATATAGAAAACGAAACGACTGAAGATATTGATGCCAAAATTTACACAGAACAGCTCATGCTGTGCAAAACCATGCAAATATCATCATCTTTACTGGCTACGACACATTATGCATGGGCAGCTTCATCTGTGATCTGCCATTATCTATACATACGTATCCTAAAAATGTTAAGTTTGACGTCTATAGTTACATTATTTTCTATAAATCTTGTATGTCATTATTTTTTATTTGTAATTTGTAAATAAATGTTAATATCAATAGTTTCTGCGTTTTCTATTCCTTATACAAAATTTGGTCCCTAGAATTGAACACCTTAGAGCTTCTATTCCAATAATGATGCATGACATTATATTTTATTTGTATTATGTAGCTAAAAAACGTTTCGACGTCAATATCTTCCGTGATTTAATTTTTCTATATAGAAATTAACGTTGAAAATTTCAACCTTAATTTCATCCGCTGCAGGATTACTTAATGAAACTATGTATTTATTTATATAATTGCAATAAGTAACTAAAATGTTATGATTTACATCTGTAGCTTCAACATTTTCGATTTCCTGTTATCCATTTATAAAATGTCATTTTATTCCATAATATAAAATTACATTTTATAAAGACATTTCTCTGAAGATGATGAACGACATCGCTGTAAAAGAAAGCAGTTGGCAACGTATTGAAAGATAGCTGTGAATCGATTGAAAATATAAGATGACCGTGACTTAAGTTAACCGTAGCATCATTACATAATTTCCTAAGGTTAATAACTATGTAGCTCTGCAAGAATGTGTGAATATTTAGCGGTAGCGTTCAATTATAATCTATACTTTATGGTTTTCTAAATGTGGAATGAAATGAACAACTGCACTTCAACAAGTAACTAGGTGAAGCTTATTTATTTAATAACAGTTGGTACCGCTGCTGTAAAACGAACAACAAAATTCAATCTCAGTGTACTTTTAAACAATGCGAATACACCCGCAAATGAAAATATTAATACCGGGGAAAGGAACAAAAAGACATCTGACTGCGTAAAAGGTATTAGGTCAAAGGGAAATGTCCCCCATAACAGAGCGAGCATAATTTTGTGGGTAACAATGTTTTTCGTCCGGTTAACAGCAACCCAAGCTTTTTTATACAATGTTCCCTTCCGTCTAAGGTCTCTGTTACTGTAATTGCCATTTGTGGGCTATGAATAAAACATTCGCCTCAGATACTCAGTAGTCGATAGCTATGTCTTCCTTTATGGAGATAGAATGCGTAGGTTCGGTTTATCGTTCTTTGTCAAGCTACTTGAAAAAGGACGTCTCAGATATGCGTACCTATTATGCTTGGATCGTATTATTCTTCATAATCAGTTCAATATGTGTAGGTATGTGAGTTCGTAGTATTTTTCTTACAATATCGGATGGTACATAAACGTATGCTCTGCCTTATGTAATGCTATTAACCTGATGATGAATGCAACCAGATGCAACAGAAGGAGCATCCCTCTCGTGTGTGTGATCTTCAAAAGCTTATTTGTAATCTTCCTTATTCGCAGGAATACAACAACAATCTAAAAATTTTTACTTGGTTGCGGCGGAGTTACTCCCTGAGTCAGGTTGCTCCTGAATTGGAAAATAATACAGAACTTCATAGATTCCGTACTAATATACTAAATACACTAGCAGATTATTTAGTGGGGTATGTGTGCGCGCACATAACAGAAAAGCAGATCATAATGTTAATTAGGTATGCCCATTTTGGCTTCTACATCAAAAGCAACAGTAATTTAAATGATATTGTACTAATTTTACCGTACTAAAATTTACTACGATTAACAGTAAAACATACAAAATAACCACGCAAAAGCAAAACAATCGCAATTGCATTACGCATTAAAATAATAAAAATAGAATATACAGTTCGCGACAAATTTTAGTTCCGTAATTTGAATTCGCTCAGTTGTTCGGACAGCTGTCGTTTATACGTCGCAGATGTCTGCGAACACGAATTTTGTTTCGCAAATATCTCCAGTATTTTATATTGAAATCGTGTGTGATTTTGAAGCGCAATGATTGTGTTGTGATATAAAATAGAACTCAAATTATTACAATCTTACTAGTACATTAATTGGGACAGATATATTTGTATTGAGGAAAGTAAGTTCACGTACAAAAATTTGATAAATCTTTATACTTCAAACAATCAACGGATACAGCCTTACTAAGTTTATATACTTCTGAAGTAAGTCTAGATATTTAGTAAGTACTAAATAAACTATTTCATATGATACAATATAACCTATTACTAGAAGTTTTCAGGCATAATTTTTGGGCACAGTTCTAATTTATTAGACACATTTTATGATAAAAATTGAATTGGAATATGTGGAGATCAACATATTATACAACTATGCCAACTTAACATTTGTATATTTTACCGTTTATTTACAAAAATACCTGACTGATATTCCGTTGTTACCTTATGTGGTACGGGATTTTAAAGATTATACTAATCATGTGATTGTCTAGTACCCGAGATAACGTAAAAAGCAATCAACAAACTTATTCAATGTTTAACCCATAATTTAATTAATAATACCATCAGCTTCAATGACGTTAAATTCAAAACTGGCTATCATTAATTACAGCAAAAGCTCCACAAATAGCTGGAACAGCTTGAAAACAGGCATATTCGAATGTTAATAGAATAACTGCAGTGATTAATCGAATAGTGGGCGCCAGATCCCGTCCAATTTAATGGCAATAAATATGAAATAAAGCATTGTTTAATATTTATTTAACAATACATTTTATTTACACAACATCGGGAGGCAAACAAGCAGTCTTAGTGAATTCATTTCTGTTCCAATATGTGTAAACTAGCATTTGCCCAAATCGTCGTCTATGCGTATCGCTATGTCCATGTTTAAGACGTCTTGGTAAAGGTTTAATATATAAATATTACGAGTATGTAGTCGAGTGGATAACAATGGCTTTAACACTAAGAATTGTGCGTTCGATACTCGCACAGGAGTGTGGATGTTCTCTATATAAAATTATAACAAATTTACGTTTATTTTACAAGTATCTAGTACACATAGCATAAGTAAGGCTTAATTTGGAATTAAATTCAATTACAACATTTGTCCAGATATTTAATATTCAGTTAATTGATGTTTACGCGACCAGACCATGAAATAACGTAGAACGATATGGTCTAATATGGCGTATCTTATTAATTCGTCAATTAATACTACTCTTATCATATTGTGCATGACATCAGTAGCTTGTTATTTCACGGTCTTCAAATCTCCAGCTTTAGGTTGAAATTCCATGTCTACAGTCATAACAACCAAATCACTTCAGTGGTCGGCACGTACAGCACAGAACGTTAGATGGGTCTATTAAATACAGATTACAATTGCTGTTTCAGTAGCCATAATTTAGTACGAGTAATAAGCCTATTTATTGATTATTTGAAGATAATAATAGGTAACTAGTATACACATAAGCGATGACTAATTTCGGGTATCATTAATAACATCAAAGCCTAACTTTTCTCAAAATTACAATCATTGTCAAATTCAAATTCAAAATTCAAATTCATTTATTGCTTTCATGTGGTACATTTAGTTCTTAAGATTAAGGTGATGGTAGCCGTAACATGAGCCCTATGAGGGCATTGCAAAATTAAGACATTTAAATTAATAAAATTTTCAGTTTATAAATTATAACAAAATAATATAAAAAATATTTGGCTTCAAATTAAAAATTACGAATAAATTACATTTTAACATTTATCTTTACCTTAATAATTGTATTATACCCTTATTACTACCTAGTTATATCAATTTAGTTTATACACACCTAGTTATAACCATTTATTTTGAAAGTATTCTTTAAGTGTATAGAAGCAATTTTCTGCTAATAATTTAAATAGCTTATTTTTAAATTTACCGCCGCTAAGTGTTTTCAATTTGTCAGGCAAATGGTTATAAACTTTGACACACATAGAGAACGCATTGTTACTGTATACAGCCGTCCTAGACCCAGGAAGTAATAGTTTTTCAGGAAACCTACTGCTAAAATTACATACATCTTTTCTCTTTGTAAACAATTGCCAGTTATTCTTTACGAAGATACATATTTCAAAAATATACATGCTTGTTACTGTGAGAATATTCAGTTCCTTGAACAGAGGTCGACAGCTGGTTATGGGTGAGACATCATATATGGCCCGTATGCATTGCTTTTGCGCAATAAAAACCCTCTCGGCCAACACTGAATTACCCCATAAAAGGATTCCGTATCTCAGATTAGAAGCAATATAACCGTGATATGCTTTCATTACTGTTTTTCTGTCACATATTTTTGCTAACCTCCACAATGCATATACAAAGCGATTTATCTTAGAACATACCCTTTCTACGTGTGGTTTCCATGTACAATTTTCGTCTAGTGTTACTCCTAAAAACACAATCGTTTTGCCTTCTATTATATTTTTACCATTATATGAAATTTTCAGGTTTTGCTTTTGGGCTCCTCGATTATGAAATTGTATATATTGTGTTTTCGACATGTTTACGTTTAAATTGTTATGTTTTAACCACTGTATTACATCTGCAATAGTTTTATTTATGTTAGCATTATATGTTTGTTTATCATGGCATGGTATAACTAGCGATATGTCATCAGCATATAATACAGTTTGATATTCAGTAATTTTTGGTAAGTCGTTAATATAGATCAAGAATAATAGAGGTCCGAGAATACTGCCCTGTGGAACCCCTACATTGATTATCTTAGACTTTGATTGGTATTTTAATTCTTCTAAAGTATCGTTGTCAATGCCAGAAATCTCCACAAGTTGCTTTCTATTTCTTAAATAACTTTTTAGCAGTTCAAGTGGTTGACCACGTATACCATATAATTCGCATTTTTTTAATAATAAACTATGTGAGACAAAATCAAACGCCTTACTCATATCAAAGAAAATGCCAGTAGTAGGTACTTGTGAATTCATACTTTTTAAAATTTTGTCTACAAGATGAAATGTCGCCAGGGTTGTTGATTTGCCTTGTTGGAAGCCGTATTGTTCAGGGGTCAGTACTGAATATCTTTCGAGAAATGCTATTAGTCGTTTGTGAATAGCTTTCTCGAAAACTTTTGATAAAATACTTATTAATGCGATTGGTCTATAGTTTTCAACAAGCAATTTATTTCCTTTTTTATAAGCTGGTTTTATTACCGTTAATTTCAATTTTTCAGGATATATTCCGTTGACCATTGCCAGATTTAGCAAATGACTCAATACTGGTGCCAAAGATGAGCACACATTTTTAAAATTTCTGTAGATATACCATCATATCCCACTGCATTGGTGTTTTTAAGTCCTTTGATTATGTTTACAACTTCATCGGCATCAGTCGGCTTCAAGAAAATACTATTGTTGTTAGATTTTATTTTATAATTGTAATGTTTTTGATCGTCATTTAAGCTACAGTTATCCTTACTTGTTACGTTTATGAAATACTCATTAAATAAATTAGATATGTCTTTTGGGCTAGAGATAATTTCATTGTTATTCAAGATATTATTAATTATAGTTTGGCTATTACTTTGTGTACATGAATTATCCTTTATTATTCGCCATGATGCAGAGCAAATATTTTTTGCACCTTCTATATATTTATCATTATTTAGCTTTTGAGCAGTCCATACACACTTTTTAAAAAGTTTATTATATTTTAAATATTTGTTCTTACTTTTGGTAGATTTTTCACTATAGTATTGGAATCTTAATTGACGTTTAGTTAAAGATGATTTTCTTATACCTTTTGTGGCCCATTTCAATTTATGTGCATTTATTTTTAGTTTTATTCGAATTATTGGAAAATGTAGATTAAAGAGTAGAGTGAACATATCATGAAAAGAATTAAATGCAGTATTAGTATCTGTATCTTCAAATACATCTGCCCACTCCAAGCTACCGATAGAAGTATAGAATTTTAATTTATTCTCTTTGCTAAAATCTCTCCGCTTGATATATTGAGCTTTAGGTGAGGAGATTTTTTTTTCCATGGGAACAGTTAATAGTTGACCTGTATCATGATCAGAAAGATTAAGCTTTAAGATTTCACCCATTGCCGAGTCAATGTTACTTAATATTTGGTCAATACATGAGTTTATCCGTGTTGGCTGCTGTATATGAATATAAAAGTTAAAGTTTTGTACAATTCTAGTTAATTCATCTAGCAGTTTAGATGGCTTCAGAAAATCTATATTAAAGTCGCCCGTGATGACTATTTGTTTATTGGTTTTACGCCGCAGCTTTATCAGCAACTGTTCTAATTTATCTAGAAGTACGTGAGGGTTGCTACTTGGTGTTCTGTATATACAAATTATGATAATTTTATACACCGGAATTTCTACACCGCATATTTCAAAGGTAAAATCTGAAGCAAATTCCTCAACGAGCATTAGTTTTTGGTAATCAATATTATTTTTACACAATATACACACACCTCCGCGTCTTTGTTTCGACCTTGAGTACGCACTCGCGAGTTGGTAACCACGTAGGGATATGTTTGGTTCATCTCCAGACCTCACAAAAGTCTCACTGAAACATAGAATATCAATTTTGCCTTTTATATTTATTAATTCATCGACTGTTAAATCAATAGTGTCTCTTTTACTTATAAACCCTGCAATATTCTGATGTAGGATTAATAATTTCTTACGTGCGTTTTGAGTCTCGAAAAAAAAGAGTTTACTTTAATGTTTTCATTGATGTTACATTTCTTATTTACGATAAAATAGTCATTTATGAAGCTTTGTCTATGTTTTGTGACGTTCAGTTTATTATGACTAACCTTGGGCTTCTTAGTACTGCGAAAACAATCATCGATATATTTTTGTGTTAGTTTTGGACGTTTACAATTATCACGATTACAGCCGCCAATCCGAGATGTGACAGGATTAGACTTCAAGAGTGCTCTTGTTCCGCGCAATCGTTCTTTCAATGCGTTTATATTTAAGTATGTTCGTTCGTAATCAATATAATCAATTATAGAGTTAATCCTAGAACAAATATCAAAGAATTGGTTTACATGTCTCAACTTATTAATTTCTAAGAAATGGCAATTATGAAAAAGTGCACAGACTTTTGCAATTTCTGAGTTTAACATCATACTATTTAGAAATCTATTATGAGCTACCCCTAAAACAATAACAGGGAAGTTTTTAATTTTTTTTAAAATAGAGCTTAGTTCTACTATAACTTCAATCGGATTTGCATCATTTTCTCCAATACATATAATAACCTTATCCTGATTGTTAAGTTGTAGAAAGTGACAGTCCTTTAAAGTTTCTTCAGAAGATGCCAATGGTTTTGTATATGCCATGACAGAGTAGTTACCGTATGTAGTATTGTTTCTGGAGTGAAGTAACTTAGAAGCAAGTCCTACACATTGCTGGGTTCCAAATATATATATAGTATTCAGATCTGATTGTAAATTAGTGCTAATAGAGCAATCTGTCGTTTCATTTTGTTTTATCTCCGCTTGATTCTGTCTTATAGTCTTGGGTACTGTATCTAGTGATTCTACGTATTCTACTTCCACTTTCTCTTCTTGTTCATCAGCAGCTGGTGAGTCAAGTGGTCGTATGTCGTGTTTTTTAAGGATCTTATTCTTACGTACTGACTGTGGTGGGCTTGTCGTACACATTTTAATCAGCGAGTTCATTTTAGACTCTTGCATTGTAATTTTTTTTAACAAAGTACTATTCTCTAGTGATAAGTTTGCTATTTCATTGTGAGCTATATCTAATTGCGATGTCAGTTCCGTTATTCTTTCTTTTAATTCAAATATGTCTTCTGTCGCTCTCGTAGATATGTCTGGAAAGCTCCTTCTAAAGCTAGAGCTAAGATTATGGTGGAGAATTTCCTCATTTTCAATAAACGAATTCGACAAACTACGAATTATACGTTTGTTTCTTTTAGTTACCTTCCCAGCCGTTGAAGTAAGATTTTCATTGTAGGATATATTCGCCGCTTGAATATCATTATTATTTTTTGGGGTGCTTATCAAATGTAGCCCTTTAGATTTTATTTTCTCTTTATCCACATATTTTTTATTAGTAGTGCATTTTACGCAGTTCCATTTCAGCTTGATATCTTTGGTAAATGCTTGATATTGTTTAGCAGATACTGTGGCACAATTTAAATCAAATATCAATTTGCAAACGGCGCATTTCAAATATTCTTTATTCTTTATTGTAACATTGCACTTTGAACAAATATTTCCTTTAGTTTGTTTCTTATCTTTAGTTGTCGACATAATTATTTATTGATACAAATTAATGATATTAAGAATGTGCAAAAATAATGATTCTGTTTATGGCGATAATCCGCTGCATTCAGAGCCAACTCTCATTTATTATATATTATCAATCGCTTGTTGTTTTGTTTCTGTTTACAGTTTCTTCAAAAAAAAAAAAAAAAAAAATGTTCCAAAAAATTTTAGACCTGTGCTTGGGATCGAACAGGGGACTCACTGCGAATGAAACGCACATCGGTTAGCCAATCGACCACTTTCACCTATAAAGAAACTAACGAATTTAGCCGTCAGTTATTTTCTTTGTTATTATGACAGCTTCTACACTGATAACATCAAAGTTCAAAGTCCAATTTTTAATAACAGCTGTGACGGTTACCGTGAATACTATACTTGGGCATTTATCACTTTTTTCACTATTTGTATACACTTTATTTTAATTATTTTTGCATATTTTTTATTTTTAGTAATATCTCCTAGTAGTTTTGTACACTGTTTTTACTATTGCAATGTTTACGTCTATTTTGACTATAAGATTAGTCACACGTATATTCACAGGTTTTTTTTATTAATACACAGTATATATTGTCACAAACGATATCACTTATGTTTTTCTTTATTTTGCACTGGATTATACACTTAAATTTTATCCGCTACGAATATTTTAATTTTATAGAATTGTTTTGTACAGAGACGATGTTTACAACGTAACGCTTGGCGCGCATGCGATCGATTCTCTCGAGTCTCTTAATCAACACACAAATCACACTTAATCGGCTGGCGCTATCCGATATACACTGACCAACGTCATCTACTAGCTACAATGAGATACCTGGATAGAACCACCATCAAAAAAGTCGCTATGCAAATAAATTTGACTGCAAAAAGGTAAAAATTTCGCTAAAGGAATTATATGCATCTTCCGACAACTGACAGATAAGACTTACGTCTCGTAGCACAAGCGTTTACCGGGCAAGGCCTCTTAAACAAATACTCTTTCAAATTGTTTAAATAGGTGTGCCAGACACTTCACTCTGCAGGGCATGCCTGATAAAGGAAACAGTCGGCCATACCTTGTAGTACCGTAATGGAGTCTCATTGAACTGTCATCATTGCTTTCCGTGAGGCTTGCAGCAAGATAATAGACTGTGAATTTTCAGCCAGGAGCTCATCTTGTACAGTAGAAGTAGGCGATTCCTGAACCCATATTAAAAAAATACACCCATGGCGCCTATTTGCAGAAAATAGGCGTGATATAATAAAATGGGGTAACATAAATTAACGTAGCGAGCAAAATGACACGCAACATATCCTGTATGATACAGAAGTAACTATTGCCTTGGTGATTTTAAACTAAGTCTACCAAGGGGACTTGCAACTCAGTAAAAGTTAAGGAAGCTTATTTTATTTGACGCTGTGTAAGTCTTAATACCGAGTACCGAGTTTCATTTCAACCAGTGTAAGTCTCGATATCAGCACATTTACAAGGATTTGGTTATGCATGACAGTCATAACAATATTCTGGACCTGCATGAAAAAACTTTTGGACAACTATAGAGAACATGGAAGCCAAATTCATACAATGGATAGCAATTCCGCAAGTTCCGTCTTATGAAATAATGAAACGATCGTGTAGGCGGCAAGCTTCGAAGTGTTCGGTCATCAATAATGTATGAGTTTCAAACGACAAAGTATGAAGACAAACAGGACTGTAGGGTGGTTCATTTGCACGTACCAATAGAATTGAACGTTGCTCACATGTTGAAGTGATGGTGTGGACATGTTGATTAGCGGGTACGGTTACATTAGACTTTCGTACATATGAAAAATACTACGAGGGTTAAGACGAAATAAGAGCTAGGAGAAAATGTACCATAGGCAAATCAAAACTGGAAATTTCGAGCACGGCTTATTATATGGATGATTTTCTTATAGAGCCAAAATCAATCAGTCAGTTGATTTTCACATTATACGAGTAGCATAGTGCAATAACTGTTAAGTCCTGTTTCTTTTGCTTGTTCCAAAATGCGCACGAGTCGCATTTTAGAAGAAGCAGCTGCCAGTATCTATTTGATGAACTTGAGATATTGTTCGAATAAAGATCACTCTTCAATTGAATGGAACGTAGATCATACATTAATATTGTTGTGTTGTTATTTTTATGTTAACACTCTGCTTCAAAGGACTTTAATATTTAATCTTATATTAACATCTAATAGAAAACGTACATTTTACTTTCGAAATACATCAAAATCTATTCATAATCGTTTAAAAACATGGACTAGCATCTCAACTATGAAAGAAAGAATGACAGTGTGATATGTTTCACAAATTTGACATACGTAATCAGCTGTTCAATCATTATTTATATTTAACATGTCCTTATTCTGTTGAACTAATTACCAGAACTAACGCTCTCGCCATATTTCATACACCAAAACCTCCGCCTCCAACTTGGTCGCAGAGCAGTCGCGACAGAACGTGACTTGCATGTCTAATGTCTAAAGCGGATTGAATGAAAGTATTGTTCAGGAACAGATAAAATGAAAAACGAACGAACAAGGAAGGTGAAGGAAAAATACAATGCCTTTCAAAGCCAAGAACAGTTGTCTCCGCAGTCAAATTGAATAAGTTCCATTGCATTGTTACTGGGCATTCCTCGGAGAGTTTAAATTTAACATGTTTGAATAAGACATGCTAGACCTTTTTATACATAGCCTATACTTCTTGATTGCGTCTTGGGAGCGCTTGATTTATTTCAATATTTGTTTCAATATGGATTTCAAATATCTTTTAGTTTCCTACAAATTTTGAAACTTCCTTCATCTGAATATCTTGTAGAATTAATTACGGAAGGATTGCATTACTATCTCATATAAATAATGTTATTTGACAATGGTGTAGGCACGCGCTGATCTTGTCATATGATTTTCCACTACTGAAGTCCAGGTTGCATGGTTACACGAGTGTTACCCTGCTAATTCGCAACTGATATTCTGGTGAATGTTAGCACATCGCTTCTTAACAGGCCGCTATCCACGTGAACTCATAGTGGCTCGTATTAATTAAAAAAAATGTTTTCTTTGTATCTAATAATTTGATTTTATTGGTTTTGTAATATAAATTAAGTTAAGCTACTTTGATTGAGAGCGTCGGTGTTAAAATAAGAAGAGGCATGCTCCGATGGTTCGGGCATGTAGAAAGAATGCAAGATGAAAGAATGACGAAGCAGATATACAATGCAAAAGTGGAAGGATGTAGGAGCCGGGGAAGGCCAAGACTTACCTACCATGACCAAATTGGTCATGTTCTATCAGAAGGTGATGTCAGGAGCCCTAGAAACCGGCGTGCGTGCATGAGAAGAGCAATGAATGTTAAAGAAGCGAGTGAGATATGTAAGGATCGAGTCACGTGGCGCTCGGTTCTCTCTACCTACCCCGCAAGGGATTTGGCGTGAAGTTATAGATAGATAAGCTACTATGATCAAAGTGAGAACCACTATGTAACAATTCTCCACTACCTTGGTGCCTGGTTAATCAGGGAAGTACTCTCATGCTACCGATGATGCAGTCAATAAAAGTCCCTAAAGTGTTCCTTTATTGAGTAAACTCAGTAGATAGCTCCCAAGGAGATGTTGTATAATAGAGGAGCAGCGGCAATGCATTTTTGATAATTTTCGGTCGAAATCGAAAAATCGACTAAATAGTGCAAAGGAGCTCTCTCATGACTTGAATTAAAAAAATATAACTTCTTGCATTTCAGCGGAATGTCTTTTGAATCCATTAAGCTGTAATGTATTTGTATTTAAAAGTTATATTATGACCAAAATGAGCAAAAGAGCAACCGCTAATGAAACCAGGCTCACCTGTGACCTGGAAAGTTGCCGTGTTAATTGCAAACAGCGCTCTCCTGAGTGTAATGAAGGCGAAAGTGTACATTGTACAGTCGGTAACACTACTGCTTACTTAATAAATATATATATTTGTTTTTCATACAAATTTGGTTACATACAAGCGTACGCCCTACCCCATGGTAAGTAGCCGCCGTGGTATATGAACGTATGCAAAAATTGGATTGTTTGCGCGTTGTAAAAAGCTCATCATGCTTTATCTAAGAACTTGTTACTTATAGTCTCTTGGGAAAAACTCGGCCATGAGTTCATTCCACAATTCGCTCCAGAAAATTTTCTGATATCGCTTATTATTTCATATTGAAATTTCAATGTAAGGCTAATATCGGATCGATGGTGATATGGTTGTTTCAAAGAAACTCCTGCTGTCTAAACAAGTTAATTTTCGTTAGCTAGATTTTGGTGTAAATGTTCATGCTATTCTGAAATTCAGTTCATGCCATAATAAATACTTCTAATATTTTTTTTTTTGAAGTGAAAACTTCTTTAGCGGCGTTGTGTACTTTTTGGGATGAGTAAAAAAAGGTTAAACTTGCGTCAGGACACGTGACCCTGACCGTAAGATTTTGGTGAGAATTAGAACTTATGTCCGCTGCAGCGCTTAAACATTAGTTACGTCTAATTAAACAATTAAAACATGAAGGCTAGATCGTTCATAGGGCATTATTTTCTCGTGATCAAAACGTTGTAAGCGCCATGAAATTCTTGGCGCTTACGCGTTTCGTTAACGAAGTTTATCAAAATCGCTGTTTGGTCAGCATCTTCAAGTTTTCACTTCTGCCGGCACTCCCGGAGTGCAACCCGTTTTTTTAAATCATATTTCATTGGTTTTTGTATTTGACAACTTTTTAACTATAAGATTAAAATAATTCACATCGATTTTCATGATTTTGAAACACGTTCGTCATAGTACTTGTATAGAGTGAAGCTTATTTCTGTGTGTTACTATAAATAAGTGTATTAAAAAAAGGTATTTAGGTAAATATGTTCGACAATAATATTATACCCGTAATATAAGCTATGTTTAGTTAAGCTATATAACGACGTGTAATTTGAGCAGTTATATTACAAAAAGTAAATAAAACTGGCGTCCATCTGACTTCTGACTTCTCAAAAAATAAGTATTTTTTGAGAAGTGGCAGCTAATTCTTTTGACAAGTAACTAAAATATTTTCATCGTGAATGTACGTATTATATGTTGGATGATATCTAGGGAGATAACTTCGGCCGTAACTCATTATTGAGATATGTCCCTTTACGTTAAGGCCTTAATGCGTTACGGTGGATTTACAATTTAAATGAAGCTTTGAGGACATTTAAGAGGGTATGCATCCCTAATGGATGTTTTTAGGACTTGACAAGAAAATATTCATATTATACTACGGCGTGTGACAAATAATTAAATACGACTCGCCTATAGTACTGTGGTTACTATTGTCATAATATTCCTTATTGTGGCAGATATGAACATAATATCTACGGCAATATGGAATATTGTGGCAATGCAATATGGAATAATACCTCCCCCACTCCTGACGGAGCAACTGGTCCATAAGGAGTTGCTTACTCGTAATCTTACTTTTTTGCAGAAACACAACTCCCCTCCAAATACCTATGATTACAGTCGTAGTCTTGCGTAAGATGCAGCTAATGATATAGTGAGGCTGCTTACCATATATCGGGCACTCTGCCTCCTCAGTCGAATCTACCAAAGGGCAAGCTCTGTTTGTTTGATTTTTTTTTATTAAACATCGAGAGACATTCAAGCATATGGGCTGCCCGATGTAAAGTGATTACCATAGCCTATGAACGCTTGTCCCCACTACTGCACACACCAACTACAAAGGAGTTTACTGGTAACGCCACCTGTTAGCTTCCAAAAGTTGCTATGTTACTCGTAGCAGCAATAATATAGCCCGTTTAAAAAAAACCCAAGGATATTTGTTCGTGGTATTAAACAGAAGTACTGCTATAGGAAGTACTTCCACATTTCTGTTGATTGTTACTTCGCTGTACCCAACTTCTATTCAATATAAAAATGCCAAAATAAGAAAAAAAACACGTGCAATACAAGGCCCACATAAGCCGATGTACATTAACGAAATGATTTGACAAACCACTCACAATGGCTAAAGGATGTTGCTGATAAGATCTTCATTTCTTTGGTATTACCACGCCAACACGTGCGTATATATATATATACGTGCCTGGATCTACCCAAGACCACCGCGACACATCGAACCAGTGTGCTCGTTAGTTCCCATGAAATTAGTAACGTGGTCAACAAAATCATTTAATATATCATGTATTTACATAACTTACCCATGTTTATGGCGAACAAACCAAAAGTCACGCTTTGATGTACTTTTTAAACACAATCAGTGGCGGTACCTTTGAATAAGCCTAGAAATTTGATTTGCCCTACCGAATAAACACTACTATACAACAATATTTTTTATACCACTAAGATACCTGACATGACACCTGTCCGATGGTAAGTAGTTATCGTAACTTATGGACAGTTGCAACAATAGGGACGTACACCGGCGTCGCCGACCCTGTAACAACTTCTTGGCGCCTTTTTTTGTAGTAGGCATTTCATGCTATTGGTTGTCCCTAGGAAAGCTAGGTAGAAAAAAAAAAAAAAAAGTTAATTCATTCCAAAACTTAGCACAATACGCGACCATTGCAGTTCTTCCAGTATATAAGGATAAAATGAGTTTGTAGAACAAGGATATTGGTATCATATCGACTACTTCAAGAAGTACATCCCATTGTACAATTTGTATAACACACAAAATCTGTCATTAAACTTAAGGGCTCAACACCGTGTGTGAGTTGAAAATCATGCACAATTTTCACAGCCGGAGTTTACACCGAATCGCAAGATATTTAGGTGCTCTCGCCATTAAGTGGCAATGGACAGAAGCGTGTTCCGGAAGCGAGGAACTAAATTAAATGAGGTTTCCGTAGCGGTGAACACACAGATCATATAGATTACTCAAGCTATCCTCAATTTAAGACTCAAGTTGATGATGGCCGAAAGCGAACGAGGGACAGCACGGCCTCTATAATAGGAGTCTCCGGTGCTATCGTTCGCTTAAGAATGAGTGCCATCAATTAACAACATATCATTGATATGCAGCAGCAATAGCGTCGGGCTTAACACAGATGACTGCGGTACGCCTGTATTAATGTATATGCTAACCAAGCAGCTACCATCTATGATGGATTTCTTGTATATGATTGAAAAGAGACTAGCAACCTAGTTGCATAAACCCGCAGGTAATCCATACAGTGGTAACCTCGATAGAAAACTGCAATGCTAGACCCGATTGAATTCTCTTTTTGTGAGTGCCGTGAGAGTCGGCTAACGGAAACACGTTACCGGATAACTAGCACCAAAATCGGCGACGACTGAACGTGGCAACATATAACTTCTCCTGGGAGTTATTAAATGACTGTGATTTTGTATTTCTATGAGATGGGGTACTTCCAAAGTGGTCCTAAATCTCTTTCAAAATTCTTAAAATACATACTTATAAATTACGTTCTTCCGTTAGATTAACAATGAGGTTGTGACTATAAAGTTCATACAGGTGATATTTTTGGTATATAGGTATGTGCGCCAACAAATTTTGTGTCATTTTATACTTATACATTGTTCAATGATATGCAAACTGTGGACGAAGAACCATTGAATTTTTAGTAGTTATAATGATTTAAATAATTTATAAGCTTAAAAAACATAAAAAATCAAAACACAGGATAAATGTTATTTCTTTTTATAAGTTTGATAAACAGCATACAGAAACTTCATTATTTCATCAGTTATCGAACGAAATTTCACGTCACAGTGATGACTTACGGCACAGTGATTAAGTAACTAATATAGGCCTCATACGAAAGCTCAAGGTTGCACAGCATACGATGAAGAGAGCTATACTCGGATTTTTTCTATATGAAAAAATATTTTTACAATTCAGTAAACAAAACAACTTGGTAAATGAACACTGATTAGCGTGCATTGTTTGAATGTGACAAAATAGAAATAATAGAAATGATTATTCATATACAAGTATTCGTAAATTGTCAAAGTATTACTACAGTCAAGAAATCTGACTAAAAATATCACCTCCACTCAACATTAGTACTACTTTACTCTAAATCTGAATAAGATCCCAAACATTATAATACACAAACTTAGATAAAATTATTAGACATACGTATGATGATATTTCTGATACCAGCACGCAAATAGTATTCTGGCTCGAACAGGTTCCATCAATTGATTGAATGACTTTACTGACGTAGCTATGGACAATCGTTCATTTACTATCACAGAATTGAAGTAGAAATCGAATTGATCTTGGAAACTTACTAAACTCTAGCTTCATTGAACCTTACTATATGCTTAGTAAGTAGTATTCGTGTTCTCTACTATTTTCTGCTTATACTCATGACCGATCTTTTTTTTTAATAATTTTATAATATTCAAAACAATATAAAAGTTATGCAACTTCACGAAACTCTACCTTCCCTAACATGAGTAGGTTTTATATTATTTGTTTGTTTATGATAGGATTGACTGTACTACTACTATGACTATGATATACTTTGAAAGATAATGATGAGTTATTTCTCATAAACATGTACTTTTTTCAGTTCAATCTACTGAGGTTTTTTTGTTAATAGTGGAGTCAAAACGGTATTTTTTAGACCATCCATTTTTGGTGTCGCAGATTACGAGATCGTAATCGACGAGCGACCCCAAAAGCCCCCGAGTCGAATTGATTAAGAGTAAGTTGTGGACAAAAATAATTTGGTGTCCTTTTGTCTACATATTTTTCCCCATTTAATGCATCCTGTTACAGCCTGATCGGTTGTTATTCAAAAAAACTTAATAATCGATCTATTTTTATACCATATTGACTGCACTATAAGGAGTGGCACCGCTTTTGCGCATTAATATGTTAGATATACCAATTAGAAACAGTTCACTCTGGTAGTGAGATGTTAATATATAAGTGCATTATCTATCTACCTAGTTTTTTATTTAATTACTAATGTATTACGCAGTACTGCTACTGCCACTATGTAGTACGTGAAACGATTTCGTGAACGAATTTCGCTTAGAGTTAACGCTTCTAAGTAGCAGCGAGCACCGGAACGAGAACAATGATTTCGAACGTTTCCAAGTTGTTCTTATATGTTTCTACTTTACTGCGTGCGTACTCTCCTAGCTTGCTATCTGTATTTAACATCTTAACTATTTTGTAGAGTAGCTTTGACGGCTTGGACATAAGGATCCATGGTATTGTTATAACTTCCCATGTATATACAAAGTTAAAGTATAAATAGAATAGTACATAGAATACCTAGGCTAATAGCGTTCATTCTACTTTCGATAAAGGCACTTTCTCTCACCCAAACCCATTATTAACTCACTGTCGCGATATCGACAAGCAACAATCGGCCACATTACTTATAGTCAATTTAGTGCAAACAATGTATATTCAATTGTACATTATCACTTGATGATACATAGAAAATACCCAGATCAAGACAAACATTTCCGTAGCAATTCCGTAGGAGTTTACTGGTAACCTAACTCACACGCCGGAACACAACAACCCTCCAGAGTAACTCCCTAGAGAGTTGTTGTGTTCTTGCGTGTAAGTGAGGTCACAAGTAAGCCCCTAAGGAGTCGGTGTTATACATATTATCTATACATATAAATAAAATTGAAGTGTTTGTCTGTGATTTCAAAATAAAGCCTTTATCTTAAGCTCATATATTTTTCCCCGAACATTTTTTAGATCTTTGGGTTAAAAAAAATGTTCGGACACTGTGAGCGATTTTTGTGTGAATCGGAACATATATAATTAATCCATCCATGTCGGTAGATGTAATAATTGAATAACTAATGTAAGACAAATACCACCTTAGTCTTCCTGCGACCACGGACGCTGCAAAGCGTTCGAAACGTCAGGTTCAACAAAATAAATAAAATACGCGATACTTCCGTTAAAAATTGTTTAATTCAATGTGTAACAATCGCGAAAACCTAAGACAATACTATTACTATATAATCCTTAAAAACCGCGGAAAAAGATACAAAGTAAGAAGAGGCAGTTCCCACGGTATACTGGGATACGTGCGGACTTAGCCGCGGTCTGCAGCTAATATTACATAAAGGAATAATTACATGCCAAAATAGGCAGTAAGTAAATATTTTAGAAATGCACGGCGTATCATACGTACAAACTGGTATTATTTTGTGGAGATGTTTGCAGTTCTAATAAACGACGAAGAAAACTGCTATGAATAGTAAATAAATAATGTATGTTTGGTACGTAAGCTGGGTATGGCAGACAGAGCATGACAGTAGGATAAACGCGGTCGAAATACGAGCGTAGTTCAAAATTTGTGACGTAACACTTGTAGACTGTTTTCGCAATGATGACGTTAGAAGCAGAGTTAAAATAAGAAGAGGCATGCTCCGTTGGTCGGACATGTAGAAAGAATGCAGCATGAAAGAATGACGAAGCAGATATACTCGTACAATGCAAAAGTGGAAGGATGTAGAAGCCGAGGAAGGCCAAGACTTACCTACCATGATCAAATTGGTCGTGTTCTATCAGAAGATAATGGCAGGAGCCCTAGAAACCTGCGAAAAAGAGCAATGAATCTTAAAGAAGCGAGTGAGGTATTTAACGATAGAGTCACGTGGCGCTCGGTTCTCTCTGCCTACCCCGCAAGGGACCTGGTGTAAAGATATACATACGTAGAAAAGAAGAACGCTACCCCAAATTGTCCCCAGTGGTCGGTACTTCCTGCATGTAGCTTGTCACTCTTTCAATAGACTCTTGCCAATAAAAAGTGATCAGGAGGCAACAACGGTGCGAGGGATTAGGCGTGAAGTTAATCGAGCGCACATGCTCTCGATTCTCTATGCCTACTTTGTATAGGACTCTAAGACGAATATAATCTGATAAAATATACTAATAGAAGTATATATTTACTTAAACAACGAAACTTTTCCAATCATTGCTTCCTTGCAGACCGGCGGCACGGTACGCGGACGTGTCAAAACACGATGATATATAAACGAATCCCATGGCCTCCTGCCAGACCTGTCTCGACGATGTTGATACATACGAACAGGTTGTTCGGAATACGAGCGAGATTAGTATCACCTGTTCAATTGTTTGAAGTGCCACACGATCTACAAAGCGAGATGCCCTTGTCACGGTGAGCGGTCATATGCGGTGACAGCTTTCAACTTATGTACTTACTTGCTACCTTCTTAGTATAAGAGGAGTTAACAAGAATAAATGGCATAAAATGTTAAATTTTCAACCCCATCAATTACATACTTGATAGCAATTTCATACGAGTTTTTTGTATATAGCTAGGGTGTCATATGAGGGGCACAGCTCGCCTGGTTGTAATGTATGGGTACTTACAACACCATGGGCACCACTCATGCATTGCCGACCCTGTACTCCACTATGCCGTGTTAATTTTTTTGAAGCGCTTTATGCTGCAGTCCAGTGGCAATCTCGGAAGATTAGGAGTTATTAAAAGGAAATTTAGTAAAAGTAAATTCTTGACGATTGATTGATTGATGAAATTGACGAGCTCGATGGCGCATTGGTTACTAACGCTACTTTGACACCGACGCTCGTGGGTTCGATGAGCACAAAGGACAACATTTGTGTGCATGCACATGTTTGTCTGTCTGGGCCTAAGTGTTTTTAAGAGAGCTAAAGCGCATCAAAGCAGCACTTAATAGAAAATCCTAGTCCAATACCTGGAGGCAGTGGCGTGCACTCCATATAGACAAAAAGACATTGCCTACCCTATCAATTTGATAAATACCATCCGATGTTTCATTCTTAAACATAGTTTTTAACTAATATTTCGTATCAAAAACAAAAAATTAAAAACAGCTCCATCTATCGGTATCGGTAAGTTATTAAAATCATCGCTAGTCATATTCAAATCGCAGCTAGGCGCTACGCTACACCAGCGCCGCATTGGCAGCTTTTAACGGCGGAAGACACTAACTATTTCTGTCTAAATTTACGTATGTGTGCCGTGTTGTTAATACAAATACTGTAGTGTGCATTCCTGTAATTACATTGCCCACAATAACACAAATAACGCACACTATCGCATAGTATAGACAATGTCTTTCAGCTGAACTATAAGGTAAATTACCTAAGTGTCGCGAGCATTGCTACGTAACTATTTTAAAAAGTAGTTTGCTGCATATAATTATAGTGAAAGATATTGCCATTTCTTTTTTTCGTATAAAATTGATGTTCATTTTATTTTGATTTTAAGACGGCCGCCATTGTTTTTGTTTTGAATTGATTGACTGGTAGCAGACGAAATAAGATTTTAAAGTTTTAAAGTTGATAAATATGGATGATATTCATTGCGAAAGTTGTTCATGTGGTGTGTGTAGTGTTCGGTGAATAAAAACAAGTGATCACATACATCATTATTTCCACAAGACTGGGTAACCAAAATCAACATTCTGTATTTTTTGGTAAGTTAATAGCTTTAAAAAAAATCTGCCTACCCTGTCAAAAATCTCTGTGCACGCCACTGCCTGGAGGGTTATTGTATTCCTGCGAGTAAGGTCACCAGTAACTAAAGAGTTGTTGTGTTAGGAACAGAGGTGGCAACGCACAAGTGTTACCTAATATATTGCAAGCGTTCATTGGCTACGGTAATTGCTTTGCATCAAGCGGACCGTGTGCTTGTAAAAACAATTTTTAACTTCCGACGTTTATAAAACAAAATGTAGATGATTACATTATAATCATCAAAGTCAAATATGTATATGTGTTCGTTATGGTTCATGCACCTCAGCTGCTCAGATACCATTGCTTGTTTCTAACAGTCAATTCTACTACAGTTTTTAATTATCTTAACCCTTATTTTTTTTGATAGGGTCAAGATCAAATGTGGCATTAGACTGATTTAGGCTTTATTTACAAATATTATGCCATTTTTGATTTTCTATTTTATATAGTTTTATGCTTCCAATAAAAATATAACGTTTTATACACAAGTCTTTTTAGAATTTAGAAAACAAAATGAAATTGAACATAGCTTTGCACTGATTAAACACTTGGACATAAAGCTAAATTAAATGATATCTGAATTAATAGATAAATTGACTGTACCAGACTTTACTAAAATGCTGTAACAATTTATTTTAAGAATTTTATTTAAATAAAAATATATATATATCTCTGTCTATGTTTATCCACAAGCTAAAGACTTACGTAAACGTATATAATACAGCGTCATTTATTTCAATAAGAAATAGTAGTAGAAATAGTATTTTTAGTATATAGGTACAAGCTTTTTAATATTTTAAAGATAAACATCAACTTTTCATCAAACTTTCATCAACATTACATAATAATCACACTGTTTAAAATTAATCTAAATATATGGGTTTGCCGTAGTTCTCTTTTCTCGATGCAGTTATGTTCATTTTAGCTCTAGATATCATAGATAGCCACCAACCACCCCAATGTGCAGAACTTTGCACTTGAACTTATTTGCAGCGTTTCATTATATATATATATATATATATGTACATCTGTCCGTGTGTCCCAACTTACAGATTCAAACATAAATCCGTTTGCGAAACGAGAGGCGTACGTCGATTCGACGCGAACAATTTTGGCTCATACCCCGCCTTGTAACTCATACCGGAATGGCCACCAGTGTACTACATACTAGTCTTTGTCAATATTAACCGGAATCTATCATGCCATTAAGGGTTTACTCGCATATTGCAGAGATAAGTGTGACGAGCTCGTTGGTGGAATGTCTAGCAATGCTACTGTAACACCAACGCTTGTAGGTTGGATTTCCATACAGGACAAACATTTGTGTGCATAAACATGTCTGTTTATTTTGGTATGTTTTCAACTTCATATACTCTGTAACGATCTACACTGTATTATGTACATTTCGTAGCAAAAAATATAAAAAAGTTAGTCAATTGCGAATATAGTGCTTACAAAATGTACTGTAAAATTCTTTGATAAATCAATTATTTTCATGAGAAACGAATACATTTCATACATCTAGAGATGATGACCTTAATTTGTGTTATTCAATCAGTTCTGATATTTAGTAAATAGTCAATACTTTTAATAATATAGCTGTCTTAAGAAAATCATTTGCTTTACCAGCAATTTTTTTTATATCTATATTTATGTGTTCATAAAAAATCCGAATTTTACATAATGTACAAATACAATTCCATCGCGGCACCACCGCAGCTCAGAAGACATGATTTTATTTATCTATCTTACATATCATCTGTGCCTCCTTGAGAAAGGTAACATTCGCCTGACTGAGTGTGATCTGGTCGTAATTTACAGGTTCTGTCTGAGGAAACGTTTTCCAAGCCACCGATGTCAGTACCCAACTAAAATGGCATTTTTGACTAATAATAAATAAGTATCCTGCTAGTTAGGGGTTTTAATTTTGTTGTAATATAGTCTCATGTGAGTATTGTTGTATTACTCAGAATACCATTCTTCGAAACGTAAATTGAGAATGCGCAAGCTTGCATTGCCAGAGGAACACCTGGCTCGTCAATTATATAACAATTCAAATATTTTTTTTTAATGTGTCGGCCATTTTGACCATGTTCCTTAAAAGATAGGAACGGTGTTCCTGAACTTTCCAATTCTACTTTTTTATGCTGAATCCGAATCTGAAGTCAAAATTCGAATATTCGAAAAAAAAAACGCACAGACAAAGGCGCAAACAAACGCACACATAGTCAAACATATAGATTTCATATAGGAACGGTGTTCCTGAAAGGAACTACAAAGCAAAACGATAAAATGATAACCCTTGACACCGCAAATTTCTATAGTCGTTCGTTCTATCGATTACCAATGTAAAATGCTTAGGTACTCTCTTCAAGGGTGTCTGATTGTTTGCTTTCAGAATATATAAAGTGTAACCAACATCTACCGTAGTTTATAAAACAACATGAACAAAGGGTGGTCTCCCACGGTGTAATATCACGGTCGATGACGAACCGGACACGGGCGGCGTTAGTATTTATGTTTCGCGTTCCGGCAGTTAGTCCCGCCCCGTCCGGTCGCCGTCCGGCGATTTCCATACGGCTGCTCCGCTTTTATTCCAATGTCGTGTTTGTTCCGGCGTTGCCCCAAAACAAGCCAGTATGAAATTGGATGTTAAATTTATTGGTATTTCTCAAGGCCAATATGTCTATCTATCTATAACTTCACGCCAAATCCCTTGCGGGGTTGGCAGAGAAAACCGAGCGACATAAGACGCGGTCCTTACACAGTTTACTCGCTTCTTTAACATTCATAAGTCTTTTCATGCACACCCGCCGGTTTCTAGGTATCTTGACATCACCTTCTTATAAAACACGACCAATTTAGTCATGGTAGGTTAGTCTTGGTTTTCCTCGGATCCTACATCATTCCATTTTTGCATTGTATATCTGTTTTGTCATTCTTTCATCCTGCATTATTTCTACATGTCCGAATCAACGGAGCATGCGTTTTCTTATCTTAACACCGACACTCTCTTTCAGACCAAATCTCTTTCTTACGTCATCATTACGAAGGCGGTCAGCAAGCGTTACTTGATGAGCCAGTTCGTGAAGAAAACTATTCCCGCTTTTTCCCGTGTGACTATTCTTGATTTTAATTTATGCGAAATAGTACGAGGAATGATTCTGAGAGCAGTAATAGCCCAGTGGATAAGAAACTGGCCTATCGACCAACTAGTCGCCGGTTGAAATCCTGGCATGTGTCACTAATTTCATGTTTTCAGATGTTACATATTTGTAAGTAACTTGGTCGGGGGTAAGGGAAAACTTTGTGAGGAAAGTGCACGATCTAGAAATTATATTTCGAATGACGTGTGACCTAATATAATGACGATGTTAGAAATAAAGTTGGTCTGAAAAAGAGCGTCGGTGTTAAAATAAAAAGTGCATGCTCCGTTGGTTTGGACATGTAGAAAGAATGCAGTATGGAAAAATGACGATGCAGATATGCAAAAGTGGAAGGATATAGGAGTCGAGGAAGGCCAAGACTTACCTATCATAACCAAATTAGTCGTTTTCTAACAGAAGGTGATGTCAGGAGCCTTAGAAACCGGCGAGCGTGCATGAGAACAATTAATTTTATTTTTATTGTTAGTTTTGAAATAGTCAAAAAAGAATCATTAAAATTGATTAAGACTGTGGCCAATAGCGTGCAACCATAGATATGTATGTACGGTACATATTAACAGATAAAGGCACTTTCCAATTTTCAAAGCAAAATTTAACCCACAAAGTTTTTAATATTCGATTTATTTAAAATTCGATATTATTATATTCAGATATAACCTACAATATGACAACTTTTGTCGTTAAAATCTAAGGCACGTTAAGTGTTTATTCCTTCAAAGAAATTGACATTCTGTTATGGTCTTTAGTAATTTAGAACTGAAGTCCGACTAAAATTTGCTAAAAATGACTAAATCTTAAAATATATCGATTATGTTATAGCAGGACTATCCCTGTTCAAATGTAATTCTGATAAAACTCAGTCGAGAGTTTGTGCTACCAAAGTTTTAGTTCTCACTAACTTTACTATAAGTAGAAGTTTCCAAGCCGCAGTTCTCCGAGAATAACATACCACCAAGCAAATGATCTTCATTTTAGCTGCAGATTGTGAATATGTCTATAAAGAATACACTCTTTAAAATATAAAATCGATTCTTCCAAAAGGATAAACATGCATGTTATATGGATGAGATATCTTCGAATACCTTTCAAGTTGCAATTCATCGGAATTCATAAAATACTTGAGAATCCATATAGCAAAGCAAACTGTAAACGTCACTTCCCAAGTCCTTCAAAGTAAAATTCCTTGGTAGCAATTTAAAGTTTTGCGAAGTCGTCGAGTCATCTCCTGCTGGGAGCTAAGTTAAATCGATTCGTTTATCGATGTTTCACGAACGATTACCTCTATATTGCTGTTTTATTATCCATGTAGGGGATGATGTTGAGTTAAAAGATGTAGGTACGTTATGTGACAATATTTTTTCGAGTAATAGGTATGCTCCGTTGGTTCGAACATGTAGAAAGAATACAAGATGAAAGAATGACGAAACAGATATACAATGCGAAAGTGGAAGGATGTAGGAGGCGAGGAAGACTAAGACTAACCTACTATGACCAAATTGGTCGTGTTGTAGACCGTAGACCTTTTCATGCGAGCGTGCATGAAAAGATCTACGAATGTGAAAGAAGCGAGTTAAGTGTATAAGGACCGCGTTTTGTTGCGCTCGGTTCTCTCTGCCTACCCCGCAAGGGACCTGGCGTGACGATATACATACATTTTCTCGAGTATTTAAGTTATTTGGTAATGAGAAATGATTCTGGACAGAAATATTTTTATCTATGATTAACTATTTATATATTTATGATTCATAATATAAAATAATAGCATTGCAAGTTACATATCGTGGAAACGAATTGTTAATTATGTATTTTCCTCAATTATCGAGGTAAGTACAATCTGAACTGTACATGTGCTTTACGACACTGAAATTCTCTATCAATGACTCTAAGGTTGGCTGCCGGTAGTATTTTTTTCTGTACTTATTATTATTGTATATTTTGTAGATATTACAAACAAACAAACAAATATCGAAAATTGTATTGTCTTAGGTTTTCGCGATTGTTACACATTGAATTAAACAATTTTTAACGGAAGTATCGAGTGTTTTTTTTTTGTTATTAATTAATTTTAGTTTAATTAATTACCAGGAAACTTGACAACTCAGTTACTCACACAGTGTATAGGAAACCCACCCATACAGACAAATATCTCAATGGTAACTCACACCACCATCCATGTCAGTTAGCTACCGTAGGCAATCTTTGTTTCAGAGAGCACACGGCATCTGCGACGCTGAGCATCTAGAGGAGGAACTCCAACATGTCAAACAAGTACTGCGGAGCAATAGTCACAAACTCCCTCGTTATGCGTCACAGAAGCCGCCCGAAGCCACCTACAGCTGAACGTCAACCTGCCATCTTACCATACTTAAAGGGAGTCACAGACAAAATTGGCAACATCTTACGGCGAGCTTCAATTAAAACTTATTTCAAGCCCCATAAGAAGATCAGTCAATTTCTAAGACCTATCAAGTCTTATATCCCCTTACAAGATGCAGGAGTATACAAATTAGACTGCGAATGTGGTTTATCATACATAGGATAAACAAAGAGAAGCGTAGGTACTCGTGTAAAAGAACACATTGCTGACATGAAGAACAGGCGCGATAAAAACTCTGCAGTATGTGAACATACACTGGACCAGCCAAACCATTACATCCGGTTCGATAAACCACAAATCCTCGCCAAGGAGAATCGCTACATGCCGAGAATGTTGCGCGAGGCTATTGAAATAAGAAAACACCCCAATTTCAATAGAGAAGATGGTTGGCAAGTACCACCTGCTTGGGATCTAGTCCTAAAAATAATCAAGTCACAAACCCAAGGATCTACTAAAAATGTTCGGACACTGTGAGCGATTTTTGTGTGAATCGGAGCATATATAATTAATCCATCCATGTCGGTAGATGTAATAATTGAATAACTAATGTAAGACAAATATCCCCTTAGTCTTCCTGCGACCACGGACGCTGCTAACCGTTCGAAACGTCAGGTTCAACAAAATAAATAAAACACGCGATACTTCCGTTAAAAATTGTTTAATTCAATATCGAAAATTGATTATTGTTTATTTGAAAACTTTACTCCAGCTTCGAGCCTCTCAGCATCTCACCATGAACAACATCGTATAGTTAAAGGTCAGGTCACATTATCAGCGAGCGTTCCAAACACTCAGTGCAAAAGGACCGATTCCCACTTGACCGTTTACAGTTAATTATTATTTTCACATCACTCGCGGGTATTGTTCCAGTGTATTTGATAGACGTCAGCAAGGATATGGATCCAACACGTAGAGCCTGAAGAGGCTTGATTGATGTAATGATTGTGGAATAATAGCAATATTATTTCACATGTCTTATAGTATTTTTCATTACGAGCCCCTTTTTCAATCAAAGAGCAGTATCGAAAGTCGAAACTATTACACTTACATATCTGAACTTAGGAGACGGATGGTATAATATATCTGTCACGTGTCACTACTTACTGCCCGATCGACAACTTTCCGAACTACATATGGCAGTACCTACTTACTTACCTAGTTTTTATCTTCGGCTTAATTTACAAAAATGTATATTACCTGAGTATGTGATTAACTGTGACCGTGCTGTGTCCGCTTAAAATATGCAGCACTAGCTGCTGCCCGCAGCTCCGCCTGCGTGGAGTCAAATAACGTGTTAATCCAGATCATAATCTATCTACGTGCCAAATTTCATTCAAATCCGTTCAGCCGTTTAAGTGTGAAAGAGCAACAAACATCCATCCATACATACAAACTTTCGGATTTATAATATTAGTAGGATGTGGGTGAATGGCAGCCGGAGGCCCTGGTTTGGCATCAATATTGGTGTCACATAAGTCAGTTCGACTATGAATCCTGTATCTGGATAATTATCTGCAGAAAAAAATGGACAATGAATATAGGATTACGAATGGCTGACTTTGTGATGAATTGTTTGCTTTATCCACACAATGCTGTATATAAGCAGAATTACTATCTAATCTGCAACAAAACCGTGAAGTATGGTAAAGGTATTTAAAAGAGAAGAAACACTGAAAAAAATGTTTAGTTAGATTTCCCAGATTCCTAATAGAATTCACCAAAGTCGACGGTTGAACTGGGACTTAAGTTGATTTTACCAATCAAAAAAGGTTAATGAAGTACCAGTAAAAATAATAAAATTTATTATTTAGTGTGATAAACTGTACCATATTATATGTACAATCCATTTATTAGCTGTAAATTATACATTTAAAATAGTGATAGCTACAAAATACTTTTGTATGAAGATCAACCGTAATATATTTGTAAATTTAACCACAAATTTTTGCATTAATTAACAAAGTTTACCAGTAAAATAGCCTACCTTTGCTTCTTTAGTAAATTCAACTAAACTTTTTTTTCAGTGAAGTATTAAAAGATTTTTAAAAGAGGGAAAAGTAAAACGACAAGAAAGATTACGGTTGATGACGTAGTATCGGAACAAGCAAATGGAAAGAATGGAAACTGCTTTAAGCAGGCATGTCGTGGAGAGGCAAGTGAATGAAGCAAACAGTGTGAATGGAGCGTTAGGAAAACTTCTAGGTAGCTACGTACTAAGCCAGAGGGCCCGGCTCGCTGTATGTACACATCGCGGTGGTAATCCCAACGCTAACGTATGAAAGCTGGGTATAGCAGAGAAAGCATGAAAGTAGAATAAACGAGGACGAGAAGCACAAAAAGATACATTCATGTAAAAATCGTTATACCATTTTTAGGGTTCCGTACCCTAAGGGTAAAACGGCACCCTATTACTGAGACTTCGTTGTCCGTCCGTCCGTCCGTCTGTCACCAGGTTATACCTCACGAACCGTGATATTTAGACAGTTGAAATTTTCACAGATGATGTATTTCTGTTGCCGCTATAACAGCAAATACTAAAAAATAGAACAACATAAATATTTAAGGGGGCTCCCATACAACAAACGTGATTTTTTTACTCGTTTTTGCTTGATTAGGGTTCCGTACCCAAAGGGTAAAACGGAACCCTATTACTGAGGCTCCGCTGTCCGTCCGTCCGTCCGTCCGTCCGTCTGTCACCAGGCTGTATCTCATGAACCGTGATAGTTAGACAGTTGAAATTTTCACAGATGATGTATTTCTGTTGCCGCTATAACAACAAATACTAAAAAATAGAATAAAATAAATATTTAAGGGGGCTCCCATACAACAAACGTGATTTTTTTTGCTGTTTTTAGGGTTCCGTACCCAAAGGGTAAAACGGAACCCTATTACTGAGGCTCCGCTGTCCGTCCGTCCGTCCGTCCGTCTGTCACCAGACTGTATCTCATGAACCGTGATAGTTAGACAGTTGAGATTTTCACAGATGATGTATTTCTGTTGCCGCTATAACAACAAATACTAAAAAATAGAATAAAATAAATATTTAAGGGGGCTCCCATACAACAAACGTGATTTTTTTGCCTTTTTTATAGATAATGGTACGGAACCCTTCATGCGCGAGTCCCACTCGCACTTGGCCGATTTTTTTATAGATAATGGTACGGAACCCTTCGTGCGCGAGTCCGACTCGCACTTGGCCGATTTTTTTGATAACAGCAACAGGTAGACGCTTGAAATATTCACAGAATATTTAGTTATGTATTCACTTTAAGAATGAATAATTAAATTAAAATAAAACAAATATTTAAGGGGGGCTCCCATACAACAAACGTGATTTTTTCGCCGTTTTTATAGATAGTGGTACGGAACCCTTCGTGCGCGAGTCCGACTCGCACTTGGCCGATTTTTTTTTTGTTGTTTCTTATTTAAACAAACTACAACCATTTATATTTTGCATTAATACATTCTTAGATAATAAATTCCATATTGTTCGACCTCAATACTTAATGTTCAGTAATCGACTTATTTATCACATGGACGATAGAGTGATCGAGTGATTATTTTAATGTCAAGTGCCATAGGTTTGATTCTCGCCCAAGACAAATATTTGTGGGCATGAATATGCCAGTTTGTCTTGGTGAGTATTTTCTATGTATTTTTTATACCACTAAGGTGGGAAACAAGCCAGCACCAGGGGTGTCACTCTTACGTTGTCGACCCGAAAAATATTCAAAATATATATTCGCAAGAAACACATATATTTTCACATCTGTTTATCAGTTGTTTAGTACAGCAGCAGAAGCTGAGCCCAATACGGAACTTCATTCCGCAGTAAAATTTGCCCGGTAAATATTATACTTATTAATACTCGTAAGTACCTACCTTTTCAAATTATAATGTCCTGCACAATACTGAATTCGAATAAAGGAAATGTTGGTCGAAATACGACTATTTTCATAACCCACGACCTATATCTGAGTGAGTTGCAAGTGGGCCGCATTACAGCGGGGTGCAGAAGAAATTCAATCTTACTTCGTGCGAGTACAATGTTCACATAGAATACTCGCGGTTTATACCTTGCGGCGAAAATTCACCCGGTTTCATTGCAATGTTTGTACTTTCTTAAGCTTTTTCCGCAAAACGAGCGTCGTGATCTATATTTTATTTTACTGAAACTAATGTTGAATGTCGAAATTGGACGAAAATAATAGTATTTGAAAAAAGTTAAGGAAAACATATATAAAAATATATCCGTATATCCAATTTTTTTTTACTGAAACTCGCCGATAGCTATGAACGAACAAAAAACAAAAAAAAAACGGGGCGTGGCTTCATCGTTGACACGGTCATGAGTTTTACGTGAATACGTCTTCGTAACGGGCATGTAAGTTATACTAAAAGGTAGTTATACGATGCAGCGAATTGGCTTAAAATGGCGGTGCTTTCCTTCCCGCCGCAAACAATGCGTCACAGTCCTCATCCAACGCAGCGAATTCTTTGATTCTGTAGCTATCAAGTAGTGTAATTAAATTTTGGATGTAAACGATAGATATGTAGTTACAACATCAACCTGTGTCCCCGAGTTATCATCAGTTTTCTGTATTGCCTCCCATTAAGGAAACACATTTAAATAAGATTTCACGTCAAAAACTATAGGATGATAAATAGAAGATTGAAAGATGGGACTATTTGGCTTAGCCTATTTATTATGACAGGTTACTAGATATTATAGCAGTCAGAAACAACTGACAGCCCAATACGCTAAATGAAAAAACATATCAGATCCCTCTTCATAGATTCTCTTTCTAATATGTAGTGGTTCTTTCTTTTAACCACAAGAGACAAATGTCGTCGTGAACTAGCTATACAAATGAAGTTGCAAGAATATTATATTAGCTGTGCTATGTTTAGCTAACAGTAGGGTAGACTGGGTACAGTTGTGACAATTTTCAATTGATCGCCCATAATTTTGTCAGTATGTCAGTTAGCTACACGGAAAGTGTTTTTATAGTGTACATGTACATTTGTTGACGTATAATTACTACAATTTTGTCTCCAAGTGCAAAGGATAATGCGTAGGAGCAAATTAAAAAAAAAAGAAATTTTGTCACAACGGACCACAGGCCAGGGTCGGTTGTGACAGTGTGTGGGGTCGGTAGTGACAGGTTCAAAATAAAACACCAAATGGGTCTAAATTCACGTTTATTGCAAATAATATCAAATTAATAGAATATGACATTCTTCTGAAAGAAATAATAATTACGTAAGAATAGAAATAGAATTTGGGAACATTTTAATCGCCTATAACAATAAAGTACTGCAGCACATATAGTTATTATAACATTCTTCATGTTCATCAGTCAAGAAAATTAACTAAATTTTCAATTACGCATTACGGTAAATATCAAAATATAAAATAAATTTTAATAAATATTATAACAAAATCCCCTTGATACACCTATCCCTATTAAGATACCCTACTGGTAGGGATAAGTGGAAAAATTAGAACTAATAATTAAATGACATTTAGTGCTGCAAGAAGCGAATAATATCTTCTTAAGGAATATAAATATTTATGTAAGTATTATCATACAACGTCAGAAACCAATAAAAATCTAAGTTTGATCTAGTCAGAGTCATGACAAATATAATGGCGAGTACCACCTGGGCACTCTATGTGGGACCAGAGCTCACATTTTCCTTAGCATTTGATCTATTTTTCGCCAGGCCTACTTTCAGAATATGCGCCTACATAAACCAGACAGAAATACTCTTTTTCATCCGATGATGGTGGCGATGAGATCTTCATTTTCTTAATTTTGTTTTTCCTTTTCCTGTGTCTTTTTGCTTAACATTCTATCGCTTTTCTTTTTCTTCAAATTCCAGCGAGACTGCTTCTTTTTCAGGCATATCTGTATAAATGGTCTTATTTGTTCTGGAACATCTTATTTTTCTTTGGCGAACCTTCGGAAAAGTCGAACAACTTCAGGCGAAAATGAGGTTGATGCGGATGACGCACTTGGCTAAATATTACTTTATTTTCGAACTAAAGATTCACCCAATTAGTTATAAGTTAGTTAGGAAACTGGCGGCATTTCATCGTTAGATCCAGTATTATTTTCTCCCGTGTCAAGGTTTGGTATGTCTGCAACAAGTGATGGTTCTGTAGGATTAGTCTCTCCAGTGTCTTTGGTCTATCCATTACAAATGATGACCCTGCAGGATCTGTTCGTTACAAAATACGGTGCAAAGTCAATTTCTTGGAATAGGTTACGATTATACGGATAAATTCCAGTCTTCCTCGTGCGTGTTCTGGGCATCTAAAAGAAAAAAAATGTTTACTGGTGTCACAATTGTACCCAGAAAATGTGGCACAACTGTACCCAATGCATTCATTCGTAAAAAAACAATTGTCATGACAATACCCAATAATCTACGTACAAAGTAATCACTGTTATTTGACACCAAATATTTAACTTATAACGAGGGAAAACACTCATTACTCTATCTGTAGACATATAACAACAATTATTAAAAGAATACGAATAAAAATACTTACTTTTGACTGTTACAAAGTAATATAGGCCTCTGCAAGCGTTAACGTCGCGCGATGGCTGACGCAATACTGTGAAACGTGTTCAGGTGGGCACACTGCTCCTCTTTCCCTTTGCAGCCTACCCGGTATTCCTTATACTTTCGCTGATATGACGACTGTCACTACCGTACCCTGGCACAACCGTACCCAGTCTACCCTAACAATGCCGTTGCGAAAATGCAACACAAAAGAAATAAAACCGTTTCTGTATGTGCAGCCAAAGTAAATGCAAAATAGAAACTACGGTTATTACAGAACTGTTGTTTTAATGCGGGAGCAGCCAAGATGTTATCGTCCTATAATAATTGAATTCTGTCCGCTTGTCCTGCCAGATGTCTTCGTAGGTAGTGTCGTATTGGAGCGCGTTTGCTATGAAATATTTGATAGGCGCTTGGATTCTTAATATTGTGGAGTCTGAGATATGAAATTTTGTTTTGTGGAATTGATTTTTCTAACTCTATTACGAAATTACCCTTGGTATTGCAATAATAATTCTGAGATTGAGAATATTTTAAAAGTAGAGGAGTCATTTGACAAACCATGTAAGTAAATAGCTACAGCCAACATATCTCCTCTTGTTACAAGGGTCTGTAATGGAATTCTGTAAGAGCAAACATCCTTACATCCTCGGAAACATCGGCTGTTATAGCCTTGAACACAAAATTGCTATTCCTTAATTTTGCTTTTCATGGATGTGCGACACTAGCGCCGCAAGGCTGCGTTTGGAATCAGAATTCTACAAGGCAAACAACATCGAGTACGCTTACAGCCTTATAGAATACCAAATAAAAAGCCGTGATCGCAGTAGACGATGTCAAAGCTGTGACATCTGTAATCACAGCGACGCACACAGCCATTACGAATCGCTTAGAGAATTGCATGGCTGTACGTTACGGCGCCGCTTTTTATCAGACATGGGTATTTTTTTCTATTATTCAAATGGTAATAGTTTCAAAATTCAAAGACTTAGAAAGCGCACTATGTTAGGCAATTTCATCTAAACTACTTTGTGTGCTTCTGCTACCGAGACACACAAAGTACGTACACAGATTATTTTCTATTATTCAAATGGTAATAGTTTCAACATTCAAAGACTTAGAAAGCGCACTATGTTAGGCAATTTCATCTAAACTACTTTGTGTGCTTCTGCTACCGAGACACACAAAGTACGTACACAGATTATGCTATAAACAAATAATGAGTACGCTACACACAAAGTTGTTTAGATCGAATTGCCATTTAAATTCGACTTTCGCAAAATAACACCTGAATCTTTTAACTATATTCAGCATTTTATTTACTTCCCATTTTAGGTAAGTGTAATTGCGGCAAAAGTCAAATTGGGGCTTCATATAATATTTAAATTTAGGCCACCTTTTTAAAGTATATGTTAGCGATTCGATAGAAAATTCGGAACCGCTGAAATAAAGATTTAGTTTCACTTAGGTTTTATAAAATATAAAATATTCGCATACCTAAAATGGCAAATCTCGCAAGCAGGTAAGAAAAAGGCCACAAGCACTTGTTTTTTTAGAATTGTATACGTAATGTTTTATAGGTACGCCTTGTTAGGGATGGACCAATATTTGCCCCGTACGCAATTACTTACTTCTTATATTTACATAAAGGACACTGGCTATCTCGATTTACAATTTTAGGCGTTTGGTTATAGTACATTGCCCACTTTTTGGTAACTAAATAATTCCTGCAAGGCATCAGTGACATAATGATACCTGTTTCAAGATTATTATCGCCCAGGAGTATCTAGCCGATTGCGGTGTAGCATGAGATTACGCTGCAAAAGATTAAGTTTATCTTAACTTTTGCAGGTACTTTCGATTGAAAATAGTAGCAAAAATGATAATTCTACAATGGGATGTCAAAGATATGGAGAGGAAAATTCGTATAGTCTCGTGAACTTTCCGTAAACATTTTAAAAATATTGTTGGTCTTTCAAAATATTGTAGATTGTTCCATTTCGTAGTCATAAAGGAATCTTTTGACCGTGTAACTCTTGAAAGCATAGATATTTTGTTCATGCATGAACGGGCATCCTTTTGACGCGAACTGTTGAATATCATAATAATCATATGCACATACAATTTCTACGTGACTCATGGTATATACAAATATATATGAGAATAAACGGGTAATATTTAAAATATGTTTTCATGTCCAATATAATTCTGAATATCTGTTTGTAGCAGCAGAATTTGTCTTTATTTTTGTTAACATTTGTGTAACTGCGCATGATATATGTATATATAATCGTTTGGTCATGCTTCTTTAACACCAACGGTTATAGGTTCCGTACTCGTACAAGGCAAATATTAGTGTACATGAACATATCTGTTTGTCTTGGTCTGGCTCTGGTCTGTATTTTCTTGTGAACGTCTCTTTCTTAGTTATCTAGTACTCATGGTACATAATTTGCTTAGTTTGATACTAAATGGCGCTGTGTAATTTCTCGGGATACATCTTGCCATGAGGCATCCTTAGGCGCTCATGGAGAGGCGAAAAACGTGACGAAGCGTCGACGAGGGAACTCATGGCAGCAACGGTGGCGAGTGCATGCGGTTTCTGTTCCAGATGGCGAGCAATCGAGAGGACGACCCCAGCAGACAGGTAAACAGAGGAGAAAAACTTCTGACCTGATTTATTTTTGTCTATTTATATATAAACTAGCGACCCGACCCGGCTTCGCACATGTAGTAGAGCATATTGTGTCTACGTGTTTTTTGTCATTGGGTCTGTCTTATTACTGTATATTCGTATATGAAAGCTCCCAAATGGCTTGACTTTTTCCGAAATTTTCAACAATTATCTTCATATTTCAATCGATTTACACAAAAACTTAACAAATAATACGCCTAAACCTTCTACAAGAATCACTCTGTCTGTTGGTGAAAATCGCATGAAAATTCATTGAGTAGTTTTTAAGTTTATCGCGAACAGACAGACAGATCCGGCAGGCGTGTGACTTTATTTTATAATATGTACCGATGCAATATTGCAAAAAATATCCGACCACGACTGTGGAATGACAGAATTATTTTTAAATAATCTTCTTGCTGATTTGTTATTTTGGAACTACGATAGACTTTCTTACGATAGATAAACACATCGTGCCAAGTTTCCTATAATTAGAGAAACCACCTAAAAAGTCAAATGTATACTATGCCAGTATATATAGGTACTATTTAAAATATATATATAGGTACTATTTAGAACCTTATTACCTGTTTCAGTAGGCAAGATTGGCTTTAGCTTATAAGATAATGGTGAGACACTTACAGTACACGTCAGGTATATACGTCACTAGAACGCCACTAGCTATCGTCAATACAAATCTTCCGCGATTGTCAATCATTCACACTTATTCATCGATACATATTCGACAGTTCATGGAAGTTTGTGTTACTAGATTCAATATTGTCTATGTCTCAATGTCAACTTGATCTGTTTGTAGACACGATCGCAAACGTTTTATTTTAGGCTGGGAGCACGCTCTCGCACAAAAAAAAATGTTTAGTTCGATTTCCCAGATTCCTAATAGAATTCACCAAAGTCGACTGTTGAACTGAGTCCTACCTTTGACTTAAGTTGATTTTACCAATCAAAAAAGGTTAATGAAGTACCAGTAAAAATAATAAAATGTATTATTAAGTATGATAAACTGTACCATATTATATGTACAATCCATTTATTAGCGGTAAATTATACATTTAAAATAGTGATAGCTACAAAATACTTTTGTATGAAGACCAACCGTAATATATTTGTAAATTTAACTACAAATTTTTGCATTAATTAACAAAGTTTCCTAGTAAAATAGCCTACTTTTGCTTCTTTGGTAAATTCAACTAATCTTTTTTTTTCAGTGGATCTAATATTTCGTCGTTCGTGTGAAAAAAATACAAGTCGCTAGTATATTTTTAAGTGCAGAAATTAATAGTGTTAAAATTAACATGTTTCTGAAATTAAACTGATCAAGTTTAAACACCGTAATTACTACAAGAACGCATTACTAATGTTATTCAGTATTGCCAATGGCGGGACTGCTTGTATTCAGTACTTATCTGAAAACCAAGAACGCAACATGTTCTATGTTAGATTTTTTTATATAACGAAGGGAGGTATGCAAGAATACACCTGATATTTTGTAGTGTGGTTACCGTAGCCTATAATGCTTGCATTACATGAAATATCACTCGCGTGTTGTCACCCATACTGCTAACATAGCAACTCTATGGGAGCTTACTGGTAACGCACTCACAAGAACACAACAACCCTTCAGGCAGTCGTTATTTGGCTGCGATCTTATGTGAAGTAGAGGTACTTTTCCAGTCGGGCTGTTTTGATATGCCCGACCTCTCTTGAAAACATCCAGACCAACGCGAACAGGCATGGCCATGCACTTTTATTTATAGTGTGAAAATCGAACCGGTGAGCATTGGTGTAAAGTAGCATGTAGCATTGGATGCCACTTTTCCACCGAGAAACATCGTTGGAAATAGGAAATATTGTACTAGTCTGGAAAGACTGTAGTATAACCTTTTCCGATGAAATTGAGCTAATTTTCTCCTTTATCTAAAAATAGTTCGTTGTATTAAAATACCTATATAAATACTGCTAAATAATAGCGCAGGGCAAAGATTATAAAAAAAATGAGGAAGGTCTTTATTCAGCACTGGCATATAAATATCAATTAATAATAGACATTTTAAATGTTTACATATACATTACACGCACCAATCTGCCTACAACCATGTGTAATTTAAAAAAAAGTTATTTATCTATATCGACATATTTTTATAATTAGACCAATATATTACACCCAAATTAGTGAAAATCGTATACTTTACTAATTTTAAACAAGTTTTCCATATTTATTTATACTTAATTAATACGAGTGAGGTATGTAAGCATCCAGCCACGTGGCGCTCGGTTCTCTCTGCCTACACCGGCAAGAGATTTGCCGTGAAGTTATAGATAGTTAATACGACGTAGGCATCTACTTAACAAAACAGTGTCAAGGGAATCTAGGGTGCGCGCGGATGAAATCGAAATTATCCTGTTACTATCATATTGACTTCTAAAGAGCATTGACAGGTCAGTGGATAAAAACCGACCTAATATCGGTTCATAGTTTGAAACGCGGTGCGGACATGTATGTACCACTAAATTCGTATCGTCGGATTTATGTACATATTTGTAATTATCACTTGCCTGGCGGTGAAGGGCAAAATCGTGAGGAAGCCGGAAAAAACCAAGAAATTATATTTCGGAAGACGTGTGACCTTAACGAATAAGGCACTGTTTTCCCCACTGGTTTGTGGAGAACTGACGGCAGTCTATATATACATAATATTAATATCTATATATTGGTATATTTGTGAAATACAAGCTTAATCATAGATAGCGGTGTCCCTCCCTGGATTAGGAAACGGATTAACTCTACGAAGAAGGATCATATAGACTACATGTCGAAACTAGACTTACTTCTAGCGGGGGTATAGAAATCTTTAAACATCTATAATAACATCCAACAACATGTACATAAGTAGAGCATATGAAGTGAAAATATATTACATTACCTTCAAATTTATCGTAGCTATGTCTAGAAATCTTACGCATCATGTGGTTTTAGAATAACTCAAATGTCTTGGATTGCAAAAAAATTAGACCCGAGATAATTTCATCTCTCAAATAGGAAGAGCATAACCAATTCAAAGTTTTGGGCATAGGGTTATAACAACATAAGGTCGAAGTTACGAGCAAAGTCGAGACTCAATTTAAAATGCACTTCTAAACTGAAAACGACATTGGTTAATTAAATTAGATCACCCAACTAGCACACAAGCTGCATACATCGGCTTTCTACAGCTTAGTTGCTCGAGATTAGCTGTTCAATTATTGTACTATGCTATATTATACTACTACTTCACCCTAAATCCCTTATGAGTTAGGCAGAGAACTGAACGCCGTATGACTTGGTCCTTAAATAGTTCACGCGCTTCCTTGCCATTCATAGCTCCTGACATCACCTTCTGATAAAACGGAAGTACGTGCCGAGGAAGGCCAAGACTTACCAGTCTTGGCTTTCCTCGGCACCTACTTCCTTCTACTTTCAGTAGTAACTGGTGTGCTGTTATCTATAAGCCCTGTAACAACTTTTGTAGAGCTGTTGCGCTGAGACAGTCTACTAAAGCACCTTGTATGCTAGTTAAGGCACTACCTACAGACAAAATCTAATACTTAAAACGATCACATTTATGAAGCTGCGAAGTGAGAGTAAAATGTAGTTACTATGCTCTGTGCCTTAGGCAAATTCGTATAGGGAAAATGTTTTAGCGCCTTCCTGAGACATTTTATCCCTTTTAAGACACGTCTGAGTTAAATGTTGGTGTAAATATGTACGCTCGGAAGTAAATCGACGGAGAACTCGCTTTTACTTTTACCAGTGTACTCTTGCCTTTATTTGTGTTAAATCGCGTGATCACTTGTTGTTTGTTTGTATTGATTTTAGGTGTTTTTGTGTTGTCTACGGCTGTATCTTTGTGTTTTTATACTCGGAGGCTCAGTCGTGAATGGCGCGACTTTGACACCGACGCTCGTGAGTTCGATTTCCACACATGACAAACATTTGGTTGCATGAACATGTCTGTTTGTCTTGGTCTGGAAGTGTTAAGAGAGGTAGGGCACATCAAAGCCGCTCGTATGGGGAAGTACCTCCACCGCGCAGGAACCTGCATCCAAATAACAACTTCCTAGCTAGAGGGTTGTTGTGTTCTTGCGTGTGAGTGAGGTCGCCAGTAAGCTCCTAAGGCGTTGCTGTGTTAGCAGCAGAGGAGGCATCGCGTGAGTAATGCTTAATATGTTACAAGTGCAAAATAACCAGAACATGTAAATTATATCCCTGAAGGGCCTACGAGGAGAAGCTCCTAGGTATTACGAGGTACGTGGTGTTTTATATGTATTAGTAGAGGATAAATAATCGCCGCGCACCTTAAAGATAAAGAACATAACTTAACCTCCACTAACACTTTTTTTTGTGTTTTCTGCTGCTGTCACAGCAACTCCTTAGCCGCTTACTGGTGATAACACAACGACCCTCAGGGAGCTGTTATTTGGCTGCAGCTGTTTTCTGTGAGGTGGAGGTACTTCCCCAGACGGGTTGCTTTGATGTGCCCTACCACTCTTAAACACTACCCGACCCGACACAGAGCCCGGTGATTGAGTGGCTACTTTGGCGTGTGATTCGATTCTCACACGTTTTGTGTAAAAATGTATCCTGTTCTGTTTACTAGTGGTAACCTTCGTAGATAAGATCCAAATAGATTGTTATTTCCTGTGATGAAGATATATATCTATACAGCTCAAATTGTTATCCTATAACAATAAGAATATTTGTCAATTTACCCAATGAATTCAATATTAAATTACATAAGAAGTTAATCAGTATATTTATTATATTGTTCAATAATATTTGGATCGGTTATTCGATAAGTATTTCCATATTATTCCAGTATATTTGGATAATAGAAATAGGCTCTGATTACGGCTAGGACATATTTAATAATATAGACATTAGTAATCTATTTAATGAAACTGACCTTAATTTAACAAATACAGTTGCTTACCGATGTGCTTATAATAATTAGATATTAAGCAATGATGGTGGAAGTTCTTGAAGGATCCTACACTGTATGTTTCTAGAAATAATGAAGCCGTGAGAGATTCAAAGGGGTGCTGTTCACGTAAAATAGCAAATCGATTGCTGAAACTTCTTGCGACATCGTATTGTCCGAAGATCGAAAAGTACAGGAGGAGTGTGGAAAAATGACGGCGGATCGGTCTCAAAATTTGCTAACAGCGAACCTCATCCCCTATAAATCTGTTCACATGCCTATTAATAGAGTCCCGAACAGCGAGTTGGTAGTTAACAGATCCGTCTCACATAAGGCCGAACCTGAACTTTAGACAAAGTAACCAGTAGCCCCAGTATGAAATACGCCCGAATTTTGAAAACACCACACAGGCTTTCGTCGTTTACGTAATAGATATGTGAGAAATTTAGGCAGAATATCCATTCCTATCCAAGGAACTCAAGGTAATCAGAGAACTGGTAATGGACAATAAATAAAAGTTATTGCAAGTGTATTCCACATTACCGTGAAAAAAAAAAACAGCTAGCGTTTTGACATAATCGGGTAGAGGCGCATTTCATTTGTATATACTCGTAATACAATGATTCTGATGAACTGTAAGAGAATACTTATATTTTAAGGTTGTGTACGTTACGAGTATAAAATGTATATTTGTAAAATGAGATATTATTGGAAGCATCATGCTGTTCAGATATAACCTATATACGACATCATAGAAAATCCAACATGGCGGCTTATGGCGAACATAACATAATAAAAAAAAACCAGCCAAGTGCGAGTCGGACTCGCGCACGAAGGGTTCTGTACCATTATCTATAAAAACGGCAAAAAATCACGTTTGTTGTATGGGAGCCCCCCTTAAATATTTAGTTATTCTAATTTGTAGTATTTGTTATTATAGCGGCAACAGAAATACATCATCTGTGAAAATTTCAACTGTCTAACTATCACGGTTCATGAGATACAGCCTAGTGACAGACGGAGGGACGGACGGACGGACAGCGGAGTCTCAGTAATAGGGTCCATTTTACCATCCGTTTGTTTGGGTAAAGATAATATATTATATTTAGTGTCTAATAGAAGGACGAGTATGAATATATATTATGAGTAAGTATAAAGAAGATATGTAGGTATTTTTATAAATCAATAATTAATAAAATATATATTAAACAGCTCCTACGATACATAGATTAAAACAAATCAGTTTGTATAGTAATTGTCAACTGTCAGTAGGTTTGAGGCAAGGAATCCTAAAATAAACATCAAACAGTTTCTGTAGGGTCCACAAAAAGCAAAGTATTACACGTAACGAATGTATGGTACGGTGGCCGTATACTATAGGGTAGGCAGTGCGGTTGTTTGCCACCCTAGTGGTATATAATTATAATCCATGTGCATAAAAGGATATAACAATTTCCAATACAAAATTTTCAACCTATAGTATAAGTACTTTCTATTTCAAAAGTATTATCACATCACACAGTATCAATAGGCTAATACTGTTAAAACGTCATCAACGAATTCTAACTATTAACGTGATGACTACGCCAGCTGTTATACGCCCGTCGCTCGAATAGGTGATAAAAGCTAATATACCCCATTTGAGGGTAATATCGACACCCCTCGAGATTTATCTCCCTTTCCGTCTATTTGTCAGGCGTGTGCGCACGACTGTCAACTAATGCTACGGTTGATTATTGTTCAGAGATTAAAAGAGATTAACATGCTATTACGCATGCATTGCTCCTGCGATATTGTCACAAATTATTTTAACGCTAGTGGAGCCAGAAATGTATTTATAAATATACAAAGTGTTCGCGAGTTCGACAATTAATTTCAGTCACGCTACGGTTACTAAATCACGAACGTGTGCAGCGCGCCCTTAGGCGCATACGCAGTGATGCAAAGCTGGACAAAGATTATTATTGAATAGAGGTGTCACCAATGTTTATTCCCAGATTTTATAATTTTGCTTCCTTTCCTTTTATTTATACACAACGTAGGGAGGTATACAAGCATACGTCTCAATTGATGTAAATTGGATACCGTAGCCTACGAATGCTTGCAGTACCTAAAGTATCGCTCGCGCGATAGCTCCTCTGCTAACACAGTGACTCCTTAGGAGCTTACTGTAACCTCACGAACTCCCAGCAACTCAACAACCCACCATGGAGTTGTTATTTGATGTGTATTCTGTAAGGTGGAGGTACTTAACCAGATGGGTTGTTTTGACATGCCCTATCTCTCATACAAGAAACTATACAACTACAAAAAATAACTTTAGAAAATAACAAACATAACTTAATTAAAATTAAAATTACTTGTAAGTTCGGCTATATGCAATGAACCCTAACATAAATAACAATCTAACATTATGCTTGCGGGCAAGACAAATAAACTTATTTATTAACTTTCCTGGCATGCTACTTTTTCTACGATAAGTGTTTTTATGTCTTTATCTTTAACAATAACAGCTACGATGCTGAAAGGCAAAAAAGTATACGACCCATCTGATGGATAGTCATTATCATAGCCTATGAACTTCAATATACTCAAACGTCGTCGCTTCCACTATTACCACAACAATTTCTCAGGATTTACTGGTAACCTTATATAAGCAGCAACCTTATATAGGTAAGCAGAAACACAACAAGACGCCATGGAATTATTATTTGGCTGCAGTCTTCAGTGAGGTATCTTATTTGTGTGAAGTTTACTTCGACATTAATCGAAAATATTTTTAAATGTTTACAATTAAGAAATAACTTGGTATACTTGTATAATAATGTAATAAAAAGAAACAAAATGTAAATTTAGTTACGAACCTTAACAGCATGCATTTCCAGTGCAAACTAATATTAGTTTTATGAACTACTACCAGTTTTCGCTTGCGTTAATCATATAAGTCTGGTCAATTCCACAGAGAGTTGTAGGTATCTCTTCTATAGATATTCTTCCCTGTTCTAATCCTATTAATATCGTGAAACGCGAATCTGTATTCGCTTGTTGCTGTATCGTTGAAATAATATTTCTTCGTTACGGAGTTAATTCGATGGAACCCCGAAGAAGGTTCTAGGCTATTTTACCGAACTCGACGCGAGCCCATCGTAAAAATTATTAGTGAAAATAAAACCATAAATCTAACTGCGTATGAAAGCTGGATTTATGTTTGAAATCCATGGTTTTATATTTACTTTTAGAAGATTTCATCACTCACACATCACATCACATTTTCAAACAAACAAACAAGCTTTGCCTCTTAGAAGGTACTTGTCAAAGTTCGAATGTAATACTTAGAATATCAAGGGCTTCTGAAATTTTATGTTCTTTGCCGACACGCTGATTTATTTAGCTCCATTTAGTGCTCGCACGCGCACGATACAAATATTTCATCGTTCTAACTTTTGATGGTGCCGCGCCAAATATTTGTCCATATTCGTGTATTGATTTATCGTGTTTTTTGAATTAATACGATATTATAATGTGGCTTGAATTTAGTTAGGTTACCTGAAGTATGTGACAAAAGCGGTTTATGTTTTATGACAATGTTTATGTTATGAAAAATGAGTTTAGTTCATAGATAGATTAAAAAAATGTGTGTAACGTCACAAACAGCTAAAGCTTTATAAATTAAACAAAAAGTTTTGCTTATTAGTTATGAGGTTTTTTTTTAATACCACGTGAGGAGACAACCAAGCCACAACAAAACGCCCGATCTGATTTAAAGTGATTGCCATCTTCGCTACAAACACGTGAACTCCACGGGAGTTTACTGGTAACCTCACTCATTCTCTCACTGGAACTCTCACTCACTCGCTGGAACATAAAATGGCTGTAGTATGCGTAAGGTTATTTCATAGTTGGGTTACTTTAATGCTCTCTTTCACCAGGACCTCGTTTGTAAATTACCTGAGCTCAATTCATATGTTTTGTCTACTGAAATACTCTCCCAATGATTATGAAAATATACTTACAGAAATATACATTTCAATATAAATCAAATGGGACATATTATGCAACTATCCATCCATGTACATCCAGAGTAGCAATTTTATCAACTTCAGGCAAATGTACTCATTAATATGGGACTTACTTCCAAATCACGAAAAACATGTTTACTATCCCACACTAATCTATCAGATAAACTATCAGATTAGGTGATGACTTATGGACTCTATTAGGGAATTCATTATTTTATGACTTACAAATTTCATTACATTACATTAACATAGTCAAGTATTGCAGGTGATCAAATTGCTATTCTATATATAAATTGGCAGATTAAAAATTGGAAATTGTTTAAAAACAAGACGTTCTGCAAGACAAATCATTTTAATAAAACACGCAGTTGAAACAAACCATACTCACATTTTATTATTCAGAACATTATATAAAACAATATTAATAACAACAGCGGACCAAATGAGGCAAAATAACAACTAAAAATGTCAATAAAATAAACCTTTATAGCATCCAAAACGGTTTCAGATTATGCGACCGAAACTGCCGAAACATCCTTAGCGTAGCAGGGTTATATTTTAACATGTTATACAGTATGTCAACGAGCATCCCCTTAATCCTCCTTTATGGGCCCGCGTGTTATAATTTTAACCTATATTATTTTATACCTTCAGCCATTATCATGGCTTAAGCCGAATATCTCAAATTATTTATGTTTTCCATGTGTATTAACGTGGTTGTTTGCTGTGACCGTATTTTGTCTTTTAGCGATATTCGCTTTTGCGTTATATTAATGTGTTTTTCATGTAAAATATGACATATTGCAGATGTACCCTTTGTGTTTTTTTCTGCTATATGTTCCGGGCTAATCCTTTATTTTAAATCACAAATTAAGTCATAAATAACCAGTTTATCTATGTCACACATAAGTACTGTCACACATATGCCTACGAAAATGAAGTAATGGAAATTTAACAAATTTTTCAATATTGCACAGCTCGTGGCGCGGGTGTGTACTCTAGTGTAGATTAATAAACAACCTTTAGATTTCAACGTTAATAGTAATGTAGAAGTTTCCTTAAGAAATCAACAGTTAATATAGCTTTTTTTTTAAAGAATAAACCTCTACTAAAAAAAAATATTAATAGTACACGTATTTAGTATTTATAATTGTTATACTATTATTTTTATTTCTACATCAACTGAACATTTCTAAAATTTTCAGTAATCATTTTGGTCGATTTTCGGCTGTTGGGGAGAAAACCAGCCATTTATTATTTTTTATGTATTTAAATACCATACTGGTTCCAGTACGCTAGAGACTGCATAGGTAGCATCTTATCCATTTTTGTGCATAAGTTTAAATACATAAAAAATAATAAATCTAGTTTTCCCCCCAATGGAAAATCGACAAAACTTATGATTGCAAATTTGAGAAAATTGTAAATGAATTGACATGTAACCAACTTACAACGTATGTTTTACAATTAATTTTACTAAAGCTCATAAAGTCTATATATATATATATAATTCTTCTGTACGTGTGTTCGTCGCGGAACGGTTTAAATGGTTGGATCGATTTTGGGAAAATTCAGTGCGTGTGTATTTAAGTAGATCCCTGGATGATTTAGATTCACAATTAGACCCAATAGGTGGCGCTGCATTCGGGACTTAGGAATTTATTTTTCTATTTTCAGGCAGGACAACGTTTGTAGGGTCCGCTAGTATTGCATAAACTAAGTACCTATTTGTTTTGTATGTTAGGAGCTCTAGATATTCGAGCGTGCTGAAAAATAGCTGTGAGCATTAAAGAAGTGTGTGTGTGTGTGTGAGGTGTGTAAGGACCGCGTCTTATGATGCTCGGTTGCTCGGTAACCCTCTGCTCCATATGGAACCTGCCGTGAAGATATAGCCACATATGTACAAGTATTTGCTGATTTTGTTATATTAGTAATAATAATCCTTATTGTCTAATTTTTGTTTTTAACATAATAAGATCAAAGTCAGTGAATTTAACGTGGTAACATGTTTTGTTCAATAATTGAAATGGGTACATTTTTAAAGTTGTAATAATATAATAATAAATAATAATTCCAAGAGGTGATAACTAACAATCCTATTTACTGTTACTAAGGTTCAGTTGTATATTCGTTTGCTGGCGTGTCTTCTGTACCTTTATACGATTCACAGAGTGTAGGTTTCTCAACATACAATTATAATAAAATTGAAAATTAAAGGGTCTCTTGGTGTATGAAAAATGTGTTTTTCTTATGGTTTTAGTTTTATTTTAAAAATATATAAAGTATTTAATATTATACGGTACGGTGATACGAAACCCATCGCGTGCGAGTCCGACTTGCCCTTAGATTAGGTTAGGTTAGGTTTTTAACTTTGTTGAATCAACTACTGATAATTACTCTATATTGGGTAACAAATATTTTATTTTAATCGGCCTAATATATATAGAAGGTACCTTTTAAGCACGATAATGTGCTTATTATTATTCATAACACAAAAAATAAATAAACATACAGATAGATACTTATTACTTACTACTTATTTGTCGTTTATTAAAAAAAATAATGCGACTGTCTCCTTTTACCCACCTCCTTATTATAATGTATGCTTTGCTCGGACATTAAATCGAAAAATCAAACTAATAGCAAAAATATTAATGATTAAATGAGGGGGAAGCGAAAGGAAATTTAATTTTAATAAATTTTCATCGTCATAATAAACGTAATTACGATCCTGTCAGTGCTGATCGGGAAAACGATGGAAATAATTACGCTGATACAATATTAATAACGGTGAATGAGGAAGGAATTCTGTCTCACACCGAGACAAATGTAGTATTAATGAGTGCGTCGCTTGCTGAACACGGACAGAGCATGGAACTGGAATAGAGAATACTAATTAAAATGTAAGGTACAATAATGTCTGTCTGTTCAAACAAATTAACACCTCAAGTACTTAGATATTTATGATTGATGATAAAGCGATTATAATGACGACTTCCTATGATGAGTAGTTAATGCTTTCTACCATAATAACTCAGTTTAGAGAAAACATATTTCCCAAAAATTAGACATATGCTGTAGGTATGTATGCTTCTTAATCATTAAGAATAGGGAGGGTTCGCTAGCTAAGCTTATGGATTTGACAAAGATACTGATTTAATACGCAGTGACTGCCATCAGATCTCCACAATCCACAGGGAAAACAAGACCTTTGATAGATTATGGCACACGTCTTTTGAAATGTAATTCCTTGAACGTGCGAGTTCACTCATGATGATTTTCTTCACTGCCGTATGCTGCAATGATGTGTACCATTAATGCCTGTAAGTCAGAAACAGTTCGCAAGGTTTTAAATAATTGTAATGTAAACCCGTTCAAGCAGTATAGGCATATGAGTGATGCACATTGGGATATACGAAACGAGGAATTTGAGGATATTTTCTCAATTTGACTGCTATGATTGGAGCACGAAATCATAATAGGCTCCCTCAAATATTTTTTGCAATTATATATTTAAAACCTCATATCTAAACAATAATACACGTTAGGATATTTTTCTGCACTATAAGAGTATACAGAGAACTTTACACAAGAAATTTCCACGAGTTTTATATTAATATGTAGCTTAAAACCCTAGCTAGCATACCTATAACTTTACTGCAATTACAAAATAAGCCGAGTTAATGCTGTTAATTATTTTGTACACAATACTGCAAATCTGTAAAATATAGTATTCTTTCTCATAACATAAAAACTGATGTATATATAGCAAACGAGCGAATCAAAAGAGACTAAATGCTTACTCTGTTAGATGACAAAAGCGGTGTTTCACCCCTTCTGTTCTCCTCGAGCCTGCATGCAATATTGACTCATTTTATTCATTTTTCGCTGTCTCTATTCCCAAAACTAATCTTCTCCGAGCGTCCGACACTGGCCAACACGCGTGTGACGTTTAATTTTGTTTGGAAATGATTGATGGTGCATCACGTTCATTTTCATACTTTTGTGCACGAAATCATCGCAATCTTAGCAGTTCGTTTGATAGACAAATGACCGTTTTATAAATATTATTAATTCGATCAGTGAACTTCAACGGCTATTCTTAATTTCCTGTTCAAATTGTGAAATGTCTAATATCTAATAAATGTCTAATAGCTAAAGAAAGAGAAGAAATGCATGGGTTAAGTTAAAATCGTTAAGCTTGTCATTTTCTATCGTGTTTGTACTAAACTCAAATACAAATCACAAAAAACAGTAATAGTACACTAATTGGTGATTGTTTTAAGTACATTACAACAAAACGAAATAAGGGTTTGGTCTGTAATTTGCTCTGGCCTATGGTTTCTCTCTACTAGATATGAGACCATGCAAGTTCTCTACTAGGGCTTATGTTGACTGCATAACCGGGTGAATATAACATATCTATGGTTGTGCCACTCGGCTCATCGGCCCACTGTCTCATCCGCATACACGTGCCCAGACGTGACTCACCTCGCCCTGCCGGATGGCGTCGCGTATATCACTATAAATCCATAGTTTAAATGTATGGAACAGGCGATATTTTTTCATGCTTTCAACTTTGACCTCATAGTAGATACAGTAGCAGAAGCCAAACAAGACGGATTTACCATTAATCATTGACAATTATAACCAAAGCGTACCTACCTCACCTAGACGTGGTGTACCCTGACCACTATCAAAGTAGACTCTGGTGAAAGTAAGATAGGTATACATATTTATCTATAACTAGCACTAGGGGAAGTACAAGTTTCACCTTATGGATCGTAAGCAAATAAGGTTGTTAGCGACTCGTTATCCTCTTTAACCTTCCTATACTCGCGTTGGTCTGTGAGACCGACGAAACACATTTTCGTAATTATTTTTATGTAGGTAAATCCTAAGAAGTAGAGTTCCTCGCTAGCTGCCGGATTTGTGGCTAACTTCATTTTAGTGCACGCCGCACGTTCGGGCGAAAAATACTTTTGTTTGGAACTGAGGGAACATGCTGTAACCGTCCTGATTGTTATGGTGAGGCTCAAAACTAAGCCAAACATAGATAAATATGTCCTTTGATATGTTTATTATTATTATTCAGAAGTTTATTATGTTTTTAAAACGAAGTTCAGATTTTAATTTTGTTTTCCTAGTACTTAAGAAAAAATCTCAAATTCGAAGACTGATTTGTGATAGACTATAAGTCAGTAAAATAATTAATAAATTAAAAAAGTATCATTTATACTATTTTGTTTCATTACATCCTAAACTTTGAAATAATAGTAATCGTTTTTGGGCTTCTTAGTAAAAAAATATGTTGTAGGGGTATAAACTATCGGTCTGTGACACCGTGCGCGAGTATATGTGTTACAAAAATTGGCGTGAGTATAGGAAGGTTAAATTAAAAGCCGGCCTCACCCGTACGTAGTGCATCCTCCTGATTAACAAACGAAAGAGAGGTAGGGCGCATCGGTGATACATCCATCTCACAGAAATCTCAGCCAATTAACAAGTCGGTGGAAGGTGATTTGCGAGTGAGACTGCCAGTAAGATCATGAAGAGTTGCTATTTTAATAGCGGGGTCGACAATGAAGCTGCTTCACCACCAATGCTTGTGGGTTCGATTCCCACACAGGACTCACATTTGTGTGCATAAACATGTCATGTTTTTTTTTGGTGGGTAGGAGTGAATAAGAGCACACATATTAGCACTTGCTCTGATTTAATTTTGAAAATAAAATAGTTAATCCAAATATAAGTACCTTTTGGACACTTTAAATGCAATAGTAAACCTTCACTTAACCCGTCAGCTGTTATTATCACTTTCACTCTCACAAATTGGATAAAAAATACAATTAGTAATGGACAGTCTTGCACAACTAAAAAAGAACATGGATGAGATGGCAGTTTTATTTGAAACCAGAATGGCTACATTTGAGGAGACACTCGGTCACGGGGACGCACAGGATGCTTCTACCCTTGCAAAAGATTTCCACACCTTCAAGACCTTAATATGGAAGGCAGTCACAGGTCTTAAAACTCAATTGGAGTTAGTACACAACACTCTCGATGGCATAGAAATGAGATCCCGGGCTGGTACTTTGCTTCTTCATGGTGTTCCTGAGGCTGCAGAGGAGGAACCAATTAAGTATGCAGTTGAACTCTGTCGTAACACATTGAACATCAAAGACATTCCTTCTCATCCGTTTTCTACATGTGTTCGATTGGGCAGAGATGGCACCTCCAGTAGACCACGGCCGATGCTCCTACGGTTTCAGAATCAGCATATTAGAGATCAGGTATGGCAAGCTAAGAAGCTGCTAAAAGGGAGCGGTTTGACATTATCAGAGTTTTTAACCACCAGCCGTCATGCAGTGTTTGTTGAAGCTAGAAAAATTCTAGGAGTTAGGGGATGCTGGACGACCAATGGACGCATAGTTGTTGTTTGCCCAGATGGTAGCAGGCGCAAAATTGTATCTATGGCTGAACTCCGCTCCCTCATGTCAGATATTGTGGACACCAAAGGCAATCAAAAATCACCACGACAACCAGAAAGCCAATCTGAGACTGCCAGAACAGTGGAGGTCCCAGTAAAGCCACCCAGCAAGACATTGCGTGCCACCCGACTACAGCACAAGCCAAAGTAATCTTCTCTTTTTAATAACTAACAAACTTGTTATTTTAGACGTTTGTGTTTTTATATAAACTAAACTAATGATAAATGGGTGCAATGCGTGTGCAGTATGAGTCATTAATTGCAACTATTGGCTTCCTTCTTTTCATACTTACATTTGTTGTTTTGTAAAGTTGGTGTAAATTATATAATGAAGGTACACTCCAAATTACATTTAAAATCGTATTGTTGAATTATTGTAGGTAGTAAAATATATAAAATTTAATAATATGTATTTGGTGATTGTTTGAAATGGAATCATTTACTGACATTGACATCGTCGCAGATGATGGTGACAGATAAGTCTTTGGTCTAACTGACATGTGCGTGAAATGAAACGTACTCGTACATTAAAATTATAAACACGTTCCATTTCACAGTTTCGTTCGGTTTGCTACCATTGGAATTATTAGTAAATATTTTGGAGTTGCCATAATTTCTTTTCTTTCGTACAAAATATTTTTTTTTATTTTTTTATTTTTTATTTAACTGTTGAGGAAGCATTGTACCCACGATCTGAGATATTTGCAATTAGAATTATAGATTGTTGAATTTTTTATCCACACAGATGTAAACTGGTTTCGCCAGTCTTTTAAGTTAATTGAACGCTACGGTCACATTCTTAAACCTGACTGACGGAACTAGTTGGGTTCTTTTCAGCTGCCGGCGAGTGCCTGGGGATATATCAATTTGCTTATATTTGTTATATATAACTTAATAATAGTACACATATACATATATATATATATATTTATTCTGTATATTCATATATTTTTATTATATATCTATATAACTATTGGCTCGATGTCGGATGTGTCAGATGAAGATTTGAATCTAGAATACTATTCCTTGTCATCTTCATATCAAAGTTTGGATAGCTCTGGTGGTGTGACAGACATTTCCTCCCTTGAGGAAAGTCTGAATCTTACCTTTTCATCATTACCTAAAAATTTCAATGTAGTACATATAAATGCGCAAAGCATAGCTGCACACTATTCAGATTTGCTCTCTACTTTTACTTCTAATAACGTACATGCAATCCTTATTTCTGAGACCTTCTTAAAACCGACCCTTCCTTCCACTCTTTACCCTCTCCCTAACTACAAATTAATTAGAAACGATCGCACCTGCCTAAGAGAACAGGACGGTGGGATGCGTATGGTTGGTGGCGGTGGAGTGGCAATATATTTACGCAGTGACATAGTGCATGAAGTTGTATCGCAATCTACACCAGAATTGCAGTCACCTGAGCACCTATTCCTGAAAATTACTCTTCATCACACTAAAGTACTTTTAGGTGTATACTATAGTCCCTCCCTCCACATCAATTACTTTGATTCCCTTGAGACAGTTTTAACAGATTTGTATCCCCAATTTGATCACATAATTATAATGGGCGATTTTAACACATGCCTCTTGAAAAATGATGAGAGAGCAAGAAACCTTCTTCAACTTATTAATTCTCTTAACCTTCACCATGTTCCACTTAACCCCACCCATTTCCCACATAATGGCCCACCATCACTCCTAGACCTAATCATAACCGCTTCACCGGATCTGCTTCATAAAAGTGGTCAATACAACGCTCCGGCTTTCTCAGCCCATGATTTAATATATGGTTCCTTCAAGTTACGTCCACCCAAACGAAGGCACCGTGTTATATTAGCGCGCAATATGGCAGCAATTGACAGGGAAAACTTGTGAATGATGTGCGCAATGCGAACTGGGAAACAATTCTCTCAGCTAGTAACGTAGATGCAAAGGTTGCAGCGTTAAATACAGTAATTTTAAATGCATATGACGAACATGCACCTCTACGACCAGTACGTATAAAGCACTATCCTGCTCCCTGGCTCTCTGATGATATTAAAAAAATGATGTCTAGGCGGGATAGGGCTAAGATTAAGATGCGTCATAATCCTAACGAGACCAACCGCGAATTATACGTCACTTTGCGCAACCGATGCAGTAAAATGTGTAGAGAGGCCAAACGTAGGCACATCCATTCCTCTATTGATAGCTGTCCGCCCAATAAGCTCTGGAAGTATTTAAAGGGAATAGGTATTGGCAAGCAACAACAAACTGATGGCTGTTGTAGTACCGTGGATATTAACAACCTAAATGCTCATTTCAGTTCGCCACCAGCTGGTTTCGACCCACTTAATAAAGTTTCTATGCTGGCACATCTTAATGATTTGCCAACATTCAATGCAGATTCCTTTGACCTTGGAGAGATAACACCTGCAGAAGTGCTCAAAATACTGGATACCATCAAATCCAAGGCTGTGGGAGATGATGACATTAGTATTGATATGCTAGAGCCTATAAAATATATAATTGCTCCTTATCTGGCAAACATTCTAAATTGCTCGATTACTGATGGAGTTTTTCCTTTAGCTTGGAAGAAAGCTTATATAATACCCCACCCCAAGAAGTCCAATCCGTCTTCCTTTTCTGATTTCCGCCCTATCTCAATTCTACCCGTCTTGTCCAAGGTATTGGAGCACTTTGTGTATCAGCGTCTGTCTAACTATCTGCGAAGGCATAACCTTTTTTTTTTTTTTTTTGTGACGCGGGGAAAAATGCGTTACGCACACCACCGGTGCCTGGGTGGCCTCCGGTGGTAGTGTGGGACTCCCCGTCGGCTGTCCGACGGTATACCCACTAAACAACCCCGCGAAATGCCATCGGCCGCGTTGGTGTGGTGCCCCGGATCTGTTGGCAACAGGGCACCACTGCGACTGGCCAGCCCCTCAAAAGGGGCCGGACTTCTTCTCTCTAGGGGCCATCCCGGCAAATTGGGACAGCCCCTCCGGCGGCGGGACCATTATGGGGCCAGGTTCCCAGCCTGACCCCTAGTCCCACAGGTTAGGGAGGCGGCAGTAGGTGCGCGTAGCGCCTACGCCGCACTCCCGTCCGCCGTCTCCGGAGCGGGACAGCCAACGGATCATCCTCCCTGTCCCGCTCCGCGGCCTCCTTCTGGGACATGACCGTCTCACAGAAGGAGGCCATCGCCTGCCAGGCACTGTCACTCCCGAGCATGGAGCGGACCACGCTCGGGAGCGAGAGGTCCGCGCTTCCTAGCGCGGACACCAGATCGTGGCGCTGCCGAGACCACCTGGGACACCGCTCCAGAGTGTGCTGAGCGGTGTCCTCGGCCGCGCCACAATCGTGGCAGCCTGGCTGTTCCTCCCGCCTCGCGACCCGGTGCAGGTACTCACCGAAGCATCCATGTCCGGTGAGCACCTGCACCATGCGGAAGGTGAGGGGTTTGCGTCTGCGACGCATCCACGCCTCCAGGACCGGGCGCAGCGCATCCGCAACGCGGACACCATACCGCGGCTGCGCCAGGTCCTCCCCCCACCTCCGCATCATTTCTGTCTGCCCTCGCTGGCGATACCGCCCCACCTCTTCCAATGTGGGGCGCTCGCTCGGCGAGCGCCCCACATTGGAAGAGGTTCCTCCTCTCCGCAACAAACACGTACACCTCGGCGAGCACCTCCGCCGCCAACTCCCAGGGCGGGTCGCCAGCAAGGGCGGTCGCGGCCGTCCACGCCACCGTCCGGTACCCCCTTATCGCCCTCTGCGCTATGACCCGCTGCGCTCTGCGCAGCTGAGCCCTATTGCGAGCGCAGAGGGCGTGCGAAGGCATAACCTACTGAGTGAGCATCAGTCGGGATTTCGAGCTGGGCACAGTACTTTATCAGCACTGGTGAAAATCACTGATGACATAAGAGGCAATATAGATAAAAAAATAACAATCCTTGTTTTACTTGATTTGACGAATGCCTTTAATACCGTTGACGTCGATATATTGCTTGGTATGTTACGCACCCTTAACCTATCACCCACTGCTTATTTATGGTTCAAGTCTTACCTCACTAACCGAAAGCAGTTAACAAAAACTAAAGACTCTAAGTCCGACTGGTGTGAACTCAAGGCTGGTGTTCCTCAGGGGGGAGTGCTTTCACCTATTCTGTTCTCCTTCTTCATCAATGGCATTGTAACGTCTCTGTCTTCTTCTTATCACTTATATGCCGATGATCTTCAAATTTACGCATCTGCTTCACTTGATGACATTCAATCGGCTGTTGATAATATCAATAATGACCTATCCGTCATTGGTAAGTGGACCAATGATTACGGGTTGAATATAAACGCGTTAAAATCTCAGGCCATTGTTGTAGGCAGTCCATACTACATATCAAAGCTGCAAAGCGTGGTATGCCCAAATATAGTCCTTGATGGGAACATCATTCCTTTGGCACCCACTGTCAAGAACTTGGGCATTACCATTGACCAAACTCTATCCTGGGCCCCTCAAATCGGTGAAGTCAGCCGTAAAATTATTGCATCGCTCCACTCATTAAAACGCCTCCAGTATTTTCTTCCTCTGGGCACAAAAGCTTTGCTTGTTCGCTCTCTACTTCTCCCTATACTTGACTATGCGGATGTTGCATATTTAGATCCTACTGAAGACCTCCTTAATAAATTAGAACGCATTCAAAATATGTGCATCAGATATGTCTTCGGTCTGCGAAAGTTTGATCACATAACTGAATTTCGTCACAAACTAAATTTACTACCTATCAGACATCGCAGAAATATGCACATTCTCACGTTGCTTTTTCAGGTTCTATTTAATCCCTCAGCTCCAAATTACCTCTCGGAGAGATTCGAGTTCCGTGTACGAGATGATCGCTTACGTCCTAGCAAAAACCTGATATTGGAGATTCCATTATACAATTGTCATTCCTATGCGAAATCTTTTACTGTGCAGGCGGCGCGTCTTTGGAATTCACTTCCAGGTGATGTGAGAATGGCCCAGTCTGTCCAATCTTTTAAGTTAAAATTGTTTAATCTCTGGTTTGATGCACCTGAAAATTTGAGCTAATTGTCTACTAGTATCTGATATGTATATGTACTGATATTTGTGTGTATTGTATGTATTTGTGTATGTATGCGAAGATGAATATGTTAGTATTTATATGTATGATATTTATATAAGTTTACGTTTATCTATATGTGTAACAGATTGATTTGTTTGTTTATTAATATAGTGTGAATGACTTTGTGCTCATACCTACTTCATTAAATTGACATTTCCTATCAGGAATTCTATGGTTGACTGGAAGAGATCCCGGATGGGATAAGTCCGCCATTGTACAAACAATATTTTATCTGTATTTTGTTTTTCTTTGTAGTACAATAAAGATTATACAAACAAACAAACAAACATGTCCGTATGTTTTGGTCTGGCTGTTTTTAAGAGAGCCCGTCTGGGGTAGTACCTCCACCTCATAGAAAACTGCAGCAAAATGACAACTCCATTGAGGGTTGTTGTGTTCCTATGTGTGAGGTCACCAATAAGCTCCTAAGGAGCAACTAAAATTTCATGTTGCTTGTGTTTATATTTATATTTTTCATTTATAGTACAGTAAGATATATATATGTTAAAAGTGAAAGTTCGTAAACAAATTTGTCTTTGTGCACTGCAGTTCTCTACGAGAGTAGAAGTAGTTGAATCAGTTGTGAATAATTGTTATCTAAGAATTTTATAAAAATTAACAATTAAATTTAAATAAAGTGTTATAAATAATTATCGTTTAATTACAATATTCAATTTTTAATATGAATCATATATTAGTTACGTTTGTAATTTAAATAACATACTAAACATTTGTAACTGTATATTATTTATTATGTTATATATATTTGTGTACTAAAGAGATTACAAAAACAGCAACATAATTTGAAAACCAATTTGATAAAATAAATTGATTCTATAATATATTTTGTTTTATTATTTATTTATTGTCAGGAGCCGGTTTCTAACCGGTGAGCATGTATAAGAAGAGCAATGAATGTTAAAAAAGCAAATGAGGTTTGTACGGATCGAGTCATGTGACGCTCGATTCTCTCTGCCTATCCCGGAAGGGATTTGGCATGAAGTTATAGATAGACAGATTTATTGAGGGCGTTTTCTATTTAGATTTTGTAGAAAACTATAAAGAGAAAACGTATAGTTAAAAGTCTTTTAAAATTATTTAAGAAACTACCTATAGAATTGAAATCTATTATTTACCAGTTTGAACTTAGTAATGTATTGAAATCGTTTTTATTGAAAAAGTGCTACTACTCCGTTGACGAATATTCGAATGATGCCTGCTGACATTAGTTATTAATACTATGATATATATATATTGTATTGTATTTAATTGTGTGTATACTTGTAATTTTCTTTTTCTTTTAATTTATATTGTATTTGTGATATTTTAATTTGGATAATTGTAAATGCATGTATTTTCAACACAATAATTTATTGTGATAAACTTATTGCATTATATACTGATTTTGAGTTAAAATAGCATACAGATTTTTTCAATTCCTACTACAGATAAATGATTCGATGCCTCTGGCAACACTGTTTTGCCACTAGATATGAAATAGAAAACATAAGGTATTTGTTGATAACAAGACGTAAAAAAAAGCGTAGCATGAGCCAGGCTCGCATAAGAAGGATTCCCTGCAGCCACGTAGAAATAACACCAGAAAATTTATCATTATTATAAATAATTTGTATTGGCATCACCCTAAATTTTTACTTTTTTATTTTATGTATATCATTTGTTTTAGACGGAGTTTAGTAATAGGGTTACGTCGGTACACTTCGGGTATGGAACCCTAAAAGAATACAAACAAATGTTGTATGTACCCGCATATTTCACTTAATACCGCTCATATCTAAAATCAATGGCTACTAATATTTCATTTAATATGTTGTACAACAAATATTAACATAACAAGCCGATATACGGGTATGTCTGTCCAGTGGTCCATTATACCCCGACGGATCCTGACAGCGCTGTCAAAGTCAGCCCTACATCCAAAATAATGAACGCTTTGTGTACTAATCTATACTAAATAGACTAGAATTTATAATGTTTTATACCACAAATTTACATGGCACGTCCGTTGTAAAATAAGTATATAGCCTGCCTGATTAAGAACAATTGTAGCCTATATATGTTTATAAATATGGTATATCGCTTGCACGTTGTCACTCCTACTGATATTGCAGCAGATGTCGAATGTTTGACCAATATTTTTAACAAAATTTTTTAATTCGTCTATAACGTTTCGCAATTGAAATCTCAGAAACAAATATTGTTACTTAAATGGTAATTAAAAAAAACAACTCCAAGGTTTTGTTATTTGGTTGCAGTTTTTGATGAGCTCGGTTGCGCAATGGTTAATAACACTGCGTTGGCGCCAGGGTTCGATTCTCACACAAGACAAATTAGTGTTCATGATTATATCTGTTGTCTTGGTCTGGCTATTTTTGAGAGAAGTAGGACGAATTTTTGGGGAAGTATTACTACTTCATAGAAAACCGCAGCCAAATTAGAACTACCTGGAGGGTTGTCGTATTCCTGCGCGTGAGTGAGGTTACCAGTAAACTCCTAAGGAGTTTCTGTGTTAACAGAAGAGGTGACAAGTTATAAGAGTTGAAAACTGACCTTCGTCTAGCCCAGATCTGAACAACTTAGACTACAAGTTATCATCAGTTTTAGAGGACATGGTCTGCTTGAAACGACACACACATTATCTCTTAAGATATCTCTGGAATAAGCAGTGGCTAAATTTTCCATGAAAGCAGTGCGTAAATCCACAGATTCGTGGCCAGACAGATTTAAGGCCTATATCTAAGCCATAGGTGGCCATTTCGAATATAATCTTTTTTCCTTTTATTCTGAGACTTTCATAAATATACGAGTACATATAGGTTTCATTAAGATTACATTACTTCATAAAAAAGTAAATGCATATTAATTTGTAACAGAACATGTGCCGTACTAAGTATAACCTGCAAGATACGACATTAGGGAAAGTTGTGGTGGATTTAAGTACTCATTTGTTCGTCAAAGGCCAAACTAGGATTATTATGAATTAGCTTGGGCAAGGCTTCGCAGGTGATTGAATTCCTGTATAGGGTTTGGATCATGTGAGTTACAGCTTATATTATAGCTATTTTATTTATAAGCTGTAACCGACGTGATCAAAACCCTTTATAGGAATTCGATCAGTTCAATATTCGTTAACTAAAAAGCAGAAAATTACTAAAAATCTTCATTTATTTAATATATTTTTACAGCATAAAAGTTCAAAACTAATTTATGCCCTGAAAGGCAAGAAACAAGTAAATAATCTGAAACTAATCGTGGCATTTTGTTTTAGTGGAGGTAAATAGTATTTATACAAATTTACATGGAAATGTATGGTACAATATCATTACGTTCTGAAGAACAATTTAATTATAATAAGTATTATACAATTATAAAAAAACTGAGTAGCAGGCAGGACTTTTCCTTTCACTGACAGCTTCTTCCATGAAGAAAATATTTTTGCGTAAAAAGAAACTGACTTTAATCTATAAGGCGAACTTGGTGTCGCATTGGTTCGTAACGCTACTTTGACTCCAACGCTCAACACTCACAATGATGTCAAATAACATCACTAATCAGAACTACATGACAGTCAACTGTGACGTATATAAAGTTAAAAAAATAAGAAGTCAAATATATATGTACATAAAAATTATGCTTAACTTACCGCTATCAGCCTTAATCAATGAGATTTTAACGAAACAAACGATGGGACGAGATTACGAACAAAAATGTATAGATTGTCAACTCATTCCAGCAGCAGGCAAGCTTACGATGGGACGGGTTTACGAATAACTCTTCCCAACCCATAGTATCCCTGCACTGAACGAAAACTACACTTATATAGAACTACTTTCCCTAAGTTAAAATTACTCAGCTATATATACCCAATATTTGTTTGTTACCAATAAGATTACTGCAGGTTAATAACGAACAAGCTCAGCTGTTTATAACCCAAATTTGATAATATTGTTACACGTGTACTTTTTTAGGTGTGTTAGCCAACAATAGGCACCAGACGAGAGTGTGTTTACACACTTCAAACCGAAACAATCTATGCAAGCTTCACAACAGCTATGGCAGAAAATAAACAACTACATTCCGCATATACATAAGATTATCGTAAAATAGAAGTTGATTTATTAGTGTAGGCCCATAATTATATTACAATAGGGTTTTCAATATTTAAACGATTCAAGTCTTCAAATTTCTACGTTAAAAAGTCTACTTTATTCGTGATCCTCTTTGGATTGACTTACGAATTCAATTCAGATATTATCTTGACATTGGTATTAATTAGATATTTTATCAATGCTTCGAATTATTTACATTTAACATCTGGTACTTATTTAATTTTGAACAGTTTAAATAATTTTGCATAATTCACGTTTTGACATGTATAATTAATTAGAATTTTATTGTATTATACATGCGCAAGCAGTAAAATTCACGAATACATTGAAAGGGTAATTAATTGACATATTAAAGTCAACCTGTAACCACTCTTGTGTACAAAATGTTATCAATTATAGTGAATAATAGAATTGAATTTGTGTTTTCAGATTTGTGTACATATTTGTAATTATCACATGCTCATCAGTGAAGGATAACATCTCGAGGAAACCTGCACGTCCAAGAAATTATATTTCAACAGACGTGTGAACTCAATTATGAAGATTTAGTTTTCCCTGTGGTTATGGAGGTCCGACCGCAGTCGCATCATGTCAATGTCAATTCCTATCTTTTCAGCCAAAACCTTAGTTTTAGGTGACGGATCGCCCAATCCTAATAGACTATGAAAAGGGTTATCGCTAGGAAGAAGAGTGAGCCATACTTAAGTATTGTAATAATATCGTAAAAGGTATTCTGTCAATCAAACCCAAAAAAACTATAGCATAGGTATCAGCAGCATAAATTACCAGTACGTTGGAACATAAACAAAGGCGTCACGAACATATCGAATGACGAATCATGTTAGCCGACCTTAATTGAGCAAGTCGATGTGCGCTAATGACGAGTTCGTTAAAGCGTGAACCATGAATTACACGGCCAAGCGGACGTACCGGTGGGGCCATGAAAAAAGACCTCCCTTCTTTAACGATTTCATTGTGATAGTTTTCTTTTCACATTTATTAACTACTAGCTGCTGCCCGCGGCTCCGCCCGCGTGGAGTCAAATAACGTAGCCTATGTGTTAGTCTAGATCATAATCTATCTACGTGCCAAATTTCTTTCAAATCCGTTCAGCCGTTTAAGCGTGAAAGAGTAACAAACATCCATACATACAAACTTTCGCATTTATAATATTAATAGGATATCACAGCAAAAAGAAAAAGAACACGAAGATACGAAAAGAAGGAAAAAAGTTGTTTCTGCCAAATTAATTTAATATATTATTTTAGCCAAAGAAATTAAACAATTAAAAATAAAAAAGATATTACAAATTCAATTAAAACCTTGAAAATGAAAAATGTAAAATGGAATTTAACTAAAATACTAAGAATTTAGCGAATATACTGATTTTTACACACAGCCCTGCCGTCAGACCTCTCTATAATTTAAACAAAACACAAGATCTTTCTTAGGTTTCCTCACGATGTTTTCCCTCACTGCCGAAGAAGTGATAATCACATATGTGTAACTTAATCGGAAAACGGAAATTTAGTGTTAAATGTCGGGATTCGAACTGATGACCAGGTCAATAGACTGGTTTCTTACTTTCAAGATATAATTTCTTAAACTATTCCTCACGACGGGTTCCTGCACCGCTAAGTAAGTGATAAATATGAATATGAACATCAATCCGAATACACGAAGTGGTTCCGTTTATAATAGAGAGGAAGAAGTGGGAGTACAAAGAAGAAATATATCCAGTAGAAAAGAAAAGGTACTAAACTGTTTTGTGTTCGCCGATTTATATTTAGTTTTATATGTGTGTTATTCAGAAGTAATTATTATTTTGTAAATAAATAAAAAAATACACTGTCAAAAATATTACAATTATAATTACTTAGATATGGTAAACATTTTCTCTTAAGTTTTAGTACAGTGCGGTTTTCTATCCAAATACACAAGAGGAAATCTTCACTACCGGGCACGCTGTTTTAATGGCCATTCGAAGCTCAGACAAATCGCGTCCCATCGTGGGAAGACAAACATGTATTGTTGACAAAGACCGTGTTTAAAAGATATTAATTCATTTGTTTGAAACGGTAACCCGGTAATTGTGTTAATTAGACACAGACTCAGTACAGAACCTATTTCTGTCACAACTGGTCAGTAATGTCTTGTATAATTATCAAATCCGTAAACTTAGGTTGCGGGCCCTGCCTAATGGATTAGGAAACGGGATAACACTAGATAAAAAAAGACTACAGAGGCAAATCCAACCCGCATGCGCGTGTTGTATGCAGCTTAATTAAGAGACGAGGCATAGTCGATGGAGAGGTAGGATACATCGAAGCAGCCCAACAGAGTATTGTGTTCTTAGATGTAAGACTCTAGTACACGTTAGAAGAAGGGAAGGTAATGTACGATGTGAATGAGCTTTTTGAATGGCAAATATTCATATATTACGGTACTTCATATCATACACGGCATATGCTTCTTTGCCTCACGACGTTGTATAAAAGAATATAACTCCATTCTAATTTCGACGAGCTCGGTGGCGAAGTGATGAAACACGCTGTTACGCTACTTTGATAAACTTTCGTGTGCATGAACATGTCTGTTTGTCTTGGTCTGAGTAGTTTTAGAGTAGTATAAAAAAACGTATAACCGAAACTGTATTCAATTTTGTACCCATTTTTTTACCCATTCGACATTCAATGGGCAAACCGACATACGAGTAGCCTGTTATGAAGCTTTTATTTTAGCCAATATTATATTCCAACAACAAAAGTTGCATTCACGCGTTGCTTAGGAGTTAATTGAGCATCATATTTGTTCACAGTACAGATAAAGCTTCTTAGCTATAGTATTGTCTTAGGTTTTCGCGATTGTTACACATAGAATTAAACAATTTTTAACGGAAGTATCGCGTGTTTTATTTATTTTGTTGAACCTGACGTTTCGAACGCTTTGCAGAAGCCGCCCGAAGCCACCTACAGTTGAACGTCAACCTGCCATCTTACCATACTTAAAGGGAGTCACAGACAAAATTGGCAACATCTTACGGCGAGCTTCAATTAAAACTTATTTCAAGCCCCATAAGAAGATCAGTCAATTTCTAAGACCTATCAAGTCTAATATCCCCTTACAAGATGCAGGAGTATACAAATTAGACTGCGAATGTGGTTTATCATACATAGGGCAAACAAAGAGAAGCGTAGGTACTCGTGTGAAAGAACACATTGCTGACATGAAGAATAGGCGCGATAAAAACTCTGCAGTATGTGAACATACACTGGACCAGCCAAACCATTACATCCGGTTTGATAAACCACAAATCCTCGCCAAGGAGAATTGCTACATGCCGAGAATGTTGCGCGAGGCTATTGAAATAAGAAAACACCCCAATTTCAATAGAGAAGATGGTTGGCAAGTACCACCTGCTTGGGATCCAGTCCTAAAAATAATCAAGTCACAAACCCAAAGATCTACTAAAAAATGTTCGGACACTGTTAGTGATTTTTGTGTGAATCGGAACATATATAATTGATCCATCCATGTTGGTAGATGTAATAATTGAATAACTAATGTAAGACAAATATCACCTTAGTCTTTCTGCGACCACGGACGCTGCAAAGCGTTCGAAACGTCAGGTTCAACAAAATAAGTGAAACACGCGATACTTCCGTTAAAAATTGCTTCTTAGCTATGTATATTACCGGGTGAGATTTTACGGTAGGTGGAAATGGAACACAAATCGGATCGCTTCTTATTATTTAAGGTACGGTTGCTGTGCTTTACCTCTGTTTCTCCAGAGACTTATTGGTTAATCTTCGTGGTGTATTAGGTGTAGGATTTGGCACTAAATATGGTGGTAGGTCGTTTACATTTTAAATATTTAATAACATAATAATATATTTATTTCTTTTTCACAATTATTCGTCTTATACTAGATATTGGAGCCCCTTTTAAGCAAAGATATGCCTGTGGCAGGAGACCCAACTCTTTCCATTTATGTAGACCTTCATACTACCTACCAAATATTGTAATACTATTTACACTGTTTTTAGACGGAGCTTAATTATATCTTTGCATACATCTACCCAATAGTCACAGTTGGATATTAGCTCTTTATATTAACAAAAAACTGAATATCAAGCCAAAGTTACCTCGCCGTAGGTCACTACGGTACTACCCTAAATTTGGCAAACATTTGATTAGTAAATTTTTTTTATAATTATATTAATAAAAAAATTAAATACCTGATAATTAATAAATAGAAGTAGGAAATAAAGTTGAAACAAATATATAAGAAACACCCACTTAAAAATTCTAATAGGTACCCAGAATTTTATACTTACAGATAATTATCTATACTGTATCGAACTTAATAATATGCTAATTGTATTCTACAAGGCAAAAAAAAAACATAGTGCAAAGCCTTCAAGTATAAGTGCCCGAAAAGCTAAACTTTATCGCAGTATCCGAAAAGTAAGAAAATTCATAAATAATAATTTCTGTAGAAGACGGATTTGAAGATTATTATTTGGCTACTGTTTTTTGTGAGGTGGAGACACTTCCCCAGATGCTTTGATGCGCCCTACCTCTCTTAAAACACCTTGTCGAAGACAAACAGACACGTTCATCCACACAAATGTTTGTCCTGTGAGGGAATCGAAACCACGAATTCTGATTTCAAAGCACTGTTATTAACCACTGCCCTACCGTGCTCGTCGATGTCTCATGAGTATCGTATTCGAGACTATCTATGAGTTTGAACTGCGTCTGTGATGTTATGACAATGTGATGATGTAAACTCTATAAAACATTTCAGATCAAAGTTAAGATACACAAACAAATTTGACCGCTGGAATGCGAGATGAAGTTCATAATCAAAGAAGAATAGTTAAAACATCAGCAACTGATGTCCATAAAATAATTTTCTTTAGTAATTATATTTCTACGAAGCAATTTAAATCTCAAGAATAAAACATTATCCTCCTAGCTTTATACCGGCTGATAAAAACGAGTTTCAAAGTAGAAACAAATGTGTCAGCGCTTTGTGTATTAAAAAATAAACGGGGTATTTGGAGCATTAAATGAAAATCTGTAGCAGTAAATTTGTCGTCGTTTAAAGAGATTAAAAGAGAATGTTGCGTGAGATTGAACGCGAATTCATCTGAGCCTTCCCCTCTTTATAAAATTTATAGCAAGTTTGACGCCGTGTGAGGTATTTTTGAGTGTGCAGATGTTACCTACACACTTGAATTTAATATTATGTATCTATGTGTAGTATTATTAAACTCGGTTAGTTACAGTTTTATTCTATATATCTGACTGTACTGGAGCAAAATATTTTTATTTATTTTTCATGATGAGCTAGGAGGCGCAGTGGTAAGTAACGTTACTTTTACAGCAACACTCGTGCGCTCGATGTCCACATTTGGCATACATTTGTGTTTATATATATATACCTGTAAGTATATATATACTATATCTAGGATCAAAGTAGCTCGTCTGGGATAGTACCTCCACCTCTCTCCTAAAAAACGCAGTCGAAATAATAACTCGCTGGAGCTTTCTCGTGTACCTGCTGTGTGTGAAGTCGCTGATAAGTATCTAAGGAGTTTCTATCTTAGCAGCAAAGGTGGCACCGAGCAGTACTTAATGTATTGTAACCGTTCATAGGCTACGATAACCACTTTACATGAAGTGGGCCGTATGCTTTGTATGCCTTTCGACGTTAGGCATAATTTGATATGCACTGCTAAAACATCACCATTCTATTTATAAAGTACTAATTTATATTTCCGTCTACCCATGCGAAGCCGAGACTGGTTGTTAGTCAATTATATTCGTCAGAATAAATACAGGATCTGCCTAAATTTTATTTTGGTAAAATATTATACAGTTTTGGTATACGTTATACTTTTATTAAAGTAGTCCTGCTCTGTGACACTCATTTTTATACTTCTCACTCTTGTGTATTATACTACTTGTATTAATAGTATCTCATAAAAAAGACACACTTAAATATATATAAACAGGGTGCAATATTTTTTTATTATACTTTTGTCGTAAATAGTCTGTCAACATAAGCGCAATGCAGTCTATATCGAGCTGTTGAAATAATTTAAAACTTCGCAGGTGATAAATTAAATTATTTTTTTTCAGCTCAAAGATCTCTACAAGATTCTTTTTACTTTTTATAAAAGTAAATAGAAATTAACCTCAGCTCAAATTAATTGGATGTTGGCACGTTAATATAGTTTTAAGAGAAAAAAACGTTTAAGATCCAGGGTAATGTGATTTTGATCTTTTCAAGATTCAAGTAGGTACCATAGATAAGAAAATATCACAAAAAGAAATAGAAATTTGTGTTGCTGCCACCGATTGAGTTTTAGTGAGTTTATTAACAAATTTTTTTAATGATCTTTGGGCTCTAGCTCTCAATTTAAACTTATTACCAGCGAAATCTAAATGTTTAGCTGTACACGATAACTGTATTACTAATTGTGTTCTTTTTGCTTTAACCTCTTGTTTAGAGGAAGTCACGTAGAATATTATACCATAATAGTGTAGTGTTACAAATACATAGAAGGATATAACCGCAGATAACGAAATGATGATTGCACGTTACTTACGTACACTGATTAAGTCGCTTACAGACATTGTGAATAATTGCGCTCTTATCCAAGCCTTTGTATCTTTATGTAGACTTAGAAACATGGTAAGTTCCATTTCGCCCACGTTAGTGCCTCAGTAATTTATTGGAAGAAGTTGAGTTTAATTCGAATAGTTTCCTACTCAGTTTGTTATATTTTTTTTTTCTTTTTTGTTTGTTCTAAATTTTGAGTATATGTTCTAGAGTGTTGATATATTTGTATATATAGAAATAGGACAGCCCTAGCATCTATGAAAAAGACAACACGATGGTTTACTCTTTTTGGGTATATCGTTAAAGTACTCGTACATAATTATTCTTAGTATGTCGATAAACAAATTACAAATGTACTCTTGATGTAATGGTGATTCCAATTAAAAGTAATTTGTTTCTGTGCTGATTGAAGCTAACAGTTAGTTGACGTTTTTTAAAATTTTTAGAGATAGGGTAAGTATTATGATTTATTTTGATTTCGAGATGTTGATATGAACATAATCAGAAGCCTTAATTTCCGATAAACTCAATTAAATATGTCCATTATTAACGATTCCAGTGTAGGTTAATGACCAGATAAAAAAAATAATAGGCGGGATCCGCTACCTTAGGATTGCCTAAGGCGTTAAGATACTGATTTTTGTACGGAGTGACTGCCGTCAGACTTCCGCAATCCAGAGGGAAACGAGACCTTCCTTATGTAAGGTCACGCGTCCTTCTAAATACAATTTCTTAGCCGTGCGGGTTTTTTCACGATGTTTTCCCTCATCGTCATGCAAGCGATAATTACAAATATGTTCTTAAATTTGAAAACACGAATTTTGCGGTACACGCATAATCGACCAGGGATTAGTTGATGAATAGGCCGGTTCTTTATTCACTCGGTTATCATTGCTCTTTACATGAGTAAAAAGTAATTTATATTCACATAAAATAGTTTGAGTACTCTACGACTGCCTTTTCATTTGAATTGAAACCATTTTAGAATGGTTCTAAATACGGTAATTAAAATACGGATAGTATTAATCTCATATTTTACGTTAATCATTTCTGAAAGTGAGAATATACTTTTGTTTTTGAATTCATAGGTTTAAGTATTATGAAATATAATTAGTTGCATATTAATAAGATATAATATGGCTGTTTTAGTGATATGTCACGATAAATTCGTGTAGAGTGATCTACATGATTACCAACATAATAATTGCCTGCAGGTCGACATATATATATATATATATTTATATATATATATAACTAAATATATTCGATCAACAATAATACAGTGCAATTAAATAAATAGGTATTTATCAAATTTGCAAAGCATATTAAGGGTATATGTAGCCATCAGCTAAAACATTACAGTCAATCTCATCGGGACGCTCTGTACACTATATCAATTAGTTCACGAGATTCTGGTAGTAGGGCATAACAACAAGGATGTAAAGATGAGCCCAGACTGGGACACATGGGGAAGAGTTCCCGAGGTGTTGTTGTATTCCAGCTACTAAGGCAAATTACCTGTAAACTACTAAGGAGTTACAGATAATTAAGAAGCGAGAACAGGGCTCCAGGTACTACAAGCATTCAAAATTTGTTTACTCAATGAAGCTGCAAATTCTTGTGTTTTCAAAATGTCTTCTTATCCTCTCGCGCTTGTTTATTAGCATGCCATTTATATCAAGCATTCCCACGTTGTTGGTAATGCAAGTTACTGACAAAGCAGGCTTTAAGTTATAACACTCGTCACTACATTTCGTTATAATAGATCGTAAACATTTCACAATCAGAGCGTTAGTATCTGAACCGTGACACACACCTACTTGTCTCTGTAAAGACTACAGCTCGACTTGCAGCGGTGGTACAATTCATGGGATACCAGAATAGAGGGATAATTATTGGCGATAACGAGTCAATTTAATGTAAAAGTTTTTATGTTACACGATTTAGGCACCAGATACAGATGTATTTGTTAAAATTGAGAGACGAAAGGAAAACACTATTAAAAAATATGGAATCCTATCCATATAAGAATAATAATGTTACTATAACACTTCGCGTCTGCAGTCAAAATAAACGCTCTATTGATGCTCTATTCAGAATGAAAGATGATATAGTGACAAAAATTCAAAAGGATATGCTGAGATGATTTGGATGTTTGGAAAGAATGAATGACAAAAGAAACTAATTAAAAAGAAAAACACAGCTAACATCAAATATAAAACTGATCCAGACAGGCATCATGATCGGTATATACGTACTCGCAACGTCTGCAATAGGATGTGCAGGGATACCCAATGCGATCATATCCATAATCTGTTCGAAACGGTGATCCAGTAAAGGTCTAGTATTGACTGTCCTAATAATATTGAAATCGATAACCTCAACCGGAAATTCTCTTTTCAGCAACTTTTGAAAGCAATGTTAAAGATCAAACTCTTGATAAGATTTCACCACTTCCAACTCCATAGGTACTATTCTTCTTTTTTCTTTAGTCAATTCACTGAATGTGATGTTGAGAGGAATGTACTTTCGATTGCTTCGAATACGGCGGGTGACGATAACATCAATCGTCATATGATATTATCTGTCCTTGGTATTATCCTTCCTGTAATCACCTTCAGCCTCAACAAACTACTATCTACATTATTCCCTTATTTAAAAAATCGAATCCGTAGTCTTACCCAGATTATCGTCCAATTTCAATTCTCCCTTTTCTTTCTAAAGTACTTGAATGCCTTGTTAAAAAAACAACTTACCGACTTCCTTTCCAAAAACTATATCCTTAATCTATTTCAACCCGGTTTTCGCCTAGTTCATGGTGCTTTGCCAGGTGCTTGTGCCAGGTACGACTGGTGCTTTAGTTGAAATCACGGATGATATCCGCTTCGCTATGGACTCGTCTCAATTGACTGTTTTATGTCTTTTTTTTTTGTTTGTTTGATTTTGTGTTATTTTGATATACTTTTGGAGCGACTGCGTTCTTTCCAGGCAATATGTTAATCTCCTACAGTAATTAATTGGTTTCATTCATATCTGCATAGGCGTTGGCAGCGTTTACGGCTCGATGATAAATTTTCCTCGTATTACCTACTATTTTATTTTCTCTATTCATTAATTCCATAAAGTCAGACATTCGCTTCTTCTGCCATCTTTATGCTGGTGATTGGCAGATTTACTCACATGACTCTGTAACTAATCTGCGATCGCTAAAGTGTATAAAGACCTCGTACGTATATCTGAATGGAGTAGATCAAACGGCCTTATAGTCAATCATACAAAAACACAAGATATCATTATAGGCAGCCCGCGCTTTATCTCTAATATCGATTGAGAGACTCTTCCTCCAATAATATTTAAATAGTGTTCATGTCCATTATAGTGAAAATGTGAACAACCATGATGTTTACTTTGACAGATTATTTTCTTGGTCATTGCAGATAGCCAACTTTAGCAGGAAGTTATTTGCAACAACTACCTCCCTTCGTTGTTTGCGTAATTTTCTCCCAAAGCACTAAATTTTCACTCACACAGTCCTTGCTACTTTCCTTTCTTGACTATACAGACTCTCGCTACCTTAATCTCACTGAAGACCAATTAAACAAACTTGAGCGCCTTCGAAATCTCTGTATTCGATTTATATTTGGGCTTCGCAAATATGATCATGTATCTGAATTTCGCTCACAGCTCAAGTGGCTCCCTATCAGGTTACGCCGCGACTGGTACGTACTCTACTACTTCTCTAAATAGTTCTCGGTAGGGTATGTGCAACTATGGAATGCTTTACCACTTTCTACTCGCTGTGCACAATCTTCAATGTCCTTTAAAAACCTTGTAAAATCTTACTGTCTGTCTGTCGGTAAAATATGTGTGTAGGTTTATGTATACATATGTATTTATATTTATATTTGTATTATATTTATATTTATATATATATATGTATATATGGATATGTCATGTGTGTATCTGGCATTGCTATATATACATGCATTGTTGTCTGTTGTTGTCCTTGTTACTTTTCAGCTCATTACACTATGTTTTTTCTCTCAATTATACTCGTAGTTCGAGTGCATGTATATGTTTCAATATGTAGAAAAAGGTATAGTCATAAATGTGCTACACACGCAAAAGTATTACAATTTTTTACTTGATTTAATGTTTTTAAAACACAATACAGGATTTGTGAAACACTCAAGAAAGTATTAAGTATATGAAATATTTTGGGAAATTAAAAATTAAAACTACAATATTCATCTCTCCATCCATAACACTAAAAAAGCTTGTTCGTCAATCTTTATTGAAATGACGATGCCATTTTATGCCATATAAGTAAGCCTTAAATAACAAGATTATACTCAGTGTCAAATATAATATAACGCAGATGCATTACCACAGCTTGCCTCACGTCACAATGACGTATCGGCGCGTGACGTAGACAATGCATTCGAATGCAACTCTCTCCGGGTATTGTACACCCAACACAATAAAGATCTATGGTACACGCCCACGCAGCAATAAGTACGTATAATAACTTAATGCGTTAGGATAAATGTCGGTCACGTCTTGCCAATATTGTGCAATTTTGCAGTTGATAGCCATTTCATAAATAACCATCTGGTTGTACAATTTAGCTGATAGTAAATTCATCAACGAACAATTGGTAACTCTGACTACAAATCAATAAACCGCTTGACTATGCATGAAGACACCTCACTGCTCACAAAAATGTTGTGTTTTAGCGCCTAAATATATTAACGATTCGAGCCTACTGATCAATGGGAGAAAGTTTTAACTAATAGGCAGATAAGTGACCCGCGAACTAGCAAATATGACGAGCTCGGTGGCACAGTGCTGGAACGCGCTATTACGCTACTTTGACACTAACGCTCGTGGGTTCGATTCCCACACAATATAAACATTTGTGTGCATGAACATATCTGTTTGTCTTGGTCTGGGTATTTTCTATGTATAACTTATTACACATATATAAAATACCCAGACCAAGACAATACATACTTATATGTTACATTACAAAAAAAATGTATTTACGTATGTTTATCAGTTGTCTAATACCCATAACACAAGCTTTGCTTACTTTGGGGCTAGAAGGCGCTGTGTAATTTTTCCGACAATAAAAAAAAATAATAAGAGTTGTACGGTTTACTTTACGCTCGATCCGTAAGGGTGAATTTAGTTACTACGTAACGTCGATTTCATCGGCTCTCCATTGATTATTTATTGTATATATATATATATTCCTTCTTGTGCCTGGCAAACGTACATGGAAATTATAGACTTCTATAGTGGTATCCAATAAGAAAACGCCATCGTATCGTTCGTTCGTTTGACAACGAAAAAATATATATCTCATTTTTTATATCGGAACTGCCTCTGATTCCTAACTATTTTTTAATAAAATTATTAAATAGAAAACCAAATCACCTCAGCGCATATAAAATACCAGGTTCGAGTTATATGGCTCTCTGATCCCTCTGCCTACTCGCAAGGGCTTTGGCGTGAACATCTAGATTGTCGCGTGTAAAAATTTACACACATTTTCACGACGCATCACGTGCACCCAGAAATATGTCGTTATATTTCTAAACAACTAACTCGGTAAACAGATGGCGTACGGCCTGCCTGTTCGCAAGTAGTTATTATTAGCTTATGGATATTTGATAAATAAAGAATCAGTAAACCATCAGTATCAGTAAAATTTTGACGAGCTTTGTGGCGCAGTCGTGAATGACGCGATTTTGACACCAACGCTCGTAGGTTCGATTCCCACACAAGACAAGCATTTGTGTGCATAAATATGTCTGTTTGTCTTGGTCTAGTTGTTTTAAGAGAGGTAGGACCCATCTGTGAGAGTACCTCCACCTCACAGAAAACCGCAGCCAAATAATAACTCCCTAGAGGGTTGCTGTGTTCCTGCATGTGAATGAGGTCACCAGCTCCTAAGGAGTTGCTGTGTTAGCAGCAGAAGAGGCATCACGCGAGTGATACTTAATGTAATACAAGGGTTCATAGGTTACGGTAACCACATTAGGTGGGCTGTATGCATGCATGACTCCCGACCTTATATAAAAAAAAACAAAAATAAACGCAATGTCAAAGTATAGTAATGACATCTCATGTTATAGACATATTTTATATTATGGAAATGCTAAATCACAAATAATATGATACTTCCTACTGTCATATACGAGTATATGATGTATTCAGAACGGTCATGTCATTAGGAACTCAAAAACTGTAAAAGATAAAGAAATGTGCTCCGAGAATGTAGTCCGTTTTGAGATAAAAACTGCATTTATTTTCAGACAACGCATACACGACTCTCAAATTATCGAAGAGAATTATGAATGTAAAAGTTTGTATGGATGGAGAAAGTATGGATACGCAGAAACGGCTAAAAGGATTTTAATTAAGTTTGGCACACAATGAAGTATGTTTTGGACTACATGGTATAGTTGTACCGAAAATATTTAGGGTTTCCGTATAAATCTCTAAAAGATGAATTTCATAGTATTGTCTTAGGTTTTCGCGATTGTTAGACATTGAATTAAACAATTTTTAACGGAAGTATCGCGTGTTTTATTTATTTTGTTGAACCTGACGTTTCCAACGCTTTGCAGCGTCCGTGGTCGCAGGAAGACTAAGACTAGTCTTCCAAAATAAAACACGTGATACTTCCGTTAAAAATTGTTTAATTCAAGATGAATTTCACGTGGGTAAAGCCGGAAATGCTAGAGAGATAATACGGATAATGTTACTATGACATTTTAATTCTTTTATGCCATTCCTAGGTTATATTATGTATATAGTGAGTGAAAAAACAATCAGCTTACTAACAGAATTCTGTTTTTTTACCACTGAGGTGATAAACGAGAGTACGGCCTGCCTGTTGTTAAGTAGTTACCGCAGCCTATGGACATTTGCAACACCATGCGGATCAATCTTGCGTTGCCGACCCCGTAAGAACCTTCTACTACCGCATACAGTCCCTTGGGAAAACGTCGGCAGGAAGCTCATTCCACAACTTAATAGTTCTTGGTAGAAAAGTTTTCTGGACCTGCACAGTACGTAAACATTGCGGCTCCAGCGTTTGAGGATAAACTCCCAGCAGACGGTGAGCTGTGTGCATGTACCACAAAATTCGTGATTTAGGATTAATGTACATATTTGTAGTTATAACTAATTCGATGATGAATAAAAATATTGTGAGGTAACTCACACATCCAAGAATTTCTTTCTAGGTTTTGAAGGTCTGGTAACACTAACTCCATTTTAAAATTAGTATTTTCGCCTATACTACGATGATGATGACGAGCTCGGTGGCTCAGTCGTTAATGACGCGACTTTGACACCAACGCTCGTGGGTTCGATTCACACACAAGGCAAACATTTGTGTGCATAAACATGTGTGTTTGTCTTGGTCTGGATGTGTTAAGAGAGGTAGGGCGCATCAAAGCAGCCCGTTTGGGGAAGTGGCTCCATAACCCAGAAAACCGCAGCCAAATAACAACTCCCTAGAGGATTGTTGTGTTCCTGCGTGTGAATGAGGTCATCAATAAGCTCCCAAGGAGTTGCTGTGTAAGCAGCAGAGGAGGTATCGCCCGAGTGATACTTAATATATCGCAAGCGTTAATAGGCTACGGTACCCGCTTTACATCAGGTGGACCGTATGCTTGCGTGCCTCCCGACGTAGTATAAAAAAAAAACCTAATGGTATCTTTTGACTTAGGTAGTAATCCTAATGGATTAACGGGATAATACTATGAATAAGGTAACGTATTAAATTGTTGCTATTTATACATTAATAATAGTTGATTGCTTAATGTGAATACCAACTGTTACGTATTCCTTTTTCAAACAGAAAGAAGAGACTACCAATACAAATTCAAAGGTGAAGTGCATAAACTTCTTGATCGTACTAAAACAGTCACTAGACTAGATTTCTAAAGAAAATGCACCCGTTAAAAACTATTTTACACAAATTGGTTAAAAATCTCAAAAATCTGATTGTTGTATTCAAAAATATATGTAACTTAATAATTGAAATTATTAAATAAAACATTTCATTTAAATCGTCTACATAGGGTTCGTCGACACTTCTTGAAAGCGTTTACAAAATAAACTGAAAGAATTTATTTTTATTTAATGTTCGTTCGGTTTCTGCATCTTTTTTTATATTAAAATGTATGTGCAATAAATACTTGCGTATTATAAATAACATTGGTATTTTTATTATTTGGTTGGTACTGAAATTCTACATTGTCGCTAGACTTCTCACAAATTGTGCGACAAGTCTTCATGGAGAGAACGACCAATTGGGCGAAAAAGCTAACACATGAATGTACATATAATACATCAGAGTAGGAGAAAAGAGAACTATGTTAAAAATAATTGAAAACAGAGTAGGAAATATTTTGAGATATTATATATATATATATATTTATACGGCACATGATACGACCCGAAACAAGAAAAAACCAGTTGAGAATGCGCAAGTATGCATTGCCAGAGGAACACCTGGCTCGTCAATTATATTTTACAACAATTTTTTTTTTTTTAATCTTTGTCGGCCATTTTGTTCATGTTCCTTAAGAGATAGGAGGTTGGTTTTTCAGACATTCGTATTCTACATTTTTATACTGAATCCGAATCTGAAGTCAAAATTCGAATATCGAATAAAAGCGACAGAAACACGCACAGACAAACATATAGATTTCATATAGAAACGGTGTTCCTGAAAAATTGGAAAATTCCATCTGCAGAGCTTAATTTGTAATGATTATTTATTTCAACATAGAAGCCATTTCTATCGTTTAAGAATCATTACATTGATCTTTAATGAACAATTTATTTTGATGGAGACCGTGGAAGATTGCATGTCATAGTTATATAGTCGCAATACGTCTCAAACATTGTGATCGAACATAGAATCAATAGGAAATGTGTATTTACGTTATGAAACCTCTGATTTACGGCTTTCGGTGGCTTCGATACGGAACAGTTATAATTTTATGTCCGGATTGTGCTGCGAGTCGTAAAAACGTTTTACGATTCTATAAATACGTACCAAGTATCAAATCATTTCTTTCGGTAGCTTAAAACGTTTGAATGAAACGAAAAGTAAATGTTGATAAATTCGTAGACAGTAAAAAAGGTTGAAATTAAATAGTCTGCACAAAATATTTAAATAAGATTTATTTAATTTCTACTTGAATCTCACATTTTAATGCGGGTGCAAGCATAATTGTACGTTTGTATTTACATATCATCACGTCAATCTTCCATTACCGGGTGCACCGTGTGAGAGGTATGTTTGGATAGGCATCCAAACATACCTCTCACGCCTCTTACACACTCATCAACCTCTTCTTGCATGCTCTTCTTGCACGTTTGCATGATGATTTAATCGTTTTGTGCAAGCATTAAAAGGTATCTTTGTAAAAAGGTATATTTTGTGCAATAAGGCCATTTATTCATGCTCTTAAAGAGCAATAAACCGTATTAAGTCCTATGATTAATGTAGAAAATAGACAGGTATACTGATGAGGTTTTTATTTTAAAGAGTGTCATCAAGTCCATGATGTTACCATAAAGCGTTCGTTAAAATAGGAAATATGATACGTAAAATGCACCTAGAATGTATTATACCATCTATTCATGTTTTTTGAATATACAATGTCGGTAGGTATAGCAGCATATGACGCAACTAAAGTGGTTAACATAGCTGATAATCGCTTGTAATATAAAAAGTATCGCTAGTGAACTGCCGCCGTCAGTTAATACAACAACTCCTCGGGAGCTTACTGATAAACTCACTCACTCGCAGAAACACTCTCCGGGGAGCTGTTATTTAGGCATGGTTTTCTGTGAGATAGAGTCACTTGCACAGTCGGACTGTTTGACTTTACCTTTTAACTTAAATTTAACTCAGCCATCTACCGAACACAGCTCGGACTTCCGACTTTACGTTTACGTTACGTTCAATATAAACTTATTAATTAATATGTAAAAGTAAACTTACCAATGATTAGCGACATATCTTTCTTAATATTCCTTTTTTATATCATTCTAAAACGGCACACATATATAAACTGAAATAAATATTTTTTTAAAGTGAATTATTACCAATAAAACTGTAGATGAAGTTTGAATCAAATAGTACCATTTCTATTTAAATAATTTTCGATTATCACATGCAAACTATCGAACTCAATTGATCAAGTCCTTGACAACATTTCAGGTAAATAGTATTATAGGTAGTGCTCCATTGGAATAGGATCCATATTGGTTTGAACTTTTGTAGAACAGTAAAGAGTGGGCCAGAGTGTGATTTGTTATAGTCTGTTTAGTTTTTCATAGATCATTTAAATAGACGGGAAGCAATTAAAATTTGTCTTCGTTTACTCGTTAAATGTGATAAAACACATATCTTCTTTGCTTTGATTTAGAACAAAATATAGTGCAACTACCTATAGCTGCACTATATCTTATTTCGAATCAACAAGATATTGTACAAAAAAAAAACAGCGAAATATTGATTTTAATATTACTGTATTAAAATTTGTTTTTAATATTATTAAAGTAAATTCAATTAATACAATATTTACAAAATACAACGATTTAAAGAAGACTTACAAGACTATCCCTACGTCTGCGCGTTCACTGCTAAGAAAACCCCATTTGCTGTAGTTTCTCAATTCCAGAAAACGCCACTTACCATCGTCAAAAGCATTAGAATGCTCAGTGTTAAGATCTCCAGTGATGTTCAATATCGAAGTAACCTGAAGGAGAAGGTCAAGCTGGCGTCCAAAAAACTTGATGCTCAATAGAGCAAAGCATTACTTCAGCGCGGGGCAAAGACTTACATTTTCGAGTCAGACCGCATTATGGAGTACTGCAGACACATTTGGACGAGAGCACCTGGATAGTAGCTTGAACAGTGTGATTCAGTTCAGAGATCACTATAGATATATTTAAGAGTTCACGTTTATAGAGATATATAAGAGTTCACTATATTATTTATCCACTTTCTTCAATCTATTAGTAATTCTGTAATACATCACTGCGAATGAGCCGCTAACAGAATAAGTCGCAAGCGAAACACTGCAAACTGCGCACAATATGCGCAGTTTGGATACTCTATTATATTATAGAAAACGAACTGGCGGCATACAATTAGCCGCTCTTTGTTCATCTATATGGACAACCTAACTAATGCATTATGTTCTGAATTAATGAAGGGCTTTTTATATATTTTTTGTTGTCCATGAATGCTTAAAGATCAATGTTCACTGCAGAGCTGTGTAGCTCTGTTCTGTAACAAAGTTATCGAAAATAATTTGTGCAAATGCAATCTCAATGATACTATATATACTACGCGATTCATTTGCATGCGTGTTATCAATGAAAGTGTGAGGTTTTAATCGAGAGAAACAGTTCTTTTCCGATGACACATGTAGGTCTATCGAAAATATATTTAGTAGTCAAGTAAAAAAAAGTGAAGTTTGAAAATAAAATTATGCTTTTACAATTTTGCTTGCGATTCGACCGCCATAGTTCTCCTGTAAATTATGAATATAACCCTACCGCCTTCTTTCTAGCGTTATTTAGTTTATTCCGTTATCATTAGGACAGGCAGGTTTCATTACCAAGGTTTAAAGATTGGCGAAGATACAGACTTTGACTGCGATCATCCACATCTAAGAGGGAATATACCAGACCATTCTTAGATTAGGTCACATGTCTTTCGACATAAGAACACACTTGGAGTGTGAGGAATGGCGTTCGAACTTTATAGTTATTGTTGACCCTTAGCTACCTAGTACCTGTTATTGTCACACTACCACCTGACATACGTCTGCCGAAAGAAGTCCACTGCTGAACATAGGTCTACCCCTTATTAGAGTTTTTCACGACAGTGAAAATATAGTTTCTTTGAGCATCCCAGTCAAATGTATTATGTTTTGCGTTTTTTTCTAGTCACACAGTGAGTTTGAGTTTGAGTATTTGGTTGTAATTAGTGTGGAGGATGCGTCGAATATACATTCTGATATCACGTTGCATTTTCAAGTTATTTGCACGACTCTCCATGTGCGGTCTCGGAAAATTGCTTTCAGTCTTTTGACCTTGAGGCTGGGTATAGGTACCTCAGGACATAGCAATTTGAGGCTTCTGAAATTCTTCCTTCTGTGTGTCGATCGCAGTTGAGATAAAGGCATATCATCTTCAGATGAACATACTTGCTCATTAGGTAAAGTAGAAGATGAATCAAAAATGTCTCTTCGCATTCCTAGTCTGACACGCAACGTTATTCTATGACATTCTCTATTCCTACGTTGACTTCAATAGCTACATTCATCATTTGGGATATTTTCGTTATGTGGCAATTCTTGTTCCAACCATCGGTCATTAGATGCCATTTTCAACTAAAACAATAAAAAATACACGAATCTTAAAAAGTCACGAAATCACCTAACAGGGGTCTCTCAGGCTCCCGGCGGCAGTTTTTTTGCTTACCAGAGGCAAACGCGCGTACGCGCTTACGCCCAAATGCGACAAGCCTTTGTGTGGCACTGAGGGACGCAGGGAAAAGGTACAGGAATGAACAAGTTTATACAACACTCAGGCGCAACAATAATCACGACTATAAATTCATTGGGATCTGTGAACATATGCTAAGTGGCTAAGGATTAACATACCTTATCAGTGGTTCTTAAAATGGAAAAAATCATCTCTCTAGCCTAGGTGGGAGTTGAACCCGCAATTTCTCAGTCACCTTATCTTTATATATCGTAATTTTAATACTTAGTATTGTAAAATAGACAGAAAAGTAGAGCAAAAGTATAAATGAAATATAAAAAATGTATTGCTCATTCCGAAAGTAATAAATAAACATAATGAACTTACCGAAAACTAAGGGTCCCAGCGATATTTAGTAATTAGGAACTACACGACAAGATACATCGACGAACGTATTCTGATTGATGTTTAAGCGAGCCAACGATAACGATAAGCGCTCCTCGCACCCCCCGCCTGCCGCACAAGCTCACACGCATCAAGGCCGACACGGGAATACCCGATTTTGAGGCTTTGTCCCAAAAAACTGTCAAAGTAACCCTGGGTGTCAGGTTTACTGGAACATTTTCTATGAAACAAAAATCTGTTTCTATCTAATAAACATATATCTTTATTACTGCTATTTCTCAAGAATTATTAACAATGAAGTTTTCACACGAGCGATACATCAGTCATCATCATCTAAAACCCCTCTAATTCCACGTGATATTATGCTTATGGTAAAATAACCTCTCGATATTAATTTAATTCAAATAATATTTTTTTAAGAATTGTATGAAATTTAGGCTACATGTCATACAATCTATTCCTTATTATGCATTCAAATAATATTGGTTGCAACCATAGGAAAGGATGCACGAAACTCATAGACAAGTAACTGATTTTTATTCTAAACTAGCTATCCGTCCCGGCTTCGCGCGGGTGATATGATCGCTACCAAACTTCACAGGATCACCTGCTGGGCTAGCCTGAAGATTCACTGAAAATTTCATCAAAATCTGCCCAGCCGTTTTTGAGTCCATAGAGGACATATAGACAAACATTCATTTTTATATACATATATAGATTTCTACTTTAAATTTACAAAGTTTATTTTTATCAAGAAATCCATTAGTATCATAAATAACGATTCCGATTAACATGTAAGCCAGAGATGAATATAAATTAGATACGGTACAATATAAACATGTACAAAATTGTCATGTTTCACAAAAGTCAACAAGACAATTACTATTCAAAAGTCAACACATTTTTCTACGAAAACAAAACGAAGTGTGCTTAGTTTTCACGAAGTAACACGTATTCTGGTGGCACATTGCATGATCGTTCTTCAAGTTGTCGCGTGACACTTCTGACGCGGCAGATTAACAGGACTGACACTTTAACTATGTCACTCTAGTCACATTGTAGACGTTACTTATATTGCATGCTGTATCTTATCTCATATCGAGTAACATGGTACGGCACCGTTGGCACGTCGACCTTCTTAGATCTTTTGTGCACACCCATAATCTTTTAATTACTCTCCTCTATCTAACTGAAGACATAGCACGTAACTCAGCACCTTGTTTCTTAAAAATTGTCTTCTCTCTCAGGTTCGGGTAGGTCTCTCTTTGGATTTATCGTTTGCCATGTTCTTTACATTGCCGCATTAACTTTTATTTAGATCTTTGAATATTCTGCACTGCAACTTGAGAATCAACCACTCATTTTAATACAGATGGCCCTGATAGTCACAATAATCCATCAGCGCCCCTGATATGAGACATAAATCCAATTAAAGACGAAACCTTAAAGAAGATGTACTTGAAGTTACCTTTATCTAATCTTCACCTGAAACCTTACCTCTCCAATATCGCCTGTCGTAATTTTCTGTCGACAGCAATGTCACTTAACAAATACACAATGTTTTTTTTCGATTGTTCTAACGATATTTTAGAATAATAGATATTACAAGTATATTTTACGTCTTATTTATTTATATTTCATAAATAAACTTTCTTTCGGTGGATTATCTTCATACCAGAGAAATAAGGAGCTTGTTTTAGCTAGCATATATTTGACTTACCTATATTTTATGTATATTGTATATCTTCACGCCAGGTCCCTTGCGTGGTAGGCAGAGGGAACCGAGCGCCATAAGACGCGGTCCTTACATACTTCACTCGCTTCTCTAACATTCATAGCTCTTTTCATGCATGCTCGCCGGTTCCTGGCGCTCCTGACATAACTTTCTGATATGTTTTATCTAACCTACCATGACCAATTTAGTCATGGTAGGTTAGTCTCGGTCTACCTCGGCTTCTACATTAGGGTGGATCAAAAAATTTTTTTTTCGTATTTTGATTTGGAATAGTTACTAAAAGTTGACTATTGCTGTTAATATTTAGGATAAAAAATAAAAAAAATATCAAACAATTGTAAAAGTCCCCGCCAAGACATCAAACATTTTAAAATAAAGAATTTTTCAGCGATAATTTTGCAATCTACAAATGGCAATGAAAGTATTTTACATGTACTTTTTTAATCATAAATGTATGCAAATATTGTTTATTAAGCATTTTACAACAATTACAGAAATTTTGATCAGTATTTACGTGTTAACAAAGGCAGGTGTGGAGACTGCGGGGAGGAGTGGTTTGGTACGCGCTCAGGCGCACTTTGACGGATTTTGTTTCAAGTTGTTTCAATTAGTTAGCATGTATTTTGTCATAACTGCTACCTGTTTTACAATTATTAGTGTGATTATAAACATGACTTCTACTAGAGAAAAGTTAAAATGTCCGATATTTTGTGAAAGTGAAGAGTTAAAGGATTACTTATTACTGACGCACGAAAATGAATGGAAATTCTATGAATGGACTCGTCAAGACTTAGAGATTAGATATTGGACTACAAAAAAACCAACATTTAATGAGATTGTTGAAATTGTTACCACAAAAGTAGAAGCTTTATGGGTAAAATCGTCTATTGTGATAGTGACTCATAAACGAGTTTTACAGTTACTAAAAAGTTATCATTCTAAATGTAATAACCTAAAAAACATCTATAAAGAAAATTAAAAAGTAAAACTAGAAGAATTTAGAACACACAGCAGACTGCTGTTTGACATAGCTGCATGTAAATGTAAAAATATTCAGAGTTGTACTTGCTCGAAGGAAAAAAAAGTACCAAGGGAAGAACAAATGTTTTTAAATGCCCAGCGTACGAACAGATTGATGGTTATAGGAAAAATAGATGTCATACAAAGTAAAAAATTAAAAAAACGAAGATTACGTGCTTTAAACCAAGAAACATCACATAGTATGAATGCCAAAATCAAAAAAACACTAACTTCGAATCGATTAAATAGTCTAAAAATTATAAAAAAATTGCCCTTTCTTCTTGCTTGTCGACTTTAGAGACTTTGCACACCTGTGATTCAACTTCTCGGGAGAAATTAACTCGTCTTAAGCTTCAGGATGCTAGTCTTCTATGCGATAGATACGGTCTCAAACCGAGCTGCAGCAGCTATTGTAGGTATCTTCTGTACTTTGTGATGCTAACTCTGAAACGCAATCGGTGAATATCGTGGATAGAATGAAACTGAGAAATAGCTCGTTTCATGCACGCTCGCCGGTTCCTGGGGCTCCTGACATCACCTTCCGATAGAACACGACCAATTTGGTCATGGTTGGTTAGTGTTGGTCTTCCTCGGCTCCTACATCCTTCCACTTTTGCTTTGGTCTGGATGATTTGAGAAAGGTCGGGTGCATTAAAGCAGCCATCTGGGGAAGTACATCCAGGTACTAGAGGGTTGCTGTTTACCTACGCGTGAGTGAGGTCACCAATAAGCTCTTAAAGAGTTGCTGTGTTAGCAGCAGAGGTGGCATCGCTGGAGTGCTACTTAATTTACTGCAAGCGTTCATAGGCTATGATAATCATTTTACATCAGGTGAGCCGTATTCTTGTATGCCTTTCGATGTTGCATAAAAAGAGAAACGCTATCTATCATAATGTACTCGTATATGACTTCATGCCAAATCCCTTGCGGAGTAGGCAAAGAGAACTTACTTACCTCGCTTTCTGATAAAAATGCTATACGCCTGAAAAATTTGCCAATTTGATAACTGATAGTGATTTTAGAAACCTAAGAAATTATATACCTACTTCGACACTTCAATTAACTCCTCCGATTTATTCAACTTCAAAGCATAACAAACCTCTAACCAAACCGTCTCCCAACTTTCCGAACACCTTATACATTCGGAACACGTCCGGAAGCCTCAACAGTGACCGGTTAATTCAATGAGGCGGGATTCTGTAATGCGGCTAACCTCGGCTTTGAGGATATGCACACGGCACACCGCTTAATAGGTTCTTTGTAAATTGTGAACTTGTGAAAGACAATTTATGGTAGATTTTTTTTTTTTTTGCCAGACAAATTACACAGCGCCAACTAGCCCCAAAGTAAGTGAAGCTTGTGTTATGGGTGCTAAACAACTGATAAACATACGTAAATACATTTTTTTTGTAAATACATACTTATTATACATAGAAAATACCCAGACCAATACAGACATGTTCATGCACACAAATATTTGTACTGTGTGGGAATCGAACCCACGAGCGTTGGTATCAAAGTAGCGTAACAGCGCGTTCCACCACTGCGCCACCGAGCTCGTCTTTAGCTCGTATTTATGGTAGATGTTTTATATCTCGCAAAAAGGAGTTGCTTATCCGCTAGATAGTAGATTTTTTTAAGAGAGGTAGGGCGCATCAATCCAGCTCGTCTGTGAAAGTACTTCCACCTCACAGAGAACCAAAGCCAAGTAACAACTGCCTAGAGGGTTGTTGTGTTCCTGCGTGTGAGTGAGGTCGCCAGTAAGCTCCCAAGGAGTTGTTGTGTAAGCAGCAGAGGACGCATCGCGCAGGTGATACTTAATATTATATTACAAGCGTTAATAGGCTACGGTACCCGTTTTACATCAGGTGGGCCGTATGCTTGTATGCCTCCCGACGTAGTAGTAAAAAAAAAGAAGTGGTATTGCGCGACTGTTACTTAGCGTTCATAGCCTACAGTAACGACTTTAGATTAGGTGGGTTGTATGCTTGTATGCCTCCCGACGTTGTATAAAAAAAAGTAGTTATGCAATATGGAACTATAAGTGTTATAAGGTCATTTTACCGGCTACAAGAAAGATCTAGGAACATACCGTCCAAGGTGAAGACGTTTCAGACCGCTTTTTTTGTCAATTTTTGATATTAAAATAAAAAGAGGCATGCTCCGTAGACTCGGACATGTAGAAAGAATGCAGGATTTTATAAATGACGAAGCCGATGTACAATGCAAAATTGGAATGTAGGAACCGAGGAAGGCCAAGACTTACCTACCATGACCAAATTGATCGTGTTCTATCAGAAGGTAATATCAGGAGCCCTAGAAACCAGCGAGCGTGCATGCAATACAATTTGGCGTGAAGTTATAGATAGATAGAGAAAAAAAAGGCTAATTAAAATATCATTATATTTCTGTATATTCAGATTTAATATATTTTTGTACATAATTTAGATTCTGTATATAAATCAAATACGAGTATATGCATGAACCTTTTTCGATATTAGTTATTTATTTTTTTTGCACCCCTGTTTCACGTAAAGGCCTTGTTCCTATACAAGCTTTAATAATCTTCACCTGTAACTAGTATGCTGAGGAGTTCAGTGGCACTTTAATCAAATACGCAGGTTAATCAATGTCAACCGAATTTTTTCCATGGATGGGTTTATCTATATCACTAATACTGTAGGGCTCGTTAAGCCGTCGGTTCCGCCTGTTATCGACAGATGACAGTCGTTAAGCTTAGTCAGTGGCTTTCGTACGGTTTGAAAATACTAACCTCCGCGAATCCGCAGTTGAGTAGCATGGAGGAGTATGCTCTAAATAAGCTGATGTTCTGTAAAAGGGCAGTGGCCATATACGGGCGCCTTGCGCGTACGGCCCGCGTCAGTTGGGGACTCAACCCTGAAGTAGTGAAGATCATATATTCAGCCGTAGTGGAGCCTACGATATTGTACGCCGCCGCCGCATGGGCTCCAGCGGTCAATAAGCTGGGTATCCAGAAACAACTCAACAGCGTACAGCGGGGCTTCGCTCAGAAGATCTGCAGAGCCTACCGCACGGTCTCCCTGAACTCCGCACTGATGCTGGCTGGGGTGCTGCCTCTTGACCTCAGAGTGCGCGAAGTCGCCTCTTTATACGAGGCCAAGAGGGGGCTACCCCATCCGCTGCTCGGGACAGGGAGATCGAGCGGATGGCCTCGAGGATCGAGGCCCCGCATCCCGCGGAGCTAGATAGCTTGGAGTTCGGCAGCCTGGTGGACGAGGAACAATGCAGGGCACACTCCAACTTTGCCCTGCGAATATTTACGGACGGCAGCAAGATTGAGGGCCGGGTTGGCGCCGCTGTGTCCATATGGAACGGTGACACCGAAACCAAGGCCCTCAAGCTTGCTTTGTCGTCCTACTGTACCGTCTACCAGGCGGAACTCCTGGCTATCTGCACGGCGGCCGAGTACGCTTTGAGCTGCGATGGACCCAGTATTGGCATCTTCAGCGATTCCATGGCGGCGCTCCAGGCGGTGGCGAACGTCGAGTCCCCCCATCCCCTGGCGGTGCAAACACGGGACGCTCTTAAACTGTTCAAAAGCCAGGGTAAGAGCTCGCTGTTCTGGATTAAGGCACACGCGGGGTTGGAGGGGAACGAACGCGCCGATGAACTCGCCAGGAGCGCCGCACTGGGGTTGCGGAGGCGGCCAGACTACGACCGCTGCCCTGTCTCATTCGTCAAAGGTATGATCCGCAAGGGGACCATTGACGAATGGGACAGGAGATACAAATCGGGAACAACAGCTTCGACGACGAAACTGTTCTTCCCGAGTGCGGCGGAGGCGTACGGTATCGTGGGCAAAATGGTGCCGTCGAGCATCACCACGCAGGTCCTCTCGGGGCATGGTGGGTTCTCCGCGTACTTGCACAGGTTCAAGTGCGCGGATGACCCATCCTGCTTCTGCGAGCCCGGCGTGGACCAGACAGTGCAGCACATATTGTTTCGGTGTCCCGCATTCTCCAAACAGAGGTATGATTTGGAGCAGGAGTTGGGATTGCGGGTCACCGAAAACACAGTCTCCAAAGTGGTAACGATCTCCTCGTTACCACTTTGGAGACTGTGTTTTCGGTGAGTAGGTCGAAATTTTTAAAATACTGCGTCGGTCTAGCCACGGCCGTCATAGATCGTAATAAGCAGAGCAGCTCCACCTAGGACTAATGTTGTATACCTCGGCTATACTCTGTATAGCCAATGAGATCGCGGTGGCTAGGTGGAGCTGTGAAGCTCACTGTCGCCCGTGTCTGGACTGACGCAGTACAGGGAGGGAAATTTGGAAACAGTTATAATCGTTTTACCGGCGTTCTAAAATGGGCCAAATTAAATTTTTTTTTAGAAAATATAACTGAAAGATGATGAATGAAAGATGAATTGTGGAATGAAAGGGAATGTGATGTATGAATGTGTTTATTTATATGTAAATTGTGACAAATTAGATAACGTACACCAATGTGAATGTTATAAAATAGCCTTGCCCACGGCAGGGGTGCTAGAGTTAAAAATTAAAAAAAAATAATAATAATAATAAGCTGATGTAAAGTGGTTATTGTATAAATGCTTTCAATACAAGAGTCTCGTTAGAGCGTTGTCACCCCTTGATGCAAACACCGCAACTCCTTAGGAGCTTACTAAATCCATTCATTCGCAGGAACATAACAACCCTCCAGGGAGTTTTTATTTATCTTGGCCGGCTGACAAAGAGAACCGCTCTATGTGGTATAGGTACTTTGCCAGGCGGGATGCTTTGATACGGCTTACGTGGCGTTGTACATTGCAAGCAGTGTCGTAATATCAATGTTTTATAAAGGACAATCACTGGTTAGTTTTAATATTATGACAAGTGACAAAATCTGGGTGTACTGCTTTAAACTGAAAGAAGAATGTAAAAAGATAGAATGGCTCTTTTATTTTAAAAAGTATTAACAATATTGAAGAAAAGTAAAGACTTTTCTATTGTAGCTTCAGTAAATTAGAATATTATACAATACTGGTGCTTGAAGATTGGTACGTCACTTGCTTGCCCATAGTCTTAGAAAAGGTTCACAAAAGGCATCCTCTAAGCACTGCTCCTTCACCCCGATAAAGTACATTTCTCAAAGTTTAGAAGATTTAGTAACGCTTTCATCATACAACCCTGACCACGTACGCAGCGACTTCTTTTCGTCTCCTAAAATTAAATATAAACTTGACACACACATTTTACAGCTCCCGAATCGGCTTTGAAAGCGTTCTACGAAGCCATTGAAAAGTTCTCCAAGGAACACTGGTTCAACTGCTTTTTCAATAGTTCCAGAGAATATAAAAAATATATAACATTTGTGGGCATGTACCTTCCCCATTTTGTAAAACAATAAATGAATTATTTATCAGAATCTAGACAAATTTAATATGACCTAAGTCACAGATCTGCTAACTAGTCTGGCCATAAATACTGTTACATACAAACTTGTCTTTTTTTCAACTCTTTAATTGTTTTGAATTTGGACCGCGTTTATTATGTTAAAAACTTCTGTCGATTTCCCGCCGTTTTATATAGTTTTTTCGTGTTTATTATCATACAATATGGAATGGGCTGTTAAAAAAATTGCAGTAATGAATTGCAGTGATTGCCTTGCACAAAGTGGGGCCGTTCGTTATATTCAAGACACATCAAAAGATTGGTATCAGCCGTACGTTCGTATATCGAACTATCGACAGATATACCAACACTTCCTCTGTTGAAAACCATAAAAGATCGGGACGGCCTCCTGCTGTTAGAACTACAAAGGCTGTTAATGCTGTTAAATCCGGAATTTGCCTAAACCCTTTTAGGAAACAAAAAACTTATCGCGAGAAATAAAGATTCCCCGCAAGGACTCTTTCGCGTATAATAAAACAAGATCTGAAGCTCGGCGCTCATCGTCGATATAAAGGGCATGGCCTAAAACAATCCAACAACAACTACTTCAATATACATCAAATTCATATTATATACATTCACAATACAACACCACAGTTTTATATTCTTAAATAAAATTACATTAACTTTAAAAATAATTCTTAAAATTAAATAGTTTGTAAATCTTGGTACATTCCCTATATCTGTCCATGAAATAGGGAGGCAATTTTTTATTGATATGACCTTTATATCAGGGGAAGAGATCTGGAGCATTGAATGACACCTTTCGCCCTATGTTTATCACCATTCTCTTTCAATCTCACTCTCTGCATAACATACTTTACTATTTTTTTATGCCTTAAGTGTAATATCTATCTATAACTTCACGCCAAATCCCTTGCGGGGTAGGCAGAGAGAACCGAGCGCCACGTGACTCGATCCTTACATATCTCACTCGCTTCTTTAACATTCATTGCTCTTCTCATGCACGCACGCCGGTTTCTAGGGCTCCTGACATCACCTTCTGATAGAACATGACCAATTTGGTCATGGTAGGTAAGTCTTGGCCTTCCCCGGCTCCTACATCCTTCCACTTTTGCATTGTATATCTGCTTCGTCATTCTTTCATCTTGCATTCTTTCTACATGCCCGAACCATCGGAGCATGCCTCTTCTTATTTTAACACCGACGCTCTCTTTCAGACCAACTCTATTTCTAACATCATCATTGCGAATACGGTCTACGAGCCTTACGCCACAAATTTTGCGCAGCGCTCGCATTTCAACCGTGTTTATTCTACTTTCATGCTCTTTCTGCCATACCCAACTCTCGCTTCCATAAGTTAGCGTTGGGACCAACACTGCATTGTGTATAGCGAGTTGTGCCTTCTGGCTCAGGATTTTACTGCCAAGAAGTTTTCCCAACGCTCCATTCACACTATTCCCAGCACTCACTCGTCTTTCCACATCTGCGGTGTACCTTCCATCCCTGCTGAAAGCGCATCCAAGATATACAAACTCATCCACTTGTTCCAACACTTCATCATCAATCGTAATCCTTACATTAGTTCTGGATTCTTCTCTTTCAAATACCATTATCTTTGTTTTCTTCGCATTCAGTAGTAAGCCTTTCTCCATACAGTCGTCTTTCATCGCTGTGACCAGTGTTTGCAGTTTAGATGGTGTATCTGCTAATAGCACGGCATCGTCTGCATACAGCAGACAGTTCACCACTTGGTCACCCATGCGCAATCCCACATTCGTTGACCTTATTCTCTGCAGACAACTATCGAGATACAGGATAAACAGCCTAGCAGATAGCATGCAACCCTGTTTGACACCAATTTTGACATCAAACCAGGGTGACATGCCACCGTCTATCCGCACACATGCTGAGCAATCCTTGTAAGTGGACTGCACAGCACGGAGCAGTGAACCGTCAATCCCATATCTCGGCAATATGTCCCACAGTTCCTTTCGCACAACCCTATCAAAGGCTTTCTCAAGATCCACAAAACCGCAGAAAACCTTCCGGTCTATGGCCAGATGCTTCTCTACGATATTGCGGAGCGAGAAAACTTGATCCGTACATCCCCTTCCATTTCGGAAACCTCCTTGTGCGTCCCACAGCATTTCATCGGATTTCACCCTCATTCTCCTTTCAATCACCTTTCCATATACTTTTGCTGCTAAGCTGATCAAACTGATGGCCCTATAGTTGGCGCAGTCCATGCGTGATCCCTTGCCTTTATACAAGGGCACGATGACTGCGCGTCTCCAGTCCATTGGGACCCTTCCAGTTCTCCAGCATAGGTTGCATAGGTACCAGAAGGCGTCCCGGACGTAAGTGCCACCTAATTTGATCATCTCAGCTGTGATCAGATCAATTCCCGCTGATTTTCCATTTTTCAAGCTTCGTATCGACCATTCGATCTCATCCATAGTTATGCCTTCGTCGGACGCCGTCAACGTGGAGTAAGCATCCGACTCACTCTCATTGCCAGCGTCCGAGGCATACTCATACATTTCCTCAAAATATTCACTCCACCGTTCTAACACTTCCTGAGTGTTGGCAAGAATGACACCAGCTTTAGACTTTATCTTATCCATTCTGGATGCCGACGAACCACTCCGAGACTTCTTTACCTCTCTCCAAAAGAGTTTGGTATTTGCCTCGAAGTTTTTCGTCAGCCTCTCTTCCTCATTCATAATTTGTCTTTCACGCTTCTCTTTCACTAAAGCCTTGGTTTCATTCTTGCATAGACGGTACATTTCTTTCTTCTTTTCTCTCATATTTTCATTTAAAGGCAAAGATGATACGTAATCCAGCCACGCTTTCCTCTTTCTTGCTACGGAGGATTCAACCTCCGCATCCCACCAGGCATCTCCTTTCGCTGTTTTACGTCTCTTTGCGCATCCACAAGCTTCTTTTGCACTATTCACCATACTTTCTTTCAAAACTTTCCAACAATCATCCACATCTGAGTCGGAGAGGCTTGCATTTGCAAGTCTCTCACTTACCAGATGCACATACATTCTCCTTACACTTTCATCTTGCAATTTTTCGCTCATTATCCTTTCATGATCTCCGAAAGGGATACGCACTCGCCAGTGCCTCCACTTCCTAAAAAGGCCCACAAACCGGCTTACCACCAGGTAGTGGTCCGTCTCAAGAGTGGGGCCTCTAAAGGCTCTTGTATCCATTAAAACATTTCGGAGACGTCTATCTATTAAAATCAAATCAATCACACTTTTTTGATCATTCCTTCTCCATGTATACGTGTGAATATCCTTATGATGAAATAAAGTATTCGACACGAGGAGGCCTCGTTCCATACATAAATCTAGTATAGACTTGCCTGCTTCGTTCACTCTCTTATCTCCATACGGACCAAGAACAGCTTCATAGCTGTATCGCTTGGTCCCAACCCATCCATTCAAGTCTCCACACATAATCACTCTTTCGTTCCCTTCAACTAAGTCCAGAACATCCCTCACAGACTCCCAAAACTTCTCCAGTTCTTGAGCACACGCTGAGCTTACGGGAGCGTATGCTGCAACCAAAAATACTCTCGTGATGCCCAGTTTAATACGAACCCAGAGAAGTCTAGGCCCTACCAAACAGTAATCTCTTACACCAGTGGCTAAGCGAGAGGAGAGTACGACACCTACACCAGCACTGGCATGATCGTCACGGTCTACCCCAGACCATAGGGCCATCATACCACCGGGCAGATCATCGGTGTCGCTCCCCTTGCGCTTAGTCTCTGTCACACATAAAGCATCCAAACGTCTATCATTCATTACGTCTATCAGTTCATTCGTCTTATCTTTCAATCCACCTCTCACATTCCACGTGCCTATGCGGCACTCGGCTCCCCTCGTCCCGCCGGAATTGGCGCTGCGTGGTGGGTGGCGGCCCCCACCGCCGCATGCAGCTGTATCCGCACCGACGGGGGCGGATCGGTGCGCGTCGCCTACGGGGGACGCCCTAATCCGCACGTCGGTGCGCTCTTGGTCCAGAATTGCAATCGACTGATTGGCAGGGGTCGCGAACGAGCACGCTTCTGGCACATGACCCCCTAATAAAGTGTAATATAATTCTGTAAATGTTCCAGTTTTAGAGAGAAGAAAAGTAAACACTTGTGTCTCTCTAAAATCACAGGTATTTAATCCCGGTCATTTAATAGACGTGCACGAGGATGTAGATACAACACGTATAGGCCTCTTCGCATAGATTCATATATACACGCAGTAACTCCCTTCAGGAGACATCCATGAAACTATATACGCATGAGCAAGTTTCAACGGAACATTACGAATGTGATCGGAAATTAATGGGCTATTGACATGAGATCTGAGATAGAGAGGGAGAGAGAGAGAGAGAGATTATTGATATTGGGCTATTGGAGAAAAAGAAATGACGGATCATAATATCTGATAATTATTTTCAGCAGGCAGCGACTCGCGAGCTCCTAAGAAGTTGCTGCCTTAACCCTTCGAAACCCGGGTGGTCGTATACGACCGCGAAATGTATGGGAAAACGTATATAACTGGTTCTGACGGCTCAATAGCGGAGGTTACAATGTGCGTGCGACAATACTAATACCTACTGCACTTATTCATATGCAGTGACTATAGTAACCGTTTCACATTAGACTGAAACGCAGTATTAAAAATGTATAAAAATATTATGTTAGTAATATGTAGAAAACGGTGCTGTTGGCACAAACATTATACGTACCTACTCTTTGACTCCAAAACTTTTGTAAGTAAAATATGTATTGTGCTATTCTTTGTTCATTCGAATACAGAGAAAAAGATATGTTCTATGTCACATATTCAGTGCATTTTCATAAAACAAACTTTGTAATCAGTTTAGTAAAATTCCAAGTGAATTGAAACGAGTTTGCGAATAACTCCATGCATTTAGCACGTTTTCACTGTACAATATTATTTGTTTTAAAGTTGCACTGCATGTCATAGAGTAACAAAATGGTATTAAAATTGTTGTGTTGTGTGTTTTAGAAAGGTAAAATTCTATTGTAAACGGTTTGATAAATTTAAACAAGCATTCAAAGAGGCGAGATTAATTAACTTTGAAATAATTTAAACTTGTTTAAGTATTCGGAGATTGGAATTTATAATCACGTTATTTAATCGTATTTAATAAAATCCGCTTTGTTAACCTGTCTGCATAATTCTCGTTACTTATTTTAGGAGATTTGATTAGCCTAATTAACGTTATAATTATTATACACTAGCTATTGCCTGTGTCTTCGCCCACGATATATAGTTATCGTTGTAAAATTCGATTATGATAAGTTCAGCATTTATACAGATTAATTCGTAATCAGTGTCCCAAATTGAAGGGTTTATAGATTGATATCATCCTTTAAAGTTGTAAGTTTAAGTTATAAATGAGTATACCATTTAAAACAAAATAACAATAGACATTTGATCAAGTCATTGTAGTTTGTACGAAAAGCGAAGTTGAGAGGAACTTCGCTTTTCGTACATACTACAATGATGTGAACTATAGCATATATCGGGGTAGTATATCTCCAAGTTTTTGCTACATACATATTATTATTATATGTGATAGATTTTAAATTTGTATATAATAAATCTGAAAAACTTGTTGGTTTTGCTTATAATATACCATATTTTTTCCAGATCATGAAATAGATCTAACAAAATAATGAACCATATAATTTATTAATTCAATGCTTGACAATTTCGACATATTAGTGTAAAGGTAAAGTAACTCCAGTTTACAGAAAAGTACAGCCTAGTAACAACTCCCTAAGGGTTCTTGTGTTAACGTGAGTGAATGAGGTTCTCAGCAAGCTCCTGAAGAGTTGATGACTTGAACAATACACATTGTATTGCAAGCATTTGTATCCTATGTTATCCACTTTAATTATGCCTACATTGTTTATAAAGGTGTTAAAGATATATGGCCTATGATCATTTTTAGACCGAAAACCTACCTCACCTACCTGCACATAATGCATCCTGCCAATCATATAATGGGGCTGTGTCGATAGTGCACACCTTATAGAAGACAGCATAACAAAGAAACAACTTTAAAATGCCGATCGATACTCATCGTAGTCCAAGCATTTATGGAGTACATTCATCGGTGTATATCAGGCAGCCTATATGCTTGCTTGCCACCCGATGCGCTGTAGAATGATTAATGAGGGCGTTGGCAATTCATATGTGAAAGTAGCTTTTAAAATGAAAGTATTCATAGAAGGATTGCTGAAATTTCACGAGCTCGGTGGCTCAGTCGTGAATGACGCGACTTTGACACCAACGCTCGTGGGTTGGATTCCCACACAAGGCAAACATTTATGTGTTTGAACATGTCTGTTTGTCTTGGTCTGGATATTTTAAGAAAGGTAGGGCGCATCATAACAGCCCGTCCGGGGAAGTACCTCCACCTCACAGAAAACCGCAGCCAAATAACAACTCCCTTGAGGATTGTTGTGTTCCTGCGTGTGAGTGAGGTCACCAGTAAGCTCCCAAGGAGTTGCTGTGTAAGCAGCAGATGAGGCATCGCGCAAGTGATACTTAATATATCGCAAGCGTTACTAGGCTACGGTACCCGCTTAACATGAGGTGGGCCGTATACTTGTATGCCTCCCGACGTAGTATATAAAAATGGATATTACATCTAACTTGCTTATTATTCTTAGCGTTATCCCGTTTCCTAAAGCATTAGGATTGGTGTGGTCCGCTACCTAAGCCTAAGGATTTGGCGAAGATACTGATTTTTATATGAAGCAACTGCTCTCAGACCTTCACAACCCAGAGGGAAAACCAGAACTTTCTTAGTTAAGGTCACACTTCGTTCGTCTTTCGAAATATAAGTTCTTGTACGTGCGGGTTTCCTCACGTTGTTGCCGCCGCTGAGCAATTGATAATTACAAATATGTACACAAATCTATAAAACACGAATTTAGCGGTACATACATTCGAATCTCGGGCCAGTACAAAAGTCCAGAAGATAAAGTACCAGGTCAATAGCCCGGTGCTTTATCTTCTGGGCTATCACTGCTCAACATTTAACTTTCTATTGATACGAAAATATGTACTAGAATTATTTAAAGCTTTGTTGTTGTCAAGGCGTTAAATGTGCTAAATCGATTTGAAAACTAAGTTTCGTTATATATCATGTTTATTGAGGACGGACGCGTCGAAAACATGTTGTATTTTTTTACTAGTAAGGTGCAGGATCCTATGTACTTATTAACCCCTGTCAAATTTAACCTCTCCTCCTCGATAGCTCTGTTCAATAACAAAAGATTCTGCGGTGAGGTAAGGTAGGCCATAGCGATATTTCTCAACATAACATCAGCGGATTTCTAGCTGCTTGTTAACTCGAATGCAGATGGTATTATGATTTACGAGCGAGTGAAGTGACCAGGAACGTCATGAGTCGCTCGGTTGATGGCACAGGTAGCAAAACGCACTCTCCTTGTGTTTCAAACATTTAAAAGCTACGGTATCAATATTTAAATGCATCTCGCTCACGTTACTAGTGATAGGAGCACATTAAACAGTTAAATCAAACTGCCTGTTATTTTGACTTTCGCAAAATAATACCTGAATATGTTAACTATGTATACCTAGTATTTTTTCTGAAATTAAAAATGAAGGCGATTCGTCAACTACGTAATCAATTAGCAATCGATCGATTAGGTAAGTAATCGCTCCGTAGATGGTATTCACATCATGTTTCATTATTATCATTATACATTAGTGCTGTAATTCACTAAAATTTTACACACAGCAAACTAATTAATCATCGCAACAGAACACGACAGCGCACAGCGACACGGACCAAGTTCATAATTGTATTCGGAGTTTGGAAGCTAGTTGATTGATTACTGCCGCTGTCGCCCGCTGTCCCACCGCTGCTGGACGCGTTGTGAGAATTAGGGCACTAGTCACTACACCTTGCCTTGTTATTAGAACACAATGAGCTTCAGAGAACATACTCTTTTTATAATGTGTAAGTGTGGTGACGGTATGTTCTAGCCCGAATGAGATCTGTCGTTCAATGTACCAATACCTATTATGTGCTAGGTGATAGATGTGCTATAGTTATATAGTTTGTAGTAGGTCTTCAAAGTCCTATGTTTATGTGATGTTTAAGAAGCAAGCGAGGTTGAAAGGACAGTGACGTGGCGCACGGTTCTCGCTTTTTTGGCGTGAAAATATAGATAGATAATTTTTGTCTTATTAATACAATTTTATTGAATTATTACTTTGCAATTGTACAGGTTAAATATATTACTGTCAAAACAAAAAGTAACTTATACTATTTCGTATGGAGCCTGGAGGTAGAGGTCAAGCTATAGTCCAAGAAAATTGGCTGGAGCAGTAGTAGTAGGTACTTAACTCGGAACCAAACTTTTCGCTACATAAGGTTCGAACGCATATCGATTACCATCGGTTCAGAATTGTGTTGAAAGTTGTAATGTTACTGATTAAAAAAAAAGGGTCTAACAAAAGAAAAATAACATATTTATTAAAAACTAATATTTGCAGTATATATATAAAAAAATACAGATTGTAAATGTTCCGCTAGTTTTGGCTTTAAGGACTCGTGTTGGTTTGATCTAACCAAAGTTAACAGAGGTGGCGGGCAGCACCCGGTTACGGTCCGGATGGAGATGTAGGTCGCCGACTGAAAAGGAGCTCGCCAGCGAACCTCAACCAGCGAGCAGGATCGTGAGGGGCTCACGGACGTCGGAGGTCACAGGCGCAGTTGATGTAGGAGTCGATGGGGACCGCCTTGCCATCCACCACCGCAGCGGTCAGAAGTGCCGCCGCTGAAGTACACCACGTGGCCCACACGACAGGGGCAGGAGGTCACAGGCGCAGTAGAGAATACACCGCGATGCACTGTCCGTTACACACCCGATCTTCACGTTGACTGACTGTCCTTTCTTCTGTTTGGACGTATACAAATTTTATTATTTAAAACTTTTAAATTTATGATACATAAATTTTTCGTGAAGTGATTTATTTTGACATGACATGCCGAATGAAGTATCTATGTATAAAGAGTAAAGAAATTCTTATGATGATCCGGTGCTTACGCAAATAAGCCACCAGCTCTCAAATTAACTTAGGTTTAAGGTGAAATATAATCGGCAGAACACATAAAGGGTAGCCCTTTATTTATTTCATCGATTACGTCCAAGGTTTTGGTCAGAGATGTGATACTCAAGACTTCCTTTTCCTTGAACAAACTCATTACTCACCATAACCAAAAAATTCGCCAGTATTAATTGGGATGACAAAGGTATCATGCTTTATGGCTTCACGATGACTCTTCCGTAAACACTTAGCTTATAGAATGTCCTCTATGCCGAGGTTTTTCAAGAGATTACAGCATGAGAATCATCTAAACGTAAATACAACTTTGTAGCGTCGGCAAGACACATTTGATGGTAGTGAAGGTATTCCTAAATTACAATCTCAGGCGTATTTTCCACGGTCGTGGTATTGTAAAATAAGTATATTAAAGTACAGCATTATATTGTCTTTCTAGAATAATAAATATATCCAAAATTTGTAATTAACTCGGTTACATTGGGTTGTTGGGACCGTGTATTTAGAGTGACATTAAATTACTTACCACTTCACAAATTGTCTTGTAACAAGATGTTTATTACTAGTTTCAAAACTAAAATAGAAATATCCTAAGATATGAACATTCATGATGAACAGCCAATTTATAGAATTATCTTAATAGGCAATATCGTAAATTGTAAAGATATTGTTACTATTTGTCTGAATAGACTATCGTGGCTGTACGAGTAATGACCATAAAATTAATGTCTAGGAATTGCTATTAGGATGGTACTATACAAATGAAAAATTATGCAATGTTTATATGATGAATAAGTTGTTTAAAAACATCGATACTAACGCCAATTTATTCGTGATAATATGTACCAATTAGCGTAGAGAAATTTACAAAATCTATTCTCGACTTCTTTTTTCCATTAAACTATAGGTTTAAAAAAAATATAACAAAGAAAGAAGCTGCCTCTTAGAAATAAATTTCTATAAAAACTAGAGAATTACATTAAGGATTCTAATTGAGAATTTGGCATGAAGGTAAATATTAGATATTTTAATAAATTTGATATATTTCTTTGTTACCTTTAATATGCCATGCGCCCAGTACACGTCACACTCGTCCACAATCACTTCATACGGCCAGTTGTGCATCGGTGCCCCGTGCGCCGTGCACCGCTGTTGCACTTATGCTCATAATTAGCCTTATAAAGACATCACTAAGCCGTTTCGTTATTGAAAGAAGGGAAGTGCCGTTGAAACTAACAAATATTGTGTTATCTTTTTGATATTTGATTCTGATGAAACTAGTACTTCTGTAGATAATATAAACAAAAGTCACCGGCATCTTTATTAACAGGCAATTGTAACTGTATTTTAGCCTTAATTCTAAGAGCTCTTGTCATGCGCAATGTAAACATCACATTCACACAAGATATTAGACGGCCCGGTATGCGCATAAAGCTTGTTAGCTTTTTAGCATATCGTTCTAGATAGAATCTTAAGTCTTATTGTTGTAATATGAAATAAATAAATAATAATGTATGTAAAAGAAAATAAAAAAGCTTTATAGATATGTACCAAATAATATTGCGTACTAAATTTCATGCATATTGAATCATTAATTTAACTGGAATCATTTACCATGTAGACATATAAAAATTTCATTGAATTTACTGGAGTAAATTTTGAAGTCAAATAAAACTGAACATGTACATGTACCTGGCCACTCAGAAAGTATAGCGAAAAAAAAAATTTATGTATGAGAGACTGCCCAGTAATAATTTATTTTAATTTATGAAAATATGATTATTTAAAACAGGTACGTTCCAATTTCAAAATTTCCCTCCACGTTTTTTGCGAGCTAGTTTAAATTATCATGTCTCACTGAAAAATGCCGTCTTCACCGTGAACATTTTCGCGCTATGATTTTTTCGATTTCAAGTATCGCCTGAAACCGGATGAATCATACGTTAGACTTCGTTAGAAAATATTTTACTCATTTAATAAACTATCTACTCATATATCTTAACAATAAGTCCGTAGATAAACAGAACTAAGCGCTATGTGACTCGGTTCTAATACACTTCACCTGCTTCTTAAATATTTTCATGTGTGCAAGTTGAATAAAACCACAAATATTAGTTTCTACCTAAAATCGAGAGCCAAAACCGAGGATGGAGCACTAACTAGATATTGGCTGGTCCAATATACAAGGCGTCGGATTATGTGGCATGTTGGAAAATCCTGAATGTTTTACCAAGATATAGATGTACAAGATAAGCATCATTAAATATAAAATAGAGGAAGAACACTATTAGAGATTGTACTTTGCCCGCCTGTTCAGATTTTCTTCAGAGTGTGAGGATGTAGCTAGTAGTACCTATGTCCTTGAATATTTGTCTGGTGAATTACCGAGGACAAGTCAAACAACTCATAGTGAACTCATTGTCCTAACAAATGGAGGAAGAAGAAAATGGAGGAGGAAACACCACTCTCAGTGTAGGCGGCAGATTAGCGCGGCAGTGATCCGATGAAACCGCTGACTGCTGGTGTAATGCAGTAGATTTGGTCTAGATGTGTCTCACCTTGGCCTACACCAGATTTCTTAATCGGCTAACTATAGATGGCCTGAATTCTACTGATTCTTTTCGACCTATGGAGGTAGATTTAGTATTGATCACACATGATATATTGGCTCCTGTGCAACCGCAGTGGGACCATTGTGGGAGGTACTAAATACAACCTAATCCCCAATCCCCTGGAAAAAAATCTTACGCAATTTAATCGACTACAAGCATAAGCTAATCACTTCAGGCAAGGTACTTACGGTATCCAAATAGAGCGATAGAGCAGACCTATGGAATTACAGTACTCGCTATCACCTCCCTTCTATCCAAGATGATGAAGCTTATAATAAGTTCACGACTCCTGGCATAACTTGAAGGTCACTGCTTTCACCACAATCATTCGACTGGTATTTCTATTGTACTCGTAGCTTAGACACCGCGGAGCTTTAGCTGTTGAGAGTCAAAACAGGGCATGATATAACAAAAGGTAAGATCGAATCTAACATAACAGAATATCCAATCGATGTCGCCAGCATCTTGTTCAGCAGAAGCATAAAAGTCATTATTGTCGTCAGTTGCAGAAACAGCATAGATATTAATACTTGTATCCCTGAAGGCTTTGTGTTGTTCGCAGCGGTATTCCTGCAGCAATAATTCATTGTCAATAGATTTCATTCATTGCTCCAATGCGTATTCAAGTAGTACGAGTGCATTTATTATTCAGGCTATGCTGACACCCCTCGTTCTCTTATGGAAAACCCTTGATCATCTTGTGTATGAAATTAATAATGCTCAAACTGAACTATGAAGTGGGACTGGGAGCGGATAAACTTAGCACAGTTCAACTTCATCGTAACACTTCTCTGCGTTCACTACGTTAGTAGAAATTATTTTGGAGTTCAATCATCAAAGCGGCCCATCTGGCGAAGTACCTCCACTTCACAGAAAACCGCAACCAATTAATAACTCCCTGGTGTTCCTACGGCAAGTTTGGTTACCAGCTCCTAAGAAGTTGCTATGTAAGCAGCAGGGATGGCAAAGTACGAGTGATACTTTCTGTTTTTCAAGCATTAATAGGCCACAGTAGCCACTTTATATCAATTGTAGCGTATGCTTGTGTATGCATCAGATGTTCTATAAAAAATACATTTTAGTTTTGAATTAAGTATAAAAACCTCGCGTTTCTATTTTACTAGAGAACAATAAGAATTATATTTACTAGAGGTCGCCTAGTGGTCGAAGTTCGACTATAATTTCTCAATGTTTAAGTTTGAACGTTATTGAAGTTCTATTGTCAAAAACTATAACCTCTATAATCACATATTTCGCCAACGCTACACAGTTAATTTGCCTATATTTTTCTCACAAATAACATTTAAATAAAAATTAACACTGTAGTAAATATTACCTTTTTTACTAAGATTTTACAAACAAACTTTTTTCATATATTTATTTTGAAACAAAAATCAAGCGATATAAAAGATCTTGTCTATTTAACTTGACATATATATTTAATACGATAATTTAATGAATGATTCCTAACTTCTCTGTGAACGTTGTTTTTTTGTAAAAACTCTTTCACCGTATGCTAAATGTGCTTGACTTGTTCGGAAATATAAAATCTGAAGCACAAATCGTCGGGGGACCGCTAAATAAATAAAATAAAAGGAGCTTGGTATTTAGAGGTCCCCCGATGCGACGACGCTTGAATTACAAAAGATTACTAATTAAGTATTTAAATATTAAAGTAAAAGGGTCAGAGCTATCCAATAAATTTTATTTTTTACTTTTTACAGGTTTGTTTTTGTGTCAGGGATTTATTTAATTTTAATATAACTTTTTATTATTACTAAAGAAACGAAGGAATCAATAGTTTATAGAGATCGCAAATAAAGTGAAGCTTGACTGCCATGCAGCCAATCTCTACGGATTATTATTTTTTCACAATTGAATACCGTTATTACGTGACAGTTATTACGTGAAAATGTTGACTAGGATCAGTTTAAGTGCATTACTAGATCAAGATTTCGTCAGGAGATAATTTATTTAATGACTGTCCATGAATTAATGCATTGTTTTAGACGTTGTTTACGAAAGCCGATGTCTAATCTTATTTAGAGGTAACATAAAATAAGTAGTTGGTTTGGAACTACCTAATCACTTATACCTAGTTGTAAACAAGTAATTATTAGAGAAAACCTGAGTATTTTTTTCTGATTTTGATAACGTTTTACGTTTACGCCTTATTAAATGAAATTTTAAGGATTATGTTAATTATTTTATTAAAGACTATCATCTATCTATCTATAACTTCACGCCAAATCCCTTACGGGGTAGGCAGAGAGAACCGAGCGCCACGCGACTCGATCCTTACATACCTCACTCGCTTCTTTCACATTCATTGCTCTTTTCATGCACGCTCGCCGGTTTCTAGGGCTCCTGACATCACCTTCTGATAGAACACGACCAATCTGATCATGATAGGTAAGTCTTGGCCTTCCTCGGCTCCTACATCCTTCCACTTTTGCATTGTATATCTGCTTCGTCATTCTTTCATCCTGCATTCTTTCTACATGTCCGAACCAACGGAGCATGCCTCTTCTTATTTTAACACCGACGCTCTCTTTCAGACCAACTCTGCTTCTAACCTCATCATTGCGGATACGGTCTGCAAGCGTTACACCACAGATTTTGCGCAACGCTCGCATTTCAACCGCGTTTATTCTACTTTCATGCTCTCTCTGCCATACCCAGCTCTCGCTTCCATAAGTAAGCGTTGGGACCAGCACTGCATTGTGTATAGCCAGCTGCGCCTTCTGGCTCAGGTTTTTACTGCCAAGAAGTTTTCCCAACGCTCCATTCACACTATTCCCAGCACTCACTCGCCTTTCCACATCTGCGGTGTACCTTCCATCCCTGCTGAAAGCCCATCCAAGATATACAAACTCATTCACTTGTTCCAACACTTCATCATCTACCGTAATTCTTACATTGGTTCTGGTTTCTTCTCTTTCAAATACCATAATCTTTGTTTTCTTCGCATTCAATAGTAAGCCTTCCTTCGTACATTCGTCTTTCATCATTGTGACTAGTGTTTGCAGCTCAGATGGTGTTTCTGCTAACAGGACAGCATCATCTGCATACAGCAGACAGGTCACCACTAGGTCACCCATGCGTAATCCTACATTCGTCGATCTTATTCTCTGTAGACAACTATCGAGATACAGAATAAACAGCCTAGCAGACAACATGCAACCCTGTTTGACACCAATTTTGACATCAAACCAGGGTGACATGTTACCATCTATTCGCACACATGCTGAGCAATCCTTGTAGGTGGACTGCACAGCACGCAGCAGTGAGCCGTCAATCCCATATCTCGGCAATATGCACCACAGTTCCTTTCGCACAACCCTATCAAATGCCTTCTCAAGATCCACAAAACCGCAGAAAACCTTCTGGTCTGTGGCCAGATGCTTCTCTACGATATTGCGGAGCGAGAAAACTTGATCCGTACATCCCCTTCCATTTCGGAATCCTCCTTGTGCCTCCCACAGCATTTCGTCAGATTTCACCCTCATTCTCCTTTCAATTATCTTACCATATACTTTTGCTGCTAAGCTGATCAAACTGATGGCCCTATAGTTGGCGCAGTCCATGCGTGATCCCTTGCCTTTATACAAGGGTACGATGACTGCGCGTCCCCAGTCCATTGGGACCCTTCCAGTTCTCCAGCAAAGGTTGCATAAGTACCAGAAGGCGTCCCGGACGTAAGTGCCACCTAGTTTGATCATCTCAGCTGTAATCATATCAATTCCCGCAGACTTTCCATTTTTCAAACTTCGTATCGACCATTCTATCTCATCCATAGTTATACCTTCATCGGACGCCGTCAACGCGGAGTGAGCATCAGACTCACTCTCATTGTCAGCGTCCGAGGCATATTCGTACATTTCTTCAAAATATTCACTCCACCGTTCTAACACTTCCTGAGTGTTTGCAAGAATGATACCAGCTTTAGACTTAATCTTGTTCATACTGGATGCCGACGAACCACCCCGAGACTTCTTTACTTTCCATTTTTCAAACTTCGTATCGACCATTCTATCTCATCCATAGTTATACCTTCATCGGACGCCGTCAACGCGGAGTGAGCATCAGACTCACTCTCATTGTCAGCGTCCGAGGCATATTCGTACATTTCTTCAAAATACTTCTTCTACGATATTGCGGAGCGAGAAAACTTGATCCGTACATCCCCTTCCATTTCGGAATCCTTCATTCATCTCTCCAAAAGAGTTTGGTATTTGCCTCGAAGTTTTTCGCCAGCCTCTCTTCCTCATTCATAATTTGTCTTTCACGCTTCTCTTTCACTAAAGCCTTGGTTTCATTCTTGCATTGACGGTACATTTCTTTCTTCTTCTCTCTCATACTTTCATTTAAGGGCAAAGATGATACATAATCCAGTCACGCTTTCCTCTTTCTTGCTACGGAGGATTCAACCTCCGCATCCCACCAGGCATCCCCTTTCAATGTTTTATGCCTCTTTGCGCATCCACATGCTTCTTTTGCACTATCCACCATACTTTCTTTCAGAACTTTCCAGCAATCATCCACATCTGTGCCGGAAAGACTTGCATTTGCAAGTCTTTCGCTTACCAGATGTACATACATTCTCCTTACACTTTCATCTTGCAATTTTTCACTCCTTATCCTTTCATGATCTCCGAAAGGGATACGCACTCGCCAATGCCTCCACTTCTTGAAAAGTCCCACAAACCGGCTTACCACCAGGTAGTGGTCCGTTTCAAGAGTGGGACCTCTAAAGGCTCTTGTATCCATTATAGTATTTCGGAGACGTCTATCAATTATAATCAAATCAATCACACTTTTTTGGTCATTCCGTCTCCATGTATACGTGTGAATATCCTTGTGACGAAATAAAGTATTCGACACGAGGTTTCGTTCCATACATAAATCTAGAATCGACTTACCTTATCATACTTACTGAATATTTTATTACATAAATACTCACAAATATAACATAATTTGGATTTAATATTAATTTCTATCATTCTTACCACTTCTTATATTCGTTCCTGGTTTCTGGTAATCTTTCAAAATAGTACCTACAAGGCAATTATTGTAGTAGTAATGCAATGAGTTTTTGGTAAACGTTTATGCACAGATCAATATTACTTTTAGTTTCAGTTAATAATTCTATATGATAAATATTTTAATTTGCTTACTTATATACTATAATCAAGGTACTTATTCCTCCTAATTTTTACTATTATTATCGTCAGTAAAATATATCAGAAGATTACAGAACCTATTGAATTGTTGAATGTTGAAATATGTTCAGCCGAGTCTCAGCTAAACTGTTATTTGTTTTGGATTTCTCACTAAACAAAGTTACTACCGGCTCAAATTAATTGAAGGTACCGGGAGTCAGATAAATCGCATTACAAGCGATATATAATCATTGGCGTTTGACGTTACTTAACGTTTTTCAAGTTACTCGTTTCATTCCATTCGGTTATGGCGAACTCGGCGGTGGAGTGGTTAGCAGTGCAACTTTAACATGTCTAATTGCCTTGGATTGGGTATTTTCAAGAGAGACACACAGGAGATCGCCACTAACTAACAATTTCCTGGGGAGTTGTTGTATTCATACGTGTGAGTAAGGTGACCAGTGAGTTCCTAAGGAGTTGCTGTGTTATCAGCAGTATCCTGTATTGCAAGCTGAAAACTACGGTATCTATCTTTACATCAGGTGGGCCGGACGCTTGTATGCCTCCCGACGTAGCATAAAAAAATCCCAGGGACACATGTAGGGTGAACCTTGGCATGCGGATGTGTACAACAGCATCTTCCGAATATATTGTTTTGTTACATTTGTAACATTAATCTAAAACTAACAATAATTAAGTGTCAAAGCTGCGCATCCGCTGGGTCTGCTCAATAAACAAAACTTTAATAATTGTAAGATAATGTACCTTATTGTTTTGTCATGTGACAATTGTATTAAAATATAAGTAGATGCGACACTCTATATGACTATCGCCAAGTAAGTGACTCTACATGCACATCTCACTCGTAATATTATAAACACATCTCTACTTCTCTACTTCACTCTGGATTTAAAACTTCATACATTTTAATTGTACTGAATACAATATATAAAACCATGTCAACTTCTGTGTTCCTTCTAGTACATATATTCTGTGTGAACCGCACATGCAAGTTTCTACGATACTTCGCTGACTCGACCGTATCGGGTTCTCCAGAAACAATATTTTAGCGGTTTAAAAGTATAAAGAGAATGCGGGTACGTTTTACCACACACTGTTTGTTTACACTGGTTGTGCTGGAAAAAAGTTTAGTAGCTAATAGGAAAGAACAGACACGTCGAATTATTTCCAAAAGCGGCCCAAGAAGCGTCATAACCTCAACTACAATCACATGTGCTACTCGTATAAAATCAAAAATCAAATCAAATCAAAATTGTGCCGTCTTGTCCCTTGTTATAATTATATAATACTGTTAATGTACTGATGGTTGAATTGATGACAAGAGATCGGCGCGCGTGGCTTGAAAATGGATATTTAATCAGCTGGCGAAGTGTATCTTTGTCGTCTCACGGACGAAATTCGAAACATCCCCAAATTTATACATATAGACAAATCAATAAAAGCTCTTTTTTAAAAACATTACGCATTTTTAGTAGAGTTACAATGAAAATTCCATTACCTGACGGTGTTAATTCACTTTTGTAATTTATTGATATTGCGTCTGCGTTCTGCAAATGGTGAATAGTGCAGTTGTTACAAAAGTCAAAAGCAGTAATTTTAAAAAATCTGTCGATCCTCCTTTCTTATATGGTTTGGCTTATATATAGCATTCCAGATAAGTGTATTGCATTTAAATTTATAGCTCAGTGCATTAAAATTATTGAGATTTTAAAATATAAAAATATTTTCATGCAATATCGTCGATTGCCATATACGTTTTAATAAAAACTAACAGTTAACCCTTTACCGCATACTGTGACAAATTCGGAACGCTTTATATTTATCCTTGTAAAAGGTTATCATCGCCATCTATCTATTCTGTTCCCAATCAATAAACAAAAGCAAGGTCTGCTTTAACCAAAAAATCTTAAACAACGTCCTTCTAGTATTTCAAAACGCTGTCATCTCGTGACAAAGCAGTCGAGGCCGCCATTTTGTAGGAGCTGCACGTACAAATTTTCACAATACGAATTAACATTATTATGCTTATTAAAAAAAAATACAAAACAGAGTTAATGTTGCAGAAAAAGGGATCCTCAACGCTTATATGATAAAAAACGTAATTATATCTATTATTATCATATTTAAATCATCCGTTAAAGTTTGTTCCAAATCCGGAACAAAATGCAGTAAGGCGCTTTTTATTTGGCCAAATTTGGAACTCCATGCAGTGCATTTATTAAATCTCACAATTATTTATTTCTTATTTATTTCCGAATTTGTCACAGTATGCGGTAAAGGAATAACACTACGTTAATTATTCATAATTTGTAGAAATCGTGATTATTTTGCCTTAGTTCCTATAAAGCCAAACTATATAAACAAACACGACATGACACTATATACAGACACAGGTAAATAGTTTCTTAAAACAATGTTTTCCTTTAGAATAAAAAAATAGCGTGACCTTAAAAAAAACATGCTTAACCAAAAGAAGAATACACTGCATAAAGTCAAATATGGAACATGTATTTTTATAAGCGCGAATGCATTTTGTTCCAAATTTGGAACCAAAATTCTTTTATCATTTTTCACTATTAAAAGACATCTATTTTTTAATATTTTATATTTTTATAATAATAAGGATAAAGTATAGAACCACATATATTTTTTTTAAAATATAAAAATCCATGCGGTAAAGGGTTAATAAAAAATAAACTGTTTGCGACAGTTGATTTTGAAATGAAAAAATAATTAGATTATTTTAACATTATAATTTGCCGTTTAAAATATTAATTGAGTGAAAGGATTTCTAGATAAGATAGATAACTTAATAAATCCTTAAGAAATTTTGTATTTTTCAGAAAAACAAGGATGTGAACAATGAGTAAAAAACAAATGATGTGCAAAGTACAAAAACGTTATGGGAAATACACAAAATACATACAAAATTACATACAAGAAATAGATGAAATAACCACAATGGCATATAAAATATCAAGAGTAATAAAAACAAATTAAAAGGTATGTTATTAGGATCCCGTGTAAAATTTGCAAACTATTCCACTGGATCGAAAGGTAGGGCTACAACTGGTGTAACATACACCCAACGAATCATTTTAATGTTTAAGCTCGGAAGTAACTAAAAAAATAACAACTATAAATTACAATACAAACTATATAACGCATTAGATATAGATTTACAAGGAATATAAACTATGAATATATATAGATTAAAAAGAAATACGAATATATTTACGTATTCTTTAGATTTCTTAAAAGTACTTGTAGTTGAACATGATTTGTATGAAACAAAACACTGTCATGTAACGCAATTAACAGCGAACCAAACTAAAATCAGGATCCTTGCCCTAATACGGTTTAAGCTACTAAAATTTGCAACTTTAGTTTCAGGACCGTACTTAGATGTCTATTGATGTCTGACAGATGTATAATCTGACATTCTGTTGAGACTGGTAAAAAATTATACAGTAGGCTAAAAGCGCTTAAGGAAGGTCTTAACTAAATACAACTTGATGAACATTTGAGTTAAGTAGCGTAATTAAGTGCTTTAACAAGAGTAATTGCTTGCTCATTTCGTAGTAATTTATTTTAACCTTACAGTTCTACGAAACACTTCCGAAATAAACGTCAAGAATGAAATTGGACTAGGATTTAGGAATATGGATTATTATTAGACTTTACAATGTTTTCATAATAAATAACTTGTGCTCAAATTAATGTTCATTTTATTTTGGATATTTTTTAAATCGCTAATTGCTTCTAGTGTATTGGTATTTGCTTATGTAGACCATATAAATTATGTTAATTATGAAAGAATGACGAAGCAGATATACAATGCAAAAGTGGAAGGATGTAGGAGCCGGGGAAGGCCAAGACTTACCTACCATGACCAAATTGGTCGTGTTCTATCAGAAGGTGATGTCAGGAGCCCTAGAAACCGGCGAGCGTGCATGAGAAGAGCAATGAATGTTGAAGAAGCGAGTGAGATATGTAAGGATCGAGTCACGTGGCGCTCGGTGCTCTCTGCCTACCCCGCAAGGGATTTGGCGTGTGAAGTTATAGATAGATAGATAGATAGGTATAAATTATGTATGAAGTATTTTAAATCCATAATATTATGGTTATACACATTATGTACAAGTTACTAATAAGCAATACATAAAAGCTTTCATATGCTTGACACGACCTTTCGGTTTCGAATACACGTGAAATGCTCTTTCTCACTTCGGTTTCAGTTTCAGGATTATCGATGATCCTGGACTCACACATTGAGCCCTTGAGTTTGAGAAGAGATTTTGCTTCCCTTTGCGTGTTCTACCGGCTGTATAATGGGTTGTGTTCTGAGGAGTTGTTCGACATTATACCAACAGCCTCGTTTTACAATCGCACAGCTCGCCGGCGGCTGGGAGTTCATCCGCACACACTGGAACCGCAATGGTCGCGCACTGTGCGCTTCACGAGAAGTTTTCTACCGAGAACTATTATGTTGCGGAATGAGCTCCCTGCCGAGATTTTCCCAAGGGACTACTGTATGGGGTTCTTCAAGAAAGGCGTGAAGAGGTTCTTACAGGGTCGGCAACGCAAGAGTGACACCCCTGGTGTTGCAAATGCCCATAGGCTACGGTAACTGCTTACCATCAGGCAGGCCGTACGCTTGTTTGCCACCTTAGTGGTATAAAAAAAAAGTCTCTCATCAATTCAGCTGCGAATCGCAATATTGGAAAATTTCACAGCTTTTTACAGCTCATTTTATAACTTTAACTACTAAGCAGTTTGTTGAAATAGAGTAAGGTACAGATGTAATGGCTGCAAACACACCTCAAAGTTACATATGAGTACTTTATATCCCTGAGAACTGCTTCGCGTTACTGGTTTTAGAACATGTGAAAGTAACGAGCTTTTTATTACATAAATACTCACAAATATATAAATTTGGATTTAATATTAATTTCTATCATTCTTACCACTTTTTTTACTCGTTCCTGGTTTCTGGTAGTCTTTCAAAATAGTACCTACAAGGCCATTATTGTAGTAGTAATGCAATGAGTTTTTGGTAACATTTATTTATGCACAGATCAATATTACATTTAGTTTCAGTTAATAATTCTATATGATAAATATTTTAATCTGCTTACTTATACACCCTACAGAATATAATCAAGGTACTTATTCCTCCTAATTTTTACTATTATTATCGTCAGTAAAATATATCAGAAGATTACAGAACCTATTGAATTGTTGAATGTTGAAATATATTCAGCCGAGTCTCAGCTAAACTGTCATTTGTTTTGGATTTCTCACTACACAAAGTTACTACCGGCTCAAATTAATTGAAGGTACCGGGAGTCAGATAAATCGCATTACAAGCGATATATAATCATTTTTCAAGTTACTCGTTTCATTCCATTCGGTTATGGCGAACTCGGCGGTGGAGTGGTTAGCAGTGCAACTTTAACATGTCTAATTGCCTTGGATTGGGTATTTTCAAGAGAGACACACAGGAGATCGCCACTAACAATTTCCTGGGGAGTTGTTGTATTCATACGTGTGAGTAAGGTGACCAGTAAATTCCTAAGGAGTTGCTGTGTTATCAGCAGTATCCTGTATTGCAAGCTGCAAACTACGGTATCTACTTTACATCAGGTGGGCCGGACGCTTGTATGCCTCCCGACGTAGTATAAAAAATCCCACGTGTAGGGTGAACTTTGGCATGCGGATGTATACCACATCATCTTCCGAATAGATTATTTTGTTACATTTGTAACATTAATCTAAAATAACAATAATTAAGTGTCAAAGCTGCGCATCCGCTGGGTCTGCTCAATAAGGTACAGATCAATGGCTCAAGGTACAGATGTAATGGCTGCAAACACACCTCAAAGTTACATATGAGTACTTTATATCCCTGAGAACTGCTTCGCGTTACTGGTTTTAGAACATGTGAAAGTAACGAGCTTTTTACAATATAACTTCTTGGTATACCAGTCATAATTATTTGTAAATAAAGCGGTGCCTATAAGTAGTGACAAGTATGGTTCGAAAAATATTTCAAATTAAATAATATCTAGACCTAAATTATAATCTTAAGTTCTCACAGACAGTGGACTTGCGTTTGGAGCGTATCTTGCGTATATTTATTTCTTAATTTATTAAATTTTATCATTCACAAGGAATCATCTTATGTTTCGAAATAAAATAAAATATGCAATTTGATGTAACCTACTTGTTGCTGAAAGCACATAAAACATGCTAGATCTAAATGCATGTAAATTTGACTTTCGCAAAATAACGCTTGAATCTATTAACTATTTAGATTTTTCTCTGAATCTGTAAAATAGATTAAATCCCACTTTTTTATAAAGTAAACCTATTAGATTTTTGTTTTCAGATTATGCGAATTGTAATCTTTTAAGATAAGAGTACTAAGAAGCAATTGAACATAGACGGACTTATCTCTCAAAGAAATCTCTATGAGAGATAAGTCCTCCTATGTTTCGTTACCAACCAATATAGAATTGTATGTAAAATGTTATTTTTTTATGGAATTTAAATTATTTTAATGTTAAACTTGGATAGCATAACTATTCTTTAAGTGTGTCCCAATAGCTGATATTCCAGTAATCGCGGTAATTTAATAGCACACAATATTCTCGAAGTCGGATGAAAACAATGTATAGCGCAGGGAATCAGTAATTGTGAAACGTTACATTATACCTAATTATTATACACTTTAATACATTTATTTAAATGAGTGTATATAGTCTACTCGAAAACTTCCTTCTCCTATAATTTCTTCTGATTAAATTCGTCGTGAGTTCCAAGGCAGTTGTAGTTTAACCCCCGGGACAACAATGGACTTCACTGTTCATTGCCTTTTTGGTGGTCGCCGCTGTTAATTCTGGCTACACAGGAGACACAGTGGCGGGAATAAGTGGTGGGCCTATTTCATTAAAAAAAAATGTATACAAAACAGTACATAATACAGAAGTAGGTATTAATATATTATAATTGCTGAGATTTTTAAAACGTGGCATTTAAAATTCTCGGTAAGTTTCATTTTTTGAAAAGACGATCATAATAACCTACTTCATGCAACAGTATTATTATTAAATCCTACTTCTTGTGTCAGCAAGATAGTTCATTTCTTTTCAATTGCGAACCGACTTCGTCGTACATGTTCTATTTAAAACTCATCTGATTTCGAATATCGTATTTATTAATCTCAATCAATATTTGACACAATTAACCTAAGATATATTAAAATACTGACAAAGTATATATGACCTTATAAAACAATGTATAAACGTTTAAATTAACATAAATATTGAAAGTTTATTAAAGCCGTCAAGCGTTTGTGATTGCTTTAAAAAGCTCGGAGGGTTTTCTAATGAACCGGCACGGAAGAATGTTAACGGCTACTAATATGGTAAACAGCCGATTTTCAAAGATACTCCTCGCTTCTTTAACGAAGTATCATCCGATTGTTTTAATGTATTCACTGGGGGTCCACTTAAACTGGCGTCTTTTGAATGGTGAAGCAATATTTTACTTCGGATGAAAACAATCGGTAAATATTATAGGGCCAGTTGATTTCTTTACGCCTCGATTGCTTTGATTTATTTAGGCATCTTGTTTTAATACAATATTGCGAAGCCTTTAATTGTGTATTATATCCGCGCGGAATTGATGGTGAGTTTGTTTAGTTGACTCTTTTAAGAATTTATTAAATACGTATTAAGAAATATTGCAAGAAAAAGAACACAAACAGTTAAGTACATATAGATTTTATATGGTTACATATAGTGCAGTAATGTTATATATATAGCTCTATTCCCAAATTTTTGTTCCATTGTTTGAAGAGTTCGGTAGCGCCGTGCTTAGTAATGCTACTTTAGCACTAACGCTCGTGGGTTCGATTCCTGCACGGTACAAACATTTGTGTGCATAAACATGTCTATTCGTCTTGGTCTGGGCGTTTTTAATGTATCATAAGTATGTATTTATAAAAAAATGTATTTACGTATGTTTATCTGTTAGTAGCTTTGAGGCTACATGGCGCTGCTTAATTTGTCAGACAAAAAATGATTGTAATATTTTTTTTCAAAAGTCTGTAAATATATTGATTATTAGGTATAAGCATGTTCGCTGAATCTTTCATCTTCTTAGCGTTATCCCGTTTCCTAGCTTTATCCATTAGGCTTGGATTGGATCCGCCACCTAGGCCTAAAGATTTGGCGAAGATACTGACTTTTATATGGAGCGACTGACCTGTCTTAGGTTAAATCACATATCTTTAAAAATATAATTTCTTGGACGTGCGGATTTCCCCACATTGTTTCCTTCACCGTCGAACAGGTAATTATTACAAATGTGTACATAAATCCGAACCTAGTACCAATTCGTCAATATGACGGTTCTTAATCCACTGAACTATCACTGATGTAAGCATGTTGCCTTAAACTATCTAGCTATAAACATTGTGTATTTTATTCTACAGATTATCGCCTATTAACGTTGAATCAGAAATAAAAAATTACACGAAAAAATAAATGAATACAATTTTACATTCATCCTAAAAGACTAAACGTAATTGTCACATAAAATGCAGTATATAACCTGTACGCATGGGTGCAAATATTTCATATCAAAACTCACAATAATTTTATATAGATTATAACAAATCATTTAAATCAAATAATAATAATAAACCCCGCAGGGTAGCTTGTGGCAAGCTGTTGGTGAGGAACAACACAGCGGGTACCCGAGTACTTCAGAAGTGTCCGTCGTCTCTTGCATATGATGGTTGGCCGCAATGGAAACCGTAGAAGGTCCGCAAGACCCTCAGCTCAGGCTTGCCTTCGTTGGCTGTCCAGAGATGAGTCGATAGAGCAAGCATATGCTCCAGGAGTGGAAGTGATAAAGGGCATAGCGCCTCAAGTAACTTTGGAGATAGCGTAACACACCTCTCGACACCACTGAGTCACTGTGTGTCAGTGAGTCATACAACACCGGCCGGTGTTGCGTGAGTGACTCAAAGTCGACTTTCCCTGGCAGTTTAGCAGTAAACTTCGAAGTAGTCGCTATGTTACGTTATGCAGGTGGTAGCAACGCGTGAGTGCTACGTACCGTCCTGTAATGGAAACGTTCCTATGTTACACTAACCCCTTAAATTATCAGGTAGGCCGTGAGATTCGTCGTTGTACAAAAAATACACCTCTGTTGCAATGATTGTGCAAAGTCTCAAGAAGGTATAATAAATATTGTCTGACTAATAATAAATAAATATTGTCTGACAAATTACACAGCGCCATCTAGCCCCAAAGTAAGCGAAGCTTGTGTTATGGGTACTAGACAACTGATAAACATACGTAAATACATTTTCTTTTGTAAATACATACTTATTATACATAGAAAATACCCAGACCAAGACAAACAGACATGTTCATACACACAAATGTTTGTGTTGTGTGGGAATCGAACCCACAAGCGTTGGTGTCAAAGTAGCGTAACAACGCGTTTCACCACTGCGCCACCGAGCTCGTCAAATGGCTAATGTCGGTATAGATCCACGATACACACAGGCAGCTTCTTTTGACGAGCTCGGTGGCTCAGTCGCGAATGACGCGACTTTGACACCAACGCTCGTGGGTTCGATTCCCGCACATGACAAACATTTGTGTGCATGAACATGTCTGTTTGTCTTGGTCTGGGTATTTTCTATGTATAATAAGTATGTATTTACAAAAAAAAAAATGTATTTACGTATGTTTATCAGTTGTCTAGTACCCATAACACAAGCTATGCTTACTTTGGGGCTAGATGGCGCTGTCTAATTTGTCCGACAATATTTATTTATTTTGACTCAATTTGATTTTGGGGTATAGTTTGACTGCCTTCCCTGCACCCAAACAGTGCAATGTGCATTTTCGATTATCATACAAGATTCACTGTTCATAATAAATGACAATCTGATTCATAATCTCTTCATTTGTGTACCTATTCAACAAGTTCAAGGAAGTAGGCGATAGATGTATTGCTCGGAGGGATGGTGAAGGATTGTTGGATTAAAATTACGACATCGTTCACATAGAAGATGCCATGTTGTTTATTGGAATGAAATTACAGACAAGACCAATGTCAAATACAAATATTATAAACGTTGTGACAGACGTCAAGTTCAAATATTATTTATTTTTATTTGGCAATACCTTGAGATTTACCATGATTAATATCATGTCAAAGTGCGAATTATTAAGACAGATAGCGCTGATATAGATTTAGCCCAGGAAGCATCAATGCAATCTTACCCACGATATCTTATTTCTCAGCTTCTTGTCTATCTAATTTTACGTAAACTAATCACAATTAGTTCATTCCATATATTGAGATATATAAAGGAGAATGCCCATTGTTGTATGAAGAAAGTTGACTTCAATGTAATTTTTGTTGTGCACAAATGAAACTTGCTGCAATCTGTAGAGTTTCAATTATCTATTCGAATAAAAATAACATTGTTTATAAATAGCTCCGTAATTACAACAATAAATATATTAAAATTCTTTATTTTAGGTTATTTTTGACCCGTGATATCACCTACATTTTTTGGTTGGAATATAGACAGCTGCTATATACCTATATAATGTATTTGAGGCATAAATATGTAATTAAATAATTTCATTCTTCGGCTTCGCGAGGGTTGCAGAACATATACGTCGCTCCCAGTCACTATGATATTTCGAAATCTTCAATAATCTTCGTCATAATTCAGCCATATCATATATATACTTATTATATTATTATTTGGTATATTTACAGGCAATTTTTGTAACCGTTTGATTTCGCGATCTAGTATATTACGTCAAGTTCCTTGATGTAATTATCCTTACCAAATGGGACGCTCATCAAACGGTGTACCATAGATTTATACGCTGCAAGTTTGTATTGCCAAGATGGCTTGATGACGCAGGGATCGTAGTATCGGTATGAGTGGGTTTGCGATTTATAGGAAATTGATGGATGAGTTGATATCTAGATATTGTTAAATCCATAAAATTAAGTGAATTATATTGTTCTATTTCTATAGTAAATTTAATTTAGGGGTGGATTTAATTTAATTTTGTAACAAAGAGCTCCAATTTAGATCAAATTGCCTGTAAATTTGACTTTCGCAAAGTAACGCCTGAATCTATTAACTATTTATTTGGTAGGTATATTGTTATTTTTCGCGAAGCTCCACTCAATGTAGGTATTACGATAAGAAATATGAAATGACATACAGCATTCAAACACGGGCGAAACGAACTATAGGTATACTATCGCATAGAACAGAACAAAAGCGGAAACATCAAACATACCTATTTTATTTGTCAATTCAAGATTATATTAATTCAAACGAGGTTCTCGATTCTTAAACTTCTTCTCCTTTTAAATACACGTAAGAGTGAACATATACATTGAGAGTTATAAATTGTCATCGAAATATACGTAATATGTATAGGTTTTGCGCAATAAATGGTAGATTATGTTATATTTATTTTCAATTGACTGCCTTTATTCAGTCGAGTACTATATTTACCTTTGAGTACTTTCAATAATTTAATTTAAATGGCGAACCGGAATTTGACAGTTACATTATGACATTGAAGTATTGTTAATTTTATGTAATGTATTCTCCGGAGAAATAATGTCTTAAATTTTTGGGAAACATAGTAAAAAATAATTATTTGAGTTTTAATGGTAGTCTTAACTGTGCACAACTTGAAACCATGTATGGGCATTCTCCTTTATTAATAAGTTTTATAAAACACGAGTAGATATACACTCTAAGAACTCAATTCGACACAAAATACACAAACCCACCTCATACTCATCTAGTCCGCTTGTAATGTATATAATGTAAACGTAAATAATAAACTACGAGTACTTAAAATAATGACAAAAGAGGATAAAGAAAGTTGCAAAAAAGTTAAAGAAATTCCAGCAAAAAATAAACATTCAATTAGGGATTTATTTAGAGGAAAAGCCATGAATAACTTATGTACTTTTTATGTTTCTTAAAATGTATAATACAAATTGACGTACCTAATGTAATTTCAAAAAATATAATTCATAATGTAATATTAAATTGTTTGTAATATTGATAATAATTTTAATTCATATAATGTGTTAAAGTTTTACAATGTGTAAACATAAGACATATGGAAATAATAAGAAAGCAGTATAATATATATCCTTGGCTATCCAAGGCTGAGGGAATGGAACGTCGTAAGGCATTCCTCGTTCACTTCTTTAACATTCATAGAGCTTTTCATTTGTGCACGCGAGTTCTTGACATGAAAAATTTGAAAATCCAAGTATAATAAAAGATATGGATTTCGATTTAAGCCGGTTTTAAAATACGGCAATTTTATAGATAAGTATACAATGTTTCTTACTTAAAATTATTATTCTAGTGCTCGCTTCAGCATTCAAGTAAGTCCCAGGGGAAGAATGTTGATCAAGTAACAAAGATTTCTCATAGTTAAGTTTTTAGCTATCTTGAATTATAAAATTATGCAAAGAACTTGAGCTTTAGTTTTAGTTCAGCTGCAAGAATTTATTAGCATATAATAATAGATGAACTTAAAAAATCAAGAAAACTAAAAATACTATTTAGGATGGTTTTGTATAAAATTGGAGATGTCGTTTTTTCTTCAACTATATAGCTCTATTTTTACACATTGAGTGAATTCATTAAATTTTTTCTCCAAACTTGGTGGAAAATGACACGTATAGTATCAATAATTAAAATCACCCTCATCTTATTACCATTTTCATTTATAGGTACGTTAATTTGCAATATCTTCACAACTAGGTTGTTACGATCCGCCTGATGTGAAGCGATAAACGTAGTCTGTGAACACTGACAATACAAGGTGCGTCGATCGGCTCAAAATCTTACTGGTAAAATTACTCACTCCTTATTTGGCTGCGGTTTTCTGTAGGGTGAAAGGTACTATTCTCGTGAGGCTGCTTCAATGCGCTCTATAACACATTTTTTATACAACAACGGGAGGGCATATAAATCACCTGATGTCTATAAATGCTTGTAATACAGGAAGTATCACAAGTACGTTGCCACATTTGCTGCTAGGGCAGTAACTCCTTGGGAGTTTACTGGTAACCACACCTACTTACAAGACATAACATTCCTCCAGGGAGTTGTCATTGATGCGATTTTCTGTGAGGTGGAGGTACTAAGTCGGATGGACTTTACCAGAGACACGTTTATTAATTGGCATTTTAATTTAGGTGTATTTTGAATCCAAATAAGTATTATAATGAGCTTATACACCAATTATGCAATATGTTTTCTCTAAAAAAGATATTACGAGTATTTTTCTGTTTTATTATTTTCCATCTTTTTACCTCAAATGAATAATTCTTGTACATAAATAAATATATTTCATCTTCTTCTTAGAGTTATCTTGTTTCCTAATCCATTAGAATTGGCGGGGTTTGCTACCTAAGCCTAAGAACTTGATGAAGATACTGATTTTTACATGAAGCGGCTGAAATTCAGTCTAGGGTATCGAGTAATCAGACTTAATATCGGTTCTTGTTCCTGCAGTAAGAAAATCTCCTGGCATATCCTCTACTCTACTGTCACTGCCATTCATTACATAACCCATTCATGAAATTAATATCGATGCTATTGCGTTTTGGTGCATATAGACCGGTGAATCATAATCTTAATAACTTGAGCTAATCCAAATCAAAAGTTTAAAAGCTAGGGGGCAGTATCAGTAGCATACAGGCGGAAGGACGGTTAATAGAAAGATACATATGGGTTCCGTTTTTACCTTTTTAGGAATAGGTTAGGGTCTTTACGTACACTAAATTGAGTACCATATCATAGGAACTAAATAGAAACTACCGTATTTTTTTCGGATGATGGCGTAAGGTTGAAAGTTCGTTATACAACCCAATGAACTAAGTTACGGCATCGACGTACCTTCAAACATTACCCCTGTGTAGTTTGATGCCATTCTGGTCACATAGCTTGCACTCGGGGGACTAGGGTAGGGGTCCGTGCGTCGCGAACGTGTCTACATAATCTTGTACAGTCATTGTTGTTCATGTGTATAATATAATGCCTATCTGTCTATAGCTAAGTTATTGCCGAACAGGCACAGTGAAAAAAGCCTCAGATGACTCGGTCGTTACTAGTTTAGTACTTTAATTCAATAAACAACAATGATTGAAACCTTGACCGAAGTGATCATCGACTTCAACAGGTTTTCTGTTATATATTTTTGGCTGTTGAATCCTTCGAGAACCTTAATGCTAGAACATTGCCTAACTAAAGTTAGGCATTGCAGCCGTTACGATTGGATGCAATTTCAGCCACGCTAACGGAAATTTACTCTTCCCATTCCGATGAGTTCGCGGAATACCTAAGTGTTCTTTAACTGAAACTCTATCGGAGAACTATCTAAGTTAAGGTACATGATCTGAATTTACTTCAAAGTTCAATTTAGTTAAATATAGTCACAAATTAAAGGTAATTCATAAGTGTACGCTGCCTAAATATGTAGGTGTATATTGCGTTTGAGTCTTTATTGTATTGCTCATCACCTTGTATCTGGTATCTATCTATACCACAAATCAATAGACCACTTGACGTCACATGAAGGCTCCTCTCACTCACCAAAACATAGTGTTTCAGCGCCTAAATATTTCAGAGATTCGAGCATGACTAATGGAAGGATATTTTAACCAATCAGCCGATAAGTGACTCGGTGATGATTCATGAACTAGCCAATAAGTGTTGTACATTACATTTTACACCCGATTCGTAGAGGTGAGTATTATTACTATGCAAAATCATGTCGTTGGGTCTCCATAGGTTATTTCATTAATGACTTATGCTGTAATATTACTGCTCATGGTGCATACCGCTGTCTGGCACTTGTATTTTCAGGAACTCCGTTCCTATATGAATTCTATATGTTTGTCTGTGGGTTTGTCCGTGCGTTTGTCTGTGCGTTTGTCTGTCGCTTTTTTTCTAATATTCGAACTTTGACTTCAGATTCGGATTCAGCATAAAAAATAGAATAGGAATGTTCAGGAACAAGGTACATGGTCAAAATGGCCGGTAAATTAAAAAAAAAATTGAATTGTTATCTAATTGACGAACCAGGTGTTCCTCTGGCAATGCAAGCTTGCGCATATATTCAGAAACAAGTTCATTTTATGATTAGCAAACGCGTCTCTATCGAACAAGACTAAATAGAAAAAAAAATGAAACCAACTAACGCCTAAGTATATAAAATTTAGATGTGCAAATGACTTTTCATTTCGATTTTGTTTCACAAGAACCACGATCTAACCCTTTTCTTAGCAATAAAATGTTTGTAATGCAAACTAACAACATGAATCGTTGAATAAATTAGTTTTGAACTGGTTTTACGGCGGTAATATTTTTATACTCTATATCTATTCTTTAATAGCATGAAGTATTTTTTTATTTATCTTTATCTATTTATTAACCAGTTTTAACTTTCAAAAAATCTTTACTAAATTTGATTAGTGTTAAACAAGTTGAGGATATTTTATCCACTGTCGTCATAAAGTGTTATATAACGTGCATTATTAAGAGATTATTAAGAATTATAGGTACCTTATTAAGATAAAGAACAATACTTCGAAATATTTAAAAACTTTGCGTCCTTGTTACAGCAAATATAACTTCCACCATCAGCCCACAATAATACCAATCCCCATTTTTATCTAACACGTAATAGTAAAAAACTAGGGGAGCGCGTACTAAAGGCGAAATAAAGTTACAATGTGCAAGTATATTCCTTTGATATTACTGGGGTCCACTGAAGGGTCCGACCGCATGAAATGCATCTTCATTTTGTGTCAAGACATGAGATGTTTCTCATGTCAATAGCAAAATGACCGTAATAATACTGTTACTTTTTGTGAAAGGTCATACATTTTATTCACATTACTTATGATAATAAAATACACTGAAAAAAATGTTTAGTTGGATTTCCCAGATTCCTAATTGTATTCACCAAAGTCGACGGTTGAACTGGGTCCTACCTTTGACTTAAGTTGATTTTACCAATCAAAAAAGGTTAATGAAGTACCAGTAAAAATAATAAAATTTATTATTACCATACGTACCATATTATATGTACGAGTACAATCCGTTTATTAGCGGTAAATTATACATTTAAAATAGTGATAGCTACAAAATACTTTTGTATGAAGACCAACAGTAATATATTTGTAAATTTAACTATAAATTTTTGCATTAATTAACAAAGTTTACTAGTAAAATAGCCTAGCTTTGCTTCTTTGGTAAATTTAACTAATCTTTTATTTCAGTGTACCACCCAATTGTGAGTTCAGCTTACGCACTAATATTTCGTACATTTAAATTGAAAAAAAAATCAGTAAACTGTAGACGTTTAAAAGTTTCTTAGGTCTGACGAGTACGGTAGTTACGGAGCACGGTGGAGCACTGAAAGGTTAGCAAGCTACTTTATATCAAGATTGTGGATTCGATTTTCTCACAGGACAAATATTTGCGTGCATGTCAGTTTATCTTGAACTGTGTATTTAAGAGAGGTAGGGCGCATCAACAGTCCGACTGGGGAAGCTCATTTAATTCACAGAAAACTGAAGCCAAATAACATCTCTCTGGAGGATTGTTGTCTTCCTGTGAGTTAGTGTTACCAGTAAGCTCCTAAAGGAGTTGCAGTGTTAGCAGCAAGGGTGGCGTCGCGTGAACGATACTTATACGGTACTATATTACCACTTCATATCTGGTGGGCCGTATGCTTGGATGTCTACCGACGTTGTATAAAAAAAAAAGTATACTCCATTGACGAGCTCGGTGGGTCAGTCGTGAATGACGCGATTTTGACACTAACGCTCGTGGGTTCGATTCCCACACAAGACAAACATTTGTGTGCATGAACATGTCTGTTTATCTTGGTCTGAATGTTTAAAGAGGGGTAGGGTGCATCAAAGCAACCCGTCTGGGGAAGTACCTACACCTCACAGAAAACCGCAGCCAAATAACAACTCCCTAGAGGGTTGTTGGGTTCCTGTGTGTGAGTGAGGCCACCAGTAAGCTCCTAAGGAGTTGCTGTGTAAACAGCAGAGGAGGCATCGCGCGAGTGATACTTAATATTATTACAAGTGTTAATAGGATACGGTAACTGCTTTACATCAGATGGGCCGTATGAATGAATGCCTCGCGACGTTGTATTAAAAAAAAATACCAATTACCAATACGTAACAAAACAAAATGTGTTCATTATGTATAATAATTATACAGAAAATTTTTGGACTAAAACAATTATAACCCTGAATAATATTTCTCATTACTGATACAAATGTAATTAGAAATTGTTTATTTTTTTTTCACGTCTTGATCCTACCAGGACGGTCCTAGCATTTTGGAACTAAGTTTGATGACTCTATGAACCATACTCGAGATCGGCAGGTAGATCGACAATTTCCTACCAGTTTCCTGTTTATCTATCTACTCCTAAGAAATAACGACTATCGAAGGATTAATCGTCTGGCTGGGGTGTTGTATAATCAACTAAGGTGGAGGTGTTTTCTCTACTCAGGCTACTACTTATTAAATTTAGCAGTAGGCAAGACCACATGCTTGGCTTTGATTCTAAAGAGAGAAATAAACACCATGAAACTCTGCGGAGTTGCAAACTTCAAATAGCTAGAATACTTGTTGCCTGTCTATACTCTCTATTTGTCTGTATGTCAATATATCACAAATCAACCTACGTCGTCTAAAAAACAACATTGAGTAGAAAAATGTGACTAGCAGTTTTTATACTCAACGTTGAGGCGCATACAAACATAAAGTCCCGGCAACATGACAATGTAGATATATACGAGTACGTGCATATCTATCTGTCTATCTATATATAAGTAGGCAAACAAATCAATACCTTTTTCCCACTATGTTTATCAACCAATTTCCTTTTTAAGTTCAATAGCTATTGCCGATATTTGACGTTATCGATAAAAAAAATTGGAAACATGAAAATTCGTATATGATTCTCTCAATATTTTTATATCAATAGGTATTTAGGTGAACACTAGTTATTATTTTGCAAGCAAATGGAGTTATCCTTTGCTTGCTGCAGTGGAGTAGAAAGTTGCCACAGCAGTGGAATATGAATGGATTAATGTAATACGAGTAGTATAATAGTAATAAACTTTCAGATTTACACTATGACATCAACACATTCATATTCCACTGCTGGGATACAGATCATTCTAGGCTTATGCTTTAGGCTGTAGAACATATTCTAACATGTTGTCGAATTGCAGATTGAAGAGCGCAGTATTTTACGATGAGGATACTGATTTAGTTATACTCGTATATATCGACAACAGGACAATTGCGGAACAACTTGAAGTAAATGAACCTAAACTTAGATAGGTTGCGATAATATTAGTATGCCTCAAATTAAAAAATCCCGGGGGGTTCCTAGATAAAAACTCATCCAAGATAAGTTGAAAATTATAATGCCAATTTGGAATATAATTTTACAAAACAATTTTTTGCACTTTGAATCAATCATGTTAAACTGTAGTAATTTTTTTTAGCCCTCGACTAATATAACGTTCAATCGAACTATCAACGACATGTCAGTCTCGATGGTTAATCGATGGTGAATGTGTGGGCCACGAAATTTATATTTATTACACGATCCCGTGAGGCGTGGTCCTGCCTAAACAAATACATAAAAATGAAAAGATACGCACATGCGCCAGCTTTGATCGCGGTGGGTAAATGGCTTTAGAGGTCATCGATTTTAGATGTACGTATAAATATTGGCTTATAAAACGATTTCCGAAAAAATATTTAATCTAATAGTTAAGTGTTAGCAGAACCTACGCCGTTGGATAGAATATAATAGTTATCATCCACGGAATGAGTTTCTCAAGTGATCTATTTCATCACCCGGTATTATAAATATACATTTAAATAGCATTTGACTAAACATCGAGAGAAATTTATCAATACTTTCTTTCTCGGTGTAAAGTCTATTTGCCTCGGTAGCGTCGCACTAAAGTTATATCGGTCTAATAAGGTTTAGATATCCACCATTACATTAATCAGTCTATTGATTAATTTATTTATAACGATTATAATAACACATAATATGGTTTACATTCAGCCAAATGGTAAGTCGGTTTGTCAGCAGTAGCTCTAGTGGACAACATGCATTTGTGATTATGCGATTCTGAATACAAAAGTTTTGATTTGATCTAGTAGAAAATTTTGAGGTAACGGTTTTGTGATTTAAGTAGGAAATAATACTCAATCGAACACACATCACTAACTCGGCTCACGTCATGGTCACCATTCCTCGATTTTCGATTTCCAGGGTGTGACGCCACTCGTCACCTGGAGGGTTATATCACCCCTGTTATTGGCCGTCGGCGGGCTCAAGGTGCCAGTCGTAACCTCGACGTACGACTTCGCCGAACAAATTCTCTTGTTTGTTTTAAAATTTTCAAATCTACCAGTATTTATCGATTTCTCAATAGAGCTATGTTACAAGAGTACTAGTCCTCCAAGATATGACTTTGATTATGATTGTGATTGACTATGTAGAATTTTACTGGATGTTACCACCTTCACAGTGAGAAATGAACGTAATGTATATTGGTGAAGGAAGTCGGTGAAGATTTGCTGCACAACTGCGAGCAATGTGTTAAAGATACTCCTAGTATTGTAAGTGTCCACAGCTTACGATTCGCATTGTTTCATTAATCTTCTTTTATCTATTAAGTTCTTAACATCACGACCCATACGGAGTAGGCAGAGAGAACCAAGCGCCATATGACTCGATTCTCACAAACCTCATATGGGTCTTAACATGCAGAGCTCTTTTCGTGCATGCATTTATGCCGATTTCCAAGGTTTCTGATATCACATTCTAACACATTCAAATTGCTCGTGGTAGATGAGTCTTGGCTCGGCTCCTACATCGTTCTTTTATTAAACTTAAATCATTTCTTTTAGCTTGGTACTGTTCTATGTGCTTTTCGAAATACTGCAAACGTAATTGTTATGTAATCTCCAGATCATTTGCTACATATATAATATACATTGTGCGGTTTGTAGCTATTTAATAAATTAATAGTCATTTATCATACTCGCTAATTTAGTGGCCTCACGTTGGGGCATACGTCCTATTCCACTCCTAGTAAGGAGCGTTATCACGTCTGTCCCAAAGGACAGTCGGGTCGGAGGGCGTCAGGTCCGACTAATGATGTAGAGCTAGCTGTAATTATAGTGTTCATTCTTTTATAACGTTAGCGAAAACTTGGATAATATCATTAATGCATATTGCTGCTATCGTATACGTAATAAATCTATACTTTTTATTAATTTGATCAAAATTAGAGATTTATTTAGCTAACAAAAAAGTTAAAATATTTATAGAATAAATGCTCACTTCCTAAACTCGCTGCACTAATTCTATGGAAACTGGAAACTGGAGCGAAGATTTCATTTTTTGTCTTAAGTCTATATTTGATATTTAGCCAATATTTGTGTACATCCGTACAGTAGAACCAAGGGAAAAATTGCTACTGAATTCCTAAAACGAGGCAGCTATGATGGCTGGTCGTTAGAAACTTACCACCTGAACTACTAAATGAACCAATATCAGTTTCTTTTTAAATGCCTAATATTAAAAGCCAGCCCACACACGGTAATTTGACGAACTCGGTGGCACAGTGGTGAATAACGCGATTTTGATACCAACGCTTGTGGGTTCGATTCAAACAAACATTCGTGTGCATGAATATGCCTGTTTGTCTTGGTCTGTGTATTTTAAAGAGAGATATAGCGCATCAAAGCAGCCCGTCTGGGGAAGTACCTCCACCTTACAGATAAATAACAAGTCCCTAGAGAGTCGTTGTGTTCCTGCATGTGAGTGAGTTCACCAGTAAGCTCCTAAGGAGTTGCTGTGTTAGCAACAGAGGTGGCTTCGTGCGAGTAATACTTGGCGGTCATAGACTACGGTAACCACTTTACATCAGGGGGGTCGCATGAAAAAAGCATGCAAAAAGAGTTGGACTCTCACAAGATAAGGAAAACTAAGTTCTGCAGCCTATGCAGTGAAAACTATTAGACGGCTCACTGATGTTGATACGGCTAGAATAGTTTATTTCAGCTACTTTCACAGTATTATGTCATACGGAATTCTTCTTTAGGGTAACTCCGCGGACATTAACACCATCTTTTTATTGCAAAAGGGAGCCATAAGAGCTATCTACAAACTTGGTCCCCGGGAGAGCCTTAGAGAAAAATTCAAAGAAATAAATATTCTAACTGTCGCATCGCAATATATCTATGAAAATCTTTTGTATGTCCACAAAAACATAGACTCATTTTGTAAAAAGAGTGATACTCATAACATAAATACTAGAAATAAGCATAATCTTGTGTTACATCCAAGCCGTCTCCACAAAATAAGTAATTCTTTTATGGGGCAATGTATACGGTTCTATAACAAACTTCCCAGCAATATAAGAGAATTGTCAATAAACAAATTTAAAACTACCATTAAAGCCAAATTGTGTAGCAGGGCATATTATAAAGTATCTGACTATATTAATGATAAAAATGCCTGGGATTGAGTCGATCCAATTATAATGTAATTAATAAATTATGTAAATTTGTTTGGATACCAAAAGAGGGATGCCTGAGTTTTTTGGCAGTATTTTTATCAGTGCTCACCTAGTCATGAACTGCACGGTAGGGAAAAAAATTGTGACGATTCCAAACAAATGTAGCCATTTTTACGGAATAAAAAGATTTTGACTTTGACTTTGACTTTATTTATTAAAAAAAGGAATACAACCTCATTGAAAAAAACTGCTTTGTACTAGACTAGTATTTTAGTCGAGTGGCGAGTAATTAACAAAATATGACCGAACAAAAAAAATATCGAATACTTTAGTGAGTGAGTCTATTCGTTTCAGCGTGTAGCTATATTTAATTAAATTGAGGAGGCGAAAACTATTATTACCTTAGAGCATTTAGTTATCCTTATGACGCAATGTGTTGGCGTTCTAAGGACCGAATTTTAGCTTTTGACTTAGGATTTCTGCCAGTGATACACATGTTTATTACTCACTAATGTAGCAAGTAATTTGAGCAGTGATATTCCAATGGACAAAGCATTGGCCAAGTGGTCCTCGGTTCAATCCTGGTATGTGTGACTAAATTCGTGTTAGTCGATTTATTTACATATTTGTTATTATCACTTGTTCGGCGGTGATGGCGAACCCGCACTTGAGGGCGAACCCGCACATCCAAGAAATTATATTTTGAAAGACGTGCGCAATATCCTAAGAAATTTCTAGTTTTCCTTCTGGGTTGTAGACGCCTGACGGCAGTCACATCATGTCAAAGTCTCACCTTCGTTAAATCCTTAGGCTAGCGGACTCTGCCAATCCTAATGGATTAGGAAATCGTGATCATGTTAAGAACATGAAGAGTAGCGAGTAATTGCAAGTGTAATCAGGGTGCGCCTATTCGTTTACGCCCATTGATTTACAAAATTTGTAATACCTTGTAGTCTACGTTTTGAAATACTTATCATTTCATTCACGTTCATTAAAATATACCAGTTACTATGACAAACAAATTTTTTAATCTTCCTTATCAAATAATATTGTATACCATCACGTTTTTCTATTAGATAGCTAATCAGAAAGATAGAAATCAGTGGGTAGCCATTCGACTAAAAGAATGAAGACAAAAGAAGTTTACGTAACACAGAATTCATTTACAATGAAGGCAGAATAACTAATGAACTCGTTAATTAAAAGCGAGCGATCTGAGAATATAAAGAGACTGTAGTTAAGATGTTAACAGCTATTAAGTTAGGGAATAAAACAACAGTTATGAGCTACTAAGCTAAATTTATGAATCGTTTTATGCTAAATTTACGAATCTAAGGCCAGTGGGTCTTAGACGGTAATATATGATACTCAAATCAGGCTTACTTATACGTAGCATACCTTGACAATTACCAAATGATACTCTAGGAGAGACATAATTAATTTTCGCGTCCTTTCTTTAATATACACCTAGACCGGGCATAAGTTCGGTTACAAATGAATATTCATTTATTTTTTAATTTTTATGAAGAATTGTAATCCTACTAAAACTTATATGTACATATTAAACTGATGTAAGGATTACGATTGATGATGAAGTGTTGGAACAAGTGGATGAGTTTGTATATCTTGGATGCGCTTTCAGCAGGCATGGAAGGTACACCGAAGATGTGGAATGACGAGCGAGTGCTGGGAATAGTGCGAATGGAGCGTTGGGAAAACTTCTTGGCAGTAAAATCCTGAGCCAGAAGGCACAACTCGCTATACACAATGCAGTGTTGGTCCCAACGCTAACTTATGGAAGCGAGAGCTGTGTATGGCAGAAAGAGCATGAAAGTAGAATAAACGCGGTCGAAATCCAAGCGCTGCGCAAAATTAGTGGCGTAAGGCTTGTAGACCGTATTCGCAATGATGATGTTAGAAACAGAGTTGGTCTGAAAGAGAGCGTCGGTGTTAAAATAAGAAGAGGCATGCTCCGATGGTTCGGACATGTAGAAAGAATGCAAGATGAAAGAATGATGAAGGAGATATACAATGCAAAAGTGGAAGGATGTAGGAGCCGGGGAAGACCAAGACTTACCTACCATGACCAAATTGGTCGTGTTCTATCAGAAGGTGATGTCAGGAGCCTTAGAAACCGGCGAGCGTGCATGAGAAGAGCAATGAATGTTAAAGAAGCGAGTGAGATATGTAAGGATCGAGTCACGTGGCGCTCGGTTCCCTCTGCCTACCCCGCAACGGATTTGGCGTAAAGTTATAGATAGATAGATGTACATATTATTTGGAACTCTCTGCAAAAAAGAATCTATTCGAAATGGCCACCTTTGATACAGGCCTTTAATCTCTCTGGCCACGAGGGACTTACGTATCATTTCCATGGAAAATTTAGCCACTGCTTGCTCCAGAGATTTCTTAAGAGACACAATGTCAACGTGTCGTTCGAACAGGCCATGCCCTCTAAAACTGACTATAATTTGTGATCTAAGGGGTTCAGAACTGGGCTAGATGTAGGGTCAGTCTTCTAAGTCTTATAAAGTCCGGGACGTTGGTTTCGAGCCAGGCTTGGGTAGTTCGTGCCTTGTGACCAGGTGCAGAGTCCTGCTGGAAAGTCTACGGTACATTTAAGAAAAAAAAATCTAAGAGGTTCCACAACATGATCCAAGACAGTCTCTTCATGCACTTTGGCTGAAGTCTTTACTCCTTTTTTACAAAAATTAAGCTTTGTGACGTGTGATGAGAAATCCCCCACCAAACCTTAACAGACGCAGGATAATGACAATTTTGTACCTTTCCGATCACTTGGGTGGCTTCGATAGAACTGTGTGCGTACTCTTTGTCATTTTGCTTGTTGTAGTGCTCTTCAATCCTGATTTTTTTTTTCATCAGTATATAGCATTTTTCTTTTAACTGGCACCCAAATATATTTTATGCCTTTTTCCTTCCAGTAAAATGGATTACTCTACCACTAAAACTATGCTGTGATCGCCGTTATTTTTGGAGGGATAGTAGACTACATGTGCTGTAGAGCCGCGCTTCTTCCCCAACGTTTGGTTTGATGATTATATTGATTTTGTTGCGGATATACTTATCAGATTGTCACGAGTCTTCGGAACTGGCGAACGTGCATGTTAAGAACTATATATATTAAAGAAACGAGCGAGATATGTAAGAGCCACGTCTTTTGGGGCTCGGTTATTTTTGCCTGGGATAGACAAAAGGATCTGACATGAATATGTAGAAACACAACTTAAAGAGAAAAGTAATACACAATAATGAGGTATGTTTATTCCAGGTCGCGGGCCCACACCTTCTCTACATGTCTATGTATCAATCATAGTTTCGGTTTGAGAATTCAGGGTTTATTTATGAGAAAGAAACACAGATAGACCTACATAATATTAGTGGGGTGAAGCGAAAGCACTAAGTACCTTAATACGGTATATACACCAGAGTAAACGTATGCTGATAATAGTGCAGCCACCTTGACGCATTTCAGGCAACTGAGTGCAGAAATCAGTTAAAAGTAATTGTATTATTTACAAATTTATTTTTACTCATTTTGCAACTGTCTTAGGTTTAATTGTACTGGCAATAAAATTCGCAATCTGTATTTTTAATAAGGGAATCTGCATCTTAACAAGTAAGTTAAAATCGTGTAGTACATTTCAAGTTATATATTGAACGTCTATAGAACTTATGAAATAAAAAAAACTATTATCCAATAACAAATACATGTTAAAAGTAGGATGGCTAGTGTTATGCAATAGAAAAAGGGAATAAAATAGTTATTAATAAGCTACTGAGCACTGATGCAAAATTGGTGCGCCTAAGGCCATAAAGAGTTGTTGATAATGATTTTAGGAATGGCCTTCCGTCTGTTACAATCTATAAAATATAGGAAAATTATATTTTTTGAGTAAATTGGCAGTTGTGTATTGTAACCTCAGGCTCCACTACCGGTTCGTATACACACGGTCACGAAGTTTGGGTAAATATTTCTAATATACTAGGTGAAACGGAAAGACAGTATGAGAGAAGAACTAATATACTGCTATATTCCCTGCAAGACATGAGACACACTCATGCTCTCCTCATTAAAACAACATTTCTTATGGGATTCAATTTGATATTGTGATAATATGAAATTAAGAAATCAAGAATTATTCCAATTTTTCTATACATGCCACACGCCTGATATGACTCTGTTATTCTAACTTGTATACGTTTGTAACATGAGCTGCAATTCATACACGCTGCCATCACCACTGTGAGCACTAATTCCTAAAGGAGCTGCCTGATAATCTCATTCACTAGCAGGAATATGACAACCTTCCACAGTAAATTTGTAGCTTTTACAAGGAAAGGTGGGTTACATCTCTAGTCGAACTATTTTAATATCTCTTATAGATAAGAGATATTAAAATAGTTCGATTCATCTAATATCTATCTGTAGGTATAGTTTACTAAGCTTCTGGCACATCTGAGTTAAATTATAATTAAAATTTAAGTTCGTGTATGTTCGTGAGTGAACGAGATCGCCAATATTGTAATTGTAATGGACGGTAAGCATATTGTTTGTATTTCAAAAGTTTTAACGTTTAAACGTTTATAAGGCACGATGGCTGCTTCACGTCAGGCGGAACATCTATGTGGTAACAAATGTACTAAATATAAAATTAGTCCGAAAATTTATCCTTATGTCTATATGTCATATATTGTCATAAACCAATTATATGTCTATTAATTTAAATTTTTGTACTTATATAAATTTTACTTGCAAAGAGTAATTCGTAATTACTTTGAACTAATTATAGATAGTTAACTTGCGATAAAATTTAAAGTATAACTAACATTCTTTAGGGCCGTGTGTCCGCATTATAACTGTACCACAATTGGAGTGATTCGATCAAAGTCAATGTTTGTCAGGACATAACAAACGGTTGAAAATTTCACAGTTTACACAGAGTCGGTAACTAAGAATTAGATACTTGCTTGACGGAAACAACGTTCAAATAACAAGCTATCGCCGTATAAATAACTACTTGTTGGATTTCTCCCCGGGCTTATAAACCTTTCATAGAAGATAATTTATTTTTACAAGCTCACGCCTGCGTTCGCCCATGGGATGGCCAAAAGTGATTCTGATTTTATATTTTGCCACTAACGTTTACGTGTGATTTATGACTTAATTTTCTTTAAAATATCGTTGCCGGTTTTTTATAATTACTTTTATAGTCTATGATAGTGTCATCTAACAACGTTTATTATATTCAAGAGTAACGTAACTGAGTTACAAAGCAAAAAAAAATTGTTATAACAGTGTTATATTATTATTATACAGTCTAACCTTACTACTTACGTTTTTTGAAGTGATAACTTCTTATGGGAGGGTACACTGCTTTATTATTATGTATTTTTGACGAGCTCGGTGGCGCAGTCGTGAATGTCGCGACTTTGACACCAACGCTCGTGGGTTCGATTCCCACACAAGGCAAACATTTGTGTGCGTGAACATGTCTGTTTGTCTTGGTCTGGATGTTTTAAGAGATGTAGGGCACATCAAAGCAGCCTGTCCGGGGAATTACCTCCACCTCACAGAAAACCGCAGCCAAATAACAACGCCTTACAGGGTTGTTGCGTTCCTACGTGTGAGTGATCACTCAGCTCACCACTAAGCTCCCAAGGAGTTGCTATGTAAGCAGCAGAGGTGGCATCGCGCGAGTGATAATTAATATATCGCAAGCGTTAATAGGCTACGGTACCCGCTTTACATCAGTTGGGCCGTATGCTTGTATTCCTCCCGATGTAGTATAAAAAAACCGCTTCGTTACGTAACGCGTTATGGCGCCCGTCTATCTGACTTCCCTTTCTCTCACGCATACGGCAGCAGATTAGTTTAAGTTATCATTTCTGTCGGTCGTCCCGAGACGTATACGTTTTTTTTTTATAAAAGCTACTAATTTGGCAATGATAAGATTGTCTCTTATGTCTAAATTTTAGTTTTATTAGGGGTTAAAATACGAAATTGCCTTTTAGTATTGAAAAATTTAAACTTGTTTTTGTCTAAGATGTAACATATTTATTCAATCAAAATATTTACACTCATTATCTATACATTGCTGCCATCTAATCGGAAGTTTATTTATGCCTTTGCGATAAATCTCTGGGGATCTAGATTGGACAAACTGTGTCAAAGCATTGTGTACTGCCTCCTGGGAAGAAATTTTTTACTACGTAGAAAATTCCTCAAATCACGAAGAAAATTGTAGTCAGTTGGAGCAAGGTCTGGCGAGTACGGAGGATGACGTATGGTTTCTAACTGCAACTTCTGTAGAGTTACAACGGCTTCTCGTGCAGTGTGAGGTCTTGCGTTATCATAGAGCAATAATGGTGAAGTTCGATTCACGAATTGGAGCTGTTTCACTGCCAGTTTGTTAATCATTGATTGAAGTTCGACACAGTAAACATCTGCTGTTATTACTTGACTAGACCTGAGAAAGCTATAGTGAATAACGCTATGAAGAAACAACCAAACAGTTACCATTACTTTTTTATTGTTAGGCTTTGCTTTAGGGCACTGTTGCGGCGTTTGACCTGAGGTCAGCCATTGCATTTTTCGCTTCCGGTTATCGTAATGAATTCACTTTTCGTCACATGTCACAATTATTTATCATACATAAATTAGACTGCGAATGTGGTTTATCATACATAGGGCAAACAAAGAGAAGCATAGGTACTCGAGAGAAAGAACACATTACTAACATGAAGAATAGGCGGGAAAAAAACTCTGCAGTATGTGAACATACACTGGACCAGCCAAACCATTACATGGTTTGATAAACCACAAATCCTTGCCAAGGAGAATTGGTACATGCCCAGAATGCTACGCGAGGCTATTGAAATAAGAAAACACCCCAATTTCAATAGAGAAGTTGGTTGGCAAGTACCACCTGCTTGGGATCCAGTTCTAAAAATAATCAAGTCACAAACCCAGAGATCTACTCAAAAACATTCGGACACCGTGGGCGATTTTTGTGTGAATTGGAACGTATATATTTAATCCATCCATGTCGGTAGATGTAATAATTAAGTAACCAATATAAGACAGATGTCACCTTAGTCTTCCCGCGACCACGGACGCTGCAAAACATTCGAAACGTCAGGTTCAACAAAATAAATAAATAAAACACGCGATACTTCCGTTAAAAATTGTTTATTTCAATGTATAACAATCGTGACAACCTAAGACAATACCCGTTTTTATCTTATTGATTTGATGCAAGTGAGTCACGTTAGGTAATGCAACAATGATCACATCACCATCCACCATCTGCTTCAATTCAACGTTATTCACCTGTGTGGGCGGTTTTCCACGTGGTTCGTTCTTCAAGTCGAAATTTCCATTATGAAAGCGTTTAAACCAAAAACGCACGGTGCGTTCCTCTCCTTACGTAACATTGATATTGCTAGCCGTTTCTGCTGCATTACTACTATGTCGGAACTCGTATTCAAAAATAACAAGAATTTTCGAAGTATCCATCTTTCCCATCTAAGCTAAATAAAAAATAAACAATTGAAATTCGAAAATAAAATCTTACACATTTTTTAAAAGAAAAACCTCACAGGTATCATATGAAAAAAAGTTTCACTCCCAAATCTCACACCATGAAGGTTTAATGTTATTTAAAATATCTATTACGATAAAACGGCAATTTCTTATTTTAAAACCCTGTTATTTCCGTACGTGTAATTTATATACTTGTATTAATATAACAATTTTATTTGAAAGGTCACAAAAAAGGTTATGTAACTAATTTAATACCTATGCTGTCAGCTTGACCTTGCATACGATGGGATCAAAATATGTAATAATTATAACGTAGGTGTTTAACGTGATCCACAGTTTTTTTAGTTTTTTTATTGTGTAAAATCGCACTCTTACAGGAAATATACCTATATAGATATACTTACATTGCAATACCTTATCTAAATAAAAAATTTGATCCAAAAAGTTAGAGCCGTTTTGAGATTTTTGAAATACATGTATGAAAAAAAATCTCGTTTGAAGTAATAAGAAAAAATTGTAGGCCTTATAACTTGTGAAGAAAATATTAAAATTTTAAATCGTTTTACCCCTCCGATACCCCTATTTCATACACTATTAATTTAACAAACATAATTAAAACAAACACAGACACACCCGGGAAAATGTCCCTAATTCCTCTGGAGTCCGAATGCTTCTATAGCTCCCTCATGTATTTCTATCTCTTATCAAGTAATACAGGCTTGAATAGATAAATATGTCTCTTCATTGTATTGCATTAGTTGATATAACCCAAGAGCCGCACAAGCGCACAAGCGGAACCAAGTTGTTGTTGATCTCAGGATCAAATCTTTTACCAAAAAAAAAAAGATGTACTGCTACCGCAAGGAAAACTTTATTTGTTTGACAGCTTTAGAGCACTAGCATTGTTATATAGATAACAGAAAACAGTTCGCAGTGTATACTGATCATAGCAGTAATAAAAATCTTCAGTCATTCAAACCCCTCTGGAAGACTGGTCAGATGAAGTCTTCAATTACTCTTGTTTTGACTTCATTTTGAAACATAAATGGATAACATATTACGACAAATATCTTAAGATAATATTATTGCCCCTTTTACGTTTTATATTTATTCCGGTCACTTTTAAATCTACTATAACTTTATGTAATTTCATCTATTTGTATATCCTAGTCGTTGGTCTATCTAGGGACTCGGAAGTGTTCTATTTAAGTAAGAAGGATAATAATACTTCGGCCAGTGTGTATGTTACACGAAGTATTTAGAGCTACTTTTGACCACCCGTAACTCAATTTTTCACCGCTTGAACAATGCCAATTAAAAATGTGGATTTATTAAAATAAACTCAAATCTGAATTTTTATTGTTATTATTAACAATAAATTGAAGTGATAATTTACTACCTGCTGTTATTTTAAACAAAGATTATTAATGTATTAAATTATATATGCAAAACGTAGAGTAAGTTGTAAAGAGAATCACTAATCATGGTCCCATAATGACTCTCGTAATTGGAATGGAAGTTTAAATGATATAAATTACAAGTATGGTCAAAAAGTTTTTGAGTTACGGGTTGTCGAAAGTTCCTCGAAATACTTCGTTTATATTTATTGGAGTATTAAAGTCTAAAAAGTATCATTTTTATTACTGACTTACTATCAAAAACCTGAACGACTTCTAAGTAACTTAGACACTTGAAATTTCATATTATTTAATGTTAAGGTACGCACACAATAAATAAATATAAAACTTCTAAAATATAAATGTAGAGGATAAACAGAGCAATTGAAGTTCACGTTTACGCTAAATTAGATCATAACTTTTGATCGGTTTGCTTGTTTGCTACTTTAATAATATAACAAAAAACTTTAATCTAATCTATGTGTGAAATATAGGCGACTTGTATAAGATGGCACACGCTCCGGTTTCACACAGTAATTCGATCGTCTAAGCGATTCGCTAACAATTTATCAAAATCAGTCCAGTTTTTTTGAGTCCTTAAGGAACATACATATATTATTATATAAAAGAAGAAGGTAGATCGAAACAATTAATCTATATCATAGATTATTCTGAAAAGCAAAAAGGTCCAGTTATAATAGATTTTTATTCGATTAAAAAAGAATTAACAATATCTGTCATAAATTGACACAAGCTTACCTATATGCAAATGTACTTACGTATATACGAAACAGAAACAGACCAACTGATAGATGATGAACACTTGTAGAACACTTGACGGATGACATGTGTACATGTAGATAAGCGCTGCGAACCTTCTTACTTTTTAGATGTCGGTTAAAAAATGGCCGACCTCAATCACAACAAAAACGTAAATAAAACAGATAGCAAGGGGGCGACCATCATTAGATTAATTGAATAGCTGATGGTATCGAAGCGAGTCGATAAGGCTTATCAGAAGTATCGCTGTCGCAGGAAGATCAATCCACTGGCTCGTTAGGTGAATCGGGAAGTAGATAGATTGAATACTGTTTTTAAAGTAGGCAACTGCACCTTTATCTCAAGTTGGTACTAGACGTACACGGAATTCATCTAAACATTCTTCCTAGGATAGTTTTGGTTTTGTATGTTAAGCGTTTTTTAAGATACTAAAGGTCGATCTAGCTAAAATCAATCAAGTTTAATGCAAAATAACGCGGACTTATTCCATTCGGGGTCTCTAAGTCGAACATTATCGGACTTATCTCTCTATAACTTACACTTAACACAAGCACTTAATACGGACAAATCTCTTTCGATTAACCATATTATACGTACAATAGCATATTTATCCGAAAGAAAAATGATTGCATCAATTTTTATGGTGTAATCTAATTGACTTCTTATCACAGACCTAAAAGTTTTACTTACTGACGTCTCTACTTCTTACGCTTTGCTTTAAAAAAATGGCATGGATTGTTTATTATAGCTGAGCGATATATCCACGGTGTATTACGAAGTATCTCATGTCTTATGTAACATATAACGCAACGTACAAAATTGTACTAATAAGTTTGTTCGGACTAATTATATTTAAAAAAAACCACCCGCATATATAAAACATTTGGCATTAAAATACTTATGTATTATAAGTAACATTAAAATTTCCGTAAGGATATAAAGAGTATATACGAAAGGCCTACTATGACCAAAGTGGTGGTGTTTTATCACGAGGTGATGCTAGAGTCACTAGTAACCGGCGAGTGCGCATGAAAAGAGCTATGGATGTTAAAGAAGCGAGCGTAAGAACCGCGTATTATGGCACTCTGTTCTCACTGCCTGTCGCGCAAGGGACTTGACGTGAAGATATAGATCAGTAAAAAAAAAATGTGTCGCTTTGAACTTTCACATGATATGTGACATGTAACGTCATAATATATTGAAGGAGGTTATCTATATTAGGTACTACACAGTCTCACCAAAATGTGAACTAACTTATATAACAATCCGGTTAGGAAATTCAGTATGACATCTTGACCTCTACGTATTATGAACACCTTTATAAAATGAGGTTCATGGCTGTGTGGACAACTCACCATGGCAACGAATAGCAATAAATTCAATAACACCAAAATCTATTTTTAGCAATATAAGTGATATTTTGAGGCCCAGGTAATAACGTTTTTAATATAAAACGCGGTAGTCAGCAATATTGGAGGGTTCCGTGAATGCAAGGACCTCCATCAATCGGATGCCCACTTGACACAGAATCTTTTCAATTTAATCATATTGATCAGACCGATATTAAGCCTCTAGTGGACCCTGATTTGCATGAAACTTATTATGAAGGAGAGTTTATGAATGGCAAAATTATTTTGTGGTACCGTAAATTTGTTTTAGATCAATGTACTACTCTGTGTAAAAAGTATCGGGAATATGTCAATAAAAAGACCCGCGTAAAAGAGGTCGTTCTAATTTTTTTACTGCATGTTGGTAGCACTGTACTGATTTAGCGCGCAAAATTTGAGCGGGATCTGTCATTTAATTTGTTTTAAACTACACTTTTTGTTGGTCATAGTTTTGAGTCCTCGGCGATTTTTACAATGGAAAATATTGTTGAACAAAGAGTGTGCCTTAAATTTTGTGTTTCAAATGATATTTCATGTGGTGAATCACTAAAAATGTTGCGAAATACCTACGGCGAATCGTGTATATCGAAAACAAGGGCTTATGAATGGTATAAGGCTTTTAAAGAAGGCCGAGAAGTAGTAGTAGACTTGCCTCGTTCTGGTAGACCTTCAACCGCTACGACCAGAGAAAACATCGACAGAATCAAGAAGCTAGTGCTCGAAAATCGACGTATGAGTCTGAGAGAGTTGGCTAGTGAGGTGAACATATCTTTTAAGTCCGTCCACAACATTCTCATTGACATTTTAGGCATGAAACGCGTCGCCGCTCGACTAGTTCCAAAAGAGCTCAATTTTGTTCAAAAAGCGCAGCGAAAGCATGTCGCTGAAGACATGGTTTCCCGAGCTTCTACGGATCCGACCTTTATGAAACGTATAATAACTGGCGACGAGACATGGGTTTATGAGTACGACATGCAAACAAGCCAACAGTCTTCAGAATGGCGTCTCGAAAACGAGCCGAAACCCAAAAAACCGCGGCAAAGTCGCTCCAAAATCAAGGTGATGCTGACAGTTTTTTTTGACTACCGTGGTGTGGTTCACTCCGAATTCCTTCCAGAGGGAGAAACAGTGAATAAAGAATATTATTTAGGCGTCATGAAGCGTTTGCGTGAGAGTATCCGCCGAAAACGTCCAGATTTGTGGCAACACAACTCATGGATGCTGCACCATGATAATGCACCATCACACACAGCCATTATAGTGAAAGAGTTTTTAGCGAAAAATTCAACAAAAGTTCTCGACCAAGCACCGTATTCACCTGATATGGCTCCGTCTGACTTTTTTTTATTTCCCAAGTTAAAATTACCACTTCGAGGAAAACGTTTTGAGTCGATAGAAGCCATAAAAGAAAATTCGCTGAATGAGCTAAAGGCCATACCGCAAATAGCCTATGAAAAATGTATGGAAGACTGGGTGAAGCGGTGGAGATGTTGTATTGCAAGCGATGGGGCCTACTTTGAAGGCGATAAAATAAATTTAGATGAATAATTTGTATTTTTTGTTTTATTGACAAATTCCCGATACTTAGTACACAGAATGTATATATCTTTATTACTTTGCTGATTAATGTATAGTAATATTTTGGAATGTTTTCGAAATTTATCGGAAATTATATAGCCTAGTTTATGAGATAAGGGTTATTTTACTACACAAAGTTTCATACTGCTTATCTGATGTGAAGTCATTTGGTTTTTTTTTTATAATACGTCGGGAGACATACAAGCATACGGCCCACCTGATGTAAAGCGGCTACCGTAGCCTATTAACGCTTGTAATATATTAAGTATCACTCGCGCGATGTCTCCTCTACTGCTTATAAAGCAACTCCTAGGGAGCATACTGGTGACCTCACTCACACGCAGGAACACAACCCTCTAAGTAGTTGTTATTTGGCTGTGGTTTTCTGTGAGGTGGAGGTATTTCCCCAGACGGGCTGCTTTGATGCGTCCTACCGCTCTTAAAACGTCCATACGAAGACAAACAGACATGTTCATACACAAAAATGTTTGCGTTGTGTGGAAATCGAACCCACAAGCGTTGGTGTCAAAGTCGCGTCTTCACGATTGAGCCATCGAGCTCGTCAAACTTTACGTTATGAACACTTACGACGTAAAGAATATCACTCATTCATTGCCATCCTCGTTGCTAGCACAGCAACTCGTAAGAATCTTACTGGTAACCTCACTCATATAATTCTACTGCAACAGGCAGCCATTGGCTCTGCACTCAAAGTATGAACAAGGTCAGCGGATGATAACACCGGTGTAAAAGCCTCAGACGTCTGATCCTCATGTGTGAAAGCCTAACATGTCAGGCCTCTGAGAGATGACCTGCACTATGTTCGCAGTTACTCGTATCATTATAACGTTCAACACTTCCACCTCTGAAGTAAATTGATCTAAAGACTTTCTCTGAACGACTAAAGAAGCACGCCAGAGAGTGTCCAGCGAAAAATTTCGCTTAGCCACTACGACCGATGAAGTTACGCCGGAGACGAAGTCCCTAACCAACTCTCTGGGTCTCTTGGTGTCCATGATCTCGATACTTACGAACCACCACAAATTATTGATTTATAAAGGTACACCAACGACGCGTTCATATTACACTCATAGAAGTGACAATGTCAAAGTCAAAATCTTTTTATTCCGTAAAAATGGCTACATTTGTTTGGAATCGTCACAATTTTTTCCCCTACCGTGCAGTTTATGACTAGGTGAGCACTGATAAAAATACTGCCAAAAAACTCAGGCATCCCTCTTTTGGTATCCAAACAAATTTACATATTTTATTAATTACATTATAATTGGATCGACTCACTCCCAGGCATTTTTATCATTAATATAGTCAGATACTTTATAATATGCCCTGCTACACAATTTGGCTTTAATAGTAGTTATAAATTTGTTTATTGACAATTCTCTTATATTGCTGGGAAGTTTGTTATAGAACCGTATACATTGCCCCATAAAAGAATTACTTATTTTGTGGAGACGGCTTGCATGTAACACAAGATTATGCTTATATCTAGTATTTGCTTATATCAATAATACATAGGCACAATAATCTAAGGTAGTGCTTGTCCGAAAGTCCAGAAGGGGTCACCAGTGTAAGGTCTATATAATGTCTGGCGCGAGCTGGCGACAGGGGACGACACGTTCACGTCGGGGCCACCAGTGTAAGGTAGTGCTGGTTGCACACTCCTTATGTGAGTGGTCAATAAAAGATGGTGCTGGTTAGCAACGAATTTAATAACGCGACCAATTTACTGGCGCGACCGCGACACATCGCTGCGCGTTGACCACTGTTCTACATAATGTAATTAGGTTACAACTGCATGGCAAGCAAGTAGGTATCATATCCCCTACAATAATAATTAGAAAACATCAATTATAGGTATACAAATCTTTTACAGAAAACTATTTTTACAAATCGTCGGAAACTGCAAATATACACACTTATGTTGTTATTATTTACTTTCATAATATTTACGTAAGAATATAAAGCAGTGAGAGCGCTGTGGATATATGGCGATATTTCTAAATATCATTTATTCGGCGATGAAGGATATTATTAAGAATATTTCGAATTACGTGAGACCTAAACTAAGAAAGTCTGGTTTTCCCTGTAGACACAAGTCTGACGGTAGTCGCTCCATGTAAAAATCTCCAAATCCTTAGGCTATGAAGAAGAAAATTGTTATTATTTACTTTGTGTTATCTTATAACACAGCCCAAAGGAAATGCATCAATGAAGACAATACACAACAGACATAATCAATCAGCAACTTTTGAAATGGGTCGCGACTCGCGAACTTTTCCGTATGTTTGGGTAATTGCCATATTTTAAACATAAGATATAAACATAACACAAAGGTTCTCCAACACCGAACCATATTCCGCGTATAGAGGGATAATATCGGGTGGGGCTGATCTAATATTAGCAATAAAATTGCGATAGGGTTTTTATACTGTGCAAAGCCGTCCTTAATATTCACCTTCACCATTGCCTCGTACTTCATAAAAGTTTGCCTACATTTGTTTTTTGTACAACTTGAAAAATTTAGGCTGTAATTTTATTAATATAAAAAAAGACTAGACGTAATCGTCTAGTCTTTTTTTATATATATTAGTTCAGCATAGTGGCTCCTCTTTGCCTGATGGTAAGCGAAAGAGGAGCCCAAATCGCAACTGCAACTGACAACATACTACATACCATATCCTGTCAGTTGACGCTGCCATGCTGACCCGCAAAATGCTTCTTCACGCTTCGTTTAAAGGATCCCATATTGTAGGAAGGAGGGAACACATGTGCATCTTATACCCTGACTAAACAAAATACACTAGTACGTCTCTTTTTTGGAAAGTGCTTGTATACTCACGATGTGTTATTCTTTTATGAAAACAGTCAACCGCTGCGTTTAGATAGTCTATACTTTACAAAATATGCCAATCTATGCTCTCAATAAGATCTTTTAAAAAGAAGGGTTGGTGTTTTAAAACTCTATTATTCAAACACCATTCCTTCACATTCATCACTAACCTCAACATCTAGTGGCGGATCTTAGTTACTAACGAGCCTCCTCTGTACGTCACATGGACACTGACTCTATGGAGAAATTGTAAGGAGAAAATGAGAATTCATGAGATAACCAAGTGACAGCAGATATTCATATAAGTTTAAGACATTTTAAGATACGAAATATTATTTAGTCCTGCCGTAGTAAGTACGGTCTATGTTTAACAGTTAATGATCTTGGTTCAAACTCCACTAACAAGACTGCCTTTTTGCACATTTTTCTATTACTTTAAACGAGTGATTCTCGTATATGTATTAAATTTTCCATGTCTCACGAATACGCCACTAACTTTGGATTAATCATATATTTAGATAAGGTAACGCTTTCTAATATATATATATTTCTTGAAAAACCCCGACGTTATACAAAAGATATAAAAACACCGAGCGAAGCTTAATGCCGGGCCTAGCACACCGGGCACATGCACAGTTCCAAATAAAACATCAAATTGTCATCATTTGTACTCAGAGATACAAATACACATATTAATACTAACAAAAGTTTATTATTATTATTTCTTTCTAGCGCGAACACAAGCAGGAAGATTGGACCTCTGCCGTGAAAATGGATAATGTATCGAAAACTGTGAATTGTTGTAACTGTAACATTCAAAATAAGATTGATGTGATGGACGAGCTCAGCGTAGTACAAATTTGTGAAAGTGCATTTAGTGATGAGGATATTGCAACGGCGAGTCGCTGCTGTTTGAATTACTCAGCAAACGGCAAACAGTCAGAAAACGGCAAGGCAAGACGCTGCAGAATATAGAGGATATTATCTGTCTACTTAAAGAAACTTATCCCGAGTCGATACCAATGTTTGTGGCTAAAAAACTAAATAAATTACCACCCGTCATATTTGATCATGTGTATGTGACGCCGTTGCTTAAAAAGATAGTGTTCCTTGAAAAAACTGTGCAACATATTCAGCGTGATTACGTGACAAAAAACGAATTATGTGATCAATTTTTAGAGTATCATAAAACATATTTTGTGAACGGTGACCAAAATATTAATACGAAAAGAGGAGGAAGACATTGTGCACGTGTATGTATATGTAAAAATAACACAGTTGCCCAAATATAAATAATTGTTTTCTTTCTTATCTACTTATACTTTGTAAGTAAACAATCCTTCTCAACCCTTCATCGTAATCATATTAGCCATATTTGTCTGTATACATGTTTAAATGCTGGGAACCATAAACTGGCTCATCACGGGCCTTAACCCGTAAATTTAAAAGCCTTCGTTATTCGTGGGTTTGCAGGCCTCCCTCCATTATCATAAAATTATGCGGTATCACTTTCTTTTGATGTGTCATAAAAAATGAAAATATATACACGTACTGAGTGTACAGCAACTCTTTATGGTAGTATATATGATAATTAAATTTAACATGCCTGGTAGATTAAGTATTGGTTATATATGAAAAAAATTAAGATATCTGAATTCTACCGATCGTCAATTATCGGATTGTAAACCCGGATTTAAAAACATTAGTGATACCAAACAAAACTTCATGAGAGCAATGATAGTCCATTGGATAAGGAACCGGTCTATTGAGCAACAGATACTCGGTTCGAATCCTGGCATGTGTGGTAAATTTGTATTTTCGGGGTACTCATTTGTAATTATCACTTGCTCGGCGGTGAAGGAAAACATCGTGAAGAAACCCGCACGTTCAAGAAATTATATTTTGATGGACGTGTGGACCTAAGAATCGTCTGATTTTTTCTCAGAGTTGTAGAGGTCTCCCGACAGGAGGAGGCTCCAAATCAAAATTATTATCATCGCCAAATCTTTAGCCTTAGGTAGCGGACACCACCAATCCTAATGGATTAGGAAACGGTAACCGTAGGAAGAAGAAGATTGAGCAAACTCTTCGCTTTTTGAGATCCCTTCAAAAATCTACTCTGGAAGGATCTCAAACGTATTAACTTACTCGTATATGTTTAAAGGTACTTTTTTATTAATTAATCCTTCTTTCATATACTAAATATTTCTCAGTAATAATGGCACATATTTTTATAATAAATTAACTTGTTATTTGTTTTTTTTTTCTGTCAAACTGTCCATTGTGCGTGAAATTTAAGACTCTAATTCGAATAGCTTATGTCGTGGAATTATTTATTGATAATTTTTATATATAATATCAATTCACGTTTGTTGAGGAAACCTTGAAATTTAGACTCAACGTAGCCGGGCTAAATATGTATACGAAATGTTTACTCTTAAGTTAGCAATTTCCTAATACTAAAATATGTATTGTGTGACTAATACAAATATTAATAAAATGTGTAATAAGGTCACGACTAACATAAGGGTGGTCTTAAGCGGCACAAAACACCAAAACACAATATATTTGGCACTTGAGTACCCACACGCGCCGTTATTTTCATAGGTCACAGGCATGTATATATTAACTTGGAGATCCCACTACTTATATAATATTTTTATGAATATTGTACTCTTCGATGAAAGAAGTAGTTACGTCTAAATAGTAATTTATATAATTATACATCGTCCGACAAATAATTACTCTAGCTCTTTTTGTATGTAGTTGCCGAATGCTGTGGACACCTGCAATGCCAGCGCCGTCACTCACGCGTTGACGATCTTTTTTTTTTGTGACGCAGGGAAAAATGCTTTACGCACACCACCAGTGCCTGGGTGGCTAGTAGTGTGGGACTCCCCGTTGCATGCCCAATGGCATACCCACTAAACAACCCCGCGAAATGCCATCGGCCGCTTTGATGAGGTGCACCGGACAGTCTGTCAGCGACAGGGCGGACGCGTTGACGACCCTGTAAAAACTTCTCCACGGCCTTTTTGATAATCTAACCTTTGTAGCTTCTTGGAGTTTACCATAACCTAAGTGTTCTGTTTCATAGAGGAAAAATTCACTGGAACTACACATTGTACAACTAATACCACTCCGTTGTGTGATGATACCGTTGTAGGACAAAGCTGTGGGTATTATATCGAACGACTTCTCGAAACAAAAGTCAATAAGGCCTTAGTTTTATCGACAATTTACATAATCCTCTCTAAACCAAATCACAGGGACCTAACGCGTCAAACTTGACTACAGTACTTACTCGAAGCCGGCTGGCTTGGAGTAAGACTTAAGATTTGAACAACATATTACTTCGCTATGTTGAAAACAAAATGTTTCTTAGGCGCTCAACTAGAGGACGGCCTTCTCCTCTAGTTGACTTTAGACCTGAACTTCGTTGGATACTAAAAATTCTAGTGATCTTGATGGTAAGAGGCGTATTTGGGAATAGTGAAGATATAATTAATGGTGTTTTTATCAGTAAACGATAGACTTGTATCATGATAGATTTGAATTAGAGATTGGAATTGGAGGTTCATCTCCACCTAGTCAGAAACTGTAGCATTTTTAATCACAAACATATGTTTTGAGTTTCATTTGGGAATGAAGGATGTTGTAACGATCTGTACAATATGTAACCCGGTGCTATTGTTTACATAGTAAAAAATGCCATCAATTGACAATATATCTAATTATTTAAATCTTCATGGTAAGTCTACTTCATGAAGAACCAAGCGCCACATAACTTATTCCTTATACATCTCATACGCTTTATATTATATCGTTGATATGTGGTGAAAATAGTATCGGGGACAGCACAGGACTTTGCAGGATACTTGCATATATAACGATGCTATCGAGGACGCTATAAATTGAACATAGCCCGTCTCAATTTCTTAATGTCGCAAATTCTGTCAGCGTTAGTAAGAGAGTGAGAGAGAGAGAGTGCTATGGAATTAAAAAGCTATAGTAGATGCATTTTTATTAGCGGTGAAAGTGCAGACTTCTGTGTTGATGAGGTTAAACTGGATAAAGTTAAATCGCCTAAAGTCAGATACTATTTTTACGTTTAAGTCACGTATTTCAGACACTAGTAGCATAATCTTTAGTCCAGGAGGGAAAGAAGCACATCCTTATACTTAACTTATTATACTGGCTTTAATAATGTACTTCAAACTACACCATATCACATGACATTGCCATATCTAAGCTGTCATTATATACTTGGGTCTGGATCACTAAAGCAATGGTGTGTAAAATACACTAAAAGATTACTAGTCGACTAGAAGTGTGAAATGGATGAGATATCACACGCTCCATTACCTTGGAAAGAATGGAGATAATTGCGGTAAACCGATTCGATTCGTATTCGATGGGCGTAATCTATCGCACTTCTTAGGCATCGAGTGCACATTAGCAGTGTTCCATGAAGACGTGACTTGCTGAATGGCGTTTAAAACTGTCAACATTTGCGTCGGTACAGAACACAACTCGAGAGAACACAGCTTCACCACTAGTATTGGACAGGACTCAAATTCTTTAAGTCCTAATTTAGTACAGTCCTACTCGATTTTTGGAAACTGGACTCGTAAATGAGAGCTCAAGCCTTTTTGTCAGTGACAAGACTCACGAGTCCTCACAATATGACTCGAGTCGAATAATATATTTAATGAGACATTTAAGACTCGAGTTCATTGCTAGTTCCAATGACTTTGTAGAAAAAGTTAGTTCCATTTCCATTCGGTTGATATAAATTTCTAATGTTATACAACTAGGCGTCCGTCACCTCCGCGAGCAAGACAAACACGACAAGTGCACCCATTTATATCGAGAATATCGCCGCGGTGAAATCGCCGCGTGGAGATTGATTCAAAGATTTACTATAAAAATTTGATGGCACGGCGAGAATATCGCCGCGATATCCTCGCCCCTGGAAGTGATGCCTAAGCAAATTTTATATTAGTATTATACAATTTTAAAAATTAACATTATGGTGAACACTCAATGAAATTGTTAATAACATTGATTTATTTAGTTGCGCCTTGATTGAATTCACAAGGGTTACTCTGTATTATGTTATGGTCGAGTAACACGTACTGTCTTACTTATACATACTTACTATATAAAATTATCAGAAAATTATGAAATGAAAGTCGCTACATTATATTAATCATATTTTTAATTTGAGTTTATATTTATAACAGAATTTTTAATTTTGATTATTGGCGCATTTATTTAAAAAAAAAGAAAGCCTCGACGCTTAGCACGTAGACGCCTGTTTGGTTTTGTTTCCAAGACGATTTCTTTTCTTGTTTATTAGATTTCCCGATGCTGAAACTGGCTGTTTGCTGGGCAGGCTAGTTGCTTGATTACTTAAAATATCGCAGGCCATGTTCGTACCGGAAGATTTAATTCTTGGTGTTTTCAAATATTTTTCCAATGCATTACTCGGTCTTATTTTTTGTTTATATAGTGATAGATGATTAGATTTTCCTAGATTTTAACATAGTAATCTGTTAGCCCGCGCAATGCTCCCGGGAGCATATGACAATTAAAAACCGGCTAAGTGCGAGTCGGACTCGCGCACGAAGGGTTCCGTTCCAATATCTATAAACACGGCAAAAAAATTACGTTTGTTGTATGGGAGCCCCCCTTAAATATTTGTTTTATTTTAATTTAATTATTTATTTTTAAAGTAAATATATAACTAAATATTCTGTGAATATTTCAAGCGTCTACCTGTTGCCGTTATCAATATCGAGCAAAAACGAGCTAAAAAATCACGTTTGTTGAATGGGAGCCCCCTTAAATATATATTTTATTCTATTTTTTAGTATTTGTTGTTATAGCGGCAACAGAAATACATCGTCTGTGAAAATTTTAACTGTCTAACTAACACGGTTCATGAGCTACAGCTTGGTGACAGAAGGACGGACGGACAGCAGAGTCTCAGTAATAGGGTCCGTTTTACCCTTTGGGTACGGAACCCTAAAAACCCATTGTGTCTAGAATGGTTGAAAATTATAGCTTCATAGGTTAAGAATAAGATGATTGCAAAAATATTTGATAATCAACAATTAAGTATTTTTGAATAAGAGTTAAGTTGTTTTGAAGAACTTGAGTTCCATAATAAAAACTCGGATACATGCAATTTGATCTAACCTAAGTTCATGCGGCCTAGCGCCGGCCGGCACTCATCCACTACCGTTAGTAAATGCAACATGCCGACGCTGCCATGGCTGCTTTTATTTGGGATTAGCATAAAATTGCACTGCAATTCTTTAAGGTCTATCCGAAAATGTGATTCTGTATACAGTCTCCGTTTGTTGCAGTTATATTGCATGTGTAATAATATTGTGAAGAAAAAAGAAGATAGGAACTAATACTAATAGAACTAATAGGACTGAGTAAATAACTGACTAACAATTCACTGGACGATTGCTGTATTCCTGCGAGTGAGTAAAGTTACATGTAAACTCGAAAGTTGCTTAATGGTGGTTGCGGTCGCAAGGACAGAGCAGTACTTCTAACATTGTAAGCGCTTATAGTTTACGGTAACCGTTTAAACAAGGCTTGCCGAACGTTTGTTTGTTACTTAATGTATTATACATGTGGGATTACAACTAGAAAGAAGAAATTTGAAAGCTAGAAGTAAAGTTCTTTTTAATTTGCCATATATTATTGTAATACAAACATATCTCAAAGGAGAAGTTTACCGAGCGTATCGCTTTATGCACCCGGGCGATTTACTTCTACTGAATTAAGTCTATAGTAGAAGTATTCCAAAGTCATTATTTTCAGACTGAATGCGTGGTGCATTTTATCAAGTGTGTTTATTTTCCAACTGATTTTATATACATTTTCTTAACTTTAACAAAATAGAGGCACACAACGCTGAAACATAACTTCTTGACTAAGATTATGTTTAGGTCCGTAGATCATTTCCTATATTTTTGTAACCACCGTCACCTTAATTGACATTTAGCAAGGGATTTGGCTTGAAATTATAGATAGATATGTAGAGATAATGTAAAAAAATGAAGAAATAAAAAAATACTAGAAGCAAAGACTTTTTAGAAGTTTGTAATATAGTATTGTAGTCCAAACATTCTAAAAGGACCAGGAAATAGAAAATGTGTCGCTTTATGCATGCGTATTTACTTCTATTGAATTAAGTCTGTGGCAGAAATGTTCCAAAAAAAAAATATTTTCACACTGAAAGCGTGCCGTATTTTGGAAAGTGTGATTATTTTTCAACTGCTTACATTAATTGTCTTAATTTTAACAACAGAGACATACAACACGGTATTACGTTATTCACGTTTTTGGGCAAGGTAATATTTAGGTTAGTAGATCATTCGTTATATTTTTGTAACCATTATCAGTCACGCTAATCGACATTCATATCCAAACCGTGTTTTATTTTCGACCAATACGAATTTTCAAGTGAAATGCAAATAAAGAGCGATGTTAAATTCCAAAATGGGAATTTGTATGCCGACACGATCCCATGATAAATATTGTAAGCGAATATGCAAATCGACTTGCAAAATTTTAATACTCAATAAAATTACAAAATGTTTACGACCTTACGTGTTATATTTAAAGTCAATTCATTATTTACTGATCAATAATATACATCTGTAATATTCAATATTTGACACTATACATGAATTGGGAATTTATGCTTGAATTTAGGTTTACGAATATATGGTTCAAATTGAAATAATTTTATAAATAATTCGTGGAATGCTAGCAATATGAAAGGATATTTATAAATTTTAACGATACGTATTAGTTTGCATTTAACAAGCTTTTCGAAGCTTTTAAAGTAATGCACTGTTAGTGATCTAATAATTATTTTACACGCCCGCATACGGTCCACCTGATGTAAGGGTTGCTGTAGCCTATGAACGCTTGCAATAGACGATGTATGGCTCGCGCGTTGTCATCCCTGCTGATAAAACAGCAACTTCTTAGGAGCTCACAAATTAATTACACCTAGCACCCTCCTTGGAGTTGTTATTTGTTTGCGGTTTTTTTTTTGAGGTGGTCGTACCCCAGCCGGGCTTCTTAGATGCGTCCTGTCTCGCTTGAAAACATTCCAACCATGACAAACAGACATGTTCACGCACGGAAATATTTGTAGTGTGTGGCGCCCACAAACATTTGTGTTTAAAGTACCATTGCTCACTACTCCGTCACCCAGCTCGTCGTAAATCATTTCCAATGGCAAGAAAGATGTAGACCACAGCATATTTATTACCTTGGACATCGACTGAGTAAATAACTGACTAACAATTCACTGGACGATTGCTGTATTCCTGCAGTGAGTAAAGTTACAATTAAACTCCAAAGTTGCTTATTGGTCGTTGCGGTCGCAAGGACAGAGCAGTACTTCTAACCTTGTAAGCACTTATAGGCTACGGTAACCGTTTAAACAAGGCTTGCCGTACGTTTGTTTGTTACTTAATGTATAATACATGTGGGATTGTAACACTGAGTGATGAATTACCTTACCTTTACCTTATAATTGATCTATCAGAATGTGATAGATCAATTATAAGGTAACACGAGTGGCAGAGACGATGAATAAATCCAGGAAAGAGAAGGACATATGATATCGGTGTGAAAGAGATGAAGGACGGAAGGGAAGATGGCGAAAAGTGCACAAGATGGTACAAACTGTTAAGACGTATGCAAATAAAAAAAAACCACTCGACTGAAGTAAATCTTAAGACTAGGCAATAATCTTCGCGCTCGCGACGAATGGACCGACGCACGCACGCACGGAGAGTGTTGACTGGGAATTTCACTTGGTTCTTCTTCTTCATCATCATCATCATCATCTTCTTCTGCATAAACTTTATTAAACGTTAGCTCTTAGAAGCACTTTTTCGCATTCGCATTATTATATAGTGGTTGCCAAAAGTTACTAACTTATATCTCCCTCTCAACTTCCATTCGCCTCCCCCCTTCGTGCTCGCACCTCTCTCTCTCTTGCCCCTTGAATATACTAAAAGTAACTTTCTCTCTTTCTATCTTCACTAACTTATATCTCTCTCTCAACATCCGTTAGCCTCGCCCGCTCACACTTTTCGTAACGGTCTCCGTGCGCCTCACCCGATCGCACTATTTGTAACGTTCTTGCCACGCATTCACCAGCTTACTCCCCAAGTCAAGCGTGCGTAAAGAAGTTTTACTTCAATAAATTACTTAAAAAGTAATTAAGCTTTGATTTTCACACACGTTCTCCTATATACATCGAATTAACTTTGTGGCATTCAACAGATGTAACAATGAAAATTATATTTTACGAACCACACTCTTAGATATTTCGTACGTCATATTCCTCTACGCAACCGGATATAATTAAGAGATAATTTTAATCCTAATTACTTAGAGAATTCACTTCGGGGGATGTCAAAGGCGGGCGAATCTCTCTACTAATGTATGTAGCCACATTGGTCATGCACGCTATATAAAACTATTTCACTGCTATTTTGTATCGCTTTGTGTTGCAATGAAGTCCTGTGAATAAAACGGATGTTTGCATGTAAACGCAAATCCCAAACATCAAATCTACAGGAATACAGTGACCCTTTCATAAGCAAGTATTATAAGTTTACGTTTTGAATTCTTCGACAATATCGCTTTATGCATAACAAGTAAACGATGACAAAAATCTAGTTGACTCGTAGTGTGTGAGGTAAACAAGCATAGTGAGGGAATGATTTGATATATCCTCTAACGAAAATTAGGACGTAAAGGACGTTATTGTTGCGAGTTACCTACGGAACGGGAAATTCAAGTGGATCACATTCAATCATACTGTGTATATCTACACAACTGGTTGCCTATTGAGTACTCTATTATCGAACCATTGCGAACTTTCGCTGCGGGCTGATGGTACATGAGAAAAGGATAGATTGACATAGTGAAGCATGATCAACGTGTAAGCTGATGCGCGGTAGACCGCGAATATTCGTTGCAGTCTCCTCTTCCATGAGGACGCCCTTTCGTATCGGCGGCGACTGTCTTGAGAAAGCTCGATGCTCACATGAACGTTCATTTTTAAAAGAGCGAAACCGATTACCTTTTTGCGAAAATTTATAAATGGAATGATGATTAAAATTTTTAAAATAATTTTCTTTAAAACTCGTTTTGAACTTTCTTCGGGTGGCATAGCAATACTGTTGTGTGGCCGATCTCTAACAAATCGTAAAAGAATATTTAATTATTAATATTTCCGACAAAGTGAATATCTATGCTTTGAGGAAACACCATATCTTCCATGGTGCAAGAATTTATATTATATTAATTTGCGTATCAGGCTAAACCTTCACCGGTTTCGTTCAGGTAAATGATGAATATCAAGTGACCAGTTTATTGTCTACCCTATCGCAGCTATAAATAGCCCGGCTGACAAATGGCGGCCCACATCTGATATAGTGACGTGTTGATATGCGAGGGGACGCCAACTTCATCGCGTTATTGATAGCACCGTCCAAATAAAATGAAGTGAGGTCTTTTATTTTTGCTCTGAAATAGAATGGATTCCATCGATGTTGCTTTTAACAATTTTAGGTGCGGCTGAAATTGGTCGGATTCTCCAAATTCCTCATTTTATGTGAAATGCCTACGCGTTGATGTTGTTGACAAGAGTTGATCGCAGTGTATAAACAGCATTGTATTACAATGGTGGTTATGTTGCTGTCACATAAAATAGGTTGGTTGTTATGAGAAGTATTATAATACCTAGTCGTGTGTATCATAATATATGGACGATATATACTATTCAATAAACATAACAAGCTACAATAACATTATAATAGCCAGGTTTAACAACCAAATTGGTTGTGTTACCAAATTAGTCGTGTGTCAGATGATGCCAGGATCGGCATCCTACCAGCGAGCGTGTAAAATAGCTATCAATGTTGAAAAAGCGAGGGAGGTGCGTATGAACCGCATCTTATGGCGCCCGGTTCTCTTTGTCTACCCCCTGGGATATGAAGTATAAATATGTACATACATACAATAAGCCTACCGGAGTACAGATACTATCGAGGAACAATTATTGTAACAGAAACTGTCTCCTAACGTGAATATATCATTAAAACTACAATAAAATAATTTTTGGATTTTCCTAGTACGAGTATATGTACTCTTTGGCTCTACCACTTCTTGTTTTGTTTTTTGGTTTCTTGTTTTAAAAGAGAGAACAATGAAGTGCCGAATTTTGAAGAATGTTTTATCGTGCTTGTATAATGGGATCTTGTTTTCTGTAATTTTATGAGATGCTAGGACAACCGAGAGTATGCTATAAGTTTTGCGTGAAAAGTATTGCGATCGTAATTATTTTCTATTTGAAATATATTAGTACGAGTAGTACAGTTTATGTCAGACCGCACATGGACTATCATGGACGGGAGCATCTGGATACCAGCTAGCACCTTGTGTTTGATGCAGAGGCAAGTTGTAAGAATTATCGATGATCTTTTCTTAAACTTGGGGATTTCATACCGTGTGTGAACTCAGCACACACGGTATGAAATCCCTAAGCTTAAGAAAAGACTATGCGTACACCGCTTGTATGAGATGTGTTGTGAAGAGTAGTTCGATATGACGCCCAAAGCCTCGTTTTACAAAAATTTTCTGTACTGGATTTACCTGCTGTAAATCATATGTATATTATATAATACTATAATATATTATATATATGTATATTTTTAATATTTCATTGGTCTTAAAATAGAGTTTTAATTGATCAAGCATTTATCTTTTCGAATACTTAACTCAATAGTGGCAAAATACGAGTAGATAGATGCTAGCAAAATAGTCTGTAATTCCCCAGTTGACTTTTTTCATCAGACTTGAATAATTAAATTAATTTACTAAATTTCATTAAGTCTGGGATTACACCCATATCTATAATATATACCTATATATACACCCATATCTATACACTGATTAAAAATAAATGTCAAGTGTGGAGCTATTGACTCAATAATACAATAAAATACTTTTATGGACATTCCCCAATATTCTTCTGAGTTTTTAATGTTTATTTGTTTATTTTGACACTCGCAAGAGAATCAAAACCTATAGGGTACTTCCCGTTGACCTAGAATCATGAAATTTGGTAAGAATCATGTCATCAATGTCATGTAGCACAAGTAAAGGAAAAAACCTGAAAACCGTAAATATATAGTTCCATCACAAAAAAAGAATACTTTTTTTGCGACAATGATTTGCGACACTATTTTTTTACAGAACCCTCAAAGCGCGAGTTGGACTCGTACTTTAGAGGTTTTTTTAAAAAAATTAAACATATTACAACAAATCGAATACGAAATTCTTTGCCACAAATCTAATATTAAAATTATTATACGACAAACAATTTGTATGATTTTTCAAAGAAATCGTTAAAATTTTATATGTAAATATCTTTGTCAATATAAATGATATAATACCCAATTATGTATGCGCGACGCGACTAACAAAGTTACACTCACAGCACAATAAATTATTTGACCTAAAATAAATCGACAAACGACATACGATCTCAAGTTGCTTAATTTATCCGAAGACTCGAGTAATTATCGCTGGCACCCATCTTGGCCATTAAACCATATCACCAACAACCATCTTCCACAGAAGTTAATAGCTCATATTAGGCGCATACTACTACAGTATATTTTAGGTCCAAAACGTCCTAAATACTCATACGAAATAATACTCCTTACGCGTTCGTTGAAATGGGTTATTGTGCTGATATATGACCAAATATTTCGAGAACGCAGTAACTCCTGCTATAGTTTACTTTAGTTACAACGTTTTCGAAATGTATAGTATTTAGTATGAAAGTGTCCAAATTCTGTAATAGCCAGAGGGCAGTAAGACCTTTTGTGAAGTTAGTTCATCGGCACGCCTCTGTGTAAATTACTAAAGATAGGCTCACCCTATTGTTTATCGTTTGATTAAGTGTGTTTTATTAACGTACGTGATAATCTGTTTGTAATTCTGTTTGCTGTTGGTATATAGTGTATATGCCTTTATAAATTAAGCTTCGCTTGTGTTAGGAAAGGTCGTGTTAAGCTTTATAATATCGGGAGGCGTGAAGATTAACCCTTAATTAATTAAGTGTATATTAATTAACTTTTATTTATAATGCTGTTGAAATTGTTAAAGGGACAATGTTGTATGGTTTAAGAAAGATCGGTATTCATTGGAGAATGGGATTAGAACTTAAGTATGTTAATATTTTCGAAGAGTTCTTTTAGAAGCTTATATGATCGAAATAAAAAAATAGCGTATATGTAAAGAGGCAATTTGATGTACTTCGCAAACTAACGTTTGAAACTATTAGTATCTAGTAGTAATCAAAATTGTAATATTTTTATACATCGCCGCGAGGCATACAAGCATACGGTCCACCTGATATGAAATGGTTACCGTAGCCTTTGAACGCTTGCAAAACATTAACTACCGTGATATGTCGCCTGCGCTAAGAGCGTTACTGGTAATCTCACTCACTCGCAGGATCACAACAACCTTACTCGGAATTGTTATTTGGCTGTGGTTTAATATTCTACATATATAATAGCTAGGTAGCCAGGTCTATCAGTAAGTAAGTTGGTATTTACGTGTATGAAATCACAGGGCTGACAAATTCGGTCCGAGTGTCATAAACGCCTATATGCCATGACACATATTTACAGATACAATACAGAGCGTAATAAGTAAGGGTGTTTATTTCTTTATCTATGTCTTTTTGTGTCTTTCACAGCAGATTTAGTTGAAATTTAATATAAATAAGTTACATTGAGAATAGCTTGCAGCGTGCTTGAAGGAATTTTGAAGGAATGGTAACTTAGAAATATGAAAAAATGTGGTAACACTGACATTGCCGTATTTTTATAATTTCTAGGAATCTATGGCTCAATTTAACAGAAACTCTTACAGGGCGACTTTATTGTCCGTCTTCATGTCCAAGAATAACAAATTAAAACTGTAAGATACTTACTCACTCTAAACTTATTGCCCTAACGCAGGAAAAATCCAAATATCGTATTTTTATTATCATTACTAGCTGCTGCCCGCGGCTCCGCCCCCGTGGAGTCAAATAACGTAGCCTAGGTGTTACTCCAGATCATAATCTATCTACGTGCCAAATTTCAGTCAAATCCGTTCAGCCGTTTAAGCGTGAAAGAGCAACAAACATCCATCCATACATACAAACTTTCGCATTTATAATCTTAGTAGGATAAGGTGATAAACAAGCATACGGTCTGACTAATAGTAGAAATACCAATAGTAGTACTAGTAGTAGTTACCGCAGTATATTATCATTTTCAATGCTAGAGTTCTCACACTTTTCTTAAACTTGGGGATTTCATACCGTGTGTGAACTTAGCATACACGGTATGAAATCCCTAAGTTTAAGAAAAAACTTTGCGTACACCGCTTGTATAATGAGATGTGTTGCGAAGAGTAGTTCGATATGACGCCCAAAGCCTCGTTTTAATAAACTTTTCAGTATTTATTCTCTATGAACTGAAATCGCAATAGTATGTAGCTCCTGAATACCGAGGTTATTCTAGGATAAGCTTCTTCAAAATAAGTTAGAGTAGGTTTTCATGCATGTGAGAACTAGATTAAAAAAGAGAAATCAAAACTATGAAAAAATAATAAGATATAATATGTAGAGTGTAAGACGTGTCTAAGTGCCCGTGAGGGTCTAAAGGCAAATATTTTTTTTTTATCTTTATTAACAGCCGTATCTTTCGATTGCGTTGACTTAGAAGTTCGATATTTTCACTGCACGAAGGGACTACAGATCTGAGTATTTGATATTAATTTCAGCTTGATAGCTCCACCCGTTCTTGAGAAAAAGGTATTGACAGACAGACAGACAATCGGACAACAAAGTGATTTCGTTTTAAGTTACGGAACTTTAAAAACGATAGGTATTTTAAGGCGCCACACAAGCTTGCTTGCAATGCTTCACATTGTTTTACATACACTGAACCTATTTAAGTAGGGATCTTCTTATCTCGAGCTCCTAGAAACCATTGTCATCAGATGATTATCGTTAGGTTAACTCTATCTTTGAACGTTTAATAAATTTAGTCGTCAACCAACCTGAGAAGTATGTTCATGCCGTTTGACTCATCTACAAATATATTTTCCTGTAATAGAATTACGAGTTATAAACGTTTTACGTACGGCTAGCTGATTCGTACATTTTGATCATAAATTTATCCAACAAAAACTAAGCATAAATAACAAGTACAAGCCCTGTTTGTAACCACATATTGATCTGCCCTCATCAGTAACATAACAAAATACCTAACAGACATAGAACAAATGTTCGCAGCAATAAAGAGCAATTACACCCTAAAGATTAATCAGGAAGCACTCAAGTTAACGTTAAACCCAGCCAAATTGGTGCAAAAGGAACTCGACATTGTGATCAATTAACTGTATTGCCAATTGAGTTGGTTAGGGTCAGAATGAACGAGTATGTGTTGGATAGGCTGTAGAAGCTATACAAAAAGTAACAACATCAAATGCAATGTGGTAGTGATTGGAATCACAAATTAATTTAAAAAAATCGATGAGCTGAAATAATAAAGGCAGTGAATTCTTTTTATCATTAAAACAAACTAATTGCAATCTATAAATATTATGGATGAAGTATACAAGAAATTGATTAGTGAATTTAGGAAGTAATATAGTAGTACTTGCTAAAAACTAGGCTTAATTCGCACTAAGCAACGTCAAAAGTCTAGTTTACAATGACATAAATCTCAAAATATGGTCGCATAATCTTTAAACGCTGCACAATTACTTGTAATTCATTAAAAATATGTCAATATTGAAAAATTTGTAATTTAACTAGAGCATAAATTTGTTAACACCAAAGGTTTGAAGTAAGTGTTAAAAAATAACTAAAACCCGACTGTGGAAAAGTAGAAAACAAGCTAGTGATTATTTCGAATTGTTTTTGTCATTGAGGTCACATGTGATTTTTATCAACGAGAATCACAATTGAATTCTGAACACGTGGTGGTGTTCAGAATTCACTGTTCCGTTGTAAGGTTTTAGTTATTTTTCAACATCCATTCTAATACCTTATAAACAAGCAAACAACAATATGATCCAGAATGTGACGCAGAGTGAACTGCACTAAGTTCATGTGGGTTAACTTTGCTAAAAATGATCGTATACTACTTTGATTAGTGTTTATAAATATTATGTTGATAAAAGCTACATAATTTTCATAGCTTTCATTTATTTATAATTTACTCGTCAAGAGCTCGGTGGTACAGCGGTTAATGATGCAACTTTGATACCTATGCTCGTGGGTTAAATTCACACACAGGTCAAACATTGGTGTGCATGAACATTTGTTTGTCTTTGTCTGGGTGTTTTTAAGAGAGGTTAGAGTACATTAAAGCAGCCCCTCTGGGGAAGTACCTCCATCTTACAGAAAACTGCAGCCAAATTACAACTCTCTGGAGGGTTGTTTATTCTTGAGTTTGAGTTAGGTCAACAGTAAGCACCTAAGGAGTTGTTGTGTTAGCAGCAGAGGTTTATCATGAGTGATATTCAATATATTCAAGAGTTCATTGGCTATGGTAACAACCATAGCCTATGAGGTCGGCCGTATGCTTGTATGCCTTCCGACGTTGTATAAAAAAAAGTAAAGTAAAGTAAAAGCCTAATATAAAGCGGTAGCCTGTAAACGCTTGCAATACATTAAGTATCATTCGCATGATGCCACCTCAGCTGCTAATACAGCAACTCCATAGGAACTTACTGGTGACCTTAAACGCAGAAACACACCGGCCCTCTATAGAGTTATTATAATTATGGCTGCTGTTTTCTATGAGGTGGAGGGACTTCTATAGATGAGCTACATTGACGCGCCCTACCTCTCTTAAAATAGTATGGACATAATTAATTTGATGGCGGGTGACATAAGTGTATTATTGTTTTGATGAAAACATGAATTTATTGCTCAACATCATGGGCGAGGTATGTCATTCTAACGTATTGTAGTATGATATACTCGTAGTATGTAAAGCAGTATTTATTTTTAAGTTACTAGATGTTATATTTTCGGAATTCGTTGTAAATAGCATGTAGAAAGTAGTTCCAATTATCCATTCTTTATCAAAATCTCAAAACATTAAGTATTCTTTTTTATACTACGTCGGGAGGCATACAAGCATACAGCCCCTCTGATGTAAAGCGGGTACCGCAGCCTATTAACGCTTGCGATATATTAAGTATCACTCGCGCGATACCTCCTCTGCTGCTTACACCGCAACTTCTTGGGAGATTCCTGGTGACCTCACTCACACGCAGGAACACAAAAACCCTCTAGGGAGTTGTTATTTGGCTGCGGTTTTCTGTGAGGTTGAGGTACTTGCCCACACGGGTTGCTTTGATGCGCCCTACCTCTCTTAAAACATCCAGACCAAGACAAACAGCCATGTTCATGCACTCAAATGTTTGCCCTGTATGGGAATCGAACCCACAAGCGTTGGTGTCAAAGTCGCGTCATTCACGACTGAGCCACCGAGCTCGTCAATATAAGTTCCGTTTGTTTCATCATTTATGTAGGGAGAAAATTATTACCCTCTCGCATTATAGGAGATAAGGTACCAGAATACCCGTTCCCGTTCATGATTCCCGTTTTCAAACTACCGATGTCGGTAGGAGTGCAACTACAAAACCGTCAAAAATATAGTCAGGTGAATGTGTTCAAATGTATATATCTGGCTTAGTTGGTTTATAAAGCCGTCGATGGCCACACTACTCGTGAGATACTCGTACGTCATATTAATTCATGCAATTTAGCACCAGGAAAATTATATTTTATGAAGCATATTTCAGCAAATGCGCGCAGCACTATTCCCTGGTATGAGCCTAATTAACTTTCAGTGGGATAAAGGATTCTCTACTGCGATGTATTTTGAACGCGTCTATTATCTTGTATGGTTCTTAGAGCCCACTGAAACACAATATCATAGAGATATTTCCTTTTTATATTTTCCTTTCTTTTTATGTCTACATATTAAAACTAAACCATGCCTTTACGTCCAATATTGGAGTCCCACCAAACAGTAGCGACCTAACGACCCCAATTACTTTGTGAATCACTAACATTTCGCAGACAGTACAGGGGTGGAAGCAATAAACCATAACATTCATAAAGGGAAAGTGTCACAAAGTACACAAGGCGACATACAATCGGTGCCAATAAAATGGCATAGCTGACGCCCCACGCAATAAGCAAAGGAGAAATAGCGCGGAAACATTGGGGGGAAAACAGTATTAATACTTATGGTTAATTGTAGCGGGCTTGTGGGGAGCTAAAACTGTGCTGTAGGTGGAATAGTTATGTCATGATAACATTTCCTAAGTAATGATGAAAAATCAAGATTCATTGTTTGGTGAATTTAACTGCCCGCCAAGGTTATTCACTTTCCTATTTGTTTATATATAACTTCATGTCAAATCTCTTGCGGAGTAGGCACAGAGAACTGAGCGCTACGTGACTCGATCCTTACACACCTCACTCGCTTTTTTAACATTCATTGTTCTTCTCATGCACGCTCGACGGTTTCTTAGGCTCCTGGCCTTGTGATAGAACACGATACAACAATCTCTTATGTCTAAACATCATCATTGCGAATTCAAAGGCGTTACGCCACAAATTTTACACAACGCTCGCATTTCGACCGCGTTTATCCTACTTTCATGCTCTCTCTGCCATACCCAGCTCTCGCTTGCACACGTAAGCGTTGGGACCAATAATGCATTGTGTATAGCGAGCTGTGCCTTCTGGCTTAAGTTTTTACTGCCAAGAAATTTTCCCAACGCTCATTCACATTATTCCCGGCACTCACACATCTTTCCACATCAGCGGCGTATCTTCCATCCCTGTTGAAAGCGCATCCATGATATAAAATCTTATCCACTTCTTCCAACAATTCATCATCAACCGCAATCCTTACATTGGTTCTGGTTTCTTCTCTTTCAAATACCATTATCTTTGTTTTCTTCGCATTCAACAGTAAGCCTATCTGCATACAATCGTCTTTCATCATTGTGACCAGTGTTTGCAGATGGTGTTTCTGCTAATATCACGGCATCGTCTATATACAGCAGATAGTTCACCATTAGGTCACCCATGCGCAATCCTATATTCGTTGACCATATCCTCTGCAGACATCTATCGAGACTCTACTAACTTTCCGTTATATTAATTTGCAGTTAATTGAAAACACTGGTAGACAACCCGGCGTGTTTTTCTTTCATTAACAAAACATGATTTGTTTATAAATTTCATTGATTCTGCACAAGAAGGCAAAATACATGTGGTACATTATTTATACATATATATGTGCCTGCATATCACCCGTCTACTCTATAGGAGTGATTATACATATGATTATATAATCTATAGACGCGATTGAATAGTAATCAAAAGTAAAAGATCATGTACAAAAGCGACATTTTAGAAGCCTAACACCGAAGGGTGACTCCACTGTCTTTTCCCTCGTAACGTGTTCGGACTAGGGAATTACTTACAGAGGTGAGATGCGCGCAGTTCATTAGAAGTGGCGCGAACACGAACCGAAGAATTTAATCTTGTAATTACTATTAAGGACTGTTGATAGCCATAATTATGGCGCAGAAAACAATAGGAGGAAAGTTCACGAGTTGTTTTAGATAGAACACTTATCTTTATTGGGTGAATTAAAGGCTCTTGTTTATGTTCGTCTAAAGAAATTGCTAAGGGTAATACTAACTACGAGTATATATAGTACATTTGCCAGACAACTATGTCTCCATCTGCTCTGCGCGGCTACAGGCACATGTTATTACCGTACTTTCGACCACCAGTAAGTTGTATTACTCTTTGAATGTACTTGAAGGTATATAACAGTGTAAGTAGTAGAATGCCAGTTTTGCGTATCGTTATTTTATACGCCTTAAGACTTATTTTATCTAAAAGCTACGCAGAGTAGCTTTTAGATAAAATAAGTCTTAAGGCGATGTGATTCGAATATGTATGTCGAACTCTCTGATGTTTGCGTCAGTTATTGGCATCTAAGGTATTTGAAATGGGCTACTCCAGCAAACTTGGTCTTTTCAACAAGCTATGGGGGGTATTTTATTTATGGTCTTCTCGTAGCAAGCGTGTAGTTTTATGTAGAAATTTTGACGAGCTCGGTGGCTCAGTCGTGAATGACGCGACTTTGACACCAACGCTCGTGGGTTCGATTCGGTTCGAATGTTTGTCTTGTGTGGGAACACAAGACCAACATTTGTGTGCATGAACTTGTCTGTTTGTCTTAGTCTGGATATTTTAAGAGAGGTAGGGCACATCAACGCATCTGGGGAAGTATCTCCACCTCACAGAAAACTATTTTGCTATGGCTTTTCGTCTTCCTTTTAGGCTTGAGTATCTAAGATTTATGGTGAAAAAACGTGAATACTAAACTAACCTCCGTTTGCTTTTGTGGATTTCACCAATATACATTATGTTATAGGGTCGTATGGTACACAATTCTGAGAAATTTCGAAATCCTTAAAAAACGCAAAATGCGGGTTGGAGTCGGGGGCGATTGCGACAACTACGGATTTTAATTCGGAAAATATCCTGTTGTTGCTACTGTTTAATATAGTTTTAGAGTATGTCCTAAAAAACCATTCAATTTAGATACCAGACTTCCACTAAGTGGAAGGCAATAGGTTATCTAATATACGAATGATCTAGTTCTTTCGGGAGAAAAGTGCACGAGTCAGGCGCAATAGTCGGAAACCGAAAAGGTTGTTACACTATTATAAAAGGCTTATATATGCCAAATTAATATAATAATATCTGTCTGTTTATATCCAGACGACAAGTCTCTAAGGGGCAAGCAGAACTGATGGCCAATGATACGGTTCTTGCACATCTTCCCCGTTTCTTCAACTTTGCTCTTATATGCGCTTCATGATTTTTTTTAGTTTAATTGAAATTCGTTTTTAGGGTTCCGTACCGCGTTCCGTAAAGGGTAAAACGGAACCCTATTACTGAGACTCAGCTGTCCGTCCGTCCGTCCGTCTGTCACCAGGCTGTATCTCATGAACCGTGATAGTTAGACAGTTGAAATTTTCACAGATTTTTATATACATTTATATATATTTTTACATACATTTATTTCTCGCCACAAACTTAAGGAAAACATTATTATTGGTACCGTACGCTAATTTTACACTTTAAGGTTTGTGGGAGACTGCTGCCTGAACTGGGTTAATAAATAACCCGTTTTACAGGTCACCAGGCCCCGCTCTCTGTTTTATGCACAGCAAGTAGGTACTCATCAATATAGTTCGAGTGCATGCCGCTGAGACGATAATAAGAAAACAATAAAAAAAAAAGTATGATATTAATAATAACAAACTTAAGAAAAGAGGAGAATGAGACCTGTGTGTTGTGTGTGTGTGTGTGGTATTAGTGTATGGGGGTGTGGGGGTGTGGGTGTGAGTGTGTTTGTACGTCTGTTTGTGTGTGAACAGGTATTTTTATAAACATATAGGCGCAGGATGGCCTTTATCGGGATTGCCCATGGTCGGAGAGGGCAGATTAAATGATTACTCGAATTATTTGCACAATGAAATTATAATTTACTTGAACTTTTGCGAATCAACGAAATACTAAGTACACTCTATACATTTAGGTCCAAGATTCAATTAAAAGTAATCAATAGTTCATAAAGTCACAGGATTACGTAACACAATAGCGATTCGCCGAAGACGTGGTGCGCGGGTGACGGCTCGTTCAAAAGTGCACGTGCCAATATGGCCACCGCACTACCATCGACACGACGCTCCGCCAGAATGACAGCTGTCACTCTTGCCCTGACGTATCTGTGTAGATAAAGCGCGCCATGCGCCGTCACGGCCATACTGACTAGCGACCGTCCTCGGGCGCATCTCTAAACATTCCTGTAACAAGTTAACATACTTCGTAACTATGCTCGTCCAACCTGACAAGCTATAGAATTCGTCACTACATTACATCGGCAACAAACAGATTTCCCTTCGTAACTTAATCGACATGGACCGGACGGGCGCGCCCTTACAGCTACCTTTCAGGTATATCCCGGGCGACACCGTCCTTACGACCAGTCTCACAACGACACATATCTGGACCGGACGGGTGTGTCCCTTCGACCATCTGCGAGAGCATGGACCGGACGGCACTGTCCTTTCGACCAGTTAAAACATCAAATTACCGTTCTGGACCGGACTGGTGTGTCCCTTCGACCATCCGCAAGGGCATGGACCGGACTGCACTGTCCTTTCGACCAGTTAACACATCAAATTCTATTCTGGACCGGACTGGTGTGTCCCTTCGACCATCCGCAAGGGCATGGACCGGACTGCACTGTCCTTTCGACCAGTCAACTCCAAATTACTATCCTGGACCGGACTGGTGAGTCCCTTCGACCATCCGTAAAGGCGTGGACCGGACTGCACTGTCCTTTCGACCAGTTAACACATCAAATTCTATTCTGGACCGGACTGGTGTGTCCCTTCGACCATCCGCAAGGGCATGGACCGGACTGCACTGTCCTTTCGACCAGTTAACACATCAAATTCTATTCTGGACCGGACTGCTGTGTCCCTTCGACCATCCGCAAGGGCATGGACCGGACTGCACTGTCCTTTCGACCAGTCAACTCCAAATTACTATCCTGGACCGGACTGGTGTGTCCCTTCGACCATCCGTAAAGGCGTGGACCGGACTGCACTGTCCTTTCGACCAGTTAACACATCAAATTCTATTCTGGACCGGACTGGTGTGTCCCTTCGACCAGCCGCGAGGGCCTGGACCGGACGACACTGTCCTCTTGACCTGCTGCATACATCTATTACTACTAATGAAGAACATAATTATCTTCTACCACATAGGTACCTATTAGTTACGGACTGCCTTGCTCCGCATGAATTTCAATTTGCAATGTCTCATCATCTGTGTGTACACTGAGGATATCTGAAGTCGCACTTAGGGTATCAGAACCAACTGTTATAGTATCGGAATAATCAGTCAAAGTATGATCACCCACAGTTAAAGAGACATTGTCTTTACTACCAGTATTTGCTTGTACATATTCCGACTCCGCCGTCTCGCCATCCGTCTCATTCAGTAAATTAGATGCTATTTCTAACAAACCCGAATGTCCCGGAGGTACTGAGCGCAAGTTCTCGTGTGCGTACTTATATGTACGTTTAGTATTGGGGCCATTCATGCACTTTAACTCGTAACGATCATTGTCTAAGACTGCGACAATAACGAAGGGACCTTTATATTTCCTATCTAATTTTGTTTGCTTCCGCTCGCTACTTTTAAGAAATACGAAATCTCCTTCTGAAAATGGTTTTATGGTTGCTCGACCTTTATTAAATCTTTGAGAATCAGAGGCCGCTGCTTTCTGAATATTTTCTGAAGCATTTTCACGCACAGCGTTCAAATCTAGCCGATCTTGTTGCTCGGAGTCGCCGGCACTTATTTTAGATAACCCTAGTGACCGTGCTCGGATTCCGAACATCAATTCAGTTGGTGAATATTTAGTAACCGAAGACTTAGTACTATTCAGCGCTAATTGGACGATACCGAGCTCCTCGCGCCACGTTTTATTTGAATCATTTTCAATAATCATGAGAAGGCTTTTAAGGGTGCGCATAACGCGCTCGACTTGGCCATTCGCTCTAGCAGAACCTGTTGCTATAAAATGCAGGTCAATTTTATATTCCAAACAGAATTTTTTAAATTCTGTACTGATGTAGCACCGACCTTGATCAGCAATTATACGTTTTGGTGCGCCAAAAAGACATACTGAGTTTCTAAGGGCACATATGGCACTGTTTGCATCTAATGAAAACGTATGTTCTAACAAAACATATTTTGTGAAAGCATCGATGATTACTGAACAATATTCCTTTCGGTCGCTCTTACCACTCAGTTTGCCCGTAAAGTCTATGTGAATAGTATGCCATGGCAGAGATACTTTCGGTATGGAATGGAGTACCCTAAGTATTCTATTTTTCTTTTCAGGAATTTGCACTTTTTAAGATTGAACGAGAATCCAGCTGTGGAGAGAGCATTTAATACCTCATTTAAACGATTTAACCCTTCTTCGATATTAGAGGAGTAACAAAGGACATCATCCATATAAATTAAGGGCTTGACTTTAAGGTTGCATAAAGCTTTGGTAATGCATCTCTGATATACGGAGGGTGCATTGTGCAAACCAAAGGGCATTGCTAGATATTCATACTGCCCTTCGGGCGTCACGAATGCTGTCTTCTCCACTGAGTCAGGATGTACAGGTATCTGATAAAAACCGGACGCCATATCTAAAGAAGAAAAGAAGTGAGCACCACTAAGCTGATCTATTTGGTCCTCTATACGGGGTAAAGGATAATGTTCCGGTCGAGTATTACAGTTTAGTTCTCGATAGTCTACGCACATTCTATCAGAGTGGTCTTTCTTCTTTACTAAAAGTATTGGGCTAGCAAAGGGAGATGTGCTTTCTCTAATAATTTTAGCATCTAAAAGCTCTTCAACTTTCTCTCTGACAATTTGTTTTTCTACTGGTGACAACCTATATGGACATCTTTGAACTATTTTAAGTGGGTCAACTAAATTAATTTCTAATGTCCCTGTCTGAACACGTCTACGAGGAACTCCTTCGATAAAACAATCAGCATATTTATTTAGAACATCTACTAGGAATTTTCTGTCCTACCTAACAGATCAGAGTCTATTTGGGAAAAGTATGTGTCAGAACTTAATTCACAGGAATTTAACTCTTCTTTGGTGAAAAATGTAAGACTATCGTTATCTATTCGAACGCCAACACCTTTATCTAAAATATCTCTTCCTATTATAACAGAGTCCGATATACATTTATCTGGTACTAAGTGAAACAGTAGCGATTGACATAGTTGCCCAATTTGTACTTTACGCAAAACTTGAGTGTTACAGCTAATATCATCGCCACCAATACCTGTAAGATAGACGAGACAATTGCCCACAGTACCCGGGAATTTACTAAAAAACTCTCTTTAAGAAGCGAGCAAGACGATCCGCTATCAAATAAAAAGGAGACGGGCTCACCGGATGATGTACGTAAGATGCCTCTGGATGTACGTTGCTCACACAGATTGACCTCTTTGACTGATGTTCCTTCACCGCTCTTTCTGTCGGGGCATACATTCGCCAGGTGACCTGGCTTATGACAGGAGTAGCAAACAGCGGCCTGTGTTCTATCAGTAAATCGTGGAGTGCCAGGCGTGTTTTGTTGCGTTAACATTCCGAAGTCTTCACGTCTTTTTCTGCAGTCAGCTTGTCGATGTCCAGATAATCCGCAGCGATGACATTTACCAGGGAACCGAATATCCGTCATACGCGATCTCTTCGGTTCTGGTTCATAACTCTCTGTTTCAAAGCGTCGTTTCAATGATATACCTCCTAAACACCGGAACAATTGAACTCTTGTTGTTATTACATGAGCATTTAATTCGCGGCGTATTACATTGTCTCTCTGACATAGCACCGACATGACGAAACCCGTAATAATCTCCTCGTGCATGTCGGTCTTAGGTATACGTTCAATCATATTCCATAAACGCATCGCTGATTCCGATGCAGTTTCTTTTGTCTCAATTTGGAACCTCAATATGTCGTCAAAATAATCTTGTGCTAATCTTGGTTTCAAAAACTTAGCCAACAGTGATTGTTTAACCACGTCCCAGGTTAACTCGGTTAGGTTTAATCTAGTCAAGCAATTGGCTGAACGCCCCTTTAGAGCACTTGTAAGGGCAATCAGTAAGTTAACACCTTCTAGTTTCTTACTTTGTACTATCATTTCCGTAATTTTACACCAACCTTCTATATCGGCGTCCACATCATCTGGGTCAAACTGTATAAGCTGGGCTGCACAGTCCGTCGCCGGAGGCATTTGCGACATTGACACAACTCGCGAGAGTAATGCTTCCATGTTGCTTAATAATTTTGTAGCGGTGTGCTCGTCCAATGAAGATTGCAATTCTTCTGGTTGCCGTTTATTCATCCCACTTCTGATATAGGCGCAGGATGGCCTTTATCGGGATTGCCCATGGTCGGAGAGGGCAGATTAAATGATTACTCGAATTATTTGCACAATGAAATTATAATTTACTTGAACTTTTGCGAATCAACGAAATACTAAGTACACTCTATACATTTAGGTCCAAGATTCAATTAAAAGTAATCAATAGTTCATAAAGTCACAGGATTACGTAACACAATAGCGATTCGCCGAAGACGTGGTGCGCGGGTGACGGCTCGTTCAAAAGTGCACGTGCCAATATGGCCACCGCACTACCATCGACACGACGCTCCGCCAGAATGACAGCTGTCACTCTTGCCCTGACGTATCTGTGTAGATAAAGCGCGCCATGCGCCGTCAAACAAATTTACGCCATTCATTATTTATTTATTTTAAATTTAGATTTAGAGAGCGTCGGTATTAAAATAAGAAGAGGCATGCTCCGTTGGTTCGGACATGTAGAAAGAATGCAGGATGAAAGAATAACGAAGCTGATATACAATGCAAAAGTGGAAGGATGTAGGAGCCGAGGAAGCCCAAGACTTACACACGATGATCAAATTGGTCATGTTCTATCAGAAGGTGATGTCAGGAGCCCTAGAAACCGGCGAGCGTGCATGAAAAGATTAATGAATGTTAAAGAAGGGAGTGAGGTAAGTAAGGATCGAGTCACGTGGCGCTCGGTTCTCTCTGCCTGCCCCGTAAGGGATTTGGCGTGAAGTTTTAGATAGATAGAAATTTACGCCCTATTGTGTATATACAGTGACGAAGGAAATAGTATTGTTACCAAAACCGATCATGCTATGCGTTCAATAACACTTTCTGTTTCCTCATAAGTCAGATTTTGAAGCCATTTTGTTATACTGTTTTTACACTGATACATGTTTGATTGTACTATTTTAAGTATGTAGTTTGCTTTATTGTATAAGTAAGGTCCCATAGCGCAGAAAAATCTTTGACAAAAAAGACAAACAGATGATGTATTTCTGTTGCCGCTATAACAACAAATACTAAAAAACAGAATAAAATAAATATTTTAGGGGGCTCCCATACAACAAACGTGATTTTTTTGCTCGTTTTTGCTCGATATTGATAACGGCAACATGTAGACGCTTGAAATATTCACAGAATATTTAGTTACATATTCACTTTAAGAATAAATAATTAAATTAAAATAAAACAAATATTTAAGGGGGCTCCCATACAACAAACTTGATCTTTTTGCCGTTTTTATAGATAATGTTACGGAACCCTTCGTGCGCGAGTCCGACTCGCACTTGGCCGATTTTTCTTTCATTCATCATGGTCTGTCATTATCGAGTCATCCACTTACTTTTCATTTATATCATCCTTCATACAGTCCATGAACCTTTTCTTTGGTCATCCTCTTTTTCTCTGCTAGCCGATATTTGCACGAATTATCTTCCTGTTAAATGCCTGGAAATCCTTCTCATCACATGCCCGTATCAAAACAGACGGTTTCCCTTCATCTTCACGTCACTTCTTCTATATCCAATCGTATATCATGCATCTTCTGAACGGTCTAGCATTCCGATTCATACAGTTCGATAGATCTTATTACAGTCTTGTAAATATTTCCTTTTAGAATCGCTAGTGTTTGCAGTTACCTGTTACCATTGTATTCAACCGATTCTGTGTATAACTTCCTATCACTATCACCGTTACTTTGCACGATAGACCTGAACTGTCAAAAGTCGGAACAAGCATAGAAGAAATATGTCAAGAAGAATTATTGCTGAAGAACAGCCGATTCCGCCGAAGTCGTAAAATGACATTGGGTTTTGATTGATTTTTAGGCCAACGTTCTTTAAACTATGTTGCCTCTGACCGACCTCTCGTGAATAACTATTTTTATAGAACAAGATATCGGTTATCAAAAAGAAAATAAAAACTACATTATAGTTTAACAAATGACTAGTAAAGTATTTATTATTGGTGCTGAATATTAAAACTTAAGAATACATAAAAAGGAACCCGGTAACTCTATGAGAAATCCTTATTATTTTAAAAATTAAATTAATAAACCAGTTGAGAATGCGCAAGCTTGCATTGCCAGAGGAACAATTGCTGGCTAGTCAATTATGTAACAATTCAATTTTTTATTTTTTTATTTGTCGGCCATTTTGACCGTGTTCCGTAAGAGATAGAAGGTTCCTGAACATTCCTATTCTACTTTTTTATGCTGAATCCGAATCTGAAGTCAAAATTCGAATATTCGAAAAAAAGCGACAGACAAACACACAGACAAACGCACAGACACACATATAGATTTCATATAGGAACGGTGTTGCTGAAAATTAAATTATTAAATTTTATTAATGTTGTTTTTTTTATATGATCCTTTATAATAAAACATTTGTTGTATTTTTTTTATACTACGTCGGTGGGCATACGATCATACGGCCCACCTGAAGTAACGTAGTTACCATAACCTATGAAAGCATGCAATGCATTGAGCATTCTGATATTCCCACTTACTCGCAGGAACACAACGCTCCAGAGAGTTGCTATTTGGCTACGGTTTTCTATTAGGTGGAGATACTTCCCCAACCAAGCTGCTTTGATGCATTCTACCTCTAACATGTTCATGCACACAAATGTTTATCCTGTGTGGGAATCGAACCCGCACGCTTTGGTGTTAAAGTAGCATTGCTGCCACCGGGCATGTCAACATATCAAAACCAGCTACTTAAAATGGAATAGTACGTTCTTACTTAAATATAAAAAGAGTAAGTTACGCGAATCTATTTAATATTGCATAGTTTAATACGTAATAACGATTTTCTATAAAAACATTTATCAAGCGAGATGAAATCAAACGTGAAGCCATTGCCATAAATGCGTCACTTCTCCTACATTGTAATCATTTTAATAAATATAAACGTAATAATAAAACCCCACCACAATTAAAAATACCAACTAAAGAGTTATAAATGTCAACTTCAATATAGTTATATTTTATGTCACTAATAAAAAAACATAAAAATATTACATTAGACTATAAGAAATGGACAGTTATAATTATATACCTGACATATTTAGACATGCACAACATATGTAAATTATAATGTAATATTATTTTTGAAATCGCTCATCTTAATATATATAATTCTTCTGTACGTGTGACGTGATTTGGATGAAATTTTGTGTGTATATTTCAATGGATTCCTTGATGGTTTGAAAACACAATTGGACCCGGTAGGTGTTGATGTCGGTATGTCACCAAATCTTGAGACTGAATTTAATGTGGCGCTGCTTCTCCGGGCAGGACCACGTCGCCGCGCCGTGTCCGCTAGTCATTTATAACTATCTAGAAGTGTTATTTATAACTTTATTTTTATTTAACATCGGTTACTTATTTTCGGTTTCTTTTACTTCGCCGATAAGAACTCTAGATCTCTACCGACTAAAATGAAAATATTCGCTGCTGAGACTCATTTGTCAGATGTTTGAATTCATTAAAGCAGTTCTATATTGTTTTAATCTTTGATAGTAAGGCCTCTAGTAGGCGCAATGATAATATATCAACTTTGAAGGAATTCTATATCCTACCAGCTCGCGACTTCGTTCGCACTTATCCTGATATCCCATGGAAACCGCTGTTTCTGACTTTCTTTCTTTTTCCTCCGAATCTAAGGGTCGTATCGTGATATTGAATATCAGAGATTAGCACGTTCAAACAAACAATGTTTTCCCCTTCATATATTAGTACAGATATAATCGCCCATAACTATGATTTTCTTAAGAATAATAAAAAATATTCAAATAAATAAAAATAAATCTTTCTATCTTAATTTTTATATAATCAATCATCCTTATATTCTCTATGTAATTTATTAATTCCTGACGATTTTTCAAAACGAATATACGTATGCTTAAAAATAGTGCGCATTCATAAGTTCCACTTCGAGAAGCGGTATGAATTTCCGCGTCTTACATCTGTGATATTGTACATTTTGTCACTTAAATAAAGTATTTACTTACGCAAGGGTGAATATTTTTATTAAGTAAAAGTCCACGACCATACGATTCCCTTTCACATTCCTATGTAGATTTTTGACACATTTCAAAGATATCACAAATATTTTGTTGGACGTTTATTACACAAATTCCACGAATGTCCCATTCAAGGAATATGAAGTAGAAGATATGTTTCAATTTCTTAGGAAAAAATATAGTTTGGTACAGTACGTGTGACTGCAGGGGACTTAACAATGTTCTCCATTAGCTATAGTACGTGAGGTTCATTTGTATTGCCGTTATTGGACATGAAACGTGAGATGCAACTCATTGCTCGTAGTGAAAATGGATTGCTTATTAATCCCTTGTGTACGTTGCATTACTTAACAAAGAATATTAGACTTTATATCTTCAAATTTGTAACGTGATTAAATGATTATTTTGTTATTTTGAATGTGCATCTGAGCACGATGCTCCATTGCAGTAATAGACATTTATAAAGAATGATAACCTGTACTTTTACGTTCAAATCATTATTTTTTAATAATGATTCATACAGGAGCGAAAAAGAAATACAATTTGATTTCGAACTAGAAACAGGAAGGTGTCTTTTCACGTAAAGCTTATATATCATGTTAATGCAGTCATTGCCATTACTTTTGGAGTTTTTGCGATCATCTCTGTGCTTCTTCAGATTTACCTTCTTCCAAATAATTCTTGAATCTATTCATTACTTAATTTCCGTTACGTTATCTAATTATTTACTTGAAAATCAATTAATGGTCACAGTAATAGGTACAAAAGAGTCAAAATAAATCAGTACAAAATACAATACTTTAAAAAGCTTGCCTATTTCAACCCCAAAAACTTGAACAAGACTAGTCACTTGCATAATATACGAATGAACTACTCTGTCTCGTGAACAAAATCCATTAGGAAAATTTATCATTGAGAGCAATAAATTAGGGCACCCCTCTTGTAAAAAAGCCACCGGAAAGTTGTGTTTAAACAAACTACATTACTTTATAACGAGCAATTCAGTCGACAATAATGTGAGTTATGTATGATAATTTGATCAGGTGATATCAGGGGAGTACCCTAAAGGCCAATCCCTACTAGTTATTGCACTGTGATGGCGGCATTAAAACAACTTTACTATAAAAAAGTCTATTGAAATGGGACCCCATACTGCACGCCCTTCCGATTATTCGAAATTTTCCATTGTCGTTATAATTTGAACGCTCAAAAAACAATGCGCATTGGTATTAATGGGGCGATGCCCTTTAAAGATGATTGGAAAAGCGAGTTCATCTATGTTATATATATGTCGGTTTGTTGAAATTGAAAATCTCTGAGAGTTCTTGTGTTTAAATATGTTTACATGGCATTGGATTAGAGTATTGAGAGAGTGTTTTTATATTAACCAGACTGAGCTAGCGTAATACGTGGCTGGTTTATTCCTAATTAGTTGAAATTCTAAAGTTTGACGTAATGTTAATATTACTAATTTGAGTGATTAATACTAAATTATCTGAGCTTTTAGACTTTCAAAATGAATGACGGTTGATCTGAAGTGAAGTTAAACTTATGAACTCTAGCGCCAGATTGCTTTGCGATCTGTTGTCGAACTAAATAATATTGATGAAAATCTCATGATGATAAATGGATTCTTAAGATTAAGAAATTGTACCTAATACATTAATGTTGCAATTGAATGGTCGTTGGACTTCATTTTCCACATCGGAGACGCATACTTCACGAGAATACTTTATTAGTTGACATACAACTAAACCAATAATGATACTAAACCGGTAAGTAATGTGACTTTTTTATACTGTAGCCTCCACGCTGAAGTTTCCATCCTATTGGCTAGTGACGGCAAAAGTATGTAAGATCTAAATTATGAGATATATATATGTGCATATATATTTCATTATTAAATTTATTAGGTTACCGAAGGCAATATCAATTATGGCACTTGCTCATTCGGTGTTATGTATTGCGCCATAAGAGATCAGCTGATTCCCACTCGTAAGAAATAGCTACAAGCTGATCTTCTTGGGTGCATCTGGTGAAGTGAATGGAGTAACCATAGTGCTCTCGTTGGAGTTTCAGGATGAAGACTTCATGGAGGTGAATCACTTCAGTGACTAGCTTTTGGTCAAAGTGTTTGTCTACGAATTTGTTATTTATCTAATAAGTGCTTATAGAATCTAATAGAATGTCTTGGAATCAACGCGGTACAGTATTTTTTGGTACTATGTTGTCAAAGAGGATCGTCTTGGGTGTTGATCTTAATGGTCAGGTGGATGAGGTGTCGGAGGAAGTTCGGCGTGTTCATGGTGGTTTGAATACGATCAAGGTATAGGATGATATGGGTGGTCTGATTAAAACAATATGCCGAATACCACGCGAAGTGGAGAAGAAAAAGTAGAAAAGCGGAACAAGGGGATACGAAGCGAATGCTTAATACGCGACAGGAATTAATGCTAGGAAGATCATGATAACACTCTACAGCGGGTTGTATACGCGCTACTAGGAATCGCTGAGATTTTTTGGTATGTTGCATAGAAAAAAATCCACACAAACACTTTCGCTCAATTGATGTGAAGTGGTTACCGTGGCCTAGGAACACTTGTAATAAATTAAGTATCACACACGCGATCCCACCCCTGCTGTTCTCATAGCAACTCCTTATGAGCTTACTGGTAACCTCACTCACTAGCACGAATACAACAACCATCCAGGGCATTGTTATTTGGCTGCAGTTTTCTGTATTTCTCCAACCGGGCTGCTTTGAATTTCTTACCCATAATGCCCTTTACAGTAGTGGAACAAAATGTCAAAATTAACGATAGCAGGTCTATACTAAGCTCTAATATTCGCTTATACTAAACTTATAGCGTATATAAAGTTGTAAAATGTCTTCCCAAAATAAAATAAAAACCCTAGAAAACTGTTCCATTAAAGCAGAAAAAATGCCACATTTGTAGTTGCGGAAATATGCTAAGTTCTATAGTGCCCGCTTCCTAGCTGAACGGTGTCTGTAATAATGGATTACGAGTCTAGACGCGAGACAAAGCCGTTTCGAGCCCTTGAAGGGCGCTTGGTTGTAGTGTATTGGGGAAGCAATACAGTGAATAAACGAAGCGATAACTGTAAACGATAAGTGGAAAACTGTATATTCACTTCACTAAATAAGTTTATGATCATTATTTTAGATGGACCGACAATCTTGTGAAGATCGCAGGAAGTAGATGGTTGCAAGCAGTACAGGACCGATCTTGTGAAGATCGCAGAGAGTAGTAGATGGATGGAAGCGGTACAGAACCGATCTTGTGAAGATCGCAGAGAGTAGTAGATGGATGGAAGCTGTACAGAACCGATCTTGTGAAGATCGCAGGGAGTGGTAGATGGATGTAAGCGGCAGTGGACCGATTTTGTGAAGATCGTACGGAGTAGTAGATGGATGCAAGCGGTAGAGGACCGATCTTGTGAAAATCGCAGGGAGTAGTAGATAGATGCAAGCGGTAGAGGACCGATCTTGTGAAAATCGCAGGGAGTAGTAGATAGATGCAAGTGGTAGAGGACCGATCTTGTGAAGATCGCAGGGAGTAGTAGATGAATGCAAGCGGTAGAGGACCGATCTTGTGAAGATCGCAGGGAGTAGTAGATGGACGCAAGCGGTAGAGGACCGATCTTGTGAAGATCGCAGGGAGTAGATGGTTGCAAGCGGTACAGCACCGATCGCCGTGGAAATCTAAGGGGGAGGTCCCGTGTTCAGCAGTTTACACAGGCCTAAGGCAAGTCGGCTGAAATTATGATAATAATGAAAGTATCTAGGATGAATACTCCTTTCAGCAGGTGTATCATATACTATTTGTTATCTGATACAGCGTACAGTAAGTATTGGTAACTTTATCATAAAGCAATAAGTTTTCTATTGTATTAATACACACATACATATTCGATTGGTATATAACTATATATATATATATAATATGTCAAGTTCAAGGTTCAGTTATGAAATATATATATTACAAGGTAAAGTTTGTCTAAAAATATCATGACAACCTCAATTTCAGTTCATGAAAAAATAACCATAGCTGTAACAAAATTGGATGTAGAAATATCTATGGAAATTAAACTATTACTTCACTTTCTCTTTTGTTATCTAGTTTTCAGCGACAAATGGAAACCGCTCACAATAAGATCACACCCTAACCAGAAATGCGTGCGTCGCGGCCGACTCAAGATTGATAGTAGGTTCACATGACACCGCTTGCCCTGAGCGAAAGCTACCCTTTTGATGACTTCACTAACCGTTATTTATGGGGAAGATTTACTCTTATCCCGGCTAAAATCCGCGCTCTCCAATTTTAAAGCCATTTTTAAATTGAGGTCGATGTTCATTTTCGAAACATTTGGAATGGTTTGTCGACATACTCGTAGATATTACATAGGTATTAGTCCGCATTTGTGAGTATTATGCCTCTTTTTATAATGTTGAAAATGTATTATGAAATGTTTGTTAGCATAAAATTTACATAAATGTATTCATTTATCCTCATTTACAATATTGCTGTATGTGGAAAGCAATACATATAATCTACTAATAGAAGTTGTCTGTATTTTTGATTATAGCTATGTAAATATATACATAACATACATAGTTTCTTTTAGTAGATGTAATTCCTAGCATTAACCCGTTTCCTAATCCATTACGATTAACGGTGCCGGCTAGCTGAGCCTAAGGATTTGGCGAAGATACTGATATTGGCATGGAGCGTCTGCTGTCAAAACTCCATAACACAGAGGAAAACTAGATCTTTCTAAGGTAAGGTCACACGTATTACGAAATATAATTCCTTGGACGTGCGGGAGCGGACCGAAGGGCTCAGAAGCGAAAGGGTAGGACGCGACCGGGATTAACGCTCGGATGATGATGAATTCCTTGGGCGTGCGGATTTTCTCATGATGTTTTCCTTCAGCGGTAAGCATGTAATAATTACATACACGTACATAAATCATAAAACACAAACTTATTGATACACGCCTACACCAGGGTTCATACTAAGATCGGTTCACATCATGTACATCTATCACTGCAACATATTGTGCATGTGTACCAAAATTGTTTAGCCATCGTGTGAAAAATAATCTAAAATATGCATATTAAATGCACCGCCAAACTAATTAAAAACTGAATTCGAATACATACATTAGCACGATACAAAATTATTGTAATATTTGTGTGGGTCCTTTTTAAGATGGTGATTGTGGTACATAATGAGATCCTTACATTATAATATATTATCGCAGGTGCAATGAAATCTGTGCGGTGACATCACTAAATGTAAAATAAATAATAATACATACTAATATTGCAATATAATTCAAAGTAATGTGGGGTAACGTGAACATTTACTAATACAAATTAATAACTCACGTATTTTCAAGGGATGCGCCGTGATCATGGTAATGAGGCGCCGTCGTAATGAGGTGTCAGTCTAATTACAGATGGTGTCGACGACCATTGTGGCGCAATGGTTAGTAACGCTACTTTGACACCAACGTTCAGGGTTCGGTTCCCACACAGGACAAACATTTTTGTCTTTGAACATGTCCGTTTGTTACAGAATACCGCAGCTAAAATAACAACTCTTTGGCACTTGTTTTTCTATGAATCAGCGAAGCTTCAGTGAATTTGCTGTATAGGAAGCACGGGTGGCAATACGCAAGCAATACTTTATTTCTTGCAACCATTCATAGGCTAAGGTAACCACATCAGGTGGATTGTGTGTGCTTGATGCTTCACAGAGCATCACAGAGATCTAAACAACCATTTTCTGTTAAATATATCATTAATGATATAATAAAAAAAAATAAGTATATTAAATGAGACGGGTCAATTTCTACGAAACCTTTTACTCATATCACTCTTTGTTATTTGTTCTTGGTTCTTAAAGCACTTTTCTTGTCTTCTTAACATAAGACATGTTAAGAAGAAATAACCAACTTTTTTTATAATGGTGATTATTGAGCAACGATGTTATGGCCATTTTCTAAATTTTCTGTTAATATAAAAAGAGTATTTATTCAAAGGTAACTTTCCGAATACATACACAAAATGGAGGACTATTTTACCAAACATTAAAATATGAACCTGTGAAATGAAAATTTAATAAACACACATTTTTGTGAATACATTTCACAAGTCCACTTTTAGTGAAGTATTACTAAAGATGAATTTGTAGAGTGTAAACATAACAAACGATCAAATTGTAAAAAAAGAGTACTTTCCTAATTAGGAGTTTGGTAAAATCAAAATTAGTCAAATCAACATTTTGATAAACACTTTTACAAGAACAGTGGAAATTTTATTCATCATTTAAGACATGTATGCAAAGTTATAATGGATATTATGTAATGGATATTTGAGAAAAGGTATTTTTTTTCAAACACTAAGCCCCCCAAGGGGACAGACAGATGGACAAAAAGAGCGAAAAGTAATGAAGATAAGGACCTGTGTTATATTTCCAATTTCGAAAGAAATACGTATGATTACACCCTGAAAACCCTGTAAATATATATCTTTTTCACGTTCGAAGTTGGTAAAAACGTTAAGTCACTTCTCTTTAAAGAATCTCTTGCATTTTTACGGTCGGTTTAATTAACAAGTTTCACACGTAACTGACTAAGTAATAAGTCGCATGACGCAGTCACTTCACCAAGTTGTGCATTATTTAAAACTCTAGTGGGCAATATCACATGACAAGTAACTTGATATCAGAATACGGTTTTACGATTCTAACTAGATGTTTAGTTTACGGCCTTGCTTTATAGGCTTCCCAACCTTCTCATGTCTGGTTTCTATACCCCTTTAGCTAGAATAGCTGTATATGTAAATACTAGGAAGAAAAAAAATTGTTGTAATTTATTACTACCGTCAATGTGACGAGCTCGGCGGAGCAGTGGAGAAACGCGCTGTTACGTTACTCTGACACCAACGCTCGTGGGTTCGATTCCCATACAGGGCAAACATTTGTGTGCATGAACATGTCTGTTTGAAGAGAGGTAGGACGCATCAACGACGTCTGGGGACCTCCACCTCGCAGAAAACCGTGGCCAAATAACATCTTTGTTGTTGTGTTCCTGCGTGTGAGCGAGGTCACCGGTAAGCTCCTAAGGAGTCGCTGTACTAGCTGCAGAGGCGGCATCGCGCGAGTGATACTTAATGTATTGCGAGCGTTCATAGGCTACGGTAAACGCTTTTTTTTTATACAACGTCGGAAGGCATACAATCATACGGCGCAACTGATTAAAGTCGTTATCGTAGCCTACGAATGCTTGTAATACATTAAATATTACTCGCGCCACCCTTCCCTGCTGCTAAAATAGCAACTCCTGAGGAGCTTACTGGTGACCTCACTCACACGCCGGAACACAACAACTTTCAACGGAATTGTTATTTGGGCGCGTTTTTCTGTGAGGTGGAGGTACTTCCCCAGACGGGCGGCTTTGATGCGCCCTACCTCTCTTAAAAAAATATTTCTTTTCATCATGTGGGCCGTATGGATGTATGCCTCCCGACGTTGTATAAAAAAAATGTAACGTAGAAATAGTACGTAGTATTAGAAAAAATACTTGTACGACGAAGGCGCTACAGGGAATCCAGAGCTTTGCAAAGAAATCTAGACACGAATTATACAGACAGGGTTTTCGATACTAACAAATTCCATAATATATTAAAGAAACACATTCGTTGCGTATATTTTCAACCAAAGTTGGTGAAGATTAAAAATTCCTTTGAAAACTTTTATTAATTAACTTTTTTATGTCTTTGTTTGGTTTATGATTTCATTTTTATTATTATTCCATGAATATACGATCTTCCTCTAATTGTCTCATGTAATCTTAGCGAAGATATCATTAAGTTTTGAGTCTCTGTCTTCGTGGTCGTTCCCTCGTGACTGAGGATCGTGATCATCGGTGGATGTGGATGGTGTTCAGCTAGATCGTATGATCTGCCTCCATCTGTTTCTGTACATGGCGTCTCTGACTACCGAGCAAAACTTGGCTGAGGTAAAACCCTTTACTTGATCGGTCCATCTAGTTGGGGAGCGTCCACGGACTCGTTCACCCGCTGTATTTCCCTAGAAGTTTTGACAATAAACTAAAACAAAACTTTTGAATAAAAATGTTAAACTTCATTGAAATTGGTGCTAGTTAAGGTAAAGAATCTTTTTATTTAAAATGTTTTATTATGCTAACTAATGTACTTAAAATTGGGTAGTACTTGCACGTATATATTGATTAGTAAGATTTTATTCAAAGCGATACGGCAGTTGTTATTGTATGGATAGTGCATTGTATCGTTTTCATATTCGTTCATTTTGATAGATAGATAAGCCATTAATTTGTATCTCCATGACACACAACAGTAAATATCAGCAGGTAAACAATGAGCAAACACCAAATACAATAGTAATCGCACAATAAATTGTGTGTCGCAGTGATACAAAAAGGCAGCGGCTCAGTGTATTATTTGCTCAAAGAGCAAACCACTGATTTTCAGCAGCTGCCTGAAAATTAAGGAGACGCATGTAGGAATAACGCCACGGATGTTATGTTATGTTATACATATATATATATGTATATATATATATATATATATATATATATATATATATATATATATATAGAATATAGAATAGGTATCTATGCATAAATACTCACAACTTATGAAACTTATGAACAGTCTATATATGAGTGTGAAAATGGATTAATATAATTATAACCAGCAGCGAAACTTAGCGAGGTTCCGGGCACACAAAGCCACCCATACCCATTCAAGACCCAGTCAAGCAAACCAGAGGACAATCACCACCAGAGCGACCAGAGTACGACGAAAAGCTATATCTAACCCAGCCTTTGTTCCTCCAATAGCACTGTTTTAACTCTATTTTTGAAGACATATCTTAAGCATTTTATCACGCGAGGTGGACGTTAATCATGTTCGTGACGCTCTGTTTTATATCGGGCCTTATTACTTGTTACTTTAATTCTTGTAAAGTTATTTTGCAATCTACAATCGGATTGCAAAAATAGCTTACGGCGGCAATTAGTATGACAGTAAAGGCCAAAACCCACTGGACGTTCATTTGGACGTACCTACCACTGTATTGAATGTATGTAACTATATGAAGACATTACAAATGCACGGACGTATTAATGTGTTGTAATGTATGGACAATAGAACGCAGTGATACCTGCACGTTTATGATTGTGCAGGTATTTACCAATTTCTTCTTGCAGGCTGTATGGGGAAGCTCAAAGTCGCTTGGCGTTCTATGGAAAGAACTATGATCAGGGTTTCTATGCATAAGGGATTTAGAAACGAGGATATCCGCAGTTGAACTAAGGTTACCGACATAGCCCACAGGATAAGCAAGTTAAGGTGAAGTAGGCGGGCCACATAATTCATATAACCGACAATCGCTGGTGAAGAAAGGTTCTCGAATGGCATCCACACTGCGTGTACCAGTACGGTACGTGGGACGACCCCCCACTAGATGAAGCGACGACCTCAAGAGGTTTGTAAGGAGCCGATGGATGCAGGTGGCACTGATTTCGAAACGAAAGGAAAAAATTAAAAATTCGCACTCTAGAGGGGAGGCTTACGTTGAGCAGTAGCGGAGTATGAGCTGAAATGACGATTACCAATTTCCTCATTCAAATTGGAACTGATTGCCATGAAAAAACCAACCAAGTAACAATCGATGGTACGCCATAGCTAGGTTTATTTATGAATATTTTTTCACAGTGTTCGCTTTAAAATTTATATTGATAAGAGGCGGACTAGGTAATATATTCACACCATAAGGGTTCATTTTTTAAATAAGCTATATTTTTTTTCTGTATTTTTAAAATGTCTTTTCTTACTTGTTACAGGCCTCAAAAAACAGGTTCAGTACCGCAAACAATCGTATTTTTATCACATCAAAATTATGTATTCATCTTGCCAAATGTAGGACGGATAATTGAATTATATTATTTACTGAACTGCAAACTGAACGATATTAATAAGTAGTTAGGAACCATAAGATAAAAAGGAAAAAATATATATGCCATTGGGCCCTTGCTGGCACTTAGACATGTCTTATAAATTATAAATAATATGTTATTGAATCTTATACATTTTTTTGCAGTTTTATTTTTTCTTTTTATCTACCAGCATACCGTTAACCTCATACATAACGGTTATGACGTATAGAATAGTAAGAAAATTAACATACACCCAGGCACCATTTCATTACATACGTATAGCACCGTAAGAACGAACAAAGAAAAGTTAAAGTACTTCGCACATGCAGTCGCAAAATTTTAAATTAGAAATAAAACAGGAACTGAACTTGCATACGGAAGGAGCTGCTGCCTTGTTATAAACTTTACAGCAAATTTACTCGTGTTTAAATACAAACAGCATGTTACTGGAAAGTGTAATTTCTACTCAGATGAGTTTCTAATGCGTGTGACACTATTTATTTTGTAATTATATTCCTTTTTAAATGTTGGCAACGCATAGTTTAAAATATAATAATATAAAATAGGAGGGCAAACGATAATATTTTTTTCTTACAAACAAACACAACACTGTAAGAAAAACACAATATAAATTAGAACTATAAATAAACATATATGTTTAAATGAATAGACAGCTAATTAGTGGTGTTCTTTGCCTAAATTAAATAAAGAGAAGATACTAAAAACTTTACTATTTCATAAGTTATTGTAGGTAGCAATGAAGTACATTGAGGACTTAACTAAATGTACATAGTGTTTAATAAATCATCAAAAGAGCTAGCAATTTTTGAAACAGCACAATTGCCAACAATCTAATGATATCAATTTAGATAAGCATGGTGTTCTTTTATATCATGCTGAGTTCCAATGATGACAAAATACATCAGTAGCAATTGAAACGTAACATCCAACACGAATTGTTCAATAGTTAGTACCTAACATACACGACTCTGTCTACTTAAAGTATCTACTTAACTGGTCGAGAGGACCTTAAGTTTGCTCTTTTCAGATATTCAGATCTGAAAAGAGCAAATATACGGTAAATCAAGACAGCGAACACGAACCTCTCATAACTATTTCTAAAAAATCGCGCATAGAGCTTCAAATTCTAATGAATACTGCAAGATATCGACATGATGGATGGGTTTTAGCTAGCCGAGCGGGTTACATAAAGTGTCAACGTGTCTAACTGAACTCTGAACGAAAATTTGATGATTCCCGAATTAACTTTACACAAAGAAAATTAAAGCAATACTTTAAACAATCAAGCGACATTTCACCTCATATTAAAAAATTTGATAAAGTCTAGCAACGGCAAGGGATTGATTACTCACGCGCCTTTCCGTGGCAAGTAACATGACTTCCGGTTTAATTAAGATTGTTTTACTTGTAAAGAAATGGAAAGGTAAAAGGGTTTTATTTTGCAGACATGCACTAACAATTTCATAAACATGTATTTACCCCTTTTAAATGTTTTGTTAAAGAGTTCTAGAAATTGCAATACTTTGTGATTACCTATAAAATTTCCTCCGTTTACAAATGTTATTCAGTTCTAAGGCTATTAAGATTAAGCATGGATCTGAGTGTGATATTATATCTCTTCGCTTTGCAGTTTCGCACGCACTAAAGCGCCTATTATTCGTACCTAACCACTGGGTAATTAGATTCTCACCGGACGTATCTCATCCCCATGCGAGGCCGGCAGAATCACTACGAAATTGGTGGTCGCTCAGGTGCATGGTAAACTGAAACGGGCATAATCATAGCAAACGAATAATTTTAATGCGTCTTTATACTGAACAAACAAACTAACAAAAATTTTTTTTGCCTGAATACGGATTAAAGTACACCATTACATACAGGATAACATTGCAGCATTGCTATACGTATTTGGTCGTTTCCAGTGTGCATATATATATAATTTTGATGTCATAAGCATTTCATGTTTTATTTACTCTATAGCTGTTCAAATTACAATCTGAACATTTTTGAATAAAAGTTATAATTGTATACTTAGACTGTAGAATAAAACCAGGCACGCAGAAATTACATTTTAGAAGTGTATTTTCAAGAAAAAGTTAATAGAAGGAAAGGATTTATTTAACAGCACTGAAGACAGTTTTATTTTTGATTACTAAGCTCTGAATATTATTACTATCGGGTTTATAACAGAAGCTGCTCGTTGAAATGAAAAACTTGAATAGCTCATCAATGGGTACACTTTGGTAAAAAAAGTTACCGTAACTAATAGACAAAGGTCTAATGTCCAAGCTACGGTAACTGCTTACACTACAAGGTCTGGGATATCAGTCGTGCGTTGTAAACCCGGTAAATGCCTCCTTAAACCTTTTTGTTTAAATACGGCTACGGTAACTGCTTACCATCCGGAAGGCCATACGCTTGTTTGCCACCAGAGGGAGACTTTATACAAAAGTCGTCTGCATGGGTACCTCTGACTCACCTATTTCTACCGTCAAGCAGCTATATTTAGATAGCTGTGTTCCGGTTTGAAGGGTGAGATATGGTAGAGAAATTACTGGGTACTGTGACGAAACATCGTTGGGTCACAAGATTGGCAGCGGGTGAGTAACATCCCTGTGGTGTTGCGAGCGGCAATAGACTGCGTGGGTGGCCACTTACCATCTGATGCAAGCCGCATGCTTGTTTGCCAATCTAGTTGTATAAAAAAGCCTTAGTAGTATAAAAAAGTCGTAGACCTCATTATGTGAAAGAATAATAATACAGTTTATATCCAGGTTCTGATCGGTTCATTGTGTTTGAGTAAATAGAAGTTAACAAATATATATTTTACAACCATAACATTGTTCCTAATTCATTTTCTTCATTTCCCAGTTATCAGATTTTCCTTTTTCGAAGCTGTCATCTATAAGTAATATTATACTTATAGTGCTATTATAAGACCGATGCACAAAGAAACTTCAGTTAAAAACGTTATTGTGATCGAACGTTGGGGATATCTGATAGCGATGAACGAGGTGCACAGAACGGTGAGAGCGGTGCATTGTAAAATGACGTCACGTGAGCATTGCGCGCTCGCGCGAAATATTTAAGTAGGGCGGGAACTAAAATTATCACAACTTCGGAACTAGTCGCTTGAATTAAATGAAACAAAAATATATGTATTTCTCAACATTTAGGCTAAACAATTATAATTTTTCTTCATTATTATTGCGAAAACAGAATCCCAACGAGAAACCGTGGGCAAGGCTAGACTAGCGTACAAATACACTTGCAACAAAATGATCATACTCGTGTGATGTGATGTCACCTCCACTTCTAATGCAGTTCCATCTTAGAAACGGCCTAATGATCTCATTAGAAATACAAAAGTCCCCAGACAATATGTTCCTGGATTTGTTTATTTTTATATATCATATATATCTTATTTTTATACTTATCTTACACACATCTAATGAGCACTGAAATTGAACTAAATGAATATTACATTTCAGCTTCTTCTTCTTGTTCTGGTGATAGTTTTCATAGTATTCCTGTCACTTCAAGCAATCTCTTCAGCAAAATTTTTCAGATGCACCGAAAATTTTTAATATTGTGCTCATAAATGCACACAGTATTTCGGCTCACTTTCCTGATTTATTCGATACGTTCACCCCAACTTAATCTTGGAGTCCTAGATTAATCCTTGCTTGCCATCAACGTCCTATTCGTTGCCGAGGTTTCAACTTGTCAGAAACGATCGCGTTGGTAGGGGTAGTGGTGGTGTTGCCATTTACCTATGTGTGCATATGCCTTTTCAGATCGTATCTAAATCTTAATTATCAAACCCTTCCAATTAATTAGAATATATTTTTATTGATGTCTCCCTTTCCCACACCCATATTCTACTAGGCTTTATTTATAGCCCCTCTCCGACTATTGACTATTTTTCCTCTCTTGAGACTCAATCACACTATTATTATGGGTGATTTTAATACCTGTCTTCTTAAAGGCGATCATCCTACAGATTCCTAGAAATCCCTTACAAATGCTTGCAACTTGACTATTTTGCCTCTTGATACAACTTATTTCTTTTCAAGTTCCAAGCCTTGATCTCATCCTCGTTTCATCTCCCAGTCATGTTATAAAGCATGGACAGTGTGTGGCTGAGATATTTTCCTTTCACGACCTTCACTACCTTTCATATAAAGTGCGTACGCCTAAATCCAAACCTAAAACTCTCTTGTAGCATAATTTTAGTGACAACGATGTCAGCAAGTTACTCGAAGATATGCATAACATCAGCTGGATTGAACCTTTTAAAGGCCTCTACCGTCGACGAGCAGGAGCAAGTCAGTCTCGTTAATAATAAAATAATTCAACTTGCTCCATCCATGCTCCTATACGGACAGTAAAAATCAAACATTTGCTCGCGCCTTAGTTGATATAAGAAATTACAAGTTTAGTTGCCAAGAAAAACATCGCTATAGCCAAATATAAAGCTGATTCGGTCAGATATCTTGATTGTTATATTCGCGCTCATAACGTCTGCTACAATATATGTAGGGAAATTTACACAATTCTGTCGAGAATAGAGACCCAGCAAAGGTCTGGAAATTCTTAAAATCTCTTGGAGTTTGGAAAAACCATCACAGTAATACTAATAATATCACTATAGATGACCATAACATCCATTTTCTATTGTTTTTGATAATAGCACTAAAAAAGCTACACTTAATTATCTTTAATCACTTCCAACGCCAGATTTTCATTTGTCTTTACTCAATTTGCTGACAGTGATGTTGAGAATGTTAATTTCTTACTCATCACCAGGAGAAACTATATTGGCAAAGTAGCCAAATGCAAGATCACACCTTGCAAGAGTATCACTGCACAACATCGTCTCCTAGACATGGGCGTCTTCGCGAAACCCAAGGAGAGTCGCTTTAAGCACTGCAGATGCCAAATAGGTGGTACGTAGAGTAGCGTTAAAAGCTGTGAGAGATGATAGCGTTAATTGTCTTATGATCCTGCCGATTCTGGAAATCATCCTCCCTGTTACATTGATCCTAAATAATTCCACAACATCCGGATTCTTTCCCTCTGCTTGAAAAAATGCTCACGTAGTCCCTTTATTAAAAAACAAACCTTCATCTAGCTTAGATTATCGTCCTATTTCTATTCTTCCTTTCGTATCCAAGGTACTCGAAAGCTTGGTTCAGCAGCAGTTAAGTTGTTTCCTTAACAAGATTCTGAATCGCTTCCAATCAGGTTGTAGCTCGAATCATATAATCATAGTACGACTACTGGTCTCCTAAAAATTACTGAGGATATTCGTTCTAATATAGATAATACTCAACTTACGGTTTTGACATTGCTGGGCTTTAGTAACGCATTTAATACTGGTATCAACGGCGAACCAGTCCAGCACTACTGGTATAGGATTTAGGCGGCCGTCACCGGGGTGGTCCTAGCATTTATAAAAGCATAAGGGTGGGCGCATGTATAACAAGGAGACTTGGTGGTGGAACGACATAGTGCGTAGGGAGATTAGGGTGAAGAAAGCCATCTTAAAGTGGCAAGTATCCAGATCTTCTGAATACCATGACGCGTATAGGACCGCGAAACGTGTCACTAAAAGATATATAGCCAGAGCCAAACGAGACTACTTATACCTATGTACAATAATTTAGAATCGTCTGAGGGGCAGAAACTCACAAGTTAGTACGTTCCAGGGTCAAAGCGGCCCAGGATATATCCAACTGCCATTGTATAAGAGACCTCCGCGGCAACGACGAGGATCTCGTGGTGAAGGAGAGATGGCGTTCATATTTTAAACGCGCTGTTGAATAATCAGTATAAATAGGTGCAGCCACCGGCATTTCCTCCTAATTAGGATCCGATATTGCGCTGGCGGACAAAGGGCGCCTGGTGCGATGAGTGAATATTTGGTCGCTTGAGAATGGGCGGTATGAATCTAAATGTGTCGAAAACAGAGTACTGGGCCTGCAGTATCTCATATCCTACACCCGTTCGCATTGCTGAAGACATGGTCGAGTGCACAGAGCGGTGTAGGTACTTGGGATCTGTGCTCCAAAGACCACTATCCTGACCCGACCGGGATAAACGCTCGGATTATGAATATGATACAAGAATTGCTCGTTTAAATGTATAAGATTCATTGCGAATACATCTTCCTGAATTAAGACCCTTTAATCATTCTCAAAACAAAAACAATGTCACTAAAGTCGGTCAGTCAAATAGTAATAGTTGTCTCGGTTTTTGGCTGGAAGGGTTAAAACTGTTGACTGTTTATCACAAAGTAAACTATCTCACACTACTTCAATTTTCTTGAAATTTCAAGACGCGTCTTTAAAAATCCCTACTGTCAAAAATGTTTATGTGCAAAGAGACAGTCGCCTCCCATTTTGCAACGTCAAAGACCGCTACGATATTTTCCTTGATTTTAAAGCTAGGTGTAATATTTCAAATTCTAACCACAGTGCCGGCGGAGTATAGCAGCAACCGCGGCGCGAGATAGACGTGTGTACGTGGCCTGAATAGTACCAGAGCTCGTTGGCTAGCAATTGGTATACGAGTACCGATTTTAGATTGCACACGTACAAAACCAAGACAAAGTGCAATGCCGGCATTGACAACGATATCTGTCAAAATTCACTTCATTGTCACAATTTTACGCAAATTAATGTGTCACTATTAGCAATGTGAATATTTTTTAATCATAATTACTAATTGTATATATACGTAAAATGGTTTATTATACTCTTTTACTGAAACGATATAACAAAAAAGGTGTGTCCTAACTTAAGTAACGTACGTGCAATTGAAGAGTTCTCGCTTTTAATGATACGTAAAAATTATTACTACTTACTAATTTTACAATTGAAAGAAAATTAAACATAATTTATATTTTCAATGTGATGACAAATATCAAGTTTTTCATGAGAACACAAAGTGCCTTAAAGGATGGACAAATGTACGACAAATTAAACGGAATCCATTTATATAAACAGGACATACCTTATTAAAAATAAACGACACTATAAGAAAATATTAAGTGGCAAACGAGTTTTATAGCATCAATAAATTCATATTTGATCTAATAATATGTATGATGTTACTAATAGATTAGAAAGAGATATGGTTATATTTTTGTTATTAAGGCTATTAATCTTAACATACAAGTAAGCCTTTAATTTAATTAAAAGTACACATTTTTAACCAGACAGACATTTAATCAAATTAAGGTTTTCATTATAAAATGTTACGTCTCTAATGTAAATGACCCTTTAAAGACAGCTGTTATTTATTTACTTTAAAAAACAAATTGTTGTAAAATACTGTCAGAATTTATTTCAGTAAATATAATCCCACCAAAAACATTCTGTAAAAAACTAGCCAAGTCTCGACGGAGCTGCTTGTTTATCTCTAAAAAGTAATGAAATCTAGACAAAGTCGTGCCAAGTCTAAGGTCCCTTACTGCGATTTCTTTATTATTATAGTTAATGTTGTGTGACTTGGCCGTTGAAAATTCTTTATACGTTAGTGGGTACAAGTCAATTTTGTTTACACGTAATGTTATATCTGTTGTAACTACCTATGTTTATTAAGCGAGATAATAGCCCATACTGGTATTGGTAATTGGACGCTAGTGTCTCATTTTAGGCTGTTGTTGATTGTGCAACACATGCATTCAGCATTGACAATGCTGACTTCTGCTCTCTTCTTTTTGGAGCGTCAAACCGACCACCGATCCAACATAAAATAGACGTACAGACGGACTTCTATCAATGATTAGAAGTCCGTCTGTACCGGAAATATTTTTTTATATTGTTTGTTTCAGGATCGCCTATACGTAAGTATTATATTGAAATCCGCAGCTTTATCAAGCCTACAATTGACTGGTTATTGAATCAACGTTTTCCAAGTGGCAATTTTCCATCGTCAATGGGTAGCGATTCTGGCGACAGATTGGTGCAATGGTGTCATGGAGCACCTGGTTTTGTACCCTTGTGTACCCTTCAACGGCCAAGTCACACAACATTAACTATAATAATAAAGAAATCGCAGTAAGGAACCTTAGACATGGCACGACTTTGTCTAGATTTCATTACTTTTTAGAGATAAACAAGCAGCTCCGTCGAGACTTGGCTAGTTTTTTACAGAATGTTTTTGGTGGGATTTCACTTCTTTTTGTAGAAACGTGGACATATTGATTTATTTTATTAGATTTTCTTATTTGACACAGTTTTTTTCTCATAGTAGAAGGGGGCATTACCATATCTCTAATACAGCTGAGACCAGCTGAGGGTTCTTCATCAGATACTTCAGACCTTCGATTTTTGACATCAAATGAAGCGGCGCACCAAGTTGAATATTTATTGTAAAGGCGGTATGTTGATCTCTAATAGTTTGGTTGGGCTCTTGTGTTTTCTAATCAGGGTCACCAGGTACTCCAGATCTTCGATTATCCTAGTTTTTATAGTTTTTCCTTTATGTGGCCATTAAACCCTAACTCTGTACCAAATTTCAGCTCTCTGAGTTTATGGGAAGTACTAGTTCTATTTTGATGATCATGAGTGAGTGTCATAAATGCGAAACTTTGCTGTCGCTTAACTTCGGAACTAAATGACCTACAGACTTGAAATTTTGGATTTTAAGTATGTGATTATAGCTTACTGGATGACGAAAATTTCTGCGTTCTGGTCTTATCCAGAGGTTCTCAAATAGGGGCCTGAAAATGCGGCGAAATGGTTCCAGTAAAGGATGGTACGGCAGTGTTTGCTTCGCGCTCGACTTGGCGGGGGCACTGCCGTGCCCCCTGATGTGATTTTATAGTGGTCAAATATTTCTTGTACCTATATATAGAAATATAATTAAATTTTGTGTGTGATTATCTACTCTATTATTACCATTTGAGCAGTGATAGCCCAGTGGATAAGAAATATTATAATATACTACTCTGTGTAAAAAGTATCGGGAATATGTCAATAAAAAGACCCGCGTAAAAGAGGTCGTTCTAATTTTTTTACTGCATGTTGGTAGCACTGTACTGATTTAGCGCGCAAAATTTGAGCGGGATCTGTCATTTAATTTGTTTTAAACTACACTTTTTGTTGGTCATAGTTTTGAGTCCTCGGCGATTTTTACAATGGAAAATATTGTTGAACAAAGAGTGTGCCTTAAATTTTGTGTTTCAAATGATATTTCATGTGGTGAATCACTAAAAATGTTGCGAAATACCTACGGCGAATCGTGTATATCGAAAACAAGGGCTTATGAATGGTATAAGGCTTTTAAAGAAGGCCGAGAAGTAGTAGTAGACTTGCCTCGTTCTGGTAGACCTTCAACCGCTACGACCAGAGAAAACATCGACAGAATCAAGAAGCTAGTGCTCGAAAATCGACGTATGAGTCTGAGAGAGTTGGCTAGTGAGGTGAACATATCTTTTAAGTCCGTCCACAACATTCTCATTGACATTTTAGGCATGAAACGCGTCGCCGCTCGACTAGTTCCAAAAGAGCTCAATTTTGTTCAAAAAGCGCAGCGAAAGCATGTCGCTGAAGACATGGTTTCCCGAGCTTCTACGGATCCGACCTTTATGAAACGTATAATAACTGGCGACGAGACATGGGTTTATGAGTACGACATGCAAACAAGCCAACAGTCTTCAGAATGGCGTCTCGAAAACGAGCCGAAACCCAAAAAACCGCGGCAAAGTCGCTCCAAAATCAAGGTGATGCTGACAGTTTTTTTTGACTACCGTGGTGTGGTTCACTCCGAATTCCTTCCAGAGGGAGAAACAGTGAATAAAGAATATTATTTAGGCGTCATGAAGCGTTTGCGTGAGAGTATCCGCCGAAAACGTCCAGATTTGTGGCAACACAACTCATGGATGCTGCACCATGATAATGCACCATCACACACAGCCATTATAGTGAAAGAGTTTTTAGCGAAAAATTCAACAAAAGTTCTCGACCAAGCACCGTATTCACCTGATATGGCTCCGTCTGACTTTTTTTTATTTCCCAAGTTAAAATTACCACTTCGAGGAAAACGTTTTGAGTCGATAGAAGCCATAAAAGAAAATTCGCTGAATGAGCTAAAGGCCATACCGCAAATAGCCTATGAAAAATGTATGGAAGACTGGGTGAAGCGGTGGAGATGTTGTATTGCAAGCGATGGGGCCTACTTTGAAGGCGATAAAATAAATTTAGATGAATAATTTGTATTTTTTGTTTTATTGACAAATTCCCGATACTTAGTACACAGAATGTATGGCCTATTGACTATATTCATGTTTTCGCCTTGTTCACTTGCTGGCCGGTGAAGGAAAACATCGTGAGGAATCCTACACGTCCGAGAAATTGTATTTCGAAAGACCTAACCTAAGGAAGAGCTGAGTTTTCCCTCTGGGTCGTGGACGTCCGGCGACAGTCGCTCCATGTAAAAATCAGTATCATTGCCAAATCCTTAGGCTAATAGGTAGCGGACACCTCCAATCCTAATGGAATAGGAAACGGTAAAATGCGAAGAAGAAGAAGAATCTATTATTACCATTACAACTAATTGTTTTTCTAGCATTCTTTTTTTACTAAATTGAATCGATCCTTAGCAAGTTAATTTTGTTAACGGAATAAATAGATTACAATATCATAGTATAACCTCAGTATTTAGCATCCACAAGTAGATAAAGTTTTGTGCAAAAAAGGCTCAAGATAATAAACACACAAAAACTAAAAACTACAGTAGACTTAACCAGAATCAGCTTAGTTCCCCTCAGTGTTCCTGACTATATCTACGTATACTAAACCGCAAATTATGGCCACAGAAGGAGCGGTCCTTAATAAAGATATAGTAATAAGTAAATTATTAAACCGAAATAGTGATGCAATTGTAGAGTATCTAAGCAATAAAAGTAAACGTGATCTTTCGTCCTATGATAGCGAAGCCAAAAGTAGAGTTATGTTCTACCAACACATGTAACGTTGTGTATTATATTTTGACAAGCTTAGTGGTGCAGTGGGTAGTAACGCTACTTGCTTTATTTTACGATTACGACACCAACGCTTGTAGGTTCGATTCCAAACATGATAAATATTTGTTTGTATGAACACGTATGTTTAGATGTCACAATAAATGTACATTAGCATATTGGTACTATAATGATATCAAATGGTTGAATTAAAAAATATTAAGGACATTTTGATTTGGAGTTTACTGTAATTCCAAGAACCACAGTATTATTAACAAATTTTAATTTAAATTATCATTCCCTTGAGAAGTTTTGTATTGGCAGAAGTCACATTTGGAAGACTAAATTTGGTACATTTGATTTTAGTCGAGTTTAGCAAGAGATTATTACACGTGACCCAGTTTAAAATAGCAGACACAACACCATTTGCCTTGTCAACATTTTCACACTAGCGGGCCACATTTAATTAGAGAGGTATCATCAGCAAATAGAACTATATCTGTCATTTTTTTTGGCAGATTATGCGCATATACTAAAAATAAAAATGGACCCAAAATAGAACCGTGAGGCACCCCGATATTAACATAATTATATTCCTTTAGATTTAACCCCATTTATGTCAGCTGTCTGCAATCTTTTATTTAAATAAGATGGAATCAAGGTCTGGGCATTACCTCTCACTCCATAATAGTTCACCTTAAGTAACAATGTCTGATTATCGGCAGAATCAAAAGCTTTAGAGAGATCACAGAAAACCCCAATCCTGTGATCCATTGCTTTAAGGATATGATTAACCAATGCCACTCGTCCGTCCGTAGTAGATTTAGCAGCTGTAAAACCGTATTGCGCATCATGAAAAAAATAATTGCTCTTAAAAAAGAGTTGCAATTGATCAGGCATTATCCTTTCGAATATTTACTCAAAACTGACAGTATAGATATGGGTCTGTAATTGCCTAGCTCGCTCTTTGCCTCTGACTTGAATGAAGGAATAAGTTTACTAAATTTCGTCAAGTTTTCACATATATTAAAAATACGTGAAAAGTGTGGAGCTTATTGCCTTGATAATACAATAAATGTTTTATGAAAATCTGAACATCTGTATATTCTGAAGATATAACAATAGATAAACTTAATTGCAAAAGTATAAACGAACATTTATTTAATAATTAAGAATAACCAGTCGGCTTGTTTTATGGCCCCACTTAAATCCGCGCCTGCAATAAACTAGAACTGCATCGACGGTGCGGCGGAGGTGGTAGCGGACCGTAACGCGTATAGATGCGTGACACCCCCCATGTGGAATTAAGATCCTCCATCAGATTATTGAGTTTATGCTTCCAAAAATATAATCATACAAAAACATATATTTTTTTGTAATCAGTAGTTGTAAACAGTAGATTGCAAGAATACAATATGGGCAGTGGCCCTTATTTGATACGTAATATATAATTCGTACAACAGTACTAACTAATCCACTCCACCATATTAACATGTTACTCATCCCACTGCAGAGTTTAGTCTCCCTTCAATCTAATGAGTTATAGCATACTCCGTCGTACTGTTCAACTGCGGATTGGCTGAGACCAGTATTTTCAAGCCGCCCGAAGATTACTGATTAAGCTTAACTACTATCCATCTATCGATAACAGACGGAATCGGTACCTTTTTTATATCGGGAGCATACGGCCCACTTGATGCAAACCGGTTACCGTAACCTGTGAACACACCAATACATTAATATTCCCCGCGCGATGGCAACTATGCTGTTAACACAGGAACGCCATAGGTGCTCACATGTGAGTGCACGCAGGAATACAATAACCCTTCAGGGAGTAGTTATTTAACTGCAGTTTTTGTGAGGTGATGGTACTGCTGTGCGGTAAGCTGCTTTGAGGCGCATTTCTTTTGTTTTAAACCCAGACCAAGATAAACTGGCATGTCCATGCACACAAATGTTTGTTTTGTATAGGAATCGAACTAACAAGCGTTGGTGTCAAAGTAGCATTACTAACCACTGCATCACCGAGCTCGTCATCTGTCTTAATATATTATAGGCAACAGTGGCAACTTAACTCTTAGTAACATATCTCTAAATTAACTTAACTACTCATAAATGTACAAAGGTAAACCTTTCCCTTAATATACCGTGATAATTTAAATTAAGATATTTTTTATGATTTAATAAAATAGTACACTTTTGTATTAAAATTATAACACAATTTCAAATTAAATCCCACTACACTGCTTCATCTGTTGCCAATTTCTTATAAAGAAATTTTAATTTGTCTAAATCCCTGTCTGGGTAAGAACATATACTTTTAATTAAATTTAAGGCTTACGGAATTTTCTTCATTCGGGTTTGTTCCAATTATCTGTGGGATCCTGAAGACTTACGACTACGCTTTTGTCCTAAAAAAACATTTCCAGAAAAGAATGGTGAAGGCAAACAGTTTATATACTAAAACGATTAAAAAAACAACAATGAAGTAGCGACAATATAGTGTGCTACAACTTCCGCTGCTAACGTAATAACTCCTCACCAGCTTTACCATTATTAGCTTACTCACTTGGACATAGAAATACAACAACCTTGTATGAAAGTGTTATTTGACAGCGCTCTTCTGTAAGGTTATTTCCGTTTTCAATGCGCTTAATGCTAAACATAGCTTTTCCTGTCTAATATATCATAAGTCCGGTCTAATATATATTAATCAGTCTAAATGATGACACCCACCCAAATATAGACATCCTTCCATTTATATACAAATAATAAAATTCCAATACTTTGGATAGAATGTACTAATAATTAGGTTTTAGTATGTGGATATCATAAATATTGTTTATATTAACTAAGTATTAGGACTAAGATTTATCCACATTCATTTTAAGTAATTTTAATCATATTAGATTCCACTTGACATTAATTATTTCTAGATTGTTCCAAGAAGTAGGTACCAATAATTGGATGGATTACCCTACATAACTGGGTGCATCAATACTTGAGGTTTGTTTTGATTCTAATGATAATGATACATACTAAAAGACATCTTCTTTATTAAAAGAAGTGCTATTTACACTCATCATCAATTTAAAATGATATACTTAACGTATTTGCTAATAATGCGGAAGATCTAAGGTAAAGTGATCCTGTTTTGTTTTCAACTTTAACCTTTTGATAAAAATCTATCAAAACGTTAAAGGATTCCATTCTATCCGTTTTAAGGCGAAAATAAAAAAGATATACTACTTTCGTATATACTTTTCAATTTACAACGTATTAAATATTAAGTAAATACTATACCTATTGGTAGATAGTCATATAAAAGAACGTAAAATAATACAATATTATAATACCTAGTTATGTGCAATATCGTGCAGTATTTTTATGACACTCATATAAAAGTAAATTAGTGAAATTTGGTGGAATGTTTCATAAGTAAACCATAACTTGTGAAACGTTACGGAAACATCACCCCTTTACCATTTTGCGATTTCGAGAATATATAGTGAGATCAAGTTATCTACTCGACGAGCGCAGTGGTGGTATAGATAACAATGATTACACTGAGGTTCGTGGGTTCGATTATCGGTTCACACCGAACAAATATTTTGCGTGCTTGAACATACCTAGTCTGACCATAAATACTGTTACATGTAAACTTTTCTTTTCTTCAACTATTTAATTATTTTGAATTTGGGACGAGTTTATTATGTTAAAAAATCTTTCGGTTTCCCGCCGTTATAAATTTTTTTCATGTTTATTATCAAATTACAATTAAAGTTAATTAAAAAAGGAAAGGATTGTTAAAGAAAATAGGATTGCAGTGATTGCCTTGCACAAAGGGCGTATGGAGCTATCGGTCATATTCAAGACACTTCAAAAGATTGATATCAGCCGTATGTTCATAAATCTTAGTATCGAAAGAAATACCGACACTTCCTCTGTTGAAAATCATAAAAGCTCGGGCCCACAGCATGCTGTTAAACTACAAATGCTGTTAATGCTGTTAAAGCCAGAATTCGTCGAAACCCCATTAGTAAACAAAAATCTTATCGTGAGAAATGAAGATTCCCGCTAGGACTCTGTCGCGTATAATATATCAAAACCGGACTTGGCGCTTATCGTCGATATACAGGACATGACCTTAATCAATCCTTACAGTTGAAGAGAGTAGATCGATCAAAACGCCTTCAGTCTTGATACGCAGGTGAAAGGCACAGAAATATCCTCTTAACTGATTAAAAAAAATCATGATTGAAGAGCACTACAACAAGCAAAATGACAAAGTGTATACACATAGTTCCAAACAAGCCGCCTAAGCGGTCTGAAAGCCTGAAAGGTACAATGTGGTCATCATCCTGCATCTGTAATAGTTTGGTGGGTGGTGTCTTATCAATAGTCACAAATTTCATTAAAAATTACTTATGTAACGTTTTAGTAGCGTTTTAATAGCGAATAACACATTATAGTTGTCGACGTGCGATGCTTTTCAGTACTATTTGGAGATTTTAACAAAGTCTTATCTCCGTAACGGCAATACTTACTGCAGCATTTAAATTAATATGTGACGCTGGTTATCAATTTTTATTACAACCGCTTGCATCTACACGCGGTAGTGCTCACCTAGATAATATTTTTTTCTAACTTCATTTGTGAAGTTGGATTCTATAACTACTTCTGCATTTACTATCGTCCTTTTTTTACTTTGACTACGTAGTTGACCCCTGTGGGCCGTTATTACGTCACCGGAAGGGAGAGGCGCGCGTGAGGCGCAATAGCCTGAAAACACAAAAAGCGACTGCCCAAGGGCCTGATAGAGGTCGAATCTCGGCTTAGGGCGTTGTGGAGCTAAACAATCTAATGCGCCGTTTCATGCTTGAAGGGCCTATGAAGGGAGGCGCCCAAGTACCTGGGCTACTGTACCTGGTGTATCGCGCAGAAGTCCTAACTCTCCGCACTCGGATCCACCGAGTGCGGTGTATATTTGTAGTGTTGGGGTCGGGGTCGGAGAGGTAGGGGGCATTCGCAACCGTAATGCGAACATCGGGATCAAAGAGTGAATTTCGCGGTCTGCGCCGGAACCCCCAAGAGTCGATCCGCACCATCGTCCTATGTGGGTTTGTTTTTAGACCTTATGAGCCGTCGAATGCGTTATTGTTAAATGTTCACTAAGAAGAGGACTTTTTGTTGTTTCGTTCTTCTTAGTCCGCATTATTGTGATGGGCAACAAAGAAACCCTCCATTGTGCTTGGTCCGACATGTACTTGACCGGTTTTTTATATACACAGGTGGAAAACAAGCGTACCGCCTGATTTTCCATATAAACAAAAAAAACTTGATTACTACAATTCTTAGGCATCACAATTCACTCAATAAGAATTCAGATTAAATAATTTGTATAAAAATTTGGCGCTCAATCTGAATTGGATGCATGTTTGCACTTAATAGACAATAAAATAATTCAAATTACAAAAAGATTAAATTATACAAGTTTATGATTAAATTAATATTAAATATACAACTTGTACTTTAATCTATCTATTTATCTATAACTTCACGCCAAATCCCTTGCGGGGTAGGGAAAGGGTATCGGACGCCATATGACTCGGTTCTTAGGCATCTCACTCGCTTCTTGAACATTCATTGCTCTTCTTATGTACGCTCACCGGTTTCTAAGACTCCTGATATCGCCTGATAGACCACACTATTTCAATACTTCTCACTGAAAATACGTCTATACCCAACTACGTTGTTGCTGTATTCGTGCTATAACTAACCTTTCCTCAATACTACTTTTTATTAATTTTTAGAGACGAATGTGAGAAAACTCAGTCATGTATTATATATATTATATATATTATATATAATTGAATTGTATGTATGTATATCTTCACGCCAAGTCCCTTGCGGGGTAGGCAGAGAGAACCGAGCGCCATAAGACGCGGTCCTTGCATACTTCACTCGCTTCTGTGACATTCATAGCTCTTTTCATGCACGAATTCATATTGTGATGAATTCATATTTTAAAACTACAATATCAATCAGAATAAAAATATTTTACATCACTCTTGCAAATAGCTTCATAACATAGAGGCAAAGTGTATAATAACCTTCATAACGATTACGACGTAATATATATTTTTAATTTTATTACATACCATGTTACTCGCACGTCAAATTTCAGACAAACACATAATTGATATGATCTGTACAGAGAATATTTTTTTCGTTTAATTTTTTCTTATTGAGAAATGGAAATGCGTATATGCTTAATTTAATAACTAGTTGAAATAATTTTTGCCGTTGTTACAGTTCCTGTATCAAAATCACTTCTTATGTAAAATGAATTAACTGTTATATATAATATCCGCATCTGTTTGGCTGTCGTTTGTATGATAAGGAACAAAACATATTATACAATATTTATTCAAAGATTTTTGCCTTTATTAACACAGTACTTAATTGAATCAAACATAGGTACATTTATTGTTGACTTCAAACTGGTTTTTTTTCTTAGACTTTTAACGTGACAATATTAACGCAACAGAGTTTTGGTGAGTTTATTTATAGGAGAGTTAAAAATTTCCAAATTATTGTGGTCAAGAAATAAAGTAAATAATGTATGTATATTTAGTCAAAGTTATTATGTTATTAACATAGATTTAAAACACGCGATACTTCCGTTAAAAATTGTTTAATTGTATATATTTAGTTTTTTTTTTACATAACTTCCAAATTATTACAGAATACTATGTCACAAATTGTGTCATTAATATCATTACTGTACTTTACTATGCTATTATTCAAATCAGGGATAATTATCGATACTGTTACATTACACGGCACAGTAACGTGTTTTAGTGTCGGGTAAGTATTTTAGGCTCGATGTTATTAGTTATTTATATTTGTATATATATTCGTTATTTATATTAATACGAGTATATAAATAACGAATAACAACGGGCCTAAAATACTGCCTTGCGGAACTCCTACCTAGTTCGGTTTTAGTAATATATGTTTATTCTTGATTCCCACCACCATACATACATATTCCATTGGGGTAGGCAGAGACTATAGAACGCCAGGTGCACCGATCCAAACATACCGCTCTCGCTGCTTCCACACTCATCAACCTCTTCATGCATGGTCTTCGGTTTTGGGTACTTTTGATTTCACCCTTTTTCAATACATCACCAATTTGATCTATATGTGTGCGTCTAGGGGCGGCCCCTCCCGACATCAGCATTCACTCTTGCTTGATGTCACCAGTAAGCTCATAAGGGCTTGCTGTGCTAACAGCGGGGGAGGCACCGCGCGAGTGATACTTAATGCAAGCGTTCATAGGCTATGTCTTGTATGCCTCTCGACGTTGTATAAAAAAACACTTCCTTTGAATCAGGAATTGACAGAATGTTTGTTTGGTTGACTTTATCTATACCTTCGGCCGTCGGCCTAGCGCTTCAACGCGAGCGATGACAAATATCATATCAATAGAGCTACTGCGATTTTTTGTATTATGTTTAGTATACTGAAGCTACCCCTAGTTAACGTACTGGTTTATATATTGTACTGTGCATAGTCATACAGTTTAGATAAGCTAATAACAAGAATGAAGTCGAGCATATTACAGACACACTATATTTATAATCCTTTGTAAAGCAGACGCGTTCGAGCCGTTAGCGTGCGCGACTCGCGAACTATTCGAATTAATTAAATTTAATTGTGTAGAAACTCTACTCGTCGGGCTCTCGTAAACGCGAAAATAAATTTGTATGGCACACTTTATTTCGTTAATGGCTACAGTTAAAATATATTTGCTACTTAAAACTTAAAATAAGTGGGAAGTGAATTCAGGGAGTAAATTTGAACAATAATTTCATTTTTAATTTCTCCTTCGTGAAATAATTATCTACAGAATTCAATCTAGAATTCAATTTTTAAGTACCTCCACCTCACAGTATACTGCATCCAAATAACAACTCCCTGGAGGGTTCTTGTGTTCCTGCGTGTGTGTGAGGTCGCCAGTGAGCACCTAAAAAGAGTAGCAGTAGAGTTAGCATCACGCAAGTGATACTTAATGTATTGCGAGTGTTCATAAGCTACGGTGACCGCATTCCATCACGTGGGCCGTATGCTCGTATCCCTCCCGAAGTGGTATAAAAAAATCGACAAGGAGGGAAACGGTTTTTTAAGTAACATACGGTGATCGCTACAGATAATTGATCAGTATAGAGAGACCGGGGGAGGTTTTCACATTGCCATATTTGAAACGGATTCGAAATATTTTCACTCAAATTTCAGACATTTCGACAGATAACTTTTGATTTCGATTGAAATATGGCTTTCCGAGGCAACATGCACACCCCAATGGTCTGGTAGATAAGCCAGATCTTTCGCAAAATGCAAGAACTTAAATTAACCTCACGTCGAGCGTTATAATTATTTATTAGTCCCTTATAGCTTTTGTACAATAACGTCACAGCGCAGTATATATCAAAACTGTCAAATCCCCTTGTCGAACCATCGACAAGGGGATATGATGACACCTACTCGGAGGATATTGTTTTTAATGGCTTTGTCATCAAATTGAACAACTAGGACGTGCCGCCCCTCGCACACCGTGAGACCTCCTCTCAAGCCCAACATACATTTCGGACCCCCAGTTTTAAAAACATACTTTAAATACTGATATGTAAAGTAGATTCAGGTGTTATTTTGCGAACGTTTAGTTCGTGCGAAATAGAGCCGACCGGCACAAATTCTCATGAACTAATTTGTGGCAGAAGTACACAAAGCAGATAAGATCAAATTGAAGTTGAATGTAAAGAAGTATATTATGCCTTTATTACTAGGAAGTATTGGAAAATGTATTGAAATAAAATTGCAAACACTAAGTATCGCGCATCATCGTAGACCCTAAACAATAATTTCTAACGGAAATAGTTCGAGAAACTTAAACATAATTTTTCAAGACCTATAAATAAATTATATTAAATTATATAAAGTAACAATGAAAGACCACTTGGAATAGTTTAATTTCTTTAATTTTTTTCTTCATTACATTATGTCGTCTGGTGGGCGTAATATTGAGTTTTAATTACATTAAATGAAATTAAAGTTTAAAATTTTAATTACTGTCATAACTTTTATTAAGACTAATCGTTTGATCGAGAATCATCTATATAGGCCTACGCTCTTCTCTAAATCGTAAAGTCAAGCTTAGTGTTGGAGTGGTTCGCAGTGCAACTTTAACACCAATACTTGTGGGTTCGATTCTCACACAGGACAAACATTTGTGTGCATAATGAGCATGTTTGTTTGTCTTGTTCTGAGTATATTCTAAAGAGACAGGGCGGGTCACAGCAGCCCGACTGGAAAAGTATCTCACAGAAAATCGCAGACAAATAGCAATTCCCTAGAAGATTTTTGTGTTCCTACGAGTGAATGAGGTTACCAGTAAAATAAGAAGTTGCTGTGTTATTAGGTGGGGTGGCAACGCACGAGTAGTACTTACAAAGCAAGCGTATCGCAATCATTCTTAGGCTATGGTTACCATTTTTCATCAGACAGGCTTTATGCTTGCATGCATTCTGTACATAAAAGTCATTTTCATCTGTTAAGGTATCTACGAGCGTATATGATACTTCAATTACATCGCTAAATTAATTACTTTTTGAATGCAATTACTTCACAAAATGGCTACCAATATCCCCACAAATATTGTTCAAAATCTCATTATGATCGTGCCCTATCATTACACAACAATTTAGAGAATGCAATAATGTTGCGGATTAACTAGCAAGAACTCCATCAATACCTACGAGGGGATAAAGTTATTCGTTTTGCTAATATTTGCTTCTGAATATAATATAGATGTTTCGAGATACGTAGAAGAAAATTTAAATAAGTAAATTGCATACTTTATATCAACGTGAACTATACTATACATGAGCTAAATTAAAATACTATCACCCGTTAAAAACCCGTTAAGTTAGTAATGTACTATTATAGTAAAAATATTTTATTAGTTAGATAGGTTTTTTTTATTACACTTTAATTAGTGTACTTAGATAATACTTTTTAAGTTTAGATTTAATATTTTTTTTCTTTAATTATAATTTTTAGATCATTGGGTATTTCGTTTATCAGATATGGTACTTTAATGACAACTTATTTTTGCCATATAAATAAGTATATTGCGGCAAACACAACTTGGGATTCATTGCATTCCTAGTCGTTACATTAGGTGTAATACTTTGTTGTCGCGTTTTTTGAATACTTTTATTATGAAATTGTTCTACCAATAGCGTATACTTAATTTTATCATAAATAGGCATTAATTTGCAATAATAGAACAGACCCTCATTATTATCTTTATCTTTGTTTTATTTTTGATGGTTCTATCGATTTCAAAATTCTCAGTTGCAATTCATATATTCTATTCAAATGTGTTTTGAATGTGAGGCCGTAACTACTCAACCCATAAGAAATAATCGACTCACCCAGTGCTTTCTATAGAGATAAGGCAGTGCAATAAGTATGTATGTATATTCCCATGGACTCCAAAACGGCTAGGCCGATTTTGATGAAATATTCAGAGAATCAGCAGATTAGCCCAATGGGTAATGCTGTGAAATTTGGTAGCGATCGAATCACTCGTATGAAATCCGCCGTGGAAAGGCAGGGCAGCTCGCTATGGGAATGGTGCAATTAGTAAAACCTTCGCGGCTTCACACTACGGTCTTTATCTATTGAGCGCTCACAATCGACTAAAAGCGCCAAAGGGATCGTAATTCATTAGCAGATTTTTAGTACCGATAAGCTCGATAAGTAGTATACATAGAATACTTTGTACGTTAGATCGTAATAAAATCGATATTTTCTCTAAATATAAAAATATACTTCCAATCTATAAACAAAAGGTAAATTTAAATTTATCTCTTTAAAAATTCACTATAAACCATTACCTGTTCCACCACTTTTATAGACTTAAATCTATTTCAGGACTTAACTGTTTTTCTATCAAAACCACACACGACGTATATATTTCTGTCCGACTCCGACCTAAATAAAATACCTGCGTATATTTTCTTTGCTTTGAAAAATACACCGAGCTGTTTTCTTTTTAAAGGCTAAACAGATTAAAAGGTATAATTTATTTCTGTTGACAAGATACAATTATAAATTTTAAAGTCGTTAGTGCGGGCATGTTATTATTTTGGTAGGTAATTTATTATCTGTTGGGGCTACATTGGTACATTGCTCATTATACGTTACTGCATAATATGCAGTATCATATATTAAATTTGTTATATTATGGTGCTGTATGAAATTTATCCTTTATTAAATTTCATACAATATCATGATGGTGACTAAACTTGTAGTACATTAGTATTACATTGACAAGAAATACTAATATAAATATAAAAATAAAAATACTTTTTTTAATTTATGTTGATACTGTTGATTGTAGGCACTTGGTGAAATTTTGACTATCACTGATTGCACGGTACCGCCATATGTTGTATAAAATACCTTGATAATGCCGTAAAGGCGAAACCGGTCGGTAAAAACAATTGTTAAATAAAATTGTGAAGTGGAATCGTACAAGTGCAAGTATTAACATTAACGCGATACTTTTTTTAAATTATTTTGACAATATGAGTCATAGTAATATATCAAATATGCATCTATACAGCCTAAAAAGTGGGCACATCAATTGAAACTCGAATGATGCTCAGTACGGATTATGACATCTTAGCAATATGGGGAACCTGTCATTAGGGGTAAAAATACCAATGAGTAATAACATAAAGATATTGGTAATATAATAATGTAATATACATTGCAGTATACTCTAGACGTCTAGTTAGTAACAAGATCTGAACAGTGTACTACGCTGGATGTGACATGCAAGGAATGCAGCATTTCATCCCAAAGACCGTACTCTCGGAGAACATGATATTTAAAAAAAAAACATGGTTTGCTGTATAACACTCGCATAGATAATACAGAAGAAGTTTTAATGAGACGAGGTTAATATTAAAGTTTCCATGCATAATTTTATTAAAAATTGAGCAATGGGATAATCTACATCAAATATGTTTTTATTCAGTCTCATGTCGATGGAAGACAGAAAACAGTGCCGTTCTTTAGTTTATTTTTCATTTTTTATTTCTTTTAGTTAAGATAAGGAATTGGACCGATTTGGGCATGTCATTCCCATTGTACCTTACATACTATTACATAATCATAATATACAAAATGATTTCTATTATCATTCATAATGTACATGAAAGGAAAAAAAAAAAAAAAAGAAAAACAGCATTTTTCCTTCAGCTCATGCCGGCTCAGCCCGTTCTTTAGTTAAAATCGCCACCTACTCTGCCATTCAGATACCGGTGGTATCACAAGTACCCCGTCAGAAGTTTTGAACAATCGAAGGATTTAATTATGATTACGAATTCTTCGAAAACAAATCTGGCACTGCCTTTATTTTTTATACAAAGTCGGGAGACATATAGCCATGCAGCCCACCTGATGTAAAGCGGTTATCGTAGCCTATTAACGCTTGCATTACGTTAAGTATCACTTCCGCGATGCCACCTCTGCTGCTAATACAGCAACTGCTTATGAGTTTACTGGAGACCTCTCTCACACGCAAGAACATAACCACTTTAACAACCTCGTATCTCACTGTGGTTAACGGTAATTATAGATTAAGGGGAAGAGAATACGAAAATTTGGAAATCGGAGTAATATACAGTGAATGTACAGTGTACCGATCATACGCTAATAGCAGTATATTTTTGATATTTATTTAGATTGTTGAAATAAGTTATGTCTATAATTATGACATACAATTTGGGTAATTTGATACCTACCCACATGAAATTCTTTGGCCTAAATACTAAAGTAAACTACTGTTTTTTTTATAATATTAAAATAAACGTTTTAAAGATGCTTAAGAAAATAAATTATTGTTATCTTCCCTTCCGCCTACTTTAGAAACTATTGCGAAAGTAGAGCGGAAAATTGTTAATAATGAAATAGAAATTAGTTCATTACTTATAAATTACAAGAAAATCGCAGACAAATAGCAATTCCCTAGAAGATTGTTGTGTTGCTGCGAGTGAGTGAGGTTACCAGTAAAATAAGTAGTTGCTGTGTTATTGGGTGGGGTGGCAACGCACGAGAACTTCGTACCACCACAGGATCAATAAATGGTGTGTTAACTTATTAGATGGTATAAATTCTTTTAATACTTATTGTCCTATTCCGGACGAAGACAAATCCAAAAACACAAAAATCATAAAAATCGGTCCAGCCGTTCTTGAGTTATAAATGGTGTAACTAACACGACTTTGTTTTATATATATATATATACTCGTAGATTAACAGTTGTAGTACAATAACAATAATGTGACATTGACGCATATCTTTTACGATTGAGAACTCATGCATGCACATCGGCAGGCAGCTCATGACTACGGTTCCTAACAGGATAAACAAACAAATTTGATTCAGACAAAAAAAACCGGGGTCAATTTAATTGCTATTTATTTTAATACGGTTTTGGAAAATGTCCTTCTTTTGAGTCACAAAAATCCTTAATATCCATAACACGGAGGTTATAAATACTAATTATGTTGAAGGCACGGTGTTCATCTCATGAATGTTACATTCTACTTATTATTTTTTTGTACGTGGAGAACCTGTTGATATTAGAAATACGAGTATTTTACGCTTAAAAAGCCCCTACTACTGATGAATGTGAAAAACGCTCCACATATTAATATGTTTACTATTATTATTAAAAAATAATGGAGTGTTAGAGAAGAATTATTTTCTTATACTACTACAGCTATTTAATAGATGTCTTATTAACAAGCACCTAAATGATCACGTAATAGTCTTTCCTCATATTTCAAATAAAACTGCGAAATACAAAAGATTTCACCAATACTATTCACGCTGTCAGTTGAATTCATCGACGAAATTTCAGTTCAACTATACGAAATGTACCGAAATACAGTTGCATCGGCAATAGTGCCAGTGTCATGAATAAAGCATACCGCTCGCAGTTCAATTTTCCACTGGTTTACACGATTCTGGTAATATTTCGTGACTGGATCCATGTTTCAAAATCCGATGTAATCTTATTAGTTGGATTTGCTTTATTAAATTATGATATTTTATTGCACATTGACTTCAACTTTACAACGTTTGTCGAGCTCGGTAGCTCAGTCGTGAATGACGCGACTTTGACACCAACGCTCGTGGGTTCGATTCCCACACTAGGCAAACATTTGTGTGCATTAACATGTTTGTTGGTCTTAGTCTGGATATTTTAAGAGAGGTAGGTCGTATCAAAGCAGCCTGTCTGGGGAAGTACCTCCACCTTACAGAAAACCGCAGCCAAAATAACAACTCGCTAGAAAGTTGCTGTGTTCCTGCGTGTGAGTGAGGTCACCAGTAAGCTCCCAAGGAGTTGCTGTGTAAACAGCAGAGGAGGCATCGCGCGAGTGATACCTTATACATCACAAGCGTTAATAAGCTACGGTACCCGCTTTATATCAGGTGAGCCGTATGCTTCTATGCCTCCCGAAATAGTATAAAAAAAATGTTCTATTTTTCACACAACGCGCGCGGGAGCATCAATTAAAGAATTAACTTTTAATACCTATTTTTTGAAGAAAAGTATTGATATACAATACTTTTCTTCATTCTTTCATCCTGCACTCTTTCTACATGTCCGAACCACCGGAGCATGACTTTTCTTGTCTTAACAGACAAACTTTCTTTCTTACGTCATCATTACGAACACGTTGGGATTAGCACCACGTTGTGTACTGAACCTTCTAGCTTAGATTTCGGCTACCTAGACGTTTACCCAACGCCCCATTCACGCTGTTCCTTGCACTCACTCCACATCAGCTGTGTACATTCCATCGATGCTAAAGGCACTTCCAAGATAATTATACAATCTCATCCACTTGCTCCAACACTACATCATCAACCGTAATCCTAGTGTTCGTTCTGGTTGTCTCTATTTCAAATACCAGATAGTCAGTCAAAGACGCATTGACAGTGTTAGCGTCCTAAAACATTCACTAAACCGTTCTAACACTTCCTGAGTTTTAGCAAGAATGCCATCAAATTTACATTTTATCTTGTACATTTTGGACGCTGACGAACCACTCTGAGATTTCTTTACCTCCCTCCAGAAGAGTTTTCTTTATTATACTACGTCAACACAACAACCTTCTAGGGAGTTGTCATTTGGCTGCGGTGCTGCGGTTTTCTGTGAGGTGGAAGTACTTCCCCTGACGGGCTGCTTTGATGCGCCCTACCTCTCTTTAAACATCTAGACCAAGACAAATAGACATATGTTCCTGGGAGTATTACATTTATAATGTTATTGAGGTAAAATAACACTCATCACGTGCGTAATAACGCGCAGTAAAAGTGCGGTTTTTTTTTACATTTTGACACTACTGGTGCAGAATTTTATCATTTTGACACTACTTTGGACATAAATACAAGCTTCATACACTGCAATCATGAAAGAAATAATTTACTTGCCGCCACGCGTCGACATCGCATCCCTATCGACTTATTGGTGTTAAATTATCCTCCCATTGGTCAGTAGGTCGAATCGTTGTGATATATAGATATGCGATATAGGTATATATAGGTGCCATTATGCGCGGTCAAGTGGCTTCTTGGATTGTGTTTGCAATACCAACTATTTCAAACACTATACAAATTAATATTTTTATCATATGAAATGTTTAGTGGTATACAACATAATATTTATTTCATGCTATTTTTCATTTCATATCTATTATTTAAAAAAAAATCCACTGTCGATATTTTTAAGCGCCATCAGGAGATATTTAAAAATGCAACAGCTTTTAGCTCAGCTCTATATTAAGACGACACTGTGTGCACATAAATAAAAAAATATTCATGTATTTCAAATAGGGGACGTTAAATTCGCTGATTGCACAAGCACTATTAGATAGCTTTTTTAATATATATATTTAAATATACAGAGACTACTGCAGTCTCGCATAAAATTTGTAGTTAATTGTCTAAACTAGAGATCGCTCGCAAATTTATCAGTACACGTTATTCTATGGATATGTTTTAAAACCCTTTTTTTATACAACATCAGGAGGCATATTGACGAGCTCGGTGGCGCAGTAGTGAAACGCGCTGTTACGCTACTTTGACACCAACGCTCGTGGGTTCGATTCCCATACAGTACAAACATTGGTGTGCATGAACATGTCTGTTTGTCTTGTATTTTCTTCTTTCTTATTTTCTATGTATAATAAGTATGTATTTACAAAAAAAAATATATTTACGTATGTTTATCAGTTGTCTAGTATCCATAACACAAGCTTCGCTTACTTTGGGGCTAGGTTAGGTGATTTGTCCGACAACATGTATGTAAATATGCATATATTTCATATGTTTCCAATAACATTTCATTCGTATTAGGACGTTAACTTATAATTTAATAACAACAGTACAAATTCCCTAGAAAGAATACAAATAAAACTTTGCGAATCTATTTGCTCCTTAATACCGATACTAAGAAAAGAAAGGGACGGGATTGTTATACATTTTAATATCAGATAATATTCGCTTTTGGCAAATAGATCCTGCTTACCTCGAGAATCTTAAAAAGTTTAATGCAAACAGTGTACAGAGCCGTACGAAATAATAACATTAGACAATATATAGGATATTGTTGGATGTAAGTAACTCACTATGGTATTTATCGTGAAGAGTGTATCAAACCTCGACCTCATAGAATATTGCAGTCAAATCACAACTCCCTGGACCATGTTACCAGGAAGTTGAGGAGTTGTCGTGCTAGCAGCGGGAATGCTAACGTTCGTATGGCAATTTTTGTATTTCGAGCTTTCAAACGCTTTGATAATTTCTCATCGGGTGGATAATTTTTTTATATTTCATATGCAAGTTTTATATTTTTACAACTTGCATAAAAAATATAATTTATACTTGTTTAAGTGAAAACTGGCAAAACGGACCCCATTGAAAATATTCGCAGTCCTGATTGGGGTAAGTGAATAGACTGAGACTGTTGTCTGGTCTACAAATCTGTAAGCATAGTATGCTTGTTTCAACTATTGACAAAAGTAAAAATAAATTGAACAACGCAGGCATTGTATTTTATTTTTAGATTACTATAATATTATTCCAACATGCTGGCATTTCTATACTGCAATATCTAATTGACAACCCGGCAAACATTTTTAAAGCAAGACAGACTCACTTCATCACGTCATTGCTTTCACTTTCACTAGTGTCGACTTCAATAATGTCGGATTCACTTTTTCAAAACTTTTTTCAATCTTCACCAAATTGACTTCGAATCATCAAATGAGTACATATATTTCGTTTTAAATATTTTTTAAACTAATTAATAAATTATCAAATAGTATGTTAGGCCAAATACAGATTATAATTTAACAAAACTTTTTTGTTAAATTTTGTGTAAATTTTTTTTTCAAATACTTCTGCTATAAAAATGTACATAAGGTACAAAATAATTGCTTCTACTACTACAACACTACAAAATAATATTATGGTGTCTATTTGTACTTAAACTATGAAAAATGAATGTACTAGAACAATAATATACAATTATTGTTATTTTTGGAGTCGATACCACCCAAACTTTTAAGATTTTTTGGGAAATTTATTTAGATTTACCAAATATATACACATAAAGTTATGCAATTATATATATATATTAATCGATGTCATATATATTCAGAGGCAAGTACCACTAAATTCGTGTTTTCGAATTTATGTACATATTTATAATTATCATATAGTAATCGGTGTGCAATTGCCATAGCTGGAAGAATAGGGCGGAGGCCTTTCACTTACTCGCAATGCCATGGCAATCCCCAATCGAGCTGCTTTGATGCGCGCTACCTCTCTTAGAAACGCCCAAATCAAGACAAACACGCGTGTACTCAAGCGCACAAATGTGTGACCTGCATGGAAATCGAACCTGCGAGCCTCTGTATCAAAGTACCATTAGTAACCACTTATCATTCTTAAATACTTTACCACCGGGCTCGTCAAAAAAGTTAAAAAAGAGCCTTTACATGCCAGTCCGAATGTAATGAAAATCATGAAACATACATAACTAATATTAAAATCGTAGTTACTCTACGATTTTTTTGTGAGAAAGTAAATCAATAAATTCATGTATTTCTTTCTGCGTTTCGTTACCATTCATACCCAAGAAAAACTGTATTGAAATACGAACGAGAGAACATGTTAAGACGTCTGTACACGGGTACCAGGAAAGAGCAAAATTTAATATTAAATTAAGGCGTTAGGTGAAAATCGAGAAAGGAGCGAGGTGAAAATAAATCCTTATGATATATGAGAGTCGGATCGCAGCCGTTGACAATTTTTGGGGCAACATTTTCAGGTTTTCGTTTGTTATTTTAACAGTTTTAAAATGCATTTATTGCTTTTAAAATGTATTTGGAGGGAGAAACGCCACGAATAACATTTTTAATGTATTTTCTTTGCTTGCAAAGCTTTGATATTTTAAATGTTATTGGTTATACTTGGCTCAGATGTTATTATTGTCAAACGAGTTAGCAAATATTTTATACTTTTACGGCTTTTCGATGATTAGATTTTTAAAATTATTCAGATATGTAAGATGTTTCAAAGTGGCTTACTGAAGAAGCGCGTCCACCTCATATAACACCACATGCAAATAACATCTCCCTGGAGGGTTGTGGTTGTTCCTACGAGTGAGTGAGTTATCAGCAAGCTTCTGAGGATTTGTTGTATTAATAGCAGTGATGGCCACGTGTGAGTGGTAGTTCCTGTATTAACTACAGTAACCGGCTTACATCAGGGTTGTTTGTGTACCTCCGACGTTGCACAAAAAAAAACTCCGCAAAAAATTGCAAATACAAACATTACGCAAACACTTCTGTGTTTGTGTACCGTATTCCGAACCTAAGAGAACCCTTTTTATAATCGTCATTTCTGTCTGTCACAGACCATTGTCCCTGTCACAGACGCTGTCTTTCTTCCCATTATTTTTTATAATAGCGAGAAATTCGAAATAGTAATAGTCAATAAATGTTTGTACGATCATTGCAGGTACCATAGACTTGTTTCAAACTCGCATAGCTTTTTGGAACTGAATAAACACTTTCAAATTGATACAAGGAATTGTCTCGTTTTTTTAAATTAATTAAAATGACTAATTTTAAAAAACATAATATGGAGAAAGAATTTAAATATCCTTACAATTAAAGCTATTTCGTTAGGTTTGTTTTTAATTTTTATTTACAGGTTATTACGAGTAGCACAGGTCACGCAGAATATACCTACAGTGTTAGCACGAAACCCTCAATGCGAGAATAAGACTCGCACTTGACCGATTTTGTTATACAATAGCAGCACACCCTAAAGCCACTAGACATATGATATAAGACGAGCTCGGTGGCGCAGTGGTGGAACACGCTGTTACGCTACTTTGACACCAACGCTCGTGGGTTCGATTCCCACACAATACAAACATTTGTGTGCATGAACATGTCTGCTTGTCTTGGTCTGGGTATTTTCTGTGTATAATAAGTATGTAATTACAAAAAAAAAATGTATTTACGTATGTTTATCAGTTGTCTAGTACCCATAACACGAGCTTCGCTTACTTTGGGACTAGATGGCGCTGTGTAATTTGCCCGACAATATTTATTTGTTTATAATTTATATGATTCAGCAAATTATAGTTTTAGAAAACGATGTAATATTTTTTTATAGGGTTCCGTACCACAAAAGGCACAACGGAACCCTTATAGGATCACTTTGTTGTACGTCTGACAGTCTGTCTGTCAAGACTCTTTTACTCATGGACGGGTGGAGTTATCAAGCTGAAAGTCATACTCAGGTATGCAGTCCCTTCGAGCAGTGAAAAAATCAAACTTCTAAGTTAACGCAATCAAAAGATACGGCTGTTTATACGCATGTTTTGACAGTCGCAATGGAATCAAAACCCATAGGGTACTTCCTGTTGACCTAGAATCATGAAATTTGATAAGAAGCAAGGTCATGTAGCACAAGGTAAGGAAAACATAACAGCGCATTTCACCACTGCGCCATCGAGCTCATCAACGTAACCCAATTTTAACATAAACTTAATACAAAGCTGAGTGAAGGTTGCTCGTGATTAAACTGAACTAATCCAAATCTCAATATTAAAATTATACTTTCCTTCAACCGCTGCTATTAATTTGTTTGTTTAAGCACATTCATCTGAAAAACAAACACAGGTATGAGGGCCGGATTTTATTGATCTCTAAAAACCATGTTAATCAGAAAGATTAGTTTGTTTTCTGTAATATGTATCTTTATCGACTCATCGGCACAGAACTCTAAAAATGATATTAGATTTTTTAGAGATTTGTATTTTTTTAATAAAATATGTGTGAGTACGTATGTATGCACGTAAGAAGTACCTAGTACTTTTTTCGCGTAGGTAATAAAATAGAAATAACTCCATAAATTCTACTTTACGTTTGTACAAAACAATAATTATAATAACTTATCAATAAATATCATTCAAAAATAATTTAAGGATACACATATATATATATATATATATATATATATATATATATATATATATATATATTTATATGGATATATTTTAAGTGTACTGATATAAAACACGTGTTGTAGATTCATAAATGAGTATTGAACCTTGAATATTGCCACGAACTTTAGAGACGTTCAACTTTGTCATAAAAAACCCCTCTCATCTTTTTAACGCGCTAAAAGAAGTATAACTGAAAAAAATGCATAAACAAACTCTACTCTGGTACTATTTGATTTTAGAATACAAAGATAGATGAATAGAATAGTTATTTATTAGAGATAGCATAGCTACACTCGTATCTTGTGTAGCCAATTAAAAAACCTCGTTCAATTTAAGTGTCAAATAAAAACGCGTTCCGAAAATTGCTACCAAATTAAAACGACTTCGTAACTTACACGCATATTCTTTTTACAATATTTATAAATAATTTAGAAGACACACGGGAATATTTTGCCCTAGTAGATGTATCTATAATAACTACGGAACTGTTTTCGCTACTTTTTAATTTCGTATGCACTGACGTACTGCTTGCTGAATAGTTGATTTAGAATATAGAAAAGCGTCAATGAATATGTAAAAAAGACGATTATCGCATGGGAAGACTTTTCGTTGTACATCCGTAGTTGTCACACTCATTATTTTGTTCCGGCTGGCTGTCACATGATAATATCTCGGACCCGTCGTTCAAAGTAAATAATCGAACTTAAAAATTGATAAACTCGAAGTGCAGCGGTCGGCGATCCGGATAATAGTTTTAATTCATGTTGATGTTTTTATGTTTTGATACTTTATAAAGATTCCGTTTCGAAGTTAATTAAATATAAAGATGTTGAAAAGTACAATAGCACATGCAAAACTTTCTATTAGAATAGAAGGACGCTTAATTAGGAAGCTTCTTTGGCAACGCGACAATAATAACAGTGCAGTAAAGCTGGAACTTGTAACGTTGCTTATTTAATTTGATACCGAAACGGATCGCGACAGCGATAATATACGTACAAATACTAATAATGTGATAATTTGTAGCAAAGTCAAAGTGTAGACAAAGCTGTGTGATCTCACTATACATATTTCTGTGAGGTGGCGGCACTGTCGGACTGCTTTGCCCTACCTCTCTTGAAGACTTCCGGACCAAGACAAACAGATATTCATTCATACACACAATTAATGTTTGTCCTATATGGAAATCGAACCCACAAATGTTGATGTCAAAGTACTAACCACTAACATACTGCTCGGTGGCGCTCGCCAAAACTGCTACCGCGACTGCACGCTGCATTGTAACACAAGATGTTAATGATAAAGAACACCTTTATAAGGTCCTGTGTTACCTAGAAAACGATTCTCTCTTGATATGAAACAAATAGCATTGTAACTACTAAATTACAATGTTATTATAACATATATTATCTAGCAACACAGCTAAAACTATAAACGTTCGGATATTATAAAAGAATCCATTAATTTTCCGATACCAAAGGATTTTAAGCCCTGCAAAGCGTGAAATTCAATATTGAAAAACGTAATGCATTTTAATCAAATCGGCATTAGTATAATCTTATAGGAATGTGCGTATCGGTATTGTGACACACTGTTATTACGTGTATCGAACAATGATCTTCGGATAAAAAAAAACGCTCATTGAGCAGTCAGAACCCGTTATATTCGTTTTCCCATACATTTCGCGGTCGTATACGACCACCTGGGTTTCGAAGAGTTAATAATCAAATTTGAAAATTCTTGTCTATATATAAACAAAAAAATCGATTTAAGTACGTATGTTCTTCAGATTAAACCGGCGGGTAATCATGTGAAGCCTGGTAGCGATCCACAAACCAATATTCTCTTGATATAGCGATCAGATCACCCATGCGAAGCAGACACGGGTCATTAGTTTCATTGGTATACAATAAATGAATAAAAGATGCAAACTAGTCTGCTTTAATAATGAATTGTCAGAGAGGTTAGGTGATGGTGACGATTCTTTCTTTATTTGTTTTCTTCTTCTTCTTAGCGATATCCCGTTTCCTAATCCACAAGGATTGGCGGGTTCCACTTACTCAACAATTTGGCGAAGATACTGATTTTTACATGGAGTGACTGCTGTTAGACCTCCACAACCCAGAGGAAACACCAGACCTTTTTAGGTCACACGTCTTTCGAAATATAATTTCTTGTGCGTGCCGGTTTTCTCGCAATATTTTCCTTCACTGCTGAACATGTGATGATTACAAATGTGTACATAAATTCGAATGTCAGGATTCGAACCTGGGACCTGTTGCTGAATAGACCAGTTCTTTATCACGAGTATATATCACTATAGAGCTAGGTTAGCATCATTTACCTACTAAGTATGCCATTAATAACAATAAAAAAATCATACATATCAATGATAGTAAGTATATAAGTATAGTGTGTAAGTCGCAGAGATCGTGCTGTCGTATACATATATGATATTATATAAAGATTACATAAATAGTATGTCAAAAACACTATCGCGAATCGAAGCTATTCCTTATTTAATTCATAGTTCTTTAAAGTCTCAAATGTTATGTTAATCAATTGACTATAAAAATCTATTCAGATGTCGTCATCTTGAATAATGCTTTTCATATAACAGTAATTATGGGCCATAGAAATTCACGCGCTATAAACTGCAATAAACAATCATTGAATTCTGTACAATTGAAACGTTTATTTCAATTACATTCTTTGTTCTTTGCGTCTTCGGCATTATTTGAAGACCACACTAATGTAGTATATAATATATGTAATATTCCTTAGAATATACCCGTACAGTATGGCCAGTCTCTTGGTACTTCAAGAAATCGTCATCTTCAGCTACACACTGCTGACGATTTCCACTTAAATGTATGCGATCCTAAGTCTTTGTTTAGCTTCTTTTTGGCTTTATTCCGAGCAGCTCCCTTAGGGAATCGCACCATTTCCTCTCCATCAGCCTTCATTAATCCTTATGCAAGCCAGATGCATATGATACGTGACATATTAAAATAGTTTCCTGTTCATAAAGCAATGTAAAATATATAATAAACAAATAATATACGAAATTAAAAAAGGTTTATGTAGTCATATCCTGCCCTCTGCTTGTTTGTGCGCTTGTATTTTCTGAGACTCGGTTTTCATTATACTTATTTATATACCTGCTAAATAATACTCTAAAGATATTTCATGTATTTATTTATTAAGGTACACCAACAGCATATATAACGCACAATCGTTTTCTTATTCATAGACCAGTAATTTATCTGATACATATGCCAATACACAGCAGGTATACACAGCATTCATAACAAAAATAAAATAATACAACACTATATGTCGTCATCGATCGTCGTCGACTAGGCTGTTAAATAAGTTAATTTTAGTAGAACGTTTTCGAAATTGTCTCGAGTTTCTTTTGAGGAAACCAAGCATCTGTGAATCTTCTTTTTCTATTGCATTAGTATGAGCTGTGAATTTTAGTTTACTATCAAGAATCACAACTAAGTCCCGAATCTTAGTCACCTCAGTAATCGGAGTCTCATTTATGTAGTAAATAGACGAATTAGGAAATCTCTTTTTGGTGTATTTTATGTGATAATATTTTGAACAATTCAAATCCATGTGGTTTAGTTTACACCAGTTCACAATCCTATTTAGATCTTCCTGAATTAACAATTTATCTGTTGAAGATAGAATTGTTTTATACGTTTTTAAATCATCCGCATACAAGGAGAATTACTGTATTTGATCGGTAATATCGTTAATAAAAATTTGGAATAATTTGGATCTTAAAATAGAGTTTTTTTATATTAGTTCAGCATAGTGGCTTCTCTTTGCCTGATGGTAAGCGAAAGAGGAGCCCAAATCGCAACTGCAACTGATAAAATACTACACCGTATCCTGTCAGTTGACGCTGCCATGCTGACCCGAAAGATGCTTCTTCACGCTTCGTTTGAAGGATCCCATATTGTAAGAAGGAGTAAACATATGTGCAGGTAAGGCGTTCCTCTTTTTAATGGTACTACAATGAAAGGAGTTGCCGAACTTTTTGGTACGCGAAGAGATATTCTCAACAGTGGAACGATGACATCGCAAGCCCGTACGTGTGGTTCTATGACGGAAGGGAGAGGGTGGGATAAGGGAAAACAGTTATTGGGGTACACCAGACATGGAAAGGTATGTTTGACACTCGTATGCCTTGACTGCTACAGTTTGAGGCCTGTTGCCAAGATAGCTTCTAAACCTATTCTATAGGGACCAAAAATTCCAAATTTATCTAATTTCTTGATTAAAATTTTGTGACGGACCTTGTCAAATGCGCTACTAAAATCTATGTATACTGTTTCAACTTGTAAACGATTGTCTAATTCGATTTAAATAAAATAAAGGCTCTATGGTTAAAGATTTATTATTATGGTTAAAGAGGAAACAGGTAAAGATAAATCACGGGATAATCAGTATTATATTAAACATGATAATCAAACTGTAACAGCTGTTTGTGCATTGAAATTTAGTATATTAATTCCATTATTCAAGTCTGGCGAAAAAAGTGAACTAGCAAATTACAGATCCATATCTATGTCGCCAGTATTGAGTAAAGTATTCGAAAAGATAATGCTTGATCAATTACAACTCTATTTTAAGACCAATGAAATTTTTCATAGCGCACAATTACTATAGATGCGGGGGTAGCATTGATCAAGCATGTTCTTAGCGCATGGGAGAAACCCCAGGATGCTATTGGGATCTTCTGTGATCTCTCCTAAGCTTTTGATTGTGTCAACCATCGGACATTATTGCTCAAGCTGTGCCATTATAGAGTTAGAGATAAAGCCCATAATTTGATCGCAACTTACGGACTCAAAATTGCAGTGGGGTCCCGACATAAATAAACTGGCCAGTAAGCTCATCTCTGCCGAATATGCCATTTGGAGAATTAGACAATTGACAGATGTGGCTATTGCTCGCTTAGACTATTTCAGCTACTTTCACAGCATTATGTCATATGGTATACTGTTGTGGTGAAGAGCGATTGATATTAAAACTATTTTTCTATTACAAAAGAGAGCCATCCGCTCTATTTATAACATGGGCTCCAGGGAATCACTTAGATAACTATTCAAATAAATTAATATCCTCACGATTACTCTTGTATATGGCACTCGCGGACTCTGTGTTCAGCTATGGCTTGAACAGCTATGATAGGACATCCAAAATGTGTATTATGGATGTTTATAATCTTCAATTAAGAATTTTAAAAACCATTATACCACTTAATATCAGAAAGATGTATAAAAATAATGACGTAGCCATATTTAAGTACTACAAAGTTATTAATGTATTCGATAAAGTCAAACTCCTTGTATTAACTGAATGTAAACAACCAGCTCAATTAGAGATAAAATCGCGGCCCAGTAATCTAAGATCGTTGGAATCAAACACATATGTACTGCCTAAATTTATCAATACGTATGATACACGAACTTCTAACTATCTCATTTCGTATTACCTAAATGAAACTACACCACGAATTCAAGATATGTACACAAAAAGTAAAATGTTTGTACTGAAAAAATTACTTAAAACACTATATGTCAGCGACCAACCGACACTAAGATAAGCCCTGTGAGGCTTCTAGGGTGCGGTCTTTTATGTACGATATATTATGAAACAATTTTGAGTAAATGGAAAAAAATAACCTCTCTGTACATTCATGAGAACATAATGTATGCTCGTAAAATATAAAGTAGTTTTCAAAATATATTGAACATCTTAGAAGCAGAAATAGATTGCGTATGCCAGTACATCGGCTTACTAAGACTTATAGATCTTTTGTTGTAAATTGTATTCAATTCTATAATAAATTACCTGAAACAGTTCTGTCCTTGCCTGACAATATGTTCAAAAGGCACATCAAAAATACTCTATGTAAAAACGGTTATTATAAACAGACAGAGATGTTTGGAAATTATTCAGCACATGTATTAATGTAGTTTTAATTGTACCACTTGATTTAAGTATATGCACACTCATATATATTTATTCTAATATGTATATGATTTGAAAAAAGAGACCGATATTGGCAAGTTTCTTTTGGCATTTCTTCTTCGCCAATAGTCATATGAAATGCTAGTCGATTAAAAAAGAGAAATCAAAACTATGAAAAATTAATAAGATATAATATTGAGAATGTAAGATGTGTCTAAGTGCCCGTGAGGGACTAAAGGCAAATAAAGAATTTTTATCTTATCTTTTTATCTTTATCTTATCTTTATATGGAAACCGGTTATAGTTAGAAACAATGTTTTGAAGCCTTTTTTTAATATTGGCACTACCCTCGCAAGCATCCACTAGTTTAGAAAAATACCCCCTTGTTACCTGTTGAATAGAAGTTTTAAAGGAAGGGCTAGTGCAGATGCACAGCACAGCATATAAAAAGAGGTAGGATCCCATCAGGGCCGGTTCCTTTTGCAATATCAAATTTTTTAAGTTTCTTCAGGATATCACTCTCTGGAAAACTAAGTTTGCCAATACAATTGTTAGTATTAGAGTTCGTTATTGCATTGTAATTATCTGAAGCCGTTGAGTATACGGAGGAAAAGTCATAAAATAAAGCAAATAAATTAGCTATACTCGGTCCATCGGTAGTCTTTATATCATGTAAATGCATTTCAGATGGGACATACGTTTCTTTGGCACGTTTACTATTTATAAAATACCAAAAAGCCTTAGATTATCCCCATGCAAGCCCCTCCAACAATGTCAACACCATCACCCATCATTTCACATCAAGTCACATACTGTAATACAAGTATAATACCAACGGGATAGCGTTAGTAAAAGTAGGTAAGTTGATAGTCTCGTGATTTAATTAGCAAGGGTCAGTTGAGGTGATCTCATACTCCAAACCTTACTACATGGATACATGTTTCCCTACAACCGAATTGACGATGACGAACGTTTTCAAGCCAAGGCGAACTTACTCCATCCTAATTGTGGATGCGCAAGAACTACCACTCGTAAAGACCGTGTGTATCAAATATTAGTTAAGGGTGCTGCTGCTGATCGCACGACCATACCGCCCTTCGTAGGGGCGGGAAATCCATGGATTTTATATTTACAAAGTTAATAAATTAAAAGTTATATTTGACTTTAGCTTTTAAATACTAAATGAGAATTTCGAATTTTTATTTGCCTGAGATTTTATTACAGCACTATACGTAACTTCGTGTTTATGCAGGTAAGCTTATATACCTCATACTACTAAATTCGTGTTTTCGTATTTATGTACACATTTGTAATTATCACTTGCTTGGCTGTGGAGGGAAATGCGCGAGGAAACCCGGACACCCAAGAAATAATATTTCAAAAGACGTGTTACCTATTAAAGGCCTGATTTTCTCCTTGTTAAAATCAGTACCTTCACCAAATTCTTACAAGGCTTAGATAGCGGAACCACCAATCTTAAGGATTAGGAAATGGAATAACGTTAGGACCAAGGAGAGGAGAAGAGTTGGTAGGCTAACAGGCGGTGTCAAACATACTTACTAAAGTAACAAAAAAATACATGAGGCACTAGAACAAAATCTCATGGCCATAAATATCATGGTTTTTCAACTTTCATCTTATGTATGTCAAAAGGTAAAATCAGAACCTTCAAATGACCACTTTTTTCCTTTCTTCCACGTATGTCTGATCGTCAGACGTAGTTCGAAGAGGATTTTATGTATACAGACGTGATAAAAACAATTGTGCCATCTATCAGGAATATTGTCGTTGGTAAAAATATGTGCTGGAAACTGTTGTGCTGAGTTCGAGTTTCTTTACCAGAGAGCTACTTATACAACGTTACTACTATGTTAGGTACTATGATGTTAGTCTTTGTCGACAGCAAAACTTTGTGGATAGCAAAGCTTGGCTGATGGTGTAGATACGAGTATAAATGGATATGGAGAATAGATAATGGATTAATCTTTAATGAGGTATGAAATATGAGTTTGAAATTTGTATACAAAGTAGACCATTATTGCTACTACGATAATGTTTTAGGAATATAGGGTATATATATAATACTGAAATAAAAATAAAATAAACTGTATTATTAATCAATTAATAATTAATTGACAAAATTAGAATTCAATAAATTTAAATAAATTTACTGTAATCTATACATAATATACATTCTTTACTATTTGCATCTTAAATTATACTATTTTATAAAATATTTTTAAATAGTGATACTATGAGCACAATAGATATACAAATTTAAAATTAAAACTTATAAAAGGAAATATTCATATAAAAGAAAATACTCCATTATTACAGTAAAAAACAAAATGATGTATTTAAAAAACAATTATTAATAATAATTATGTACAGTATTTATCTGCTATTGAGCAAAAGTAAAGCATTGCCACTAACCATACCAGTATACGAGTGTGTTGAATTTAATAAAACTAAGTTCGTACTTGTTCTCAGTTTTATTAAATACAACATAATGAATAAACTTTAGAAACTTTTGAATTACTACCTCAATACTTATGTAGGAAAGTGACCGCACTAAGTCTTATAATAGTGTAAATAATTCAAATTTATAACTCGGTGTGATAACTCGCTATGACCCATCGAGCCCATGTTTTCATAATAATTGCTACGTGATCAATAATATAGGGCTCTTCGGTTTGTTCTAGAATTAAAATTATAGTTACCTTGATTTTGCCGTTTCTTCGATGAACTGGTATTAGTAAGCATGTTACTCGTATTAACGGCGCTAAACATTTGGTCAGCGAGTTTTCCGAATTTCTCCAGTACTTTAATTATAAATCTAATACGTCAATTGCTCTTAAAAATTTTACAAAGCACATTTTTCCTGTTAAATTTCCAAAAGGTAGAAAATAAAAAAATAAATAATTTTCCATCAGCTGCTATTGTCCGAATTGGCATATCAAAAGAGGTTTTAATCAGAGTTACAAATTCAATTTACCCGAGACTGGGCCGATTGGGGACGATATCGGAATAATTTGCATAGTTATTATAAACATGGGTCACTCCCGCATAAACCATGGACGATGACAGCTCCCGTCTCTACAATGCAAATATTGCAATGATGTAAACATATTACTAGATGTGGCTCTAGAAGCTAGTTGTTTTCATTCTCGAAATGCTGTTAGTTGTTAATAGCTATTGTTGTTAATAGAAATTAAATGATCTACATTATGTCAACCCATACATTTGACATTATGCTATGTAGCGCTTCGATAATAGACAGTAAGACAGATACAGAAAATAGCCGTACGTCATTTCAGGCGAGTTTTCGCGACGTTATGGACAAAGGACTTTTTTTTCATTACTTTGTCTGAAGAACTAAATATTGCAATAAAAAAGGACACGTGTAAAATAAAACTATTAGAGAGGGCCATTGTTCACCATATGAACTTAGCTAGATGTTATGATACACAACTGTGTCAAATACCTGGTAGTCTGATTATGCATAATGTCAATAATGGCGGGTGATGATAAAATTATCTAAACATGAATATGAACAAAAATGTTGACAATGAACTTTGAACGTCTTACCACATATGATAAAATTATTTAAATCTTTGATAGAATCAACGCTACGTTGAATAGATGTCGTGAATGAGGCCGTTTTACATCAGGTGGGCCATATGCTTGTATGCCTTACGGTATTGTATAAAAAAATCATTCTATTTTGGCTAATCAGTGGTTGCAACAATGTTTTATTTTAACCACATTATCACGTCTTAGCACTGAGCCTTTCTTTTAGGCTATGGTATTATGGGGCTGGGTAATATCTAATACAGAATAAAACTCTTCTTATTTTCATTTATCTATAGTCTCTTCTTTTTCCATTAACGTGTGTTTAGTTTAAAGTCAGTAATTATCTATCGGCTTATTGACATTCACTGTTAAAAGAGCGCGATGTAAATTGTGCAATTTCTAGAACAATTTTATATCTTTAACATAAAGGGTGCTTTACTAACAATTCAGGTGAACATGTCCAATTTCATTTGAGCCGCCATTATCCTTCAACCTCACCCTACAGCCTTTGTAATTGGTGTAAATGAGAGGGATATGTAGGGTCTTTCTAGGCTGGACAACGTTTGTACTAGGGACAGAGTAGAGTAATCCAAGGGTATTCGCAGGCTTTGTATTCTATAATCAGTTGCATCGTGGCTGGATGTGGAGATCCTAAGCCGGTGACTATTCGACTGTTTAGTTGAGGTATAATTTCATATATTGTTTATTGAACTATTTTGTACATATAAATGACCAGAGTTTTTACTCGTATTAGAACTCTTATCAAGGTTTCTCACTACAACACTGCTGCGTGGCATTTAGTGGGAATGCACCCTTACACATGGGAATTTAAATTGATTTCTAATTGTTTTTTTAACGCAAATCGTCCAATTCTAGCTGATCTTCCGTTGATTGTAGATTACAGTTTTCTTACTAAACTGCTATAGTTTAGTGACGGGATGTTCACAACGAAACTTTAAGTGTAACGTAATTTTCAATGATCACCGCCACGCTGTCTTAAAGTCTAAAAGTATTGTAACTGTTTACCATCATCCAAGTTAAGCTTATTCATCACTGCAGAAGCACATGAACAAATTATTAAATTAGTTATTACAATACTGATGCAATCTGTTGCTGCCGCTGAAATGCCTGCTATCACATCTAGAATATAGACTTATTATATACTGACATACTTCATTCATAGACCCTTCAGACATAGATTTTCTACATTTTAGGCTCAGGAATCAGTCCACCTTTGTTAGAACTAGAGATATCATTTTAAGGATCAGCAACATTATATCGCCATGGCTGGCCTACATAGCTCGTAGTCTACCCTCTACCTAATATTTTTTCATGCACCCCTTCAACTTAATATAAGGGACGGCAGTGCGATGTATTTGTCATTCACAGCAGGGCGTAGAAGCTATTAACATTAACAGTGCGTAAGGGCAATGCTCGGATAGATGAAAGATGGCAACCATGTCAGCGACGACACGAATCTGGTGACGGCATATAGTGAGTTGGTACTATCTCGTGATAATCACGGGGAGCCGATGGACAAGTGGCACAGGAATGATCGCAATGAAAATAAGGAGACTTATGTTCAGCGGTGGACGTAATTCGGCTGAAATGATGATTATGATGCTACTAGCTTGACATGAATCGATATAGTCATTATACATACATACATATATATATATATAGGGTACTTATATATTTAACATTACTTCACTAATACTCGCCACGTTCAGTATTAATAGGGTAATGCACATGGCGATTATTTTGAATCTGAACATAATGGTAATACATTTACAGGTCAAGTTTCAGTCAGTCATCCTTATGCATATACTGTCGTCTTCATGTATAGATTATTAATGCTCAAATAGATTAGGCCTTTAAATGTTAACTTTTCATGTTTGCTATTTTTTGTTTTAGTGGCTATATTAATACACACTCTGTGAAAGTCTTTAAGTCTCTACCTGTTACGTTTCAAAAGATTTAGCCCTGTTAACAACGGATGAACGGATGTATGTGTATACAATTTTAATTATAACACACAGAAGAAAAGAAGACCAAGGAAAGTAGATGTGTTATGCTTAAATGCGAAAAATGTAAGCAAATCAAAACTGCGACTTTCTGTATTAAAATAGAGACCACCACCACAATACCCCTTACTCATCCCACTGCAGGGATACGGGGTTTAGAGCATACTCCACCACGCTGCTAAAATCCGGATTGGCGGAGGCCAGTGTTTTCAAGCCGCCCGAGAGCCACTGACTTAGCTTAACGTCTATCATTTATCGACAATAGCCGGTATAGACGGCTTAACGTGCCCTCCGAAGCACGGAGAAACTCAAAATAGATAAACCCATCCATAGACAGGCTGCCTGCGTGTTCGGTAAGAACACACGCGCAGCGACGCCATCGAGCTCTCAAAGTAGACACAATGCTAGCATTTGACCCTATTTTTAAGAACTCCGCGTCCATAAAGAAAAAAGGAATGTTTCAGATAAGATCACTCACGGTTATTACTTTATCAGTCTGTCACAGGCAATTATCTTGGAAAATGATGTAACATGTCGACCGCCACTTAAACCAATATCAACATTATTCTAATGAAAATATAATGTGCACAAATTACAAAATATTTTGAGAAGTGTGTCGTATGGAATATTCTATAAAATATATTAAAATATATTTTATGTGTGCTTTACAGCAAGACTATAGTAATCAAATGTATATAATGGATCACCAGTGACATTAAATATAATGTATTTTGTTAGTATTTGTATTGCTATCGTAGAAATTAACTAGTAAGAGAAAAAAGTTATTATTAATTTAATAAAATACAGAATTCTCTGAATGCGAGTCCGATTCGCATCGAACAAATTTTGTCAACAATTTCATCGTTTGTGAAATCATAGTAACGGTCCTAACTGATCAAGATATTGCGAACAAAGCCGTGACAAGCCAACATATTCAATCCAACAAGCTATAACCATAGACAGAATATACCACATAGCCTGGTCAATAAGAAATGGATCAACCCAAAGGTCCGATCTGAATAATCAATGTGACGAGTAAAAGCTCCCTCGCGTACAAGCCGTGTTAATGTAAAAACGGACTTAGGTATCATTTATTTAGAGGCAGGAAATCGCATACGTCGTGTAATGTCATGGGAAACTTTTCTTTTAAATGGTTTGTTGTGTTGTATAAACACATGTTACTATAGCTTGGTAGTACAGGTTATTCTCTATTTTTAAAAGGAATATCATTTGATCAATACCCAATATTTCCCATGGTCAATAGTGGTTATTTTCTATTTTTAACAGTTAGTACAACATTATCATTTTGATAAATACCTAAATTTTCTGATAGTCAAACTTTTGTTTTTTAATTATAAGCTATCGAGAAACAAACTGTGATCTTATGTATCGCATAGTGTAGATATTGTATTATGTGCAACGAGATGCGAGTTCCATAAGAGTTATAGAAAGCATAAAACTGTTTCAAAATCGGTCTATCCGTTTACAAGAAATGGTAATAGACTAACACACACACGCATATCTTACCCGCATAACGCATATACCGTCTCCGTGATCGTCGCGGGTAAAAATGAGGACGAATATCGCCCAGTAAATACATAACTTTAGTTATTAGAATTACTTAAATAAGCATGACACTCTTTTATTACCGAGAATGAAAGTAGATGCGTATATCACTCCTGAATGAATAATAACTACTTTGACTAAGGTTCCATTCGTTTTCACGAAAAGACATAGGTACTTATATTTCCACAAACGTGTGATGATTTTTGTTATTGAAATTTCAATGAATTTTTTACCAGAGGGAGACTTTGTACAAAAGTCGTCTGCGTGGGTACCTCTGTTTCAACTATTTCTACTGCCAGGCAGCTATATCTATATACTTGTGCTCCGGTTTGAAGGTTGAGATATGACAGAGAAATTACTGGGTATGTGACGAAACAGACTTAGGTCACAAGATTGGCAACGCACGAGTAACATCCCCGTGGTGTTGCGAGCGTCAATAGGCTGCGGTAACTGTTAACCATCTAATGCGGACCGCATGCTTGTTTACCAATATATTCGTATAAATTTATATTCATTAATATTTTTATATTTTAAAGAAATATCAATTACGATGACAAGCAAGTTAATATTTAAATTGTCAAATTGGTACGACATGAATATCAATTTTAACGATATTACTGCTCGATATCAACAGGGAATCGATCCTCACAAAGTGCTATTAAAATGGTGGCATATTGTGTAGTTATTTTTAGTTATTTTTACCACAGTTACAGTAATAACTAAACGCGTCACCAACATGCTAATTTGAAGAGTATGGGTTTTAAGTTTAAGTTGTAAGTAAGTCGGCTGTCTCTATGAGTGTAGGAATATATGTTTTTACACAAATTCGTCAGCCTGAAGAATACGAAAAGAGAACTAAAAAAGCATGAAATGAAAGCTGAATATTATCTATACAATTTTTTTTATACTACGTTGGGAGACGTACAAGCATACGGCCCACCTGATGTAAATCACTCGCGCGATGCCTCCTCTGCTGCTTACACAACAACTCCTTGGGAGCTTACTTGTGACCACACTACACGCAGAAACACAACAACCCTCTAGGGAGTTGTTATTTGGCTGCGGTTTTCTGTGAGGTGGTGGTACTTCCCCAGTCAGGCTGCTTTGATGCGCCCTACCTCTCTTAAAACATCCAGACCAAGACAAACAGACATGTTCATGCACACAAATGTTTGCCTTGTGTGGGAATCGAACCCACGAGCGTTGGTGTCAAAGCCGCGTCATTCACGACTGACTCAGCGAGCTCGTCAAAAATAATAATTATATCCTTACTAAGTTATCGAGAATGTTACCATATATACAGTTAGCTAGTTCCTACGTAATAAAATTAACCATCAAGCTTTTAGTATTAAGCGTCACCCGCTCTTAGTTATAACTTGTTATATGATAAATAATAGCGTCGAAAATAACCTTCTGCATTTTTGAAATTAATTAAAAAAGAATACAATCAACCACATCCTGTATTTTGAGGTTAGTGGGTATTCCACAAAACTTCGTAGCCGACTGTTTCTTCCGAAAGAGAATAGGATGCTAATGTATGTATCAGAAAAGAGTTATGTTAAAGTTCCGCCTCTCCGAATAGTTATTTATAAGTTTAGTGAACTGTTGCATTGGGACACCACATAATTTCGAAATCACATGTATAATATAACTTTGTGCAAAGAGCTCCGTTGTCAATGTCGTCCCGTGTCGGTATGTACAAACATGGAAGTCAAGCAACGTCGAACGCAGCCTACGTAAGATGTAATCACCTCAAGCTCCATAGAAGGGCACGACAAGCCATTAATGCTGGATGTTTCGCTTTGACGACAGATATTGAGCTAAATTCTCCAGTACGAAGTGTCTTCTGCTAATTCATTGACAAACGAGGGTCCGTTAAACGAGCGTTAGACCATATCGAAGAAGCCCGACAATAGTACATCTACCAAAAATAGCGCAGCCAAATAACAACAGAGGAGTTATAAATGTGATAAAATGGGTACAACCTCTTTCAAATTTTCTACTTACACCGAACCGATTGGAACCGATATAACCGCCGATCATTGAGATTTATTTTGTTCTTCATAAATAGTGTGCATACTTTTATAAGGTGGACAATGCAAGGGTAATGCCCCTGTTGAAGTGTATAGGCTAAGATTTACCATCAGCCAAACATACACTCGATTACTACCTTAGTAGCTTCGCTTGCTTTTTTAAGAGTTAGGTAAACAAGGTTTTAAGGGAGGTAGGGCTTATATAAGCAGCCCGTCTGGGGAAGTACCTCTACCTCACAGAATATCGTACGCAAATAACAACTCAATAGCGGGTTGTTGTGTTCCGCAGTGTGAGTGAGGTCACCAGTAAGTTCTTAACTGCTGTGTTAGCAGCAGAGGAAGCATCGCGTGAGTGATACTTAATTACAAGCGTTCATGGTGGACCTCCCGACGTGGCATAAAAAAAGTTTTCGACGCAGGAGTCACAACGAGTATTGCTCGTGTTTGATCCCGACTGGTAACTTTTACCTTGAGCTTCTCCGTGACATTATTAACTCGTATATAACAATCTTTAGGGAATTGCTGTTTGGCTGCGGTGTTCTGTGAGGTTTGCGAAAGTGTAGACGAAAATCGGTATTTCCCTAACGTGGCGTTTGGGTGTGACATATCCCCAACAACGTTACGCGACAGAGGTCGCACTGAGTAAGGTAACATATTGGCGAGCTTACCTCCGACCCTGACTGATTTATGGCATGTGTAAATCTCCAATTTGCACGACTACCTACCTATACGATCGAATCGATGATAAGACTTTTTACGCAATGTCTGACATTACCCTTTTCTTTCAAGTTTTATCATGGCTGCTTAGGAAATTTACCCTCGTCTAGTTTTATCAGCTTTCTCGTAAAAATGTTTATAATATCGTAAATTGAACAATTTTGTATATATGTCGTAACAAGTCGTTTTAGTTGTGTCATATATAACTACGATTTATAGAAAATCTATTCTGCTGTAAAAAGTTTTAGATGCCTATTAATTAGTTTCTGTGTGATCACGGCCCAATGATCTACAATCGGCTGAATTTGCTTTGTACACGAAGAGATGTTGCTTCTATTTGTATACTGTACAAATTGTATTATAGGGAGTGTTCGGAGGAGCTGTTCAACTTAATACCAGCCGTTGAGTATCACTATCGTACCACTCGCCACAAACTTAAATTTCACCATCCCCATCTTGATGAGAGGCAATCCGCTACAGTATGCTTCTTGAGGCATTTTCTACCACGTACAGTGAAATTGTGGGATAAATTACCCTAAGCGGTGTTCCCGAACAATTACGGTGCCTTCAAAAAAAGAGTTATTTCCCTGACATCTATGGGCGGTGGTGACCACTTTCCATCAGGTGACCCACATGCTCGTTTGCCCCCCTCTAATGTATAAAAAAATTAAATGCAATTAATAGTAGAAATTAATAGTAAAAAAAAATATGCAATTAATAGTAGGTACCTAAAGTTATTGTGAATTTTAAAGAAATATATCTTCACCCCAGATTCCTTGCGGGGTAGGCAGAGAAATCCGAGCACCATAAGACGCGATCGTTACACACCTCACCCGCTTCTTTAACATGGCTCTTTTTATGCACGATCGCTGGTTCCTATGGCTCCTTACATCTCTTTCTGATAAAACACGACAAATTTGCTCATGGTGGATTAGTATTGATCATCCTCGGTACCTAGAGTCTTCCACTTTCACATTGTTTATTTGTTCTTTCATCCTGCATTATTTCTACATGTCCGAACCAACGGCGCATGCCTTTCCTTTTCTTAACACCGAAACTATCTTTCAAACCAACTCTCTTTCGTCACGTCATCGTTACGAAGGCGGCCAACAAGCGTTATGCCACAAATTTTGTGTAATATTCACATCTCGGCTGCATTTATTCTACTTTCATGTTTTACTTTCATAAGTTAGCGTTGAGATTAGCACCGCGTTGTTACCAGCGGGCTGCCTTCTGGCTTAGATTTCGGCTACCTAGAAGTTTATCCAACGCCGGTTAGCGGTTACCGTAGCCTACAAAAGCTTGTAAAAGATTAAGTATCACTCGCGCGATGCTGCTATACACCGCAACTCTTTATGAGCTTACTGGTACTCCCACTCAGAAACGCAGGAATGCAACAAACCTCTAGGGAGTTTTTGGCTGCGGTTTTCTGTGAGGTGGAAGTACTTCCCCATGCGGGCTTTGATGTGTCCAACCTGTCTTAAAACACCTAGTCCAAGACAAACAGACATATTCATGCACACAAATATTTGTTCTGTGTGGGAATCAAACCCACGGACGTTAGTGTCGCGTCATTTACGACTGCGCCACTGAGCTTGTCAAGGCTGACTTAAATTAGGTGCTGCATTCCCATGATATTCGTGAACATTACTCATATATTCTCAATATTCATTACAGCACATTTGTTCGGGAAGCAGTATTAAGATTATTTATCGTCTGTGATCATACAAAAATCAGCCACTATGATTGCGTCATAAGCTCTCTGGATTTCAGCTTGTATTTGTGACTCAGCTCAGAGACACGAACTTCGTGTTTAAGCTCTTAAGTTCAAGAAAAGACCTTGTTCTTTTGTAGGTTCTACTTATTGTCCCTCTTTCTAACATCACACATTAGAAAATGAAGGCACACTATACAGTTGCAGAGAAACTTCTTTTCGTGACTTTCCCTAAGTTGTAATAAGAGTCGTTAAGTTATTGCCTCTCTTTGTATGTTCTAGCATTTGTACAATTGGTTGTATTCAGTAGAGGTGTTTGATAATTGCGGATTCATAGAATTCTCTTTCGTAAATATTTAACCATATTATGAACTTACTGCATCGCTTTTCTCAAGAGCCTACAGTCTGAGGTCCTTCAAAAAAGGTGTATTGATGATTATAAAGGATCGACTACGCGCGTCATGATACTTCGGTTTTTCAGGTATCTATAAGCTGTTAACATTTTATCATCAGGCAGGTCATGCGCATTTGACGCAATAAATTATAATGTATTATTATTAAAACTTTTTCATTTTATTGTATGTATGTATATCTTCACGCCAAGTCCCTTGCGGGGTAGGCAGAGAGAACCGAGCGCCATAAGACGCGGTCCTTACATACTTCACTCGCTTCTATAATATTCATAGCTGTTTTTATTTTCATTTTATTATGATGGTGGGAAACTTAAGCATCATATGTAATTACTATATAATTATAAATTTTATTTATAAAGACATTCCTGTTTGTACATAATATCAATCATTTCATCAAGCAACGTATGTACCGCACACTGTCACGCGAACCCCGCTTCTGGCGAACAAGGAACCGCACTCTCGCCCTCATTAGGTTTTGAGAGCTTGCTGCTTGCTACATATTATTCAATTTACGTCATAACTTCACATTAACTATAAATGATGCGTTAAAATTTTTCAGCTAAAAGTTGCAAGTATATTTTTACCTGTGAAGCAAAATTATTACCTATAAAATTGCTTTCGAAAGAGCTTTCGGTAGCGGCCTTACGTTATGGCTATCTCGTTTCACGTTTTTAACGCATCTTTTGCATTTATAAGTTATATAGGATATCCAATAAATACAATTTAATGGTAAGACTTTATTGTAAGTGAATTTATATTTTTTACAATTACATAATACAGGTTTTTGTGAAAGAAGAAACCAGAATGATTGTAAGTTGGAACAAGTGAATGAGTTTGTATATCTTGGAGTGCATCTAAGATACACAAACTATCACTTAGCAGGAATGGACTATAACGCTAATGCGGAGAGGCGAGTGAGTGCAGGGAATAGTGTGAATGGAGCGTTTGGAAAACTTCTTGTCGGTAAAAACATGAGTCAGTAGGCACAGCTCACCATATACAACGTGCAGTTAACACAAACGTTAATGTATGGAAGCGAGAGCTGGATTTCGCAGAGAGAGCGTGAGATGCGAGCGTTGCGCGAAATCTGCGGTGTCTGAAACTCCCAGCGACTGATTGGTCGATATAAATTTGGTGAAGTTACGATTTCAGGGTGTTATTTTTTAAAGTTAATTTTTACGGTTTCAACCCTTGGAATTATTATGTATATCTAGGTGAATTATATTTAATACAGCTACTACTCTTTGAGGTAAGCACTCAATCAAAATAAGTTTGTTATTAATTAATTATTCCATCGCCCATCTGACTGATCAATTGAAATTATTACTTGCTTCCAGATCCGGCTATAAATATTTCGTACAATGAATTAAATGACAATTACAAATAATGAGAGGTAATATTTATTTATTCCATGTGTGCGCGCATCGGTCGTGTTGTGCGTGACGCGTGACAATATTTTAAATTTTGTGACATACAGACATCGAGGACCACGAAAAAAATTAATTTACTATTTACAAATAAGTTTGCCTATAATTATTATGTATGTTTACTGTAAATGATGCATTAAAATATTTCAGCTGAAAGTTGCAAGTATATTTAAAATTTTGTAAAGCAAAATTATATATATTAAATTATAATAGCTTTGAAAAGAGCTTTCGGTAGCGATCTTACATCATAGCTATATCATTTCACGTTTTTCAATTTTTTCAATTCAATTTTGCTTTTACAAGTTATATATATGTAAGTGAATTTATATTTTTTATAATTATTTTAATGCAGAAAGTGGTATTTGAAAGAAAAGAATCCAGAATGAATGTAAGAAAGAATATGTAAAACCAAGTCACTTCAAATAGCTAAAGAGCATACACGATTAAGAGCACCCCGATTGGGAAAGTATACCTACCTGAGAAAAAACAAACAATCGAATGTTTTTTTTTTGTTCTTGTAGGACATGTGTGTTTCCGGGACTTAGTCATGTCACCAAGAAGCGCATAAAAAGATGCTGTATTATCAACGAGAGTCACAACGCGTTAGTAATGCTTGAAGTTTTCTTTATGATTCTCATTATGTTCTAAGCGTAACGTATACCCTTTATATCTCGCTAGAAGTCTCAAACGATATTCATCAAACTTATATAGAATTATTGCCCATTTATGTAGTAGCTATTATATCACATAGTACAAATACATGTCCATTGCGAAAAGCATATACTTTATATGCAACATGATGAGACCACACACAAACTCGTTACGAACTAAAACAAGAAATAGGCAATAGATAAATTAACCTACTTTGAGTTCAAAATATTTTTTTATTACCGTGCCATACCGGAAGTTACGGTAGCTTGTAAACACTTGTGTATATATATATATATATATATATATATATATATATATATATATACATATATATATATACATACTCATCGAATAAGTTTTTTACTGTAACCTATTGCAATAATGAAATTAGAATGCAAATTTAGTGATACGAGTATGTATGAGATTTAGATAGATAGCCGCAATATTTAACAATCAATCCGAAACTTTTGACCAGTGAGATATTAAATAAGTAATGTATAAATAATTCATGAAGGTTACTTTTATTTGTATAATGATAACATAAACGATTGCCTTTTTATGTATAGATGCCACATTTTTAATTTCTTATTTTTATTCTAAACTAATTCGACGGTGTGTCTCAAAAGTCGATATTACGTAACCGGGTGATTGCGTGACGGACTTTTAGTAGTTATCCCTTTTTGATACTTCGGACACTTTCAAAAATGAACGTTTTTACTTAATGAATTGACAATTTACATTTTGAAACCCACGTACGGTTTTATAACTGCGTTTGTGTAGACAGGGAAATCATGTTTTTATCAATTTCGTGAATTATATCAGAATATTGATTTACTTTTACAGTAAGTGCATTTATGAGAACGCTACATATTAAAATATATTTTGTATAATATTATTACCTATTGAATAATATGTCCAATGTACAATTTCATACCAGAATCAATTTATCTATCTATCTATAACTTCACGCCAAATCCCTTGAGGGGTAGGCAGCGCCATATGACTCGATTATAAGGACAAACTTCACTCGCTTCTTTAGCATTCATTGCTCTTCTTGTGCACGCTCGCCGGTTTCTAATATTCCTAATATTCATTCTTCTGATAAAACAGGATAAATTTGGTCATGGTAGGTCAAATCTTGGCCTTCTTCGGCTCCTACATCGTTCTACTTTCGTGTTGTATATCTGTTTCGTAGTTCTTTCTACATGTCCGAACCAACGGAGTATGCCTCTTCTTATTTTAACACCGACACTCTCTTTCAGACCAGCTCTGTTTCAGAAGACAAGAATTAATCTTTGACCATGATTGTTATTGATAATTTGAGGATAACCAATAGTTAATTTAGTAAGTCCCCATTTTTTTATTGACACTAATAGCTCATAAACAGCTACTAAACAAGAAAATAAAATTGAAAACGCAATGAGTTATTTTGTGTTTACTTATATTGGACAGAATTTATATTAAATATTTTTTGATTGCATTAAAGGCTTCCTAAACGTTCGAGTTAGAAAATTTAAGAAAATCTACGTTAGGTAAAGTTTTGTGGTATAAAAACTAAACTACTAAAGGGTCGTCAACAGCTACTAAACAAGAAAATAAAATTAAACAAACTAACAGCCCATGGATAAAATCAAAATTTTGAAGGTGAAAAAATAGAAGCTATATTTCGAAGTGGCAATCGCTTTTCAGCTAAAAGTTGCAAGTAAAGCAAAATTGATACTACGAGTATTATAAATTTTGGTTAAGTCGAATCTAAGTTTTGTTGGTAAATAATAACACTTATTTACACCATTCTTCTTTTAAATATTTTCAACGTTATAATTCCTCAAGGTTCGATTATTAATTTAGCATGTTATTCATTAGCATGATTAACATTGGATATATAATGACAGGTATCTTTAAATGAGTTTCTTTTTACAACTTAATTAACCATTTCACATACAGTTCTAACACTATTTGGAAGTCAACAAAATATTGATTCTTCCGTCAAATGTCGTTTCGTTCACTGGAAAGAAAAATACATTGTTGTTTTTTAAAATATGCAAAGTGCTTAGTAATAGGTGTTATTCTGTTTAATAAAGCCGTTTGGTGTGACAAGTAATTGCAGTTCGTTGCACTCCGATTTGCACCTAACAAATAAGAAATCAATAAAGCCTTGACAACTGAAACACACCGCGGGCGTAAATAAAGTAACTGCGAGTTTGTGAAACTTCGTGACTCAAGTTTTGTCTATTTCAGTGTTTTAACCTACGACCAAAAGTTTAATAAGTTTAAAGTTTTTAAAATTTCTTGTAATTGGAGCGTTTCTATGAACCTGATGTAAAATGGTCACCGTGGTATGCTAGGGCAAGTAAAGCCAATAAGGCCATTTTACATCAAGTACGCCTGTTGTACCTACGTTGTCGTTGAAAAAAAGTCTATTAAAGTTTATGTCATTATCTTTTCTAATAAGAATTAATAAAATCTATTGATATACTGACAACTGTATGCTCATAAATTAGATTCAGTCTTATGCGTCATACGTCTCACAGAAATCTAAACCTATACATTTCAGTAATAGAATGATCGTAAATTATTAAACTTCGCCATTCTATCATAGTAGAGAGATATAAACGGTAGGTTAACTGACACTGTTAGACGTTTTTAAGATTCCCGTTCCTCAAAAGATGAATACCAACCCTTGTATGTACGAAACTTATAGTTACACAGACAGTTTAGTCTTCTTCTTACTGTACTTACCACTTCCAGTCAACTAGAATATATCCAATAGGTAACTCCATTTAATGATGAAGTTATAAGCACAAAATAAACATTAACAAGTATACAAATTATATAAATGTTAATTTAAGCATGCACGAATACGCATTCACATATATACATGCATACACGCACATACTATACACATACATACATTCAGTTTAAGTACTTTGAACAGTGTGTGGATAAAGAACCTACCTATTTATTATATGACTTTACCCAGTTCGAATCCAGGTGTAAGTACCACAAAATTCGTGTTTCTGGATATATGTACATATTTCTGAAGAAAACATGAGGTTCACAAATACTACAAAGAGTATTTCGAAAGACAACTGACCTAACCTGAGAAAGATCTGTTTTTCCCTCAGGATTCTGGAGGTCGGACAGCAATCGCTATAAAAATCAGTAACCAAATTATAAGGCTCAGGAAGCGGATCCTGACAATGCTAATGGATTAGAATATCCGAAAACGCTATGAAAAAGAAGATATAGATTCAGCTTAAGATGCATATTTTAGTGTAACTTACATGAATATGCAGTTCAAATTAGATTGGTTTGAAATAATGCTTTCATACACGTTCTATCTAAATACTCTAACCAACCGAGCATATCTTATTCTCTCTTAATACTACACTCTTTCGAGGGCGATACTTGATTTAAAAATATGAACAATCTTTCTTACATGATCGTTACGAAAGCGGTCAGCAAGCGTTACGCCCCAGATTTTGCGCAATGTTCGCATCTTGATCACATTTATTCTACTTTCGCGCTCTCTTTGCCAGCTCTTGTTTTCATATATTAGCGTTAGGGTGAGTACAGCGTCGTATACAATGAATTGTGACTTCGAGTTTAGGTTTCGACTACTGAAAGTTTTTCCAATGCTTCTTTCCCTTTTCCCCCTGCATTAACTCATCTATCGATGGGACACTTAAGGTAAAGTCATAAAATCATAATAATATTCGTAACAACAATGTTCACATCTAGTTTCAGATATGATATCTCACGAAACACCGCGTCGTTGACAGTTGTCCGATAATTGAGCTGGGAACAATTATCCGCTGAGTGGTCAATATCCGCGCCGCTGTCATGGCACGATTGGCTCCCTCGTGGACGACTCTTGATTCTGTCCATTGCAAAATCGATTACCACTCGATTGTAAACGGTGACAGTAATCTCAATTGTTAATGATAATATGTCGTGCAATTACGGACTGGCTATCGAATAGGTTATATAGGATAAATTTATATTTCAGATGGCAGTCAAAGTTTCTTTTTTTAGATTTTTATATTATAGTCTAGGATTTTTGCGTTGTGAGTATCATGTTAAGAGTCAAAGTTAAACACATCCGCACATAGTGCATCCTACTAATTAACAATAGAGTCTCTGGAGTGAGAGATATAGGGAATCGAAGCATCCCGACTCTGGTGACGTACAAGCTCACAGAAGACAATCAAGCAATAACTCCTCGTGTTCCCGTCAATGAGTCAGATTACCAGTTAGCTCCTGAAGAGTTATTGTGTTAGCAGCGAGCATAGTAACGTAGAAGCAACGAGTGCCATAGGCATGGCCCTCTTGATGTGATATATACCTCATCTCATCATCACGCATACTTCTTTACCTCCCGAAATTGTATAGAATAAAGAGTAAATTGGTGTTACCGAGCAATATCTGCGTCGAATACACAAGTTAAGCAGAGTATATGGATCTCTGTATAGATAGCTCACTTATTCTTCTCATAATTATTTTTATTCTTATATATTTTTAGAGCTCCGTAGTCCTTCGCGATCATTATAAGCCATTGATCGTCGTAGCATCGTCAGGTTCATCCTCATCGCTGACAGACACGAGGACGAAAATCCCACCTACAAAATATACGATGAAGGAGATGAGAAGGAGATGAACGTACATGAATACTACTCATAACTACTTTTGGATACTATGGGAGAAAATTTGAATATTACCTTATTCTATCGAATGTGGGTATTCATGAGTAAGTTCGAAAACATTTAGTATTTTTTTTTTTTTTTTTTGAAAATATCATACACCCCTGCCATGGGCAAGGCGCTGTTTGCAGCAATATATATATGAATTATACCATTTATTTATTGAAATTAAAAATATAAATTATAACACATTCATACATCATCCTTTCTTTCATTCCGCAATTCATTCTTCCATTCATCATCTTTCATTTTTATGTCCTATAAATTTTTTATTTTGCCCATTTGAGAACGTCGGTGAAACGATAATGTCTGTTTCCAAACTTCCCTCCCCATACTGCGTCAGTCCAGACACGGGCGACAGCGAGCTTCACAGCTCCACCTAGCCACCGCGATCCCATCGGCTATACAAAATATAGCCGAGGTATACAGCATTAGTCCTAGGTGGAGCTGCTCAGCTTATTACGATCTATGACAGCCGTGGCTAGACTGACGCAGTATTTTAAAAATTTTGCCCGAGTTTTACCTACCACTATTTCGGAGACCGTTTCTTCGGTGGCCCGCATTCCCAACTCCTGCTCCAAATCGTACCTCTGTTTGGAGAATGCGGGACACCGAAACAATATGTGCTGCACTGTCTGGTCCACGCCGGGCTCGCAGAAGCAGGACGGGTCATCCGCGCACTTGAACCTGTGCAAGTACGCGGAGAACCCACCATGCCCCGAGAGGACCTGCGTGGTGATGCTCGACGGCGCCATTTTGCCCACGATACCGTACGCCTCCGCCGCACTCGGGAAGAACAGCTTCGTCGTCGAAGCTGTTGTTCCCGATTTGTATCTCCTGTCCCATTCGTCAACGGTCCCCTTACGGATCATACCTTTGACGAATGAGGCAGGGCAGCGGTCATAATCTGGCCGCCTCCTCAACCCCAGTGCGGCGCTCCTGGCGAGTTCATCGGCACGTTCGTTCCCCTCCAACCCCGCGTGTGCCTTAATCCAAAACAACGAGACGCTCTTACCCTGGCTTTTGCACAGTTTAAGAGCGCCCCGTGTTTGCACCGCCAGGGGATGGGGGGACTCGACGTTCGCCACCGCCTGGAGCGCCGCCATGGAGTCGCTGAAGATGCCAATACTGGGTCCATCGCAGCTCAAAGCGTACTCGGCCGCCGTGCAGATAGCCAGGAGTTCCGCCTGGTAGACGGTACAGTAGGACGACAAAGCAAGCTTGACGGCCTTGGTTTCCGCGCCGCCGTTCCATATGGATACAGCGGCGCCAACCCGGCCCTCAATCTTGCTGCCGTCCGTGTAAATTCGCAGGGCAACATTTAGTATTTCGATCATCACACTCACACAGTCACTCGAAATTCAATTGTCACAAGTCACAATACTGTTTTTCATAAACGATCTAATTGGATCAAACATAATTCAAATGCAAGCAGAGCTCTTTGTTTACCTTAAATACATTAAATACCATTCTGTATAAGCTCCTCTTGATTTCAATTTGATCAAATTCTCAGCATAATGACGTATGAAATACAGTATCATGGTGGAAATTGAATCAAATTGAAATTGTGTGTAATACGTTATTACAACCTTATTATTTAATTTATCTATCTATCTATAATTTCACGCTAAATCCCTTGCCGGGTAGGCAGAGAGAACCGAGCGCCACATTATTATTATTTAAGTTTTCATAATAAGTAAAATAATTACTTATTATGACTCTGTAGTGAACTAAGTTTGTTATCGTCCGCTGTGTGTATGTAATAATTATCCAGTACATTGCTCAATTCGAGGAGGAATGGTTACAGCTGAGTTGATGACAATATAATGGATGTTATTTATGCAAAACATTTTAGTGTCATTGAAAAGTTATAAAGATTAAAAAAACGGTCAAGTGCCAATTTATGGATATGTAAATAGTTTGTTAACCACGGACATCGAGTTTCAAAGACATTTTCCATTTTTTTTCGATTATGTTGTAAATTTCCCCCCAAAATTGGTTCTCAAAATGTATAATTACAATATTAGCTTCTCTGTAGACGAAAATAAAAATTGGAATTCAAAGATATTTTCTATTTTACTTGTATATTACATTTGAACTAGATTGAGGGAGAAACTTAATTTTGACGTGGAAAATCTATTGTCTCCATACATTCACTTTGATCGCGATTACTTTTCCAACAAATGAGTTTGTAATCGCATTTTTTTTATGATGTTACTACAAATTTGCATACCTAATTATATAGGCATAAACGGTCGTATCTATTGATTGTGTCGTCTTATAATTTTTTTTTTCCACAGGCAGGGGATTGTAGATGTGAGTCTTGTAGAGTGAGACAAACAGACAGACGGATATCGAAATGATTCTATAAGGGTTCCGTTTCTCCTTTTGAGGTACAAGATCTTAAATTAAATTAAATTATATTTTTCATAAATTTGACGGCTACTCGTCTATGGTGTCATCGTGTACGTAATATCCAAAAATACCCCCGCGGTACGTATTCATATCGAATCGCATTAAATTACATTCTTCAGCACAAAACGATTTACGTACTTCACTGCGGTTACGTACCGAACACAACCTACCCGACCTTTTTATTAATAGGTATATTTCAAATTTACATTTCATTTTTTCAAATGAACTAGATACGTATTGAACAAAAAATTTGTTAATACGAAATAGATAAAGAAGAATGCGGTGTCGTAAAAAATGTAATAACTAACAACTTAACTGAGCAAAGTTTCAACTTGAGCGATTTTTCATAACTTTGTAGTGACCTACTCGAAAGTTTTACGTACCGAGCATTTTGCTATTGCAAATACTGGCATCTTTTTACTCACAATTTCAAACTAAAATAACGTTTAAAATAGGCTATTTATTTTTAGTAAATTTTTATTGCATACAATTTTGTATTGTAAGTGCATATTGCATGGTATGTACCTAATATTTGGAATATCAAAATATTTTGAAGCTTGAATATGATTGTCTCTGATTTTTAAGAATTTCTTGTTAATCATTTAATGGTAGATAGTGATTTCTTTTAGATAAATGACTGATATGCATATATATGGGACATTAAAAGACAGACTTAGTTATTCTGTGACTCTATTATGGCGTATACAAATAGCGTATATAACTAACGTAGGAAAATTATGTAAAGGTAGATCATTGTTTCGTTCGATTAAATTTGTTACATATTGCATGTGATAGAGATACTATAATTAAGTATGTGAATGATAAAGAAAACAATGAAAAAGAAAATTTAGAATAAATCATCACACACCACTCATCGCATCAATCAAAATATATTCCACTGCTGGGTCACGAGATTTTATTCAATCTAAGGGGTTTAGAGTATACAACTCCACGCTGCTCATATACGGATTAGTGGGGGATATAATTGTCTAGCCATCCGCAGTTCGCTGACTTAGCTTTACGACTGTCATCTATCGACAACACACACATATCTACAACCCAGATCGCTGCTGGCTTAATGTGCCCTTCGAAACATTTTAACATATATCTATGTTCTATTCTATTTTTTTTCAACAACATTTAACATAATTTCATTACGTATAATGTCACTTCATATAAAGTCGGTTATCATAATTATCCATTTGACCTAATATTTATTTACTCTATAATTATTTGATATACATATTCAATTGATATAAACACATTTGAAGTAATTTTCATTTCGAATAATATTATTTGACGTAATATGCATTTTACATGAGTATGATTGACCTAATGTTTATTTAGCATAAATTATTGTTAGATGTTTTATTTTCTAAAAAAAAATTCCTATATTATAAAAAGACAACATTTCAAATGAAAAATAATAAAAAATCCATAAAACCTAACAAACCTAACCTACCCTCCGCGGCAAAATTGTTTTTGTGTGTTTGTTACTTTCGCCCTAAACTTGACTTCGCTGGCACGTTTCGCTCGCTCGCTCATGTTTTGGTCGCAAGGTAACTAACGAACCTAACCTGCCCACCGCGGTAAAGCTTTTTCCTAAAATAACTTTGAAACATTTAATTTAACTGATCCTTACATGAAAAGACAATTCGATAAAGTAATTGTTTTTTTTTTACGGGACAGGCCCACCACTCATACTCAAAATAAAATAATTGTTATATGAAATAGGATTAGATCAAACAAAAATTAGTTCAAATAATTATTATATGACAAGAATAATATGTTAATTGAATTAGCGTAATCGTTGTTATTTCAACCAAATATTACATGAAACAAAAATTATGTGAACCACAATTATACTAAGTGAATATTATACCAAACGTTGTTAGTCCAAGTGAAATTATGACAAAAGTTGTTCGACGAAACAAGGGAGTACCATCTCATACACTTGCTCGAACACCAGATCATTAACCATAATCCTTGCGTCATGATTTCCTCCATTTCAAATGCAATTGTTTTTATTTTCTTCGTATTCAGTATTAAGCCTAATGTCATATCATCGTATTTCAACACTGAGACTTGTGATTGCCATCCAGATAACGTTAAATTCTGTTTGTTCTGAAGAAATAGCGTGTTCGATACAAAGAGACCAGTTAGTCTGAATACTGGCGTCGTGTTGAATATTGTGTGTCAGATTTTCAATGAATTTGAACCGAGAAAATTTTCTCGGTATGATTTTTGATTTTGCTTTAGTCTGTTGCAACTCTCTAACGACGGCGACGATACCGCATCTCGTAGCCCTGTATACGTGTGATTCAATAAGTTTACACGTGGATTTAATCGACTTCTTGACATTGGAGGTGAAAATCCCTACCTTACCTCAATTAATTTAGAGTTTAGACTGCCAAAATGAACTTGTCAGGATATTCGTACTATATTAAACATTAGAATGAATTAAGTGTAAAAGATATTCTGAGGATACAGACTTTACACATCAAGGATGCTGCATGAACGGAGGACCAGAAAAGACTGCGTGAAGCGCGAGTGTAATAGTGTAAGAGAGTATGGTTTCGTATGATAACAAAGTTTGTTTAATGGCAATCATTTGATATAATATTGTGATTGGCGATAAAATTTGAGTGTACAAATTTGTACCGATAAGAACAGCCAGTTCGCACACTTCAGTTCCATTTAAAGATTTTCCGACGAAAGTTACGAAAAGTCGAAGCATTGCTAAGAAAAAAGTTGTTTCTTTTTTAGGAAATCCGCTCCGCTAAAATAATGAAAGCGTATTTGAAGGCTTTAAATGTAGAACTCATTACGCATTTGTCGTATGTCTCTGACCTTTCTACTTATATTTGTTTGATAAAAGACAAAGTTAGAGGCACACGTTTTAAATAAGACTAGTCCCACTGCTTTTTACAACGTTTCCATCGAATACAAAAAGGTATAAATTGTGAGGGTATATACTTATAGGGTCTTACTAATAGTAATCCAAAAAGTTACAGTATCTATGTATGTTTGGGATCAGCATGTAAGACTACTCATGAAAGAATAATCTCTTATTCAGAGAATCTTTAAGGTTATTACGTAACTCAAAAAAACAAAGATCACGTACAAGATAAAAAGTTGACTTGAAGATAAAGAGTGTTGAAAATGCGATGTCATTGTGTGTGAGCACAAATAGATCTTTTAATCCATCAATGGGCAACGGCAATGCGCATATTTGGATCCACTAGCAGCAAATAAATTAAAACGGTCACAAAGGTTTACAAATACATTTCCACATAAATTCCCAAATTGTTACTCAAAACTGAATACCGGCTATTAAAACAATCTAGCCAGTGACTCGGACAAATAGCATTCATGCGTTTGTAGAAAGCCGTTTTTCTATTTAATTTTACTGCGAAAAGACAGCGTGAAACGCTCGGCTCGCATCCTGCTATCCTTTTGTTGTTTGTATTTTTTCACAACACTACCACAGTATATAATGAATTCAGTAACGAAATTTCCTCAAGATTATAGCTTCTTCTGGAACTTTTTTGGAATTTTGATTCTTTTTTAAAAAAAATTCATCATTTGTATACTGTACTGTAACTTCACGCCAAATCCCTTACGGGGTAGGCAGACGCATACCTCACTCGTTTCTTTAACATTCAAAGCTTATCTCATACACGCTCGTTGGTATTAAGGCTCATCACCTTCTGATAAAACGCGATCAATTTGGTAATGGTAGGTAAGTCTTGGTATTCTTCGGCTCCTACTCCTTTCTACTTTCGCGTTGTATGTCTGTATTCTAATTCTATCTTCCTGCATTCTTTCTACATGTCCGAACCAACGGCGCATGCATACAAATTTTGCGCAACGCTCGCATTTCGACTTCGTATATCCTACTTTCATGCTCTGTCTCTGCCATATCCAGTTCTCGCTTCCATATGTTAACGCTGGGACTAGCAGTGAGCTGTGCCTTCTGGCTTAAAATTTTACTGCCAAGAAGTTTTCCCAACGCTCCATTCAAACTTTTTTTTTTGTGCAACTAAATTGGCAAACAACATAACCCTGGCAAATATTTTTTTAAGTTTCACAAAACCGCAGAAAACCTTCTAGTCTGTGGCCAGTTGCTTCTACACAATATTGCGAAGTGAGTACTTGGTACGTACATCCCTTTCCATTTCGGAATCCTCCCATGTGCCTCCCACAGCATTCCATCGGATTTCACCCTCATTCTCTGCGGCAGTTTAGTTCATTGGGACCCTTCCAGTTCTCCAGCATATATTAAGTACCAAAAGGCGTGCAGGACGTAAGTGCCATCAAGTTTGATCAGCTCAGCTGTGATCATATCAACATCCGTTAGCTTTCTGCTGCTACCAGAAATACTCACGTGATGCCCAGTTCTATGCGAACTCAGAGAAGTCGAGACCCTACCAAACTGTAAATACTAATAATCATAATCTCTCTCATAATCATCAATATATTGTATAACCTGTAATACAAAATACTTGTATATAAGATTGACGAGGTTTATGTTTCAACCATTTTAAACCATAAAAATAATGTTATTTTAAGTTCATATTAACGTAAATTTTAGGGTGCTATTTATATGCAGAGTAAGAAAATAACCGCTAGTCCGTATCGCATTTCGCGCCAATTTAAATTGTTCAAAAATATACCTAAAAGATTCTCGTTATCATTCGTTAAAAATTGTTCTTTTCATTATAAAACATGTATTTGAGTATGTTTTAGAAAAACTATATAATGGTTAAAGAAACTATTTTAATTATCCTAACTTTATTTCATTATTCTAGATGAAATTAATGTTTTTAGAGTCATAACTTGAAGTTTACAGATCTTATCAAAGTAGGCTTTGTAATTACAGCCATAATTATTAGTAATTAGTTTATTAGTAATTATTAGTTAGTAGGCATAGGGCTATACTGAATACGAGAATCTACCAGTGCCCTCCAAAAAAGCATAAGGTTCTTATTGAATGGAATACCTTTTCTAGTTTTAGGATTTTTAACTGATATTTGCGAGTTATCGCTTTAGTTTATCGCAAAATCTTTGAGGTTATTTTTCTCATTATTATTCAATGTATTTGTTAATAATTGTTACAGGGATCTTATCTTGCCCAGACTAGGTATCTTACCAGCACTGTGACACAACCTTGTCAGAGTATCCCGATCCAATTCTAAACGTTTACATGCAGTATAAGGATTTATATGAGAATGACAAAAGTCAAAAGTTTCCCACGTTTCATTTTGTATTATGTGAGGACGCAACAAATGTACCCCACGTAATGCAAAACAGTTTGACGTTTACAATATAAGGAAATAGCTCGCGCATTACATCTACCTAGTCAATATATTCTAATGATCTCACTCACTCTCAGAAACATAAAAATACTACAAAAACTTGTATCTCTTGATGACATCAGTTCATTAAATCGATTACACTCGGTATCGGATAATCGCTTAAATACCCGAACAGAAAAAAGGAATGTCAAAAACACCCGTTTACGTACAATTTCAATAAGTTTTTTTATTTCAGCACTCGATAAACAAATTAGTGTTTCCGACATAAATAAATTGTCGCATAGTTTAATATCCACCACACCACATCACTCATCCCACTGCAGGGTTACGGGGCTCCCTTCAACCGAAGGGGTTTTAGAGCATACTCCACCACGCTACTCAAATGCGGATTGGCGGAGCCAGTGTTTCATACCGCCCGATGGCCACTGACTTAACCACTGTCATCTATCGTCAACAGCTGGGACCAACGGCTTAACCTGCCCTCCGAAGCACGAAGAAACTCGAGATAGATAAACCCATCCATAGACAGGCTGCGCTCAATGTTGCTTGACCTGCGTGTTCGGTTAGAATGACACGCACAACGACGCTATCGAGCTCTCAGTATAATAGTTAAATATACTTTGACACATTTTTCATAGGCTTCAAATAACAACTCCTTGTGTTCTTGTGTTCCTGCGTAGAGTGAGGTCACGAGTAAGCTCCTAAGGAAATGCTGTGTTAGCAGCAGAAAAGGCTAGTGGTACCGTAGCCTATCAACGCTTGTAATACATTAAGGATACTTAATGTATTACAAGCGTTCATAGGATACTTAATGTATTACAAGCGTTCATAGGATACTTAATGTATTACAAGCGTTCATAGGCTACGGTACCACTTTACATCAGGTGGACCATATGCTTGTATAATAAAAAGGCTTTCACTTTTTACGTGACAAGGTTTCGTTCGTTGTTGAGTACCCTTCACTTCGGAGATCTTATGGCTCTTAATCATTGCCGCATAAAAATAGCGCCACCTAAACAAGCTTTATATGAAAACATAATGCCTTATTTAGCTGTCTCGTAGAATATTCAGAGGGAAACAGGCTATTTTGCGTCGACATTATTTGTTATAATTCTACAAGACGAGCTAGACAAGAAATATTTTATGTTTAATGTGACTCCACTCTACCACACACCTTGATTTATGAAAATGAAATCGTTTTTATGCAACTGACATACTCTAATATTATTACACTATGACCGTGCCCAACGGACCGGTAGAAAAAAGAAATGTCCATTGTTAACGTTTCGTACATACAGATGTATTTTCTCACACTTAAAACCCTTATTGCAATCACAACAGAGTTTAAATTCGAATAGGATATCTTAATCACGGACAAACAGGCAAACTATATAGCGTATAGCTACTGTTACGCGTTGTCTCAGATGCTACAGAGTTAAACTCTAGACGGTCGTTAAAATTTCTGATTTACCTATACTGTGTTAAAGCTATATAGAATGTCTTATCATGGTCAAATGGATAAGTAATATTGTCGGACAAATTACACAGCGCCATCTAGCCTCAAAGTAAGCGAAGCTTGTGTTATGGGTACTAGACAACTGATAAACATACGTAAATATATATTTTTTTGTAAATACACACTTATTATACATAGAAAATACCCAGACCAAGACAAACAGACATGTTCGTTCATGCACACAAATGTTTGTACTGTGTGGGAATCGAACCCACGAGCGTTGGTGTCATAGTAGCGTAACAGCGCGTTTCACCACTGCGCCACCGAGCTCGTCATCGTAAGAACTGGATAAGTGAGAAAGCCGATTTCGTCATTTTAATCATCTAAAACCTCTGTAAGAAATTGAAACCTCTATGAGAGAGTCTTTTTTTCCCTCCTGAACGATAACAGACTGCTATTTGTCAGTACCTCTATTAGCGACAATGTATATGTTAACATCTGCTATTTATTAACCTTTCTTAAACTTCTTGGAACCATTGCTTTTTTATGCTATTTTATTCGATATAGTATTCGATTATTATACTATTAGTATTTATATGATAATTACAAATATGTACGTAAATTCGAAATCACGATTTTAGTGGTAAATGCCAGGATTCGACCGGGAACCATTTGGTCAATAGACTTGTTCTTTATCGAATAGACTATCGCCGTACTTTTTCATTCTGAAGAAATGCTACTTTACAAAAACAAAAACATAAGTACACCGCCTACATTAGTATGCATTTATAACAGTTTATAAATGCATTTGAGCTTTTTATGTAAGTGGATGATAAAGCATAAATTTATTACGCTCTTACAGAGGTATAAGTTTGCTACTATCATGTTTAAATGGGAAGTCAACTCACCCTGGTAACTAACAGGGTGGGTTAGTACTAAGTTCCAAGAAAAGTGATGTATTGATGGTATGTATTTGATAAGCAGCCTAATTGGGCGAGTACCTCTAAATTACTAAATGTAGAATATAATCCCAGAAATGGTAATGTTTAGTTCATATTTCTTGTATAGCAAGAGATCATCAGTTACGGGAATCGCTTTACATTAGGCGGGCTGTATACTTGTTTTTCAACCGGCAACTGACCGTAGTATAAAAGCAATGCTATATCTATAATCTATTTGTAGTCAAATTTGAAACACAATTCTAGTACTAATGCTGTAAGTTCATTTTAAACTTTACTTATCACAAATTAGAGTACAAAGGCAGACTTAATACTAATAGCGTTTTCTGAACACTTCACGATTACAGGGCAGTATAGCTACATGTTAGCATTATTTTTCTATTTAACACAACAAGTGCTGGGCCTGCCTGATTGTAAGCAGTTATTATAGGCGATGCATCTTATTCTATTATCTTATTACTATCAGAGATAATGTATGCTCGTAAAAATATAAATACGTTTTCAAAATGTAGTGAAAATCTTAGAAGCAGGAATAGATTGCGTATGTATTGTGCGTCAGTACATCGGCTTGCTAAGACTAATAGATATTTTATTGTAAATTGTACTCGATTCTACAATAAATTACCTGAAACAGTTCTATCCTTGTCTGGCAATATGTTCAACAGGCACATCAAAAATACTCTATGTAAGAAGGGTTATTATAGAATCGATGAATATCTAACTGACAGAGATGTATGGAAATGATTCAGTACATGAATTTATATAACTTTAATTGTACCACTTGATATCACTATATATACACTCATATCATTATATTTATTGTAATATGTATAAGATGATTTGAAAAAAAAAGACCTATATTGGCAAGTTTCTTTTGGCATTTCTTCTTCGCCAATTTTTTTTTGAAATGCTGGTAGATTAAAAAAGATAAAAACTTAATAAGATATAATATTGAAATGTAAGACGTGTCTAAGTGCCCGTGAGGATCTAAAGGCGTATAAATAATTATTATTTATTTAGAGACTAGTGACCAGTCCCGGTATACTGCACTGGTAAAAAACTTTTTGATTACTTTTGTTCGGAATCAACTTTGTAACTTGAACGCAATGCGGACTCCAAGAGCTTCAAAACGCTTAAGGGCTTCATAGTATTTATGTTCGAGTACCCCACATCTTAGGCACGGCAATTACAAGTAAAGGCGTTACAAATAAAAAAAAACACAAATATTTTTAATTTTATATTATTAAACGAAACATTTACTTTAACTTATGACTATTAAGCTTTATTAAGACTTTATTTCATTCTAACTTGAATAATAAGAGGGACTTATTTTTGCTTATTCCCTACAAGCAAGATTGAAATATATTTTTAGTAACAAACTTTTTAAGTACTTTGCTTTTCTTATTTTCCATACTAAGCAAAATATTTTGATTAGTAGCTATCACCATTATAGTCGGAGTTAACCTAACCTACTCATGGTCCACATACTTCTAACTGCCTACAGCCTGACTGGGGAAGTACTTTTAATTCACAGAAGACCGCAGTCAAATAACAACTATCTGAGGGCTACCGTGAGCTTCTAAGAAGTGGGAATATACCAACGAAGCTCCTTGTATTGCAAGCGTGTATAGGTGATGGTAACCACTTTATATGAAGTGAACGGTCAGTTTACTTTCTGACACTGTATAAAAAGAATCGGTATAAATCAATAGTCACAAATTCAAAATCATCAATCAATCTTGCCTTATGTTATTTTTGCTTTATTGCCCATATATTATTATATGTAAAGCGGTAACCGCGATACATTAAGTATTGCTGCTAACACAGCAACTCCTTAGGAGCTCACTGGAGACATCACTCACACGCAGGAACAGAACAAGCCTCTAGAGCCCGGACCGGCAGAAACGGCTAGGCCTATTTTGAAATAGTTTTTTTTCTTCGTATAAGTCCCATTTCTGTGCATGGTATTAGCTATGTTTTAATGTTGCAATCTAGGCGCGCTACAGTAGATAGACTTGTTTCTCAAAACTAAACTGTTAATTATAAGTATACCTTGTAGACTGTATGTGCAAATTTAAATATTGTGTAAATATGTTGATAAACAATGTTTAAAACTCATGTAACGTATCTCCTGTCATTTTCCTTATGCGATAAAAAATCGTACTGCATGTCTTGAGTACAACACAGGTTACGTACGTAATCACATTACGCTTTAATGTTGTGGATTGTAGAAATAATAAATGTCACTTGGGTTTTCGCGATTGTTACACATTGAATTAAACAATTTTTAGCGGAAGTATCGCGTGTTTTATTTATTTTGTGGAACCTGACGTTTCGAATACCTTGCAGCTTTGTTTTTGAGTAGATCTCTGGGTTTGTGACTTGATTATTTTTAGAACTGGATCCCAAGCAGGTGGTACTTGCCAACCATCTTCTCTATTGAAATTGGGGTGTAATGTTGGTTCTCCTTGGTGAGGAGGTTCAACAAAATAAATAAAACACGCAATACTTCCGTTAAAAATTGTTTAATTCAATAAATGTCACCTTTTGTTCATATTTAATTAATACAGTAGTTCCGGATATTGCCATAACTTCCAATATTAGAAAGAGGTAAAGCTACAATCTATTGTTCTAGGATTACATGGCCTGTGAAAGGTACACGCAAGTATGTTGCGTCAATAGTCCCGCACAATTTATTTCTTATACTAATGCCTGTACAATCCTACTAACTGCCTCCTACTATCTTTAAGTTAATTGCAGTTTACAGCCAGATATCTCTACTACTAAAACATTACAACGCCCACGCTCTTCAGATGCCATTTGTAGTAATTAATATTTGCTGTGGATTTAGCAATTATTCTCAGTAAAAGTACAATATACGAGTAACACTACTTTTTTATATACAACATCGGAAAAACATACAAACAAATGGCACTGATTTAAAGCTATGAACGTATATAACATATTAAGTATCAATCGCGAATTGTCACCTCTGCTGCTAACACAGCACCTCCTTGGGAGCTTACTGGTGACATCACTCACTCGCAGAAATAGATGAGTTATTATTTGGATGAGATTTTCTGTGAGGTGAAGATACTTCCCCAGATGAGTTGCTTTGATACGCCCTACCTCTCCTAAAATTACTCAGATCAAGACAAACAGATATGTGTACATGCATACAAATGTTTATGCAGTGTTGGAATCGAACCCGCGAGCTTTGGTGTTAAAGTAGCGTTACTAGCAACTGCGCCATCGATCTCGTCATACTCCTTGGTATGTGGTTCAGTAATAGTACATCGGATTGTAAAAAAGCTTATGGCTCACATAAAATGATGCTTGTGTCGTTGCTGTATTTGTAGATAGGACAGTAATATAATTGAATGCGAAGAAAACCAAGATAATGGTATTTGAAAGAGAGACAACCAGAACGAACACTAGGATTATGGTTGATGATGTAGTGTTGGAGCAAGTGAATGAGATTGTATATCTTGGAAGTGTTTTTAGCAGCAATGGAAGGTACACCGCTGATGTGGAAAGACGAGTGAATGCCGGGAATAGGGTGAATGGAGCGTTGGGTAAACTTCTAGGCAGCCGAAATCTAAGCTAGAAGGCACAGCTCGCTGTACACAACGCGGTACTAATCCTATCGCTAACTTATGGAAGTGAGAGCTGGGTATGGCAGAGAGAGCATGCAAGTAGAATAAATGCGGTCGAGATGAGAGCATTGCGCTAAAATTGTGGCATAACACTTGCTGACCGCGTTCGTAATGAAGACGTGAGAGAAAGTGTTGGTGTTAAGATAAGAAAGGGCATGTTCCGTTGGTTCGGACATGTAGAAATAATGCCGGACGAAAGAATGACGAAACAGATATACAATGCAAAAGTGGAAGGATGTAGGAGCCGAGGAAGGCCGAGACTAACCTACCATGACCAAATTGGTCGTGTTTTATTAGAAGGTGATGTCAGAAGCCCCAGGAACCGGCGAGCGTGCATGAAAAGAGCTATGAATGTCACAGAAGCGAGTGAAGTATGCAAGGACCGCGTCTTATGGCGCTCGGTTCTCTCTGCCTACCCCGCAAGGGACTTGGAATGAAAATAAACACAGTAATATAGCTCATATTACCGTCCTCTCTACAAATACAGCAACTCCTCGCCAGTTGTCGACTTTACTCACTCGTAGGATCATAATTGTACAGTGAATTTTTTGACGAGCTTGGTGGCACGGTGGTTAAACAAACGCGGTTTTACGTTACTTTGACACCAACCCTCGTGGGTTCGATTCACACACAGGACAAACATTCCTGTGCGTGAACATGTCTGTTTGTCTTGGTCTGAATGTTTTTAAGAAAGGTAGGGCGTATCAAAGCAGCCCGTCTAGAGAAGTACCACCATCTCACAGATAAATAGCATCCAAAAACAACTCCCCAGGAGACTGTTGTGTTCCTGAGAGTGAGTAAGGTCACCTGTAAGCTCCTGAGGAGTTGCTGTGTAGCAGCAGAAGTGGCATCGGGCGAATGATACTTGATGTATTGGAAGCGTTCATAGGCTGCGGTAACCGCTTTATATCGGATGGGCCGTATGCTTATGTGCCTCTCGACGTTGCATAAAAAAAAAAGAATTGTTACTTGGCAGCGGTTTTCTGTAAAGGAATATCTACTGGTTTCTCCAGAAGAGTCTCGATTGCTATTTAGCATCGCATTTGCATATATACCACAAGCACATGAAGCAATTAGCTTTAGCTATGTAACCTCATTATTATTTGATTTCCAGGATAATGGTGAGCAAGAGGGTGTAAGCCCACCGTAATCTAAGGATGAGATGTGACGTGTACATAGTTTATTATAAAAATGCCAATCGCTAACTATTTCATTAGTTTATTTACATAGTATTTACACTACAATTGATATAAAGTAAATTTTACTAGATATATAATGTTCGATAAATCCGAAAGATCAAATTCTTTATTTTTTCCTCCACAAATCTCATACATGTGTACTAGATACAACAGTGGGTACAACAAATATGTAATTGTTTTGAGATTGTAAGATACTAGTGTCTGAACTAAGCAAAGCTTGTATCTCAATACACCAGCCTCTCCCCACTAGGTGTTAATAGCTTAACAGTAAGCAGTTAACTATTTAGTTGCAATATATACAAAGTATGAGAAATTATTACAACATGAGTCTATCTTACCTACAAAAATGAAAGATATATGTGCGCTCGCGTATGATTGAGGATGTAGATGAGTGTGGGATTCCAAGCCAAGAGTTATTTCCAATAAATACAATATATAAGTGAAGTGTGTAAGGACCGCGTCTTATGGCGCTCGGTTCTCTCCGCCTATTCCGCAAGGGACCTGGCGTGAAGATATATATACATACAAATTTATTCATTCATTCATTAAGCAATCGGTTCTATAAGGTTTTCAGTATCGATGTAGTTGAGGTCTAGGAGGAATTCGTAAACTTCTTCTTGCAGTTAAATTTTGTGAGTAGGTGAATGTTGGCGAAGACTTTAGACTGCCGTTAGGCCTCCACAACCCAGAGTGAAAACCAGACCTTTCATGGGTTTGGTTAAATGTCTTTCGAAATATAATTTCATGGACGTGTCGATTTCCTCACTATGTTCTCCTTCACCGTCGAACAAGTGTTAAATATGTATATAAAACCGAAAACACGAATTTACTGGTACATGGCCCGACAGGATTCGAACGGAGGAGCAGTTGGTCAAAGACCGACTCCTTATCCACAAGGCTGCTCATGTCCTATACTAGGAATTCATAAAAAAACTCAACTGTTCAACTGATACTAATTAATCTAATCAATTCAGCTGTTTAGACAAACCTATAGACGGACAGACTGAGTTATTTTTACTCGTATCTAATTAGTACACCTACTTACACAAATACTCCTTTTAAATATGTGACAATGTGTTTTAAATATATGAGTTATACCAGTTACTAGCTGCATCCCTCGACTTTGTTCGCATGTACCCCGAAATCCAGTTGGAACGGCTTTTCAACTTTCTTTTTTTTCTGACTTCTGATAGTCAGATAACCAATGATACCGAAGCGAGCTAAATAAATATTAGTAACACAACTACGTTATGCTTCTCTTGGTATCTTCGCCAAATCCTTAGGCTTAGGTAGCGAACCCCGCCAATCCTACTGGATAATGAAACGGGATAACATTTGGAAGAAAAAGAACTACGTGATACTTCTCATGCTAACTTCTTTTCATTATGGGCACTGACTAACTTTTATTTTGTAAGACAAATAAATATTCATACTTGTACGCACAAATGTTATTTTTGGGCAGGTATCGAACCCTTGGTATCGAAAGGGGTATTGTTTACCATAAAACTTGTCATTTATCATTTATGCAGTCTACTAAAAAACCAATCGTCGCAGTTCAATGGATACACACCTTTATCTTTACATCATGCCAGGTGGTCTCGACACACCAGCATAATTTCCTAACCGCCCTACCATCTCTCTAATCGATGTTTACTTCAATAAGTCACAGGCCAACCGGCAATTTGTCTTGAAACGCTTGCCTAGCTTATTTCTAGACGTCGGCCGTGTAACGAAATTTCCGGAATTCGGAGATTTAGACATGGTTAACGGACCAAATTTATTGCGGAAGTAATTTTGGTTTATACCTACCCGCGGTCCAATGAGTATAAAGTGATTAAGGAGCTTGTAACACCTAAATAGCGTCATTATTAAACTAGTAAATAACAGCAAGCTGTGTAGGCAGAGCTGATATTTTTTAAATTTAAAAAATATTTAAATATTTTATTTTTAATTTATTAATTTTTTAAAAATATATGGAACCCTGTACGACTTCTAGCGACGAGTGCTGTTACTTTTTCTGTTGATGGGAGTGCAGTGCAGACTCTGCACTGCAGAGTGGCCGGCCATACGTTTTCCCATATGTTTTTTTTTCTAATTGGAACGATTTTGGACCGTTCTTCCTCACCAACGAACATTTAAATTTCAAATTAAAGGATACAAAACTACAATATGTTAGCTATTAGTGTGTCGATTTTGGAGTTTCTCACTATTACCGTCTAAACGCTAGCTGGATGACATCAGTCTACCCCAAAAGACAATTTTGAGGGTAATGTGACTGACTATCGCAGCTCTGCCCAAAATCGCCTGATATCTTGATGAAACAAATTAAATTTATCACGACGAAATTTAATACAAATAAATATTTTTATAATTAATAATAATTACAAATTGTATGTATGTATGTATATCTTCACGCCAAGTCCCTTGCGGGGTAGGCAGAGAGAACCGAGCGCCATAAGACGCGGTCCTTGCATACTTCACTCGCTTCTGTGACATTCATAGCTCTTTTCATGCACGCTCGCCGGTTCCTGGGGCTTCTGACGTCACCTTCTGATAAAACACGACCAATTTGGTCATGGTAGGTTAGTCTCGGCCTTCCTCGGCTCCTACATCCTTCCACTTTTGCATTGTATATCTGTTTCGTCATTCTTTCGTCCCGAAATTTCATTACAAATTGTGTACTATTTTAAATGTTTTTATATTATATTTTAGGCACATATAGCGTAATTCTTTATTTCGATGTTTTTCAAAGAACATATTACTCGTATATCATAACATTTATATTGAAATTATTTTTTGTAGCCATATAGGCTATTAATACATTTCGTATTATGTTATATGACGAATAGTTGCGCAATTGTAGTATTCTTCACATCGTATTTTCAGTTATAGCGAAACAGCAATCTCCTTTTCAGCAACTGACGACTTAAGGCGGTGTCGGTACGTAATTTTTTTTTTATAGAATGGAAACTGTAGAAAGCGTAAGCTTTCTACAGTTTCCAAGAAGATAATAAATTATACGTATTTAGTTAAATCTCACATAATAAAAGCTTTCCGTTTTTTGCATTAACACGGTATATAATCAAACAGCAATATTTTCAATAGACAATACTTAATTCGACATGAATTGTTCAGTTCCACATTGATACTTTTTTATAATTTGTAAATAATAATGATAATGATTAGATATTGAACGCGCTGTTATGCTACTTTGAAACCAACGCTCGTGGGTTCGATTCCCATACTGGACAAACATTTGTCTGCATGAACATGTCCGTTTGTCTCGGCCTGGGTATTTTCTATGTATGATATGTATGTATTTACAAAAAAATATATATTTACGTATGTTTGTCAGTTGTCTAGTACCCATAACAAAGGCTTCGCTTACTTTAGGTCTATGGCGCTGTGTAATTTGTCCGACTGCAGGATACGGGTCAACCGAAGGGGTTTAGACCATACTCCACCACGCTGCTCAAATAATGATTGGCGGAGGCCAGTGTTTTCAAGCCGCCCGAGGGCCTCTGACTTAGCTGAACGGAGAAACTCGAGATAGATAAACCCATCCATAGACAGGCTGCGTCCGACATTGCTTAACCTGCATGTTCGATTAGAATGACACGCGCAACGACGCCATCCAGCTCTCCATTACACTCTGTTGTGTTGTATTATATATAATAAGTAATATTAATTAATCCGTCCAAAACACGATGGACACCGTTTATTCCTATGAAGTACCTACTACTAAGAAGAAGGTAGTAGCTCGTAGTAGTCTTGGAACCTATTTAAACATTGATAATGAAAAGTACCAATCAGAAATTATAGCACTCAAGGTACATTAACATTCCTTATAGACCACCTGCGAGAAACGCGATCTGGAATTACGGCCTTTGCGAGTGACTAAGCGAGAGACACACCGCCTAAAAGTCTGCCATACTTTATACAAACCTCATTTCATTATACGCATAAAGAGTATACTTTATGTTAACTCACACTCCTGCCGAAAGAGAAATTCTACCTATCGTCTTCCAAAGATTATTGTAAGTTTGTAATTCGTTGCCATCAGACAGGCCACACGCTTGTTTACCACCTTAGTGGTATAAGTAAAGTAACTGCTATTATCAGGCAGCATAATATGGCAACTGTTTACCGTCAGGCAGTTCATTTCCCACCGGGTTATGTCACCTAGGTTTCATTTAAAATGTTTATTAAAATATCATTCGTTTAATATCAATATATAAGTGATATATGTATTTCTATTAACCAACTCATATAACTTCACAGCATGAAAGCGCTTAGTGTGATTAGATATTTTCAATTTTGGTATGAATCTACTAGAGTGCTTTACATATTTCTTAGTTGATTCTATTTCTCGCAAATTTTGTGTGAAGTGAGGCATGTTAATGAAACATAGAGGCTTGGAGCTTTTGGTACTTGCTCTACTACTATTCTACTATTATATACTATTCTATACTGGGATATATATAGTAAGAAACAGAATATACTGAAGTTAAATATGCAACTAATTTTTTCAATAAAAATAACTGTCTTATGACAATAAATTACTTATTTCTATACTTCACAGTATAGACGAAAAAAGACTGGCGGGGTCCGCTACCTAAGCCTAAGGATTTGGCGAGGACACTGATTTTTAACATGGAATGACTGCTGTCAGACCTCCACAGCCTATAGGGAAATCCAGATCGTTTTTAGGGTTCCGTACCCAAAGGGTAAAACAGGTAGACGCTTGAAATATTCACAGAATATTTAGTTATATATTCACTTTAAGAATAAATAATTAAATTAAAATAAAACAAATATTTTAGGGGGGCTCCCATACAACAAACGTGATTATTTTGCCGTTTTTATAGATAATTGTACGGAACCCTTCGTATGCGAGTCCGATTCGCACTTGGCCGATTTTTAGATTAGGTCACACCTCTTTCGAAATATATTTACTTGAACGTGTGGGTTTCGTCACGATGTTTTCCTTCACCACGACCTGCCATGCAATTCTGTAAGAGCAAACGTCCTTACATCCTCGGAAACATCGGCTATTACAGCCTTGAACACAAAATTGCAATTCTTTGGTGTCGCTTTTCATGGTTGTGCGACACTAGCGCCGCAAGGCTGCGTTTGGAATTGGAATTCTACAAGGCAAACAGCCTCGCGTACGCTTACAGCCTTATAGAATATCAAATAATTTAGCCGTGATCGCAGTAGACAATGTCAAAGCTGTGACATCTGTGATCACAGCGACGCACACAGCCATTACGAGTCGCTTAGAGAATTGCATGGCTGTACAGCTAGCGCAGGAATGGGATGCACCTACATTCTTACACTGGAACAGAAATCGTTACGTACCTTGTGACTTCAGAAGAAAACTAGTTTAAATATTATCTAACATACGAGTATAAAGCAAAAAGAACCAATTACAGATTCACACAAATATAACTGAACTCTACGCCGAGGTATTCCCAACTGACTGCAGTAATATTATAGGTCACTAACGTTCCAGGTATTGCAAATATCTATAGGCTATGATAACTGAAACCTCGAGGCATATATCTGCATCATTAATGACACTGATTATCCTAGATTTTCCATTTCATTGTCGACATGTCTAATTCGGCTTGTCAAATATGATTTTGATCATCAATTTTTTTTCCTATCAACACACTCTCGTCTACCATGACCAAATTGATCGAGTTTTATCAGAAGGTGAGGTCAAAAGCCGCAGTCGAGGGTACATAGAAAATGTCAAGAAGGTTAAAGAAGCGAGTGAGGTGTATAAGAACTGAGTCTTGTGACTATCGGTTTACTCTGCCTACTCTGCAAGGCATAGATATAGATAGAGAGATAGATGTGTATACGTCCTAAATAATATAGGTATACCTACATATTTTAGTTTTTACTTAAAAGAGAAAACAGATAAATTATCAACTTATCACGAATATATTGATATATTGCATAACTATGGAGCATAATAGTGAAGAACTTATAAAAAATACATATACCTACGTATATAAAATTTGCCATTTTCTGTTTCCGTTTTGCGTTTTTAATGCGTACCAAAATCTAAAAAATCTTTATTCTCTTATCTAATTGTCTGTGTGTCATACTAGGGCCGGTTTAAAGAAGTTTTCTTATTTTAAACATTTAATGCGATCATACTGTAGTAAGTCTAAGGTAATCATTCTATGTTTATTTAATAATGACATACTATTTAGTATTTGCACAAGCTTCCATTATACCCCACTAGTTAAGTAATATAAGTAATATCTTGTTGTACACTTGTAAGTAATATCTATGATAATATTCTTATTACCTACGCATAAATATTGTTTATTTAAATACTTTTAAACTCCAACATCCGATCTCGCTGATATAGGTAAAAATCATTGATCATCATTCATCAATATTATGAAAGGTGGATAATATGTTATTTTATATAGTATCAAAAAATCTTTAAGAGAGGTGCATAAAAGCAGCCCATCTAGGGAAGTACCTCCACCTCACAGAAAATCGCAGCCAAATAATAACTCCCTAGAGGGTTGTTGTGTTCCTGCGTGTGAGTGAGGTCACCACTATGCTCAAAAGAAGTTTCTGTGTAAGCAGCAGAGGAGGCATCGCGGGAGTGATACTTACTATATCTCAAGCGTTAATAGGCTACGGTACCCGCTTTACATCAGGTGGGTAAAAAAAAAAGTAATCAAGTGTGTGTCATAGAAAATTAACCAGAGTTTTAATCCTGTATAAAATCATGCTTTACACTATTACTAACGACCCGCCCGTATAATATCCGATGAAAACACCCAGGTGGCTTGATTTTTTTCGACATTTTCAACAATTATCGTCATATTTCACCCGATTTACGCAAAACTTTTACAAATTATACACCTGAACCTTCCTGAAGAATCACTCAGTGAATTGGTGAAAACCGCATAAAAATCAGTTCAGTAGTTTTTGAGTTTATCGCGAACAGACTGACATACAGTCGCGGCGTGGGACTGTTTTATACTACGAGTATGTAGTAATATTTATTCACATGCTATACTTTAGGGATTACATACGCCTGTCAATAATAACAAATTTGACTATGAGAACAGGTTATAAAAAATGGTATCTCCCTATTGATGAATATGAATCCCTGATCAAACAATTTGTATGAAAAAGAAAAAAAATATGTGTTTCGTTCGAAATTGATTCCATAGTGGTAACAGTAAGAAATTATATGATGAGAATATGTATCTTCTAATGTATTAAAGGTGCTAAAATCGTCAACATCTATATTAGTATTGAAAGTACATTGTGATGCGTGTGAAAAATGGCTACTTTCGTAAAAATATTTAAATAGTTTTTAATTTTAAAATAAATAAGAAAGTACATATTTTTCGATTGCGTGATAACGATTGCACTTCACTACATGATGAAATAAATATTTTCATGAAATTTAGGGTGACATAAAAAAGCACCCGCGTTTCTGTATTTGTCAGTCAATTTTTGTGATACCTATACAAAAACACATCAATATTGACCGTTTTTGGAAACTTTCTAAAGTTTAAAATCCGAATAAACTGCAGAAAAATCTCTACAACAAATCTGCAAACCTTTATGAAGATTAATTTACGCATGGAACCTTCGGAGCGCGAGATCTAATTGCTATTGACAGGCTCTTTTTTCTTTTGCACGTAGATTGTGGTCGATCGTGTGTTCGCACAGATTGGAGTAGCCATGCACATGTTAACGATGAGGCGGCGAACTATAAACTGGAGTACGGGGCGTTGTGAAGCACTCCTGTACAATGACTACAATATGTGAAACAAGCGCCTCGACCATAAACAGTGATGCGAGCGTGCATTTGCTAAATTGACTCGAGCTGTTGCATGCGAGAGTGCATGAATGTTACCTAGAGATGAAATTTATTTGTCTATGATAATGATTGATATTATACGGCACTGTATGTTAGCAGTTAACGATCACCCTTTTATTTGAGTTTTATTAAATTCATAAAATAGTTGTTGCAGATTATTGCAAATGAATACTACTCGTATTACTGGCGACTAAAGGGCTGACGGATTTCTTGCGCAATGTCATTACTACGCAGCGAGAAAATGCTGCCACCATCTTCGCCACAATGCTATGGGGGTTCTTCTTAGATTATAATATTTATTTACTTAAAATAATTTTAATTTTAAGTAATTTTAAGTTTTTATAGAAGAGATTTTTAGTTTAAGGTTATTTAAGATTGCACTATCTATGATAAGCTACATGTCCTTTGTTTCTGAAGTTCATAAAAAATATATAAACATATAATATTTATTATATATTATTCATGTTCACTTAAGTACCATCTGCAATATGTCATAATGTATGCTCGTAAAAATATAGTCATTTTCAAAATTTTGTGAACATCTTAGAAGCAAGAATAGATTGCGTATGTCTGTACATCGGCTTGCTAAGACTAGTAGATATTTTATGGTAAATTGTATTCGATTCTATAATAAATTATCTGAAACAGTTCTGTCCTTGCCTGACAATATTTTCAAAAGGTACATCAAAATTACTCTGTGCAAGAAGGGTTATTTCAGAATCGATGAATATCTAACTGACAGAGATGTTTGGAAATGTTTCAGCACATGTAATAATATATCTTTAATTGTACCACTTGATTTCACTATATGTACACTTACAATCATATATTTATTGTAATATATGTTAACGATTAAAAAAAGACCCATATTAACAAGTTTCTTTTGGCATTTCTTCTTTGCCAATGGTCATTTTCGAAATGCTAGTAGATTAAAAAACAGATATTGAAAGTAAAAAAAATCGATAATTATTAAGATACAATATGATCTAATTTAAAGAATGTAAGACGTGTCTAAGTACCCATAAAGGCCTAATGCAAATAAATTATTTTTATCTTTATTTGCCTGTCCCGCAGCGGACTTGGTGTGAAGATATCTTCCCGTCACGAGATGAATTGTAAAATTAAGTCAAAATAATTTTGTTATGTTGCTAATAGTTCATATTAGATAAACTAGAAATCTGTATAAAAATGCAGGTCAAAGGACAGACGGATATTCTTCCATGTTCACCGTTTCTGCACGATACCCTAACTAAAATTTACTCTGATCTAGTTATATCTGAATCTGTTTTAATAGAATGTAGTTTAAATCATCCAATTCCATTAACCAGCAAAAACAAATAATAAAGCATATACAACGAAGACAGAGACTACTTCATGTAACTACGTCGTTAAAAATAAAAGGATATCAACAGGTTAATTTAATACGATCAGTTATGTTCATAAGTTTTTATGAGCAGAAATGTAACTAACGTAGCAAAGTATTGATGAGTAGGCAGAGTGCGGTAAGCAGGTTAGCTTGACATGGTTACCCTCAGCAACATCTGTATAGTTAGTTAAGTTAAACATTAGGTTGACCATTATCTGATAAAACTTGTTCATACATAAACCTATCAGAATATATGAAAATAAAAAAAAATACAGACAGGAGCATTGAAATTATTGATGTTGAGGTCTCAAAATTCAGTCCGTAAGTTACCAGGAGGAGGAGGTCAAGCTAGTGACTTGATGCATATATTTTGACGAGTTCGGTGGCTCAGTCGTGAAAGACGCGACTTTGACGCCAACGCTCGTGGGTTCGATTCCCACACAAGACAAACATTTGTGTGCATGAACGTGTCTTGGTCTGATGTTTTAAGAGAGGTAGGGCGCATCAAAGTAGCCCGTCTGGGGAAGTACCTCAACCTCACAGAAAACCGCAGCCAAATAACAACTCCCTAGAGGGTTGTTGTGTTCCTGCGTGTGAGTGAGGTCACCAGTAAGCTCCTAAGGAGTTGCTATGTAAGCAGCAGAGGAGGCATCGCGCGAGTGATATATGTTACAAGCGTTAATGGGCTACAGTAGCTTCTTTATATCAGGTGGACCGTATGCTTGTATGCCTCCCGACGTCGTATAATATATATGTTTATATATATATATATATATTGTATAGATTTCAAGTCATGTCAGATCGCACTTGAAGTACTATAGTCATCTTTGTACGGCAGCACTTAGAATATACCTAGTAGTATCTTCTAATTCGTTAAAGAGACGATTTGCGAGAATTGTCAATGATTATGCTCGCACAGATACAGAATTGAGGCCTTAAGTTTAAGGAGAAACTTTAAACTTAACTACTTTGCCTCCCTTTGTATTTTCTATCGATTATACAATATATTGTCATCCGAGAAGTTGTTCAATAGGTACCAACTGCTATCTTCCACAATTGCACCGCTCGCCGATAGCGAAAAAATTTTCTCATACAATTGAATCGCAAGAGACGCATATTCCGCTTTCTACTAGTTCTATTTGCTTAAGTTATGTTAAACACAACTGGTGGAAATACAACATATATGTTGCCGATAATAATAAATAAATAATAATAAATATTGTCGGACAAATTACACAGCGCCATTTAGCCCCAAAGTAAGCGAAGCTTGTGTTATGGGTACTAGACAACTGATAAACATACGTAAATACACTTTTTTGTAAATACATACTTATTATACATAGAAAATACCCAGACCAAGACAAACAGACATGTTTATGCACACAAATGTTTGTACCGTGTGGGAATCGAACCCACGAGCGTTGGTGTCAAAGTAGCGTAACAACGCGTTTCACCACTGCGCCACCGAGCTCGTCGATGCACAATACCTGCAATTCAAAATTGATAGCTTAGTCAACAGCTTTATGCCTTAATGGCTAAATACAGTTCATTTCCGCACCAAATACAAGAACATATATTGGCCCTGGATAAACTGATTGATTTAAAATTATTTTGAATCATTGAGTAGCAGGCAGCAGTGTTGGTGTTACTACAAGCAGTAACTACTATTGCTTGTAGCAACAGCAATATGTTCATGGTCAGTGTCACACAGTGGCGTGCACAGAGATTTTTGACAGGGTAGGCAGAATTTTTTATTGAACTATTAACTTACCAAAAAATGTTGATTTTGGTTACCCAGTCTTGTGGAAATAATGATGTATGTGATCACTTGTTTTTATTCACCGAACACTACACACACCACATGAACAACTTTCGCAGTGAATATCATCCATATTTATCAACTTTAAAATCTTATTTCGTCTACTACCAGTCAATCGATTCAAAACAAAAACAATGGCGGCCGTTTTAAAATCAAAATAAAATTTAACATCAACTTTATACGAAAAAAAGAAATGGCAATATATTTCACTATAATTATATGCAGCAAACTACTTTTTAAAATAGTTACGTAACAATGCTCGCGACACTTCGGTAATTTACATTATAGTTCAGCTGAAAAGACATTGTCTATACTATGCATTTGTGTGCGTTATTTGTGTTATTGTGGGCAATGTAATTACAGGAATGCCCACTACAGTATTTGTATTAACAACACAGCACACATACGTAAATTTAGACAGAAATAGTTAGTGACTCTGCCGCTAAAAGCTGCCAATGCGGCGCTAGTGTAGGGTAGCGCCTAGCTGCGATTTGAATATGACTAGCGATGATTTTAATAACTTCCCGATACCGATAGATGGAGCTGTTTTTAATTTTTTTGTTTTTGATACGATATATTAGTTAAAAACTATGTTTAAGAATGAAACATCGGATGGTATTTATCAAATTGATAGGGTAGGCAATGTCTTTTTGCCTATATGGAGTGCACGCCACTGGCTGTCACACTATTTCAATGGATACCTTGAACGTAAAATTTGAAATTCCGAATTCCAGTATTTGTATCATACAGGTTCTAACTACAACACTATTATCTTCCTGATAAAATAAATTTTAATCTAGGTCTATCACTAAATAACAATGTAAACGACAAAATAATTCGATAAAATGGACGTAGTTTAGTTTATAACCAATTAAAAGTTTATATTTTTGAATTTACACATGTTAAGTTCATTTAACTTTGCCACGGTTGAACATTCAAAACTGAGCAGATGTTCTTTTCAGCATCCCGTTAGCTAATTCATTAGCATTGGCTGTGTCCACTAGATAAACCTAAAGATTTGGCGATGGCACTGATTTTGTCACGGAGCGTCAGACCTCCATAACCCAGAGGGAAAACCAAACCTTTTTTAGTTAAGGTCACACATCTTTCGAAATATAATTTCATGGGCATGAGAGTTTTCTCATGGTGTAGCTCTTCACTGCCAAGTAAGTGATAATTATAAAATATGTAAACAAATCCAAAAACATGAATGTAGTGGTACATGCCAGGATTCGAACCGATGGGAATCGGGACCAGTTGGTTAATAGGCCGGTTTTTATCCACTGGACTATCACTCCTCGAAATTCAGAAAATCATTGAGAAATATCAATAAAAATAGAGATTATTTTGTATTATTGAAGCAATAGCTTCACACTTTGCTCTTTTCTTTAATCGAGGCATAGATCTGGATAACATGTGTTCCCAGACTCAAAGAAATTTAGTAAATTGTTCTCGTTTTTCAAGACAGGGGAAAAGAGTGGACATACATCTATTTTGCCAGTTTTAAGTACAATATTCGAACGGATAATGTTTGATCAACTGCAGCTCTGATTTAAAGTTCGTGAAAACTTTCATACTATACCACTATAAATTCACGCCAAATCCCTTGCAGGGTAGACAAAGAGAACCGACCGCCACGTGATCCAATCCTTACACACCTCACTCGCTTCTTTCACATTCATTGCTCTTCATTTCATGGGCTCCTGATAGAACACGACCAATTCACGGTAGGTAAATATTGACCTTCCTCGGCTCCTATATCATTCCATTTTTGCGTTCCATATCTGCTTCGTCATCCTTTCATCATCAAATTTTTCCTGATCTATAATATGGTTTTAGAGTGGGTAATTTGGCTATGAACGCAGGGTTAAGATTCACTAAGCATTCACGCTAGGATCCTTGTGAGGAATGCAGAGAGAACCGAGCACCACGGCGCGGCGCATACACACTTCATAATAACTACTTAGCTTATTAAATATAATTGAATTATATCATACTGTTAAGTAGTCATTTCTATTACAGTATTATAATAAATTATTATGTTCAATTTTAAATAGCCAAGTATAAATAATAACACGTAAATGAAACGCTTTACGGCACAAGGAATAACGAAGATATTCCCATACATTAACCATCGCCGAGATTTATAATCCAGCTAACTGAAAAATGAGCAGAGCTGTGTGATAAAGTAGCCATGGTGAGATGTCGTAACTCATAAACGTACCTATAAGACTCATAATTATGTGTGCACTTTGTTAGGGCGAATTTACATTTGAAGTAAATCATCTAGTAAATGTTACTTTTTTTTGAGGACAAGCGCAAGTTGGACTCTCATGCCGAGGGTTCTGACATTAGTCCCACAAAACTGAGTAATTACAAATAAATCAATGTAAAACCTCTTCTCAATTATAATTACCATTTCTAAGTAATTAAAAAAAGGCTGTGTGTAAAAGTTTGCTATGTTGTTAGGTGCACAACGAGCTTGCTATGTTTTGCACAAACTTGTTATACATAAAACATGCTTGCTATGTGTAACAAAAGTTTGCTGTGTGTAAAACACGTTTGCCATTTGTAACACAAAATTGTTATGTGTAAGCATGCTATGTTTAACATAGGCTTGCTATGTGTAATACAAGCTTGTTATACATAAAACAAGCTTGCTATTTGTGATACAAGTTGTTATGTGTAAAAGAAGCTAGCTATGTTTATCATAAGCTTGCTATGTGTATTACAAGGATGTTACGTGTAAAACAAGCTTGCTATTTGTGATACAAGTTGTTATGTGTAAAACAAACTACCTATGTTTAACATAAGCTTGCTATGTGTATTACAAGCTTGTTACGTATGTATGTATATCTTCACGCCAAGTCCCTTGCGGGGTAGGCAGAGAGAACCGAGCGCCATAAGACGCGGTCCTTCCATACTTCACTCGCTTCTGTGACATTCATAGCTCTTTTCATGCACGCTCGCCGGTTCCTGGGGCTTCTGACATCACCTTCTGATAAAACACGACCAATTTGGTCATGGTAGGTTAGTATCTGCCTTCCTCGGCTCCTACATCCTTCCACTTTTGCATTGTATATCTGTTTCGTCATTCTTTCGTCCCGCATTCTTTCTACATGTCCGAACCAACGGAGCATGCCCTTTCTTATCTTAACACCGACACTCTCTTTTAGACCAACTCTTTCTATCACGTCTTCATTACGTGTAAAATAAGCTTGCTATTTGTAATACAAGCTTGTTACGTGTAAAACAAGCTTTCTATGTGTGAGATCTAGTAATAAAATTTAGATATACTCGTATGTAAAACAAGCAGCGACATTGTCATCTCTAATTCAGCCCCTAATCCTAATTCTAAGTCCTAATTTAGCCCTTAAAATTGAAATACAGTATTTATATTTGCAATAATTAACTATTCCTAAGAGGAGGGTGTGTGTAAGTCATTTCAAATTATTAAAGTTGTAATTTGAAATATATGATTTACATTAAATTTTTTTATACAGTTTTATCAGAAGTAACATTGATAATTAATAAAAATTAGCCCGGCTCACACCAAAATAACACTTTTGGAGTTTACTCTTTAAGAAACGATTTTGAGTCCCGGTACGGAAATTTTATGAGGAGTAAAATCAAGTGAAGGCGTTAACAAAAAATGATTCCATTATGCTCGTCCGCTTAAATAGAGACATAAACATATAAGTACTATCTGCAGCATTTAACGTGCGAGAGAATAAGATAGAACTAAGATTTTTATATATACAATGTCGGAAGGTATACAAGCATACGGCCCGCCTGATGTAATGCGGTTACCGTAGCCTATGAGCGCTTATAATACATTAAGTATCACTCGCGCGATGCCTTCTCTGCTGCTAACACAGCAACTCCTTACTGGGGACCTCATTCACACGCAGGAATATTTTCTGTGAGGTAGAGTAACTTCTCCCGAAGGACTGTGTGACCCTCAGGTGAGTCATATGCTTTTTATATACTTATTAGGGTCGCAAATGGCAATACTGCCCCTGGAAGACTGATGGAGATTACTAGAGGTTATGGACGCTTGCAACACAAGAAATATTGTTTGCTCAAATCAAATCATAACGAGCTCAGTGGCGCAGCGGGTCAATAATGCGACTTTGTCAGCAACGTTCGTGGGTTCGATTCTCACACAGGACAAACATTTTTGTGCATGAACGTATCTGTTTGTCTTGGTCTCAGTGTTTATATGTGAAATAGGGCGCATCAAAGCAGTCCGTCTGGAGAAATACGTCTACCTCACGGAAAACTGCAGCCAAATAACTCGCAGGTTTGTTATGTTCCTGCGTGTGAATAAGGTCAACAGTAAGTTCCTAAGAAGTCGCTGTGTTAGCAGTAGAGGTGAAATCGCGTGAGTGATGCTTAATATATTACAAGCGTTCCTAGGCTACGGTAACCGCTTTACATCAGGTGGGCCGTATTTTTTTTACATTAGATGGGGGCAAACGAGCACCTGATGGTAAGTGGTCACCACCGCCCATAGACATCAGCAACACCAAAGGGTCACTGATCCGTTGCCAGCCTTTTTAGGGAAACATAGGCTCTTTTCTTCAAGGCACCCATATCTTATTTGCTTGGGAACATAACTGAGGATAATTTATTTCACTACTTCACCGTACGTGGTAGAAAATACCTCAAAAAGCGTACTGCAGATCCTGCTTGCTTCCTGCCTTTTGACGTCGTATAAAAAAAATCGTAGTTAAATCCATCTTATTCTCTCGCATTTTAAATTCTACAGATATATATATTTATATATATGTTAGTCTCTTTTTAAGCGGACGAGCGTAACGGCATCATTTTTTGTTAACGCCTTCACTTGATTTTACTCCTCATAAAATTTTCGTACCGGACCTTATAACTCAAAATCTTTTCTTAATGAGTTGACTCCAAAAATGTGCAACTGAGATTGTATTTGAATCTATGGATGGTCCAGATTTGCAAATTTCCATAAGAAAAAAAAAAGGTAAATATAAAAAAGGTAAAATATCAGTGTATAAGAACCTTAACAGTGATATATTACCAATATTTATCCAGCCGACTGTGAATCTGCTTGTTACCTCGTACTGCATAATGCAAGTCAGCCTGTTGCGTATAAACGAACACTCTATGTCACTGACTTAAAGTTTATATTTGCGGAGACAAAAGTTGTCATAATTAATTTTGTTAGTAAAAGCACGTTCAAATGGATGCTGCAACATTTATGCTGAAATCTAGTAAATCTTGAAGTTAACGTATCTATTCAATTATATTAAACACATAGTCCGAGTAAAGTGAGAAAGGTAGGGCAAAGTGACTTTGACCGTAAGTACTGGGTTGGGCAGCTTTTTATGGTGTCAGACCTTTTCCACCGACTGCTTGACTTGTCTAAGTCATAAAATACATGCCAAATCTGTAGAGTGATTTGGCTGCCTACGCGGCACTACAGAGGCAGATCTAATTTTTGTTTTATGTAAAATCGGGAGAAATACAAGCATACGATCTACCTGATGTAAAGTGATTACCGTAGCCTACGAATGCTGGTAATATATTGAGTATCATTTGCGTGATGCCACCTCTACTACTATAACACCTCCTTGGGAACTTATTGGTTACCTCATGCACACGTATGAACACAGCCCTCCAGGGAGTTGTTATTTTGCTGCGGCTTCCTATGAGATAGAGATACTTACCCAGATGCCCATCTGTTTTTAAAGAGGTATGCCACATCAAAGCAGCCCGTCTGGGGAAATACGTCTACCTCACGGAAAACTACTTTGAGGTGCCATACCTCTTTAAAAACAGACTAATTCAAACAGACATGTCTATGCAGACAAATGTTCATCCCGTGTGGGAATCGAAGCTACAAGCGTTGCTGTTAAAGTGGCGATATTAACCACTACCCTACAGAATTCGTCAAAAGGGTGTTTAGGCAACAGGGATTGTAACGCGTATATATATATGGTGTATGGAAACAGCTACCAGGTGTCAGGTTATCCGGTGGGCTGTCAACTTGTTTCGACTTTATATATACATTGCGTGTTCGTCTTCCTGCTCTATAAATATAAAAGAAATGGCGGTTCCCTGCTCATTATCTCATTTTAAAATTTTCTTACTTTCGTGTTTCTCACACTCAGTGCGCATGAAAGTAATTTTCAAGCTGACGAAATAAATGCAGTGCGTGTTTACAAAAATTAAACACGTATTTAAGTATGTTTTTTTAGTAAACTACTACCGATAAAGCAAGCTTTGATTAGTGTGAGATTGTTAAAGGAAAATAAACACACATTCTCGTTTGAACTAGAAACATCAGTCTTGACCTTAGGTGTAGAGTACCTTTTTTAAGGCATTCAGCCTGATGGTGAGTTGCCATAGCCAATGTGCCTTGTAATTTTACCATGCCGTAGCTACTGGGAAAAACTCGACAAGAAATTCATTCCTCAACTTGCTTATTGGTCGAAGAATATTAATTTGTGACAGCACGATACTCGAACGTGCTAAGCCGTTATTTAACCTCTACTGTTAATTTTGACTAGTTCATTCTGACTGATTTTGCTAAAATCTAGTAGTAGTTCTCTTAACCTTAACAATATAAAAAGTGTTCAGTATTATAATATTTTCAAAATGGTCTATATGATGTATATGTATGAAATAATTGATGAAAGATTTAAAGAGTAGAAAACGATATAGTGAGTGACATCACATTAACTTATTAGAAAAAAGGCCTTGTAATAATGATGCATAATCGGAAATGTGTAAAATATGATAAAATACCTAAACAGGAAAAAAAAGCGTTTTAAGACAAGTTTTAATTTAAGTTATGTAATGAAATTAATAAATAGTTTTTTATATTTATTAAGATAAAATAATGAAAATGATAGTTAACAGGATACATACGAATAGGATTATATGCTTCATAGATTATGTACTTATGTACGATTAGGTGCCAATAAAATAATAAAAAAATTGTATCTTAATAGCTATATATAAATATATAATATCTGTGACTAATATGTCCATTGCATTCCCTACTTGAAAATAAAAACAATAAATCTTTTTCAGATATTAATATACATTTTTTTTATTATTTGACTGAACTAAACACGTACAAAATGCTTTTTTTTATCATTTGTTGCCAACCACACACTGCACAATCAAATTAGTTAATGGAGTAATTAGCATTTCCATGGAATATACCCACAAATTTTATGAAAACAAATAGGTAATTCAACTAAAATTAAATCATTATCATAAATAAAGATAGTAGATTAATTTATATTTGTTAGCATTTACTAATGAAACTAATGTGTAGGTATCTAGTTGTCCATTTAATGTTTATATATAATGTCTCTGCCTTTTAAACTAATTATAAATAAATAAATATTGTCGGACAAATTAGACAGCGCCACCTAGCCCCAAAGTAAGCGAAGCTTGTGTTATGGGTACTAGACAACTGATAAACATACGTAAATACATTTTTTTTTGTAAATACATACTTATTATACATAGAAAATACCCAGACCAATACAAACAGACATGTTCATGCACACAAATATTTGTACTGTGTGGGAATCGAACCCACGAGCGTTGGTGTCAAAGTAGCGTAACTCGTCCACCGAGCTCGTCAATTTTATTCGGTTTAGTACAAAACATAATTAAAGACAAGATATTTTCTCTCTAAAGTTTTGAATTTTCCGAAGCCTGTAGTAAATTATCATCATTATTTCAGATGTAGGACATCTAGTGCTGAATATAGGCCTCTACCTTAGGCTTCCACACCGATCGGTCTCACACAAATTCGTTCGGTCCATCGTGTGTGGGGAAGTTCTAGTGTGGGGAAGTTCTAGGTTGCGTCTTTCGGTTTGTTGTCGATATTATGGCACATGTAAGCTTGAAGCTAATGATTATTAATTAAAATATTTGTTTATTTACTCATAAGTATCCATTTGGCTTGCTTGATCGTAAAGCAATTGCATCACCGGCTGCAATACGCGCCTGTTTCCGTCCATGTAAAAACATCTCCATGCTATCTTGAACAACATACATGTATGCCATGGGACATGATAGCTGCTTCCCACAGGTAGTTCATATGTATATTGTCATATATGTTACTCACATGCCTATCAATCATTCGGTCACATTTAAGTCACATGTAAACTTTTAAAAGTATTAGAAGCTGCTACTATTTCTGTTAATCGAGGATTATTTAAGAGAGCAGCCCGTATGGGGGAAGTACCTAACCTGACAGAAAACCGCAGCCAAATAACAACTCCCTGGAGGGTTGTTATGTTACAGGATGTGAGTGAGGTCACCAGTAAGCTCCTAAAGAGTTGCTGTGTGAGCAGCAGAGGTGGCATCGCGCAAATGATAGTTAATCTATTACAAATATTCATAGGCTATGTTAACCGCTTTACATCAGCTGGGTCGTATGATGTAGTATAAAAAGACAGGAATAAATAATGAAATTAATTAATTTTTGGATTTATTTATTTAGAATCCATGTTTGTAAACAGATTTGTAAACTTACATGTAAGGTCTGTTTAAAAAAATATAAATATGGCTACAAAAAGTTCTGTAATATTATGGCTAAACAATTTAAAGGAAAGTGTAATTAATATACAGAATACGTATCATAAATGATATCTAAATAAAACCACCAATCCATTGAGAAGCACAGAAAAGTTATCTTAAGTTTGTGTTATCTTCACTTCATTTCAAATGTAGTTCACGTAAGTATGGCATTCGTGTTTATTGACGTTTCTGCGTTTTATTAATTCAAGTGCATTTTACTACAAAAGCTCAAATTATTTAAAAACTATTTTGATTTTTGTAATAAATATGGGCAACTACAATATTTCTAAATAAAAAATTTGTTCTCATCAATAATACAGGTACCTTTATTAATTCCCCGTTACGTTTGTACCAACCAATACCAAGAATTTTTATTGATTTGCTGTTTGTTTGCTAAGAAACTGATATATGATATATATATATACTTAAGAAGAAAACTATCGCATTCGCGCATAACAAAATAGCGGATATGCAATATTTTTACTCTTAAATATATACGTCGGAATGATTCGGTTTTGAAATGTCACTGCCATACTCGAATGCAAGATATCTTAGTGGACTACAATACGCCGGTCTACTAATATATAGGCACTACAAAGAAAACATTTTATCTGTAGATACCCATGCTTCACAATGGATTCACAGCTTAATGTTACACAAAATTGTCAAGTGAACCTGAGCATTTGAAATAACTCAGTTACATATAAATTACTTGGATAACATTAAATTTTGAAGAATCAATTATTGAATATACAATAACTGTCAAAAGAAATATATACTATCTACAATATACAAGTTACAAATATTTATCTATATACATTTATTTCGGACTAGTTCACGATCGTAGTCAAAAAGGGTCGCAAGATATCTTTGTTTTTTTTTACAAATTTACATTAGAACACTTTAGGTTAAGATCCTTTTGTCTGAGTCTTATTGCGTAAACAATCAAACAATATTTATACCTACTGGTTTTCTTTCTATCCTTACACGATAAATATCACCAGATTACAATTCTAGTTAGAATAATTACAGTAGGTAATTAATATTATAGCATTGGAAAAAAATAACTTGAAATTTACGAATATCGAATATACTTGAACAAACTTTAGGAGTGAGTCTAAATAAAAACATTGCGGTTACCTTTATGGAATAACGAATTATTTTGTTACAAACAAACTAACGTCTATAAGATTATCTATACAATAAGACTTCGACAAAATATAATATAACAGTGTTCCATTCAAACACACTGAACACTGGGAGCTTGAGACTATTGGTTGCTAAAATTATCAAATCAAAATATGAAATATATATCTTTTGCAAAAAGTTTCGTCAGCATTTCAATATAAATTAACTTACGTCTGTTGAAATAATACTGTGCCTTCTACAGAAATAGGATAATGTTTACATTGTATATATATAGTTTATAACACAATAATGTATTTTTGTGATAATGAACGTCATACAAAATTATGAACGATATGTCTTTTTATAAACAATGCACGTGTCGACGCAATAAATATATTAGGTGTACATTTTCTTTCTATTATTTAAAGAGCCAATTATGGTCATTATTTCATGAGCCAATGAAACGAGCAGTTCAAAATCATAATGATCTTCTCTTTCTCATATTGCTCTGTGGTCTTATACTTCTTATTTCGGCTTCATCATCAAGTAGCGCAAAGATTTATATTTATCTGGTGAACATAATTTACTTTCAAAGGCAGCATAATTATCAGACAGTATTAAAGTTGAACGTTAGTCGAACTTATAAGTTAATTAAACAATTGCATGTATATTATGCTCTGCGTTATCCTTTTATGTGACAATAACATAATGCAGGTCGTTGTGTACGTACAATAAAGTTAACAAGCCAGAATTTTACGATTCAGCTCAGTCGCAAGTGCGGTACTCGTAAAGAACAAATCGAAATCACGATTCGGAAGATATGAGCGAAATTTAAAATTTACACTCGAACCTACTAACTCTAACTGTACATGTGGCCGCCCACATAAAGCTCTCTTAAAAAATTACAAAAACGTATCAACATACAATAATTAACCTATCTATAATATTATTTACATTTATTGCTATCAAATGTTGCGCTTAAAACGCTCCAGTTTACTATTATCAACTGGCTTATTGCCTTCACTATAAATTAAATATATATCAGTAGTACATACTTAAATAATACTCTGTTAAAAATACTATAGAAATTGTAATGGAAATCGAAGGTTATTTGCATAACAACAATGAATACTAGACATACGTCATACATAATCTACATCTGAATTTTGAGAGATTATTTAATATTAAACAAATAATAAAAGCAACTAAAGCTACTAATGGCGCGCTCATGATATGCCTCTTATTAAAGGAATGATAATAAAATTAGTTTCAAAATTAGTTCGAAACTGTATCTAATAAGCAACTCATGCTAGATGTATTTTTAGTCATTTTCATCATCGTGACAATCACTCTTTTCAGGATATATTTATAACAAGAAATTTATTGCTTTTCATTATTTTTCTAACAAATTATGTATAAATAGTCCCTTGTAATGAATATATTTAAAGAAAATTTTACAAAAGTGCACGAAAGCCTAATGTATCAATAATATGAATTAAATGCATTAGCCAACAAACCCGGCGCCGCCTAAAATTGCAAGAATAATAATATTAATATTTTACTTAATTCACGAGAAATTAAAAAAATTGGTCAGACAAAATTTTCAGTCTTTAAATGCAAACGAAGTCTTTGAAGGTTCACGTCACAGAACTATTGTCATTACATAATTATATACGTAACATAATCTGTTCTAAACGTTTTATAGCATTGAAATATGTAGTACAAACTTCAGATCATTACATAAGAATAGATTTGTTCCAATTTCTCAATAAAGATATTAATGAGATCATAAAATTTTCATATTCCGTAAATCCGTTTAGAACAGAAGGAAGATAGTTTCGCATTAAAAATGTGGTATACCCGAAAAATAGATGTTATTCGCAAACAGGCGGCGCGACGGTGTCAGTGTCGACTGGGGTAGCGGGCGGCAGCGCGGCTTGCGCTCGCGCCCGCGCCAGCGCCTACGCCAGCGCCGGCGCGGCGGGCCGCGCTCAGGGGCGATGAGGATGGGCTGAACTCAACGAAGAACTACTCACACCCGAATCGCTACTTTTTTCCGATGCACATGGCTCGCCACCCGCTACAAACTTAACAACATTCAACCTATGATCAGATTCACATGTATCATCTCTTGCCCCACCTGGTAATCCTGCAGCTCGAACCATAGCTCTTTCCCCAACTGTTCCTGGATAACGCTCGATTCTATCACACTCCGCATCGTCAGGCTGACGTCGTCGCATAGATCGTTTAGCTTGGGGTGCAGGGTCTGGAGGTCTATGCGTAGGTTCATCTACTCTGTGAACTAATGGGGAAGTTCTCACACGGACTGCTCCTACGCCTACGCTAGCTTCATAACACCCCGAGTCGCGAGGAAATTGACGCCGGCCAAACGGAGAGTCTCCGCCTTCAGAACTGGAACCACCACCTTCGCCTTCTCCATCACCTTCACCACCTAGGTTAAGCAATAATAACTTCAGTTATAACTTAATAATATATCCATTTATAATTTAGCATCATCATGGTAACATTTTATTGGAGATAGCACAAAATTAATTCTTACATTCTAATTGGTGTAGCAGTTGTACGGCAGCAAGAATTCGTGTTCTGTGTTCTGGAGTCATAATTCCCAAGTAATCTAGATCAGATGGCTCAATTTCCTTAAATAATTCTATGTCTTCATATCCATTTCTAGCAAAGGCCACAGTGTACTCTGGTAAGTCTATCCTTCTCAGTAGTTCTTCTACAGTTCTAGGTCGTGTTTCCCAAAGTCTCTCACGACTTTTACACCACTTAGACGATCTTGATCTGATAGTGTCTCGGTCCGATAGGACTTCAACGTTTGCAAATTTGAAATTTCCAACTTTATTGTTTAAAACTCCTCGCCAAATACCCGATGCATTCATGTTGATAACCTCGATGAGGTCTCCTTTCTGTCAAAAAAGAAAGTATAACTGTAGGTTTACCCCATTTATAACCAAGTTAGTACTTAGTAAGTACGCGGCTTAGGAATTTAGCTTTTACCTTATATCTCAGGGCATCTTTCTCATAAATGTTGGGTACGTAATCGACGAGTGCTCTGGCTCGACACAGCATTTGCGGCACAAGCAAACTCCGCCCGGCTGGACTTAATTCTATGTTTTCTTCTGCCGAGAGAGATGAGTGATTACTACCGGCTCGAACCAATGCTTGTGTGCCTGTACATAAATATATTTAGACTTAGAAATCTCAAGTTGCTTCCTAGCCTATGACCACTCATTGAAATTGAAATACCTGTAGACACATCTTTGTATGACTGTGAATAGGTAGGATTTTGTTAATTTAGTAGCATCATGAACACCAGTGTTAGTAGGGAAAGGTATCGTTTAAATAATTAATAGCAAATACTATTTACAAGAATGTAATCTGTAAGTAACACATGGGGCGTTATGGTACACAGAAAGGAAAGACAAACATATTTACAAACAACATTTATATTAACACAAACAAAATAACTCAATAAATCCACTCACTACTGCCAGATCCGCTGGGAAGACTTTCGAAAGAACTATTAGAACATGGAAACGCTTGGTCACCACTCGTTCTCCTATCGCTTCCTTCAGGACCCCTCTCTTGTCTTAACCTTGAAATTTTTCTTTGTACATCTTGTCTTAGGCCTCGGACTTTTCCTGCTAAGTTTGACACTCCTTCACATTCCTCATCCGCCGACTGAAAAGATACATGAAAAGTGTTATATGGGTAAAGGATATAAAAATCAAAAGCAATAGAAATTGACAAAGCATATTTATTACAAATTTCAATTGTAAACAATTCCTTTCGCAATTTCGAAACGAAAATTACCTTATGTACAGTAGCTATGTGTTGTGAATCAGTTTCACTTTCTTGATCTTCATAATCTGAGGAAGCAGGTGATAATGGATCGGCACCTATCCGATATCCCGACATTTGCCTGTAACCCCTTCTAGAGTCCCGTTCGGATCGACTGGATTCCAGTGAAATACCAGATAGCCTCGAGCCTATTGACTGAATGTCTGACGCGGCGTAATCCCCACTCTCCCTGTCTCTCGCTGTCCGTAACGGGATCACAGTAGTCGGATATGGACCGCTTTGTGGAATTATTAATCCTCGTCTCGGAGCCCTAGCTAAACTTATATCACCGGCGCTTCTGAGAGATATTACGCCTTCACCTCTTGGCTCATTACGAAGATTCAATGTGAAACAAACACGTCCATTCTGAAACGACGCAGCTGGAGTACCTCCACCCATTAAGAAGTCTTCAGGATCACTCTCGTACGGAGGTTCGTCATACCAGTGTCCTCTTCCAGTGAGCCCTCTTGCTTCGTCGTCGTACATATACGTGTCGTCTGCAAACGATTCCTCTATTAAACTTTTGCGTAGCTTAGCGTATTGAAGTGCAAATAAAAAGGTACGTGCTAACAAAATTGCGAAAACATTTACCGTTAATGCCCTCCATAATGTGGCGAATTCACTGACAACACTGCAATTAAGCTGTGTACGAACATCGTAAGCCGTGCGTGGTATATGCAAAACATCAGTTGTAAAGTAACATGCATACAGTACTCTGTCGCAAAATAAAGAACCTGATGTATGGAGATGAGTTAAAGATTCTCGAGACGCGACCGACAAATATATAACAAATGGATGGTGTTAAAATTCGTTGTCTTCTGTCTTAGTATTAATTCAGGTGGTTCAATGACTCGTGACCAAGGCACATCAAAAGCAAACCGCATGATAATGACGAACGAAAAATCATGATACATCAAAACAAGCATTCCTTATGATATACCTAAATATATTCAAATCAACGTGCAAAGATTCAGTGATATCTTAATACAGATCACTAATCTAATCATTTTAGTACTTTCCCTTTGCGTAACATTACATTTTACTAAAATTGATGAAAACCACTATTTTAGATGCGGCAAACGAAAACATGATGTTGTTTAATATGATGTGTTCAAAAAATACTATTGAACATAATTAACATTTTTAATGATAGCGCTAGTATTTGATAGTGTGCGAGTGGCGTGGTTTAAAACTTAAACGTATGGCAAAATTATTATTATACGCGAAAACTTCCATCGTCACATTATTTCTTTTTCAATTTAGCACATAAATTTGTACGAAATCGTTTACCACATATTGTCTTGTAATAAAAATTCCTAAATACAAGAAATATTAACCATATTAAAATATCACTGATTTATGACATGCTACATATTAAATCTAGTTTAATAAATTTATATATTTAAGTATATATATGTAAGTCCGAATATTTTTTTTTATTTTCATAAAAAAATCTTTAGGATTGTACTTCAATCGAATTCTATTTGTCTTTGAACATTAATTTTATTCAATTTAAGAAATTTATTCAATACCATCTAAGCGTAATTGATAAACTCAAATTAAAATAAGTTATACGAGCAGAACAAGCTTGATATTCTTACGCTTGTATAATTTTATACCGCAAGCGCAGTATCAATATTTTAACATTAATGCAAGCTTGATGTGCTACTTACTGTCTGTACCGAATAACAGCATTAAAATTATACATATTTGAAATGCTCATATATTTATTTAAGAGAAACAAAAGATCAACATTATGAATTTTGTTATTAGATATTGTAAGTAGATTTATAAAGTGACAGTATGTAAGATTTAAAATACCTTTAAGAACGTTTAATAGACCTGACAACATATACTTTTTCTATGAATTCCTACACGTAAGAAAATATTTAATGCGATGTAACGATTTAATATTGGGCTGAAGCAAAAGACACATGACGAATAAAAATAATAAGCATAGCAGAACATTTTTATTAAACATTATATTAAAATAAAAGAAGCATCTAGAACAATTAATACGTGAAAATTAAAGAACAACATCAACTTAATTCTTTAATTTTCAGTATTGCTATTATGTACAATTTTTAAAAATCATACCCCCGAATGGACCTCTGACGCCATCTCTTCCCATATTCATAAGGCCATGTCTTATATCTCTCAAAATCTGAAACAATAGAGAATATTTATTTCAGGATATCACGAATTTTCTTCATAAATAGAAAAAATATTGAAAACAAAAATAAAATAGCCTATATATAGGTACAATGTTTTCATTATCACTATAATTGTATTTATGTATAATTTAACGAAATTTTACGAACTTTTACTATGGTACTGTGGTTTTATCGAGAACATTTAACTCTATAACATCATGATTTTTTCTTCAACCGATTCGAGCTTATTTGCTAAGTGGATATACATAAAATACATATACGCCATCAGCCATACATACATGCCCATCAACGGCTTAATGCAAGCTATAAAAACTTTACGATTTTTACAGGGAAATAAGAGCAGAATTTTTATACGCCATAATCTTTGAGCGGCGTAAATAGACTTACACTATAAATATTTATTTACGAGATAAGGTAAATGATATACGACTTGGAAAACTTATAAATGTTTTTTACAAAATATTTTCTTGAAGAAATGCGTGAACACGATAATATATATTCTTCAAAGGGGGCAATAAAACGACCACTTTTTCGTAAGTAGAAAAGTATTGAACATTAACTTAATTTATGCACACTTTGTTTTCAAAAAGGCGGCGTCGACCACGCGAAGGGGATTTGCGTGTGCGTTTTGTTCGAGTAAATGTGATTTTATGTTCGGTCTTAGCCTCAGCCATCAGTCCTTGTGGCTGTTAATGGACGACCTGGCAATGCATAGACATTAAAATAATTCATGGTTATAATAGCACTCTTCCACTTCGAAAGTCGCTAATAAGTTTTAAAACAGACTTGCAAATTGTGACGAACGCTCTTTAATAAATTTCTTAGAGTGTATCCTTACTATTGCATATACATTACATTTCCTTAAATTTCAATCACAAAACCAGTTGAGAATGCGCAAGATTGCATTGCCAGAGGAACACCTGGCTCGTCAGTTATATAACAATTCATTTTTTTTTTAATTTGTCGGCCATTTTGACCATGTTCCTTAAGCGATAGGAACGTTGTCCTGAACATTCCTATTCTACTTTTTTATGCTGAATCCGAATCTGAAGTCAAAATTCAAATATTCGAAAAAAAAACGGACAGACAAACATATAAATTTCATATAGGAACGGTGTTCCTGACTAGATATATTATAGGCAAGAAGAGATCTTGTTTTTATTAAGTAATAGGCACTTTTCTTTTATATATTAAACAAGGCCTAAATTTTCCATTAAAAATGAGATGGACCTCCGTCCATTTATCTATACGTATATAAGTACATAAGAGAGGTAGGGCGCATCAAAGCACCCCGTCTGGATAAGTACCTCCACCTCACAGAAAACCGCAGCCAAAAAAAAACAACTTCCTAGAGGGTTGTTGTGTTCCTGCGTGTGAGTGAGGTCACCAGTAAGCTCCCAAGGAGTTGCTGTGTAAGCAGTAGAGGAGGCATCGCGCGAGTGATACTTAATATATCGCAAGCGTTAATAGGCTACGGTACCCGCTTCACATCAGGTGGGCCGTATGCTTGTACGCCCCCCGACGTAGTATAAAAAAATATATAGAGTCCAACTAAACTCTGCTTGCCGCGATTCTTTACCTATTTTGATTTAAAATATTTTGTCTATTTTCACCATTTGACAATTCTCGGCTACTTTAGTAGTATGAAAAATATGATAAAATGGAATATTGAACACTTTAAAGAAATCGGAACAAATTGAATTTATTCCCGCCGTGATGTAGATAATTATTATTTACGATATTAGTCTAAAATTGTCCTGTAAAGTTTTCATGTGCATCGCCATGGTCGCCTTGTTTCTTTTGTTCTTATAATCAATAATTTTATATAATGAAGCCAACGTATTAGATAACAACACAAATGGGGTCTATATTAACGCAGCAATGAAAACAATATTTTTAGCCATCGGCTAAACATAACACGAAAGATATTAATCAATATGCGACAAACCAAAACGATGGCGTACCGTGTCACTCAAATTGGTACAAACAGTTTATTACCGCAGTAAAATATTCCAAGTACCAGGGTCCCATAGTTTTACGAGGGTATACGCTGAGCAAGGGGCTTCCGAAGTTTCGTAGGGAAGCGATACAACTGCCTCTAATAGGCTTAGCTTGAGATTAGGGCACGATTAGCCAGTGGTTCGATTCGCGCGTCTATGTTCGAGACCGAAGAAGATTACAAGTTAGTACGAGTCTTACTTCAGATTAGATAAGCGTCAGTTTGGGATGTACGGTTTTTTTGTCTAATCTATATGATATACTTTAGATGGAACGTGGGTTAATATTCAAGTAAATAGTATACAGCAGAAATATTTATTACCTGCTGTTAAAAGGTTACATAATAATTATTTACCTCTTCTTGTTCTCTCGCTAGTTTGTCTTTTTTCTTCATTGCTTCTTGAACTTTTAACTGTAACAATGGAAATGAGTGATTTTAGTATCGTAACATTTGAATACTAATTACTTTAATAAAAATATTATTGTATTCAAAAATATCACTCGAAAGTCCTGATTTAATAAGTTGAAATAGATACGGATCGAAGGTATGTCGTTTGCCGGTATGATGGATACTTGAAAGCAATTTAATGTTGTAGATATTAAACGTTAGAGAATAAAGTATTCCAAATATTGTTGATATCAAACTTTTCTGGACCAAACTTCAAAAAAGGGACAATCATTCCACTAACTGAAAAATTAAAAATATTCAAAGTTAAAGTCATATTATTTTTTATATGTAACCAATTACAGAAACATCCGACAGACAGATGTATCTCGGTTCGCTCAATCAAGCGACTATTCGAAAGTACATAATTCAATGCTGTTTTAGCTATTTTTAAAACTAATGAAAGAATTTAATGAATTCGCTATCACCAATATTTAGAATACTTTTCTTACAATACTCAGTTTTTATTCCGCCTGCTCAATACATACATGTTGAGTTGAAACGTTCTGTTCCATAAAACGGGTTAATCGTATTTTTTATGTCTTCTCAGCGTAATTAATCTGAATTTCACTAATATTTAATACGTTATTTTCAATTATACGTTTAAAACATATATATGGCAGTAATACGTCAAATCAAAATAAAACAATTGAAAAAAATACATTAGTACAGTTAATTCTCAAATGAAATTTCAAATAATTCATAATTAAGTAATTAATTTACCAAAACGTTACTTAAAATTCAATTAATGATAATATGACATGCCGCCATGCATTGTATTTTTTTATATGTACTTAAATGACATTAGGGAATGTTCGTGCATTGATTATCACGTGCTATAATAAATGTAGTGCTAACTACTAATACTAGTGCAGAAATAATGCGTGCTAAAACATAATGTAATATAAAAACTAATATAAAATAATAGTGCTAATTTAATTTTAGATCCACCTCCAAGATGAGCATGCCGATTAAAGTATAGGCCAAACGATAATATGCGAAATTTTGAATTTTGATATCCTGTTACGGCTCTGTTGGCAAAATATTTTTATTGCATTTAAATTAAAGTATCTGAACTTATAAAAAAAATAATAAACAATAATGTTATCTCTTTTTTAAATTGTTTCTACGCTATTCAGTAACTAAGTGTAATTAGCATTAAAAAAGCGAATCAAAAATATTTACATATAGTTTTTACTATCCACAGAATTGACACACTATACGCATTAACAAAAATATATTAAATTAATTTGAGCTAGTAATAACATGTGAACAGTTGCCATCCAGAGCAGAACAGAATGGTTTTTTCTTGGTATACATTTGACAGATACACTTAAGTATACTTACATGAAAAGTTGAAAAATGAGGCTATATAATACATAAAAATATTTTACATTATTGTATAAATATATATTACATAAATATTAACGAGATATTGATGTTATATAAAAAAAAATGATAATTTTTACTATCTGTCAAATATATACTCAAGTAAACCATTAGAGAGCTCACCCTATGTATTGTTTCTTCAAAAGTGTTTGGTTGGGCGGCACTCATTTGTAAGGAGCGGAGGCGATCATAGTCTCGAGGGTCTACCATAGACCTCAAGACCGTGTCGGGTCCAGGACCCAATCCCAGACCACTTTGTAGCACGCTGTCCGGGGTGTCGACCTGGAGGAAAGTTCAGGCTTAGAGCTAAGTCTGCGAATGTTTAAATCCCACATCAAAAAATTACAGAATGTGACTGGCGCTCCAATGGATCTGTGTTGGATGTCAGTAAGACTTTCCTGCATCAAATGGAATTTTCAAAATGATAGTATTTTTATACAAAATTAATTACACTTCTATCATAATGTAAAAGTATATGGCCATAAATCTACGTGTTAATTATTATAATCAACAAATTATATAATATGTGAGCAGACAAACCTCAAACAAGGCCTAGTCTAAAGTTTTAATTCAAGTAATTGTCGTTCATCCGCACCTACTTGAATTCATTCTCGTATTATGGTGATATTACGAAAAATTCCAATACGTTTTCAATTTTTCCACGAATTTTTCCAAATATTCGGCATATTTGTGAATATTTTTAAATTTTGCAACACGATATGTTAGGCACGTTTTATGTTAATAATGGAAACATTAGATTCATTTGAGAATCATCGTAAAATATATACATATACACAAAGTAGTTATTTTCTTAACACATTGATATATAAAAAAAAATGTATTTTGTAAATACTTAATATATCGTTATAAGTTATTAAGAAAGTGACATTTAATTAAACTACTCATGCAAACTACATAGTAGACATTCTTTTGATAATAGACTATAGCTACTAACATATTAATGAACATATAATTTGTTAACAAAACAAAACGTTATCTCAAATGTTTTATTTTTCATACTACTAATCTAACTATATCTTTACGCCAAGTCAATTGCGGGGTAGGTAGAGAGAACCGGGACCCACATGAGTCGGTCCTTACACACCTCACTGGATTCGTTAACGTCCATAGCGCGTCCGACGCTTCACAGGGCTCCTTTTTATGCTGTGTCGTTGTATAAACAAACAAACGGCAAATGGCTGATATGAAGCGGTTACCGTAGCTGTAGATTTTGCGACGCAGAATGTTTGTTCACAAGTTCATATGTCTGCTATCATAGTAAGTTCCCGCCAGCTTCACAGCGATCGACTCACAGTTGTATAGTACCAATTCATCTTCTTAGCGGGATCCGCTAGCTAATCCTAAGGATTTGGTGAAAATACTGATTTTTACATAGGGCGACTGCCGTCAGATTTCCACAATCCAGAAAAAAAACCAGATCTTTCTTAGGTAAGGTCAAACTACTTTAGAAACATCTGGGGCGTGCGGATTTCCACAAGATGTTTATCTTCATCGCCGAACAGGTGACAATAACAAATATGTGCATAAATCCGATAACACGAATTTAGTGTTACATGCCGAGATTACAACCGAGGACCAGTTGTAATCTCGGCATGTCAATAGGACTATCATAATTATCCCGTTTAGCCAATTGTTATACCTGTAAAATGGAGGTACTTCTCCAGTCTATAACTGTATTCTACATCTATTTCTTTACAGCCATTGATAATGGGGAGGGAGGACCACAAACATGAGAACATATATATAAAAATGTTAATTTCACTCTATGTGATGAGCTCGGTGGCTCAGTCGTGAACGCGACTTTGACACGTTCGATTCGATTCCCATACAAGGTAAACATTTGTGTGCATGAATATGGCTGTTTGTCTTGGTATGGTTTTAAGAGAGGTAGGGCGCATCAAAGCAGCCCGTTTGGAGAAGTACCTCCACCTCACAGAAAACCGCAGCTAAATAACAACTCCCTAGAGGGCTGTTGTGTTCCTGCGTGTGAGTGAGGTCACCAGTAAGCTCTCAAGGAGTTGCTGTGTAAGCAGCAGAGGAGGCGTCGCGCAAGTGATACTTAATATCGCAAGCGTTAATAGGCTACGGTACCCGCTTTACATCAGGTGGGCCGTATGCTTGTATGCCTCCCGACGTAGTATAAAAAAAATGTGAATAATATATAATAAGAATATGCAGGGTCATAGAAAAGTTTCTGAGATGAAAGTTAATATCACTACAAAATTTGTAACAAATTTTAGTCATTTATCAAAACCGCTAGTCATTTTTCTTATAAAGATAGCCAAAATACACCTACTAACAACTTTCTTTAAAAGTCGAACTTTTTTGCGAATCACTGCTGTATCGCCGTATGATAAATTAAGTAGAATGTTCTGTGATAAACTTCGTAAATGGTTTTTTATACACAAGTACAACATAGTATAGGACTTACATTGTTGACGTGTTCCCTTATTACAGTACCGCGGCAATTTCATCATTTGTTTATTTTACAAATTTTATACCTGCACATATTAAGAAAAGAGATGTTCTGTTGGTTCGGACGTGTAGAAATAATACAGGATGAAAGAATAACGAATCATATATACCATGCGAAAGTGGGAGGATGCAGAAGCCGAGGAAGACCACTCACCTACCATGAGCAAATTGGTCATGATTTATCAAAAGGTGATGTCAGGAGCCTTAAGAACCAGCGAGTATGCATGAAAAGAGCTATACATGTTAAAGACGCGTGTAACGGGTGACGCGTGTGTGTAAGGACCGCGTCTTATGTTCGGTTCTGTTTGTCTACCTCGGAAAGGACCTGGCGTGAAGATATATATACATGCACAAATTATATATCTGTATTGTTCTATACAACGTACGAGTATGTTGTATGTAACAAGCATTCGGCCCACCTGGTGTGAAGCGATTACCGTAGCCTATGGTCGCTTGTAATACATTAAGTATTTCTCGCGGAGCCACCTCTACTGCTAACATAGCAACTTCTTAGGAGTTTACTTAAGATTTCACTTCAAAAAAGATATCGCGCATCATAACTGTCTGAGTAATTATTACCATCTCAAAAAAAATGCAGCCAATTAAAATCTCCAGTTGAGTTGTTGTATTCCTGTAAGTAAGGTTCCTAGTAAGCTCTCTAGTAGCTGTAGCTGCTATGTAACAGCGAGACAGACAATGTGCGAGTGACATTTCATTTATTGCAAGTGTTCATAGGTTATAATAACTATTTCACATTCTGAGAGCTGTATGATTAGATTAGATTAGATTAACTTTATTTGCATGAATAAGGTACAATTAAATTGATGTCATTAACAATTATACGTAGTCCTTTCTTATTCTGCCACTAACAGCAGCGTGCAAATATTACATTGATTATAACTAAGAAACTGATATTTATTTTGCATTAAATGAGTAAAATTTATGATATAAAACAAATCAAAAACGCATCAATATAATATGCTTGTATACCTCTCGACTACGACTCGACATTATATAAGAAACATACAAACCGAAGCACACACCCCAAGATACGAGTACATGCCTTTAAACATCGAGATAGATAATAAATAAAATGTGTGAAGCTCATAAACATTGCAAATGTGCTTAGCTCAGTTCAATGTTTTATGGTTGAAACAAATAATAAACATAAACGATTTTCTAGCGTTTCAGGTTACCAAGAGGAAATAATGTAATTTAAGTATTCTTTTTTAATTTGTCTCTTCGTTATGTTATTAATTCTATATATGGTCGTCGATTCTCTGCTAAGCGGAAACTTCCTAGATAAGAGTCTATTTTCTTTGATACAACTACCCGGTCCGGGCTTCCCGGTTATCGGAATAATAAATCGTTCAGTTCATATTACCCAGTTCGAAGTTTTGACCAGCTCGATGGCGGAATGTTCAGTAATGCTACTTTGATATCAATGCTCGCGGGTTCGATTTTCACACAGGAAAAACATTTGAGTGCATGAATATATTTAAGAGTGATGCGGTGCATCAAAGTACCCGTCTGCGGAAGTACCTTCACCTCACAGAAAACCGCAGAAAAATAACAACTCCCTGTTGGGTTGATGTGATCTCACGAGTGAGTGAGGTTACCAGTTAGTTCCTAAGGAGCTGCTGTGTTACCAGCAGAGGTGTCAACGCTTGAGCGATACTTAATGTATTGCAAGCGTTCATATACATAACCACTTTACATCAGGTGGGCCGTATGCCTCTTGCTCGGCCTTCATAAGACTCCATTTATCACAGTATGATGAGGTTAATGAGATATACACATTGAGTTCCTCGGTTTAGTAACACGATATCGGACCTATTAGAATAGTCCACTCCGTAATAGACAGGTCCCAGTTGATGCTGACATTCAGAACTGTTGCCGGTGGATACATATATTTAGGACTCCAAGAAATGAATATGTAATCGGATTGCACACCAGAGCAAATTGAACTTCACGATAAATATTTAAAAATATAAAATATGAGTTTAAAATTTGAAATGTGTGTGCAAACGATAACGAACCAATAAATTTTGTCCGGTCGGATTCCAGGACCGTAGGGCTGTCGCTTTAAAGAAAACGCCTATTGTCGGTTACTCGCATTATGCCCGTATCACCAAGTTAATGGGCGCGCATTGTAGTTCCTATGATTAATTGAATTCGTACATGGCCTCATTGTGATGCAGATATCCTTAGCGTTTTACGTACTTAAGTGAATGATAAATTGTTTTTGTCCATTCTGTTACGTATTGTTAGCAGTCTTTTGCGGTAATTAGATGAAGTATTTGTTTAAAATCGCTTCGGTGCCTGTGATCCTTAGTTTAGATAGTTATCAGTTTAATTATAAGCGAACTTATTAATTATTAAGAGCTCGAAATCACGTCGATTGCAGCCTGTCAATGGATGGTTTATCTATCGCGAGCTTCTCCATCCTTCCGAGGGCACGTTAAGTCGTCGGTCCCGACTGTTGCCGTTAGATCGTCGTCAATAAGCAATCGCCTTCAGACGGCTTGAAAACACAGGCCGCTGCAGTTGGGCAGCGAATAAAATCTTGTGGAACTAACTTTTGCTACCGATGAAGTCTTTACGGCCTTACTGATGAAAGGCAGTCCCTAGGTGGTGTATAATTAGTAAGAGTGTGATATAACTCGTACGGCCTTCCGTAAGGGTATTCATGAGGATTCACCATCTCCCTCCCATCATGTCTGGAGGGTGTCCTCTCAGAAGAATGAGTAACGCACAACCGCTGTGGGTTAGTCCTTCTTCAGAGGGTCGTTTTATACGTTGGGCGTAAAAAAAGCTTTGTTCCGTAGCTTAGCCTGTGTGGGCACTCCTTTATCATATTATGAGACAAATATTGTGAACCGTTTAACAGTTTAGTTCTTAAAAGGTAACAAGCAACCAGACACATAGTTCTGAATTTATCATATAATTGTGGATCATAATAACTAAAACATGTTATATTTCATGGTTGGTACGTTATTCGGGGCATTATACATTTTTCATTTAGCATATTCATTTTTCAACTTTATCCGGAATCTCTAGAAACTAGCAACAAAATATTGTGAGCTCCATCAAATCCCAGAGGAGCGACGTGATACAATGGGTACGCTGTAAACCCCCTTTCGAATACCTCCAATAGAAGGGAGAAGCGTGTCCCATCGGAATGCTGAATATGGATAAAATACATTAACTATGGGTTAATGTCGAAAAGTATAGACAAGTTGTCTAGACATTTATGAATTTAACTATGATTCTTCATTACAATTATTGTATCTTCTTGAGGATCGACGCCATAACGTCGCCGTGACTTATTGTGAGTGTAATTCTAACTTTAAAGTCTAAATGTCAGGAGCCCTAAAAACCGGCATGAAGCGAGCTAGATGTGTAAGTACAGAATCATGTGTCAGTCAGATCCCTTTCTCCCTGACACATCTATGATCAAATTGGTCGTGTATATCAGAAAGTGTTGACAGAAGCCCTATGAAACGGCGAGCGTGCATGAAAAGAGCTATGAAGGTTAAAGAAGCAAGTGACGTAGAAGTGTATAAGAACCGCGTCTTATGGCTTCGGTTGTCCCTCTCTACCTAACAAGGAATCTGGCATAAATATATACATACGTAATTCTAACTAATCATGATAATCAAACGACGCAAACTGCAGTCAGTTAATGGAAAATAATTCCTAAAATCTCAAGCCTATTATAGTTTCGAAATCCAAGGTTAACCTATCCTTCCGCCGATAACACTTGTAAGTCTGGATTAGTAAAACTGACCAGTTTGAACACATTGCCGATCTGGTACGTACGTACTCCAGCATCATCATCCGAGCGTTAATTCCGGTCATCATTTCATTTCGGAGCCCTGGGTCAGCTTTCCGGCTTTTACTTCTCCACTTAGAGTGGCCTTCGGCATGAGTAAGATCATTGGCAAGGGGTAGACCCAAGAAGTGCTGGCTTGATGTCGTAATCGATGTCTCCGGACGTGAAGAGGACAGATCGCAAATACTATCGGTTCGTGCGCTTGACCGTGTCTGACTGTCCCCTGTCCACATCCGCCAGCGCAATATCGTCAGCATACGTAAAAAAATTGAGTACGTAGTCCATCTACAGTAAAAACACCCGTTCCTCAGCAATAGATTAATGTGCTTTGATGTGGTAAATTCCATCAAATACCCTGCTAAACCATCCAGTATTAACCTGTGTGTTTACTTACTAAACAATGCTAAAACGTGTCCCGTAATCAACAACAGAACGTGACATTAACACGTTCCCGATATGCATATGTGATTTTAATCTATTCGCTAAACCAACTTGTTTCCAAACAAAATTGTTGTTTAACCACACAGATATAGGAATTAAATTAGATTAGTGATATCCAACGTCGATAATTGATGTGTCGAGGAGGATTGCATTAGGCACTTAATAATTAGCGGGGAATATTGAGAGACAGCCAATTATTCCTAATTAAATTATTATTCATTTAGTACGTATGTGTTAATGTTATGAAGTGTTCCATACACATATTTTGCATTAATTATAGATCAGAACGCTCCATCAACATTATATCTGTATTTAAAATATCCATGTATCCGAATAGACTCGGGACCCGCATTTTTTTATTACCCTAAATTGGCAAACAAGCTTACAATACGCATAAATGGTAATTGACATCTCAAATTAATATATATTTGTTGACGACATGCTTCAGCAATTATATATAAAAAGAGATAAGTAAAAAATTACATATGAAATTGGTGTTTTATATGGAAAATGTAAAACGAAAAAGAATATATGAAATTATATATTTAATCAATCGAAGTATGTACCATTATTATCTAATAAATGCTAAACTACATTTGCCTGGCTACTCATGTGGCGCTTGGTTCCCTCTGCCTACCCCGTAAGGGACATAACGTAAATATATAGGATAGGAAAAAAAAACAGTTGAGAATGCGTAAGCTTTCATTGCTAGAGGAACACCTGGCTCATCAATTATATAACAATTCAATTTTTTTTTTAATTTGTCGGCCATTTGACCATGTTTAAGAGATAGGAACGATGCTCCTAAACATTCCTATTCTACTTTTTTATGCTGAATCCGAATCTGAAGTCAAAATTAGAATATTCAAAAAAAAAAGCTACAGACAAACGCACAGACAAAAGCACGGACTAACGCACAGACAAACATATATAGAATTCATATAGGAACGGTTTTCCTGAACTGAACATAGTATATATTCAGGAACACCTTCCCAGTATATATACTATATTCAGTCCTATAAGAGACCCTGCTTAATATTGATGATTTGTCTAATCTACTTATATGTCAAAATTATAAGTCTGTTTCTCTGAATAACAAATTAAGCGCCTATCACGGGGATTTTACAATTGCGTCACCCCGTTCCCCTGGGGTGATCGCTTCAGATGAAGCCTTAATAGCCTTCCCGGCTAAAGGCAGTCCCAGGGGGTGTTTTAGTCGGTGGAAATCAGACATAACCAGTTCGTTCGCACGAAATGGTATCTGTGCAAGATTTCACCTCCTCCCTCCCATTTTCTGGAGGGACCCTCACGGAAGAATGATCAATGCGCACCCGTTGTCATGTCATGTGGGTTAGTCCTTCTTGTGTGGGGGTCTTCAAATTTCTTGGGCAAAAAAAAAAAAGATTTTTACAAGGACGGTAGGATTAGCTTGTTTGTCAGTCGTGAAGTGAATGTTATATAAGAACAGGACACGTCTGATAGTAAGCAGTAAAGCTTAGACTACGACACTTGCAACACCATCACCATAAGTTCTCATAACATTATTTAGCGACTTCGACACCAACGCTCGTGGGTTCGACTCCCACACAAGGCAAACATTTGTGTGCATGAGCATGTCTGTTTGTCTTGTTCTGGATGTTTTAAGAGAGGTAGGGCGCATCAAAGCAGCCCGTCTGGGGAAGTACCTCCACCTCACAGGAAAACCACAGCCCAACTTGGGTTGTTGTATTACTGCGTGTGAGTGAGGTCACCAGTAAGCTCCCAAGGAGTAGCTGTGTAAGCAGTAGAGAAGGCATCGCGTGAGTGATACTTAATATATCGCGAGCGTTAATAGGCTACGGTACCCGCTTAACATCAGGTGGGCCGTATGCTTGTATACCTCTGTAGTACCGACGTAGTATAAAAAAATCTAGATTATTTTTTATTAGAGGTCGTTTTATTGCAATCATTGTTACATTGGCTGTAACGTGACTAACATAAGAAGAGAAAGTGATCGTACCTATCGGAAGGGATGACGTACACGGCAATTATCACGCAGTGAGGGATACCGAAGACCACACCGAGAAATAAAAATAGAAAAACGGACCCCGGGCCCCAAAGCGAAGGCTTATGCCATAATCGGGATTATGATTATGTTTATTTTTCTTTAATTTTGAGAATTCTGTACTGTCAATTATGAGTATCTATTGATTGAACATTATTTTATGCGTTTTACTATTGGCTTAACAACGAAATAACAAAAATGTAACATTCTTGCAATTCCTCTTACTGATACCCTCACTCATTCACTGTAGCACTCACTCACTACTCACAGCTGTTATTTGACACCGGTTTTCTGTGAGATAGAGGTATTCATTGTATCGAGTTGCCTATGTGCATGATTAATATAGCTAAACGACTGTAATCTATCAAAAAAAGTCTTGATCGACTGTTTAACGTACAGAGGAATACCCACAGGCAGGTTGTTATATGCTTAACTTCGTAATATCATATTTGTAAGTTGGAAAAGAAAACAATCCGCGACAAAAACATTCTATAAAAATATTACGACCGCAGACACGGCAAATGAATATAAAGGGAGGCGCACCACTGACAAACTTCACTAGTTGAAAACTTTATATCGACTATACGTTTCACTAAAAGATATTTGCTGTAGGAATTGCACATTTTTATAACACTATTTCTAGAGCCAATCTAATCACCTCTGCGTACATTGTGAATTCCGGATATCCCGCATGAACCCTTACTGCTTGTTTGCCACCATAGCGGCACAAAAATGTTTTACAGACATTTAAAATATATAGAGCTTGAATAAAATCATAGTTCTGTTGTCTTTTTAACAGAAGATTTTGGACTTGGTAATGTACTTACTTTTACTACTATACTATATCTTCACTAGTCCCTTACAGGGTTGACAGAGTAAACCGAGCGCCTCACTATCTCACAGGCTTGGTTAACTTTCATTGCTCTTCTCATGGACACTCGCCGGTTTAAATGTCAACATAAATATAACAAGTTAAAACATGAAAACGTAATGGAAATATATTTTACTTTAAAATAAAGTATAAAGATTACTTTAAATAGTGTCACAGAACAAAATAAATATATTGCATAATCTATTTATCTTTCATAGACGGTGGTCTCGATATAAACGGTGTTTGTTTACATACAACCAAAAACTAAAGAATAATAAGTTATATTATATAGTATCAAATGCTTTATTCTCATAATATCGTACAAGATAAGATGGGCCACGGGACTGTGTCAGTATCGGTAGTCCACCCAGGTTTACCACAAGTTTGCGTCAGTTTCCTCAGTTCGTCTAGGTGTACCACGGATGTACGTTAATATCCGTAGTTAATCCAGTTGTACCACGGGTCTGCATCAGTTTCCATAGTATACCCAGCTGGACCACGGATCAGTGTCCATAGTCAACCCAGGTGAACTTACCAGCTCAACCACGCGTCGGGAAAGACTCAACCTTCATTACTCATAAAATATTACAACATAGACTCCATTTCACAAGGTAAAATTACTGCAAGTAACTTCATGCAATTTATTTACAATTACGACGAGGACGGAATTATTAGGAGCAACGTTTACTAGTGATCTCTAAGCAGACGTACAAATTTTCGAAATGCATTCAAGGAACTTAGCTCTATATCATCTGAAATGCACTGTGATTACGCCTACGCAGTACGCCCTCGGAAAATACACTCCTAGGTGTCGGTTTGTAAATCAAACGTAAACTTGTTATTTATTTATTGAGATGTATTTGCTTAGTTAGGAAATAATTTTAGGTAAGAGGGCAGTTTGTTTATATTAGACCAGCCGATCCACACCCGTTTCTCTTGGGAAGATGTTTTCACAACCTATATAAACCTTACACACTGTACAATTTGCACGATATACGTATAATATAACAAATACCTTAAAAAAATAACAAATCTTACTGCTAGTTTCTGAAGTAGTTTTCCATATCACCTTAAGGAAAAATCAATATACATGATACTCGTACGAGTATACAAGAATCAATTGTCAATTTGTTTTTGCTTTGTAAGACTTCGGTATACATAGCTTGCGTCTCGCAGAGCGAAATCGAAATGAAATGTATAAATACATAAAACAATGGACAAAGAAAATTACCGAACTACTGGCTGCGTATAAACCACTGCGTATAAAACACAAATATGTATAAATAAATAAATAATGACCGAGCTTTTACTACTTAATAATACAAAATGTATGGAATAAATGTTTTACCTTTTGTTTCTTTATATATTTTACATATAAAAAAAACGTTTTACCATATTAAATAAGTTATAATAACGGACTATTGAAACACACTATAATAGTTAAAAGCAAAGAATCCTCACCCGTATAAAACAAAAACAAACTAATAGTAATGAGCTAGTATTATAATTAGTTGCGGCAAATATTGTTATATTTTTCAAATATTTAAGAATATCCATTCTTAAAGTTCTTCAAAAAATACAAAAATAAACTCTAAAGTCATCAGCCTGATGATCAAAATACCTTCCCTTTTCATCCTTCCATATCATCGTACCCTATATCATCCTAATCTGCACACTCAAGGTTATCTAACTTGTCGTCATGATCTTACATCCCTTCTATATATCATATCATACTTCTTATTTTGTACTGAATAAAATGGACGTGAAATCTGTATTGTCACCTATGACGATATTCAGCAACCGGATGTCACCAACCCTGTAAGTAAATTCTTTTTCACCATACTTGCTCGTAAGGCAACCTTTCTTGCAACGGCATTAGCGTCATAATGCTGCAAATAAAACACACGTACTTTTCGCTTTTGTGCTTATACACTACATTTCTTTTTAAATTCCAGCAAAGAGTTATCATGAAATAAATATTTTATAAATAGAAATTAACATATAATGTAACATTATTCAGTTTACATTTTTGAAATAACGCTGTATGGCAAGTTCGTCAAATGCCTATATTTCTACCCATAACTTATCGACTACGACCGCGCTATTAAACAAAATATTTGCCGCCATTTTCACAGATAACTTAATTTATAGCTGTATTTTGTAATTATTAACAAAAATGTCGAGTTCAAGTTACGAAGAAGATGCAAGCGATAGTCCGTGTTGCCATATAAATCAAAAGAATAATACATACTAGCGTAGGGATATTTTATGCAATGGAAAGTAGTAACAACAACGTATTTACATATTTAGCGAAACAAATGGTCTTTACAACAAGAATGAATACCCGTATACATATTTGACAACTTGATATTGCGAACGCTCATTAGTAGACTGTTTAATAAAACTTGTAACTAAATTTTGTTTAGGTTTATAACTACATTTCCTTAAGGTTTTTAGGATATAAGACAATGCTAATTTTACATTAAGTACGCTGGTGCCATATGCTTGTATGCCTCCCAGCGTTGTGAAAAATAGAAATATAAGAAGTTTAGTTTACTTAAACAGCATGTTTTAAAGAAACTAAAAAGTTAGGACAGACAGGACAGTTTTTTTATTTTTCTTTTTTATTGGTAGTTGGCAAAACTATAGTTTTGGAGTTACACCTTTTGAAACACGAAGAGTTAAAATTTTTATGTGGCTGTAGGTAGAATAAACCCATTTGAAACAACATTTCGGTTTCAATAAGTGATGATGGATTCGAGTACTAATTTTGTTGCTAGCATCCATAGGCTATGGCAAGTCACATCAAGCTGCAATAAAATAAGATACAATATGAACTAGTTTAAAGAATGTAAGAAGTTTCTACGTGCCCGTGAGAGCCTAATGATAAATAAATATTTTTTAAGTTTTCATCCTTTTTATCAAGCGAATGTTTGTTTATTACCCGACGTAATAATAAAAAAATAATCACGTCCCATCACATCGTTCTAAGTCCGTAATTAGAACACAGACAGGAACACCAGCTGAGCTATCTGTTTGTTTACTGCTTAAATTAAGGGCTGGGTAATCTGTTTGACAAACAACCGCAAACATTAACGGCATAAAAACCATGAAAAAATCCAAAATTTGTACCCAAGCTACACAAGACTAACATTAAGTCGGCATGTTCGCTGTGCTCTCATCAGATACGCAGCTCATCCCAGCCGAATTAAGTGCTACATTTTTCTACGTCTACCTATATTTATTAATCTCTCAGGGAGAAGGGGGATAGCGGGGATACGTCAACGCGTGCCTTTTGAGAAATGACGCCTGCCAAAGTTAAGTCGGTTGATCCAAGTAGGCGACTTGAGTTATGACCGTTTGTTGAGCCAAGGATAAGGGCCATTAGGGCGTGTAGTAATCCTTATCGGGCAAGTAGCACTTAGGATTAGTACTGCTTTTTCGGCATTGGTGTGTCCAGCCATGATTAGGGGATGAAGGATGAAAGGTTGCATTTTACTGTAGATTCATTCGATAACTATTTAATAAACTGATTGTAAATTAGGTTACTTCCATTAATTTTCGTTTCCAATGTTTCAGTCATTTTGTGGAACATTTTATAATATTATAATTTAATAATAATATTCGTATTTAATGCCTGATGCATTTTTCGTTTCGTTTTCCTTTCGTTCAACAGGCAGTACCTATATAATATATCATAAATGGAATCGTTAATATCATTACATATCTTACCAAAAATTGCTTATGATAATAATGCTTCCTTCAGATGCAAAACTAAACACCCGTATAAGGACGTATAAAATGTACGACAATTTGACTATTAGTTAAGGATTTAAAGCTCTTTAAAAGTTGTGAATTTTTGAATTTCCAAAGTCTCAAATATTCTAAGCACCAACCCGCGAGTCATGACGACCACTGTATCCTGAGACAAATACCAAAATGATACTCGTTGCACACCCGGGCATAAATCAATTTTTACCTAAAATACACAAAAAAATTTAAGTACGTATGTATGTCTTCAGACCCGATCCCTTGCGAGGTAGGCAGACAGAACGGATCGCCATAAGACGCGGTTCTTATACCTACTCGCTTTTTCGTTGGTTTGGTTGGTATTGATTTAGGTGAAAGATTCTAAATTTTCCATGTTCTTTTTTGGTTAAAAAATTTCATAAAGAAATTAATAATAGATAAGTCTCTGTACCATATGTAACCTAAGGAATATATTATTTTTTCGCTTGAAAGCCTTCTTGACAATTCAACTTAGAGAATAGAAATTAAATTTTCACCGTCTGTAAGTATCTTAAGTGAAAAAACTTATTTTGTATACAATATCCGGAGGAATCTAATTAAAAATTATTGCAATAGCTTATGAATACAAGGAATATTACTCATGTTCCCACCCCCGCTGTTAATACTTCCCACAACCTGACAATTTATTTTATAGTGGCGATACAGTTGAAATACCAGCGGTTATAAATGAAAAATATATACGCATCATTTTGAGAATCTATTCTTTATTAAGTCCGTTAAAACATATGTGTCATTCACGGAAATCTAATTCAAATTTATTACTATTTAGCACTCAATGCTATATAATATATTCTCGACAACAGAGGTTTACGAACTTCATAATTAAATCTTTATGGTCTCTAATCTTGTAAGTGTAGGACATATAAAAATGTTTATCATGTTGTCGGAAGCGGTACACGTCTTGATGTATTCACGCCATAAGAAGCTGGTTAAATGCTTTGAACGACGTTTTATTGCTATGTTGTAAAGTTTTCAATCAATAAAATAGAGACACTTTTAGCGGTTACATGATTTTAATAAGCTAATAATGGTAATGGTGCAAATTGCTTAACTGACAGCACTGAGGTAATGTTTGTGTCACAGCTATTTGGATAAATCAGCCTGTTGATTGGGTGACTAGCCTGTTCATTAAATGCCGACATTCAAATAAATGGCTACCGCACACTTAGCCAAATTGTTGAAAGCAACGTTTATCAAGAATTATTAATGACGTTTAGCTGTTTATTTGAATAAAGTTATAATATATGGTTAGGCTTGGTATGGGTAGGTAGTATGCAGATAATATAAAATATTAAAACTAAAACCTGTCATACAATACGCGATCGCGTTGAGATGACTTGTTTTACAATCTCCATAATGCTAGTTTACAATCATCTAACTTCTTAAACATTAATTCTCCCTAATTCTGTCAATATCCGGCTTAGGCATTCAATTGAATGCCGATTTTTAATAAATGGATCAGCCACCTAACAAAGGGACTGATTTAACCAGTGTGCTGTGACATATCAGCTTAAAATAGAGACGAGTTAATATAGTCATCTTACTTTATTGTCCTCGTCATTATTTTATTTCCTATAAGTGTATTTCCTGAAAAACGTGATTTAATACAAAAATATCAAAAAAATGCCCAGGTACTAAATCATTTTTGCACCTGATTGTAAACCTGTGACGAGATCACCTCGTTCCGTTTTTATATATTTCTTGAATGATATAATGTTACTTAACAACGCCAAATACGATGATTCCAGTTCTCGGTATGGTAACCCATGGTATGTAAGTCTTGGCCTTCCTCGGCTCCTACATCCTTCCACTTTTGCATTGTATATCTGCTTCATCATTCTTTCGTCCTGCATTCATTCTACATGTCCGAACCAACGGAGCAACCCTCTTCTTATTTTAACAGTGACGCTCGCTTTCATACCAACTCTGCTTCTAACCTCATCATTGCGAATACGGTCTAGCGTTACGCCACAAATGGAATGTTCCAACACTTCATCATCTACTGTAATCCTCACATTGGTTCTGGTTTCTTCTCTTTCAAATACCATTATCTTTGTTTAGTAGTAGTGGCTATGTATTTACAAATAAAAGTATTTACGAATGTTTATCAGTTAAGAAGTGCCCATCATCAGAGCTTTAGTTAGTTTGGTACTAGAAATCATTGATTTCTCCAGAAATACTTATGTATTAAATGCAAACAAGAAAATGTTTAAATATATCTATCTATCTATAACTTTACGCAAAATCCCTTGCGGGGTAGGCAGAGACAACCGAGAGCCACATCACTCGATACCTACTTCCATACCTCACTCGCTTTTTAACATTTATTGCTCTTCTATAGCAGGCTCGCCGGTTTCTAGGGCTCCTGATATCACCTTCTGATAGAATACGATAAATTATACATTTAAAGTATTGAAAATCTCTCAAGTTTTAGCTGAAACTTAAGCATTTATTGAAATAGCAACAAAAATGACGCATGTTAACTGTTCACTATACGGGTAGCGCTCACACTGGTTGCATTCGGCGCGTCGTAGGTACTAATTGCAACGAGTGCATGTCAAAGAGGACCGGCGTCGCGCCGGAGCTACATAATGGTGGATGGGGGTTGCTAAAGGGAATGTATGAAAGAACGCCACGGGCGACCGACGACGCATAGTTGAGATTTCGTTTCAAACTGTTTTTGGCAAATATTTTTGAACTTCACACTAATGAAACTAAAAATCTGACGTCTGTGAATACTGGAAAAAGTTGTCGTGCAAATAATTATAATGTTATGCTGATTACAATCCAGTTATGTTAAGAGTTATGTGCCATTTAGTAGTGCTTGTACATATTAGTGGTCAGTGTTTTTATCTATCTATGCCATGGCGCATAGATAGATAAATTTTGCATGTTATATTATTAGAAATAGTTTCGTATTTTTCAATAGGTAAGTAAATTCTAAACAAGTAAGATATCCGCCTTGAACTAAACATTTATCGTAAAGGTATTTAATAAAATAGTCATTGAATCATCATGGAACTACATCTTTTATAATACTAACTTAAAATCAATCAAGCTTAATATAGTAATATTATTAAATCCGTGCTAATTAATTCTAATACGTTACATACTATACGCTAATTTCATGCATTATCATAATTATTATCTTGTAAGTACATAATTATCTTACCGATAATGAACATACAATTGATATGGAAACATATTATTACATATATTATGCCTCACCTTGAGGTAACTATAAGATATATTAACACTTGGATTTTAACTCCGTGGATTACTGATAGTTGAAAGTTATGCAAATTGTTGCATATTCTTATTTCCGAACATTACATCCGCACTCTATGAAATTAGAAATCTAATAGTTACATATAGTGTTTCTATCTTTAATAAATTTACATAAACTAAATATCAATGTCTGTAATTTACTGTTTCTGTCTATTGCTGTTTTTTTGCTTATATTTAATAATATTATATTATTTATTTTATATCTGTTTCGGTTTTCGAAGATTTCTTGTATATAATATTAAATGAAAGTCTCATATAAATCCGTGAAACATCTTTGATACTGTATCAAATGAGCCATCCGTTGGATTTCTAGAAGTAGAAATAATATTGTTTTCCAGAATAAGTGCAATAAACTTTGGAATAGAAACTCACCCTTTGCGGCGGCAACATTTGTCTAGGACTGTGAGCGTGTTTCGGCGAACAGGAGCCATGTTTTTCTTTCCTATGGGATTTCAATCCTCGAAGCAGTCTTGAAAACGTCGTCACTTTCTTTTTTGCGGTGCCAAGGCAATTATCTAATAGAAAAAATAACATTTCACAATAAAAATAATTGTTTTCTTGCTATGATTTGTCTTCATAATACCGACATCAGACCTAGATGCAGATTCCTCTATACAAGGCACTGTATACTATTCATATTCACTTAATTTATTATCTGTGTCTTCATACAAAGTCGTTAAAATATAATTGTAAAAAAAATCTAACTAAAAATGAGCCCTTATATATACTTCACAGCTAAAGCAAGATATAGCTTATTAAGCTATTGTTACCCGGAAAATGTCTGACATCTTCTATCATGTATCTAACCAAGACTTAAATAATGTATGAAGGAATTATGGATGAGGAACGGGCGATGTACGTGAACCATATTCGTTAACTAAATGGATACCTCACAGCGTTGGCGTTTACGCGACGACTGGTTTTATCATTATTAGTAAGAAGTGTTTTGGCCGGAATATCACCGAAAGTTGCTCCACCACTTTTTAAATTATAATACATTATGAACGTATAGGTCATATAAGGATATACCACAAATACAGTAATAGTAAATCACTTCAAGCAGTTACTGGGAGTCAACGATTATACTCGTATTTTACCCAATAGCAGACGAAGCCAGTTCTACGAGTCCAGCTTTCGCATATCGCCCAAAGCTTATAGTTGGTCACATGCAATGGGGGAATATAATAATAAAAGTTTATAATGTTTTCATATTTAAATGTAACAATTTCTGTCGATTACAATTCTTAATAGTAAAATATTTTTCTTGACACTGACTTTATAGTTGGTACCAGTGATCTGTTACAACGTTACCGGATGGAATAATGAAATAAGAATGTTCTTGGATACATCGGATGGTAAGGAAATCTTAAAAGCGCGATTTATATTTCGGGTATAACTGTTGTCTCACCGTCTGTAACCAGGTAAGCAACTTTGGTGGTAATTAAATGACTTTAGTTATATTACGTCCCGCCAAAATAGAATCTTTCTTGCCTAATTTAATTATCTAGGCATTACATAGTAAGAAGTAAAGTTAATAGGTAGTATTTTAGACTCAGTATACTTACCACTAGGTGGAAATTCATAGAAGTACGCTGATCTTGGACTTAAACAACTGTAACAAAAGAAACCGAACGTTAGTTGAGTGATGTAGGCATGTAATTTACATTTTATAATATAAAAGTGTTATCATCACCATCATCTCAGCCTGTATTCGTCAACTGCTGAACATAGGTCTTCCATCTAGAGTGAGTGTAAAAGTGTATGACAAGGTATTTCATCTGTACATTATTTATACCACGTCGAAAGGGAAACATGCATACGACGGACTGTCGGTTACCTTTGGACACTTTCAACACAAATAGTATTGTGATATATTGCTACTAATGCGACAAATCTCAACGTATTGGTACTGTAAAAGAAACGCAACAAACCTGCAAGAAATGGTTTATTGAGCATGGTCTTTGGTAAGGTGGAATTATAGCCTAAGGAATCATCTTATTACTAAATGTAGCTGCGCCCTAGCGTTGTTGCAACACGTACCCATGAGGTGGGCTTTTAGCGTAAATGTGATAGTAGCACATTAAGCTCTACTGTTTCATTACGTGCTACCAAATTTAATTCTTTATAATGAAGGTCATTAAAATAGAGAAAAAATATGCTGTATAAATAATATACCTATACCTAAAATGTGTATTCAAAGCATCAACTTCATTTGATTAAAAGTCTCTCAGCTACCAAAGAACTTGTATCATGTATGTATGTACATCTTCACGCCAGATGCCTTGCGGAGCAGGCAGAGAGAACCAAGCGCCATAAGACGCCGTTCCTACACACTTCACTCTCTTCTCTAACATTCATAGCTCTATTCATGCACGCTCGCCAGTTCATGGGGCTACTGACATCACCTTCTGATAAAACACCAACAATGTGGTCATGGTAGGCTCCTACATCCTTCCACTTTCGCATAATATACCTGTATCGTCATCCTTTCATTCTGCATTCTGTCTACATGTCCGAACCAACGGAGCATGACTTTTCTTTTCTTAACACCGACTTATTACTTGGTTATAAAGTCAGGACTTGCAAGCTGGCTTGTTTATTTGAAATTCTTGCTTGGTTATTCTAAAACGTAGGTACACTTTACTTACTACTTAATATCTCGTATGGATACCGCATAATGTTGGGGATACCCCCTCTACATGCGCATGACTGTGAAAGATTTGCCAGAAGTATGCTGATACAAGCTGATGACTGTAGATAATATATACGTTAATACCTTGCCTCATTAACATGACGTGACAACATATCTGCGATGCGTAATTTTTTCATCTCGTATTAAGCTATGCTTAGCGAATACATTTCATATATATACACATAAATCATCACCCAAGTCTGCCCCACTGGAGTAGGCAAATACTATAGAACTCCAGGAGCACCGATCCAAACATACCTCTTTCACTTCTTCCACTCTTATCAATCTCTTTATGTATACTCTTCGATATTGGGTGTTTTTGATTTGGCCCTCTTTCAGCACATCACCAATTTGATCTATATGTGTGCGTCTATGGCGGCCCCTGCCGGTATCACCAAGCACTCTTGCTCGATACATTTCGTTCGTAACTCTTTTGTCATTCATTATACCAATTCTCTTCAAATTTTTTTTACTACATCATCTTTCGTATTATTCCTTACTCTATCAATCTCTCCACAGATACTTACTTCCCAGCGCTCTCATTTCCATAATACATTTTAATTAAGACTAAAATGACACTTGTTTTCATATTTACTTTCAAATCGTCCAAGTTGATAGTATAGATATCACATTTCTTCGATTTCTAGATTTTGATGAGAATATTTTTTTTAAACAACGTCGGGAGACATACAAGCATACGGCCTACCTGATGTAAAGCAGTTACCGTAGCCTAATAACTATTAAAGCATCACGCTTGATCCTCTGCTGCTTACACAGCAATTCCTTAGAAGCTTACTGGTGACCTCACTCACACGCAGGAACACAAAACTCTCTAGGACATTGTTATTTGGTTACGGTTTTCCGTGAGGTGGAGCTTCTTCCCCAGAGGGGCTGCTTTGGTGCGCATTACCTCCCTTAAAACATCCGGACCAAGACAAACAGACATGTTCATGCCCACAAATGTTTGTCTTCTGTGGGAACCGAACCCACGAGCGCTGGTGTCAAAGTCGCGTGATTCACGATTGAGCTACCGAGCTCGACAAAATGTTCAAATGCGTTAAGACATATTTTTTTTACTCTACTTTCTGTTCAACTTTCTGTTCGTTTTCAAATGTGTAATAGAAAAAATTATTGTCGAGGTTAGCGAACATTTTCGTATGATGATATTTATAAATGAAGTCGGAAAACATAATTTCACCTGAGCGACTGCCATCACATATCCACAACCCAGAGGGAAAATCGTACCTTTCTTAGGTTAGGTTACTCGTCTTTCGAAATATATTTTCTTAGACTTGCAGGTTGTCTTACGATGTTTTCCATCACCGCCGAGCAAGTGACAATGAAAATTACACAACCTACTAATATTATAAATGTGAATGTCCGTTTGTTTGTTAGCTTTCACGCGAAGACTACTGAACCGATTATCATGAAACTTTGTACACATATTCTTGGAGGTATCAGAAGTAAAATAGGATACTTTTTATATAAAAAAATATATTTTTTTATCAATGCGAGCGAAGCCGCGTGTAAAAGCTAGTATGTACATAAATCCGAAAACATGAATTTAGTGGCACAATGCCAGGAATCGAATTGAGGACCAGTTAGTCAATACAACAGACCGGCTCGTTATCCATACACTGCTCGATTGACTCATAGTAAATATTTTTCTGTATTTAGAATAAAATGTATAAGAAAAATCATAATCGCATCATATATGAATCATACAATTTAATTTAATTTAATTTATTTGTAATCGGATATAAGAAACCTTTATTTTTGTAATCTGTTTCGTTCGGTTCGTTTTCGTTGCCTTGAAAAGATTACTTTTAGCAATAAGGCAGTCATGTTGCATAGTACATTTCTATATTTGTAAAAATCTTTTTGAATGTAATTCCAAATATCTGTATTATGCAAATAAAGTCTATTCTATCTATCTAAAGACCCGAAGGTAATTTAAAAGCTCGATTTTTAACTAATCATCAGATATTCACCAAATTTATAAGTGACCAAATTCGTATCTAAATTAGAACACCGATTAAATAATACACATCCGTCGAGGCATATCGTCGGACATATATAAAAAAATATATTCCGACGAAAACAGAACCTTCTTTCTTGAAATCGGTTACTAAATAAAATACTATCTTAAGGAGGACGATGCGGTGATAGTATTGCAGCGAAAAAGTACGAGTATAACTTTTTCGTACTTTATACGGCATACGCTATTAAAACTGAACTTTTTAAACTATTATCATGAAAATATGTATTATTGCTATATTTATTTATTGTAGACGGACAGAGCAGGATTAAATTTTAAACGTCCATTAATTTTCAAGTCTATTAACATTCAGCCTCAGCAATGCGATCAAAGGTAGAAAATTAAATGCAGTCAACGTTATTAAGTTCTTACCTCGTTGCCGCGCAGGAATCATACATATTTATGAATAATTATTTTATAGGATGTTTCCAATAAATAAATTGATTAAATATAACAATAATGTAAATAATAAACAATAAATAATATAGTTCATGCATAAATAAATATAATAATAAATGGCGCAAAATGGAATTGACAATCTGAAATAGGACTAATGTCAAATCGCAATGATAAATATATTGGTCATATTATATTATTTTTAATACAATATTGAGAGACATATACCGACAAGCATACGTCTCGTCTGACACCCTGACGTCTGACACGTCACTGCACAAAAACATCGCAGTTTTACAGGAAATTGTCATTTAGCTGCGGTGTTCTGTAAGATGAACGTATTTCTTCAGTTGGGCTTTTCCTCATTGAATATCACAGTGTGTGTTTATCTATTTTCTTCAGCACAGTGTACTTTGTGTGTACTATTATTATTTTATTTAACCGAATATCTTTTTGTATGAATAAAATTAATTCTAAGCTTATACACGGTATTCGACTCTCAGGTTTAAGAAGAGATTTTGCCGATGTGTTCTACCGATTGTACAACGGGTTGTGTTCTGAAGAATTGTTCGATATGATGGCGACAATTTCTTTTTATAACCGCACTGCTCGCTGACGGTGCGGGGAGTTCACTTTCCGCGCTGGAACCGCAATGGTCACGTACTCCCAGCCGAGGTTTTCCCAAGGGGACTACAGCATCTGATTCTTCAAGAAAGGCATGAGTGGAGTTGCGAATGTCCGTCGGCAACGGTGACTGTTTCCTAGGACTAATGCTGTATACCTCGGCTATACTCCGTATAGCCGATGGGATCGCGGTGGCTAGGTGGAGCTGTGAAGCCCGCTGTCGCCCGTGGATGGACTGACGTAGTATGGGGAGGGAAGTTCGGAAACAGATAAAATAATTTCACCGGCGTTCAAAACGGGCAAATATTAGAATTTTAGAGATTAACACTGAAAGATGAAGAATGAAAGAAGGAATTGTGGAAAGGAAGAAAGTATGATGTATGAATGTGATAATTTATATTTAATGTAATATTTTAAAAATGTCGAAATAGCCTTGCCCATGGCAGGGGTGCACGAATTATATAAAAAAAAAAAAAAACGGTGACTGTTTACCATCAGGCAGGCCGTATGCTTGTTTTTCACCTAAGCGGTATAAAAAATTGTTGAAATCGTCAACAACGAATCAAATTCACGCGAAATTTTTAGTTTATTTAGTTGGTTAATCTGTTAGTTTAGTTAATCGTGTTAGAGACTATCTACATTTACCTGACTATTGTCGTATACATAAAATGCTTTACCACCTCAAAATATATAAATGTATACAAACTCGACCCTGCTACGATATTACTAAATATATAGATATGTTACACTTTTAACAGATTATACTTTTATCAATGATAAATGAGTAATCAAAACACAATCGTATTATAGTTAAATTATGGGCATATGGGGTAAATACTTGATTATTTGCGTTCAGCGGAAAAGGTAAAAACAATTCGTCGGAAATGCGGAATTCGGCGGTAAATGGGATATTAATGGGCATCGACATTAACAATACCGCTGCTAATGATGATTGTGAACAAAATGAGTGCCGTTTAATGAAAAGATAAATTCGTAAAGGGTTCATTTCGAAGGATTAATAAGATAGGATCGCTTGATGTTTTCATTTTCACCTCATTTTCTGTCAACAAATAGAATTTTCAGAGCAATAATCGAGTTGTATTCTAACTGGGAAATAGTAAATATATATAAAATGTTTTTATTATTTCAATAGCAATAATAACTTAACATTACTTTTGTTGTACTTACTTAAAATGTCAAATAAATATCATCAGAACATGGCGAATGTTTGTTTTTAACCTGTAGGCGCTTGCATCACGAGTATTGGATGTTTATTGCGCTGCCCACTGCTAACGTCGCCTGAGAAGGTTACTCGATGATGTCGTTGCGGCTATCAGTCTAATCATGAATGTAAGTTAAACAACCTCGACCGCAGCCTATCATATGGATGGAACGGTATCTTTACTTAGAAGCAGCGTGACAGTGTATACTCTAAACTACACGGGATGAACCGAGACTCGTATTCCAACACTTGGATAAGTATGCGTTAATGTAGATAAGGTCTTGTATCAAATGTAGGTTGTCCTATTTGCTACTAACACAGCACCTTTTCTGAAGCTTTCCAGTGATATATACAGATGTTAGTGTGCCAGCCAAGCTCGAAAAAGAGGTAGTGACTCGCCGGTAGTGCGTATGTGCGATGTACAGATCTAGACCACATAGGAATTTAAAGTTTGGCATTAAGGTACATCAATCATTAGTTAATTCATTATTACTAGTAAATAATAGCAAGCTGTGTAGGCAGAGCTGATATTTATTAAATTTAAAAAATATTTAAATATTTTATTTTTAATTTTTTAAAAATATATGGAACCCTGTACGACATCTAGCGACGGGTGCTGTTACTTTTTCTGTTGATGGGAGTGCAGTGCAGACTCTGCACTGCAGAGTGGCCGGCCATACGTTTTCCCATATGTTTTTTTTTCTAATTGGTACGATTTTGGACCGTTCTTCCTCACCAACGAACATTTAAATTTCAAATTAAAGGATACAAAACTACAATATGTTAGCTATTAGTGTGTCGATTTTGGAGTTTCTCACTATTACCGTCTAAACTCTAGCTGGATGACATCAGTCTACCCCAAACGGCAATTTTGAGGGTAATGTGGCTCCGCTGGCTATCGCAGCTCTGCCAATTATATAGAAAAAAAAGTCGTTTGGTGTAATTATTAGTAAGATTACTTCTAAGCACTCTATGTAACTTATACAGACTACATTTCATTCAATTCAACATCACACCTTCGTGGCAAAAAATGGTATACATGGGCTCCATTCAAAGGTAAGTACCACAGAAGTGAAGTTGTGAGTAAAAGTTAGTTCATTATTAAACGAAGATACTTTGCCAACTGATATTGAATTTGTAACTATGGATGAAAGATACAAATTTAAGAACGTTGTAACTTTTTATAGGTATCATTTGTTCTTTAAGTGCTACGGACCTTGGTACTCGTTTATAACTTTTTTATCTGCGAAACCGTCAACTCCGGACGTCGTTTGTATTGAACTTGGCCTCATTTTTTACATGTTTGCCTACTATTTCACATACTCATAGACATGCAATGATCCCATAGCCTAGGCAGTTGTTATTTGGCTGTGATATTCTGTAAGATCTTTCCCCAGACTCGTTCCTCGTAATTATAGATTATTAAGTGCTCTCTTGTTCTCTTGCTAAAGTCTCTTCCCTTTTTCCTAATAGGCGGGTTCATTATTTACAAGTGAGATTCTTTTTGGCTCTAAAAATAGACAGCCATTTAATCTGATTTATTTATCGTAATATACACTTGTTTTTTTATAACCTTTTCTTTATACACCCCGCTCCTAACGCAACAACTCTTTGGCAGCTCATTGGTAACCTCACTCACTCACAGGAACACGACAACCAGAGAGTTGTCATTTGGTTACGGTTTTCTATGGTTATCCACTAAATTGGTGTTTTCGGATTTATGTACATATTTTTTATTATCAATTGCTCGGCGATGAAGAAAATCATCTTGAGGAAATTCGCACGTCCAAGAAATTATATTTCGAAAGACGTGTGACCTTCCACTGCCACACAAGGCAAACATTTGTATGCATGAACATGTCTGTTTCTCTTGGTCTAGATGTTTTAAGAGAGGTAGGGCACATCAAAGCAGCCCATCTGGGGAAGTACCTTCACCTCATAGAAAACCGCAGCCAAATAACAACTCCCTAGAGGGTTGTTGTGTTCCTGCGTGTGAGTGAGGTCACCATTATGCTCCCAAGGAGTTGATGTGTAAGCAGAGGAGGCATCGCGCGAGCGTTAATAAGCTACGGTACCCGCTTTACATCAGGTAGGCCATATGCTTGTATGCCTCTCAACGTAGTATATTTAAAAAAATATTTGGTTGTGGAGGTCTGGCGGCAGTCACTCTATTTAAAATTTAGTATTTACGCAAAATCCTTAGGCTCAGGAAGCGGACCTCACTAATCCTAATGGATTAGGAAACGGGATAACGCTAGAAAGAAGAAAAGATATCTCATATAACTCATATTAACGACAGTAAATTGAAGTTCTGTTATCCAAATTTGTGTTATCAACGAATTTAATTATGACTAGCTGTGCTCGCGACATCGTCCGCGTGGAATATTATTTATTTATAATAATAAAAATAAATAAAATTTCAAAAAAAAGTAGTCTAAGTTACTCCTTATTACATCAGCTATCTGCCAGTGAAAGTCCCGTCAAAATCGGTCCAGCCGTTTCAGAGACAGACAGACAAAAATTGTAAAAATATTAATTATGGTATATGTACCGTGTATACATCCATATGCATTTAGTAAAAAGCGGTTATTTCAATATTACAAACAGACACTCCAATTTTATTTATCTGTATAGATGAAATGTTAACACACATACATTATTTTATGCGTGAATGTGTTATGAAACTTGTTTTGTTAGAATTAATGTTAGATTAGATTTATAACGTACATGAATTATTTTACGTTTATTATTATACGTTTCATTTTTCTCCTAATGTGTATAGCAAATAACTACGTTACGCAAATTAGTAACTACAATAGGTGACTTTTTTTTTTTATTGTCGGACAAATTACACAGCGCCTCCTAGCCCCAAAGTAAGCGAAGCTTGTGTTGCGAACTGATAAACATACGTAAATACATTTTTTTTTTGTAAATATATATATATAGTATTATACATAGAAAATTCCCAGACCAATACAAACAGACATGTTCATGCACACAAATGTTTGTACTGTGTGGGAATCGAACCCACGAACGTTGGTGTCAAAGTAGCGTAACAGCGCGTTCCACCACTAAGCCACCGAGCTCGTCAACTTCAACCACGTATCATACTTTGTTGTCCATTATAATTACATACACATATTTTTTCTTTGTTATTATTTAATTCGCACATAAAGAGTTTGTATTGTAATGCTATCAAATCCTCATTAAATTAAATATTGCCTATTTCGGAAAGAAAATTAAATCTGTTCAGTAAAAAGGTTTCTCTTAAAAGTTTCATAACAATAACGATTTACACATAATAACTTATGTTTATAAGTAATTATGTAGGAAAGTATAAACTATATATAATTTTCTCTACTCTATTCATTGCTGTCATGTACATTGCAGGTTTATAGTTCTATTAACTTGAATAATTGGCGATACCCTTGAAAATTAAATTATTACATACACAAAAAATTCGTTATCTATAACTTCACGCTAAATCCCTTACGGGGTAGGCAGAGAGAACCGAGCGCCACGTGACTCGATCCTTACGTACCTCACTCGCTTCTTTAACATTCATTGCTCTTTTCATGCAGGATCGCCGGTTTCTCGGGCACCTGTTGTCACCTTCTGATAGAACACGACCAATTTGGTCATGGTAGGTAAGTCTTGGCCTTCCTCGGCTCCTACATCCTTTCACTTTTGCATTGTATATCTGCTTCGTCATTCTTTCATCCTGAATTCTTTCCACATGCCCGAATCAACGGAGCATGCCTCTTCTTATTTTAACACCGACGCTCTCTTTCAGATTAACTTTGCTTCTAACCTCATCATTGCGAATACAAGCGTAACAAAAAATACCCACACCACGAAAACATAATATATATTTTTTGAAATCGCTTTAAAAGTTATGGTATCATCACAATATAAACATAAAGTTAACTTCAGCTATAAAAGAGATATAGTAGCATCCAATACCACAAAATTGCTTCGGGAATAGGCCTAGTAAACCGGTTCTAATTTAAACTACCGAGTGAGCCAGGAACTGATACGAGTGGCAAAATAATGAAACAATGCGACAAATATATTCACCAGTTAGTCACTTATATAGTACTAAATGCTAATTCAAAACTGTGTGTCGGGTATTTGATCAAACCGTCTAATCGATTTCGATGAAAGATGTTACTTTGAGATAACGTAAACAATAAGACATACAAGACATAATACTCGTATAAATAGAAATATTACTTTTTTATATCAGTAAATTTCAATGCATGAGGATGAACAGCCCCGCCATTGGCGAGCTGTGCGGTTGTGAAAAGAAGCTGTCGGCATCATATCAAATAAGTCTTCAGAACACAACCTGTTGTACAAGACAATACAAGAGTTTGCTCTGACGAAGTTTCTTCGATGCCAGATTGATCTTCTCCCCCAGGTGACTTCGGTATTGAACATCATTAGAGATCTCGACACCGAAAATCCCAATGCTTGGGAAATGCAAAATGTAATCACTTAGGAACATACTTTAAAAAGAAATTTTGGCCAACCTCCAGTATAGGTCAATAAAACTCCAAAGGAAACTTATATATTTAATTTTTTTTTTTTTTTCATTCAAGTAATTTTCTTGATCAAATGGTATAATTATAATCACCACAGTATGTAAAAAGTCTGTTATTTTACTTTAAGTAGCATCTTTGTTTAATGCATTTGATTGAGATTATACTCGTAAAAGCATTCATAACAACATAAGTTTTATATTTGCCTAACTTTCATATTGTAATAATAGTATTTTCAACCTCAAGTCTCCAATTCACAAGTTGGAGTAAGTATCCGTTGGACTTACGGAAGCACATTTACAAAACGGTGCTAGAGGGAAACATTCAATATTTATTCATCTTTATATTTTACACAAACATGATCTAAATCTGATTCAAACTAGACTTGAACTTAACGCATGAGACTACTAGAATTAGCGTATGGGACGTTAACTCTAAGTACTAGTCAAACTAATGTCATAATTCTTATCGACTGCATAACTAAGTTTGAGAAAAAAAATCTTTTACGTACAACTTTTTAATACTTATGCCGTCGGCTCTTCTGATGTTTTTTAAAAACATTGTTAATTTAAAACATCATTTTATTTTATATAAATTCCTGTAATATTTACAAATACTTTTATCAACTGCATATTTTTGCTTTATACTCGTAAACGTCGAAGATAAAGAAGACGTAGCCATAATATTTGTGACAGTTGGTACGGACAGAGTAACAGACAGAACGGTACGATAAGGATTCCCCTTTTATATTTTCGATACAAGACCCTAAACAGAGACAGTAAAAATGTTAAAAGTTTGTTTGCTAAATTAGTGACAGAATAAAATTTACATTGTTTTACTTAATATTTATAGTATTTGGCTGTGCTGTATTTTATACTCCGTCACTAATTCCGTAAATTAACTTAACAGTAAATTACTGCTATGCAATTTCCATTCGACATTGCGCAATTGCGCAACAGTGATTCATGTATGCACACTCCAACTGGCTGGCGATTTTATGTACTCGTATAAGTACCATTTGTATGAAAATGTGTTATTTTTAGTTACTGTTTCGTATTATTGTGGAAACATGGCACATTTATACAGCCACTTAGATAAATCCCGTCGAAATGTATCTCGCGTCGTTTATATCTTGCTGTTTCCCGCCATTTCTCGTATCTCACCGAGTTGCAATCTCAAGCTTGTTAGCAGGAATCGTTACATAGTGTTAATTGAGTAATGTACGCGTTTGAATTAGATTTCGGAATGGCTTCTATGCTGAGTTTATTGTGTAGATAAATTGTTTTCATCTCGTGTACGGAAAGTAAGCATTTTATTATCTATATGGCATATAAAAAGTCACTCTCGCGTGCTTTGAAAAGAAAGTACACAATTTTAATTATCACATTTGGCATCAAAACATCTAGGGCTAAAAACTGTGAATACGAAGATATTATTATAGAAAAAAAAAACAAACTACCCCGCAGGGGATTTGGCGAGGAGTTATAAATAGATAAAACAAACCCGGAAGATAATATGGACCTTTACACACAGGTAATAATTATTACATTGGGGCCATTTTTATAATATTATATATACATGACAGCCGAATATAGAAGAACTAATAAATTAGTCACTGTAACATCGCTGTGGATAATTTATTCCACAATTTCACTTTCAATTTTTGTCTCCCATCATGATGGCGAGAGTGAAATTTTTATTTGCGGCGAGTGGCACGATAGTGGATCTCAGCGGCTGGTATTAAGTTGAACAGCTCCTCCGAACACTCCCAATGATACAATTTGTACAGTACACAAAGAGAACCATATATTTATACATAAATTAAAAAAAACTGTATGTGAACGACCAACCGTCACTCAGATAAGCCCTACGCGGCTTTTGTGGTACGGACTAATCATTGATGTAATATTATTGTCAGTTTTTATGAAGATAATAAAAAAAAAACCAACGTCTCTTTGTGCACAAAGCGAGTCCAGCCGAGCGGAGACCACCGGGTCGCCGACGATTCGAACTGCTCTACATTATATGCGGTCAAATGAAGTAAGCAAATATTGTGACGCACCGGCCCAAAGATGTGAACAGTATTCCATATGAGGCCGGACCCGGGCCTTATAAAGTTGAAAGCGATGTTGAGGTGTAAAGTATTGTTTAGCTCTATTGATCGCACCAATATTCTTGTTCGCCAACTTAGCCTTCCTCTCCAGTTGACCGCGAAACTGTACATCGCTCGATATGACGACACGCAGGATACCGATGTTAGGCGTAACGCTGAGGGATATACCTTCTAATCGAGGAGCTACAATAAGTGGGGATTTTTTGGCGGTAAATGTGTCTTTAGGGGATTAAGTTCAACTATATTCAGTCTGCCCCAGTCCGAGACCTGTTCTAGTGATATCTCAATTTTAGGCTGGGATCGGCACTAACTAACGCGATCCCGAGATATATTGGCTTGACCAGTGTATCTTGCGTCAACCGTACTGCATAGCATAGCAATGAATGTTACGCACGTACACAACAAGTCATTGATATGCAGAAGGAACAGAGTGGGAGACAACACACAGCCCTATGGGACGGCAGCGTTCAGGGGCAGTGGATCCGAGTTGATCCGATTACGCCCAATGAGAAAACTGGAAACCCATGCACAAAACTTTTCGGGTAGCCAACGCTAATCTTCTAAAATGTTTTCATTAAACAGTCGCATAAAATCCATAGCTACTTTATAATAAAACGAAAAAATAATACGTATTCCAAACGAGATTATGAACTCGCCTCGAATATAAATTATTCAAGTTACACTTTGAATTAAAAAGTATTACTTTGACATCCTGTAAAAGTAGCGATATCAACGTAATAGAAGGACATCGGATTAGCAAAATTACGTTGAACTAATTAAAACAATCAAAGATGATTCTTCGTAAAAATGTTTCGATTCCTCAATCAAAATCAGGAGATGGAACGTAAATCAATAAAGGTTATCAATAATTAATAAAACTTTTTTTAAATGGATTTGATTTTTGGTTACATAAATATTGGGAATAAGTTGATGCGCTTTATCAACGTAGAAATATGGGTCAAGTGTTTGCTTATTTCGTTTGATCGCATCATAACCCACTTGATTCCATCGGCTCAGTTATTTTCGATTGCCTGATCTCGCTGTCTACTTAAAAAGATTATACTTCTCTTTGCGTCCTTCACATATTCCTCGACGAGAAGTGAATATGAACTGAGTGACGAGATGAATAAAAATTGACTTCATTGCATGTCATAGATCCCTACAATAAACATTTAGCTCCTTTCATTTGCATACTAAAGATTCATGAGACGAAGTGGCAGACGACAATAGATTCACCTTTCAGTCTTCGGGTACGGAACCTTAAAAAAGTGAAAAATTATTGCACTCAATAACGGAAAACGAACGAACAAATTTGGATGGAATTTCGCACTCAAATAGATGATGTTCTATATTGACATAGAGGCTAATGCTTATAAAGGCCATGTTGGTATTTTACGTAAAACATGGAAACCAAATTTGACGCGAGAGGAGCCGCGGTTTGAAGGTATACGTAGGTACATCTATTCTAAAGATTAATGTAATTGGTGAATCCTAATAATGCCACAATGTTTATTATAGTATAATTACCAGTACTAAAAAGCAAATTTATATAGAAGGTAATGTTAATGCTAAAGAAAACCACGCAGTGTTCTACAATTTACGACGTAATTCGTTTAGTAAGTTAGCGTGCTGTAAATTTCTAATTAGCATGAAACTACATGCTAAATTAGGGTGCGTAGGAAGAAAAACACGTTGGTTGTTCTCCTTATAAATTAATGACCAACTGTAGTGACACCTGTGAATATGAACAAGGATCTATATAACCATAGATGCAGGGGTCTTTGGCTTAGGGTTTTATTTATGTTCTATTAAATTCTGTTAAATTCTCTCCGGGTGTCTCTCTCTTCTTGGTGTTCTCCTAAGAGCTATGGATTACATAGTTTCCTTTAGTGCTATGAATGTTCGCTCGTGCGTTGGCAGCCGTGCTGATAACGCAACTATTTCATGACAGCTTACTGATACCCCAAATAGACCCAACTCATTTGCTAGAACACCTGCTGTAACCCTGCAGGTAGTTGTTATTTGGGCGCGATTTCATGTGAGGTGGTAAAATCCCAGTCAGATTGCTTTCATGTGCACTGCACAACATCGTTAAAAAAAATATGGAGTTTGGTTTTTCGTTTAGGGTAGGTAGAGTACGCTAAATTAAACTAGTAAATAACAGCAAGCCGTGTAGGCAGAGCTGATATTTTTTAAATTTAAAAATTATTTAAATATTTTATTTTAAATTTTTTTAAAATATATGGAACCCTGTACGACATCTAGCGACGAGTGCTGTTACTTTTTCTGTTGATGGGAGTGCAGTGCAGACTCTGCACTGCAGAGTGGCCGGCCATACGTTTTCCCATATGTTTTTTTTTCTAATTGGAACGATTTTGGACCGTTCTTCCTCACCAACGAACATTTAAATTTCAAATTAAAGGATACAAAACTACAATATGTTAGCTATTAGTGTGTCGATTTTGGAGTTTCTCACTATTACCGTCTAAACGCTAGCTGGATGACATCAGTCTACCCCAAACAGCAATTTTGAGGGTAATGTGGCTCCGCTGGCTATCGCAGCTCTGCCCTAATTATATTACTATAGTATAATAGTGTACTCCACCAACCCATAGTCATCCTGCCGTTAGAATACAGGTCTCCCTTCAAGCGAAGTACGGTTTACAGCTCAATCACCACTCTGCTCATCTGCGGATTGATGGTGGCCAGGGTTTTCAAGCTGTTATCTATCAACAACAGCCGACGACTTAACGTGCCTTCCGACGAAGCACGAAGAAGTTCAAGATAGATACTCGTAAACTTGTACATTGACAGGCTGCGGTCTACGTTGCTTAACTTATGAATTTGATTATACTGGCACGTCCTGTACTACTATTTGAAAAGTAATATATTGCAATGCCACATTAATTCAAAGTTTAATTGAATTTATTTTACTGCAAATACGAGCATTAAGCTTCTCGTTATTTCTGATTAATGACATGATTGGTGTGGATATGTTAGTAAGTACAAAGGTTTGTTTTATAAAAGCGTATTTTAAAAAAGATATATTGAACATAATATGACAAGAAGACATGACATGACGAGCTCGGTCGTGACGGAGCTCAGTCGTGAAAGACGCGACTTTGACACCAACGTTCTTGGGTTCGATTCCCACACAAGACAAACATTTGTGTGCATGAACATGTCTGTTTGTCTTGGTCTGGATGTTTTAAGAGAGGTAGGGCGCATCAAAGCAGCCCGTCTGGGGAAGTACCTCTGGGTAATCCACAGAGGTTACTACTGGGCAGTGTTGTCACTTTATAATTTTATATTGAGTTGTGGGATAATTTACCCACAATACCCACTATCACTGATTGCACGGTACCGCCATATGTTGTATAAAATACCTTGATAATGCCGTAAAGGCGAAACCGGTCGGTAAAAACAATTGTTAAATAAAATTGTGAAGTGGAATCTGTACAAGTGCAAGTATTAACATTAACGCGATGTCTTCAAAATTCCACCAAGTGCCTACAATCAACAGTATCAACAGAATATGACTTATATGGGTGGTACTAAAAAGCTTTTACAGCATAGCTACTGTGAATACTTAGAAATAGCCAGCCAGCCACATTATTATATTCTTATGTAATGTAGGTTTATCGGGTTCTATTAAGTATGAATTAGTATAAGTAAGTATATAAAATGCAACAGCGAATAACTTCCAGTCTGTATGCTATTGTGGTGAGCCAACATGCGCTACCTGTTTTTATTACACTAAAAACTTTTTGGATATAAGACTACATATATTTTGTAAGACATAAAAATGGTAATCATCCGTGACATTGTTAGATTATTATCTCTAGTATTTTTAGCATTAATAAAAGTTTGAATATGTGCGATTGATTGTTTACATAAAGGAACCCTTGGTTAGTCTCTATTAATAAGTGGTAGGTTAGCATACCGAGATTTCTAACCACTACACTATAATATTTATTTACGCAACTGGTGTATAAACACTAATGTTGCTTTATAATATACTAGCTGCTGCCCGCGGCTCCGCCTGCGTGGAGTCAAATAACGTAGCCTATGTGTTAATCCAGATCATAATCTATCTACGTGCCAAATTTCATTCAAATCCGTTCAGCCGTTTAAGCGTGACTCTTTCACGCTTAAACGGCTGAACGGCTTTGAATTTTGAAACAAACATCCACACATACAAACTTTCGCATTTATAATATTAGTAGGATCTGTGATAATATATAAAATATATATCATGAGTGTTTTAATCATATACAGTTGCATACACAACTTCATCATATCTATAACTTCACGCCAAGTGCCTTGCGGGGTAGGCAGAGTGAACCGCGCGCCCATGACTCGGTGCTTACGCGCCTCACTGACTTCTAACATTCATAGCTCTTCTCCTGCACCCTTACCGGTTTCTAAGGCTCCTGATATCACCTTCTGATAAAACACGATCAATTTGGTCATGGTAGGTACGTCTTGGCCTTCCTCGGCTCCTGCATTCTTCCATTATCCTTTTTCAAACCCATGTAGCCTTGAAACTTACTTAATATCTTGATGCTAAACTGGTATATAAAATTGATGCATAGACGAGTCCGTTAGTGGAATGAATAGTGATGGCTGCTTTAGGACCTAGGCTAGGTTTGATTCAAATAAAAAGCAAACATTTGTGTACTTGAACATGTCTGCTCGTCTTCGTCTGGTTGTTTTCAAAGTATTATAGGCAAAATAAAAAAAAAAGGTATTCACGTATGTTTATCAGCTGTCTAATGCGCAGAGTACAAGTTTTCCTTAATTTGGTACTAAATAGCGCCGTATAATTTGCCAGTGCATATTTATTTATTTAACATTTATTGTTGATTACAGTCAAACGTAGAAATGAATTAAATGTATTACTCCAATGCCGCGATGTAAACAAAAACATACTACGCAGAATGCTAGTGATATTATTGTGAATAAGACTGCATGTTTTTGACTGAAAAAATTGTGTTGACGTATTAAAAAGGCGACAAAGTATGGTTGAAAAGTCAAAGTTTTTAAATCCGGAATAACAAAGCTCGTTTATTTTGCGTTCTTGCAGAAAAAGTCCGCCTTATTTGGACGCGGCATTCGAAAAAGTTTGATCTGATGAAGCGGATATCGGATAGTTTCGAGTAAACGCGATTTGGATTAATGAGATTTTACAGTACATATAACAGTTAGTACTATTGCTCGCATATCGAAGTATTTATGATGAATTTCCAGTATATCTATCTATCTATCCATATCATGATTTTTTTACACAACGTCTAGAGGCATACAAGTATACCACCCACCTGATGTCAAGTGGTTAGCGGGTTATTATTTTGCAGTTTTCTAGATAGATACTTCCCCAGATGGGCTGCTTTAATGCGCCCTATCTCTCTTAAAACAGCCATACCAAGTCCCCTACGTGGTAAACCAATAAAGCTGAACGTCACACGATTTCAAATCAAATACTAAAGACCTCTAAGGTAGTATGCGACTGTATGTAATCACAACATATTTTTTATGTATACTGATTGCTTACATATATAACTTGTTATACAGATGTCAACAATTACATGGAACGGCGAACAGTCATAACCAATACGACGATATGCATTTAAAAGCAATATTTCTGATCCGATAAGGCGGTAGGCTCGCCCACCACTGCCAGCTACGCGAATTCGCTTCTGTCGCCAATCTAATGTCAGATTTCAATTTAGATTACACCTTAAACATGCAGTGTAAAAGCTTATCTAACGAGTACACCTGTTAAAGTCCAAATAATTTATGAATACGCCCCCTGCCATTCTCGGATTTGTGAATATTTTCATTCAAAGCCTAAACATACATATTTGAAAGTTCATTTTTGATTGAATATCTTTTGTACGATGTTAGCTCGTAATAGCATGGTTATATTATTGGCAATTTTACGATTATGTATGTAATCGTCTTTATGTTAATTGTTTTAGTTTGAATCTGTATAGATTGCGGTTGGCTTTAAGTCGTTTAGATAGTAACTAATATGGGTTGGTTGGCATTAGTTGATTTTGTAGAGAGATACCGTAGGAGTTTAAGTGGGTCATTATCATATTTAAAGTTAAAACTAAACTCACATATATGGGTCCAAAAGAGCCGGTGGCGACCAACCCGACTGAAGAAGAATGACGATCTCTCAGAAGAACCACAGCTCGGCTTGACTAGCTCGGTGGCGCAGTCGTGAATGACGTGACTTTGACGCGTTCGATTCCCATACAGGACAAACATATGCATGAACATATCTGTTTATCTTGATCTAGATAGGGCATCAAAGCAGCCTGCTGGGAAAAATGCTTCGCTAAAGGGTTGTTGTGTTCCTACGTGTAAGTCAGGTCACCAGTAAGCTCCTAAGGAGTTGTAGCAGCAGAGGAGGCATCGCGTAAGTTATAATGTATTACAAGCGTTCACAAGCTACGGTAACCGCTTTATATCAGGTGGTCCGTATGCTTGTATGCCTTCCGACGATGTATAAAAAAAATGTATTCTACAGGAGGATTTCTGTATTGCTATGAGTGAATAAGCTCAAAAAGCCTACTTATTGGTATTGGGTATAGTAACTGATTCATATCAGATGGATCTGGTGAGACGTAATACAAAAATAAATAGATGTTTTTCTTTTAATTTGACGTAAAACCGGACTATTTTTTAAACTATTTTTTGTAAGTTTATAACCTGATTCGTATGAGTTAGGAATTAATGTTCAAAACTTACCTCTGATAATTGTGTTGCTGATTATGTATTAATGGTTGAGTAGGCTGTGCCAACAACAGTTGTTTCTGCTGTTGCTGTCGTTGTAGCATTTGCTTGCCGAACACTCCATAGCCAAAGCCATAGATTTCATCTTCTTCTTTGTCCGTTAGGCAACTTGATGGCTGTTGAGAAAACAAATCAGACTTTGAAGAATAGATATATTTTATTAGCACAGTTATTGAGCTAAAGACACATCTCCTTCACAAAGTAATAAAGAATAAAGCAGCTTGAATCTTAGTCTTTATTATATATATATAGAATATGGGTAAATCCAAGATATACAAAGGCGAACTTATATTTCCGAGAGATCTCTTGCAGCCAATCCTATAGGTTGTATATATATACTCTCTTGATCAATGATTCATTATATCTTACGTGTATGACTATGGAAACAAATAACTAAATAGACGGTAAAGAAATCGTCATTTTTGTTACCCGGCCAACGAAGAAAAACTAGTACAAAGTCCTATAGTCATAAAATATACCAATATTAAATTAATTATTTACCAGTTTCAATTGTATGTTACTTTACCTTAACCATTTAGCTCAAAGGAATAATAAAAATTTAAGAAATTTATAAATAATGTCTATATACATTATTATATTCTTCAGTAATGTAGATCTGTCGTATTATTACGTATGAATTAGTTTATAAAGTGTAAAAGTATATAAAGTTAAAAAAGAGAAAAAACTTATACTTAGTATATTTGCTGTCACATTTATTTATGCAACTGTTGTATAATAAGAGGTACTAAAACATAAATGCGGCTTTATAATTTAATTGTAATAATAGTACCTCATGATTGTTTAATTACGTATAGTTGTATACACAACTTTACCTACATCAATGACATGAATTCTCTTTATGTCAGAGTACATAAAGACTCTAGTGTGACATGCATTATGCTAGAAGCAGTACAGCAGTGGAAGTACTTCGTTTCCATTTATGCAAAAGTTTAATTCTTGGGTAATACAAAACAAAGAGAAAAATATAATTGTTTATTGTAATAATTATTTTGTATTTTGTTTAGTACAATTAATGAAATGCACTTGAATATTTGAAGCAATTTTGAATATTTAATATACGAGATATTCACGTTGTTATTAATACTCAGCCTACTTTTTAGCTATGGGGACATGGTTCACAGGGAAGATTTAATTTTTTCTGATAATTCTAGAAAATATACCAAGAGCACATCTTCCGAAAATTATATATTTTGATATTTTTCCCTTCATAGAGTCTTGGTTCATCCTTTTTATAATGTTTTGTCGACTTTTCTATTAAGTATGAGTGTTCTCTGGCGGAATAAAAATATCTGGTAGTTTGTTATTAATGCTTGCAACACTCATATGTATTTAAATGTGAAAATAATTAATTTTTGCCATGGAATGCCAATATCGAAAAACAATAACAGAAAACTACGAGCATTGGAATACCTACATATCATTTTAATTTTTAATTACAGCACTGTGGGTGTAAAATGCGCATGTTTTTAATGTAATTACTGCGAATTGAGAAGTAGTCATAATGAGAAATTGACCATAACTTCTAATCGCCTTAATAAATAGTAATAAATAAATACGGTCGGACAACACACCGCCACAACCGTTACACAACGCCATCTAGCCACACAGTAAGGGAAGCTCGTGTTATGGGTGCTAGACAACTGGTAAACATACGTAAATACATTTATTTTTTGTATATACACACTTATGATACATAAAAAATACCTGGATCAATACAAACAGACATGTTCATGCACACAAATGTTTATCTTGTGTGGGAATCGAACCAACGAGCTTTGGTGTCAAAGCAACGTAACAGCGCATTTCACCGAGATCGTCTAATTACTAAATCTTACTTAATCGATTCACATGTATGAGTTATCGTTAGAACCCTTACGTTATCCCGTATTATATATGCTACATAGAATACGGTATACAACTAAGGAAAATCCTCCAAACCTATCTAATGTGGTACCGGAAAGAAGGTGATCTCAAAAATACATGCAACTTAAAATGTTTAAAGTTACTTTTTAGTTATAAAATAATCAAATAATTTTCCTTTTTTTATTCCTATACAAACATACTAATGAGGCTAGAAGTTTTCAGAAATAATAGCAGACGTGTTTTATAATTACTTAACAAATTGACTTATTTTTTAATACAGTTAAGAAGATAAAATTACACTCGAAGACGGTGAAAGTCGTTTATAAATCACTGTATTCTATAGCAGAGCTATTAACGCTACTATAATACATTTCTCTTATATATAGAAGTGACAGATTGACAGACATTGAAATTAGCGAAGTATTCGACGCTTAATAATTATGATAAAATAATAAACTCGTAGGAATACATAGTTCATCAATATTTAAAGACGTCGGGGTAACTTTACCTGCACATGGTCCAATCTAAGGACTTGAATTAGCAAGATTCTGAATGGGGATTACTTTAAAGTAAAAGAACCGAAATTCAAAAGAGAGATGTGGCGCATCTAAACCGCCGACTGGAGGAATAACCGACACCTCAAAGAAGATCGCGGTCAAATAACAACTTCTTAGAGGGTTTTTGTGTTCTTGAGAGTGGGTGAGGTTACGAATAAGCAGTTGCTGTATTAGTAACGGAGGTGCAACGCCCAAGTGATTTACTTATATTGCAGGTGGTCATAGACAACAGTCAGCGGTTTACGTAAGGTGAGTCATATGCTTGCTTGCTTTCCCACGATATATAACAAAACCGCCTGTAAAGAAATTAAAAAGAACCGTGGAAGTATCATAGTTTATAGACCTAATGATGACTCCAAAAGATCTCCAATCACACAACAGCGGTAGAAAGCGTATTAAGGTCTCTGATCAAGTCGTGTTCATGGTAGTTCTTACTGCTAGCCGCGTTTATCATAAGCTCAGACATATCAGTGAGAAGAGAATTATTAGTGACCGTACTGAAATTACTATAGACAGATTAGATCTATCGATCTTTTCTGGGCATCAAAAATACATAAATACATTACACAATATACTGTATAAAGTAATATTATATATATATATATATATATATATATATATATATATATATATATATGTGTGTGTATTTATAGCTTCACGATAGGACCTTGATGGTTAACAAGAGAAGAAGAAAAGCTTGTATAAGAGAAGAAGGAAATGCATAATATGTTTTTCTCAGATTTTTATTAATAATTTTGATTTAATTTCAGCTATTGGGGGAACACTGGTATAATCCTAATGGCCAGATGCACAGTTACACTGGTTATTATTATTTCTTAATTAAACATAAGGTTTAGCCCAAACATATTGAGTAGATAACGAGTATAGTAAAAAAATCTCGAAAAAATACTCGTACTAATCTAACTAAGAAGATAATATTAGTTAGATTAGTATTTTTTCGAGATTTTTTTACTATAATTATTTAAAAGATAGTTGTTAGTGACACAGTCTTAAACACTACATTATCTATTACACTTGTCATACCACAGCAGTACATACACAGTAGACATGTTTCATTGGGGAATAAAATAGTAAATTTAGAGATATGAAACATATCTTGTTCTTGTGATTGTACTGTTTAAGTACACATCTGATTTATAAATGATTTCTTAAAATAAAGCATGAAGATTAACTTACAGAATATTTTCCAGGCACATAAATTGGTTGTGAATGAGATGTAGTCAGATTATTCAATGTCAGAGATCCTGGACTGGCGGAAGGTGGAGTCTGCGGTGTACCAGGTCCTCCAAGCACTCTCATTCTCGGAGACATCTCTTCCCATTCATGTCTTCTTAACTCTTCTAAATGATCCAGTACATCTCCGTAATGCGTTGAAAATAAGTCTGCGTAGCGAGATGCCAAACCTTCTAGATAGCCTCTGTCACCGTCCTGGAAAAGATAAATTAAAATTAGGTACATTACCAAAATGGTCCATGGTTGATGTAATATTTCTCTAAAAATTCAACTACATGTAGGTATTTATTGAATTATAATTTATTTGATTTTAACTTGATAACAACTGCTTTATCAGCATTATTTTATTGCGGTAGCTTTACTTTGACTTTTACACCAGCGCTTATGGGTTCGATTCCCGGGCAGGACAAACATTCGTGTGCATGACATGCAAAGATGACTTTTGTCTTGGGCTGGGTATTTTTGAGAGAAATAGGGTGCATCAAAGCAGCCCGTGTGCGAAAGTACCTATACCGCACAGAAAACGGCAGCCAAATAACAACTCTTTGGAGTTTTGTTATGTCCCTGCATCTGAGTGAGTTTACAGGTATTATATACTAGCTGCTACCCGCAGTTTCAACCCCGTGGAGTTCGGTTTTCAAGTTTTACTCAGCAACTTAGAATGCTACCAAGAGAAAGAGTAGCTCAAATTGAAGGACAAGCGACAAAGAACTTAAATTTCATCACAATCCATTTAGTTTTTTATTTAATTTGAGTTTCTGCGTCATACATAAACACGGATGACATATACACAAACGGACATACAGATGGACAGAAACAAATACTTTGTTTATTAATTGTATAAAAGTTATCTATATTTAAAGTCAACCCTGTTTAGATGACTTTATAACGTTCGCTCATTAATCACCGCAATAAAATACTGCAAAAGAAACATCTATCTGCTAAGAACTCGTCTTAGATAGAATGCTATTAAATAAATAGTACTGAATGTTTTTCAAAATGATGCATAATAAATTATCAAGGTAGTCGACAATGAAAATACGATAAATTGGAACAATGATATTTCAGATTCATCATAAGATCAGTACTAAACACTTTAGCACAATCAAAGTCCTAGATAAGTATATAGGGATCAATGCCATAGATCAGCACTAATGATCAATCGATATATTGGATACATAGGGTGCTGTTAGTGAAAGCTGTTAACAAGTTTTAAGTAATACTTACTAACACGAAAACAGCATTATAATACGGTAATTATTAAACATAATTGCTATATTGCTATTAGAAATACTTCAACGATTTTTTTTGGTTTTTCTGTGCTGATGGTATCTACTCAGGTGGCTTGTATAATAAATATTATCCCACAAAATTCTATAAATACGTTTTCCTGTACAATATATGTGATTTTTCTGGTACTTAAAGCTATTTTTTAAGTATATAATCAAAATACCAAAGAATATCTTGTTGAATTTAATAAATTACTTTCAATTATTTCATTTGTTAAATAATTGAAAGTAATTTATTAAATTCAACATTTCTACTGTACTGTGTTGTACAAATTATTCTTATTATAGGTTTATAATCTTTTAAATTGAACTAATTTATAAAACAGGAGAGTTTGTTTGTTTGTTTATACGCGCTAATCTAATCGTGCTATTATTTTTTTGCACTTGAATTTTCATACTTATTCCATTCACATTAGGGACATACAGATAGAAATATCAAAGTAAATATTCGCTTCTGGGGTACCCTTTTAAAAAAAATGTAAAATGATTCCCACAAAACAAGCAAGGATACAAGGAAACTAAATATGAACAAAATTACAAACATTTACGAGTAGCAAGTCCCATTACATGTAACTACAAATAATAACATGTCTTTAAATTGTTTAATCGACCATCGAAAATATTTAAAGACAAATATCAAACTCAATTACTCAAATAATTGCCAGCGACACGGGATAATTAACAGACTGAAAAAAAAATGGGTAATTATCCAGTACCTAAAGACCTATTTGCTTGGAGTGAGGCTTCCTTCCACGCAATTTCCGTTGGACGAAAAAGGGGAAAACATGACTGAGGGAGGCAATTAGTATCAGTAGGTTTAAATTATGGACAGGTTTTTAATGAGCGTGTTCGTATTCCGTATTGGCGACTCTTTGACTGCGGTAGTTTTAAATTAATTTTGCATTACAATTTCATTTACAAACTACTTTCGCTTCCAGACCCAGTGGTAATGGTATAGTAAACACGACATACTTATACAACTATATAGGTATATATACACTGCTGTGTATATGAATACTATGCAGCTATGCGCATGAAGTATTCAATATATTAATACGTGAAGCAAAAACATTGCACCTTTTTACGAAAATTACGCGGACGGAGGAGTATGAAATTTGGCACAGTTAAAGTGCAAAAAACAATTTCTTTTTATAATAATGTTTGGAAAATACATTTAAATAATAAAAAAAACATTACACACACTACTATACATTTGACACACAAACACATATATATCCAAATATATACCTCTTTTGTGCACAAAGACTTCTATGTATATACATAGAAGTCTTTGTTTGTGCATGATTGAAGTATGTTGCCAAACTGAGAAGAGATCAATATTATTGGTCTTCAATATTATTTGTCTATAGTTTTTCTAAATGTCTAAATTACTTTAGTTTATGGTTGAAATCTGTGGTCAAACTGAGAAGAGATTAATATCTAGAAAGTCTATAATACTAATTGTCTATAGTCTTATTGAATGTCAAAAATAATCATAACTTATGATAATGTTCCCGAGCGACATTTAGGACAGACTTACAAATACTGTTACTTACAAGGATATATATATATAAATTTATCATAACATCTCGATACGATCCTTCAATCAAAAAAAATGAAATCAAGGAAAATAAAGAAAGTAAGTAAAAGCGGTTACAGCGGGATACGCGCAGACGAAGTTGCGGGCCGCAGCTAGCATATCTATATCTTCACGCCAAGTCCATTACAGGGTAGGCAGAGAGACACGCCACATGACCTGGTCCTTACCGCATCACTTCTTTAACATTCATAGCTTATTTCATGAACACTCGCCGATTCCAAGTACTCCCGTTAATCAGTTAGTTAAAAACGAAATCTAATTTTTTCTACATTTAATTACACTTATATCAGTAATTTAAAACTGAGAGTAACATTTTTAATATCAGTAACGTTTTGAAATAAAACTTGTAGCTTGCTTTATGATAAACAGTTATCACATTTACGAACTATTGCAACATCAGGGTCATGGGTTGATGGCCCTGTAAAAAATCTTCACCCCTTTTTTACTAAATTATGTTCCTTAATAAAAAAGCCATCCATCCACCATCGTCGTCATAAATATGACTTCAGCCAAAGACCTATATTATTAATCAAAGGCTTCCTATTTAGGATTAATGACCTACAAAACGTGCTATTTGGTATTTTTACAATTTCAAATATTATTGTACTCATAAAGCTTACATCCGGGTCCAATAAATAAAATGAAGTTCAAGACTCACCTACCATGACCAAACTGATCGTGTTTTATCAGAAGGTGATGTCAGAAGCCCTAGAAACCGGCGAACGTACATGATAAAGATAACAATTCTTTATTTGAACTCTTACGGGCAATTAGACACGTCTTACATTTTTAAATATAATCTTCATCTTTATCTTGTATCGCATTCAATTCTCTTATGTTTATTTTTCCTGTCAATCTGCTAGCATTTCGGAAATGACCGTTGGCGAAGAACAAATGCCGAAAGATACTTACTATTATAGGTCTCTTTTTAAATTGTAAGTTACTTATTACAAAAATCATGTTAGCATGAAAAAGCTATGAATATTAAAGAAGCACGTGAGGTGGAGTTGTGTAAGAACCGCATCTTATGATGATCACTCTGCCTACCCCTTAAAGGACTTATATACGTACTACATCAATAAAATCTATACCGTCACATCATTCTGCGTTAATCCAAATTTTTAATACCGATTGTGGAAAATAATAAACGTAATTACATAACAAATGTATGATCCGGTGAAAACAAAAAGAAGTATTAGATAAAAATATCTCCATTAAACGCTAACGAAGTACTTGTAATTGTCTTGTTCGCAATGGTTAATATTAATGATCGTTAATTCTTGAGCTAGATTCTTGTCTCTTTTCCTATTTTAAATTAATGTTTATTCTCTTCCTATGATAAGATATGCAATTTACTTTGGTTAAAATTGTAACCATTGAAATCTTAAAAGGAACATTAAGTAGTGCTACTTTGACACCTATGCTTGTTCGACTCCCACCACAAACATTTGTGTTCATGAACATGTCTGTTTGTCCTGCACTTAGCGTATTTAAGAGAAGTAGGGCGCATTATAGCAATCCATCAGGGGAAGTACCTTCACCGCACAAGAAACCGCAATCAAATGACTTACTGGAGTGTTCTTGTGTTCCTGAGTTCACTCACCACCAAGTAAGCTCCTAAGGAGTTTCTGTGTTAGCAGCAGAGGTAGCATTGCGCGAGCGATACTTAATATATTGCAAGCATTCATAAGCTACGATAACCGCTTTACTTTGTATATGAAAAAATAGTAACAAAGCACATTTCTGATAACCGAATAGCGTTAGCGTAAATTTCCTTTCCACTCTGAAAAGTACAGTAACGGTCTGTAACAAAACGAAAATTAATGTAAAGGCAGAAAGTTAAGCCGACCGCGCTACACCAGAAAGTAGGAAAATAAACAAAAGCGGAATAATCTCAGTGGAAATAAACTCTTTCATTAAGGGAAGCGAAGGACATGCAAACGCGTAGTCCGCGAGACTGCGTAATGGAGGTAATCGCCTGTATATGTGATCAATGTACATGTATCATTATTGAATTAAACAATTTTTAACGGAAGTATCGCGTATTTTATTTATTTTGTTGAACCTGACGTTTACTTCTATACTTCCGTTAAAAATTGTTTAATTCAATGTGTAACAATCGCGAAAACCTAAGACAATACTATGTATCATTATTCTCAAGAACATTTTTGAAAAAATTTCAAGTTCTAAATTGTTGAATCTAATCTCAGCAAGTAAAGAATTTTAATTCTAATTATGAATTTTTGAAATACATAATTAGAATTTGGTAATGGTAGGTATGTCTTGGCCTCCCTCTGCCTACTTTCTTCTACTTTCGTGTTGTAGGTATATCTGTTTCGTAAACCGGCGAGCGTGCATGAGAAGAGCTGTGAATGTTAATGAAGCGAGTGAAGTGTATGATGAGTCATGTGCCGCTCGGTTCTTTCTGCCTACCCCGCAGTTAAATCTCGTGGAATTCGACTGCAATGTAGTTAAACTGACTTCAAGGAATTTGTAACTGTATCAGACTTGTATGGTACTTGTATTAAAGTTTTGAGAGTTTTAAACCATTGTAATTATAATAATTCAGTATTAGTATGTTGTCAAGCTCCAGTGACAATAAGAAATTGTTTTTTAGCGTGTTGTACTTAAAAGGGCACCAATGGACCCACCCTTATTACTTAGGCTCCGCTGTCTATCCGCCGATCTACCTGTCTGTCCGTCCACTTGTAACAGGGCTGTAATTTTTGAAACGTAATAGGTATGAACTTCAATTTTTCATAGAGTATGCATTACACTAGTTGCTGGAACACATAATAAAAATAAAAATGTCCAAAATTAAAAGGGGCCCCGTGATTTCATGAGTGTTTTTTAGACAATAATACGGAACCTTTTGTACGAGTGCAACTCGCAGTTGCCCTTTAAAACCAACTTCAATTAAGTCGTGAATTCGTCAACTTATACACGAATATATCGTGTTAGGTTACGCACTTGACGCACATGTAGTATACACTCACACTTGGCAAGTTTCTTTTGGCATTTCTTCTTCGCTAATGGTCATTTGAAATGCTGGTAGATTAAAAAAGAGAAAAACTTAAAAAAAAAGATAAGATATAATATTGAAAATGTAAGACGTGTCTAAGTGCCCGTGAGGGTCTAAAGGCAAATAAAGAATTTTTATCTTTATCTTTTATCGTTTTTACACGTAAAATAAGCGTGACTAATTAAAAACTCCTTTTTGAAGCCGGTTAAAAATCAATTAACCTTTACCAGTAGATCATGATGTCACTGAATTGATGTAAGCAAAAAAAAGGAACTAGAAAGAAATCTTAGAATTTTCGCTTAGCTTAGGAACTTGATAGGACTGCTTATACATACTCACCATAATGATAATTGTGATGTACCCAAAATGCCCTTATTCAAAAACTAACTGTATATAGCCTAAAAGCCAATGTAAATAAAATAACAGATAAATCTGAAAAAAAGGAAAATATTTCGATTGACACAACATTGATCAAAATCAAAATGAAATAGGAACTTCATCAATGAGAGTCGTACTTAGAATTCAGTCAGCGGTTGCGCGTCGAGTCAAAGATGGCCGAGCCGTTTATTTCCATTTTTAAATGAGAGCGGCTGAGAGCTTTGTCGGCCCTGAGTTTGTGCTCTGCGTTTTAAGTGGATTAAATCGCTCCACGCTCGTAAAACCGACAAGTGCTTCAGCTAAGAATTAAAGTAACCATTCGACTTTTGCATGAGAAAGTGCTCGCGGGACCTTGCTTCGCACTCACTCTGCGCAATTCCAAGCGCCCGAACTTTGTTTATTTTTTCTGGAAATCCTGTTCGATTGCGGTCTTAGAGGAATGCCGTTGCTTTGTAAGCGCTGAGTGAAAGAAATTCATTAACACTATCTGAAGAAAGCTCTCGCAATGTCAATGCTTCCTTGGATTTTTCTTGAAAGGCTTTAGTTAAGCAACTTCGAAATAGGGAGTTTTAAGGAAAATATAAAACTTTCGAAAGATTAAATTCTCCATTACGTGGGATTCTTAAAAAATTCTATTGGTTAACTCAGTCAAAGTACCATAAAAGACAATAATAAATAGCTCGTGATGCTTTGGCACAAGGCATAGTAACTGCTCTTGAATTTAAATCGTATATTTAGACCACGTCCAGTCGTTTAGAGCATAGAAACGGGTTCATTGAATGGTTTGCCAACGACAGCTGGAATGTTTACGAAAAACAAGCGACGAAAAGTTAGGTAATAGAAACAAAACAAGAAACCCGGAGAAGCTTTCTGGTTGACATAATATGTTTTACGTTTGGAGTTACAATAATAATATGAATGTATTCGTGATATTTATTATTAATAATTTTAAGATTAATTTGATTACGAGAATTATAATTCTAATTTTCGATATTAGGCACTGTTCCACTGCAGATATGCTCATTTCTGACTATCACGCGGAGAAACTTCGAGAATAGCTCTTTGCATAGCACGCTGAATGACCTTGAGTTTCCCCATACGGGCCGCAGCCTCGCAGTAGAACTAAGGTAACAAACATAGTCCATAGAATATACGAGCTGAAGTGGCAGAGAGCCGGCCACGTAGTTCGTAGAAATGACAACTGCTGGGGAAGAAAGGTGTCCCCGTACTGTTAAACGCAGAGTGGGACATCCCAGAACTAGATGGAGCGACGACCTATAGAGGTTTGTCAGGTATCTATGAACAGGGTCGAGGCAAATGCCCCTCTAGAGGGCAGGCCGAGGAGATTCGACGAGCTCGGTGGCGCAGCCGTGAATGACACTGACTTTGACCCCGACACAGGACAAACATTTGTGTGCATGAACACGTCTGTTTGTCTTGGTCTAGGTGTTTAAGAGAGGTAGGGCAAATCAAACCAGCCCGTCTGGGGAAGTACCTCCACCTCACAGAAAACCGCAGCCAAATAACAACTCCCTAGAGGGTTGTTATTTTCCTGCGAGTGAGGTCACCAGTAAGCTCCTAAGAAGTTGCTGTGTTAGCAACAAAGAAGGCATTGTGCGAGTACTTTAGTGACTCCCGACGTTGAATAATAAAAGAAAACACTGTGGGGCCAGATGGCTATGGGCTGAAATGATGATGATGATCAGGTACTATTGAAGATTTTTCCAAAAAATGTCTTGTTTACCGAGTACAAAGAAGCTAAGTATGTGTTAATCATTGCAGTGAATTATTTAAGTAATTTTAGTTCTATTTACGTGTATTAGCATAAAACACTTTTAAATTTTACGATTTACGATACTTCATGTGAAAACACGTAAATCCCCAGTCGTTAGTCGTAAATAAGTCTATGATAAATTCGTGTCGTGTAACAAAGTACCTTTAAACAAAATTGACGAATTCGAGTTAAACAGCAGTTTCGAAAATTTCGTTATAAACAACAAGGAAGACAATTTTCGGGTATCCTTCAAAACATTGCGAGCCGTAAAATAATCGATTCCGGTGATTCAACTCGCAGGACCCGAAACGTCTGCGCCATCGAACTTTCCTTTAAAATGAGTATAAATTGCAAAACTTGGGAATTATTTGCGTCTCTCTTCCATGGCAATTTACTCCGTTTTTCCAGAGTTTCATTATAACAAGTTTAATTGAAGACCGCGTCCGGTGCATAAATTTAAACTTTTGGCATGCATTTTAATCTGCTTACAGTAGTTAGTTCACGAGGTAATGGGTAGTAAATGAGTTTCTAGTCCACTTTAAACTGTTCATTCATTAATGAAATAAAGTTAAGAGTGTTAACACATAACCAGCTTTAGCGGCCGCTGCGGCATTTCAAAGCCTTTGAGCAGGCGGCAATACATATCCGCATGTTCCTTCATATACAATGCACGGAAGGCTTTATATTACATTTTCATCATAATTCTGCTTTGTTTTACGTTCATTTTGGATTTTGTGTTTATTACATAGACTCCGAAATGTGGCGACATACATTTACATAAATTTGATGTAACTTCACCGACATCTACTCTAATTAAAGAGATTGGTCTACAAAACCAGAATCTAACTGACTTTTTAATTGTTTTCAAAATAAGAATTATCGCTTATGCGCTGCCTCTTTGCCACCCGTGATGCTAACGTAGAAACTCCTTAATAATTTCTATAGACTTTCATAAACGTTACTCCCACCTTTCTAGAGACTTGTCATTTGTCTATGATCATTTGTAAGATGATAGTAATTCCATATTTCCCTACTACTTGTAAAACATAGCCCATATTCTCCGTTTTTTCCATCAGAATTTCGTTTAGTATTTGATATGATGGACCCTGTGTAAATGAGATTGAATTTTTCTTTAACTGTAATGGTGAGACCCTTACATCCCAAAACCTCTTGACTATATTAACTTAGATTACCCTAATGCTCTAGCTTTTTCTATTGAAATCTACTTCAATCAAGATATTGTAATTACTGTCGATATAGATATTACAGATAATGGCGAAATATCAACAGTATATTCAAGAACGATAGTATATTTAACCAGTTTCGTGAATATTAAAGCTAAACAATTTAATAGAGAAGCTCTCAATCTTTATATAATTCATATTCCGAAGTGCCTTCTGTCTGTCGTCTCCAAGAGTTATTTACGACAATTTGAATGCTAAGCAGAATTAAGAGCACGTCTCAGTACGTGTCAGTAAATGCAATAAGGAGAAAATGAAATGTCATATAGCGTTAACAAGATTAATTGTTTTATTATATATCTGATAAGAGTTTCTGCCCGATTTTATTGACATATTAAAAAAATTGGGTCTGTTCAACTACCCGCCGTTATCAATTTCATTCACATTGACTTGATTTTCGACGGTAATGTAAAGTACAAAATAAAAGATTTTTTGTTTTTAACGAACAATGGTAATTATATATATATTGTAACCATTGACATAAAACACGACTATACAGATTATAGCGCTTACTATCGAAAAGCGAGACCAGTAGTAGCGTCAAAATAACAGTTCGATGGTATTATAGTACTTATATAACTTCTCTCGGCTCGTCTACTGTATGGTCCCATGCTTGTGTTTTACTGAACTTGACGAATGACTTGGCTTTGACGAGTTCGGTGGCCCTGTGGTTAATAATGCTGCTTTAATATCGGGGCTCGTGAGCTCGATTCTCACACAGAAACAAACAATTTTTGTGCATGAGCATGTCTATTTGTCGTGGTCTCGATGTTTTTAAGAGAGGAAGGGTGCATCGAATCAGCTAATTTAGGGTAGCACCTCCACCTGACAGAAAATCGTAGTCAAATACCAGTAAACTCCTATGGAGATACTGTGTTAGCAGTAGAGGTGCCATCGTGCTAGCGATACTGAACGTATTTCAAGCGTTCATAGACTACGGTAAACACTATACATCAGGTGAGCCGTACATTTGTATGTTTCGCCCCGTTTTATAAAAAAAAAATGTTACACAGCAATTGTATAAATTATTAACACATACAAACCACACCCAAAACATAAACGACTTACATGTAAATACACACTAAAGTTAGCCTCAACGGAACTCGAATTTAGTACTGTCGCGATTCTTAATGTTAAACGTAGCCATTGCGCCACACAACCATCGGTTTCATCATTATAAAATATCCATACAATGATAGCCTTGAAAAGTAAGCAATTTATTATATGTAATTGCAGGCTGATAGCTAATTTATGCTCATCAGGGGAACAGATGTGGACGGGTAGGAGATACCATTAAGGCTATATCATAAAACTGGTACCGGTTACTTTGTTGTAAGTATACGGCACTTTTATAGATCAACAAATGGAGAATTCGCATTCTAATTGCTGTATAATTTTGTTAACATTGATAATACGTATCTATGCGGTTTTATGAGTGGAGTGGACCGCTTGACTAAGTGGTTATAATTGCCTTTTCGATAATATTTTTTGTATAATAACATGTTATGTATGGACACGGCCATATGCTACATAAAAACTTACTTCGTAGGCGGTCAGTCGTCACACGTTTGTACAAGTTTCTCCAGTTGTTGGCGGTCTAAATAATTAACTTTTTTTTTTGTAACATTTAAGTGTTTGAGATCAACTGACAAGTAATAAGCAAATTGAATATCTCAATTTGCTTATTACTTGTCAGCTGGTCTCAATCACTTGACACACAACAATCATTATGATAGATAACATGAGCAATGATAACCCTGTGGATAAAGAACCTGAAGCCTGTGGACCATCTGCCCCCCGGTTCAAATCCTCACATATGTACCACTAAATTTGTATTTCGGATTTATGTACTACATATTTATACATAGCTCGGCGGTGAAGCAAAACATGAGGTGAGGAAATCCGCAAGTCAAAGAAAGTACATTTCAAAAGACGTGGGAATTAACCTAAGATAGGTCAGGTTTACCCTCTGGGCTATAGATGTCTGACGGCAGTAGCTTCAAGTAAAAATTTGTATTTTAAGCTGCGGTAGCTGATACTGCTAAGAGAAAGAATAGAAATATGTTAGACAACATGTAACATAAGTATAATATCTATGTTTCTTTACAGTACGGTGGAACCAAGGCTCATGGGTTTGATTCCCACACAATACAAACATTCGTGTGTTTGAACATGTCCATTTGTCTTGGTATATACAAGTTATTTTCATACTTTACAATGGGAGCCCTGCAACTTTCCTATAGTCAAAATGACACCTAGCAAAATGTCTCCGTTTAAATAATGTTTTCTTATTTAAAGATGAAGAATATTTACATTGTACATTGGCTCCTTTCTTAACCTTATGAAAAACTGTCTAAATACACTAACAGCAAAGAAATTCTATACTTGATATTATCACACAAAACCACTTTCTAAAGTTCACAAAGGTACCAACTACTTACCACCTCGCTTAGCTAGTTAACAGACACGGGCAGTGACAGTCCGTACCTTTGTGAGGACTCGCTTGATGCTGTACCATTACAGCTATTGTATGCAGGCAGGTCAACGAACCTAAGGTATTCATATTAATTCATTCCACTATTAGTACACTTGCAAGTATGTTATTGTTAACTATACTCACGGTTACTTTGTTAAAGATTGGTTGATATGAAACAGTATTCTGCTGAAATAAAAATAATATGCATAATTTTACGTTACTGGCATAGGGTTACGCTTTCACTGTGGATAAATCTTTCTTTCCATTTTCTAAATCCCTTCGTTTAGGACATGTACATCAATCTGTTGTAGTTTTGAATACTGCACTTGAGTCTTTAACCAATTTTAAAGGAGTGGAGATTCTATGTTTTTCGTGTATGTATTTTATATATGTAGATTGATATTTCGGGAACGGGAACGGGCTTGATAAATTTGGACATTTAAAACTGTGTTCCGTTAAGCTAGTTCTGAAAAAAAAATCTTTTTTTCTATACTACGTCGAGAGGCATACAAGCATACGGCCCACCTGATGTAAAGCGGGTACCGTAGCCTATTAACGCTTGTAATATATTAAGTATCACTCGCGCGATGCCTCTTCTGCTGCTTACACAGCAACTCCTTGGGAGCTTACTGGTGACTTCACTCATGCGCAGGACCACAACAACCCTTCTAGGGAGTTGTTTGACTGTGGTTTTCTGTGAGGTGGAGTTACTTCCCCAGACGGGCTGCTTTGATGCGCCCTACCTCTCTTAATTAATTTAATGAAGATAACTAAAAAATAATTATTTTTGAATAGACGAGTATTATATTTTACACTTGGTTGAAGCTGACGTCAGTATGTATAGATAAAAACAGTATGTATATTGATTTTAATTGAAGTTCACTTTTTTTGTTTACACAAGTGAGAAGGAATTTTAGGGGATGTTCTTTCTGAATACTGGATTAAATGAGGCCGAGTTAAATTTAAATGATATAACTTTCTAGTGACGATCCGGAAGTAACTTAATGCATAACTGGTACATTTAATGGTTAAAGTAACTGTTATGGTAATAAATAATTTATGAAGCTGTAATTCTGACTGTTACGTGGAAGACACCAAATATAGCACTATTTATGTCTAAAATCAAGCTCTATTACACTAAAAATAAAATTCAATTACCATTACTCCACTATTTCTATAGGCAGGGTAATAAATTTGTAATAGTTGATTGTAAAATATATTGATGTGTTAATTGTTCTTCCATATTTATAGGCAACCATGCGCAGTTTGGCTGATAGAAACGTTGTAATAAAAAGGTTTATCTTAAGGTTTTTATGACAGAATACCGGTTAGAAATCTTTTAAATGTGAACATATCGTATTTGATATCTGTGAGAAACCTCAAAACATAAGGATCTTTTTACAATAAATACTATTAAACGAGCAAATCTATACAAATGTTTATAATAAAGAATCGATTTTTCGTTTCTAATCGCTATATCCGTAAATTCACAAAATCGATTTAGAACCGGTTCAACAGTGCTTTAGATAAAAATCGCGTTGAAATCGTTCTATTAGTTTACGGTCTATGACACATACAGACAAAAGAATAAATCTTATGACACATTTTGTTCTACGCTAAGAATTAAACAACAAATAATTTTTCCGAGTTTGATAACAATGCAGGTAAATATTTTGTATGAACCTCTTGTTTTTTAATAAAACCTTTTGAATAAAATAGAAACAATTCTGACAATGCCCATCTCGCCGGGCTATGCAGTCAATAACAGATTTTTGACACGTTACTTTTTTTTACTTTTATACGGATACCAAACTAAAGTGTCGTACCTTACTTTCTCTACATTCTAACTTACCATTTGATACCCATATCAAGGTGTTGAAATGAAAATGTAATCCGCCATCTTAGGCGGGCAGCCATAATGAATTTAGAATGATGTCACTCACTTTAACGTTTCCTACTTCAATTGATACTCTTATAAGTTGACATTGTCATCAGAATTAAATTGTCAGAAGTTCTAATCAAATGAGAAGTTGGTTAAATTCTGCTTCTAAGATTTATTCCAAATATACTAACAGTGTAGAAAAATAAAAGCATACGGAACTAAAACAGAAAGCTTTCTTTTTGGACTCTGTTGCAAACGGTATCAAAAATCTCAGCGTTGCAGCCGCGTATTCGAGTAAGGATCCATATTATTACCCCAAACAATGATTTCCGAAGCAGGATTATTCAGCAGCTCGAATAGGAACGCGAATACTATTAAGAGATCACGAATCTAAAATAGCTATGCTCACCGAGACATGATACAATAAGAAAACCGGGAGCACAATGGATAATGTATCTGTATTAGAATATCAAATAGGTGCTAAAACTGTACGCGAGAATTTTCCTTTATTTTATTCCAAAGCCTGTTCTTTATATGCAGCTTTATTTATTTTATCTAAATTAAGCAAAGACTCAGAAAGGTAAGTAAACTTCAGTTAGGATTGTTTAGTTCCTGCAATGCGCAGGAAGTCACCAGTAAGCTTCTGAGGAGTTTCTGAAGAGTTTGATCACTACTGAACGATGAAATAAAAAAAAAATAGGTTCAAGAATAAAATGTAACATTTATTTTAATAACGAAGACAAAAATTGAAAGCTGTAGTAGCCGAAGAACGTCAAGACTTACCTTTCACAATCAAATTGGTCGTGTTCTATCAGAAAGTGATAAAAAAGCTATGAATGTTAAAGACGCTAGTGAGGTGGGTAAGGACCGCATTATATGACGCTCGGTCCCCACTGCCTATCTCGCAAGGGACGGCCGTGAAGATACAAGATAGTATAGAAGGCAATAAAATAAAAGAGCTCAACAAGGCAAACATTTCTCTTCAGATCAATAAGATTTTTATTCCAAATGATGTTTTTTACGAGTATAATGCAGTTTTATTTATTTCATATAAAGACTTAGAACAATATAATTATTCTACATCGAAGACGTGACTTAAAGGATGGATATACAAAGGAAACAATTCTATTCAGCATTTTCTGTATTTTATTCTGATATAAGTGTTATATTTCAGTGTTTAAACTAACATTTATAAATTGTAATCCTTTTTGTAAATAGAGAAAATATGAAGTTAAGCGTGTAGGAAAAACTAACAAAATTATAATTTGCTTTAGGTAATATCATCAAACATATTTTGTCAGCGTACGATATGAACTGCGAATGCAACTTACAAATTCGAGTAGACCTATAATATAAATCGTTCAGTCTATCGTAAAGCCATTACCGTTACGATGTAAAAGAAATTTACTGTGAAGTTATTTCCAATAATCACTCAATGGAGCTTACACTTTATTATCACAAATCCCTGGGATTTTCTACAGATTGTCAGTAGCTAGTAGTAAAAACAAAGATTACAACTGAGAATTAGGAGCCGAGGAAGACCAAGACTAGCCTACCATGACGAAATTGTTTTATCAGGTGAGGTCAGGAGTGCTAGGAACCCGCGAGCGTGCAAGAAAAGAGCTATGAATATTAAAGAAACGAGTGAAGTGTACATGTACCGCGTTTTATGGTCCTCGGTACTCTCTGCCTACCTGGCGTTAAGATATAGGTAACATACATACTTAACTGAGAAAAGTAATTTTTTTCCTAACGTCGTCCATCTGATGTAATGTCTGATCAGTCGCCTATGATCGCTAGGTATACAATGGTAATACAATGAATAATGAGGAACGCTCGTGTATTGTTGACCTCGTTGCTATCAACAGCTCCTCAGGAAGTTACTGGTAATCACATTCACTTACAGAAATACAACAATCTTCTGCTGAGATGTTGATTGCGGTTTTTTATGAGCTGTTATTCTCTCGATTCTATTCTATATATCTATAGAAAACAGCCCGAATCGACTGATTAACGTGCCCTCCGCATGGAAAAACTCAGAAAGACTAAACCCATCCTTAAACAGGGTGCGGTTGACACAACTTAACTTACATGATCAATTGCACAGACTCACGCAACGACCCCAATGAACTCTTCAAACGCGTACGAGAGAGTAACGTAGATATATAATAAATTGAGAATAAATTCGACCATCGAAACCACCAAAGCTATCGTCCTCTGAGATTGCAAATCCAAAATAACGCATCCCGCCTGTACTAAACAAAACAAATGTTGCCACAATAAGACGAAGTTCCGCGTGCCACTGCGGAGGCGACGCTCTGAACACAATTTATAGCCACCGCTATCACCTGCCCCTCTTCTGTTTAAATCGAGTTGTTTCATTCATGCTTCGACGCTCCCTCGACGCTCCTGGTCATTTTGTCCTAGTGAATCATAGACAACGGATACTGCCTAATTATATTTTTTTTAAACTGAATTTTAAGGTACGAGTACAATGATGGTTAATAGAATAAGTAACATAAAATCCCACCAAAAACATTCTGTAAAAAACTAGCCAAGTCTCGACGGAGCTGCTTGTTTATCTCTAAAAAGTAATGAAATCTAGACAAAGTCGTGCCAAGTATAAGGTTCCTTACTGCGATTTCTTTATTATTATAGTTAATGTTGTGTGACTTGGCCGTTGAAAATTCTTTATACGTTAGTGGGTACAAGTCAATTTTGTTTACACGTAATGTTATATCTGTTGTAACTACCTATAAGCGAGATAATAGCCCATACTGGTATTGGTAATTGGACGCTAGTGTCTAGTGTTGTTGATTGTGCAACACATGCATTCAGCATTGACAATGCTGACTTCTGCTCTCTTCTTTTTGGAGCGTCAAATCGACCACTGATCTAACATATAATAGACGTACAGACGGACTTCTATCAATGATTAGAAGTCCGTCTGTACTGGAAATATTTTTTTATATTGTTTGTTTCAGGCTCGCCTATACGTAAGTATTATTGAAATCCGCAGCTTTATCAAGCCTACAATTGACTGGTTATTGAATCAACGTTTTCCAAGTGGCAATTTTCCATCGTCAATGGGTACCGGTTATGGCGACAGATTGGTGCAATGGCGTCATGGAGCACCTGGTTTTGTACCCTTGAAGGGTACATCAACGGCCAAGTCACACAACATTAACTATAATAATAAAGAAATCGCAGTAAGGAATCTTATACTTGGCACGACTTTGTCTAGATTTCATTACTTTTTAGAGATAAACAAGCAGCTCCGTCGAGACTTGGCTAGTTTTTTACAGAATGTTTTTGGTGGGATTTCACTTCTTTTTGTAGAAACGTGGACATATTGATTTATTTTATTATATTTTCTTATTTGACACAGTTTTTTTCTCATAGTAGAAGGGGGCATTTTCATATCTCTAATACAGCTGAGACCAGCTGAGGGTTCTTCATCAGATACTTCAGACCTTCGATTTTTGACATCAAATGAAGCGGCCCACCAAGTTGAACATTTTTTGTAAAGGCGGTATGTCGATCTCTAATAGTTTGGTTGGGCTCTTGTGTTTTCTAATCATTGTCACCAGGTACTCCAGATCTTCGATTATCCTAGTTTTTATAGTTTTCCCTTTATGTGGCCATTAAACCCTAACTCTGTACCAAATTTCAGCTCTCGGAGTTTATGGGAAGTATTAGTTCTATTTTGATGATCATGAGTGAGTGTCATAAATGCGAAACTTTGCTTTCGCTTAACTTCGGAACTAAATGACCTACAGACTTGAAATTTTGGATTTTTAGTATGTGATTATAGCTTACTGGATGACGAAAATTTCTGCGTTCTGGTCTTATCCAGAGGTTCTCAAATAGAGGCCTGAAAATGCGGCGAAATGGTTCCAGTAAAGGATGGTACGGCAGTGTTTGCTTCGCGCTCGACTTGGCGGGGGCACTGCCGTGCCCCCTGATTTGTATGTTGGGTAATTTATTTATGTTTGTCATCTATGGACTCTAAAACGGTTGGTCAGATTTTGATTAAATTTTAAGGGAATCTTCAGATTAGCCCAGCGGGTGATCCTGTCAAGTTTAGGAGTTATCAGATCACCCGTGGGAAGCCGGGGCGGGTAGCTAGTGTAATATAAAATTGGGCCCAAAACATGGAGTTTTACTCGGGTGGGGTATACTTCAGAGAGAGTGTGAGGGTATTTTAGGTACATTTACGTTTCTACAGCATTACGGCTGACAAATTTGTGGAATCCTGAGATTCTGGAATGATCCACTAGAGGCGCGGTTAAACATCTCATACAAATTACCAAATTTCGTACAAATTATCGACATTGACACAACAAATACAACAATTTATTTAATTGCGATCTTAATGTAATGTGTGTATATGTTTTGACGAACTCGGTGGCTCAGTCGTAAAAGACGCGACTTTGACTTCGATTTTCGTTCTTGAGTTCGATTCCCACACAAGACAAACATTTGTGTGCATGAACATGTCTCTTGGTCTGGATGTTTTAAGAGAGGTAAGGCGCATCAAAGCAGCCCGTCTGGGGAAGTACCTCCACCTCACAGAAAACCGCAGCCAAATAACAACTCCCTAGAGGGTTGTTGTGTTCCTGTGTGTGAGTGAGGTCACCAGGAAGCTCCTAAGGAGTTGCTGTGTAAGCAGCAGAGGAGGCATCGCGCGAGTGATACTCAATATACTACACGCGTTAATAGGCTACGGTAACTGCTTTACATCAGGTGGACCGTATGCTTGCATGACTCCCGACGTTGTATAAAAAATATGTATGTTTACTGTAATTTTGAAATTATTTTCTCTATTTTCCGCATCGAAATGTTTATTTAGGCATTGGCCTCTATGCTGCCTCCCTTTCGTTGTGCAATACCTTATGTAATCTAACGTATGCCGGTAAATCGGCCTGCTAAGACCAGTAGATCGTTTGTTGTAAATTGTATTCGACTCTATAATAAATTACTTGAAACAGTTTCGTCCTTGCCTGACAATAGGCTCAAAAGGTATATCAAAAGTACTCTATGTAAGAAGACTTATTACAGAATCGATAAATATCTGACTAACAGAGATTTCTGACGTCATTATATATACACTGGCATAAATTTATTTTAATAGACTTAAAATAAGACCTGTAAACGCAAGTTTATTTTGACATTTCTTCTTCGCCAGTGATCATTTTGGAAGTGCTGGTAGATTAAAAAAGAGAAGTTTAAACTATAAAGAACTAAAACTATGAACAATTAATAAAAAATTGCATTTGTTTTCAAGAATGTAAGACGTGTTAAAGTGCCCGTGAGGACCTAAAGGCAAATAAATATTTTTGCCTTGACTTGATTTGGGTGTTTTGAAGAGAGGTAGGGCACATTAAAGAAGCCCGTCTAAGAAAGTGCCTCCACTTCACAGAAACTGCAACTTTCTGGAGGGTTGTTGAGTTCCTGCGTATGAGTGAGGTCATTAGCAAACTCCTTCAGCAAAGGTGGCATCGTGCGAGTGATATTGCGCTTTACATCAGGTAGGCCGTTACTTGTATGCCGTTGACGTTGTATAAAAAAAGAAATTAATAAATAGTAACCACAAATATTCTTAAATGATTCTCAACTTTGATCTCGATGCGTTTCAATCGCTGTTCCAATTTATTTCCTACAAATCTTAATATGTATAATTCGTCTGTACGCGTGTTTGTCACGTAACTCTTCCTAAACGGCTGGACCGATTTGGATGAAATTTTGTGTGTATATTTGATTGCTTGATGGTTTGAAAACATAATTGAACCCGGTAATGGTTCGTTGATGTCGGTATGTCACCAAATCTTGAGACTGAATTTAATGTGGCGTTGCTTTTCCGGGCATAACGATGTCTGCCGGGTCCGCTAGTATTAATTCCAGAAAAACGATACAATCGATATTAAATTCAATGAGTGTATCCTGTTCGCAACTCTACCATAAGGTAGAGTTTCGAACAGATGAGGTATCATGGCAAATCATTATAGGTAATGAGGAGAGTAATTCAATTTATGTTCTAATAAAAGTGAATTGTGTCCATGTTGTAATAAAATATACAATAATGGCGATTCCAGTGCTACTTGGTATCTTATGTGCATGAAGAGGCTACGAAAGTTAGCGTGTATACATTTATTCAACTAAATAAGTTTGTCCACCTTTCTACTGCGACACATTCCCATGAATATTAGCTATACCTATAAAAGTATACGTGGATTAGTTTAGTGGTGCATCTACTATCCTATTCACTACGCACTGAAGATGTAGAGCTACACTTCCGCATGCAGCATAGCATGAAGGTAATACCAAAACTAATAGAGACCCAATATCATGATTATTTGTAGTATGAAATGTAGTAAGAAACAACATAATGTTCGAAGATGCGAAGTTCGAAGGAGAGGTTCGCTCTCTATTGTCACCAACTGAGCTCTGCGTTCCTAGCACAAGTAGTTATATACTCATACTGAATATAATAATAAATACTTACTTGATTTTAATATTGTCTATTTTTAACCGATTTCAAAAAAGGGGGAAGTTCTCTATTCGCCTGTATTTTTTACGCGATCATTCCGCCAATTAGGAATTACTCGTAATTTTGATGATTCTTTTTTGTTCGGTAGGTCAGATTTTATACGTGGTTCCATATAACTTTTATCGAAAGTAATTTAGCGCTATTTGAAAAAATCAGCAAAAACAAAAATATATACATAGATAATGTTTTGATTTGTGATTCCCTTCAGCATAAGTTTTTGATGAGGACTTTCAATATCTGTTTTTTTTATTTACACCACTATAAAGCAAAAAATATATATATATTTTTTAAAAAAACGCCTTCAAAAAACATCCAGGAACTAAAAAGCGAAAGGAGTCGGTGCCAGCCGCATAATATCAGTACACTGGCACCGACCAATTATTTTTAATGCGTTTTAGTTCCTGGGTGTTTTTAGAAGTCGTTTTTTTTATTTAAAAATAATTTAGCGCAATCTTAATAATAGGATCAACAGAATCCTAAAAAGAAGCAAGTTTTATGTTTGAAATTTTAACAACCAATGTCGTTTTGTAGACTAACCGAATATTAACGGAATTTCATAAAAACGCCAATGGTTTATGGAAACTACATCGCGATATGAACACCCTTGAGAACTCAAAAAGCACTGGACAAAGTGAAAGTTAAGATGCTCTGCTGCAACTGATGAAGAATTTAATGAAATGAAAAATAAGATATATTATTGTACAGTAAATTCTCGGAAAATTATCGGTAACTGTATAATAGGGTAGTACGTAGGTCACACTATAAGTTTTGCGTAACTTAAAAAATCGGCCAAGTGCGAGTCGGACTCGCGCACTAAGGGTTCCGTACCATTATCTATAAAAACGGAAAAAAAATCACGTTTGTTGTATGGGAGCCCCCCTTAAATATTTATTTTATTTTAATTTAATTATTTATTTTTAAAGTGAATATATTACTAAATATTCTGTGAATATTTCAAGCGTCTACCTGTTGCCATTATCAATATCGAGCAAAAACGAGCAAAATAATCACGTTTGTTGTATGGGACCCCCCTTAAATATTTATTTTATTCTATATTTTAGTATTTGTTGTTATAGTGGCAACAGAAATACATCATCTGTGAAAATTTCAACTGTCTAACTATCACGGTTCATGAGATACAGCTTGGTGACAGACGGACGGACGGACGGACGGACGGACAGCGGAGCCTCAGTAATAGGGTTCCGTTTTACCCTTTGGGCACGGAACCCTAAAAAACAACATGTTATAACCACCACAGATCTGAAGTCATGTTTTCTACGTGCTGATTGAACGCTATCACTGCCTCTTCGGAGTTGGTAAAAGTGAAACCTCTCATCAAATCTTTGATTTTAGGGAAAATACAGAAATCACAGGGTGCTAGGTCGGGGCTATGCGCAGGATGGGTAACGAGTTGTACTTTTTCGGAAGTTAAAAATGACTTTGTTTTGTTGGCTGTGTGTGAAGAAGCGTTGTCATGATGTAGGAGAACGCGGCTTTTTGGTCGTCTTTCGCGAACTTTTTCTAACACCCTGGGTAAACAAATGGTAGAATACCACTCGGCATTAACACTCTATTGATCTTCAAGTGGAATTGTGCAGATGGGACCCGTAGCTGAGAAAAAAAAACGCGATCATTTTTAGGGTTCCGTACCCAAAGGGTAAAACGGAACCCTATTACTGAGGCTCCGCTGTCCGTCCGTCCGTCCATCTTTCACCAGGCTGTATCTCATGAACGGTGATAGTTAGACAGTTGAAATTTTCACAGATGATGTATTTCTCTTGCCGCTATAACAAGAAATACTAAAAAATAGAATAAAATAAATATTTAAGGGGGCTCCCATACAACAAACGTGATTTTTTTGCTCATTTTTGCTCGATATTGATAACGGCAACAGGTAGACGCTTGAAATATTCACAGAATATTTAGTTGTATATTCACTTTAAGAATAAATAATTAAATTAAAATAAAACAAATATTTAAGGGGGGCTCCCATACAACAAACGTGATTTTTTGCCGTTTTTATAGATAATGGTACGGAACCCATCGTGCGCGAGTCCGACTCGCACTTGGCCGATTTTTTTACCAACGTTTCTCGCCTGCCTCACTTTTGTTGGCCTGTTCTCATTTTCAAACACCCATTCACAAGATTGCTGTTTTTTTTTCGGATTCAAAACAATAAATCCACGTTTCGTCTCCTGTGACAATGTCATAAACAGCATTAGAATGACCATGGTCGTACTTCAGTAGCATCTATGAGCACCATTCCACGCGAGCCCGCTTCTGCTCCGCTGTCAGTTCATGAGGGATTCAACGACAACAAAGTTTCCGAACTTTCAATTCTTCGTGTAAAATTTTCTAAATTTGGTTCATACCAATCCCCAATAGTTCTCGAATTGTCTCATAGGTAATCCGCGGGTTTTCTTCAATTAGCCGCTTAATAGTAGCCACATTATTTACGTTGACGGCAGTTGAAGGCCGCCCTTCACGAAATTCGTCATGTAAAGAAACTCGACCTCTCTCAAATTCAGCAAACCATCGCCTCACGGTGCTCAAAGAAGGTGCTTCTCTCCCAAAAGCATTTTGAAGACGAGCAGCACAGTCTTGCGGAGAGAGAGAACTTTTAAAATCATAAAAAATCATCGCTCTAAAATCTTTTCGACTCAATTCCATTTTCGTTGCGAACTTTGATGTGTGATAAAAAATAATTGACAAATGATTTCCGGCCAATTGTTTTTTTTTATTACTAAGTAGGTTGCAACGTTTCAAAAAATATAACATTCGAAATTCAAATAGTTCCGATTAGCTAGAAGTGAGGTAGGTGCAAACCTCACAAGTCACAAGTTACAGCTCGCCTATGAATATAAAGGTTATTAAAAGTTGTCATATCTAAATAGGAGTGGCTTTTTGCTATTCATTTTCGTGTAACATTACACGAAATGGCGCTGTTGTCCATTAACTTACTCTTCGCAGAAGTAAATAAATAGAGACTGACATGATGACGTCTGCTAGATACAAATAATATATCAAAATATTTATAAAAAATTTTCATTTCATTCAAGAAAACCGACTATCGAAATAATTCAAATTTGTTAAATACTTGTATTTTATTTACTCTCGCTATTTTTGTTTTCTATTATGTGAAATACAAAACGCCCCCTCAAGAATTAGCCATTAATCTTCTTCAATAACTCTTGCGGTTTCTCATTTCCTGCGGAGACAATTTACGGAGCCACTGCACCAGCAGGATTTATACTCGACAGTATCTCCCAAATGTCGCGCCTTAACGAGACGCGGCCATCACGTATAAAACAGTTTGCGAGCTGCTTTTCTTATAGTTTGCGGAAAATTTATCGGAATATTTTATAGATCATATTTCTATTTTAATGAATATAGACAGTATTTTTTCGGGAGGTATATAAAGTATACGGCCCACATAATGAAAAGCGATTACCGTAGCCTATGAACGCATGTACTACATTAAATATCACTCGCGCGACTTCAACTCTGCAACACAGCAACCCCTTAGGAACTTAATGGTGATCTCACTCACACGCAGGAACACAACGACAATCCAGAGAGTTGTTATTTGGCTGCGGTTTCCTGTGACTGAGATGATACCTCTCTTAAAGTAGGGCCATAGGAATGAATTTTGGAAATAGAAATACGATCACGAGTTTCGATAAGATACTGTGTTGCTAAAAGAGCTGTCGTCGTCGTACCACTAACCAGATCATCCGATGACATCAAATTATTCATAGAATGACTGTGGTGTGAAAGACCAAACCGATTATTGGAGAAGAAAGTTGAAGAGATATATGCCCAACAGTATGGCTGCATTATGTCAGAGAAGATTTTTTAATTTGATAGCCAGTCATAACCCTGCAAATGAATTTAAAAAAAGGAACATTTCGTGAGTACACTCACGAAATGTTCCTTTTTTTATATTCTTCAGTTTGATACAACACACCGTTAGACATATGCTCCCAAATTATAATCTGCCATTATTTTTATATTATTAGATTATTCATATTGCAGGCTTCCTACACTGATTTTGACCTCGCGGGGATTCATTGGATTTCAATTCAATGGTTTTAATGATATAAATTCGTAATTTATTATACAAAAACCAACTTGTGTATGTACCGTATGGACTTCAAAACGTATCGATCGATTTTAATGAAATTTTCATGCAATCTTTCTATAAGTCCAGGGGGTGATCCTGATGAGTTTGGTAGCGATCGAATTACCCACGCGAGATAACCCGTGTGAAGCCGGAGCGGGTCGCTAGTATAGTATACTCATAGCTACATTAATTACTAGGTAATAAAATAATACTGTAATTGCCAGCGAGTTTGTCAGGGAGTTTTTGAAAATCTCAAGTAACACGAAAATATAATACACCATATAAAAAGAATAAAGATTTTATTTCCGACATCGTTACCTCCACATCCAATAAAAGAGACGTCAATAATTCGAGACGTATCGAAACAATAACTGTTAAAATAGAAATCAACTAAAATATGCTCATAAAGTTTAATATCCCAACAAATATTGTAAAGTCGACTTAAGAATATATTTCAAAATATTATCCGAGTAAATCGCGTAGCAGAGCACTTTACTGCGAGAGGAAATGTGAAATCTATAACAAATGTACCGGACGGATATTGAGTTTTGATGTCATATATGACGCTTGTCTGGAGTATTCTCACGATAATAAAGTAATACAACAGTCACATATCTGACATCTCAGTTCGAATGAAATACTCTCGACAAGTCATATGTGTGCCACTTTGACTAAACGTATGGCGTTATTTCAGAGAAGACGAAGAAGGTATGTGCAATAATTAAATAAAATGAAAATATAGATTCTGAAAATGTTTCAAAAGAGTTGATCTCCGAGCCGATGCAGAAATAATTGGTCATTAGATCTAAGTTTTTTAGTTACGAGTCAACTGATTACAAAAATCAGCCAAGTGCGAGTCGGACTCGCGCATGAAGGGTTCCGTAACATTATCTATAAAAACGGCAAAAAAAATCACGTTTGTTGTATGGGAGCCCCCTTAAATATTTATTTTATTCTATTTTTTAGTATTTGTTGTTATAGCGGCAATAGAAATACATCATCTGTGAAAATTTCAACTCTCTAACTATCACGGTTCATGAGATACAGCCTGGTGACAGACGGACGGACGGACGGACGGACGGACGGACGGACAGCGGAGCCTCAGTAATAGGGTTCCGTTTTACCCTTTGGGTACGGAACCCTAAAAATCATAAATTTGTTAGTGGATGGAGATACTTAAGCAATTTCACGTTAATACATTATGTCCGTGAATAATATTACAAAAACAGCGTTTCTGCAATGGAACTGCAGTATATTTCTTATGCTACAAAGATAACGAAGAAGCAGTTATGGGGTTAACCTTACCACAGATCTTTTTTTTTTGTTTTTTGCTTTTTTATGAAGGTATCAAAGTAACAACATTATATAAAGATGCTTTATTTAAGTCTAATTAAAAAATATGAATAGATACATATTTATAAAAATATAATAGTAAATGTCTTGTTAGTTCAGTGCACTTCTACACTCATAATCAAAATCAGTCTCACATCACATTTGGTTTAAAAAGACAAGATGGATTATCCCGCACACCTGGAAAAGTGTATGATTGAGATGACGGGTTTATTCAGCTCAAAGATTGCTTCTTTTGAGGAATCCCTTTACAGCAATAATTCAGAGAATACAAATTACTTGAGTGGTCCAGGTTCCAGACATTTAAAGCTTTTATCTGGAAGGCCGTCTCAGGTTTTGAACACTTGGTCCTTGATTGAGATCACGAGCTAATATCCATTTTTTATACAACATTTTTGATAATCTCGGTGACGCAGTGTTCAAAATGCTACTTTGACACCAACGCTCGTGGGTTTGATTTCCACATTGTACAAACATCTGTGGGCATGAACATGTTTGTTCGCCTTAGTCTGGGCTTTTAAGAGAGGAAGGGTGCATCAAAAAGTCCATCTGGGCAAGTACTTCCAGCTCACAGAAAACCGCAGCCAAGTAACAACTCTCTGGAAGGTTGTTGTGATTCTGCGTGAGAGTGAGGTCACCACTAAGCACCTAAGGAGTTGCTGTATTGGCAGCAGATGTAGTATCGCGCAAGTGATGCTCGGTGTATTGCAAGCATTCATAGGGTGCGGTAACTACTTTACATCAGGTGTGCCGTATGCCTCACGACGTTGTTTAAAAAAGTCCTCCGTTTGCATGGTGTACCAGAGAATAAAAAACACAGATCACGGCACTTATTTTTTAATCTATGCAAGGCTACATTGCTCCTGTCTGATGTAACAGCTCAGTCTGTTGACGAGTGCTTACGGCTGGATATTAGTACCACCTCTGCAAAGAAACCACGGATACTTATTCGCTTTGAATATGAACATGTGCGTAAATGGGTTTGATCAGTGAAGCATTGCCTCAAGGGCACTGACAGGCCACTAAACATGTTCCTAACAAATAGCTGTCATGATGCATTTATCGAGGAGAGGACGGAGGACTCTTCTAAAACATCTTCTTAAAGTCACGAAGATATAAGGCTAGGCATGGAGGAGAAGCTGGTCACTACAATGGTTCTAATTGATTTTCACTAATGTGCTTTTTATGGCTTGACGAGCTCAGTCGTGAGTGACGCGACTTTGACACCAACGCTCGTGGGTCCGATTCCCACACAAAGCAAACATTTGTGTGCATGAACATGTCTGTTTGTCTCAGTCTGGAATTTTTAAGAGAGGTAGGGCGCATCAAAGCAGCCCGTCTGGGGAAGTACCTCCACCTCACAGAAAACCGCAGCCTAATAACAACTCCCTAGAGGGTTGTTGTGTTCCTGCGTTAAGTGAGGTCACCAGTAAGTTCCCAAGGAGTTGCTGTGTAAGCAGCAGAGGAGATATCGCGCGAGTGATAGTTAATATATCGCAAGCGTTAATAGGCTTCGGTACCCGCTTTACATCAGGTGGGCCATATGCTTGTATCCCTCCCGACGTAGTATAAAAAAAATTGGTTGACCACGACATTCTGCTTCAATATCTGAACTCCTCATCCATTGCGTTGAATTGGCTTATTCATATCTTCTAGGTCGCCAGCATACAGTACTTGCAGGTCTTGAATTGTCAGACTGGTTTTTGTAGGGAGAAATCTTGTCTCCATAAAATTTTCTGTCTTTATTAATGTACTTTCTTTGTCACTGAGCTGTTCTTACCATTTTTATGCTGATAATCTTCAAATTTATGTATAGACAACCCCGCTCAGAATATAGACACAGCAATTACTTAGTTGAATTTTGACTTGCATGAGGTTAGTAGTTGGTTAAATGACTTCGGGATTTCGGTTAACCCTAATAAAAGTCAAGCTATTATCGTGGGCAGTTATAGGTAAGTTGCAAACATAGATTCCAGTACTATTTTATGTTTGACAACTGCATTATACCTTTTGGCCCCCATGTTAAAGAACTTGGACTCCAAATCGACTCTACACTTAGGTGGACAATGCAGATCACGGAGGTTAATCGTGCTGTTATTTCTTTCTTACGATTCCTCAATCGGTTTAGAAATTTTCTTCCAATCAATATTAAGATCACTCTACTAATGTCACTCATATTAGACGACATTGATTATGCTTATGTCTGTTATTCTGATCTAAATGAAGATCTTATCAATCAACTGGACTGTCTTATCAATAATGCCATCCGGATTATCTTTTGTTTTCGCAAATTCTATCATGTCTCTTCGTATCGGGCTCAGTTCAAATGACTTGATATTCGTTAGCGCAGCGCGCAAAAGCGCCTGCATTGTTCGCTTCATTCTGTTATACATAATTCTCTATCTCTCTTTCCTGAATACTTGAAGTGCACTTCAATTTTTAGTTTCAGTATCTATGCAACTCTCATGATCGACAAGACCGATCTAAGACTACTCTAAAGCTCTTTACGCCTTTTTACCATTAGGTTTTATGTTAAACTCCTTTATATTACCTACAAACTACATGTATATGGAATGCGCTATCAACTCTCATAGGTATTTCGAACAAATTTGGTTTTAAGAACAAAACTCATACCTACTTACTGGACAATTGACAAAAACCAAGATTCATTAATCATAGTCAGATTGATATTAAGTGTATGCATGTATAAGTATGTTTATTTATACTACCGTATGTATTATACGGTAATTGTTTATGTAATGTTTGTGTATGAATATTTACTGTATACTGTAATTTTAATTAAATATATCCTATTGATTACCTTTCTTTCTTTCTTTACCGATTTCCTGGATATTTATGTACTCTTCCAAAAGGTTATGTGATAGAGAATGTACACCTTTGTACCCTTGGTATGTGGTAAATTACGTTGAAATAACTATTTTCTGTATACGTTACAAAATATGACACTTTCACTATGTACGAAAAACTCATTAAACGTAACTTTTCTGTCTCGTCAAGCATAATTTTGAAGTGTACAAATCAATTATTTTAATGTGTATAAACAACGGCGCACAGCGTGAACATATGATCAAAGAAATTGAGTGTGAACGTGGGGCAATTTATCTAATTGGGAAACTAAATGACAATGACGAATTGTTTCCTCACACTTCAAAACTACATGTAACTATACCCAGTATATTGGATGCTATGCACGTGGGTGCAAGAAATGATATTATCGTTTACGTATAACGGCTTGTGAAATAACCAGGAATTATATGCTATGAGTCATTATGGCCTCAACTTTGACGATCGACTATTTATAAAACATAACAAAATGACAGTAAAAGTACGAAATGTATGTCAGTAAAGTTGACATTCACATTGATGGTGAGTTATTTCCATTCATCACATTTACAGGTGAATCCAATGCGACTGTCTTTTTATGAAGCTGTCCTTTTATAACCTAGAGCTTCATTTGCTGATCACGGCATAGCTATATAATACACGCAGTTTAAATACGAATGAGCTCTCTACCTTATAAAATACTGCAGCCAAATAATCCCTATAGTTATTATTCCTCATGTAAGAAAAATCACCTAGATGGAGGTGGAGAGTTGCTGCGTCACCAGCGAGGTTGGAAACGCGGGATTGATACTCCTTTCGTTGCAAGCGTCGTAGGTTATGCAAACACTTCCCATCCGGTAGGCTTACTTATCAGACTATGTATTATAAAAGTAAGTAAGTTGTGTACTGTATAAAAAGCTTTTATACAGTACACAAGTTTATGCTAGACTGATGTAGAAATAAAGTCCCTAACACAGGTTTTTGAAATCATCAAAGATTTCATTAGACAACTTTCTATTTTTATAGAAACTTTTTGTACTGAACTCAAAAAATACAATTGACTGTTTCGATATTAAAATATCGAAAAGCCGACATTATATGTGTCTGTAGTAGCATATAAAGAGAAATATCTTGCAGAGCAAGATATTTCTCTTTATATGTACCTCCATAAAATTAAACAATACCTATAAAAATAGTAGGTAAAGCGTTTAATCTGAGAAGCGATGATATATTTTATATTCTTGATTTTTTTTAAAACATATTTAAATCGTAGTATTACTATAATAATAACATTCCAATAAACGGAACAATAGACTAGCAATAAAAGCGTAGCTTCGAGCGTTACGTATAAACCACAGTGTACATAAACAAAAGCATTTGAATATCGCACGTGGGTAGCGGCTGACAATCGATGCGTGCTACATATTGAACCCACTGGTACACGCTCGTAAATACTACCACTCGTATTTTCTACTGTTCACATAGAAACTGTCTCGAATAAAATACGCCCGAGAGAAACAATCGATAAGGATGACGCAACACGAAATTGAAAATTCTATGAAGACGAACTTCAAAATAAATTGGTTCCAGTTTTTAATAAAAATGAGAATCCAGTGACGATATTTCATTCAACAAAAATAAGGGATGTCGCTTCTAAATTTAAAACGTCCAATCTGTCAACGGTTGAGCGCGCGTGTTGTGCGACGACGAATGGTTGCAAACGATACCTACATCTGTTGTCTATTTTCAGATTTGTCAGCGCTGAGAGTGTCTGTGGCGGAACTTAAACAACTCTTTTTTGTTGAAATCAAAGGGAATCACGGGATCAATACATTAACTTCGGTGACCCGTAACCGTTATAAATACTTTTAATCGACTACGATGAAAAGTTTCCGTTTAAAATTCGAAGCAATCATTCGAAAAAGCGGAACGAGCAGCTTCCCGCCTTCCCCGCTTATCGCAAAGCTTTGTACTGAACGCATTAAGCTAATTTGAATGGTGGAGGGTCGATGAAAAAGCCGTTGTTTGAATTCTTCTCTTTAGTCGGTCGCACGCCGTCTGATTGTGGGAGCCGCGCTGCATGGGTTGCATTCTGTTCCTCGCACAAGAAGACAGCCGCATTGATTGCGGCTTTTTGATTTAACCGAATGTACTACATACACAAGCCGAACGGGTTTGTACCTTTTAAATTTAATGAGTCCATTACGAGAGCTCCCCCAATTTATACCTTCTCGTAATAAGGCCAGTTGGAGCAATTTTAGATTTCTTTATGGCATTTCTTTTATTTATATGTATATTTTTATATATGTATTTAAACTCTTGCACATTAATGCTACCCGATCATCAGTGGCGATAGTGTCGGATTTAGAACTTAAAAATAGATCTTTCTTGAAGATGAAATCAGATAAGCCGGCAATCTCTGACTGTCATCACATTTACTAATGGGCACGAATTAAGCAATAACCTGTTGTATTAATCGGTATTAGAGTTCAAAATACGCAGCAGCTCGGGCTTGATTGTGACGAATGTCCAAGATGTGGGCGAAACTTGTGACAAACGACTCCCTCTGTCACCCTGGTGATAAATAACTGATTATGTTACACTGCATTTTACCTTCATAATTAATTGACAACAGCAATCTAAGCCGTATTAAAGTAACTGGACGTAATGTTAATAAAATTAATACGACTATAATGCATAATTCTCTTCCCGCTTTAACGTGTGTAGCAATTATTTTTACTCACTTAATTGATGGAATTGAAACGGCAATTTAAAGCTTTCCACGCTTGGAACAGGCACCCTGCGGAGTCAGATTTATTTTTTATTACTTTATTATTTTATTAGTATTGCAATCGCAGATTGCCTCCAGTTTTTACGGTACACATTTCAACCGGTTCCAGGGTTATAAATTCCATGAGGTTTAAACGAACGCACGCCTCAAGCTATACAACTACCACATTAATATTGGTTGGGATCATTTGTTATTGCCTGAAGTGGCTACTTGTGAAGGATATTGAATAATGTTTCGTGCATACTGCAACTAAACTATTCTCTTTGATGTCTTCTTACGTACATATTGTAATTTGTAAATTCCAACTCAAATGTTGTCAAAAAGAGTAAACATCCAGAAATAACGAGCGAAATGATCGTTCACCGAAATAGTTTGGGATATTCTGGTTTCGTCTTGTAGTTAATTGCTGCATTTTTTCCGCGCCCGACTACCACGGATTCCGTAATTTGTCTTCCTAGAAATGAGTCGCGTCGTCGAATGCAAGAGACATGTAGATACCGTTCGTTTTTTGTAGACGTCTCGGGGATTTGGGCCGGCGTAAATTACGTTTTAGTAGAATGCCCTGGGGTAACGTTAGACGGGTTCCGTGGTAATTACTGTTTTAACTGTTGGGACAGGAACGTCAAATGTAGCTTATTTTGGTTGACATAAACGTTCGACTAATTCGTTTATCTACAATCATTTATTCAATCCTCTAATATGTGTTCTTGAAACGTAGATAAATAACATTCATTAACGTCGACTTGTGCACAAGTTGACGTTAAAATAATACAAAAATACTACTGCAGTAGATTTTTGTATTATTGTAAGCCTTCAGAACCCGTTATATACCTTTTCCCATACATTTCGCGGTCATATATGACCACACGGGTTTCAAGGGGCAAACTGTTTCATATTGATTTATTTTAATATATACCATAAGTTCTGTTATCTATGAATAAACAAAAATCACATTAAGGAATAAGCATCTTTAAAAAAAATTTGAGTGACATCCTACGGGTTCATCACCATGTGGATTCAGAAACCATAGGTGTAGATAAAATTATGTATGCAACTGTGTATAATTATAGGTGCAATGCAATTTTATTGTCAAAAAATAACAGATGTTAATGGGATAAGCCGGGTGAAGCGAGGTGAAATCCACAATACCTACTTTCATGTAATATTTCATATTTATAACTATTTTAATTATTCGCAGATTCGTTCGTTCGTCGCTGGTTCGTAAATAAATGCATATCAAAGTATATATCTTATACAAATAATTGGTTAAACAGAACTGACAAGGAATTTTGAATTAGGAACGTGAATACTGTAAGGCTGCAAGTAAAAATTTGTTTGATATCAAATAACAAGTTTTAATAGGCAGAATTTTACAATATATTAATTAAAATAAATCAAAAATGTAATTGAAAATATATATGTTACAAAAGGTTCATGTCAGTCTGGACTCCTCTTTAGCACGTTTATGTTAAACAGGTCCCGGGTTTCCTCACGATGTTTTCCTTCACCGCCGAGCAAGTGATAATTACAAATATGTATATATCCGAAAACACAAGTGTATTTGTGTACATGCCCACATTGAATCAGAGACTAGTGAGCTAATAGTCTACTTCGTTATCCACTAGAAAATAAATGATCCTAGTCTGTATTGAAATAGGAACCCTAATTGTAAGAATATTATTTTCCCCTCTTGTAATACAATCTGCTACTTTTTACTTTACAATTAAATTAACAGCTGATGTTATTTATGACTTGCTTTCGTGCCTTGTTATGATAACAAATTTTAAATTGTTAGCTTTAGCAAAAATGCCCTAGTAATGTTTAGTGGAAAATATCAGCTATTAACCTATCGTGTGATATTCGACCAATAAACCACTTGACCTTACAAACGTCGCTCTTACAAAAACATTGTGTTTTAGCGCCTAAATATTTTAGTGTTTTAGTCTACTGACTAATAATGCCTAAACTAAGACTAATTATAACGGTTCTGGTCCCTGAACTGGCTAATAAGAGCTACGCTTACTACTTAACCCCCCGACCTGTATCGGTGAATCCATAGATGATTTCCCTTATGGTCGACAATTAATTGAACACGCAGGTCAAGACATTTAGTCTAGAAAGCTTCGTTTTAGAAAGCTAATCCCACCTGCATGTGCTATGTCCTGCCGAATTATAAACAGGTATTCTAATGGGTACGGTAGTTAAGTAGTTAACTATAATTAAAAATCAGCACGACTAGGTAATCACTTTCAACTAACTAACACACAAATAATAATTCCCTGGAGGGGTTGGCTTGTTATCTATGCAGATAAATAAAATTGGAGTGTCTGTTTGTAATATTAAAATAACCGCTTTTTACCAAATGCATATGGATGTATACACGGTACATATAACAAAATGAATATTTTTACAATTTTTGTTTGTCTGTCTGTCTGTTTGTTCAGTCTAATCTCTGAAACGGCTGGACCGATTTTGGCGGGACTTTCACTGGTAGGTAGTAGGCTACCTTTATTTTAGAAAATTTATTTATTTTCATTAATATAAATAAATAATAAAAAAACTATTCCGCGCGGACGAAGTCGCGGGCACAGCTAGTTGTGACTAAGCACACCAGGTATCTGGTAAGAAGTTATTATGTAAACAACGTTGGCAGCAATACGGGAGGGATACTTCTTATGATGCAAACATTCGTCCGATACGGTAATTGCTTTATATAAAACGAGTGTAGATGTAATGCGCGATTTTGCGTTCGAGAGTTCACGGTCGTAGTAATGCCCGCGTGATATGCGTGCGTGGTATCGTAAATATCAAAAGCAGTCCCGCATAAACGCGGCGAGCATAAATCTTGGAAGCGGTCGTAAACCGCGGCCGCATTGTGGACGTCAAAGTATTGATTGCATTATGGTCGGTAATGTGACCACTGCCTTCAAGTTTCAATTATTAGAGTACTAAGAGCGGTTTAAGTGTAAAATCGTGTAAAGGGATGAATTCGACGAGGAGAAATATACTTAAATAGTACATCTACTGTCCAGGTTAAATAAAGTAATTGACGGCATTGTAATATTAGAAATAAATTGTTTCGAACATTTTACATTATTTTATATCACTAGGGTGATAATCAGACGGCCTATCTGACGGTATGCAGCTAGCGTAGCCTATTGACATTTACAATACCAGGGGAATCACAAAAAATCTGATCTTTAAAAATGTCATCTAGGGATAATTTCGACAAGGAATTCTTTCCGTAACTTAAGGGTTTTTGGTAGATTTCCGTGAAAGTGCACAGTACGCAACCATTGCGGTTCCAGCATGTGAGGATGAATTTTCAGCGACCGGCGATGGCTGGCAATAGCTGGCGATATGTTATAGCGTTACATAATGCATTCTAGTCTACAGTTCAGCTTCAAGTTCGTTATCCATTATTTTCTCAACAGACAAAATAGTCATGTCAATTACTATTCACCCTCCGAGTAACAAGTTCTAAAAGTTTTTTTTTTGTATGTACCAGCTAGTACTTAAATGCACAAAAAGCGCCGTGTTACGTTGCATACAGACAGACACAAAAATTACAAAAAATCCCGTCCCGGGTCGCTGCCGCTTTCCCGCATTTCCCGTCCCTGTGGGTTTTGTCTTTAAATGTTACCCAAATTGCATTGCCTGTTTATATAAAATGTGCATCGGGTCCATTAGTATAGTCAATGTCTATAAACGAGGATGATTTACCATCAGTTGAACAATATGGGCAATCAACAAAAAACTCTTTCAACAATTATTGAAATAATTGGTAGAGTCAACTCCAGATTAAGAGTTCCATGTTGTTCTTTATTCAGTCATAGGGACTGAATAAAGAACAACATGGAATAAATCGTAGGAATAGCGCTAGATTTCAAAATGCAACTGTAATACTTAATATGTCGTCTAAATTACCTGATTTGGGTACGGTTAATAACTTTAAAAATATACAAAAAAATCACATCAAATTACACTTACTCGTATGTATGTCTGTGCCCTTTAAATTTACTGGTATGCAATAATTTTATGTAGCAATAGACTTATGATAATTTACAATTTAAGTTTTATAGCGTACGTACGGTATGAATCGCGTCTTTATTATGTTGGCATTAAGCCGGTCATAGATCTAAACATCAAAGGAATAGTGCTACAATATAATTTTATGGCGGATCTTGATAGTTCTTGCAAATGTCGTATTTAATGCACTTTGTTGGGAATTTATTGAGCATCTGAATTCTAAATGGAATTCATAGTTTCACCTAACTACTGTATTGATATTCTCCAACATGTTTTGTCAAAATAGTCGGCAATATGGTAACTATGTGAGACGTAATAAGGTAGACCATATGCATTCTTTATCACCTCAGTAGTATATAAAAACATAATATCAGGGAAATATTGTTACTCTTCATAGTAAATTTAAAAGCAGTATTCTTACCGGTAAAGGAGTTAGTAAGCCAACAGGAAAAATGGTGATGTGTCTATAACCAATGTTTATTCCTAAGAACTAATCGCGCTAGTTATTATGTCATTTGAAGAGGTATTGATGGAAATAAGTAAATCTAGTAGTCATTACAAGTCTTGATGTGCAAATGGCTATAAAGTAGACATGTAATTTCAAAGTCGCTGCTCGTTTAAAGTATTAGGATACTCTTGTGGAATGAGTCTGTTATTCTATATTTATTATTATATATAATGGTAAAGAGATAATACTATACTGATTATAAATTAAATTGAAACATTATTTTAGCAATGGACAGAGAAAGGTACTATATTTATTACGTAGTCCGTCTGATAAAAAATCTTTTTTTTTCTTATCTGTAACAATTACAAAATGCTAATATTATATTTATTCATATAAAATTAATATTTTATATTACTTGCTAGTGTTTTGCTAACTTTTATAATCCTAACCTAAAGCGACTGTACCTACAATCGGTTAGGTTCATAGGAGTTCTTCGATATAATATTCGCAGTTTACTTCTACAATACCTTCATTCAATTCTATCATATTCAATCGACAAAATTTCATAATTCTAGGTCAACGGTCAGTAGTCTATAGGTAAGCACTGAATTGATGTAACTATATACATAATGATGTAGTTTAATATATATAAACCTTGTGTTTTAGTAAAATTTTAAGATGTTTCTTTACCTGTATATATATTTCAATTTATTGTCTGAACATACACACATAGATATAGTCAGCAATAAAATGGTAATTACTTATTTCCTGTAGTTGTAACAATACACCTTCTTTCTTGACAAAATCTAGAGTTTCGAATGGTTACCAAATCGTTTATACCATACAGTTTTGTTTGTTTATAAAAACTTTATAGTACAATAATGAATATTAAGATAATAACATAAAAGACTTACGACTAAATTATACAATAGCAGACTTATCCCAATAGGGATCTCTTCCAGTCAATCATAAAATGCCTGAAGCGGAATTCATGTCATTCTATCGGTTTGGTGCAATTATATATAATACACAATACACATAGAATATAAAATACCTAAAACACACACAGTGCATAGATGAGTTAAAAGTAAATTCAAGAAGCAGAGTTCTTTTTAACGTATTTGTACAACCATTATGTTTGGCAATAGCTAAAGGCAGTATACTCATTAAATTCTAAGGGATTAAAACAGATTTTAGACATAAGGGTTTATTTAAGTAATTGAACATTTTATCAAGATTACTAGAATGATCGGAAAATCTAATAACTGGGTCGAAAAGCTAGTAGATGTATAAAGAGGCATAGACTCGCATATCCTAAATCGTTGATATCGCATGGTCTGCCTGATGACTGCTTTAACTAATGCAAGTTACACTTACGAAACAAATAAAATTTAAAAATCAAATAAATAAATAAATAATAAATAAATATTGCCGGACAAATTACACAGCGCCACCTAGCCCCAAAGTAAGCGAAGCTTGTGTTATGGGTACTAGACAACTGATAAACATACGTAAATACATTTTTTTTTTTTGTAAATACATACTTATTATACATAGAAAATACCCAGACCAATACAAACAGACATGTTCATGCACACAAATGTTTGTACTGTGTGGGAATCGAACCCACGAGCGTTGGTGTCAAAGTAGCGTAACAACGAGTTTCACCACTGAGCCACCGAGCTCGTCATCAAATAAACAATCTATACAAATCTTGATTGATTGAGGAAATGATGCCAGCTATTTTAGGTTTGAGTACAACGCAAATATGCTCTGCTATATAAAACTCCTTATCTCTGAGCTAATAGTTTTTATTTGTACTTAATGCATTCCAAGATAAGTCCAACACAAACAAAGAGCCACTTGAAATTGTTTCTATGCTTTATGAATTTCAAGTACTTTGTTTTAAAAGTTAAGCATGTTTGAGTATCAATTATGAGTTATGACTCAAATTGAATTTTCAAATAGTAAGTGCTTATTTGAAGATTTCTAGAGGTAGACTTAAGTAGTTTTTAGGGTTTTATTCCTCAAAATGTAAAAAAAAACCCTCTCTCCCATAATAAAAACCTACTGAGTATTTGCAGTCGACTAACTATCATGAAATTTAACAATAATCAAGGTTTTAGAATGCCTGTACATGAAAAAATCACCATTCTATGGTTGCTTCGACGCGCTCGGTGGCAAGTGGTTAGTAACGCTACTTGTTAAAGAAATATTTGTTTGCATAAACATGTCGGTATGTTTGTCTTGATCAGTGTGTTAAGGGGTATGCCGCATCAAAGCAGTCCTGTCTGGGGAAGTATCTCCATTTCACAGAAAACTGCAGGCAAATAACAAGTCTCCGGTTTGTTGTTTCCGAACCGAGTGAATGACGTGACCGGTAAATTCCCAGGGAGTGCTGTGTAAGCAGTAGACGTGGCATCTCGCCAATGATACTTAATGTATTGCAAGCGTTTATAGGCTACGGTGACCGCTTTACATCAGATGGGCCACATGATTGCATTCTTCCTAACGTTGTATAAAAAATGTTGCATCTGCATTGTCTGTCAATGACGTCTGTGATGTTGAAGAAATCGTACATTTAATTTTCAACAAATTCTGACTCTATTTTGATTCTGAATGAGTATAGTTTGAAATTATTAGTTAATTGTTGTGATTGAGGACGTACCTCTATTTCACAGAATATTATTGATAAATAACAACTTCTAGAGGATTGTTGTGTTCCTGCGAGTGAGTGTGGTTGCTTATACAGCAACTTCTTAGGAGTTAAGCGCGAGTTAAGCTTTTTGTAACACGAACATTCATAGGTTGCGGAAACAGCTTCATAGCATAAGATCGCTTGTCTCACTTATAAAAAAATAATAAACAAAGTTTTTAATAATAAACTTTATATAAAACGCTGACAAAAAATGACTAGCTAGACTTTAGTTTATAAGACAGGCATCATATTCTTTCACGTTTCGCTAACTTTAGGAAGTGAAAGTTGAGTGTAGCAGAAAGAGCATGAAAGTACAATATATGCGATCGAGTTGCAAGCATTGCGCAAAATTTGTGGTATATTGCTTGCTGGCCGTGTTCGCAATGATGATATAAGAAATAGAGTAGGTCTGAACTAGAGTGTCAGTATCTAGATAAGAAACGAGATACTTCTTTGATTCGGGCATGTAGAAAGAATGTATTATCATACATTCTTTTATCAAAGAATGACAAAACAATTAAACAATACGAAAGTGAAAGGATGTAGGAGCCGAGAAAGATCAAGACTCACCTACCATGACCAAATCGGTCGTGTTTTATAGGAAGGTGATGTAATGAAGGCAGGCGCCTTAGAAACCGGCAGGCGTGCATGAAAAGAACTTGAATGTTATAGAAGTGAGCCAGGTGTAAGATCTGTTGGTTGATGTCTTATGGCACTCAGCTCTCTCTGCTTACCCCGCAAGAGACCTAGCGTGAAGATATACATATACCTATGCATATATCATAAAATCAACATTGGTATGGGAATGTATGGAGGAAATTAGTGCTGGGTTTTTAACATTGAGTGAACGATCCCTCTCTACCATCTCCATGATAATTACCCTTATGATGTGATACGCCAGCGGATATTACGCGACCGAATGTTCATCGTGTAATGCACAATTAATTTTAGGGCTCCGTACCAAAGGGTATCAAGGAAGCCCTATTTCTAAGGATCCCCTGGCTATACATATGTCTATGCACCCTCTGTTCCATGGTTCATGGTTCTGTCCATACTTTGTTACGTGTATTATTTTATATAAAAATGTATATTATATTACAATAGTCGCAACAACAATAATAAAAATTAAAGGTAGGCTTCCTATGATGAACGTTGAGATTACATAATAAACCCAAAGTTTTAAGTAGCATATTGACCTCTATCTCTGTAAGATAAGAATAGTCACGCGTATTTTGTTATCTTTGTCAAAAAATATGCATTATACTGTAGTGATAGAGGTCAAATACAAACATACATAACTAAGTACACACTAATGTGACTAGTGAAATCAGAAGTAATCGGCATTCAGGGTTCTCTTCTCGGGATGGCCTCGCAAAAAATGTGCCCAGGCCTTGTTAGATTTTTTTATACTACGTCGGGAGGTATACAAGCATACGGCCCACCTGATGTAAAGTGGGTACCGTAGCCTACTAATGCTTGCGATATATTAAGTATCACTCGCGCGATGCCTCCTCTGCTGCTTACACAGCAACTCCTTGGGAGCTTACTGGTGTCCTCAATCACACGCAGGAACACAACAACCCTCTAGCGAGTTGTTATTTGGCTGCGGTTTTCTGTGAGGTGGAGGTACTTCCCCAGACGGGCTGCTTTGATGCGCCCTACCTCTCTTAAAACATCCAAACCAAGACAAATAGACATGTTGGTGCACACAAATGTTTGCCTTGTGTGGGAATCCAACTCACGAGCGTTGGTGCCAAGTCGCGTCATTCACGACTGAGCCACCGAGCTCGTCAAAACTTACATATAATTTTAGACTCGTAGTCGTTGCGCTTCTAGCTTTATTATATATAACGTCGGGAGGCAATCAGGCATACGACTCACCATTACATTGTAAAGAGGTTACCTATGACCGCCTGCTACAAATTAAGTATCACACACGCGATGCGACCTCTGCTGCCAGCACAGTTACTACTTAGAAGCTTACTGGTGACCTCACTCATACGCAGAAACACAACAACCTTCCAGGGAATTGTTTTTTGACTGCCATTTTCTGTGAAGTGGAAGTACTTCCCCTCACAGTCTGCTCTGACGCGCTCTGCCTCTCTTATAAACTTTTAATCGTGGAGATCTAGCCTTACTCTAATTACCTATTCTATTTACATAAATGTTACTCGCACAATGTCAATATAAATCAAATAATATCTAACTTCATATCCTTTAAACATACACTGTCAGCCATGACAATTACAACTGCCTTTACAAATGGCAGCATGTACTAATAATTACTACGAATGCCTGATAGTAATCTAGGCATAGCGTCGGTTAGAAATTGTTTCATGTTATCTGTCCTGCTGATTGGTGATTAATGTAGTGCTTTCAATCGATATAGACAAATGAGTTTTGGTGAATGTGTACCGCATATTGGTTGATATTACATTTGATAAACCTTGAGACAGTAGGTAAATAAATATTGTTGAACAAATTACACAGCGCCATCTAGCCCCAATATAAGCGAAGCTCGTGTTATGGGTACTAGACAACTGATAAACATGCATAAACATTTTTTTTGCAAATATATATATATGTATTTACAATAGCTCGATTCATCCAGACTAAAGCAAAAAGACATGTTCATACACACTAATGTTTGTCCTGTGTGGGAATCAAAACCACGAGCGTTGGTGTCAAAGTAGCATTACTAACCGCTACGCCACCGAGCTCATCAAGTGTATATAGAGTTTTACTTTATCCAACATAGGGAGGTTTGCAAGCATACGGACACTTGTTGGAAAGTGGTTACCCGTAGCCTGTGAGCAGTTGGAATACAGGAAGTTGCCATTACTGCGCTAGAGCTTACTGTAAGATGGTGGTACTTTCGCAGTCAGGTTGGTTTGTTTTTTTTTTGTAACATCGCGAGACATACAAGCGTACGGCTCATCTGATGTAAAGTAGTTATTGTAGCCAATGAACGGTTGTAATATATTACCTAAGCATCACTCGCGCGATGCTACCTTTGCTGCTAATGCAGTAACTCTTTAGAAGACTATTGGTGACCTCACTCGCGCGCAGAAAAACAACAACGCTCCAGGGAGTTGTTATTTGGCTGCGGTTTTCTGTGAATTGGGTGTACTTCCTCAGATGGACTATTTTGATGCAACCTACTTCTCTTGACACTTTGACACTCAAACCAAGACAAACATATATGTCATGCACACAAATGTTTGTCCTGCGTGGGAATCGAACTCACGAGCTTGTCATATATAGTGTAAAGTAGTTACCATAGCCTGTGAATAGTTGCAATACATAATGCTGCAACAGAGTTTACTGATTATTAGGCTGTTTTCTGTAAGGTGGAAGTTCTTACTCTGTGGCTTTGGTTAGATGCGTAGTGATTCTCTTAGATGTGTTTAGCACAATTTGACTGTGTGAGTATCTGGGGTCTGAATAAGGTCGAAATATGTCTGATAGAGTTCAAGTCTTTATTTATAGTTATTTTAATTCAGTTGAGTTCGAAATGCGAGGGTCGCCTAAATTTAATTTATGGCGTAACGCTTGTAGATCGTATTCGCAATGATGATGTTAGAGGCAGAGTTGGTCTGAAAGAGAGCGTCGGACATGTAGAAAAATGCAGGACGAAAGAATGACGAAGCAAATATACAATGCAAAAGTGGAAGGATGTAGAAGCCGAGAAAGGCCAAGACTTACCTACCATGATCAAATTGGTCGTGTTCTATCAGAAGGTGATGTCAGGAGCCCTAGATACCAACGAGCGTGCGTGAAAAGAGCAATGAATGTTAAAGAAGCGTGTGAGATATGTAAGGATCAAATCACGTGTCGCTCGGTTCCCTCTGCCTACCCCGCAAGGTATTTCGCGTGAAGTTATAGATAGATTAATTCAGTTGCCATAGAAAAATTATGAGAGTTGTGAGATATGTGATGGTAAGTACGTAATTGCATGTGTATGAAGTTACGGGTCAGACTGCAGGTTTGTCTGTTGTTTGTTTTTTTTTTCACACTTTGCACCCGCACAAGCTGGGAGGCGTAGTAATTAGTAACGCTTGACACCAACGACCGTGGGTTCTATTACCACACAGGCCATACATTTGTGTACATGAACATGTCTGTTTATCAGGACCAACTGAACATGTCAAAGGCATGCTCAGTTGGTCCTGAAATAATGCAGAATGAAAGAAGGACGAAACGAAATAAATTCGAAAGTGAAAGGACTGTAAGAGAACTGTATACTCATCTACCATGACCAAATTGGTCGTATTCTATCAGAAGGTGATTTCAGGCGACCTAGAAACTTAAAAGGAGCTATAGATGTCTTATGGCGCTCAGTTATGTCTGCCTACCCTGCAACAGACTTGGCGTGAAGATATACATTCAGTAAAATACATTATTTAAAAAATTAAGACATGTGGCCTAGGGCGCAACCAAATAAAGAATGTTTATCTATTTCTTTAATTCTAAAATATACGAAATATTAAATACCTGCATGAAATTATAATAACCAGAAATACTTGTTTATCACAAGTAATTTTAGTTTATTTACAAAGACAGCAATAAACATTAAGTTTTGCATTTAGTGTCTGGACAAGAAATTAAATTCCTTTCTGAAAGACAGCGACAAAAGGCAGGACGTACGAGTAATATTAGAAAACCAGGACGAAGACTAAAATTAATTAAATCACTATTAGTCTATTTTGCGAAACAAATTAAATAAAAATGCAATTAGTTACTTACGTGCAAAACAAAGGTTTCGGTCAATGTGAAAATGATTTGATTGAAATCGGGAAATAGTTTTTTTTAATTTAGATTTTAGGGAAGTTATGGTAAATGCCTAAAAATTTTAAATTCAAATTTTTGTTAAAATATTTACGTTACGCCCACTAAGCTATTCTGTACTATTTTAACAAAATAGCTGCTTGTGTGTACGTGAATGTATTTTCCGAACTCTTATTTAGAATATTTGTAGTTCTGAGAAATTTTGTATAAGTAATGAGCGGATTTTTTTAGTAATGTGCATCTTGACGAAACTTACGCTCGATTAAATTTTCAGCTTGATATAATAGTTTATTTAGTAATGTGCATCTTGACGAAACTTACGCTCGATTAAATTTTCAGCTTGATATAATAGTTTATTTAGTAATGTGCATCTTGACGAAACTTACGCTCGATTAAATTTTCAGTTTGATATAATAGTTTACCTTACAATTGGATAGTTTTGTAAATTGTGTAGTTTATGTAGTATACTTTGGGAATATTGGTAACAAATGAAGACCATAAGAGATCGTGGCGACCGTGTGCTGTTAGAACTATAAAGGCTGTTAAAGCCAGAATTCGCTGAAACCCCATTAGGAAATAAAAAAATCTTATCGCGACAAATGAAGATTCCCGCTAAGACTCTGTCGCGTATAATAAAACAAGACCTGTAGATCGGCTCTTAACGTCGATATACATAAAAGTCAATTAAAGCAATCCCTACAGTAGAAGACAGTGCATCGATCAAAATGCCTTCTGTTCCGATACGCAGGTGAAAGGCACAGAAATATCCTCTTTACTGATGAAACAAATTTCATGATTGAAGAGCACTACAACAAGCAAAATGACAAAGTGTGTACACATAGTTCTAAAGAAGCTGCCCAAGTGATCGGAAAGTTACAAAGTAGCCGTCATTCTGCGTATGTAATGGTTTGGTGGAGGGTATCTTATCAAGGAGTCACAAAACTTCATTTTGTGAAAAAGGAGTGAAGACTTCAGCCAAAGTGTATCAAGAGACTGTCTTGGATTGTGTTGTGAAACCTCTCAACATCACACTTTTTGAAAATGTACCGTGAGCTTTCCAGCAGGACTCTGCACCTGGTCACAAGGCACGAACTACCCAAGCCTGCCTCGAAACCTACGTTCCGGACTTTATAAAAGCTAAAGACTGGCCATCGTCTAGCCCATAAATTATGGTCAGTTTTAGAGGAAATGGCTTGCTCGAAGCGACATGCCAACATTGTATCTCTTAAGAAATTCTATTTTTGTACACTGTTTCCATCTCTGAAGCAAGAGATGGAAACGTTGCGTCAATCCATAGATTCGTGGCCTGTACCAAAGCCAAAGGCGGTCATTTCGAATAAAACCATTTTTTTTTTCATTTTTACTTAAGACTTCCATAAATATGTACATATAAGTTTTATTAAAATTATATTACTTCATTAAAAATAAATGTATATTCATTTGTAACAGAACTTATGACCGGACTAGGTAGTTGGTAAATTATTGAGGGCGAAATAGCGATTACCTCATACATTCAAATTACGCAATTATTAAAGTTAATAATAGTCGTGCATAGTTAATATATACATGAGTTCTATATTTTGGATTATAAACTCGATGGTATTGTGAGCCAAACAATTGTTTGTCTAAATGAATACGCAAATTAAACAACTTTGGCAATCGCCTGTCAATGCATCATTCAACTCGAACCGCTTCATGCTTAGAAAGGCATGTTTATTTTATTTTTATATGGTGTACAATTAACATTAGCCATATAAGCATTGGCTTTATGTGTAACTACTAAAAACTAACTACATACCATTATGTCTTGAAAACGCTAGTTTCTGCCAAGCCGCAATGAAGGAACGAAGCGACTATGTTTATATTTATACACTTTCAGTTGAAGCGAGACCCATAGTTCAATAGTGGAATAACGTTCAGTTCATTTGTAAGTAATGGTGTATTAGAAGATATTGAGAGCAGTGATAGCCCAGTGGATAAGAAACAGGCCTATTAACCACCTGGTCCTCGGTTCGAAACCTAGCGGGGTAACCATGTACCATTAAAATTCGTATTTTCTGATTTATATATTTTATTGTCACTTGCTCGGCGGTGAAGGAAAACATCGTGAGGAAACCCACACGCCCAATAAATCATATTTTACAAAGATGTGTGACTTTTCTCAATGGACTACAGCATGGGGTTCTTCAAGAAATACGTGAGAAGGTTTTTACAGGGTCGGCAACGCATACGTGACGCGCTTGGCGTTGCAAACGTCTGTAGGCTACGGTAACTGCTTACCATCAGGCAGACCGTACGCTTGGTAAACACCTTAGTGGTATAAAAAAATAACATAAGAAAGATCCCTCTGGGTTGTGGAGGTCTGACGGCAGTCGCTCCATGTAAAAATCAGTGTCTTCACCAAATCCTTAGGCGTAGGTAGCGGGCCCCGCCAATCCTAATGGATTGGAAAACGGGATAATGCGAAGAAGAAGGTGTATTAGAAGATGTATATATATATATATATATATATATTACTCATATTGTATTTTCCTACTTCCTAGCATCATTCCATTTCCTAATCCATTAGGATTAGTGGTGTCCGTTACCTTAGGCTAAGGATTTGGTGAAGAATAAGATTGACAATTTCTCATACCATAATTTAGACATAAAAAAGTAGGCGCGTTGTGTATACTTATTTTTTAAATGTATGTACAAAAATGTCTTCGTAGTTTAACCTATTTGTACACTTTGAATTGTATTGTACTAAGCTATATCCCACTTTGATTTCATATAAATCTGGTAAAGGTGTGATGTTTAGCTGAATTTTTTTTACAAAAAGCTTTCATCTTCCGGTTTTGTCGGTCGGTTTCACTTTTTGTATACAAAGTTTATATTCTCGCCAAGTTTTCTTTTTCGATTGTGTAGTACAATATTTTTAATTAATTATAGGAACTAATTTATTTTTTACATATAATAAAAATAGTGATAAACTAATAATCTGTCTTATATGAAGCTTGTTTTCCATTTGAGCACAGAACAATATTATTATCCTAATCTAACAACCCACTTTAATCGACTGACGCAAAGGATTATGGTGCTACAAATCACCCATAAACATCTTGGCAACGTTCAATATTCCCCATTTTCCCCCCAATGTAATGCCAATCCAGAGTCAGCGGAAGCTCTGCCAAATCTCCTTAAGTTGTTTTGCAAGAGCTCACGAAGATTCCTATTCCTAGTAGCAAAATCTGTTGAATTTGTAGACAAGCGAATGGTTTTGTGATTTACACTATACTAAATTTTTATGTCAATGTTATTCGTTCAACTATTAGTTATATTAAAAATGTTATTAATATTTGTATTTGGAAATTAAAGACGAGATCGATCACGAAGTTTTCTGTGTCCATCAATGTCAACCGTAGCCAATCTATGGATTGGTTTAATTATCTCGAGCTTATTCGGTGCCGGTGAGCATACTAAGCCATTTATTTGACTGCTGCCGATAGATAACAATCGCAAAACTAAGTTAGTGGTCTTTGGAAGGCTAGAATGAATACACTGGGCTCTGCTATCTCAGCGGAACAGCGTTGGAAAACGTTCGAACCCCCTACGATTGAAGAGCGATCTATGCTTCTACAATGGAGTGAGTATGCTTTATGTACTGGTCAACTAAAACCAGCTGCTTTAGTACTTTTCAAATCTACAAATACACGTCAACATCTTAAAATTGATTAATTGCTTAAAATAACAGTTTGTTTTAATGACAATTTTGTTATTTGACAATTATTTTTTTAATATTTGTCATCAGGCAATGATATTTTTATGGCGGTCCTTGTTTCGCATGACTCACCGTTAAGCAAACTGACATACTGTCAATCAGAGTTCCCCTTTACAGGAAATAAGTTCATTATTTTAACACTAATAAGTAAAACGTTGGCTACATAGCAACATCTTTTAAAGCTTGGTCAGTAGCCTTGAAAATAGTAAATGGTGTTTTTGGTAATTATTTCATTTAATTTTTGTTCACAAACTATGTTCTTTTTCGACGTGGCCGTCACCGTCACTGCGATAGGAAATTCTAATCAACAAATTAAACGGCATAACTAAGGGTACCTATATCTAGTTATTGTTGTCCTTAAATGATGTCAGTGGTCATATAATGGCTTAAATCGGTAAACGTGAAGTGGCGCGGTACATACGCTACGTTCCGTATTTCTACCGATTTTTAGGGAGGGCCGATGTAGCTAAGATTGTACATGTAGGTAAGATTGATTTAAAGGTAATATTGATCTTCTTATGTCTATATTAATTCCAAAATATCCCAAAGTCATGCATATTGATTGATTGTTATGTCACCGTAAGGACGTCTTCTCTAGACCCTCAAATGTATTTCTCAATTAAATTACTAGATAATAAGCGGGAGATCATTATAAATGCATTTAGGGAATTTATTCGTTATATGTTCCTATCCAAATAGTATTTTCGCTAGGAGTACTGTCTAATGCTCTAAAACGAAGGAATTGTTGCCAAATTGCTCGGCATAGCCTTGCACGCGTCATTTACTAAGCTTACGCTGCGGCGTGGACCAAGAGATAGGAGTTAGCGTAAGAAAATATAATGTTAAAGAAAACAGTTTTTATACTACGAACTACTGATTAATTTAGATAAAATCTCGATAAAAGGAAACAAGAAATACAATACTTTTTAAATCCCAAGCAACATGCGTCATATATAGCAGTCTTTACTACTATTAAAGGTGTGTTTCTTTGGAGGGGGGAATACACAGAACTACTGATGATACTCGAATCTAATAACGCAATAGAGGTAAAGGTAATGTTGTAACATAATAGATTAATAACCATCTTAAACAAATGTTTGTACTCAAAATACAAGATTAGAAAAATGCTCTAGTTTATACTATAAAAGAGGCAGGATACATCATGGCAATCCGACTAGGGACGTCAATTGGTGTATAGTTCATAAGCTTTTACTTTACATCTGGTACGCCTGTATGGTTCCTGTGCTGCATTAAAAAAGAAAAGTTTTGCTTTAGTACGCGTAGAAACAAATTACGTACTCTACGTAACTAAATTGTTTGTAGTTCAGTGTAACTTAACAAAAAATATATAAAACAAGCCAGGATACTTATTTTTACTTTTGTATGGATAACTGTTAAAACTATTATGCTTTTGATAATTCTAAATACAGTTTAGATAGTTCTATAGTTGAAATATGTTTAAACTTATAATCAAAATATAATCGATTTTGTACATTCGTAGCTAGTCTAATGATTTCTAAATAGAATAAAAAGTTGCGTATATATTACTCTAGCACATACATTTATTTTGCGTATACAATTGTATGTAAATTCTCTCAATATCTTAAGTAGCCAAAAATCTGAACACCTAAACATCATCTTAAAATGTTACATTGCGTAACATTAGAGAGATGACACTTTTTATTTATTTAAATGATGGAATAAAAGTATATAGCATAGCATATGAGTTTGTAAGTAACAAAGTAACAGATTACATAATATATTAAAAGTTTCCACAGCGTTGTTGATGATTTAGTTACAAACATGCAAAATCTTTTGAAATATTACCAGCTAAATTTCACGTTACGGAAGATTAGATTTCTTAAAGCGCAACTTTGAAAGAGGAATTTTCTTGTAACGTCCACTCTGGAGTGATTTATTCTACTTCAAAACTCACGTCCAAGACCAAATTGATGACTACGATTTCCCTCGACCTACATATAGAAATAGATATCATTTTATATGATTTGTCACATATGACACTATCTTTCCATCTACTTTATCCAACATTGTAAAAGATATTTCTGTAATAGTGTCATGCTGGTTTATTTTTCTTTCGATGTTAAAATTTGTGAAATTTTATTACATAACGAATTACCTACATATGTACATATTAAGCTATGAGTTCAACATGATCATTAAGGCAATTTCTACACTGCAAAAAACATATGAAACGAGGAAAATTCATAGTTTGTAAATCAATACATACATGAAATCACATAGACAGGTAGTTTATCAGAAAAACAGTAGCAAGGGCTTATTCATTTCTCCTATTCGGAAAGTAAGGACTCGCTGTCAGTCGAATATCGCTTTTCCCTCCCTAGCGTATAAATATTATTTTATGGTTACATTCGGAATCGTAACTATCCACTCATCATAAACCGATTATCTGTTTATGTACAAAATACGGAGCTGGTAAAACTTCATTAGTAGTGAATTTTACAATCGGTCTTACTTATGGAGTTTTACTTCAAGAAATTTACCAATATGATTTTCCATGATACTCACTTTTAAGGCGCGCTCAATAGAGCAAGTATCCAGAGTAATTAAACTATAAAAAATATAAATAAAGTAAGGAGTTGCGATATAATAGTATGTTATTATAGTATAATAGAAAAACGTAACATATTACGTCCTAACAGTCAAAATGAAAAGGCAGAGTATTTTACTCAGAAAGAAGAAAACATTGCACCCTCTGAATATAGAATCTGAATATAGATGCGCAAACACTTTAAATAATTATAAATATCTAATGTCAAATGGAAGCCAATACGATGAAAATTACATAAAATGAATGAGGATGAGTCTTTCCAACTTTTTATATATATATTATTTTCAGTCATAATAGTTTTGTATATATTTTTTTATACTTATTAGTTAATATATATAAAATCTAATTATTGACACATTCTATCCAATATATTGAAGTCTTATTATTTATCTATAAATGTAGGAATGTCAATAATTGGATGGGTGCCAACGTTAGGACGGATTACGTTATGTAACTTTTGTGGCTTCCGTACATTCTTTATAGAATTCTTTAAGAGGATGTGATTTCGACCCTTATTGAATTTTATCATCGAAAAAATAAAGGATCGAGCTTTCGACTCGAACTTTCATTTGTCAATGACACTTGTATAGGTTTTATTCGACGATACTTACTATTAACTTATTTCATACGTATTCAACGTTAATCCATCCCAATAAAATGTGTGAAAATGTTAAATGTGTGTGGTTATTACTTACTTAGGCTTTTAACATAATTTTATACAATAGCCGATGCTAATTGCATGGCAGACAGTATTTTCATTAGTTCTAAATCAATGAAATAATGGAATAGATACAACGTTGAATTCAATCGCTAAATTTCTAAAATTCGATTATTCATACACAAGGTATAATAATAATATGTAATAATCGAAATTTAAGAATTTTGCATTAAGTATTTTTGCTGCTACCACAGCAACTACTTAAAAACTTATTGGTAACCTCATTGAGTAAGTTACCTCACAGGAAGACAATAATTCTTCAGGGAGTTATTATTTGGATGTGGTTTTCTGTGATGTGGAAATAATTCCCCTGCCGCCAAACCTCTTTCAGAAACACTTAGATCTGTACAAACTGATAAGGCACACGTACACAAATGTTTGTCCTATGTGGGAATCAAACCCACGAGCCCTAGTGTCGAAGTGGCATTGCTAATCTAACCAACACCAAGCTCGATGAAATTAGCAATAGATATAATATCAGTATTAAAAGGGGTATACATAAATTGACCAATTATGTACAATGTATGTTCCATCCACCCAACATTAGATGTAATTCATTTCAATTACAGTGTACACACGATGTATCGAGTGTTCGATGTTTTAAGCTATCGATAAAATGAAATTTGGCCACTTGATAATTCATTAGCGTTCAATTGACATTAGATGTTTTAGAAGAGTAGAAGTTTTCTTAGAAGGTACAATGAAGAGTTCCTAAGAGAATGTAACTTCAATAGATTAATTTTTCGTATAAATACTATTTTAAAGTAGACACTTATGCAATGGTTAATGTAGTCATGAAAGCGTAGACCAGAAAGTATTTCCCTGAAATATAAAATAAATACAATTTAAACTAATTGCTCATGCCCTCCTGTAATTGCTATAGACGTTCAAGGACAGAATTGCTCAGAACAAGACCGGATGTGCGCTCTGACGCCGCTTCCTTACCAAGTTATTATCGAACCATGAACTTACTCTCTCCAACAGTTTACGTGTGAAAGAGATAGATAATATTCGTTTCAACAATAGACAGGTGGCTAATTAAATTTTGAAGGTTTGACACGATTCGGAATAAAGCGAATCGATTCACTGCGGACATCGATTGTAAATTCTTTTAAACGGGACTTTTAATTAAAAGAGGTTTCTCTTTGACGCCAAGCTGTTTATTATCCGCTCTGGTCTTATTTGTGACTTTTATCTGCGTTTTGTATTAAACGAGAAAATTCAATTACAGAAAGATTTTACATTCGTTATTTATTTTACTTAATATTTATTATCTCATCTATATTACTTAACTTTGAAATTACCATTACAAAGAATATATACAATAAATATTTTACGCTTAACAGTTCTCATATTAGGACAATTTTAGTTTGCTGAAAATTGATGGAACACACACTTCGTTAAAGTTGAAGTGGTAAATTAGTTCTTAAAACTCGGAATTTCACAAATGTCATGATCGCAACACACTTACTAGGACTGCTTCAGATTTCCGAAAGAAGACAAATAGGTAAAAGTCATAGGTGTACTTTTATTAATTTTCATTTTATTTATTTTTAAATAAGACAATAATGACACATGGTTATTATTATTTCTTTATGGTAATTGAACATAAGAATATTTATGCCAAATAAGTATTCAATGTGTTTTTGCTTTGGTTTTGGAAGTTCAAAGCCTCACAGATGATCGTTCGTCTGTCACAAGAGGAACAATGAGGCGAGAGATTTTTGGATATAGTTATGTTTAATGTAATCGACCCAAAAGTCAAAATACTTATTTTGTCCATATACTCGTAGTTTTAGAGAGGATGGATGATGTGTGTGTTGAAAATGAAATTGAACGCAAAATTTTGTTAAAACAAACCAACCTTCACATTTACATACACGTGTAAATGTGAAATTGGGTAAATAAGTACAATTTTGCGATCAATTTTATCCCAAATCGAACACTGCAAATAGAATAATAGGAATTCTGCCACCGTATTTAATATACACTTGTCAGGCAATATAAATTATAGCAGGCAAGCTAATTATATAATTATACCTACATATATTTAGAGTAGACAAAATATTCGTGTCCACACCCCCATCATTAGCCAGTGATTGGTACGTGTGAATTGCGTGATCAACAAAAGCACAGGAAACTGCAGTGACGCTAACAAGTGGTGAACTGACAGCTCTGAGGAGGGTCCCTATGGCTCCGTTCAGATCTTTGCTACATTTATTTTTGTTCTGTCAGTAGTGTCCATCACTGTTTAATCTGTGACCTGAGTAAGCAAAATTGTTTGTGTAAAGTCTTAGTAAGGATCGTCAACCTCTGGTTTATTGTTCCTTAAAGAAATCTCGTTTACATTTTAGTTAAAATTAACCCGATTACATAGATTATACTGGCAAGCGTGCATGGAAAGAGGATAATATTAAAGAAGAGAGTGAAGTGTTTAAGGATGTGTCTTGTACTGCCCGGTTCTTTCTGCCTACCCTGCAAAAGCCTGGCTAGAAGATGTACATGGATATTTTTTAAATAAATATAGACTATATCTCAAATTATTTATGTGACTAAAAGATAACTCGTATCATATTTAAAGAATAAATGAACCGAGTCAACACCGCGGTTACGTAAGGTATTACCTAACTGTGGTGTATTCACATTATGAAACAAAGCACTTAGGATAGAGTTAAGAGAAGAAGAAGAGAGCGCATCAAAGCAGCCCCTCTGGGGACATGCCTCCACCTCACAGAAAACCGCATCCAAATAACAACTCCCTAGAGGGTTGTTGTGTTACTACGTGTGAGTGAGGCCAGTACGCTCCCAAGGAGTTGCTGTGTAAACAGCAGAGGAGGCATCGCGTGAGTGATACTTAATATATCGCAAGCGTTAATAGGCTACGGTAACCGCTTTACATCAGGTGGACCGTATGTTTGTATGCATAGCAGGGAGTTTATGTAAGAGTAAGCGCACTGGAGGAATAGGCCCTCGTAGAAAATTGCAGCCAAATAACAATTCTCTCAGAGGTTGTTCTCTAGAGAGGTGTTCGTGCAATTAAAAATGTACTGTAAATATAGCATCGAGTAGAGTTGAAACTTGTAAATTAAATATAGCACCGAATTGAGTACGTATTTTTTTTTAATATAAACTACTTTTAGTTTCTCAATTATTCTTAAAGCACTGATAAAAGCGCGCACTCGCAAAATACCAAGTAGACATTTTTTTAATTGTTTAACTACGTAGGTGCATGCAGTCAGATGTTTAGCTATACCTACACAAATGACACTTTATTCAAACAACACTTGGCGTATTTATTACCAGTCACATGTAACATACTTTAGTTATTTACAAGCGATATAAAAATATTTCATGTCTGTTAGTGTAATTAATATTTTTATAGAATTAATACTACAATACATTCAAATATTAATAAGGTCTCTAATATCGGTGTTACTATCAAAGCATTACATTTAAAATGCATTAGTCTCGTGAATAAAATATTAAAAACTAGAATCGCTGTCCAGATTTACCAGCCATTAGCCGAGACTAGATTATACGAATAATTAATGTAAATGACACAGCTTGTTACAATATAACATAAAGAGTATTGTTTAATAATGCACAGAACATAACATCAATTATTTGTATCCCTCTCGTAAGTACTCAGATTCTCTTTGATGTTGTAACAAAAGGGATAGTTGAGCTCACTAGGCCTGCTGGGTGCATATTAGAAGAGAATAGCGGGTAGAAATAATGTAATAGAAAAAAATAATTAACATAATTAGGAAAACTGGATACTATGTTGTGACATTTTGTATTGCCAAAAGCAAAAACAAATTATGGACGCTGACAAAATACGAGCTAATTTAATGTTGGTATCGAATAATATTTACTAGGGGAAAGAGCTAAATGCATTGATCAATTATGTGTAAGAAACAGTAAAAATGCATATACCATAAAATAGTTGAAGGAGAAATTATTTATACAGATATCTGCTTTGAGAATCTCGGTCAGAAGCATAGTACGTACCTACGATTAATTAAATTAACAAATTTAATTAAACAGAAGTCTTTTAATGAATGCGCTATAAATTAAATTGAAATGATAAACTAATTTATACTCTATTCGATGGTAGTACATGTCTACAGAGAACACCTAGTCGCACTGATAAAGTTATCAAAACATCTTACGCTCTGTACCGCGTTGTCAACTTTTAAAGCCACAGACACTAGAGGATAGGTTAGAACTGATATGAAGTTTCACATGTTGGAAATTAATTGGACTTTCAAGTTAATTTCTTTATATGTCTATGTACAGCTATCCAAACAGTCCTGGTGTCGCTTGGGCAGGTGTCGGTATCGTATATAAAATATGCAAACAGATATGCTTTAGATTCTGGTTTTCCATTTTGCTCTCCCTTCCATAATATCTTTGATCTCCTTATTGAACTCCAAATTTGGCTCTAACATGTTTCTCTACTTTATTCTATCTCCCTCCGAGTCAATTTCGTCGCGAAAGATAGGCAGCGGCTACATGTTGTCCAATAAATTGACAATACAAATATTATTATGCCAACGAATGAATTCATTCATCAATAGAAACACATCGAGACCACCTATATCTCAATTAATACATTGTTTCGGCTTAAACGTAAACATTTCTAATTACAGGGGTAAAAATGATTGTTGTAAACAGATCATTGTTTTACCCGCAGCTTCCTTGGCCACAAATAGAACAAAACATCAAGCAGTATGTTTGCTTACAGTGTACAAACCGGATTTTACAAGTCATATATAACTTAGGACGGGTTCACTGCCGGCTCGGCAAGGATCAATACAGCATCAAAGTAAATGACAACTAATGGTCAGTAGGTGCTTACAGCCATGTTTTGGGTTGTTAACGAGATTAGAATGCTTGGGAGTCTAATTTTACTAGCCTTTAAGTCTTTGTAAGCCCTTACAATGTTCGTAGATACTTAAATTACTTATATATGTAAGTAGATTTAAGTATCTATATAATTAGGATACAATTATTAATTATGTCGTAGTAACTAGGAAAAATTTCATGTCCATGAAAGTGCTACTAGGGGTAATAAAGGTCGAATCTACATGAAATACATTTTGTAATTATTTATTTTTATTTATACGCGGCTTTACCCGTGTGTTGTTGATAATAAATTTGTCTATTAAAGACCTTCAAACCTCTTACCAAGTGTATATGAGAACTAAAATTATTCTTGAAATCGAAAATAGCAAGTTTTAATGGTAAATACTGTCTTAAGTAATGTGAGTAAACGTCAAGTATATATGGTTGATCAATCAGTTTCAACTCAACAAAGTGCTTTCTGATTCCGAATTCGTTGTAATTACTTACACAAGAGACAACAAAATTACTATAAGATCGTAATCTCCAGTGTCAAAAAACATTTCCGTGCCATCGGAATAAAAGGTGGTCCAAAATTAAAAAGACATTAGGCAATAGCTTCAAAATTACCCATAATTTCGGTCCTTCGAGCCAGGTGTCAGCCATGTAAATGATAGGCACTTCTATAGACAATACTGAGAATTGGACTACTCGTTAAGTGTTTGATGTAACGTAATTTAATGACTATTTTATTGATTTGATTCTACTGAACTTCACACGCCAGGAATTTATTACTTTTCCATTATTTTTTATTGATGAAATGATTGTGTGGGATAGTTGGGAGGACCTTTTTCTATTTTAGGGGTAGATCGGACATCGGACCACCAAATCCCGCTACCAGTTATCTCTTCGATTTCCCAACTGTATACTAGTGGCCCAATAACACTGTACTTCTTCTATATGAAACCAGCGTACTAAATGTACTCATCAATGGTAAAAACTTCTCAATTAACCACTGATGATAAAATAATTTACAATATGTAGCATTTTAACACTGGTAGAGAATCTCATCACCCGTAGTGTGAAAGCTTGGAACTAGAAAACGATTATGATTAAGGACAATTACTTAAATTTCTTGTTATTTTCTATATTTTTTGTACTAGAGGGATATTAGAGGGAGGCAAACAAGCAAGTGGGTCACCTGATGGTAAGTGGTCATCACCGCCCATAGACATCAGCAACACCAAAGGGTCACTGATCCGTTGCCAGCCTTTTTAGGGAAACAGGCTCTTTTCTTGAAGGCACCCATATCGTAATTGTTCGGGAACATCGCTGAGGGTAATTTATTTATTGTAATCTCAGTGAACGGTATTCACTATTTTTTACGGTATTACGTAACATTTTACTGTTACATACTCGAAAGTTTAATGGATTTCTATTGCTGTCACTCTGTCTGACCTTCCATATGTATTGGCTCTATAGCTCCTAAAGTATATTAATTATAGATCAGACATTTTGTGTAGATTTATAGACAAATTTACTATTAAATTAGGAATTTAATTAAAGTGTTTTCCCAGAAAAGGAGTCGGAAAAATATACCCTGATGTATAGAACGCGACCCCATAAAATGAATTACCAATACGTTCTCTTATTGTTTTACCTTCAAAAAGAAATAAAGGAGACCCATCCTTATTGCGTTTACACCATTTTTAGGGTTCCGTACCCAAAGGGTAAAACGGAACCCTATTACTGAGGCTCCGCTGTCCGTCCGTCCGTCCGTCTGTCACCAGGCTGTCAAAGTCAAAGTCAAAATCTTTTTATTCCGTAAAAATGGCTACATTTGTTTGGAATCGTCACAATTTTTTTCCCTACCGTGCAGTTTATGACTAGGTGAGCACTGATAAAAATACTGCCAAAAAACTCAGGCATCCCTCTTTTGGTGTCCAAACAAATTTACATATTTTATTAATTACATTATAATTGGATCGACTCACTCCCAGGCATTTTTATCATTAATATAGTCAGATACTTTATAATATGCCCTGCTACACAATTTGTAGTATTTTATATTGCTGGGAAGTTTGTTATAGAACCGTATACATTGGCCCATAAAAGAATTACTTATTTTGTGGAGACGGCTTGCATGTAACACAAGATTATGCTTATATCTAGTATTTATGCTATGAGTATCACTCTTTTTACAAAATGAGTCTATGTTTTTATGGAGATACAAAAGATTTTCATAGATATATTGCGATGCGACTGTTAAAATATTTATTTCTTTGAATTTTTCTCTAAGGCTCTCCCGGGGACCAAGTTTGTAGATAGCTCTTATGGCTCTCTTTTGCAATAAAAAGATGGTGTTAATGTCCGCGGAGTTACCCCAAAGAAGAATTCCATATGACATAATACTATGAAAGTAGCTGAAATAAACTATTCTAGCCGTATCAATATCAGTGAGCCGTCTAATAGTTTTCACTGCATAGGCTGCAGAACTTAGTTTTCCTGATAATTTTTCAATTTGTGGGCCCCATTGTAGTCTGGAGTCAATTGTTATACCCAAGAACACAGTTGTCTGTATCTCATGAACGGTGATAGTTAGACAGTTGAAATTTTCACAGATGATGTATTTCTATTGCCGCTATAACAACAAATACTAAAAAATAGAATAAAATAAATGTTTAAGGGGGCTCCCATACAACAAACGTGATTTTTTTGCCGATTTTATAGATAATGGTACGGAACCCTTCGTGTGCGAGTCCGACTCGCACTTGGCCGATTTTTTTACGTTTACGCGGACAAGTTGAAACTGAACAATTTATACGGAACAAGTTGAAACTGAGTAATATCGAATTTTTAGTAGAGTTTGTTAGGCAGTTTAGACCAATGAAAATACTTAATTTTCCTATCGGCTGTGAAAAGGGGAAAAAAAGTCGAGAAAATAGGAAGTTGTCTCGTTTTATCATTAATGATGAAATATGAAGTGCATTATCCTAGCTAACCACTGGTGATGAAATAGGTAATTTATATTCGAACTGGTGTGCTTTGGTATACCCTAAACCCTTTCGGTTGAAGAGAGACCCACAATGACACCGCTACCACATCGACCTTACCCCACTGCAGGAATACCTATATACCTGCGTAAGTAAGGATGATGTGGTAACGTTGATAGTGAGAGGCAGAAAATATATAATGGATTTCTATAAAGTTGTAAGAAACGGAAAATTGATAATTTTGTTCCTATGAAAAAAAAAATATCATTTTGTTACAATTTACGCATTTAGCATGTATATATACATTTTTTAACTTTCAAACAATACAATGCAGTAAATTATACAGGTACGTACAAGTAAATAAAAACTTTAAAAAATTTACTCACATAATCGTAAAAACTTTTCCCACACTATAAAACAATCATAATAATTGCCCAGTTTTTAATGCCCTTCTTGTATACCTTTTTCATTCGCTCGAATAATAGTGGGGACATAAAATATTTTTTCGTTCCGATAAGAACAAAAGCACCGAAACTGCTTATCTTATCGAGTGCCGTTGAGGCACTAATGACTTGGCCAGACCTACTGCTTATTACTACCGAACAGGTTGACATGTTCATTAGAATGAAAACTGATCCCAGTTTGAACCTTACTCTTTGGTAACAAGAATGTCGATTTTAAAAAGTTACAAACTATAAATTACGCTGGTCACATAAAAGACTGTATAGTCTACCACATCGTGTGGAAAACAAAATGACGATGACGGTGGCCGGTGTTGAATAATGAACAGATTGAATTTACTCTGAAGACAAAAAATATGTAGGTACGTTAATGTTTTCTTTAAATATATTCTAGGAATATCTTGAAAAAAAAAAAACATATTTAAATAAATACACACGCATTTACGCAGGGCTCCGAATACAGACCAAACAAGCCCCAACTAGATGATACAACTGCTAGAAGTGGGTGAAATTGGCTTCGTAAGATCCATTACATTATTATATTTTATATATATAATATCCGTTAAAGTACCTAATTGTAGTTGATGACAATGTCAAATATTGTTATTGTCATTTATGTAATGCCATATTTTTTCCTGTATATTAAGTGTATAGTTTACTATCTATACAAATAAACAAAACAGAAGACTTCATTTGTTTGTTTGAACGCGCTAATCTCTTTAATTTGTTTTTTTATTTGGTAGCCCAATTCTTGAGGAAGGTCATAGACTATTCGACATCACGATATGACAATTAGAAACCGAGAAAATATAAAAAAAAAATCGGAAAAATCGGTTTCCACTGTATACCGAGATACGAGGAAATGAAGTCGCGGGCTACAGCTGGTTAAAATTATATGTTATTACTGTTTTATAAATAATTTAATTAACTTAACAATCTCATCTGAATTAATAAGCGAAACAGATTCTCATTGCACAGATAATGTAAAGACTGTATTTAAAAATGTGAAAATCAAGACCAGGGAAAGACCGTCATACCTATCGTCATAGCCATGATATATTAAATGTTTTTGCTGTACGAGATATTAAATAGCCAAGTAAAATAACATTCCTGCATATTCTAATCGGGAACTACCTAAAACACTGACGATTCTCAGAGATATGGTCAAACTTACAGAGCCCACTGACAAATTAATCAGTAGTTTCTCAATTTCTGTTTAATACGAGCAGTACGAAGCGAGCTAACATAGTTTGTCATTCAAATATCAAATGGAACAACTTAGATTATCTGCAATGGGTTCTATCAAAATATATAAGACTGGAGTAATTAATAGGGAAACATATGATTTATTGCACCCATATTTTTATTACCTTATCCACTTTTATACATTCCACATAAAAAACAAAGTTATGACGAGCCGACTTAAGAAAATTTGACCAGAGTCGTCTAAGTATAACCAGTGATAAATAAACGTGGTCATTAAGTACATTTAAATCTAGTTCATTTGGAGCACTGGATTGTAAGGTTTTACCTGAAAACAGAACATGTCCTGCATACATTTATACGAGAATAGCACATCATCTACATCTACTCTGTAATCATGATGACAATAATGGATACAAGTTCCACTAATATGGTTAATGTTATGCTAATATAATGTAAAGCGGTTACCGTAGCTTATGACCGCTTGTAATACAGCAGCTGCTGCTAACACAGCAACTCCTTAGGAGCTTACTGGTGACCTCACTCACACGCCGCCAAATAACAACCCTATAGGGAGTTGTTATTTGGATGTGGGTTTTCTGTAAGGTGCATTTACTTCCCCAGACGGGCTACTTTGACGTATCCTACATCCCACCTCTCTTAAAATATATCGAGACCAAGAAAAATTGACATGTTCATGCACACAAATTATTGTCTTGTTTGGGAGTCGAACCCACGAGCGTTGGCGGCAAAGTGGCATCATTCACGGCGCAGTCGTGCTCCGAGACTCCCGAGCTCGTCAAATATTTGGGAAATACGTGTAATTTTTCTCGAAAGAAACATATAGTTTCGAGAATAGTTTCTTAAAGACATGTTGGAAATTATTTTCATTGTGACAGATAAGCATGATTGGCAGAGCGCCTCTACTTTACAGAGTTCCTGCGGGAAAATAAGGTCACAACGGGGCTGATGCGTCACCATCGGGGGTAAAAATCCTTGTGGTAGAGTAATTATTACATAAGGCGGACTATGTGCTTCTTTGCCTTACGAACCTGTGTGAAAAGAAATAGAGCGCAATGTAAGCGTTCTGCAAGGCACAAGTTTTCTAAGGAGATTTGGGATTCGTGCGGCGTAAGTCGCTCCCGTGACATGAGATTTATTCCTTTTATCTTTTAGCTGCCGGGATTTCGGAGATAAGACTCTACCGGCGTAAATCAAATTCTCTGGCGATTGTTCAAACGATGAAATTGTAGTGCAGTGCGATTCTATTGTTGTAGCGCTCAGAAGTATGTTTAGATCAGCAAATATGATTTCGAAGGTATCAGTATATTTCCTGGACTTGATTTCTTGAGATCTCGATTCATACTGAATTTTATTGATGTGCAGTAATCCTATTGGAAATATCATCAACTGGTAAAATTTTAACAATTGTTTTATATTTAGTAATGGATTTTACTCGACTGGGATACCATTGAATGCGTTCCACTGGTAACACAGGCAAGCTGGTAAAATACAACATGGTATCTTAGGGCGACCATAAAGTGCAAATACAAAAATATAACAGATTATTATAATATACTGTTTTATACTCCTGCAAGCTACATATTCTATCACTATAATGTGATGTAATAATAATATAATGAAGGTGATGTCAGAAGCCCCAGGAACCGGCGAGCGTGCATGAAAAGAGCTATGAATGTCACAGAAGCGAGTGAAGTACGCAAGGACCGCGTCTTATGGCGCTCGGTTCTCTCTGCCTACCCAGCAAGGGACTTGGCGTGAAGATATACATACATATAATGTATTTACTTAGACATTACAACTTACGTAATAAATATTTTTCAAATAGGTATAGCATTTACCTTTATCCATATATCCATCATGGTTGATGTCTAATGGAAGCATTAATTCAATTATTTATTTGTACATGTATCACAAAAAGACATGTAAACGACGCCCAAGTCATATGTAATAACGTCCTCGTAAAAAGTTTTCAACAGGTAAGGTGAAGTCAAGCGCAAAACACGTCGTTTTTATATAAAAAGGATTAAGTTAAATATATACCAGTATAATATATAAGAACTAAAACTCAATTACGTAAATAAAATATCATTATAATTGTATTAACAAGATTTCAACGTAGCTACATTATAATTTTGAATGATAAACAATAAAAAAAAATGATATTACACTCCTTATGATTAAAATAAATGGTAAATGCGGTTTTGACAGCTATTCAATTACACGCCATTGCTAAATACGTTATGAATCTAAGTTACACAGGTGAATATTATACAAATAAAATTTGACAACAGCTAAACAAAACTGATATTTATTATTACTATTATTTATTTTATTATTATAATCTATAAGCAGTGACACTCTAGTAGATATAAACCAACTATTAACCAACAAGTCGCTGTTCAAATCCTAGTGTTGATATGTACCCCTAAATTCGTGTTTTCCGATGTAAGTACATTTTTTATAACCCCCCTACATCCAAAAAACCTGTTTCGAAAGTCCAAATCTGAAAATTCATTGAAACCAGAAAGGTCTGGTTTTCCCTCCGGGTAGTTCAGGTTTGACGGCTGTCGCTTAGTCAAAATCAGTATCTTCGCCAAATCCTTTGGATTAGCTAGCGGACCCCGGCAATCTAAATCGATTAGAACACGGAAAAACGTTAACAAGAAAAGAAGCAGTGTAATGTAATTTTTCACAATTTATCATTTAACAGAAAATGTAAAGACCTTTTTTAATATAGTTCCCATTTTGCAGCTAATGTTAATTCAATTGACATTTGATGAGTTTGTTTACACCTTTTATAAAAGACAGAATAAAAGAAGTTTTAGCATCGACGTCAAGAAATAAATTTTCACTTATTACGAAGTCATTGATATCTTCGTCTTTCGCGTTAGGCTTCTATAGCCTATCGTTTTTCGCGGTGTTAGGCTTCTATAGCTTCTATAGCCTCTCTATTCCCTCCGCATGGCTCTTCGTACATACGAGTACAATTGTATTCGATAGTAAAATTAGATCGGTCTTGATAGTTTTCACAGTAATTAATGCATTTTTTGTGACAGTTGTACATGGGAACATGATATACGGGTACATATAATTTATATTCCTAGTGCGTCTTGGGAAATTGTTTCAGCAATGGTAACCATTTCCAACCATTAAATATTTCCAATAAATCACAACAGCATGTTTTACTCTCTTCATAACTGTATACATTACGTCACAAGTGAAAACATATTTAAACTACGTGTAATGTAAGAAGTAGTTAATATTTTTTAAAAATACGTGAGTAATCGCGACCATCATACACTTGAAAGGGTGAAGTGTTCCTTCAGTCATCGATCGATGATGAAGAACAACAATCCCACGGGAATACGGGAGAGGTAGTAAAAGTATTTTTATACCAAGATCCAATAAGATCCATCAGATAGAAAGCGGTTACTGTTGGACGTAGTCGGTTCCGGTACCATGGGTACGCTTAGCGACTCTCAAAAATCACTTTACACTCTTTTCAAAAACCTATGGTATAGACTAAATAAAATAATGTAAATATTAAATAATAGTCTATTTGTGGGTTTCGTACCAAACAGATAATGTAAATTTCAAATGGAAATAAAACGATGTTATCATCTAGAAATCATTAATACGAGTAATAGAATATTAATAATAATTTAATATCAGAAATAATCGCTGTGAATAAATGATTTTAACTAACTTATTGTTTAACTAACTGTATGAATTAGTAAAAACTTGGTTTATGTTTATTAATTTATTTATATCGATTAATGACGACGATGACGAATAGATGACGAGCTCGGTGGCGCAGTGGTGAAACGCGTTGTTACGCTACTTTGACACCAACGCTCGTGGGTTCGATTCCCACACAGTACACACATTTGTGTGCATGAACATGTCTGTTTGTCTTGGTCTGGGTATTTTCTATGTATAATAAGTATGTATTTACAAAAAAAAAATGTATTTACGTATGTTTATCAGTTGTCTAGTACCCATAACACAAGCTTCGCTTACTTTGGGGCTAGATGGCGCTGTGTAATTTGTCCGACAATATTTATTTATTTAATTATTTAATAATCAATATATAAACTTGACCTCCTCCGTCTATCTGCTAAGTTAAATAGCAAATATTGTAAAAATTTCAATTAAATAGTTACGTTCACAGTATGATTTTGGAGGAAAATAAAAGATCTGTTATTGGTACCGAACTATTAGAGTGCGAGCGCCACCCACACTTAGCCGGTTATTATGGTTTTAGAACAATTTGAATGTAATTCCCGTTAATATGGAACTCACGGAACTGATTGTACCATAAAAGGCAATTTCGTAGCACTCATACCAATAAATCTCCCAATCCCGGCATTACCATCACAGACGCCGAAATACAAGACATTTAATTTATTATATCAATTAGGAAATTCTTCACACTTATAACAATTAGGTGCAAGAACGGCACAATGGTGTCATTTTCAGTAAGCCATAACGTTCGTTAGCTATCGTAAAATAATAAACTCGATTTAAATTTGTTGGTTATTAATGACGTAATACGATAAATATAATTAATTGGGACAGGTTTCGGCTACGGAACACAGATCGTTTGTCAAGTCGGGAATGAAAACAAAAACGTTAGGGGAGGTGCATAACTGCGGCGTGGACTTCGCTAAAGTATAATAAAGTTATGTATCAATGTCAAAGTGTACGGGGAACAGACAGTAAGTGAATACTTTCACATATAATAAACGAGTAAAGTACTTTTGTACACAATTGTTTGAATAATTCCGTTCTTAATCTTTTTTGCGATCTGTGTGTACAATAACCTAATCTTATTAATTTATCTTGAGACTAAATTTTGAAATGGTAATTTAGAGAAACTAATTTTTTTCCAAGCGTTATCCTGTTACCTAATCCTTGAGAATAGCGGGGTCCGCTACATAAGCCTAAGGATTTGGCAAAGATACTGATTTTACATGGCGGGACTGTCGTCAGATATCGACGACCCAGAGATATCTAGGCCTTAATTTGGTTAGGTCACACATCTTTCTTTGACATGTGGGTTTCCTCATAAAGCAAATGTCTACCACAAAAATATACATAAATCCGAAAGCAGGAATTTAGTAGTTCAGCTAAGTTCACACTTCGACTTATGCCGTATGTTGTAAGCATTATAATCGAACTTAGAGTGTTCAGCGTGATTAACTCTTAACTGTACATGCCCACCAGAGACCAGTAGGTTAAATAGGCTAGCTCTTTTTCCATTTGTTCTATTTCTACTTTTAGATAATAACGAAATAATTTCTTTTGTATACAATTGTTTGTATAATTTGATTCTTATTTGTTTGCGATCTGTGTGTTCAACTATTATCATATTATTTTATATGAGCGCAAAATTTCAATTTATAGTTTATACATAATAAATAATTTCAGATGGTAGATACGGAATCTATGGTCCGAAATTGATAGATGAACCCCTATAAACTTTAGAACCAATACCGAAATCTGGAAAAACCCCTCTGTTCCGTGAATGGTTTGCATTTATATGATGCTATTATTTTCTGCAATCTATCATACTTATTTGAAAGATAAGAAATTCATAATGGTTGATACCTACTTAATGAAAAAAAATTTGACTGTGCAATAAATTATTAAATAAATAGTAACAATTGTCTTACACGTTAATTCATATTAAATTCCATTTTATATTTTTTTACGTCACTGTCTTTTTTGTGTGACCTTACTTTTGCTTTCTTCGCTGTAATTTGAACTTTATATCGCCTCCTTTCAACTCTCCATCTGACATAAGATCGAAACAGACGGAAGGAAGTTGTGACAACTTTTCACAAGATTAGATAGCGATGAAATTACGATTCTCAACCACTGTTGAGGATCGTACTACGGACCGAATATGTAGATATACCTATTTTTATTTTGTCATATATATTTATTTTACTATGAATTTACCACGAAATTATTTTTTGTCTAGACGTACATTGACTGTAGCGTCGCACTGACATTTTGTAAGACTGACCCGAAAGGAGGGTAACGTGTTTTGCACTCATGTATGCATGTATGTCCGTTCCATTGTGACTTCCTGTAGCCTAAACGGCTGCACCTATTTCGATGAGTTAGGTATCATTAGATTTGTATTCTTCCCCTGAGTGTCATAAACTATATGACAAAAGCAACAAATCAATATGGCGGACGTAAACCTTCATCTCCGGAGTATGCATAGCTAATATGACGGCTGCACAAAACCCATATATGGTGGACGTAAGCCACTGAACTGTCAATAATTGGGCATCGACATCATTTTTTGATTTTAAAATTAACTTTAACTTGTTTACAAGCTCTTATTATTAACACAAATATTTAAAATGAACAGCTTTCATATTTTTCATTCTTTCTCTCTCATAGTTGTTATTTGATCTATCAAGTAATTCTATATTCACTTATTCATAGCTTGAGGTGAGAATACCAGACACGTCTAGGTCTATAGTAAATAAAATAATAACAGTATCTCACATGCATACGGTTGACAATCCGATGAACATTTTTATTTATTAGCTACGTTTAGTATAGTTTAGTTGAGTGTATAACGCATTCTTATAAACGCATTCTTATATATGTAAATACATTTCTGTTCATTTAGTAGTGCAAGTTCGTGTAATGTACCGATATAAATCGTAGAATTATTAATTTTTACAAAAATAATTACCACAGTGGAATATGTATAATAAAAATTTTAAAGAAACAATCTTACTAATCGCACTTACACTGATAAGTGACGCTAGGTGCCTTAGCAAAATTCGCAGTCAGATCGGAAGTGAAGGGTGTTTAGCAAAACTTGGCTTGGTTTGAAGATTTATACATAGATATGAAAATACAAATCAGTCATTGTCTTCTTTCTTCTTCTTCCTTAACTTCATTAAGACCATTTTTCTACAGGCCCTTTACCCTGAATATATCTAGCACGTCCCCTTATATGTGCTGGAGTCCTACAGGGACAAAATGTTTTCAATAGGTAGTCGAAAGTTTACAATAATAAATTGGAAAAGTTTACTGATCAACTTAGTGTCTGTCTCACTATTATAAAAGAATTTCGAAAAGAAAGTAGGTAGTATTCATATATGAATAACTATTTGTTTATATAAAACTCAAATACTGTTTAGAATTTTCTGTGATTCATGTTTGAGAGATACCATTTTGTAAGTGTATATATCCCTTAACATCAGTATTTTGTCGTTCAAGTTTATTTATTAGAGAGCTACCCGGCTAATTCACTGCCACATTAAACCACGAAACACTGACAACTGTATACTCTTTATTTTTATGAGTTCCCAGTATGAAATTTATTACATTTGTCACTCCCTATAAAGGGAACTAATAAACTAAACACATTTTTATTTTATTTAACGGCATTTTGATCTGTTACTGCCGAGATAAACTTTGACAAGATGTTTATTTATAAAATGTATTGTCCATAAACTTTGAATTTCAATCTTTTCGCTTTACGAAGTTATGGCTCTCGAAATTAATAATTGTCTTGCATTAGTGACGTTAATGTGAAAATATCGACAGAAATATTGTTCAAAATATCATTGTCGTAATATTTATAAATATTTGTCAAGGTTATATATGTAACCTCTTCTTTGTGTAAACAGATACACTAAAAGATGAAAAAGAATTCGTCAATACAAATACACTTTGCAAGGAAAGGTCCCGTAAGTGATATCATGTTGACTCGAGGGCTCACAGTCTGTTTGCTCTTGCCACAATCTGAGATTGGTAATAAGATGCGACACATGTATTATCCCGATTAAATCCCTCCGGAAAAGGGGCTTAAATATAAAGATGTTATGCTATCGATGATTTCCTTCATAGTGTTTTCATTTTGAAATAATAGTCCGGATACAGTCACTACATGTTATTATTTTGAAGTTTCAACTTCTTCAAAGTACTAATATTTATGCAGGATATGGTAATGCTAAGATACATGATGTAGACTGTACTATGTGAGTGAATTTTTATTTTACGATTCATACAGAGTTAAATAACATATATTGAGAAATGAGCTAAACATTATTTAACTATATCAAATGAGTTTTATTAAAGATAATGTTATATACTATCATGACGGTACCATTAAATAAATAAATAAAATTATGGATAATGTATCTTTGATATGTGGTTTCCTGGGCCTAATGCACATCGTTCTAAAAGTTCTTTCCTAACGTTCTTTAGTACATTAATGCGTCAAGTACATTTTATAAATGTACGACTTTATAGATTTTTGTGAATAACATTTTAATCATTAAATAGTGGTAAAAGCAAAAGTCATATAGAATTTATATCCGATAACAATAACTTAAATATATTTTAACTGAAAAAGTGGGTTTAATCCAAAAATAGGCCTGAAATAAATTGACTAGCACGCAATGTTAAGGCGCTTAATTATATTATGACGTTAATAAAAAAACTCAAAAGGAAACTATTTTAGTATATCATATATTTCACAGTAACTTTATTTAACTATCGATATCGATGTTATTGGATAATCGACAATATGATTAGCACAACACTTCGCTATGATTGATCACCCGCTTTCCGTGAGCTTGTCAACGGGAAGAATAACATTGTTAGGGCTCTTGTAAACGTCTCACTGGCACGAAATCCTCTTAACGTGCCTACGGTGAGCCATGGAAATAGATATTGTATCGATATTTTATACAGTGCAATGACATGAGATTCAATAATGTATGGGCTGAAAGGGTAAAGTCATTGCAAAGGATAACAGTAAGATTTGAACTTATTTCGTGAAAATAACTGAAATAAGTTTTTTTTACACATCGTCGGTAGGCATACAATACGGTCCACCTGATGTAAAGCAGTTACCGTAGCCTATTAACGCTTGTAACATATATCAGTCGGGCGATGCCTCCTCTGCTGCTTACACAGCAACTCCTTGGGAGCTTACCGGTGACCTCACTCACACGCAAGAACACAACAACCCTCTAGGGAGTTGTTATTTGGCTGCGGTTTTCTGTGAGGTGGAGGTACTTTCCCAGACGGGCTGCTTTGATGCGCCCTACCTCTCTTAAGAGAAGGTATACAAACACTCTTTAGAATCAAAGTAGACCTATAACGCACATGGTGTACCCGGCATGTTGACAAACGATGCTCTGACGAAGAGAGAGGCCGGATGCATCGGAGCAACCCGCTTGGGGAAGTAACAACACCTCAAAGAAGACCGTACCAAAATAACAACTCCCCGGATTGTTGTGTTCCTGCGAGTGTAAGTAAGGTTAACAGTGAACTTACAAAGAGTTGCTATGATACTCCTTGTATTTTATACCATTAAGGTGGCAAACAAGCATGAGTTTTTAACGTAGCCTATGGATTCATGTAATATCGGAGACGGTACTCATGCATTGTCAACCCAGTAAAAAAGTCTTCATACCTTTTCTAAAAAACTCATACGGTAGTCCCCTGGGTAAAACCTAAACTCCCTGCCTAGATTTCATTTCACAACTTAGGCATTCTCGGAAGGATGCATCTCTGGAACTGAACAGTTTCCAGTGCGTGGTTCCAGTGTATGAAAATTGTATTACAAGTGTGCATAAATTAGTTATACATTTTTTTTCTATACTAGGTACGTCGGGAATCATGACCCACCTGATGTAAAGTGATCAAAGTAGCCTACGAACGCTTGCATTACAGGACTTATCCGCAATCCGTAATTGCCACCGCTTTTGCTAATATGGCAAATCTTCAAGAGTTTACTGGTAACTTCACTTTACATTTTTTTATTTACATCGCTTAGAATATATTACATATATAGTTCCTTAAATTTTAATACATAGTTAAGTACATATAGGTTAATTTAAGAAACTAAGTAAGTAAAGCATTTTAAAATATGTAAAGTGCTTTAAACAAGCAAATAACAGCTTCTTGGAACTTTCGATTTTAATACATAGTTACATACATATAGGTTATAACTTAAAGCTACAAATGTAAAGTTAGCGTTAAACGCGGATAAACATATTTTTAAATTAATATAATGAAATTACATATAGAATAAAAAAGTAAATCTATTTTAGAAATCGATAATCAATAAATTGTATAATAAAAGCAAATTTTTGCATTATTGACTAAATGGAAAATGACACTATAAAGCTTGACAGGCAGTTAGTATTTGTCGCAGTTCCAGTATGATCTGGTAATGGACATACGTATGCGACGGAAGCCATATGGAAAAGAATAAAACGAAGAAACCATAACTATCGGACCACCGGCCAAGGCGGCGACTTCAAAGCGCTTTCCTGTCTTTCCCAACAGGGTTGTCAAGTTATCGTTGATTTAACAAGATTGTATAGGTTTCAAGTAAATTGCATTCTTTACTTTGCTTCCAACTTATATGTATTTTTCATTAATTTATATTGCCTGTGACGAATGGTTTCTTCTTTAGTAATAATTTATTTAATTAAACTTATAAATGTATCAAAACTTGCTAGTACGAGTACAACTAAACAAGTATAGTGTATATGAATTTCATGAACTCTTTAGCGTTCATTTTTTCAAAAACTTTAGTTTTTAAAGGTTAGAATTTTTTATTAATTTAAAGATTAGACCATTTCTTATAACTTTAAGAGAAACATTTGGTAGTCTATTTATAGTAACTAGTAATTTCTATATAGCTAATTCAAGTTTAAGGTCCGCCAAGATATAATAAAGGTGAATTGTTGGGTTCATCTAGACATTGACTATAAAATGTTTTTTGAAAATAACCACGGATATGAGCAGCAGCCCTGTCACAAAGTATAGTGTATGATCATCGTGACAAACATGGAAATATTATAGCTGGAAGGGTTACCCGGTTCTAGAATAATTCACAAGGGTCATAAAGTCATTTGTCAAAGTCGTATTAACGTTTCCGCTTCCCTGACTCACGAGACTGTGTTATTTCCAAATTCTTTGTTGAAGGTTGCCAAGGAAAATAATTTTGTAAAATTAATAGTACATTAACATCTTCGCAGGCTCAATTTTGTTTTGAAAAATTAATGTTGGGAATAATAACTTGGCATTTGACATAGGTGCGCAATTTATGGAACACGTAGTAGATTTTGTTCATTAAAAAATTCTTTTAAGTATAAGGTAATCTAATTTTTTGCACCTTTACCATTTATTTTTAACTTATTTCTATTAGATAATCGGTATTTACATACAACGTGCAGATTTATATGAATATATATTATATTCACATATAACTGTATCCACTATGCGCACCATATGCGCACTAAGGTTCATAATACAATAAGAAAATATTGGTTACATAAAAATGTGGGTAAAAAGGACATTAGACAATAAAAAGGATCATTTTAAACTCTAAAAGCTCACAATTACTATTCTCTTCGATTATCTCTGGTGCGCACTTTACCCCTGTATGTGTCACTTCACTGCTTTTAAACCTTTCATGACTGTTTTAGAAAATGCATGTACTATGATATAGACGCATCTAGACAGCGTATATCTACGCACTTCATTACTGAACGACAATTTGCGCATTTCAGTCTTAACTTCAAAGGAATCGCATTCCATTGCAGCATTTCTAGTTATTAGATAGATTATATCTTCAATATATGTAATAAAATCTATACATATAGGAAAACTGCAACGAGGCACTTGCCTTGGACTTTCATTACGATATAGAGGCTAACCAGCGCTATCATAGACGATCAGGAATTCTAAATATCTTATCTGTCTATGTCTATCTTAATAAATTGATACAATGACAATGCTTATTCCGAAAATTAAAAGAATATTTACGGAAATTGTCAAATCGATTAAGATATAAACTTTTGCTAATGAATTGAATACCTGACCAAATATACTATTTCGTTTACTTCCAGTTTAAATTCCCTTGATTATTTTTATTCAGTAAGTAACACTTTTGAATAAGGCTTAATAATACAAAAAAATATATATCAAAGGAGATGAGCTTTATAAAATTGATATAATCGGTCATAGACCAAGTCCAAATACATACAATACAGTACATATTAAAAAGTGTCTGTTTCTAATGTCAAAATAACAACTATTTGGTATTTATACCAAAAAGAAATTAAAAATTTTTTTGTATCTCTCTGTTTGATTGTTCCGGTTAATTTCCGAACAAAAACAGACGCAATACACGGCTAAAAATAAAATCCATGAAATTGTTAACAAATTTCATTTCCACGCGGACGAAGTCGCAGCGAGTTTGCTAGTATAGTTATATCGGTTTAGATCTGATTTGGATAGGGTTGAAGTAATCTTTAGGTCGATAATATCAAGTTAAGGTCAGTTTTAAATACAGTAAGCTTATGTTCGGTTCAGGACCAGTTCATGTCCGTCTCAGTTCCGGTGTACATCCTGTTTAGATTCAGCTTTAGTAGCGTTTGATTACGATTAAAATCCAGTTTAGGCCAGTATTAGGCCCGTTTTAGGTTAGGTTTAGCTTCAACTAAGGTCTAATACATCCCGGTCTGATTAAGGAAAGATTAAGTTCAGTTCAAGTGCAGCTTATTGGCATATAATTTTGGCTTTTAACAAACATGCATTGAAGATTGAAATTTATATACCACAACTTTCTTCGGTCCGGAGTTATCAAGATGCATAATACCAAATTTCAAAATTATACGTTTCTAGAGAAAACCAGCGATATGAACGGACACAGGCAAAGTTTATACCTTAAGCTATTATTTTACAAATATCATTGATCTTCTTTTAAGGCAAGAACCTCAAAAATTAACTCCGCTACAAAATTTCCCAAGATATACGATATTACATTTGTTTTTTTTATATCTCTAGGCGTCAAGCATCTTATGAGACGCGATAACGATACTAGCAACACAGGAATTACTATTGTTACAACTTCTTCACATTTTTTAAATAACACGCTATGACCACCTGGATTTTCATATAAAATCAACGGCGAGGAACTCAAGGTAACTTTTTGGTAGGTATGAGAATAGATCGTAAAGTATATTTCATAAAAAAAATAATTAGAAAATTAAAAATAATTTATCTAGCAAAACAGCGTTTGCTGGGTCAGCTAGTAACTTATAAAAGTTTCAACGTCTTCGCATGTAAATATGGGGAAAATTTGATTAGTCTGCTCCTTTATTATTTGTTTCAAAAAGCAAATACTACATGGGTATTCCCATAAATTTGGTGAGAATAAGCTCGTAACGATTTTTTTTTCTACATATTAGTAGATTTTTTGTAAATTGCATTCGATTCTATAATAAATATTTCGATGCTATCAACTGACAATATCTTCAAAAAGCATATCAAGGAAATATACTCTTTATAAAAGGACTCATTATGTAATTGATCTATATGTATGATTTATGTCTAATTTATTTATTCATGACCCGCCATGGACGGTTGGTCAGTATCAAATCATTAAAAACAGTATAACTTCATGGTTCTCTAGATCATATTTTCTCTATCTCTATAATTTAAGAGTTCCTCATACCACCTTCGATGCTCGATACTATCTGTCCATTGGTTTATTTTATTTCAATGTAGGGCGTAGCGTAGTTCCTTAAAGTACCTATTTAAGATATATACGCAAGTTATGTATTGATGACCATAACATACGGATGGGTTTTTGTACCTCGAACTTATGAAGCTGTTGGTTCAGACTATTGTAGATAGAGTTATGTCCTCAATCTAAACCAGTGACTCGGACTTAAAACACAGAACCACACTAATTCTCAATTGAGCAGAATGTCAGAGTAAGTACGCGTACTCAAACTCCTTCGATTAAAGGGAGACACAAATTCCAGTGGGATGAGAACGCGATAAATAAGATTTGTCTATGACTATAGAGAAATCTTATAACAAGACTTTGTTAATGTGTCTCATACTCCCAAAGAAAAAGTTGCCTACCTTATTTAAGTTGCGAACAATAATTGCGGGAATGTTCTTACCTGTAACAAACAGAGAAAAATTAGATTTATTCTTATTATCTTGTCCAGAGTAAAATTGCCTGAATTTAAAATGCCAGCTGCAACGACTCTCGCGGCCGTAAATATATAAACAAGACAGTTGATACAGAGAGTGTCTTGAGGTTTTTTACACTAGAAAATACGTCCACCAACCGCAGGTATTTTTAATTTAGTACACGATGTCTTGAAATATTACAAAGATTGCTCTTTTTAGAAATACGCTTACTATCAATGTTTTTCAATAGGTTCATTTAAAATGTATGATATGATAATATATCACTAAAAAACGTACGTAAACGTATAAAATCCGGATACAATCCTAGGAGCATTTTATACTTGTCAACGTTTGGGAAAAGATATTCAGGAATATAATGAACAGTTAACATCCACACATGCAGGTATGCACATACAAACAAACCCACAGAATCGTAATTTTTTATCAAAAGCTAAATGAAACAATGCAACAATGAACGGGTAACATAATATTCTGTTCTAATATGTATGTAATATTTTTTATAACAGATTCCTAATATTCTAAGGAACGTGAGTAAAATTTGTCTCTTTTACCTCGTCACTAATTTATAATCGTTTTTAATGTACGTAACTATATATTATTAAATTATCGCAATTAAAGAACTTTATTTCAAACATTTCTTTTTGTTGCACAGTGATGAAACTTGGCAATTCAGTGTAGTCCAAAAATGATAATACAATAATACGGCAATATCAGCCTTCATCATAAATAAGGTTGCAGGTGGACACAGCAAACTCCGAAAGGTTAATAGTTTAAGCTTGTTTGACTTCTATTAATAACTTCTTTAACAATACAGCGTAATTAACGTAGTTTGTAAAATACTGATTATTATTGCAAAGGAACTTTCTCACCATTTTCTTGAAGTGTACCGATTCATGAAACTAGATAAAGACTAGCGCCACCATTTAAAAAATCATAGCCTGTGAACGGAGATAAGAAAGTAAAATATGGTCTATAAAAATACTTTATTATCAGCTTAAGGTAGTTTCCTTAAGCTGATAATAAAGTATTTTTAAGTCACGCACTTAACGTTTCAAATGATGTGGTCTAGTTATATATCGCTCTATTGCTAAAAACGACAACTGTTAGAGATACTGTGCGACATTACTGAAAGATAACGTAAATGTTGACCAGGTACTGTAAAAGTTCATGAAATTCGAGCACATTTTTTTCATCTAGAACGCTAGTGCGCTTAATTACTCTTAAATAATTCATGCTACATCATAGTTTACGACAATTAAATGGGTCTACCGCCTTTTGTATCAACCAGGTACCAACATTCCTTTGTTAAGTTAAAGTAATAAGTAACAGATAAAGCTACTTAAAACGTCCAAGATAACATTTACGTCAACTTTCTCAGTAATAAACAAAGAAGATAAAAGTATTGAATACGCCATAATACTTTGGTTACAGATAAAAACCACTCACAACCACAAACTTAAGACTGGTGGCCAATAGTGTGGTTAAATACGAGTTTATGTTACTAGTGGTTAGTGATGGGCATGATATAGGATATATCACATTTATTTATAAGTTTATACCATGTCAGTTACCTGACTGAACGATGTAACTGACAGTCTTGGCGTAAGCGACATGTGAGTAAATGCTTGTGTTGCAGTCTCATGGGAGAATTTCGGCAGGGAGATTCGCAACCTGAGTGTTCGAATTCAACAAAATAAATACAGTAGCTTTTGCGTGATGCGAATATGACAGGATTACAGGCAAATGTTTTGAATGAAATTGACTTTCATATTGACAGCAGAGTTCATCTCCATTATTGTAAAAAAATCCAATGCACACCCGTGTCAACCCTTCATTTCAGTATTAAGTTTGTTTGTTTGTAGAACTTTATAGCATAAATGTTTACATTCGTAAAATATAAGATATTGATTTGCAAAGTTCCTTTGTCGACAAACTATTAAACAAGATTTGGAACAGCTATCTCAAAGTCAATGTCGAAGATGGGAGGAATCTTCATAGCCATGGTAAGCAATAAAATTTATTAGATAAGTAAATAAAGCGAATCGAAATATACAAGTAACTTTGATTGGAATTAAATCCACTTCAAAAAAATTGAAGAGGTTTAGATACACTCTAATAACAAATTGAATGTTTTTATTTTAAAATTACTACACTAAGGACCTGGTCACTTACAGTCTTCAAAAAGGGAAGAGGTTTTCACAAAACTTCCTCAAGCCTTTTTTGAAGAAATCATGTTTTTTTAAACACAATGCTAGTAACTGAACTAATGCTAATTGGTTACCGTAGCCTTTAGACATCCGTAACACTAGCAACATTCGCAGGTTGTCGACCCTACAAAAACCTTTGCACGCTTTTTTTAATGAACCCTATGATGAGAAACCTAACAAACTGTCACAAAATCATTTTAATAATCCTCTCTTAGGAAAACCTCGGCATGGAGTTCATTCCATTACCTAAGGCTTCATAGAAGAAAACCTGCCTGAAACGGCACAGTACGCGATCTATTTGACTGCAATGTTTGAAAATTAATTCCCTATTGACAGCGTGCGGTGCGACAAACAAACATACGGCGCACCTGATGCAAAATATTTACCGTATCCTACGATAGCTTGCAATACAATAAGTATCAATCGCTCGTCCATGGAGTTGTTATTTGAGTCGGACTGTTTTGATGCGCCCTATCTCTCTTAGATTAGGTTAACAGCTGTCATCAGTCCGGTACCGACCTGCTTAAAGTGCCTTCAGTGTTCCTAGGAACTCGACACGATCAAACTCATCTTTATCCATAGACAGGCTGCGGTCGACGCTGCTTTACTTGCATATTTTTTTGCACAAATATGCAATATGGATAGATATCCAAGTTCTCAAAATACATATCAAATAGTTTAGAGACATATTTGAAACAGGATTCCCCACGGAGTTTTTTTATCCTGTCATTCATACTGTCGGCTTATACTTATTTGTAATGCGGCAAATCTGTGGGCGGTAGTATTGAATTGTCAATGTATCAAGATGTATCCAGGAAAGGTAGCTTTGGCGAGATTTCAAACGGTGCCGACCTACCATAAACGGTTTTGATAATAGACAGCGATTGTGCGAGATATTAAAATGGCTGCCATTATTGGAAAATATATTTATAAATTACTCCAGCCTGCGACTTAGAGTGGTGACTCTCAAGAAACTTTGGTATTATTTGGAAAGAAGCAAAAGAAAGCATTTAATTAACATTTGTTGTCTGAAGTAAGCTAGAAAAGTTGCTATTTTGTACATTTGAGAAAAATAGCTTGCTTCATACGAATATATTTGTATATTTGTACAACCAACAACACACTAAGTATAAAGTTATATCGCAAAATCCATCACTATTCCGACAGTAGGATAGTTATTCTTAATATGCGGTCGACTGTACTTTTTGATACGTTACTTAATAAGAGGGAAGTTATTTAAATAAGGCGTGAAGTCGTTTTTATGTAGAGTACGATTTCCGCCTCTGTTCTTGCTAGTATCCATAGGTTAAGGTAATTGCGTTCAATCAGGCAGGCCGTACGATTGGTTCTCACCTTAGTGGTATAAAATTGACGAAGCTTTTTTATTTACAATGTTGGGAAGCATACAGGCATACGGCCCACTTGATGTAATATGGATACCGTAGCCTATAAATGCTTTCAATATAGGAAGTATCGCTTTTTTTTGTATTGACTATTAGTTTACAGACACGTTTATTATCAGAGATATTCTGTTTGAATATTTACAAGACTGTTTAAAATGAACACACAAAATTCACGATTGATATTAAAACGAGAACGACGTGAGGTCGCTTAATATGCACCGTAAAATTGTGTTAATGGATTCTTTTATTTCGAGCAACGGCATTCGAAATATTGCCAATAACAAAATTAAGGTTGGAAATATACTTCCATATCGGACGAATAGTCGATTTGCATGCGTAACATGGGCACGTAACTACCTCACTTTGGTCCAATATTAGCCGGAATAAGATGCTATAAAAAAATATTTGGTTATTTAATGTTTTAGTCACGAACTGTTATATTGAGTTATATGCTTTAAAATATAGTTAATAAATATCTTTACAATATCGAGGAGCTCGATTCTGTCGTTCAGCGTGTCTCATGGATTCATGCTTCTGAGTAAATAGCTATTGCTTAGGTGATCGTAGTTTGAGGCAGTGCACGAGATGACGCTGCTGCCATCATCCGGTTGTGTGTTTCCCTCAGCCGACTCCTACGGCACCACACGGCAATACAGGCGTTCAAATAATATTATTCGAGATGAAAATTAGTTCAAATATGTTTATATGAATTGAATATTTATGTCAAAAGTTTCAAAGTGAATATGAGGTCATATGGATAATTATGCTAACTGACTTTATATGAAGCGACGTGATATATAAAAATATATAGGTATTATATGTTGTTCGGCGAAACAATGGAGAACCAAATGAAACATCACCCGTAGGCTGTCACTCCCGCCGATTACATAGTAAATCCTGAGGAGCTTAGAGCCAACTTCACTCACTCGTAGCAAAAAAAAAACACCGATGGGAGTTGTTATTTGTCTGGAGTCTTTGAGGTACAAGACTACCACACTTTATATTTCAAAATCGGAACAGTAGTTACAGACAACCCCTAAATAACAAACAAACTTACATATAAACATTACCTCTTTACAACTGAATGTAGATAACTGGTATCTGTCTAGTTTATCAAGTACATATAGGTCCTTATTGTTCGATTATGGAATATACCTAGATAATCTATAAATATATCTAGCCATCATGCTAACGATTTCAAAGGAATGGCTAAGTAATCAAAGGGATTCGTCAGCCTAGCCAAAGTACCTTGTCAGTTAATCTTGATGAAATCTACTTTTACGTAAATATTTGATTGAATATCTATTTTCCTTCGTCTTTGTCAAACTACAGGGCTGTCGCAACTCGCAAGGGATAGACAAGGCGGTCGGCGATAATGACTGTGTGACCGCGGCGCATAGCAGAACGCCCGTTTTTTCTTTCATACAAGCATATGTCCCACTACTTATGATATATTAAGCAAAACTCGCGCATTGCCACCTCTGTTGCTAACATAGCAACTCCTTAGGAGATTACTGGTCACCGCACTCACTCGAAGGAACACAACAACCATCCAGGGAGTTGTTATTTGGCTGCGGTTTTCTGTGAGGTGGAGGTGCCGCAGACAGGTTGCTGGGATGCGCCCTACCCTTCTAAAAACACTCAGACCGAGACATACATATTCATGCACACAAATGTCTGTCTTGCGTGGGAATCGAACCCATGATAGTGCTATATCGCAAGTGCTAAATAGGTTACTGAACCTATTATACGCGTGCGTGGCACCTGTGGTTTGCAACTGTCCGTAGGCTACATTAACTGCTTAGGTACCTATTGTATAGTCACTGTACCTTTTGATACATCATCTTATAAACATGAGTTTCTTCAAAAAAGGCGTTCAGATGGTTTTACAGGGTAGGTAACACACGAGTGATGCCTCTTATCTTGCAACTATCCATAGCCTTGAGGTAAAAGCTATCGACTTGGTTTAAAGACTGTCATCTCACCACGACAACTGCGAGCGGTGGATTATGCTCCTTGGCAAAGGTCGAGAAAAATGAATGATATTTGACGTACAACTAATCCTCAATACGTGTGAACTTCTGATACGCACACACACACAGACACCCACTTCCTTAGGGGTGGAGACGCGAGAGCGATACTTCCTATATTGAAAGCATTTATAGGCTACGGTATCCATATTACATCAAGTGGGCCGTATGCCTGTATGCTTCCCAACATTGTAAATAAAAAAGCTTCGTCAATTTTATACCACTAAGGTGAGAACCAATCGTACGGCCTGCCTGATTGAACGCAATTACCTTAACCTATGGATACTAGCAAGAACAGAGGCGGAAATCGTACTCTACATAAAAACGACTTCACGCCTTATTTAAATAACTTCCCTCTTATTAAGTAACGTATCAAAAAGTACAGTCGACCGCATATTAAGAATAACTATCCTACTGTCGGAATAGTGATGGATTTTGCGATATAACTTTATACTTAGTGTGTTGTTGGTTGTACAAATATACAAATATATTCGTATGAAGCAAGCTATTTTTCTCAAATGTACAAAATAGCAACTTTTCTAGCTTACTTCAGACAACAAATGTTAATTAAATGCTTTCTTTTGCTTCTTTCCAAATAATACCAAAGTTTCTTGAGAGTCACCACTCCAGCCTGCGACTTAGAGTGGTGACTCTCAAGAAACTTTGGTATTATTTGGAAAGAAGCAAAAGAAAGCATTTAATTAACATTTGTTGTCTGAAGTAAGCTAGAAAAGTTGCTATTTTGTACATTTGAGAAAAATAGCTTGCTTCATACGAATATATTTGTATATTTGTACAACCAACAACACACTAAGTATAAAGTTATATCGCAAAATCCATCACTATTCCGACAGTAGGATAGTTATTCTTAATATGCGGTCGACTGTACTTTTTGATACGTTACTTAATAAGAGGGAAGTTATTTAAATAAGGCGTGAAGTCGTTTTTATGTAGAGTACGATTTCCGCCTCTGTTCTTGCTAGTATCCATAGGTTAAGGTAATTGCGTTCAATCAGGCAGGCCGTACGATTGGTTCTCACCTTAGTGGTATAAAATTGACGAAGCTTTTTTATTTACAATGTTGGGAAGCATACAGGCATACGGCCCACTTGATGTAATATGGATACCGTAGCCTATAAATGCTTTCAATATAGGAAGTATCGCTCTCGCGTCTCCACCCCTAAGGAAGTGGGTGTCTGTGTGTGTGTGCGTATCAGAAGTTCACACGTATTGAGGATTAGTTGTACGTCAAATATCATTCATTTTTCTCGACCTTTGCCAAGGAGCATAATCCACCGCTCGCAGTTGTCGTGGTGAGATGACAGTCTTTAAACCAAGTCGATAGCTTTTACCTCAAGGCTATGGATAGTTGCAAGATAAGAGGCATCACTCGTGTGTTACCTACCCTGTAAAACCATCTGAACGCCTTTTTTGAAGAAACTCATGTTTATAAGATGATGTATCAAAAGGTACAGTGACTATACAATAGGTACCTAAGCAGTTAATGTAGCCTACGGACAGTTGCAAACCACAGGTGCCACGCACGCGTATAATAGGTTCAGTAACCTATTTAGCACTTGCGATATAGCACTATCATGGGTTCGATTCCCACGCAAGACAGACATTTGTGTGCATGAATATGTATGTCTCGGTCTGAGTGTTTTTAGAAGGGTAGGGCGCATCCCAGCAACCTGTCTGCGGCACCTCCACCTCACAGAAAACCGCAGCCAAATAACAACTCCCTGGATGGTTGTTGTGTTCCTTCGAGTGAGTGCGGTGACCAGTAATCTCCTAAGGAGTTGCTATGTTAGCAACAGAGGTGGCAATGCGCGAGTTTTGCTTAATATATCATAAGTAGTGGGACATATGCTTGTATGAAAGAAAAAACGGGCGTTCTGCTATGCGCCGCGGTCACACAGTCATTATCGCCGACCGCCTTGTCTATCCCTTGCGAGTTGCGACAGCCCTGTAGTTTGACAAAGACGAAGGAAAATAGATATTCAATCAAATATTTACGTAAAAGTAGATTTCATCAAGATTAACTGACAAGGTACTTTGGCTAGGCTGACGAATCCCTTTGATTACTTAGCCATTCCTTTGAAATCGTTAGCATGATGGCTAGATATATTTATAGATTATCTAGGTATATTCCATAATCGAACAATAAGGACCTATATGTACTTGATAAACTAGACAGATACCAGTTATCTACATTCAGTTGTAAAGAGGTAATGTTTATATGTAAGTTTGTTTGTTATTTAGGGGTTGTCTGTAACTACTGTTCCGATTTTGAAATATAAAGTGTGGTAGTCTTGTACCTCAAAGACTCCAGACAAATAACAACTCCCATCGGTGTTTTTTTTTTGCTACGAGTGAGTGAAGTTGGCTCTAAGCTCCTCAGGATTTACTATGTAATCGGCGGGAGTGACAGCCTACGGGTGATGTTTCATTTGGTTCTCCATTGTTTCGCCGAACAACATATAATACCTATATATTTTTATATATCACGTCGCTTCATATAAAGTCAGTTAGCATAATTATCCATATGACCTCATATTCACTTTGAAACTTTTGACATAAATATTCAATTCATATAAACATATTTGAACTAATTTTCATCTCGAATAATATTATTTGAACGCCTGTATTGCCGTGTGGTGCCGTAGGAGTCGGCTGAGGGAAACACACAACCGGATGATGGCAGCAGCGTCATCTCGTGCACTGCCTCAAACTACGATCACCTAAGCAATAGCTATTTACTCAGAAGCATGAATCCATGAGACACGCTGAACGACAGAATCGAGCTCCTCGATATTGTAAAGATATTTATTAACTATATTTTAAAGCATATAACTCAATATAACAGTTCGTGACTAAAACATTAAATAACCAAATATTTTTTTATAGCATCTTATTCCGGCTAATATTGGACCAAAGTGAGGTAGTTACGTGCCCATGTTACGCATGCAAATCGACTATTCGTCCGATATGGAAGTATATTTCCAACCTTAATTTTGTTATTGGCAATATTTCGAATGCCGTTGCTCGAAATAAAAGAATCCATTAACACAATTTTACGGTGCATATTAAGCGACCTCACGTCGTTCTCGTTTTAATATCAATCGTGAATTTTGTGTGTTCATTTTAAACAGTCTTGTAAATATTCAAACAGAATATCTCTGATAATAAACGTGTCTGTAAACTAATAGTCAATACAAAACGCAACGGAATTCCACTGTACAACACAAAGAAACAATAAAGGTGCGGTTTATACCCGACGATAATCTCAAAAGTGGCCTTTATAGCTAGCAGAAGAGGCGACAAGGCCAATAAAACATTTTCTCTGTACATCCTTATTATGGAACCCGATATTCGTGCGCTCAGAAACGCACTTCAAGTCAGATCGGCTTATTCGATTTTTGAAATTAAATTTTCATAGACATCGGGCCCGGAGAGAAATTGAACGTTACATGCGGGATTCGGAACGTATTCGGTAATATCCTGGCAATAAATGGATGCGTTCCGTTTCACGATTGCTTCGCTTTTTTTAATTTTAAATATTCGGTATGTTGAATATATTTTCTTTTTTAATTCCATTAGTCCCTCTGTGGTTGGAACACAGCCATAAGTTAGGGCCAACTCGGGCTGCGTATGTGGCGTGTGTGCAAATAAAAAGCAGAGTAGAGCACGATTTAATTGGCAACGCGATGCCGAGGTACACGACCATGGCTTCTGAGAAACGCCTCCACACGCTCATTGTAAACATGAATTTTGTTGTTTACCGAGTTTAAAAAATAAACAACTTTTTTTAGGAAAATATGATTTTTAAAATTTTTGATGGGATAGTGAAATTGATTATGAAATGTCAATTTCATTACATAATTAAATTTATATAAAAATAGTCAGGATAAAAATAGAATATCATATAATATCTGTAACCGATCGCATTTTATGCAAATGAAACTACCATCAAGACCTTATATATCATGATCATAAATTACATTAGAAAAAACAATTACCTTTCACAATTATCGTTCGAGAAACGTACCTGCTAACTAATATACCTAAGCTTATATTCGAGAAAAATACAAGGCACAAAAATATGGCGTTTTATCAACATGTCTTGTTTTGCTGCCAGTCGCTCGTGGCTTGGAAGCGGGAGACATTGACTTAAATTTGTTTACGGGATTTAGATTATTCTAGACTCCTCAACTCCATCGCAGCTTGGTGGTACTGAACTATTTTCAATGATTCTAAATATTTAATGACTATTATTATTAGTAACAGGTTAATTTGCATTTACGGAAAGCTCAATATAATGAGACTTAAAGCCTCGCCAAGTTTTATAAAGTTAAGACATATGTGTAATCACTGATGCACTTAGCTGTACATAAAACCTCAAAGTGTGTATGCATTTTGTTATTGCACTCTACTACAGGAATTATAAAAATATCGACATGTTGAATCGATGAGTTTTTCATTCCGTCAGTTCACCCGTAGTATATCGGCACCGTCGTATCCGGCGGCTGACTGATTGGATTCCGACGCTCCACCGCTTTCCTTTGCGTCGTGTGAAATAACACGTCAGTCAAATACACTCGATAATAAATTCAATTTTCTCTCTCGGAATCGTCGAAATGACCGTCAGGATTAAACGCGTCCCGCTCGCCTTTTGTTGGCCACAATTCCGTTTCACTTGTTGTTTTTCCGTCGTGTGTTCGCCACGTTCGCACTGAAATGGATAGGAACGATGGCAGTGAAAGGAGAGTAAATTGACGAAGGTATTTTTACTGACACTACATTTAAATGAAATAGTTGTATGTTCATTCTGCCTGTTTGTCCTTTTGCTTGTAATATTTTTACTACTTACCCGCTTTAATCAAATTTAGCCAATACATACGGAAATAAACAAATAAAAAAGGGAGGTAAAACGCGCCGAAGACAAAATATAGTCAGTAAAAATTAGCAGCCAACTGGATTTTGCATTTTTTTTTTCTATTTCTAAAAATCTAGTTTCTCTGCCTACCTCACAAGGGACCTGGCGTAAAGGTACATATATAGATTTTTAGGTATCGCTTGTTATACTACGCGTTAAGCGACCTTAATTTAATTTGTGTTGTAAGCGAACGCGTTTAAGCGTAAAGCGTTAAAAGAGCCGAATTAATGTAATATTTTAAATATTTGCTCTATCCAATTGAACAGGAATTCTCATTTATTGAAACTCTTAAAGATACAAATCAATTTAGTTGGATTAAATTTATTCGAAACCTTGCATTGTAGCAAATCATCAATCATATCATTTTTTACATGTATATTATCGTTAAAAAATGGAAAATAGTAAAAAAAGTCGTAAACATACAAATTCGCATATGTTTTCCTCAAATTTTCAATTACGATTATGTTCGAATTTCGAATAAAATAAATTTATTCATTTCATATTCTGACGCCAGCATAATGCAAATAGTATCCAGGTGTTATAACTTCAAAAACAGCGTCCGATTGTAATCTGTGGGAGAGCCTGTTGCGGACCCGTGAGATTTGTTTTTTAGGGTTAGCTACGTTCGTATTGAAAAACAGAACCCGTACAGAATCGATAATATATCTATTGCCTTGTCCGTCCATTATAATAAATTTTCTCCGAATCTACTAGACAGATTAAGATAAAATTTTATACACGTATGAATTTCTGTGACCGAAATAAGGACTTATAAGTTATAAGGTAAATAAGTGAAATTTGAATACGGTGTCAGTTTTGTGGAGAAATTAGAAAACTTATGAAAATAATTATATATCATTTGATATATAGTTTTATGATGTTTGAAACATACATATTATTTACAATTTTAAAACCATTTTTATTAAGTTCTCTAAGAAAAAACATAAACATTTCTCCCTCAATCCAATCCAATCACAGGAACAAACGAGTGAGAGATTATTGTTTATTTATAAAAAATAGAAACTCTATGAAGTTTATGGTTTTAAAATAATCTGATAAATCTGTCAATATTGAGTGCACAAATTTAGATTTGCAGCTTAAATTTTTTTTAACAACAATGTGAAATGTCGAATTAACAAAAACTTGGTCGATACCATATTCGCCGAATCACCATGCGAGTTTAACTGTTGTATAGCATTGGTTTCATTACCTAAAGTAATGAATATAATAAAAAAAAAACCTAGGAAAGAAAACGCGATTTTGCATCCTTTACCTGTTCGGAAAGTAACTTTTACGTTCCAAATAGGAGAGATGAAAACACTATTTTCAGTTTATCAGTCCACTAGCAGACTCCGTCTTCGTATCCGGTGGCTGACTGATTGGATTCCGACACGACGGTCCGCGCCGGGCCACTTTCCTTTACACAGTCCTGTTTAACGCGTCAATCAAAAACACTCAGCAATCAAATTTTCGTCTGAAACATCGTAATAACTGTTACGGTTGACCGTATTCCTTTATTTTGTTTCCTATAATTCCGTCTGATAATTTAAATCGACTTAAGAAAAAGGGAAGTTTATTTGACGAATATGTTTCAATAAGTATGATGTTCCGGAAACACCATCTTGGATTCGAGTAGTAAAGTGTGTTCTATTTACGACGGATCTTGGGGTAATCTTACATAAACTTATTGCAGATTAGACAATTACTTAAGCAGTCATTAGTATTAAATACGAATCTAATTAAATATATAGTATATTTGATATTTACGGTTTATATGTACAAGCAATAGTATTCAAATAAAAATGACATACTACCAATACATATCATTGTTAATACATGGAGGAATCACCCCTATAATTTTCAAAATGGTTTCCATATTCAAAAATAAAAACAATATCGCATACATACACCTACTATTCATCAAACCCTATAAGGTCAGTGTAGGGTTCAAAGTATAGGCGGGGTTAATAAAAGGGGTGGATCTAAACTAATATTATTTACTTAAGCTTATATTTACATACAAGAACCGAGAATTATTCAGCAGTCAGAGTTCCAGATATACTGGCACCATTGTCATTTATCAACACTAAAGATCAATCACTACGATTTAATAAAACTCTACTGCCTGCTGCCCCAGCGAAATCTGTTGGCAATGTTTTACTTTATGTATACTGGCTCGAAATCAGTGTTACCTCGTACTAATCATTAAGCATAATAAATCTTTTTTTTTATCTTACAACTGATATTGCATTGTTATATTGTAGAACGAAGGCGTTTTTAAAAATATATAAAACTAACTGACCCGGCGACGTGGTCCTGCCCGGAAAAGCAGCGCCACATTAAATTCAGTCTCAAGATTTGGTGACATACCGACATTAACGCCACCTACCGGGTCCAATTATATACACAAAATTTCTACCAAATCTTTCTAGCCGTTTAGGAAGAGTTAGGTGACAAACACGCGAATAGAAAAATTATATATATATTAAGATTAGAAAATTTAAAAATTAAATGAAAAATAATTCGGATGTATCTGCATAATTCGGTATTTAACAAATTACAAATATTGAATTAAACAATTTTTAACGGAAGTATCGCGTGTTTTATTTATTTTGTTGAACCTGATGTTTCGAATGCTTTGCAGCGTCCGTGATCGCAGGAAGATTAAATAAAACACGCGATACTTCCGTTAAAAATTGTTTAATTCAATGTGTAATAATCGCGAAAACCTAAGACAATATTACAAATATTGAATTTAAATGAAAGACATTCATTTTTTGTTACTCCCGCTCAGTGATTACTACGCTGTCTCGTACACTTTATGTAGAAATAGAGAATCCCTAATACAATTCAAATAGAGATAATGGTGTATCGCGTTATTCTCTTTTTGTTTATGCATATCGTTAAAAATATTTCAAGTCAACTCATAATGAACCCAACCCAAAGCTTAAAATATAATGCATCTTCACACCACTACTTCACTCACAAACAAGCGGAGGTCAATATTTTCAAGCCATCCTAAGAAAACATGGCTCAACGACTGTCGGCTTAGCACGACGTAAACCAATCCCACAGTCAGGGTGCAGTCGAAGTTGCTTAACTAGCATATTACTTATTAAGCTAGCATATCTTTTTATTATCTAGGCCCGTATGAAGAACTATAAACTAAAAGCTAATATGCATATGTTTTTATTTAATACAGAAATAATAATTGTTAAACTAAAAAATAAGAAATTCATTCAAACAATTTCACTTTTATTAATCATTTGTAACGACATGCCAAGTGAAACATATTTTAAATTACTTTCAATAAGAATTTTCACAATGTTCCCTTATATACAACAATAAAAATCATTTATTTTTAAATATAGATACCGTAATTCTGCTAATACTATACATTTAAGCTAGTTATAAATAAACGCGCAAGTAATACACAAAAAGTGAAAGGCCAATAACTGCTTTTATCAATTTCTTTTCAATATAAAACAGCGTAAATAAGACATTATTGAAAGAGTAAAGTAACAAATTAACTCATAAGTTAACAAAAAGCAACTTAGTCATTTAGAAGTCGGATAATATTATAATTCTAACGAATAACATAATCCAGACAGAGATCAAGCGATCTCAAAAATGAAACTCGTTTTAGATTTACATTCTGTGTACTAAGTATCGGGAATTTGTCAATAAAACAAAAAATACAAATTATTCATCTAAATTTATTTTATCGCCTTCAAAGTAGGCCCCATCGCTTGCAATACAACATCTCCACCGCTTCACCCAGTCTTCCATACATTTTTCATAGGCTATTTGCGGTATGGCCTTTAGCTCATTCAGCGAATTTTCTTTTATGGCTTCTATCGACTCAAAACGTTTTCCTCGAAGTGGTAATTTTAACTTGGGAAATAAAAAAAAGTCAGACGGAGCCATATCAGGTGAATACGGTGCTTGGTCGAGAACTTTTGTTGAATTTTTCGCTAAAAACTCTTTCACTATAATGGCTGTGTGTGATGGTGCATTATCATGGTGCAGCATCCATGAGTTGTGTTGCCACAAATCTGGACGTTTTCGGCGGATACTCTCACGCAAACGCTTCATGACGCCTAAATAATATTCTTTATTCACTGTTTCTCCCTCTGGAAGGAATTCGGAGTGAACCACACCACGGTAGTCAAAAAAAACTGTCAGCATCACCTTGATTTTGGAGCGACTTTGCCGCGGTTTTTTGGGTTTCGGCTCGTTTTCGAGACGCCATTCTGAAGACTGTTGGCTTGTTTGCATGTCGTACTCATAAACCCATGTCTCGTCGCCAGTTATTATACGTTTCATAAAGGTCGGATCCGTAGAAGCTCGGGAAACCATGTCTTCAGCGACATGCTTTCGCTGCGCTTTTTGAACAAAATTGAGCTCTTTTGGAACTAGTCGAGCGGCGACGCGTTTCATGCCTAAAATGTCAATGAGAATGTTGTGGACGGACTTAAAAGATATGTTCACCTCACTAGCCAACTCTCTCAGACTCATACGTCGATTTTCGAGCACTAGCTTCTTGATTCTGTCGATGTTTTCTCTGGTCGTAGCGGTTGAAGGTCTACCAGAACGAGGCAAGTCTACTACTACTTCTCGGCCTTCTTTAAAAGCCTTATACCATTCATAAGCCCTTGTTTTCGATATACACGATTCACCGTAGGTATTTCGCAACATTTTTAGTGATTCACCACATGAAATATCATTTGAAACACAAAATTTAAGGCACACTCTTTGTTCAACAATATTTTCCATTGTAAAAATCGCCGAGGACTCAAAACTATGACCAACAAAAAGTGTAGTTTAAAACAAATTAAATGACAGATCCCGCTCAAATTTTGCGCGCTAAATCAGTACAGTGCTACCAACATGCAGTAAAAAAATTAGAACGACCTCTTTTACGCGGGTCTTTTTATTGACATATTCCCGATACTTTTTACACAGAGTAGTACATAAAAGTTGTTTAAATGTTAATCTGTCCGTCCAAAGGATTATGACGTGCCCTCTGACGTGTGACGAACTGCATGTGGGTAGTTTAATAATTTACGTCCCTCTCGTGGGGTGAGAATGTGGAATAGTTTTGCATGGGGTAGTTTAGGGTGCTGTGTGATGCAAGACTTCTCTATTGCTGCCCGTTTTTAAACTTTAAGAAGAATGTTTTTTTTTACAAGCAATAATAAGCCGGATAATAAAAAAGCATACGGGTCAGCTGTTGTGAAATGGTTGCAGTCTACAATTAATCTCATTGCGTTGCCACTCCTGCTGCCAATGTAGCAAGTGTTCTGTATGGAACGGTAGCAAGCACCGGGCACGTCACTAATTAAAAGTTCAGTACCTGGACAGCCGATCTTCAGCATTTTTATGTTTTATGTAAAGTGGCGTTTTCTTAGGATAAAAACCTATAAAGATAAACTTTATCTAAAACAAAAATAAAAATATATTTCAAGTCCGTTCCAGTTCGGACATGTAGAAAGAATGCAGGATGAAAAAATGACGAAGCAGATACACAATGCAAAAGTGGAAGGATGTAGGAGCCGAGGAAGGCCAAGACTTACCTACCATGACTAAATTGGTCGTGTTCTATCAGGTGATATCAGGAGCCCTAGAAACTAGCGAGCGCGCATGAGAATAATATAAATAATAAATATTGTTGGACAAATTACACAGCATCAGCTAGCCCCAAAGTAAGCGTAGCTTGTGTTATGGGTACTAAACAATTGATAAACATACGTAAATACATTTTTTTTTGTAAATACATACTTAATATACATAGAAAATACCCAGACCAAGACAAACAGACATGTTCAAAAGAGAAGAGCAATGAATGTTAAAGAAGCGAGTGAGATATGTAAGGATCGAGTCACGTGGCGCTCGGTTCTCTCTGCCTACCCCGTCAGAGATTTGGCGTGAAGTTATAGATAGATAGAAAAATAAAATTAAACTATATCTAAATATATATGTAAATACAACTTTTTCTAAACAAGCTTGCAAGTTTTGACATCACTTTCTGATAAAATACGACGTAACAAAGGAATAAACGAAGAGCAAACGGTCGAAAATAGTCACGAAATGTATATAATCAATTTTGAAATTCGAGTTTTTATTGGACGGTGATTGGAAGTAGCACTTTTGAACATGACCACGCCTCTCAAACTGTTTATTCATTGACATAAATTAATTACGAGACATTCTAACCGTCAATCAAGCCGCCTGCTTATAATGTCACGTGTGCACCATAATCGGCACTTTAATATTAATATCACCCAAAAGAGCATTAATAGTATGGTAATTATCTTGTTTGGGATTTAATTAGTATACACGTTTATCAACAGCTTTAAGGTTATTTGCATAATTCAATTCGGAAATTACCTTATGGTACGACAGTGAGTATTGTATAATGGTATTATTAACGCAATGTTTCATTGTCGTTGCATTCATTAATATCTGTAATTAAATTATTAACATATTTGATATCCATATTTAATTATAATATTGAGTATTGCTATGTATAACAAATACGTGCTAGGGAAATAGGAGGGTTATAATTTTAACAAATTGCCTACGTACGTGTATGCTTCAGTGCCTCCTAAACTATTCGTCCTATAATAACAATTCTAGCATTATTGAAATAGTCAAGTTGTTCCGTTTGTTCCGTTAGTTACAGGCTCATAGAAAATCCAACATGACAGCTTTTTTTTAACTGAAAGGTGATGAACTAAAGAATAAATTGTGGAATGAAAGAGAGTATGATGTATGAATGTGTTTTGCATTTATATTGTAATAATTAAAAAAATGTGTAATAATTAAATATGGAACACAAAGAGCCTTGCCCATAGCAGGGGTGTAAGAAAAAAAAAAAACGCGGCCGCTTTAGGACACTTCCACACATAAAAGTCAAAAAATAATAGTGTAACGTATGCCCAATCTTGCGTAATAACGCATTTCTAATAATATTTATTGTTCAAACGGACCTCATAATAAATACTCCCGCATAATTCTCAAAATAATATGAATAAAAGATTAAAGTTAATAAAAAATAACTGTAAGTGTACAAGACTTCCTTTTAATATAGGTATTTTTTTATATTTAATAATACAACAACAACAAATATAAATAATTTTAGACTGCATATTAAAATAAATGTCCATTTTGTATAGCCGTAGTCGTAAGTCCCTTTTATGATCGACTTCTATTTAGATATAGACTTATATAATAATGACACGTGACTATGGCTGTACAAAATGGGAACCAATTTTGGTAATAAAATTCTACAAATGCTTTTTATTTGAAACTTTGTTCATTGAGAAATTAAATTAAATACCTTTATTGCATATTTTATTAAATTTGTAATTAGTTTGCAATTATGTTTACATTTTTCGTGGTACATACTTTACAATCATTTGTAATAGATAAATCATGGCTGTATAAATATCATTCCTTGGCATTCGCTCATGTTATAAAACAAACGTTTACATTATTATTTTCTTGTTTATAAACTAATTCTTTTTTATATTGTTATATTGAAGCCGCTATTATTTCATTTGACGTACGGTTGCTAAGAATTATTATAAGAGCATGCAAAATTATTCAAGTTTTAGTGACAAGCGAAGTCTAAAAATAAACATTTAGCCATTGTATTACTTAATTTTATTTCACACATGTTTAATTTCACACTATAGTTTTTTTATTTTCTAAATACATTATATGCAACACAGGTTGTTTTTGTACCAGAGTTTATAGACTTTAGTCATTAAAGCATTCGATTATAGCCCTCAGGCTTCTACGTAGCATTACGGTTAATTCCTACGCTACTGCCCTGTATACATAATTTACTATAACGCTCGGACAACAGAATTAATTCGGACAACAGAATTAATTCATAACAACGAATTATTACAGAACAATCCGATATTTATATCTAAAACGTAAGATCCCACAATGATCTATACAAGAGGTTGAGACTGAGGACTTGTCTAAACGAAACACGATTTGAATCGATTTTAATGATTAAAAAAATCGATATCGGTGGAGAATAAATAAATAAATATTGTCGGACAAATTACACAGCGCCACCTAGCCCCAAAGTAAGCGAAGCTTGTGTTATGGGTACTAGACAACTGATAAACATATGTAAATACATTTTTTTTTGTAAATACATAGTTAACATATATAGAAAATACCCAGACCAAGACAAACAGCCATGTTCATGCACACAAATGTTTGTACTGTGTGGGAATCGAACCCACGAGCGTTGGGTGTCAAAGTAGCGTAACAGCGCGTTTCACCACTGCGCCACCGAGCTCACTTAGAATAGTAATGAACAATTTGAATTATTATGGACCTGATTAATGCGGACTCACTGAGCTAAATATAACTTCTACTTAGTGACTCGGTAAAGCTTCAGTATCCGTCTAAACCGAGAACGCCCTGCCGCTTACCTAAATCAAATAACTTATTTTTTTAATCACATGTACAATAATTTATTACAATAATTTAAGCTATGAGGCCATCTGGTCGACCAACTATTACATTTATTTATTATAAACTAGCTGAAGACCGCGGCTTCGCACGCATTAGATTTGGGCTTTTAATAGCCTTTATTTCTCTATAGACCTCTAACTCTTTTTGTTTTAAAAAAAAAACAAAGTTCAGGGTCGTAGATGCTACCATAGAGCGATTCAATTTTCATATAGCGCCATCTATTGACCTATACGGGAGGCAACGTATATTTATTTTATTTTATTACAGAAAAAATGCGTAGTTATTTAATGTCACAAAAAATACGTATTCTATGAAAATAAAATGTCAACGTCCCCCGAAGGGGAAGATATTTCCCCCTATTTTTAACAGTTTCTCATTTTTTACGCAGGAACCCTAAATATTCTGCTCTGAACAGTCCTCTACCTACCAGTGAAAGTCCCGTCAAAATCGGTTCAGCCATTTCGAAGATTAGCCCGGACAAACAAATAGACAGACAGACAGACAAAAAAGTTAAAAATGCGTATTTAGGCTTTGGTAACGTGAAAATAATAATATGAGCTTAAGATAAAGGCTTTATTTTGAAATCACAGACAGACACTTCAATTTTATTTATATGTATAGATTGATCGAATTTAAATCCGATACGAATTTTTCTCTGTAATCATTCCAAATATTAACAAAGTAATTCAATTCAATACATTTTTCATACGATATTCTTGTTTAAACAGCTGATGAATTACTAGCATTAAAAACTCAAGTTGTATCGCCAAAAGCTACCCTAAAAAAATCGACGATACTACATGGAATTACATTTAATCATTACGAGAAACAAGCTTGCTGGTAACTAATCTATTGTTCTGTCATTCGAATAAACTCTATTCCCAACGTAAATAATGTAATAATAATTAGAATAGTAAAGTGCAACGCTACATAATAAAGTAGTAAAATACATATTTCCCCATTACAAGATAATTTATGAACATTTACATGAAACTGCAGTGACGTTCATAAGTGTTCATAACTCATAGGTTTATCCTTTATTTCGGTAGGTTCCCGGAAATTTCCTACATTTGGCATAATTATGTTACTATGGCATAATCGGCAACAGCATGCTTGCTATATTCTTAAACGACCGTATCAAAATAAAGAACTTAGTGTAAATATAAATATAGGTATAGCAGTGTATAACCCAAGTAAATTTAAGAGCCAACAATATTTGGAACACGAATTTGGTAGCAAGTAATTTATATGCCAGTAAGTGAGTCACGCATATGCTACTTATAATGGTATATTAAGAATACGAAATTACTGTGATCTCACCCAAATTGTAGCGACGAACAACGCGTTTCGATGTAATTGGACACACTCTGTATGAGTCAAGACTTAAGATATAAGCGTTCAGCGGAATTGACTAAAATATCCGATACTGGTTGTTACCCGCGACTTCGTTCGTGTATTTTCCATGGGAGTGAGTTATTCTACCGTGATTGAATGGATACTTTCAATTTATATATACTTGTAATGTAATTATGTAATGTAAACATGTCACTCTTGGACCCTCCCACTATCTCCATACAAAGAATCACATCACTCCTTTGCTTCATTTTAATGTGTAAAAAAGGACAAACAAACAAATACATTTTCATATTTATAACATTGGATGGAATACAAGCCTTCGGTTAACCTGATGTAAAGTGTGTACCGTACCTTATGAACACTCGCCATACAACAAGCATCACTCGCGCGTTACCACCCGAGCTGCTAAACTTCTCAACTTACTCGCAGAAACAAAACAACCATCCAGTGTTTATGTGACTTCGGTTTTATGTGAGATAGGGATACTTTCCCAGTCTGGCTGTGCTTCCCTCTTTTTGCTTAATCCATCGAATACAGTCGGAACTGATGGCTTAACGCGCTCTCCGAAGCAAGAAGAATCTCGAGATGACTAATACCGTCCATAGAGAGGCTACGGTCATTTGTTTAATTTGCCTGAAGGCGGCGAGAACGCACTTGTTAAATATTGACTCGTATATATCTGCACTAATATATAAAACGGAAGAGTTTGTTTGTTTGAAAGCGCTATTCTCCGGAACTGCCAGTTGGATTTGAAAAAAAAAAATTGTATTTGGTAGCCCTATTCTTGAGGAAGGTCCATTGGCTATTCAACATCACGACACTACTACATGGTGAAGCTAGTTTTCGTGTATACTAACTAATAGTTCTATTTTTTTCTAAACTGACACATCAGAATGTCCTGACTTTAATAAAAACGTCTGTATTTTCTGGGGTGTAAGTCATTCATCATTCTTAAAGTCAAAAACAACTGATTAGATTAGGAAATCAAGCTCGGACAAAAGAGAAATAGGGGGACAACTATGTTTAATAAGCAGCGCCCCGACAAAGCGCACCAGCTTACAGAAACCTATAATCTTAAGAGACTGAATAACAATTTTATTTTCTGCAGTATTTTTGATTGAAAAAGGTCCAGAAAGATGATGAAGAGACGCTGCAATAGTAAAGAATTGACATCGTACGAGCAATACTCCCCGCTTTAAAAGTGTCCAGGCTACCATAACTGATTCAAATTAGGCGGTCTCTAGGCTTACATGCCTCTTTAATTAGTAAGAATATAAAAATAGCATAAATATCTCGGTAATTAATAAAAATGTATATTGCAATCACTTATAATATTTTTAATATTATATTTATAACACAACAAGAAATACAACACACTTTTTAAAGCCAATTCTTCGTACGCGGTGGGGGACACCCAAGACCTGAGGAGGGTGTCGTGTAATGATTATGATCGTTGCCAAATAAACAACTGCTGTATGGACGTATCAGGTCAAGCATGATTTGCGATGATGGATGAAGCCTGTCCGTCTTGTCTTCCTTTACGCTTAAAGTGAATTAACTTAAGTGGCAGGCACGCTGAGTAACGGCATTTGGGAAGAAAGAACAAAAATTATTTTATTACTTCGAACCCATATCTTTTTCATGTAATTGTACTCGTAGGAATAAAAGTTGTTTGAACCACCACACCAACCGCTTTATTACTATTCCTAACGAAAGTACCAGTAATATTTTCTTTATTTTTGTTCAGAATAGAAAACACATTTATTTATACTAATATACTCGTATAAAGCGGAAGAGTTTGTTTTTTGTTTGAACGCGTTAACCTCTGGAACTATCATTCGGATTTGAAAAAATCTTTTTGTATTTCATAGTACAATTCTTGAGGAATACTATTCAATATCACGATATGACCTTAAGAGCCGAGAAAAAATAAGAAATATAAAGAAAGTGAGAAAAAGCAGTTCCCACGGGATACCGGGATACACGCACGCAAAGACGAAGGATACAGCTAGTAAAATGTATTTTAAATATCTTCAAAATTATGGTATGCTTTCGCAATATTAGGCTCAATAACTTACCAGTTGTATCAAAGGTATCGGAGTTTTCACAGCAAGGAGGCTGCTATGTTTATATATATACTAGGTATTTTCCATGAAGCCTCGGATGCTGTGTATCAACGATATGTTGTCAATATTGATGTGACTCAATGCTATGCGAACGACGACAGCCAGAAAACACTTATTACATGGGCCGTGTTCACATATTCCCCTATCCCGTATGGAAAAATGGGAATATATGAATCAGTAAATCCAGATGAGGGTTCCTAAAGATAAATTTAATCTAACCCTGTACTGAGTTCCGTATGTTTACCGTAACGCACGTTTATTATTTGCTGTGGCTCCACAATTCCAGGACTTTCTTTTGCCATCGCTAATGGCATTGGTGTTCCTAATGTTGTGATCTTTTGCGATTTTCATTAAAAAAAATACGGGATGCCCAATGATTTCGCTCGAAGCAGAGTATTATACATATCAAAAGGCAGACCTGATGTGAAGCAATGGATATTAACCTAACTTTGGAGTTATGTTCAAAATCACAATTTCAGCCATTGCATCGCTGATGCACCACAGTTTTCAATGATTATGAAATCACTTCTATAGACAAAAATGTTTAAAAATAGTTTAGTTAAACAGTTATTTTCAATCAAGTAGCTAATCAAAAGTAAACTTTTCTTCATGATATTAACGAAAGTTACTAAAATGATTTTTATTCGAATGCTATTAAGTTCAAGTTTAACAGACAGAGTCAATAAAACGTACCACACTTAACCTCTTGACCTAGTAGGTAGCCAATAACTCGTCGATGCATCTACACTGGAGCCAAGCAATTTGACGTGGATGACAGAGACGACGTATTGAAACTGGATGGGACAGACTGACATTGACAAAAGAATTTTTAAAACAACAATGTTCTTTGTATACACATTTTTTTTTCGTGTTTGATATTTCTTTACTAAGAAATATTTCCTCTTCTCACAAACCTATAAATTCAGTTTATATAGACATAGAATCTATAATCTATATATTTATGCATCTTTACTCCAGATACCTTGCGGGGTAGGCAGAGACAACTGAGTGCCATAAGACGTGGTCTTTACAAATCTCACTCGCGTCTTTATCATTCATAGCTCTTTTCATGCACGCTCGCGGGTTCCTAGGGCTCCTGCCATCACCTGCTGATAAAACACGATCAATTTCATCATGGTATATGGTGAGTCTTGGTCTTGCTCTGCTCCTACACACTTCCTCTTTCGCATTTGTACATCTTATCTAAAATTTAGCTATAATATACTATTATTATAATTCTTATGTCAAGTTCATGTCGGGTTTACGTCTAGTTTATGTTAGGTTTTAGGTAAGAACTCATTTTACCTATATTGTCTTACATTTTTATAAATATATAGATAGAAATAAAAAATCGGTTCAAGGTTATTTTCATTTCATTCTTTTTTCGACGAGCTTTGGAAATAATCAAAATGAAAAATATCATTTTAGGTACCTAATTTAAAATCGAAGTGTACCTATAAGAGTTGTACAATTCCCTAATAATAATAACGAAACCGAAATATTTCATAACAGTAAAACGCCCATTTATAACTCATGAAACTACATAAACGTAATTAAATCGACCAAAGCGCTAAACATTAGTGAGAAATTAATATTATTAATATCAGAAACGCAAGGAATGTTTATTTATTAGTACGCTTTGTGACTTAAACAATATAACTGAGCACACGGTATTAACAGCCTCTCATCACGCAAAACATCCGAAGTAAATAATACAAGTGAAATGAAATTGTGCTCTCATTGTGAGTCAGCTTAGTGTGATAAAAGAGACCTTTTTCTGTAGTAAAACGGTAATAGCCTATTTACTGTTCTTACTTTGGACGTGCTTTAGATAAACCAAATAAGTTTTTGAATTATAATGAAAAATACACCCAGTGTGAATCGTGAGATGCACGTAATATGCACATGTATTAATATATCTTTATTTTAATAATCATTCGTATAAAAAGTACTAAAGCAAGGGTTAAAAGTATTCGTATAAAAGTAGTAAAGACTTAAATTTATTGTAACAGGAATTGACGATTTGAACAAAATACTTATATCGGCAAGTTTCTTTCGGAATTTCTTCTTCGCCAAGGATAATTTCGGAAGTTGTCTGCAGAGAATAAGGTCAACCAATGTAGGATTGTGTATGCAGACGATGCCGTAATATTAGCAGAAACACCATCTAAACCGTAAACACTAGTCACAATGATGAAAGACGATTGTATGAAGAAAGGCTTACTATTGAATGCGAAAACAAACAAAGATAATCGTATTTGAAAGAGAAGAAACCAGAACCAATGTAAGGGTTACGATTGATGATGAAGTATTGGAACAAGTGGATAAGATTGTACATCTTGGATGCGCTTTCAGCAGAGATAGAAGATACATCGCTTATGTAGAATGGCGATTGAATGCTGGGAGTAGTGTGAATGGAGCGTTTGGAAAACTCCTTGGTAGTAATAACTTGAGCCAGAAGGTATAACTCGATATACACAATGCAGTTCTGGTCTCAACGCTTACTTAAGCGAGATCTGGGTATGTCAGAGACATGATATGATATAGAGAGTAGGATAAATGTGGTCAAAATGCGAGCTTTGCGCAAAATTTGTGGCGTAACGCTTGTTGACCGTATTCGCAATGATGATGTTAGAAACAGAGTTGGTTTGAAATAGAGTGTCGGTGTTAAAATAAGAAGAGGCATGCACCGTTGATTCGGATACAGAAAGAATGCATGATGAAAGAATGATGAAGCAGCTATACATCGCAAAAGTAGAAGGATGTAGGAACCAAATATGGCCAAGACTTACCTACCATGACCAAATTGGTCATGTTTTTTCAGAAGGTGATGTCAGAAGCCCTAGAAACCGACGAGCGTGCACAAGAAGAGCAATGAATGAGAAAGAAGCGAGTGAGATGCGTAAGGATCGAGTCACGTGGCGCTCGGGTCTCTACCTATCCCGCAAGGGATTTGGCGTGAAATTATAGATAAATAGATAGATTATCATCAGTCCGTATCTTTCCACTGCAAGATGCCTTTTCATTTCAAGCAATGTAAAAATTATAAAAAGGCAGTGCAAGAAATGTCCTATTTGCTGAATCTATTTTCGTCTGATTATGAATTTTGAGAACTTCGAAATGTAGGGCTTTAATATACCTATAGAAAATTAAAATGGATAGCAGAACTTTTTGTCATGTAGGTATGTATTTTCGATGACGATGGTAGTTGGTATGAAAGAGAGGGTCTGGGTTAATATAAAAAAGCGCATAGTCCATTGATTGTGATATGTAGGAAAAATATGTTATGATAGAATGAAGCAACAGACCCTAGACTCACCTACTGCAACCAAATTGGTCGAGAGAATGCATTAAAAGAGCTGTGAATGTTAAAAAAGTGAGTGCGGAGATTAGTTTATTTGATAAGCGAAGCCCCCAACAGAAATAATAATCTCAATCTCTATCGCGTCAGGTAGAAAGACGTCCTTTATTTTTTTTATACTACTAAAGTTCAAAAGTTAATAAGCAACATTACTCGCCCATTGTTATGATCTTCCTTAAGTCTTTATTGAAGTACCCCATGCTGCAGTGTCTTTGTAAGCAAATCTACGCAAATAAGTTTGAGTCAAGTCGGTGTTAGGTTCAGGTCGAATTTAGGTTGAGTTTGTGAAAAATATATGTTTCCCTGAATGGTTAAATAACAGATCTATCATCAGATAGTAAAGTTAACATACTTTTTAACTCTTTTACTTAACCATATATGGTTATGTTATTGTTTATTTTAAGCCACTTCCAGTCAGATTGTACATCAAAACCGTGTACTTTCTTTGAGCACGAACAATAAATTGAATTCGAAAAGCAGGCTGCTCCATCGTAAATCAATCAGTTGGATATGAAACATGATCGTTTGTTATATTATCAATTCTGCTCGCATCAATTTATTGATTAATTTCAATTGTTAGTCCGCCATCTTTGATTGAATCTACGTTAAAGGACTTCTAGTGTTTTTGATCTTTGGTTATTAATTAAATATACTATTGTTGAAAATATTATTTCTCATTAGTTAGACTTATTTTGCGTTTAAAAGCAACACGCTTGTACCTCGAACAACAGCACGCAAGCAAGTGTGACCATAATTTTTAGGGTTCCTTGCTCAAATGGTAAAGACGCTACTGCCTGTTAGACGCCTGTGACTTAACTTACTTGACGGTACAGGCGTCTAACAAGTAAACAAAATGAGACATTGACCTGGAAATTTTGGCATTTTTGAATGACACCCTCTGGGGTGGCAAGTGCCCATAGACCACGGTAACTACTTGCCATCAGGCAGGCCGTATGCTTAGGCCACCTTAGTGGTACATAAATAAGGAATGTTGATCCAAAAGTAAATTACGCACTGTTTCCATAGGAAATGTAGACACGACTTGCTCCAGAGATTTCTTAAGAGACACAATATCCTTTAAAACTGACCATTATTTGTAGTCTAAGGGTCCAAATCTTGGCTAGACTTCAGCTCTTATTAAGTCCGGAACGTTGGTTTCGAGCCCGGCTTGAGTAGATCGTGCCTTGTGACCTTGTGAGGTGCAAAGTCCTGCTGGAAAATCCACGGTACATTTTTAAAAGTGTATTGCGGAGAGGTTTCACAACACGATTCAAGACAGTCTCATGATATGCTTTGGCTGAAGTCTTCACTCCTTTTTAACGAAAATGAAGCTTTGTGACTCCTTCATAAGACATCCCCCACCAAACTAATACAGACGCAGAATGATGACCACTTTCACCTTTCCGACCACTTGGGTGGTGTTTTTAGAACTATGTGTGTACACTTTGTCATTTTGCTTGTTGTAGTGCTCTTCAATCGTGAACATTTTTCCATCAGTAAAGATATTTCCAAAAGTAAGAATATTTCTGTGCCTTTCACCTGCGTATCGGTACAGAAGGCGTTTTGATCGATCCGCTATCTTCAACTGTAGGGATTGATTTAGGGCATGGCCTATATATCGATGATAAGCGCCGAGCTGTCGATAGTACCATATAAGAACATACGGCGGTATCAACCAAGCTTTTGAAGTATCTTGAATATGACCGACAGCTCCATACCCATTTTGTGCAAGGCAACAATTACTACAATTCTATTTTCTTTAACTCCCCATTCCATATTGTAATTTTATAATAAACATGAAAATGTGTAAAAATGTGTAAAACGGCGGAAAATCGAAAGAAGTTTTTAGTATAATAAACGCGTTCCAAATTCAAAATAATTAAAGATATGAAAAAAAGGAAAGTTTATATGTAACAGTATTTATTGCCAGACTAGTTATATGTAAACAACTAAACTTTCTACAAGAAAACATCACTTAAACAAAACAACGATCAGCGATACCTACGAAAAGAAAGTAAATATATTTAGAAGTAACAATGTTAATTTGTCAGCGGAGTTACTTATCCTTATAATGAACACCTACCGCTTATCGCCCCCGCAATAGTGTTGACATCGTTGCCCCGAGCTCTGATTTATTTGCTTTGTGTGAAGTCAGTGGACTGACCACTTTGTTAAGTGGACGATTACCGATTTCGAACTTTATTTTTTTAAATATGTACATATTTTTTCTATTTAAGTATTGTGATATTAGAAATAGTTGCCTCTGTGATATTTATTTACTTTATATTTAGATATTCACTACTACTCATTCAAAATGAGTTCTTCTCTTCAAGATGGATTCGATCTTGAAGAGGTCAATACGACGTCAAAAAACAAGGCATTAGGTGTTCTATTGGAGGCAAGGACTTTTGCTTAACCGGCCATGTTCAACCCCGCATAGAGTAGTGTTCTCACGATTGGACAGGAGTATTGTTACAACAACTTTTATGACTTGATTTGGAGACTTGGGATTATAGCCAATCCCCAGCTTACACGCGGTATTAATACAGAAGAAAAATTTTGACTCCCTTCATGTGTACTATCAGTGCAACAGGTAATCTTCAGGGAATTTTGTTGATATGCTGGCAACGACGTAAAATCATGCCGCCTTTTATATTCATCAGCAAATGTTGGAAATAAAATACAAGTATTATCTCAAACAACATCTTTTAAAAGAGAGGTAGGGCGCATCAAAGCAGCCCGTCTGGGGAAGTACCTTCACCTCACAGAAAACTGCAGCCAAATAACAACTCCCTAGAGGGTTATTGTGTTCCAGTGTGTGAGTGAGGTCACCAGTAAGCTCCTAAGGAGTTGCTGTGTAAGCAGCAGAGGAGGCATCGCGCGAGTGATACTCAATATATTACACGCGTTAATAGGCTACGGTAACTGCTTTACATCAGGTGGACCGTATGCTTGCATTACTCCCGACGTTGTATAAGAAAAAAAAGTGTGTAAAGACATTTTGACAGAATCACGCGAGTAACATCCTTGATATTGCAAACGGTGGATTTATATTTCAGCTTATAAAACAATCCATTTATTAAACTGCTCCAAACTGTGTGTTAATTTTTCTCTGTTTCATTAATTTCATAAAGCAACACTAGATATTTCTAATATAAAAATTAGGCAACTAATATTAACTGGGAATAGAATTGTGCGGTATGAGTTATAGTGGAGATTTTCATCAAAATCCGAGTACGTAGTAATTACTGTATTCAGAAACAAACAAAATTTAAAAAATTGCTATTTTTAATTCTGTACTAATAGAAAAACTGTGAAGAATCTTGATATTGCTATATTATTATATACATTTATTTTTGTATGCGACTCAAATTAAAATTCTTTATTTTCGAGATTAGGCTTTCGCAGGCGCTTTCTCAAGTTAATAGTACATTACAAAAAATATGTAACACACTTGCATGAAACTTAATTTACATGATCATACATATGAATATTTTTTTCATGACATATGAAATTCACTACAAACATTTTTGAGTTTAATACTAATTCTGACAATTTTTATTCACGCCAGGCCAGGCGAATTTTTCGTTTAAATATTTATTGGCAGTGTAATAAGCTTTGCTTACTGAAAACATTATAATTTTTATATTTATTAGTTGTTAATAAATATTTCATCTTGAGTCTTAATCATTAATTTATTTTAACATCATCATTATTCCTGTCGATTACTGAAATAATTTCAAGGGTTGATTTCACACCATATTAAATTTCCAATATCACTTCTGATAGACTTCTCCTTAATTTACGGCGAATGCCAGGAATTCAGCTATCGATTAAATTCTGAAATAGGAGGGTAAATCACATCAATACGTATCTATAGGTCTCTTAAAATGTTATAAATATTAAACATTTTCCATAAATATAGATAGGAGGTACGTTTATGTTTATTGGGATTTAATAATGTAAAATTTTGTAGTTTGTAACTAGTCATCCACTTCATTTACCTACGTACTTACGTATTGAGACAAGCTCGATGGCAGAATGGAGCGGGGTTCGATTCCCACACAAGACAGGATCGACAGGAATAATGATGATGTTAAAATAAATTAAAGATTAAGACTCAAGATGAAATATTTGTGTGCATGAACGTGTCTGTTTGTCTTGGCCTGGGTTTTTTTTTATTATAGCGCGCATCAAAGCAATCCCACTGAGAAAGTATCTATCCTCACAGAAAATCGTAGACAAATGACAAGTCCCTGGAGGGTTGTTGTATTTATCCAAGTGAGTGAGGTTACCAGTAAGCTTCTAAGCGCGAACAATACAATAACAACTACTAAAACAAGTTCCAAACGAGTTTAAATATATTCTTCACAAAAACACATTTAGATTGAATCCTACCGTATAATAAGTTTTACATAAATACATAAAAAAAACAATGTAAAAAGGGGAAATATTATTTTATTACGGATTAAAAACTGACGACAGAAGCTTGTATGTATGTATGTATGCAACTTTCGGCATTTTTCAAAAACATGATATATAAACATATATATAGATATATATATATTATTCTCTGTAAGAGAAGTACAGTTAAAAAAAAGCTCATAAAGATGAGACCATAGGTACTCACAATTTTTGACTGTGTGACTGTGAATAAGTCTGTGACTAACTCAGCAGTGCCAGTGCCATCATGGAGAAACATTTGACTATAGACCAGGTTTTCTGCGGTTTTGTGGACCTTGAGAAAGCATTTGATAGGGTCCTGCGAAAGAATCCCTGGAATATTTTGCCCAGATATGAGGTTGACGGTGACCTGCTCCGTGCTGGACAATCCATGTATGAGGATTTAGGAAAGTAGGATAAATCGAGCATGGTAAAGAGAGCATGAAAGTAGAAGCAGTCGAGATTGCATTGCGTAAAATTTGTGGCATAACGCTTGCTGACCGCGTTCGTAATGATGACGTAAGAAAGAGAGTTGGTCTGAAAGAGAGTGTCGGTATTAAGATAAGAAAAGGCATGCTTCATTGGTTCGGACATGTAGAATAATGCGGGACGAAAGAACAACGAAACAGATATAGAATGCAAAAGTAGAAGGATGTAGGAGCCGATGAAGACCAAGACTTACATACCATGACCAAATGGTTATGAGTCCTAGAAACCGGCGAGCGTGCATGATAAGAATTATGATTATTAAAGAAGCGAGAGGAGTGTGACCGCGTCTTATGGCGCTGGGATCTCTCTGCTTTCCCCGCAAGGGATTTGGCGTGAAGTTATAGATAGATAGAATTATTATAAAATTTCACACTTTGAAGAAACTGCTGAGAAAATATGTATATCTTTCATTAACATTTTCATTACTCAGGTATAAATAAAAGCGGGCAGTCTACTATTTACAATCCAATAGTAGCAATTACTGCACAAAAAAAATGGCGTATTTTATTATATTGTAAAAAAGATGTTTTACGTCTCCTAGTACAATAGATGATGTACTGTCAGTATTAGTGCTACATGCAATAGTGCTGAAGCTCTACAAAAGAGCGCATTCCTTGCTTCCAAGTATTATACAACACTATTCTTATTCTGGTAGATATATTTAATATCTAAATACTCATAACTGTAATTACTTACGGAGCTCAAAATTCACGGGCAAACTTATACGAAATATTTACCAGAATCAACAACCCTCGAAAAAGATACACGTCAAAACCACGCATTTCAAAAACTTTCATATAATTAACCGCCGAAGTTTACGCACAAAGGGTCCAGGGAAAAACTGACGCGTTGCCATGACAACGCAGGAATAGAATTTGCTGACTGCCTACCACCATTAAAGTATTGTTAACGGTCAGTATATTGAAAGATAATGAACACAGCGTAATATAGTTTACTACCTCCGAGGTTCCGTTATCGGACGAACTTATAAACTTTAGTAATTAATGAGGGCAGTATTATAACTTTAATGCAGTAATATATTGCGGTTATTGCTATAAACAGTTACGGTTATTTAAAACAAAACCATTAAAATTATGTCTTTGCATTAATATCGTACTGCAGGCAAATTAATTGTGGTTTGGATAACTATCGTATGTATATATGAGTGGTACAACACATATTTCATTATAAAAAAGTGGCAAAATACATAAAGTGCTTACATGACATAAATACAATTAGTTTTTCTTCTTTCTAGCGTTATTCTATTTCCTAGTACATTAGGATTAGCGGAAGTCGTTACCTAAGCCTTATTGGGCGAAGATACTGATTTTGACATGGAGGGACGACTTTACAGGCCTCCAGAACAACCCAGACGGAAAAGTCGTCTTTCGAAATTTAATTTCTTGTTCCGCGTCTTGTTTTCCTTCAACGCCGAGGAAGTGATAATTATTAAAATTAAAGAATCTAAAACAAAAACGATTTCATACTATAACTTCACGCCAAATCCCTTACGGTGTAGGTAGAGAGAACCGAGCGCCACGCGACTCGATCCTTACATACCTCACTCGCTTCTTTAACATTCATTGCTCATTTCATGCACGCTCGCCGGTTTCTAGGGCTCCTGACATCACCTTCAGATAGAACACGACTAATTTGGTCATGGTAGGTAAGTCTTGGCCTTCCTCGGCTCCTACATCCTTCCACTTTTACATTGTATATCTGCTTCGTCATTCTTTCATCTTGCATTCTTTCTACATGTCCGGACCAACGGAGCATGCCTATTCTTACTTTAACACCGACGCTCTCTTTCAGACCAACTCTCTTTCTAACATCATCATTGCGAATACGGTCTGCAAGCCTACATACATACATACATCTAAAAAAACTGCACAAATATGAATCGTCGTGCTGTGAACTTGTATGTATGTATATATCTTCACGCCAGGTCCCTATCGGGGTAGGCGGGGAGAACCAAGCGCCATAAGACGAATTTAATCACTAGAATATTCCATCAAAGTATATATCTATGTAAATGGTGTCAGTCAGTAATAGGCAGTCAGATGCAGTGATGTCATTTGCTTTTTTCAAATCTTTATAACACGAGTATCTGAGAAAAGAATGATTTATATTCGAAACGATTAAAAATAAATACATTTTTAGCCGACGTGAATATTTACAGAGTATCTTATTTTATTTTTTGATACATCCATTTTATTTCTAAAGTTAATTAAAAACTAATATAGCCCAGTGAAAGAATCCCAAATAATAAATGACAGGTTTTCGATTCACAAAAAATAATGAACCTTCCCTTTTTGGGAAGTAAAAAATAAAAAGACGACAGAAATTAAGTAAGGTGTCATCAATCTGAAAGTTCATAAAAATATGTTAAGATATTTTATTTCCAAGAATGCAACAAACACGGTTTACAACAAAAAAATTAGCAATTTGAAATATATATATATCTTTAACCGACTTCAAAAGAAGGGCGAGATTTTTTCAATTCGACCAGTATTTTTTTTTTAACGGGACAGGCCCACCATTCAAACCCACCACTTTGTCTCCTGTGTAGCCAGAATTAACAGCGATACCACAAACAGGCAATGAACAGTGAAGTTCGTTGCTGTCCCGGGGGTTAAACTACAGCTGCCTTTGAACTCACAACGAATTTAATCAGAAGAAATTTGTAGGAGTAGGAAGTTTTGGAATTGACCAGTTGTTGTTTTTGTTTTGCTAATTTTAAAAATACTTTTATTGGGTAGATCCGATTGGCCTCTTTGCTGAAGTCTTCAACCAAGGCACTTTTAAAGCTTAGCTTTTTACTTAATCTTATGTACTTCTATCGTAAGAAGTACCGCCGGGTAAACCTCTAGAGTGGGAAACAAACCCTCCTGATGGATAACAGTTACTGAAAACAAACAGTGATATTCCTACGATACTGGAAACAGTAATAAATACTTCAAAGTAAATGATACTGAGAATTCCTCGCGATACAAGACAAATTAATTTAATTACTGCTTTTACTCGCACGATATCGACGACAAATGGCGCCCGCAAATAGCCAACTATAAATTTCACATACAATTTAAACTGGATAATGTAAATAAACTGACATTAAAATCAATTGGTTAACATGAATATACAGGATTCAATGTATTCGATTTGTTAACGACGAGTAAGCACGAAGGTATTCGAATGCTATTGAGTAGGCTGTCGCGAACATCTCGAACAAGTCTTGCGTTTAGGAATGAAATGGATAAACTTGATAATGCAAGCAAATAGCTGTTTTTTGATTATTTTACGAGTTATAAGTGGAGGGTAATCCTTATATTTTCATAACCATATGTAAAAAACAGACAGAACGCAGTGACATTTTGTTAAGTGATCACCACAGAGCAGCAAGACCAAAGAGTCATCTTTGTTTTCTTTTTCAACAATGAAAAGCATAGAATTATACGGCCTATAAAATAACGTATGTATGGAAGATAGTATTGAGCTTAGTGGCGATACTATAGCTCCAATGCTCGTGGGTTCGATTTCCATACAGGACAAACATTTGTGTGTATTAACATAACTGTTTGTATTGCCTGTATGTTTTTAAAAGAGGTAAGACGCCTCAAAACAGCTCGTCTGGGGAAGTGCTTTGACCACAGTCAAATAACAAGTCCCGCGAGAGTTGTTGCTTTCCTGCGTGTGCGTGAGATTACCAGTAAGCTCCTATGGAGTTGCTGTGTTTGCAGCAGAGCGCCAGTGATAATGTATTGCAAGCGTTTATAGGCTAGGCTACGGTAATCACTTTACATCAGGTGGGCTGTATGCTTGTATACCTCCCGACATTTTATAAAAAAAAAATAGTTATCATAGCGATAACGTTTCCAATACAAGGAACCACATGCGTGTCTCAGTTATTTGGCTGAGGCTTTCTGTGAAGCAGAGATACTTCTCAAGTCGGACTGCTTTGATGTACTTTATTTTTCTTTCGCCATTGCCTAGTTTGTCACCAAGCACGTGATGTACACGACTTAATTAGCCGTGTACACCACGGGTTAAGTGATATTAGCTGGAACTCTATATATAATACTGAGTAACTTACATTTGCAGGAAGCCATTGTCGAAGTCGTTCCGAAACAGCGTAATTATCTATTTGTATAAATATTTAACAAGGTAACAAATATAGGTACATAAATCTTTCGGGTGTTAGAAGATCATTCTTAGAGCTGAAGTTATCCAGACGTGATGCTAATAGCAGACGAGGCCCTACAGGTTTGCTACCTGGGGACGGTAATCGATACATCTTTCAATGTATTTTTCACCGCCTCTTCGGATTCAATTATTTTACCGCACATAAAGTTATACTACTCCGAACAAACAAGGTAATCAGTTGTATAGTACAGTAGGTGACCGAGAGTGGTAACTCCTGTAGCTTGAAATCTCGTTTGTTTGACAGCTAGCTCGAGCTTGCTTACCATCATTCGCAATTCTTCACAGCGCACTTCTAGAGTGAACACTGTACTAGGTATCAAGAAGGCGATAAATGTCAAAATCAGCACAGATGCAACTCCACTCCTCATCAACTTACAATTAGCTTCTTTTGATTCAGTTTGCCTTTAGGACATGGTTTGACCGCCTCACCTGTATCCAACCAGTGCCACGGACATTTTTTATTGTCATACATACATATCATCACGCTCTGCTGTGTCTGCGGCTATAGTCTGTGTCTCCCATTGGGGTAGGCAGAGACTATAGCCAGATGCACCGACCCGAACATACCGCTCTCGCTTCTTCCATACTCATCAACCTCTTCATGCATAAACAATTAAAAATACAATTCTCATCACACATATAGATCAAATTGGTGATGTGTTGAAAAATGGCCAAATCAAAAGTGCCCAAAACCGAAGAGCATGCATTTTCGATTGTCATCCAGTATTTATTTTCTAATTTCAAGTGACAAATTGATTTACAATCACTTTATTTGCCTGCCTGTTCAATAACTTAAGTAAGCTTCAGAGAAATTTTGTTGTTATTGTGTTTAGTAACTTCATTCAGTACCTCAACTTTCAAAAAACATAACTTTGAAGTTGGACGTAAATGATACAGTACATCTTTTCCCGCTTACTGCTGCTAATATAGATATTTTTATATACCAGTAAAGTAACAAATATGCAGGCGGCTGCCTGATGTGAAGCACTGACCGCAGCCTATGGACACTTACAACACCAGAGGTATCAATCGTGCGTTGCCAAACCTAACGATGTAGTTTGAAATGACAACAGTTCCACTATGATTTTCAATTTCAGGTTATCGACTTTCGTCTCTGTTCGGGTTCGGGCTCATAAAAAATGTAAAACGGGGGCGATTACATCAAAAAAACACCGTGCGTTCATTTGCAGTACCTAGTCCACATTGATATTGCCTGCCGTCTGTGTAGCGTTGGTGCCATAAGGAACTCGTACTCGAATACACGCAACTTAGTCTTCTCTATGGTCACATAAACTGCGATGAAAATAACGGGAATGGCAGCAAAACAACTAAGAACTGAGTTTGTAAAAGAAATGTCATAGCTACGAGATGTATCGGTTTTCAAACTAGCCAATATCTACGTTTGGAGATTTGTTATGTTCCTGAAGATGATTGAGTTTACCAAAAAGCCAACCAAAAATAACCGCCGCAGCAGCGGGAGTGAAATCGCTTAATTGATAGATCTCCTTGTACACCTAAGTGCAGCTCAAGGTTTACACTTTGACCTTTGTACCGTTCATGATAAGAGTTATAATCGTACTTCGAGTGTTAAACGTGATCTACTCTTAGCTGTTCAATCTTTTATAGGCCACGGTAATCGAAACATATCGGAAACGTACATAGTAAAACAATATGACGTTCAGCTAAAATTTTCAATTTTCGCGGGCTGATTTAAATTTGTTGGGATATTTTAAGGGTGTGCTTTAATTATCATTGAGCTAAAACAGTTACTGCTGGAGCTGCTAGCGAATTATAGCTAAGCTGTTCATACTTTAAAAGCTCCAACTATAGATCATATGGGATATTTATAGATTCTGAGAAAATATTATGACAGCAATATCTAAAAATATTTGATTTAAGTCCAATTTGCAATATCAGCCTCTTTTTGCCTGCACGCGTTATCGATTCTAAATTAATTAAACGATTTTAAAATAATAAGATTTCTTTGTTAAAGGAGAAAACCTATAATCTTAATATTTCTTTTACACGTCTATCCTCTAACGCTATTTCGTTTCTATATTTCATTCTCAGATAACAAGTAACGGGTCGGTAAAATCAATTGGTTAATACCGTGTACTAGTTCCAATCTATTCAGACTCACTAACGACGAGTTGGCACGAAGGTCTTGGTATCATCCATACTTAATAATGTTTAGCGTTTGAAACTTACTTGAATAGACAGCTAATAGCCATGAATTAGGTCCATGGGTTCTGTCCATTCTGGGTAAGCGCATATTTACCAAACCCACACGAATAAAAAGCTCACAATTTTATTAACTTTACGTGAGATAGGGTACTATCCATACTTCCGTTATCTGTTTTATATGAAAATTGTATATATGTTTTGCATTAAATATGAACAACAGGGTGCCAGTATAACATTGGCTTGTTTATAAGCGTCGCTTAATTGATGTGGAGACAGCCTCGTGAACATCTTACCAGACCTTCTTACCTACCCTTTTGTCAGCTCACTCTTGTCGCGTTCACGGCTCTCTTTTGAGGTCGAATCTAAAAATACGAAATCTCCTAGGACTTGACCCCATTCTGTACATTTTTTCACCAATGATATTGCTAAGATTCCTCATGTGTAGCTAGACCTGTACGCCGACGATACGGCACTGTACACTTCCGAACAGTCCAAGTTATCTATATCGGATAGGCTTATAGAGAACGCTTAATGCTCTGTATGAACGATTCCGACATTGGTGAATCGAAATAAATCCCGAGAAAAGTGTCGCAGGATTCTTTTCTGAAGCGTTCCGGCGCAGACCGCGAAATTTGCTATTTGATCGTTATACTGTTGCTAATGTTCCCTATCTCCCCGACTCCATTCCCACTTCCCATCAATACCACACTCGACGCATTCCATTACTAAGAGAACGTTCGCGCTATACACCGGGATCTAGGCTCTTTCCACCGTGGATCCTTCATAATATCCGAATATCCATGATCAGTTCACTCAGTTCAGTGTCAACCTCTTTCTGCAGCCATTAGATTTTTTGCCTTGATTTTAATTCAAACTGAGATGCTCCACGCCCGGCTCTCTTATCTGGTGACCCCAATGGGGCCCCAATGTTCTTAACTCAGTCAGTGTCTAAAACAAAAGCAGTCTAAAATTAGCTCTGATGCTGAACGAAACGTACACAATACTGTTGGAGTATCCCAGACTCGTTGTATAGTTTACTTATGACAGTACTTAATAGTGAATAAATATTATCTGGACGTAGCTACTCCTATGAGAAAACAAGGTAGTGAGCGTATTGCCAGAACCAGTCAAGGCGTACCGTAATAATAATAACATTATTAATAATGTTTTATTTATCGCCGCAAATACCATTGGGGCCTTCACTCTTAGGTAACCCTGTAGCACGATATCCTCCAAGTATCATGGTGTGATAATACAACGTTCAAAGAAAATCCTGATTCTGATTGCCATTATTAAAAGTGTCGTATTGCTTAATGCAAGCAAGACGGTAACGACATGCAGAAAGCAATCATATTATGTAATTGTATTTTCGCTAAACGTAAACCGGTTTTTTTATTGCGAAGTACTTAGTGTCCGATTACCATACAAACTGGGTGAAGTATTCTCAGTCACGATTTGATTGAAATCAGTTCTTAAAGATTTTAAAGCTTTGTAATTATAAAAGTAAGTATTCATATATTATGGAGTCAAAAAAGCATAGCAACAACGACAAAGTTGAACGTAAACTAGTCCCCAATATGGTGAAATGAATGATGCCACGACGATGGCGACGTAGCAAAACATGTTATATACAACCGAGTTTCTAAAAAAACAAGCTATAAATAGAGGTGCGTAAAAACCTTTATTTTAAAAGATTTAAAGTTGAATTTGGAGTGGCATAAGAGCTGGTGACAGGGTACGTGCTTCGCAAATCAAGTGCGTTCAAGAGCGGATGGGCGAGCGTCTATGAAAAATCCAGACGAGGGTGATACAATAAGCGAGAAGGGGGTATATACACGGTGCTTTAATCGGAAATGCGTGATGGTACCCTCCGAGAAAGCCCAAAGAGAATCACCATTTACACCGTACATAGTTATAAATTGTGGGCATAAACAACTTATTGCACTACGAGTATGTTTCAAAACGTGCATATTTGAGAAATATTTATAATTGTACTCAATTTAACTAATATTTTCTTTGTTACATTATCGGTTTTTGTGCGAGGACGTTAGGGTTATATATTTACGAAATTACGATACGAGATAGGTAGAGCGCATGAAAGCAGCTTGACTGAGAAGTTACTTCATGCATCAGATGGGCCTTATGCTTGCATGCCTCTCAACGTAGTATAAAATAAAAGTTTAAGTACTCAAAATATTTTGATATGTAATATTTAGACATACAGGTAGACATATATTTTTGGATACATCCTTGTACATGTGCCATGTATACCTTGCTCATATCCAAATTTCGTGATGGATCTCTCTAAATTTTGATAGGTGATTTATAGGAATACAGACCAAATAATTACAAACTGACCCTTTCTGGATTTTTATGGTACTAGTTTTTATTTTTATTTACATACAATATCAGTGTTATGAAACATTTATTACTGATAGATTTCTTGATTTCTTATATTAACTGTAAGTATAATCTAAGTGTTCATTTGTGATTTAGTGATATTCAGATACACATTGCGATGCAGATACATAAACCTTCTGAATGGAAAACCTTCCGAAGTACCTTTTGAAGAACTCTTAAAGAATTGAATTAAACAATTTTTAACGGAAGTATCGCGTATTTTATTTATTTTATTGAACCTGACGTTTCGAACGCTTTGCAGCGTCCGTGGTCGCAGGAAGACAGGACGCTGCAAAGCGTTCGAAACGTCAGGTTCAACAAAATAAATAAAATACGCGATACTTCCGTTAAAAATTGTTTAATTCAATGTGTAACAATCGCGAAAACCTAAGACAATACAACTCTTAAAGAAATCCAAAATTATTTTGTTAACATTTTTTTAATTTACCTACGGGTTACGAATATAATTAAAAAGTTATGTATATAATTTTAAAATATCTCGATAGTAGTAATAATAAAAAGCTATAGGTAATTGTATTGTTACGATACGGTGTGAATGATAATTTAAAATTTTAGTATGAAAGTATTGGTTGCGTACGAACGTACTTTTCATTTTTATGTTCGTATTTCCTTACGTTAAGGTTCTTAATTCCTCTAATTCACTTAAAGCTGCCTGATGTAACCCCTCCTAGCTAATGAATTAGCCTGTCAATAATATCAAAGCAAACGCTAGCTGTCAATTTTCGAGTGACGCCCTCAGAAGGCTGCTACAAAATTTAAGTGACACTTAATGATACATTTTTTTACAGGGTTTACAGTCGCATGGCAAATGACTTTTATTGGGGTGTTTCAAAAGGTTTCTAAAGGATAGAATAAATTTTTATCTTTAGCATAGGCCTAAAGAGGTACGAGTTGGTAGGTACAACTACAAAATTGGGTCCAGGCTATCGTTCTAGTTACAGTTATGTAAGAAATATGAACGCAGAAAGTAGCAACGCGCGAGTTATACCTCTTGCATTATATATATATATATATATATATATTGCAAGACTATGGCTACCAAAAAAATAAATGAACAGAGTGATCAGTTGGTTACTAAAAATATATCATCAGTTGGTTACTATAAAGACCAGTGAAATGACTATAATTTTTCAGCTGTTCTCAAGACAAGGAACCTTAACCAATAATTTAGAAAGTTTCATCACTAATTGGCAGTTTCTTTTGGCGGTAGTTATCTAAGCTTTGGGTCAAACGTAGTGGCCCCCTAACCCGAGAATTCTTAAAATCTTGTGTTCATCTCTGTTTATCAAATCCACAGCTATTTAAATACAACTTTTTTATTGCTTAACAAATAATCTGACTTAGGTACCTGCTTAGTAAAATCCCGTTGACGTCAGTAAATTTACGTATTTTTTTTTTCCTTTGTGTAACAACCCTTACACATTAAAGTTAGCCGATTGGCAGCAGTATGCGTCGTGCAACAAAGGACTATTTATTACATATGTACTGGGTTTAAAACATTAATGTTCTACTAGCGGCAAGCCAAACCATAACAGTAAAAAGTCTACGAAGATACGATGAAAGTACAAGTTGGCATGCCAGCCAATTTCTCGGCTAAACCAACACAGTGTCGTATCATACACCACATGTTGCTCGGCCACAAACATTTGCATATCAAAGCGTAGCTCTCTTAATTACCATGTTGAAACTTGTGTCAGCGACTATCTGACGTTGATGGAACAGAGGATTTATACTGACAGTGTAATTCTTGCTTAAGCTAACTTCTAGTACTCATAGACATTGACAAGCGCGGTGGTGGAATGTTTTGCAATGGGTCATTAGACACCGACAGTCACGGATTCGAATCCCCAACTACATAAATATTTGTGCCTAGGGAAATGTATTTTTCTCTAGATCTTAGTATTTTCTACATATATATTGTAACCTGTGCCCGCGACTTCGTCCGCGCGGAATAGTTTTTTTTTTATTATTTATTTATATTAATGAAAATAAATAAATTTTCTAAAGTAAAGGTAGCCTAAGTTACTCCTTATTACATCAGCTATCTGCCAGTGGAAGTCCCGACAAAATCGGTCCAGCCGTTTCAGAGATTAGCCGGAACAAACAGACAGACGGACAGACAGACAAAAATTGTAAAAATATTCGACAGACAATAATTGTAAATTATTAATTTTATTTATCTGTATAGATATGTTTAAGAGAGATAGGGTGCATCAAAACAGCCCGTGTGGGGAAGTATCTTAACTCACAGAAACCCTCAGTTAAATAAGAACTTGGAGTTGATGTTGGGAGTGTGTGACAACTTCTTAGAAGCTTACTGATGTCCAGTAAGCTTCTAAGGACTTGTCGTGTTAACGGCAACGGTGGCATCGTGTGAGTGACTCTTAATGCGTTGCAAGAATTCATATGCTTAGGTAACCGCTTCACCTCAGATGGGCCATCGCTAATATAATAATTGCCTACCTACTGAAATAATATGTACAAGTCTTTAAAGTAGGCATGTTCAGGAACACCGTTCCTATATGAAATCAATATGTTTGTCTGTGCCTTTGTCTGTCTGTGCGTTAGTCTGTGTGTGCGTTTTTTTTCTAATATTCGAATTTTGACTTCAGATTCGGATTCAGCAAAAAAAAAGTAGAATAGGAATGTTCAGGAACACCGTTCCTATTTCTTAAGGAACATAGTCAAAATGTGAATAAAACGTCTAATATATTGTACTACTTACATTACATAAAGGCACATACACTCATTAAAATAAAGGTTAGTTTTGTCCAACCGTAGTTTTTTTTTTCATATACAACTAGATTGGCAAACAAGCATGCGGCCTGCATCAGATGGTAAGCGGTCACCGCAGCCTATTGACTCTCGCATCACCACGGGGATGTTACTCGCGCGCTGCCAATCTTGTGACCTAAGGATGTTACGTCACAGTACCCAGTAATTTCTCTGTCATATCTCTCCCTTCAAACTGGAACACCGCTGTATATGGCAGCTTGGCGGTAGAAATAGGTGACACAGAGGTACCCATGCAGACGATTTTTGTACAAAGTCTCCCTCTGGTAAATACATCATTCCTAAATACGAATTATAAATTCACGTATCTTATTTAAACAGGTATAGATCAAGGATTAGATATACGATCGATATAGGATTTGTTGCTCTATCATTAGTTTCTATTAATTCATTAGTTTCTATTAAAATTTAATTAATTGACAACTCAAGCACGTAAATATTACTTGACCTGCCAAATGTGACGAATACATGCATAGACACGTTTCCGGTGCAAAAATTTGAAGACAGTAACAGTTACGTCGCCGTTCCTGCCTGTGAGAGAAAAGGACGGGGGTACTTATCGCTTGATTTGTAACGAGAAGCAGTAAAGGCTGGAATCTTTACCATTTTTATCTCATCTCTTTGAACGCCCTTTAACTTCTTAAACGCTTCCTTTTTAATGCTCACTTGACGGAGAAGAAGTCTCCGAGCTATTTTATCCGAGCGATCTTTGCCGGGCGGCTTCTCATAAAACTTAATCAATTTGGTGAAAATAATAAAGTACGAGTATGATTATGAATTTTACATTAAAATTGGAGTATATGGTACTTAAAACTTTACATGTGTATGGTCAGCAGTCGCTTCTTTGATTTTATTTATTCACGTTTTGGCCGTCTGTCAAGATATCTCTAAGTTAGTGGCTATGTTGTACAGGTAAAGCCAACCACATTTCCTCCCAATACATCCCCGTAGCAATTGGAGCTCTGGAAGAAATCCCTAGTTCAGTATATAACAATATAGCAATATTTGGTCAGAAGCAACGCCTTTAGGAACAACGGCTTCTGAGGGGACTGCATTCATGCGAGTGAGTAAAGTCACCGGCAAACCCGAGGCTGGTGCGCTAGCACTGTGGGTGACAACACTCGAGTGATAATTACAGTGCGATTGTACAGCATCACTTCCTAACAAGTGAGTCATGCATGAGCTTGTTTATCACTCAACGTTGTACAAAAAAACTACAAAGTCTAAAGTAAATCATGTTTATTATATCTATCTTGCAAATGGTAATGGCTGGTATTGCTTTCCTAGTTTCTTATGTTTACTAATATATTAGGATTGGTGGAGTCCGCTATAAAAGCCTTCGATTTGGCAAATATACTGATTTTGACCTGATACGACTGCCTTCACAGCTTTAAAACCAGACCTTTTTTAGGTTAAATCACACACATATCTAGTCATATAATTTATAGGATGGGCGAGTATTGTCATGATCTTCCACCGGGCACGTGTTAATTACAACCTGATGAATGAAAAAAATGAATGAATGAATATACTATATTACATTAGTGAACCTAACCTAACCTAACCCTAGAGACGTCGTCCTGCCCGAAAATAGAACAAAAATAATTCCGAGAACCTACGAGTATATGCAGCGTTACCTACCGGCTCCAACCGTAAATTAAAATCATCCTGGGTTCCTGGATCCCTAAAAACACACACAGATATTTATCAAAATCAGTCGGGCCTTTTAGGAGGATTTCAGTAAATATACACGAAAATAATTAGACATAATAAAGATAAACGCGAATTTAGTGGCACACATCAGAATTCGAACCAGGGACCAATCTGTTAATAGGCTACCTCTTTATCGTCTAGGCCATCAGTGCTATCACTGTTCCGGTAACTCTCCTTGTTTATCAAATTATTTGATCTTGATTGAATTGGGTGCCTATAGTATTCGATGAAATTGGTTTAACTATAAAACATTTTACGATTTTGTTTTATCGCTTTACACTTTGTCATTCAGAATACCTGATTACACTTTCCATCAAAATTTTATTGAAGTTTTGATGGTACGAGTACGGAATAATTATGTATTACAACGTACAGAAACATTACTCACTGCCTTGCGCAAGTAGTCACGGATCTCATACGGCGCACCTGATATAAAGCGTGTACCGTAGCCTATTAACGCTTGCGATATAATAAGTATCACTCGAGCGAGTTTTTTCAGTTTTCTGTGAGGTGGAGGTACTTCCGCAGACAAGCTGCTTTGATGAGCCCTACCTCTCTTAATCCAGAGATCGACAGAGCTTAATTTATGAATATTGTTCAACGATTATTTTGATTTTTCTGCGACTAGTTTTGTATTGGTATTTAACATGCGAGTGGATCCTAAATATTCCTTTATAAAACGAAATGCATCCTTCATTCAAATCACTTACGGCCTGCCTGATAGTAACAAACTACTGTTATTAGTATCAAACCTCACCTGGACGTAGTACACCCAAAGCTTCAAAGCTGCCGAAATAGGGAAGTACTTCCTCTCCACAGTACCTACATAGTAAGTAGCCAAATAACATCTTCATATATACCATATATATATATATATATATATATATAAGTCGAGGAAAAGATGATCAGGATAGTCACGGCAGCGACGGCAGCAACATCATGTTTATACCAATACTAAGGGTAGCGGGTGGGGACCGGCCGGCGCTAATTAGGATGAACTATCTGGTGGTGATAGCGCATAGCGTAGTTTAAACCAGTTTGTTTGTATATTTGACTTGCACATAATAACGCCTAAAGTTATTAAGTAATTTTGCTAGTACGAAGAATCGACGACCGAGTAGGGTACATCTTTTCGAATAGGATTGGCGGGGTCCGCAACGTAAGCATAAGGATTTGGCGAAGACACATAATTTTACAAGAAGCGACTGCCGTCAAACCTCTGCAGCCCACAGGGAAAACCAGTTCAGTCCGGTTCCTTAACCATTGGGCTATTACTGGACTGCCCGAGTAGAGTACATACCAAAGTGTATTCACATGACAATTGATACTTAATATCAATTCTATAGGTCTCCATATTTATATGATTTAAAAGATCCTAACGTTTTGTATAGATTAGAGAAAAACAACTAAATTGACAGAGACAAATCATCTATTTACTGTTTTCAACTCATAAAAGTTCGATAGAAATAGGGAGACATGATTAAACGTATCGATTGACGTTCCCGGTTCCTCTCCCTCGGGGTGAGAAGACGGGAGTCTATAAATAAATGAAATAGGATTAGGAGGCTGTCGGCGAGGACAATTAACTCCCACCACCGTTAGTCATAATTATGTCGGAATTTCTACCATACTCATTAACAAAAAAGGATTGCTTACTATTATTAAAACAAACATATTATGCTTAAACAAAAAAACTAAGTGAGACTTTAAAAAACCCTAAATAGCCGAAAGATTACTCTAGCAAACTTAACGATCAGGAAGGCCTTTTGTAGGGGTGATTATTTTCTCGTTCCTGTTTCTATCAGGTATGTCTGTTAACCAGGTAGTAATACTAGAATGCAGGAGGAATGAATGACGAAGTAAATGATAAAACTTAGAAAGGACAAAATTGTTTGGAAGGTTATGTCAGGAGTGTTAGAAACTAATATTCATTGTATCTCATAACATCGTATTTCATAACATTACAAAAATGTACAATTTTCTACAAATATTTTTTAATAAATACCCAATAATAAACCAAAAATATTATGATAAAGCATTTCTGCAATACGCTACAAAAGAATACAACATAATAATATTAAAAGCAACAATACATCTACTAAAAGAAATAGGGTACATACTTCGAACAGGAAATATTTTTACAAAAATAGTTTCCTATCCCCAAACCTCACTATTCCTCATCAACAAAGATTTCCACGTACACACTATACCTTAGACTGCCAAAGTTGTACTGCAATAAATCACTACAAACAGACCAACATACATGCCGGGGTGAAAACCGCTTACTTGGCATAAAGCCACGCACCCTATCGTAGGAAAACAATCTAACAGTAACACATCTTTATAATGCACTAGCTAATTTATCTACCTATATTCACTTATCTAGTTGCATGTATATTGCTTGATATCTTTTGAATGAAATAAAATTCTTCACAACAATTAAGTAGATAATTAAACCATACTTTTTGATGACATCGCAAAATGACTTATTTTTTTTTGTCCTTATTTTGTCAGTTCGTTTATTATAATGTCCATTTTAGAGATGCCATGGCGCAATAAACAAGAACAATAATTTTTACTTTTATGTTATTTACTTAAAAATAATATGTTATTAATAAAAAAAATAGTATATGCTATTTGTTTAAAAAATAGCATTGTATATATATAATTATAGCATATACACATGTAACTAAAAGACTTTTAAAAACTATTTAATATCTTGATGATTTTCCTAGCTCCACTTTCTACAGTAATATTTAGTTTACATAAAAAGCATAAATGCATGATATGGTTATGTAAGCGAAGTAAATATATACATTGTTGGTTTCTGAAAACTCAGTTAATTGCATCTGTACATACATGTGTGTCTAGCCAACGTTTGGTTCTAATTGTACTACTGTTATTTATAGTGTGCCCGAGCTTGAATTATCAAGCAGTGGGCATAGATTCCCCCGTAAATAGAACAGACATGACAGGCCATCGAAATTAGGCAGAGCGGTGCGAGGCTCAATTTCCCCGCATAAATGGCCTACAGGGAAATTTCCTGTGAGTAACTAAAATAGCTGTATGGTTATTAACTAAAACTGTCGCGGCCGTTTAGGGAAATTTCATTTCAGAATGTACCATAATTTATTAGAAGTCGGTAATATTTTCAAAATATTTTATAAACATACACTATAATAGTTTAATCTTTATATGTAAGACTCAGTGTCTAAAAAAAATTAACAGAAAAAATTTGCAGGGATAATGTATAAAATATAGACCTTGCGAAATATACTTAGTCTGGCCATAAAAACTGTTACAATTAAAAATAAACAAAATGTTACATTTAAATTTGGAATCTGTCATTTCTATATAATGGTTCATTGAATTTTCTCATTTTGGCGCCAATACATTGATAATAAAATGGAGTGGGGTGATAAAGAGAACCGAATCGCTGTGATTGCATTACACAAAGTAGGTATGGAGCCAAATGCAATTTTTAAAACTCTCCATACGCTTGGTATTAGTAAAATGTTTGTGTACCGGGCTATTAATAGGTACAATGAGACCTCCTCTGTTTGTGACAGATAAAAGATCTGGCCGTTCCACGTAGTGTTTGTACGAAAATGGTGGTCAAAGCAGTAAGGGAAAGAATTCGAAGAAATCCTGTCCGAAAGCAAAAGATTTTTTCTGGGGAGATGAAGATAGCATCTAGAACCATGTTGCGTATTTTAAAAGATGACTTAGGACTTGCAGCCTATATGAGACGTACTGGTCATTTCTTAACTGATAATAAAGAATAGGATGATAAAATCGAAACAACTACTGAAGCGGTACGCAAAGGGAGGTCACAGAAAATTTTTGTTTACGGATGAGAAAATTTTTATAATTGAGCAACATTTTAACAAACAAAATGACCGTATTTATGCTCAAAGCTCTAAGGAAGCTTCCCAATTAGTCGACAGAGTGCAACGTAGTCATTATCCGACTTCAGTGATGGTTTGGTGGGGTATTAGCTATGAAGGAGTGACTGAGCCATACTTTTGTGAAAAAGGTAACAAAACATCGGCACAAGTGTATCAAGATACCATTCTTGAGAAGGTAGTGAAGCCCCTTAACAACACCATGTTCAATAACCAAGAATAGTCCTTCCAGCAAGACTCGGCGCCGGGTCATAAAGCTCGGTCTACGCAGTCTTGGTTGGAAACGAACGTTTCGGACTTCATCAGAGCTGAAGACTGGCCGTCGTCTAGTCCCGATCTTAATCCCCTGGATTATGGTTTATGGTCAGTTTTAGAGAGTACATCTTGCTCTAAACGCCATGATAATTTGGAGTAACTAAAACAATAAACCCTAAAACAATCCGTACGTTTGGTAGTGAAGAATTTTCCCATGGAAAGAGTTCGTGCTTCTATTGATAACTGGCCTCAACGTTTAAAGGACTGTATGGCAGCCAATGGAGACCACTTCGAATAAGCTTTTTATATTTTAAATTGTTTTATATTTATGTATTAAACTAACACACTGTAAAAGTAATAAATTTTATTTGCAATAGAATTTTTTTTTTCTTTGTTTCAGTATTTATGGCAAGACAAGATATAGAAATTTAGTAAATAAAACATGTCACGAAAATTCATATTCCATCATAGCACATTCAGCTGATTGTGACCACTGGATTCGTAACGGATGGTACGATGTAAACATTACCACTGCAAAATTACTCTAGATTATACAACATGTATACAACGACATCAGTTGCCCTTCTGTTTATATTATTTCTTTAACTATAAAGCTTTGAATTTTTTTTCTGCTCTGAAGTTAAATCGAATAAAGTCTGTTTTAGTTATAACCAGGCCTTATTTTTATTAAAAGCCCATATCCATGTCTTATCTATGTAACTGCCTATTTCGAAAACGACGAGCGACTACTCTAGTTTGAGATATAGCGTGCTTAAAAGAAGTTTTATGTTCAGCAATAGACGAATACGGGTTGAAATGGTGATGATAGAAAGAAGTTTACTATTTTATGAATGTAAACCAATATGATAATATATTCGTTATAATTTTTCGCACCACACGACATAGAGACAATTAACCGTTAACGTGAAAAATACCTAATAAACAAATAAATATAACTAATCTGTTTTATTGTTCACAAGAATAATCACTACATCAACAATTTCACCAAATTATTCAATTAGCCATTATATTAAAGTGAACAACAGCTAACAATGTAACAAAGGTTCTAAATGTTGACAGTTTCTTGTGATTCTGTCTTTAATTTGCAATTAACAACAATTGTCTGGAATTGGAGAACGGTCTATCACAATTAAGCATCCTTTAAATAATGAACTTTGTTTTTGATCAAAGATCTGTTCGTTCAAATGTATTGAATACAACGAATACGTAAAAATTTACGTAGGATATTAAATTTAAGTTATGACCAAACATTCAAAGTATTTTATTTACCACTAAAAATAAAAATAAATCTATTACGTAGAAGAGAATATAAATGAAAGTGCTCATGGAGAACATAATGTTACGGTTAAACTCAAAGGACTTACTTTGTTTCATTAAAAATTAGTTATTACGAATTTATGGACTACTTTTTTATTACTTATTTTTAGACTACAGATGTGTCGTCATCAAAGTTACGAGAACGTACTAAAGTCCAGCTCAATTGGACACCCAAACTACTTAATAACTGCTCCCAAATTGACTTGCAAAATTTAATATTGCGTTAACGAAAAGTAAATTTAAATAAAAAATAATAAAATTTAAATAAATCTATGATATTCTGCAAAAACATACAAATAATACACATCTTACATTGCGTATACGCAAAACTAAGCAAATCATGTAAAAGAGACTAAACTATGGAAATGAAGTTTGTTTATATTATATCGATTAAATAAAACCAGCGTTATATTTAACTTTTCTTAATAAAAAAAACAGTGCATCTGTGCTGCCAAAGTAATGATTGCCATGCGACATTTTTTTATATCTATCTCTCTATAACTATCTCTATCTATAACTGCACGCCAAATCGACTTGATGCTTATAAACCTCACTCGCTTCTTTAACATTCAGTGCTATTTTTAAGCATGCCCGCCAATTTCTGAAGCTCCTGACATCACCTAATAAAAGACGATCAATTTAGTCATGGTAGATAAGTATTGGCCTTCCTCGGCTCCTACATCTTTCTACGTTATATATCTGTCTCGTAATTATTTCTTCCTGCATTCTTTCTACATGTCCGAACCAACGGAGCATGCCTCTTCTTATTTTAACACCGACGCTCTCTTTCAGACCAGCTCTGTTTCTAACATCATCATTGCGAATACGGTTTACAAGCGTTACGCCACAAATTTTGTGCAATGCTCGCATCTCCACCGCATTTATTCTACTTTCATGCTCTCTGCCTTACCCAGCTCTCGCTTCCATAAATAAGCGTTAGGACCAGCACTGCATTGTGTATAGCGAGCTTTACCTTCTGGTTCAAGCTTTTACTGTCAAGAAGTTTTCCCAATGCTCCATTCACACTATTTCCAGCACTCACTCGTCTTTCCACATCAGCGGTGAACCTTCCATCCCTGCTGCAAACGCGTCCACGATATAAAATCTCATTCACTCGTTCTAACACTTCGTCATCAACCGTAATCCTTACATTGGTTCTGGTTTCTTTTTGTATTTATTAATAATCTTTGGATATCGATACAAAATAACGTAGTATAGTATAATAGTTTTGTAAGAATTTTAGACAATCACGACACTGATTGTCTAAAATTCTTACAAAACTATTTGGCGAACGGAGTTCCTTGAGCATTCGTTAGGATTCAAATAAAACTTGGACCATAAAACATTTAAAGTACAACTATATGCAAATTTACGCTAAAGTAAGTTGCAAAAACCACTAGCAACAGCTGAAGCGAAGCCCTACAGCGTGCACGTTGGTAGTAATTAATCGCAAAAGTAAGCTGGCAAGTTTGCTGTCACCACGTCCTATCGCATCAGTGTAAACGCGCTCTGCTGGAAAATTGAACCGCATAATATTGTTTTTCCTTTTATAAAGGCGAACGAGTATAACTTGACAAAGGTATGAAAGGTACGAGGAAAACTTTAGTCAGTTCTTCGAATACCTCATCATAGGTATCAATCACAATAAATATTTGATTTCAGGAAAATTGATTGAATTTGTAATGATGATTAATTTGATTTATCATCATAGCAAATTATGATTGAATAGCATTGAGGGTTTAACATAACTAAATATCGTAAAGAGCATTATAGATATAACTATGCTCAGAGCTTCTCTATGTGATACATTATTGCGAGTATTGTAGAAGTAAACTTACTGGCATACCGCTTAAGATCAGAAAGCTGAAATGGTAGTGAACGAGATATAAAGCTTGCAAGACTGACGTAACGGATTTTGTGACAACGGGTCTGAAATAGAAACCACGAACTGCAAAAAGAACGCCTATACCTATATATGTATATACCTATTTACGTATATTTATCTGTTCGTTAATACCCATAGCACAAGCTTCGTTTAATTATGATAGATGGCGCTGTGTAAGTTATACGGAAATATTTTTTTATGGGAATCCATAAAAAGATAATAAAAAATATTTCCGGACGTAAAGTGTGAAGATGGAATCTGAGGAGCTAACTTATAATTTATTAATTATAAGTAAGGGTTGCATTTCAATATATGTTACTTAACCGTTAACGTACCGTACCGTATTTATTTCTACCAGTTGGCATCATTGGTATTGTACCGATAAGCTGATATATTTTACTGTAATATCTAATTTGTGATTTGAAAAAAAATCGGTACGGACAAGTTTTACTTTATTTTCGTCTAAAGTCATTTTCGAAATTCTGGTAAAAAAAGATCAATGATAACTATTAGAAGCGAATATAACACAATTAGATTTTATTACATATAATCTTAAATATCTATGATAATATTTGATGGCAAATAGATAGCGGGATGTAAAACGGATATTAAATTTAACGACGGTCGTAATGACGCATGCACCAATGTCATTTTTTTGTGTAGTTGTTACGCATTTATAATATCGTGTTAGTATAGAGTGTCCCGGGGAAAAATTAGAGACAAAATTCTCAAGTTACACCTAAATCGCCGACGCTAAGCATCGTCCATCCTTTCACAAATCTCAGTGAGACTCTGGGAAGTAGTTGATCTAATTAGCATATCTCACTGTACACGATTGACTGACTTAGCTCAGCTCAATCAGTACACAACCCGATGCTAATTTTACTTAACAAGACATCGAGTTAGCGAACTGTCACAGCCTCGCAACGCTTTCAACTTGGAGGTGCGCTCTAGTAGAAAATTGGATCCTATAATAATCTGATTCTTCACGGACTAAAGAATATATTATTCTACTCGCTTCTGCCTGCGGTTTCGCCCACATGTAGATTAAATTATGACGATAATAAGCAGCCCATGTGCCCAGGTCTCAGGGTGCAGAAATACCTCCCTGAGACCTGAAGAAGAGCATGGATATTTGCGCAATTGAATATCTGAACTGAAAAAAAGTAAAACGATCACATATTTATTACCGGCGAGTGTGCATAATAATTTGAATTTCAAAAAACCAGTGAATTATATAAGGACGCATCATGTGGCGCTCGCTTTTCTCTGTCTACTCTAAAAGGGAACTGTTATTGACCCGTTGAGTGTCGAGCGGTTTGATCAAACCTTGCGCGTTACGGCAACAAGTATATAACGGCATTTGACGGGTTACGACATTGCTATTTTTATACTGTGGTGTAGGTAAACAAGCGAACATTATGTCCTCTGACTTAAAGTGGTTACACTAAAAAAAAAGAGTGAAAGAAAATAGTAAAAGAGTATGACGAGCTCGGTGGCTCAGTCGCGAATGACGCGGCTTTGACACCAACGCTCGTGGGTTCGATTCCCACACATGGCAAACATTTGTGTGCATGAACATGTCTGTTTGTCTTGGTCTGGGTATTTTCTATGTATAATAAGTATGTATTTACAAAAAAAATGTATTTACGTATGTTTATCAGTTGTCTAGTACCCATAACACAAGCTATGCTTACTTTGGGGCTAGATGGCTCTGTGTTACTTGTCCGACAATATTTATTTATTAATTTATTCCTCGCGAGTTACTTACTACGTGTGCGTACGCAATAGCTTACGTCGACTTTCTGATCAACTTACTTATTCGCAGGAACACAACAACTGTTTCAACCCAGGCAATTGTTTTTCGTGTTCTATGAGATGTAGTTTTTAAAATATAGAGGTGTCCCCTATTCTTATTCGCCTTGATTGCCAAAAGCCTTGTTTGCTAATGAGGGTAGCACGTCATGCGTAAGGTGAAGGTGGTTTCGACAAAAATAGTATTGTTCTGAATTACAGGTACAAACTCAATGCTGCTACAATTTTATTATATGTATGGATTAGTCGATTATTTGCATTGTGTAAAATTGAGTATTATGATATTTATCATTATTAAATCTCATAACAAGGTCGAGAAGACGTCAGCTCTGCGAGCGCGGCATCCTTATTCATTTTCCCAGAGAGGCACTGTCTTGGAAAATTGAACGGTGTAATAAAATATATTAAACCGTGAAATTATATTCATAGAAGTGCTTCTAAATGTAGTAAACAGAAGAAATTAAATTTCATACAATCCTTTTCATTTAGATAAAAAATAATAACAATATTAACTAACATAATAAACCATTGTGAAGATAAAGATATAGATAGATTTTACGGGCAATTTGATCTAAACTACTTTGTTTGCTTCCGCTACCTATTAGATCATGCAGACTAGTGCCGGCCTGCACCCACCCACTACCGTTAGTAGATGCATGCCGTCACTGCCATGGCTACTCCGGTTGTCTCTGCCTCGGCTGCTGCGGTGGTATCTGCGACAAGTGTCTCCACGAGACATCCTCAGGCGCTATAGAGGTTAGTTGTTAGAATAACATGCTACGAAATTGGGAGAACAGAAACATACAAGGACGCGGTCCACCATAATTAAAATGATTACTGTAGCCAATTAATGCTTGAATTACAAGAAAAATAGCTCGCGCGTTACCCGACAGAAACAAACATAAAATCGTTAGTCCGTAAAAAAATGTACGAGGGGGAAACTGGGACTTCATTTCCTATCCCAATGGTGTCAAAATATAGACAGATAGATTTTGTACACTCCTTTGAGAAAAGAACATTTTCTAACGTTTAATACATACCCTCTATATACAGATAGGCATATACATACGACTATACGTAAAATATTTGATATCATTAACGTGATCGACCTTACGATTTAAATCTGAGATATTACTAATTAGATTATTTGCTTTATATATTTTAAAATCGGGATAATTTTTAAGGTACCGAGTGAGGAATCCAATTTTTAGACTGGCCCCTTGTGCGCTCGATATCTAGCATTTAGATAAAATCTCACCACAGCAAGAGCAGCTGCAGAGCCGAGCGATTTACCATTATCGATATGCTAGTTGAGTATAATGTAAAATGTATGAAATTGGTTTTACCTAACGATGCAATAATCGATTAGCTTACGTAATATATTCAACGTTTGATTCTGCTAGTGTCTGAAAAACATGCCATCTTCTCTAGTACCACGTTTTATAATGCTGGGCTTTTATTTGCTCATTCTCCTTTCAATGATTTTTGCATATTATACGACACACGATAGCTGCTAAGCTAATCAAACAGATGGCCCTATTGTTGGCACAGTCCATACGTGAACCCTTGCCTTTATATAAAAGCACGATGACTGCGCGTCATCGTTATGGCTTTCATATTCATTCGTTATTATTTATTATTATTATCTACATCTTATCAACATATTATCAGCATATATTTTATCATCATAAATACGTCCTAAATAACCCTGTGCTGGCCATGTGCCCTAGATGATAGACTTATAGTACCTATATTTCAAGTCTATACGCTAGACGTATACCCCTGAATATGACATTTACTACTTAAGTCAATTCTCATTGCCTTTTATACTCTTTGTTATATGTTTTGATAGACATTTTATCAAAAATACAGTACTGACAATATATACTTTTTATTTGCCATTACTTGTAAGCAAAAAGCTTCATATAAGTAAATAACTAACAAGTAAGTAACTAATTTTGAAATATCGGAAAATCCATACAAAAATGAAGACTTGGGTGTAGACTAGGAATTAGCACGACAGCAAGCCAGTGAGTTTGTCAACTGTCAACAAACTGCAGAGAGCGAGCATTCTCCTGAAAAATTGCACACAACGATGTAGCTGAAAAATCCAATCATATTTTCAGAAGCAAACAACAGATTTTTAGCTGATCAAAATTTGATTTAAGGCTCTATATAATTCAGTCTTGCGGCATGTATAAACATTTCTTGTATTTATTTATACAATACTATTTAGTAAGAAATCATAAAAAAGTAGGTAAATATTGTATTGAGTATTCTCTATCTTGTCAATAAATAGAGTGACTAATTAGACTAGAGTAGGATATAATTTAGAAAGACAATTACGACAGCGTCCAAAAACATACATCAGTAATTACCGAAACATGGAAACTCTATTTAAAACGTAAATTTACAAGTCTACGATTGCATTGTGTTCCATTGCCTTCGTGTCTAAACCAGTTTGCATCCCCGATGCACGTGTCTTGAGAATAGAACCTTAAATTGAATGTTTTATGAAAGAGATTGCACATTACAGTTGCTTCTGTATTCGATGCTTCTAAGATAAGACCGCTGGTATTCCTTGGAAATTTGCGTTCAAATGTTTTACATTAATTCGAAACTTCATTACATTAAACAAAACGTAGGACAGAAAACTTACTTACGTTGGTAACAATACATATATTATATTGCGCAAATAAAAAGAAAGTTTACCATATTTGCTTACATTGGCTACTTAAAAGTACAACAGGCAAACCCATTAATTAGATTTTTTCGTAATATGATGATACATTCAAAAGCAAAACAAGCATACCTTGAGTGTACCATGCTGCGACTTTGTCGGTTTATCTGTCTGTCTGTGGTAGTGGCGTCAAATATGCACAATAAGAATGCTATATATAGATTGGAAATACTTTTAATATTTCTTACCTAATCTTCTCGCCAATTAAAAAATTAAACATTTTAACATACAAAAAAATTGACGAGCTCGGTGGCGCAGTGGTGAAACGCGTTGTAACGCTACTTTGACACCAACGCTCGTGGATTCAATTCCCACACAGTACAAACATTTGTGTGCATGAACATGTCTGTTTGTCTTGGTCTGGGTATTTTCTATGTATAATAAGTATGTATTTACAAAAAAAAATGTATTTACGTATGTTTATCAGTTGTCTAGTACCCATAACACAAGCTTCACTTACTTTGAGTCTAGATGGCGCTGTGTAATTTGTCCGACAATATTTATTTATTTATACAAAATGGAGGATTAAATTTTCAAAGTGTTGCTGTTAGTTCAAGTTGGGTATCATATGATAGGAATCCCTCGACATCGTAGTTATATATGATAAAAATCGATGTAAATATTACAGGCAAAAACGATGTATCGAACTATCATAATTTATTAAAAAAAAATCATCATTAACCCTTCAAGATCCATCAATATAAGGAGTTCATTCAATAGTCGCAGAATATCAAAGTCAAGTGTAACTTGCGGAGGACCAAGGTTGTTCAAATGCGAGTCGGACTCGTGCACAGAAGGTTCCGCAGGTTTTGTCGAGTTCGGTGGTTACAGTCGTGAATGACGCGACTTTGACACCAGCGCTCGTGCATTCGATTCCCACACAAGACGACATGTCTGTTTGTCTTCGTCTGGATGTTTTAACAGTCCCGTCACCAGTGGGCTCATGGGGAGTGGGAGTTGCTGATTGCAGCTAGGATACCGCGTGTGATACTTAATGTATTGCAAGCTTTTATAGTCTACGGTAACCGCTTTACAACAGCAGGTGAGTTGTATGGCTCCCAATATTGTATAAAAAGGTAATTTACATAATGCATTGAGTATTGTTGGTTATAAAACGGTGCTAATTAAGTTATTATCATATCACATTATATCATTACTAGGTACAACTTGACGTATATTTCATTAGACAATTTTTCTATGTGCTAGTACACAACACCCCATTGCGCAAATACGACTAGCACTTGAACATATACCTTATTTCTTCTTCCTCTATATATCCATATCTCTATATATCATCTTTATAATCAATTTTTATTGAAAATGTGAAGTTATCAGTTCCAAAGTCTCAAAAAGTGTACCAAGTAAATGAATTAACGAAAGTAAATACAGAAGTAATATCGATCTTTTTTTTATGCAACTAAGGTGGCAAACAAGCGTACGGCCTGTCTGATGGTAAGCAGTTACCGTAGCCTATGGACATTTGCAACATCAGAGGGGTCACTATTGCGTTGCCCACCCTAATCTTTAAAAACTTTAATAATCTTTTCGATCGTGATCATCAATATTCAAGCATTCACAGTCATCCCACGTGCTTTCTTTACCAATATATCATACATCACAATGTTTATATTCAAAAAAGCCTATTGAATTCGCACAGCGACATTACTCAATGATTTGTGGCGTATGAACTCATACAATTTATATACCATTGTTGGTCGTAATAAGAATTAAGTATGAATATATCTCTGTCATTTTGTTATTCATATTACATTACCGTATCTTCCTTTAGCAGACATTTAAAGCGTTGATTATTCTGCGCTATCTTAGTCCAACATCTGCTGTTTTACAATATTCGAAATGGATCTTTGTATAAAGGAGCTTAAAGTCTTTTTTGGGATATTAAGTAGTAAGGAGGTTATACGGAGACATTTTGTCACAATGGTAGGTAACGCCCACAGCCTCCGGTGATGCACCGTTTAGGGAAGAAATAAATTACAAGCTACACTCACAACTGCATAGAGTTCGCAGTTGTTTTAGGATATAGGGGACCCTAAGGAATTTGCCAAAGGAAATTCGAAGCCAGTGCATAATTGTAATAAATATTGCGATATTTTTTTTATATTTACTATCGTAAAAGAGATACATTATAAAGAAGAGTACATAATATTTGGATTTTTTATACAGCTATAATGTATTACCACCATGTTACAGAAACTACCTAATATGACAATAGTAAGCTTTTTCTGGAGAGAAGACATTCAAAGACTATATACACTGAAGGTCTAATTAAGCCCTGTATTGTGTTTTCAATATTTGTTTTTAAAATAGTCCCTACACTGGTACATTCCATCTAATACTCAATAAATAGCAATGCAAGTCCAAATACTTGGTGTTTGTAAAGCTCTTAATAGCCCCTATGCTTGCAAAAGAAGGATCAATAAGGCATTGCTATGTCTGCTTCCACCGTACCATAGTTTATAACGGGTCCTCCCCAGATACGTTTCCATACAAACCCTTGTATGTTGCTATGGTGTAGTATTAGAACACAATATCCGATAGCTTAAACTTGTTGGGCTAATTCAGTAACACATATTTCCTATAATCATTATTGCTACAAGCGGTATGAGGTACTTACAATGGGGACTAGCTGCCAAACGGGGTTGAAGTGCTGCGAGACGGAGGTCTTGGATGAAGCTTAACACCTGAAGACTAGAAACTTTACCGCTCAGCTCATAAATGATCTAAATTTTGTCTTGAGCTGAAATGCCCCTCTCAAGGTTTTTTAAAAACCAAAGACAACAAGAGAAGACTATATTTGTCACCTAAATAATTAGTAGCAGCATTATATATACTTATAGTAGCATTAGTAACACCATTGAAGAGGTACTTCTATTTTTCGAAATATTACTCAGCTGGGAAATATTAATATAAATATATGCATATATTAAGCGTATTTTGTTTCTCCGTAATTCAAAACAGTATAACTAAAGTTGAAAGAGAATATAGCAATGAAACTTGCCTATCTTAAAATAACCACAGGTGTGTGAAATAGCTAAACCGTGAAGGGTAAACCATCCCATTTGGCCAAGTCGTTCTCCTGAACAAAAATCCATAATTCTATACCAGACTAGCTACTCTCCGCAGCTGCGCCTGCGTGGAAGTTAACTTTTTAAATAAAGTCGGAGTACATAGAAACTCTAAGTAAAAAAATAACCTATAGCATTCTGAAATAAAGTAATAACTGCCAGTGAAAGAATTTTCAGAATCAGATTAATAGTTTCAGAGACTTGCCCCTTGCATTGCATGTAAAGAAACGAGTTATTTCTGTTTAGAATATTAGTATTGATGTAGATTAATAAAGACATGTATTAAAAGAGAAATACTTATTAAGAATAATTCCTATAAATATGCAGGCATGTCATACCTAAAAGATACACGAATGTTTATTCACTTAAAAGAAGATATTATACCATCACTCTATTATATGTGCAATTTTTTCTAGAGTTCTTGTTGCCAATGTTCCGATCTCTGTATATTAGTGTAGTCGTCTGTCTGTCCTATTGTCTGTCACAAGTGTATATCTTTCGGTACTGTAATAGGTAAAAGCTTGAAATTTTCACAGAGTGTGTTTTTTATTATTTGTAGTTATAGCAACTATAGTAATGGCCGTTATAATTACAAATAACTAAAATAAAAGTTAAAAATCTGTTTTATCAGCGGTAAACTGGGTGGTACGGGAATCTTCATACGCGAGTCTACTCGCAATTAGTTTTTTTATAACATGTCGCATGACAAATAAGGATACGTAACCTATCCGATGTAAAATGGTTATCGTACTCTATAAACACTTGCAATAAAATAAGTGTCGCGTTGACACTCTCGCACATGACGCAGCACTTTATTAGGAGCATCTTGGATACCATGTAAAACAACTCCATAGAATTGTTACTTATTGTGGTATTTTGTTAAGTGGAGGTACTTCCCTAGTCACTCTGCTCCCAATTACATATCGACGTACCTTTAAGCTCTCATTCGCCATAGCCTTACACTTACAGTACAAAAAAGCAACTTTCATTTTCGTGTAATAGTATACTGACATTCCACGCAGTAATGAATATAGTTTTTAGGTAAAACTGTAAACTAAGAAGGTATGATCATTTGAAAGAACAGTTTGTATAAAATTAGACGTAGAAACATTTCTCGGCGTGAGAGACGGCGACCACAATGCTCATAGCGTATCCACAAACCACAAAGAGTAATCTAATACATGAAGCTTACCGACACTGCCTTCATGGCCACAAATCTCATATTACCCATCCAAGTAAATTATACGCTTCAGAAACTCGCGTCCAATCGATTGTCAACTTTACACCCGTGTATTAAGATGTACTGCAAAATCGTTCGAGTGCAAAACTACCGCAGTCGTTGGTGGTCGATTCATAGATAGCTTTTTTGTGGACACCGATGAAATAACCAAGCAAGTGTATGTATCCGTCTTGGGTATAGAATTCCGTACCATGAACAGAAAGAGATAATATAATAAGTTTCTGATTACTCATGAAGTTATGGAAAAATAGAAGAGTTTAGGAAAATCTATATATGTCACTTGCAAATGATTAATCATACACATATTCATTTAAATACCTACTTAACTATGCGAATATATTTTTATTGAAAGACCCGTTTAGCCAAGGTTTAGCTTTCAAACTATTCAGAAATGTAAAAAACTTTTTATTATGCTCACCTCAATCATGTAGTCAAGTCTAAAATAAAATTGAAATACACCCATTGAAGCACAACTCATCTCATCTACATATTAGCACTAAAAATCTATCAATTTTTCTAAAGCTCAATTCGTACTTTGTGTGCTGACGATGATGTCTGTTGGCAAAACCTTATTCAATTTAAGCTTGAAAGAATACTTTTTTGGAATAACCTATAATCATTAAAATGTTCGCGAATAAAAACAATATATACCTATTATTATATTCATACAACATCGGGAGGTATACAAGCATACGGCCTATTTGATGTCGTTTAATTATCGCTCGCGTGATGTCACCTCTGCTGCTAACGTAGCACCTACTTTGGAGCTCACTGGTAACCTCACTCACTTGCAGAAAACCAGCATACCTTGAGGGAGTTGCAAGATCTGCGGTTTTCTGTGAGGTTGTCTAGATGGGCTGCTTTGATGCTCCCTACTTTAAACATTTTACCTATCTTTCATAAAGGCATCCAGACCAAGACAAAAAAACATGTTCACGCACGCAAATGTTTGTCCTGTGTGGGAATCGAACTCACGAGTCTCGGTGTCAAAGCAGCTTTACTAACCACTCCGCCATCGGGCTCATCAAATATGGATTATATGGAGCCTCACAATTACGCACGAAACTCTAAAACTTTGACGAGCTCGGTGGCGCAGTGGTGAAACGCACTGTTACTTTGACACAAACGCCCGTGGTTTCGATTCCCACACAGGACACACAGGACAACCATTTGTGTGCATGAACATGTCTGTTTGTTTTGGTTTGGGTGCTATTCAGAGAGGCAGGGCGCACGCCGCCCGTCTGGGAAAGTACCTCCGCCTCACAGAAAACCGCAGCCAAATAACAACTCCCTAGAGAGTTGTTGTGTTCGTGCGTTTGAGTGCTGTGTTATCAACAGAGGTGGCATCGCGCGAGTGATACCTACCTAATGTATTACAAGCATTTATAGGCTACGGTAACCGTTTCACATCAGGTGGGTCGTATGGTTGCACCCCTCCCGATGTTGTATAAAAAATAACTCGTTAATAATGGCCGGCTATCGCATAACGTGTACTGAGACTTTGCACAAAACGTTAGCAGAAGATCAAATGGGAATTGAAACATTTTTACATTTTTGTACTCGTAGTTTGCGGCATAAATAACTTTTTCGAATGAAAGGGGAGAAGATATTTTTAAAACACAATGTTTACTAACTGTTGACCGCAATTTGACTAACGCATATTGGGTCACTGTGTCCAGTGGATATCACCTAAGGTGTTTTTATAGTTATAGATACGTCGTACACGCTCTAGAATGGCAATACGAAAGTAAGGTAATTGCCCAACTTGCATTCAGTTGGCCACGCTCTCGCATCGCGACTATACGTACTTCGCCACAAAGTATAAATGTACGGCGAATCGTGTATATCGAAAACAAGGGCTTATGAATGGTATAAGGCTTTTAAAGAAGGCCGAGAAGTAGTAGTAGACTTGCCTCGTTCTGGTAGACCTTCAACCGCTACGACCAGAGAAAACATCGACAGAATCAAGAAGCTAGTGCTCGAAAATCGACGTATGAGTCTGAGAGAGTTGGCTAGTGAGGTGAACATATCTTTTAAGTCCGTCCACAACATTCTCATTGACATTTTAGGCATGAAACGCGTCGCCGCTCGACTAGTTCCAAAAGAGCTCAATTTTGTTCAAAAAGCGCAGCGAAAGCATGTCGCTGAAGACATGGTTTCCCGAGCTTCTACGGATCCGACCTTTATGAAACGTATAATAACTGGCGACGAGACATGGGTTTATGAGTACGACATGCAAACAAGCCAACAGTCTTCAGAATGGCGTCTCGAAAACGAGCCGAAACCCAAAAAACCGCGGCAAAGTCGCTCCAAAATCAAGGTGATGCTGACAGTTTTTTTTGACTACCGTGGTGTGGTTCACTCCGAATTCCTTCCAGAGGGAGAAACAGTGAATAAAGAATATTATTTAGGCGTCATGAAGCGTTTGCGTGAGAGTATCCGCCGAAAACGTCCAGATTTGTGGCAACACAACTCATGGATGCTGCACCATGATAATGCACCATCACACACAGCCATTATAGTGAAAGAGTTTTTAGCGAAAAATTCAACAAAAGTTCTCGACCAAGCACCGTATTCACCTGATATGGCTCCGTCTGACTTTTTTTTTATTTCCCAAGTTAAAATTACCACTTCGAGGAAAACGTTTTGAGTCGATAGAAGCCATAAAAGAAAATTCGCTGAATGAGCTAAAGGCCATACCGCAAATAGCCTATGAAAAATGTATGGAAGACTGGGTGAAGCGGTGGAGATGTTGTATTGCAAGCGATGGGGCCTACTTTGAAGGCGATAAAATAAATTTAGATGAATAATTTGTATTTTTTGTTTTATTGACAAATTCCCGATACTTAGTACACAGAATGTATATACATATATCATTTGTCTCTTTGTTAGAGCAAAGTGTCATAATAAATAACTGTACGTAGATATAGTACTAATTGCGCCATTTTAAAATACAATAATGTTGGTGTATAACGTGTCTAACTTTTGATACGTCGCTGGATATCACTTATATTTTCCTCCATTCATAGTTATCGTCGATTATCTTCTAACGAACCATTAAACTGTCTACCTCTCTTAACATTCAGCCTAAGATAAATAAACATGTACATGGACAAATGATTAGCCTCGTGTGGGCACAAACCAATAAATTACTTAACGTCACATGAAGCCCCCCCCCCCCCCCCCCACCACCACCACCAAAAAGTAATGTTTCAGCGCCTGAATATATCAGCGATTCGAGCCTACTGACTTTTTATTAACAAGTCGATAAGTAACGCGATTTTTATCCGCAAACTAACCAATGTGTATTACATGTTTTACGTTACCCCCATTTATTTCTACATAAATAGTCTCATTGGGTCTCCAGCATATAACCCTTAGTGGTAAAGCAGCCGGTATTAACTACTCGACTACAGAGCTCATCAAACTATGCAGTCACAACTGTTTTCCATACTAGTAATATGTATATAAACTGCAGTTTATTAAATGATTATAGCATGACAATAACCAATTAATTTGTAGTAGCTTCATATAAACACGTTTTATGCGTACATTTGCATAATTGATTTCTGCCTGGGAGTGACTTCAGATGCTCATTGATACCTGCTGTCGCGTGTGAATAACTGGTAACATATATGAATATTAGATTGCTCATTCAGCAACATGGCGGATTTATAAGCCAGTTTTGTTTCTTCAACGACTTTATAAGAGGTGAAAATTCGTCGCGTACGTATTTTTATACAATATACGACAGGCAAAAAAATGTTTTCAAATATTTATTTCATGAAACAGTGAAATTCATTGCATAAAAGTCTACACCAGCAATAAAAATTAGCCAATTAATCTGTGAGTCGAATTCACACTTCCCACAAGATATAACACTCCACTTCTACCCAGCGTACCTCCTGTTTCCTAACCAATTAAGATTTGGTGGACTTCGCTACCTAAGTTTTAGGAATTGCTGAAGATGCTTATTTAGACATGGTGCGACTGCCACCGGACCACGATTCAGAAGGAAAACCAGAACTGTCTTGGGTTAGGACACAAGTCTTTATGAAATACAATTTCTTAGATGTGTGGGTGTGACAAAAGTGAGGTGGTTTGTGACGCTTGGTTCTCTTTGTCTACACTACAGGGGACCTGGCGTGAAAATATAGGTAGATAAATAGATTTTGACGAGCTCGGTGGCGCAGTGGTTAGTAACGCTACTCATGTCTGTTTGTCTTGGTCTGGATGTTTTTAAGAGAGGTAGAGCGCAGCAAAATAGCCCGTCTGGGCCGTAGGGGAGTACCTCCACCTTACAGATAATCACAGTCAAATAACAACACCTTTCAAATAACCACCAATTGTTTTATAAATATAAGTGCCTGCGAGCAAGTGAGGTCACCAATAAACTTCTAACGTGTTACTGTGCTAGCAATAAAGGTGGCAACGTGCGAGTAATACTTAATGTATTGGAAGCATTCATAGGCTATGATAACCACTATACAACAGTTGGATCGTATGCGTGTATGCCTTATGCGTTGTATAAAAAAAAACTATCTAAGATCAAGCTAAAACTAACTTACGAAACACGAGTACTTTACAAATGGGCTCAACATTCTAAACATTTATTCCAATGTTCTATTAGTTGCCATTCTTCGCATTATTTAACCCTATATTTGATCAGCGGTTGCAAACTTCAATCACAGTGAAAGAAACCCCCAGTTAATATGCACTTTACAATAAGGGACAAGTCACAAACGGACACCAATTTTTACAAACGCGGTGGTAGAGTGGTCGCCTATGCCACATTAACACCAAAGATAGTGTATTCGATTGCCACACATGACAAGTATTTGTGTGTATAAACATATCTGCTTTTCTTGCTCAGGTCAAGGCCTAAAATCGGTTGCGATACAGAATGTATCACTCGCGCCTTGACAAGAGTTGTCCTTAGAAGCTTACTGGTAACGTAATCACTCTTAGGAACACAACAACTCTCTGGAGTGTTGTTATTTGACTGAGGTTTTATATAATGTGGAGGTATTCTCCAGTCAGGCTACTTTGATGCACCCTACCTCTCTTGAAAACAAACATGACATATTCATACACACAAATGTTTGTCCAGTGTGGCAATTGAACCCAAGAGCGTTGGTATTAAAATACCATTGCTAGACTCCGCCTCCGAACTCATCATATAGTGTTGTGATAGTAGCGGGGGTAATAATGCATTATTTGTTTGTCTTCAGTCGTAAAAAAAATGATCTTTTATTTTTAAAATACTTTTATTTAAAATTTAGTACACTCCTATTTACATTGAAGTAAATTTTATTTGCCAATAGTCCGGAGGCCCATTATGACATACCCCTAAAGGGTCCGAGTTTGAAGAGGTAAGCCCTTGTGAAGGTACTTTATCTCGCCGCAAGCTCCCCTTTATCGCCAGTGACTGCACAGAAGATACGATTAGAAATCTTAATCTTTAAAGGAAAAGTATTTGGACAGTCGACGCGCCAAAGTTTTTTCTTCTAAGCCAATAAGCTGAGGTATTTGAAAATAAACGCGTACAGTAGGGGTGATCTGTGATCCAAGGATACAAAGAGATAAAGAAATTCAGAATGGCAGTCTAGGTATAATAAATACGCTCATGCCTATCCAATGGGGAAAAATTGACCAAACTAATCGTACACAGTGGTGTTTGGTGAAATTATGTAGTCGTAGCTCATGGACGTAACACAAATATTAATGCTCGCACATTGCCATCTTCGCTGCTAAAATAGCAACTTCTCAGGAGAATACTGGTAATTGCCAGAAATTCATAGAGACGTAAAAACTCGGAAATGAGCTGGGTGTACAGAGTGACAAGGAAGGATCGCGTAAAGAACTCCCGCATTCATGTCCGTGATATAGTAGACAATTTAAATTTGAATGTTCCGGTAAATAAATTATATGCGTACCTCTAAAATTACCATTATATAACTGTCAACGCAGAAGTGAAATCTTTGTATCAACGACGACGTCGGCTTCTTTCTTTTTGTTTTTGCACAACCAATTCAACCCATGCTGCAAAGATGACAAACACATGTCATATGATGACAGATTTCACAATTCCTTGAACTAACAACATTAATGTTTTATCACAATGCGCTCCATGTGTCTTCAGCTCTATATTCGACTAGCTGCAGCCCGCCACTTCGTCCGGGCGTATCACGTGGAACTTGCTTTTTGTTATTTTTTTCTTTCTCCTCGGCTCCTATCGATTGTATTATGGTGTTGAATAGCTCCCTTAAAAATTGGTCTACCAAATTCTAAAATAATTTTTCATTTCCGAGTAGTAGTTCCAGAGATTAGCGCATTCAAACAAACAACCAAATCCTTCTGTCTGTATTAGTATAGAATTTTTGCTGAAAATGCTTACATTCACGTTTTCCAACACATCTAACAGGAGTCTGTTGGCATTGCTGACATGGCTGTAGTTCTTTGAATTGCAAATAAAACGTTATAATATGATGCTTTATATATTCTGATATACTAAAGTTGTCGAATAAAATACTCAAAGGGTTGAAAATAAATTTCGATGGAATGGTCAAGGGAACAATGTAAGATCAAAGGGATGTTTTCACAGGAGGGGTGATTTTGTGCATGTGGTAATAAGATGCTAATGTAATTGTGCCCTTAAATTATGAGGGTTCCGTTATAGCGTATTGTTGCTATTCTAATGTTATTAGTTATTTGTCAGATCTTTCAACACTAATGTATTTCCATTGATGTTGAATTTTGAATTTTAATGTATTTTCATCTGAAATGGAGTTATGTGTAAGTATTCCATTTATTAAAATAAAATGGTAAGAATTAGAGCGCAAGATGAAGTTCAAATGATAACTATTCATATATTCAGGAACACCGTTCCTATATGAATTCTATATGTTTGTCTGTGCGTTTATCTGTGTGTTTGTCTGTCGCTTTTTTCGTATATTCGAATTTTGACTTCAGATTCGGATTCAGCATAAAAAAGTAGAAAAGGACTGTTCAAGAACACAGTTGTTATCTCTTAAGGAACATGGTCAAAATGTCCGACATATAAAATAAAAAAATGGAATTGTTATAATAATTGACGAGCCAGGTGTTCCTCTAGCAATGCAAGCTTGCGCATTCACAAACATGTCTGTTTGTATTGGTCTGGGTATTTTCTATGTATAATAAGTATGTATTTACAAAAAAAAAAAAATGTATTTACGTATGTTTATCAGTTGTCTAGTACCCATAACACAAGCTTCGCTTACTTTGGGGCTAGATGGCGCTGTGTAGTTTGTCCGACAATATTTATTTATTTATTTATTTATTTATTCTCAACTGAGTTTTATTCCTTTTTATTACATATGGCGTGAAGATATTTTACCAGATCAGAGCGGATTTTAAAAAGAGTGTAAGTAGTTCTCATTTGGACCGACGTCGGAGGAGTGGCGCATCCATCCATAGGCTGACGAGACTGCTTACCATCAGATCGCAGTTTACCAGCTCAGTGGCGTAATAAAAGGTCGCAGTAAGGCGTACTCCTCAATGTTTCCGTAAATAGAACATCATATGATAATCAATTTGAATTTTAACTAGAAATAAGCAAAACATTTTATGATTTTTAGTAACTAATATCGAATGCGCCAGTATGATTATTTATTCTTTGGCATTCTTCCATGACGTAACAATATGTTATGAAACAATTTTTCACTCAAGCTTTCGCACTGAAAAAAAATGTGAAATAATAAAAAAATAAATATTTGTAGATACGCACAAATAACTTACAGTAACATATTTCTCTTTCCCTGAAATTTCTATCCATAACCCAATTCAAATTACTTTATTAACTCAATACGACTTATTTAAACAATTCAGACTATAAAATTACGGAGACGGAAGTAAGCTAGTTAATTTATGCTCGGTGGAATTGTCTGCAACAAATTCTAATGAACCAGTTGCGCAAGCTGCATTGCGTCTATTGTGCTCTAATAAATAGTTCTATCTGGTTGGGACTAGATAATGATGCAGAATGAAGTACTAATACCAGTCCGATATACAGTCTGAAGAAAATATTTTGATTATTTTCTGGACTTTCCACGTTATCACTACGTAGTTGTTTGTTGTTTATAGTACGTAGCGAATTTATGAGGACATTCCTTTTCCATTAAATTTACATATTTTTTTTATATTATAAGGGGTAAACGAATGTGTGGGTCACCTGATGGTAAGTGGTCACCATCGCCCATAGACATCAGCAACACCATAGGGTCACTGATTCGTTGCCAGCCTTTTTAGGGAAACAGCCTATGTTTCCCTAAAGAGGCTGACAACGGACGGACTTTTCTTGAAGGCACCCATATCATATTTGTACCGTACCGCTGAGGGTAATTTATTTCACAATTTCACCGTATGTGGTAGAAAATGCCTCAAAAAGCGTACTGGATTGCCTCTCATCAAAATGGTGAGAGTGAAATTTAGGTTTATGGCAAGTGGTACGATAGTGGAACTCAGCGGCTGGTATGAAGTTGAACAGCTCCTCCGAACACTCCCAATGATACAATTTGTACAGTACACAAAGAGAAGGTTTGGTGACACTAATTATTTATGTACTCATTTACACACTTTAGTCTACTTTAGCTATATTTCTTCAAAAAATATATTTATTTGTATACGTCGGATGGCAAACAATCATTCAGCTTCGCTTGATGTGAACTGACTATCGTATTTCGCGTTAGCAGCTGTGTTTGTGCTGCTAACACACACACAGCTAACAAACACACAGAAGCCGTACCTGACCTCCTTAGGTCAGGTACGGCTTGTCAGTACATGAATTATTTTTAGAAAAAAAAAAAAATTGCCATGGACTTTAATAAGGATATGGAGGCGAAAGTAAATACAGATATAGCGTAAGACAGGCCGACAGACGGGCGAACGTATACTGGTCAATCTTTTTTAATTATGTATATGTGTTGTTTATTGCATCTGTAAAAACCATATGTAATATTGAAATATGTTAGTAACGATTATATTTCTAGCTATCTTCTAGCTTCTGTAGACTACTATGAATCATAATAAAAGTAATAAACCCAAACATAAAAACAAAATGCAGACGTTAACTGAAGCATCGGACTATTTGCGTAAACAAAAAGTCAGAAACCCAATTACAATAAGCCGCATCGGTATCGTTCAAGCGCAATATTGAAACACTCCAATTTGCATAGTTATTATAAACATGAGTTGGACGATTTGCACGACAGGATTGAAAGAGACAGTTAATTAATATAATGGTAAGGTAGAATGAGACAGACTTCTTGGACCCCCTGAAGGCCAGGTATTTTGCAATGTAAGTGGAGTCAACCTTTTTGTAAGTTACTCGAATATCACTGATCGATTAATAGGGTGCATCAATAAACTTTAGTAATGATCAGCATGATTCAGTCAAAAGAAATATATTTTTATTAAAAAAAAATTTGCTGTACCCTCGTCTTTCAAAAATATTCTGTATCCTTAAAGGTTGAATCAACTGAGAGCCCTATAGTGTCCTTTAATATACTCATTGTATCATTTGGCGATGCATTCGATTTAATTATAATCACATTAAAACACATTTAATATACTAGAATTTCGTGTAGTGTGACGGTTACAGGAGATTTTTTATATAGAACTTAAGGTTTTAGAGAATTTATACATGGCAGTGAGAAGACTAGGTATCAAGCTGTAAATATATAAGTGCTGTATGTTGCACTTCAACTGCCGTGGATTGTAGACAAATATATATAAAACTATGAGATGAAAAAAACGCGTCTCATAATAGGGACACTGACATTATGGCTGCCATGGGCATCAGCATAATATAAAACTGGTTAATAGCTCAACGTGCAGTATATAGTAAAATGATGAACACTTAAAATGTCAATATGCGTAACTGGCAATGGTAAAAATGTAAAGAAAGGCATAACCGTATTTGAATGACTATGGCTGATGTGATGATACTACGGCATTGAACCTTTTGTAAGAGTGTAATATTATATATAAATATAAAGATTTGTTTATATGACCGCATTTTATGGGTGTACGCTGCTATACCGTTCATCCAATTGCGATAAAACTTTGTCAATTTATTGCTCACTTACGCAAAGGTTATAGGATAAAAAAAACATATATTAAAAACGGCATTGATTCTCAGGGTATTGAGTTGGTAGTTTCGGATGTGATTCTTACCCAAGTTTCAGAATCTTTAGTTTAACAACAAAGATATCGATATCACGAAATCGCAAAAAACACAAAAAACGCAAAAAAGCATATATTAAAAATGATTGCAGTTTTGTAAGCGTACGCCGCTTTTTTTAGTTAGATTATTATTGGATTAGTTAGCCCCACAGAAAAAAATATAGCTTATGCGTAGAGAGCACCTGAAAAAACACAAGACATACTTAGAAATGGTAATTATTAATAGGCATCTTCAAAATTTACTACTTACTATTTTTCAAACAGGCAAAAGTTTGGTGTTTTAGTCTAAATACTTTGTTCTGAATTGAAAATTGTTACAAAACTCGAAAGTGTTACTCAAACTTTGTGTTGATAACAGATATTAATATAAAAGTTTGTTTTCAAGAAAAGTGCTGAATAGAAATTTCTTTTGAAATTCCATTACAGTTTTTTTTTCGGTATCACGTTTTTAATTCTTTACAAAGTTGGATACTTTTAAAAGTTGTTTTGAAGTTTTATTTGATTCTTAAAGTTATTTTATGCAAGTTGAAGTCGATATAGGGTTCTGAGGTTAATCCAAATAAAATAAAATATGTATCTACCTATATTTTTACGTTAGGTTCCATACGGGGTAAGCACAGAGAACCAAACATCACATAACTCACATGCCTACCGTAGCCCGTGAATGCTTAAAATATAAGAAGAATCACTTGCGAACGCCTCCGCTACTAATACAGCAACTCCTCAGGATGTCTCTTTTAAAACTCACATTACAATTAAAATCTATATCTATCACTTATATTTTACAATATTTTTGGTCGTATAGATATTAGAAATAGTGCCCTATATAAGGAGTATTTCTTCTTAAGCAATGATAATTCCGAAATCTTAGTAGATAAAACACCAAATAGGAATGAACAACTTTACGATGAAACTCTATAACAATTGACTTTATAAAAAAATAAGCATTGTCATGCTCGCAATGGCTCAATAATAAATTATTACGTTAATACCTTTCCTGTAAGAAAATAGAGAGTTGCGCAATGACTTTTACTTAGAAAATATAATTTCTGTTACATCGAAGACAGAAAAAGAAGCAAAATAATAGTGTAGTTACGCAGGTTAAGCAAAAAAAGACGTGTTGTACATGTGATAAAGCAAGAGACGTGATATAAAGAATAGTTTCCATTTATGCATACTCCTTCTTCTTCTTAGCGTTATCCCGTGTCCTAATCCATTAGGATTGGCGGAGTCCGCTACCTAAGCCTAAGGATTTGGCGTAGATACCGATTATTACATGGAGCGACGGCCGTCAGATCTCCGCAACGCAGAGGGAAAACCAGATCATTCTTTGGTAAGGTTAAACGTCTTTCGAAATACAATTTCTTAAACGTGTGGGGTTCACGACATTTTCCTTCACCGCAATACAAATATGATACAAATATGTACGTAAATCCAAAAACACGAATTTAGTGGTACATGCCCCCGCCAGGATTCGAACCCGAGATCTGTTGTTCACTAGGCTGGTTCTTTACCCACTGGGCTATCACTGCTCTTATATCTACTGTTCTACCTACGTATACATGCATACATATTTGATACATCTTTGTTGATTCCAGCTGAAATTTTTAATCAAAATTATTTATCGCCTCATGATGTCGTTTATCGTATACCACGTTAATCGTATACCATGGTTGACATAAGATATAATAACAGACTAAATCCTTTTTTTATTCAAAAATAGTGCATTATAAAATAAAAGTTTCGATTCGCAAATTTAGGAAAAATATCAGGAAATACGAGTATAATCCACAAGATTGTTGTTTCAACAAAAAAAGATGAAAAAGCATTATTACTAACTAACTAACTAATATCTTGTAAAATCAAATAGAGTACCTACTACCAACATGAAATTGAATTTCATAAATAGTTAAATTCTGTATGGTGACGTATACCTATATTGATACAATCTGACAATACTATCGCTATTAAGAGTTAAATTTCAATTTCGATCCCTTGGAATTGGCTTCAAAGGTAAGTTTACTTATTTGCAATGCCGTATACCTACGTTTAACTAAATTGCGAAGTCATTCTGCATTGGATTATTGTAAATGTTTAAAATAAGATACAAATAGACATGACATGAGTGAAAAAACTAACACAGGCCATTTTATATTACTATCTCTACTCTAGCTAACTAGATTCGAATTAGATTAGATTAGTAAAGTAAAATAAAATAAAGTATAGTGAAATAAATTGCTTTTATAAACGAATGTATTTGTAATCATTTTAGAATACATTCTGCCAACCGACAAGAAAATAATATCCACAGTGTATTTCCGCTAAATTTAAATTTACCACCACCACGGCCAGATTCTGGTATTTAGTTTAAAAAAAATAGTACCTTAATCAGTCTAGTTGAAAATATGATAATTAATCTGTGTACCTTTCTTATGGTACGAGTAGCATAAAATACTTCAAATTTAGGATATATTGCATAAAAAATTTAATTTGTTAACAAAACTTTTCGTAAAAAATTGCGTGTTATTTGTTTTCTAAATTCCGAATACTTACGGATTACGCAATCTTAGAGTAATTAGTATAAATATAGAGCACGATATTCCCAACACGCGGCTGTGACGCCACCTCGCAAACGTTCAAAGGCCGAACATACCGGTCGAATCGATCCAGATTAGCCTGAAAAGTGGTCTGAATAAATAATGTGACTTAACCTACACAAAATACAGAATGTAAATTACAATAACTGTTACTAGCATGAAGATTAAATTCTTCACTAATCGCAAAATGTAAATTATTCGACTTATTTATCATATTACAGCCAAAGCAAAAAGTAAATTATGAAGTACCAACTTCATAATTTACTTTTTGCTTTGGCTGTCATCGGAGCTTCGAATGGCATGATGGCAATCAGTCCCGGTTGATATGGAGAAATCATGACAGTCAACAAGCTCAGTCAGACGCTTCGGAGGACTTGAAAACCTTTCATGGGACTGAATACGTGGAGCATGTTCTAAACTACTCCAGTCAAATGGAGAGCAGTATTCGTGCAGTAAGCTATATTGTGGAAATAGGCAAAAACGGCCACTTAAACTATTCGATTCATAAATGATTCATTTCGAGTCGGTGTATGCAAATTTAATCAACACATAGTTAATAGATTCAGGTGTTATTTTGCGGAAGCCAAATTTGCAGGTAAATTGATTTATACTACATTGTGCGGCAGAAACATACATACTACCTAAAATTAACATACGATTAGTTGAAAACGACTTGAATATAATAGTATATATAGAATTGAAAAATGCGTGTAAGAACCTTAGATACAATAGATAAACGTCTACTGGTTTGTGTACCTAACCGTAGAATATTATATTTCTTGCAGAGCTAAGATTGATCTGACCTTCACTGTCTTGTGGCCCTTTATTGCAGGTTGTATGGGGAAGCTCAAGGTCGCTCAGCGTACTATGGAAAGCATAGCATAGCTTTCCATAGTACGCTGAGCGACCTTGAGCTCGGGGTTTCTTTGCTTGAAAGAGTTAGAAATGAGGATATCCGCAGTAGAACTAAGGTAATAGTTACAAAACCGGATCGACGTAGCCCAAAACATAAGCAAGCTGAAGTGACGGTGGGCCGGCCACATAGTACGTAGAAGTGAGAACCGTTGGGGAAGGTGGCACAGGATCGAGATGAATGGCACTCTAGGGGAGGCCTATGGTTCAGTGAAAAATTGTGTCTGTTCAAAAAAGTTACGCGAAGGAAATTTCTTCGACCATACATTTTAAAGACTTTTTCATGATTTTAACCAAAAACTATGTTAGAATGAAATATCACTCAATTGTTGTTGTAATATGTAATAACCCTAATTCAACACAGCCTTATCTGCCAACGGGTAGGTAAATCTTTGCTAGTTAGAAAACATATTACATTTTTTGTTTATATTGGTCATAGTATAAGATTTTTAGCTTTGCAAGCTTCATAGGGGGAGAGGCAGATTTTATTTTAATTACTCTATTTTTTACGATAATAAAAACGTATACAAAAATAATAAATACGAGTAACATACGAGTGCGTTAAATAACGTACGATAATTTACGTACTCGACTTAAACTTACTTAGAATAATGTAGGTATATACAAGTACTACTATGCTAAAAGCCGGAGTTTTGTAACTATGAATAAACAGTCATGATCATAGCTTTGTCGGTAAAGTTAATCATAATGATTAACTTTACCGACAAAGGACTTCGGTTTAGAAGGGGATTCTAAGACAATTGTGGTTAAATTTAATGGAAGTTCGTTAATCGACGGCGAGAGGCATGGAAGCATACGGCCCACTTGATGTAAAGCGGGTACATCACTCGCGCGATGCCATGCAGCTGCCAATACAGCGTGGAGTTTCAGGAACTTGCTGTGTGACCTCACTCACAACAATCCTCCAGGAAGTTGTTATTTGGCTGTGGATTTCTGTGAGGTGAAGGTACTTTCCCACATAGGAATCGAACCCACGAGCGTTGGTGTCAAAGTAGCGTCACTGACCACCGCGCCGCCGAGTTCGTCTTACAACGAAGCTCTCAAAATATTCATACGACTGGTAAAAATATATCTGCCTATATCTATCTTGAGTTGGCGTTACTTGACGCACCTCACAAATACCGGCGGAGGCATGCCAATCGATTGGGATTAGCTACTGGCCGAACGCCGGTCTGAATAAACAATGTGACGCGATCCACCCTTTTAACGAATCCCTCTGCATCGAGTGAACTTGTATTTCTTTCTTTTCCGCTGTATTCGAGTGTCTTCAAATCTCTGTGTGAATGTGGGGTTCTGATTGTAATTGTACACGAATGGTAAAGATTTTGTCGGCCAATTTTATTTCGTCGATACAAAACAGAATTGTAGGATCAGGAATGTTTGCTTTTACTGAAGTTATTCTGTAGACGTATAGACATAAATAATTGAAATAACAAAGAATACATTATATATTTGGGGAAATATAAAATGTATTCTTTGTAGAATACGTTATATATTTGGGGAAATGTATAATGTATACTTTGTTATTTCAAATTACTACCTTCCTTTTTTGTTGAAGTAAGCATGTCAGTAAAATGACTTCTTTCGTGCTACCGGCAATTTTGATTTTCCTGCACTGGCAAAATAGGTTTCCCAGCTTCAGGTCCCAACAGAATCGATTACAGAGTTTAATTACCAGTATAATTTTATTAAAAATACGATGAGTAACTGATTTTGTTTTATATGCAGGAGCATATAAAATGATATAATTAATCATAATGTATTCCTAAACTGATTCTGTATTAAATACACTTTTATCTGTAATATAAGAATAGACATAATACATATAACGCATTATAATCTACTATAACCATCTTCTATTACATACCAATGGACGGGCCAGGAATGAAAAAAATTCTTACCTGTAACAAGAAAAATATAATCAGTATTACGAAAATTAAGTTTAATGTATTAATTAACATAATCACAATAAAATTATTTCTCATGACAGTATTAATTCACTGCTTAACTTTAATCTCAGGAGAGGTAAGACAAAGGGAGACTTCACAAACTACACAACTATGGAATTACTTCTACGTTACAAAGCACAACATCCAAAAAAATACTAAATAAAATATTGAATACACGTTAAGTAATGTACGATTACGTACTTGACTTAACCTACGTATGTGACTTAAACTTACATAGAATAACGCAGGTATATATAAGTACTGCCTAAGCTAAAATCCGATTTTATTGTGTTCTAACAAGTGAGTAAGGTTACCAGTATTCCTTCTAATATATTCGACGCAGTTGCAGGTTACGGCAACGACTTCACAAGATTCGTGCCGTATTCTTTATGCCACCTGATATAGTACATATAATGACAATGGTAAAATACCAATGGCAGTATAAGAGATACTGCCCCAATAGAATGTGAATATAACTACGAATTCCATTAAATTAACTCTACATTCAAAACAAAAACTTCAATCGTTGTCATACAACTACTGAGAAGTACGAACACTTAACAACGGTATACACTTTTCAACGGAACATACGAAAGATCCAATAAAGACAAAGTCACAGCCGCTTCAGAAAAAGAAATCGTCAGAAATCCAAACGTAGTGAGATCATTCAAATGTGTGAGATATCCTAATAGCAGCATTAACTTCATCTTTCCAACCGATCGACGAATAAGGTCGGGTGTGCATTATCGTCTAGTGGGACCGGACAAAGATATAAAATCGATATTTGTTCCCTTACACTGGAACTGCATTGCGGTATAAATAGTGCACCAAAAAAGTGGGTGTTACATGTAATAATTCATTGTATATTTGTATTATATGTTTATCATATTGCAAATCCCCAACATGTGTTCTAATATTGTTATGTATTTTTTTTTCTAAGAATACCTTGAAATCAAGTCTACATTATCGTTAAGAAAATCTGTTTAGTGTTTTTCAAAGTTATTGATTATAAATATGTAAATTTTCGAACAGGATATACTATCAAATTTTGCCAAGTTTGTACTACGGGTACTAGACAACTCATAAACTTATTTAAACATATATTTTAATACATAATTATAATACATAAACAACACCCAGATCAAGACAAACGGACATGTTCTAGCACATAAATGTTTTTCTTGCGCGAGAATTGAACAACCGCAACCCTTGATGTTATTTATGTGTTTATTTATCTTTTTTACTTTGGGTCATGGTAAATTGGGAAGTAAATAGCTTACGACCTACTTATGAAATGTAGTAAATAATTCTATGTATTAGTGATCCTGAGGTGTGAGATTCTAAAGTGCTGTGTTGAATTCTCCTTCTATTGAGACAGCTTTATATCATACGGGCCGTATGCTTGTTTCCTACCCAACGTAGAATGAACATATTATTTCTCATTGGACTAGATTACATCATTATATTAATTTTTGTTCCATATTGAGCTACATGATTTTTTTTTTTTTACAACGCCATCTAGCCCCAAAGTAAGCGAAGCTTGTGTTATGGGTACTAGACAACTGATAAACATACGTAAATACATTTTTTTTTTTGTATATACATACTTATTATACATAGAAAATACCCAGACCAAGACAAACAGACATGTTCATGCACACAAATGTTTGCCTTGTGTGGGAATCGAACCCACGAGCGTTGGTGTCAAAGTCGCGTCATTCACGACTGAGCCACCGAGCTCGTCAAATAGTATTTATTGATGCGGCTAATGTTGCAAGCGTCCATATTTAAGGTAACTGGTTAACATCATATAGACTGTACGTTTGTTCGTTACCCGACTAAATTTATATAAAACTACTTAAATTTTTTAATAAAATTGGGCAATAGTAACAAATTCAACGAAATGTTGTTAATTTAGTTTGGAATAAAATAAAACTTTTTTTAGTAGGGACTGTGGCTTTAATGTTGAAAATATTTGAATCTGTATGAAAATGCATATATTTGCGAGTGAGTAGTCACAAATAATGAATGAATACAACAAAAAGTAAAAGGTAAATGTAACTTATTTTACAAAAAGCGGATAGAAAATGACCCAAGTGAAGCCTCTATTCGTATGTGCGAGTATCCTACTTGTGATATTGACGAATCCTTTTCAAAGGATGGACTGATAAAGGTGGAACGTGATCTACGTGACAAGGATGTACCAACGGAATATTTTTACTAGAAGCTCTGTACTTATATTTACCAAGTCGAATACAATGATTGCCCAAATTTAGTGGGGTATCCTCAACTGAAAAAATACCGTCAGAGCCATTAGATATATATCGCAATCACAAATATATTTCCGTCTCTTGGAAAGTGCTTTCAGTAAGAAAGAACATACATGTTTGTTTGTTCATTTATAAAACTTCTTGTATAAGTCACATAAAACACAAATATGTAATAATACCTAATTGCAGATGACACAGAATATCCGTCAATTCGTAGTTAAGTATGCTCTAAAAGCCTTCGGTTGAAGTGAGACCCGTATCCTTGCAGTGGGATGAGCAAGGCGTTGGTGTGGTAAGCAGGTAGGGTAATTGATATAGTGTCTGTCATAAAGAAGATTTTCTTTTAGCGTAGCATAAAAAACATAGACGCCTAACAATGGGATGTGTTACGGGAAAAAAGAAGTATGGGCGAGATTATTACTACGAAACTCGACACATGTTCATTGTCACTTCCGCTTGCTTTAATTCCATGGCGATTGCTTTTTATACCATTTCTTGTGATAGCCCCAGCATTTTGCAATTCAAAGGCCCTCGGGTGACTACGGGTAGCCTTGTCTAGAACAGTTTGTTAGGAATACAGATGAGTGCTCCTGTTTAATGCATAGTTCGCTTTGTTTTTGTTTCTTTCACTGCATATAGATACTCTAAAATTTATCTTTGGGAGACCAGAAAGAATTTTTTATTGACACGCTTAGAAATTTGATGCTAAATCATTGTCACTCTAGACTTCAATGTTAGTTCACTTTGTAGAAATTGCCATAACTGTCGTTGTTGCTTGCTCATATTGTAGACCATTCTATGATACACTGTCTATCTTTACTTTGCAGTTACGAGCACCGCTAATAAAAGTGTCAGAAATATTAGGAATACAAAACATTACGTAATAAAATAAGCATAATAAAATCTAAATATTTGAAGTTATGATTACTGTAAAAAATATGAAAATAGAACTAAAATAGTAAGTTTATATAACCATTGCAATACTCGCAAATAACTAGCGATTTGCAAAGGACGGGTAATACCTAGCCGAAGAAATCATGTCTATCACAATATATTGTAAAAATAGTCTCCAAAAAGTAAGCACGTAATTCAAAGGCAATAATTTATTACTCAATAGAAAACTTTTATGTAAGGAGCTAAGGGGTGGCTTTCATAGAATGTTATGCTATGTGGGTATTTTTAAGTATGAAATACGTTTTTTCACTTGAGCATTGAAACATTTTTAAATTTTTTTAAAAAGGCTTTCTTATGAAAATACAGCCTAGTGAACGAGTTGATATCAATTCCCTGCTCTAGGTTCAATTTCAAAATCATGCAATACAAATCTTGCTTTCTGACGTATAAAAAAAATGCAACAGATTGTTTTATTTTCCGCATGTGCGTTGTGGAAAGATGAAGATTTTACGTACTCTACTTCGATCTTATCCAATAATTTGACTAATATCAGCGATGAACCTTTTTGTTATGACAATGTTTCATTTCTATTAGTAAAAATATTTCAATATCTAGTCATTCTAGAACAAAATATCACACATATATTGTGGAAAAAGTCGTAAGAAGTTTTCGCATTGAGATTACGGTGGTATTTTAAATTACATATTTTTTTATGTTACTACCTATGTCATTCATTCTATTCCTGAAACTAGAAACGGTCGATTACGACTCAGTTTTTACTCCAGATCATTCTTCTGTCTAAGTTCATATATTGCAAACAGCCCGTGAAAGAAAGTAAAAATGTACCTATATCTGAATTTGTTATAAGTTCATCATCATCTCAGCCTGTACTCGTCCACTGCTGAACATAGGCCTTCCCTTTAGAGCGCCACTCGTCTCGATCCTGTGCCACCTGCATCCATCGACTCCCTGCAAACCTCTTGAGGTCGTCGCTCCATCTAGTGGGGGGTCGTCCCACACTGCGTGTACCAGTACGGGGACGCCATTCAAGAACCTTTCTTCCCCAGCGATTGTCGGTTCTACGAACTATATGGCCGGCCCATTACCACTTCCGCTTGCCTATCCTGTGGGCTATGTCGGTTATCTTAGTTCTACTGCGGATATCCTCATTTCTGATTCTACCGCGCAGAGGAACCCCGAGCATAGCTCTTTCCATAGCACGCTGAGCGACTTTGAGCTTCCCCATACGGCCCGCAGTGAAGGGCCACGTCTCAGTTCCGTATGTCAGCACTGGCAACACACATTGCTCGAAGACCTTACTCTTCAGGCGTTGAGGTATTTTGGACGAGAAGATGTGTCGACGTTTCCCGAACGCTGCTCAGCCGAGTTGGATCCATCTGTTGACCTCTCGGTCGAAGTTGGACTTACCTAACTGAATAACCTGTCTAAGTAAACATATTCTTCAACAACTTCGAGCTTAGTGCTTCCAACCGTGACCGGCAAATGTGTGACATGGACATTCGACATGATCTTAGTCTTGTCCATGTTCACCTTGGGACCCTAACTGGTTGGAAACACTATTGAGGTCATTGAGCATAGCGCCAAGTTCCTCCAGCGATTTATAGCCATGAGAACTATATCGTCGGCAAATCGAAGGTGAGTGATGCATTCTCCATTGATGTTAATACCGTTATAAGTTACAAACTATATTAAAAATCACCACTCCCAGTACTAAAATAAATAGCTAAATACAATATTAATTTACTTTAAACTTTTGAGTTAAATACTAAAATATTTATGGAAAGTTATAGTTTAAAACTGACTCTCACTAACATGGAATATGACGTTATCCAAAATCGTATCAAAACAGTCCGAACTGACACGTGCCAGGTAGCGATATCTACGTATGTACGAGTATTATGGTAGCGTACATGTTAGGAACCTTTACTTTTGTACCTACTCACACAGAATTTGCAATTGACAAGAAATAATTTCTAGGCCGACCAAAAAGACTCGTAAATAATAAAAGAAAATCCTCGCAGCTATATACATAAACAAAGTACATTTAGTGCCAGCAATATTTTATCATACTTAACACTAACAAATTATCCAAACTTTAGATACTGTATTTGCAAAACTTTGAACATTATTACGAAATATGCGTTCTTCTATTACAAAATATGGAGTTCCAAGGCTTGGCTATTCTGGCGTGTTTATATTCTCATCGCGTGTGCATGGTGTTCCAGGTACCTTTCAGAACTATGATTGTAACGTGATTAAGGAAAATGTACTTTAATATTATAACAATATGTGTCGATTTTCATCGCCAAAGCTGTTATACGAAAACGCGAAGTTACGCCAACCATTCTGTCATAGATTATGAAATACAGCTGTTATTATATACAACTATTTTATAGGCAATCTTTAAACAAATTGCCATATATTTTTATATGAATTAGTGATATTAGGTTCTGCTTCTTTCGCGTAGAGTTTCGGCGAAATATAATGGCTTCCCTTAGGTTAAGATATAAGAAAAAGGGAAGAAGATAAATAAAAATCTTAAAAAGATCAGTATGACGATGTAATGAAGTCATTGGTGACATTAAAAGCTAACCTGTAACCATGTTCCTGAGTAACTATGTAAAGGAAGGTAAGAAAGCATTGACTGTCTAGAGTTCTGTCGACAGCCTGTTCAGCGAGGTATTTGGAGTGAGTGATGTTGCTTCAGAGAGAGTGACACCCACCTCATATGCTCCATCTTAACAAATACTACTTTGAACAATCGTTAAAAATGTGCTAATATACTGTGATAGATTATCTTCAATGATATTACAGTTACAATTTTATTTAAAAAAGACAATATAGTTAAAAGGAAAAGTCAAAGTGGTGATACAATAGCAAAAATAATTTGTTTATCAAATTATTTATACAAAAAAAAAAATATTCATTTAAATGTTGTAAAAAAAAAATTGTTTTAAAGCGGATCATATGAAAACATTCATCGAACAGTTTCTCACTATACAAATAATATCTGTAACGTAAAACAATTAATAATATAAAGTTTGATCTATCTATCTATAACATTAAGTCAAATCCCTTGCGGGGTAGATAGAGAAGACCGAGCGACACATAACTCGGTCCTTACATACCTCACACGCTTCTTTATCATTCATAGCTTTTTTCATGCACTCTCGCCAGTTTCTAAGGCTCCAGACATCACCATCTGATAAACCATGATTAATTTGGTCGTGGTAGGTAAGTCTTGGTCTTCCTCGGCACCTACATCCTTCTTCTTTCCCGTTGTAGGTTTATCTATTTCATAACTATCTCTTCCTGCATTCTTTCTACATGTTCATTAAAGTTTGATACAAAATGTATAATGTCATGAACATATTTTTGCCACAAAAACGGATTTACTACGTATATAAATATATAACGCATGGGAGGTTAAATTAAAACTTTATAAAAGGATTACTGGGGTTGCAGAAAGAGTATCGCAAAACGGTAAAACCCGTGGAAATATTTGACTGGGGCTGAAAGCTCTGTGTTGAATGTCAGTTCCCGCAACTAACTTTTTGGATGTTTTTTTTTTATTTTACCTGCCAAAATATTGAAATTTTTCCCATATTTTACAATATAACATAATAATATATCCGTGGTTCATAGTTAAAATTTATTTCAATTTGTCTTCTTTGTAAAGTAGTAAGTAAAGTAGAGGGCTCGGTGGCGCAGTAGATAGAAACATTACTTTAACGCCAACGCTCGTAGGTTCGAGTTGTGTATATGAACTCGTCTGGTTGTCTGGGTGTCGGTGGCGTGTGTGGTTTAAAAGAAGTAAGGCCGCAAAACAGCCCGTCTAAGAAAGTATCACTACCTCACAGAAAACCACAGCCAAATAACAACTCCCTAGAGGATTGTCATGTTCCTGCATGTGAGTGAGTTCACTAGTAAGATCCTAAGGAGTTGCTGTGTTGGTAGCAGAGAAGCGAGTGATACTTAATGTATTACAAGCGTTCATAAGCTACGGTAACCGCTTTACATCAGGTGGGCCGTATGATTGTATGCCTTCCGAAGTTGTATAAAAACCGGCCAAGTGCGAGTCGGACTCGCACACTAAGGGTTCCGTACCATTATCTAATCAATATCGAGCAAAAACGAGCAAAAAATCACGTTTGTTGCATAGGAGCCCCCTTAAATATTTATTTTATTCTATTTTTTAGTATGTGTTGTTATAGCGGCAACAGAAATACATCATCTGTGAAAATTTCAACTGTCTAACTATCACAGTTCATGAGATACTGCCTGGTGATAGACGGATGGACGGACGGACGGACGGACGGACAGCGGAGTCTCAGTAATACCCTTTGGGTGCGGAACCCTAAAAAAAGCGTCCTTTTGCTACAGTAATTGCTTAGGGGGGTCGTAGTAGGTACGCCTATTTGCAGTACTCAAAGAAAGGCTAGCGATTGAATCACAGATCACAGTGTTTATGTGATCTGTGGATTGAATGCGAAGAAAACCAAGATAATGGTATTTGAAAGAGAAACAACCAGAACGAACACTAGGATTATGGTTGATGATACAGTGTTGGAGCAAGTGAATGAGATTGTATATCTTGGAAGCATTTTTAACAGGGATTGTACCGATAATGTGGAGAGAGTTAATGCAGAGAACAGTGGGAATGGAGCGTTGGGTAAATTTCTAAGCAGTCGAAATCTAAGCAAGAAGGCACAGCTCGCTGTCCACAACGTGGTGCTAATCTCAACGCTAACTTATGAAAATGAAAGCTGGGTATGGCAGAGAGAGCACGAAAGTAGAACAAATGCGGTCGAGACGCGAGTATTACGCAATATTCGGTAAAAATATTTATTAAATGAAATAAAGGTATTTTATACAACATATGTTGTATAAAATACCTTGATAATGCCGTAAAGGCGAAACCGGTCGGTAAAAATAATTATTAAATAAAATTGTGAAGTGGAATCTGTACAAGTGCAAGTATTAACATTACCGCGCTGTCTTCAAAATTCCACCAAGTGCCTACAATCAACAGTATCAACATAACATATTCTGTTGCTTCGGGCATGTCGAAAGAATGACGAAACAGATATTCAATGCCAAAGTTGAAATATGTAGGAGCCGAGGAATACCAAGATTCATGTGCCGTAACCAAAATTGTCGCGTTTTATCAGAAGGAGATGTCAGGAGCCCTAGGAGTCAGGCAAACGTGCATAAAAATAGCTACGAATTTTACAGAAGTGTCTTATGGCGCTCAATTCTCTCTGCCCACCCCGAAGGGACCTGGCGTGAAGATATACATACAAAAAGAGGTGTTGTGTTTACAGTAGGGAAAGCAAAACATGCAAAAGGCCATGCGGCACTTATAATCTGTGAATGTAGACCATGAGATGAGATGATGCTGAGAATATGTAATTAGTCTATAGTTTTCTATTTAGTTTTGTTTTTTAGTTATTATTTCAGACTGTATATTTTCCGAATAAAATAAAATAAAAATAAAATACGTTTACCACTCGAGTAGTATAAAAATATACAAACACAAATATATCTAAACATGTATTCCATTGAATATGAATGCATAGTGCGTCCGTCGGCAAGTCTTTGAACCTGCTGATAGGGACATTGACCCCGCCTTATCATAATGCATGATACGCTCAGGTGTAATTGGTCCGTCCACTTATAGACTAGCGTAACTATAAAGTGTTTTTATCGTTTGTACATGATTTTTTGTATACATCAAATATTTATAGTGGTTAGATGAGTATAAATATGGACTTAATTACTCAGATAATATGAATCATCAAATTTTAACTCTACTCTAGCTAATCGTGACTCTACATAGTTTAAACAATTTGGTTTAGTTATGCGACCGCTTCAAAAAAGAGTGTAATGTTTTAAGGATTCATCTGTATGTTCGTAAGTTCTTTATTGTTTTTGTTTATTTAATGTTTAAGATTTAGTAGCTATGGTAGCTACTATACCTTAACTTAAGATGTATGAGGTGTCGTTAGAATCCTTAAATAAAACGGGTAGCATATGTCAAGCTACAAAATATAATATTTGACGAGCTTGGTACGGGGGTTAATTACGCTACTTTGACGCCAACGCTCTTAGGTTCGATTCCCTGGACAAATTTCAATATAAAGAAACCTAAATTCGGTACAGCATTTCACAGTGCACATCTATCTAAAAAGATAAGGTTCTAATATATATATAATATATATATATAATAATAATAGACGAGCTCGGTGGCGCAGTGGTGAAACGCGTTGTTACGCTACTTTGACACCAACGCTCGTGGGTTCGATTCCCACACAGTACAAACATTTGTGTGCATGAATATGTCTGTTTGTCTTGGTCTGGGTATTTTCTATGTATAATAAGTATGTATTTACAAAAAAAAATGTATTTACGTATGTTTATCAGTTGTCTAGTACCCATAACACAAGCTTCGCTTACTTTGGGGCTAGGTGGCGCTGTGTAATTTGTCCTACAATATTTATTATTTATTTATTTAATATCCAGCACTGTTCCACTATACAGTAACATATTCTTAGTGTAATACACAAACGGGCAATTTTTATCAAAAAGTTTTCTAATAAATAAATTCATTGATTATTTTACAACTCACCGCGGTGGTGCACTGGATAGTCATGCTTCTTTGATACCAACGCCCGTGGATTCGAATCCAACACAGGACAAACACTTGTGTGCATGAACATGTTTGTTTGTCCTGGTCTGGGTATTTTTAGGAGAGGTAAGGCGCATCAAAACGGCCCGTCTGGGCAAGTACCTCCACCTAGCAGCAAATTACAGCCAACTAACTACTTCCTGGAGGGGTATTGTGGTTCTGCGAGTGAGTAAGGTCACCAGTTGCTCCTAAGGATCAACTGTGTTAGTAGCAGAGGTTACATCATACGAGTGATACATACTCATTGCAAGCGCTTAAAGATTACCGTAACTACTTTATATCGTGCTTATATGCCTTACAACTTTGTACAAAAAAAGCTCTTGAGGAATCGCCGTGTTAGAAGTAAAGCTGGTAGCGTAGGGGTGACGATAGTCCATATATTAAAAGCGATCATAGGCACTTTACACGAGTACTTTGCATCAGGTGAGTCTATGTTTATATGCCTTTCGAGATTGCAAAAAAGACTTATACAATATCATGACTTTATTATAGAAACAGAAATAATATTAGATACATTCCTAACCAGTCGCAAAATGGGTAAAAGGTTCTTTAAATGTAAGCCGTTAAAAGGAAAAATCTGTATAAAGAAAATATATTTTCTTGAAACGTTCAACATTTTGTATAGAGAATTCTTTATTTCATACTTTTAGGCAAATGCTCAAGAATTTTGGGAATAACCGCATGAACAACACATCTTTAATGTCATTCAAATATAGTTAAAAAAAGGTTATGAATTATGTACATTATTTGTCACTGGGGCTACGGTTGATGATGAAGTGTATATCAAATGTAATGTGTATACAAGTTAAAGAGATTATTTAAATCTAGAAAACGTTGTAACAGGGATGGCAGCTACACCATTGACCGAGAGCCGATATCTAAGTGAAGAGAGTGTTGGTGTTGAGATACGAATAGGCATGCTACGTTGGCTTTGGCAAGTAATAAGAATACAGGGTGAAAAAATGACGTAACAGATATACAATGTGAAGGGTATGTAAGGATGCAGGCACCGTGAAATGCCAAAACTCTTTACCACGTCTAAATTAGTCGTGTTTTATCAAAAGGTGATGTCAGGAGTCCTGGAAAGGCGAAGAGAGCTATGAATGTTAAAGAAGCGAGCAAGGTGTGTATGGACCGGCACTTACGGTGTTCAGTTCCCTCTGCCTACCCCGTGAGGGACTTCGCGTGAAGACATACATATATTTTTTCACAAATTACATAAGTTAGGATATAGATAGAAGTTTTGGAGTGTAATTGGCTTAAATCATTAACATTACGGTCAAAGTCAATATCACCTCATGCTCAGGCAAAAGAGAGATAAGGCGTATCAAAACAGCCCGATTGGTGAAGTACCTCCATTTTACAGATAACGTAATCAAATAACAACTCTCTATAAAGTTATTGTGTGGTGATGATGTATTTGGAAGGTGACAGTTTTCAGGATTCAATTTTGAATTCAACTTTGACCTGCAATTGCGTATTCATTCATCCTTTTATACTGTTTTCCATTACTAATCTGGGAAATGGTTAGTAATGGCAGTAGCTTATAAATATTGTAATAAATGGTACGGGTAACCGTATGTTGGAACGCTTAAGTAGGAAAATTCTACTAAAAACCTGCAGCTGCACGTTTACGCTTGTGATTTGAGTCATGCAGGAATAGTGCAGTGCCAATACGTGTATTCTATTAAAATTTCCTGCACTGCAACGGCACGGCAACTACGCTGCAACTGTGCATAGCAACTGAACTACTTAACACTTGTCATGTTACCTTATTTCAATCTAATAAATTGGGTTTTTACTTAATGATGACTGTAAAGAATGGGTTCGAAATTCGAAACCTTCGAAACCCGTGTGGTCATATATGACCGCGAAATGTATGGGACAAGGTATATAACGGGTTCTGAAGGCTTACAGAAAGGTGGACTGTATGTAATAAATAGGTAAAGACCAGATATCAGAGTATTTTCTATTTATTTAGGATATAGGAGTTATAATAAAATAATGCTTACCAAAAGACGAACGATGACACAATAATCTAACAGCAGAAAAACAAAAGAAAGAATAATACCAGAGTGTAAAAACATAGAGTTTACAAAAGTATAAAAAGGTTATAAAAAGCTATCCTCAACAATGACTCCTATAGTTTCAAAACCCATTGCCCTTGGTTGTCGGCGTGGATGTTTTTCTAACTTAAAAGAAGCTTTACTTAATCATATATTCCCACAAACATCTCCCAAAACAAAACAAATATTAATTTCATTTCGCAAAAGGTGCTCGAGACTAACGTTAGCTAAACTGCAGATAAACTCTTTCAAAACTTCTGTCACCGCTATAATAATTTACCAGAAAACGATTAAATTGCAGGAAACGTGCAGGTGCAGTGTAGATTTTTAACAGAATAACGCGTCATTTACTGCAGCGTTACTGTAACTTCGCTGCTGTCATATCGCTTAACACAATAACGAAACGTCAAAATGTACGCATTTTAACATACGCCAGCAGTACATTTGCAGTTTATTAGTAGAATTGGCCTACAGGACTGTACGGATGTAACGTCTCCTCAGATTAGATATTATATTCCAGATATTCGAATACCTACTTAAACGATTTAAATGTTTTTGTGTGAGGTTACATGCCTTGAGAGTTACTATGTCAGTTTATCATGCATTCTTAGGTACCTACTTTCCATCTGGCCGTGTACTTGTATGCGTGATTCCTGAAGTTGTGTTAAAAAAAGCTTTAATTGTAAACATCAAATAACACATTTTCTGTAACATCATCTAACTAATTAAGATGATAGCCGTATTTAAATACAGATGCACCGAGTTTTACGTCTGTCGGACAGATACAAGTTCATCAAAGAACCGATGGCTCGCAAACCTTAGATAAGAAAAACATTCTTCATTGAGCATTCGAATTATCTGAGTTGTGTTGACACAGTTGCGTATGAATTACATGGTGCAGAATACAAACGGGCGCGGAAAAAGACTGGTAGCGTTTACAAGTATCGAGTTTTCTTTTTTATTTTTATTAAACGTCGGGAGGCATGCAAGCATACGGCCAACCTGATGTAAAGCAGTTACCGTAGCCCATCAATGCTTATAATATATTGAATATCACTCGCGTGATGCCTCCTCTGCTGCTAACATAGCAACTCCTTACGAGCTTACTAATGACCTCCCTCACACGCAGGAATGCAACAACCCTCTAGGGAGTTGTTATTTGGCTGCGGTTTTCTATGAGGTACAGGTACTTCCCCAGACGGGCTGCTTTGATGCGCCTTACCTCTCTTAAAACATTCAGACCAAAACAAACAGACATGTTCATGCACACAAATAATGTCTTGTGTGGGAATCGAACCCACGAGCGTAGGTGTCAAAGTCGCGTCTTTCACTCATCAAATTATTGAAAATATAACTACCAAAATCGCTTGTACTTATAAACTGCACCATCTACCTATGAATCTAATAACAACTGAAGTATTTATTCAACTCTGATTTCTAACCGCGAACATAACTGGGATGATAACCTACTACACAGCCGAATTATTCTTTAAATTATTGTCGGTCACGTTTCATTTGAGTTTTTGTTTGGTATTGCTATTATCTGTTTGTACATTCATGTTTTAATCATGCAATTAATATACGAATTTCTGTTTGTTTAGCTTCAACTTTGATATAGGGTTTCGGTAATAAATAATAATGAAAACCGTAGTTTCTCGATTTATAGTACGTTTTCAATATTACAATTTGTCGTATTTATGAGTATTCCGTAATCAAAAGTAAAACTAGCGCTATATAATACAATATCGCTTATATTTGATTCTCTACGCCAATTTATATATCTAACATAGCAATTTACATTTTTATGGAGTCAAATGCCATGACTGAATTGAAAATAATCTATTTAAATTTTGACGAGCCCCGTGGCGCAGCGTTTGGTAACGCGACTTTGACGCCGGCACTCGTAGATTCGGTTCTCACAAATGTCAAACATTTGTGTGTAAGAACATGTCTGGGTGTTAATAGAGGTAGGACCCATCAAAAGAAGGAAGCACCTCCACCTTACAGAAAACTCCAGCCAAATAACAACTCTCTAGAGGGTTGTCGTGTTCCAACGTGTGAGTGAGGTCACCCGTAAGCTCCTAAGTAGTTGCTGTTTTAGCAGCAGAGGTGGCATCGCACAAGAATTATTTACTATATTACAAGCGATCATAGGCTACGGTATCCGATTTACATCATGGGTTGTATGCTTGTAAGCCACCCGACGTAGTATATAAAAAAAAATACTTTCACAATTATCTATAGACACTTCGATAATTGTTATAACCTTCGACTGGTTTTACCCATTAGAGCGGTAGGGCGCGTAAGAGAGGTAGGGAGCATCAAAGCGGCCCGTCTGGGGAAGTACCTCCACCTCGCAAAAAACCGCAACCAAATAACAACTCCTTGAAGGGTTGTTGTGTTCCTGCGTGTGAGCGAGGTCACCAGTAAGCTCCTAAGGAGTTGCTGTGTAAGCAGCAGAGGAAGCACACGCGAGTGATGCTTAGTATATTACAAGCATTAATAGGCTAAAGTAACCGCTTTACATCAGGTGGGCCGTATGCTTGTATGCCTCCTGACATTGCATAAAAAAAACGCAAATATTCCTCTTACTAGGCTAAATTATTACACTGCACCTTGTTCATTTCGATATTTTTCTAAATAGTAGGCTACTCTGTAATAATATTAGTTTCCGTTTATGAATATTTTTTATACAGCGTTCTAAAAAATATATAATAAGTCCATAACAGGGTTATATGTGAAAATTGTGTAAATAAAACGTGGCTATTATTTACATACAGCGCACACAATCACACAGGTAATGAGCCACAGAACACGTAACATTGATCTAAAAACCACTCTATGAATTCCTATTTTGTAGGTGTAATTGTTTTCAAATAATTATTAATTGTTCATTTTATTTCTTGTGCACGGTGGACAGATAAGTCAAGGTTCCATGCACGTATTTGATCCCGTTACGATTTTTGAAGTTATACTTCTAATGCGACTTGCAAAAAGGTTGCGTTAAACGTTTAACGCTACCATGGAGGGGGAATAGAAAGAGACAGAGCGACAGTGAATGCGTGGCACTCGAACACAAAAGTATAGGTTTAAGCTGCTAAATGTTTCACGATATTACCGGTAGATGGCGCTATAGTTAAAAATGTATAACATTTGTATTTTACATTTGACTTGTATGTAATACATTCCATAAACATCGCCGCTACTACTTGATAGCCGTTTTTTAATTTAAGTTATTAATATTAAATATTTATTTAATGATGCCAGAGAAATATAACTTCTCACGCGCGTACATAAGTACACGCACCCATTTTTTTCTATGTACTACGTTAGTAGGTAAAGAATATTAGTGTAAAATATTGTGTCACATATAAATTATCTTTTTTTGACAACTACATTGGCAAACAAGCATGCGGCCCGCATTAGATCTTACCTAAGCGGTCACCGCAGCTTATTGACACTCGCAACACAATCACGCAATCTTGTGAATTAACCCTTCGAAACCCGGGTGGTCGTAAACGACCGCGAAATGTATGGGGAAACGTATATAACGGGTTCTGACTGCTCAAGGCATTTCGTCACATTATCCAATAATTTCACTGCCATATCTCACCCTTCAAACCGGAACACAGCTATATAAATATAGCTGCTTGGCGGTAGAAATAGGTGAGACAGAGATACCCACGCAGACGACTTTTGTGCAAAGTCTCCCTCTGGTGAATCTCTTCTTCGTATCGATAATACAATACTATTAATAAAATATATACAACATGTGTCGTATTTTTGCTTCATTCATTCATCTACAAGAGAATTGTGCGAGATATATATTGTCATGACGCCATGTGTATTTTTTTATACTACGTCGGAAGGCATATATGAGTACGGCCCGTCTGATGCAAAGCAGTTTCCGTAGCCTATAAACGCTTGTAATATATTAAGTATCACTCGCGCGATGCATCCTCTGCTGCTTACACAGCAACGCCGTAGGAGCTTACTGGTGACCTCACTCACACGCAGGAACACAACAACCCTCTAGGTAGTTGTTATTTGGCTGTAGTTTTCTGTGAGGTCGAAGTACTTCCCCAGACGGGCTGCTTTTATGCGTCCTACCTCTCTTAAAATGAGACATCTCTTAAAGTGTTAACTTAAAAGTTCTTTTCACATAAATCATTCAAGCCGTATAGTTTATAAATTCATACTCTATATGAATCTTTAACACATTGACTATGATTTTATTTGCCGTAATTATGCGGATATAATTGTATAAAAAACGCTCCAACCAAAACATTTTGAAGTAACGAAAGCCCCATAGACGATCAATGGCAATTATATTTTAAGCAACATTATTTAATAACCATCAATATTTTACAAGCAATCTGTAAGGTAATTAGCATAATTACGAAACCGATCAATCATAGGCAATTGAGTATGTATGAGTATTTTGGCAATCATTATCATTCAAAATGATGATAACACATCAAGTTTAATGATAACATAAAATATAAACTGCAATTAGGCACCAAAATAATTAGGAACTTAAAAGAAATACATTCACAAATAAAAGAAACGTGAACTAATAATTCAATGAATACATTGATTGATTCAGCTATGATATATCTAACCATACTGCATATGAAGATGTATGATGTGCTCATCATATGACCAAACATGTCGAATTGAAATTGAACATATTAAAATTAGTGCAACATTTACTTCTAAAAATCTTTGTTATGGCACTTAAATCCCAGCAATTGCTTCTATGAAAACAATTCGTCAAGAAAACAACCCCACTTTCGCTCAAAAGGAAAAATGGAAGCCCAAACAAGCGAGCAACGAGTTAGTCTGTAACAAAAATCCAACAAAGGGATGATTAACGATTTTCTACCCCCCAAACTCATTCAAGCCGCGTCGATATTGAATCCGTTAGACGGCGTAAAAATGAAAGTTTTCCTCTTTTCTTTAGCTAACACGGCGTGTCATACAGTTACTTTGTTCGGCAAATATTTTTCATATAAGTGATGTAATGTAAAGAATCGACGAGAAGCGTGAGAATAAACAAAATATTTATGAAAAATATTTACTGATTGGACATAGATTCGTTCCAAGCAACTTTTACAGTAGTAGCACACGACTCAATGTTAGGTATCGAGATAATTAGGTTGAACCGAGTCACAGACTTTTAGCTAATTAAATTGACTGTCAACTAGCCATATTTAGAGGTTAATTCTTTCTTGCATTAAGAAACGTTTATAATTTTGTACTGCCACATTACACATCAAGCTCTATGTACAATTGAAATAAATTTCCTATAGTACCTGGCTTTAGAAGCTTGCGAACTTCCCCTTAGCTATACTCACGAGCAAATTTCTAAGTTTGTCTAGTTTCAATGATCTTAAATATTGATAGGATAAATGTAGCGTAATGGAATTGTGCAAGCCATGCATAGGTTTTTTTTAAATTCTATTGGTGCATTCTAATTTATGTGTACTTAAAACTGTTTGTTATAACCAGTATTACTACTGTTTGTTATAATATAACGTGTAATGCGAATATAATAATTAGATATTGCGGCTGTGAACGTAACTTTGGGATTCCCCACATAGATTCCAAGAATAGAAAGTTCTTCTAAGAAATTCATTAAGTGGTTCTTGGAACTTATCTTATCATTCGTACTTACATACTATTGTATATCAATACAATAGGAACAGACAACACAGAAATTATTTTCTATGTTATCTGTTACTATTGTATGTTATGGTATAAATGGCAATCGATTCTTGCACAAATCTATTGTTAGAAGATATTTTAGGGTATATGTGACTTACCATTGTTCATTCAGTATAAAGCTAGTGCCACCTGTACGTAGTGCACGCCGTTGTCACACTTCCATTCAGCAAGGAAACGAGGCCTTAGCGAAAAAATAAGCGAAATGTGTACCTTCCAGAAGCATCATAGACAAAAACTGCTTTGTTTTTACGATTCAGCGGAAGCTCTTACAGAGTTCGTTAGCTACGGGTCCGACAGTTTATATACGAGATCCTTTAGGGAGAGTACGGTGAACCTTTAGGTGACGAAATCGATTCCATAGACCACATTATCAATACACTCATTTACTACCCGTCTTCGTATAAAAAAATCAGTTTTTAGGATTCCGACCTCCCACAAATAAACGAGTTTCATAGGTTGCACATATTCGAATACTAAAAGTAGATTGTTTATAAACCTCATTATGCAACTGTTAGACTTTTATGTTTGTCAAACATAATCCGCTGTGTGTCACACAACGAAAGTAAGTCGGTTTCGTGACGCAACTACTATAGCAGTTTTTCCCTAGTTAGTTTCGAGTTCAAAATAAATGACTGCCATTTGAACGAAGTGACAAGAAATGTCAAGCTTAGGTCATTAGGAATTTCTTAAAAAATAGGTAGTAGAAAGGTGTGTCGTTGTTTTACGTGGTGTTTGGAAAATATTTACAGGCACGAACACAGAAAAACATACGTAAGTAATTAAAAAATAATCACAACTTTATCGCAGCAACTGTAGAATCAAAATGGCGTCGTCAGTCTTCAGCGAATCTGTCTTTTAATCGACCTATTAGCAGCGCGTCTCAGAAGCGGCGTAAATTGTATCATGCAATTTTAATCAAAGTGAATTGCATTTTAATCAATATCTATGATTAAAGGCACTAAACTGGTTTATTGGATTAAAAAAGCAGGATGGTCTATGTTGGACGCGAATGTTTTGTTTGTTCATCGATATTTCAGGAATGGCTTAATGGATTTGGATAATTCTGTATTCTGTTAAAGTTTGGTCTCAAATAAATATGGTGTTAGTGATAGAAACTTCCGACATTATTTTTTGTTTTGTTTAATATACAATTTTGAAAATTCTTTCACGAGTGTAGTCTGGTGATGATCTCATATAATTTTGGTGAAAATTTAATTGAGATATGATTATTTGCTACGAAATTATTTCATAAAAAATATTTAAAAAGGTGTAATCGCATTCATTCAGGTCGACACCAAAGCAAAACTATATGTAGGTACCTACATTAATGAAGTCGATTACTATTTATCATTAAAAAAAAATTCAATTAATATATACACATCATGATTTTTATAGGTTATTAGAAAGAATTAAAAGTTGTGATTGTTGGAAGGGATCTACATACGTAGATCCAGCGGCGATGCCGCCTCGGCGTCCGCTGCGAGCTGTGACACTCACGACGACTTTGCGTCCTGACGACCCGCTGTGATAGAACAATTGCTCGCAAAACTAACCTTTACAATTAATGATAATATAATAATCCAGTTCGTGAAAAACTTTGTGTGAAAAAAGCGTTTGATTAGTTGGTAATTTACGACAACTTTATTTGAATAGTTAAGCAATCTAATTTGCTTTTTGGCACTTTTGTGACACTAGGGTGAATTTATTACGCAGTTTAGATCTTTCAAAGGATCATTGCACTAGTAAAATGTACGATAGGTTGCAAGTATGCCGAGTTCGGTGGCGGAGTTGATAGCAATACTACTTTAACACCAACAGTCGTGAGTTCGACTCCCAAACTGGATAATTAACGTAACATTTGTGTGCATGAACATATCTATTTATCTTGATCTGAATGCTTGTAAGTTAAGAGCGGTAGGCCGAATCAAAGCAGCCCAACTGGGGAAGTATCTCCAGCTCACAAAAACTGCAGCCAAATAAGAATTCCCCGGAGGCTTGTTGTGTTCCAGCAAGTGAGTGAGGTTACCAGTGGTTGTCAAAGGAGTTGATGTGTTATCAACGGGGGTGGCAATGCGCGAATGATACTGCGTTGTATAAAAAATAGGAATAGTCTACTACAACTAAAATGCTCCCTAACATAATATTTAATGTATGTTAGGGAGCATTTTAGTTGTAGTAATATAAAACTTCTTTATTTCAAAGCTGCTATACTTGAAGTTACGTTCTATCATATAACTAAAAACGAGGAAATAGTTTTAGTTAATTCTGAATACAATTTAAGAAATTGAGCTACTTTTTTTTACTTTACTTTGGACCTATGCTCAGTATTTTATTCTATAAATCATGAACGTAATGAAAGTCGGGTAGCTTTATAATATGAACATAACAAACCTCGGTTCTTTCTGTCTACCCTGCAAGGGATTTGGCGTGAAGTTATAGATAGATAGATAGAACATAACAAAAAACGTATGAATTTCAAAAACAAAAATGTATATTACCCATTTTTATTCCTATGTGTAGGGTAAGTTAGAATAAGTTTAGAACGTAATCCTTTACATTACTGCTCCGCGGGTTGCTAGAGAAAATTAATCGAATCGTCATCATGTGTAAAGTCGAACGCTGTGCATTGAATGTATAGTTATTAAGTTTCTGTCGTCTATCTGTCACAGACACACACACATACAGAAACAGACGACAGTTAGGTGGATCTTGGTGGAATGCAATAGTATACAAACCACATTATCTAAGATCACGTTCTCGTGAAACCGCCCGTGATATTTTTTTAATGCTATAAATAGACCTCATTCTGACTTCTATTATGAGCGTTCACACTTCATTATTTCATGGTAAAAAAATAAATATTTTCTGCTTAATTTTAATTGGAACTAATTCACAAACACACATTCAACTACTACTACTACAACTTCACGCCAAATCCCTTGCGGGGTAGGCAGAGAGGACCGAGCGCCACGCGACTCGATCTTTACATATCTCACTCGCTTCTTTAACATTCATTGCTCTTCTCGTTCACGCTCGCCAGTTTCTAGGGCTCCTGACGTCACCTTTTGATAGAACACTACCAATTTAGTCCTGGTAGGTAAGTCCTCGGTTCCTACATCCTTCCACTTTTGAATTGTATATCTGCTTCGTCATTCTTTCATCCTGCATTCTTTCTACGTGTCCGAACCAACGGAGCATGCCTCTTCTTATTTTAACACCCCTTCTCTTTCAATTTCAATTCTGTTTCTAACATCATCATCATCATACAAGTAAGGCTTGTAGACCGTATTAGTAGTAGCCACTAATTCAAATTAAAAAACACAAGCACATTTAAATTTCACAAATTCAGAGACATTCCATCGAGAGTTACGCAAGCGACTCCGAGATACCGAATAATAAATGGTGTAGTGAATCTACTATACAACTGAACAAAAAAAAAATGGTTTCCTAATGCATTTACATAACATGTCATTTCTATGTCAACTGGAGCGTCAATATCTGAACTGACAGACAAGACACCAATGACAGGCAAAAAAGTTGATATTGAATGCGTAATAAATTAAATGATGTCATCAATAGAAACAGGAATGTATAAATGTGACAAGTAAAGCAGGACATCAAATCCGCTCGGCTTCACCCGTTTGCATATAATTATATCGTTGGAATGTTATCCCTGGAAATCAATTCCGTAACATAATGGAAATTATGTACTAAGATATTGTAAATTATATTATTTAAGTTTGATATCATACTAATCTATTGTTATAAATAAATTAGTATCTATATTTATATTACATATCAGTGTATGTGCATGAGATTCGTATATCAGACCACAGTTTGCATATAAATATATGAGTAGAACATGCATATAAATTCCAATGTAACCTGAGAATATTTATAACAATATTCAATAAAATGATGGAGTTACGTATCTTTATCTACATATTGCAGACTGTTGATGGTCCCTGATTCCGAGTATTTGGAAATAATAATGAACTTGGAATAATATAATATTACGCAAAAAATATAACATTAATTCAGTTGTGTAATACACACGCGTATTGTGTATTTTAAGATGAAAGTACCTATCAGATCTATCAAATATCATTATCTATCGAATGTGATGTCAGGAGCTCTAGCAACCGGCGAGCATGCATAAAAAAAGCTACGAATGTTAATTGAAAGAAGCGAGGGAGGTGTGTTTTATGATGCCCGGCATCTTCTGCCTACTCCGCAAGGGTGCTAGCGTGATAGATATACATACTCTAGTTAAAAGTCTTTAGTTTTTTAACCTTATAATGTAGCGTCGAGATATTTGTATTCCAAAACTTTACAAAATTTATAAAGTGATAAAAGTGATATTGCAAAGTTGAAATTCATTCTAATAATTTCACTTTTATATTTTCATCGAGGTCGGAAGAAACGTATTTATAAAATTTGATCGAGTTTTTGCTAAGAGACAAAGCAGCCCTTTGTATTTATTTTCTGAGACCTAACCCTGCGATGTTCAATAGAGCGTGAGTTAAGTGGCTCATGTGTCCTTCGATAAGGTCTCGAGTTACAAAATTAAAGGAAAGAACTTGGTAATATGAATAATAAAATGTGTGTAAGTCGTCGATTGAGCATTGAGTAAAATATTAAAATTATCGATTTTATTATTTAATCTGTTAAAATTATCTGTTTAATGACATGCAGGTACCGTATCTATGACGTTTTTATAACTAGAACCATTCTTAGTATTGATGTTGCGGTTTTTGAGTAAACAATATTATTAAAGAAAGGAAAATCAATCTTTGTAAATATATTTTTGAACCCTTTCGCGTGTAGTCCCTTCGAAGCTCTTTGGGGACTACTTGTTATGTTTTCGACATTATTTTAACAACAACGAACTTGAAAATACGAAAAATACCATGTGCTGCACTTCGATATATCTGCATTGACCCTATTTATATTGTACACCCCGAGGATAAAGAGGTCAAAATTCTTCAAAGCGTTGTAACTATCGATTTCTTTCTGTTTATTTGCACAAATAGATCCTCATCACTCATGCTCATTTAATAATAAAATAAAGATAAAATATATTACAACTTTTTAAATCGTGTTACATTTCTTAAAAATAAATTATTATTGTATTTTAGACGTCATAATTTCATTCATTTTTTTCTTTTAATTTACCATCATTTTGGAAGTGAGCATTGGCAATGAAGAAATACTGAAACAATTTTGTCAACATACGTCGTTTTCAAATATTTAATTAGATGTTACAAAAAAAATGTCAAATAGTAAGAAAAAGATATATGGGTGCCATTGCCAAATCATCTATAGGCATTGTTGTCTGTTAGATATTCGTTGACTCTACAATAAGTAATTTTTATAAAATGTATGTAGGTAGTGTTTATGTACCTGTTGAGCCTACTTTCGCGCAAGGTCAGATGGAGGACAATGTATACATTTTGTTTTTAACTTGAAACTAAGTTTAGTTATCACTAAAATTAAAATAAAGCAAAAATTCAAACTGCAGGCCGTGAAATGAAAAATTTTTACACTTAAGCAGTGGCAGCATACGCGCGTACGAAGTTAGATACTGCTATTTTTGTCTATCTAGTATACCTCAAAGTCGGTTGCTTTACAGCAGATATCTTAAACTAGTATTGCCACATGGCTACTAGCATAATTAACTAATTAAAATACTAGTCTGCACTGACAATTACAGTCCGGATCCCTAAAAAATAAACCTTGCATATTAAATTTCGCCAAGCGAATATAAAAACAGCAGGTGTACTGACTTCACCTGGACAGCATGTGCAAGCACGTTTAGTTAATTATTTTTAAGTTCCTGAATATTAAACTGGGTGGCGTAAGCACGTACTTCTAGGTATCTGTTGTTTTACGTGAGCTGACAAATTAGATGACGGAATCCGAAACGAGACAAGCTTGTAAAATGTGCTGAGATTTACTGCAAATGGTTGAATGTCTACAAAGCGCTTTCTGAGGCCTTTAATGTCATGGATATAATCTTACAAAGGCTTAACCATTATCTAATAAGGTCTTTTGATGATTAATTTTATCTATGGATAGAGTGAAAATAAGGTCATAGTGCATAAATAGAGCTATGGGCGTTAAAGGACAGAGTTAGGAAGCTCCAGTACACCATGCTTTAGTATAAGCAAGGTGTACTAGAGCTCCCTAACAAGATGTGAAACCACTCCACTCTGACTTTACGTCGAATTTCTCTGTATTATAGGTTCCACGACTGCAATAATTTAATGAATCTAAGATTACAAAAACAGGCTCAGTGCAAGTTGGACTTACACTCTTTGCGTTAGCTCATTTTACAACTCACACTTTTATCACTTACTACAAAAAAGTAAGACAATATTAAAAGTAGAGTCAATCACATATATTAGAGGAGGTTGATGGCGCTGTTGCGACTGTCACTATAATCGAACCCGCAACCTAACGATGGATGGGTTTATAGATACACAGCTTCTTCTCCATGCTTCGGAGGGCACGTTAAGTTAGGTCCCGGATGTTATTGATAAATAATAGTCATTAAACCAAGACAGTGATCTTCTGGCGATTTAAAAATAATGAGCTCCGCCAATCTGCAAGTGAGCTAAGATCTTGTATACCTTTAACTCAGCATCTAGCAAATAAAAAAAAATAGTAGCGTGGCGGAGTAAGATCTAAACCCTGTCAGTTGATGAACTATCCTTATCCCTGCAGTGGGAGTAGTAACAACCCTCAATACTCCCACTGTGGTGTGAAGTTACTAATAAGGAGAGTTAATTTTGGTTAGTGAGATAGATATAATAATAATAATTGACGAGTTAGGTGGTTAATAACGCTACTTTGACATCAACGGTTGTGGGTTCGATACCACACGGGACAAACATTTGTGTGCTTGAACATGTCTGATTGTCTTGGTCTGGGTGTTTATCAGAGAAGTAGGGCGTATCAAAGCACCTGGAGAAGTATTTCCACCTTACACAAAATCTTAGCCAAATAATAACTCTTTCTGTCATCCCTAGTCGCAGGAACACAATAGTATTGTAGGTTGCTCCGGATTTCTGCTAAGAGAAGTTACTTTACCAGTGAGGTCGCATAAAATCGAAATATCGCTATGCCCTACCTCTCTTTGGCCAGAATCTCATTGATTACCAAAAAAACCATTGTGAGATGAACCTTTATATCTTTCAAAGATAGTGAAACGTAGTATGTTTTAATTGCTTCATACGCTTTCATGTTCCGAGTGCTATGTTAACATTTCGTTTATAATGTATGCATCCGATGTAATTATAAAATATAAACCCCCAGGCGTAATTTCAAAATAAAATTATTCATTAAACTTTTAAAGAGCGTGGTAATAGAGAGATGGGAATTTATGTGTAAGTGGATTATAAAACTGATATTTGAGTGTACCAACTCGACTGATAAATGCGCCAATAAATCTTTCTAAGCCACTTTTAATCGATAGCGGACATATTTTAGTAAGTATCTTGACGGTGATTGATATTATAACCGGAGAGCGAAATGTACAGATTAATGTCGAAAGTTTCCTGTGCGGTCTAAGCGCGCTTGACAAAAAATTATAAACCAGCAAATTTATTAATGAATACAATCTATTTATTTGTCTATCTATACCTTCACGACAAGTCCGCATCGTGGTAGGCAGGAAAATCAAGCGCCAGATGACTTGAATTTATATCTAATTATAATAATTATATTATAATAACGGATAATACAAAGCTATATATATATATATATATATATATATATACTCTTTTCAGTCGAAGTACGAAGTTCATGAGTCTGATATCCCGCTAAATCCAGTTCAATGTAAATATATTGAAAGATGAAGAAAGGTTTACAATTGAATGCGAAGAATACCAGGATTTGAAAGAGGGGAAACCAGAACAAACATGACGATTACGGTTGATGGTACGTAAGGTGATGTGGAGAGATGGATGAGTACAGAAAATAGTGTGAATGGAGCTTTTAGGTAGTCGAAATCTAAGCTAGAAAGGCACAGCACTTTGTACATAACGCGGTGTTAATCATAACGCTAACTTACGGAAGTAAAAGCTGGGCATGGGAAAGAGAGCATGAATTGAATAAATGCAGTCAAGATGTGAGTATTGCGCAAGATATAAAATAATGTCAAAACCCAGTAAGCTAAGACTCACGTACCACTACTACTGCACATCAATATTACATAACCATATTTGTCGTGTTTTATTAAAAGGTAATGTCCTACGTACCGGCGAGCGAGCAATAACATTGCCCTAAATCTTTCTTTCTTAAACGATTATATTCATAGTATATTTATTATTACATGCCCATGGTAGTGAAACTACCTCACCGTCGTCAGCATAACTAAATCTGAACTTAACTTACGCATCACGTCAGTTATCGATCGAATTATTAACGAAAGGAAAGAATTAAACCATAATTGCCCCCGATTTGCTAGCCAGTATGTAAGCTTCTATCGTCGTATGATCCTGAAGCTTTCGAAATTCCAGTTTATAACCTAAATCTTTCTCTGTACCATATTTCAGTGCATGTCTGCTAGTGGTACTTTCGTTATTTGATAATACCGGAGCACACACGAAAGCTTACATGTAAACTATGAGAGGTAGAGACATGTTGTATGATATTTAGTTATATGTGTTTATCCTGTATGTATCTTTTAGGCATGCATGTTATATTCTTGTCCATTATATTATATAAACATGTATGCAGATGTAGGTAAACTATGGGTTACCTAAAGAATAAGATGGCATAGACTAGGTTGGCGGGGCCATTCCCATGTTACATAATAGAACCAACCCAAAACTAAACAGGCATAAATATTCGCAAGTGATTTATGCATAAAAAGTATTAGATCCACGCTTGTATGATTTAAAAAATATTTTCGAAATACTCACGATTTATCGCGAACATTAATCGTGTGAATTCAAATTAATTATCGCCTACGCCCGTGACTTGGTTTTGTCGGCCTACTGGGGTAACTCCTCAATGTTCATTTAGGTTGCCTCGGGATATATGCTACCACCAAGGGAATTTTTCCTCACAATGTGATGAATAACGCAAGTAGGAGATGAGAGTAATAACGTATTTTTGATACTACCTTATTATAATAACGTCTACGATTTTTATCATCATCAAAATCTAAGTATCAACGCACAGACCTTCGTGATTTGATGAGATGTACAAAGGTGATCTTTTCCTTGTCAGTCCTGGTCAAGCTATTTGTTAAGAAACTTTATTTTAATTCGGATAAAGAACTATCTACATCATTATACACGATATATTAGTACTGGCGACATGCTCTGTCTTCGCACGGGTAGATAGATAGCTTGTAGGAAATAACCTATGGAGAACCAATGACACAATTTTGCGTATTAACTAAACTCACCGATATGGGTCGGGGACTAAAATAGAGTGCGCAGCTCCAAATACTCGTATCTTCTACGACAAAAGTCGTTACAAAAGTAACCAATTTTTGTTACCTTGTGTTATTGTAATTTTCTATTCTTTTATAAATAAAATATATCCTGCATTACCCGCTTTTGAGCTCAGAATTTGTAATATAAGTATTGAGTTTATCCACTAAAAACAAAAATACAAGAAATCAAATCATTCCTCTTTATAATATTAGTTTAGATTAAAATGTATATTTTTTATTAAGGCAATTAAATTTTAGGAGTAAGACGTAACCAAATCGAATGTTACTATAGAATGAAAAGATAGCAATAATGCCCGCCCAGCCGTTATCGTAAGAATATGTTCGCACGACTCAGAAGCGCTGGCCTTCAATCTATTGTGATGGCAATAAAAACATGATGCCTAGATATCTTAGTAAGTAGTCTCAACAAAAACTATGAATAAAATTACACGCAACCCAAATGGAACAGAAACGGGATGTAACAAAAAAAGTCGCAAAAACTGAAAAATAAGATTTTGTTGAATGAAATTGGTTTTTTATATAGCATACCCGATGTTAGACAGTTACTTAACAGGTTATAACTGAACGCAATGGGTTTAAAAAGACATAATTATGTTAAATAGTAATAAGATCATCAACCGTGTAATTGGTAGAAAGAAGAGTCATAATAGCGTAATCAGTAAAATCGATTTCGAAACAAACGATGACGTTTTACGTTATGTATATATAAAGTATATAAAGTGGTGATAATATATAAAAAAATCCGATAAGTGCATGTGCGCCTAGCTCTATTAAGATTCCGTAAAGTTGTTCAAGTACTCGTATTTGTTCGTACAATGTAAAAGGCGGTGAAATAAAATGTTGGTTCATTTGACCATAACTTACACTTCTTATAATTCAAAGAAATGTCTATAAGTTTCAAACTAGTAGACAATGACTTATTAAACTACAAACATTGACATCGAAAAGGTATGCTACCACAAAAAATCGTCTCATTTTCTTGTATTACGTCCTATGAAACATACTTCAATTGAATTTCTAATTGATTACTCGGTTTTGTGATAACATTTTATTTAATATATTAAATCTTAGTAGTATATATACTACGTTTGCGAGGTGGTAATCTGTGACATACAAACGAGCATACACAGGAGAATTAGGGCACGTAAGTCTGGTTAGTCTTAAGTGTAAGTAATAAAAAAGGAAATAATAATCAAAGAAAAGAATGGATTTTAAAACGGTAAATTTAAATAAAAACTACTGTTCCAAAGCTTTGAATCTCATATCATACATTATTTATGTGATAACATGCTTATTATGAGTACATAATATCAATATGGTGAGGTAAACAGACTTATAAATAATAGTAATATATCACGAAATGAACTTAAACAACGGGAGTCACTCAAGATAGCATGGGGACCATAGTTAAAAAAAAATATAACTCGGAATGTACGGCAGTCGATTTAGGATCTGATTTGTAACTCATATGGTACAATTTTAAAAGCCCTAGATGTCACATCAGCTTATTCTGTATTCTGCTCTTGAGCGATATCCCGAGCATACAATGTTAAATGTGTCCTTCCATTGACCCTTAAGTTCTCGTATCATACCGATATCAAGAACCTGAGTAGATATTATAAGTATAAAATTAAATCGATTTACATAGACACTTACTAATTAACGGAAGCGGCATGGGGAAAATTGCTATTCTAGCATATTACAGATAAATTGAGCGTTGATTAAGAATCTCAGAATTAAGAAGTCATCACTTGTACAGACCACTGACCAGAAACAAACTTATTAAATATAATAATATTTTGAAAGACAGGTTGTAATTGACTGACTATTTTTATAATAATAATGATTTTAATAATGTACATAAAGTGCGTTGTATCGTATTTAATGTGAAAACAAAGATTTCTTTCAAAGGCAAAGGCCGACGAACGATATTTGACTCAATGTTCATCTTTGCTTATATTTACGATTCAAAGTTTAAAAGGCCTTTCTAACAGAATTTGAAGAACGAGCAACCCTCGCTCTTCTAAATTAATCAGTTAGCGGATGTTACAACAAAACTTAGAAAATTCTCATTTCCCTTGCTATATTTTAGGAAAATTATGAGTCAAATTGTATATAATTAAATTTTACCTGTGTTAGGTTAAATTTCAGAAACATTAGTAAATTTAATTTAAGAACTAAGTACTTTGTATTAAAGGTTTCTTGCGTAATAATATTGACATATAAAATAAAACAACCTCAATAATGCATTTTGTCTCTTAACGTGCAGTGGCTTGAGTTGGAACACAAATAACAAGTAATTATCGTAGTACCCTCAAATATACTGTAACTACATTTGAGTACATCCATTGCTGTTATTGAAAGAGTTCAAATGGTTCACCATAATCTTTATAGCTAAAGCTAACTTTACTTAAATTTAAAGCACCGTAAAATTTTGCGGAATAGACTTTGGCGAAAGAGAGGTTATTTCTTTCTTAAAGATTCATTTACTTTCCCAGTAACCAATCCTGGAGTAAATATAAATAAAAGTAAATGAACCTTAAAAAAGAATGCAATGAAATAAATTCTCCCTGGGGTAATGTGTCAGTAATTAGTATATAAACAAGAAAATGTAATTTGTAATAACATATCATCAATCTTTTTATTGAAGATCTTCAAACAATTAAAGTGTGTTGTGCAACATACAATTGAAAATAAACTAATATATTTCTTATATAACTAGTCCGGCCATAAATACTGTTACAAAGAAACTTTTCTTCATTTCAACTCTTTAATTACTTTGAATTTGGAACGCATTCATTATCATATAAACTTCTAAAAATCGAAACCCCATTAGGAAACAATAATCTTAGCACGAGAAATGAAGATTCCCGCTAGGACTCTGTCGCGAATAATCAAACAAGACCTGAAGCTCTGCGCTTATTGTTGATATACAGGACATGCGGTAAATCAATCCCTACCGTTGAAGAGAGTCGATCGATCAAAACGCCTTCTTTCAGATACGCAGGTGAAAGTCACAGAAATATCCTCTTTACTGATGAAAAAATTTTCATGATTTTTGCAGCAGTGCAACAAACAAAATGATAAAGTGTACGCACACAGTTCGAAAAAACCCGCCCAAGTGATCGGAAAGGTACAACATGGTCTTATCAAGAAGTCCCAAAGCTTCATTTTTTATAAAAAGGAGTAGCTTCAGCCAAAGTGTATAAAGAGACTGTCTTGGATCGTGTTGGGAAATCTCTCAGCAATACACTTTTTAAAAATGTGCCGTGGACTTTCCAGCAGGACTCTGCACCTGGTCACAAGGCACAAACTACCCACGCTTGGCTCGAAACCAACGTTCCAGACTTTATAAGAGCTGAAGACTGGCACTCGTCTAGCCCAGATCTGAACCCCTTAGTCTACAAATTATGGTCAGTTTTAGAGGATGGCCTGCTCGAAACGGCAAGCCGACATTGTGTCTCTTAAGAAATCTCTGGAGCAAGCAGTGGATAAATTTCCCATGGAAACAGTACGTAATCCATAGATTCGTGGCCAATCAGATTAATCAAATCAAAGTTGGCTGACCATTTCGTACATATGAGTTTTATGAAGATTACATACATAACTTCATAAAAAAATAAATGCACATTCATTTGTAACAGAACTCATGGCCGGACTAGGTACATGTCAAAAAAATGTAGGTAGCTTCAACAAATATAATCCACAAGTTGATATATTCAATAGCTTCAAACTGAACATATCAATTTGTTGATCATATTGAAAAATCAACAAACACTAGTGCAGTAATAAATGCAATTTTTTCAAACATATGAAATATTATTGAAACCCGTGGTATTGATATTTACTTTGACGTGGACAAATGCAATATTTGCAAGTAGCTGCAATAACGTGTGACCATGCATAGTTGTCCTCTAATCCAGCAGTAACAGTTGAACAACAAAACTCATTACTCGACGCTATTCGTGGGTGTACTACCTGGCAGTTTGCTGGCGAGCTTGGGTTATAGTATGGTGTAATGTATAAACGGAAACGGATTACGTGAACGCTTAATGACTAGATTTATTATTTAAACGTGTGAAGTATACAGAAAAATACCTGTGTAGGTAATAACTGAACGTGTTTGTTGCAATGTAAATTAATAAAACAATGTTTTATGGGTCTCTGTCGGGTAACATTACGAATTTTTTTGGTACAGGATATTGAAGAAAATCATTGTATGTTCTACACGAGATGTAACTCTGTTCACGATGCCAGCTTAAGTGTACCTAGTTAATGGTAAAAAACTATGTCTAATCACTCTATTATAAAGTGACTGTGTTAAATAAATGTGAGGTTGAGAGTAAACGAGACTAAAACGTATGTCAGTATACATACGAGTACATACCTTCTAGGAATATTACAAGTTAGTAGTTTCTACCTACTACAATAGGAATCAAGAGTACTATTATGTATGATGTCAACGACAATTAAAAATTGAATTAGCTTACGTGATAATAAATAATGCATTCTCTGTATCATGCTATTAGCCAAATAAGGGAGAAAACAAATATTAATTGTTATTAACATTTCGATATTATTTCATTTAAGCCATGGCTAACATTTAATATGTAGATGCACTAGTCCTCATCACCTATAACTTAAGTCTTAACACCAAAAGTTTATCACTTGCGCCAACTCGTTACTTGGCTTAGGAGATTAGCAAATGGGGGCAACTTGTTCGGTTTACTGTAAGGATAAGCTAGGCCACTAAACCCCAGAGCGAAGTTTCCCACTACCTTGGACGGGGGATTTTTAATTATGTCATTAAAGCAGGCTGGAGCGCGTGCGTGCAACTGATTAACTGGTTCAGACCCGTAAAGCCACGTTTTGTTGTAATTTATAAGGTTTTGTGCAAAGCGGATTAATATGACGCAAGGGTCGGCCGGATCTAACTTCAAATGCGATAATGAAGGCAAAGCTAGTGTTATGGAAAAATACTGTTATACTGTTTACTTATTGGTTTAGGTATCATAAATTATAATTAATTTCTTAGCAGCAGTATAAATAAATTGAATATACCTAATAGTTCCCGAGGACCATGACATTAATAAGGCCTATTCTTCGTTCTAGCTTTTATAGAGTTTTCTTCTCTATTATCGAGTGCTTACTGCTTAGATCTTACTGCTGGAAAAAGTGTTTCGAATAAATTTTATTGTCGTGAGTTTGGTGGTGAGTCAAGAATATTTAGAGATGAAACTAGTGCGATGTAATGTTCTTTCTTATTTCAGTATCGTTATTTTAAAATTTTGTAATGGAATGAAAATTGCACTTCAGTTGAAACGGGCATAATACCAAGAGTTTCAATGTACGAATATCTTACAGCAAAGGCAATTTCTACGTAAACAGAAAACATCTGGGGTACGAAAAAAATACAAATTAAAATAATAATACAATGAGGCAATTTAAACTTCCCATCGCTTTCTTACGTATTTTGTTTATATATTCAATTTTGATCACTTAGACAATATTGTATTTAAAAATTATTTTAAGCTTCAAATTCAGTCTGCCATTACCCATCGGTTGAATATATGATGACGAATTAAAAATATTATATGAGTATATTGCAGTGCTAATGATACTAGTATTAATTTTAACTATTTTGTCAGAATCATAACATATAAAATACAAATGAGGACTCCGCTATCTGAAATTTATTGTCTACCAACTAGGTGCAGGAACATGTACAGGTTCTTCAATAAAATCATGTCCGCAAACAATTAAGTGAGCGTCGAACAGATTGGTCCGGTCCCTGGGCGATCATACGGAGTGAGGAATGTTAATCGAATCGGCCGGGTCAACATTCGACACATTTACATCGAAGCTCAGACCTTGTCCTATCCTAGTAATGGGGCAGACAAACAATCATTATGGTTGCCGAGAGGGCAAACTGTCCGTTGGCAAATGTTTGCCGATTTGGTCAATTGTTTGCAATACTTAGGAAAATTGATGCTATTAATTTATATTTTGATGGTTTATGCGACATTACATTTAGGTTAAACAGAACAGCCAAAACGGTAGATACGTATCTAATCGATCGATAGATAACTCGGCTTAGCTTCAACTAGTCCTTGTTTCTATTAACCACACCTATATTATGATTGAAAAATTAAATCTATATATTTGTTACCTTTTACTACTGAACCGTAAAACGAATCTCTAAAAACTTTGATACTGTCTGGAGCTTGAAGAAAAACATAGGCTAATTACTATTGTAATTACCAAATCTCGGTACACGTCCTTATACCAGTCATTTGTAAATATTTTTATATACCTATAATGTATTATTTTTGATCTATATCTGTTCTCATAAGGAAGTCCTACTATTTACATATATCATGTTGAAAATAAAAATGACAATAAAGGTTTATTCATACACGTTTATGCATATGTAACTAGACTAAAATAAACTATGTATCTCTAAAGACAATTTATTTTAACAGTAGTTATATAGCATATTATATGGCACTTTTCAACTTTACATTTACAGCTGAGTCGCGTAGTTGAGATTTTTATAATGTTTATGATATTACCTAGTTAAATTGTGATTGTGTGGAATTCAGTAAAACCTAGACCCAAAGTGATCCAGCGTACATGATGTTTTTACGGTAGCGAAAAACGAGATGAAATGTGAAAATCAAAATATATTTTATAGAATTTCAATCCGGAGAGTAAATATAGAGGTCGTACTGCAACTCAGAGCTAAATTTTACACACGATTAATAGTAGTTCTATGGTTTATGGTGATAATAAATCGAGATAGGTTTAGTGTAACCACAGCAAAAGATACACGACAATAGGAATGCCTCTATAGACTGGACTAGTAAAAACTTGTCGCTGTTTTATAACAATATAACAGACTAAAAGAAAACAGTAATCTAAGAAAGTACATAAATCAAAATGATTTATAGTATTACCGTATTATAATTCTCAGAATCAGTGAAGTAAAACCCCAGGAGTGATTTTGTGATAAATAAACGGTAACCCGCTTGACCCGTTTTATTTTTGTAGAATCACTGTTCTTTCTTCTTTTAGTCGTAAATTAATTCGTTTCTTTTATTCAAATCTTGCTGGTAAAGTTAAGTTGCACGCGACAAAATATTTAGTCAAGTTACTGTGATTAGAGACATGCAAAACTACGTTAATCCATTACTTATTTATTTTTTAAATTGAGTAATGTAAACATTGCATCTACACCAATACTGTAAATAGCTAAAGTTTGAAAATTCCTTTCCTAATAGGACGCTACATTATCCCCGTACTATGTGTAGTGCGCTAGCGCTATGTTTTTGTTTAGGGTTCTTGTGATATCTTTCATAAGCTGACCTCCTCTGGGGCGAAATTGTGGACAGCAACTAGTATAAATTAGTTAATGTGGTCTACTGTCCTCCACTTCTGGATTATATATATTGTATGGATATTCAATTCTACCTATATATTATTATCATTACCTGTATTTATTTCTGTAATTATCACCCTCTGTTTAACTATACCAAAGCAATTATAAACCAACCTCATTTCTCCAATTTTAAATATATCAATTAAATTTATTTTTATTAGGGTTCCGTACCCAAAGGGTAAGACGGAACCCTATTACTGAGGCTCCGCTGTCCGTCCGTCCGTCCGTCCGTCCGTCCGTCCGTCCGTCCGTCCGTCCGTCCGTCTGTCACCAGGCTGTATCTCATGAACCGTGATAGTTAGACAGTTGAAATTTTCAGAGATGATGCATTTCTGTTGCCGCTATAACAACAAATACTAAAAAATAGAATAAAATAAATATTTTAGGGGGCTCCCATACAACAAACGTGATTTTTTTTGCCGTTTTTATAGATAATGGTACGGAACCCTTCGTGCGCGAGTCCGACTCGCACTTGGCCGATTTTTAAATATAAGTAAGGTCATGTTTTCACACCATGTGGCTCCCCACAGTCTGGTGTACGGAGATACAGGCGCTGTCTGGTTCAGTCACCAGTCTCTCACAATCTAAAACATTGTTGTTTAATAAACAAACCACTTGCTTTTTTAGGGTTCCGTATCCAAAGGGTAAAACGGAACCCTATTACTGAGGCTCCGCTGTCCGTCCGTCCGTCCGTCCGTCTGTCACCAGGCTGTATCTTATGAACCGTGATAGTTAGACAGTTGAAATTTTCACAGATGATGCATTTCTGTTGCCGCTATAACAACAAATACTAAAAAATAGAATAAAATAAATATTTAAGTGGGCTCCCATACAACAAACGTGATTTTTTTTGCCGTTTTTTAGGGTTCCGTACCCAAAGGGTAAAACGGAACCCTATTACCGAGACTCCGCTGTCCGTCCGTCCGTCCGTCCGTCCGTCCGTCCGTCCGTCCGTCTGTCACCAGGCTGTATCTCATGAACCGTGATAGTTAGACAGTTAAAATTTTCACAGATGATGCATTTCTGTTGCCGTTATAACAACAAATACTAAAAAATAGAATAAAATAAATATTTAAGGGGGCTCCCATACAACAAACGTGTTTTTTTTTGCCGTTTTTATAGATAATGGGTACGGAACCCTTCGTGCGCGAGTCCGACTCGCACTTGGCCGATTTTTTGTATACAAGTGTATTTTACAAGATTGCGGAGGAAAATAAAGAAAATTTGAATTCAAAGAACCTCAAGAGCTCAAATCGATCTTAACTCATCGAATCATAAAATATCTTAGTTAATAATGAGTGCGCTTGATATGATCTCAATATTAAAAGCAAGTTATACAACATTCATAGCTCTTTTCGTGCACGCTCGCCGATTCCTAAGGCTCCTGACACCACCATCCGATAACATTGATAACACTATTTGCTCGTGGTAGATGAGGCGTTCCTCTCACCGACATCCTACTACTTTCGCGTGAATCTGTTTCGTCATTCTTTCCTTTTGAATTATTTCTGCATGTCCAAACCAACGGAGCAGCCCCTTCGTATTTTAACACCGATAAGTACTCTCTTTCTAACATCCACATTGTGAAATTTGTTGTCTTTCTACCAAGAAGTTTTCCTAACGCGTCATTCACAATATTCCCTACACTCGCTCACCTCTCTACCTTAAAAGTGTATTTTTTTTTTACAAAGTTAAGAGGCATGTAAGCATACGGTCCACCTGATGTAAAGCGGTTACCGTAGCCTATAAACGCTTTCAATAAATTAAGTATCACTCGCGCGATGTTACCTCCGCTGCTAACACAGCAACTCCATAGAAGCTTACTGGTGATCTCACTCACACGCAGGAAAACAACAACCCTCTAGGAAGTTGTTATTTGGCTGCGGTTGTCTGTGAGGTAGAGGTACTTCTCCAGACGGGCTGCTTCGGTGCACCCTACCTCTCTTAAAAAACTGTTTACCATCCATGCCATCTAGCGTGTCACCTAGAGATAAATAAAATTGGAGTGTCTGTTTGAAATATTAAAATAACCGCTTTTTTCTAAATGCATATGGATATATACACGGTACATATACCAAAATGAATATTTTTACAATTTTTGTCTGTCGGTCTGTTTGTTTCGGCTAATCTCTGAAACGGCTGGACCGATTTTGACAGGACTTTCACTGGTTGGTAGACGACTGTTCAGAGCACAATATAGGGTACTTTTTATTCCGTAAATATTTAGGGTTCCTGCGTAAAATATGAAAAGCTATTAAAATTAGAGGGAAATATCTTCCCTTCGGGGGACTTTGCACTTTTATTTTTCTTATTTTCACAGAATATGTATTTTTTGTGACATATAATAACTACGCATTTTTTTATATATATATAATGACATAATATGTAATAATATAATAATAATCTTCTATACAGATAAATAAAATTGGAGTGTCTGTTTGTAATATTAAAATAACCGCTTTTTACTAAATACATATGGATGTATACACAGTACATATACCAAAATGAATATTTTTACAATTATTGTCTGTCTGTTTATTCCGGCTAATCTCTGAAACGGCTGGACCGATTTTGACGGGACTGTCACTGGCAGATGGCTGCTGTAATAAGGAGTAACTAAGGCTATCTTTATTTTAGAAATTTTATTTATTAATATAAATATAAATAAATAATAAAAAAAAAATATTCCGCGCGGACGAAGTCGCGGGCACAGATAGTCCAAGATAATATCCAACTCTACTATTCCATAATTATAGTCAGCTCTTTGGGATGGCTAAACGGAAGAAATATCCTCACGCTAATTCGGTTTTATCATATGTACTGTGCAATACATAATCCACCACCAACCAGAGAGCAACCGACGTTGCTTGACAAACCACATCAAATAAACATAGCGGAATAAGCTCCCTGTCATAAACCGTTGCTTCTGAGAAACCACAATCCATAGCTGTAGATGCCAAAGGTATTATCATTTGCAAAAATACCTTATTTTGAGCAGGAGAACAAAATAGACAAAAAAATAAAACAAAAATCAGCTTCCTTGTTTAATTTAGCGAGGGTTGTCGACAAAAAACTGTGGCTCTTGTTTGGCCTTTTTTTGTTGACCGTCGTTACAATCCAGGAATGCATTGTTCCCGTTGTCGTCCTTCGCTCCCAGGCTAGCTGTAAAACTGGGATATTTTCTCTCCTGTTAGTCGGCTTATCGGATGCGTCACGAGTTCTGATCAAGTGACTCATGAAGATATGATTAACCAGCTACATAGGCGCGACACAAATTGCTTAGTGCGTTCTTAATTCGGCTGTGGATTTGAATTAACTGGCGTACAATGATGGTCCAGTAAAAGATTAATCAAGCTATTAGAACGTGTAATTTTGAAGCACTGATCACACGGGTACGAATTAGATCAACAGTGTGTAAGAAATGTGCAAGAAAAAGAATCAAATTGCTTACATTTAAACGTTTAAATTTTGACGAGCTCGGTGGCGCAGTAGTGAAACTCGCTGTTACGTTACTTTAACACCAACGTTCGTGGGTTCCATTCCCATACAGGACAAACATTTGTGTGCATGAACATGTCTGTTTGTCTTGGTCTGGGTATTTTTAATAGAGGTAGGCTGCATCAAAGCAGTCTGGAGAACTACCCGCCTTCACAGAAAACCGCAGCCAAATACCAACTCCCTAGAGAGTTGTTGTGTTCCTGTATGTGAGTGAGGTCACCAGTAAGCTCCAATGGATTTGTTGTGTTAGCAGCGGAGATGGCAACGCGCGAGTGATACTTAATGTAGAGCGTTTATAGGCTACGGTAACTGCTTTATATCAGGTGCGCCGTACGCTTGTATGGCGACCGACGTAGCATAAAAAAAACCGTAGTTTAAATGAACTAATACCGTATCAACATTAAACTAATATACAAGTGTTTAGTCACTATCAGGAACGAAATATAATATAAAAAAGTAATTATATTTCCCAAAAGTACGAAGTAAACTTGCATTCGCCGAATTTGAGATAGCTGGTTAAAACTATTTATATTGTTTGAATGCAAATTTATTTTAAACTAACTCTAAATACAACCAGATATAAATGCAAATTATCTTTAACTAATATGTGCTAACTTTAATTTGGTTATGCACCCTGTCGTGTTTACCCAAATTATATCAATATAACAGATTCTGAATAAACAGCGTAATTTATTGTGATCCTAAAGTTGAGTAAGCTGCTTTGAAAATCACAACCGTATCCTAATCTGTCAAATGTTGTATTAAATGCTCGTAATCTAAATCAACTTTCAGATGGATTCTGTGTGAATTTCTGTAAGTCTGTAATCTAAAATAACATAGTTGATTCATTGCTTCGCAGCTTTTAGTAATAGCTTTCAAAGTTTGCTTTCCCGGAACCCCTATCGCTTAACTACAGTAAGGTAATTTCTCAGACGTAAGTACAGAATAATTTTAGTAACGTAGAAATGTTGACCGCGTTCGTAATGAAGACGTGAGAGAAAGAGTTGGTCTGAAAGAGAGTGTCGGTGTTAAGATAAGAAAGGGCATGCTCCGTTGGTTCAGACATGTAGAAAGAATGCGGGACGAAAGAATGACGAAACAGATATACAATGCAAAAGTGGAAGGATGTAGGAGCCGAGGAAGACCGAGACTAACCTACCATGACCAAATTGGTCGTGTTTTATCAGAAGGTGTAATAGTAATACAGTAAGGTAATTTCTCAGACGTAAGTACAGAATAATTTTAGTAACGTAGAAATGTTGACCGCGAACGTAATGAAGACGGGAGAGAAAGAGTTGGTCTGAAAAAGAGTGTCGGTGTTAAGATAAGAAAGGGCATGCTCCGTTGGTTCGGACACAATGCGGGACGAAGGAATGACGAAACAGATATACAATGCAAAAGTGGAAGGATGTAGGAGCCGAGGAAGACTGAGACTAACCTACCATGACCAAATTGGTCGTGTTTTATCAGAAGGTGATGTCAGGAGTCCCAGGAACCGGCGAGCGTGCATGAAAAGAGCTATGAATCTCACAGAAGCGAGTGAAGTATGTAAGGACCGCGTCTTATGGCGCTCGGTTCTCTCTGCCTACCCCGCAAGGGATTTGGCGTGAAGTTATAGATAGATAGATATATATATTTATTCAAAGGATTATGGTACATATATAAAAGCTATCTGTCTTGCTCACTGTTATTGTTGTGACAATAACTATTCGGTTGTAGTCTCCTAGACAAGAATGATGTTAATATATATTCACAATGACACTGCTCCAATTTGTATCATAATTACACTTGGCGTGAAGATATACATACATACATACAGAAATGTTCAAAACATGCCAGCTAATTACTCTAGTGTATTAGAGTCATTCGCTCTAGTAATATTCATGCCATTATTTCTTGTGAGTTGGAAATACATGGTATGTGGTAGATTTATCTTCAGCTAAAGGCCTGTTTCTTAGCTTGTATGAAACTGATATTATTTTTAATATTATCGCTTCTCGCTTTAGTACTACCATAAATGAGTCACGGTACCTTTTCTTTCGTCACTCGTTCTTATATTTATTCACTATATTTATCACAATGGGGTAATTTAATATTTATACATACACGCAGAACGATATATTCTCTCAAATTTTTACTATTAACTCTAAATAAAAAAATAAAATAGGTTAAGATAGCTGCTTAACATCAAGTAATGATAAACAATTGCCGCAGTCTATTTTTGACTTTATCCTAGTTTCACCTTTTAAGCACGTCGTCAAGTACGGACAATATAGTGAATATATACATAGAATATTAGTAATATAGTGCGGGGGCCATTATTTCTTTGTATTGTTTTTATTATTTTTATAAAAACTCATCTCATCTCATCCTCAAAACTCATCCTCAAAAAAGAATATCAATACACAAATAGTATATTATGTTGTACGCATTTTGTCCTGTGTAATAATATAAACAAGTATCAGTTTTAGGTGACCGAATACGCTTTATAACTAAACAAAAAGCAGTAAACCATGGCCTATAATGTAAATAGATAAAGACAAAACAGTTCAGTACCATTTTCCTCTCTATTTGTTAACCGATTTCTATTTGCTTCCTAGTTATAGACGAATAATTAACATTAACTCTTGTTAATAGCCACTGTCTATAAAAACATTTTGAAAGACGTACAAAAAAAATTATTACATGCAAATTAACATATGTTTTCCTTAGATTTTCAATTATGATTATGGATTACGACCACTAGGATGAACAGGGTTATAGAAAATAACAAATTTAGTTAATTGTATTTAATATATTTGCTGGCTATATGAGAGGTATATATAACTGAAAGATCCCTATTTCGTTACGGTTTAATCAATTCGAGGCAAACTAAGTGAAAGTTTCAATTTGGATGATATTAGGGATCCTCCGATCAGACGTAACGAACCGAAAAGAGCTCGTATAAAGCCTGGTTTATGCATTCTTGTACCTATATTTAGTATTATTTATCTGTACGTATATACATTTTGTCTATTAGTTATATGCTTAACAGTAGTATTGTAATATGTACCTCGTGTCTGTCTTCCTTCTATCTCATATTTTTCATTCGATCTTGATTCGATCCTATTTCAAATTATGGAAACAAATACAAAATTTCGAATGCATTCAAGCTCGGTACAAGAGTACTTTCAATTAGCCCTCCAGAAACTAATTCTGTCTGACTGTAGACGTACAAATTTCTGAACATAATAAAATTTGGTTTAGAAGTAGTCTGGGAACTAGAGAATAATTTAAACACTTCGCTCGCTTTTTTTAAGATTCGTAGCTCTGTTCATGCGTACTTGCAGTTCCTAGGGCCCTTGACATCACCTTCACCATCACCAATAAAATACAACCAATTTAGTCATAGTAGGTAAGTCTTGATCTTAATTTTTATATTCAAATTACTAGTGACCCTACTGAAGGTGTCATGCTCTTTTCCTTAACAAAAAATAAATAAAATTAATCGTCGGATTTCACACAATAGGTGTTGGATGAAATTTGGTGTAGGTATAAATAAGTTTTATAATATCATTGGATTTCTAGAATTTTCTTAAACTTGAATTAGAGGTGGGTCTTACGTAAACAAAATTTTTGATGAATTCTTTGGTCTTAAATACAGAGGCGTATCTGGGTATATAGGTATATACATTATTTGAATTATATTGCAACTTGTTAAGGGAGATGTATACAAGTAAACATTTAAAATCTATTTTTAGCGAAATTACGGAAACTCTAAAAGAAATAATTGAATCAAAATTATTTGCATAAGTACTATGCAAATGCCCGTAGTGATAATCTTTTCGTCGTTTCAAATCTCTTGTGCACTTCAGTAATAAGTGTAAATATCTTAGTTTTCTTGTAAACAAAACATATTATTTCTCCATTAAGACCACAGGTAACATCAAATGTAATTGTTATGTAGATTATCGTACACTATTTAATTATTATTTATCGTTCTGCTACATAAACAGGTACTTACAATTTTTGTCGCAATTAGTAATTCACTATCATTTTATGAACTAGTTTTACTTTTCATAAAGTATGGTAACTGAAAAAAAATTATTCTTAAAGCATACCTAAGTAAGTATCTGAATTTGATAGAATATATATTTGACCTTAAAGTTTCGTTCTGATATTTTGAAAACTGTTCGAAAATCTCTCAACTACCTTAACATTTAAGCCTGTTTAAATTACATTCCCGTATACCAATGAGATAGAATCGAATGTAATTATTTTCGTATTATCCGGTGATAGGTTCCAATCGTTGCATCAATTTGATCCCAGTACCAAATCGGTAAATAATGATGGCTACCCCGAAACAATGATTATAGCCTTACGGTTGATTATAATTTTAAGCAAAAAGAAACCATTAAATGAAATTATCGATTTTTATCTTACTGAATCTAAAAGATTTTAGAAAATTGCGTCAATTTACATTAAATTACTAACATTCCGTAATGTTACCATTTTAAAACGCACATGTGTATATGAATTTTACACCTTTTCTTAGGAAACTGTCCTAAGATTTATCCTAAGATTAGACCATACGAATGTTTCATCAACTAACCAAAAGTTTATACAATATAAAGTAGGAAGTGTTTACAGTATTGAGCGTTTACTAAATTGGCTATTTTTACGCACACCGGGCCTTCCCATTAATAAATATACTAAACTCAGCTAAATTGTGTGAATCACTCGTTTACATTGGTAAATTTCTAATTGTGTACGGTAACTTAATACCAGAAACAAACAAATTTACCTCCAAAGGTTAAACAGCTCAGTCTCATGTTACTTCCATATGAATGGGACAATAAACCGTCCAAGTTAATAGTGTGCGTGGGCAGGCCATGCACGGATGAGCAGGTTTTTTTATGTTTATATCCATCAACCAAGGCGCCGTTGCAACGATTTTGTTCCCAGCGGGCATCGAAGATCCATAGGTGCCCATGATTCATTTAATTTATTATCCACCTGTAAATTGTCCAATCCTTAGCAAACGCTATTATGTTTATTTCTTTTGATTTATTAAACTTATTGTGTGACACCTAATAACCTAGGTTATACAAAATTTATAATACCCACGTATTTCAAATATATACGTATATGGATATATACCTACAGAAGACAAAATATAAGGTAATTCATTGAGACACAAGGTCCAATAGATAATTCAAATTTTGACAGATCACTCTACGTCTTTCTATTTTAGATGATTTACGTGATTGTTATAGGGGTTATATGTGCTGTTCTCACTCATTAGACATAAGACCTAGCAGTAGTTGAATAATGAACAGAGTATATTCGTGTATAATATAATATATATAATAATATTTTGCGCATCTCAAAAACGTCTCTAACCATTCGGACAAAAATTTGTACCCAGGTTTTGCTTTTCAAGTTTATCTATATGCTTTTCTTGAAAAAGCGCAATGTTAAAAAAATAGGTTGTCCTGTACAAGTAATTTATAATACTTTGAAATTTGGGATATAAAAACTAAAAAATAACATGAATGTAAAAATAACAGAATTTGCATAGGAAGCCTGTTTATATATATGTCTGTGCTTTATAAACAGCAAAGCACTTATATATGAGTTACTTAGTAAATTTAACCAAACAAAATTGATAGATCAGTAGAAAGTGCAAAGGTTTTTCATAAGTTGATTAATTTTATGTAAGGTCCAATATTACAGGATTTTTTCCCAGGCATACTCGGAAATGTTCGCATTAATTTTAAAAAAGAAATCAGGAAGTTACTGATTGATGGTGCTATCATTTATTTGATTGCTCGCCGAAATGACAAAGCGTCATTCTTCTTCATAATTTCAAATATTTGAATTCCTAATTCTAAAATTTGTACTCGATGGTGTTGTTAAACATTTAATAAAAGTTGTTACGATTTCTGTTTTATTTTCACTACCGTGCACAATCAAGTGATCCAGTGTGTTCCCGTGTAAAATTTAATTACACAAATAATAAAATTAACAGATTATTAATAAAATACTAGAACATACAAACCCAGCAGGACATAATTACGATTTAAAAACGAGACATGGAAATCTAAGGGAATTGTTCTCATTCGATTCGATTTTCCATGTTCCCTACCGCAAAAAGGCTACTTTTATTATAAATTTACAACTCCATATTTAAGTTAGTGAAATAAAAAACAAGTGCATGTACTTCATGATAACACTCCTAATTAAGCTATGATACATTATTGACGATCCGGAGAGACTTTGCATCACATTGGGTGGGTTTAGGGATTGGGATCAAACAAGTTCTGTAAAAACAATTAACACATGATATAACTTGTGTTAATTATTTTTATAGAACTTGCCATTGTGTAGAAGCTATAGAAATCATGAACTTGTTTGATATAAGTACAATGTTACTTATTGCCTCGTTGTTTGGGTTACGTACTGTAATGGGTAAACAATGAAACTCTTAGGTATAGGATCACTTTGTCGTCTGTCTGTCGATCTGTATGAGTCCTTTTTCTCGGAGAATGTGTGGAGATATAAAAACCAATATTGCGATTTATTTAGAAGGTTGATTTTAAATCAAAGTCTAAGTCGACGCAAATACATCGTAAGCTATAACCTACCTGTACCTGATCAATCACGAATAGAGCAAGAATCTAGGTCTTGAAACAGCAATAGTCCGAAAATCAATGATTTTTTAAGAGAGGTAGAGCGCAGCAAAGCAGCCCGTCTGGGGAAGTATCTCCACCTCACAGAAAACCGCAGCCAAATAACGACTCCCTAGGGGGTTGTTGTGTTCCTGCGTGTGAGTGAGGTCATCAGTAAGCTCCCAAGGAGTTGCTGTATAAGCAACAGAGGCATCGCGCGAGTGGTACTTAATATATCGCAAGCGTTAATAGGCTACGGTACCCGCTTTACATCAGGTGGGCCATATGCTTGTGTGCCTCGCGACGTAGTATAAAAAAATCGGCCGAGTGCGAGTCGGACTCGCGCAGGAAGGGTTCCGTACGACTATCTATAAAAACGGCAAAAAAAAATCACGTTTGTTGTATGGGAGCCCCCCTTAAATATTTGTTTTATTTTAATTTAATTATTTATTCTTAAAGTGAATATATAACTAAATATTCTGTGAATATTTCAAGCGTCTACCTGTTGCCGTTATCAATATCGAGCAAAAAAAATCACGTTTGTTGTATGGGAGCCCCCTTAAATATTTATGTTATTCTATTTTTTAGTATTTGTTGTTATAGCAGCAATAGAAATACATCATCTGTGAAAATTTCAACTGTCTAGTTATCACGGTTCGTGAGATACAGACTGGTGACAGACGGACGGACGGACGGACAGCGAAGTCTCAGTAATAGGGTTCCGTTTTACCCTTTGATAAAAAAGAAAAAGATATTATTTTTATAAAATATATAAGTATTTATTTTGTATAAAGAATGTAATAAACTTACATTTGCCCTCGGAGTATCGACTGTAACCTGTGACTAGAAATATGTACGGTATAACAGTATTTCAACCGCCAAGTTAAGTTTCTTGTACCATTGAATAAGAATACCTACAAGTCATTATGTTGATAGGGAGCTCTCAGTGCCTAAGCCACACTTTATTTCAGTCAGTACAGTGTACATCGCTTAACACTGACGGCGAATTTATGTTTGTAATAGTTTGTTTGCTCGCTATGATGTAACAGATAAAGCCGAATGCACAAATACAGATAACTCAAAAGTGCATTTTTTAGAAGTAAGCAAAACAATGGACAAGATCTAATTAGTCGACTTGTATAAACTGTCAGTATGTTTTCATGTAATATGTTTCCATAAGTAACATGATACGTAAACCTATTTCATTATAATAACTTCAACAAGATGTTTGTAGTAATCCGTGCTTTGAAAACAATAGGTATTACATAATCCTCATATATCGCTTATCTGAAAATACGGTAATTTACGAATATATAGGTATATCAAGGTTATATCATAGATCCGATTACCCAAGAAGCCAAAATAAGGGTAATTAAAGCGTCTATGTAATTAGTTTAATATATTTTTAGGATTCCGCGATTAAAAATGTAAAAAAGGAACATTTATAGGTCTCTTTTTATCTCTGTATCTACATTTCAAGAAATCAATACTATTGTTGACCTAGATTCATGAAATTTGGCAATGAATAAAGCTCATAGAGCAGGAGTGAAGGAAAAATCTAAAATGCATATTTAATTGGTGTGGTGTATAGCATTGCAGTATGCTATGCTATATCATTCTATTTTTTTAAGGCTTCACAGTATAATTTAATGTCCTAGATATGCCTATATGGACGAGATAAAAAACACGTTTGGCCTCAGTTCAGTCTTGTTCGATCGGATACCAAAGTAGACATCGACTTATACATTACCTACGGTACGATACCGTAATATACCTATTATTTAAGTTCTTTGCGATGCTACAGTCTACGTATATGCTAATAAAAATATATGAATTCTAATTTTTTTCATTCGGCGCCGAGTGTTGAAACTTTATGTTGAAAGATTATAGGAATGTCCAATATCTGTAACAGACCTTATTCTAGATACGACAAATTTGTCTGGCAAATAGAGCACTGTCCTAATAGACTAAGTTCCTAGAGTCAGATCATTAATGTGGATAAGTTTTAGAATTTCAATTTGTAGCTTACACTTCTACTTATTGAGTTAATAAAGTACAATAGCTACCTAACTATATCTTAATTAATAGATTCAGGCGTTATTTTGCAAAAGTCAAATTTACATGCAATTTGATTAAATGGCAGTGGAAGCACATAAAGCAGGTCAGATCAAATTGCATATAACTATATCTTAACGCCAAGTCTCTTGGGAGATAGTCAGAAAAACCGAATGTCACACCACACTTGCTTCTTTACTAAAAACTATAAAAGTTTAATGCAGGCTCGCCGGTTATTAAATTACAATAACCGTCCATAGAATATCCGTGAATAGTCATAAACAGATACGCTTAGTTAAAAAATCAATGCAATGATAAACAATTGAACATCGTGCATACTTCCTGAATTAACAAACAAAACGAATAAAGGTGTATCGTTGACAGTGCCTCGCCGTACGGCAGCCCATAGACTATATGACGTCATGAAAATTCAACATGGAAGCATATGATGACAATTTTAATATTGCACTTTTCTCGCAGTACCTACCTACTGTTACTGTGGTACCTTGCTTCTTGCTTTTAATGTTCCTAGTTCAATTAGTACGTAGTTCTAGGTTTTCATTTGTGACTTCTTGAAAACTGGGCAAATAGATATGATTTTTTTTTAGATTATTCAATAATGTTCGCGCATAAATCAATATATTTAATTAAATACTAATAACTCATAAAGATAAGGCGATAAGCTCTTAGACTATACCCATGCACCCCAATGTTTGATCGTTGCCCGACGCAAAAGCGCTAAAATTTAAAGCTAACTCTGAGTGTGAAACGGTGTGCAAATGAAAAATTTCCGCCATGCTTATTTTGCTATTGTTACCGATTTGTAGACGGGCTTGGAGTATTTCATTCAACAATTTTTTTCATCTGTGTCATGGGGATATTTTAGTGTTGTCAACATTTTTTTTATCATCATTCAGTAAAATTAAGTCACGCATTGTTATTTGGTTGTGTTAATTTTATTTATTGAATAAACTATTTAAAATATCTGAGAAAGGGTGTAATGCATAACATAGGGTGTAACATTTACTTTTTGTGATTTCCATTGTAGCTTAAATAACGAAACACGATAAGGACTAAAGGTAATGCTGTAATTTCTTGGCATAACCTCATATAAATTATGCATATACTATACTTATATAGTATATATATATATATAGTAATATGCATGGTACAAGGAACCGTATTGCCTATTATAGAGCTACAAAGCAAAATGCGCCAATTGTAACAATGTGATCATCTCATCAATTATCCCACTTACAAATCTATAGTCCATTCAATGACCAAGGTCTTAAAGAGTACCTCACCACGCTTCTACATTGCGGAGAGACTACTAGTAATTAAAGGGTAGCTTTTCAAGACCAGAACATTGATGTATGACAACCCCAAACTGAAAATATTACAAATTTTAAATCTTCTGTATGCTTCTGATAGTGTTTCCCAAACTAAAATGAACTAATTCCAATGTGGTGGTTGTAGTAGTAGTTGCAAGTTGAATGAGTTTCAATTATGTTTGATGAATATAGTTTAAAGCGATAAAAATTAAGAATATCAGATTTAAAAAAGATTTTAAAATTAATTACTTAACATTACGTGTAATCGTTTTTTTATTATTTACGTGTTAGTTGTAGAATACCGCAATAACGCGTATTGTATACGCGTGATTGTTGATCGCTAAGGTCCTTTTTTGGTATCCGTAGAAACACTTTCCTCTGTTTGTCAATGGCATGTTTCAGCATTTACCAATACTCTCGATTTGAAACTTGGAATAGTTTAAGTATTGCTTAATTGCTTATCCGCCTTTATTGTAAATGAAAATGGTTTTATTTTATGGCGTGTAATTTTTTTTTTTTGATGAGGATAACACTAAAAAAATACCACATCGCTCTCACGTCTTGTCTTTGAAATATAAAATAATAACAGACGGTAAAAGTACGTAAATAATACAAGAAATAGCGCAGATTTATCTGTTTCTTTTCAAAAAAATCCTTCATAATTAAGCTCAGTAGTGAAGCCATTTTTTTTCTTTTAGAATCAGCCCGTCATATTCTCAAATATGATCCTCTTTGAAATTATTTTACTGATTATATGTCTCCACAGTACCCTGACCAAAAACGTTCTAATAACTAGATAATATTAATTCAAGCATCTAATTTGAACTTTGATAACACCCGCATAACTACTTTAATTGGCGATAAGCTATAAACGGGAACTCGGACAGTCATGCTTATCAGTGGCACCAAATGTGCGACCGAAGGCTTCAATATACCAACAGATAACGCGAAAAGTTACCGAAATGTATACCTATACATTAAGTGATTGACAGATACATGGATACATTTCCGTTGAACACGTTTCTTGGATATCAACGTTTATATCGTTATAACATTTGAGGAAAACACAGGTGTGTGGATTGTTGTCAGATATCAATAATCCATACTCGACACACTTCTGGGATCTCTTTTTAATCAAAATAATAAAAAAGTAATTTAATTAAATCCATTAAAATCAGGCTGCGATTCACAATGCTAGACTTGTATTTAGCTTAGGCTGATGAGACGACACACATTATATTCTCACCAATGGCTTTGAGCTTCTCCTTGACAAAAAATCAGTTTACAATGGGATAGATGGGATGTTAGTGGCGGTATCCTGTTTAGAGCGAATGCTTTCATTTGCACGTGGGGCTCCCTGGCGATTAGTAAATTAGGTTTTGGCGGTAGATGCATAAGACACAGTTAATTTTAATAAGTAACAGCGTAACTGTAGAAGTACCTTCTTCTGATTGAAGTCACCAAGAAGTAAAGCATTAGTAACGGGAATACTTGTAGCTCATGGTCGATACATCGTATGTTGAAAGCGTCCAGAGATTATGCTAGCCGATTCTCACCAGACAAGTTGTGCGCTTATTTGCTAGCACATGTAGTATAAGATTAATTAATCTATCTGTGTATCTATATATTTCCATCAGGTACTTTGCGGAGTAAGCAGACAGAACCAAGTGCTAAAAGACGCACGTCATGTGCTTTACTCGCTTATTTAACATTCTTAGTTTATTTCACGATTCCGATAAAAAATGATAGTATTAGACTCCACTTTACTGTTGTATATCTGTCTCGTCATTGTTTCATTCCACATTCTTTCTATATGTTCGAGCCGGCGGAACATTTCTTTTCTTGTATTAACATCTACATCTTTAACTGTAATCCTTGTAAGAGGAAATGAGAATGTATCGATTTCCTCTCCGTTAAATACTATCTCAGTTTTTTGGTTTCATTGTTGTGGCTGCGCCTATAAAGGTTACTGGTTCTTAACGGTTATTCTGAGTCCCAGAAATTCACCACTGTGTTTTGGCAATAAGTTCTACTTTTAGCTTTTAAGTAAAGCTTCGAGTTCTTTCTAGAGAAACGCGGGTCGCGTGCGCTCGATATCTCTGGGTGAGTTTTTTAAATATGTATATGCCATATTTTGTTTTTTTTTTTCTTTTAAACCAATATTGTATTTTTTATTAATATAAAATTACAATACATCTGAAACATTTAGATTTATTTTTTGATAAATACAGAAGTTGTATTTTGCAACACTGTCTTTAATTGGTTATTTTAAAATACAATATATGTTATCTTTAAGTTAAGTTTATACAAATGTTGATATTTGTGTAATAGATAGGTATTAGTTGTATCAGTATTCTTCTTTCGTGAATAAAAGATGAAAAAAAAATAACTCAGGCTGGTGAACAGTCAGATTCTAACAAATACACAGTACTGATACCTGACAGGCTGATGAAGCTGACCACCTTTGGTAAAAATTCAAACGTCCAAACAAAAATAAAATTAAGAATAATACTTTATTAATAAAACTAATCAAAGTAGAAAAAGGCCGCCTATAGCTAAGTAATCGTTTGTAGACGACCTTAAGCTAGTTAAAGAAAATAAAGAGCGATAAGTAATTGTATATAAACGTTATATACAATTAAACATTATTTTATATCAAAATTGCTCTTGTCTAAATCATATATACTCAATTGAATAATCAACTAATTGAAATTATACAATCAGCTAATCAATATTGACTTGAGTTCTAAAGTTTAGTCTATTTGAACGGTACCAACGCATCCGAACATAAACACAAAGTTGCCACCTAAGAAGCCAAAACAAAGGGAGTAACAGTTTACCTATTCAAAGCATACCTTCTAGGAAGACCCTTGTATGTTTGATTGAGAACTCTTATAAATAAATATGGGTGTATGTTCGAGGAACTTGAAGTATCAAGTGCAGGTGACAGTTTGAAGTTGCTTGGGAGAAACACAATACTGAGATATAGGAGTGTAACCTTGGAGATTCCGGATGTTTTTTCAGTAATGTTGTCGATATCTTAGTCACTGCAGCCAGTACTTTAGAGCAGTGACAGCGTAGTGGATGTGAACCGACCTTATAACAAACAGGTCCCCCGTTCGAATCCTGGCACTTACCTCTAAATTCGTGTTTACGAATTTATGTACATATTTGTAATTATCACTTGCTCGGCGGTGAAGGAAAACATCGTGAGGAAACCCGCACTTCCAAAAAATTGTAATTCGAATGACGTATGACCTTACCGAAGAATGATCTGGTTTTCTTTCTGGGTTGCGGAGGACAGACGGGAGTCGCTCACGTAAAAATCATGATTAGGAAAACGGGATCACGCTAACAAGAGTTGTCGATATCTTAGTCATTATTCTTCTTCTTCATTTCACATAAACTATTTATCTATAAAAGGCGACGATAATAAGAAAAAAATCTATTTGTAAAGTTTACCCCTCAAATAATGAAACGGAGGTGGAATATTCTATCAACAATTATCAATAAAATACTAACTTTTTTAATCTTTTAAGTCGTCCTTGAAAAGTTAGCACTTGCAAAAATGGCACAATGATATCTAGCTTAGTTAAAAAAATCTGTTCACAATGTGAAACCAATTTCATCGAAGTTTGTTCACATCGTTATTGGCATCAGCTACAAAAAAATTGGTTACACTTTTTTATTTGAATCTTTATTAATTTGAGTTTATCATCAAATCTTCTTGTTTAAAGTTTTTAACTTAACTTATTTATTTATATTTCATATTGTGCGAGAATCGAATACGCGACGCTTGGTGTCGTTAATTACATTCAATATCACAGGGAAAAGACGATAACCCCTCTAACGAGTATTTAATGTTTTGTGTTCATCAACGGCACAAAATCTTTTCTATACTCGACAAAGGAACTTTTATATTTAGTTTCAGTAATTTCTTTAGTAAATTACGAAACCATAAAGACAAATAAGTTGCAATAATTCCTCTAAAGGAACCACTAAATACACTAGACATCACCAGCCAGTAGCCACACGTCAAAATTATTTTGATATACCCTAGACAAGATAAATTTTCGTCTAACATAAAATTCACCTTTCATCTGACGTTAGATTACGGCGAGAATAATTCCTCAGACGAATGTTTAAGTTTGCAAATTTAATAATAAAACCGAAATTTAAGACTTTAACAGCGGAGTGGAGTAAGGGGCATTGTTCTTTATAACCGTAGATAAAGGTGCAGAAAAGAGCCCACATTTTTATTCAATTAATTTTTAGTAGGTAATATAAAAGAAATGAGCGGAGTTTGACTGTAGCTGAAAATGAAAGCGCCACTCCAGATGTTATGACGTAGAAACGTTGGCGGCTTTGATTATATCAAAACGGCGGAATCCGGCGAAACCATTCAAAATCAACTTCATTATCATGAAATTAATAAAATCCATTTGAGAATGAATACCAAATTTGGAAGGCAGTGATCATTTTTAGGGTTCCAGAACCAAGACTCCGCTGTCCGTCCGTGTGTCATAGGGCTGTATCTTTTAAACCGTAATAGATAAAGACTTGAAACCAAGATAATGGTATTTGAAAGAGAGGCAACCAAAATGAATCAATGTTGGAACAAGTGGATGAGATTCTTAGAACCGCTTTCAGCAAAAATGAAGTATACACCGCTGAAGTAGAGAGACGAGTAAGTGCAAGGATTATATTAGTTATACTATTCTAGGAAGTTGAAATACAAACCCGAAGGCACAACTTGCTGTAAGTATACAACGTGGTGCTAATCCCTGCGCTAACTTATGCGGTCGACAAGCGAGCATTTCGCAAAATTTGTAGCGGAACGCTTAAAGACCAAAGATGTAAAAAAAGAGAGTTGGTTTGATAGAGAGTGTCGGTGTTGAGATAAGAAAAGGCATGCTACATTAATTCGGACATGTAGAAATAATGAAGGATGAAAAAATGACGAAACAGATAAACAACGCGAAGTTAGAAGAATGCAGGAGTCGAGGAAGATCATGATCAAATTGGTCGTGTTTTATCAGATGGTGGATGATGATGTCAGGAGCCCTAGGAACTGGCGAGTGTCTATAAAAAGAGCTAAGAATGTTAAAGAAGCGAGTGAGGTATGTATGGACCGTTACCGTTGTTATCTCTGCGTGAAGATATATATACATTGCAATTTTAATAGAAGTACTTTAATTTAGTCTAAAGAAAACGCAATTGCATGTTTATGCACCAATATATACATACTTAGTTTGTTTTTACGTCCTTCGGGGCTACATGATAAGCAGAAAAGTTACGCTTATATTGTATTATAGAATTATATATGTATATAAATTTTGGTTAATATTCAAGTCTGCTATCTGAATACCTACTGAAAACAGTTGGATTAAAATATAGACTTCCCTACGCATTCAAAGAACCAAAAATTACAATAATAATTTGACTTCTATTCAACGCCTCGCCCTATAGTGACAAATAAATTAATGTATGTCCAGGCTCTTCTGCTTTACGGCTTTATTAACTGTATATAATGACACTATTAAATTTTGTGTGATACATTAATGGTTGCCTTTTGTTCTCCACGACGCGCGGACGTAGGTTATCAAACAGTGATAGATTTATCAACGTGATGTGCTGAGAAACTGCAATTTATTGACTATAGTACGAATACAACAGAAGTCTTAAGACTACTAGAGGTAGAATAAACACTGTATAGTAAGATGACAGTTATGGCGGTCGCAACCTACGCTATCTGTCGGTTTCTACTAACAATAATAAATAGTATGTACTTATGAACTTGACAATTTTCGACACCTACACTTTCGTATATAAACATTGATTTAAGCCTATGTTTGATAATCTTGAGAAATTTTGTTAAGCTAAGATACAGAAGAAATATCTGCTATGAGATATTCCTATTGAAATCTTTTAATTTGATGTGATCCAAAGAAGTGTATAATTAATTCTGTATATAAAATTTACAGATATACAATGCGAAAATGAAAGGATGTAGGAACAGTGGCAGACTAAGACCCATCTGCCACGACCAAATTGGTCGTGTTTGAAAGTGCATGAAAAGAGCTATGAATGAGGCGAGTGCGACGTGTAAGAACCGCGTCTTTTGAGGTTAGGTTCTCTCTTTCTACACCGCAAGGGACCTGGCAAGATATAAAACAAGATATTTATACAATATGTCTCAGTGGAAATACATAACACCTGTAATACGTATGTCTGAAGTCTGCAGGAAATATGCATTTGAAAGTATTCAGTATAAAATCCGATAAAATTTGTAGATAATTTTTACAAACTCAACATGCTATGATTTCCATATTTTCTAGAATTTTAGCATGGACATTTTCTTTCTCATATAATGATACTGACAAACTCTAATGGGTACACAGAACTGATAGCAGTAACTTTTAATTTAAAACTACTGAACAGATCTTGTAATAAATATATCAAAGCTGAATTTAATTATAAATTAATCATTACAAAATAAAATTAATTGAGGTATTAAACGCTTCTTATTCATGTTTTGTCCAACAGAACTTACTTGATGACATATCATATATGTAAATAATTAAAATATTAATTCAATATACCCAGTTAGCAAATAAAATAGAATCACTGTCAAAAACCTAACAAAATTCACTGCAGTAGAACTAATTCAACCCAAGCAAATTCTCCTTGACCTTACAATCACGGATGCTAATCTTGCTGAGCTGGGGTGAAGCTCAAGTTTGCCGGCTTTAGCTACGAACTGTGTGCATGGAACAAACACACAGACCCGAAGTGCCTCGGCTCGTGTTACACCTGAACTTTGATTTGTTGATGTTTCTAAGTTCTCGGTAACCTGGTGGTATTTGTCGCACTATGAAATATTATTTGAAAAATTTTGTGAACAATTTGCTCAGCTGTTTGTAGGCTAAACATTTAACAGGTAATTTCTATACTATAACTTCAAGCCAAATCCCTTACGGGGTAGGCAGAGAGAACCGAGCGCCACGCGACTCGACCCTTATATACCTCACTCGCTTCTTTAACATTCATTGCTCTTTTCATGTACGCTCGCCGGTTTCTAGGGCTCCTGACATCACCTTCTGATATAACACGACCAATTTGATCATGGTAGGTAAAACTTGGCCTCCTCGGCTCCTATATCCTTCCACTTTTGCATTGTATATCTGCTTCGTCATTCTTTCATCCTGCATTCTTTCTACATGTCCGAACCAACCGAGCATGCCTCTTCTTATTTTAACACCGACGCTCTCTTTCAGACCAACTCTGCTTCTAATCTCATCATTGCGAATACGGTCTACAAGCGTTACACTACAAATTTTGCGCAACGCTCGCATTCCAACCGTAATTTCAATACTGAAATTAATTTAAAATATGTAGCAGCCCGACTTGCCAATACCTTTACCTTACAGAAATCCACAGCCAAATGACAGTTTCCTGAAACGTTGTTGTGTTTCTGCAAGTGAAGTTACCATGAAGCTCCTTTGGAGTTGCTGTGCTAGCCTGCTGCAACCCGCGAGTAATAGTGTCTGTATTGCAAGCATTCATAGGCTATACAAACCAGTTTACATCTTTATAAATCGTATGCTCGTATGCCTGCCAGGAGCAGTTATTATTACTACTGCAAGTATTGGTCAATTGCATACATGTATACGTAAAGTATACATGTATGCAATTGCCATTTTATACAGATTTTTTTATGAGAAGTATATATTTAATTAACCGAACTAGAGTCCAACATTTTTAATACATTTTAGATTTAGATATCTTAGACTACGAGATTCAATCAACTATTTAAAGGTATTATTTCTCACAATCTCACAACAATATGACGCCTATGAAAAGCTAATTCCCAAAAAGTTGAGGCTAATAAAATAGTTTTGGTTGACAAGTTATATAGTATATATATAGTACTTACATTTCAAAGGTGGGAACTGAAAATTATTACATTAAGTAACTTTATCAAACGCGAATCAGTTAGTCATAAATCCCAGTTGTCAAAGTTAGCATGCAAGCAAAATTTTGTGTTGAATTGACGACTTGTTTACTGCGATTAAATTACTTCCAAGTTTCCACAGGACAGTATATAAGTCGCTAATGTTTTTATAATTTATGGCAAAATAATATAAAGCGAATATTCGTTTTTAATTTTCGATAAAACAATTATGGAATGACTTTATTTTTTTATATATTTTTTTTTAAATATGAAATATATACATATTATTTGCTTTTGATTTATTATATATAATTTTTGATGAGAAGAGTGAATTGTGAATGTGCATGAGAAGAGCAATGAATGTTAAAGAAGCGAGTGAGATATGTAAGGATCGAGTCACGTGGCGCTCGGTTCTATCTGCCTACCCCGCAAGGGATTTGGCGTAAAGTTATAGATAGATATATAATTTTTTATATAATTTATATAATTTCGAAAAAGTTTTAGCGACATACCATTTAAATTTCAAGCCATTTCACGATAACTTTATTCACTTTAAATTAATTAATACCAAGATTGTTAGCAAAAAAAGATTTTTATGATATTACGTAAAATATTTTTATCTCCAATTAAAAATATTATGAATAGTCTAACAAAGTTATATTACATGGTAAAATTACCAGGCGCCCATAAAACGTAAAGCAACCGACGAATACCAAGGAGCTTATACCACACTGCGTGACTTCGCACACGAACATTCTAAAGGACCTAATACACGCGAGCATCTACAAGCCTACTTGGCGTATTTTGGTCGATGGTGGCAAACGTTTGCCCTCAAATCGAGCCGTGTTAGTTCTTCGTGTACATTTTAAATATGCTTCGCGAAATCGTCAAGTCGGCCTTTTATCCTGTTTAGAGTAACTCAATAGGGAGGAAGTAATGTTTATGATTGAATTGTTTGCGTTAATTACTCGTAATAGCATCGCCGATCACGATAGTATAAAATAGTAACAAAATTACAGAATTATATTATAAAGTATGAAAATTAGAATATCTATTCTCATCAAATAACCACTGCAGAATAAACAATATTCTAACATCCATTGTACAAACAGTGTCCCCGTTTGTGTGGCAGTATATTGCCCAACACATTGGCTGAACGCGTTAGTTCAACGTGTATTGGGGCCTTAACAAAGCGTCGGAACAGGTAGAAAAACCCGCCCAAGCTAATATTAGACCCTGTTTCAGAGTAAACAAGAGTTTTGTGTAGGAGCACAATTTTAATTAAAGCAAATATTAAATAAATGAATGTACGATGTAATATGTGTGACAGTGAATACAAATTGAACAACATTTAGGAGTTGACATGATTAATAGCAGTAATTGAAGATCTCGAAACAAAATACATACGCAATCAAGCAAGTGAATGAAGTTGTTAGATAAACGTTTACATAAATTATGAAAATCAAGCTTTAAATCTGATCAGGATTTATGTTAACAGGATTTTCATTATTGCATCCAATTTCGAATAGTAAACTCCGGTAAATTGATTTAGAAATGATGTTAGTCAATATAATGTGTATTGGGGTTCGTGATTTACCAAATAATGAAATTTTCATCTTCCGACTGATATTGCGTAATTTAACTACTTTGTATGCATTGAAATCATTATTTGTTTATGTTTATTACCAAAATCTATAATAATTATTAGCTTCTGTAATTCCATTAATATATATTGTGTTCATTATTTAAAATGTGTTAAGTGGACACGATATAAAAATATTGTTTTTAACGTTGCTGCTTCAAATATGATAGGATATTAACTAACTTTATAATTACGAATCTGGATGTCAATATAAATGTTTTTTTAATAAATATTACAAACAAAATAAAAGCCATATTATTGCATTCCGTATTACTGGTAACTATTAAAATATTTTACCTTAATAATATTATAGAAATTACTTAAACCCTTCGAAAATTATTCTAAACGCAATGAAAAACTGTTAATATCGACTTAATCCGTTATATCCGCAGGATACCACCCTTCTCATAAAATTAGCAATACAGAGGAAGCGACGGATCATAATGGGTTCTGAAAGATAGAAACTACAAAAGATGTGTTACCATACCACTGATTTTAGAAAATTACCCACTCTTTTATAATATACGTATCATCACCATGACCTCTGCGTAGTGGATTCCTTACAAATTATTCGCATTTACTCAACGGATGTTGCAGGCACAATGGGCGACAAAAAACATAAATATTAGCCTATTAGTCGGAACTGTGATATCGATATCCCGATGAAATTTGTCAGAGCTTTTGTGCACAGTTCCGGCGGTAATCGCTTTACAAATGGTCTGTAGACAAAAAATTGTTGCCAGCGGCATTGTTTGCTTGGTGCCGTTAAAAGGTCTGCTCCCAGGTAGACATGGGGGTGTACCCATCACACAATGTGTGACACGGCGATAGTGAGCCACAATATAATTCAATAGTGACAGCGCGTCGATTAATTATGGCAAATTTCATACCAATGGCCGCATTAATAATATCAACGTCACTTTTATAGTTATAGCCGATATGATCGATGAGAATTTCATGCTTAATTAAATAGACTAAATGTTAATGCTGCTAAATTTGTCCTCGATAAATAGATTTAGTAAGTGTCCAAGACAAACTTTACACCGCAAATATTTACTGTAGTCTTATTAAAGGGCGGCACGGCTTCGTTGAATGCTGGCAGTGGCTTTCTTAGATTCTTTTTTTGCTGGCGAGCCATCGAGCGACTGTTCGATGTGGATTCTTGGCGCACTTGAGCTTGAACAGGTTTTAACATGGAGACCCAAAACCGGTAAAAAATCATCACAGGTAATTACGGTAAGCTCATCGCTTTAGAATTCGATATAGATGTGTAATATACAAGCATAGGTAATTGAAAAACGGACTTGAATAAAGGTACGATACGGGTACAACTTACTTTTTTCTCTTTAAATTATCACTATAGATTTTTACGTTCCTATAGTTAATAGCGAACAATTTTCTTTAGAAATGCTTTCCTTGTTTGAGTTACAATGTATTATGCTGTCCATTGTGCCAAGCCATTTCCCAACCACTTGTTAAGCGAAATTATTGGAACCATGCATTGTGTACGAGGTTGAAAACAAAGAATTTCTCCGGGTAGTAAAAAGCAAGAAGTACGCGGAAGGTTACATAGCCAAGTACCTAATTTTAGTTCTGTTTTATACCACGGAAGCTATAAAATGTTTGTATTCTAAGTATGAAAGATATTAAACATATTTCTCAAAAGACGTAAACTGAAATTGTATTTAAGATGTTAACAAAGGAAATCAGGAATTGCATCATATTATATTTACGTTATTTTATCTAAGATAAGTATAAATTCATCGCCTGATAAATTTGTGAGTCAAATGTGTTACTGACAAATGCACGGTACAATTTACACGACACCAAAAGGCGTGCCCTTCGCGTAATATTCCGCCCTCTTAATCACTACCCAGCTGAATAATTAATAACAGCTCAATTAAAATATCAACTAAAGCGCTTCCGCCCATGTGATGGAGACGGTATATTGGTATATTACGGTTGACGTGACATTGTTTTGTAGTTATTTTTCTGATTTTGGACTTTACATTTTTATGTGTAATGATTTCTAGTGCTATATTATAGGTTTAATTAATATCTGAGATTCCTTGAAGGAATAAGCCCGCCTTTGCTAATCATGTAAGTTTTATACTTTGTAATTATGGGTAATGCAATAAATTTATACAAACAAACAAACAAACAAAATGTGTGATGCGGGTCTAATTTTAAAATAGAAATATTTTATACACACGTGCAAATTTTTATGTCTATTAGTACATCCTAACATAATTTATAATGTAAAAAAATGATTAGATATTATATGCATAAATTGGTGACACCGAATTTATTATGCTGTAAATAATGGAATTAGTTTAAAGGATTGAGATCTTTGTTTCGTGTCAGAACAAGGTGTATTGCTAATTAACGCCTCAGGGAACTAAAACAGGCAACGCGATTTATCGTAAAACCCAATTTAGAGCCGGGAGGCACGCGATTACAATCTTCTCACGACAGGAAGGCGCGCAAACTCCTCATCTCGAGGGAAATCACGCACGCAACAAACTTTATGGCACCACGTCCTGAGAAGCGATCCGCCCCGGGCACCCGAAGACGGCCCATACCACACGCAGACTTATTTAAAAAAATATAACAATACGCAGGCAGTGTCTCTACACGGCGTCATTTGATATTCAAAACTTTACTGATCACGACTCACTCCAGGCACTCGCATAGTTCATTCATCAATATCTGAACATCACTTTCACAATCACGTGTTGTAACCGCGAGAAGCACTGCCCGCCGTATCGGGCAAACAAAACACTGACCGTTGTTGAATACGGCTGCAAACTTAGGCGAATTCCATCTTGGGCAAGACGCTCCCGAAGAAGGCGCTTTAACTGCATTCGTGGAATTTTCACTAGTTCAGCTTTTCCTTCCTCATATTCGTCTGCGTATTTGGCTGGCTCTACTGTGGCTGAAGCTTGTTCTTTCCTTGCTTCTTCTTCACACCGACAAGAATCTCTCGCTGCGGCTGCCTCTTCCAATGTGAAGTAGACAGCCGCAGCGCCTTCTTCTCTCAAAGTTCTTACAGAGTGCAGTAGTCGTTGGCGATGTGCAGGATTGAGAACTCCAATCGCATCCAAATCGGGCTCTCCGACTTGCTTGCATATTTCCAAGTCATCATATCCATTGTCAATAAAACTCTCTGAATACTGGCCCAAGTGGAGGGATCGCAACCACTCGACGACGATGTTACCGTTCGTGGACGAGGCCATGTCGCGTCAAAACGCGAGGTGCATTACAAGGCGTGCTCGCGGCGCGGCGGTCGGCGAGAAACTGGCGGTTACACTCCCCTTCTCCCCACTTTCCCCTCCATAAGCCGCGGTCGCCGCCCCTAGTCCTTCTTGCTTTTGCTTTTTGACATTTTGTAGCATAATCGTTTCATAGAGCCGCGTGTAGCCACGTGATACTCGTAATAGGCGTTTGTTTACACTTTTTTCGTAGAAATTGAACGGATTTTTGTCATAACGTTCGTATTTTTACATTCTTAAACGTTTGTTATTAATTCAATAATGACAAAGAGTGGCTACAAAGCTGGTATAAACAGAACAGCGGGTGGCGGCCAGTCCATGTGATTTATGTGTGGATTATTTCAAATGTATACAAGAGACGCCTCAACGTCAATGAGTATTGAACTAATTTGAAATATTTTTAGTACATATTCATAGTTATAAGTATACCAGCCCAATGAACTTTAGTTAACACTAACGCCGTGTTAAATGCTAACTTTAATATTACTGGCTGACTAGGTTCATGTAAAAAAATGTGAAAAGAAACATATTTCGGATCGCTCTACAATCCCCAACTCTTTTGTTAATTTACATTTTTGAACTTATACCATAAAAAGAGCTCTACCAAAGAACCTTAGAGTCTTTAATATTTAATTTTAGTGTCTAAGAAAGTCATGTGTACACATATGTTCTTACATTATAGATTGTAATAATATAGGGTGCACTGAAAGTTTTACGTAACTCTTAAATAAGCAAAGAAAATGGAATACCTATTGGTTTAAAATGCTCTGCTTTTAATTCGAAATATTTTATAAGTCGCCCGAATGATTTTTGTAAACGCGAGGTAGGTATACATGTTTTGCATACATTTACATATTAGTCATTATGGCCTTTTCTGACTCAGTAAATGCAAACCTCTTTTTGAGACAATAAAGAATTCGCAGCGAATAAGGTCCGGACTATTCGTAGGATAGGCTCTACTTTTTCGTAGGCTAATAATATCGCAAACGGTGCAATGCGAAAAAACATTCCCTTGGTGCAACAGAATGATTGTCGTGGTGATAAAAACAGTTGACCAGCCATTTCCTGTCTTTGAAGAAATTGTCAATTTCTTCAAAAGAAACAAATACGCTTTTGTGCCTAAAAATACATAATATTCAAAATTAAACAGTTATATGCAGCTAGGAGTTCGAAACTTTCAATAAATAAGATCCATGTGCTCAATAAATCAGATGAATACGAAAATAAAATGTAAACAAATAACGTAATAAAATTTTAAATACAAATAATAACATTACATACTCATATTCTGAAAATTACAACATAAGTACTTACCCACATAAAAGTTCTTAAAATTAATAAACAATTGCGAAACCTACCTAGTTAAACACTAGTTAGAAGTTTTTACCTAGCAATCGCAATTCTCACCTACATTTTTTCTAATGTAATGGTTTTAACACCTATGATGGATTTTGAACATCTTTTTAGGGTTCCGTTCCCAAAGGGTAAAACGGACCCTATTGCTGAGACTCCGCTGTCCGTCCGTCCGTCCATCTGTCATCAGGCTGTGTAGGAATCCCATGAACCGTGATAGTTAGACAGTTAAAATTTTTACAGATAATGTATTTCTATTGCCGCTATAACAAAAAATACTAAAAAACAGAATAAAATAAATATTTAAGGGGGTTCCCATACAATAAACGTTATTTTTTATGCTCGTTTTTGCTCGATATATATATATATATATATATATATATATATACGTTTGAAATATTTACAGAACATTTAGTTATATTCACCTTAATAATAAATAACTGAATTAAAATAAAACAAATATTTAAGGAGAGTTCCCATACAACAGAGATGATTTTTTTCCGTTTTTATAGATAATAGGACGGAACCCTTCGTGAGTCCGACTCGCACTTGGCCGGTTTTTTTGCTTGCGGTACCACAGGAAAATTAGTAAACTCTTCTTTAAACATCTTATTTTGCAGTGTTTTACGTCCAATGACATTAAATACGTCTATTTTTTATGTCACTTATTTGCCTTTGTTGTTCTCCAGATTTTAAGCAGTCATTTCGACCCTGTACCATGTTTACGATTAAACTATAGGGCTTTAGTTATCGAAGGATAACACGTATGTTGATAAAATAAGCAAATACGATAGTATCGTATATGTCAGTGCGAATTATGTAAAGTTCTTTGTATTATACACTGTCTTAATAGTGGTGGTAAACAAGCATGGGACATATCTGGTGATAAGCATTCGCCATAACCTATGGACATTTGCAACCCTACGGGTGTTTCATTCCTGGGTTTACAAACCTATAAGAACCATTTCACATTACTACTAAAATATCGTAAAAAAAAAATATAGTAGACCATCGTCACGAGCCATGCAGTATAGACTGCATCTAAGACCTTCGAGTTAGAAACTCCCTGCTAGAGTGAGGCTCTAGGGAATTGCACACCCCTCTGAAGAAAAAAATGTGAATGTCTTGGAATTTGAACCCAGGACTTTATTAGGCTGAGCTGCTTTACGTAGCTTGGTTCGATTACGAGATACTATTATAGTAGATGTAGGACGCATCAAAGCAGCCCATCTGGGGAAGTACCTCACAGAAAACCGCGGACAAATTGAAACTCCATGGAAGATTTATGGGTTCCTGCGAGTCCGTGAGGTAACTAGCAAGATCCTAACGAGATATAATATTAGCAGCAGAGGTGGTATCGTGCGAGCGATACTTAACGTGTTGCAAGCATTCATAGGCTATGATAACATCTTTACATCAGATGGACTGTGTGCTTGCCTCCCGACGTTATATAAAAAAATCATCTATAATTCTTCTACTGGTCATTTAAAATGTTTGTAACAGTATTACGTGTTTACTGACAGTTTGTGAACAAATACGTTATTTTCAAATTAAGTTCTCTGTGAACATGGTACTTTTTAATTTGCAAGGTTGTCATTTTGAAAATTGTGTGTCGGAATTGCAATTACATTTAATTCGAGAAAGTATTCATGCTATGGTTTTTTTTATACAACAACAGGAGGCATACAAGGCCACGGCCCATCTGATGTAAAGCAGTTACCATGGCATATGAACACTTGCAACACATTAAGCTACTCCTTAGAAACTTTTTAGTGACCTCAGTCACTCGCAAGAAGATTTGATAAAAAATTTGACAGGTAGACAACTTATAGCGGGCGCAAAAATAGTTTCACAAAGTATATGTGAAAAGGAAGTCGACGAATGGAAAAGTGATCCAGGGCCATCGTAATATAACTTACAAGTTGAAAAAGTTTGATTTCCCTAAACTTCAATGAAACATGGGTGCAAGCAATGTATTCGTAACAAACCCATACGGTTTGGATATAAATATTGGTGTTTGATTACACATATTAAGTCAAGCGAAATTATTAAAACTTTTAAACAATTAAACATTAAAAACTCAGAGGATCGTTGGGGAATGTCCATAAAAGTATTTTATTGTATTATTGAATCAATAGCTCCACACTTGCCACTTATTTTTAATCGATGTGTAGATATTGGTGTGTTCCCAGATTTGATGACATTTAGTAAATTAATTCTATTATTCAAATCTGGGGAGATAAGTGAACTGAAGAATTATAGACGTATATCTATTTTCCCTGTATTGAGTAAAGTATTTGAAACGATAATGCTTGACCATTTGCAACTCTATTTAAAGACCAATGAAATTTTTCATAATTTACAATACGGATTTACAGCTGGTAAATCCGCTACAGAGGCAGGGGTAGCATTAGTCAAGCATGTTCTTTGCGCATGGGAGAGATCCTAGGACGCTATTGGAGTCTTCTGTCATCTCTCCAATGCTTTTGATTGTGTCGGCCATTGGACATTATTGCTCAAGCTGAGCCATTATGGAGTTAGAAGTAAAGCCCATAATTTGATTGCAACTTACTTAATTAACAGAATATAGACTGCTGATATAAATGGGGTCAAATCTAAAGACAGCAATGTTAATATTGGAGTGCCCCAGGGCTCTCTATTGGGCCCCTTTTTATTTTTAGTATATATAAATGATCTGCTCTACATGCTACAGAAAATGGCGGTTATACTACTGTTTGCTGATGATACTTCTTTATTTTTTAATGTTACTTGCCGGTGCGAAAATTTTGACAAGGTAAATAGTGTTATATCTGTCATTCTAAATTGGTTCACATGTAATAACCTTTTATTAAACTCAACTAAAACCAAACGTATAAATTTCGTCTAACAAATTTAGCTCCTGCCAATAATGTAGTTCTCTTTGACATGTACTAAAATTTAATGATCCTGTATTTCTTTGGAATTATAATAGACTTCAAATTGCAGCGGGACACCCACATAAAAAAAAAACTAGCCCGTAAGCTCAGCTCCATCGCATATGCGGACCCAAAAGCATTATATATAACCTAAATGCTATAATATACTATTGCTATCTTCTTCTTTCTAGTATTGTCACATTTGCTTCCAGGATTGACTAGGTCCGCTACCTAAATCTGAGAATTTGGCGAAGATACTGATTTTGACATGGAGCTACTGCTATCAGACCTTCATAACCCTCAGGGAAAATCTAGCCATTCTTAAGTTAATTCACCGTCACCGATAGATAAATACGAAAACACGATTCACGCCAGGATTCGAACCAGAGGCCGTAGGTCAATAGAATAGTTGTTTATTGTAACTAACTAACGAACTAATAAATTAATGTACAATTACATAATCTTGTTTACACAGCTTAGACAAGTGGTCTCCGCTGCATAAATAAAAATCAATAAATTAATGATAAACATGTATTCATATACGATTCCCCAATACAATAAATATGCACAGAATGTTGTTATTAGAACTTGAACACGGCAACATGTTAATCATAATGTATATATCCGATTTCTTTTATTCACTAGCTGTGCCCGTGACTTTGTTCAAGTGATATATGTAAGTTTATTGCAAACGGTTTAACATATACAAAGTAGAATGCAACGTACAAACTCAATGATATAGTAACATTTTTGAAGCACATGGAACTCTAACTGAATATAGATAAAATTAACGTCGTCTGTATTTTTATCGTACAGCTCGAAACCGGTTTCAGTTCAATTAGAAAGGCACTTCTAGAGCACTAATGAAATTTATAAAATGACAATCGAAAATATATTTAACCGGATAATTCCTTAAAATGTACATAGATTTTGTATGTTATAGTGTCAATTAGTAATCTTATAAATACGGAATAAATCTCTCTGCAACATTATTTATTCAACGTCAGGAGCTACAAGTATACGGTCTATCTTATTCAATGCATTTCCCGTAGCCTGTATGTATAGTAGTATCGACCATTCGATCTCATCCATAGTCATGCCTTCGTCGGACGCCGTTAACGTGGAGTAAGCCAGACTCACTCTCATTGTCAGCGTCCGAGGCATACTCATACATTTCCTCAAAATGTTCACTACACCGTTCTAACACTTACTGAGTGTTCGTAAGAATGACACCAGTTTTAGACCTTATCTTATCCATTCTGGATGCCGACGAACCACTCTGAGACGTCTTTACTTTACTTTACATTTTTAGCATCTACATGCTTCTTTTGCACTATCCACCATACTTTCTTTCAAAACTTTCCAGCAAACATCCACATCTGATTCCCAACGGCTTGCATTTGCAAGTATTTTGCTTACCAGATGCCCATCGTTCTCCTTACACTTTCATCTTGCAATTTTTCGCTCCTTATCCTTTCACAATCTCCGAAAGAAATACACACTCGCCAGTGTCTCCGCTTCCTGAAAACTCCCACAAACCGGCTTACCAAGAGGTAGTGGTCCGTCTTAATAGTGAGACTTCTGAAATCTCTTATATCCATTATAGCATTTCGGAGACGTCTATCTATTAAAATCAAATCAATCACTTCTTTTTTAGTCATTCTGTCTTCATGTATACGTGTGAATATACTTGGGATAAATAAAGTATTCGAGACGAGGAGATTTCGTTCCATACATAAATCTAGAATTGACTTACCTGCTTCGTTCACTCTCTTATCTCCATTAGGACCAAGAGCAGCTTCATAGCGGACTCGCTTGGCCCCAACCCATCCATTCAAATCTTCACTTATAATCCCTCTTTCATTCCCTTCAGCTAAGTCCAGAACATCCCTCACTGACTTCTCTAGTTCTTGAGCACACACTGAGCTTACGGAAGCGTTTACTGCAACCAGAAATACTCGCGTGAAGCCCAGTTTAATACAAACCCAGAGAAGTCTAGGCCCTACCAAACAGTAATCTCTTACACCAGTGGTTAAACGAGAGAAGAGTATGAAAAATAATATGCTTGTATTGTATGTAGATTTTATTAATATCTGATGATTGGTTCAGCGCGATAATTTTTTGATAAATGACAGTAGATGGACAAACAGAGGAAGATATTTTTAATCCAAATTTCTGGGCAATACTGATGCTTCTGTGTGTGTTTTTATCAAAATCTTGTAAAAAATACAATCTCGAATAAGTCATGAGTATAAATCAATGACTATTATGAAATTAGAAAAATCGAACCAGTGAGAATTAAACTCGTATGAACGAATTTCCTTGAATATCATACCTTTTTTTTTAATATGATCCAAATTTGTTTGTTTACCTCAAGTATAAAATTAAAACTTTTTAAAAGGGATAAAACATATTCTCTCATACATTGCAACTGCAAACGTAAGTCTATATGTACAGAATTAGTAGATTTATCATGATACTCTACAACGTTATTTTAAGGTCATAGAATTCTTATGAATTTCCCTGTAATCTATAAGTTTTCTCGATTTTTTGGTTCTGTAAATTTTTGGTTTTGTAGTTTCGAAGATTAGGGGTGGGGGATGGGGAGTAATTCTCAATTTTTTTAACTATAAAAGATAGACTGGAGGTCAGAGTATACTTTTCACCATTTTATTGTTCAATAGATAAGGAGCCATCGAAGCGACAAAGAAGCTCACGGCTAGCCTGATAGCCTAATGCGTGATGGATGCATGCCCTGAGTTGCTGACTCTGTAAAAACTACATCACGCTTTATAGAAAGAAAAAGCCGTAGAGTTTTGGATAATTCCATTCCAGTCTGTAGAATAAATTCCCTGTCATCGGCGTGTAGTATTATTGTAGCAGGAAGCAATTAGCATGAACATGTCGAACAACTCCTCGGTACATAACTCATTGTACAATTGGTTGATTAAACACAGGAAGGAGAGTCTCTCCTAAAAGTTGAGGTTTAATACTATGTGTAACCTTAAGATCTTTGACAATACTCACAGCTTGTCGTCTCTAAAGTGAATCACAAGGCGCTAGCTGGTATTCCGGTGGTACAAAATAGTGCTCCATGTGTGGTATGACTTGACATTTATGAACATAAGTTTTTATACACAGCTGAAATACTGTTTTATAATGTAGAGCACATCAAATTTCTTTTGCACTATCTAAACTTTTCCCTGCAGGTGACTTCGGAACAGCACTTCGTTCGATAACCTAATACTCTTTGAGGTAACAGTATGACGGTAAGAGGTGAATTCTAGAAATGTGGAACTTCTACAAATATCAAACCCTAAAATCAGAAGTTAATAAGCGAAATGTACTCATTAAGATCCTACATAGGACGTCATAAACGATATTTAAAAATTAAAATTTATTTTTTTAGAATTATTAATTTTATGTTGTTATAAAGACATGTAAACTTTTACTTTTACATGTCTATACCTCTCTGATATTAAAAACAGACAGGCAAGTGATTAAATCTTATCAGGTTGTCATTTTTTTACAGTAAGCTCATGACGACTTGCAGCTAACAAGCAGCAGGGGTGGCAACGTGCAGGTAATATCTTCTGTGTTGCAAGCATTCATAGATTATGACAATTACATTACATAGATGAGATGTATGCTTATACCTTTTGACGTTGTACGAAAACAAAATAATTTTATGTTGACACATTATGTTTTTATATTACGATAACGTAGAGGACAGCATCGCAATTTACTTAAAAGTCAAAATTTCATTTTTTATATATTTTTTCATGCCTCCTCCTCAGAGTCTATAGGTAACCTCTGAAAAATGGCAGCGAACACCTATATGTGTATGTGTGTGTGTCTGTGTATGTATGCTTGTGGGACAAGAGTGTATGTTAAATTTTCTCCCCATCCAGAGAAGCAATTGAAGAGCTTTTATAAGCTTCTACTAAACACGTGTTTATTAGTTGCAATCACGATTTTTAATTAAGAAAATAAATTATTGTAAACTTATCATGAAGTTTCAAAGAAATTGAAATCGTGAACATACATCTTCATAAAATGAACTGACTAAGAGGAGTATATTTGACAGTTATATTTGTTAATAGATTCAGGCGTTACTTTGCGAAAGTCAAATTTACAGGCATTTATATATACCTTCACCTGATCAGCTATACTTGCTGCAATTAAATAGTTAATAGATTCAGGCGTTACTTTGCGAAAGTCAAATTTACAGGCATTTTATATATACCTTCACCTGATCAGCTATACTAGCTGCAATTAAATAGTTAATAGATTCAGGCGTTACTTTGCGAAAGTCAAATTTACAGGCATTAGCCATTAATATATTAATTAATATATAATATATAATACAATATATAATATTATATTAATTGCCAGTTATATTTGTATTTATTAATATTAACATATTTAATTTTTTTTTGTAGTTTGTGGGCCTTTTCAAGAAGTGGAGATATCAGTATGAATGAGTATGTGACTAACTCGGCAGTGCCAGCGTATCATGAAGACATCACCATGAATGAGACTGCATGGTCAATATGAAGTATGAAAAATTAAAAGTCAGCGCGAATCAATATGGTTACAGCTGAGATGATCAAACTAGGTGGCACTTACGTTAGAGACGCCTTCTGGTTTTTGAGCAAAATATGCTGGAGAACCGGAAGGGTCCCGACCGATTGGAGACGCGCAGTCATCGTGCTCTTGTATAAAGGCAAGGGTTCATGTATGGCAGTCCATACGGCGATCCTAAGCTTACAGACGGTATTGAGCTTTGTGTGTTCTACCGATTGTACAACGGATTGTGTTCTGAAGAATTGTTTGATATGATGCCGGAAGGGTCCCGACCGATTGGAGACGCGCAGTCATCGTGCTGGCAGTCCATACATAAACCCTTGCCTTTGTATAAAAGCACGATGACTGCGCGTCTCCAATCGGTCGGGACCCTTCCGGTTCTCCAGCCAACATTAGGGTCATCAGTTTGATCAGCTTAGTAGCTGAAGTGTACGAAGAAATCATTAAAAGGAGAATGAGGGTGAAATCCGATGGAATGCTTTGGGAAGCATATGGTGAATTCCGCATCTAGTTATGGACTAAAAGGTTTTTGTGGTTTTGTGGACCTTGACATGTGGACATAGAATTTGAAAGAGAGGTAACCAGAACGAAGTAAGACTGTAGTGTTGGAACAAGTGGATCAGACTGTATATCTTGGAAGCGTTTTTCGCAGCGATGGAAGGTGCATCGTTGATGTGGAGAGACGAGTAAGTGCAGGGAATAGCTTGAATAGAGCGTTGGATAAAGTTCTAGGCAACCGAAATCTAAGCCAGAAGGCACAGCTCGCTATGCACAATGCAGTGCTAATCCTAATGGTAACTTAGATAAGTAAAAGATGGCTACGGCAGAGAGAGCATGAAAGTAGGATAAATGTTGTCGAGATGAGAGCATTGAACTAAAAATGCTTGCTGACCGTATTCGTGGTTATGACGTAAGGAAGAAGCATGCTCCGTTGATGTTTTATCAGAAGGTGATGTCAGGAGCCCTACGAACCGGCGAGCGTGCATGAAAAGAGCTATGAATGTTAGAGAATTATGAAATTATGAAAATTAATTAAAAAAAATAATTAAAAATTATGAAACGTGTAAGCATCGCATCTTATGGCGCTCGGTTCTCTCTGCCTAGCTGACAAGGGGGCTGGCGTGAAGATATACATACATTTAATGTAATTAAGTGTAGGTACCGTACTGATTTTTGTACTGGGTACTTGGTTTCAATATAAGTAGAGAAAAAAAAAAAAATAATTTTGGACGTCTTTTACAGCTAGGTTACTATCGCATACTGTAAGCATTAGGCAGTTTAGATGCAAGTCTGTTACCAATGTAATGATTAAGATATATCTAGAAAAAATATCACTCACTCGTGCCACTATCTTACCTCACGTAGCAACTCCTTATCTCCCTGGTGACCTTTTGTTATACCAGTTAGGTGGCTACCGTAGCCAATGTACATTGGCAACACTAGAGGTGTCATTCATGCATTGCCGATCCTGTAAAAACCTCTTCATGCCTTTCTTGAAGAACCTTACTGTAGTCCCTTAGGAATACCTCGGCTGGGAGTTCATTCCATAACTTGAGAGTTCTCAGATTAAAATTTCTCTGGAACCGCACAGTACGCAAGGGTGGTGTCCCTACCGTCGGCGAGCTGCGCGGTTGTAAAAATAAGCTGGCGGCATCATATCAAACAATTCTTCAGAACACAACCCGTTGTACAATCGGTAGAACACACAAAGCTCAATACCGTCTGTAAGCTTAGGATCGCCGTCAATTCTCACAGCTCTTCGCTGAAACGAATCACAAGGTTCAAGCAGGTCTTCGAGTGCGCCCGCCCAAAGGTGACTACTGTACTCCATTTGCGATCTGACTTGTGATTTGTATAAAAAAAGTCTTTGTTCCGCGCTGGAGTACTGCTTTGCTCTGTTGATCACATTAAGTTTCTTGGACGCCAGCTTGACCTTCTCCTCCAGGTGACTTCGGTATTGAACATCGTTGGAGATCTCGACTGGAGATCTTACTCACGCGCAAGGACAGAACAGCTCTCCTGGAAATGTCATTTGGGTTTAATTACGTAATGTTGCAGGTAGAGTAACAATTAAGTAAATTATAAAAATACTTTTCAGTCGGAGAACATTCTTATAATTTAAATTCAAATAATTCATGAAACATAATAATATTTGAAAATATGTAGATATTATGTAGATGTACCGTAACAAAAGAGCGCACATGTGCGCTCTTTACTTGTCACTGAAGTTAATTACCCACAAAGGGAAGTGAGCCAAGTTTACACACTGAAGCAGTTACTCATTAAACTCCTTGAACCTGTTTTATCTCGTGTTGGAGGCTGAGTAGGGTTTATTTAAGTTTGCATAAAGCTAGGTCACCGATGCAAGCCGGGGTGATCACCGTGTTTGTATTATGAATATTTGTGAGCATAAATCTGTTCTCTCTGTCTTGCTTCCAAAATATATAACACTTGTTATAACAATCAATTGTTCAATTAATTCATGTTTTACAATATCTCAATCACTCAGCCACCTTGCTCTATTGTGAGTTGGCAGACGCCAGTATTTTTAAGGGCCGCACGCTCATCTGTCGTGTCTAGGTATAGTATCACTAAGTAAATAAACCCATTCATAGACAAGCTACGATTCACGCTATGTAACTTACGTGTTCGATTATACTCACACGCGTAACTTCTCAACAGACCTATCTACTGGGTATACACAATTAATAAATATACCTCTATATGTAAACAAACAAACAATAATAATATATACTAAAATATTATGGGGAAGAGTTTGTTTGTTAGATTCTTTGTTTGTTTGAACATACTAATCTATGGAGCTCCCAGTCGGTTTGTAAAATTTTATTCTTTTTGAAATTAATAGCCCAATTCTTGAAGAAGGTTACAGGCTATTCAACATCACTATACGACCCTTAGAAGCTGAGAAAAATAAAAAAAGTAGAAAAAGCTGTTATCACGAGATACCGAGATACACACGTACGACATATAATAAAATCAAAATAAAAATATTTTGAAATAAAATGTATTTATTTTATCACATACTTATCTTTTTAGAATAAAACAATTACTAAACAGGAAGTTAACTTTTATTTATATAATATAGCATTTCGATACAATTCAAAACATATTTATAATATCAGGCCAAGTTATTTTAACACTTACTGACCGAGTTCGTAATGACGACGTAAGAGAGAGAGAGTCGGTCTAAAAGAGAGTGTCGGTATTAAGATAAGAAAAGGCATGCTCCATTGCTTCGGATATATAGAAAAAGAATGCAGGATGAAAGAATGACGCAACAGATATACAATGCGAAAGTGTAAGGATAGCGGAGTTTTATCAGAAGGTGATGTTAGGAGCGCTAGAAACCGGCGAGCGTGCATGAAAAGAGCTTTGAATGTCAGAGAAGCGAGTGAAATGTGTAAGGACCGCGACTTATTTGATAAGAAGATATACATACATTCAAGTTATTTATCAAATAAATGATTAAAAAGCTATTGATAACACAATTTTGTTTTCTTCAAATTTAGTGGCCGATGCAATAAAATCTTGTCTTGTTTTAAGATCTTATGTATAGCTATAACATCGCGATGAACTGCGCAGATCACTGGTCTAAGATCCGTTTTAGAATTAGCCTTCTCTAATAGAGTAGTACTCTAATAGTCTACTCTAATAACTTCCACTTCTTCTTTGCGTTATCCCGTTTCCTAATCCAATAGGATTGGCGGGGTCCGCTACCTAAGCCTAAGGTTTTGGAGAAGATCACCAGCAGCATAAAGAATTCTGGGAAGAATCTGCATGTTAAACAAGTGAAAAATAAATCCACTCATAATCCTTAAGGACTTGCTCTCCTACAACACTGATAAGGATATAATCCTAGCGATCAATAATCAAAATGACCACTTGCTGAAGGACATACTGCAGGAGGATTACGGATTTGTTCCCAAATATCCCAGGAACCCTCTGACCAGCCATGTGATTACGCAGGTGTCTCCCAAAGTATAGCAGAGTCTCACAGCCGCAGAACGAATACACGTGGTCCTGCAGCGGATACTGATCGAGAATCAGTCTCCTCTGATCCAGTGCAGCAGTCTGCTTGGGCCACGGACACGGCCCTAACTCTGCAAGGAGAAAATAGAATTGTGTAAACATTGCGGGGCCCCCATAAAATGCGGACCGTGCGGTCGTACACCTTCTTGCCGTAATTGTATAATAGCTAAGATGGACCGTGCGGACCGCAACACATTCGATTTGGAGTACCCCGTTAGAAAGAGGTGGGACGCCATAGCGCGGTCATCAGCACATTGCTAAGGATGACCAAGCAAAATTTGACAGAATATCCCTCCAATAACAAAACATATCCCGTCATACAGGCTAACTTACAGTGGAAGAGATTAGCGACACAGGAGTTAATTGGAAGCAGAAAAGAGAGGAACAGCTTTCGCCCTACTCCAGGAACCGTATGTAAGAGCCAGTGGAGAGCTGTGTAGGTGTGGCAGCGCTCTGGTAGCCCAGTGTTGTAGAGTCAGGACAAAGTCAGTTAAAGCAGCAATAATCATATTTCATATTAGTATAGACGTAGAAGAAGATCGGACATTTACTACGGAAAATATGGCCGTGGTAACCCTTAAGTCAAGCGACTGGAGCATCGGAGTACTATCAAGAAAGATGGATACTTCGAAAATCCGAGTAATTTTTGTACACGAGTTCCGACGCGGAACTAACGCGGCAGAAACAGCTCGCATTATCAATGCTGCGTTTGGAGAGGAGACTGCTAATGAACCCACCGTGCGTTTTTGCTTTAAACGTATTGGAAACTTCGACTTGAAGGACGAACCACGTGGAAGACCGGGCCCATATATGTGAGTAACGCTGAATTGAAGGAAATGGTGGAAGCCGAATTACCCAGGAATTAGCGGCATGGTTTAACGTTACCTTATCTACAATATTGACTCATTTGCATCAAATTAATAACATAAAAAAATATGAAAAATGGGTGCCTCATGATCTGCAGAAAGAAACGCGTGTTGAAACTTGTGTTGCCTCGTCGAATCGGTGCCGAAATGAAAGAATATAGGATCGAATTGTGACATGTGACGAAAAGTAGATTCTTTACGATAACCGTAAGCGAAATATGCAATGGCTGACCCCAGATCAAACGCCGTAACAATGCCCTAAAGCAAAGCTTACCAATAAAAAGGTAATGGTAACTGTTTGGTGGCCTCGTCATGGCGTTATTCACTATAGCTTTCTCAAGTCTGGTCAAGCAATAACAGCAGATGTTTACTGTGCCGAACTTCGAACAATGATGGCGAAACTGGCAGTGAAACAGCCCCGACTCGTGGATCGATCTTCACCATTATTGCTCTGTGATAACTCTACAGGAGCTGCATTTAGAAACCATACGTCATCATCCGTACTTGCCAGACTTTGCTCCAACTGACTACCATTTTTTTCGTGATTTGAACAATTTTCTACGTGGTAAAAAAAATTATTTCCCAGGAGGTAGTACAAAATTCACACAATTTGTCGAATTTAGATCCCCAGAGTTCTATCGCAAAGTTTAATTATGAACTTCCGATTAGATAGCTGCAGTGTATAGATAATGAAGGTAAATAAATAAAAATATTTTGATTAAAGTTTTAATTTAGGTTTTGCTTTTCTTTTGTCTTTCTGTGCAATTTAAATCTGCGGTCATATCTATACAATTACTTTGTAGTTTACATTGTAAACTGTTTATGCTATTAATATTACAGGCCTCTAAATTGGCTATTTTATTCCTACATTTCTTTGAAAAATGTGATATATCTTTCGTCAAATAAAAATCACTAATAAAATTATTAGAGTCAAAAAATATAAATTTGTCATTGTGACAACATATCAAATGGATATAGATTGTTAATATTGTATATGTTAGTATTTATTTTTGATGACTGGCTACTATTTGATAAAAAGCAAAACAAATACTGTGTAGAAAATAAAAATTAACACCCGACACTTTTTATATTGCCACGAAAAAATTATGAGTTAATTTTCCACTAATGATGCTTTAATTCAATTATGAATACATATATCAAAAAACACTTGACTATTGTGGTTATTGTTTTGCGTCTTCAAAATAGGAGGAGATTTTATGGTTTGTTTTCAGGTATTTTTATACATGTTCGCAGATATCTCGGAAACGGCTCAATGGATTTGGACAATTCTATTAAGATAGATCAGAATTTGGTCCCATATAGATTTTATAAATATTCGTTAATTGGTTAAAAAGTTATTAAAAAAGAAACACTTTTAATAACCGCCTTTCTTCGAGTATTTGTTTTGTATACGATGCGGTCATGATTTTTCTTACATGAGCGTAGGCATTTGATCCCACGTATTTTTAGTGTAAGTGGTGGTAACGACATGATAAAGATTTCGTGATAAAATAAGAGATTAAAAAATAAAACGTTGTAATAAAAAAATTGACTCCAACTTCATTTAATTTGACGCTGATTTAAAACGTTTTATATTTCCGACTTACAACCATAGATAAAGAATTGTCATAAAAGCAAGACACTCGTAGGTTAACTAAATATCTGCTAAGCTCGCAGACTAGTTAATTCGACCTAGTTTTCCGTCGACTAACCGCGAAGTTGATACAATTGAAGTGACTTAAAAGGAACGATTATTAATACAGGACCCTTTTTTCGTGAAGTTAATAAATTAAAATAAACCTCCACGTTATTGATTTTTTCTCGAGGACTTCGAATAGCAGTCAAAGTCAAAGTCAAAGTCAAAATCTTTTTATTCCGTAAAAATGGCTACATTTGTTTGGAATCGTCACAATTTTTTCCCTACCGTGCAGTTAGGGGCTATTTATAGATTTTGGCCGTTTTTGACCCCTCCCATACCCCCATGTAAGTAGGGGTAACCCCCTTGTAACCCCTTCCAGATCTCTCGACCAAGGAGGAGGCCCTTCTTACGTAAGATTTTGTCTGGTTTTGATAAAGGAGTAATTTCAATAAAACTCATAATTTGAAAAAAAAAAATAGATCTCAGAGTTGTTTTCCCAAACGCTTCGCTCTCATATATCCATCACTCTATATTACAATATAAAATATTACGTAAATAATAATAAATATGACTCCCCCCCAATAAGGGCATATAGAGATTATGACAATATGAGACTAGAATCGGATCAGGTCCGGTTTATACCGGCCTTAGGTACGGTATGAGGGTGATTTTAATATGACCTAGGCCCGATTAAGGTATAAAAGATATCCGGTTTAGACCCTATTTATTTCCGTTTATTGAAACGAAAATCCTATAGCTCTTTTACTAATTTTTTTTATCTATAATAATACAGCCTACATATTCTGATTTTAGATTCGCTTTCAAAATTTGAAGTCCGTTTATCTATTATGAATGTATGTCACTGTCGTACACACTCATGAACATAAAGATAAAAAAGATGAGCTTCTTAATAATAAACGCTTATTATAAAGCTCATCTTTTTTATCTTTACGTTTTTACGACTTTCATCTAGACTTTTTTTTCGGAATAAAATCATCCGTGCAACAAACTAGTATGCAATATCTGTTATATGATTATGTCATAAATAAATAAGTTACAGAAACAAACATTATTATTCATTATAGTGTCATTTTTAGGACTGGTCAAATAAGTATAGTACGCCTGAGTATTGTGAAATCGTCTTCATATTTTTTTAATATAATATGCTGTGTTATACATAGACGTTCATACAAAATTCACGCCAAGAAACTCAAGCTTATAATAATTGCACACGTAGATTTTAAAACCTTTATTAAATATGTATGCATTCTTCTTTGCATGTCTAAACTCTTCGTGATATTCAAATATGGCGTGCGAATGAAATCGCAACCACATTTAAAATACATAAATACAACTGTAATTATTTCCGATTTTTGACCATAAAAACTTCGTTAGAATACGGTATATATTGTTGTTGCAGTTGATAAAGGGCTGATACTGCTCTCCTTAGCGAAGGAGGACTGACTGGCGCAGACTGTTGTACTAGGCACTGGGGATCGCTTGAGCGTATGGAAGAGCAGGGAGTTACATGGACGTTTCTATCGAGCACTTTGTAGGCCCGATGTTGACTTCTTGGCGTCCGTCGCCTGGCTACAATTCGGTGACCTTTTCGGAAAAACCGAAGGTTCTGTTTGTGCAATTGCTGACAAGGTTGTGAAGACCAACAACTACCGGAAATAAAAAGGAACCGTCCTTTTTACGGCAGACATTTTTCGGGTATGCCACCGTCCTAGAGAATATATTAGACATGTTATTTTCGGTTGTCTTGCCATGCCAGTGGTGTGTAATTATTATTACAAAAATCAGGAAAACTGGTCACCAATTATTGTTTGCCTGGAGCCAGTTTCACTCAAATAGTTGATAAAATAGTTAAGAGGGATTACCACCCCAACACAACTTTAATTGTTTTTATTGGGAGGAGAGGAAATTTAAACAAATATATAATGATTAAATATTTTAATATGTTACAACAGTTAAATGTGGGAAAAGTGTTTTTATTTACTTTCCCATACAGTCATTTGTTGCCCGAGGCGGAAAATGCATCTAGGTATAGATTAAATGATAAAATGCATACATTGACATTATATGATGACAAATTTCATATACTTGACATAAATATATTTAATAATAAACATTATAATTTGACAGAAGATAAATTTTATCTTAGCAATTTTTATAAAAGACAAATAGCAGATTCGCTATCATATTGTTTTAAGAAACCAGCCAAAAGTTTGGCTAACAACCCTGCTTCTTTTGAGCAGTTCGATAATTTGACATTATGTAATGGTACCTTGGAAGGTATTCCAAATTCTTTAAATTAGCTTACAAGACAATAGAGTTTTACTCTGGCAATGTAAATAGTAATAATAGCAGTATTCAAAATGAAACTAAAAGTAATAATAATACAATATCCCCATCAATTGTAAATTGTCAAGAATATAGAAATAATAATAATTGTATTAACCTGGTGCACCAAAACATTCAGGGGATGATAGGAAAGGAGTTAGAATTGGAGTTGTTTATGAATTGTAGCAATATTGATATTTTATGTCTAACTGAGCACTGGCTAAAACACCATCAATTCATTTTCAGCTTCAATAACCACCAGGTTGCAAGCTCATTCATCAGAGAGAAATATATACATGGTGGCTCTTTAATATTATTAAATAAGTTGCTTAAATTTAAAGAAAGGTGTGACATTGTGAGCCTCTCTGTTGAGCGAGTTGTAGAGATTTCATGCATTGAATTGGAACGATTCATTGTTATGAACCTGTATAAACCTCCTAGCACGCCCTTTGAAACATTTTCAAATATCATGGAGGATGCCTTAAATAAATTATCTAATAGCCATAAAACTGTTATAATTTGTGGAGACTTTAATATAAATATCTTGGAGAAAAATACTGTTACCTACAACTTTTTAAATTTATTTAAATCAAACAATTTGCATCATATTTTTACAGAGCCAACAAGAGTAACTGCTACAAGTGCTACATGTATTGATAATATATTTAGTAATGTAAAACCTTCGTATCAATCTATAATTAATAAAGTTCAGTCAGACCATTCAGGTCAGTTGGTTTCATTTCCAAATTCTTCAAAAATACAAAGAAAGCAAATAAATTATATACCATTTAGTAAAAGCCGCTTACAAAGATTTAAGTCTAATATAGCAGAAAAAATTGTATTGTTGCCCTATCACGGTACTCCGGACCACTTGTACTGTTCATTATTTAGCTTAATCACTAGTGAATTTAATGCAATCTTTACTCCAAAACAACTGTCTGTAAGTGACCATATGACATTCAGTGATTGGGCAACTCCTGGTATTTATAAAAGTCGGAATAAATTGTATGAACTTTATGAAGAAAGGACCTGTAATCACAATCCGACTTTTCAAGAACTTGTAAAAAATTATGCTAAAATATTTAAACGAGCCTGTTCCAATGCTAAATCTATATATTTAAGAAATAAAATCACTGGTTCAACAAATATTATTAAATCTGTTTGGAATATGATAAATAATGAGACGGGTAGAGCGAAAGTACGTAGTCGCGACTTTCAGTTAACGATAAATGATATAGATATCAAAAATGATGTAGAAATTGCAACTGAATTTGAAAAATATTTTTCTAACATTCCTCTTATTACTACGAGAAATCTTAGGTCTTCTTCTATAGCTGCTGAACTGGTTCTCAAACAGAGCGTGGTAGAATGCGACACAATATTTGAATTTTCAGCTGTAAGCCCAAAAGATGTTTTGAACGCTTTTAAATCAATAAATATGAAAAACACTAAAGATCTGTGGGGTCTATCTGTCAAAACCATATCTTCTATTATTATTTCAATCGCTCCACATTTAGCTACAATTTTCAATTGTTGTGTGGCATCTGGTGTATTTCCTGACTTGATGAAACATAGTAAAATCATTCCATTATTTAAATCTGGTGATAGTTCGGACCCTTCGAATTTTCGACCCGTTTCCATACTGCCCATTCTCAGTAAAATTTTTGAAAAACTAATGCTTAGCCAGTTGCTCAGACATTTCAATACACATAATTTGCTTCATAGGAGACAGTTCGGATTTACGAGAGGTTGTTCAACTATAGACGCAGGGATTCATTTGCTTAAAAGTATATTCGCGGCATGGGAAGGTTCGCAAGATGCCTTGGGAATTTTCTGTGATCTGTCTAAAGCGTTTGACTGCGTGCACCATGACACTCTTGTCAGAAAATTACACCACTACGGTATCAGGAACAAGGCTCTCGAACTTCTGTCTTCTTATCTGGGCAATAGGATACAGAAGGTCGATGTTAATGGTAAAAGATCTTCGGGGTCCCCTGTAGTTATGGGAGTCCCACAGGGGTCAATTCTAGGTCCATTCTTATTTTTAGCATATATAAATGACTTACCTTATTATGTAAAGGATAAACATGAGATTGTATTGTTTGCGGATGATACCTCTTTGACATTCAAGATTAATAGACAGTTAGATAATTATGACGAAGTTAACGATGCTCTCTCTAAAGTTATGCATTGGTTTAATGTTAATAATCTGCTTTTAAATGATAAAAAGACAAAAGTAATTAAGTTCTCAACACCTAATGTAAGACAGGTGACTACCAATGTCAATGTTAATGGAACTAATTTAGCCCCTGTGGAGACAACTGTGTTCTTGGGTATAACAATTGACTCCAAACTACAATGGGGCCCACAAATTGAAAAATTATCAGGAAAACTGAGTTCTGCAGCCTATGCAGTGAAAACTATTAGACGGCTCACTGATGTTGATACGGCTAGAATAGTTTATTTCAGCTACTTTCATAGTATTATGTCATATGGAATTCTTCTTTGGGGTAACTCCGCGGACATTAACACCATCTTTTTATTGCAAAAGAGAGCCATAAGAGCTATCTACAAACTTGGTCCCCGGGAGAGCCTTAAAGAAAAATTCAAAGAAATAAATATTTTAACAGTCGCATCGCAATATATATATGAAAATCTTTTGTATGTCCATAAAAACATAGACTCATTTTGTAAAAAGAGTGATACTCATAATATAAATACTAGATATAAGCATAATCTTGTGTTACATCCAAGCCGTCTCCACAAAATAAGTAATTCTTTTATGGGGCAATGTATACGGTTCTATAACAAACTTCCCAGCAATATAAGAGAATTGTCAATAAACAAATTTAAAACTACTATTAAAGCCAAATTGTGTAGCAGGGCATATTATAAAGTATCTGACTATATTAATGATAAAAATGCCTGGGATTGAGTCGATCCAATTGTAATGTAATTAATAAATTATGTAAATTTGTTTGGATACCAAAAGAGGGATGCCTGAGTTTTTTGGCAGTATTTTTATCAGTGCTCACCTAGTCATGAACTGCACGGTAGGGAAAAAAATTGTGACGATTCCAAACAAATGTAGCCATTTTTACGGAATAAAAAGATTTTGACTTTGACTTTGACTTTGACTTTGTATTTGTAAAGACACAACCAGGTAACCAGGATTATCCATCTTCTGACCTCCGAAGTGGCTTATTACAAGTGCCCATGCCAAGCTCTACGGGTCGGTCTACCATCACGGACAGGATTGTTATAGCTAATAAACCTTTGTAACTTTTGTTGTTAACACGTTACAATCTAACTATTTTCACAATATTGGCAATGTAAACAAAACTAAATCATAACTCGTCTTGAAATGCAGAACCTAGCGCAATCTAGTGGGTGTAAAGCACGCCTCCTAATGCAAATCGCATAATACTATACTACTACCTACCGCTAGGTATGGCTGCGATGAGCAAAACCTGTTAATTTTTGGCATTCTAAATTTATCAAATTACCTAAAAAATATACAACTCTAACATTCAGTTCACAAATAAATACAGTTAATTATGCGTACTGGTTGCAGGTAACTGCATCAACTTAGTTCGAAATCATACAATATGATGAAGGTAATATCAATCACATCTCGGTGGGTCGTCATTGATGTATTCCTGTCGTATTATGTAGCCCATGGACAATGACTAGCTAGTGCGTCCTTTATGACTGAATTAATTAAAGTTATCCACAGGAGTCAAGTCAAGAAGTAGACAGAAGAATAGCGATCACTTGGAACAAGTACTGGGCTCATAAAGAGATATTCAAGTCGTAGCTCCCACTACCGACTAAGAAAATAGTTATGGATTCAGAAATTCTGCCATGTCTTACTTACGGCTGCCAAACGTGGACTTATGACCTAAAAACCAGAAACAAAATCCAGACTACTCAAAAGAAAATGGAGAGAAGCTGCCTAGGCATAAAATTGAAAGATAAAGTTAGAAATGTGGATATTCGCAGGAAAACTAATGTGATTGATGCTTTAAATTTCTCACTACAAAGGAAATGGAGATGGGCAGGGCACTTGGCCTGATATAATGACGACAGGTGGACTATAAGGTCAGTAAAATGGTCTGGCCCCAATGGTACTCGAGCGAAAGGCCGACCATCTGCCAGGTGGGCAGATGAAATTACAACGGCAGGTCAAAAGTGGTTGGTAACAGCTACAGACAGAGAAAAGTGGAATTCCTTGGAGGAGGCTTTTACCCGTAGGGCGTCCATACAATCCAATTAATTATATTTCTTTGAAATAATTTGATAATAACATGCACGTATATTTAATTGTTCACGACGAAAACGCTCAGAACAAATACACCACGTGCATACGCAACGTATAGCCACCGTCTCAAACCAATGTGTAACATGAATGAATATGAAATGTGAAATGAATATAAATATGTACTTGTCCACAACGAAAAACATTGTAGACTATAACAATATATGTAAATAAAGGAAAATAAATAAAGTAAAATTGTAGTATCTAGCATAAGGAAAATAAACGTATAGTTATGGTATTGGATTAAATGTATAGAATAAGTAGAATACAAATGTAAAATTAAGTCACTAGGATTAAGAAAACTTGTAAATAAATAAATAGTATAAATAAACGAGATATCGGAGGGGTGAGGTATGGAGAGGGGACGAGGCGGGGGAGAATAACGCCATGAAACTATACGCGCGTTGTATGGCGTGCCGACTACCTGGGGCGCGCCGACGCGCGCATAGAAATACCGGCGCCCCGCCTCGGATCCGTCATTCTACCGATCGAGAGCAACACAAGCGGACGTCTCAGAAGAACAAGAAATACCTCTCTCCTAACCTCAGCCAGCACGATCTCAGAAAAGAAGCCTTGCCGTAGTTATTTGGAATACTGAAGAACACCCCAACATACATACAGTCCACTACTCTGGTGGCGCGACGCAACGTCACCAACATTAATATTAATGTTCTTTTATTATATAACTTTTAGTGATGTTATTCAAATAATTTTGTATTTATTAACAATGTTTGTATGGAATTAATAAAGCTTTATTATTATTATTATTACAGGAGTCAACCATAATAATGGACACCTTCTCAGGGTGCAGTGAAAGTGTGTTTCCTGGTACTAAAAATTAATCAGTATATTTAATTTAACAGAACTGCATCTAGTAACAATACAATACTTTATTTCACAGCCAGGGCAGTAACGGTGGCGGTTGCATGTGGTTACTGTTCCAGATGGCGGGCAATGGTAGAGACGACCGCAGCAGCCGAGGCGGACTCTACCGGTGCAGTTATGGTAGTGATGTCATGCATCTACTAACGATAATGGGTGGATACCACATGGTGGGTAGACATGTACATACCACAAAAATCGATTTTTATATTAATGCACGTATATATAATTATCACTTGCTCGATAGTGAAAGTGATATCGTGACGAAACTCGCACATTCAGGAAATTATATTTCGAAAGACATGTAACCTAACCTAAGAAAGGTCTATGTTTTCCCTCTAGGTTATGGTGGTCTGACGGCAACCACTCTATCTAATAATCAGTGTCTTCGTCAAATCCTTAGGCTTAGGTAGCCCCCCCCCCCCCCCCCCCCCCCATCCCTGTCCAAAAGGATTAGGAAACGGTATAATACCGCTAATACTAAGGTAAGACTATTACTTGTTTTTATCATGTAAACTTATCTCATTTCTCCACTGTACGGTTTAAATATATACTTTGCTTCTGAAATAGCAGATAGTTTAAAACGGTATATTTAACACATTGTTCCGCACTTCCTATTACTTACTACATCTTTGTGACCGGTACGATTTAACTGAAGTGAATTGATCCATGAAATTATATTAGAATCCCTATTCCAATACTGCAGCGTGTGCATTTCAAATACATATAATGCATTCGATTGTTTCAAATTGCAGTTCTTAAAATAAATGTCCCCTAATGGCAATGTATGTAATTTCAAATACTTTATTATAGGGTAAAATATCTAGTACCGAGCCACTTGCTAGATGTATTTCAGTATTTAGGTGTTATTTATGAATATGTCAGTATCCTTGTCTAGGAACTGGTGAGAGTGCATGAATATACAAGAGCTACGAAAGTTAGAAGTGTTTTATGGCATTCGGTTGCCCCGCAAGGGACCGTGCGTGAGAATATAGATAGATAGATGTCCATCTTGGTTTGGATGTATTTCAAAGAGGTAGGGCACATCAAAGCATTTCCACTGGTGAAGTAGCTCCACTTCATAAAAAACCGCAGCATAATAATAACCTATTCCTGCGTATGAATTACTAGTAGGTTACTTACTAGTAGGCTCCTAACGAGTTACTGTGAGCAGCAGTGGTGGCACCGCGCTAGTGATACTTAATATATTACCAGTGTTCATAGACTACGGTAACCATTTTACCTTCCCGACGTTGTATAAAAAAAAATACTTTATGTACAGAAAATATCAACTTACAGGCCTTTCATATGACATCAGTACCATTTTAATGTGCATGATTACTTTATTCAGACCTTGAATATCCTTGAGTACTCATTAAATACGTAAAAACAAGTATGTTTTCTCGAACTCGAAAATTCATTTTCGAGTAACTAGGAGAAAACGTATTATTTTAAAAAGAAGACTAAACAATAATCTAGTTATTTTTATTACGGAACTATATCAATCCGTAGCAATTTCCAACACGTTATCAAAGAAAACGATGGGTAGTTTTTAGGGTTCCGTACCCAAAGGGTAAAACGGAACCCTATTACTGAGCTGTCCGTCCGTCCGTCCATCCGTCCGTCCGTCCGTCCGTCCATCCGTCCGTCACCAGGCTGTATCTCGTGAACCGTGATAGTTAGATAGTTGAAATTTTCACAGATGATGTATTTCTGTTGCCGCTATAACAACAAATACTAAAAAATAGAATAAAATAAATATTTAAGGGGGCTCTCATACAACAAACGTGATTTTTTTGCTGTTTTTATAGATAATGGTACGGAACCCTTCGTGGCCGATTTTTATTTCTTAATTAATTAGACGTTTTTGACCAATTGCAAAAAATAATGAATTTTATGTCGACCCGTATTTTTTGTATAAATCTGATAATTAGTTGAAAATTGTTAATAAACCGAAATACGTCTTCACCAAAAACAAATGTCGATACAAATTGCAATTAATGGCCTCGATCCGGGAAGCGGTCACGTACTTTTAAATTCACTTCGAAAGTACTCGGCTTCGGCTGAACATTTCAGTGTTATTCAATCGTCAATCATTTTATTTATTAGACAGTAACTTAGACGTTAATAGTACATTAGTGTTATTACTATGTAAGTTAGTTAGCGGGGCTCATTAATCGCTAGAGAAGCTATGACTGCATACCGAAGACAAAGGTGCTCCTAATTCTTTCTTTAATTTGTACTACTTTCTATTGTTTTTCTTTTATAAAAATATTCATCTGAACTGCGAAATGAAACGAAGCGGGTACAAAGGCTTGGCTTAATACGCTTTTAAGACTTCCCATAGCTACCTTATCACTGTATCGCAGTGTTATCTTCCTTGGAAGGCGCACCCTATTGCGGGACGTTGTGATATTTTCTTTGCATTATATTACGAAAATTGTGGCGGATAATATGATTATACTGTAGCTTTTTCTTTAGATAATCTTATTTGGAAATCTGTTCGGAACTGGTTTTCTCTTTATGATAACAGTGACTACTTTTTTTATAGACTAATATGACATTTACTGTACTACAGATTAAAGAAGCGTTATTTACTATTGACATTTCTAACGCATGCCAAAGTTACATTATCAGAACTATTGCCTGCCTCGGTAAACAACGCTACAAATTCTACAATTTTGTCGGTCACCACACTAAATGTCATATTAGTTTATAAAAAAGTAGACACTGTTCTCGTAAAGAGAAAGCCAAAGGATCCAAAGTCAACCTCACGTTCACGAGTGCACTTTGCGATTAGTAAACAAAATCTTACCGAAAGGTACGAGTAGGTACAGCTTATATGAGTTATAAAGCAGCCCGCCCGAAAAAGAATCTCCTCTTTACAGAAGATTGCAGCCAATGTACAAAACACTGAAAAGTTGTTGTATTCCTGAGAATGACAACTTTAGAAGCATTTGCATGTGGTAACGTAGGAGTACGTTACTTTTGTATACCACTAATATGGATAACAGGCATACAGTCTTTTTTTTATACAACGTCAGGAGGCATACGGCCCACCTGACGTAAAGCAGTTACCGTAGTCTATTAACGCTAGTAATATATTAAGTATTACTCGCGCGATGCCTCCTCTGCTTTACACAGCAACTCCTTAGGATTTTACTGGTGACCTCAATCACACATAGGAACACAACAACTCTCTACGGAGTTGTTATTTGGCTGCGTGGTTATCTGCAGTTACCGTAGCTTGTTTATACTAGCATCACCAGGGGCATTACTGGTGCTTTGTTAACCATGTGAAAATCATTTCACGCTCTTTTTGATCCTAATGCTGCAGCATCTCTTGCGAAAACCTCGGAGTTTATTCCACACGCTAATGGTTTTTGAAAGTAATCTCCTCATGGATCATACTATTGTGGATACAACTTCTGCATTTAACCTGTTGTATAACTGGTAGAGCTCACAATGGGGTTATAATCTCTACTTACACTTCAGGACTTCTATAAATATCAATAATTTTTACAGTTCGTCCCTGAACAGTCCGCGTATTCACATTGCCTCGTAACACCATATTTAAAGCAGAATCCAAAAATTTTTAATTAAAATGTATGGAATCTGAGTTAAAACATCTCTAATCCGTTTTGAATATGGCTTTCCGAGTCAATTTAAATACAATACCCAAGCTGGTATTTACGAACTCCTATGATCCTCCTATGCGGTCTGCCTTAAAATTTGTATAGCATAAGTCTTTCCTCCATTTTGAAGTATATAATGTATTATAATTTTGTTGTTGATTTTTCACATACTGTAAATGTTAGAAAGAGAAAGAATGAAAGAAAGAAAATGTATATTTGGGCGTAACACAACACTATACACACAATAAACAATAGATGAAGTAATAATAGTTGTGTGTGGCCTCACAAATATGTTCTATCTCAGTAGTTGGTATGTCGGACTATGTATGAGGACTCTACTAAATAAACTATTTAGATTAACGATAAAAGTAGACCGAATAGAAAAAATCTTGCATGCATGTTTTGCATAAATTCTATAATTGTATTGAGTGAAGCAGACCACCTGAAAGTATTGTAAGGCTACCTGAATACATTTACCTATCAATACCAACCGTGTCGTGAATTGGAATTATAACGATAAATGTTTATTTAAATATAGTTTGGCAATGACGGTAAGAGAATAATGTAGACAGGTCACATCTGCTACAAAATAGCTAAAAATGTACATGCAATGTGGAAATGAATAAAGGGAATCAACGGTAACTTAAGATTTATATTATATCTTTGCATGTTAGTTACACTAGACGAGGCTATAGAGCAAGATCCACGTTTACCCAAAGAAAATTCGACACAATAAATTATTATATTACAAGTAATATGATATTACTGGTGCGCACTCTTTTTACGTCTTCCAATTAAATTCATTGTTCGCGTTCCAATGTAGCCGTAGTTTCATTCTCGAGACTGAAAATGAACTTAATTATTCATTGCCATTGGCCATTTGAAGTTTTTTTTTTATGGGAACTCGAGTTTAAGTCGTCACTAATTATGTAGTTTTATAGTATATATACCGACGCCCAAGCTCAATTTATATTTTGAAATATCCATAACGAATGTAATATACATGAACTATTTATCTTTTTCCCTGAATGAAAAAGAAAAAACACCGAGGAGTTAAAGAATGTAAATTAGAATTGCAAATTAGGTACACCAGGTACACGTGCGTCTGACTGTTACTTATTAGTACTGGTATCATTGAGTGAATTATCTGACACAAAATTATCATGCACCCACTAGTAACTACGGTTTTATTAAACTACTTTAAAATTTGTACCAGCCATTTTAATTATTACCTTATCACCAGTATTAGACGAGTGATATCTATAAATAGTCAAATATGTGTCCTACTTTAGTGCTAGATTTATATTACTATCAGGCAACTGATATCTCCATGAACTATAATTATAGTAAAAACTTGAGCCAGAAGACACAGCTGACTATATACAATGCTGTGCTGGTCCCAACGCTTACTTATAGAAGCGAGAGCTGGGTATGGCAGAGAGAGCATGAAAGTGGGATAAACGCGGTTGAAATGCGAGCGTTGCGCAAAATTTGTGGCGTAACGCTTGTAGACCGTATTCGCAATGATGAGGTTAGAAGCAGAGTTGGTCTGAAAGAGAGCGTCGGTGTTAAAATAAGAAGAGGCATGCTCCGTTGGTACGGACATGTAGAAAGAATGCAGGATGAAAGAATGACGAAGCAGATATACAATGCAAAAGTGGAAGAATGTAGGAGCCGAGGAAGGCAAAGACTTACCTGCCATGATCAAATTGGTCGTGTTCTATCAGAAGGTGATGTCAGGAGCCCTAGAAACCGGCGAGCGTGCATGAAAAGAGCAATGAATGTTAAAGAAGCGAGTGAGGCATGTAAGGATCGAGTCACGTAGCGCTCGGTTCTCTCTGCCTACCCCATAAGGGATTTAGCGTGAAGTTATAGATAGATAGAGATAGAACTATAATTATATCGACGTAGGTAATTCATCATCATCATTTAGCCTATATTAGTCCATTGCTGGACACAGGCCTTCTCTCTAGAGAGCCACTTGCCTTGGGTGGGGAGGTCGTTACTCTGATCACTCTGTACAGTATTCTAAAACGTTTTTCCCCAGCGATTGATAGTTCTATGAGTAATGTGGCTGGCCTACTGCCACTTGAGCTTGCTTATCCTTTGGTCTATATCAGTTGCTTTGTTGCAGCTATCTTCAATTTTGATTATATCATGCAGCGAAACCCTGAGCATAGCTCTTTCCATAGCATGCTGAGTTCCTTTAGCTTCCTGATACGACCGCAGTGAAGGGCCACATCTCAGTTCCGTATGTCATCACTGATACACACTGGTACTGTTCGAAGACTTTGGTCTTCAGGCGTTGAGGTATTTTGGACGAGATGTGTCAAAGTTTCCCGAACGCTGCTCAAGCGAGTTGTGTATGGTAGAAGTTGGACTTATGAAACTAATTAACCTGTCGTAGGTTAGTTAGGATATATTTGTCAACAACTTGTAGTTTATTGTTCCTAACCGTAACCGGTATAGGTATGACATGGACATTCGACATGATCTCAGTCTTGTCCATGTTCATCTTGAGACTTACCAGGTTGAAAACACTATTGAGGTCACTGAGCATTGCACTGAGGTCGTTCAGTAATTTCACAATGAAAAGCAGATCGTCAGTAAATCAAAGATCAGAGATGTATTCGCCATTGATGGTCGTATCACATCCTTTCCAGTCCAAAAGCTTGAAGTCACCTTTGAATGCTGCGGTAAAGAGTTGCGGTGATTTAACAATGCCTAGTCTTACATTTTTTGACTTTGATACTCTGATCCTGTATAAACCTTTATAACGTTGCATTACTGTACAAACTCTTCTGCGTTTCGATATATCGATAGGAAATTTGGCACTGCCCATATCTCAAATGAATAGAAAAAGGCTTTTCGTAGACTACATACGTTAGATATAAGGGTAGATGTAACCTGAGATCAAAAGTAGAAACAATCGGCATATCAGTGATAGTCTATTTCTGTTACCCACAGACAGAAGCGAAATAGGTAAAATAACTTCAAATTATCAAAACAAGTAAGGCTGTGTAAAACTTGTTTATTTATTTCTTTACTCCTTTTTAAATTATTATATACACAAATTTAATTGTAAAAAATATCATACTTTTTTATTCTTTAAACTTTTATTTTTAGATTGGTATGGAATGCATAACTTAATAACTAGTTATATGTTCAATAAGTGTAAGGGATCCCATACTTAACTTGCACTTGATCGCTTTTTAAATTACGTGACAGATATGAGACTTTGGCAATTTATTTAGCTGCTTAACCCGACATCTCTGAGTTTCATCGTACATTAACAATAGCATTTTGGCTGAAACTCAAGGTCTAAACGCAAAAACCTTCATTTAACAAACGCACAACGCCAATTGATCTTCAAAAAAGGTCACACCTTATCCTGACAGCTCTACAAATCTTTGGGAACTATTCCGCACTACACATTATTTCGTTTCACGTCCAATTTCCATAAGCGGTGAGCGTGAACTGCTTAATGGAGCACAAGATTGCGTCCACTCGGCCTGCGAAAAGATTTTTTTAAAGTGTAACTAGTTTCTCTAAGGGACTAGTATGTAACTTAGGGGCTCGTTTGACCCGCGAGTTATTAAGGTTGAACTCTATTGGAACTTCCGTAAGATATTAAGGAACAAAGATGAGTTATGTTGGAACTTCTTTATGATCCTTTTGAAATGGTTCCCATTTTTATATGTCCGACGACTTACAAAGGCGGGCATTGAGTACAATCAAATTAGAGTACGGCTATAGTAAAACTACAGTAAGTAGGTATGCAGTGCCGGTACTGGAGAGTCTTCGACATTAACTTTCTTTTTAATATTTTACGTAGACGCCCGTTATTTTTCACACTGGATCGTAGTCTTTTTTTATGCATAAACTTGTAAAAAGCATATCCTCTTAGATGCCCTTTCATAGAATCATAGTGTTGTGTGACAGTGAGGTTAATCTACTTTTGCTAATTGTATTCGTGCGTTTTAAATACGAGGTTTTAATCGTTTCTAGGTTAAGGAACAAATGTGAGGTTTTTTCGTAGTTTCCGTAGTAAACATACAACTTTTATAACGAGGCGGTAATTTTAAGAGAGGTAGGCATCAAATCACATCACATCAAAGCAGCCCGTCTGTGGAAGTATCTCCATCTCATAGAATAACGTAGCCAAATATCTAATAATTGGAGTTAATATAAAAATAAATAATAAAATAAAATTTGATGTGGCATTAAATTTATGTTAGCATAGCATTAATGTCAGTAGAGCAACACCGTACCTCTCAGTATGACATATTGCTATGACTGTAGCTGAAATAAATTAGGCGCGCAGTAACCACGTCTGTCGATCTCATATTCTCCTAACTGCATATGTGGCGGAGTTGAGCTCATTAGCAAGTTTATTTATGTAAAGGCCTTACTGCAATTTGAAGTTTACTATAATTTCAAGAAAGACAGTACATATGATTGACAGATTTTAATTTAATATTCTAAATGACAGCTTCTGAATTGGGAGAAGTTACATTTGGTAGACTAAATTTGAATTATTTGGTTTTAGCTGACATTAACAAAAGATTATAACATATTTTTAGAATTACAGATAGGCTATGTACCTTGTCAATATTTATCAATAATAGGGACAAATTGAAGGTTAATAAGGTACGTATGGTAAAGATGGGTATTTAAATGTGGGTATGATTCCGATACGACCCAGCTATCCATCCTTTGTCAGTAACACAAAGTCCGGTACTTTGGCATTATTAGGTACATCATTAGAAAAGGTGAAAGGTTACTGGAGGATAGAAAAAGGAAAGTGCTTAGAAAAATAATATCGACGAGCAGGAACAAAAAACTAGATAGGTGTAGGTGGACGTGCAAGAATTATGATCCAGAATTATGGAGAAGATAGAAGAGGACTAGCAGTCGTCCCTGGCTCAGCCAGAGTGTTGGTAGTCACGTGCACAGTGGAACGATACAGCGGTGATCTCGCTGGTCCCGGGTACAGTTGGTGATCCTGATACAGACGTAAAGAGGCGGTCACCGTGTGACTCGCCACAGCGGCGTCACAAGTACACCAATAACGGCAGCAGCCATATGTAAGTACGCTCTTAATATCTCACTAACGTACCATTTCAGTAAACTGTGATATACTGAAGTAATAATAAACGATACACCACTCACGAGATATTAAGCCAAAAGATACTTTTAGAAAACTGTTGTTCATCGACGTGACACTTTTAGAGTACTGTTGTCCACAAACGAGATACTTCAGAAACTCACAGCTTTCTGGTCTTGTATGGCTTTTATATATCAAAGAATCAGGAACGCTTATTGCATTCAAATTACATTTATTTGATCACGTACAATTGGTAATAATAAGTAGTACACGCTAGTGGTTCATACATGGTATTTTTTTGTTACACAATTGCCTTTTTAGGAATTAGTGATATGGTTCTTAAATTACAATTACTACAATGATTAATAGTCAAAGTAATAATAATAATAATTGAGGATAGAAAAAACAAAGTGCTTAGAAAAATAATATCGAAAGTATTCTTAATTAAATTTCTTAATATTCCGTCCCTCTTCTGTAATAGCCCAGTACTATTAATCCCTCCAGACCTCATTTTATTAGCCCAATAATTTCCAACACATTTGCAATAGTCCCAATACGTACCGTGACCTGGTTCATGGGTATATTGTCACATTGATATCCCCTGGACAAGGTCACGGTGGCTATACGACATTACATCAAGTTTCTGAAAGGGGCCTCTACGCGTTGGATCCTTATCCCCGCGCACGCCTATCAAATGACCGGGATAATACCCGTGAATCAAAATAAATAATAATAATATAAAAATTTAGAACATCACGCTTTACAAATATTTTATTCAATATCAAGCAATTTTATGAAGATATGAATGAGTATAAGTATTTTTAAATCAAACGTTAAAAAACAATTAGTAACTTTAAGTAGTAAACTTGCAAGCATTACAAGAAAGTTTAGTAGGTTTTGAGTAACTAACAGCAGTACAATTTAAAATTTATCTTGCAAGTATTCTCCGACATTGTAGTATGATTTTTTAATACGTTTTTTTTTAGATTAGTTTCAAATTTACTACCGTGGAGGGCCTTGAATGGATTTGGCAAGTGATTATAAATTTTAATGGCCATGTAGTACGGTCCATTTTGAAACAGTGTAAGGTGAGGTGTGGGTAGAACTTAGTCTCTATCGCGGCGCGAAGTGTAACAGCTAGGCATGTCCCCGTGCTTTTTAAAATATTGTGCTTTACATCTTACTAATCGACAAAGTTAAAAGATGTACATGCCAGAGACTGTAAGAATTTTATATTTGACAAATAGATTCCTGCATGATTCTCTCGGTTCCGTAAATGTTTCTGTAGGATAAATACATCTTTCACGTCTGTCGACTTGCCCCAGAAAATAACTCCATATCGCATCCAAGACGCGGCATGACTATGGTATGCAAATAATACATTATCACTACGCGTATAAAACATTATTTTCATACAAAATCGTCCACTGTCATTAGCATTTTAATAAAAATTACGAAATAATAAAATATTTAACTGTTCGTGACAGTCGATTTTAACTATCTAATCAATCTAATTGGTTTCTTCAATTAGATTGATTAGAAATTATAATTTGCCGTTTAAAATATTAAATTAAATGAAAGGATTTTTACACATTTTTTTAACAAAACAGGATAAAAGGTAAGTTTATAAAGGTAAGTAATTTAGTTAATCAACGCCTTAAGTCATTTTATAATTTTCAAGAATACGCAAAGAATTCAAAAATATTATGGGAAATACACAAAACATTATGAGAAAGGAAATGAAAATTACCTACAAGAAGAGCAGTAAAAACAAATAAAAAATCGGCCAAGTGCGAGTCGGACTCGCGCACGAAAGGTTCCGTACCATTATCTAAAAAAACGGCAAAAAAATCACGTTTGTTGTATGGGAGCCCCCTTAAATATTTATTTTATTCTATTTTTTAGTATTTGTTGTTATAGCGGCAACAGAAATACATCATCTGTGAAAATTTCAACTGTCTAACTATAACGGTTCATGAGATACAGCCTGGTGACAGACGGACGGACGGACGGACAGCGGAGTCTCAGTAATAGGGTTCCGTTTTACCCTTTGGGTACGGAACCCTAAAAAGTACGTTATTACAAACGGGGATGACAGCTTAGAAAGACTTGTCGTTGTTGGTAACATCGGCGACAAGAGAGCGTATGCCTGATCATCAGCATTATGGACAGACCAAATCAAGGAATCCTCCTCTGTGATTTTTAGGGTTCCGTACCCAAAGGGTAAAACGGAACCCTATTACTGAGGCTCCGCTGTCCGTCCGTCCGTCCGTCCGTCTGTCACCAGGCTGTATCTCTTGAACCGTGATAGTTAGACAGTTGAAATTTTCACAGATGATGTATTTCTGTTGCCGCTATAACAACAAATACTAAAAAATAGAATAAAATAAATATTAATGGGGGCTCCCATACAACAAACGTGATTTTTTTTGCTGTTTTTATAGATAATGGTACGGAACCCATCGTGCGCGAGTCCGACTCGCACTTGGCCGATTTTATTTACAAGTACGGAGTGCTATCAATTGCCACAAATGGCGAGAAACAATTGTTCCCTTATAGCAACCTCCAACCATGATCATCAGTTATAATTGATGCAACTAATAATAAAATGTTCTTGATATTCTGAAAAGGCTCAACATACTTGGATAACTTAATTTGCGATCGTAACTAACGAAACAAGATTGAGAGCCTCATGTAAACAGCTTCAAAAACCTCGGAGTCCTGAACAGGGTGCGCCAATTCTTCGCGCCGGACCAGCTTTGTCTGCTTTGTAAGACTCAAGTTCGGGCTGCGTGGAGTATTGCTCGCATCTCTAGGACGGTTCCGCACAATATCTTCTTGAGGCTCTCGATAAGTTGCAGCGACAGGCTATTCGCATAATCGACGACGAAGGGGGTCACCAAAACCCTAAAACCTCTTCAACTTCGTAGGTACAGTGGCTCACTAAGTGTATTTAACCGCCATTACCACGGCGAGTATTCTGAAGAACTGTTTTCCCTGGTGGATGGGAACCCTTATCCCTTCCATCATAGAACCACACGTGCAGGCTTGCGATGTCATTGTTTCACTGTTGAGAACATTTCTTCGCGTACCAAAAAGTTCGGCAACTCCTATCTCTGTCGTACCATTAAAAAGTGGAATGCCTTGTCGGCACATGTGTTTCCTCCTTCCTACAATATGGGAAGCGACCACCAGGCCAATCATCCAGGCCAACCATCAAACGAAGCGTGAAGAAGCACTTTGCCGGCCAGTATGGCCAGTATGGCAGCCTCAGCTAATAGGATACTGTAGTCCTTTGTCAGTTGCCGCGATTTGGGCTCAATATTTCGTTTACCTTCAGGCGAAGCGGTACCACTATGCTGAGCTGATATAAAAAAACTGTGTTTTTAATAATAATAATATATTATTTTAAATCACGACACTCTTAGCAACAATATTCTGAAAACTAATCTCAAGTATTCAAGTTGACATCATTAAAATGAAAACATACATAATAAAAAAAAACACACACAAAAAATCGCTGCTACGGAATTCATAGCAGCGATGTACGTATGCATAATCCATCATCATCATGCTCAGGATTCTGTTAGTCCTGGCACGCACTCTGTGCGCTAGAGAATTCAGCGTTTTTTATATACATTGAGACATAAAAACATACCACGCAATGTACAACGAACTTGCCTGACGTTCTGCAAAATTGTGGCAACTTTTGTTAATTTAGATCTGAATTATCTGGATCTGGATGATACTACGTAAATTTGGAGACGATTTAATGATTAGTTAAAAGTTAATTAAGAAAACCTTCAAACGGAAACTTACTTTATGATTTTATATTTGTTCTGATTTAGATTTTTGTTTGTGTTGCATTTGGAAGATAACGTTTTAGTAATATTTAATGATAATGACACTTGTAATTTGATCTAACCTGCTTTGTGTGCTTCCGCCACCAATTAGTTCATGCGGCCTAGCGCCGGCCGGCACCCACCCACTACTGTTACTACTGTTAGTACGTGCTACATGCCGACACTGCCATGGCTGCTCCGGTAGTCTCTGCCTCGGCTGCTGCGGTCGTCCGCCATCTGGAACAGAATCCGCATGCCCCCACTACCACCATCGCTGCCACGACTGGCCTGGTCGTCGCTGCGACACGTGTTTCGCCTCTCCACGAGGCATCATCAGGCGTTGTAGACGTTAATGGTAAGAATAACATGCTACAAGTGACAAATCCATCGCAGTGCCGTCCCTTATGTTGAATTGAGAGTGGGGGTGGATGGTGTGAGCGAAAAGATATTTAATAGTGGGGAATGGTTTACGTCAGTCTGTTTGTTCATGAGAGTAATTTCAGAATTTTTATGTTTATTAATTTCTAATTATTCCCTAATATTTAGTTTTAAACCTTTGTCTATGGTGTGTAAAATTGTCATACCTGGGAAGAATCACTGATAAAATAGTTCACATATTTAGAAAAAATAACATACATGTTGCTCTAAAATCGAAGATTGAAAGAACCGTAAAAATCAATAGTCGGGAAAGAAAGATTTGGGCTTAAAAACAGCGGTTGCCCCGATCATTGAAATTCGAACATAATCTATATTTAAACATGAATTTGTATATCTCCATTCGTTTATACTTTTTTTAAATAAGCCAACGTCAGCTGCTCATGATGCAGGCCAATTATTAAATAACACATTGATATAAATATTTCAAGAGCCAGTAGAATCGGAGCCCTACTACAATCGGGTTCGTTGGGATCTGTCTTGTTTTGGAGACTAGTGTTATGCTAATAGACAGCACATACTGCGTGTCGCAAGGGAGGGAGGAACTACAAGGAAGTGCCGACCTCAGTGGATGCACGGCATCCGTAATGTGAGTGTGGTGAGTGAGAGACGCGGGCGGCTGTGGCAGGAACTGCGACATGCCCACGCCTCCGTGATCATGCGCCGTATGCAGCAATGCCTCGTCATGGTATAACATAGCTACCACCGTATACTGATAGAGTATTTGTAATAGAGATAACAGATGTAGAGCGCATCAACTGCGGAAGTCTGAACAACTCACTGGACGGTCGTTGTATACCTGCGTGTAAGTTCTTCAGTAGGCTCCTAAGCAGTTGTTGTTCTTACGCTACGATAATCGCTTTATACCAGGAGTCGTATGTTTGTTTGCCTCCCGACGTTGTATATTAAAAAATCTATCATGCAAAAAACCGTAACAAAACAACATCCTCCCGAGCAGATGCTGCTTAACAGCGAGTCTGTCCACGCGCTATTCCAGTAACCACTTCGTATGACACTTATCATACTCTTGTTTGTACACCGTCCGTAATAATAAGCACACCTGCTAACTTCACCGCGTCAGGTAACCCTATAAAAATAATTTATTTCCCCTTGATTTATTGAAATCTCCAATTTCGTCCTAATATATCCTTTCCGAAATCAGTGGTGCCCTGAGGATGTAGATAAATGCTTGTCCCATCCCGCGCCGACACTTTTGCTGGGTTACAGAGCGAATAATGAGCTAGTGCGGACCGCCCTTTCAACTATTCGTGTGTACATTTAGGTCAATTGGACCTTGAAGAACTTTGTGTATGTTTTCCACTAACATTTGGTTAAAAGGTTTTTTGCTACCCGTCTAAGTATTGCATCATTTTTATCGTCGCTGCATTGTTTGTGGAAAGACATAGCCAGAATGGTAATAAATAAAAGGAATGAGGTCATGTGTGTGGAATGAAAAAATAATTGGGTTACCATAGAATCACAGGCAATATAGTACATTGGTGCTATGACGTTTTTATTATATAGTACAGTGGCAAACAGTACTTTGAAGTAAATATTATTTTCTTCTTCTTAGCATTACCACTTTTCCTAATCTGTTAGGATTGGTGGGGTCCGCTACCTAAGCCTAAGGCTTTGGTAAAGATACTGATCTTAGAATGGAATGACTGCTGTCAGACCTCCACAAAACCAGAGAAAAAATGGATCTTTCTTAGGTTAGTTCACACGTCTTGCGAAATATAATTTCTTGGACGTGCGGATTTCCTTACAAGATGTTTCCTATCACCCCGAGGAAGTGATAATGTACATAAATTCGAAAAAATAAAGTTTGATAAGAAATATTGAGATGCCGATGTATCTAGACGATCTCATTATATTATCATGCTCTTTTAAGGAGCATTATGCAGTTTGAAGATATAGGTAATGCGTTTTTCTTTTTTATAAATATAAATATAATAATAAATATTGTCGGATAAATTACATAGCGCCTTTTAGCCCCAAAGTAAGCGAAGCTTGTGTTATGGGTACTAGACAACTGATAAACATACGTAATTTTTTTTTTACTTATTATACATAGAAAATACCCAAACCAAGACAAACAGACATGTTCATGCACACAAATGTTTGTACTGTGTGGGAATCGAACCCACGAGCGTTGGTGTCAAAGTAGCGTAACAGCATGTTCCACCACTGCGCCACTGAGCTCGTCTTAATATATGAAAAATGCGTTGAACATTCAGTAAAAATACAAACTCATAGTTAATCTTATTAAGTGTCATTTCTGCTATCTCATATATGTGGGGAACTTTATCACCCCCAAGAACTTGAATATGTCATCACACGGGTTGCCCAAGGGTATGTATTTACCAGCAGGGCTGCAAATGAATTGTCAGTTTTTCACCAGTTGCTGCTCCGATAGTATACATATCCATGCGTTCGGCAAGGCTCTTTGCTGTCTCCGAAGCTGTTTCTGCTCTGTATTAATTGCATGTTGTGATATGGTATTAATTGTTATGTGAATAATAGCACCCGATATACTTATTATGCAGATCCTGTTAATATTCCTCGCTCACTTGTCGAGGAGAGCCGCTATCACTTGTATCTCCATGGATTAAAGTATCCGACTGCGGCCGGTTCAAGCCCCATCAAAACAAGTATATTTACCGCCCAGAAAACTTCATTCCTTGTACTTCCTTAATTCCAAAAGACACCATTTACCGTCGTAAAGAATATTGACATTATACGTGTTGAAGTCGCCGATGAGATTCAGTTTCGAAAACAATGGAGGAGGGTAAGTTAAGTAACAAAGGGTAAGTTGTTGTCTAAGGAATTTGGTATACTCAACAGACAGCAACAATACTTCAACTAGGCAAAGACTTGTTGTACAAGTTTCAAGTCGGACCGCACATGCAGTACTGAGACTTGCTATGACAGTTGTCGACGACCGGAAGTGTATGCATGATATCAAGCTCTTAACTTTATGGAAAGAATTTGCCTACATTTCTACAACATTCTTTTTCTGGGTCGGGTTCGCAGTCGGAGTGTGTCGGAGGAATCGTTCGACATGATCCCAATAGGTTCCTTCTACAACGGCACCGCTTGCCGTGGGCGGGCAATTTACCTCACTACTCTGGAACACGGTTCGACAGATGTTTACTTCCGAGAATTCTTATAGGTAGAACTCCCTTATTTTGTACAACTGCAACATGAGTTTCTTTGAAAAAGACGTGACGTTTCGGCAACGCAAGATGTTTTGGCTCTAGTGACGCCTGTAAGTATCCATAGCCTAAGGAAATTGCTTACTGTGAGGCGAGGTATGTAGGTATGCCTTTTTGTGATGGGTTTATGACGATAAAAAAAACTGCGCTACTTAAAACATCGTTCTATTTATTCGGTAATATTTACATAGAGTTTTATCATCTAAAATTTTCGCTTTTGAATGTTCGAAGATAAGTGGCGAGGATGGTGTGTTTTTGACATTTTTCGTCATAGGGTTATAAATATATGGATTAAAAAGTTGATTTATATGAGCAAGCAGAATTTATGGTGCCTTTCCATACATTATCCCACTTGAACTCGCAGCCGTACTTTAAAGCCTCATGTAAAGCAAATTACTACAGTCTCGTAACTTTGGCGAGATTGGTAGTGCAGTGGTTAGCAAATGTTAGTATAACACCGAGGATCATGAGTTTGATTCCCATTTAGGCCAAACATTTGCGTGCATGAACATGCCTGTTTGTCTTGGTCTGAGTGTTTTTAAGAGAGGTAGGGCGTATCAAAGTAGACCGACTGGGAAAACTACTGCATAATATAGCAGGCAAATACCAATTCCCTAGATGGTTGCTGTATACCTGCGAGTGAATGAGGTTACCAGTATTCTCTCAAGGAGTTCCTATAGTAGCAGCTTAGATGGCAACGGGGGTTCTATATTCCAATTGTTCGTAGGTTACGATAGCCACATCAGGTAGGCCGTATGCCACCAAACATTATAATAAGGAACGCTTGAATTACAAACAATAGTATGAGTTGTCACTCCCACTGGTAACATATAACTCCTTGCCAGAGACCTCACTCACTTGCAGAAACACGCCACCCTTTGTGGAATCTTTATTGGACTGCAATCTTATACACGGGGAGGGCAGTTCTCGAAATTTGAGTGCATATTATTTAATAAAGTTGGCAGCTTTTTCGTAAACGTCATTCATCTGCATCTCGTTTACTAACTGCTAGAGCTAAGCGTAGTTGACTGGTGACTTTATTATTTGCAGTATATCAACACTACTCATTACGTTACCATTCGCGCATATTTTAAATAGGAGTGTCCCCTATAACATTGCTCTATCACAATGCTGTTACTTATATTCATTTGCATATGTCATACACAGCAAAAAATGCACCGGTTCTGTTCCTAGAAGTCGTAACTTTTATACAGCACGGTAATGACAGCACGTTGCGTCATAGGCACGGACAGTTCGGGATCGTTCTCACTGATGACCTCCCGTCCAACCCCTAGGGCAGGCCACCATACCGCTAGTGTTGGGAAAGTGTCGATATATTATGGTTGTATAAATGTATATCTGGGAAACACGTCAAGGGAAAGGAGGTAGGATATTACAGTCGTAACAAGTGGCCTGACTCAAGAAATAAATACGTCTACCTTACCGAAAACTTACGGTTCTAGGTACTAGTAATCTCCAGAACGTCAACAAATTATCCATAGCTACCATAACCACTAAACATCAGGCCAGTCGTATGCTTTTTTGCGTTCCAACGTAGTAATAAAGAAGACAAACGATATGGAGAGTGTATGACAAGGTACAAGAAAAACGAGTACTATGAAGAGATATAAGGAAAAAAAACGAGAGAGAGCACGGGAGAAAGTAAGAAAGAAACTCGAGTTCCTAGTTTAAGGTGACAGAGTTCCTTATAGAAATACATCCTCTATTTCAACCCCACTATCAAATACATAACGAATAGTTGTACATTTGCAAATATCGAAGGAGACACCATGTGTAAATGAAGATTTGGCTCGTAACATGATATTCACTTACACCTATAATATTCACGATAATTCCATTTCCGGATAAAAATTCCAGATCGAATTCTCGGACGGAGAGACGGAAAATGAAGTGCATAATTAAAAAATTGAAATATTCTCAGGGATACGGATTTCCTTCGCAGGATCTAGAGAGTACTTTGCTACTCCACTGCGGATTGGGGAAGGTCAATGTTTTCAAATAGGTAGCCGTGGCTGTTATCAAATGATAACAACCAATTGACAGGAAGATGTTGGTATTTATAAACCCAGCTATGGACAGACTACGTACGTTATAACTTTCGTTTGATTGTTTGATTAGGCTGGTACACGGAACTTGTACATATGTACTTACAGATAAGATCTTAGAAACTTTAGAATTGTTTCTACATAGTAAGAAATAATATTATCAAACTCCTTTTGATGCGTCATTTAGCACTGTAAGAATTGGTTTTATTATTGATGAAATGTAATTTTATAGCGACCATCTTTACTTATTACTCAGCCACCTATTATGCAACGCTTGGACTGTCATGACAAACCAACAATAAACAAATAGATGATTAAATTTAATTGTTCATAAGGTCGTAATGAGGTTTTTACGGGATCAATATTAGGTCTACCAAGTGTCTATAGGCTATAATAACCGCTTGGCATCAGGCAAGCCATAGGCTTTTTGGCAACTTAGCAAAAAAAAAATTGACAATTAAAATGTATTACGGCTACTTTATATTGAAATAAATACGTATAGTAGGATTACTCCTCGCTTAATGACTATTGATTACTGCAGGCTACAGATATATTATGTTATACACAATTCATATTTTATATATATTTAAGCGTTGCGCGAAAGTATTGGCGTAACGCTGGCAGACGATATTCGTAATGATCATGTTTAAACAGAGCTGGTTTGAAAGAGAGTGTCGGTGTTAAAATAAGAAGAGGCATGCTATGTTGGTTCGGACATGTAGATAGAATGCAGGAAAAGAAGAAATAATTACGAAACATATACGTGAAAGTAGAAGGATTTAAGAGCCGAGGAAAGCCATGATCTGCCATGACCATATTGATTGTGGTTTATTAGAATGTGAGCGTGCATAAGAAGAACAATGAATGTTAAAGAAGCGAGTGAGGTTTGTAAGGCTTGAGTATGTGGCGCTCTGTTATCTCTGCCTGCCCCGCAAGGGATTTGGCGTGAAGTTATATATAGATAGACATATTATATTTATTCAAAGGATTATGGTACATATATAAAAGTTATCCGACTTGCTCACTGTTATTGTTGTGACAATAACTATTTGGTTGCAGTCTCCTAGACAAGAATGATGATAAATATATATTCACAATGACACTGCTCCAATTTGTACCATAATTACCTTTCTTGCAAAAGGAATTATAAATTTTCAAAATAATTTAAATGAAGTAGTAAAATTAGCGAAAACTGGCAACACTACGGTACGGCAATGCGGACAATTCCGGACGTGGACAAATGTGCCCAGCGACTCGACCTGACACGTTCATTGAGCTTTCATTTGGGCAATTTTCGACTAAATCCTAGCCAATCGGACGGCTCGGACGCTCACTCTAACTGCTTCCCTTCGCCCCAATAAATACTTGAGTTTAAACTGTTTCGACTTACGGAATGGTTTATTGTGTGTTACTTCTGAAAATGGAGCATGCTAATGACATTTTTTAACGTTCCTTTAGTTTGGTTTTTACATCTCAGTTTGTTTCTTTATTTTTAATACTCGTTATCTTTTATTTTCAAGTGTACCCTTAAAACTGTCTTTTAAACCAGTGACTCCACATTTCATTTTCGATTGGAAAATGAACTTGCAATTAATGGGTCAAAAAGTAATGGAATTAAATGTTATTTTACGGAGGACAAATGTAAAATGATTTGATATATGCTACTTTGCGTGGTTCCACCTGCCCGGAAGCATTAGAAGGCATTCAAAGTAGTATAGCTCCAAAGGGTTTCTTTGCTAAACGATTAGCAAAAATTTACGTAACTGTAATAAAGAATAAACAGATACTATGTCTGATACTATGAAAGCCCTGTACGCCGAATTGTACTTTAATCGACGATAGTTTAGTTAAAGGAATAGGGGAAATTTGATGGACTTGGTGAAATATATATATATATATGTCATTTTTATTTAATCCAAAATGCTAGTAGTATTTCGGAGTATATCAGTGATAGCTTAGCGGATAAAATATCGATCTATCCTACGGTCCCTAGTTTGAAACCTGACGAGGTTATTACCACTAAATTTCACTTTCAATATTTGTAATTGTCACTTGCTCGGCGGTGAAGGAAAACATCGTGAGGAAACCCGCATGTCCAAGAAACTTCATTTCGCAATATGTATGGCTTAACCTAAGAAAGATTTCCCTCTGGGTTGTGCCGGTCTGACGGCAATCGCTTTAAGTTAAGATTAGTATCTTCGTCAAATTCATAGATTTAACCAGCGTTTCGCGACTATTCTGTTTTATTAGAAAACGGGATACTGCTAGGAAAAGCTGATAGTATTTCAGATGCACGGATAGCGACGCTTCAATGTCAGAAGAAACTTCTCGATAAAATATCTTCCTGTTAAGTCGTCAATTAACAATACAACAATAAAGTCAGAGTATTCATCAATATAAACATCAGCACATTCGTACAAGAACATTGATATCAATTGCGAGGATAGCCAATATATACTGAAAAACTTTCATTTCAAACATGTTTGACGGTTAAGATATCCATCCACTCTTTCAATCCACTCTAAACCTATTCACAGACAGCCTTTTTAGTTTTTTTTCCGCCAATCAACCATTTATCGTACTATTTATTATAGGTTCTAATATAGCAAATAAATTACGACAAGAAACAGCCCGCTTCTAGCATGATAACACAACTAATTTCTGTGTTCCAGATTTACATGTAAAACAAAATTATTGATAACATGTTGTGAATTTTAAGAATTTCGACGAGTGTAAATTTTAATTTCAAGTTTATTTTTATTAATTAGATTGGGGCGTTATATTGCGAAATTTATTTTTATTTATTTTTTTGGATGGAAAACAAGTAAAGGCCCGCCTGACATGATTACATATACGCGCTTGCACTACAAGACATATTGCTCTTATATTATCACACACGCTGCTTAGTTACTAAACTGTCAAGGATTTCCTGACTGAACCTTACTTACAGCAAACAAACTAACACCCCAGATCGTTGCTACTTGTTTCTGGCTGTCTGAAAGGTCGCCCATTAAATATCGCTGTGTCCTATTTCGTCAGAGCATCATTTGTGAATAGTGATGTTAATAAGGAACTTAACTTTGACACAATAGAAAACAGAAATTTCATTTTACCCATAATTTTTTACCACTATGTCTTTAGATTACCACAGCCAAAACAAGTTAGTATCATTAACAACAACAGTATTATCCCTCAAGCGCCACTTGCAAACGGCATGCTTCATCAACTCGACTCTGAGGGCTTAATGAAGTTCCCCATACATATGGTTGGGATGGATTAAAGCCCATAAACCTCAACTTCACTCAGTCAAAACCTTTCTAAGATATCGAATAATATATACACAAAATATATAAAATAGATTTTACAGGCCTTCTAAAACAGTGATAGTTCAGCTTTACCTCATGCGATTCCATATGGTGCAAGAATTTTCAAACATCTATTCGTAAAAATAAAAATAAAAAATAAAGGAATACGTAGGAAAAGAAGAATTTTACACCTAGGAAATGATTACACCTAGTTGGCAAATAAATGTGGTAAAGTAGAAAGTACTGTAAATGAAAAACAGAAATCAGTCATGCGGCGAATGACAGTACTTTTATTACCCAGCCCACAAGTACATGAAAAACTCCGTGGCGCAGTAGTTAAACACACTGTTACTTTGACACCAACGCCCGTGGGTATCGATTCCCATACAGGACAATCATTTGTGTGCATGAACATTCTGTTTATCTTGGTATTTTTAAAAGAAGTAGGGCGCATCAAAGCAGCTGGTCTGGGAAAGTATCTTCACCTAACATAAAACCGCAGCTAACCAACAACTCCCAAGAGTGTTGTTGTGTTCCTGCGTGTGAGTGAGGTCACCAGGACACTCCTAAGGAGCTCCTAACTAATATGTTGTAACTGCCTTATGTGAAGTAGGCCGTATGCTTGTACGTCTCCCGACATTGTATAAAAAAAAATGCTTCTAAGCTTTATACACCCCTCTTATTAAATCTTCAAAAATTGATGTTTGAATTCTCGTCCTAATGCACGGTCGTCTCAAACAACGCCAGTACGCGTAACTAGTATAAAATAACCCTTAAGAATGTGAATTACTCGTTTACCCTACTCCCCCAAAGAGGATACCATAACGATACGAGAATTTATTCTTGAGCGATAACAAGAACACTCTTTTACATCAAAATCAAAGCGTTGTTCGAGTTCCTTTGATGTACCACAATTTCTTTCGGTGTCGGTTTTATTCGAGGCACGTACGCTTATAATCATGTTCGACTCCGCCAATGTTTGATAAAGTCTCGTGTCTTGCGCGAAAAATGACGTGCAATTTGCTAGCGTGCCAAAATATGAGTTATAGTATGGAATTTGAGATTTGTTCCTTTATAATGCTCTAATATTGATTGTGAAGAAATCGTGAGATAGGTACATAATTTTGTAAGTCAAAAATTGTGTGTATATGACAAGTTCCTGCCAAACCGACATGAAAAGTAGCTCGGTGTTAAATAAAGCAACTTTCGATTCCCAAAAGGGACAAACATTTGTGTGTATGAACATGTCCCTTTGTATTGGTCTGGGTGTTTTTAAGAGAGTACCTCCACTTCGCAGAAAGCCACAGCCAAATAAAATTCCCTGGGGGTTTGTTGTGTTCCTGCGTGAGAGTGAAGTCACAATTAACCTCCTGAGGAGTTGCTGTGTCAGCAGTAGAGGTGACATCGCGCGAGGGTTACTTAATGTGTTACAAGCGTTCATAGGTTATGATAACCGATTTACATCAGGTGGGTCATGTGTTTGCCTCCGGACGTTATATAAAAAAAAAATTGGATATTTGTGCCTCAAAATTGTATTTCAAGATTTGGCCAATTCAAAGTTAATCAAATGTTTGTAAGAATAAAACTACTTGTAAGACAATATCTTAGATTCATCTATGACTTCACGCCAAGTCCCTTGCGAGGTAGACAGAGAGAATCGAGCGCCACATGACTTGGTCCTTACATACGCTTGCTTCTTTTTGTTTTAAAAAAATCACGAAACAGATTAATGTAGAAGCCGAGGAATGCCAAGACAGTGTATAAAAAAAGTCAAAAAAGAAATGTCTTACTTAAGGAAATTCTTTACAATACTCAACACAATAATAATAATATATACACGGAAATAGTCATATTATATTTATATAGGTTATAGTAGGTTGACTTTTCCACATTAAGTTACACGATATACGTGAAGACGATAAGCATGTATACGTATATAGAAGTGCCAATTAATATAATGACACATAATATGTATCATTACATTAATTATTTAGTATATATACTAAATAAAGTACCGTAAAGCACCGTAGTTTGGAGTTTGGTTTCAATATTATTTTTGTTGTGCAGAAATGAAACCGACTGCAATTTATAGGGCTATAAAAAGTTCCGGATTTACAAGTAAAACGCTACTAAATTTTTCGTTTTAGGTTATTTTTTACCGGTAATATCACTACATATGGCCATATTATTATTTAATATTATCGTTATACTTCGAGAAGCTCATCTCGAATTACGACAGGAAATATGAAAAAATAATGTGGAAACATCAAACATTTTTTACATTTGTCAATTCAAGATTCCCATCAATGTTGCCGTATTACATTCAAACGAGTTTGTTTTGTGTTGTAATTTTTCAACTTCTTCTTCTCTTAAATACACTTGAGTAGTAAAAAAAAATCATGAAGTATTATCTATTATCATCGGAATATACGTAATATGTACAAGTTTTGCGCAAGAAATGGTAGGATTATGTTACAATTACTTTCAATAGATAGTCTTTATTCAGTCGAGTATTTATTTAAAAGATAAAAGCTTTTTATTTAACATTAGACCCTCACGGACACTTAGACACGTCTTACATTCTCAATATTATAAATTATAATTTTTTCTCTTTTGTCTCTTTTTTAATCTACCAGCATTTCAAATGACCATTGGCGAAGAAGAAATGCCAAAAGAAACTTGCCAATACAGGTCTTTTTTTTTCCAAATCATCTTATATATATATCTATAATGATATGAGTGTACAAATAGCGATATCAAGTGGCACAATTAAAGTTATATTAATTCATGTGCTGAACCATTTCCATACATCTCTGCCAGTTAGATATTCATCGATTCTAACCTTACTTACATAGAGATTTATGATGTGCCTTTTCAACATATTGTCAGGTAAGGACAGAACTGTTTCAGGTAATTTATTATAGAATCGAACACAATTTACAAGAAAAGATCTATTAGTCTTAGCAAGGCGATGCGATGTGTACTGACATACACAATCTATTCCTGATTCTAAAATTTTCACTACATTTTAAAAACGAATTTATATTTTTACGAGCATACATTATGCCCTCATAAATGTACCTTTCCTATAAAGTGCGTACACCTAAATCCAAACCTAAAACTCTCCTGCACCGTAATTTTGGTGGCATGGATGTCAGCAAGTTACGCGAAGATGCGCATAAAATCAACTGCATTGACCTTCTGAAGGACTCTGCGGCGACGAGCAAGTCAATCTTTTTAATAACAATTTAATTAAACTTTACGATCACTATGCTCCTGTACGGCCAGTAAAGATAAAACATTTGCCCGCACCTTGGTTGACAGAAGAAATCTGAGAAAAATTGTGTCAATATGTTTATAAAAGATCAACAATTTCAACATTACTAATGGTTATTATATCATTTATTTACTTGCGACATTAACGACGGTCAAGTATTGAGATCATAAAAATTACGAGTATATATACAAAACAGGTTTTTTGTTATCCAACCTATTTTATTTATAACCTTTATGTTGTCCAATATTTTGGTTAAGTTTTTGTGCAAATGTACTATTTATGAAAAAAAGGCCTTTGTCGCGCTTATCAAGTTAGGATCAACATACGAGTATATGAATTGGCGCGATAGCCTTCGAAAAGTTTTTCTTGCTTACGTAACTTATACTTACATATTTTTTCCGCATTTATGTATGAACACATATAGGAAATCTCTGTATTTTCAGTTTATACTCATTAGGGTCCTCTATTTAAACATGATATATTATTTTCTTATTATATTTTTAGTAGTGCTTGACGTTCGCCCTAAGCCATGAATATAACATGAATAGTTTAGGATATAAGCGGTAAGCATGGTTGTATTTTTGCAGGCTTTGTATATATAGGAATATATACAAAGCCTGCAAAAATACAATCATATATTTAGTTTCGCCGTAGGTGGGAAAAAAGTGCTCATTGGAACGATTGAAACTACTCGCATGTGAAAAATAAATATGTAAAAGTATTAGCAGTCTTTTGCATTTAATGTTTGATTTCTTAGTAATAATGACTAGTACAAATATATACATAAATCGGAAATATTGAAAATATTTGCGTATAGAGATATTTATTATTTATATTTCATAACGGCTGTAAGCTTAATTTTTTCTCTTTCATTCTATTCCTTAACAACGTATGTGTGATCGCCAAAATGGCGGCGCGCCGTTCACTTGCCCTTTGATGTGAAGAAAGATAAATACACTTTTGCCTGTTTAAATGAAAATTAACGCTGGCAGTATAGATTAGTAGCGTCCAGCTGAATTCAATATCAGTCTAGTCAGTCAGCTATAAATATTTACTTACAATGCGCCTGACGGCTTGACGTTAGCAATTTTATGTAAATAAACAAATAATATTCGAAAAGTAAAAGGGATTTAGGTTTTGACTTCTAAACCTTCTCTATGAAATTCTCGAGCAAGTATTGGTTTATATAATAAGCATTGGTTCTATAGAAATCCTGGGGACACAATACATAAACTCTCTAAAAAGGATTTTCAGACCCTAATCAGGTTTGGAATTTTTGTCCTGTAAAATATAGAATATTAGGTACCCATAATCCGAAAAAAGTTTGAGCGAAGTTTGTTGAACATGGTACTTGAGGGAGAGTTTCCGGTCATAACTTACAATTAAATTCGTCGGAGTATACGTTTAGAATAATTTCAGGTACTCCAGATCTCATGAAGCTGTTCATTAGAACAATGACGGTACTGGTTCAAAATACACGAGCTGATTATTAGGACTTAATAACCGGGATTCGGTTTACGGAAATTAATACTACAAACAATTTCAATTGTCATACGGGAATCATTTATAATCACAAATGACAATTCGATTTAAAATATTATCTTCGTATTATGAACCTGTGTGCTTTGTGCACAGTACTGAACCTATAACTTTTTAAATAGATGTTATAGCAAGCTATATTCGGTTCATATGGTACTCAACTTTCTACCATTGTCACCTTTACATTTTTTTAAATATTTGATTTGTAGTATGTTCTTGTTAAATTTCACGAAATGTCGGAGATAAAATGTAATAAATTATGTTAAATGACCACATATTAAGCTGGTTAACATAGATTACTTGTACAGATAACAATATTCTATCCGATTATTTTAAATGGAAATTTTTGTATGCTAATAAATATATTTGTCGTATGTTTGAAACGGCTCTAACGATTTGAATCAAATTTTATACTCATATAACGTATTGCTTCAAACTCGTATTTTTAAACACAGAAAACGCTGAGTGAACTTTGATCGCCAAGGTATTATGTTAACGAGCAAAAGATATATATTATATACGCGACTAAACTGGAAGGATTTACGACACTTCGTGTGAGCTTTCTGAGTCAATCAGTCATCAGGTTCATTTCATAATACCAATAAAATTATATTGACATCAAATCCTCACGAACGTGTAAGTTTCAGTTCAATTAGATTGAATTGGAAATAGTGATGAGCTCGGTGGCACAGTGGTTGGTAACGCTTCTTTGACACCAACGCTCGGGGGTTCGATTCCCATACAGGATAAATATTTGTGTGCATGAACATGTCCGTTTTTTCTTAGCCTGGGTGTTTTAGGAGAGATAGAACATCAAAGCAGCGCTTGGGGAACCTCCGCCTCACAAAAAAACGAAGCCAAATAACATCTCATCTCATCTCGGAGGGCTGTGGTGTTTCCGAAATTGAGTGAGATCATCAGTAAGCTCGTAAAGAGTTGCTATGTTAGCAACAGATACTTAAATATTGTAATCTTTTATAGGCTACGGTAACTGCTTTACGACCGATGAGCCCTGTGTTTGCCTAATGCCTATAATGTATTTCAAGATTTTGCCCAACGTTAATATTTAAAGTTACTCAAAAGTTTATTAAAATACTACTACGACGATATCTTACCTAGTCTTGCCATAAATACTGAAACAAAAAAAAATCTATTGCAAATAACATCTATTACTTTTAGAGTGTGCTAGTTTAATACATAAATATAAAACAATTTAAAATATAAAAAGGCTATTCGAAGTGGTCTCCATTAGCTGCCATACAGTCCTTTAAACGTTGAGGCCAGTTATCAATAGAAGCATGCACTCTTTCCATGGGAAAATTCTTCACTGCCAATCGTACGGATTGTTTTAGGGACTCTAAATTATCATGGCGTTTAGAGCAAGCCGTACTATCTAAAAATGACCATAAATCATTATACAGCGGATTAAGATCGGCACTAGACGACGGCCGGTCTTCAGCTCTGATGAAGTCCGAAACGTTCGTGTCCAACCAAGACTGCGTAGACCGAGCTTTATGATCCGGCGCCGAGTCTTGCTGGAAGGACCATTCTTGGTTATTTAACATGGTATTGTTAAGGGGCTTCACTACCTTCACTACCTTCTTCAAGAATGGTATCTTGATACACTTGTGCTGATGTTTTGATACCTTTTTCACAAAAGTATGGCTCAGTCACTCCTTCATAGCTAATACCCCACCAAACCATCACTGAAGTCGGATAGTGCCCACGTTGCACTCTGTCGACTAATTAGGAAGCTTCCTTAGAGCTTTGAGCATAAAGACAGTCATTTTGTTTGATAAAATGTTGCTCAATTGTAAAAAAATTCTCATCCTCTGTGACCTCCCTTTGCGTCCGCTTCAGTAGTAGTTTCGATTTTACCACCCTATTCTTTTTTTAATTATCAGTTAAGAAATGACCAGTACGTCTTTTATAGGCTGCAAGTCCTAAGTCATCTTTTAAAATACGCGCTTAGAAACTCGGTAGATTCAAGTAGAGCTTTTAAAGCCCAAAAAAGTGTATACGAGCTATATGCAACGCCCATTTTCAAGAACCATGCCTACCTCTTTTTTAAAAATTGCATATACTACCGCTGCCTTGTTTATATATTAAACAATTATGCATCCTTGTTAAAGAACATCCCGAATACCTTGTCACAAGAGGGGACATCAAAAATAAGCAGACACGGCATGAAAACAAACTACTATTGCCAAATATTCGGCTGACACTTTACAAAAATAATTCGTATTGTATGGCTATTAAAATATTCAATAATTTACCGGAACAGTTCAAACAATTGACTGTGAGATCTTTTAAGAAACAATTGCACCTCTGGTTAATAGACAAATGTTACTATTCTATCCAGGAGTATTTTCGACACCAAACATAGGCGTTGACATTACATACATAATATATTTTGTAGTATCTAATTCATTTTATTGTTGTAATGGTATGATATGATTTTTTTATTTTATTTCACTATGACATTGAATTTAAACTTTGACATTTTTCATAATTTAACATATTTTGTTTTTGACTATTACTATAAGCGAGACATGATATTATTGCAATTTTACTGTGACCACATTAGAACCTGCAGACAGTAATGTTAATTTGCACGCCCGGTAAGGATAGAATAAGAGACACTTTGTTATAACTTATTGAACAACCCCCTGGATGTACCTTATTTCCGCAAATAAATGATTATTATTATTTGACCACCTTTTTCGTACGAACACTACGTGGACGGCCAGATCTTTTTCTGTCGCAAACAGAGGAGGCCTCATTGTACCTATTAATAGCCCGGTACACAAACATTTTACTAATACCAAGCGTATGGAGAGTTTTAAAAATTGCATTTGGCTCCATACCTACTTTGTGTAATGCAATCACAGCGATTCGGTTCTCTTTATCACACCACTCTTTTGTTCTATTGGCGCCAAAGTGAGAAAACTCAATGATCAATCATATAAAAATGACAGATTCCAAATTCTAATGTAATATTTTGTTTATTTTTAATTGTAACAGTATTTATGGCGAGACAGTACATTTAACTATGATTTCACGCCAAGTCGATTGCAAGGTAGACAGAGAGAACCGAGCGCCACTTAAGTTGGCCCTTATACACCTCACTTGCTACTTTAACATTCATAGCTTTTTTCATGCACGCTCGCTATTTCTTGACATGACATGACTGTCACCATTTTCTTTGAGTATTTTTGTTTTGAAAGGATCGTGAAACAGATCATCACATCAACCCTTATTCATCCCACTGCAGGGATACGGGTCTCCCTGCAACCGAATACTCCACCACGCTGCTCAGTTGCGGATTGGTGAAGGCCAGTGTTTTCAAGCCGCCCGAGAGCCACTGACTTAGCTTAACGACTGTCATCTATCGACAATAACTGGTACCGACGGCTTAACGTGCCCTCCGAGCACGGATAAACTCAAGCAAGATAGATAAACCCATCCATAGACCGGCTGCGGTCGACATTGCTTAACCTGAGTGTTTGGTTAGAATGACACGCGCAACGACGCCATCGAGCTCTCAAGAAGCAGATATAGAACGCGAAAGTAGAAGAATGTAGAAGCCAAGGAAGGCCAATACCATTACCAAATTGATTGTGTTTTATCAGAGGGTGATATAAACCGACGAGCTCGCATGAGAAGAACTATGAATAAGGTGTGACACTGGGTTCTCTCTGCCTACCTCGCAAGGGATTTGGTGTGAAGTTATTGATAGATAGATATTAATTTCTGTAGCAAAATATGTTGTATTGTGATCGGTTGCAAATGAATCACACAGCTGTTTTTTAAACACGTGTAAAAGGCAACCACATTAAAAATAATGACAGGGTCGGCACGCATTAATGGTGACCCTTGTGTGCAGGTGTACATAGACTACGGCAACTGCTTACCTGAGACCGAACACAGGTTTCATTGCCATCTTAGTTCTTCTACTTCTTCTTAGGGGTCCGCTACCTAAGATCTATGGATTTGGCAAAGATACTGATTTTTACTTAAAGCGATTGCCGTCAAATCTCCACAACCCAGAGGGAAATCAAAGCAATCTTAGGTTAGTTTATACGTCTTTCGAAATATAATTTCTTGAACGTGCGGGTTTTCTCACCATCCTTCACCGTCAAACAATTGATAATGACAAATATGTACTTAAATTCGAATACACAAATTTTGTGGCACATACCCTCACCAGAATTCAACCCGGGGATCAGACGATTACTAGGCCAGTTCTTTATTCACTGAGCTTTCACTACCCACTGCTACCTCTTTGCCATATTAGTTGTATATAATATAAAAACACGTAATAAACGGTATTTGACCTACATAAAATGTTTTTTCTTCTACGTATTATCCCGTTTCCAAATCCATTAGGATTGGCGGGGTCCGCTAAGCCTAAGAATTTGGGGAAGATACTGATTTTCACATAGAGCGACTGTCGTCAGCCCTTTATAGCCCAGAAGGAAAGGCCGATATTTCTTACCTACATAAAATGATCAACAGATATTTATCATTCAGCATTTTATAGTAGTGTTTCGTTGTATACACGCTAAAATAAAATAAAGTGCTACGAGGTTTTTACGCAAGTATCGACGTGCAAAGGGTTTTGGCAATAAACGCCATGGTCTGTACAATACATTCTATACGCCACTAACACGCATTTGCGTGCTGCCCAATTTTTATATTCGCAGCCTCTCGTTCTACTAACCTTATTTGTTTCCACATATCCATGTTGTTCATTTAAAAAATATATCTAACCCTTACAGGTATATAAATAAGGTTTATAGTTCTAGGGTTCTAACACCGTAGCGCCTGCAGCGTTTATTGCAAACTGTCACGTAACGAGCCCAGGTGTGGAATGCTTTTACATAGGAAACAGGATTGCTTGACGCTTGCTTAATACCAAAAGAGGAAACATTACACCAGCCGCGTGATTTTTACTTTTTTAAACGAATTCCTTACACAGTTTTGAACCTTAACTGTTAAGGAACAGAGGATAGAAAAAATACTGTCTAAAGTTAATTTTTAAGCGGCAGTACCGGAATACATTTTTAAAAACGCAGGCTACGTAACGACAGTGTAGCATGCGATTACAAAGTTCTTGAGTTAATTACTTAATTAAATTGGCTTAACTGTGACTTACACTATATAAATTGTGTAGTTTGATTACTATTGATAGGACTGTGACTATAGATTTTTTTTTAGATTAATGTTTTTAACAAAAATATTTTCTTTATATTTTTACCCTCAGCGGAATGGGTTACATTTAGGCCACCAGTTTTTATATCTTTATGTCTGTTTAGGCACATATATCACCTGCATTTCTAAATATATTATCTACTATTTGCATAAAATTATATGCATCGTCTCAATATCAAGGCAACAAAAGATAATGTCCTTTAAACAAAGAAAAATATCTTCAAATTCAAAACTGAACGCTCAAAGTGAGATTTAATAGAATTAGTGCTGATTATGGAAATACGCAGCTTAGAGAAGAACTCCTTGTGCGGTGCGGCAGTAACTGGTGGAGCTCACGGGATTGATTTAATTTATTTAGATGATATATATACCTATTTAACATGTACATAAATTAAAAAATAATTCGACCCATAAAACGACCATTGACATTACAATTTTTGAATCACGTAAAGCATTGTTGTTCAAAGAGTAGAACACATCAACAGAATCTAGTCCAAATCCTAAGACATATTTTGATGCCAGTAGGTGAAGTTGCACTAGATGTCTATCTCTGAAATAGTGAGACGTTTACACAAATTAGATACTACTTATAATATATACTACTAGTTATGAATGCCTTTCCGAAAATGTACCTCTGTTATGTTTTCATGTAACGCCCTTTACTGATAAAACCTACGCCACATAACTCAGCCCTAATACACCTCGATCGATTCTTTTATGGTTCACGGCTCTCTGAAAATACATAATTCGCATAACAGCAATTATTTATAGCAATTAATGATATGGCAGACTGCGCAAATTGCTACAAAATATATATTGTCAAGATTTCTTCCGAATTTCTATGCTAATGTAAGTGATATTTAAAGTGAATATTTTTTTATATATTTTTGCCTTTCCTCTACTCCACTTAGAAGAAAAAACTCAAAAGAATATAAAAATACTCTTGACTGAATCGAACTCACTAGAGCCGCATAACTACGCTTGTTTGTGACTTGTAAATAATATAATAGGTTAAAAGGGCATCGGGATTATTTCATTTATGATCCCATTCCCATGCTTCCGGTGGTGGAAGTATATTAAAAATTAGAGTTCAGTGTGTACCCTTTAGGGAGCCATTTATATTTATTGTTTCATAATATTTTCATGCATCGGGAAGCATAATGAATATACTGAAAGTATAATGGTACGTAAAGTATAATGAAGTATTAATAATAAAGTCGTATGTGAAATTGATCACAAAGGATACATGAGACTTTACGTTAATTAGATTCCAAGAATCGAAATACAATGGATCGTCGAGAAAAGAGCCAAAGGACTGCTGTGCCGCCACTGCCTGTGCCGTCTTTCCTATGGCTCGTCTTAGTGGAAGCGCTATCGTATCTTCAAATATGGCTGACTTCATAATGGAATTAAAACAGAGCTATTTTAATCCTTCAAATTGGAGGAACATAATGAACACAAAGTTTTTTTTACTTCCACTGTATATAAATGAGTGGGATCGTAATTGCTCATTGTCAGGTCGATCCTCTGAAATCATGACACTAACTAATATTTCACCATCTTAATTCCATCAACAATAAAATCAAATTCACCATGGAATTAGAGGCAAATAATTCACTAGCATTCCTTGATATATTAATTACCAGGAAACTTGACAACTCACTTACTCATACAGTGTATAGGAAACTCACCCATACAGACAAATATCTCAATGGTAACTCACACCACCATCGATGTCAGTTAGCTACCGTAGGCAAGTCTATGTTTCAGAGAGCACACGGCATCTGCAACGCTGAGCATCTAAAGGAGGAACTCCAACATGTCAAACGAGTACTGCGGAGCAATAGTCACAAACTCCCTCGCATGCGTCACAGAAGCCGCCCTAAGCCACCTACAGTTAAACGTCAACCTGCTATCTTACCCTACTTGAAGGGAGTCACAGACAAAATTGGCAACATCTAACGGCGAGCTGCAATTAAAACTTATTTCAAGCCCCATAAGAAGATCAGTCAATTTCTAAGACCTATCAAGTGTAATATCTCCTTACATGATGCAGTAGTATACAAATTAGACTGTGAATGTGGTTTATCATACATAGAGCAAACAAAGAGCAGTGTATTTACTCGAGTGAAAGAACACATTGCTGACATGAAGAATATGCGTGAAAAAAACTTTGCAGTATAAACATACACTGGACCAGCGAAACCATTACCTGGGGTTCGATAAACCATAAATCCTTGCCTAGAAGAATCGATACATGCCTAGAATGCTACGCGAGGCTATTGAAATAAAAAACACCCCAATTTCAATAAACAAGATGGTTGGCAAGTACCACCTGCTTGGGATCCAGTTCTAAAAATAATCAAGTCACAAAACCCAGAGATCTACTCAAAAACATTCAGACACCGTACGCGATTTTTGTGTGAATCGTAACGTATATAATTAATCCATCCATGTAGGTAGATGTAATAATTGAATAAGCAATGTAAGACAAATGTCACCTTGTCTTCCTGCGACCATGGACGCTGGAATGCATTCGAAACGTCAGGTTCAATAAAATAAATAAAACACGCGATACTTCCGTTAAAAATTATTTAATTCAATGTATAACAATCGCGAAAACCTAACATAATACTACAGATATATACATAGCCAACCTCTCAAAAGTGGTATAAAATGAAATTTGATATTAAAATGTAAATTTCAGCACTAAAAACTTAATTGAAATTAATATTTTCCCAAAATGGGAAGTAACAAAAATTGTTATGGTGGCTATCGTGTTATCGTTGGCACAACTGTTTCATTTTCGTTAAAACATGCACTTCTGTAATCTATACCAAAAAGTACACAAATAACTGTATAATTTTTTAGTTTATGAAAGTTGAGGCTATATTTTCTGCACATTAAGTGACATTGAAAACAAACTTGACGAAATATGAAATTTTAAAGTACACCAATGTTAACAATTGAATTCGAGATATTTAGCGCCACACACGTTCGAGGGTGCAATTGATCACTTTCCTACAAGTGCATAAGTATACTTTTCATATGTGATTGTGGTGCATAAAATGTAATCCTCACTGAATTAAAATGTTTTGATGATCCCAATGCGTTACTTTTGGGATTTTATAGTTTACTACATGTTTAAAGTAGGACATAATATCTTAGTTCTTTTATTTGTCTTCTTCTTCACAAAACTAAATTACTGACTAAATTAGTATTTTCGGATTTATGTACATATTTATCAGTTTCTCGGTGGTGAAGGAAAACATGGTGAGGGAACCCACAAGAAATTATATTTCGACAGACGTGTGACCCAACCTAAAAAAAGATCAGGTTTTCCCTCTGTGTTGTGAAGGTCTAACTTTAGCCGCTCCTTGTAAAAATCTGTGTATTCGCGAAATGCATAGGCTTAGATAGCGGACCCCGTCAATCCTAATGGGTTAGTAAACGGGATAACAAGAAGAAGAAGTATAGCGTATAATAATAGTGGCACCAACATGTTAGAATGGAAAATAACGTGCGATTTGTTATCTGTTAGTAAGATTTTCTCTTGAGGTCCTACGGGATTTGTGTGCCTGTAATCACAAATTGTATTTAGGGATTATTTCTTTGCCGATTTGAACCGTCCTCTAAAACTACTTACTCTTCAAACTGGAGAGATGAAATTTTTATTTTTAAATTATTAGGTTTACTATTACTATTGACAATAAGCATTTAAAGATTTTTTTTATAGTAACCAAACAAATTAATTGTGTCAAATTTAAAATCTTCGAACGCGATATTGATTTTAGAAGCGTCGTACTTTTTTTCTTTTAAAGATCGGGAACGAAAAAGCATTAAAAGTAATAATATTAAAAAAGCTGTAATACTTTCCTAAGCTTCTTTAATAGGATCCAATGCTAACAGAATAATAAAGTTATTTCCTAAAGAATATACTCTAAGTTACAGCCTGATGAATTTTGCGGGCAAAGTCGTGGGCAACATGAGGCTATTTGATGTTGACTCAGTGATAGCAATGCACATCGTTAGTTCAATTTCCGCCAGGTGTTAAGTGGCTAGTGAAGCGACGAGGTAACATTTTAAAATGTCATGCCGCCGCCTGCCCGCTACTTTACTGTTTTGAACCAGTCAACTGTAAAAAGTCAATGTGTGGTCCCGGATCAGAGTAAAAATACGATTAAATTTTTAATTTTAAACTGTTAGTACGTGGTTACAAATAAGAGTTTATAATAAGATTTAATTTTTGATTTTAATAAGATAAAGCGTAATAGTGAACATATGACTTTATTTATGTGTAAATAAAATTAAAGCATGGTGTCAGACAAGAATGAGAAAAGGATTTTGCCTCTGATCATAAAAAGTTAAAGCACGTTTCAAATATGAGTGAAAATACGATTTTATTTTTAATTATAAGAGTCAATGGGGCCATTAATTTAATTATTGTGCTATTTGGATTTCTAAATCAATGTGTTTTCTCGTATAACAAATATAGTCTTATTCTAAGATCACTCATAGGACCATATCTGTCCGTCCGTCACATAAGGATTTCATGCGCTTTTCTCGATAATTTAGTAACGTAGATACGTAATTTAAATGCAGTATCTAGAAGTAACGAAATTTTTATTATGGGTTGTACATACGAAACCCTTATTTTTTTTACACCACCTAATGTAAAGCGGTAACCGTAGCCTATAAACGCTTACAATACGTTAAGTATCGCTCACGCGATGCCACCTCTGCTGCTAACACAGCAACTCCATAGGAGCAACTGGTGACCCCACTCACACGCAGGAACACAACAACCCTCTAGGGAGTTGTTATTAGGCTGGTGGAGGTACTTCCTCAGACGGGCTACTTTGATGCGCCCAACCTCTTTTATTGTGCGAACTTGACTCACTCTTAATTGAAGTTATTATATTAAAACCACCATATTTAAAAAATACTCGCATATGTGTATATGACACTGGCATTATACTACTCTGTGTAAAAAGTATCGGGAATATGTCAATAAAAAGACCCGCGTAAAAGAGGTCGTTCTAATTTTTTTACTGCATGTTGGTAGCACTGTACTGATTTAGCGCGCAAAATTTGAGCGGGATCTGTCATTTAATTTGTTTTAAACTACACTTTTTGTTGGTCATAGTTTTGAGTCCTCGGCGATTTTTACAATGGAAAATATTGTTGAACAAAGAGTGTGCCTTAAATTTTGTGTTTCAAATGATATTTCATGTGGTGAATCACTAAAAATGTTGCGAAATACCTACGGCGAATCGTGTATATCGAAAACAAGGGCTTATGAATGGTATAAGGCTTTTAAAGAAGGCCGAGAAGTAGTAGTAGACTTGCCTCGTTCTGGTAGACCTTCAACCGCTACGACCAGAGAAAACATCGACAGAATCAAGAAGCTAGTGCTCGAAAATCGACGTATGAGTCTGAGAGAGTTGGCTAGTGAGGTGAACATATCTTTTAAGTCCGTCCACAACATTCTCATTGACATTTTAGGCATGAAACGCGTCGCCGCTCGACTAGTTCCAAAAGAGCTCAATTTTGTTCAAAAAGCGCAGCGAAAGCATGTCGCTGAAGACATGGTTTCCCGAGCTTCTACGGATCCGACCTTTATGAAACGTATAATAACTGGCGACGAGACATGGGTTTATGAGTACGACATGCAAACAAGCCAACAGTCTTCAGAATGGCGTCTCGAAAACGAGCCGAAACCCAAAAAACCGCGGCAAAGTCGCTCCAAAATCAAGGTGATGCTGACAGTTTTTTTTTACTACCGTGGTGTGGTTCACTCCGAATTCCTTCCAGAGGGAGAAACAGTGAATAAAGAATATTATTTAGGCGTCATGAAGCGTTTGCGTGAGAGTATCCGCCGAAAACGTCCAGATTTGTGGCAACACAACTCATGGATGCTGCACCATGATAATGCACCATCACACACAGCCATTATAGTGAAAGAGTTTTTAGCGAAAAATTCAACAAAAGTTCTCGACCAAGCACCGTATTCACCTGCTATGGCTCCGTCTGACTTTTTTTTATTTCCCAAGTTAAAATTACCACTTCGAGGAAAACGTTTTGAGTCGATAGAAGCCATAAAAGAAAATTCGCTGAATGAGCTAAAGGCCATACCGCAAATAGCCTATGAAAAATGTATGGAAGACTGGGTGAAGCGGTGGAGATGTTGTATTGCAAGCGATGGTGCCTACTTTGAAGGCGATAAAATAAATTTAGATGAATAATTTGTATTTTTTGTTTTATTGACAAATTCCCGATACTTAGTACACAGAATGTAGATGTCGATTAGATACAACGATTTCAAATAAGATTTTTAGTTTCGAAGATTAAAAAGGTTAAAAAAAATGGATAAAGTCTGTACTAATAGGTTTTTAATTTACTTCCTTTTTTTATATACTACGTCGGGAGGCATTCAAGCATACGACCCGCCTGATGTAAAACGGGTACCGTAGGCTATTAACGCTTGCGATATATTAAGTATCACTAGCGCGACGCTCCTCTGCTACTTACACAGCAACTCCTTGGGAACTTACTGGTGACCTTACTCACACGCAGGAACACATCAACCCTCTAGGGAGTTGTTATTTGGCTGCGGTTTTCTGTGTGGTGGAGGTACCTCCCCAGACGGACTGCTTTGATGCGCCCTACCTCTCTTAAAATGTTTGTTCAATTTCAACAATTCGTAGGTAATTATAGATATCTGTAATAGCTCGTATACCTACGTGGAGGTGCAAAATACTAAACATACGAAAAAGTTAGAAAGTGGTAACACCGAAACACTCATGCAACTTTACAGCTCAACATCGGCTTTCAACTTTATAAGGCCGAGTTTCGGCCTCACATGGAATACTGTTCACATCTTTGGACCGGCGCGCCACAATATTTGCTTACTCCATTTGATCGCATACAGCGTAGAGCAGTTCGTATCGCTGATGATCCAGTGATCTCCGTTCGGCAGGACTCGCTTTGTGCACGAAGAGTCGCTGCTTTTCTTTGTGTACCGTACAAATTGTATCATGGGGAGTGTACGAGGAGCTGTTCAACTTAATAACAGCCGCTGAGTTCCACTATCGTACCACTCGACACAAACTAAAATTTCACCATCACCATCTTGATGAGAGGCAATCCACTACAGTACGCTATCTGAGGCATTTTCTACCACGTACGGTGAAATTGTGGAATCAACTACCCTCAGCGGTGGTCCCGAACAAATACGATATGGGTGACTTCAAGAAAAGACCCTATGTTTCCCTAAAAAGGCTGGCAACGGATCAGTGACCCATTGGTGATGCTGATGTCTATGGGCGGTGGTGACGACTTACCATCAGGTGACCCACATGCTCGTTTTCCCCCCTCAAATATAACAAAAATGCAAAGGGTCGGCAATTCGCGAGAGAAGCTACGGTGTCTATAGGCTAAGATAACTACTTACCATTAGTCAGTCGGTATTGATTGTCTCCATAATGGTAGTAAAAAATAATGATCCGCAGGAAACGGTATAAATATATAAAACCTGCTTTTTTGAAGTATCTAAATTCTTTGATGCGAATTTTGGGACCAATCAAAGCTATAAGATTGCTTAATATCTTCTGCTTCATTTTTAATTTTACAATGATCGCCTGTCGATTACCTAGGCATCAACACTTCTTAAGTCTCAACTTACTAGACATTTTTTAGTAAAATGTATGAAAGAGTTTTCCTGAAAAAAAAAATAATGAATCCAATCAGACCACTATAATACTCATAAAGAAACTGACTTTAAGTTCCATTAGAATCATTCGTTGCTATTTTATTCTACTAGAAAAAGGACTATTTGGTGTGGCTTATCCATCAGTATCCTTGAACATTCGTTATATTTACTACACTTAAAACGATGTATTAGGGTAGTTTAGTTTTTAGTTGAAAGGGAAGGGGCTTATGATACTGATAAAAAGTCCATTAAAATCTAATTTCTATAGGAAATGCATTAACGAACTTTCATTGAAACTATAAAATGCAGTGACTATAATGGCCAATACATTGATTAATTAAATATATCTATTATAACTAGTCTGGCCATATATACTGTTACATTTAACCGCAGTGAAATAACAACTCCCTAGAGGGTTGTTGTATTCCTGCATGTGAGTAAGGTCACCAGTAAGCTCCTAAGGTAGCTGTGTAAGCAGCAGAGGAGGTATCGCGCGAATAATACGTAATATATTACAAGCGTTAATAGACTACGGTAACTGCTTTACGTCAGGTGAGCCGTATGCCTCCCGACGTTGTATATGCTGTTAAAGCTAGAATTCGCAGAAATTCCATTAGGGAACAAAAAATCTTATCGCGAGAAAATAAAATTACCGCTAGGACTCAGTCACGTATAATAAAACAAGACCTGAAGCTCGGTGCATATTGTCGATATACAGGACATGCCCTAAATCCATCCTACAGTTGAAGAGAGTGGATCGATCAAAATACCTTCTGTTTCGATATGCAGGTGAAAGGCACAAAAATATCCTCTTTATATTAACACTAGCTGCTGCCCGCGGCTCCGCCCGCGTGGAGTCAAATAACGTAGCCTATGTGTTAATCCAGATCATAATCTATCTACGTGCCAAATTTCATTCAAATCCGTTCAGCCGTTTAAGCGGGAAAGAGCAACAAACATCCATCCATATATACAAACTTTCGCATTTATAATATTAGTAGGATTAACGCAATATCCTCTTTTCTGATAAAAAAAAATTTCACGATTGAAGAGCACTACAACAAGTAAAATTACAAAGTATACGCACCCAGTTCTAAAGAATCCGCCCAAGTGGTCGAAAAGGTACAACATGGTCATCATCCTACGTCTGTAATGGTTTGGTGGGGGGTATCTTATCAAGGACTCACAAAGCTTCATTTTTGTGAAAAATGAGTGAAGACTTCAGCCAAAGTGAGATGAGACTGTCTTGGATCGTGTTGTGAAACCTATCGGCAATACACTTTTTAAAAATGTACCGTGGAATTTCCAGCAGGACTCTGCACCTGGTCACAAGACACGAAGTACCCAAGCCTGGCTCGAAACCAACGTTCCGGACTTTATAAGAGTTAAAGATTGGCCCTCGTCTAGCCCAGATCTGAACCCCTTAAACTAAACATTATGGTCAGATTTAAAGGAAATGGCCTGCTCGAAACAACACGCCGACAGTGTCTCTTAAGAAATCTTTGGAGCACTCAGTGGCTAAATTTCCCATGGAAACAGTGCGTAAATCCATAGATTCGTGGCTAAACAGATTAAGGCCTGTATCAAAGTCAAAGGCGGCCATTTCGAATTTATCAATTTTTATTTTTTGCTGGGACTTCCATTAATATGTACATATAAGTTTTATTAAGATTACATTACTTAATAAAGAAAATGCATATTCATTTGTAACAGAACTTATAGCCGGACTAGGTATGTAAAAAAAAAAACATTTTTTCTATACAAAATGTTAATTTCTTAAGTAACGACGATGCGACTGCTCTTATATTACGTACCTTGCAAGAACTTATAAATAACGAAACAATGTTTGTTAATTAAAAAGAACTTAATAATGTCTATTTATATTATTATGCCTATTATTCTATCTCCTCTGAAAACCACAACTGTGACATAACTTACAGTGATCAACAATTATATGTGAATAACAATCAGTGAGATGTTGCCATATTAGCGCTATAAATTAATATTTATTAGTTAGGTTAACTGGCGACCAAAGAGCTGGAGCCTGGTGGCTCAACGCATTTGTATTGCGATTCAGCGCGGAAATGCTGCCAGCATCGTTCGTACGAGTACAATGCCGCGGGTGCACACTTTTAGGATTTAGTTAAGGTTATTATTATTTTTTTAGATTTATTAGGCATTATTTAATTTTAGATGTATAGTTTTAGTATTATTGTGAAGGTAATTATTTAATTTTTGTTAGTTAGTTACGTTAATATCTAGTAATGACCGTATATATTCGTATGTATGTTACGCTATTAAATGTCTTTTCCTTCACTCTTTCTTTCATTTTCACACACAGCTAACCTATACTCTATTATTTGCATCTGCATATAACGAGCAATTCTTATATATATATATATTTAATAGCGTAACATACATACGAATATATATAGAAATATATAGAAATATATTTCATGTATCTCGAAAACGGCTCTAACGTAAGAGAGGCATCAAATTTTATAATTAGATAAGGCTTTTGCATTTTAATTTATCTGTTATTTTTTTGAAAAAGAAAAGCGATTTTACACAAAAAACCATAATATACTGTGTGTTAAATACTAATACCGGCTACGCGACACTACGTTTATTGCGCATTATCTATATATAGGTACGAGTATATTGGTCGCGCCGTATGTACGTTCTGTCGTATACGCTTACAAAGGTCCTCGGATCGAAGCCTACTAACAGCACTCGCTTTTTGCACCTTTTGCCGATTACTATAAACGAGCATTTTTTATGCACGTAAATAATTTAAAAAGACTTATAAATATAGAGCACGGTATAGTTGGTAATTATTATTTTTTTTCAATTATTATTTTACATCTATGAAAGTGAAATAATAACTCATTGAAGTGTTTTTGTGTTCCTGCATGGGAGTGAAATGATTGCTGTGTTAGCAGCAGAGAAGGTATTGTGCGCGCGATACTTAATGTATTGCATGATCATAGGCTACGATAACCGCTTTACATCAGGTGAATCGTATGCTTATATGCATTTCGACGACGACTTTGTACGAGTATAAAAAAATACACCCTGCAGCTGACTTTCAGCTACCAACTGGACATGACGCTTTTGACGAGCTCGATACTATTTAAGCCTTTGTAATCTATGCTGGTAATCAACATCTGGCACAACATTCACGGATTGCCAGCCCAATAAAACCACTAGGAAACGGAAATTACATATTGTAAACTTGTATACTAATATCAAGCAATATTACATTAGCGAACTCCGTAACACTACTAGATAATAGTTAGGAAGACGTTAACATTGTTACATCAGTTTGCACTTCCTCCTTTTTTCGAGGGTAATATCATTACATAGTTCTTAACTACGTGTAATAAAGGTAATAGTTACAGAATTAGCAAAACGTTATTTATCTTTAGTTTTATACATTCTGATAATTTGTGCTATGTACTTGAGGGATAAGAAATAAAACTGAATTAAAGTCCCGTACTTGAGGCTGACCGACGCATTATGTTACGGACCTCTGACTTGTAAACGAAATAAATTCTATACTCAAATAATAAAATGGCACAAATTTGAACACATAATTGGAAACTCAATTGACATAATTTTTGTAAGGTGTATCGTACACGAAATGTTACTTTTTTAATTGCTAGGTCGGGTGCAATTATTTGTAAGTGTAGCTAATTTAAATAGATTAATATCAATGCAATACAGAAGGAATGAATATTGAACAAACGACATTTTCGCTAGTCTATGTTATAGAATCTAAATGTGAGTGTGTGAGTGTTTATGCAAAAAGTGACAGAGCTACCATTCATCCAAAAGTAATCTATCTAATCAATCCATCTAACCTTTGTTTTTTCCTACAAATATTATTTTAGATAATGGCGTATACTCGAATGATCCATGGTTTACGAAATAAACTGCTTAACTGTTTCCTTAGTGATTCATGCTTACAATAAAATACTCGATAGATATATCAGCTCCCTGGCGGGGAAACATTGCCATTCACAAACTGCCAGTCATGAGACGTTATTCGCCAATCAATTGCCTACTGTTACGTTAAATTGTGTACCCTAAAATCCTTTCAATACATTCTAATTCAAACCTTAAACGTATTACGTTGAAATAAATATTTGTTTGAAGTGTAACATCCATTACGGCGACAGTAGAAATAATTTCTCTAGCGTGAATACGATCTCACATCAAATTGCAGTGTGAATCTCAATGTGTTAGATTCATTCGATCTCCGATACGACTAAACGAATTGACGTATTCTTCGCTTCGTGTGTTTGTACGTGGAATTGGAGTCACAGATAGCTAAATGGACAAAGAGCCGGGATTTTATAGCAAATTCTAATTGATTTAGCAGCTAACTGTTAAAGAAATTACTTTAATGAATCAGCAATGATAGCACAGTCTATCCTACAGTCTCTGGTATGAATTCTTCAGTGGGCACGTATCACTAAATTCGTATTTTCGTACATATTTGTAATTATCAATTGCTCAGCGGTGAAGGAAAACATCACGAGGAAATCCTATTTCATGAAATTATATTTCGAAAGACGTGTGACATTGCTTTTCCTTTGAGTTGTGAAGGTCTGACGGCAGTCGCTCTATGTAAAAATCAGTCTTCTTCTTAGCGGAGTCCGCTGCCTAAGCCTAAGGATTTTTTTAAAGATTATTCTTTTATATGGAGCAACTGTCGGCCGACCTCCACAACCAGATCGTTTCGTACGGGTTTCCTCACGATGTTTTCCTTCACCACCGTACAAGTGATAATTACAAATATGTATCTACATACGAAAGCACGAATTTAGTGTTTGTACATGGCAGGATTCGAACCGGGGACCTGTTCCAAACGGATTTCCCTTTGGGCTTGTAGGTTTGCTGGCAGTCGCTACATGTAAAAAAATCAGTATCTTCGCCAAATCTTTCGGCTTAGGTAGCGGACCCCGCCAATCCATTAGACTAATTCTAATGAATTGGCGGGGTCAAAGCAAGACAAGGGTCAAACAGGATAATAAAGAAGAAGAGGACGAGATAGAGAGAGATTTAAGTTTTTTAATAGTATTATTAACATACTTTGATGACATGGTTTACTAAAAATCAACGTGTAAACCTAACAAATGACGTAATTGTGTAAATAATAATATAATATAATATAATCCTAATGGATTAGGAAACAGGATAACGCTAAGAAGAAGGTAAATATAATGATGGTACACAGTCATCATTTCTACTAAGTCTCAAACTACATTCTACTAAGTTCTGCAGAGAGAGTACAGATACCTTCGTCTGCTGCGTATCTTTGTCGGTCGTAGAGGAAACTCAAAAAGGCCGAGAGGACTCCCACTTTTATTTTATACTACGTCGTGAGGCATACAAGCATACGGCCCACCTGATGTTAAGCAGTTAAGTAATAAGTTTGTCTTAGGTTTTCGCGATTGTTACACATTGAATTAAACAATTTTTAACGGAAGTATCGCGTATTTTATTTATTTTGTTGAACCTGACGTTTCGAACGCTTTGCAGCGTCCGTGGTCGCAGGAAGACTATGGTGGTATTCGTCTTACATTAGTTATTCAATTATTACATCTACCGACATGGATGGATTAAATTATATGTACTATCTACTCGTAGTTGAAAATAAATAAACCCATGTTGTTTTGGAAATAAATAATTTTAGTGTCGGCAACGCACGCGTGATGCCCCCGGTTCATAATTGGACTGTTACAAGTGTCCATAATCCATTCCGGTGACGTAGTAACAGCCCACTCGGGGCTAACTGCATAGTCAGGTCAAAAAAAAAGTGTCCATAAGTTTACGTTAGCTTCCATCAGGTGGGCCATATGCCCGTTTGTCACCTTAGTCGTATAAAACATCTAGTTCCGTATGTCTGAATTCTCAATTGTCCGTTGTCAAGTAAACTGATGCAAAGAATAAAGTATTTTTAGATTTAACAAAACGTCAATCGATGTAGAATAGCGAAACCATTTTATCTCCGTGCTTCAAATGAACTAAAACTAAAAATAGGGGTTAAAGCAGGGTTAAAGTACGAAACTACCGTTTTATAATAAATACTTTGAATTGAGATTTTCGAGTGAAACTTTTTCACACGACGACACCTACGAGGTTTTTCTTTTAAAAAATGAACGACATTTGATTTTCGAATTTCAATTGTTTTTTTTATTCAGCTTAGACGGGGAAGATGGATAGACACTTCAAAAATCCGGCTTCTTTTTGAATACGAGTTCCGACATAGAACTAACGCGGCAGAAACGGCTCGCAATATTAATGCTGCGTTTGGAGAGGAGACTGCTAATGAGCGCACCGGGCGTTTTTGGTTTAAACTCTTTCGTAATGGAAACTTCGACTTGATGAACAAACCACGTGGAAGACTGCCCGCACATGTGAATAACGCTGAATTGAAGGAGATGGTGGAAGCCGATCCGAGTCAAACTACTCAGGAATTAGCGGCATGGTTTAACGTTACCTTACCTACAATATTGACTCATTTGCATCAAATCAATAATATAAAAAATATGAAAAATAGATGCGCCATGATTTGACTGATCTGCAGAAAGAAACGCGTGTTGAAACTTGTGTTGCTTTGTTGAATTAGTACAAAAATGAAGGAATATTAAATCGAATTGTGACATGTGACAAAAAGTGGATTCTTTACGATAACCGTAAGCGATATATACAATGACTAACCGCAGGTCAGACCAAACGCCGCAACAGTGCCCTAAAGTAAAGCTTACCAATAGAAAGTGTATGATAACCGTTTGGTGGTCTCTTCATGGCGTTATTCACTATAGCTTTCTCAAGTCTGGTCAAGCAGTAACAGCAGATGTTTACTATGCCGAACTTCGAACAGTGAAACTGGCAGTGAAACAGACTCTCGACTCGTGAATCGATATTCACAATTGTTGCTCCATGGTAACGCAAGACCTCACACAGCACGAGAAACCATTGTCACGTCATACGTAATCATATGTTATCCTCCGTAGTCACCAGATCTTGCTCCAACTGACTACCATTTTTTCGTGATTTGAACAATTTTCTACGTGGTAAAAAATTTTCTTCCCAGAGGCAGGACGAAATGCTTTCGCACAGTTTGTCGAATCTAGATCGCCAGAGTTCTATCGCAAAGGCATAAATAAACTTCCGATTTGATGGCAACAATGTATAAATAATGAGGGTAAATGTTTTGATTAAATAAATATGTTACATCTTATAAAAAAACGAGTTTTAATTTTTCAGTACAAATTGGCAATTTCATACTTTAACCCCTAATAATATTTAATATGTATATATGATTGAGCACGAGCATGTATTTAAGTGTATTTGGTATATATTAATACGTGAAGAAAAACTTTTCCTACTACCCCATTTTCAAACACATTATGAGCACTGAGTACTGTGAGATTTGGCATAGTTAATGTTCATAAAGAGAAGAAGTGCTGAAAGAAAGAAATACATGGATATGTATATTTTTTTAATTTAATATGTGAAATAAATGTGGTTAAAATTGAATGCGTTATGGTTGACTTTAGATCACTAGGTGATTAACAGTAGAAGAATATACAAATATCAATGTAAATAACAATGATATTATAATGTAACATTTATTTTGTTATTGTAACCTGCAAAAACGGCGTTGTATTGTAAGTTGACATGAAGAAATTAGAACGATACTCCATCTACTACAGCCTTTCAGAAAGCATCAAAAGCACGTGTCGCCGACCTGCATTTGAGCTGTGTCGCCGACCTGCATTTGAGCTTTATCAATTTCCCATGTCGAATAATATCCGGCTTCCATACATTACATCTCAACGCCTACTATCCTTGTCAATCTGTAATGAACCTTATTTAAATTGTGACCTTTATTCACTGAGAATACTTCTTATACCACTCTAGTATCTCTATATCAAGGTATCCCGACCCGATCCTTTTGAGGAATGACCAATTGGGACGCAGGTGTAGCTACCAAACGGACGACGTCTCATTTCCACGCGCCGTCCTCTCCGGGCAAATGCCTCGATTTCTTTCCAACATACAGTCGTTTATTTCTATAAGGATCATTTTCGAGAGATTGAGATAACATTTAATACCTACTTTTCACGGCTGAAATAGGGTGTTTCGTATCACTATCGTTTGATAAAAAAGGTATTCAGGTACAAATCAGTGAGCATAACCTATAAACGTTTGTAATCCACGAAATATGGCGTATTGTTCTGCTGGCAATGATAATAAGAAATTAAACACAATAAGAAAAAATATATATGTGTTGTAATGATTAACGTAAGTGAGAACTTCTATATTGCTCAGTTAGAAAAGAAGCATACAGCCCGCCTGATGTATTAATTAAGTACGCTTGAAATACAAGGATTACCTTCTATGTGAATATGTGTCTGGTTCTAAAAGGTAAGTTAGCAGATATAGCATATATACTGTGAAAAATTCCATCCGGAGCAGCCATAGCAGCGGCGGTATGTATCTACTAACGGTAGTGGGTGCCGGCCGGCAGTAGTTCGCACGAACTAATCGGGAGCGGAAGCACAGAAAGTAGTTTAGATCAAATTGCCTGTAAATTTGAATTTCGCACAGTACCGCCTGAATCCGTTAACTATAAAATTTCCATTGTCATTATTACGGTTTTATATACCACTATAGTGACAATCAAGCGTACGACCATCCTGATGGTAAGCAGATACCGTAGCCTATGGACATTGGCAACACCAGGGCCGTCACTGATGTGTTGTCGACCGTAAAATTAAGGTTCCAAATATACAACAGGGAAAGTAATATGACAGGCTCCCGTTGGTAAAGACACCCTAGAAAGGCATGTGCGCAACGAATATAAAAAATTCCTAATTTTTGGAGTCGGTGAAAATATCCCATGGAAGGTATTTTTCTCATACAACGTCGGGAGGTACACAAGCATACGGTCCACCAGATGTAAAGTGGTTACCGTAGAACGCTGATAATACATTAAGTATCACTCACGCGATGCCACCTCTGCTTGGAAACACAGCAATTCCTTGGCAACTTACTGGTAGTTCACTCACACGCAGGAACACAACAACCCTCCGGGGAGTTTGTTATTTAGCAGCAGTTTTCCGTAAGGTATAGGTACTTCCCCAGTCGGGCCGCTATGATGCACCCTACCTCTCGTAACAAGAACCATACCAAGACAAACCAACCAACAAACAGACGTGTTTATGCACGCAAATGTTAATCCTGCGTAGAATCGAACCCACGAGCGAGTGAACGAAGTCGCGTTATTAACCTCGTCGCCACCGAGCTAGCTTTTTTATACCACTAAGGTGGCAATCAAGCATACGGCCTGCCTGATGGTAAACAGTCACCGTAGCCTATGGACATTTGCAACACCAGGGGTGTCACTCATGTGTTGCCGACCCTCTGAAAACTTCTTCACGTATTTCTTGAAGAATTCCATACTGTAGTCCCTTGGAAAAACCTCGGCTTGGCTTCTCCGAAGTATTTCACTGCATATAAAATAACCATCCCTTGAGTATCAAGCACAGCGATTTACTAATCACCAGCATTCCCATTTCGAGGCAATAAGCCTTGTCGGATTGCAGGAAACGTTTGTTGCAGACTAATTTAATGCACAGTCATGCACCAGTGGACCAGTCGTAAAGCTTCGTTAGTTCGGTCCTCGCTTGGTTTAATGTTGCCTCCTACTGTGTTTACTAGCATTACACTAGCTAGGCAACTATCTAAATAGTTTAGTCTGGTGTACTTAGGGTGAGTTTTACTAATACTTACGTTACATTTTTTATACAACGTCGGGATGCACATAGCCCACCTGATGTAAAGCAGTTACCGTAGCCTATGAACGCTCGCAACACATTATCTCTCGATGGCACCTCTGCTAACACAGCTACTCCTTAGGAGCTTACTGGTGACCTCACACGCTCGCAGGAGCACAATAACCCTTCAGGGAGTTTATTAGGCTGCGGTTTTCTGTGAGGTGGAGGTACTTCCTCAGACGCAGCTTTGATGCGCCCTACCTCTCTTAAGCATTGCAATTGCATGAACTTCACTGCATTATAAATATTGGAGTTTCTTAGTAGTCTAATAGGTTGATCTAAAGGACTGAAGGACATCTAAAACGCAGAATCTTGACCAGCTTGGTGGCACAGTGGTTGGTAATGTTACTTTGACACCAACGCTCGTGGGTTCGACTTCCACATTTGTGTGTTTGTCTTGATTTGACTGTTTCTTTTTTTTAAAGAAAGAATATAACGCACACAATTCCGGTTCACAACGTCCACTTCCCAATTTGGTCTACTTCCTATAACGTCCATTTTCTAAAAGGTCCACTCCTAAAAAGACCATATCCTAAATCGTCCACTTGCAAGTAATATTTTATTTGCAATAAATTTTAGATGGATCTTGCCAAGTCGATATATTTTTATTATATCCACTTTTTTATAGAACAACGGCAGTCATACAAGATGACCACCTGATGTAAAGCTGTTACCGTAGCCTGTGAACGCTTGCGATATATTGTATCACTCGCGCGATGCCTCCTCCGCTGCTAACACAGCAACTTCTTAGGAGGTTACTGGTGACTTCACTCACACCCAGGAACACAACAACCCTCTAATTGTTATTTGGCTGCGGGTTTCTGTGAGGTGGAGCTACTTCCCCAAACGGGCTGCTTTGATGCGCCCTACCTCTCCTAAAACATCCAGACAAAAACAAACAGATATGTTCATGCACACAAATGTTTGTCTTGTGTAAGAATCCAACCCACGAGCGTTGGTGTCAAAGTCGCAACTGCGCCGTGTATACGAGCTCGTCGAATTTTATTTGTACCTAAATAATATATTATTTATTAATTCAAGGCATACAGGCATGCCGTTACGCACCCATACGGTCTACGGTGTCTACCGTAGCTTGCAGTACAGGAAGTATCACTTGCGCATTATACCCTTGCTGCGAACAGGGCAACTCCTTAGAAGCTTACTGGTGACCTTACTCGCAGGAACACAACAAGACACTTCCGTGAGGTGGAGTCACTTCCCCAGACTGGCAGATTTGAGGCACCCTACATCTCTTAAGTACTGCATTTGCATTACTTACTATTGCATTTGCATTAACCTGTATATAGAAATCTGGACTTAGCTGATTCTTGTTTCCTTAGCCTCACTGAAGACCAATTACACAAACATGAGTGCCTTCAAAATCTTCAGCGGCTTTACAAACATGATCATGTTTCCGAATTTCGCGCTCAGCTCAAGTAGTTCCCTATCAGGTCGCGGCGGAACTGGCACATTGTCTCTCTTCTTTATTCTATTCTCTTCAATCCTACTTCTCTCAGCTACTTGAAGGAACGTTTTATTTATCTCAGTGAGGTACGTGATGTTTTGATCCTAGTACACAATCGTCTTATAACACTATCTTACTCTTTACAATTTTACTATAAATGCTTCTCGGTACGGACTATGTAACTCAGGAATACCTTACCAATATCAATACACAGTGCACAACCTATTCCGTCTTTAAAAAAAATGGTAAAATATAGATATTAGTATAGATAATGGTATAATAGATATTATTGTATGTAGCATACAATAATATCTACATTTCTTTACTCATTTTTTTTAAATTGTTTGAATATGTGTTTCGTAGTATAAAAAAAATGTAATAAGAAATATTAATTATTATGTCTATCTATCTATAACTTCACGCCAAATCCCTTGTGGGGTAGGCAAAGAGAACCGAGCGCCACGTGACTCGATCCTTACATACCTCACTCGCTTCTTTAACATTCATTGCTCTTCTCATACACGCTCGCCGGTTTCTAGGGCTCCTGACATCACCTTCTGATAGAACACGACCAATTTGGTCATGGTAGGTAAGTCATGGCCTTCCACGGCTCCTACATCCTTCCACGTTTGCGTTGTATATCTGCTTCGCAATTCTTTCATACTGCATTCTTTCTACATGTCCTTATGTATGTCACGTAATTATGCGATATATAAAATTGAAAATTATATTATCATAAATATGCCGCATATCCATTTTTTTTTATTTATGATTGTTTCTTTTCGAATCGTATGGTTGTCTGGAAGAGATCGCTTTAGCGATAAGACCGCCTTTTGTACTCTTGTAATAACATGTCACATAAATGTACTTATTTTGGTACAATAAATTGTGTTCTATTCTATTCTATTAACCTTAGTGAATTATAAATATCGGAGTTTATAAATAGTTCAATCGAGGTCCGACTAAAGGAGCGAAGGACATCTAAAGGTATTTTGTAGTGGTAAGGTACTTTGACGAGCTCGGTGGCTCAGTCCATGACGCGACTTTGACACCTACGCTCGTGGGTTCGATTTCAACACAAGCCAAACATTTGTGTGCATGAACATGTCTGCTTCTCTTGGATGTTTTAAGAGATGTACGGCGCACCAAAGCAGCCCGTCTGGGGAAATATCTCCACCTCACTGAAAACCGCAGCCAAATAACATCTCCCTAGAGGGTTGTTGTGTTAGGCCACATAAAATAAAAACTGAATTAATAGACGAATAAAATAAGACGTATTTATTTTATTCACATTGAAACTGGAATCTGAAATAGTGCAAAAAAATATTAGGTAATCCCTTTTTGGTACACGCTGTCACCAGCATTTGGGTCCTTTTTCATAGGGGTAAGCAGCAAAGCCATATTCGTTTTTTTTTTTTGAATAACTTAACTCTATAGGCTTTGCTCGCCCATACTATTTTGTATGTAATTCTTAGTTTTACGTTTTGTTGATCCGCACTAGTGCTTAGTCTTAAAACTATAGAATCAGCATAGTACTTTCATCGTATAATGTAGATGGAATACAAGAGGTGCGCGCAGACTAGTGCCCCCGAACAGCACCCGTTCACGAGTTGACGTGTGAGGTAGCCATCGCCATATTCAACCATTTTGAAAGGAACATGGCAACCCGTTAGACGAAGCCGACGCCCGTTTTGACACTTTTCTGAGCATGACTCGCTCGTCTCTCGTGACCCCATCCTCATTATATTATTAGTGTTAGTATTTACTCTACTCATTTTTGTTATTATTTTCCACTTGCCTCTCAGCATGTCGAGAACATCCCTCAATATATTCATTAGTAAATGCAGGAAATATGATTTTTGAATAGCTGATTTATTTTAAGCAACCTCCTTTCTTACTTGTGTCAACGCATATTCTCACTACAAACTTTTAACATGTAAAATTGTATAATGTATATATTAAATATACAGTTTTCGTTAGCCATATTCTAAGTGTGTCAGTTTATTTCAAATTAACGCGTCATTCTTGACACGTATACTTCTTTGAGTAGACTGCAATGAGAAGAAATATGTCATTTTTTAGAATACAATCTACTAAACACTAGATAATACACCGTTAAAAGCTATACCGTACGAAAAAACCTTCTGGCTAGTTTGATTATGATTGCATGTTGAGTAGTGGGATAAATTCTATGTGGCTTATGAATTGTAAATTCGCCAGTTATCTCTTTGTTTAGACGAGTAATTAAAATTGCATAATGTTTTCACTGAACTTCACGCTTTTACCATATAGGTATATTACTGTTGGTAAATCGAGTTGCTGTCACCACAATTTTACCATTGATACTAATAAACTAACATAAATAAGAGTAACTCTGTCTACCGATATCTGCATATGCATGTATATTTCTGAATGGAATCTGGTCGGACCTGGAAATAAGTAGTGAATTTAGGAAGTACCCACTCGTAATATTCTTTATCGAAGGTCAGGTTTACGTCGCAGACAAATCGCTACACTTTAACCGGTGAATTCCAAAAATCTGCCACATAATGCCAATAATAATAATTTACTACTGGAATTGACTGATGGTGTAATTACGTAAAGTTTTCGTTCGATCGATTAATGATCGCCATTGTTTTTAGAGGAATTGCGGGCGGTGTTTACTCCATGCAAACGTATTCCTCCCTGTTTACTGTCACTAGAGCCAATATTTTTCTATCATATAATCTAAATTCATCACTGTCATACCCCTATGCTTTGTTTTTTTTTTTCATAAATTAATTATTAAATGAATTAGAAATTTTCTGAAATTAACCGATTGCACCGACGTAATCAGACATCCGGTAAGAATAATTGACAAATATGAATAGGAAATTAAAAAAATATTCAAGCATAGCCAAAGATTTTCTTTAATTTTCCTTGAAATAATTATAAAAGTTTAAAAACCGTAAAATGCGGCTTTAATAAAGTTGTAACTTCATCTTCAAAAAATAATTTTCATGTTGAAAAAAGTTCAAGTTTCAAGTTGAAAAACCATTCTAAGTGATTTTACACAAATTGTTATTTAACCAAATATAAGAAATACCTACTTAAAAGATAAAACGATATATATGTCTACCTCCGTTATTATAATAGGTAACTTCGCTATCATAATGTATGCAAATACTGCAATAAAAATATTTATTGCAGTATTTTTATATATAATTACAGTGTCATAATGTATACATGTACTGCAATAGACATATCTACATCGTATGTACACACATAATTTTATATGAGCTCATCGTATGACACTAAGACCTTTTTAAAAAAGAAAGATTTTTCAAAATTGCTTTGTAATTATAAAAATGGGGCATTATGCCGCATATGAGTGACGTAAAATATCAGATACTGTACTGAGCAGTAGAATACATAACTTGCTACTTTTCAAGCTTGAGAAAGCAACTACTGGTTGAAATTCCTGCGAAGATGATGTAGCTATTTCACTAAAGCGAAGGCATACGGGTAAATTTGGTTCCTTATTTAAATGAAATATTTTTTTCATATATACATATACAACGTCAAGATATACAGCATACAGTACGCCTACGAGAAGCTCGAGATAGATAAACCCTTTCATAGACAGACTGTGGTCGACGTTCCTTACCCTGCGTGTTCAGTTAGAATATTAAATATTTTCACTGTTAAAACGCATATTCAATGCATCACCATAATTTGTGCATGATAACTTACACTTACAAAATTCTTAAATTTGAATATTGTCTAGTATTGTCTTAGGTTTTCGCGACACATTGAATTAAACAATTTTTACCGGAAGTATCGCGTATTTTATTTATTTTGTTGAACCTGACGTTTCGAACGCTTTTCAGCGTCCGTGGTCGCAGGAAGTCTTCCTGCGACCAAGGACGCTGAAAAGCGTTTTTGTTTAATTCAATTGAATATTGTCATACCTAATTACGGAATCAGTTTCAGTAGAGACGCTAGGAAAGCTACGAACATTACTAATATGTCACTTCTAATAATTAATATTAATTGTATCATAAATATTAACCTCCAGTTATACAGTTCCTTTAAGGTAAACGTCGAACGATGATCATTCTGAGCAACTCAACTAATTAAAAAACTTGATACAACAATCTAAAGATAAGGAGCATAATGGAGACTTTTATAAGCAGACTTCCTTTTTGTTCAGCGACACTTTTTAATAAGATTTTAATAAATTATGCAGGAGCAACTCCAAGTGACGCGGTGTCTTTGGAATAATGTGCTGTTTTTTTACTCCCTTTGGAGACTGAGCTTTCCTGTATACTAATCATCTCTAGTTATTCTTACGAAGACGACCACATCTTACTTACACTATGCGGTTATACTGATGATTAGAAATATACTTGTTACATACGATGAGCAGTGATAATTCAATGAATAAAAACCCCTATTGACCAAAAATTGTTTTTGTCGTTTTTACGTTTCGAATACAGGCATGTACCACTTAATTCATGTTTTCGGATTCATGAATATATTTGTAATTATCACTACCTCGGCAGTGAAAAGCATCGTGAGGGAACCCGCACGTTCAAAAAATTACGTTTCGATAGCAGTGTGACCTTATTTAAGAAAGGTCTGGTTTTCCCTCTGGATTGGGAGGTCTGACGGTAGTCGCTTGTGTAAAAATAGGGATCTTCGCTAAATCCTCAGGCTTAGGTAGTGGACCCCACCGATTCTGATGGATTAGGAAACGGGAAAATGTTAAGAAGAAGAAAAAGAGTACCTGTTACATGGGACAAAATTGAGTGGGACTCGTTTGCATTAAAAAATTAAATTAATAAAGATAAAGATAAGATAAAAATTCTTTATTTGCCTTTAGACCCTCACGGGTACTTAGACACGTCTTACATTTTCAATATTATATCTTATCATTTTTTTTTTAAGTTTTTCTCTTTTTTAATCTACCAGCATTTCAAATGACCATTGGCGAAGAAGAAATGCCAAAAGAAACTTGCCAATATAGATCTTTTTTTTCCAAATCATCTTATACATATTACAATAAATATGATGATATGAGTGTACAAATAGTGATATCAAGTGGTACAATTAAAGTTATATTAATTCATGTGCTGAATCATTTCCATACATCTCTGTCAGTTAGATATTCATCGATTCTATAATAACCCTTCTTACATAGAGTATTTTTGATGTGTCTTTTGAACATATTGTCAGGCAAGAACAGAACTGTTTCAGGTAATTTACGAGTATTATAGAATCGAATACAATTTACCACAAAAGATCTATTAGTCTTAGCAAGCCGATGTAATGACTGCTCCTAAGATTTTCAGTACATTTTGAAAACGAATTTATATTTTTACGAGCATACATTATGTTCTCATAAATATATTGAGAGGTAACCGTGAGGATATTTATTTCTTTAAATAGTTCTCTAAGTGATTCCCTGGAGCCCATGTTATAAATAGAGCGGATGGCTCCCTTTTGTAATATGAAAATACTCGTAGTTTCTATATCAGCCGCTCTTCCCCACAGCAGTATACCATATGACATAATGCTGTGAAAGTGGCTGAAATAGGCTAAGCGAGCGGTAGCCACATCCGTCAATTGTCTAATTCTCCTAACGTCATAGCGGCAGAGCTGAGCTTACTGGCCAGTTTATTTATGTGGGGGCCCCACTGCAATTTTGAGTCTATCGTAATTCCAAGAAATATAGTATCATTAATAAATTCAAGTATATTATTATCAATGAAAACTTGTGTATTGGAAGACGCCACACTTGGAAAACTATATTTTATACATTTGGTTTTAGTTGAATTTAATAAAAGATTATTGCATGTGAACCAATTTAGAATAGCAATGTATATAATAATAATGTTATATCAGGCAAGTCGTGCCATTCATGTGTACAGGGACGCTACGCACTATCTGTATACGTAGCTTCACTTTGTATAAAAATTCAGTGAATCATCCATAGCGATGCAAGTGACAGATACTTTCCTTCATGATGTCACAAACATACGTGTGTGCAATTGGACTGGATGAGTAACAAAGCTGAGTTGTTAATAGATTCAGGCGTTATTTTGCGAAAGTCAAATTTACATGCAATTTGATCTAACCTGCTTTGTGTGCTTCCGCCACTCCGCCATCGTAAGAATAACATGCTACAAGTCTTGTAGCATGTTATTCTTACGATTAACGTCTACAACGCCTGATGATGCCTCGTGGAGAGGCGAAATACGTGTCACAGCGACGACCAGGCCAGTCGTGGCAGCGACGGTGGTGGTGGGAGCATGCGGATTCTGTTCCAGATGGCGGACGACCGCAGCAGCCGAGGCAGAGACTACCGGAGCAGCCATGGCAGCGTCGGCATGTAGCACGCACTAACAGTAGTGGGTAGGTGCCGGCCGGCGCTAGGCCGCATGAACTAATTGGTGGCGGAAGCACACAAAGCAGGTTAGATCAAATTGCATGTAAAGCTGAGTTGGCTTCCGGCTACCTCTTTTCCTCTCCGATAGGGTAGGCGTAAAATCCTCGTGGAGTGGTTGGAATGGATCAATGGTTACCCCTTCACACACACATTAGCATGGTACTATATTAGGGCGCCAAATGTACAACAGTGGGAAAGTAAACACACGCAGCGAAATAAATGGACTCACGCGGCTAACATGCGTAGATTCATGCGGACCGTATGCAGCAATTGAATTGCAAGATGGCGTCCACATCTCGGTGTCATCGTGTTAGAAGCGCCTTCACTACACACGTGGAAACATGTTGATACAACTGTGCAGGTCAAACATTTGCACATTGCACAAACATTTGTGAACCCGTTTGCTTCATATACGAATACAGGATCCTGCATAAGTTATTGTAAAGTACGGACGGTGAAAATGATTTTATTAGATTGGTTAGTTTATTTATCAATGCTTGTATAATGGTACATATTTTAGGGCAGTCGCCATGGGCTTAGACATCATTAGGCGAAGATAAGGCCTGTTTACATGAGTATTAGTACATGAAAGATGCATTTGACTCATCATCATCTTTAGAGATACCGCCGATCTCACCTGTATTTACCTTCTAACTAGCAATCGAGAAGGCAGGCTCCACTCAGCCAGTGATAGGATAAATAGGAGAGGAGCCTAACACACCTCCATTTTACAGAGGACACAGCCTAATATAATGACTCCCTGGACGGTTGTATCCTTGCGAGTAGTAAGCCTCTTACGGATTGCGGACATAATGAGAACGTCCTTGAGACTTACGAGGCTCTGGCAAATGAAAGGCTATATAAGGGTATATAGAAGTATCCCGCCTTGAGAAGTATCTGCACCTGACGGAAGACGGATTTTTTTTATACAACTAGAATGGCGAACAAATATGCGGCCCGTATCAGATGGTAAGCGGCCACCGCAGCCTATTGACGCTCGCAACAACACGAGGATGTTAGTTGCGCGCTGCCAATCTTGTGACATAAGGATGTTTCGTCACAGTACCCAGTAACTTCTCTGCCATATCTCACCCTTCAAACCGGAACACAGCTATATAAATATAGCTGCTTGGCGGTAGAAATAGGTGAGCCAGAGGTACCCATGCAGACTACTTTTGTACAAAATCTCCCTCTGGTAAAGAAGGTCGCTTTTATTGTAACAAGTGAGAAAAGTTACCAATAAACTCCTGAAAAGTTACTTTGTTAGCAGAGCTATGACGTAGATAAAGAAGACCACCGTAACTGCTACACATCAGTCGCACTGTATTACTATTGAACAAAAAATACATTGAGTAGCTTGAGAACTGTTTTAGCACCTTAATAAACTGCAGCACACGCGTGCCATTCCAATCCAAGTCGTTCGTCAGGTGTAGCCAGACGAGACTGCCGCCGCCGAACTGAAACGTGCACCACATTTTATATCATGGCCACAACTCACTGTAGGAATGTGTGGGTTCGAACCAAAGCAATGATACAATTCGTACTATGCCATGCGTAATAGCAAATCTTGTCAAAAACTTTACAAAGAAATTTGTAGTGTAGTACTATTTAAAAAAAAGTAAAAAACGTCAACACTTTTATCATATTCCTCTTCAATTTTGGATTATATTAGTTTTATATTAGTTATGCTATTTGTTATTATGGCGGCCATCATCCTGAAGTTCATAAAATGCAGCCCGGACGGACCGACTGTGGCTAAGTAATAGGTTCCTTTGGCGCCCTTTGGTATAGACTTAAAAAATAAGAAATAAATAAAAAAATCGGCCAAGTGCGAGTCGGACTCGCGCACCAAGGGTTCCGTACCACTATCTATAAAAACAGTACAAAAATCACGTTTGTTGTATGGGAGCCCCCTTAAATATTTATTTTATTTTATTTTTTAGTATTTGTTGTTATAGCGGCTACAAAAAATACATCATCTGGGAAAATTTCAACTGTCTAACTATCACGGTTCATGAGATACAGCCTGGTGACAGACGGACGGACGGACGGACGGACGGACGGACAGCGGAGCCTCAGTAATAGGGTTCCGTTTTACCCTTTGGGTACGGAACCCTAAAAATCAGTGACAAAGCGTTTTGTGCCTTCAAAAATGGCCTTTATAAAACTAGAAAGCAATAAAACTTGGAGAGTGCCTCCACCTTACAGATGATCGAGGACACAAATCTGTTATCTGACATTTAGTGTATAGGAACACGCCAAATGTCAGATAATATGGGTGGGAGTACTAAATATGGGGTGACTATAACATTTCATTTAACCCCGTAATGTAATATAAATGAAACAGAAGAGTGCGCTGCAGTAGATGTTTAAACAGTTTAGTGCTTTTTGGAATATTTAGATATAATAAAATTAAAATGTCAGACACAGTGATAAAGTTGAAAAGAAAAAATCGGCGAAGTGCGAGTCGGACTCGCGCACGAAGGGTTCCGTACCATTATCTATGAAAACGGCAAAAATAAAACACGTTTGTTGTATGGGAGCCCCCCTTAAATATTTGTTTTATTTTAATTTAATTATTTATTCTTAAAATGAATATATAACTAAATATTTTGTGAAAATTTCAAGCGTCTACCCGTTGCAGTTATCAATATCGAGCAAAAATGAGCAAAAAAATCACGTTTATTGTATGGGAGATCCCTTAAATATTTATTTTATTCTATTTTTTAGTATTTGTTGTTATAGCGGCAACAGATATACATCATCTGTGTAGATTTCAACTGTCTAACTATCACGGTTCATGAGATACAGCCTGGTGACAGACGGACGGACGGACGGACGGACGGACGGACAGCGGAGCCTCAGTAATAGGGTTCAGTTTTACCCTTTGGGTACGGAACCCTAAAAAGATTCTTTTCTTAGGACATGTCCGATGAAAGAGAAACATGGAAATGGAAAGATATACCATACCAAATCCAACGACATTTAAAATTGAAATATTAATAGCATAGGCTTTAGCGTCTCAATATGAAATGCTAAAATTCATATCTATTACTATATCTAGTATATTGCCAGGTCCCATATGTGGTAGGCGGAGAGAACTTCCCGTTTGATTCGACGTTGTAACGAAGCGACAAATTCGTCTATTACGCGTAGTATATGCGATACTCAAAAGTTATTTATTAAATTCAGTTCAGATGAACCACACAGAGCCTATTTCCTACTTACTTTACCTCTGGATTATCATTTCTTACATATTTTCCACCTCTCATTTGTGCCCATCGGTTGTTCCCTAAAAATACAAATTTTAAAGAATTGTTCACTGATCCAAACATGATAGTAGTATCTTCGTAACTTATTACTAACTTCCACGGTAATTTTAGTTATCAATACAACATAAAAATCGTTTATTTTTTGTCTCCAAGATAATTAACATTTAATTATAACTAAATATAATGTTTAATTTAGGAGGGAAAACTGGTGCATGAGCTAGGCAAGCGTGAGCCTCCCTGTATTACATACAGGTCACCAGTCGCCTTTACCCTTCTAGAGTTTAACTTTGAGAGTACAATGTTGTCGATATCTGAAAATTATTTAAATATGAGAAAATATGATTTTATAACAATCCTATGTATTTGACACGAAAATAATGAAACACTTGACTGTGCATGAAAGCACACCGCGCTCACAAAAACGAATATCCGTTCTAATATAGATAATGCTCAACTTACGGGTTTGACCTGTGTGGTCGTGAGCAGCGAATGCGCATTGAAGATACGTACTGTTCTTCGTGCGCAACTACTGCTGGCGTGCCTCAGGATGGCACGTTGTCGCCTCTTTTATTTGCATTACTCATCAATTCCATCACATCCGAACTTCGCTCCTTTTGCCATCTTTATACAGATGATTTGCAGATCTACACACAGGCACCCTTGCTTCCTCGACTACGCTGAAGATATGATCATGTTTCTGAGTTTTGTTTTTAGTTCAGGTGGCTCCCTATAAGACTTAGTCGCAACTGGCACATCCTTTCTCTGCTTTACTCTATTCTCTTCGACCCTACTACCCTAACCTATTTATATGAACGTTTTGTCTTTCACAGCGATTCGCAGAGTCGTACTTTGCATAGTGTACTTTTACTCCGTCTTAAAACACCAGACCACTCCAATGATTAATATACTAACTTATTCCCCGTCTAGGCAGTGCGCCTATGGAATGCATTGCCATTTGATATAAGGAATGCTCAGTCACTTCGTTCCTTCAAATATATTTCAAAACTTCACTATCTTTCTCTTAATATTACGTAATCAGCTTAATTTTCTTGGCTTTCCCATCAGTCTCATTAGTTCCATTTACTGTGTATATATTTATGAAGTGTATATATTATTTAGATTAATTTAGTGTATGTGTATTTTTGAGTATATATGTATGTTTATGTCTTTATGTATGTATATTTATATAATTACTTTTATTTTCCTTAAGTTATGTTCTGCTTGCTTGCTTGTTTCCTTATTTCTCCTCTACCCTAAGGTTTTCTGAAAGAGAGCGCATCGCGATAAGACTGCCGTTACGTTCTTGTTTTTGATTTTATGTATTTTTCTTTTGGTGCTATTGCAGCTTACCGTACTCTACAATACAATACAATATACATTATTAAGTGTATTTATTGTACCTATTGTAGACTACGGTAAGCTTTTAAAAAGGTACTGCGTTATATACGAGTTACACTTCTTATGATGACTGAAAACACGCCTTACATAGGTTGCTCAAACCAATTAAAATGCTGTATTTGCCACCTGAAGTTGTATAAGAACTGCGGTGGTATAAAAGCAAACAAGGTAGAGTTCTTGCAATTCAAACCAATGCGATTAAACTCGCTTTAACTAGGAAACGTAGGACAATTAAACGTTTAAAATAAGTTTATGGCGCTCGGTTCGTTCTGTCTACGTCACATATACGTACGTATATGTGTTTCATCGCGCCAGGTTCCCTACAAGTTAGACAGAAAGAACCGGTCCATAAGACGTAATCCTTACAAACCTCGCTTCTTTAACATTCATAGCTCTTATCTCTTATCTTGCACGCCAGTTCCTATGGCTACTGACATCACCTTCTGATAAAACTCTTTACATCACTCTTCAAAGCATGCCTTTTCTTATCTTAACACCGACACTCTCTTGATGTAAGTACCATTTCGTACGTGGTCAGCTAGCGTTACATCTTAAAATTTGTAGTTATAATCATGCAATATAAGTATTTTGCATGATTATTATTACAAATATTGTAATTTATGTAGATACGGCGCTTCTTGTCATAAAATAGATTGTAAAAGCGCACAGAGGCGGCGCGTGTAATTAAATTTCCGAGGCGCAACACGTCTCCAGCCTTCACTGAGAGAAGGGCTCCCTACTTTAATAATAAATTGATTTGATGACGTAGTACTTAGCAAGGCGTCGTTAGTATCGTAATTACACGAACAAGCAATGGCTGTATAGAAAAAGGAAAAAATATAACTATCACTGGGGTAAATGCGTGTGTTGCTGCCGTTTATACCTCCGTTATAATCAAAAACCAATAAACCACTCGTCTCCTAATGAAGCCCCCCTCAATCACCAAAACGTAGTGTTTAGCGGTTAAATATCTCCGCGATTCGAGCGTACTGACCAATGGGAGGATTTTTTAACCAATAAGCCAATGTTTGACGCGATGTTCATCCGTGAACTAACCAATAAGAGGTGAGGAGAGGATACTTAACCCCGGCCCGTAGCGATGAGTTTTTTTTTCCTACTCAACGTCGTATAACTGGGTGTATACGCTATTTTCTTCATGGATATTATGGTGTATCGTGAGTATTAACGAACTCGGTGGTTAACAATGATATTTTAATACATACGATCGCGGATTCGACTCCCACACAGGATAAACATTTATGTGCATGAACATGCCTGTGCATTAGTCTGGACGTTTTCACGAGTAGCACGCATCAAATCAGCCTTACTGGGAAAGTATCTCCACCTCATAAGAATACTTGCCCTTCCCTGGCGAGTTACCGACAAGATTACCAATAAGCTCCAAGAAGTTTCTGTGTTATCAGCAGGGATGGCAACGGATAAGTGATATTTCAATTGGTGGTTAACAACGGCTACTTGAACTTGCCTGTGCATGAATATGTCTGTTTGTCATACTCTGGGTATTTCAGGATACGAGTATATAGTGACAGCAAAGTTACTCATCTGGATTGTAACAACTTCTTGGTGGGTTGTTGTGCTGCAACGAAAAAGTGAGGCTGCCGGTAACCTCTTGAAGAGTTGTTTATATGTAACCAAATATATTATTTTTTAATTATATATTACTAAGACTCCGGTATCTGTCTGTCTATCAGCATGTACGTCTGTCATAGTGCTGTATCTTTAGAACCATAGTGAGTGACTTGAAATTTTCATAGAGTGTGTTGGTCGTGTGTAGTAGATGGTGTCAGCTCTATGAACCGACGAATGTGCACGAAAAGAGCTATGAATGTTAAAGAAGCAAGTGAGGTGTTTGAGTATAGAATCATGTGGTGCTCAGTTCTCTCTGCCTATCCGGCAAAAGCCTCAGCATGAAGATGTAGTAGCAGTAGCAGTGTATTACTATGTCTTCTATAACAAAAAATAATAAATATAAAAATAGATTTTTTAATCTGACTGGGGAAAACTGTGATAATGGAAACAGTATACCACAGGCGACATCTCCTTGGCGGGTAATTATGTTCCTGTAAATGAGTGAAATCACCAGAAAACTGCTGCGTTCATTTTTCGTAATAAAAATTATAACTTAAATATATTGCCTACCTTGAAACAAATATATGTATAGAATAGAATAGAATAGACTTCATTGCACCAAAATTAATACATTTAAGTAACATGTTATTGAAATATAAATGTATATCGTATTTGAGGAAAATATTTCCTTTTCATCATTTTTAATTCGAATTCCATAAAATAGGTTTATCTAAATAATAGTCATGATTCAACCTCTGGACACCTCTGATTGGAACGAAGCTATAATATATCAGCTTTGAAAAAAAAAAGAAATTTGAGCATGTTGTGACAGTTTATTAAATAATTCTTATTAATAAGGTTTATTATTTAAGTTTTTAATTCAGTTTATTATTTAAATATGTAAGTTTCAGTGATTGCAGAATACGGGAAGTTCTATATGACGAGAGTGCGTTGAATGAATTAATTCATATGAATGGCTTAGATAGACTGATGATGTCAAACTAACAGCCGGTGTTGCATGATGCCATAAGCGAATTTTACATTGAGATTGTGTTAGAAAAACTCTATATCATATCACGGGGTAAATGCAGTTTTATGATGCTTACAAATAGAACAATATCTGTCTTTTACTTACTTTAAAATCAACCTCATCACATATACCTAAAAAGTTATTTACATTTAGCACTATTTAAATATCCATAGAAGTTAAAGGTATTCTATATATCACAATTTCAAAATCATTACTTTAGTATCATTACATAATATTATTCCTAAATTGTAAACCGGAGTGGTGGTATATCCATCCATAATGGGGACCAACGTCAGTATAAACAACATAATATGTTGGATCACAGTCCGTTTGTCCAGGGGACACGCCACATTTTGATAGAACTCCACGAAGAAACCAGCTAAGTTTGTGGTCAGATTGTAGAACTGCGAACACCAAGCCTCCACCACTGTCGCCGTTTCGCGGATTGATATCTGAAAAAATAATATTAATTATTACACGTATTCCTTCTATTGGTGATATAAGGTTTGATTCCAAGCTTTTCGTGCTTATTATAAGTTGATATTTAGACAGGTTTATCACACATTTTCACGGCTTACTCTTTACTTATAGCCAGGAATAGCAACCTCAACTATCAAAACAGAACAACCAGTGAAATGGTCCTATAAAAACATTTTACACCAAAATAGATTTGTTAGAGTTGTATATAAGATTTCCTGATGACAACTTGTGTAAAAAGTGTAGAAAAATATATATTTTACTCTATAAGCTTATACAACATGACTTATAAGAAGGCGATGTAAACATTTACATCGCCATCGTACTGCTGTTACTATCAAGTACCTACTTTAGAAATCACCAACACAACTATTACAGAGATATTTAGCCTTACACAGGCATTTAAAATTTCCTTTTTGATACAGATATACTCTATAAAGATTCCCAAAATAGTGGTATAGCTTGGTACTATAATAGTGGTAACGACTATCATTATATGTCGATTTTGTAATGTAGATAATTTCCATGTGACTTTTTAGAATCGATTTCGATTTAGGAACACTCTAATATTGAACACCTGGTTATATTGCCTAATTTAGGTACACTACTATGTAAGATTATTGAACTATTTTTTTAAGGTGGTATCCATAGATAATTTTACAGTGACCTATATCGGTCACTAAAACAGTATTTTAACACCGAATTGTATTATATTAGTGATTAATGCTACTCTCCTATAGCTAATTTGTACATAATAGTATTTTATGAAATATAAACTAACTGTCTGTTTTTAGACAATAAGAAAATATCCAATATCCAAAAAAATTAGAGATAGCGGATATTCTCTAAGACTCGCTTAGATTGTCCATAAATCATATCGTGAATTTTTGACTGTCCCGGTAACGTCGCTTGAATTGTATGTTAATTGCCGATGTGTTCTGTTTTATTAAAACAATAACACTCTAAATAGCAAGTTAGAATATTTTGAAATTTATGTAATAAATATAAAAGTAACATAGTATCTAAGCTATTTCAGTTTTGAATATTTTTCAAAATCAGATGTTTTTTTGTGTGTTTTCTCATAAGTTTTAGATACGACATAGTCTAAAGAGCTTTGATCCATGCTAATAACTATACCGATCGTTACAATAAAATGTAGGAGGGATTCTTTTAGAATACATACAAGTTATTTTTTCACATAACATACAAAACCTATACAAAAAAAAACCGTCAAATGCAAATCCGACTTGCGGTCTGAGGGTTCCATAACAAAATATTATTGCAAATTATTGTCGCAAAAAAAGTTTTTTTTTTTGTAAAGTACCATTACATTTTCGTGCTTATTATAGGTTGATATTTAGACAGGTTTATCACACATTTTCACGGCTATGTCTCTTTACTTATAGCCAGGAGTAGCAACATCAACTACCAAAACAGAACAACTAGTGAAATGATCCTATAAAAACATTTTACACCAAAATAGATTTGTTAGTGTTGTATATAAGATTTCCTGATGACAACTTGTGTAAAAAGTGTAGAAAAAAATATATTTTACATTATAAGCTTATACAACATGACTTATAAGAAGGCGACCACCACAAAAAAAAACTTTTTTGCGACAATAATTTGCAATATACAAGTTTACGGTTTTCGGATTTATTTTCTTTACTTCAGCAACAAGACATTGCTTCTTACCAAATTTCATGATTCTAGGTCAACGGGAAGTACCCTATTGGTTTTGATTCCCTTGCGAGTGTCAAAATATGCGCATAAACGACGAATCGAACCCAAAAGCTTTGGTGTTAACACAACACAAAGATCAAATGATATTGTCACAGTCATATTTCAATTTATATCAAAAATCATCACTATTATGTGTTACACATACGAGTACTCTCGGATTAGTGGGTAAAGTATGTGTTGCACGAATGTAATGCGCAGGCGGTTTGAGAGCGGCCTTTGTACTTTTAGCTAATTTGTTTTCTTATTGTAAAATTATATATTTATTTCTCTATTTAATATAACAGTAATAAACATCTAAAAAACTTTTTCAGTACTTCTGCGAGACATTGAGCTTACATTATGTATTATTTTTATTCAATTATATTAAATATTTGTTTGTATTCTATCGTTATTCATTAGTGCGTACATATGTATCTGTGCCCGTGTGTATATACATTTGAATGTCTATATGCTTATCTATTTTCTTAATATATGCTGGCATCAATGTGTTATTATGTTAACCTTATATACACTTTTTATCTACCACCGCCATACATTATTCCACTCAGGAACTCGAAAGCAATGGTTGGCTGGAAGAGATTCCTCGAAGGAATAAGCCCGCCTTTGCAAATTAAATTCCAATATTTTAAGAATGTAAACATTAACATAGCAATAAAGTTCTACAAACAAACAAACAGTTTTTTTTTGCGTTGGTGCGGCAATGTCATAGTGTACCTTACGCTATTGACGTAAACTTACTTGAAGATGGTCCATAGCCCGCACAGAAGGTAAACTCATCGAGTAAGCCTCGGTATACCTCTGGAGAAAAATCGACGCAGGTCGTATCGTTCTGAATTACTGTGTACGTAGACCTAAGGACGTTTGATGGTTTGTTAACTTCAGTTTGGCCGAAACCAACCACCTGAAAACAACATCTGTTTTTTAACCCGTAAAGACGGTTACGAATTAAGAAATCATAATCCTAATACGAATGTAGTCCGATTATGATTACTTTATGTAAGTATTTGTTAAGTTTGAGTAAACAATTGGAATGTCTCTGATTCCCATAAGTTTAGACAATAGTATTCGCCACTAATTTAGCTTCTACAAAGTGTCATAGTGATTTTGATCAAATTATCATCAAAAGTACGGTTCTGCCATAGCTATTTACACATCAGTATAGACATACGCTTGTCATACCACCTCAGTGGTATAAAAAAACCTACAGTGCCCCATGTGGGTTACATAACTTTAAAATTTTTCGGTTAAATCATTTAAATATTTCTTTTTACTTGAATATCACAGTCTTTTGTTTCCAATTCCGCTTGTACGCTTGATTGTTACAATAGGGGTTGAAAAACAACACCTTGCAAGAGATCGCAGTAAAATAATAATTCCCTGAAGGGTACTCGTAGGAAAACTAGTGGAAACAGTATAGGTGGCTAATCTGAAGCAAGATGCTCCCTGCTATACATCAAGCGTATATTCGAATGCCATCCGACGTACTATAAAAAAAGTAATGACTTACCGTAGCTTGCTGTCCATACAAAGTGTCTTTATCATACACCGGCCCCCAAATACAAATGGGCTGAATATATTTTGTGTATTTAAATTTTTCAACTTTAATCACCGCCAAGTCTGCAGTCGCTAGAGTGTCTATGTAACTTGGATGTAATATTACTTTTTCGACCTGAAAATATAATTTACAAAACTGTATAGTCAGTAAAACAACCATTTATTTGTTTTAACAGAAGTTTGCAACGACAAAACGATAATAATCTCAGATATTCACGGAACTCTACACTTTGAAAAGCTCTACGGAGAGCTATTAAAGGAGTCAAAATAAAACTACGAAGGTATTACAGATCGGTCGGACTAGTAGCGGAAGGTCTTGACAAGAGATTGAAAGACTGCGTAAATAATATATGCTAAACTATTACAGAAGTAATAGTGATCTATAACAAGAGTTAATCATGGTCCAAATGGCAAAAGTTTAAGTTACATATTTTTCGCTCCAAGGCAAAAAACTTGAAATATTAAATATATAACTATTCCATCACAATTTTACGAAAGAGTTGAATATTTCAATGTCTAAGAATTTTCCTAAGAAACAAAATGGTTATTTTATTTCTAAATTTACCTGTATTTTATGTGTACGTACACAGTCTGTAGTCATGGCAACTATTCAAATAACTCTATAGTCTAGTCAAATATTCTAGTTACCGGCGTTGTACAGGAAGGAATATTGCCCTCGAAATTAAGAAGTAAATAGGAGGATTCTTAGAAGCACTCGTGTTCGTGAACACTGCGTTTATGGGCTGAGCTGCGAAATGGCGAAATGCTAGAACGCCACTTTTACGTCCCATGATCAGAACTATACTTATACCGTGTAATAACATAGTTGGTTAACTCTTGGGTTGTAAATATGAGGTCTTTTCAACTATTTACAATTTTTTTTTTATAACATCGGTTGGCATACTGTATATAGCATAGGGTGGGGCCTAATGTAAAGCGGTTACCATACCCTATGAACGCTTGCAATATATTAAGTATCGCTCGTCCGATATCACTTCTGCTGCTAATATAGTAACTCCTTAGCAGCTAATTGACAATCTCACTCACTCACAAGAACACAACAACACTCCAGGAAATTGTTATTTGACTGCTGTTCTCTGTGAGTTGGAGGTACTCCCCCAGACGGACCGCTTTGATCTCTCTTAAAATACCCAGACTAAGACAAACAGACATGTACACAAATATCTGTCCTGTGTGGGAATTGAAAGTTGGTGTCAAAATATCGTTATTAACCACTCCGTCACCGAGCTAGTCAAATTAACATAAATATAATTTGCGTCGTCTATAATATTCTCTCTAAGATCATTTATCATCACTATCGCAGATAGCACTACAACGACTAGGACTATTGCAATTATGGAGGTGTCACCAGCAACGTATCAAAAGGTAGACGCGTTATACGCCAACATTATTGTGTTTTAAAATGGCGTAAGTAGTACAGTTATTTATTATGACACTTTGCTCAAATGATAGGATATACCTGTCGTTAGAAAGAGATGAATTAAATCTGAAGACATTTATGCTTTGTGGCGAAGTATGTATAGCCGCGATGCGAGAGCGTGCCCAACTGTATGCGAGTTACCGTACTTTCGTATTGCCATTCTACAGCGTGTACGACGTATCTATAACTAAAAAACATCTTAGGGTGTCACAACCATAGTGCGCCTTACCTATTATATATAGAATTAAAAAGCTCACCTTAAAGATTTGTCTTCCAACCTGCTTTTTGTCTTTACGGTTACTCACTCCGGCGATAATGATAAGTCTGTTCGGTTCCACTCTCACACCGTTTTTTCTAACACAGTGACCAGCTGTAACATAACATGTTACGTAATATTACCATTAAAACCATGTTACCTATTGAAAAAATGGAGTGTCCCTATATCCACTTTCTATAGAAACAATTGTTTAAATATTTACATGAAGCACGTGTGAACATTCATATTGTAAATAAGCACTTTATATTACTCTATTGAAGACAGTTACAGTGCTTGACATAGGCAAAGAATTCACATTCAGATACTGAAACAGAAATAGTGTAAAATCATGCGATTTCAGTGTATTTCCCCCAAAACTTATCAACAACATATAGTAACAATAAAGATATTACAACAACAACAACTTATACTTTTTTATACAACGTCGGAATGCATACAGCATACGGCCCACCTAATGTAAAGCGGTAATCGTAGCCTATAAATGCTTGCAATACATTGTTATTAGCGCGATGCCACCTCAACTGCTAACACAGCAACTCCTTAGGAGCTTACTGGAGACCTCACTCATACGCAGGAACACAACAACCCTCTAGAGAGTTGTTAATTGACTGCTGTTTTCTATGCGGTGGAAGTACTTCCCCCGGACGGGCTGCTTTGATGAGCCCTACATCTCTTAACTGCGTAATTAACATCCTAATGAAGCTTATTGGCTCCTCGAAGAAGAGAACATGGTGTACTACGTCTTCATAGACCACTGTAACCGTTAATCTATTAGACAGCTGAATGCATATTTGTTACAGCGCGCTATTAAATTCAAGATTTCAGACTATAATCTCAAATAATGATATATTTTTTCAGGAGTCAGATACTACCAACTAAATTTCAAGACGATTCAGATCAGAGCATTGTTTATGAAAACCTGACTGTGGATTTAGTGGTAATCTGCTTCAAATTATCAGGGACCTTAAAACCCTACGAATGACCGAAAATCGATTACGTCGAACTTTATCCGAAGACCGATTATTGCTATCAATAAATCCTAACTAAATTGTCTTCGTAATCGTAAATAGCTTAGAAGATAATAGTAATGGTTCTATAGATAGGGCATATGGTTTCAATTTTGTTGTAACGGCATCGTAAATGATCTCTAATATTAATGTTAGCCATTGATTATTATACAGGCTGTTGTAAAAAGTGGTAGCTAAATTTTATGGGGTAGTCCAAAATGGAGTTAGCATATGGGAAAAGAAATTTCAAATATGTTATATTTAATACAAATATGGTTAATAAAATACTAAAATATACTCAGGCGATCTGACAAATTGTTTTAATTAATCTAAATATTGATATTAAAATGACATTTACTAATTTAATGTATGGGATATTAACAACAGTGAAAAATTAATATAATATATAAAAAAATATGCATAAATCACATCCCATCAACCCTTACTCATCCCACTGCAGGGATACGGGTTTCCCTTCAACCGAAGGGGTATAGAGCATTCTCCACCATGCTGCTTGCTGCCTGCTCCGATTGCTTGCCTGTGTTTTCAAGCCGCCCGAGGGCCACTGACATAGCTTAACGACTGTCATCTATCGACAGCAGCCGGGACCGACTGCTTAACGTGCCCTCCGAAGCACGGAGAAACTCGAGATAGATAAACCCATCCATACCACAGGCTGCGGTTGGTGTTGCATAATCTGCATGTTCGATTAGAATGACACGCACAGTGACGCCATCGAGCCCTCGCTATGTATGAATAGAATGAATTCAACCCCTTTCTCTTGCCTGTTTGTGAACGGGCCTTTTTTTTTGGAAAAAGTAGAATAAAATGGTAACCTGTGTATTTATTTACTTACTTCAAATTTTTAATAATAATAATGACCTGACATGGAATTGGGGCTACCAATTTTGAAGGTGTGGTCGTGATTAACGCCACTTTGACACCAAAGCTCGTGGATTCGTTTCCCACACAGGTCAAACATTTGTATGAATGCTAGTAATATATTAAGTATATAATATAGTCCGAAGAAGAAGGAGAAGTTTTCTACCGAGAACTTTGCAGGTTTCCTAGGGACCATAGCATGAGGCTCTTCAAAAAAGGGTGTGAAGAGGTTTTTATAGGACCGACAACGCACGAGTAACAACCCTAATATAACAACTATCCCTAGGCTACGGTAACTGCTTACCATCAGGCAGGTCATATGCTTGTTTGGCAATTTAGGGATTTAAAATACTTGTAGTTTTTTACTTCTACTTGTACTTAAATGAGTCCACAATAGAAAAAGTTTTTCTATGTTTTACGCGACGCGAGATTCAGTGACCACTTTCTTGTTTCATCTTGAAACCAGTTCTTTGATACTATAACATCATTTTGTTATCAATGGTAATTGATTTCTATGACTACATCGAAACTAACTTGCAAGATTTGAAGAAAACATTATAATGCAGTGAAGTTAAATGAAGTTTATAAGAATTTGAATATAAATTCAGTACTCTTGATTTGTATCCAAAACCATGTTTTTACAAATCGGTAACATAAGAGTGATGCTCTTACTGTTACAAGTATTCATAAGTTACGGTAACCATTTTAAACGGTAAAGCTAGGCCAGTTTGCTACTTTGGTAGTTTAAAAAAATCGGCCAAGTGCGAGTCAGACTCGCGCATGAAGGGTTCCGTACCATTATCTATGAAAACGGCAAAAAACACGTTTGATGTATGCCCCCCCCCCCCCCCCCCTTTAAATATTTGTTCTATTTTAATTTAATTATTTATTCTTAAAGTGAATATATAACTAAATATTTTTTTAGTATTTGTTGTTATATCGGCTACAGAAATACATCATCTGTGAAAATTTCAACTCTCTAACTATCACGGTTCATGAGATACAGCCTGGTGACAGTCGGACGTACGGACGGACGGACAGACGGACGGACAGCGGAGTCTCAGTAAGAGGGTTCCGTTTTACCTTTTGGGTACGGAACCCTAAAAAGTAAACTAATCTTCTCACTCGATAAAGTACTAGGCGCTCATAAACATTTATACTTGCACGTAATGTTACAAAGACAATATTGTCTACCTATAAAATGTTTGGGGAGTACGTTTCTTACCTGTTACAATGGCAGTTCTAGATATGATATTGCCACCGCAATAATATTCTTCCTCTGTTGTGTTCAAGTCTTTTATAAAAATAGCGACATGCCACGGCCAATCACCGGCCTTGGCTTCGGTCCTTATTGATACCAGCTCGGTGTGGTCTAATGATCTTCTCCCACAAACATGGCGGTAATTTGCATCTTCGCCCTTTGTCACATTCAATGACTCAACCGTTTGTGAATTCTGAAATGTATTAATTTGAATATTATGTTCATATTCTTGCTCGCAAATATTACTTCGGCTATTTTGGGAAGTAACTTGATAATATTTACTTTCTCGCGTCGCCTGGGAGTGGTATCGCTGAACCAATGCACTATTCTCTTAGTCGGCAAATGTGGCTTTTCTTTTTTTTGTACAACGTCGGGCGACATACAAGAGTACGGTCGAAGTGATGTAAAGTATTTACCGTAGCCTATGAACGCTTGTAATACATTAAGTATCTCTCGCCAGATGCCACCTCTGCTGCTAACAAAGCTACTCTTTAGCTTACTGGTGACTTAATGAAGAAACACACAAGGTGAAGTTACTTACCCGTACGGGCTGCTTTGATGCGCCCTATTTCTAATTAAATACTTATAACAAGTCAAACAAAACATTTTCGTGCACACAAATGTTTGTTCTGTGGGAGAATCGAACCCACGAGCGTAGTTGTCAAAGTAGCGTTACTGTGCCACCGAGTTCGTCAAAATGCCTGGCACTTTTTTCATTAAAGGCATTATGAACATTCATGGTGCTCGTGGAACCACTTAGTATTATATATTTAAGAAACTATTATTTTGATTGGCTTTGAAGTGAGCCTTTAAATAATGTAAAATTACCTTTATATCATCACTGCATAATGTCACATTGTTAAATTTAAATTCACTGACGACAGGAACATCAGAAGCATTAGGTTGTAAGTTCTCTAATGCTATAAAAAAACTATAAGTCTTTGGTATCACACCGCTGGGTTTAATTATAAACCTGTGCCAGTTTTCACTGACCACAAGTGTCGTATTTTGGGAAGCCTGAAATTGAACAAAGTAGATAAATTAATAAACGTTTCGTTGGAGTCTTTCGTTTTCGTTACCCGCAAACCCCCTTATAACCCGCAATGAAATAATACATTACAGTAGCTGCTTCTTACTTAATTTTGCCCTGACTTACCACTCTTTCGCCAGAGCTATATATGCTGTTAGCAGGTTATTAGCGAGCTTGGTTTTGACTCTAAAGATAATATAATGCCAATTATCTATATTATATATATATATAATAAGTAGCATGATATATATATATTATAACCGGATAAGAGCCACTTACCAAATCTGTTATAACAATTGTTAGGGTTACATAAGGTATATAATGAAAGAACGCGGGCGAAGTCGCAAGTGTCAGCTAGTGTGTAGTAAAAGGCATACAAATTCGATAGCTACGAGTATATCTTTGTGTGAGTATCTGTCATGTACCATGGAATTCACAATATCAACAAGTCTCTATTCCCGCAATCTTCCAACGTTATCTCGTTCCCCTTTAGGATTGGCGGAGTCCGCTATGTAAACTTAAAGATTTAGCAAATATCTTTATCTTAACACGCAGCGACTGCCGTCAGACTTCCACGACCCAGGACAAAATCAACATTTCCTAGGGTTCACACGTCTTTCGAAATTTAATTTCTTGAACGGGTTAATCCATCCATGTTTTCTTTCACCATCGAGCAAGTGACTTATTTACAAATATGTACGAGTATATTCGAAAACTCAAATTTAGTGATACACATAATAATAAATGAATCCACACCTGGATTCAAAGGAGTTAATAGGATGATTATTTTTACGAATCATATGATAGACTTCAAATGGCATTCACGGATCTTCGTTTCACGGATTATCGTGGGTATAACAAATTCAAATGCGGTCGAATCACTTTGGGGGTCGTCCTCTGACGGCTGTTACGGAAGAAAACGTGCTAGCAGTGAAAAATTTAATCGAAAAAAAACGAGTTACGTATCAGGAGATTCAGCATATAATGCAGATAACATCGGGAAGCTCTTCGAATGAGGAGGATCATTTCACGCTGGGTGCTGCACAACCTCACCGTTGCTCGGAAGCAGGGTCGGGTGGAATGGTGCCGTGATATATAGTGGTGGTACTGGTGACCTCGCTCACGCCCAGGAACAAGACAACCCTACAGGGAGTTCTTATTTGGCTGCAATATTCTCGTCATCAGGATGTGTTGCTCATTATTATTACGTGTAACACAAGTTGTTAACAAAATGTAACGCAAAGTATATATTAAAAAAAAAACTAAATAATACGTAAAACTCTTATATAACCACTACCACTAAACAAAAACGGACTTGTTATAACACATGTCCTTTAAGTAATAAGCGTGCATCTTCATGGCTTTCTTTGCAATTTCATAGTTTGACGACTCGCCATTGACAGACGATAAACAATTGAAACTATAATGAATATGTGTTTTAATGTAAATTCAGTCCTCCTATACAATTTTTCTTCAGTATACAACCTATACACTAGTTTTGCTATTAAATCATACATCGACATTTATAATTGTTAGGCATATAAAAATTAAAAACAAAAACACGACTATGACAAAATAAAGCCAACGTTAATAAACAACTTCAAAGTAGATGTATTTTCAGGAACACCGTTCCTATATGAAATCTATATGTTTTACTGTGTGTGTGTCTGTCGCTTTTTTTCCAATATTCGAATTTTGACTTCAGATTCGGATTCAGCATAAAAAAGTAGAATAGGAATGTTCAGGAACACCGTTCTTATCACGGAATATGGTCAAAATGGCAAATTAAAAAAAAAAAATTGAATTGTTATATAATTGACGAGCCAGGTGTTCCTCTGGCAATGCAAGCTTGCGCATTCTCAACTGGTTCATTATAATATTCAAGTAAAAATACAATATTAGACTAATTTAATGCGATAATTACTATGTCATAAAGGTGCGATTTGTTTAACATATTTACAAGTTATTATTGAATGTATCATGTACATCAAATCTGAAAAGTGATTCGGTAAATTTATTAAATTGATAAAAGAATTACTCCATACAAAAGCATATTATTCAATAAAGGAATACTTAGAAGATAGAATACTATAAAATGTCTGCCTCTCTCTCTTCCGCCTTACTGTGCCTGAAAAGGTTCATGTGTATCTTTGTGCTGTGTATTATATGGTTACAATGTTACAATGTATACATGTATTGCAATGAATAAATAAATAAATATTGTCTAGATAGATCACAGAAATGACGTTCTAGTTTTTAACTTTTTTGTATTATTTTAGGATCTGTCAGGTGATGCATTTTTTTAAAAAGACGATGAGCAAAAGACCAGGCAAACCACTCATTCTAGGAACTTCAAATTTTGCGTAAATGTAACTAAGGACGACTATGATTGTTGTTATTGTTGATTGAATTTTTGAAAATTCCCATTCGATTTTAAACCCCGCAATGCATAAAGTTGTGAATAACCAACTTATGGAAGTGAGTGTTGGATTATGGATGGATGGATTATAAGAGAGCATTAAAGTAGAATAAATACAATGGAAATGCAAGCGTTGCGCAAAGTTTGTGGCGTGACGCTTGTAGACCGTGTTCACAAGGAAGATGCAAGAAGTAGAGTTGATAAGAAGAAGTATGCTTCGTTGATTAGGACATATAGAAACAATCCTGGAAGATAGAGTCACAAAACAGATACAATGCGAAAGTGGAAAGATGTAGGAGTCGGGAAATATCAAAGCTCAGCTCGTAGAAACCGGCGTGTGGGAATGAAAAGAGCGTTGAAACATTCATGGCTTTTTTCATAAGCAAAGGCAAAGAATTAAGTGAGGTGTTTAAAGACCGAGTCATGTGGCACTTGGGCTTTAAGGGACTTGGCGTCAAGGTCTAGAAGATAGATAAAGTTGTGAACAACACTAGTGAGAACTATATCTATATATAGGCAAAGACAAAACGGTTCAGTGCCTTTTTTCCACCGTTTATTAACGATTTTCTTTTTTTAATGGCTCTTTAAGAGCTTAGGCTTACTATAAAAACAAATATTATTCGTACTCGTTTTCGTCAAATTTTCGACAATGATCAAATTTTGACCATTGGGGTGAACACTTGCATAAATGAAGTAAATAAATATTACTTACCCCATAAATTTTAACTTGATTCTCAAAACGAATTTCAACCACCACTTCCGGCAAATTTGTATATAAACCAAATTGCATAATTCCTTGCCATAATCTTTGTGTTATTTTATCAAAATAAACCAAACCTAAACCACAAGGATCGTATCTAGTTAATGCGGGCCCCTTAATTGACATTGAGTTCACTTTTATGAAAAAAATAAACAAACAAAAAAGCAAATTTTTAAATACTGTCATTTTGTAAAACTATTTACTACTGTGATGAATAATATTATAATTTACTTTGAGACGCAAATGGCCAATAATATATAGTGAATCGTTATCGGAACACTGACAATAAAAACAAGAAATATGTACGAGGGAATTATCACTAATACACAGGATGTTTTAAAAACACGTGTAATGTGGATGGTGTTGAATGAAGTGCTGGTGGTCACTCCAAACTCACGCCTTTTAAGTGAAAGTTTTCAGTGACTCACATAACATGTAAGTATTATGCAAAAAGTGTTCTTTGTGCAAATATTGAAACTACTTTTTGCCCCTATTTCGTCTATATCTAGATATATAATGCAGATTTTTAATCTCTTCAAAGTAATTTGATCTCCACTACTTTATGTATTATATACTTTATGCTTGTGTACCTTTCCAAATAACCTGTAACATTGACTTTCTCAAAATAGCACCTGAATCTAGTAACTGTTTAGTTTCTTCCAGTCAATGTGTTTAATCGCTTAGAGACAAGAAAGGGGCAATGAGTTAACTATTTATTTATACTACAAAGGTAACAAGGCAAGCGTATTATCTATCTCATAGACACTTGCAGCACCAAGGGCATAGGAGGCATTATTCATGTGTTAGCGAACCTGTAGATAACCTTCACACCCTTTTTGAAAAACCTCATGGTGTTGTTTCGAGTGAAAATCTCGGCATTGAGTTCATTCTTTAATCTATTTATTAAAAAATCGAAGAAAATTGTTGATTGACCAGGTATTGCAGAGGACCGCAACTAAATATCAATATTATGTGCATACTAGGGTGTATGGTTACTAGAGAAGTTCCTAAGGGAGAAATGCTTATTTAAACCTTATTGTAAAACCATCACTTTGCGTATACGGGAGCAACACGGGAGTTTGCTTGTAGGCTATTCGAATATTTCACAAATCGGTCAAGTACGAAACGTTCATTTTCAATTCTTAATTTTGGTCTTAGTGTTTATTTAATAAATATAAGAAACACTAATAAGAATGACCTCGGTGGCGCAGTGGTCAATGACGCAACTTTGACACCAACGCTCGTGGGTTCGATTCCCACACATGACAAACATTTGTGCACCTGAACACATTAAATAACAACTCCCTGGAGGGTTAGCCTATGAATAGTTGTAATAAACTTAAGTGTAACTTAAATTTATTACAAACTTTCATAGGCTATGGTAACTGCTTTACTTGAAGTGGACCGTACGCTTGTATGCCTCCCGACGTTGAAAAAAAAGTATGTAGATTTTAATTAAATAAATAGACAAATAAGAAGAAATCGATATTCGATAAATATTAATGTCAATAATATACTATTATTGTTATTAATATTTATTAAATATTGAAAAACTTAAGAAAGAATATAAATGTTTGTTGTTCTTACAGCTTACGTAGTTCATATTCGTCGTTTACTTTCCAAAAAATATTTAGAACTAACAACTTGTACAGTCTCCCATTTATTTATTTCTCAAAGTATAAAGATATTCTACAACTCACGTGCAATATATATAAACACCAATGTAAAATTGTATAAGTAATTTAATATTTAATCATAGATTTATATCTAGAGCTACGACATATACGGACGGACGGACATACTGCACAGTGACAGTACACAGATTTAATATATGAATACGCACGCGTCTAAATTAGGTCAGTAATTTAAATTAGTCATTGATAACAAAGAGTTTTATAATAAACTTAAACAGTTGTATCACTTGACATAGTAAAACGCACGTTGACCCCATAAATTCACTGTGTACATACAGATGCTACCTATTAAAATATTATTGATTATTAATTTTCTTGTAATAATTTACCAGTGAATTCATTTGTTCGCGAGCCATGCACACCCCTCGCTTTCTATTGAGGGCATTACATAGATCTTTAACGAAAATTTTTAAATTTTTTGGCGATTATAATCATTGTTGAAAATTTGAAGAAAACTTTCAATAGGCAATCTGTCAAAATTTTCATTTTTTTACTGTTTTCAAAATGTTTAATTGACAAATCTCCCTAATAGCTACAAAATATAAGAGAAAAGAAAATCGGTTGGCAAACAAAAAAAAACTACACTGATTTGTGTTTGCCTATTTGTATAAAGGCTAGGGTTAACCGTAATAATTTTCGATATTCGACAATAACCACTCATTTCTACTTTTTAATTTTTTTTAATTGATTATGCTAAAGCTCGTCAGTGGCTAATAAACAAAAAAGTAATATTGGTTGTGACAAACTGAGTGAAAAAGGTTCGTAACTGATTTTTCTTTATCTATTATTATATAGACAATGGTCTATATAATAATATTTACTTATAATGATATAGAATTTTAGGTTAGGTTATGTTAGGTTTGGTTTTCCTATTATCCGCTCATTTGCAATCGTCCTAGGATTATCGCTAAGATTTCTCTAATTATCCTGCACCATATATATATTTTAAAGTAACTACTTGGTATTTTATTTAAATATATGGAAAGAAAAAGTAAACAAGTTTTTACTAAAAGCTAATCTAAACCTAGTAGAAAATTTTACCCGAGAGTTTTTTTTTGGCAACAACCGAAAATTGCGTTTTTATGGTATCATCGTACTATCTTTATATTTATTTGTCGTTGTAGGTATATCTACTAATCGGATTATGATTAAACATTTGCATAATTTAAACTATGTTTGATAATACTCGTACCTTAAATTATGCTTGTTGGTCCATCCATTTACCCATGATGTGCGCTTAGATGTTGTCCCATCAGCGTCCATGGCTACACTAAATTGACCACCACTACCACTTTACTCTGAGCCTCTTTCGTACATAGGGCAATTCAATACTAGCTATAAATGTACATATTATTTTTTATTCACAATATTCCCAGTACATTTTCCACCTTCTAAACCTTAATGGATTACTCAAAAGCCATCAGCAATCCAATTTTTACGAAATACACCGGCTTTAAGTAGTGCGCTTCCGCCCATCATCCTTCCTCTCTTATCTCATTCTCTCGCACATTAAATTCCACAGATGTATGTTTGTCTCTTTTTAAACGGACCAGCGTAACGCCATGACTTGATTTTACTCCTGATAAAATTTCCGTACCGGGCGTTATAACTCAAAATCGTTTCTTAAAAAGTAAACTCCAAAATCTTGGTCTCATCTACTACTTCGCTTATATGTTCATGTGATGAAAGCGAAGTAGTAGATGAGTTTGCTGATTTCAGTGTCATACTACTAATTCCTAAAGCATCAGTGATACATCATGGACCTGAGATATAGTATGGGATACTAGGATATAATAGGATAGTCCGGTTCGATTCAAGTTGCCTTTAATACCGAACTAGCACCTCGAGGGACAATAGGCAGAATTGTGACAAACGTATGCCTATACTCTATAATTCAGTAAGTAGATAAAAATTATTTAACTTCTTCCCAGCTTCTAGCTTTTTAGGTTGACAAGTGAGTGTCGGCTCAATACATGGGCTAACGTTATTATTTTATTTTTTTATAAAAGAGTGAGAGAGGTGTCTACGTCGAAAAGTAGTTCAAGCATTTTTTCCTAGAAATCAATTTATAAAATTATGTAAGAATAGTTTATCACAGTAATTTTTTATGCCACTGCTTTTTTAGCCAAAACCAAATATATAAGCAATATGAAATTGATAAACAAGCAATACATTATATTAAAATATTGCAAACAAACCTCTGAATTCATAACCACTTTTAAAAGTAATGTGAATCAATCCGTAAAATATAATCATCCTTTACATAACAACAACAAATGTTAAAAACTTGACCTTACAATTCTGTGAACTGTTTTATCTCCCATAATACAAACGAGAACGTTAACTCCAAAATAATTATGTCATTTACATATTCAATAGAATTGACTGTTAGACAACATCACAGTTCTGGAAACCTTGAATCTAATCTTTTGTCTACGGGTTCTTGGAAACCGAGTCATAGTCTGACGTAAGGTAATTTCAGTCACTCGATGATATTTCAGTAACTATACAGAATATAGTCACTAATATTTTGAAAATGTATTCTGCAGGTAAATAGTGTTCTGTAAATTGTTAACGATAACTATTCATATTATTGCTAAACATTAGCACGTGTTCGTAATATTATATCTATATAACTTCACGCGAAATGCCTTGTGGCGTAGGCAGAGAGAAGCGAGCGCCACGTGACTCGATCCTTACACACCTCACTCGCTTCTTTAACATTCTGATGAAATAACATGGGATAAGTGAGCAACGGGTTTTTCAAAATCGACTATGACTAATAGAGCATGCATGAAGAGATTGATGAATGATGATGTGGAAGAAATGAGAGAAGTATGCTTGGATGACTGCATTTGGCGTTCCTTAGTCTCTGCCTGCACCAATGGGAGACAGGCGTGATAATATGTGTTGAATGTGTATGCCTATGACTAGTCTCATTGAGGGATATTACAAGTTCAATGGTTTATTGAAAACAATTATATGACAGCTGAGCTGTAAAGTAATAGGGGAAATAGTCTATAAAAATGCCAAATGGCATAAACCTGAACCTATGATATAAAATTATAATTAAAGAGAAGCAGAGCAAACCTAAACGTTAATAAATAAAATCTAATATAAAAAGTAAGATGAATTTTTAAAAGAATATGAGTAAAAATCGTATTCAAATTGTTGCTGTTAGATATTAACCACAATCAATTATTTTATTTCCAAAAGCGTCCGCTACCTAAGTCCTAGCATTTGGCAATAGACGCTGATTTTTACATAGAGCGACTACCGTCAGATGTGATTTCACTAAAGTCATCTTGAGGGTTCTTAGTAGGTAGGTTTATATACGTAAATCTTCATGCTAAGTCCCGAGTGGGGTAGGCAGAGAGAACCGACCGCCATAAGACCTTGCAAGTGTCGCTCGCTCCTTTAACATTCATAGCTCTTATTATGCTCGCTCGCTGGTTTAATCATATTAAATATCATATATATGTAATAATCAAATACCACTGGGCATGTACCATTAAATTCGTGTTTTCGGTTTTATATACATATTTGGATCATTTGCTCGGCGGTGAAGGAAAACATCGTGAGAAAACCCACCCATCCAATGAATTATATTTCGAAAGACGTGTAACCTAACCTAAGAAAGATCTGGTATTCCCTCAGGGTTGTTGAGGTCCGACGACAGTCGCTCTATAAAAAAATCAGTGTCTTCGCCATATCCCTTAGGCTTAGATAGCGGACGGCACCAATCCTACCACGAACGGAAATCGGATAACGGAGCAAGAAGGATTTAATAATCAAATATTAAATATCATATATTTAATATAATTAAACCAGAAATTTCATAGTCCTTCGTAATTATGAAATTTCTGTTGTCGTTCCCAATCTCCTAGCTGTTCATTATGACTTCAAGGAGTTTTTTTAATAACTTGTGATCAATATCTTATGTGAGTAAAAAAATATTCTAACCTAAAAATACTCAATGAATAGGAGGTTGCAATGTAAATGAGTCTGTGTAGAGTAATGAAATACAATAATATAATATAATAAAACAGGTAGAGCTCAGCAGCAACCGACAGGGGAAGTGCTTCCCTCTCACAGAAAACCGCAGCTAAATAACAAGTCCCTGGAGGGTTGTTGCATTCCTGCTAGTAAGCGCAATATTAGTTTTACTACTACAGATTTTACATATATTATAATTGTTTGTTTTTATTAGAAATTGTATTGGTATTAGCAAATATAACACTCTCCTTTTTCATTTCGTAATAGTATGGTTTTATCAATACTATCAATACTGTGTTAGCTTTCAAATAGGAGCACGTACATTGGTTAGTCCCTACATTGGCATATTCATTTGTAACAATATACAACGAAAAGCTAACTGCCTGCCCATGCAAATACTGTCTTCACATGCTTTTACCTTTATTGGCACGGGATCTAATTTATATGCTAGTTACATTACGTTGATCCTAAAACATTCAAACTAATTGATTGAATTGGGTTGTGGCTAAAAGTGAACTAATAGCTGATCGACGTCTTATCCATAGTACATCGCCATATTTAAAAGAATATGCTCTTTCGAACACATAGATATCTATATATATGGTGTTCTTAAATAATATGCCCAAATTGAAATGGGAAATAGTATTATGTATGCTGATTATAATAATAAATATATTTTATGCCCCACGTGTTACAAATTCTTTCATAGAAAAAAAAAATCCGTCATAAAAAATAGCTTTCTGTTGTCTGTATGAAACCAACCAGCTAGGAAAATTCTTACAAGCATGCCATGCGATACGGAACGCAGGTACAATACGCAGACGCCATCCGCGCATGCGCCATCTACGCCATAAGGCGCACGCGCGGCCGGCCGTCATTGTGTTTCCGAGTGTCGCTCATTACACTAGTACGCGTGACCGTAACCATGCCTGGACGTCGTTACTCTAATCAGGAGTATCTCCAAATGGTACTTTGTTATCGCGAGTCCAATAACATCACTGCACAAGCGGTGAACTTGTACGACCAAAGGTTCGGAATACGAGTGAGCCATCACACCATTGCTGCCATACTGCCGTTTTCAATGTGAGCAACAGTTACGTGTGGCAGTTACTTAACGATGAAGGGCTAGATCCATACCACTTCACTAGGGTACAAGAACTCATGCCACAAGATCATGCGCTTCGCGTTGACTTCTGTCGTTGGCTTCGTGCGGAGCGCCGCAACATTTTGTGGACAGACGAGTCAACCTTCACACGCATTGGTATGTCAACATACATAATGCACATTACTGAACCGATGTTAATCCTCGTGTAGTGCGGCCAGATCATTTCCAACGCAGATTTAGTGTGAACGTGTGGGCGGGTATACTCGGTGACAGAGTGTTAGGACCAGTTTTTTTAGAGAGACTAAATGCGGATACCTATCTTCACCTACTGCAAACACAAGTGGACAGTATGCTCGAAAATGTTCCACTTGAACATCTAAGGTGTTTATACTTCCAGCACGATGGAGCACCAGCACATAACGCCTTGCGTCTTCGCGAGTATCTGGACGTTACGTACGCCATGAGGTGGATAGGAACCTTTGTATAGAACGCCAGGGTGCGCTTGTGCAACAATTTTGTATTTAGTGTCATGATTGAGATGTGTAAATAACTTGTAAATAAACTGATAAACTTTTAAACAAGCCAAGTTAATGTAACAAACGTTATCCGATAGCTTTTTATTTTTCAATATCAAACCACATGTATCTAATCTTTAATGTTGTCGTAACAAACACTAAATACTCAAATTTAACGTTATTACATAAATTTGACAGTCCAAAGCCTGTGTGAAAGTGTGATGGAAAGTTTGTGACCTTTTTTAAGAAAATTGGATCAGCTGTTATATCCGGTAAGTGTTCTAAATTTCCATTTTTATTTAAATAGATAAGTAGCTCTTAGCGTTACTCTACCGGCATAGTCATAGGTATTTCTTTTTTGTATACAACGTTGGGAGGCGTACGGTCGACCTGATGTAAAGTGGTTATCGTAGCCTATAAACGCTGTGGTCGTCACTGAATAAATGGCTTGTTCGATTAGACCCGCGACCCGTGCATCGACCCCGTCAAACTGAAATATTAACAACTGATGATGATGATGACGGGGCAATCATTATGCACCATGAACCAAGTAGGCACTTTATTTATTTGATTTCTCAAACTTTTTTGACGATGCCGGGACACGAAGTTTCTTGTCTATCGTAACAAATAAACGATATTCATTCTCCCATTGAAGTTCGAGCATATAAAAAAAACACCTTATATATAAAAATGAATGTTTGTCTGTTTGTCCTCTATGGACTAAAAAACGGCTGGGCAGATTTTGATGAAATTTTCAGTGAATCTTTAGGTTAGCCCAGCAGGTGATCCTGTGAAGTTTGGTAGCGATCATATCACCCGTGCGAAGCCGGGGCGGATAGCTAGTCTATATATATAAAAATGAATGTTTATCTGTATGTCCTCTATGGACTCAAAAACAGCTGGGCAGATTTTGATGAAATTTTCAGTGAATCTTCAGGTTAGCCCAGCGTGATCCTGTGAAGTTTGGTATCGATTGGATCACCCGTGCGAAAGTGGGTCGAGTAGCTAGTATGTTAATAAAAATCAATGTAGTAGTGTGTAATGAAGACCTTTTCAGAGAATCTTCAGATTAGGCCAGTGGGTAATTCTGTGAAGTTTGATAGCGCTCAGATTACCCGTGCGAAGCCGGGGCGGGTAGCTTGTTATATAATATATATAAAATTATGTTCTTAATAATTGGTGGGAAATCGTTTGGCAATTGTTTTCTATGGAACTAACAAGATATCGGGTCGCTTTTCAGGAACACCGTTCCTATATGAAATCTATATGTTTGTCTGTGTGTGTGTGTGTCTCTGTTGCTTTTTTTCGAATATTCTAATTTTAACTTCAGATTCGGATTCAGCATAATAAAGTAGAATAGGAATGTCTGAAAAACCTACCTCCTATCTCTTAAGAATATTGGTCAAAATGGCCGACAAAACAAAATTGAATTTTTATTTCAGATTCGAAAAGTAAATTAAAAAGTAGAATAGGAATGTCTTAAAAGGGGTTCAGGGGTTCAGGGTTCGCATCGCGGTACTCGCCAGTACGAACGTGTTATTCGTTGCTCCGAAAATTTTATTTCGAAACCACAGTAAAAAGTTACCGTTCCGTTTCAAACCAAACATATTTCATTAGTAAAAAAGTTAATCGATTCAATGGCGAAATTTGTTTTTAAAAATATTGGCGGAGTGAAAATTTATAAGCGAATCAAATTCAAAAATATCATAAAACGTCTGACGTCCAGTGATTGTCCGTGACCTACCACAGCCCGCGGCCGCCTCGCTGTGGTGATTCATCGACATAGCTGTGATCGGTACCCGCTACCGCGTCACTCGAAAATGTCATCACAAATATACCTAACGCTCCTTGCGCTGTGATCACCGGAGATATTAACATCAACATATTGAATGTTGTAAGTAGTTCGTACTACCTCTGTCTGTTGGCCCAACATGGATTTAGACAAGCTGTTGATAAACCTACTCGTCAAGACGCATGTCATGACCATGTTTTCTGTAAATCCAGCGCTCGAATGGAATCTATAGTGTGTTCATCTACTGTGACAGATCATTACATCGTGCTTCTGGGTGTTGATACAAAACCCCCTAATACAATCCATTCAAGTAGAACCCATGTACTATTAGATCACGAGGCTATTAGAGGAGATTTGGAGGGAGTGGTCTGGTCCCCGGTGTTAGATGAAACATGTCCGACGAGGGCGGTGAGGATATTTGAGGATATGTACACAAAGGTTATTAACAAACACAGCAGAACCTGTTTGGTCAGCCGTAGGTGGAGTCCTCTAAAGCCATGGATGACACCTGGTTTAATCAGATGCTCTGTTCATAAAGACTGGTTACACAAGGAGGCTCGAAGGAGTCCCGACGATCCCATCAAGTCTCACATTTTTAAACGATATAGAAATTCTTATTATGAACTGATCCGAAAGATTAAAAACAATTATAACAGGGAGGAACTGAAACGGCACAAACAAATACCTGACAAATTTTGGAAGACTATAAAAGGTATCACAAATTCAAACAAAGTGAAAGTCTCTGCCCTCCCACTATGCCAAATAAAAGAGGACGAAAGCAAGTCTTTGGACTATGTAAATGGTATTTTTTCCACTACTGGAGAGCGTCTGGCTAATGACATTCTTAGGCATAGCAATAGTTCTCACGCCTCAATAGTCTCTAAAGTGAAATCTACCAAATCTCCTCTGGACTCTTTTTTTATGACGCCCATAACAGTACGGGAGGTGACTGATCTTATTCTACAACTAAAGAATAAAAGTGCGCCTGGTCTGGATGGATTCACAAATGAACTTTTGAAAGCTGTCTTAGAATACATCGTTGCTCCACTTACACATATTTTTAATCTCAGTATTTCCACTGGAATCTTTCCGGACACCTGGAAAACTGCAGTAGTGATACCAGTCCACAAGGGAGGGAGTACGGATGCTCCAAATAATTACCGGCCCATTTCGCTGCTGAGCACAATCTCGAAACTTCTGGAAAAACTAGTAAACCAACGTCTAGAGAAATTCCTGGAAAGGAACAAGATACTTTCAGCAAATCAGTATGGGTTTAGGCAGGGTAAATCTACCGAACAGGCGGTCACTCGACTGACTGATACCATAACATTGTATCTAGTTGAGGGTCAACACTGTGTGGGCGTATTCCTGGATCTGGCGAAGGCATTCGACACGGTTTCAATTCCTATTCTCCTTAAGAGACTGGAACTGATCGGAATTAGAGGGATATGCCTTGATTGGTTCCGTAGTTACCTCTCCGGTAGGAGTCAGCGTACAAGGGTCGGTGCCTTCGTCAGTTCCCGGTCTGACGTGTCGTTTGGTGTTCCTCAGGGTAGCATCCTTGGTCCTACCCTGTTTCTAGTTTACATAAATGATCTCTCGATGCTTGGTTTGGAGAAGGCAGACATCATAAATTATGCTGACGATACCATTGTCTTATTTCATGAACGATCATGGGATACTTTGTTTGGCGTTGCTCAGAATGGTCTTAATCGGGTAACGGTATGGCTGAACGATAATCTGCTCGCTCTAAACTCGGCCAAGACGAATTTCATCTGCTTCCACAAGACAGCCTCATCACCACCGCCATCCGATCCCATCATTAGAATACATGTATGCACAAATAGTGATAGCACAGCACCAAGATTGATGTGTTCCTGTGAAAAAATACGGAGAGTGGCCAGTGCGAGGTATCTGGGTGTTACCGTTGATGAAAGACTCTCGTTTAGAGATCACATAATAGCAACAGCAAATAGAACCAGAAAGTTAATTTACGTTATGAGACTGTTGAGCGATGCTGCTTCCTTGAGACTTCTGAAAACCATTTACGTCACTTTATGTCAATCAGTTCTCTCGTATTGCATATCGGCATGGGGTGGTGCTGCTTCAACTCATTTAATCACGTTGGAGAGAGCTCAAAGAGCAGTGCTTAAAACGTACCTAAGAAAGCCTATACGTTTTCCGACCACTCTCCTATACAGGGAAACTCAAGTCCTGAGCGTAAGAAGGCTATACCTCCTAAAGATAATCTGCCAAACTCACAAGGAAGTGCTCTCATCCACTGCCTATCCCAGTTTGTTAAAAAAACGTACATTTCGGCTTCCTCTTCCTCAAGTAAAATCCACCTTTGCCAAGCGTTTTAGCAATTTTCGGAAACCCTTCATATATAATAAAATTAATGCTATGTGTAAGATACACAATTTAAATACCCGTGATGCAAAATTTAAAATCGAAAGGGAATTGCAAAACTGGACCTACCGGAACTCAGAGGACATTTTGATTAGCGTAGAATAATTTAATGCCTTGAGCGGTTAAAATTTCATTATTTTAAATTACATATAATGTCAATCAAATTATTTCAAATAACTATTACAATGTCAACTCAACTATCCCAATTTAATTTATAATGTTGTTAAACTAATAATTTCAAACTACAAATAAAATGTAAATAAATTCATATCACATTCATGACTGATATTATACAGGATTCTTAAACATTATGTATTTTGCAATCTAATTTTGTATTTGGTAATCAACAATTATAGTCTTATAATTCTGTTTATAGTACCGCAATACAATCGATTCGAGAATGTAAAGATTCCCACAGGACAGGCCTAGCCTAGTGTGGGTGTCTTAGCCACTCTGTAAACCTTATAATTTTTGTGGTAAATAAAGAATTATTATAATTATTATTAAAAAACCAATATCATTTTCTTAAGGAACATGGCCAAAATGGCCGACATAGTTTTAAAAAAAATAATTAAATTATTATATAATTGACGAGCCAGGTGTTCCTCTGGCAATGCAAGCTTGCACATTCTCAACTGGTTTTTGTTATTATTTCAAAAGGGCCCTTTCAAAACACTTTTGGTAGGGAGGCACTTCATCTGAGTCCATGTTGAAATGAAGCGTAAACGTATTTCTATGAAAAAAGTCATTTATATAGCACCGTCTTCAATTGCCATCACCTAAGTACCTACACGTATTTACTATTAAGCTGTTACTTGAAGAAAACCTATCTATCTGTAATTTCACGCCAAATCTCTTACGGAATAGGCAGAGAGAACCGAGCGCCACGTGGCTCGATCCTTACAAACCTCACTCGCTTCTCTAACATTGTTCTTCTTATGTACGCTCGCCGGTTTCTAAGCGTCCCGACATCACCTTCTGGCAAAATACGATACGGATCACCTGATTTGAAGCGGTTACCGTAGTTGTGAATGCTTGAAATACATTAAGTATCACTCGCTCGCCATGTTTGCTCACAAAACAACTCTTTAGCAGCTTATTGATTACCTCACTAACACGCAGGAACACAACGACCCTCCAGAGAGTCGTTAATTGGCTGCGATTTTCTGTGTAGTGGAAGTACTTCCCCAGACAGACTGATTTAATTTAAACACTCAGACCAAGACATACAGACATCGTCGGTGCGTCGACATCGTGCGTCGGTGTCAATGTCACATGAACATCGTGCTGTATTCAAAAATCTTTATAAAAATAAAGCACAATAAGGTTTCAAACAAATAAACTTATTTCGTACCAAAATACAATCTAACCAAAATTAATAAAACGCGACAAAGGGCGCACCCATAAGGGTTTCGAAGTCAAAAGCATACCGAGCACGCCAATTCGACGGTGAAATTAGCACAATACTTTTAAGGATTGCAAATATGTTTGAAATTTCACTTCAGGCTTTTGATAACATTACAAAAATACTTAAAGAAAAAATACATTTTAGACAAAAGAATCTTTTAGCTAGATTATGTAAAACATCAAATTCCTTTCTGTTGAGACTTGGATTATGTAAATGTCATAAAGTCATTTAGCCTTTTTTGACTAAATAAGAACATAATCAGCTTTCCTGCTCAATGCGGTTTGTCACAAATACTAAGAAAAACATTTGTTTTATTGTGGTTGGTTTTCTTTAAAAATATTAAATTAAGATGTTTTTTTTAATAATAATAATAATCATTTAGAGGCTCTATAAATACTATCGGAAACGTAGCATGGAATGGCGCGGCGTGGAATTTCAGAGGGGAAAGAAAGGAGGAAATGCAGAGATAGAAAGGAGATGGCCTAAAACATCTTACATAGATGAAGTCACTACGCAGCTAGTATATCTTTATTTCTATGTCCAAATGAATATGTATTGACAAATCTGTTTTTAAAATCAAGAGTAAATTGCCATCCCATTGAGAACGTACAAACATATATTAAACATTAAAAATCGGCCTTCCATATACTCTAACGTAATAGAAATTAAGATAATGGCCTCTTAGTGTAACTTGTATCGAGTTGTAATTCAGGTTTATTTGATGACATTTTATTTCATAAACCTATTTTTGGTGATGACATTTACAAAAATGTTAAATAGTAATTAAAATGCCGATAATGTTAAACAAAATTGGGGTTGTTCTTTCTGATTTGTGAAGCTAATAATATCTAACTAACACATTTTTTTTTTAAACTCGACGAGAAAGACGAAACGAGACGTAATAGACCAAATTAAACATTACATATAAATAACAAAAGAAATCTTATTGAAATGTACTCGTACTTTTGGCCCATCCGGAATCCCTTAGAAAAGATCCATCTCGGATCTTTTTTAAGATCCTCCTAGTGCGTTATATTAATTTTTCATAGTGATGAGATCACATGTTTTTATTATTATTTAAATAAACTCTGTTTATTTATTTTTTCTGTGATTTTTCAACATAAGCCAATATTTTGTATCTTGAGAGCTTGCGTCAGATATTAAACAAATTCACGAAAGCCGAGGTGAGAACATTAATATTTCTTTTTGGTACGGAACACTAACAAAAACAAACAGCAATTTAGTGAGCAAATAAAAACTCCATAGAAAATATGTACTTCGCTTTGAAGTTGTTCATCCAATATTTCAAAGAGAGTTTCATGTTTGTCATGTAAGAAAGTAAAAGCGTCGTTTGTCTCCGAATAAGCTTGCATCTTCAGTGATAAATAATTGCTCTAATTCTACTGAAGCCTTGGATTACTCGTAGCATCGAGCTTGGTGGCTCACGCATTCCAAGTTTCTACCAAGACAAGGACTAAAGTCAACGAAGTAACATAGTACATACGAGGACAAGGTATACACATTTCATCTAAAGTAATTCTAGTTATTAAGTCATTACAGTTGCAATAGGGCAACCTATATAAAATGGTTTTAGGGTAGTATTAATTAGCAAATAAATTAATCAAATGTAGGTTTTTTTAAATATTCATATATGTACGACTTGACGAGCTCGGTGGCGCAGTGGTGAAATGCGTTGTAACGCTACTTTGACACCAACGCTCGTGGGTTCGATTCCCACACAGTACAAACATTTGTGTGCATGAACATGTCTGTTTGTCTTGGTCTGGGTATTTTCTATGTATAATAAGTATGTATTTACAAAAAAAAAATGTATTTACGTATGTTTATCAGTTGTCTAGTGCCCATAACACAAGCTTCGCTTACTTTGGGGCTAGATGGCGCTGTGTAATTTGTCCGAAAATATTTATTTATTTATTATGTAAGTCACAGCAACGCATGCCTGAGCATTGTGGTAGTAGCAAGTTAGTTGTAAATACAAAATAAGGAAATTGTTCATAGGTCAGGTATCAAGGAACGAGCCGTTGATATGGACATTATCAACCTATGACCATTTTCCAAATTTATAGTTGAGGATCGAAAATGCATTGAATTGATAGGCGAATATGGAGAAAGTAGCCATTATATGTAATCATGTGAGTATGTATAAGTATTTATAATTTGTATCAATCAAGCGTTGCCTTATCAGCTGCTAAAGCACCGTTTACTTAGGAGCTTATCTGTAACTTCTATAACCCACACGAGCACAGCACTCCATTATTTGAATTGATTCTACAAGGCGGAGTTGCTTCGCCTTTCAAACGGCTTATTAAATATCGCAGTGCTTGATTATTATCTACCTTCGTCATACTAGAGTAACTGGCTGATGTAAAGCAAAAAAAATAATAAAAGAAAATCAGTCTAATCTACCACGTTCTTCTGGTAAGGATCAAATGGGAAGAGCGAGAGCATTTCATAACACCTATGTAATATTGTGAAATGCTCCTGCATTTTCCGGTAATAGATTTAGTGTACGTGATTCTATAGGCAGGAGGTACGTTCACCGACAAAAGGGTGGTGTCACCCAGCCATTTGTTATTTATTGTCAATTTACGTCCCAGTCTGCTACCGTTCGTTAGTGGCCGTCCAGTAATAAACTTATTAAAAATACCGCTCATTACACCGTAATGTAATTATTCATAAACACCGGCCAAGTGCATCTCGGGCCACGCTCAGAGTAGGGTCCCGTATTTGCTACGCTAAGATTGATGAAAACAAAACCACAGAACGATGTTATTTGTGAACAGCGTAAAATATCGGATCTAGTTCGGTGGCTCAGTCGGGGATGATGCGACTTTGACACCAATGCTCGTGGGTTCGATTCCCACACAAGGTAAACATTTGTGTGCATAAACATGTCTGTTTGTCTTGGTCTGGATATTTTAAGAGAGGTAGGGCGCATCAAAGCAACCCGTTTGGGGATGTACCTCCGCCTCACAGAAAACCGCAGCCAAATAACAACTCCCTAGAGGGTTGTTGTGTTCGTGCGTGTGAGTGAGGTCACCAGTAAGCTCCCAAGAAGTTGCTGTGTAAGCAGCAGAGGAGGCATCACGCGAGTGATAATTAATATATCGCAAGCATTAATAGGCTACGGTACCCGCTTTACATCAATTTGAAAGGCCACAACTTCAAATTAGAAGCTAGGAAGCAAAACACACTTGAATTTTTCACTTGAATCTCACAAAAATTTATACTTTTAATATAAATATTTCGCAATAGAATCACTATATCGAAAAATGATCTTCCCAAACCCTCTATGGTTTTAAAAAACCTATCTAACGGCTCCCTGCATTATAGGGTGGGAGCGAATAAAAAGTTAATGTGTATATACATGCCAAACTACAGCTTTCTAGAATCAGGCGTCGCTAAGCTAGGCCGCGGACAGACGGGCGGACGGACAGACGGACATAGCGTAACTATAAGGGTTCCTTGTTTACTAAGGAACCCTAAAACGTGTGGCTATGCATCATCTTTCAAACACAATCTAATGGCATCGACTGTGCCATAAACTACAAGAAATGATGTAGGTCCGGTCCGGTTGCTATAATTTTAGTGAGAAATATGGCTATATGCAGTTTCCACCACGAACATGTAATATGGCATGGTATTGGCTCTAAACATTTCATGTCTCGACTCATGACTGATATTTATATGTACTACTCTGTTGCGGAGTGACCAACTAGCGAAAACTTAACTTCGCTCCACAACAGAGGGCACCACGATGTCAATTTTAAATACACATTTTAACTTTATGTTTATGTGTATTAAGTTTATGTTTTAGTTAGTAAATATTTAATAGAGTCGTTTTGATCAATAAAAACATAACCCAATCTAGTCACTCAATTCAAGTCGGTCCATTCGAAGACTTTACTACACGTAACACTACTAGTACTACAGCCGCGGAATAGTTCTGTTCATAATTTTATAGTACCTGCGCGACGTTTATATTAATTCGTCATTAAGTTATTAAAAAAAATGTTATCACATTATCCTTATATGTTTGTTTCATGTATGGTACGATTTCAAACTCTTCTTCTATCTTTCGTAAGCGTACTCTTGTAATGATCTTATATATTTTTTGATGGAGATTTATAATAAACTGAAAAATTATTAAAACAAAGCGCTTAAATATCTGCAAAAATATACCGATTTCGTACTAGATGACGCCCGTAAAGATTAACTGAAACTACGATGTGAATATGACTGTCTTCAATGAAATCAGTTTCACTATACTACCTAAAAGGTTTTTTTAGTATTCTACTCTTTTAATTTATTCTAGCTTTCACCAGAATAGTACTAAAGGGTCTTGGCGCAAGAACACTCTAGCCTGTGACATCCCAAGGTTGATAGCGCAAATTAATAAAAAAAAGCTTAATGTTTGCTGTGACGATATCAAAAAACTGTAGAATGTGTTACATAGTTCTAGCATGTCTATGAACATGAAGTTCAAATAATGGTAATAATGAACAAGAAGATTTTTAATCTTCTCCGATTACAAAAATCGTTACATGTTGGTGTAACAACAGCCACTTTATTTGCTCGCACTTTCAGTTACGGGCTTATGTTTTATAACTCTATAGAATTTTCAACTCTAATTTCAACAGAAGAAAGTCTAAGTTTGTGTAAATAAATGTAATTTTTGTTACTGACCGCGTCGTCGTTAAATATCTACTATTGGAGCTTCCGTTACATCTTTCATAATTATTTTCTTATTAAATAATATGGCTCGGTTTGTTGGTAACTCAAAAGAAACTTAGCATAATTTATGTCCGCTCCTTTACAGAGACAAAATTTATCATAATGTCATAAGAATAATTGATATTACTATATATACTAAATATGACTATAAAATAAATAAGATATTGTACCATCCCTCCCTACCTAAATATGATAAGTATACCTACTAACCAGTCTTTGACCTGAGAGATTAACAAAACACAACTTAAAAACAATAAACAAGGACGAGGAAGGAGGAAGGAACGATAGACTATCCATTCTGTGACTGGAAAACTTTGATGATCACTCTTTAATTTGTGTGTTAAATAATCTACAATTGCTATTACTTTCTCGCGTAACGTCTTTTACAGCTAACTACGAGTATATTTAAACCACAAGGGATTCAAACCTGTCAAAGATAAGTCCTGTATAATTGGTAAAAACTGTTTTCATCCACTTGATATACACCTTTCATTCGTATATGGTAAAATACATTTTCATTTTTTAAATATATGGATACCACATTAATATCTAAGCTAAGATAAATTCTAAGGAATTTATACTAGACTAGTCCGTATCTTATGTAACTTAAAGGTTTTCACCCGCCCTTAATAATACTGCAACTCTGCTGATGTTAATGCGAGTGAATGAAATCATTTCATCACAGTTACTCACTCCTAACTCCTCGAACCATGATTTTACACTAGCGCATCTTCTACAATATAATCGTTAACTTGGTAATAAGATTACCAAGTTTACGATCGACTTTAACAATTAAGCGACCAATATCGCTCACCTGCTCTATCTCATTTCATCACCTCATTCAGTGTGTTAAAATGGTAGTGAGGTACACCTCGAAAGTGTAATTTGTATTTAGTCTAGCACTTCTTTCATACTCTTTGTGGTGAGGGTCGTGATAAGCGGCTACTATGGTGTATTAACTTGAGTTCAGGCAACTTAAATTAAAATAAATGTATTAGTATTGCTTTCTACATGTGTGTAGTGATGAGATAAATAGCAAACCCAGGTACACATTAGTCGAGTATCACTTGACAAGCTTTGACGAGTCCGGTGGCGGAGTAGTTAGTAATACTACTTTAACGCCACGCTCGTGGGTTCGATTCCCACACAGGACAAAAATTGATGAGCATGAACATGTGTGTTTGTCTTGGTCTGAGACTTTGCTTTAAGAGATGTAGGCCAGATCAAAGTACCGTAACAGCAAAGTACCTGCACTTCACACCCAAATAACTCTAAATAACTTAATAATAGCTCCCTGGAAAGTTATTGTGTCTTGCGAATGATTGGGATTACCTACAAGCTACTAAGGAGATGCTATGATAGCAGCAGGCGTAGTAACGCGCGTGCTGACTGAACTTTACATCAAATGGACCCTGTGCTTGTATGGCAATAGATATTGTATAAAAAAACTTATTTCTTAAGACTATTAACGAAATCAATCAAACAAACCTATTACCGCAACCGAAAAAATCGCAGATTGCAATCAAAAGAATTAAATGATTACTGTAAACAAATTAATTTCTATGAAAACGAAATAAAAAAAAAGTGAAAAAATTAAATTAAAAGGGAAGGAAGGAGGAAATGAAGTTTTAGGTTAACGTGTCAAAATAGGCCGTTTTTAGTACTTTCACCAAAAACTTTAACACTCTGACATCGAAAACTTTCACCGTAAAAGTATTATATTGTTTCCATGTATTCATTGTTTGACAAGTTCTTTTACATGTCCATTTACGTGCTATGTATTATATATTTTATTAACGGGTTTGCTTGTTTTGTGTATATACGTCCGTTAATGGATTTAGATCATACTAGCTGCTGCCCGCGGCTCCGCTCGCGTGGAGTCAGATATCGTAGCCTATGTGTTTATCCAGATCATAATCTATCTACGTGCCAAAATTCATTCAAATCCGATTCAAAATTGATGTTATATGTTCGTCGCTTACGTTGTTTTATGTATGTTCAGTCAGAGACATATTGGAGACCGCTTAATGGAATTGGACAGTTTAAACTAGGATCTATTAAGGCGACGCCAGACGTGAAAAACATTTCGAGTTTAGGTATTTGCAGAGCGATCACATAAGACGAGGCGCATTCCATCAAAGTATATGGACCGGTTCGAAATCGGTAGAAATACGCAGAAGAGACAAGTTTTTGATTAATGATGTGCATTTGTATTTTTTTGAAACGATAACTTCTTATGGAAGGGTAAACCGCTTCGTTACGTAACGCGTTACGGCGCCGGTCTGTCTGGCTTCCCTTTCTCTCACGCTTCTTCTTAGTTTAAGTTATCACTTCTGTGGGGCGTCTCGAGACTTTTTTATTTATATTTTTGTAACCGTAATATTATAATAATAGTACTGTTTATTTTTACACTATATCAATTTGTATCTGAAACAATGTTTTTCGTCAATATTTTTATACCTACTTACAGACTTACATTATACAAGTCTAATCTTGGTACTGATACAAAAGACTGAGGAGTACCGGACACTATGCTTAGGTATGAAATGTTTATGAGCAGTGATATCCCAGTAGATAAGGAATCGGCCTGTTGACCAACACGTCCCCGGTTCTAATCCTGGCATGTACCACTAAATTCGAGTTTTCGGATTTATGTACATAATTGCACCTGGAGCGACTGCCGTCAGACCTCCACAACCCAGAGTGAAAACCAGCCATGCAATTCTCTAAGCGACTCGTAATGGCTGTGTGCGTCGCTGTGATCACAGATGTCACAGCTTTGACATTGTCTACTGCGATCACGGCTAAATTATTTGATATTCTATAAGGCTGTAAGCGTACGCGAGGCTGTTTGCCTTGTAGAAATCCAATTCCAAACGCAGCCTTGCGGCGCTAGTGTCGCACAACCATGAAAAACGACACTAAAGAATTGCAATTTTGTGTTCAAGGCTGTAACAGCCGATGTTTCCGAGGATGTAAGGACGTTTGATCTTACAGAATTGCATGGCAGGTCTATCTTAGGTCAGGTCATACGCCTTTAGAAATATAATTTCATAGACGTGTAGGTCTCCTGTTCCTATTCATGTTTTCCTTCACTGCCGAGCATGTCTTATATATATACAAAAATCTTAAAACACGAATTTAGTGGTACATGCCCTCGCCAGCATTCGAACCAGATACCAGTTGGTCAATAGGCTGATTCCTTATCCACTGGGCTATCACTGCTCTTTGCTGTATCTCCACAATCTTATTATATACAACAATATTCTTGGCGTTCGAATCTGAGAAGATCAGCTCTCAAGTTACCTGAAGGATCGCGACCTTGATACTTAGTGTACTCTACAAAGCGAAGCCAGCAAAAAATATTGTGACATAAATCTCAAGTCCAATCGTACATGAACACCCCCTATTTCTCCTGTCTTACGGTTGTTACCTTTGGACTTGAATACCAACATAGGATATGTTACTCGGTTCAGAAACGAGCTGTGAGAATTGTTGACAACGCAGAGAGACCTTGCCTCTCTTTGTGTGTTTTGTGTACACTGAGTTATTTCAGAACAAGTTCATTAACTAAATAGCTCCATGTCTAGATGACGTTCGTCGTAGACACAAATAGTTTTTACACGTTAGAATCAAAATGGTATCGTACTATGCGGTTCCCAAGAGGTTCTCTTCCGCAAATGCTTAAATTTTTGTTTGTTTGTAAAAAAGTAATTATATTAAATTATATGCTGGGCAAGTTATCCTAACAGAAACCTCTTCAAATCAATTATAAAATGCTTAAAGGAAATCATCTCTTCAAGCATTTAATATTTTTTTTCACCAAACCGATGAAAGGAGATGATTTCCTTCAAGCATTTTAAATTGATTATTATAATTTTATAAACGATTATAGTCAATGAAAAATATCAGATATATATATCTATATTTTACACTATGTTCCTTGCGCAGCGCACTTCATGTGCAGTCAAGTGGTTTATTGATTTATGTCCACCAATAAACCACTCGACTGCGCATGAAGGCACACCCACGCTCACAAAAACGTTGTGTTTTAGCGTCTAAAATCTTAATGATTCAAGTCTACTGACCAATGGGAGAATATTTTAACCAATGAGTCGATAAGTGCCGCGATGTTGATCTGTACTGTAGTCAAATAAGTTAAAATCGAGAGAGATTTTAACTCATTTGACTACGGTTTGTTGAGTAAAGTAGAACGCGCTGTCGGTGCACCTTGATTGCCGTCTCAGTGGCATAAAAAGTTGCATATTTATTATAGATGAATTATTTACCTATGCAGAACCAAATACGACCGCCCCCACAAACAGAAGTGATTCGCCCGAATTAAAAATGCATTATTAATGAATCAAATAAATACCCAGTACAGACCATCTCCCCCTATTGTATTTCTAATAGTACGAGATCCCGCCGTATAATGTGCTCGTAGTAAGTCAAGTAAAAAGTTATGCGAAAGAAATGGAGATGGTTACAAGTCGAGCTACCACACCAACTCTTATTCATGCCGCTGGGATACGGGTTTTCCTTCATCATATCAATGTATCTATTAACGTATCTTAGCAGCAGTCCATCTATCGACAACAGTCAGGACTGATGGCTTTACGTACCCTCCGAACTATGGAGAACTTTTCTCGTGAATACGATTATTTCCATGGAGGTTTATAAGGGAATGTTGATGTTAATCTTGGTTTATACAAGATCTATGGAAATTTGCTTATAAATATTTATCATTATCACTTCAACCAAAGAATGTCTATTGCTGAACCTAGGATTCCCCCTTGTATTTCCATGACTTTCAGTTTTATGCTGCTTGCATCCATTGACTCCATAGAATCTTTACCAGATCGTCGGTCCATCGTGTGGGCGTCTGCCATCCTACTCTACCTTTTAGCACTAAAGAAACTCCGATTCGCTCTCTCTTTCATATGAGGTCTATAGTTAACGACCACGTATCTGTGCCGCCATACCTGGCATTGGAAGACTCGAGACATTGATGTATCTCGGGTGAATTTTGAGAATTTTCGCAATTTCCCGAACGCTGCACGAGTTGAATTCAACCAGAAACCTCTACCTCGAAGTTGGAACGATCTAACCGGACTATTTGTCCTAGACATACTCGTCAACAACTGAAACATATATTTTTGTGTTGTCCCCAGGCGGATTTTCACAGCAATATTGCCGTCACTTTTGTAACTTTTACACTTGAGGAGATCAAAATTCTTAAAAAATCTTTTATTTTATGGAATGCCCATTGGGAAACGGTCATCGATTTACGTCAAAAATGTCCAAGTATGCGACACTGATACTGATACTACAAACGTTTCAATATTCAATTTCTCTCCACAGTTTTATGATGTAAATTTAAATATTCTCTCATTGAAATCTCTATATATCTATCTATCTATAACTTCACGCCAAATCCCTTACGGGGTAGGCAGAGAGAACCGAGCGCCACGTGACTCGATCCTTACATACCTCACTCGCTTCTTTAACATCATTGCTCTTTTCATGCACGCTCGCCGGTTTCTAAGTTTTTTTTCCTACGTTTATTAAAATCTCTAATTTAAAAATACCCAGAAAATGTAATTAGCGTTATTTTTGCACTCTGATGTTTTACGATATCCATTCCGAACACAGATAAATAGATTGATAAATACGAGTATCAATGTTAAAACCAAAACCATATGGAATATAAACTGCATTACACAAATTTGTATTGCAGTAATATTCAGTAAGTAAATACAGTTGTTAGTTTTCGTGATTGAATTCAACAACATAACTGTATAACTCAAACAAAAGTAAAAAAAATAACAGATTTCATGGTCACATACATTTAGAAAGTGGTTATTGCTTAGATCGCTATGGAGGTTGACTAAGCCTTACTACCAATGTTTCTCGAAGTTCACCCACGTTATTATCGACATCGTCAACTATCACCAGCGTTCAATGTCGTAAAACTACCATCATATGGAACTCTAGTAAATTCGTCAGTATATCAATTTGTTTTAATAAATATCATTGCTTTTTTTAAGTTGCTGTTCACACTGCCTAAAATATAAGAATGTAATGTTTACACGATACATATCTGAGTGTCTTAATTCGACAATTGTCTTTATACGCTTATACAATTTTTTGTAGGTATTCAAGTTAAACTAAGTATGTAAATGTATATACATACTTATATACATATGTATACGATATGATTAATTGGAATCGTTTGAAGGGTAAAAATTTGTTACTAAAAGAGCTGTAACCAGAGCTAGACAAGACTACTTACATCCTACGTACAATAAATTGGGAATGTGGAATTATCTGAGATGTAGAAGCTCATATATAAGTTGACACGTTTAAGGATTTTATTTAATTTTTTTGCAACAACATATCATTGATATACAGCAGAAACAGCGTCGGAGACAGTACAGAACCCTGAGGAACGCCAGCATTGATATACATACTATCGTAGAATCCACCGTCAACCACGGCTTTTATGCATCTGTTGGATAAAAAGCTGGTAACCCATTTGCATAAACCCTCGGGCAGCCCGTATGATGGTAACTTCGATAGAAGACTCCGGTGCCTGACCCAATCGAATGCCTTGTCCATATCTAGGCTGACAGCCAATGCCTCACCTTGACTCTCTATAGCCAAAGCCCAGCGGTGTGTAAGATACACTAGAAGATCACCGGTTGAGCGACCATTGAGAAAACCGTATTTTTTATTTATTTATTTATTCAAGTAACACAACAGATAACAATCACAGTAGAATAACAGTTCAGAACAATTAACATATAGTTATTTTGATCTAGATTGCTATCCTGGGCATGTTAGCATAAAGATTCGATCTAGTAAGTCAGTCAGACACTGTACTAAGAAATAAAAAAAACTAAATTACCAAAATTACAAGGATAGAAAAAACCTTAGAGTGAACTTAGTTGAACAAATAAAAAATCTCTTGAAAAAAAAGAAACACAGTTGATGATGGCATTAATAACAGGAGGTAAAGCGGAGAATGTTAAAGAAGCGAGTGAGGTATGTAAGGATCGAGTCATGTGGCACTTGGTTCTCTCTATCTACCCCGTAACGGATTTGGCGTGAAGTTACAGATAGATAGATAGTAAAGCGGAGGACATTTTTAATATTTTATGTGAAACGTAGAAAATGGTTATTGAAAATATCAAGATCATTATCATATCAAGAACATTATCAATATCGAGATTATTATAAAAAATATACTTCCGGCACATTCTAGAAGTTAGGTTAAAGAAGGATACGTTATTATTATACACGGGAAAAACAAAGTTAGGGAGGGTACGGTATATGCAAGCTACTCAACAGTGATGCGGAATCTATGATGGAATGGAGTAATTTGAACAATACAATCAAGTCCTGTTGATAACGCCGAGTGTTGAGATTAGACATTCTAAACTTAGCAAGTTTTTCGTGATAAGAAGATGAGTTACGACCAAGAGCGGCTCTATAACAATCTGCTTTGAACGCTTTCTATATGTCTAGCGTGAACTGCGTAAATAGGAGACCATATTTTAGAGACATACTTCAGTTTACTTCTTACTAAAGAATTAAATAGAATAATAAGGCTCTTAGTATTCTTAAAGTCTTTTGTGATCCTGCCCATGAACCCCAGCATTTGTAATGATTTTTTTATAATATGATCATAGTGCTCTCGGAAAATCAGCCTATCATCGACAAGAACGCGAAGATCCTTAATAACTGTCTTGCGTTCAATTGTCAGGTCCTTCAGATTGTATCGGTACATTATCTTATTCTGCTTATTGGTGAAGGAGATAATACAACACTTCTGGTCATGTAAAAACATTTTGTTTCGCTGACACCAATCAGATACCGTGTCAAGATCTTTCTGAAGATACTCAGCATCGATATCAGAATTAATTCTTTATAATTTTTTAAGTCGTTGGCATAAAGTAAATACTGGCACGAGCACAGAGCTTAACAACAAGATCATTAATGAATATCACAAAAAATAATGGACCCAAATGGGATCCTTGAGGTAATTCAACTGATACTTCAACTGGATCGGAAATGTAACCTTTAAGCGACTTCTATTTCCAAGATATGACTCCACCCATCTAAGCATAGAACCGTGGATACCACACTTCGAGATCTTATGACAGAGCAGGGTGTGATTAACTTTATCAAAGGCCTTCATAAAAGTATTGACGGTCGCTAATCAAGTCGTGATCTTCTAGGCATCCAAGGAGTCGTGTGTTTATCACACGCTCCATCACCTTGGAGAGAAGGGAGGTTATAGCCAATGGTCTCACAGTAAGGGAGATGCGGAATACCGCGCGAAGTGAAGAATTAGAAGTCGGAAAGCGGACCCCGGGCTCCGAAACGAGAACTTGGGATACGACCGGGACTAATACTGGGATGATAATGATGATGATTTTATATGTTTGTGTATACGATATATAGTAATGGGAAAAATACCTCCGTCACAAACTTTAAGGTTGCAAACTTTAAGAAAAAGCATTCGACCAACATCGATATCGCGGGTTCAAACCCAATCGAGGCAGTTTACTATAAAGCTAAACTACCAAACAAATATATACGTACATACCTAGTAATTAATGATACGCTTTTTGATAATTGTGTAAAAGTTATATATGAAATGAAAGGAAATAAATGTACAATAAAATTTTATTTACATTATTCGAAATGCCCTCCTCCATTTTGAATACATGCCCTTAATCGACGCGGCCAGTCATCGATCGCAGCACACACCACATTTATATTTATTTCTGCCGCTGCTTTAACCCGAGATGCTCGGAGAGACTCCAAATTTTGATGAGGTTTAGCGCCGACTTTCTTCTCCAAATGTTGCCTATCTAGTAGTCCAGTGGCTTTAAATCTGGACTAGAAGAGGGCTAGTCTTCATGCCCGATGAAGTCAATTCCACGGGCAGAATAGTATGCAATTAGTTGTTTTGGCACATTTTGCACGTTGAAATTGTAATTTTCGAAATATTCATAATTTCACTTCACTCGCCTGGATGGGATTTGAACCTACTTCTCGATTGCCAGTCCAGCACTCCAGAGCTCTTCCAACTCCTCATACTTAAAAAAATGTAGTAGCAAAAAGTAATAAAACTTTAAGCGAAGACCAAGTTTTAACCGAATTGTTAAAAGCTAAAAGGAAAATATGACCAATAAGGCATTAAAAACCTCAAAGAGATGGCTAGTCAAGTGAAGCTCAACTGCCGTGCACCACGGTTTATCAGATATCTAACACTATTAATACTTAAATTGTGAGTTCTTACCTAACACATCGATTCCAATAATGTAGATTGCAGAACCACCTAAACGCCTGGTAATTCCCCCTTGATGTGACATGCAAGGAATTTAACATATCGTTCCGCTCCCGACGCCAGAGATCGGTCTCCCAGAGAACATGATGTGCTGTTTACTCGAATTCATGATTTGTCGAAGAAATTTCACATAAAAGTGATCACAAGTCTAAACGAAAAGAGTATAGCCCTAAAGTTTCCATGCCCAGTTAAAAATTGCGCAACGGGATGATCGACTTCTAACCACTCATTTAATCTGTCTCGCACTGACTGAAAGAACAGATACAAGTGGCGTCCTAGGCTTGGCTTGGCGTGCTGGTGAAAGAATAGCTAAAAGAAAAAAAATATTTGCTCCGAAAACTTTCCAAAAATGTATATAAATATTATTCACCTTTTAATAGATTGGTCACCCTGTACAACGATTTTTACGCAAGCAATCCTAACATTGATATATTTTTCAACTCACTGATGCAATTTAGGCGTTTCATTGAACAAGTTTAGTGTAGATAGTGTAAGTGTAGATGTTCGGTTGTTGTATTTCACATTTTCACAAATATTTTTCTGCAAAAGATGTGTATACCTATAATTGATGAATTCTAATGCTTATTATTGTACCTATGTATTATTGTCACTTCTATGAGTGTAATATGAACGCGTCGTTGGTGTACCTTTATAATTAAATAAATAGATATAGTCACTACGGCTGAGTTCTTGAAATATTTCAGTCTGATCACAATGCTGCTTAACGATCTCAATTCTGCTTCTGGAAGGGTGGCTATATTGATGAATTTGGAAAAAATAAAAGTTAACGTATCATTTACAGATAATTTCGACTGGCGCAAGCAAAACGGATTGACCAGGGTGATATCAAGAAAGATATTGGTGGACGCATTGACCGGGTTTTCTTAGCATTAGGGAATCTTCGATTAATTCTTACTCTAGCAATACGAAGAGCAAAATCTTCAACCAAGGCGTTTTCTCCGCTTTGCCACACGGTAGAGAAACATGACCTATTAGACTGTTCCACAAATTGATTATGGTACACAACTCTATTTTTTAATATATAGATAGCATTAATATGTGTTCATAGCTAAAATACATTTCAGCAACTTATTTCTTAAGCATAAGGCATCTTCTCTAAATTGTCTATGCAAGGCCCGTTCTTATATCATAAATATCTACGTTTTCGCATTTGTGAGTTCAAATTTCCAATCGACATCCACTATCACGAGAACAGAGAGATAGAATATTCATGGAGGACATATTCATTTCTGAATCGAATTGAAATCGAAAATTCATAGTATTCTCCCTCCTTACAAAATTTAATGGCATGCTTCTACTATAAAGTTAAATGTACCGAATGAAATTGCTGTGTCTTAGACGTAATATGTGTTGTACTTACTTTTGAGTATAATTCTATAACAAATAATATTTATTGCACAACCTGCGGCACTGTCTGGTCGCTGCTAAGGTTCAGGAGTTAGCCTTGAACGATAAAAGTAATCAGAATATGGGTAATTTAAAAGAAAATATCTTTTAATGTAGTCTTTTTTTATGCTACGTCGGGTGGCGTACAAGCATACGGACCACCTGATGTAGCGGTTATCATAGGCTATAAACGCTTGCAATAAGTATCATTCCCGCGATACTACCTCTGCTGCTAATACAGCAACTCCTTAGGAGATCCTTAGGTGCCATTACTCACACCCAGATAAAGATATACATATCAGAAATATTCTTAGTAAGGTATATAAAGTAAAAGTTTGAGCTTGCGAACAGTAAGCGGCGCTCTATACGTAACTTTTTTAAAAATACACTTAAATTAAAAATAGCAATTAATCTTTCATAATCTAGCAAAATAACATAATATTTAACTACTTGATTTGAGACATTAATCACTACTTTTAACTGCGAATTTCTATGAGTGCGATGATTTCTACTGTTTCTTTGGAATTGTACTGCTGCTTGTATTTCTCTACTTTGATAAAAGATGGTTACTCAAATAAACTGTGCATGTTACAATATGTAGATGTTAGGTATTGTACATGTGCCATGTACTTTATCTTGATTGTATATGTTCTTTATCTTCTCGGGAACAAACATCGTTCCTTAAGAGCTCCTATTTATTGTTCTTCAACGTTTCAAGAGATTAAACTTAAGTTGGGTAATATTTTTCAGGCGCTTCAGTTGGAAAACTTTCCCCTTTGTCGTTCAGGGTAAGCATACAAGGGTGCGTTTATACGAAGAAAACAGGGGGAGGATACTAGCTTCTGTCTCGTTTGTTTTTATAAGTTTCCTTTTGAAGAAATATTTTGTCTTGTTTGGGAATACTGAAGACTGAACACAAGACTAAGTTTCATTTTACACGGTACGGTATACTTCTGCACATAATTTATATACGATGTTAATAAAAATGACATATTTAAATATCCTAATATTAATATGGAACGTAAAAACTTTGTACTCCTTTTTACGAAAATTACGCGAATGGAGGCGTATGAAATTTAGCACAGTTAAAGTTTGTAAGGAGAGGAAGCGCAGGAGGCTAAATTTTTTTTACAATAATGGTTGGAAAACACATTAAATTAATAAAACAAACATTATACACACTACTATGCGTTTGACACACAAACCCATATATACGGAAATATATACCTGTTCCTTGTATATGATTAAAGTCTGTGATCAAACTGAGAAGAGATCAATATTATTAGTCTCTAATATTATTTATCTATAGTCCTACTGGTTGTCAAAAATAACAATTATTATAATAACGTCATAGGCATAGTTTTCCTAATAGATATTTGTGCGTCATAAGGTTATAACTATATACTCGTATTATACGTAAAGGAAAGCTTTGTGCCCCTATTAAGCATATGGCACGCACAGAGGAGTATGATATTTGGCATAATTGAAGTACATGTGGAGAAAATGTACAGAAATATACAAATTATGCATATTATGTGTTAACAACATACTAAAATAAACAAAATAAAACTCTTCAGAGTGAAATACAAAATGTTGATAATTAAAATCTGTCAACATCAAATACATATTAAGCTGTGATCAAACAGTCACACTGAGATTATAGATTATCGCTAAAGAGTCTTTAAATAATATTGTTGAAATAAAATATGCATTGTTTACTTTATACATACATTGTATATTTTGTGAATGAATGAATGAGAATCTGTTATGCAATGTGAATTGATTTATTCGGGCTAAAAATGAGTACATTTTATAATATACTTTTATAATTTAACTGTGCACATTGGCGAAACATGTAGCTGGTACAGCAATAAAAAACCCAAGAAAATGTCAAACAACGCGATAATATTTTTTAATAGGTCATAGCCAAGCTATACCATATTTTTCCTATGACGTATTTGTAGATACAGGCAACTTACGTAATAGATTAAATTAAAAAAATATATGTGTAATGATAATAGAGGTATATTTTTTGACAAAAAACTTTAATAACGTTCAAACTTAAAGATCGAGTAATTATGGTCGAACTTTAACCACGGCGCGACCTCTAGTCTCTAAAAAATTCTGAAAGGTTAGGTATTCATTTGTTACCTAAACACTTGTTAACATTCCTTTATTAGAACGACTTGTATGTATTTTAAAGGCAGGCATATTACTTCGAGATATCCGGCTGGCGGCTATTGCTCTTGGCTTCCTGAATATTGTATAGTGGCAATAAATAAAAGTAGTCTATATAGTTAACATGTCAATATTAATGTAACTAATTCATTTACGAATCATATATACGAAGAAAGGAGGAACGAATATGTTTATATTTCTCTATCTATAACTTTACGCCAAATCCCAGCGGGGTAGTCAGAAAGAACCGAGCGCCACGTGACTCGATCCTTACACACCTCACTCGCTTCTTTAACATTCACTGCTCCTCTCATGTACGTTCGACGGCTTCTAATGCTCCTGACATCACCGTCTGATAGACAATCAATTTCATCATGGTAGGTTAGTCTTGGCCTTACTCGGCTCCTACGTCCCTCCACTTTTACGTTATATATCTGTTTTGTAAATCTTTCTTGCTGCATTCCTTCGACGAACACACCAATTCTTATTTAATACCGACGCCCTCTTTCAGACCAACTCCGTTTCAAACATCATCATTGGGAAGAAGGTCTACAAGTGTTACGCAAGAAATTTTGCGCAACGCTCTACACTGTAGCTGCTAAGCTGATCAAACTGATGGGCCTGTAGTTGGCACAGTCCATACGTGAACCCTTGCCTTTATATACGGGAACAATGACTGCGCGTCTCCAATCGTTCGGGACCCTTCCCGTTCTCCAGCATGATTTGCTTAAACAGAAGGCGTTCCTAACGTAGGTGCCACCTAGTTTGATCATCTCAACTGTAACCATATCGATTCCCGCTGACTTTTCATTTTTCAAACTTCGTATCGACCATTCAATCTCATCCATGGTAATGTCTTCATAGTACGCTGGCACTGCCGAGTCAGTTACAGACTCATTCATAGTGCCAGCGTCCTGGACATAATCATACATTTCTCTAAAATATTCACTCCACAGTTCTAACACTTCCTGAGTGTTAACAAGAATGCTTTACATTTTATCTTGTCCATTCTAGATGCTGACGAACCACCTCGAGACCTGTTTACCACTCTCCAGAAGAGTTTGGTATTAGCCTTGCCTCATTCATAAGTAGTCTATCACGCTTCTATTTCACTAAAGCTTTGATGTCATTCTTGCATTGACGGTATATTTCTTTCTTCTTCTCTTTCATACCTATATTAATTTTATTCTTATTGTTTTAGCACATGCGTTCATTTACCCTCTTTTACTATTCGATATACATATATCGTAGTTATCGAGTAAACTCCAGTCGTGCGTCGGAGCTGACACACACACACACTTTTTTTTCTTAAATCTGGAAATCAGGTGGGCACCAGTTTTTCGTACCTTATGCTAAGAATATTCCAAACGATTTACATTTAAAATCGACGGCGGCATAATTTACACTTAATATCGATAATATTGGGTCTATATGATAGTGTACGTGCATAAATACGTGATACGTATATAAATAATGTGCGTAATAAATTGGTGTAAAATTAGTTCAAAAAACTCGTTTTGAATAAAGTAAAGAGAATTTATCCATTTAGTCATTCCACTTTTGCAATCGCGGTATGTTAATATTTATATATAAAAATATATACTTCTTGGTTCATATACAAAAACTGCAGCCGGTCGGCTATCATAGTCAGAATCTTGTGGGGATGCTGGTTCTCCGGACGCTGCAGGGAAGGAACAACAATCGGAAATAGTAGCAAAAAAACAAATTACTCGAGCATGAGAAACATTCCCGAAACACTTCAGAATCGAGGCAACCCGAACAATACTCGAACCCTATTGTTATATTCAAGCAGACCGTTGCTCTCTTTGCGAGTAGCTCACCCACAGACTGCTTGTACAGAAGAACGTACTGTACATTTGCTGCACTCTGCAAGCATCTCGCAAATTTGCGGGTAAACATATCCTAAGACTAAGCAATCGATGAATTCAAAATTTGAAGTTTGTCTACTAGACGCACCTTAGAATTTGTATGATTGGCGACTGAATGAGTATGTCGGTGGTAAAATTAAGAATTCGACTAGCAATAACTAGTAAAAAAAAAGTTGTATGGATTATTTGCAATAATATAGCATGTTATGTTCCAATACAAATTGTAACAATTTATTTGGATCGAATTATGATATTTTACTAAATAACTTATTAATATTGTTACGTGTCATAACTAACCATTAGAGTGAAACAAAAACTTAGTGATTGAACGAAGAAAGAAATCTTTATCTTTTTCCTCAAACTAACTTCATTCTTCTTCTTAGCGTTATCTCGTTTTCTATCCATTAGGATTGGCGGGTCTGCCGTCTAAGCTTTGGATAAAATATTGATTTATACATAAAGCGACTGCCGTCAGACCTCCACATCCCATCGGGTAAACCAGAACTTTCTGAGATTAGACGAGCTCAGCGGCGCAGTGGTGAAACGTGCTGTTACGGTACTTTGACACCAACGCTCGTGGATTCGATTCCCACACAATACAAACATTTGTGTATATGAACATGTCTGTTTGTCTTGGTCTGGGTATTTTCTATGTATAATAAGTATGTATTTACAAAAAAAAATGTATTTACGCATGTTTATCAGTTGTCTAGTACCCATAACACAAGCTTCGCTTACTTTGGGGCTACATGCTGCTGTGTAATTTGTCCGACAATATTTATTATTTATTTATTAGGCCGCAACGTGTGAGTTCTTCTTCACTGTCGAGCAATTGTCAATTACAAATATGTACATAAATTCGAAAACACCAATTTAATGGTAATCTTATTTTCTCACTTATACTTCGTAAACAGACAGTATATACCTATATGAAAAAAGTATTTTGAATTTTTAAAACTAGATCTTAGAATATCTGCTTTTATAAGTGCTTTTTGTGCTTTAGGAAATAACTCGTAAATTTGTGAAATAAATTATTTTGTAATTCTTATTTTGTAAATAATAACCATAATCAAATGTTTTCTTAATTGTGCAAAAGTAAATGAAATACATTTTTTCTGATTTCTGATCAATCCGTATATTAGAGTCATTACCTAAAAATATTCCATGTATATTCTCAACACTCCTATAATTTTGTTCTATATATAGATTAATTTATTTATCGCTTCGTAGTTTTTCTTGCATTCACTTCTCAAAAAAATTAATTGCATTAAGTTTTCCTTAAAAGCTTGTTTTCAGTAACAACACAGCTTTGTGGCACATGCCTACTTGTCAACCTTCAACTAAACTATGACTGATAACCGATAAAGTTTCGAGTGCAAATATGTACAGCATTCTTATATAGGAGTGACTTCATAACCAAAACATATGAATATAGGACATAAAACTAATATTAGAATAGCTTCTCTTAGGATCTTTGCCTACGCGGCATACCATAGTTTCCCTTAAAAGTGTCTTATCTTCTTCTCCAGATCCTAAACTACTTCTGTACCAAGTCCCATTACAATTCATTCAGCGGTTTAGTTGTGAAAAGGTAGCACTATCACACAGACAGACAGAGTCCTTCGCATTTATATATCAGTGTGGACAAATATACAGTACCGCAATCGCTATGTATTTGTTTGTGCTTTTTCGCTATAAATCTTCCGAGAGCGGTCAAATCTGGCACATTAATCAGGAGTAGCGCGGCATATCGGTCGATCCCGTTCCCGCAATACCAAGTAGCTAGTGATTTATTGGCAGAGGAAGAGCCGTCTACCACCTGTCTGCCAGTTAGCTATTACATGACAATCTTACTACCAATACTATAATATTCATTAAAGATTCTTTTAAGATTCAACGCGATTGTAACGAGGATATGAAATTAATAGCTCACTATGAGGTATCAGTAAAAATATAGGTTGTAAATAAAGCTTTCCAATTAAGTTATCAATTAATCTGTTATGTACACAAACTCCTATTGACTTAATCTGATTTTCTTTACATCCGCCAAGGTTCCGTTTACTTCCCAACCTGTCTTTGATTACAAATTTATATTACTTACAAACGTATATCCGTTTGTGAGTTCTTATACTTTTTGTGGTGCAATTTGTACGTTTTATTTATTCTTTTTAGGTAATATATTTTTTTCATACTACGTCGGGAGGCATATAAGCATACGGCCCACCTGATGTAAAGCGGGTACCGTAGCCTATTAACGCTTGCGATATATATTAAGTATCACTCGCGAGATACCACCTCTGCTGCTTACACAGCAACTCCTTGGGAGCTTACTTTCTTGAATAGTAGTTATGACTTTTCTTAAAACACACTTCCTGTCTCTATGGTTTTTTCCAGAGGCTTTGATAACATTTTTTCAACAGACCTTGTACTGCATGAGATTCTAAATCGAATACGGACTTTTGAGCTTTGATACCGCAGTCGATATTACGAGTCATATCGACTGCGGTATCAAAGTCATACATGTCATCCATCCAGACTTATCACTCTCGAAGCTGCCACTTATGCTTGGCTGCATGTGAATACTGAAGAACAATCAGTACCCGTTTAGACTGACTTTTGTATATAATAATAGTATTGTGCTATTTCCTACTTCTTTCTATCAATAATTTTAACTCCACACTCACACTCCTTAACGCTCTCATTTCTACGGCGTTCACCCTACTTTCATACTTCTTTTGCTAATACCCATGTTACACTGCCGTACAAGTAGGATTTCTATAGACTCTGTTTATCGGTTATAGTATTCCGGAGTTGGCAGTCAAAATCAAATAAATTTCACTATTCAATTATTTCGTTTTCTTATGAGCATGAATTTATTTTATATTTGCTCATGAATATAAGGTATTGGAATAAGGTGTTCAACATGAGGACTTTTCGTTGTTCTTAGTCAATGAAGAACAGCCTCATAGCTGTTTCGTTTCCATTCAAATCTCCACGCATAATCACTATTTCATTCTCTTCAACTAATGCGGTACGACGACGTACGACCCGCCGGGATAGGTACTGCGTGAACAGTAACTGTCTCGTTTCGCCGCAAGCCCTATGTATCGCACAGACAAGGGCGGATTAGTGCGTGTGACCTCTAGGAAATACCCTAATCCATACGTTGGTGCGGGCACTATAATTATATATGGTTCCTATTAATTATTTGTAAAGATGTGACGTGAATTTACCAATACAACAGAACAGTAACGAAAACAATGATTGAAATGTAAAAAATCGGCCAAGTGCGAGTCGGACTCGCGCACGAAGGGTTCCGTACCATTATCTAGAAAAACAGGAAAAAAAAACACGTTTGTTGTATGGGAGCCCTCCTTAAATATTTGTTTTATTTTAATTTAATTTTTTATTCTTAAAGTGGATATATAACTAAATATTCTGTGAATATTTCAAGCGTCTACCTGTTGCCGTTATCAATATCAAGCAAAAATGAGCAAAAAATTCACGTTTGTTGTATGGGAGCCCCCTTAAATATTTATTTTATTCTATTTTTTAGTATTTGTTGTTATAGCGGCAACAGAAATACATCATCTGTGAAAATTTCAACTGTCTAACTATCACGGTTCAAGAGATACAGCCTGATGACAGACGGACGGAGGGACGGATGGACGGACGGACGGACGGACGGACGGACAGCGGAGTCTCAGTAATACCGTTTTACCCTTTGGGTACGGAACCCTAAAAACGAAACTGAAATTTCCGGCTGTTGCAGTTCGTTATTTTGTTATATATATATATGGCAAATGTGTTGCTACTTTATGCCAGTGTCAAAGTTTTCAGTTTAGAACCATTTAAAAATCTTAATTCTATGCTCCATCTTCAGGAACAATGTTGAAAAAATACTTGGGAAGGGTACCTAGACCCAATCAACCCACTTTAAATACCACCCGTAAAACGATAGTGATTTTTACGAGGTTTTCTTGATGAACTTTTTCACGTCTTCCAAAAAGTGCATAAACGTGTTATATTTGAGTTTTTTCATCACTGTATAATTTCACTAGCACTTGTGTCACAAAATACTATCGAAATTGTTGCATAAAACTAATTTACTAAATTGTAAAAATTTCAAGTATAACAACAATGTCACTAGTCAAAAGCGCGGGATGAAGTCCTCGCAGTTCGTTCTTTGTATATAGACTGACTGTATTCCAAATTTGAAATTTGTATGTCTATTATAAGTACCATATATTTTTTTATGATTGGTGGCAAATTTCATGCTAACGTCTTTCGAAACAGTTCTCTGTAATGTTATATAAATATAACATTTCTGGAGCAGAATAAAATGAATATCACGTCCATGCTGGGACAGCGTGCATCATCACTGTATCTAATACTTGATCGTGTGCGAGAAGTAAGACTATGTGACATCATGCGATCGTTCTGTACATGTTTTCAAAACGTGCGACACTGTGTAGAACCTGCGACGTACAACGGTGGACCTTAACATTAACATGTTCAGTTTCATCTCTTACATACGACAATTTGCATAGTACACATTAGAGGCAATTACGACCTATCTACGTCTTTTTACTTGACATCTTCACACACCAATAAGTAGGTGGAGTTCAGTGTTTGCACTTGACGATCCAGTTAATTCAAGTCACTGTTCTATATTAATTAAATCTGTTTGCTGTTTGACTGTCTCTATTTACTCCGATCTTAATTAACATCCTCGGGCTACTTGAATAGATGAAGCCTACCGACATGTTACATAGGTTTGTACGTATATTGTAGAGATCTCCGTCTAATTATATGTTCAAAGTTATGACTAGTTTATTTTTTCCTGTATTGTTATAATCAGTCATTTTCTAAGATTCTATTGTAACTTCATGCAATGAATACCATGTTGGATCTTTACACATTTATATAGAGAAACAAAATATATGAAAAGGATTATTGTATTGGAAAAGACTTATGAATATTAAATAAGCGAACAAGGTGTGAAAGCACAGCGCAAGCAAGGGATCTATATTAATTGACATCCTCAACAGAGAAAAAGAGACAAAGAGCTCAATGGTGTCGTTATACGTGTCATTTTAACCAAAAACGCAGGTTAAGCAACCTCGACTACGTTCGCGTCGTCGTTTTGCACCCTGCAAAAAATCCTAAGGCCTAGCTACAAGAAAACTAGAAAAAATCCGTAAATAATAGTTCTTAATTGAAGAAAGATCTGGTGAAATATGTTGTGCGATGGAGTAGTCAGATGGTCGGTAAACGGTGCATGGGCGAGCATTGTGAAAAATAAGACGTGGACTATAATAATTGACAAATCTCGATTGTTTGAGAGCAACTAGTACATCACAATTTACAGTTTTTCACAGTACACCTACAGTACACACTAAAGAACCACAATAAACGATGCCGCCACAGAACACTATACACTCAACGGCAGCTTCTTTAGTTTGGCTTCCTCCCCTGTAACCAAACAGTGTGACGGAGATTTTAGAATCTATCTATAACTTCACGCCAAATCCCTTGTGGCGTTGGCAGAGAAAACCGAGCGCGACATGACTCGATCTTTTAGCATTCATTGCTCTTCTTATGCACGCTCGCCGGTTTGTAAGACTGACTTATGATAAATAAATAAATACATTTATGATAAATCTTCATCTATTTGGTCGTGGTAGGTAAGTGTTGGCCTTCCTAGGTCAATATTTTAGAATGTCATATATAATCCTCTTTTCATGACAGGTGTCAATGATTCAGAACAGAATAGTCACTCACTCGCCTGAACACAACAACCGTCCAGGGAATTGTTATTTGGCTGCACAACAATCCGCGTAATGATATCCGAATAATGAGCGGTTCAGCGGGCAGCTTCAACCTGTTACTTTTGTGTTACAGTATCTTAAAATTTCACTCATCATTTTTTCATAACGCGCCTAAAAGAGTATATAACTTTAATACAATAATCAGCTCCTGGTCTATGTACAAAAAATAATGAAAAAAAAACTTTGTATTATAGATCCCTGATGATTCCCCTACAGGGGAAAATTGTTTTGTATATAGATAGACTATGCATTTTTGACGATTGTACAAACTATAAGCGACATCCCTACGTGTTTAGGCTATTATCCTTCGCTCAGGGGTCGAGTCAGCCTACTTATTTGATTTTAATATGACCAATCGCACTACCCAATGTATTAGTACTAAAGTCGAAATACGAGTATAATCGAATTTGGAAGCAACAGCTCACCAATTCGATTACATTGACAAGCAGAACCTTCGAACTGCGTTACGATGTCATTGAATTCTAAATTATTGAATCCAAGTCGAAGCTGAGATGACATCGAGTTAAAAATACATTTCATTGAGAGTTGGTGCCGGATGAGCGAGCGCGGACATTGTGCGGATTTTCCTCGCTTCGCTTTCATTGTTCCTGTACTTTAATGTCTAGCTTGACGTTAATGTTCATTGCTGTTAGAACTATTTATGTTAAATGAAATGTAATAGGTTAAGTCCGAGTCGTGCACAAATCTCAAACGTCCTACTTATTACTTCGTACTAAATCTATAGGTACATATAAATAAAATTGAAGTGTCTGTGATTTCAAAATAAAGCCTTTATCTTAAGCTCATATTATTATTTTCACGTTACGAAAGCCTAAATACGCATTTTTAACTTTTTGTCTGTGTCTGTCAGTCTGTCTGTCTGTCTGTTTGTTTGTCCGGGCTAATATTGAAATGGCTGAACCGATTTTGACGGGACTTTCACTGGCAGGTAGAGGAATGTTCAGAGCAGAATATAGTACTTTTTATCCCGTAAATATTTTGGGTTCCTGCGTAAAAAATGAAAAACTGTTAAAATTAGGGCGAAATATTTTCCACAGCGAAATACCAGCGTAGTTAATCTTCTCAATATTTAATCAGTCCATTACAATAATAATCGTAACAAAAGTTATGCTTAGATCGTAGATTACAAATGCGGTGGACGCGACACGTGCGATTGGCTCCATTGCTCGATTCGTAATGCGCTTCCAATGACGGTATCTCATCTTGACGTTTTTGACAACTGACAACAATCGACATTTCGAGCAAACCATAACAAACACAACCGGTGTTGCCAATCCAACGATGTCGATTCCACCCAAGCACTTGACATTTTGATCCGTTATTATTAAAACTAGCATCACGGGGATTGATTTCTTCCGGGCTTCTCAATATGGTGTTGCTACCTCTGCGACACATATATATATATATATATATAATATACATATAAATAAAATTGAATTGTCTGTCTGTAATTTCAAAATAAAGCCCTTATCTCAAGCTCATATTATTATTTTCACGTTACCAAAGCCTAAATACGCATTTTTAACTTTTTGTCTGTCTGTCTGTCGGTCTGTCTGTCTGTTTGTTTGTCCGGTCCAATCTTCGAAATGGCTGAACCGATTTTTACGGGACTTTCACTGGCAGGTAGAGGACTGTTCAGAGCAGAATATAGAATACTTTTTATCCTGTAAATATTTAGGGTTCCTGCGTGAAAAATGAAAAACTCTTAAAATTAGGGGGAAATATCTTCCCCTTCGGTTGACTTTGTAATTTTATTTTTATTATATTTTCACAGAATACGTATTTTTGTGACATAAAATAACTACGCATTTTTTTTATATATATAATAATATAAATAAAATTTAAGTGTCTCTCAGTAATTTCAAAATAAAGCCTTTATTTTAAGCTCATATTGTTGTTTTCACGTTACCAAAGCCTAAATATGCATTATTCACTTTTTGTCTGTCTGTCTCTTGTTTGTCGGTGCTAAACTTCGAAATGGCTGAACCGATTTTGACGGGACTTTCACTGGTAGGTAGAAAGACTGTTCAGAGCAGAATATAGGGTACTTTTATCCCGTAAATATTTAGGGTTCTTGCGTAAAAAATGAAAAACTGTTAAAATTATTGGGAAATATCTTCCCCTTCGAGGAACTTTGCAATTTTATTTTTATTATTTTCATAAAATACGTATTTTTGTGACATAAAATAACTACGCATTTTTTATGAAATAAAAATAAAAATATATACGTTGCCTACCGTAAAGGTCAATAGATAGCTCTGTATGAAAATTGAATCGCTCTATAGTTGCATCTACAAACCTGAAATTAATTTTTTTTAAACAGAAAGATTTTCAGGTCTACAGAGAAATAAAGGGTACTAAAAGCTAGTTCTAAATAAAGATTCTTAAATTTACTAAATAAACTTATCAGATCAATTCTTCGCATTTATTCGTTTAAAAATTAAGTTTGTATTTTTTTATTTTCATTCAAATAAATGATTATCTCTCTAAATTAAATTCAAAACGGAAATGCAATCAAATAATGTTGAGCGTTTGACCCATTGTCAAACGCTCAACATTATTTGATTGCATTTCCGTCCAATCTTAAAATTGTACTCTGGAACAATCCAGGGTCAATTACCCTGGATTGTTCCAGAGTACAATTTTAAGATTGGCTTTTATAACCAAAATTCTTGGTCCATAGACATTTTAGTACAAGTAACAGTAGTAGTGAAATCTGTCTATAATTTAATGAAGTCCTGATATATTCACGTTTTAAGTTTTAAAAGACAATAAGATACAGAACATCTAAAAATCTAAGATAAATATAAAAAATCTACAATCACGTTTTAAGTTTTAAAAGACAATAAGATACAGAACATCTAAAAATCTAAGATAAATATAAAAAATCTACATTGTGTATAAAGATCCGAAGAATTCCTTACAAGGATCAAGGTCCTCCATTTATTTTGTAATGCGAAAATTCATCATGTAGTTTATAGTGACAACTACAAGTAGCATTATGTGTATGGACACAATCTGTCTACCTCTATATGAGCTCATCGTTCATATTCATCTATAGATGTTTTGATTGTTACTGGCCACTGTATTGGCTAGCTATTAGCCATAGATATAATCGTTTTCTATATATATCAATAATTTTTCAAATTATTTTTTCTTTTTACTTCCAATGCTGCTCAAAACTGAAAATTTTTACATTGGCTCAGAACTGAACTTTTTATATCTATTGCATAAATTTCGTTACGAGCTTCCTTTTGACTCACCATTTCTGTAATTCTGGGAATATTTGTCAGCCATTTGAGACGTCATTTGCAATTTAATTATAATTTTCAATTCCTAATAAAGTTTGACTTGTATTATTTTAATTGGTGATATTTTTGAGCATGTTTCAATTCATTGCCATTATTTTATTCGTATGAGAACACAGTGTAGTTTTTAGTAGTTTACATTGATGTCTAGTCTGTTAGGTATTATATTAGCGATCAAACAACGACGGTATTTATCAATGAAATGATTTGAGAGCACAATACTCTTGTAAAAGTTAAAAGAGATTTTCACGTCTCAAATTGCGCCTATTGTACAATGAGTCTGAAAAATGAAAAAGCAACACTAATGTCTTTGATACAATTCATTAAAAGTACACAAAACGCAATTACCGCTCGCTGCTATGGTAAAGAATATTTTCCGTCGCACAATGAATACTCACATTAATTAGTGGTAACACTGCGCTTTATAGCTCACAGCTCTATTGTGTCATTGTGAAGACGAGTGCGCCTTATTGTTGGAGGATCATTGTGGAGATTTACAATTCAAGAACTATGATAAAATGTCACGTTGGTACCTGACACTCAACAATTTTATATGTACAAAACACGCATATGTCTTCAAATCATGACCATACAAAATATCGGGAGGTTTAGGCAATGGTCGAAGGTTTGTTTCGTAGGGATTACAACAATTACCTTAATTCAACGTGTTAGAGCATTGAAGAACATGCACATAAATTCCAAACAAAGGACTTATTTCTGAAAATCAAGAGCTTCACCCGAGATTTTAAGCCAAGAACATGGGCGATAGAAAGTAAACAGGGTATACTACTTACTGAGATCGGGTTACGGAAAGGTGACGATCGTACTGCAAAAGTCTACATGCTGACTCAGCAGCACGACTTGCTAGTGCTCCAAACATGGATATGCCGTGTATGGAAACAGATATCCTTGAATCCGACATCAGAGCTACACTGCATAAACTTAATACTAATAAATTAAACGGCGGAGACAAAACTTTGCCGAAGAACTCAAGCACTTAGGAGATTAAGGAGTGAGGATATTGCTTGACTTGTGCAATCAAGTGTGGAAAATAGGCAGATGGATCACTGACTGAAAGGAATCTCTGCTGATACCGTTACCTAAAAAATCGGCCAAGTGCGAGTCGGACTCGCGCACGAAGGGTTCTGTACCATTATCTATAAAAACGGCAAAAAAAAAAAACACGTTTGTTGTATTGGAGCCCCCTTAAATATTTATTTTATTCTATTTTTTAGTATTTGTTGTTATAGCGGCAACAGACATACATCATCTGTGAAAATTTCAACTGTCTAATTATCACGGTTCATGAGATACAGCCTGGTGACAGACGGCCGGACGGACGGACGGACAGCGGAGCCTCAGTAATAGGGTTCCGTTTTACCCTTTGGGTACGGAACCCTAAAAAGGATCCACAATAAAATCCGAGAATTATCGTTCAATAGCACTCATATTCCATGATAGCAAGGTAATGCTTTATGTAACAGCCGACTGCAGTAATTCCTTCAGTGGCAGATACCCAGTGTCCCACTCTTGAAACGCACCACTTTTGACGAGCTCGGTGGCGCAGTGGTGAAACGCGTTGTTACGCTACTTTGACACCAACGCTCGTGGGTTCGATTCCCACACAGTACAAACATTTGTGTGCATGAACATGTCTGTTTGTCTTGGTCTGGGTATTTTCTATGTATAATAAGTATGTATTTACAAAAAAAAATGTTTATCAGTTGTCTAGTACCCATAACACAAGCTTCGCTTACTTTGGGGCTAGATGGCGCTGTGTAATTTGTCCGACAATATTTATTATTTATTATTATTATTTACCACTACCTTTTTGTTGTTAGCGGTTTGTTGTACTTTTCAAGATGTGAGGTGCGTGCGTATCCCTTTCAGAGATCATGAAAGGATAAGGAGCGAAAAATTGCACGATGAAAGTGTAAGGAGAACATATGTACATCTGGTAAGCAAAAAACTTGCAAATGCAAGTCTTTCGGACTCAGATGTGGATGATTGCCGAATAGTTTTGAAAGTTTGGTGGATAGTCTTTTGCACTAGAAGCATGTAGATGCGCAAAGAGGCATAAAACATAGAAAGAAGCTGCCTGGTGGGATGCGGAGGTTGAATCCTGCGTAGCAAGAAAGAGGAACGCCTGGCTGGATTATATAGCATCTTTGCCCTCACAATGCAGTGCTGGTCCCAACGCTTACTTATGGAAGCGTGAGAGCTGGTTATTGCAGAGAGAACATGAAAGTAGAATAAACGCGGTGGAAATGCGAGCGTTGCGAAAAATTTGTGGCGTAACGCTTATAGACCGTAGTCGGTCATCGGCGTTAAAAGCATCGGTGTTAAAATAAGAAGAGGCATGCTCCGTTGGTTCCGACATGTAGAAAGAATGCAGGATGAAAAAATGACGAAGCAGATATAAAACGCAAAAGTGGAAGAATATAGGATCCAAGGAAGGTCAAAACTTTCCTACCATGACCAAATTGGTCGTGTTCTAACAGAAGGTAATGTCAGGAGCCTTAACACCGGCGAGCGTGCATGAGAAGAGCAATGAATGTTAAAGAAGCGAGTGAGGTATATAAGGATCGAGTCACGTGGCGCTCGGTTCTCTCTGCCTACCCCACAAGGGATTTAGCGTGAAGTTATAGATAGATAGATAGACAAACATGACGGTAACGGCTTTGGCACGCACCTACAAAGGAGAATAAATGGGTACCAGCCAGCATTAGCCTGCATAAACATACTGATAGTAGTTATACCAGCACTCATAGATTTAATTATACCACAATAATATTTTAGTTATCAAAAATTACCTTAACGTGACGATATTACACACATGAATAAATTTTGACGAGCTCGTTAGCGCAGTAGCAGTAGTGCTACTTTGACACCTACACTCGTGGGTTTGATTACCACATAGGGCAAACATTTGTGCGCACGAACATCTATGTTCGTCTTATTCTGGAGAAGTATCTGCACCTAATAGAAATCCGTAGCCAAATATCAACTGCCTAGACGGTTGTTGCGATCCGTGTGAACAGCAGAGGTGGCATCGCACGTGTGATACTTAATGCATTGAAAGCGTTCATTGCCTGAAATAACCGCTTTACATCAGGTGGGCTGTATGTTTGTATACCTCCCGACGTTGTATAAAAAAAAAGGACACTTCAATACAGTCACAGTTATCTCTGATACTCTGAACGCTACTAAAAATTTATGAAACTTTAGTTATTGTTACGTAAATTACTAAATAAATAAATATTGTCGGACAAATTACACAGCGCCATCTAGCCCCAAAGTAAGCGAAGCTTGTGTTATGGGTACTAGACAACTGATAAACATACGTAAATACATTTTTTTTTTTGTAAATACATACTTATTATACATAGAAAATACCCAGACCAAGATAAACAGAATGTTCATGCACACAAATGTTTGTACTGTGTGGGAATCGAACCCACGAGCGTTGGTGTCAAAGTAGCGTAACAACGCGTTTCACCACTGCGCCACCGAGCTCGTCATTTCGTCACAAATTGCACTAATTTGTGTGGTGTTCCTAATAAATAAACAATGTACAGTTAACAAGCAGCTGGTATCCGTTTAGTTTTACCATCACTTCACTTATTCAGTAAACATTATATATTTATAAACGCAACATGTTATAATAACAGTTTAAAACGATGTGAAATCTGTATCGGCGAACTGGAGAGCCATGTCGTAATTTTTATCTACACCCGGATTATATTTTTCAATTTATGTTCAAAAATAGATAGATAAGTTTACGTACGAACGTAAAATAAGTTTAGGTAAGAATTGTAATTTTCTGTTTTATTATATAGATATATTTCATAGTTTAAAGTGTATCAATAAAATAAATGATTTTATTTAGAATAAGATTTAATAATATGTAAGATATGGCATTAATGTTGTTTAATATTGTAGGTATTAACTTCAATTCTACAGTCATTCTGAATATAATATGTTTCCCTCAAATCATAATACAGGGGCACGCTGAAAGTTTTGAGTAACTCACAAATAAAACAAGCTGTGAACAAAATAAATACAATATTTTCAAAATACGCTCGATTTCTATTGATGGCATTAGACTAAAAGAAATGGGCATAAAAGCAGTCCGAGTGAAAAAGTACGACCACCTCGCAGAAAACCACAGACAAATAATACCTCCCTAGAGGGCCATCATGTTCCTGCAAGTGAGTGAAGTTGCCAGTAGGCTCCTGAGGAGTTGCGGTTTTACTACCATTAATTGGCTACCTTACATCAGATGGGTCGTATGCTTGTATGCTTCCGGACGTTTCATGAAAAGTATTTAATTTTTTCATGATCGTATTTGTCATACAATAGGAATACTAACCGGATGGCAGCTAAAATTGCAAGATTGGAATGAAGACGACTTGTTAAAGTGTATATTTGGAGTATAGTTTCTTTTGGCATTTCTTCTTCGCCTATGGTCATTTTCGAAATGCTAGTAAATTAAAAAAGAGAGATTAAAAGTAAAAAAAAATATGGAAAATTATTAAAATACAATATGATTTAATTTAAGGAATGTAAGACGTGTCTAAGTGTCCGTAAATTGATTATAAATTAAAAATCTAATGCCCTATTTGGCAAATAAATGGCTTTTATCTTTTATCTTATCTTTATCATGGATGTGAGACATAGATTTTTACAAAGAAGGAAAGGAATAAGTTAGAAGCTTTCGAAATGTGATGTGTCGAAGAGTGAAGAGGCTTAGGTGGACAGAAAAAGTTACAATTGAGGATGTCTTATATAGAGTAGGAGAAAAAAGAAATTTGTTGAAAATAATTGAGAATAGAAGAGGAAATATGATGGGATGGCTTCATAAGAAACAAAATTGAACCAAAGATAGAAGGAAAAAGGGGGCCGGTAAAGCCAAGACATATTTACATGAAGCAAATAAAGGAAAAGTGAAAGTACGAGTAATAAAAGCCGATGGCTTATGACGGGCTTGGTGACGCAATGCTAAAACTTGCTGTCACGTTACTTTGACACCTACGCTCGTGGGTTCGATTCCCACACAGGACTAACATTTGTGTGCATGGACTATTGGCTATTTGTCTTTGGTATGTGTGTTAAGAAAGGTAGGGCACATCAAAGCAGTCCGATATAAGTATATAGTATATAAGTACCTCCACTTCACAGAAAAACCGCGGTCAAATTACTACTCCCTAGTTGTTTTGTTAGCAGCAGAGGTGGCATCGCGCGAGTGATAATGTATTGCAAGCGTTCATAGGCTACGGTAACCACTTTACATCGGGTGGACCGTATGCCTCCCGGTGTTACATGAAAAAAAATAAGTAATGTTATAAAAAAGAGCAATGAATGTGAAAGAAGCGAGTGAGGTATGTAAGGATCGAGTCACGTGGCGCTCGGTTTTCTCTGCCTACCCCGTAAGGGATTTGGCGTGAAGTTAAAGAGTAAGTAATGTTGTATAAAGAAGTGAAGAAACTAGAAAAGGAGAGAGTAAAATCTCCACCGACGAGAGTAGGTATAGCTCTTAATTCCATGATGAATCGGATAGCATGTTTTAATTTAAAGTCATCAAGATCTTCTCCGACCTCGTAAATGTTAAACTTCTCATAAAATTTTTGTTTTTGCTAAATTTATTAAATCTTCGGGTGCGAAGTCCAAACACACAGTTTACAGGATATATCAACAAGCTCTGCTTTTTCGGATGCTAACCTTGCTTTGTTTGACCTGTCCGAAGAATCATTGTCGTTGTATACGAGAGAATAAACTTCCGCTACTGTCTTCTATATCTGTACAAACATCTACTCTTCGAACATATAGTTCCAGCAACTAAATCAGGCAATCAGTCAGGACAATTTCTAATTTTGATAAATCATTTGTTAACCAACGAAAGAAAAGTCAATAACTTTATCTCTCCAGTTTATTGAGATAAACATTTTAGTAATAACGCGACAAATAACATAAATCAATGGGAAAATGGGAGTGGACAACCATATTGACAGACGATTTCCTTAACGATTGCAATATTTCCTGTTCGGGAGTTTCTGTGGGGGAAGTCTTGGCAGGAAACATATTAATACGACAAATATGCTTCGTCATAATATATTTCCAACAAGTTGTGACTTTTTCCGCATAATACGCTTTGCAACTGTTTCACACGAAAACATTTTAATATCCACGTGTATCTATAACGGAGGATCTCGATGGCGCGCGTGAAGGAAATATCTATGGAGAACCGATGAGACGTACTTTGCGTGGTAACTCAATTCACTGCTACGGGTCGGGCGGTAAAGTTGAACGCGCAGGCCTTATTGTCTACTTCACGGATTAACATCGCGGCACTTTTCGGTTTATTGGTTATATCCTCCCATTGGTCAGTAGACACGAATCGCTAAGATATTTAAACGCTAAAACACACTTTTGTTAGCACGAGGTGCTTCCATACGCAGTCTAGTGGTTAATTGGTTTGCGGCGGCGCGTGTCAGTCTAATCAAACGCTCAGGTTAAGGAACGTCGAATGCTACCTGTCTATGGATGAGTTCCCAGTTTATTTACCACGTTTAATCGCCGTTCCCGACCGTTGCCGACAGATGACAGCCTTGTGTTTGCCGACCCTAAAATAATATAAGTTACAGCACGACCAGTAAAACACAATGGAGTATTGTGTCATGTCAGAGGTTGTCAGGAGGTAAAGCCGTGGAGGATCTAAACATATCGAGAGTGTCAGTATAGGTACTGCGTGTAGTCATGATAGATGCAATTCAAGCGAAATTTAAAATCTGCGGAAGTTCTTATGTCGACGTAATAGGTATTTTTTGCAATATAATTGGACATGACTGGGCAGATATGACGCAATGATCAAATAATGATCATTGACTTCAAAGCCGACAGAGCATCTCAATGTGATCCAATTTTTCTTTTCGTTTTTGTGTATATAACGATTATAAAAATTATTTATTTATTTTGCCTTGAACCTGGTGTAGATGAAATTACTACTTCACTAAAGTTTGATAAGGTCAGTTTTAAAGGTTTTTAAACATTTTTAAATATAAAAAATCAAGTTTTTGTTCTTTGAAACAACAGTCCTTGGGTTTGGCCGATTCCTAAAATACTCGTATTTGGTAAAATTACAACATCATTGAAGATGGTTTTCACGGTTTTTATACTTTTGTGATTGTTATTACTTAGAACTACAGATTAAGAGTAGACTTTAAGACTTTTAAGGCAATAATAGATCTTTACATGCCTGTATATTGCTTATTCAACAGATTAAATATGCGGCGTCGAAATTTCAAAGTGCAGCTAGTGGTCAAGTTCAAGGGCTCTACCTCACACACGATGCTATCTTGCACAACATTTTCACATATAACAGACCTCAAATCGTATAGAATATCTTTAAAACTGGCACGAGTTTGTAAACAATGGAAGATGAAATAACAAACAAGTAACTTTTTTTAATCATTGCATGTACTGAAACAAAGGTAAATTTGTTGAGTAACTTTTTCACGTCTAAGCTGAATAAAAAAAAACTATTTATATTCGAAAATCAAATGTTGCACATTTTTTAAAAGAAAAACCTCATAATCATGTGAAAAAAATTTCACTCGAAAATCTCACTCCATGAAAGACAAAAAAGCTTTCTTATTAATGAATTCCATATAATTTGACTAGTTTTTTGTTGAAACTTAAGGCGTCTGTGCAAGAAAAGACGAATTCCATTGTTGTACTGACATAAATTAATATTAATAAAATACGAACTAATTTCGTAAGATACATGAAAACGTGTAAAGTTTTAATTTCATCAAGCTAGTGTTAAGTTTACGACTCAGACTAGTTTCATTACGAACCGAGATACAAAGAGTCACAGTATACATACATTTTAAAGTTAGGAAAATAAAATCACCACTGCAAATGTTGATGAAACGGTTCGAAGAATTAACATAAAACATTGTGACTGTTTCTTGAGAAAGTCATGTCTTTGAACGCTTCTTTGAAGAAAATTATTACTTTTGTAGTGAAAACTTTCATATATGAAAGTCGCAACATAGGTCAGATGTGTAATAATAGTTTTTATCAAATTAGGTACGTGTTTAGTAAAATTTTAGAATTCTTACGTTATTTTATTTGGGTTTTCATCTTACCTATAAGATGAAAAAATCTGATGTTTGCTTTTTCAGCCCTACTGATGAAAAAGGAGAGAGGACAGCTAGTGTTTCAGAGCGTATGCTATGTATATAAATGTTTTTTGTTGTAAAAGATAATACATAAAAAAACATTGCAGTAGTTTTAATTTCCAGTAGATAAAGTGTGAAATTGTCTTTCAATTTAAATTTTTGTCATTATTATTAAGTTTTTTATTACAGTGCAGTAGCGGTCATTTTGCTAGAATTCTTATTGGCAATTTGATCTAAACTACTTTGTGTGCTTCCGCTACCGATTAGTTCATGCGAACTAGTGCCGACCGATACCCACCTTCTACCGTTAGTAGATGCATGCCGCCGCTGCCGTGACTGTTCCGGTCGTCGTTGTCTAGGCTACTGCAGCTATCTCTGAGAATATCTGCCATCTGAAACATGGATCGCATGTACTCGCCACCGTTGCTGTCTGGCTGGTCAGGTCATCTCTGCGACACGTGTTTAGCCTCTCCACGAGGCGGCGCTGTAGATGTTAGTCGTTAGAATAACATGCTACGAAAGATTTCGATTCGTTTGTTGCATATTATTCTGTTGCCTGTAAAGTTGACTATGGCCTGACTATTAACGCCTGAATGTATTACCTATGGTACTCATACAAGAAAATTTCTTATTAAAGTTGGAAATTTTGGTGATCAACAATGGCAAGTTATTTTTTGACATTGAATTTGCGTAGTTTGTTACAAATTATTATGATAAAGTGGCCCTGTTAATTACAAAACCGGCTTTGTTTCTTTTATTAAAATAATAACTTTGACCGTTTTTTTACTTTTCGTGGATTTAATAAGTGTTTTTGTTTTCATAAATTGTTAAATTAACATACAGATTTGGTACCCCTCAAAATATGAGCAATATCCGTATTAAGAAATTGAATAAGTTATTCTAATTTTTATTTAAATAATTAGAAAACAAAAAAAATTGTTCACATGAAATGAAAACCATGCATCTCGTAATATTAAAATCTTTGTGAACAACTTATGGGTTTAGATAGTTTTTCCACTTTTGAAAGGGTAATAACACAAATCAGATCTAATAACGGTGTTAAAATAAGAAGAGGCATGCTCCGATGGTTCGGGCATGTAGAAAGAATGCAAGATGAAAGAATGACGAAGCAGATATACAATGCAAAAGTGGACGGATGTAGGAGCCGGGGAAGGGCAAGACTTACCTACCATGACCAAATTGGTCGTGTTCTATCAGAAGGTGATGTCAGGAGCCCTAGAAACCGGCGAGCGTGCATGAGAAGAGCAATGAATGTTAAAGAAGCGAGTGAGATATGTAAGGATCGAGTCACGTGGCGCTCGGTTCTCTCTGCCTACCCCGCAAGGGATTTGGCGTGAAGTTATAGATAGATAGATCTAACCAGTTGAGAATGCGCAAGCTTGCTTGGCCAGAGGATCACCTGGCTCGTCAATTATATAACAATTAATTTTTTTTTTTTTTAATTTTGTCGGCCAATTTGACCATGTCCCTTAAGAAATATGATATTGGTTTTTAAGACATTCCTATACTACTTTTTAATTTACTTTTCGAATCTGAAAGAAAAATTCAATTATTTTTAATTTGTCGGTAATTTTGCTATGCTGAATCCGAACCTGAAGTCAAAATTCGAATATCCGAAAAAAAGTAACAGACACACACAGACAAACGCACACCCTCTCAAACATACAGATTTCATATAGGTACGGTGTTCGTGAAAAGTATAGCGCCAGAAATTCGTGTAGTTTATCATCGTCTTTAGACAAATAATATTAATAATATTAGGCAGTTCCAATTAATTCTAATTAATCCAAATGAATCGCGCAATTTTTTTAAATCATTTTATTTACAAATTATTTTAAATCAATTGTTTGAGGAAAATGGTTTCAATACATTTTTAAATATTAAAGTACTGAAAAATGGTGGCAACTATCAACTATCGTTTCTCAACATGAACTCGATTCTCAATTCGAGTTCAATCGCACCCTTCGTATACGTGGACTGATCGAATTGACGACATGAACCGTAAAATGAGTTGTTCGCATCGCCGCGTCGGCCTCCTGCCAACACTGTCCGTAGTAAACACCCATTGTCTCGCTCGTAAAACGTACAAAGATTTTGTTCGGAAATTGCAAACGTCTTAGCCCCTACTGTAAAGTTTTCATTACTCGAAACTTATTGGATGGATTCCAATATTTCACGAGTAGTTGCATCCCGATTGCAACTACAGTGACTATCGAAGGATATATTTATTGTCAATTTTACATATTTATGATTACTTTCGTAAAATCTTGGCAATATTTTTTTAGGTTTATACGTTTTAGGTTCCTTACATCCGAATGAAAAATAAAAGTAAAATAAGAACACTCCTATAAGGATTTCATTTATTTCATACACTCGTATATCTGTCTCTTGAATTTTGAAACACATAAATTAGTGATGTAATGGCGGAGAATGGTCGGCAAAACAAATTCTGGATTCAGTAGCAATTATTTATTGACCGACTATTATGGAAGGTACAATAAAATGCTCACGGTACCCTAGACACGAAAATATCCACGAAGGGAGCGAAGTATGCAAATTAATGACCGATAACTGTTCCAAATATCGGAAGCGGTTACATTGCTAGTATTGATTCCTACTCCATACATTTTTTTTAACCAAAGTGTAAAAATACAACCCACAAAAGAAAGACTAATCCACCACGGGGTGCGTTAGTCATTCTTCTGAGGGGGCACCCTCCGGACATGATGGGGGGGAGGTGGTGAGACCATGCATAGGATTCCCAAACCAAACGGGTTATGTCAGACTCCTACTGACTAAAACATCACCTAGGGACTACCTTTCGCCGGGAAGGTCGTAAGGCTTCATCGGAAGCAATCGTTCCAGGGGAACGGGACGACGCAAAATCCATACAATAATTCAAAGATTACATATATGAGAAAAATAATGTAAGAATAGCGCTTTTTAATTCCGCGACAGCGCCATCTAGTAAGCAGTAAGGGAACATTAATATCATATTGTTACAGTAGGACTTAAAGGAAATATGTAACATAAATAAATAAACATTGAATAACGCCCCCCGCGTTTAGGAAACTAATACGAAAAAAGCAAAAAAGTTTTACAAGCTGTATAGGGAAAATATCATAATATATGAAATATATTTTTTATATTATCTGAAATATATTGTTATAAAAAGATGAAAATGAATAATTCTTATCTTTTATCTCCGAAACTACTGTGCCTAAAATTCTGTTAAAACATAATACAGAAAAGAAGTAGTTTACTTTGCTTTGTTGTTTTATTATACATACCCTAGAAACCGGCGAGAGAGCATGAGAAGAGCAATGAATGTTAAAGAAGCGTGTGAGGTATGCAAGGATCGAGTTCTCTCTGCCCCCCGCAAGGGATTTGGCGTGAAGTTAAAGATACGTTCATTTTTGAAGTTATCGTAAAAAATCAGATTAATAAAACAAATCAGGTCAGATTAATAAAATATAGCAAATATCATCAGTCAGCATACGGAACTCTCTCTTCACTGGGGTTCAATGCGCACTTGTTTGACTTTTACCGACTGCAGCGTAGCTAAAAGAAGAGTTATGAGTGTAGTGACAGTTGAAAAACATGCATATATACATAAGCACATAGCATGCTAACTATGTGCCTATGTATGAATGCATGTTCACGACATACTTCCTAAACTATCCGTCGTAGAATAAAAAATGAGTTTTGGTAAAGGTTTGTTGGAAGCGTCGTGCTGTTCCGCCCACTCATAAAAATCCTACTGTTACATAGCAATAGGAATTTTATGAGTAAAAACCAGCGGTAAAAAAATGACTGCTTATACCGACGATGCCATAATATCAACGGAAATATCATCAGTTTTGTAAAATTTTGTGACAATCATAAAAGATCATTGTATAGATAAAGGTTTGCAGTTGTGTATGAAGAAATCCAAGGTATTGAGTATAACAAAAGAAACCAAGCGAATAATTTCTAATGATGAAGTATCGACTTGTATTAACAAATGAATGAGCAGAGAGTTGTAGAGTAGGGTTATATCTGCTAAAAGTACTGAATAATGTGATCGTAGCGTTGAAAGTACTTTCAAGCAATTAACAGTTATCGCAGAAATCGCAGCTCATTATAGACAACGCAATGCAGATATCAATGCTAACGTATGAAAGCGAGAACTGAGTATGGTAGATAGAGAGCATAAAAGTAGAATAAACGAGGTTGAAATGTGGCGTCTCGATCGCGTTCTAAAACATTGTGTAAGAAAGATAGTCTGTAATAAATTACAGATGATGAATATATAATGTAATATTTATCAGATGCTATAGCATCGGTGTTAAAAAGGGCATGCTCTAACATGTTCGAACATGTAGAATGGATGTGAAATTAGATACCTATACAACGCACAAGTGGAAAGATGAAAAATTGAGCAATCGGAGAATCACTAGTCATGATAAATTGGTCGTGTTTATCGGAAACTGTTGTGGGGAGCCCTGAAAACTGAGCGCTCATGAATACAATTATGAATTTTTAAGAAGCTAGTAAGGTGTGGAAGGATCCGGACATGTGTATCATAAGACACCTTCTTCTGCCTGTATTCGAAGATCATTTCAAAGGTACTATAATATTATATTGATATTACACGTTATGCGAAGTTGCCTAATTTTAACAACAACAAGTACAACAAGTATTCAAATATTTACTTATAATGCAAACAAGTATACATTTGTTTGCATTATAAGTAAATCCGTGTATAAAATCCGTATACACGGAGTCTCAAATTAAAACTTGTAAAGCTAAAAGCAATTTACGCTTTACAATCGAAGTGAGACTATTATATTGAACCTTATTTTTACGGTATAAAACAGTACAAATATTTGAGACTCACAACGATATGGTGCTTAATATGCATTTAGCTGCATAATAGAATTATTGGAATGCCAACATCACTGAACGTATGCGATTACCTATATATATGTGTGTGTACTAGATATATACTTCAGGTTATGTAGGCTCTGCTCTCCATATTATAGTTCCAACCACTTGAACTAACATTTATTGACATAGCTTGTAATTAGGTATTTGATTGCCTCTATATAATCAAACAGCTCATACCCGTCTCTTCGCTTATACGCAATAACAACTACTAAACAAATAACTGTGAAAATAGCTTTTTATATAAATTAACAATAGAGATAATAAAAAAAAACGTTTAAAAGCCTGCTAAAATTATACCCCTCGTATGACTTGAACGTAGTCACATAAAAAACAAAAGATATACTCGTATATATAAATATAACGTAACTTTTGGAAATTTGCTTCTTTGAATTTCGAATTCGAGTACAAAAATCCGTACTGTTGATCTTCTCGTGATCACCGTTCCGCTCCTTCAATTGAGAGTCAAGGTAGAGCAATGGCTTTTCTCCACAGTGTTAAAGAGTTTGGCAAACGAACGGCACTCCGAGACGACCCCACCTTGATACGGTAATGTTCTTACACACCTTATACTTATACTTAAGCAATTTATAAACAAGGTGATTGCAGATTGGGATTGATATAGCCATGATCTGCCGAGCTTGGTGGCACATTATTTAGTAATGCTACTCGTACTTTGACATCAACGCTCGTGGGTTCGATTTCCATACTGGACGTACATCTGTGTGCATGAACATGTCTGTTTATATTTGGCTGGGTATTTTCTATCTGTCACAAGTTCACAAGTATGTATTTACAAAAAAAAATACGTATGTTTATCAGTTGTCTAGTAGACATAACACAAGCTTCGCTTACTTAGGGATAGTATATAATTTGTATGACAATATTTATTTATTTGTTTATTTATTTATTTATAATCGAAGTCTACTATCGAAATTGCCAACTTATCAGCTGACCATGGGCTTAAGCATCGATCTCAGAAGGGGTGCTTCGATGCGCCATACCTCTCATGAATATTACAGGAAAAGTAGAATGAACTTTTTAACTGTCACAGCATTTTCGAAATTATCAAAAGTAGAAGTATGTAGGAGCCGAGGAAGGCAAGGACTTACATAATGTGATCAAATGAGAGAGAGTGCAAGAGAAGAGGTATCAATGTTAAAGAAGCGAGTGAAGTGTAAGGACTGAGTCATGTGGCTCTCGGTTTCCTCTGCCTACCCCGTAATTTGGAGTGAAGTTATAGATATACAAATAGATGAAAGACTCCCTATGAAAAATGTACTATTACCCCAAGTTGAAAATGTATACTGCATTACTCGTAAATCTTGAAACGCTATTGATTTAAGACAACAACAATATCGTATTTATTTTATTTGTGCTCACTTCAAAGAACGTGAATATTAAAAGGCAAGAAAAGTCTTTGTGTTTCACAACGGACCGTTCCGTTACTGTCATGTCGCGTTTCAAATGAATTATGAACACCTTGACGGCGACATTTTATCTATGCAAATGTGAATTCTATGTCCATGACAGTGGGTTTCTTCTACACAATTTAAGTCTACTGCGAATTTTACATTAATTAATAGTATAGTCGGTTATTATAACACTTTACCAGGTGGGAAACAAACATATGCCCGCCCGACTTGTTACAATTACTATACCTAGTCCGCCATAAGTTCTGTTACAAATGAATATGCATTTCTTTTTTATGAAGTAATGTAGGTAATCTAAACAAAACTTGTACATATTTATGGAAGTCGCAAAAAATTTAAAATGATACCGTTCGATGGATAATGGCCACCTTTGACTTTGATACAGGCCTTTAATCTATCTGGCCGCGAATCTATGGAGTTGCACACTATTTGCAAGGGAAATTTAACCACTGGTTGCTCCAGAGTTTTCTTAAGACACACAATGTCAGCGTGTCGTTTCGAGCAGGGCATGTCCTCTAAAACTAACCATAATTTGTAATCTAAGGCGTTCAGATATGGGCTAGACGAGGACCAGGCTTGAGCTCTTATAAAGTCCGTAATATTGGTTTCGAGCCAGCCTTGGGTAGTTAGTGCCCTGAGGCTAGGTGCAGAATCCTGCTGGAAAGTCCACGGTACATTTTTTAGAAGTGCATTGTTGAGAGGTTTCATAACAAGATCCAAGACAGTCTCTTGATACACTTTGGCTGTGTTCAGTACTTTTTTACAAAAATGGAGCATTGTGACTCCTTGATAAGACACACCCCATCAATCCATTACAGACGCAGGATGATGAGTACGTAGTACCTTTCCGACCATTTGGCCGGCTTCCTTAGAACTGTGTGCACTTTGTCATTTTGTTTTTGTAGTGCTCTTCGATCGTGAAATTTTTTCATCAGTAAAGAGGACATTGCTGTGCCTTGCATCTGCATATCGATCGACTCTGTTCAACTGTAGGGATTGATTTAGGCCATGTCCTGTATATCAACGATAAGCGCCAAGCTTCAGGTCTTGTTTTATTACAAGCGGTTTCGGCGAATTCTGGCTTTAACAACATTAACAGCCTTTGTAGTTCTGACAGGACGTTGTCGCCCCGATCTTTTATGGTCTTCGACAAAGGAAGTGTTGGTATATCTTTCGATAGTACAATATACGAACATACGGCTGATACCAAGCTTTTGAAGTGTCTTGAATATGACCGACGGCTTCAGACCCACTTTGTGCAAGGCAATTACTGCAATTCTGTTTTCTTTTACACCCTATTCCATATTGTAATTTAATAAAAATGAGTGTCATTCTAAACCAATGATATTGTATTTAAAGATGACGTATATTCATACTGCGCGTCGTTTTGTTATTGTTCCACTACGACATTATAGTACTTACTTACTTAAGAAGGGGATAGATAATACGGAACGCATGATATAGAGAGAGATAGCTATCTGTCAAGAGTTGCGCTTGAAATACGTCAGCGCATCATAGAATAGCGCATATTAGACCAATTGGGTTAATTTCATTGCCTCAGTTTTTGCGCGCTAGTACGACATCTACCTCTTTTTAATACAATATCATTGTTCTAAACTGAATTGATTAAGAGAGATATGTTGCATCATAGCGTGCTCCTAGGGACCTAAGAAGTACATCTACCTCACAGAAATCCGCAGCAAACTAAGAACTTCCTGAAGGATTGTTAAGTATCTGCGAGTAAGTAGACTTAAGACGTAAAAGTGCAGTAAGGGTGGCAACACGCCAGTTCCGGAGTTAAATTGACTTCCAATCTATTCTAATCCATATATAGGTTGGGTCAAATAGCATTTTGTTTAAAGCTTACACTATGACGTCATAACATAACATATTGTTATTTTTATACAATGTCAGGAAGCATGCAAGCAAATTCTCTCAGAAGTCTAAACTAAAAAAATTGTTTATTTGTTTACTCGTCACAGAAGTTTTCATCATTAATAAAAGTGACAATACACATGTATAAATATAATAAACATTATCGCACAAATTACACAGCGCCATCTAGCCCCAAAGTAAGCGAAGCTTGTGTTATGGGTACTAAACAACTGATAAACATACGTAAATACATTTTTTTTTTGTAAATACATACTTATTATACATAGAAAATACCCAGACCAAGACAAACAGACATGTTCATGCACACAAATGTTTGTATTGTGTGGGAATCGAACCCACGAGCGTTGGTGTCAAAGTAGCGTAACAGCGCGTTTCGCCACTGCGCCACCGAGCTCGTCATATGCCCGTAGCTACCCAATTTTGCGCTCAAGCCTCCCTCAAATTATTGAAGCAATTAATATTATATTATATTTAAGGCGCTTAAAGAATAGTGGTGCTGACCTTGGCGCCGAGTCATACTTGACGCAACGCATATCCCTCGCGATACAGCGCGGCAGCGGGGGAATGCTGCAAGTGTTATGGGCACTTTTGCGTCCGGTACGATTCGGGGCGGACTTTTTGATTACAATAAATAAATAAATTGACATGTACACACATCAAAAGTGTCTAGGGATCAACATATATTTTTGCAATAACTTTTCTCCTGATTGATATTAATTAAAATTTTCTTTAAGGATTCATCAAATAAAGTGTTTTCGTTTGTCTACAGTAACGATAAACCAAGTCACCTTTGCATTAATAAAGAAATTTGCCATTTTCATAATAAAGGGATTTTTGACATTTGAACCACTAACATTAAAGTTCGAAAAAAAGACTGAAATAACAGTTTTCTTTAAAATTTTATTGGGTAACTTAAACAATTAATAATCCGTGTTTCTACCCCGAACACTAACAACACAAGAACATCGGTTTGGCATACTCAAAATGAGTTCATCCAAATCACGCTGTGGAATGGCCGCCCATGTTCGTTGCAACAACAAAAAAAGGTCTTCTTGCGACTGGATACCCTCCATATTCGGCAGAGCTCTTCTCTGTAGCATATCCCATGCATGCTCAATCGGGTTCAAGTCTGGCGACTGAGCAGGCCAGGGCATGACATTGATGTTAGCTGCGGCGAGAGTCTGTCTTACAACTCTTGCGGTGTGCGGTCGTGCATTATCATGCATTAACTGAAATAAGGGACCGATTTGCACTTGTAGAGGAACGATGACGTCTGATACAATCGTCTCAGCATAAATTTGAGCGTTGAGGTTGCCTCTGATCCAAATCAACTCAGTTCTTCCGCCGATCCAAATACCCGCCCATACCATGATGGTTCCACCACTATAAGGATGGACTTCCTGGCAGGATTTTAATCGCTGTTGGCGTCCAGGGGTTCTCCAGTGTCGTATACGTCTTGTATCCGGTCTCATACCAAAACGAGACTCATCAGACAACTTACAAAGCCACATCTCAATCTCAAGAAATCCGCATAAAAATGCTTGATCCCTAGACACTTTTGATGTGTGTATATTTGTACTTATTACATTCTGCAGTGATACACTGCCTGGCAAACCAGTATTCCAGCGTGCCAGAGTGTCCTTTAAACTCCTTCGTTCGAAGGAAAATCCATCATAAGCGAATGGAAAAGTACAAATCGAGGTACTATGAGCGAACGAACTTACGTTTTACTAGTGCATGATGTATACATACTATAAGGCTTGTTTCACATATACCATTACTACACCACATCGTCGCGACAAATAGTGGTCAAGCAGTGTGAATTGTGTCGCTGCAGCTTTTTGAAGTTGTGTTGTGAACTTGTCATTCCTACTAAATGCGGATGAGGCTGGCATGTGGTTGAGTTATCGCAAGTAGTTGCGATGTGGTTATGTAGTGTGCAGACAGAAAGTTCACTCCGGCAATCGTAGAAGAGGAAACGCAGTATCGTTACGTCGTCACAACGTTATGTCTGCGATGTGGCCAGCCGCTAGTTTGCGGTGTCGCTGGTGGTTGCTTTGTGGTTACGACATAGCTGCGATGTGGTCGGTTTTGCAGTCGATAATGACTGCAAAATGTGGTCCGTGTGAATTCTACTATTCATTTTCATACAAATTAGCGCCCGCCCACGTGTTGTGGTTGTGGTCGTGGTGTGGTTGTGGTACGTGTGAAACAAGCCTTAACAACTATCAACCAAAATCAACGAACATGAAACAAAAGAATAAAGAATTTCTCCATACAAACATGATGCAAAACTTCGCTCATTCGCAAGTAACTCTAAAAGACGTGATACCTTATATTTTCATGTATGCAAGCTAGAAACTTGAACTTCGTACAAAGCCGCCTAAGACAGTGTATAGAGCCGAAAGACACTGAGAAAAGCGGGCAGACGCTGGCAAAATCTGATACGATTCATTAACTTAACGACCTTTTAAATATTTAAGAGGTCTCTTTGATCGAAACCGCTTGAAAGTGTCAGGTATTCCTCAAGTCTTTGAGTTGCGGTGTACGGGTCCTTCCCACAAGTATTCTGAGTACCAGTTTGACACTCCTCGGATAAGATTGGTTTTTAACTTTCAGGTTTTATTTAGCATACATTTAGAAAGAATAATCTATTTATTATTTGGTATAGACTCGTAATAATACATGAATACACTGGCTATTGTAAATACCTACTGATTCATAACCGTAAGATTTAGATGCAGGGTTTGTTTCTGTACTTTTATATAAGGTGGCATCTGTGATTTGTTAATTTTGCCAATTATATGAATTTATTATTATACTACTTCCTGATTTATTATTAAGTTTTATTTTATTAAGGTTTCGTCGTAATATATTCATTGATTTTGACTACCTATACACGCGATAGGAAAAGAAAAGGGCGATGCACCGGTTAGTTTATATAACGCGAACAGCATCGAACCGTTTTCGGCCTATTTACATCACATCGAGCTATTTACATTAAAAAAAGTTAGATTTATATATATGTATCCAATAGTTTTAATGTGTATACACACCTGAATAACTAGAATACTAAAATCTCCTACAGCTATGGAATTATTAGTATCTGAAAAGTCTCATTTTTATCTCTGATTCTGTTGTCAATCCCCTAAATCATTTACTTGCACTATAGGAGTGACATTTAAATTTTTTTAACTACAAAGTCCAAAAGCATTTAACGCATCCAGTGCCTTAAGTATCTGCTGTTAACACACCAACTCCTTCACAAACGAACTCGCCAAGTCAAGCATTAGTTATATACTTGAAATCTGACACCAAGCTCTGCCAACAATTCTATTTTATATTAGGCCCTTATATAATACCTAGTAAATAGAATACTATTACGTTAAGTTTATACTTAGTTTGACCATATATACTGTTATAATGAAGGAAAATAATAATATTACTTTTGAATTTAGAATATTTTTGTGACATCTAAATAGAGTAGTATGATACCACCACACCTTAACTTATCCCACTGCAAGGATTTGGGTCTCTCTTCAACCGAAATGGTTTAGAGCATACTCCTCCACGCTTTTCAATTACGAATGGTGGAGGCGAGTGTTTTCAAGCCGCCCGAAGGCCACTGTCTTAACTTAATAACTGCGGTATATCGACAACAGCCAGGACCTTAACGCCCTCCGAGCGCGGAGATGCTCGAGATAGACTAATCCCTCCAAAAACAGGCTGCGGCGACATCTCTTAACCTTCGTTAGCTTGCACCATTTAGGAGACATACTTCTCTTTATTTAACCGATAATTATTTAAAAATGAATATAGTGGTTGAACTTCAAAAACAATCTCAACCTGATTAGTAACCCTGATATCTTGAGCTGGTAATGTTTTGTGTCAAATTGGTTAAACATTCAAACTGCCACAATTTTTCTATTTCTCCTATATCTTATATTAATGCATATATATATTCGAAACCACTTTTGTGTGAACTTATTTTTTATATTCGTTTTATTATTCTTTATTGAATGTCTCTGGTTTCATCAGAGCTAAAGACTAACCGTCTTCTAGTACCGATCGTTAATCAGCGCGATTCAAATCTCTCGAGAGCGTTATATTATATTATAGTATATAGCGGTATATTGTATATTATTTATACCACTTGGAAAAACGCCTATGTTATACCAATTCGTAAATCTGGAGACAAATCAAAATGTGAAAACTGTAGGCCAATTAGTTAATTATCATGTATGGCAAAAAATTTTGAATCTATTCGTGCAAAACAAGGCATCTCCAACTCTCAACATTGTTTTGTTACCTTTAGATCAACTGTTAATAACCTACAGGTTTATAAAAATTACACCTGTCGAGCGTTTGCAGCCCAATGCAAAGTGGATTAAATCTACATTATATAAGGCTTTTGATAAGGTTAACCTTATCAACAGAATACTCGCCACTAAATTGGCAGCATATGGGATATATGTTAGCTTGCTAAGGTGGTTAATGTCATATATTTCTAAGCGTAGTCAGATCGTCGCTATAAAGGGTTTCCTCTCTGAGCCTGTTCTTGTGTCATTCGGGATTCCGCAGAGGTCGCATCTCGGCCCACTATTGTTTATTATATTTATTAACGATTTGGTAGACCATATTTCTAGTGAAGTCTTATTATATGCAAACGATATGAAGGTATTCCGTATTGTTAATAATTTCAACGACTCGACCACGACGTTATCGGAATAGAATGTTTTTGAATGTAGTTAAATGTTTTTCAATAAACTTCACAACTAAGAAAACTAGGTTAGAGTATGCTATCGCGTTAATGGTCAAACACTAGCCGAGAGTAAAGTTGCGAAAGATTTGGGCGTTTTCTTAGACTCAAATCTGGATTTTTAAAAACGCTTTCATCACATAACGCAACGTGGCTTTCAGTTGGTTGGTTTTGTCGCACGTGTTATGAAGGAATTCAAAATACATCATATGCCTCGGTAGTTTGATCACCTTTTATGCTGTTCATTCTACTAACATAGTTCATTCTACTACAGAGATGTTTTCTGAGATACTTATGCCGTAAGCATGGGCTGGCACGGCAACATAGTGAATTACTTTGGAGTCGCTAATTTGGATAGGCATAGACAATATTCGGACCGTCTTTATCTCGACAGGCTCATTCCTCTATCGATTGTCCTGAATTACTTAATTTAATTCACTTCAATGGTCTATCGTGTCTGTATAACCCACGAGTCTTTCGCCGAGACGTTTATAAAAAAAACACATAATTTTTCAATCCCATTGTCACAATGTGCCCAAATTATTATATATTTTTTTATTCCAATATTAAACAACTCAAAAGGACTCTAATTGCCACACTAAAGATGTAAATGTTAATATTTATTGAGTTAAATTGTTCAATGGGTATGTATGCTTGTTGTCAATTAATGTGGTTCTTCTATGCACGCTCTATTGGATTGTAAACTAGTCTAAGTGTTATATATAATTGTAATATTGTACTATATTGTTTGTGATCTGTTTGTGTGCCTCACTAATAAAATAAAATAAAAAAAAACATTACGAGACTATTGAGTCCTTAGTATATTCTATAATTATCGCAGTGGTAGAATGGAGAAAGTGACTCGCCCCCGTCGGTGCACATGTAGGTGCTGCCACGGTAAGTACCGCGAAAGGTCCGTGATACCGATGATCTTCCAGGTGGCATGATGGCCTTGTGGTCGGGAGTCGACCAGAATGATCACAGTGCAGGTGTCGATGTCATGCTCTCCACCCCCTTAGTCTCGAGAGTGAAAGAGATAATTTGCATTGGTAAGCCCAAGACTTCTCTGGGTTCGAATAAAACTGGAAGTCACGCGAGTTCTTCTGGTTGCAGTGGACGCTTACGTAAACTTCGCTCATACCCAAGGACTGAAGAGATTCTGACTTGAGGGATTAATTAAGGGATATTCCGCATTTAGCAGCAGGAATTGACAGGCTGATTATATGTGGAGATTTGAATGGAGAGATATTACCGAGTAAGTAATACTTAATGTATTGCTACATTCATTGGATACGGTAAACGCTTAATATCAGGTAGGCCGTATGATTGTATGTCCCTCGTTGTTGTATAAAAAATAAAAAAGAGGCATGCTCCGTTGGTTCGGATATGTAGAAAGAGAGTTAGAGGAAAGAGTTACGAAACATGTATACAATGAAAAAGTAAAAGCATCTACCACGAGCAAACAGATCGGGTGTTATTAGAAGGTGGCATCAGGAGGCCTAGAAACTGGCGAACATGCAAAAAATCACTTTAAGAAAGCGAGCCATCTGTGTAAAGACCAAGTGATGTGGCACTCGGTTCTCTCAGCCTACTCCGTAAGGGGCTTGGCGTGAAATTATAGATATATAGACCTATTATATTTTGAACACACTTTTCAATCTAGCATTATGTTCTTTAATAGTTAGTATCCGAAAACCAACATCTGTATTTAATTAATACTGTTTAAATCTACCTATTATACTCGTACTATTGTATTGTTCAAATATCGGCTTTTTTCGTCGGTAATCGGTAACATTCCATTAGCTGTCCATTTCACTGCTGTTTATTTCTGATTGCCGGGATATATTCCTCGTAGTTTAATATTATATTATATGTATTATGAAGTACTACAAATTGTGTGTTTAATACATTTTAATTTATGCAGCGAATATATCAAATGTCTCGAAAAGTATGAAGTCATGATAAAACAAAATATTATTACATGAATGGATTTTTACTTAATAGATAACCTATTATTTGAGTCACTATATAATTCAAAATTATATGTTAATTATTATCTACACGAAAATGCGATTTTGTAACTTACACACTGCATGATCATATATTATATCATCATATCATATATTATAATGAGCAAAATTTTACAACATGAACCCTCAAACTTTTCTTTTAAAGTAACGCCGCTTTGAAATGTAGTAATGTTAACATTATTTCATACTACCCCCAGCAAAGGGTTGACTCTCTGGGGAGGTGTCGAATCATTCAAACGAACTCGCTAACTCTCTCCCTTGGGTTTGATGCACCCGTAATATTTTGAGTCTGAGTTAAAAAAGTTACTACATAACTGTCATAAATTACTCTTTTTGTAGTTAGATAAAAACTAGCAAACGAAATATGTCAATTGAAGAAAGTGTAATTCGACAAACTGTAATGTTTTACACTGTAATATTTAAATACAAAGAGATGCGTTTAAAACGATTGTATTGGTGATTTATTTAGTTGGTAAACTCTGATCGTACATATTGCTGTTTATTAATGCATGTACAAAGTTTGTTATCATAAAGCAGAAGCGTGTTTTATTTCTGAATATTCTCCATGAGCAGAATCTAAAATCCGTCTGAACTGTATGACCTTTACTTTATGTTCACCACAACATTAGATTACACCAATAGGCATGTGTGCTATGTCTCTAGCTCGTGCTCTTTGTCTCTGACAGCATGTGGCAGTAGATGGACAGACGCATACTGAAGTGAGTGCATAAATAATTGTTTTAATCACTTTTGCTACGGAAATCAAATAAATTAAGAAGATTAAGAGAGGCAGGCCGCATCAAAGCAGACCGTCTGAGGAAGTATCTTCACCCCACAGGAAACCGCAGTTAAATAACAGCTCCCTAGACGGTTGTGTTCCTGTGTGTGAGTGAGGTCTTCAGTAAGCTCTTAAGGAGTTGCTGTGTTAGCAGCGGAGGTGGCATCGCGCTTTTTATATTTAATGTATTGCAACCGTTCATAGGCTACAGTAACCGCATTACGTTAGGTTAGCTATATGCTTGTATGCATCCCGACGTTGTATAAATAAAAACTCTTGTACTTGTAGTTATGAAATTTATTGAGTTTTATTTTACGATTTGTATTTAAACGTAGAGTTCAAGTGATGAACCAATTGATATTACGCTAGTAGCTACACAGTACTTACAATATACAACCTTTCGAAATTAGCCGAAAGAAAAAATACCGTTGTTTACTAGAGTATTGCGATACAGAACGCTGACAAAAATCTATATTCCCTATTGAAGTAACAGTTCCATATTATGTATTTTCCTTGCACATGGCATAGTGAAATGAAAATATACATGTACAGTTTTTTTAATATGATATTTCTCAGCGAGGCATGACTCGATAGAACGGCGATCGTGCAGCTTGGAGAATTCACCCACTGCGGGAAAAAGCAAAAATCACAGATTGTAGATAAAGTAAGTAATACATATCGACTGTGGTAACGCCAGAGTCTTCGTTGGATATCTACTCCTGTCATATCCTCAAGAATCTTAGTGAAAACGCGTTTTGAAAATATTTATAACATTGCTTTGAAATACATCAATTCTTTTAATTTGAAATCCGCTTATCGCTAGTCGTTTACGACTAAAGTTTTAATCTGCATTCCTCTTGAATATTACAAAAGTGCAATTTCCGTATCAACAGTTTATAAATAGTTGATGTAACAAGCGCATTGTCTATTCACACATTATATCTGGCTGTTAGCGGGATAAAACATGTTTGTATAATGTTGCTTTAATGAACAACGCTCTAAACGTGCATTTAGGGAGTATCGTAAATAATTTAATATGAAATTCATTACGAAATTCTAGATTATTAATGTGAGCACAGTTCATTTTCATAGATTCACATTTAAATGCAATGGTAATTAAAAAAATAATATCGAACTGCATAACAAAGATTTGCTTTCAGTTAGCTTATACTCGTAAATGTAAATAAAATTGCCATATGACACTTTTTCATTCTTTTCCTACAGTGATAGAATTGGAACATCTAAAAACTGATTGGCAGGTACCCATCCAGCATGGCAACGTTGCTGTGTTTTGAGTAAGTTTCTACCAGCACATACATGGTATTATATTATGTGTTCCTACTACTGATAAGTGCACTGTAAATGGAGGAGAACACTTGTGCGAACTCATATGATTATAAAACACGTGACACCTGTACTTCGCTTTAAAACCGAGAATTTATCAAGAACTTAAATAATTCAATTTACATATTACCTGAGTACCCGAAGATCGCTTTTCCATTGAAAGCGTGCGGGAACAGTATTGGCAGAAGCATAATTTCCTGTGCTGAAATATTTATATCGCCCGTAGCACAGCGCTACAGCGTAGCTCGTAGCAGGATCTACGACGGTGGGAACGAACATTCTAGCTATGGTAATAAGTTCTATGGAGCGTTGAACACGTTTCTGCGTTGTACTGAGGTTTTATAGTGCCTTACTTTATTACGGCGTCACTATAGACTTGCACCTCTTGAGAGGAGCTTAGTGGGTTTATTGCTCGGAGTATATTCACCTAATATCGAGGAACCTTACATCATATTCACACGTAAGTTGTTATAAATATTTTCTTGAATCCATTTATAGTGTAACTTGCAATGATGCTCTGAGAAATTTATTTAGGGTCAGCTACGGACAAATGATGTCTCTGTTGTGGCAAGTGTCCTTAGGCTACAGTAACTGCTTGTCATTAGGTGAGCCACAGGTTTGTTTGAGATGTTAGTGGCATAAAAAAACGGCCAAGTGCGAGTCGGACTCGCGCACGAAGGGTCCCGTACCATTATCTATAAAAACGGCGAATAAATCACGTTTGTTGTATGGGAGCCCCCCTTAAATATTTGTATTATTTTAAATTAATTATTTATTCTTAAAGTTAATATATAACTAAATATTTTGTGAATATTTCAAGCGACTACCTGTTGCCGTTATTAATATCGAACAAAAATGAGCAAAAAAATCACGTTTGTTGTATGGGAGCCCCCTTAAATATTTATTTTATTCTATTTTTTAGTATTTGTTGTTATAGCGGCAACAGAAATACATCATCTGTGAAAATTTCAACTGTCTAACTATCACAGTTCATGAGATACAGCCTGGTGACAGACGGACGGACAGCGGAGCCTCAGTAATAGGGTTCCGTTTTACCCTTTGTGTACGGAACCCTGAAAATCAGAAAAAAAGCTGGCATTAAAATTATCTTTTTAAACAAAGTCGAATAGCAAGGAAGTGTACACCCCGCCAGATTTAATGCATTTAACGGCCAGCAAGTTACTAACGTGTACATGTATAATGATAGACCACATTTTCCAAAAGATATTGTTCTAAAATGCAAAATTGTAACAAAATTTTGACGAGCTCGGTGGCATAGTGGTTATTGATGCTACTATGACTCCAACGCTCGTGGTTTCGATTCTCACGTAGTACAAACATTTGTGTGCATGAGTATGTCTGTTTGTCTCCGTCTGGATACATAAAGTAAGAGTTAAGGCACATAGAACAGCCCGTCTGAGGAAGCACCACCCTGGAGGGTTGTCGTGTTGCTGCTAGTGAGTGACGTCACCAGTAAACTGCTAAAAATAGCAAAGGTGGCATAGGGCGAATGATATTTAATACGTCGCAAGCGTTCATAGATTATTAGAGATGGGCTCGATGCTTGTAGACCTCCCGATGTTGTATTAAAAAAAATGCAGAAAATGTATAGTCTTGAATTAAATACGGAAATCGATGTCTTAAAACTTCTGTTTAGCATAAATGTTAAATCTCCTCTTTAGTATCGGACAACAAGGCACGACGGCTATAAAATACAGCTTGTCAACTTTATTAGCATTTTAACTTGTTTTTTTTTTTCATAAACGAAGAACGTTGTAACGTTTAATATAGCATAAAATATACTACAATCTTTGTTCAACATGACACATTTTACGTTTATTACGTTGCCTGTTAGCCCATAAACGTAGGTGCCTAGAAGTCTTTTATTCAAGATTTTATGTTATTTAGGAAAAATATATCTGTAATATAATTGTTTTTTTTTACCATTTGGGAAGTTCGATTTCCAATGTAATATTTAACAAAAATTAAACGCACCTCTAATTATTTTTAAAAACAAAATGAAGTTTTATTTCAATAAAATGTCCTACATACATAAAACCTAAAGATGTAAGTTAAGATACCTTCCTTCCGTGGGGCATTGGCCGTGGTCTAGTCTAGTCACCGTATATAATTCATCTTCGGTAATGTAACCTTCGGTAAGCCCAACAGAGAGCAGACCAAGTGACGGCTATTTTATAAAACAACAAAACCATATAGAACGCTTAGATCAGTTGCGAACCGTGCGAGTAATCTTCATAAGACTAGATCAACAGGTTCTACAAAAACTGGCCTAGTGCGAGTTGGACTCGTGCACGAAGGGTTCCGTACCATTGTCAATAAAAACGGCAAAAAATCACGTTTGTTGTATGAGAGCCCTTAAATATTTGTTTTATTTTAATTTAATTACTTATTTTTAAAGTGAATATATAACTAAATATTCTGTGAATATTTCAAGCGTCTACCTGTTGCCGTTATCAATATCGAGCAAAAACGAGCAAAAAAAATCACGCTTGTTGTATGGGAGCCGCCTTAAATATTTATTTCATTCTGATTTTAGTATTTGTTGTTATAGCAGCAACAGAAATACATTATCTGTGAAAATTTCAACTGTCTAACTATCACGGTTCAAGAGATACAGCCTGGTGACAGACGGACGGACGGACGGACAGACAGCGGAGTCTCAGTAATAGGATTTCCTTTTTACCCTTTGGGTACGGAACCCTAAAAAAGATGTGAATAGGTTAATTTTTATATTCTTTTAGTGTTGCGAACTCCCATTCACTAGGCTGCGATAGCTACTTATCTAATCATACATCCCATGTTTTAAAAAAGTGATCGCTGTAAGCAAATGAACTGTGATGTCTTTTCTAAAATAGCAAACAAGCGCACAGCCTGTCTTATGGTGAGCAGTTACTATAGATGTCAAAGTATTCAGTAATAAATTGGCCGACTAGAGATTGTATCTCGCTTAGTGAAGGTCTATTGTGATTATATATATATTATATAAATGATATATAAATGATACAGAAATATATATAGGTATATATATATATACATTTAGTTGTTTTGGGACATCTTGCCCGTTGAAATTGTAATTTCGAAATATTCATAATTTCACTTCGCTCGAAATATTCATAATTTCAATTTCGCTTCGCTGGATGGAGTTTGATCTACTATTGCGATTGCCTGTCCAGCAGTCCAGAGCTCTTCCAACTCTTCATGGATTCCTCCCCCAACCTGGACCGGTAGAGGAGTCGAAATATAATCCTTCTAATTTCGCTAGATTTAGTTTCCCAGTAAATCTAGCAACGGTAGTATTCACTGCACTCGAATATCACCGCGCACTGCTTACGATGTAAGAATCTCTTCAAGCTTTTGTAGAAGCGCACTGCTTACCATGTAAGAATCTCTTCAAGCTTTTGTAGAAGCGCACTGCTTACCATGTAAGAATCTCTTCAAGCTTTTGTAGAAGCGCACTGCTTACCATGTAAGAATCTCTTCAAGCTTTTGTAGAAGAATCCCAAGCCGTAGTCCTTCAGAAAAATCTTGGTAAGAAATCCATTGCATAAGTTAAGAGTATGTATGTATGTATGTATATCTTCACGCCAAGTCCCTTGCGGGGTAGGCAGAGAGAACCGAGCGCCATAAGAATAATAAGTTAAGAGTACTCGGAAGAAAACTAAATAAATTCTTAATTAAATAGATGCTGCACTTGATACCTTCCTACTTATTTATTCCTTGAGTATTCCTGACACTGTGCTTGGAACGGTAGTTGTAACGCGATCCAGTTTGTTTCAAAGACGGTCACTATGATCACTTCTATTACGTAATGAGAGAGCAGTACTCGATCTGGTGTTTTTTTTTTATACAACTAAGGTGGCAAACAAACGTACGGCCTGCCTGATGGTAAGCAGTTACCGTAGCCTATGGGCATTTGCAACACCAGTGGTGCCTCTTGCGTTGCCGACCCTGTAAGAACCTCTTCACGCCTTTCTTGAAGAACCCCATACTGTAGTCCCTTGGAAAAACCTCGGCAGGGAGCTCATTCCACAACTTAATAGTTCTCGGTAGAAAACTGCTCGTGAAGCACACAGTGCGCGACCATTGCGGTTCCAGTGTGTGCCGATGAACTCCCAGCCGCCGGCGAGCTGTGCGATTGTAAAACGAGGCTGTTGGTATAATGTCGAACAACTCCTCAGAACACAACCCATTATACAGCCGGAAGAACACGCAAAGGGAAGCAAATTCTCTTCTCAATCTCAAGGGCTCAATACCGTGTGTGAGTTCAGGATCATCGATAATCCTCACAGCTCGTCTCTGTACCGAGTTACAAGGTCCTAGCTGCTATCCAGGTGCTCCCGCCCAAAGGTGGCTACAACAGAAAATACGCAGACAGTATTCGTCGGCGTACCACAGGCGACACAGATTCGAGCAGAAAGCTTTGAAAGATAGAAGTTTAAAATATGTGGTTACAGTTATATTGTTAAGACATTATATTATAACGAGCTCGGTGGCTCAGTCGTGATAGACGCGACTTTGACACCAACGCTCGTGGGTTCGATTCCCACACAAGACAAACATTTGTGTTGTAAGAGAGGTAGGGAGCATCAAAGCAGCCCGTCTGGGGAAGTACCTCCACCTCACAGAAACCCGCAGCCAAATAACAACTTCCTAAAGCGTTGTTGTGTTCCTGCGTGTGAGTGAGGTCACCAGTAAGCTCTTGTGTAAGCAGCAAAAAAGGCATCGCGCGAGTGATACTTAAGATATTACACGCGTTAATAGGCTACGATAATTGCTTTGCATCAGGTGGACCGTACGCTCGTATGACTCCCGACGTTGTATAAAAAACATGTATTAAATATTTAGATATACATGAAACTACTCTTCTTCTTAATAGCGTTATCCCGTTTTCTAATTCATTAGAATTGGCGGGATCTGTTATGTAAGCCTATGATAGGTTCCCTAACAATTTGCATAAAATTTTAGGACATAATATAACAAGGCATACTTTTGTTTATCCTAAGGATATTTACGCATAACAGCTTACGCATAATGATATTAAAAACATAATTTTTATAGGCATATAAATAATAATGTACTTAGAGAAAAGGTAAGTTTTGCAAAATTGTTATATGACATAAACATATTGGCGGCTTAGGGTTAACCATTGTTCGAAATAAAATTATATACCAAAACAAATTAACCTAAAAGATAAACATAAATGTATGCCAAAAAACAATTATGGCAAAAACATTTATGCCAAAGTATGTTAGGAAAAAAAACATTATGCGAAAAGAAGGGATCCCCTAAGATACTGATTTTGACATCGAGTCACACCTCCACGATCCAAAAGGAAAACCAGACCTTTCGTAGGTTGTGTCACACGCCATTTGAAGTAACAATATAATTTCTTGGACGTGCGGATTCCTCGACGACATTTTCCTTCATCGTCGATTAAGTGATAATTACAAATACGTATGTTCGTGTTTTATGTTATTACAACAGGTATGTCAACGTCTATAGGTAAACAAGTATGTCGCAGTGGTGCCCTGTTGCTGACAGATCCGGGGCACCACACCAACGCGGCCGATGGCATTTCGCGGGGTTGTTTAGTGGGTATACCGTCGCACAGCCGACGGGGAGTCCCACACTATCACCGGAGGCCACCCAGGCACCGGTGGTGTGCGTAACGCATATTTCCCCGCGTCACAAAAAAAAAGGTAAACAAGTATACTACCCACGTATAGAAAAGTACTCGAGTTTACTGTAGCCTATGAACGTGTGCATTACAAAGTGTATCCCTCTCGCATTACCACTGCTAACTACTCAGATTCTTTTTTTATATACAACGTCGGGAGACATACAAGCATACGGCCCGCCTGTTGTAAAGCGATTACCGTGCCACGGCCTATATGCTTGTGACCTCACTCACACGCAGGAACACAACAATTCTACTGAGAGATGTTATTTGGCCACGGTTTTCAGAGGTGGAAGTACATACTCAGACGGATCCTCAGCTTTGATGCGTGATGCCTCTCTATAAACACCCAGATCAAGACTAACATACATGTTCATGCACACAAACTTTTGTACTGTGTGGGAATCGAACCCACAAGTGTTGATGTCAAAGTAGTGTTACTAACCACTGCGCCACCGAGCTCATCAATACTTACATGTAACACGCGCTCTTGCAAAAATACAACAACACTCTAGGGACTTGTTATTTGGCTGCGGTCTACATTAAAGTGAAAATATAAGCGTACTACGTACATGATAAGTTGAGTTTCTTCTAAAGATGTTAGTAAACCATTAACAAATGGTAAAATATGTATCCCGGTTAAGTCCAGTTAATAACTATGTACTATTAATATCTTTTTAAATGAATTTACGACATAGTATATTGTGGTTACTCACAATAAAATTAATTACAATTTCTTGAATTTCTTAACAAATTGTAATCAAATAATGAAAATGTATAATATGATCTTTCATTCGTACATTTTTGATTATATCAGAAATGTACGTATACTTTTTAGCGTTATTCCGTTTCCTAAAATATTAGTCCGCTACGTAAGCCTAAGGATTTGGCGAAACTAATTTTAATATCCTCAGACCTCCATAACCCAGAGTTCCTTCTGTCAGGCTTGTCTTAGGTTAGGTCACATGTCTTTCTAAAATATAATTCACGAATCACGATGTTTTCCTTCACCACAGAGCGAGATCAATACAAATATAGACAAATCCGAAAACACAAATGTTGTTGGCAGAGCTGCGATAGCCAGCGGAGCCACATTACCCTCAAAATTGTCGTTTGGGGTAGACTGATGTCATCCAGCTAGCGTTTAGACGGTAATAGTGAGAAACTCCAAAATCGACACACTAATAGCTAACATATTGTAGTTTTGTATCCTTTAATTTGAAATTTAAATGTTCGTTGGTGAGGAAGAACGGTCCAAAATCGTTCCAATTAGAAAATAAAACATATGGGAAAACGTATGGCCGGCCACTCTGCAGTGCAGAGTCTGCACTGCACTCCCATCAACAGAAAAAGTAACAGCACTCGTCGCTAGATGTCGTACAGGGTTCCATATATTTTAAAAAAATTAAAAATAAAATATTTAAATATTTTTTATATTTAAAAAATATCAGCTCTGCCTACACAGCTTGCTGTTATTTACTAGTAATATATACGCACACTAGGATTCAAACCAGGGACCGTGGCTTAATAGGTCGGTTCTCTATCCACTGGATTATCACTGCTCCTTTTATTTCAGTTTCCCTCTACGGTATTCCCAAACAAATACAATACGAAGACCTTCAAAAATAAATCTACGTCTCTGATATAATCAAACAATTTCATTCATACGATTATAATATAATCAAATAATGTAAAAGTAAAAGGAAAAATTCAATGGGACTTTTAATACATACATTAAAATGTTGATGAAATAGCTGAAACAAAATTAATGTCATTCAAAAAAACTACGCTATTATTTAGGACATTTCTGAAGAAGTTACCTAAAATACGATTTTTTATGACTGAAGTTTAAGGTTTTTCTCCTTAAGATGAGACAATGTCAAACTAAGCCACTAATCAATTTAAAGGCCTTCGTGAAACTATAAATATGTATTGTTTACTGAATCACCTATTATTGAATACTGACTACACTATTGTCTTAAACGCCATCAAGTTCTTCAACTAATAAAATGGCACACAATATCAAAGAACAAGCACAGGATCTGGAAACAGATCTTTGTGGTTGGTATGCATATATGACCGCGCCTGTCCACATCGTATAATCATATGTACGGTGGCATTTCCTAGCCATTCTTGATAATTGTGGTGTCTATTGGAAAACTAGTGAGAACCCATTGATTTTTCGGAGTGATTGTTTAGTTCTTGTGTTTTATCTGAACTGAGTCCTATTTAACACGCTTTTATCAGATTGAGCATTTCTAATTGGCCTTATAGATAAAAAACTTGAACAAATATATAACACTAATACGAGCGACTGCTTGGAAACAAATGTGAAGAAGACCTAGCTATAATACTAAAGACGTACCGTCACATCCTACTGGTAACGAGAACTATATCGGCGCCCTTCCATGTAGGTTAGAGGGAGGGCGCATCAAAGTAGCTGCCAGGGGAAGTACCTCCCACCTTGCACAAAACCACAGCCACAACTCTCTGGAAGGTTGTCATATTCCTGCGTGTGAGGTCACCAGTGAGCTCCTAATCGCGTGCACACAGGAATCATTCTATTTAAGTGAGACTTCTCTCCGTACCTATCTAATTTAAATTACATTAAAAGAGGCAATACATTATTGATACAAATCAAAGGAAGAACAATCAATTATTCCAGATAACGTAAAAGAACACAAAAATAAAATAAATCAATTCCACCAAATCAATTTCTTTGTTCGTTGAAATCTTAAAAACACTTTCGAATTCTTCAATTACTTAAACATTCTCTACTGGGGACTTTTCATTTGTAATGTTTAACCAAGGGATCGACCTTCCGATTGACTTGAGCAGTTCAAAGGGCAGGGGGATGAGAAATTAACGCAATGTAGGGTGTGCAATGAAGGAACGCTGACTTCAAAGAGAAAATGATTTCCCTATTTTTTAAGATAGAAGTCATAGTATCAGAAAATTGCTATTGATGTGATAATTTGAGTATATGATGTACTTGTTAAGAATAGGTATTGCGTATTATTTATATGCAACAACACTTTCCGGTTTTGGATACTAGTAGCTTCTATCTATCTATCTATAAATTCACGCTAAATCCCTTGCGGGGTAGGCAGAGAGAACCGAGCGCCACGTGACTCGATACTTACATACCTCACTCGCTTCTTTAACATTCATTGTTCTTGTCATGCACGCTCGCCGGTTTCTAGGGCTCCTGACATCACCTTCTGATAGAACACGACCAATTGGTCATGGTAGGTAAGTCTTGGCCTTCCGCGGCTCCTACATCCATCCACTTTTGCATTGTATATCCGCTTCGTCCTTCTTTCATCCTGCATTCTTTCTACATGTCCGAACCAACGGAGCATGCCTCTTCTTATTTTAACACCGACGCTCTCTTTCAGACCAACTCTGTTTCTAACATCATCATTGCGAATACGGTCTACAAGCTTTACGCCACAAATTTTGCGCAACGCTCGCATTTCGACCGCGTTTATCCTACTTTCAAGCTCTCTCTGCCATACCCAGCACTCGCTTCCATAAGTTAGCGTCGGGATCAGTACTGCATTGTGCGTACACATCGTACGTGCTCAAGTTTTTACTGCCAAGAAGTTTTCCTAGTTTCCCATTCACACTATTCCCAGCACTCACTCGTCTTTCCACATCTGCGGTATACCTTCCATCCCTGCTGAAAGCGCATCCACTTGTTCCAACACTTTATCATCAACCGTAATCCTTACATTCGTTCTGGTTTCTTCTCGATCGAATTAGTAGCTTTTAAATTCATATTTTTCTGTGATGGGTAACAAGCAAGCATATCACGGGGTGTAGCTGACACCTTCATTGGAAGTCGAGAAGCTTGATAGCGCGTGTCACTCTAATGAAAAAAAAGCAGGTTAAGCAACATCAACCGCAGCCTGTCTATGGATGGGTTTTCTATCTTGAAATTTTGCATGCTATTATCGATAGAAGACAGTAGTCGAGCAAGTTAGTGGCCTTGAGCCAACTTGAAAATTCTGGCCTCTGCCATTCCGCATTTAATCATAGTGGCAGAATGCGATATGCTCTGAAGCTCTTCGGTTGAAAGGAGACCCGTATACAGCACGCATACGTGGTGCAATGAATAAGGGTGTAAACCACACTTGTTGTTGGACAGTAGGTGTAGTTTATTTTAACTTTTACTTATTTGAAGACTAACTGACAAAACTACTCATTCACTAAAATATTCGTTTTTCCGTCGTAGCATCGTTGACCAATTACTCCATCTCAGCTCTCACCGTTTAGCAGTCGGTGCTAATTGAGCACATTACAATGCAGCTCGAGGCGACAGCAACGCTTCCACTCGAGTCGGTCGAGTTTACGATTCAATGAATAAATAAATAGCTTTCCAGCCAGACCAAGTGTTTCGTTCAAGTGAGTCTGCGGATACATTTTTATGTTCCACTTTGTTATGTATAAAGATTGTCTTAAGCAAAAAATCATCAGTAGAGCCACCTGAAAAATTTACAACAAATTAAAATAAAATTCTAATTTTGTTTATTTTTGACTATATATCTATAACTTCACGCCAAATCCCTTGCGTAGGTAGAGAGAGTCGAGCGCCACATGACTCGATTCTAACTAAACCTAAACATCACTCGCTTCTTTAACATTCATTGCTCTTCTTATATACGCTAGCCGGTTTCTAAAGCTCGTAACATCACCTTCTGATAAATCCCAAAAAATATATGTTTATTTTTGTGATTCTTAAAAATATCTAGCTCTTTGTTTTTTTTTTTTATGTTCTAAAGCAAAAGTTCTAAATATGCCATTTACTAATATACAAAGCTAAAGAGTTTATTTGAACGCGCTAATCTGTAAAACTACCGTTCGGATTTGAAAAAATATTTTTACATTTAATAGCTGAATTCTCGACGAAGATTGCGTGCTCTTTAATACCACGAGACAAGACGAGAAAAGTAAGAAAAAACTGTCACAGCGGGATACCGGGATATACACAGATGAAGTCGCGAACGGCAGCCAGTATCCTTATACGTGACATTGTTATTTTATAAAAAAAATCAACATTTTCTTAAATGAAAAACTACTAACTACTTTCATGACTACTATAACACATACTGGGTTCGATTCCCAGTCGGTACAATCTGCTTGTCTTATACTGTGTGTTTTTATGTACCTATAACTCTTATCACACACATCTGTATGTAACTACAAAAATAATATTATAAATATATAAAAATATTAGGAAGAATCTTGCTTCATCGGAAATATACGAATATTTCAGAGAAGTTCCTAGGAATTCCGATAGATAACAACATCTTCATATGTATTTTACAACTATAACAAACTTATTTTATACACGACGTATTATTGTTTGTATAATACCTATAAATCACATAAATTTTCTTTAATGAAAACTTTTAATAAATTATTATAGGTCATGTTCCTTGAAGTTTCTTCCGATTCAAGTAGAATAGAAATTTAACCATAATTTATTTCTTAAATGCAGTCACTTCGATTATGAAAACAAAGAAAATCTAAGGAATTATACAAACTGAATCGTAAATCAAGATTAAGCACGGCGCTTATGTCGCGAGTCAGTCGATTGTCTGTTAATGTTTTTTGACGACTCACACAATATTTGTAAACAAATTTATACAGGTCGAACGTTTGTTGATAACTTATGATAATTAAGTGTTCGTCCTCCCTGTCATCAAAACAATAGTCGATAGATGCAGGTGGCACAAGATCGAAACGAGTGACAATCTAGAGGAAAGGCCTGTGCTCAGCAGTGGACGAATACGGGCTGAGATAATGAGATCATCAGCAATCTCATCAGTCGATCTACGATTTCTCATTTTCAAGACTATATCACATGGTAGCCTCTACGTCGATTACCTGTATGCAGCGATGTTGGTCGCTGAAGCATAATATCGCCTTGAACCGAAAAATGAAATCTTTAGGAAAACACTGTACAAACTATGTAGGTTACTTTGTAAAAAATAATGGTGCACCTTTTAGTTTTTTACTTTTTTTTGTTGCTAATGTCATTATTACGGTGGGCTTTGTAGGACGAACGTTCGTTGACAACTTATAATATTAAAGTGTTCCTCCGCCCAAAATCTCATTACTGGTCGATCTTCGATTTCTCATCCAGTCAAGACTATAACATAGTCAGTAAGCTTCAGCGATGTTCGTTGCTGAAGCACTACGGCAGTTGTGCAAGTGAACCTTGAGCCGAAAAAAATTATTTTTTCAAAAAGAGACGGTACAAGCATTAATGGAATACAATGATTTCTTATTAAACTACGCAGGTTAAAATTTGTCAGCCTTCTATTTATTGACTTACATTATTATTCCTAATGTGATAATTATAGTGAGGTCTTTAGTCCGGGGTAGTATGAAAGTTATTTTTTAGAACGTTCTCAAATAAAGGTAAAGCATGAAAAATATATACGTCAACAAATAACAAAATGGCGGCGCCGAGGCCGTGTACAATGAATTGCTGTAATGGAATCCATTTGGCAACTCGCTAAGTGGGTGACTTAACGTATGAGATTGCGCTGCAAACGCTTTTTTCGGCGTCTGCGAAGCTGTGTTTCCACCGCTTAGATTACCAGTATAATTAGACATTTACAAAAGGAATCTACAGCGTAACATGTCAAAATTAGGCACTTGAAAATTACAACAAGTTACTTAACATTTGAACGTTAATTTTTAGGATTCCATAACTAAAAAAATAATAATTACAGAAAGAGAGGAGAAAATAGTGGGTTTTTTTTAAATAATTAAAATACCTCTGTACAAATACCACACAATAATGTGTTAATGAAGGATGTTACTTTACAAACACACTTAATTATTCAGTACAAGGAACTTACGAAACTCTAGTTACACAAGTTGGACTAACCTTCATATGTTGTATGTCACTCTTTCATATGTTGAAAAGTGTGTTGGAAAACTTTGTATTTACATAAAAGATCTCAATCAGATAATCATGAATTTCCTTAATTGAACTGGAATATACTCAAGATTTTTTTTATTTATGATCTGACCATAGATCAGCATCACCCTAGCTAGAAAGCACTCTTACAATTTTTATTATTGTGAAGTTTCTATGTAATTTTTCCAGACTAAACTTGTAGTGGCAGTGCATTCTAGAAATAACTAGTAACACTTCGAAGTTTCCAATGCTCATGAAGACTTTTTTTGTTATTATTGCACTCTACGTATTCCTGCAGGTTTAAAGCTTTTGAAGAAACTGTAAGTAAGTATATTTTATAAAATTTAAAACATGTCTGTCTATGCCCACATATGTACCCGCAAGTGTCCAATCTTTTAGTTATATCTTCACGATAGGTCACTAACGGGGTACAAGAGAGAACCGAGTGGCACAAGACGAGTTCCTTACACGCTTACTTCTTTATTTTTCTGTACACTTGCTGGTTTCTAGGACTCCTTACACCGCATTCTAATAAAACGTGACCTTCTTTGCGCTATCCCGTTTCCTAATCCATTAGGATTGGCAGAGGCCACTACCTAAGACCAAGGATTTGGCGAAAACATTGATTTTTTACATGGAGCGGCTGCCGTCATACCTCCAGAACCCAGAGGGAAGACCAGATCTTTCTCAGGTTAGGTCACACATCTTTCGAAATATAATTTCTTGGACGTGTGGGTTTCCTTACGCCGAGCAAGTAATAAATATGTACATAACCAAAAACACTAATTTAGTGGTACATGGATGTTAACCGGAGATCAGTTGATCAATAGCTTCTAACAAAACCTGACCAATTTGGTGTTAAAATAAGACTTACCTGTCTTGGCCATCTTCGGCTTTACAACCACTATGAGCTATCTTTTGCGTTGTATAATGTGTTCTGTAATTCATTTGTCCCTCTTTCTTAATACATGCCCGAACCAACGAAGCGTCCGTTTTCTTATCTCATCTTAACACCGACACTAACTTTCAGACCAACTCTCATTCTTACATCATCGTTGCCCGACGGGCAGCGTTGCGCAATTTTGCGTAATGCTCGCATTTTGACCGTATTTATTCTACGTTCATACTCTCTCTATGACACCCAGTTTCATAACCATAGTTTCGCTTTGGAATTGGTACACTGGCTTAATTTTCGGATGCCTAGAAATTTTCCCAAAGCTCCGTTAACAGTTCCCTGCACTCACTCATCTCCTACTATCAACAGCCTGCCTTGTAGGCAGGTGGCTGGGTATGGTATTGCTAAAAGCACTTCCAAGACATATATTATTATGATTATGATTTGACATTATGATTCATTTGTTCAATACTACATCATCAACGTAATCATTGTGTTCGTTCTAGTTTCCTCTCTATCAAATACCATTATTATGTGTCAATAAAAAAAACAAAATTAAAAAAAACCTACTAAATTAGTTTTTTTTAATTGTATTCATTTCGTCACAAACAGATCACTAACCTGGAAAACTCTAATTGAAAAAAATATAAATACGAATATGTTCAATATGATAAGATTTAATATTTAACAATTTTTTAAAGTATAGTAAATATAATAATATACCATTAATATAAGTTGTCGCGCGACTACATATCTGTTGATTTTAAATGGCACCCGGTAATTTAGACTCTTTATACGTACGTTTGCCTTTTGTTTATTACTGAATTATTATATTTTTCTTTTATAAAATCCAAGCTATTTTCAAAATGATTGTAAATTAAATTATGTTTTCGAAGTCTGGGTACAGGACGCGTTGTGTATTAATTACATTGATACATCTTAAAAAAATATTTTTCAAGAATAATAAACGTTAGGTACTCGATACATTCGAGTCTGTACTGATGGCTTCAGCGCTTAAATGGCTGACTAATCACAAAAGCGCTATTAACTATATTAGTCCTGTAACAGTAAACAGAGAGCTGTAAGATTTTCTATAAGATAATTTATTATATGCCGTAGTAATTCCATTATGTTGTTATTTATACTTACAAAAATAAAATAGTCGAGTGGATTTTCGTGTATAAGAAAAAAAATATTTTAAAACATATTGTAGATTTTATATAGGCTTATTTTATTTATATGGAAGACATTTGGCATATAATGGAAACCGGAATATGGTAGTTTACATTTCTATCTATAGACAAAAGCATAACAAACAAGATAGAAATAGCAACAGCCGGAGAGACAGACCTCCCCGGCTTTTTCAGCTGAAAATTTGTACACTGATTTCAAAGAAATATTTTATATATAAATTTGTACTGAAATTTATTTTAAATGTTATTTGAATATATCCAGTTAATTTACGAAATGGGCTGCAACATTCCAAATTATTGGCGCCGTGAGCAAATCTATGGGGATATAACTATTGCTACATAACCTCGTAAGTAAGCCAAGCTAAGTATTAGCTAGTAGAGAAACGATAAACAAAAAGGACAGAAAAATATTAACAAAACAGGATTTCAAAATAAATCACACTTTACAAATGTGAACGAAAATAATTAACGGTGGATATCGTGCGTGCATTCTCATATTTCAGTATTTTTTGCAAAAATCTGTGAAAGCTCAGTGAAACATTACAAATTGATGCATATATTTTTTCTGAAGGAAAATTTATTACACGTAAGGCCAATAACAATTGCAAATGTAGGTACATTTATTACAATAAACGAACATTTAGATATTTATTATTTATAGCGAAAAAAGATAAGAAATCACGACAAATGTACTAAAATATTATACAAAAAATATTAATATAACGATTAAGTGACAAATTTTTTTAATACCACTAAGATAACAAACAAGCATATGGCTTGCCGGATGGTAAGCAGCTGCCGTAGCTTACGAATACATGCATTACCGTACCATACAGCGCGTATATAATACGCCTCTGGTATACACAGTGCAAGCAATGGCCGAATAAATTCTACTTCACGCGTTTTTTGAGTACCTCATGCTGACACCTAAAAAATTTCGGGAGAGAGTCTCCCGACGGAGAGAATCTTACAATTTAGGAAAGATTCTTATTATTTTGGTAGTAAAATATTGTAAATCACCAAACTATGATACAAACAGTATAAATTCAACGTAGATCATTTTGTACAAAAATACACAAATAGCATACTACATAATACAATACAAATACACGCATACTATACCTAGTCTTGCCATAAATACTGAAACAAAGAAAAACAAAATTTTCAATTGCAAATAACATTTATTACTTTTACAGTGTGTTAGTTTAATACATAAATATAAAACAATTTAAAATATAAAAAGCTTATTCGAAGTGGTCTCCATTGGCTGCCATACAGTGCTTTAAACGTTGAGGCCAGTTATCAATAGAAGCACGCACTCTTTCCATGGAAAAATTCTTCACTGCCAATCGTACGGATTGGTTTAGGGACTCGAAATTATCATGGCGTTTAGAGCAAGCCATACTCTCTAAAACTGACCATAAATCATAATCCAGGGGATTAAGATCGGGACTAGACGACGGCCAGTCTTCAGGTCTGATGAAGTCCGAAACGTTCGTTTCCAACCAAGTCTGCGTAGACCGAGCTTTATGACCCGGCGCCGAGTCTTTCTGGAAGGACCATTCTTGGTTATTGAACATGGTGTTGTTATAGGGCTTACTACCGTCTCAAGAATGGTATCTTGATACACTTGTGCCGATGTTTTGATACCTTTTTCACAAAAGTATGGCTCAGTTACTCCTTCATAGCTAATACCCCACCAAACCATCACTGAAATCGAATAGTGCCCACGTTGCACTCTGTCGACTAATTGGGAAGCTTCCTTAGAGCTTTGAGCATAAATACGGTCATTTTGTTTGTTAAAATGTTGCTCAATTGTAAAAATTTTCTCATCCGTAAACAAAGTTTTTCTGTGACCTCCTTTGCGTACCGCTTCAGTAGTTGTTTCGATTTTACCACCCTATTCTTTTTTAAATTATCAGTTAAGAAATGACCAGTGCATCTCTTATAGGCTGCAAGTCCTAAGTCATCTTTTAAAATACGCGATACGGTTCTAGGTGCTATTTTCATCTCCCGAGATAAAATCTTTTGCTTTCGGACAGATTTTCTTCGAATTCTTTCACTTGCTGCTTTGACCACCTTTTTCGTACGAACACTAACTACGTGGACGGCCAGATCTTTTTTGTCATAAGCAGAGGAGGTCTCATTGTACCTATTAATAGCTCGGTACACAAACATTTTACTAATACCAAGCGTATGAAGAGTTTTAAAAATTGCATTTGGCTCCATACCTACTTTGTGTAATGCAATCACAGCGATTCGGTTCTCTTTATCACCCCACTCCATTTTAATATCGCAAAATATTGGCGCAAAAATGAGAAAACACAATGAACAATCATATAAAAATGACAGATTCCAAATTCAAATGTAATATTTTGTTTATTTTTAATTGTAACAGTATTTATGGCCAGACTATGTATAAATACATGTAATTTGTAAACTTATCTACTTAAGTTATAAATAATTTCAAGTGTATTTCAATATTAAATTTTTTGATAATTATCATTAACAAATTATACATAGATACACATGTTAATTATAAAATGTAGTAATATATTATACGTGATGAGTCCTCCATTATTATGTAATCATTTGACGTTATTTTTTGACACGTTTTACGTGTATATATTTTAAGCAACGCGGGCTGTATTTCAAGTTGAAGTTTCTCAATATCTTATCTTCTTCTTCCTTCACTTAGTATAGTTCCTTAGATCTTCTTTAGATGGCAGAATATCCTATTATGAATAGTTTAAACGTATGTCGCTGATCAGAACCCCTGTAATTTTTAGGTCTTTGTCGACGGTTGATTACTACGAAACCGGGAGTCTCCCTGCGCCTTTATGGGATTTTATATATCGGACTGAAAAAACCAAATGCTTACAGGATTACTCGAATATCTCTGTGTGTCTGTCGCAGCCATAATTTCTTGGACGGGTGGGTTTCCCCACTATGTTTTCGTCACCGTCGAGCAACTGACAAATATGTACATAATCCAAAAACACGAATTTAGTTGTACATGCCCCTTCCAGCATTCGAACCGGGGCCCAGTTGGTCTTTATCCACTGTTCAAAGGCCGTGGCTTTAAATCAACACGTGGAAAATATCTCGGCCGGTGAATGATTTGTATTGTAAAGAATAAATCGATCTAATGAAAAATAAGTATAGTATAAAGAAGGAAATAAAGTATTTTAAAAACAAAAATACTTTTATTACTAAACTATTTTTTTAACAAGTTACGCAAACCTTTCAATGCAATTCATGTATGTACATATCGTCCGATTTGCATTTGAACCATGGTTGTTCATTACATGGAACACATTTGATTGTGTATTTTGATTTTAATTCATGTTTACACAAGTTCATTCATGTTTACTTGGCGTTAGGTGACATAGGTGACATCATGATGTCACCTATGTTACCTAACGCCACTGCAATCAATTTTCACAAGACGTGTGCAGGGTGTGCTGCTTCTAGTAAAGCCGTATGCCATCACTTTTTAGCACCCTTAATACATAAAATAGCTACGACCGCAAATTTGTTGAAGCTTGCTGACAGGATTTTGTAAGGAGTTTCCTTCATCTGCCTTTTGGTCCACAGAAGGTATTTCATTTCATTCCTCCCCATTCGCAAAAACATCCAGACCAAGACAAACATGTCCATGCAATGTTTCTCATGTGTGGAAATCGAACCCGCGAGTGTTGGCGTTAAAGTAACTTAACCACTGCACCACCGAGCTCGCCAAAAACTCGTCGTTCGTGTTCGTCAGTGCGTATACACCGTAAGGTATAACTGGCGACTAATGTATTAACCGTGACGCGATGTATTACCTATATTTGCCACCTGATGTGGCAAAAAAAGAAACTTATCTATTTGCGTACCCTCCTGAGAGCCCAACTAAATGTATAAAAATATTCGGTGCAGGCACAAGTCGATGGCACAGAATGTATTCGATTGCAAGTACAAGCCCATCGCGTTAATGCCTCTTCCTTTGATATCAGCAAGTCAATCGGAAAGTTATCCTTTTGTTCGCATCCAGAAATATCTCCATATAAGATAGAATATTATTTTTCTCGCTTCGTTTGCTATGAAGATTGACGCATCAGCTTTGCAAATTTACTACGAGAGCTCTTTTGTTGTAAGCATTTTTATTAAGAACGCTTATATCGTTAGGGGCTACTAGACCTTTTTACGCAAGTGGATACATTTAGGGTTCCTAATCGTTTTAGATTTTATTTAATGGATCGTTTTAGGTTCAAAACAGGACAATATTGCTATTTATATTGTTTATCTGTCTGTCTATACCACATGTATTTTGTTTTTGTAACCATCAGGTTGGAATTTTCACACACAATATTTGTACCTGACACAAACGCCCATGTTAGGTACTTACACATACACACCCGCAATGGTTATTTATAGATTTTTGTCTCGTAACGCCTTTAAAATCCTACCTAAATTTACCAGTACTAGTACGAAATTTGTACGGTAACGAAAAACTCTACATCGCCTTGCTTTGAAAACTACATAGTAAATTAAATACTCCCGAACTACGTAGTTAGTGAGTTATTAATTTACTATGTAGTAATCTTGGAGAGATAGCTACGGTGTCATTGTTTAACATTCGCTGATACGTCCTATTCTTTTGACTTTTCATCATGGATGACGGATTGGTGGGAAAGAGGCAAACATTTAGGTAGATCATAACAGGTTTCTCGCTCTATTTCTATTCCACAAGATTATATACAACCTAGATCTATCGACATGGGTACCAATAAATTGAAAGAAGTTCGACACTATTTATATATCAAAACTTAAGGCAATCAATTAATATCCTAATTCTCCTCCATATCTATAAAATACCTGTGTTATAATAGCTTACAAAACTTTCATAATAATACCCGATGCAATTCTGGAAGTTTAGTTGTACCTTTTATACGGCTACCGACAGTTATTTTATACGCTTTGGACCCCGCTCGACCATCGAATGGCTAAGTCATCGAGCGCGTTTGCTAGGATTGTAGAAATATCACTGCATAGAAAAAAAAAATCGGCCAAGTGCGAGTCGGACTCGCGCACGAAGGGTTCCCTACCACTATGTATAAAAACGGCAAAAATATCACGTTTGTTGTATGGGAGCCCCCTTAAATATTTGTTTTATTTTAATTTAATTATTTATTCTTAAAGTGAATATATAACTAAATATTCTGTGAATATTTTAAGCGTGTACCTGTTGCCGTTATCAATATCGAGCAAAAATGAGCAAAAAATCACGTTTGCTGTATGGGAACCCCCTTAAATATTTATTTTATTCCATTTTTTAGTATTTGTTGTTATAGCGGCAACAGAAATACATCATCTATGAAAATTTCAACTGTCTAACTATCACGGTTCATGAGATACAGCCTGGTGACAGACGGACGGACGGACGGACGGACGGACAGCGGAGCCTCAGTAATAGGGTTCCGTTTTACCCTTTGGGTACGGAACCCTAAAAACATGAAGGATATATATGGAGAACATATGATACCGATTTTACGTAGTTACTCAATTCACCGTTACAGGTCGGCGGTAAAGTAGGACGGCCAACTTTTAATGGCTAGTTATTAATATACATATGGAGTACTGTAGCCACATTTGGGCGGGAGTACCTGGATACCAGCTAGGACCTTGTGATTCGGTACAGAGACGAGCTGTGAGGATTATCGATAATCCTGAACTAACACACGGGATTGAGCCCTTGAGTTTGAAAAGAGATTTAGCCTACCTTTGTGTGTTCTACCGGTTGTATAATGAGTTGTGTTCTGAGGAGTTGTTTGACATTATGCCAACAGCCTCGTTTTACAATCGCGCAACTCGCCGACGGCTGGGAGTTCATCAGCACACTGGAACCGCAATCGTCCCTCACTGTGCGGTTCACGAGAAGTTTTCTACCGAGAACTATTAAGTTGTGGAACGAGGAATTTTCCCAAGGGACTACAGTATGGGGTTCTTCAAGAAAGGCGTGTTCTTACAGGGTTGGCAACGCAAGAGTGACACCCCTAGTGTTGCAAATGCCCATAGGCTACGGTATCTGCTTACCATCGGGCAGGCCGTAAACTTGTTTGCCACCTTAGTGGTATAAACAAAAACATTAAACTCACCTACTATACAATAATGTCATGGTTTCAACTTTTAATTTAAATTTGCGGAGAATACGTGTTCGGAGTGTTCGGCGGCCATTGTTACTTGTATCCCCGGGGTTACACTAGCTGACAGGCATATAACGCGCAACCTTGAACGAGTGAGGGTGACCTGACCGAACGTGCAAGATAGCGGCGTGATCGCATAGCTGAAAAGACATGCGGCAATGTTTAAAAGAGGGCCAAACGCGATGAAAATTCACAAATTCCATGAAACTCTTTCCAGGAAGTACGTATATTTTGACGAGCCCGGTGGTGCAGTCGTGAACAACGCGAATGTGACATCAACGCTCGTGGGTTCTATTCCCACAGGGCAAACATTTGTGTGCATAAACATGTCTGATTGTCTCGGTCTAGATTTTTTAAGAGAAGTAGGACGTATCAAACTAGCCCGTCTGGGGAAGTACCTCAACTTCACAGAAAACAGTAGCCAAATAACAACTGCCTAAAGGGTTGTTGTGTTCCTGCGTGTGAGTGAGGTCACCTGTAACGTAACTGTAAATAATGTATTACAAGCGTTCATAGGCTACGGTAACCATTTTACGTCAGGTGGGCCGTATGCTTGTATGCTTTCCGAAGTTGTATAACAAAAAATAAAAAAGGTATGATAAAACTTGACAAGGTTATGAAATAAATACTGCTAATATAGAAAATGTACTTATTACATGTGCTGGAATTCCAGTAAGGTCTTTTAATTTATTTCTACAATTAATGACTATACACAATTTAGGTTTGTTTGATAAAAAAGTTTTGAATACTTTCAAAGGATGTGTAACACTGTACGTGTACAGATTACAGTAAAGCCAATTTCTGGAGAACATTTCCGTACTTAAAGTTACGTATACGTAACGCGACAGTAAAACGTTATGACGAGATATGAAGCGAACATATACAAGCAAACCTTTAATACACACCCAGAAAACATCATCCATGGTATTATCACTTTTAAACCGTCGGAATAGAGGTCACAAGACCAAATTTATGAAAACTCAGCTATTATTTTCTGTGACAAGCCGTGCAAAAGTACAAGGAAAGGGGCTAAAGTTTTTACAACTCGAATACTGTACGAAAGTCGATAAGACCCTTATAAACAACGTCGGAAGTATGAATTCTCTAAAAATACTTTCGTCAAAGTCAGACATTGTACCTTTCCTAAAATTTTAAATAAAAAAATATTTCATTGATCTATCTATCTATCTATAACCTCACGCCAAATCCCTTGCAGGGTAGGCAGAGAGAACCGAGCGCCACGTGACTCGATCCTTACATATCTCACTCGCTTTTTTCACATTCATTGCTCTTTTCATGCACGCTCGCCGGTTGCTAGGGCTCCTGACATCACCTTCTGATAGAACACGACCAATTTGATCATAGTAGACATAGACTTACCGTCTTGGCCTTCCTCGGCTCCTACATCCTTCAACTTTTGCATTGTATATCTGCTTCGTCATTCTTTCATCCTGCATTCTTTCTACATGTCCGAACCAACGGAGCATGCCTCTTCTTATTTTAACACCGACGATCTCATTCAGACCAACTCTGCTTCTAACATTATCATTACAAATACGGTCTACAAGGGTTACGCCACAAATTTTTCGCAACGCTCGCATTTCGACCGCGTTTATCCTACTTTCGTGCTCTCTCTGCCATACCCAGCTCTCGCTTCCATAAGTAAGCACTGCGTGACTGTTCTAAGACGACGTGGGTCCCCATTACTGAGTGTAAACGTGCATACAAGAACTCATAATGTTAATCTCATCACTCATCGTAAAATCAAACATCACTTGGACGAAGACGTGAGTAACGAATAGTTTTAAAATAAACCTTCTCATATTTTAAATCAGTTAATAAAAGTAACCATTATATGGTTCATCCTCCTCGGTTCTATAATTTTTCACATTTGCATAGTATTTCTTCATAGTAAAAAAGGTGTGAGACAACGCACGAGTGGCGTCAATGGACTTGGTAGTGTTGCAGGTGCAGGTAGTAAGGTTGTCCACCTTACTGGTATGAAATAATAGGCAATCAGGGGGAAACTTAAAACAAATTCACAGTTACAGATATACTGTTAACTTTAACATGTCGGTGACACGTACGAGTAGCATAGTTAGTAGCGAAACCATAAGATTTTACCCAACCAAAATTCATTCAAGGCGCCTTGAAAAACATTTATCCCTCAATCTATAACCAATGTATAAAGCGGAAGAGTTCGTTTGTTTGACTCTTTGCTTGTTGAGATAGCGCAGAGATGAGCGCCTTCAAGCAAACAAACATGTTTGCTTGAAGGCGCTCATCTCTGGAACTGTAAGGCTGATTTGAATCATTTTATTTGCATTTGATAACACAATTCTTGAGGAAGTTTATGGGCTGTTCAACAACACAATCCGGGACTTAGAAGCAGTGAAAATAAGTAAGAAATAACGACTCCCACGGCGATACGCCCGGATGAAGTCGCGGGTTGCAGATAGTTTTTCTATGTATCCAAACCAATACATCCCTTCTTAACAGCGGCAATACTTTTTAGACTCACCATACCTAATTTTCAATCAATTTACAGCATTTTAGCTTAAAACAAACTTAAAACAATTATTAAAAATCACCTGTATATTTGTAGTGCTATTAACTTACTATATCGACGTAATGCATGATAGTTATTGGACCGTTCATCTTAGTCCAGAGAGAATAGTCACGTTCAATTTGTACTACACCGGCACTTAAACCTATTTAATTCGCACTAAGAGGCCTCCGGAACTCCCTTGTTCATTCAAACGACGATTGTTGGATACCCGCTCACTTGACCATAGATGTACAACAAACAGATGTCAACCTTTTAAAAAAGATAAGTGAGAATTTGTACATTTTATCGCCTAACTAATGCCCCATTGATTGGTATCCATACACCAATTGTGTTTTGGTGTATGGAGCTTATAAAGTTTTGATAGAACTTTTATACCAAATATTGCTCGAACTTTGTCTCCCTCGCTACTTACGCAGCCAGTCAGGAGCGCCTTGGTTTTCTCACTTACTTGCGGTAACAAAACAGGTAGTTATTCCTTGGCTACGAGGTTATGAGGCCTTATTAAAATTACCTATGCCCTAAGATCATTTTTGTCAGAACTTTTAGTTTTTTTTTTTTTTTAGCTATCCAAGCTAAGGTGTGAATAATACCAATAAGGTGCTAATAGCGAGTGAATATTTTTACAATTAAATTTTATTCTAATAACTAATGTCTATAGTGGCTGAGGATGTGTCGCAAAGACGACCAGGGCAGCCATGGCAGCTACAGTAGCAAGTGCATGCGGTTCCTGTTCAAGATGGTGGGCAATCGCGTAGACAACCGCAGCAACCGAAGCAGAGACGACCGGAGCGCTATGGCAGCGTCGGCATCCATCTGCTAACGGTAGACAATAAACAACGACGCAGCGGAATGATCTCCAAATGGCGCCACTTTCCCCCCACCGCGCGCGATGTTTCACAGTCCTCGCTTGACGTAACGTATTCTTTCTTCTTTTCTTGATTCTTTAGCTATCAATTGGTGTAATTAAATTTTGGATGTATACGATAGATATGTAAGTACAATACCAAACTGTATCCCCGAATTTTGTTACCACAAGTTTTCTGAATTGCCTGCCACCATGGAAGCAAGTTGAAAGACGTATTCACGTCAACAAATCAAAAGATGACGCATTAGTAACGTAAACCTTTGTGAAACTCACGCTGGGTACTCGGAATTCATCTGTCATATTATTTTGTATTAACATATTCATTTCCACTTCCAGTAACTCCTTACCTCGGTGTATTACCGCATACTTCTACTCATTATGTGGCAAAGAGGTCTCGCTTAATGGCTCAGTGACCTGGTCCACCCATGAATTCGGAATAGGTGCCGTAATTACACCCCTCTTCAAGAGGGTCGATTTATGCTTTTCATTTTAACGACTACAAAACTCTAATAGGTTGCATTTATGCGTATTTATTTATGTATAGATTCTATTAATACACTTTATCGGGGGGCACGGCAGTGCCACCGCCAAGTCGAGCGCGAAGCAAACACTGCCGTACCATCCTTTACTGGAACCATTTCGCCGCATTTTCAGGCCCCTATTTGAGAACCTCTGGATAAGACCAGAACGCAGAAATTTTCGTCATCCAGTAAGCTATAATCACATACTTAAAATCCAAAATTTCAAGTCTGTAGGTCATTTAGTTCCGAAGTTAAGCGAAAGCAAAGTTTCGCATTTATGACACTCACTCACTCATGATCATCAAAATAGAACTAGTACTTCCCATAAACTCCGAGAGCTGAAATTTGGTACAGAGTTAGGGTTTAATGGCCACATAAAGGAAAAACTATAAAAACTAGGATAATCGAAGATCTGGAGTACCTGGTGACCCTGATTAGAAAACACAAGAGCCCAACCAAACTATTAGAGATCGACATACCGCCTTTATAAAAAATGTTCAACTTGGTGGGCCGCTTCATTTGATGTCAAAAATCGAAGGACTGAAGTATCTGATGAAGAACCCTCAGCTGGTCTCAGCTGTATTAGAGATATGGTAATGCCCCCTTCTACTATGAGAAAAAAACTGTGTCAAATAAGAAAATCTAATAAAATAAATCAATATGCCCACGTTTCTACAAAAAGAAGTGAAATCCCACCAAAAACATTCTGTAAAAAACTAGCCAAGTCTCGACGGAGCTGCTTGTTTATCTCTAAAAATCGGCCAAGTGCGAGTGGGACTCGCGCACGAAGGGTTCCGTACCATTATCTATAAAAAAGGCAAAGAAATCACGTTTGTTGTATGGGAGCCCCCTTAAATATTTATTTTATTCTATTTTTTAGTATTTGTTGTTATAGCGGCAACAGAAATACATCATCTGTGAAAATTTCGACTGTCTAACTATCACGGTTCATGAGATACAGCCTGGTGACAGACGGACGGACGGACGGACGGACGGACGGACGGACGGACAGCGGAGCCTCAGTAATAGGGTTCCGTTTTACCCTTTGGGTACGGAACCCTAAAAAGTAATGAAATCTAGACAAAGTCGTGCCAAGTCTAAGGTTCCTTACTGCGATTTCTTTATTATTATAGTTAATGTTGTGTGACTTGGCCGTTGAAATCATGCAATCATGCTAATGCTGAGTCAATTCCGACCACAGGGCCATCATACCAACAGGAGGATCGCCGACATCGCTCCCCTTCAGCTTAGTTTCGGCGACACACAACGCATCTAAATGTATATCATTCATTGCATCTATCCGTTCATTCAACTAATCTTTCACGAACGTTCAACGTTTCAACGATCCATTGGATTAGCTTCCAAACATATCATTATAAAATGCAGTAAAATATGTCCAGTAAAATATAAAATCTTTATCCACGATATCCATTTTAACAAGCAAAGAAACAAAGCTATTAGGCAAATACTTTTATATTTCTTGATTGTCGCCTCCTATCGCGCCAATTTAGCTGTTTGGTAAATGGATTAGAACAATTTGTAAAAAGAAATTAGGCCGCCTCGCTTTCGGAGCTTAAGCGACGTTTAGAATGAAGGTACACATCTTGGGATTTGCAATTTCTGTCCGACTGTATGCCATTCATTGTCTGGTTAAAATTATATGTTTCTGCTCAAAATAATATGCAGGGATGGCTCTTCACGTGCATTTTCTCCAATAACGTTACTACTTTATGTCTATACATAATATACTATGTTATGTTAATGTTCTTTATATCTTTCATATGCCAATTCATGAAATTGGTTCGTATGAAGTTGCGATATCTTTAGTTCTACTTCGAATTTTAATTTCAAATTGACTAAATTGCGTGACTTATGTGCGTAGAAACGCAGCACAGACAGCACGCAATAAAAATGACGTTCATGTACCAGCCAACAAATGGCGAGTTTGTGATTTGATGGATTGTGTTCTGAAAAATATGATTTCAAAATGATTGAACGCCATAATAGAAGCAGAATTATCCCAAACGAAATTGGAAATTGTAGTAGTGTTGTTGCAGTAATTTAATCTTATTGTCATAGTAGCAATGTAAAAGATTAAACAATTTCGATTTGTTTACGTCGAATTGGAAAGATGAAAAAGCTCAGATTTTCTTTTGTTCTGTGAGTACGTAAAACGTACAAACAAATGAACAAAAACAATAAAATCGTATAGAAACTGGTTGAATGAGGGTATTATCAATCATATTGTCAGTTATTATGAAAAGAGTATGGTACTCCTAGTAGAAATCATCCATCGTATCGTTCAACGTAGTGGTTCGACAACAGTGAACCAGCCATGGTTGCGAAACTATGCCAAACCATCTCCCGTAGACTAGTGCCTTTTTCATTACAGCTTTTTTGGCTTGGCATAACTTTGACCGCAGTGGTGTACTGTGAAGAAATTGTAAATAATGATATACAAGTTCTTACTCCGCGGCAACCACAAGCCGCGCATCATACAGTTTCAAAACTATTAAAATCATTATTTAAAACTCTCCGTCATCCACCAGACCTAGCTATTAAGTATAAGTGATTTTTTTTTCAAAACTTTATAATATTGGTCAAAATACAAATGTGATAAGATCGATGAAACGTTTCAACGAATTTAAAATTTACCGTTCAATTTATTTACACAATTTCTTCTGCAGAGACATCGATTGACTTGTAAAAATGCATGGACAATAATATGATTGTTCAAATTTTTATTTTTTTCTATATGCATAAAATGGTAACTTCGTATATAAACTCAAACCAAAATTATATATACATTAATAACTTTAAGAAAAATGTTAAAATAGTTGTACATAAAAAAGTGTGTTGGGACCATAATTATCATTACTTTGGGACTGCACCATTGAAGAAAACCTCATTTTAAACTATATTTATCAATATATTGTCTGAATTTGTGTGTATCTGTGATGCATTCACAGATCACACAAAGTCGGCCCATTTCACTGCAACTTCTATGAAAAAATATGTACTAAGAAGGCTCTGGGAACTTGGACAGATGGATAGAGGGTAGTATGGTTAAACCTACCATTTAGGAATATAAAATCTGAAATCAATCATAGGTAACTAAGTTTAAAAAAATCCACCAGTTTTATGTGTACACACCCTTCTTCCATTCCTTTTTGCAATGGTTTCGTCCGTTCCGTTTACAACTTACATTTTGTTGACCCGACTTTCATATTTATTCATGACTGTGCATTTTTCATTTTGTCTCCAAGGTACATCTGCTCAATTAAACATTGTTTTTAATTGGATTGTTGTTGTAAGGCATAATTTTATTATTTCTCCAATTACCTTTTCCGTTTCCGGCCTGTACGTACCCAAATGGTACCAATGGTATAATATTACCAGATTGTTTCATTCTCCTTGTTTTTGATATATAAAGAAGTAACATGTTTATCAGAGGGTTGCCCCTTTTTAACCATTAGAGATACACCTTATTACGGCTTATATTACGATAAATACTTCTTGCTCTAAATATCCGTCCGGAGACCGCTGTCAAATAAGAGGCATGATTGTTATTTGGCTGCGGTTTTTATTTATTTATACATATTCGTTCGGTAGAATGTTTGTTATCACAATTTTTATAACCTTAAAGACAGGAACCAGTCGGTATTATGAGTGCCCATGATCATAGCGGCCACACCTGAATCTACGCGTGCCTTTACAGGTCCCGTAATGGATATACAAACACAGCTCGCTTATTCGCGCGCCTGCAAGTGACGACTGACAAAGTCATCGAGCAGTATTATTTTTGCGGTGTTAGTAATTTTAGCGACTTTAATACTCACTCTGCCGAGATAGGCTCTCGTTCCACTACCTACGAAGGTAGATGTGCTTTTTTTCCTTCCTATGGTTCCTCCCTTCTAGTTCATTTACCAACTGGAATACCAGATACATCGTCATGCAAGATTTGCGTTACATCTATTCTGCTAAATACACGTCTGTACGAATCTGTCTCACCTGAACTCAGGTGCCCAAAGGCGAGTCACTTCGGCCTGCCAAATGGTGTCGCATATACGTAGCACTGTCCGTAGACTGAATTCTACGCATCTTGGAGGTAATTCTGCTTCGAATGAGAAAAGATTGACTCATCTGCAACAGTAATTGCAGTGGCTGAGGCAATTGTATAAGGCACGGAATGCTACATTCCCAATCGCCTAATGGCTGCTGCGGGAGCTAAAAAGTGATAACAATCTAATATGATGGAAGCTTTTTGACTTTTTGATTTTGGCGAACTCTGTGGCTCAGTCGTGAATGATGCAACTTTGACACCTACGCTCGTGGGTTCGATTCCCACACAAGGCAAACATTTGTGTGCATGAACATGTATGTTTGTCTTAGTCTGGATGTTTTAAGAGAGGTAGGGCGCATCAAAGCAGCCCTGGTCTGGGGAAGTACCTCCATCTCACAGAAAACCGCAGCCAAATAACAGCTCCCTGAAGGGTTGTTGTGTTCCTGCGTGTGAGTGAGGTCACCAGTAAGCTTCCAAGGAGTTGCTGTGTAAGCAGCAGAGGAGGCATCGTGCAAGTGATACTTAATATATCATGCGTTAATAGGCTATGGTACCGGCTTTACATCAGGTGGGCCGTATGCTTGTATGCCTCCCGACGTAGTATAAAAAAAGCTGCTTACGTGCCTTAGACCACACACATGCTAATGGGGAGTGTAATAATAAATCTCTGATTCGAAATGCAAACTGAACGTTGTTTCAAGGTTCAGAAAATTTAATTCATTGCTACAGCAGAATTTCATTTCATCGGTAGACTTGAGGAGCGGCTTGTGAGGCTTTCCTCTGGAAAGTTGTGCCTTCTGGTCGCTCGCTGAAGCTGCTGAGGAAAACTACTGTCGGCCATTCACCTTCCTTTGTGAAATCCGGATGGCACTTTGACCTTGGTCTTCAAGCCGAATGACTGGGTAATGTCTTTACCTTTAATTCGAATTAGAGCTTAATGGTAATCTTACTTACCAAAATACGTTACAAACCAGGAAATTGTTACTTGGCTACGGCAAACTGTAAGATGGAGACTACTCCTCAATCGTATTGCTTATTAAATATCGGCCTAGTTATCTTATTGCATAGCCTCATTTGCAAGTCATTTGATATTAGTTACGTTTAACATTCCCTCTAGTACATCTTCATCAAGAGAGGTAGGGTGCATCAAAGCACCCACTCCCTAGAGGGTTGTTGTGTTGCTGCATGTGAGTGAGGTCACCAGTAAGCTCCCAAGGAGTTGCTGTGTAAGCAGAGAAGACATCGCGCGAGTGATACTGAATATATTGCAAACGTTAATAGGCTACGGTACCCGCTTTACATCAGGTGGACCGTATGCTTGTATACCTCCCGACGTAGTATAAAAAAAAATTGAACAGTTCGGTTAAGAAGTGACAAAAGAGTATGCCGGTCAGACAAAGTGAGCGCCGTTTGACACCCCAAACTGACTCCAGAGAGTAAAATACAGGTAGAAATTAACATTTCGCAAAAGCTATGAAAGTTCCAACCAAGTGATTTTCCGCTCCATATACCGATCGAATACAAGTTACATGTTTCCCGGAAGGCGGCGTGACTGGTATGTCGTAAAACAACCGTTACCACGCGATGATCCGAGAAGATGGTTTTATGATTTTGCCGTCTTTGTTTACATTGTATTTAATGTAAGGGATGCCATTGTTTGAATGATAACTGGCTTGGCAAAAACACAGACATTGTATACTACTGGCAATAAAACTGAACCGCTCAAGTTAGTAGTTTTCGTGATGATACGGATGTTTGTATCAACTTAATAAAAGATATTTTTTTCAATTCCTTACTTTAAATACTTCTTATATAAGTATATGCTACACAATATCGTAACGAATTGTAAACCAATGTTGAATTCTATTTCTTCTTCTTGTATATATATATATAAATTTATGTGTGTATGTATGTTACTTTATGGACTCGAAAACGGCTGGACCGATTTCGGTAAAATTTTTAGGGAATCTTTAGATTAGATCAGTGTGTAATCCTGTGAAGTTTGGTAGCGACCGGATCACTCGTGTGAAGCCGGGATGAGATGTCTATACTAATATATAAAGCGGAAGAGTTTGATTGTTTGTTCGCTTAAATCCGCTTAGAAGACCCTTAGAAGCTGACCAAAAAAAAAATGAAAAGCTACGAGATATCGGAATACGCGCGGATGAAGTCGTGGGCTGCAGCTAGTTTGAAGTAACCATGATATAGATATTCTTCCGCCGCGGTTTAAATCTTTACTTACTTACCAGTGTACTAGTTAGCTCTGAACTAATAATTACTTTCATATTTTTTGTATAAACAAAGTAATCCAATGAATATGTATGAGTAATTGCACACCAATATATTTATTTATTGTTAGAAGATGCAATTGATCACTTATCACGCGTTAAGTACTTTATTATTCCACCACATCAACCCTTACTCATCCCACTGCAGGGATACGGATCTCCCTCCAACCGAAGGGGTTTAGAGCATACTGCATCACGTTACTCAAATGCGGATTGGCGGAGGCCAGTGTTTTCAAGCCGCCCGAGGGCCACTGACTTAGCTTAACGACTGTCATTTAACGACAACAGCCGGGACAGACGGCTTAACAGTCCTGCGAAGGACGGAGAAACTCGAGATAGATAAACCCATCCATAGACAGGCTGCGGTCGACGTTGCTTAACCTGCGTGTTTGGTTAGAATGACACGCGCAACGACGCCATCGAGCTCTCATTACTATTCACTTCGTTTATATAGAAATAATTTGTTATTTGGATTGTGCAGTCATTTCATATCTTTATTTCACAATTTCGTGTTAGTTGAAGAATTTCTTCTGACTAGTGTATAGTGGTGTGGGACAGTGCAACATCCTGCTATCTGATAAGAATTGCGAAAGTACAGAGAACAGGGTTGTTGGTTATGGTTCGCAAGCCTCTTCGTTCTCCTACCGCCTACCGCTATATAAAGAGACGCAGGTGCTGAGTGACAACAAGCTGTTTACCTTTGGAGTATCCACTAATACGCACAGACTTGTATTGAAACTCATAAAATAATCAGCAATGCTTAATAGACGGGTATATAAAACTGAAACCCACAAAGTCAGGGTCATAATTACTCAGCGATTTAACTGTTTCATCTTTTTGCCCTTAAAATGTTTTATGTTATTTGGTTTATTTCAGCTAAATCAAAACGGGTTGATAGATTAATGCACGATTCGAAACATATGTATTTACGGAATGGAAAATTGATATATTCGTAAACTGATTCACAATGATAAACTTTTATAAAATACTAGATACGATTCATATAAATCCTTGATTCCTGATAATAAAATGTGTATACAAAATTAAGTTAGTAACATTACGAAATTTCAAAAATAGGCGATCTATTTTTGAAATTTCGTAATGTTACTAAAGTACTAATAAAAAAAAAAAAAAATTTGGCATTATTTTGTGAAAGGCACCCATCCTCTACCGTTAGTAGATGCATCATGCATGCCGGCGCGCGGCGGTGTTATCATGGCTGCTCCGGTCATCCTTAGGCGCTGTAGATATTAGTCGTTAGAATAACATGATGCAAGTCCTTGTAGCAGTTTAACTGTCTAATGATTAACATCTGTAGCTAAAAAAAATTGCTGTTTGTGTATGTAATGTCCTACAATGTTTCTTTATATATATATATAAAGACACATTGTGCAAATGAAGCCTATACTTCATTTGCATAAAAAAATAAAATTTGTTCGAAGATGTAATGGAGGATATCGACATATTTGGTTTTCATACAGATCTTGTCCAACATATTGAGGAACAGCGAGTCTAAAAAAGCCTGTTCTTATTTAAATAACATGTTTTAAATGTTTTTATTGTAAATTCTTCAACTTCGTGTCATGGTCCTTGAGGACAAAGTAGAGAGAACTAAGCGCTACATGAGTCGATCCTTGCACACCGCACTCGCTTCTTTAACATTCATAACTCTTTTCATGCACGCTCGTGGTTCCTAGAGCGCCTGACACCACATTCTGATAACATACGACGTTTTTGGTCGTGGTAGGCGAGTCTAGGCGTACCTCGGCGTCTACATGCAACTACTTTCGCGTTGTACATCTGTTTTGTCATTCTCAGCTCTTGCGTTCTTTCTACATCTCCAAACCAACGGACCATGCTTATTCTTATCTCAATACCGATACTCTCTTTCAGGCCGACTCTATTTCTCATTGCGAATATGATCTAAGTTTTCTGACGCAATTTTCATTAGGTGGTATCCGTACCAAACTCCGTAAAAACCTTACATAAAATCATAAAGATATCTTCTACACAATATGAACGTTTAACTGTAACAATTGACCATTCTTTCCGCAGATCCCTAATTCTGTGTACCCAAAGATTGACACGTCTCGTGTAATGAAGCGAGATTATAATGAGACAAAACCCACAACGAAGCTTATTTAATAACAAAGAAAGTGTCACGTGGCCGCCGCAGGTGGTAACGACACTGTTTATTAAACGAGAAAATGTACGAGACGAGAATATCAAGATTTGAGGACCCTTTTGAAAATGTATACATATATTTTTTTTTTGGCAATGAGTACTCACTAGAAGGTCGTTTATTGTCAAAGTGTAAGTTGAATGTTCTGCTCACTGCGTCCACCAAACCATTTACAATCACGTCAAAAGATATGTATTCATGAGACAAAATTGTGTATTCATACATGTATTGGTAAGAGTTCATATGTGAATTCTCTGTGTCTGATTGCTAATTAATTTAATCGGACTTGAAGGCCTATATATTATTTTGAAACAGTCCGTAGATGCAACTATTTGCATCTACGGACTGTTTCAAAATAATATTCATACACAAGACTTTGCTACACAACACTGGGATTACGGTTGATGATGTAGTGTTGGAGCTAGTGAATGAGATTGTATATCTTGGAAGCGCTTTTATCAGTAATGGAGGTGCACCGCTGATGTGAAGAGACGAGTGAGTGCAGGGAATAGGGTGAAAGGAGCGTTAGGTAAACTTCTACGCAGCCGAAATCAAAGCCAGAAGGCATAGCTCGCTGTACACAACACGGTGCTAATCCCAACGCTAACTTATGGAAATGAGATCTGGGTATGGCAGAGAGAGCATGAAAGTAGAATAAATTCGGTCGAGATGCGAGCATTACGCAAAATTTGTGGCATAACGCTCCCTGTCCGTATTCATAATGAAGACATGAGAGAAAGAGTTGGTCTGAAAGAGAGTGTCGGTGTTAAGATAAGAAAAGGCATGCTCCGTTGGTTCGGACATATAGAAAGTATGCAGGACGAAAGAATGACGAAACAGATATACAATGCAAAAGTGGAAGGATGTAGGAGCCGAGGAAGACATACAGTACATTGATAAAAAAATCTGACTCTGAGCTTTTAATGTTTAAAAGTTTAAATTGTAGCACGAAGTTGGTGAAATGAATTAATATATTTAACATAACAATACACCATATGACAGACATTATCTTTGAGTTCGAAAGAACGTAACATGGAAAAATATGTTGCATCAAATCGAACGCGTGTTTATTGTATGTAATGTCTTCACCATTTCACCACATATACCTTTCTTTTTTTTCATCCCTTGGGAAAACAGGGACAGGCAGGGAGCTCATTCTCCAACTTATTATTTCTCAGCAGGAGACTTCTTTGGATCCGCACAATATTCAACCATAGCGACGACAATATCCTAGCCATCAGCGTGCAGTGCGATTGTAAAACCATGCTGTTGGCATCATATACTCGGAACACAACCGATTGTACAATCGGTAGAACACACAAAGGGGGACAAAATCGCTGCTTAAATTCAAGGGTTCTATACCGTGTGTTAGCTTAGGATCATCGACAATTCTCATAGCTCGTCTTTACACCGAATCACAAGGCCCAGTTGGTATTCAGGTCGGGAGCACCTCCATAAATAACTATGGGAATGTTAAAAACATGTGCCGGAAGTAAGGAACTACAGCAAATACGGTTCTCTTAGCCATCGACTTATATTACCTACGGTAGTCAAAGTCAAAATCAAAGTCAAAGTCAAAGTCAAAATCTTTTTATTCCGTAAAAATGGCTACATTTGTTTGGAATCGTCACAAGTTTTTTCCCTACCGTGCAGTTCATGACTAGGTGAGCACTGATAAAAATACTGCCAAAAAAACTCAGGCATCCCTCTTTTGGTATCCAAACAAATTTACATAATTTATTAATTACATTATAATTGGATCGACTCAATCCCAGGCATTTTTATCATTAATATAGTCAGATACTTTATAATATGCCCTGCTACACAATTTGGCTTTAATAGTAGTTTTAAACTTGTTTATTGACAATTCTTTTATATTGCTGGGAAGTTTGTTATAGAACCGTATACATTGCCCCATAAAAGAATTACTTATTTTGTGGAGACGGCTTGCATGTAACACAAGATTATGCTTATATCTAGTATTTATGTTATGAGTATCACTCTTTTTACAAAATGAGTCTATAGGTAATATAGGTAGGTAATATAAGTCGATGCTCATAGTCTTTTCTTTATAATCCTTAATTCTACCATTTGATATCATTATTGTACCAATATGCTGACGCTGGATTTACTGTAATATCTAATAGACAATTTGAAAAGAGACCTATATTGGCAAGTTTCTTTTGGCATTTTTTCTTCGCCAATGATCATTTCCGAAGTACCTACTAGCAGATTAAAAAGAAGAAAAATAGTAACGTAAGAGAATTGAATTTCATTCATTAATAATAATAATAAATAAATATTGTCGGACAAATTACACAGCGCCACCTAGCCCCAAAGAAGCGAAGCTTGTGTTATGGGTACTAGGCAACTGATAAACATACGTAAATACATTTTTTTTTGTAAATACATACATATTATACATAGAAAATACCCAGACCAAGACAAACAGACATGTTCATGCACACAAATTTTTGCCTTGTGTGGGAATCGAACCCACGAGCGTTGGTGTCAAAGTCGCGTCATTCACGACTGAGCCACCGAGCTCGTCAAAAAATATTCTCCTTTCCTTTTGTTTCTCTATACGTTGTAAGTTGTCATGAAAGTGAGACAGTAATTTCAAATACAGCGGCGGTTACAATCGAAGGTCAGACATAGTCGAATCGTTGAACAGAAACTCGAAGGCTTACATTCTTCTGTGACGGAACAGTATTTTAAATCCATTTCCATTCTGTCCGTTACCGATGATCGCATTACGGTTGCGAACGCCCCCTACCTCGACCCCGACACTCCACACGCACACCACTCGGCGGATCCGAGTGCGGAGAGTTAGGACTTCTGCGCGATACACCAGATACCGAGTAGCCCAGGTACCTGGGCGCCTCTCATCTTAGGCCCTTAAGGCACGAAGCCGCGTGTTTTTTTTTTATACCACTAAGGTGGCAATCAAGCATACGGCCTGCCTGATGTTAAACAGTCACCGTAGCCTATGGACATTTGCAACACCAGGGGCGTCACTCATGCGTTGCCGACCCTCTAAAAACCTCTTCACGCATTTCTTGAAGAACTCCATGCTGTAGTTCCTTGGAAAAACCTCGGCTGGGAGCTCATTCCACAGCTTGAGTGTTCTCGGAAGAAAACTTCTCTGGAACCGCACCGTACGCGACCATAGCGGTTCAAGCGGTGAGGGTGAACTCCCCGCCGTCGGCGAGCGGTGCGGTCATAAAAAGTAGCCGTCGGCATCATTTCGAACAACTCTTCAGAACACAACCCGTTGACAATCGGTAGAACACACAAAGGGAAGCAAAGTCTCTCCTTAAACTTAAGGGTTCAATACCGTGTGTAAGCTTAGGATTGTCGACAATTCTCACAGCTCGTCTCTGAATCGAATCAAGTCCAAGCTGGTATTCAGGTGCTCCCGCCCAAAGGTGACTGCAGTACTCCAAGTGCGGTCTGATTTAAGACTTATATAATATAAGTCTTTGCCCCGCACTGAAGTACTGCTTAGTCCTGTTAAGCACACCAAGTTTTTTCGACGCCAGCTTGACCTTCTCCTCCAGGTGATTTCGATATTGCGTGTTCGATTATTGTAGCTCCGCGACGCCCTAAGCCGAGGTTCGACCCCTCTCGGGGGCCCTTAAGCAATCGCTTTTTTGCTTTTTTCAGGCTGTGGCGCTTCACGCCCGCCCCTCCTTCCGGTGACGTAGTCACGGCCCACAGGGGCCAACTGCATAGTCAGGTCAAAAAATAAAAAATCTGCCCGTAAAGATTGATCACTTTTATGCAAGGCATACAAACATACGGCCCACCTTATGTAAAGCTGTTACCGTGATCTATGAACGCTTGTAATACATTAAGTATCGCGCGATGCCTTCCCTGCTGTTGTTAACACAGCAATTGCTTAGGAGCTTACTGATAACCTTACTCACTCACAGCAACACAACAACCCTCTAGCTAGGGAGTTATTATTTACTGCGGTTTTCTGTGAGGTCGAGGTACTTCCCCAGACGGGCTGCTTTAATGCGCCATACCTCTCTTAAAAAGTGTAATAAAGCTACTTTGACAACAACGGTAGTGGGTTCGATGTCCACACAGAACAAAAATTTGTGTAGTGTGTATTCATCATCAAGAGATATATGTTTATCTTGTTGTGGGTGTTTTTAAGAGAGGTAGGGCGATTAGCAGGGAGTTAAAGCAGTCCGCCTGGGGAAGTACCTCCACCCTACAGAAAATCGCAGTCAAATAATTTTATTGTTGCTTTTGCTGTGTTCCTGCGAGTGAGCAAGGTCACCAGTAAGCTCCTAAGGAGTTTCTGTGTTAGCAACAAATGTGGCACCGCGCAAGTGAAACTTAATTTTTTGCAAGCATTCATAAGCTACGGTTACCGATTTACATCTAGCGAGCTGTATGATTGTATGCCTCCCGACGATGTATAAAAAAAACAATGAGAGAAATTAAAAAATATTTTTTTTTTTACTACTAATCTTAAAACCCCACATAATGACTACTAGTGAGATATATCTGTAATATATCTCACTAGTAGTCATCTTTCATTAATGTACTAAACAGTTCGAAAACCATGTACCTACCTAAGTAATTTAAGTGAGACTAATAGCTGTATACATACATATATATCATCACGCCTGTCTCCCATTTGGGTAGGCAGAGACTACGGAATGCCAGGTGCACCGATCTAAACATACCTATCTCGCCTCTTGTACACTCATCAACCTGTTCTCATATTCTCTTCGGTTTCGGGTGTTTTTGGTTTGGATTAAAACTTGAACAGGCAAGAAAGACACACAAGAGTATGTCTTTCTTGCCTGTACGTATCTTCACACCAGATTCCTAACGAGTTAATCAACACGCGATACCTATATCAATATTTCACAGTATATTTTTTATATTACGTATTTTTTACTCTCACTTTTATACATACACTCAATAAGTTGTCTAAGTGCTAAATTTCTTGAAGATAGAGACCCTTGTTTGTTTGTTTGTTTCAGCTGTTTCAATTGTTTCAGCAGCTCGGCGAAAAATTAACCACAAACTGTATAAAAACACAGACACAGCTATATTCTTTATAAGTCAAGACCTACAGGGGCGGGAAAAACGGAAATTTGTGTGACTGGTTGCATACAAACACGAAAATTACAAAAAAAAACCCGTCCAAGAAGGCTGCCGCTTTCCCGCTTTTTTAAAAAATATCCCTGCTTTAAATGGTATATATAAACGAATCAAATGGTCTTCAAACATAAATATTTTAACAAAATTTTGGATTTCTACTGCAGGAACCATAAATAAATTCCTCTGGAACGGGAACTTACAAAGTACATACTTCTCTATACTTTGAGCGAGGTTACCAGTGATCACCTCACTAGCGGTTGCCACTACGTCATCTATATTCCTAGTAAAGTGTCTATAGGCTATGGTCAGTTTGTGGTTCGATGTAATAATCTTATAAAAAAGCAAAGTAACGCAACAATCTCTCACCAACTACTTACGACTACACTTTAGCAGAAATAGAACAACCCTCCAGGGAATTGTTAATTTTCTGTAAGTTGGCTGTATATTACAGGAATAAAAATCTTTCTATGATAATGCATCATAGATATCTGCAGACACTAAAATATGAAGAACTGACTATCCAAACACACGAAGTTCTTTACGACATGAAGATGCTTTCCGTGATCTGATTTGTAAATAGAGACTTTTTCTAGTTTCCGATTTTTCTGCTACTCAGATCTCACGGATTGTTTAGTTCTAAATGGAAACCATATGGAGAACAAAGTCTGTCAATCAGTGAGTGTGTACGTTGTCACTAATAATGCATGAAAAATCCGCGCTCACTAAGGTTACTACGTTTTAAAAAATTGTATCAACCATTTTTTTTATCTCAGCGTGACATCTAGCACTTATTGTTAGTATTATTTACTTTTCCACCGCGCATGTGCTTAGCCTGCGATTCCAACTACTACTTAATATTTAAACATTTTACAAGATGGCGCTGATTGCAATAAAGATGTACCATTTGGAATGCTACAAATATTAGATGGCGTTAATTTCTATTTAATATTACGCCAAAGCAGGATAATTTTATAGTGAAATATTTACATGAGGTGTCAATAGATGGCACCACCCAAGGCAAAGCCTTTCATTGTATATTATGTAATTTATTACCTATCATGTCAGGTATTAACGAGGTAGACAATGAGGACATAACGTTATCTTGTAATTCATTTTTCACATGCATATTCCCTATATTGTGGCGTGAGATTAACAAGTTGAAATTATATAGTTACGTACCTACATAGATGGCAGCACAAAATACTTTTAGAATAATTTCCATTGGTGGAACAGTTGCTCATAGATGGCGAGACCATCATACGTTTGACATTTGGTTGAAGCTGTCTGTGTTGATTCGAATTTCACGTTATGAACTCCAGAGTTACAATTTCGTGTTTGTTTTTGTCTGGCAATAACAAAAACAATATAAAACGTGCTGTAGATGTTGTAGTGAAAAGAAAAGCCTATTGTTTCGTAAAAAATTTAAAACAATGTCATGCAAGCAATTTTTTTGAATATTTCATCAAATTTGCATACATGACATTGTTTTAAAAATTTAACCTCTGCAGCTTAATCACTATTTTAGTATAATTGAGCACAATAGGTCCGTTGTCTCTCGTTGGTAAGTTGCTATTTTTCTAATATTCCAAGAAGGAGTATGGAACCTAAAGGTATGAGTCGTGCAAATTAGTTTGAACGCTGCTATGCTCCTGTCAGATGTGTTTGTGTAAAGAATCACTAGTTTTTTAAAAAGAATATACCTGAGCACTTAAAATCTATACTTTTGTATGCATATAACAAAGCTTATATTAATCAATATCTCACTAGAACCACTGTTATGTGATATAATTCTGAACATAACACCTACTACTGTAGTTGTCACAGTTACGAAATAATAGTATAGAAATAATATTTTAAACGTTTGTAAATTGACGTAATAATAGTGACAGACAGCAGCATTTTATATTGATGAGTTACGTAACTAATCAATAGGGAAGAGAAACAAAGAGTATTTTCTTTTCAGGAACACCGTTCCTATATGAAATCTATGTTTGTCTGTGTGTGTCTGTGCGTGTTTCTGTAGCTTTTTTTCGAATTTTGACTTCAAATTCGGATTCAGCATAAAAAAGTAGAATAGGAATGTTCAGGAACACCGTTCCTATCTCTTAACGAACATGGTCAAAATGGCCGTCAATTTTTTTTAAATTAAATTTTGAATTGTTATATAATTGACGAGCCAGGTGTTCCTCTGCAATGCAAGCTTGCGCATTCTCAACTGGTTCTTATTTCATCCAAAAACAGGTATGTGAAGGGTTAAAGAAAACTATAGCATATATCATGATGGAATTTATTTTTCAATATTTCAACGAAAGATTACAATTTTCTAAACAAAGTAACGTTTCATGCTGTTAAAATTACTAAAACATGTTTCGTTCTTCTACGTCAACAGTTAGAGTTTAACAAAATAATCATGGCTGGGTCCTCCTACATATTAGCTATCAACTTAATCGTCGAAATATCAGGCTCAATATGAGCTATCTAAATTCTCGACCGGCGGCCCTTCTACGATTTAATTGACAAGTTCCAAAGGCAAATTGAAAATTCATTAAAGTACCATTAACTTCGTTATTACTTCATTTTTATCACAGCAAGGACCGGGCGAAAATCTGAAATTACTCTACATAGCATGCAAGTAACGCAACTTTCAACAACTAAGTAGGTCATTCATAATTCAATTCTGATTTTGTTAATATTCAAATAGTCAATAATATCAGAAAATAATTAATTTTCTTATACGTCACGTTACGTTAAATTGTACCGTAGCTCAGTCTCACTCACAACACAAATGAATGATATAAAAATACTGCAGCAAAACCATAAGTTGTTTATACAATATCATTTTATGTTCACAGACAAAATACATACACGTGTGTACATCTTCACAAAACTATTTGATCGATGTTCTCATAACGATACGATCATGTCTACATAAAATAAGTTAATGAACTACAAAATGCCCTAATTAGTCGAAATTATTTTAACAAGGCATCATAATTTTATATCATAATTATTGGATTTTCGTCACTAGTATGCGCGACCGCATCTTCCTAATAGGTATCTCATTCATAACATTAAATTAATAATTAAACTAAATTCATTTGACTATCACGAACACTTCACTCTACATTCAGAATCTGCAACGGATCAACACTCACAAACATCAGTGTTCTAATACTTAATAATACAAACCTAGGCTTTACATCACATTTTGGTGCTGAATGAAAGATTACAAACAAATTGGTCATTACAAATAATTGGTCAAAACGATATGTGAAACGGCTGTCGGGCTGTGCAGATGTATACTTTAAAATGTTGATATTCGAGTACGATATGGTTAATTATATAACAACCATGGTGGTGGTTGCAGTCATCTCTAATCAGCAGTTGAAGGAGCCTGCTTCAGTGCATTAATTACTAAGTGTTTGTGTTGCTTCCGCAAGGGTTAATACACGTATATCTGCTTGAGCTGCGGCTTTAGCTCGGGCGGGATCGTGTAAACCTCTTGTTCGGGTTTCTTCTTCACCAGTCGTTTCCAGCGACCACCGATGTTCTTACGAAGGCTACGAAAACTCGCGCGTTCATTGCCGAGAGGCTGCATGAGGTTGTCCTGTAAATAAAAGAAAGTAGCCGTAAATATGATTGTCCCCTTAGAATGCATTGCGAGTTCACAAGTTTATTGACCTAAAAGGATCGCTGCCCGATTTAGCGGTTCCGTTAACGTGGCCGATGCATTTGCTGCATTCGCACCGGTGAAACCACTTCCAGCTGTTACATAATGCAGACTATTTTAAGACGGTTGCCATGGAACGCATTTAAAAGATTAAATGAAAAACCGTCGACAAGGTTTTTGTTATTGCTCAGACGCCATCCAATGTCATTGAATAAGATTTCATTCATTGTAATTTAGGCGATTTCTCAAACGAATAGAACAATAACAAAAACTGTGCTAATGTTGAAATAGTCTCCGCCGTTGCAATAATGGAAGAAGTCCCACATGACTAGGAAGCTAATATTGCAAAGTAAACGTTGAGGCCATACGAGACCGAGACAAGCCTTGAATATACTATTCAAAGACGCATTAGCATTCTCAGCTTCCTGGTGTGGCGTCTCGTGTGGTCATGCAAACGATTTACAAGCACCGTATCGGTCGTATTGGATAAACAATGAATGAAATAGGTAGGCCTCGGGGAACGTATCGGAGCATGATATTGAGGCCAGTGTTTTACGAGATTCAAATATTATTCAGTGTATTTGCATTAGCCTCCTTTGTTCAAACAATCACAAAGAAAGAAGGTCGCAGACTCACAGCATTACAACATGCTCGCCTTGTGCAGCTTTCTATTCTGCAAGCGTGTCCCGGCATTTAAATTTATTTCACACTTAGATATCGTGTCTGCGGTAACCAACTCTCTCTCGTGTGGCGGGGACGTGGGTCGAACCAGTCACGATTTCTTTCGTGTCATAATGTAGCGTTTCCAACAACTTTCCATTATTGTTTAATTGTTATCAAGGCAATGTTATTATATGAGAATTAAAACTGGAATCCGAATGCAGTTGAGCGTTGCTCGTTAAAATAGCATTGGGGTCAAGTATGACGGCTGGATGGAACTGGTTTCTTTCTTGAAATAGATTCCTAGTTATATATAGTTTCAGATGCATTGACGTTTGTTTTGATTGTATGTGTACCAACCTGATCGTGATGATAGACGTAAGGCGGAGGCAGCGGCGGCGGGAACTGCCATAGCGGCTGCTGGCGGAAGGCGAGAGGCTCCGGCTGAGGCGCCGGGGTGGCCTGGATCACCTCAGCGGGATGCACCGATGCAGAGTGCTCCTCGCGCTTGCGCAGCTTGCTGTGGACGATGCGAATCGCCATCATAGTAGTACCATTATTTCCAACCATTGTAGAATATGGTCCGTCAACGTAAGAATAACTAAATACACTGGGCTGGATCACAGGTAACAAGTTCCAGTCAGGCAGTCACAACATTTCTTTTAGCTTCACAGTTTTCACTCACAGCCGTATCGCGGTCTAATCGACGCACGTTTACTATTACTAATTTAAATAAATTATCACAATCAATTTGTAGTTAAGCTATTGCACATATCACTGCACGTAGGAACGCGCGGCAGACCGCGTTACGCGAGCTTCAGCTGCGCGGTGACTAGAATTTGTATCGTGAAGATAGGCCGGCAGGTGCCTAGCAAAGCGCTCGCTCGTGCCAAACGACCTCTACGGAGTACTCCATGCGTCTGAGTTGAAGTGGAGGGGCGGGCGGCTCTTTTATAGAAGCGCGTGTGACGCGGCGCTAATGGCGCCCAGGCGACCGGAGGGGGGGAAGGGGATCATGTCTGACGATGTGGCCGTTTTCCGCGAAAATCTACGAATGGTGGCGGCGACGGCGACACCGACGATAACGTACTGTAGTGGCATGACGCACCTAAAGGCACGACCGTTGGTTTGTCCCGATTACCGGGGCTATCAACTTAATTCGTTCACTTTTGTATTCTGGTAAAACCTCCGAATTAGCAGTGATGCGCAATAGTGGCAGTGAGTGCAAACAGTGACTCTGTTTTCCCCAAATGTTTTTCCATGTTAATCTTACGTTGACGCTGATCGCAATAAGAAATAATAAGACATGTAGCTATGTTAGTAATGAAAATGAATGATAGAGAAGTAATTTCTTTGCAACATAGTTTAGCGCTGTTAATACAACTCTACATTGATTATAATTGCCGACCTACATACAACTAACTGATTATGAAATGTAAGTAAACATAAAACGCCCCATTTCTGCTCCAGATATACGGTGATTAAACCTCGTATTGATCCAACTGATAATAAATCAGAGGGAGACTTCTGCCGTTCGCTATTAACTGAGTTCAAAGTCCACAATATAAATATGTACATCGATATAACTAAACATTTTACGCACAGCCGCACCACAGCTGAGCCTATGGACAAAGGCCCAACCAGAGCTGACGTTGCATCTCTTTCCATTAACTACTTGGTCATATGTATGAAAAAGGGAGGTGTGTATTATGGCGAGCCGACTCTAAAAAGCAAAGTAGGGCTGGAGGGCAAGGGAGAGCGGGAAGGTGCAATGCCCTTAGCCGCTTCTAAGTTAAGCAAAGCTCTGGGCAACTTGAATTATGCCGAATGGTACAAAAAACACAGGTAGTTGAGCCCATTATAAATAAGTCGTTACCCTTGGGGAACGTCTAGAGGATATCGACGAAATAGGGTTCGAGCTATCGTCCTTAGAGGAATGATGATAGATCCAAATTTAAAGTGAAATTATGGGCCGATGTTCAAATACTAATTAATATATGTATACTAAATACCAAATTGTCTTACGAAATGTAAATATTAACAGTTGTTCATTTCTTTTTTAGTTTCACTGATAAAGACCTGAAGATAGTCGAAGTTCTGATTGGCCTCACGTATCGCTCTAGCATCATACATACATAACAGAAACCCATCTACAGAGATAGAACACGGATGTAGATTATGACATCTTGTATTTTGTCAGCTATGCATGTTATCGTTACTGCATAGTAAGTAAATCTCTAAAGCAAGAGATCGATGTTATCGGCAATTGAAAATTGACATCATAACAGTAACTTATCTATGCTTGGCAAGTCACGATTATTCAGAGCCAATATTTCAATAGCGTGATCTTGATACTGGATAATTAACATATAAATCTGGATTTTACTAACAATATTACGTATTGTAATAATGCATAGAATTATACTTCTTTAATTAGTTGCATAAATATGAGACTGAGCAATATTTCTTAGATGTGACACGCATCGTGATTCCTAACAATTAAAAGAAATAACAATCTCGTTAGATACGATAGCAAAGTACAAGTTATCAAATTTCTAAAGAATTTACTTAGAAAACTAGTACTCTATAAAACAAATTAACTTTATCGACAAATCTCAATGACTGTCTGGATTTTTTATACTTTTGGCTATGATGATTTTAATGATAGACGAGTAAAAAAAATTGGATCCTGTCGTAGACTTAGCTGATGTGTTCTGTTTTCATCAATTGAGTTTGGGCTGGCAAAGAGTCAAATAGTTATCAAACTGAGTGTACAATAAATAAATACTAATACAATGAAACGGATTCAAGTAGTTAGTTGGTTCACCTGGAAACAACCATTCTCTATTTATCTAATATCAATATAGATCTCGATAAAAAATATGAAATAATCCTTTTTTGTGCTTATCTACTTGCTTGCTAAGGGTAAAATTGTACACTACTAAACTTACTTTTCGCTATTTTATCTGTATTAGAAAATGTTAAGGATTTGCTAAGTTGATGTCATTTATTGCAGTCCTTTTGCAAATGCTTAATTTAAAGAGGAAGTAGATATCGTGTTGGAAGTAATCACAATTTATATTTTTTGCGATAAACGCCATTATGTCAGTAATAAAACGTAATGATATACTACTATATGACTATTTGATTTGACGGTTTTATTTCGGCTCTTATGTTAGTTACAGGATTATGATTACTTGTAAGTAACAACACAATTATTTTTTTAATGAAGTATGTCGAGACAGACTTAATATACATTAAAAACAAAAGTGGAAGGATGTAGGAGCCGAGGAAGGCCAAGACTTACCTACCATGATCAAATTGGTCGTGTTCCATCAGAAGGTGATGTCAGGAGCCCTAGAAACCGGCGAGCGTGCATGAAAAGAGCAATGAATGTTAAAGAAGCGAGTGAGGTATGTAAGGATCGAGTCGCGCTCGGTTCTCTCTGCCTACCCCGTAAAGGATTTGGTGTGAAGTTATAGATAGATAGAAAAACAATAATTGTGTTGTTATATCTATCGAGTAAGTAGTATATCGAGATATAGGTAACTTGAAAAGATTATACTTATTTTAAGTTATCTTCAAGTCCCAATGAAATTGTTGCTAAGCATGCTATCACTCCCCGTTTTACAAACGTGCATGGTCGTATTCTACTTAGTGTTACAAGTAATTAAGATAATTATTGAATTGCGTGATCATATTATTGAACTCTTCTTGCGTCATTGAAGGTTATCTATATACCTAGCAATAAGACATAAGTAAAAAAATAAATCCAACATGGAAACAAAATTCCTCAGTAGTCAATAGATTGCCTGCAAACAACCTATATGTTCGTAAATGCATATAAATCGATCACACGAATATGCATCAGTATCGAGGAAAACTGCAGTAGCATGAAACAGAACAAAGGCTAACCTGAAAGCGGATTAAAGAACTACTTTTAGACATGTGAGTCAAAGATAATATAGGTATGAAATCTAATAATCCAATGCATTATTTTTGAACATATACCTATCACTTTGTCGCCTCAAATATTGAAGATATTTCGTCAAAAAAATCATGGAGCCACTTTTGTTTTATCTTATTACAGCTAATTTATTTAAGATCGGAAATTTATTCACAAACTTTAATGTGACCCCTACTGTGCGAATGTAAGAAGGTCAGCTACCTACACTATTAAGGTGTAACAAAATCTTGGAAATCTCTTGTGAATGTACCATATTTTTTCTGTAATACATCTATAGATAACCATTAAAATATAATTAATCAAAGTAAAGGGTTAAAGAACAGAGCATACTTTCTCTATCAGCCACAAAAGCCTTCTAGTTTTAATCAATGAAATGTTATTAGAGACATACGAGTAGTTCGATTGTCATTGACGTCAATCTATGATGGGAGTCAACAGGGGTACATATTTAATACGATCGGAGTCACGTCCGTAACGTGTCTACCGTTAACAATAAATTGGTAACCTTTAAAACTAGACATCTGTGAAAAAAGTTGTCACTCTAGAGGGGAGGCCTATGTTCAGCATTGGACGAATACAGGCGAGATGATGATGATCTGTGAAAAATAAATGATACTATGAAGTAAGCTTTGAATTTTATGTGGCACTGACGAACTACTACAGACTAGAAATGGAATTGCCTAAAGAATACCGTAGCGTGATCGCGCGTTTCGTCGTTCGCTGGTAGTTTTAATCGAAGCCACGCCAATGATTTTTTATACCCCCACTGAAGTGGCAAATTAGTGTTGAGCCTGTCTGTCCTCTGTTGTAGCACTAGCATACTTAATCTAGTGCCCTCGTGCTTTGCCGAATTTGTATCTCTTCACGCCGTTTTTCAAGAAACCCACGCTGTAGTCTCTTAGTTAAACGTGCGGAGGTTTCCTTCATTTCCATGAATAAAAAAATCAATTGAAATACGAAAATCAAATGTTGCACATTTTTTAAAAGAAACACCTCGTAGGCGACACACCTATCATGTGAAAAAAGTTTCACTCGAAAATCTCAAACCATGAAGGTTTAATGTCAATTCAAAATATCTATTACTATAAAACGGCAATTTCATAGTTTAACCCCTATTATTTATCATACAATTTCTGAGATTTCTTGAGTGTTCAAAAATAATTTTATTTTTTGAACCTCATATTTAACGTCCTCAAAGATTGGACAGAGGAATTCCACGGAAATTGCTGGATAAACTTTTCTTTTAGGTTCTCGCTAAAGGACACAGCGCTTATTGAAAATTGCGTGAAGAGACTTTTTCAAATTCGGCAAGATGCCTCTTGTGTTGCAAGTGCATACGGTAACTGCTTAACATCAGCAGGATACACGATTGTTTTCCATCTAACAACATAGTAGTAGGCACTTCTAGATAAAATCGATTGACTAGATATACAAAATACTGGCGTAAGTTTCTTTGTGAAGCTGTTAATGTAAGGTACGGACAGTCTATTAATAGACGATATTGTATCTAGTACAGCGGAAATAATTCAAATTGACTCATGCATACCTTTTACAGACTTATCCATGCCATAAAACAAGTTAAAGGGGTTAGCTACTACTTACCGAACGTTGAAATTATAAATTTTTCAATATAGATTTGAAAATAGGTAAGAAACTAAACTTTCATGATACATGCACGCTACAGCTCAGTCAACGACTCTTTTGTAAATCATGATTCATTAACAATCAAATATGGCAGTTATGGTTGGTCTCCTTCACTCTACTGCAATAGACCAGCACCAGTAATCCCACCAGATCACATTAAGTACGAGTAGCATAATAATTTCCTAGAATATCGCAATAGTCTCAATACCTGTCGAGAATTAGAGCGGGTCACGGCAGGTGTACTACATTACATCAATCTTCTCAAAGGGTCCACTACGCATTGTATCCATATCCCCGCACATGCCTATCAAATGACCGTGATATACAACCGTGACTAGAGAGATTCATGTTGTAGCATTGTTCTTTCTAACATAGGAATATTGAAAATACATCATTCATTCCGACAGACATGCAATGAGTTTGTTGCAATACTGACATTATAAACTTATATTAACGTCACATAACCAACGTATACAATGATGTAGGCGGTGTATACGTCAACCACGAAAAACCGCCTTTATTAACAGTATTGTAAATACGACGTATACCTATTACGAATATTGTATATTATTTTATGTGTGACAAATGGCCACATTATATTTAACTTGGTTAAGGAGTATGTTGTTAATGGTTGCCTCCTCTTGATAAAAAAAGAATTATTCGCTAAATAAACAATTCATTAAAAAATACACGATTGTCTAATAAATAAGCCATATAGCTTAAAATTATAAACACAATGAAACATGTTCTCGCTAAAGTTTTTAAAACGATAACATTTTTTATTGTTCTTATGAGTTATGGAAAATCTTCGGGGAATTAAACAATCACGTAATTACTTTTCAGGGTTTCATTTACTTCAAAAAATTAAAGGAACTCTTTTAGGATTCTTTGATGTTACTCGTATTTGTGAAAACAGGCATACAAACGGATTTTACAAAATTGCAATTTTTTAGACTTTTCCCCGTATTGATGAGTTCTTGCTTCTTCCGAAACTAATCGGAAATAATCCCTTAATAAAACACGTAACATTGAGCGTATGGAGCAGGTAGCTGCAGCTGCGTAACACCTCGAAACAGTTACCCCATTTATGTAATGATAACGGTAGACGTTGCTTGACCTTTCCGATAAGAACCTCAGTCTGACTTCGATAGCTAGGTATATCCTGTAGGAATTTTTGGCCTAGCGTTCGTCGTCATAGAACTTAAGCGATAAGCTCTTGTCGATGGTCTTTTTGCTCTCATTCACCCGCCAGTTTCTTTATTTCTAGATGTTTCACTACTTCACTTTTAAAATTATACTTCTTTTAACGCGTAAAGGAACTATAATGACTTTTTATGTCGCCGATATCTAAAATCGACACCACTAAATTGTTTAAAGAAACTTGAGACACTTTCAAGTTTCGTTTGTGACTATATTCAAGGTAGTTATTCAAATACTTATTTATGAATCTAACACGTGTTTTATATCAGTACAGATAAAATATATTTTAAAGTAAATATATATATATATGTGTGTGTGTGTTTGTCTTTTACATACGGTGGTGAATGACATATATGTATGATAGTTTTGTTTTACAAACGTAGAGTCCTGGCTCACGGGATGAAATTATTAGAGTTTTTTTTGTTTTGTTTTCACATTGATAGGTCGCATGAAATTACCTAGGATCATTAAATTGGGCAAGAACCTAGATCTCATACCACTCGTGGGCCTATTTTCTTTATTTATTTCTAATTTACCTAGTATTTATTGTAATTTAATGTCACAAAATTAATCGACAACTAGAAAATATTCAAAATACAAGTCCGTAGTGGTTTTCAAAATTAAAGATCGATCAGTCGAGATACCGCCCTTCGTGTCATCAAACGTAAAATTAACCTTGTAAAACTCCATTTTTATGTTCAATTCAAATACTATGGAATAGAATTCGGTCGTCTCTGAAGCGGCAGCAACGCAGTGGCGGTTCATATTTCAGATGGCGAACAATCGCAGAGACGACAGCCGAGGCAGAAAAGACCGGAGCAGCCATGGCAGCGGCGGCTTGCATCTCCTGCCGGTAGTAGGTGGTTGCCAGCCGGAACTAGTTCTACTAGCATGAACTAATCGGTAGCGGAAGCACACAAAGTAGTTTACATCAAATTGTCTGTAAATTTGCTTTACGCCTGAATTTATTAACTACGAGTATTTAGAATAATAACATTTGTGTAATGTAAGTAATTACTTGTTTTTTTAGAAGCTGTCAAGAATCTAAACTGGTCGGGTAAATTACTAAAAGTTTAAATAGCCATGTAAAATGAATTATTCTTATGTATTCTCCACCACCGCTTGGTAATATAATCATATTTTCACGTATTGTTGGTTTATGTTTGAGAATGCATCTTATAGTAAATTATTGAGAGTGTTTCTGCGAATGAGTGAGAGTTCCTTAGATTGCTGTGCGTGGGAAGTCAATAACAAAGTTCGACATCGTTCAAAGTTTATTTTCTTGGTGTTGCAAAATAACCGGGTCCTAACACCTGAGTAGTTTCATAGATTTTTTTTATTTGGGTGCTCTTCTGTAAGGAAGAAGATATTTCTTCAATTGCACTCTATGTCAAAATATTGTGCTCTACCACCCATTCATACCTCCGTTTGCTTTTTTTTTATACAACGTCAGGAGTTATACAACATGGTCCACCAGATGTTAAGTGGATACCGTAGAACGCTTGAAATACAATTTAGAATCACTCGTGCGATACCATTTCTGCTATTGACACAGCAACTCCTTAGAAGCATACTGATGACCTCACTCACACGCACAAACAACAACCCTTTAGGGCTTTGTTAGCTGGCTGCGGTTTTCTGTGAGGTGGAGGTACTTATCCAGACGGACTGCTTTGATGCACCCTACCTCTTTTAGTTTGACGTAGTTAACCACGTACTTACACGAGCTTTTGATGTATCATTTGAGTTTGCCTAAGACGAAGCGGACGGCACTTCTACCCGGACATCATTTATTTCATATCTGTAGCTAAAGATAATATTTATATGACTACCAACTGCCTAGACGGGGTCATCCAGTTATAGACCTATATCCATATCCAGTTCTATAAATACGAACAGGTAGGTTAAATTAACATTTACGTTTTATCCGTTTGCTACAATGTCCAGGAAGCGTATGTTTTGTATGGTTGTCTAGGACAACTACAACATTCATTAAAATGAATAGAATTCAATCCTCGATAAACTTGAATCGTATTCCTATAGATTATTTGCAATGCTAGTTTGGTGAGGCCATGTTGTAACAGAGGAAAATATATTTTGGACGTGATAAACAAAAGTGAATGTATACTATATCAAGAAGTCAAGAGTAGAGAAGGCTGGAGAGGTCTCCATTGACATGCGCCATGCTTTTAAATGTTAGGAAGAAAAAACGAATGTATTAATCTTTTTTATTAAACAAACCACCAGTGGTATGCGGTATTAAAAAATAAAACATCTGAAATAAATTGGTTCGTTTAATGCGTTTTATTTACGTCAATTGTATACATCGGCATTCTATTTTATTGGCGTTTCTTGGTTAACTCTATGGTCTGTTATCGAACCACCAATACAATACAATAGTCAATGATGAAATTGGCGTAAGCTAACCATTTGTCACGCGATTTAGCTGGCGTCAGTCCATACATTTTATTTTACTGATCTTTTGATAACAAAACGCTACTTACCCTAGATACTGTTATCGAAGCGCCAACAGTGTTAAACATATGAGATTGTGATAAACTAAGATTTTTTATCAATCTAGCTTCGATCGGCCCACACTACATTCTATTCTACTAACATTTTGATAGCATAAAGCCATTTTAGGAGTCATTTAGTGTAGCTAACCGACACCTTAATCTATTATTCTATTACCTACTACTACTACAAGAAGGATTCACATATTATTATGAATAAGTCCATGTTAATGAATATATTTCTTGAGCAATGGTAGCCTAGTGAATAAAGAATCTCCCTAGTGGCCAACCGGTCCCCAGTTCGAATCTGGCATGGACGTGTTTTAGTGAGGTCACCAGTAAGCTCCTAATGAGTTACTGTGAGCAGCAGAGAAGGCATCGCGCGAGTGATGCTTAATATATTACAACCTTTCTATTTCAAGTCTGTTTGACTCGACAGCAAACGCCAATTATTATTAAATTACACGGTATATTTGCAAATAGCAAAATCATAGCTCCGTTTACACTTCATTAGTATCAAGGCTTGTTTTGATTGTATGTTTAGTTACAGAAACTGATGTTAAAGATTATCTTCAATCGGTCTCTAAGCGAACTTTTGTTTATAGGGTGCCTGTCAGTGTTTATGAATTCATCGACACAGTGGTTATATAAACGTCGGAAGAAAGTCATGCGCACACCTGTTTAGCATCTGTGTAGGTTAACATGTTACCAATATAGTCAGAAGGTTATCGCCTGCTTTAACCTATACTCTGTAACCTTTTTAGCAAATGCTTTATATTTTGTGCCTTATTCTTTTTTAAATGTTTCTCGTGATATTCTCTTCCGCCTGCAATGTAAAGACGATATTTAAAGATATTTTTGCGTGCTGCAAATACCTTTTACTAGTAATAGGTACAAATATAGTAAATTGTTACGTTAGTGACTTTGGTTTGTGAAAAGCTGATTATAGTCCTTTTGTTTAGTTAATATATTAATGAGCATTACATTCATCGCTCGCCTGTCGAAGTAGAATATTGGACTGGAAGGCATTGTACGACCGACCACGACCTTCTCGTTTCTTTCGGTCAACATGCAGTTCCTGTTGTGCTTGAACATTCAAAAGTTTTTATCAGTTTAATTTCGCGAAACTCAATACACTGACTCACTATAAATAAATCTACCTTCTAGATTTTAAATAGAACTACTATGCAGAACACGAGACCAATCACCGACCACGTAAAGAGTTCAAGACTAAATTAAAAAGCCTATTTTAGAAACTGCAATTAATTGCAAATAGGTATAGCTAAATACATACGGACTGGATATTGGAGAGGAATTTGCCTTGACCAGATAAAACAACCTTGGCAGGTGTCAGATTGACAGCAAATATGTCGCCGTAGCAGCAATCGTAATTTGGAATTGTAATATCACAATCGAAAATAGCAATAAAGTGCTTATTTAACCTGATGATGCAGCGATCAGGAAACATCTGGACACCGCAGTATACCGGTTACGTTAGTATGATAAGATGTAATCAGTTAGCGTCGTACCAGATGCAGAACGATGAGAATTACCCGCGCTCGAAGGGATTGTTCCTATCCCTTCCGCATAGGCAGACGATGGTCTTGTTGACTGACAAGACGATCAAGGAATTGTGCTCCAGAACCACGCCGACTTCGCAGTTTTCCTCTTTGCACTTCATCGCCTCGACGGCGATTGGAGAGAAGAGCATCGAAAGGCGTGCACTGACACTTCACAGGGGTTTGTGACGGGTAGGCGAGTATAGCCAAAAAGTTGGTGCGCGAATGCGCTGTTTGGCGCAGACGGCCAGACTGCCGCCTTCGCGTGGTTTCAATACATTCAGTCGAGGCGGCGGCAGCTGGCGACGGTGGCTATTTGACTGCTGAGCGGTCGTGCCGCGACGACCGGCCAACGCGCCTCGCGCAGCGGTGCGGTGGGTGGTAACTAAACGCACTCTCCCGTTACCTTATTGCTATGTTATGGGGACTCGACCCCGCACCGAGCCCTCCGTAATCGTTACGGTATTTTGCATTCACTTCCCACCACACTCAAGTCTGTCGAATTTAATTGTCACAGAATTCGCGGCAGTTCGTCACGGACGAGCCGAGTGTCGTTCAATTATCTCATTGTTTCTGCGGTTGAGAATGCCTTTCAAATTCAAATCCTCGAGACGCTTTTGTTATTGGCACGACGCGGCTCAACTGAAAACAGTCGGACGTCAACGGATGTCAGCCCCTGTATTGCATTCATACATAACAAATAGTTTTGCTGGAGACAATCGAATAAGTATATGTAACATGACTGAATACATTATAATTGTGTGCATTGCGATTGCTCCCGATACGCGTCAATGCACATTTAGAATGAAGACCAAATGACGCTATTAGGCGCCTAGCTTCTTCCTACGTTATTTAAATACAGTCATAAGTGTTTGCAACAATACTACGAGTACATAAAATAAAAGGCACATGTTATACCGTAAACGTTATACGGAGCCATGTTATATCTACACATTATTTATCACCCTTCAGTTATTACTTTTTGAAATTATTGACGTCATGATCTATTATTTATTAAAAACAGATAATCTGTATCCCCGTTACGTATGATTAGATAATGGTATACTAATAGCAACATGAGAGGTTTCCGGGAAAAACTACTAAGTACTTACTGTTTTGGAAAATAAGGATAAAGTTCTACATTGCCCCAAATATTACTCTTCTAATTGCGTTATGTTGCATACAAAATATGAAATAGTTATTTTTTCTACAATTTTAACATAGGTGTAATCTATAACTACATTGAAAAACACTATGACGGCGTTCTATGAACGATGGTATTTATTATAAAAACTTAACTTAATGGGACTATATAGGTTCCTACATGAAATATACTGCTATTGTAAAGACAACAACTGTACTTCTCTCTTTCTTTTTAGTGAATAGAATTATTATTCGCACAGGAGATGCAAAGATGGGAAAGGATGGTGTTAACTTTCTGTAAATATAACATTTACTAAAAAGTAACGGTTGCGTAATGCAAACAAATTAGCAACACAACATACAGTGAATACGTTGTAACTCATGGTGAATGCATGGTCCTTCAAAGAATACTCGTAATTCCAATCCCTCAATGATGCATCATCGTGGGAACGCTCAGTATAACTTTAATTCAACAATGGCCGACCTCGAACTGGCGTACTTTGTCACAATAGAGTATCAAATATTTCCAAATACTATTAGGAACATATACATGGTACAATCTATTGCGTAACATGTCAAAAATTATGATTACTTTTTGATAAGCTATTACTTAGGTTAGATAAGTTATATACCACATAGAAAAAAATCGGCCAAGTGCGAGTCGGACTCGCGCACGAAGGGTTCCGTACCATTATCTATAAAAACGTCAAAAAAATCACGTTTGTTGTATGGGAGCCCCGCTTAAATATTTGTTTTATTTTAATTTAATTATTCATTTTTAAAGTAAATATATACCTAAATATTTTGTGAATATTTCAAGTGTCTACCTGGTGCCGTTATGAATATCGAGCAAAAAATCACGTTTGTTGTATGGGAGCCCCCTTAAATATTTAATTTATTCTATTTTTGAGTATTTGTTGTTATAGCGGCAACAGAAATACATCATCTGTGAAAATTTCAACTCTCTAACTATCACGGTTCATGAGATACAGCCTGGTGACAGACGGACGGACGGACAGCGGAGCCTCAGTAATAGGGTTCCGTTTTACCCTTTGGGTACGGAACCCTAAAAAGCAGTCGATCTAGATACTTGATGTGAAAAGATTGCCATATCATTTAAAGCTGATAATAAAACTAGTAATACATATAGTGAATAAAGAACTGATCTATGATCCAACAGCCATGTACCACTAAAGCGTATTATCGGATTTATATAGGTACATATGTGCCACTTGATGGTCAAGGAAATCATCGTAATGAAACCCCCAGGTCCAAGAAATTATATTTCAAAAGTCGAGTGATCTAACCAAAGAAAGGCCTGGTGTTCCCTCTGAGTTGTGGAGGTTTAACTGCAGTCGCTATGTAAAAATCTGCATCGTCGCCAAATCCTTAGGCCTAGGTAGCGGAACCCCCCAATCCTAATGGACGAGGAAATAAGGCTAGGAAGAAGAATAAAGCAACTCCTTAGGAGTTTAACCTCCTCAGTCGGAGGAACATTACAGCGCAGTAGTGAGTAGTTATTTGGCTGCAGTCTTGACAGTCTTCTATGCGGTGGAGCTTCTCCCCTGTTCAAACTATACCCTACTTTACCTTTGTGTTGTGTGCCACGTAAAGGTGAGGTTCACTCGACTCTGAAGAGAGTATAAGCTACAAGAGATACTTCGTTTGTAAGACTAAATTAAAATTAATTGATTGATGAATGAAAATAATAAACATTTTAAATGAATTGTCATTATCGTAACAGAGGTATGGCGCATAAAAGCAGCCCGTCTGGGGAAGTACCTCCACCTCACAGAAAACCGCAGCCAAATAACAACTCCTGTTGTATTCTGCTCCTAAGGAGTTGCTGTTTTAGCAACAGTGGTGACATCGCGAGAGTGATTCTAATGTGTTGCAAGCGTTCATAGGCTACAGTAACCGCTTTTCATTACGTGGGCCGTATGCTTGTATGGCTACCGACGTAGTATAAAAAAGTATACTAATAAAATATTCAATGCAAACAACACCTTAAATAAAATAAAGAACTGTAGACATAGGTAATGCTGACTAAAGCCTAGAATAAGTGATAGGCGGAAGCATACAAAGTGGCAGATCAAATTGCCTGTGAATTGACTTCGGCAAAGTAGCAATTTGAATCACCTATCGACAGATAATCAAATTTACATAACACGAGTCTGAAAAATAGTTTAGTGTCTACGTAAACAATGTGTCGGGCAGCGTAAATTAATAATTTTGTAGCAAAGCGAGCGTTGTAAGCCAACTTACAAAAAAAAATCTGAAATGGCGTACGCAAAAATTTAATAAAGTTTTGTCTACGTTAACGACGATTAGATTACTGCCTTTCTAATAAACTTAATGTAGGTTTTAAATATTTGTCCCTATGCTCATTAAACTTTTATTAAACTAAACTTATTTTTTTTTGTTTATATCATTTCCTTGTAAAGAGGGATAAGTAGGTTCATTTTTGTTTTTTCTTAGTGTAGTAGTGTTTGTCTGTGGAGATTTTTTTTTAATTACATATTATTACTTTATTTAATAGTCTAATGATTTGAAAACTAGAACAACAGTCGTAGAAAAAACAGATATTAATATGCTGAATATTCGCGAAGTAGAGCCTTAAACTGGCTACATTAAGAATGAAAAGCAATTAACTACTATCTACTCGAGTATAAGTCTTTACATTCTTCAATGGTTTATTTTTCCTTAATATATTATTGTATCGTTGTATTGGATATACATGCGAAATTTTCTGTATTGTATTGCTGTGGAAAAACTACATTTGTTCTATTTTTTAATACAAATAAATACGAAAAAACACCATCATACCGCGATTATATTTCCTAACATTACAAATTGTAAACCATTGTGCTTTGCTACGACAGGCAACAAAAAGTACACTTTAGGGTAACTTTAGAGTAAAAGTTTTTCTGTTTTTATTTTCCGTTACAAATGGATGAACTATTTATCTATATCTTCATGCCAGGTACTTTGCGGGGCCGAGGGCAACAAGCGCCACAAGAGGAAGTCTTTACACATCTTCGCACCTCGCTCGTATCTTTAACATTCATAACACTTTTTATGCACGCTCACTGGTCTCTAGGGCTTCTGATATCAGCTTCTGATAAAACTCGGCCAATTGGGTCGTGCTAGGTGAGGCTTGGCCCACCTAGACTCCCACATCCTTCCACTTTCGCATTGTATCTTCTTCTTGTTTGCGTTATTCCGTTTTCTAATCCACTAGGATTGGCGGGGTTCGCTACCTAAGCCTAAGGATTTGGCGAAGATACTGATTTTTACAAGGAGCGACTGTCATCACATCCACCGCCCAGAGAGAAGACCTTTATGTTATCAATTTATATATATAAATTGATAACCAAAAGATCGAGCTATCGCGTTTACCTTTGGGTACAGAATTGCAAAAACGAAGCCACCAATAGAGCGCATGGAAACAGTCATATCTTAGCCAACTCTGTTAGTCGGATAATTACAAGCAATGATCAAGTCGAGTGATTAGCAGTTTGACACAAAGGAGTGTCGGGTTCGTGTAAAGAAAATAATATTTTAATAGATTTAAGCTGATGATAATAGAACGCACCGCTATTATATAAAATAAATAAATAACTGTAAATTATAAAAAAGAGAATCGAATAAGATACAATAAGATTACATTCAACAAATGAAAATCATGTCCAAATGTGTGCGAAAGCCCAATGTCAAATATTTTATTTTATTATTGTATTTTTTTCTTTGTTTGTATGTAGCATTAACGGTAATTTATACAAAGTCCAGGTTGTGGTAGTAAAAAAGACGATTACTGCATGCTGGATGGTGATCCGAAACCAATTTAAACCTTGATAGCGGTTTAAAATAACGTTCGTTGGTGATTTTAAAACAGCAAACGTTTAGCGAAAATAAACACAGATTATTGTTAAAATGTCCAGACGGGAACCCTGGCAGCTTACCAACAGTTATTTCACGGCGGGCCTTGAGGTTTCATTGCTCATATTAACTTGCAAATTTTATAATAATTTTCTCTATTATGACACACTACCACATAAATATTTACATAAATTACGAGTGCGGTTGATATGAAATTTTTTACATTCTTCGAATTTGTAACTATCATTTTATTATGTTATTTTTCGGCTTCCCAACAAAGAAGATAAAAAACCGGCCAAGTGCGAGTCCGTTAGGTTAAGGTCCGTTTTACCCTTTGGGCACGGATCCCTAAAAAGGAACTCTTACACACGCAGAAAACACCATGTGCAAATCAAATTAGATTTGACTCTATAAAAGGCCAACTTACACTTCTCTCGTATGACATGGTTTATTTTGCCATTATGGCGATTAGTTATAATAGCACAGAAGAAACCTTGCTTACAGCCAACGTGATAATGGTCATTATTAATTTGCACTTCAGATGTTCTCAAACGTGACACGGCTATAATACGACGCCCTTCAACAATATTAATTACGCAGATGTTACAATATTGCGAATAGTAATTACAATTATGTTACTACTTCCATTGGCATGGTGTTAATTACGTAACCAGCTGGATGGCATTGCGGACATAGCAATTACGTTCCATGAAGGAACAATTAGGTCCAACTAAAATTTGCAGTTGAGACTAGTTACACATAGCACAAATAAGCTATTTTAGAAACAGAGTTTTCCTCTATTAAGTAGTTGCATGTACAATTATAAAGCTTATTTAATATAGGAAAGAATTAATTCATATGGACAATTAAGGAGCTTGGTATGAATGTAGCTTGTATTTAGTATAAATGGTAATTCTTGCGAAATTTAAGTACCGTATTTTTTAGAAATTAAACAAGCATAGGGTTCTCTAGATGGGTAATATTCAGTGGTTGCCCTAGGCTGTAAACGGTTACAATACAAAAAAAATCGGTCCTTGTATTACCACTCCATCTGCTAATACTGTAATTTCACAGGAGTCTGATGGTATCTTCATTTATTTATTTTGTGTACATAGGTGACTGCTGATGTACAAAAATGGGTAGGATTCTTATTGTCCCGCCAATGGGCATACAAAATTAATTTTACAATACATAATTTACATGCAATTGTTATGGTATTAAAAACAAATTCTAATTTAAATACAACCCTTTCAAAATTATGATGTTAAATTACATTAATTATAATGTCAATATATGTCAATTTAATCATACCTTGAAGAGCTCACAATGCTTTATCAGTCAAATATTCATCCAAAGTGTAATACGATTTTTGAACTAACAGATCATGGAGTTAATTCACTCATTGAAACACAACAGCCATCTGGATTATATGGCTGCAGTCTTCTATGAGGTCACTCGAAGAAACAAATCTTCAAAGTTTTGTGACTGCCTTCTATAAGTCTTCCGCCGTCTATCTATTGAAGACAAACTCCATGCGGGGTAGGCAGAAAGAATCAAGCGCCATATGTGTCTAGTTGTTTGTTATTTTCCCCTATCAGTTTTCCCTTAATAAATTTCAGTAATCCCTCTGATAATTATTTAATTTCATATCATGTCTTAGTTGTTAGTCATCAGACTTGGTCATCATAAAAAATAAAAGTATTACGTACCTAAAGGATAAAATTGAGTAGAATTATTATATAGTTATAGACGTAATGATATACGTCTATATCTATATAATAATTCTACTCATAAAGCAATGATATAAATATTGTTCGCTTTATGTCATGATAAAACATAATACCTAAATTTTTAATTCAAATAAACATACTGAATATATATATATATGAATATAATAAGAATTGTTTGGTCACAAGGGACTAGCAAGTAAACTAAAACTTTTAAATATGTTCATAGTGAATAAGAACATTATTTCTAAACTTATTTCGTCGTTTGGTGTTAATAAAATATTGAAATTGCGTACATACATTTCTAATCTAACAATATCTTTATCCTAGGGAGAGAGTACCGAACGCAAGATGACATGATCCTTACACACACCTTACTCGCTTGTTTAACATTTGTAGTTCTTTTTATGAACATTTACGGGTTCTAGGGCTCCTGACATCGCCTTAAAACTTAAAACATGCCCGTTTTAATAGAAGGCGATGTCAGGAGCCCTAGAACCTACAAATTTAACCGTAGTATATGAGACTTGGCATTCCTCAACTCCTACGTTCTTCTACCCTACGCGTTGTATGTCTGTTTTGTTTGGATTGGTCATTCTATCATCGATCAATCTTTTGTACGTGCCCGAACTAATGGAACACGCCTTTTCGTACCTTTACACCGACACTCATTTTCAGGCCAACTGTGTGTTACATCATCGTTGCGAACGCGATTACCATGCGGTAAAGTAACCTGCTGATAAATAAGCGAGAGGTAAATTATATTGCAAAGGACCATAGGGTATAGTAACTTAATACGAGCTGTATACGCAGTTGCTGCTCGAAGCAGTAAAGTAACCCTTAAATATTTATTAGGTACTTACATTGTCTTTAAAACTTTCCTAATAAACCGCTGTATGAGCCGAAGGAACAACATCTTCAAAACGCGCAGTATTGTATTTAATAACCGAAGCCAACTATTGTTATTGTACTAATAGAGTAATATTACTTGCAAACAAAAGAGTAACAGTCAAAAGGCAATACAAGAAAGGCGTCAAATTATTCACAGTTTATACACACGAGGTATCTTCAGCACACCCACAAGCAGACTTAAACAGAATTATACAATGACGTATTGTACGAAATGACGGTAGTGGGTAAACATACATAAGTACGATTTATTACTACCTTCGTAATATATATTATTGTAAGGGAGAATATTTAATGGCAATAGTGTAGTGCAATATTGTTATTTTTGAAGTGGTATGTATGCCCAGTTCAAAAAAAAAACAATATGCATAGTCTAATAAAATTTGTCCGGGAAACTATTCAGGAATAATTGTAACATATTGTATCCTCTCTTGTAAATATACGTAGGTCACACTATAAGTTTTGCGTAACTTAAAAAAACAACATGTTATAACCAAAATATTATGTTTATTGCGTTTCAAAATACTCTCCTTTACATTTTAAACATTTTTTCATGCGATCGAACCATTTTTTAAAACAGGAGGACCACAGATCTGAAGGCATGTTTTCTACGTGGTGATTGAACGCTATCACTGCCTCTTCGGAGTTGGTAAAAGTGAAACCTCTCATCAAATCTTTGATATTGGGGAAAATACAGAAATCACAGGGTGCTAGGTCGGGGCTATGAGCAGGATGGGTAAAGAGTTGTACTTTTTCGGAAGTTAAAAATGACTTTGTTTTGTTGGCCGTGTGTGAAGAAGCGTTGTCATGATGTAGGAGAACGCGGCTTTTTGGTCGTCTTTCGCGAACTTTTTCTAACACCCTGGGTAAACAAATGGTAGAATACCACTCGGCATTAACACTCTTTTGATCTTCAAGTGGAATTGGGCAGATGGGACCCGTAGCTGAGAAAAAAAACGCGATCATTTTTTTACCAACCTGCCTGATGGTTAGCAGACACCGCAATCGATGTTCTCCTATCCCATGTCTGTGACAGATAACAGCAACTACCTACTAATACTATCGATTTGTAATAGTAAAACTATTCCAAATTTTAAATTTTGTTTAAAAAATAGACAAGTTGACAAACAGAGGAAAAAAAATATTGTTTTGTAAGCTAAACTAAATTGCAAGTAAGTAGGTATACTACATAGGTATATCAGAAGCCTAGAAGTGTAGAGTGAGGTATGTAAGGATCGAGTCACGTGGCGCTCGGTTCTCTCTGCCCACTACGTAAGAGATTTGGTGTGAAGATATAGATAGATAGGTATACTCAAGCTAACATTGGCTGATGTAGAAAGCATCAAGTCCGTCTTTCTAATACTCTCACCTTAGCATCGTTTCGTATTTAATTGTGTGTACAAAAAGGATTACAACAACAACAACAACATGTGGCTATCATAATTTAACCTGTTGAATCAGGCAGGCAGGCACAATAAATTAAAAAATATATGTTTATACCGGCACTTTATGATGTAGAAATAAGTGTTATCGTCTAACCGTACATGCTCAAGGTGAAATAATTACGCGACAATTAGAATTAAAGAAAAGTTGCAACATGTTATTTCTTTTAAAATAAAAATACGATGTATCTACCTACTCTATTGAATTTTAAAATAAAATCTTACATACGTAATGAGAAGTACTCGTACGAATTTTAGTGGTGTTTTAAAGAATTTTGCAAGTAAAGTAAAAGTGAATTAAAAACCTTTAAAAATGAAACCGACTTCACCGAAAATGATGCCAATAAATATCAAAACAAAGAAACATCAATTTCAGTAAAGACGGTTTCATTTTCATTAAAGTTAAAAAGTCCAATTCCATAAGTTTTATTTATGATCAAATCTTCACCATGAGCACATGATATCCTCATGAGAAAATACGCATGAAAGAATAATTCCATATCGGGCCATAAATAATGCCGTTATGCCTAAAAAATTACATAAAAGTGGCTTCTAAAAAATGACATAAAGTGAACTTTTTCCTAATAGATTTGTTGACGACAGTAACCATCACCAAAGTCCACCACCGTCAGCGACAACCTAAACAGAAAACAGTGTGAACTACGCGTGTCGGTTAAGCACTTTCCAAATGCCATTGAGATATTAAAAATACACTATTTCATCATAATAGGTAGAAATGACAAACAAAATAGACACTTATGTACGAGTATATCAAACGCGGATGTTACTTATGTCGCTTGGGTGACATTTTAGCGCACAATTATAAATAATACTTTGTGATAACTAATACTTTATCTATTATGTGATACAATGTAAAAGATTATTCAAATTAAATTACAACACAACACCATGTAGTACGAAACATCATCTCATAATATGAAAGAAATTCTATGTAAGTCCATACTGTATTTGAGGATTTTCTTCTACGTATCAGATAAGCATAACCGAACCATTTACTATATTTTATGAAACGAGTGATGCCAATTTTAAATTTTACATTTAAATTATATTGGCGTAATATTACTTACGGAATAAATTAAACAAGTTATTTTGCATGGTTCATATTAGCGATTTATTAATGAAAACTAGACCACGGTGAAACCACTTCAAGTTTTATAATAGCTTAGTAATAGGCAAATTGAATAACTTAGCTTGGGGAAACTTTGCACGTTTCATGTACATATAGGTATAGAAGCGGTAACTAATGTAAAATTATGTGAATATTTTATTGGGCGCGTTATTTAAATTATTTATTGTATTTCACAAAGCTAAAAAACAATTCTTAACACAATCGTCTCGAAGACTCCGTCCGTTAGAACTTTGTACGTCTGTTAGCACATATGTCTTTGGTGATATGTCTGAAAATTTACTATTTAAGGGATAAACGAACTACGAGTATCTTGTACTAATAAATCTTACACCTGCTTTAAACAATATTTTGCACTATAATTACAGAATTATTATCTGATTACGTACATACACTATGCCAATGGAACATACCGCGTACCTAGCGTGACAGTAACAAAAATTTTGCCACTCGCGTAGATGTTGTGTCTGTATTTTTTATTTTATTTTATTAATTATAAACAAGCGTGAATTTGCCCGTTGCTAAGGGATCTCCGTTGCATACCTACGCTTGTAATATTAGATACATAACACGCGCTTTGCCAATCATGTACTTGGCAAGGTGTGAAATTGTTTGTACAAACAATTTCACACCTTACTTTGAGAACAAATACTATTATGGAACCTCAACAAGGAGAGAATTCACGGAAGAACCCGACGTGAGTCGCTTTACTATCCTCTCACAGCGGGATCGGGTTACATTATGCTGTTGCAAGATTACTTTTAGGAAATTATAAGGTTTTGATTGAAAGATATTTGTTTTTCTCTTTTGCAATGAATCTCACAAGTAACTATTAAAATTGCATACGGACCTTGGATTGGCCGACAAATAGATGCTCCAGTCGCCCTCTCCATTGCCTTGAGGTAATGTTACTTACGTTGTGAGTAATACTGAACCAGTATATTTTAAATATATCTCTCTACTGTGATCAGTAGGAGCGTACTAGAGACTTTTATGCATGCACGTTTTATACGTGCGAATCATTTAATGTCATGACATAAGCTTTAAACAATTTCAAAAATTAACGGCTATAATAATTCGTATTCCACGGCTATGTTTCTATCGGTGTTAACAGATTATTCGAATATCGAATAGTTTAAACTGTGTTCCATTATGGTCGATTAATTTGCCCAAATTCGCTACGCGTATATTTACACTAATATATGGAAATTATTTCAGAAAGCAAAATCCGAATTTTGAAGCATTTTATCAATTCAGTGATAAATATGAAATTAGTTAGTTAAATTCACTGTTAGTTTGTAATGATAAATGCATTAAAAATGTGTCACTTTTAAAATACATACATTTTTAATACAGTTACTAAGACTAATAAAACGGTGAGTACACCCAGGCGTTTCCTCAAACCATCGATTTTCTGCCGTCCTATCGGGGCCACTTTACTATATTGCGTACTTCAAATTTTATAACAAAGTTACAGTCAGAATACGACCGCCATTAACTATTAATAGTCAATGTAAGAACAGCTTTAAACACGATTACATCATTCCCCAGCTGGGCAACTACACGATGGAATGGAAGGACCTTTGTAATAGGAATTATCTATAACAATAGATCGAGCGGTATCTGGGTAAGACCTAAAGCGGATACCAGATCTCATTCCAAAGTCAGGTAACAAAATCAATGTTGAAAATCAGTTTCAAGAGAGACATTTTACCTGGAATTGCAATAAACTCAAATATCACTGTCAGTTTAGTGTTTGCCGCTCTCCTGGCTATACAAGAAATAGATATAGGAGTAGACTGAGTATGGTCTGGCCATAAATTCCGTTACTTTTCTTTTTTTTAGTTATTTTAAAATTGGGAAGCGTTTATTATGTTAAAAACTTCTTTCGATTTCCCGCCGTTTTACTACGCCGGATTGCAGTGTCTGCCTTACACAAAGTGGGTATGGGGCCGTCGGTCATATTCAAGATACTTCACAAGTTTGGTATCTGCCGTATGATCATATATATCCTATTATCGACATATATACCAACAGTTCTTCTGTTATAAACCATAAAATATCGGGGCGACCGTGTGCTGTTAGAACTACAAAATGTTAATGCTGTTGAAGTCAAAATTCGCCGAAACCTCATTAGGAAACAAAACATGTTACTGCGGGAAATGAAGATTCCCGGTACGACTCTATTGCGTATAATAAAACAAGACCTGAAACTCGCCGCCTATCGTCGATATACAGGACATGACCTAACCCAATCCCTCCAGTTGAAAAGAGTGGATCGATCAAAATGCCTTCTTTCCCGATACGCAGGTGACAAGCACAGAAATATTATCTTTACTGATGCAAAAAATTTCACGATAGAAGAGCACTACAACAAGCAAAATAACAAAGTGTACGTACACAGTTCTAAAGAACCCGTCCAAGTAGTCGGAAAGGTATAACGTGGTCATCATCCTGCGTCTATAATGGTTTGGTGGGGGGTGCCTTATCAAGGAGTCACAAAGTTTATTTTTTGTGAAAAAGAAGTGAAGACTTCAGCCGAAGTGCATCAAGTGACTGTCTTGGATCGTGTCGAGAAACTTGTGGTCAGTTTTAGAAGGCAAGGCCTGCCAGAAACGACACGATATTGTGTCTCTTAAAAAATCTCTGGAGCAGTGCGTGATACATATATACGAGTATATATATATATTCCATAAATTCGTGGCCAGACAGATTAAAGGCCTGTATCAAAGCCAAAGATGGCTTTTTCGAATAGAATCATTTTTTTTATTTTTTGCTGAGACTACCATAAACATGTACTATACTATATTAGTTTTATTAATATTACATTACTTAATAAAAAATAAGTGAATATTCATTTGTAACAGAACTTATGGCCGGACTAGGTATGTATTATATGGCATTGTCCTTTGAGTTTAGACATAAAAATTCTTTTCAAAAGAATATCCGTGAATTTTATTTACTTTCTAGTAGTGTTTTAGAGTTATATCACTACAAATTGATAAGTGAACATCAAAATACGCAAAATGGAAATAATCTGTTACGAATGTTCCATATTTTTATATTTTTTGCTTCATCTGAAGAAACTGAAATTATAAAAAAAATACATTTAGCTACTTAGGTTTACTAAAATTGTATAAGCCATTAATAACCGACAAAAATACGTACCATACCATAAACTATACTATCATACCTATGGGTATGATAGTATAGTTTATAGTATGATACGTATTTTTGTCTTTGTTATAAGTTTTAGTAAAACTAAGAAGCTAACACAATTTATATATAAGTCAATAAATTACCCGTTTTTATGGTTTATGCCATAAAATATAAAAACGCGTAATAAATTGACTAGAATACAGGTTTATTTTATATACAAAGTACGAAGACAAATAAACAGACTCCCTACTACTACACTATCTCTCATTAAATAAAACTACCAAGGATTTAGTGAAGGTATACAGTAATAATTTACATTTTCGTAAACCGAGTTTATCGTCAATTTGGCGACAGTGCGAAATGCGAAGAATTTCTAACACTGCCAAATACTCAGTGCAACTATTAGCGTCTGATTATATTCGTAACGTACATTTTGCCTACTGTTACAAAGTTTTCTCTTTTTTTTATTTATATGCATTACTTGTAGTAAAATGGATAATGTGTCATGTTGCCAGTTGTAATATTAATCATATTACAATCTGGGTGGTCTGAGTATGGTCACAGTTAATGAGAAAAATGATACAATGTTTGTGTGCCGATGTAATAGAGAATGTTAAATCATTTTGCAACTGTTTTACCATTTATATACAGATATATGCATTGACGTATAAAAATATTTTTCATATAGTACATAAAAACACATAAACGGTACCTGTTTTCCAATTTATACGAATCCTTTATTATAATAAGACAACATCGCAAAGTTTATGTAAATTATTAAATAGTGCATACAAAGATTAGCTTATTTATCTCTTTGAGCGTTTTGCTTAGTCAATTTAGTGTTACTAATTATATACTAATACTCAATGCTACAATAGTTTGCTAATTTGTCAGGGCTCCAAGTTCGGTATGGGTAAATAACGACCGTCGATATTGCCGGTGTACCATAACAGTTAGTTTGACGTCAAAGACAAATATTTTATTTGTCATTTATTGCTAGTAAATTTTGGTCATTGCGCAGTTTCTAAAGCGTCGTTTGGCACAGTTCAAAGTCAATAAGTTTTGATTTATTCTGTTCATACACATCCATCACCCTCAGATGGTTATTAATCAAAATAATCATTTTTCAAACGTTTCTGTTTACCTACAAGATTAACATTTTAGCGGTTTCATCATTTTAGCGGTCGTAAATGCAAGATGCTTTTCTGTGAAGTGCGTTCTTATTTTTATCGCCTCTTATTTTGATATCGTTTGTGCCATTCAGAGCGTTTATTAAATTGTTTGGTAGCTTTACAAGCAGTTTTATATCTGACTTCTGAACAAAAACATTGTTGGTGAAAGTTCGTAAATTGACACAAGCCTGTGTGTCGTGTATTTGATTCAGGAAATTCGATTGTAACAATATTACACAATAATTATTAAATTGTTTAGTAACTTTACAAGCAACTGTATATATGACTTCTGGATAAACACAATGTTAGTCAAAGGTAGTAAATTAACACAATAGTGCTTTTGATTTGTTTGTTTCAGGAATTTTGATTCTAGCAATATTGTTTCCTCCAACTAATATTCTAGTTAAGCCTACGGAGTTACATTGTAAATAACCTCAATTCAGCTCCGCTTAACGGGGACATTCTGTGAATTCTACCAGCATGAATTTGACATTCGTTTGTTCTGTTAGTAAGTATAACGCTACGGTAATAAATAACAGGAAATTCTGAAATGAATCAACCGATGTTAAGTGGGTATGAGGAAAGATTTATACAATAGAAAACATAATGATCAAATGTCAATATGACTTTCCATTCAAAAGTCGTGGTGGAGAAAGTTATTTGCGTGATATGAAAATAACGGTTAGAATTCTAGTTTCGTAATTATTATCACGAATGTAATAATTATAATTAGAGTAAAGGAAGCCTTTGATTAGTAAATGGCAGATAATGTTGTTATTTTATCAACCGTAGACTAAATCTGTTGGTTGTTCTATGATGGATGAGGATGAGAAAACACATTTTTAGTTTCTTGTAGATCAAACTGAATAAGTCTGGATTTATAAATTGCATGCATTGTTAAATGTACACTTTATTCTAGTAATATTACTAGATTTCAATGATGTAAAAAATATAGCCCAATTACAAAAAAAAATAGTCCATATACAAAAATACGCCAACAACTTTTAGCTTTTATATTGTTGGCATACTGATTTTTCCTGTTTTCATTTTCTTTTTATTTTGTACATCAGTAGTATCTAGTAATATCCCTAGATCTAGTGTAATAAGAAACTACAAAACAAACAAAATGTGTTTTCTGTGTCTTTGTTAATAACCAATTCTTTAATAGTATCATTTGTTAAAAATACCTAATACATAGGTACTTCTTAATAAGTGATACTATTAAAGAATTGGTATAAAATAATTACCCGTATGTAACAAAAACTACTTACTTTATTGTGAGGGCCAGCAGTACTATAATAAGGCCAACAAGGGCCATGGCAATGACGACGCCACATATCATGTAATTCGCATCACTAGGGGCATCTGTAACAAAAGACATTGGCTTTTAATACCAGCGCGTAAGGTTGGATTTGTATCAACGTGTTATTAACACACGGGGAGAACACACAACACTTACAAATCGTGAATTACTGGGAATTTGTAATACTCATAAATATTTAAAATGGCGAGTGGATACAGATATGTATTAGCATTCTTAAATATTCTTGTCCGCACAATTTCACGTGAAGCTTAGATCACGTCAACTTGACACTTCGACCTTCGTGTGTTCTTTTGATTATGACATATGTAACAGAAGTTTAAATCAGACCACGTGTATCAAGCGTGGTTTTAGCTAAAGAATCGCTTCTATATATTCAGGTACACCGTTCCTATATGAAATCTATATGTTTGTGTGCGTTTTTTTCGAATATTCGAATTTGGACTTTAGATTCGGATTCAGCATATGAAAGTAGAATAGGAATGTTCAAGAACACCGTTCCTATCTCTTAAAAGTTTTCAACTGGTTTTCTATTCCTTTCTCAACTAATGGAAAATCGGACAAGCTAACAAGTTCTTTCAAAGCAAAATGTCAACAAATAAGTAGGTAAAAGTATTTTTTATTTAGAAGCCATAGATAGTGAGTATGTAAATTCCGTATTTTTAGATCTCATATCTTATTAATTGTTGAAAGACAATTATGTAGGTGTTCTTGTATATATATACATACCAATTATCTACTTAACGTTTACGAACGATAAAGCATTTCGCAATACATACTTCTGCATTAATTTAAATATTACCTGCCACTAGTAACGGTAGGTACTCTACCGTAGTAGGTACATGATTTCTATTTTTGAAGTAATCTGTATAACAGTTAATTCTATTATGCAAGAGTACTGGTACGTAAGTAGTGGTTTAACTATTCTACATCCTTCATCTATCTCATTACTTTAAATGAATATTTTTTGTATATATATATAAATACAAAAAAAAACTTGAGAAAGCATTTGATAGGGTCATGTAAAAGAATCTCTGGAACATTTTGCCCAGATATGGAGTTGACGGTGACCTGCTCCGTGCTGTGCATTCCATGTATGAAGGTTTTAGAGCATGTGTGCGGATGGATGGCAGCTTGTCGTCCTAGTTTGATACAAACATTGGTGTCAGACAGGGATGCGTGTTGTCGCCTAAGCTATTCATCCTATATCTGGACAGTCGTATTCATAGAATAAGCAATATTAATATGGGAATGCGAATGCAAACACTAGTTACAGCAATGACAGATGATTGTATGAAGAAAGGCAGGCAACTGAATGCGAAGAAAACCAAGTTAATGGTATTTGAAAGAGTGACAACCAGAACGAACACTAGGATTACGGGTGATGATGTAGTGTTAGAGCAAGTGGATGAGATTGTATATCTTGGAAGCGGTTTTAGCAGCGATGGAAGGTACACCGCTGATGTGGAGAGACGAGTGAGTGCAGGGAATGTAAGGCAGAAGGCACAGCTCGCTATACACAACTGTACGCAACGCGGTGCTAATCCCAACGGTAATTTATGGAAGTAAAAGCTGGGTATGGCAGAGAGAGCATGAAAGTAGAATAAATAGGGTCGAGATGAGAGCATTGCGCAAAATTTGTGGCGGAACGCTTGCTGATCGCTTTCGTAATATTGACGTAAGAAAGAGAGTTGGGCTGAAAGAGAACGTCGGTGTTAGGATAAGAAAAGGCAAGCTCTGTTGGTTCGGACATGTAGAAAAATGCAGGATGAAAGAATGACGAAATAGATGTACAATGCAAAAGTGGAAGGATGTCTTGGTTTTTCTCGGCTCCTACAGCCGAGATAGATCAAGACTAACCAACTATGACCAAGTTGGTCGTGTTTTATCGGGTCGGAAATCGGCGAGCGTGCATAAAAATAGTTATGAAAGTTAAAAAAGTAAGTGAAGTGTATAAGGACTGCGTCTTATGGCGCTGGGTTATTTTCGTCTACTTTTTTTTTGATTTTCGCCCAAGAAAATTGAAGATCCACAAAAGAAGGACCAACCCACACCCGGGTGTGCATTGGTCATTCTTCCGTGAGGGGCACCCTCCGGAAAAAGGGAGGGAGGAGGTGAAATCTTTTAAAGATACCATTTCGTGCGAACGAACTGATTATGTCGGATTTCCACCGACTAAAACACCCCCTGGGACTGCCTTTAGCCGGGAAGGCTATAAAGGCTTCATCTGAAGCGATCACCCCAGGGGAACGGGGTGACGCAAAGTCTACTTTTGTATTTAGCGTGAAGTTATAGATAGGTAGACATAAATACATTATGTGTATCTCGAAATTGGCAATGATCTTTGTTTTGTTTGTTTGTTTGTAGAACTTTATTGCATAAATGTTTACATTCTTAAAATATTGGAATTTGATTTGCAAAGGCGGGCTTATTCCTTCAAGGAATCTCTTCCAGCCTACCATTGCTTTTGAGTTCCTTAGTGGAATAATGTATGGCGGTGGTAGATAAAAAGTGTATAATGTAAAGTGATGATTGGGATCAAATTATGATTTTTAAAATTTTTAATCGATTTTTTAAATAATATACTTAAAAAAACGATTAAATGCCAGTGTATGTTAAAAACTAACACCAGCTATTCTACAGTAAAATTATTACGTATTTGTTCGTATGTGCAGTGTATCTTATACTGTCACAACGGTCCACGGTTCGAGGCCCAATAACAGCACTGTACTTTGCCCCCTTTTTTTTCTATTACTTTAAACGTCAAATTCTTGTACATATATGAATATATAACAGTATATTTCGGAAACAGTTCTAGTCATTCGGATCAAATTGTGTGTTTGGGTAAGGTTCTGCCTTAAAAAGGAATAGTAAATTGGTTTTTAAATTTTTATCTTTAATGCAAACGCAATTTTAACAAAAACGTAAAACAACCAAGTATAACTCGACCGCCTAGGTACTTTTAATAAATAGTTAAAATTGAACCGTTATCACAATATCACAACAAAAGCGGACGAATTCCCACGACCGATAACGTTAAGTCAGTGAAAACCAGTTACAGAGCGCGGTCAAATATGCGATTTGGACGAAAACGGTTATAACTGCTTCACACCGGCCCGGGTGCACGCACTACTTATTACAATATTATGATAACTAAGTAATAATTAAGTATACGATTAGCACAATGTATGTGGTGATTATTATTATACATCTTTGTTTTATTTAAGTATAATTACATTAGATATATTCGCATTTACTAATGCAATGCAATTAATGTATTTATACAAACATTTTTTGCATATATATATATATGCAAAAAATGGCAAAGTCTGTATATATATATAATTATAAATATATTTCGTATATTGCGGAAACGGTTTGGTGTTGTAAGTATTTTATACAAAAATACAAAAGTTACCCAGGCAGTAACGTTGACACTTCGACCTTTTTCGATTACCAATACATAAAATGACGAAAGAGTTTCTTTGTTTGAACGCGATAATCTCTGGAACTACCAGGTGGATCTGAATCTTTGTGCTTTTGATAGCCCAATTCTTGAGGAACGTCATAGGCTATTCGACATCCCGATACGACCCTTAGTCGAGGGAAAAGAAAGTAACGTAAGAAAAAGCGATACGCGCGGACACGAAGTCGCGAGCTGAAGCTAGTCGTTGATATTTCGAAAGAGAGAAATATGACTTAACCTAAGAAAGGTCTAGTTTTCCCTCTGGGCTGTGGATGTCTCACGGGTGTCGCTCCATGTCAAAACCAGTGTGTTCGTCAAATCATTAGGTTTAGGTAGTGGATACCGCCAACCCCAATAGATTAGGAAACGGGATAACGCCAGGAAGAAAAGGAAGAACGTTAATGGGTGAGTGCATAGTCTGCTTTATACCAGTCGTCTATTTGTCTCAATTGAACCGTGTCGTATGCTTAATTTGCCCGTGCTGCGGATAGATAGGAATAAAATTACCCAATTCGCAAAGAATATTTAGCATAAAATCGTAGGTGGAAATACTAATAGCTCGAATTAGTGAATAGAATAGCCCACGTTCGATTTGGTAACAGTGGAAAATCAGCTGTCAGCAACATTATTGCTGCTTTTTTTGTAGCGTAAGTAAGTATATTTTAAGTGAGATACGGTCCAATAAAGCAGTTCGTCTGGTGAAGTACCTCCATGTCACAGAAAATCGTAGCCAGACGTATACGACTGGTTGTTGTGGTCCTACAAGCAATTTATCTCCTATGGAGTTGTTGTGAACGCAGCGCAGTCTTCCCGTATTGCAAGGGTAATAGGATACGGTAACAACTAAATATCAGGTGGGTCGTATACTTGTATGTCTCGCGACGTTGTATAAAAATATATAATGTACCTACAACCATTCATGGCGGTTAAAATTCGACTTCTTTAGATTTCCACCTTCGAACCATCATTTGACCAGCTTTTTTAATCTATATAAATTCGTGATTATTATACAGAAAATAGTAAGAATTAAGCTGTTCCCGATGAGATATTTAAGTAACTACAAGGCTCTATAAAGTTAACGTCTGCCATTGTACGAGTTATGTCGCATCCTTATTTTGCTAACGGTATTCTATATGGAGGAATTTTCAGATCGATATTTTTAACTAAAACCGTCTAGACTACGACTATGGCCATATGTATTCGTACATGACAGGTATTCAATACAATATGTTTGGTGATTTGGTAAGTTGCTGCAAAGTGAGCGGCTTGCTTTAATATTCTTATGTAAATCATATAGAACTGTGAGTACCGAGGCACTACCAGTGCTGGCAGGCGTATTACCAGTTGACTTAGAAATTCAACGCCGGGCTTCAATGTACTACACCTCTAAAAACATAGACCCTGACTTTCTAAAACGCCGCGATATTGACAAAATTCTTAGATTGTCAAACCAATTGACGAGGTATTTGAAACTTTACTGTCTGAATGGCAAGAAAGATGGGAAACTTCTACTAAAGGACGCCACTTGTATCTGTTCTTTCAATCAGTGCGAGACAGATTAAGTAAAGAGTGGTTAGAAGTCGATCATCCTGTTGCGCAATTTTTAACAGGGCATGGAAACTTTAGGGCAAAGCTCTTTTCATTTAGACTTGTGTCATCGCCTTTATGTGAGTGTTCTACGACAAATCATGAATTCGAGCAAATAACACATCATGTTCTCTGGGAGTGCGATCTCTGGCAACGGGAGCGGGACGATATGTTAAATTCCTTGCGTGTCACATCCGGGGTATACTATTCTGATTTGGTGGCAACAAGGGAGAACTACCAGGCGTTTAGGCGGTTCTGCAATCTATATTATTGGAATCGATGTGTTAGGTAACAACTCACAGTTTAGGTCCCAATAGTGTTAGATATTTGATTATCCGTGGTGCACGGCAGTTGAGCTTCACTTGACTAGCCATCTCTTTGAGGTTTTAAATGCCTTATTTGTCATATTGCTGTCTCTCACTTTGCCAAGAGGGGAAGTCAATTCTAAAACTTCCTACTCCTACAAATTTCTTCTGATTAAATTCGTTTGTGAGTTCCAAGGCAGCTGTAGTTTAACCCCCGGGACGGCAATGGACTTCACTGTTCATTGCCTTTTTTGTGGTCGCCGCTGTTAATTCTGGCTATACAGGAGACACAGTGGCGGGTATGAGTGGTGGGCCTGTCCCGTTAAAAAAAAAAATATATATGTTTGGTGATGTACAATTAATTGTTAGTCAATATAAAAAAGAAGCAACTTGTTGTCTGACAACATCATTTGATTCAAACCGTTGGGTTTTTAAAGTGAAGACGAGATCATTTTATTCAAAATTCAACCTTAAGCGGTTTAGTTAGATTTGGTTTAAATAATATTTAAGTAATAAAAAAACACTTGCCAATACGTCTATTGGTAAAAAATTTTTACCTATGAGTCTACAAATTAATATTTTAAATTTGTCCATATTGCATCTTTTCGCATCCTTATTTTATAAGAAAGCCTACTTTGCCCTATTCAGGATTGAAACGGATGTTGGATGTATCAAATTAAATCGCTATAAGCATCTTTCGCGTCTAATGCATGCAGCACTGGACCGCGGCTTGTACTTTAGGTTGTGTACCGTATCATACTACCTCGGGAAGAATAGCGATAACAAGTAGGCATATTCCAGTCTAGCATTGAAACTGAAGTCTTTTGTCAGGTGGTAAAAAGGTGCGTACTTGCGTTTGCTTTTATGCCTACATTCAACATATTAAAGCGAACTCAAACTGAACTCGACAAATTTCATTTCGAAGCTCGCAATACCACATGTCACTTTTATCATTCAGTCTGTGATGAAGCTGTTCATCCCGCGGCAGTTTAGGCGTCATGGTTTCCTTATTTGTTGATGTTATGTTCTACGGTTGCGTAGATTCTTCACCAAGAATTTCCACAACCTTAAGATCTTAGGGCTGTTTCCTACGAGCAGAGAATGGAATGCATCGAAATAACAAATCAGTCATAGAAAGTGGATGTTGTAGGAATTTGTTAGCCATTTTTTCCGGTTGTCCTCATTTCAATAATGAGTATTTGTTATGTCTGTAGTAGTTGGTCAGCACACATTATCATTGTTGTTATGCTGTCTCTACATCATTAAAGCATTAAGTCAGTTGTCATTGAACTTCGTAAAAATAATAACTTCGACTAAATGAGAGTGAGATACGGAGCCAGAGCATATTAAACCTTAAAACGAGACCCGTATCCCTGCAGTGAGTTGAACATAGGCTGAGGCGGTAGTAGCGTGCATCAAATGTATACACAACCTTTGTGGGTTAAGCAAACTGAAGTTTTCTTCATACGTATTTCCTACCGACTTTGGAGGTTTCCCAATTATGTAGATGTCGCAGGATAATCGTAAAAAACGAATCTTTGGGATAATCCTAGGTAGCAAATTAGCGGATAATAGGAATAACCTAACTTAGGTTAGGTTATTCCTATTATCCGCTAATTACCTAAAATACGTCGGATTTTTGCAATGATCCCGAAAATAGCTCGGATGATTGCGAAATTCTTTATTAGATTCCTATTATCCGGTTATTTGCAATCGTGCTAGGATTATCCCAAACATCCGTTTGTCTAATTATCCAGTGACAAATATATATTTTTACAAACCAATCTCTAATTATAAAACTACGTACGCTTATTTTGAAATGTGTTCCAAACGTGCTCAAGAGAAAAAAGAACTTAAAAGGGAAAAAAAATAATATCGAATAATGCTAAAGAAATATTTATTATAAGTCACCACAGGCCATCGATATCATTAAAGTGACGATATTATTAAAATTAGTTATTTTTTATATTACACGTGTTAATAGGCTACGGTAACTGCTTTACATCAGGGCGTATGCTTGAATGCCTCCGGACGTTGTATAAAAAATATATTTAATATCTATTAATTAAATAAAAATTAACTACTATTGTTTAAAGTTAAATTAAAATAAAAAAATGTAATAGCGTGTTAAGGTTTTTAACTGAGGTTAAGAAAGCTATGACTAACTACGCCGGGTTTACTTCCTCGGGTATGGGTACTCTATTTTACTTTTTAATATAATTCAAACTCCACAGAAACATTAACTCCCAGAAGTTACATTCAGCATGTCACAATAACTGTTACGTCAATATTTGAATCGATTTGCCAACCGAGATATTCTCGTAATCGAACAATACAATTACGAAACATGTTTCAATTATTCAATAAACAATATTTAATCAGACCATATTTAATAATTCGACTGTTATCATTATCTGTATAGTCGTCATAAAGCTGTTATAGTGGAGGCTATTTAGAAAGCCTAAGGAAATTGGAGGAAATAGTTTTACTACAGTTTATAGTCAACATTCAAAATTGAATTGTACTATTCACTCAGAAATAGTGGGGCTGGTACTTAAATAATTATCCTTAAAAGGTACCAAAACTATTTACTTAGATACATATTCATTTAATTATTTATCCACCAACAACTTATACGATCTAAATTATACAACATACGAGTAACATGCATAAAAAATGTATGTAAATGTTAATTAAAGGTAGATATTACATGCTTGTATATAAATATATTCTTAATTACGCAACTAAGTTTTAAAGTAATAATCTTTTTTGTATACAAATACATTAAATATGTGTATATGAAACGAAACATATATATTATACGAGTATATCCCACTTTGAATCGCTATTGTAGACAAAACTAAACGGTCTACAACGAAAAAAGTATATTTTCAAATATTTTTCCTCAAAAATTAATTTAGGTGCCTTCTAGGTGAGGCTTACTCCATTGATGTCGGATTGAGTGTTTTACACTAAACACTTAGAAAACTACTAAACGGTAGATCAAAATAAACTGTAAGTAATCCCTTGCGAGATAGGCAAAGTACCGAGAGTAACATGATTCGGTCCTGCACTACCCACTCGCATCTTTAACTTCCATAGTTATGCTCATATATACGTTAGGCGGCTTTGAAATGTTACCTTGCTTCTGATGTTACCTTGTAATAAAACACGAGTAACTTGGTCGGTATAGGCGAGTATTGACCTTCTTTTTCTCCCATTCTTCCACTTGCCCTACCTACCTATTCTTTCCACGCATTCTTTCCACATGTCCGAACCATATATACAACCATAGCACTTAAATAAAATTATTAAAAATTCATTAATAGAACCCAATAATTAGCCTAACGGTTTAGAGACCCTAATAGAATTTAATTAATTAATAACATGGTACCGACAATCTTCGAAACGGAAATGGGATATATTGACGTATTGGTTACGGAGAACAAGCAACCTTATTTGTTATACTGATGCAAATGTATTCCAAGAAAGATCACACTCTCAGCGATCAGTTGTTTAAAAAAATTGAGGTTCTAGTCATGTACTTATCGCTTCTTGGAATTTAGATTGGACAGTATGGTAACATAAAAAGCCTGCTGTCGAATTTTTTTATTACTGGTTGATCAGAAACATCTTCCAAATTTAAAAAAAACAAGTTTGACTCAAATATATAATAAATTAAAATATATTCATATATGTTTTTTACTGATATTGAGTTACCAGAAGATTATTAATGCCCTGTTACCAGACTATGATGCAGCCTTGAATCAACCATATTTTCCATAAGCTGAACACTCATTATGAGTAAATTGTCTATAGGGTTGACGACTCATAATCAGGCGTCTAAAGTGCATCGCACCCACAGCGGTTAATGCACTCCGGTTGTCTTTTTGCCATAGCCTTTGGGGCAATGTTCCCGGGGTAAAAATAGCCTGCCGATGAAACCTTATGGTCAACTAGGCCTGCGGTTTGCGCTGCGGTGTGCTTTGTGTTAGTCGCTTGTCTAGATTACATTTTCTTAGAATGTAATACTTACAGCCTCCTTTGCTTGTTTCGACGTAGAACATAAATAAGAACGAAAATACCAGGGCAAAAAAGGCAAAATAGTAACTACCTACCGTCGCAGGTACTACCAGGCAATTATAATTTATGAAAGAGTATAAATATGATAAATAGATATTATAGCTTGGTACCTATTCACGATTTAAGTTTAGAACTAGAGTAATATTCTGGTAATGTAACAACTCAACATTGCTACAGGTCTCTCTGTAAATGAAGGACTGAATCTGGTGCTTGCTCCGCAATGTCTCATGTATTACTGATTGGCGAAGGATTGATTCTGATCATCATCATGCGAAGTCATCCGAATGCCAGTGACGCCACGCGTTAACTTTCCCCTGGCACACAAATCTAGAAGTAATCAAAACCCATTCGTAATTATGTGAACGAAGACTATGGACGAAGTACAATGACGCCGATGATAATGTGAAAATTGTTTAAATTGTACTGCACTGCTGGTACCTAATATACCCTTTGGCAGTAGAAAAACTACAGTCATTACCTTAATGTGCGTTTCACTACAAAATTTTTACGTTGATGCTTTTTTAATGGCTCAATAATCGCCTACATATTTAATACTTTACTCTAATTAGACTCGTATACATAAATTCGTTTTTCTCTGGTTAGGTGATGATGGACTTTTAATAACAGAACAAGTCCCTAATAGTGTTTAACTCAGCAATGGATAGTTACATTAATAAATAGCACGAACCTAAACATAAATTACCAAATTAGGAATATAATTTTTACATTTTACACACATTGAAGATTTGTTGTGACTAGGACATGCAGAAAACCACGAACAGAACGTGGGCTTAATGTCTTTGTGCATTGGAAAAAGGTAAATCCTGACGCAATAGGCAAGCTTTTTCATTGTTTACTTAGTTAGCCTTGCGCTGCATTTTATTCACTTACTCACCACTTACGTGCCCTCGCCATTCGCCTCCCCGCAAACTATCATGCTTATCTCCAAAGAAAAATTAATGCTTATCAAAGCTGACGTTTTCATAAACGAGAATGGACTGTTATCTATCTTGCACATTCGTACTAAAAAAAGCATAATTGAGTTGAATGTTCACAAGATTTCAACCTTTTCTTTACCAAATTTTGAATCGAGTCGCTCAGTTGTCAAACAATCATGAAAGATTTTTAATGCTTCGAATTACAACAACCCTAAAATAATGTGACCCACCTTATAATGCATGTAATGTACTTATAAGTACAGAATACGTATATAACATGAGTACATATGTTCTTAATCCGGCCTAGTGTAATACAACCATTTGGCGCCACTATAAACTCTAATTATTTAATATGGGCATTACGAGTTCCACGTGTAACCTTCTTCCACAAAAGGTATTATAATATTGTACTAGGGTTGACTGTAATGACTTCATATGACTTCAGGTGAAAAGTAACAAAATCCTTATACATAAGGGTATATTATATGTATATATACACATATATATATATATATATATATATATTACAAAAACCTACCGCAACACAATTATTTAAATTGGTAAAGTTTTGTTTCAGTCAATCACATTTATAACAAACAAGGTATTTAGAAAAACTACGTAAAACTCTTCTTATTTAACTGAACTTCCAAAAATGCCGTGCAAGAACTCTGGTAGCATAAGCGAGAGAGAGAGAGAGCTGTCGATCTTCGACGATCCATTTAGTCTTAGCGATTTGTATGTGTTAGATTACCTCCAGCACAAAATGTTTCATGTGCTGCGGCTGCGTTCCTAATACAGCTTATACGACCTTTATTTTATTTCTTTGTATCCAATGGGCATGATGTGTACCCCAGCATATTCCAATGGGTAATTAACATAAAAAGTGGGTCAGAAATATAAGCGGTGATTGGAAAACCATGCAGCTGCTGAAATAATTTGTGTTGGTATGAACATACATACAAATTCAAATTATTATGGTACATTATATGAGTGGCAAATAAATTGTTTGTTTGCATATTTTTATCTAGCACCACACCACATCCTTTACCTACCATTTACCGACCATTAGCAGTAAACGTCATTTAATATCTCGACCTCGACTTACTCCACTGTATTGTGTGTGTTGACAAGTATTAAAAAATACCAGTTAAGCTTTTGGGGTCCTTCACATCAGTATTACACAGATACTATACTTATGAAAACCACTAAGCTAAAAAATAATTCAAAAATGTTTATTTGTACATTAAGCGGTCACGATGGCATTTTTTGTAATTAAAAACAAAAATAATTTAATCAAGAAACACTCAATCAAAATTTAATTTAACGCTAATTAATGTATTTTTCCAGTGATGATCTCAGGGATCCAATTACCCTAAAAAGTTACCCTGAATGTATAAATTCAATATTACCCTAAACTTTTGTCATTTTTCACAACCCTAGTTCACACAAGCTCAGAGCGCACAGTACACATTTTACTCAGGTCTCATATTACGCGCACTCAATGCAACCTGCCGTATGCATCGTATGCAATTGTATTCTCAAGGAAGCGAACGTGGAAATATGTATTCATTGGTAACAATGCGGAATTATTGCCAGTTTATTAAGGTTCTGAACCTATATTTAAAGTTTTAAAAAGATGCTATACTACCAAAGAGCTTTACGGAGTGTGTCTACCGAACTCATTATGGGAATGCACGTTACTTCTATTTGTGAAAGCCATTTGGATTTAAGCGCAAATATAGTGCGTGGGGTCGATTAACCGATGCAACACGTAGTAGAAAAAACACTTGCAGTCGAACTGCAGATTGTGAATAACGTTTTATGTTATATGACACTATATGATTTCTTCGGAGGAATTAGTGTTAAATAAGTTTCTTTCATATATTTGTATGTCTACGATATTTATTTGATTATTCTTTAATGAGGGTAATTATATATTTTTATAATCGACCTAATGAAGATATAATAGCACGGTACACATTTGTTAAATAAATTGTGGGCGGGTCCCACCGCCCCAGACAATGTTATTTATAAATAAGAGTCATGCCCCTATCCTGTTGCTGTAACGCATAAGATAATGAAAATGATGATAGTTAGGTACATCTGATATCATGACAGCAAATATGTACAAAAGTTCCTTGCATGTAGTTATAAAATTGAGCCATTATTTATTTATATTTAAATTAATTAATATAAATTTCTTATTTCACTGGTTTTAATCCCGGTCATATGACACGCGTGCGCGGGGATATGGATTTAATGTGTAGAGGCAATGTTAGAAGATTGGTGTATGTTGTTAATTCATATTAGCGTATTAATTCGTCGTAAGTGCAGTCACAGATATATTAATATTTGAATATCTAAATAATGTGCGGAATCATTAACACGTATTTAACAGACTTTTTATTATTATTTGTGTATATGGTATGAGGGATGTGTATGAGTAATTAATAATTGAAGGTACAGGTCGAACTGCTGAAGGTATTCATCGAAAACTGTCTGGTATTGTGTCTCTTTTTTGTCTATATATTGCCCATATGCTTGTTTATTGAAAATAATACAGTATTTGTTTAATTGAGTTTGCAAATAAACTCAAGGGATTATGTTACATCAAAAGCTGAATTTTGTATTTTATGTAGTAGGTATACGGGGTGTATATTCAAATTATACAAACGACACTCACGTGAAATAATATGCATATTTTAAAATTTATATGTGATTTTTTATTTTATTTATGCTATGCTGGGTAATATATAAACGTGTTGCAACGTAATGCAAATGAATCGGCTAGCTACAGCACAACAATAATACATTTACGTAGGTAAGTGCAAACCACATCCCCGTCATCTATAGGTATAATATTCTACATAAAAACAACCAAACAATAACAATTGGTTAACAACTGTTAACAAGTAAGAAAGCACGTGATATTACATTGTATTGTGAATATCACGTGGAGTAAAATAATGTGACCAAAAGATACCACGTGACAAGATTTAAGCACGTCTCTTAAATCATTAAAACTGAAATATGAATAGCATCACGTCGGAAATTGTATTACGGATTGTTAATATGTACTACAATGGTACCATTGCGTCAAAAGTATTTGTCATTTCCAGATTATGAATATACTAAGTCGTATTTAATCTGTTTTTCGTTAACAGTGTAGTATATACTATTTGTTTTGCGTTAGAAAAAAATTGAATACGCATATACTATCAAATGGTGAAGCGTAAAGCACCCTTGCTATCTGCTTAAGATTTTTTAGATGTATGTGTTTTTATCATATTATTATGCGTGTTTGGATATTAGCATTACTTGGACAGAGAGTAAGACAAGACGCTATGAACTAATGGTGTCTGCTCTAAATATATATTTTTTTATTCGTGACTTTAATCTAATCTCGGACACGCCATTGCAATGAACCAATCATAAGGTTATTAATATAAATTGACAAGTCTGTAAACTAATCATTACACCGCCTGGTGTGGCTACTATTGAGCAATAAGTTATTGAAAATAACTTTCACTGTCTTGCACAAGTCGACTTGTTCCAGAGAAAGCTGTACTTATAGTTTATTTCTGGCATACCTGTTTTTGTAGCATTTATAGATTTCTCATAATGGTTATTTCTGTTGTGGACTCAGATTTTACCTTTTTGTTTATTTTTATACAAGGCAAACATACAGCCTACGCCCCACTTGATATCAACTTTTTGATTATTTGTTTATTACCATAGTGTCTTCAACAACACAAGTTACAACAGACTATAACTTAAACCTTAATTAATAATAAGTAAGCAGGCTCCAAATTAGGGCAAGGAATGAGAATGTCTGGATCAGATATTATAGGAACCGGGGATATCAGGTATGCAGCTTTAACCGCCCGTTAAACAGGATCGAACTCATTCACCGTTGCTATAGGACCTGACTCAAAAAAGATGTCGTGAGAACGTCTGGGGCGACGAGTAAAACTTTTATTTATCCCTGCTAAACACGGATCGTAATAAAACCAAGAAGGATAAAGACAGCGACGGAGAATATCCTAGGGTTGACGCTAACTAATGCCACCGATTCCATCATATTGACTCAAATAAATTTTGTAGTCAAATACTAAAAATGCATAATATTCTGGGCATACTCATTATTTCGTGAAGAATTAATATGTAATAAACAACAACGCATAAAGTTATTCCGTATATTTTTTTCCGCTCAAATCGTAATGATCTATGAGCATATTGTTGTAACACATAACATTATTTAATCATAACGGTAGCCATTGTGTAATGTATTTGAATTTACCAACTAAATGCTTTCGTCAGCAGTAGGTAGGTACAGGCTGACCATGAGGATAATAATGGTAAACATATTGAAACAGATTCAGATTTTTCAGATTTTATGTGTTGGTTGGCAACGAGAGAAGAGTACCTCTCTTAGGAGGTAAAGGAAGACAGGTCAAAGATATGTTATCTATTTTTATCTATTTTTAATAATATACATATATACATACATATCATCACGCCTGTCTCCCATTGAGGTAGACAGAGACGCATACCCTCTCGCTTCTTCCACACTCATCAACCTCTTTATGCATGCTCTTCAGTTTTTATGCTTTTGATAAATACGCTAGGGATATAATTGGAGATTTCGAGAGGGGCTGCCCCGAAATCTCCATCCATTTCAAAGTGTATCATCCTGATACACTTTCTTTTGTAACTCTTTTGTAATTCATTCTTTCTGAAGGACCAAACTATCTCAGCATATCCTTTAAAATGTTTGTCACTTCATCATCTTTCATTACACAAAGTTCCCGTATCGTGCTATTTTTTACTCTATCAATCATTCTCACTCCACGCATACTCCTCAGCGCTCTCATTTCTACGGCGTTCACCCAGCTTTCATGCTTCTTCTGCCATACTCATGTTTCACTGCCGTACATGAATGTTGGCGCTAATACACCCGAATGAAGCAAGGGGAGCTTTGCTCCATATGTTATCGCTTGTTACCACGGAGTACAACGCACCATTGATACGGTTTCCTGCTTTCACTCGTCTTTGCAATGTCGCTCTCACATTTTCCAGAATAACATAATTTAATAAATGAAAATAATCATTAGTACTCGTTGAAAACCCTATTGACGGTCCTCTTAGATTTTGACGGTGCCCTTATATTTTAAATATTCAGCCTTCCAAAAAATGCGCGAATAAAATAAAATTTTCCTTATCCTGGTTTATCATAAATAACACCAAAAAAACTATTATCGCTAAATAAATATAGTATAAGTAAATAAATATACTATATAATCCATAAATAAATCAGAAATTCGTAATCAATTAAGGTTTTGTTCGGTTTCCGAAACGGAAGTAACATATTCGGCACATTTTTCGTCTGGCGATACGTTGTGCGTAAAAACTGAAACCGAAATCTAAACTACAGTAATCGGTACAATTATATTAGCCGATATGTCTCTCAGTGCTTTTTATACCACTGAGGTGACACGACCTGCCTGATTGTAATTAGTTGCCGTAGCCTATCGACACTGCAACATTGTCGATATTTACTTGACGACAACACATTGTATTAACACATTTCACATTAGGAGAAGACAGGCCCAAATTAAACCAGATGATAAATATATAGTTAATAGGCGTTTAGAGGTTTTTTATTCCGAAACAAAAAAAAACACTAGAGGAACTAGACCTTAGTTTAAGTTTACTAAGGATAGTCTAATTTGTTTATTTTTTTAAAGCATTCAATAAGTGTACCCATACAAATTTTATATACTTAAATGCGATGATAAAATTATTATAAAAAAGTACTATGGACGCTTTGTGCATTTTCGTTCCTGTATAATTCTTTTCATGCTCTTTAAAAAAAACCCCATGCCCAATTATAAATAAATAGATCCTAGCATTTCTAGCTGGTCTTTCACGAGCACCTATCTACATTTCTGTAATGGTCCAAGGTGTCGACTTCAATAAAATACGTACTTCTTATATACAATTTGTATATTGCGTTTCCACGATCGAAATAATTTAGTTCGCAGTATGACACAGGGATGGTTCATCTCGGGCTCCAGACAGTGAAACATCCCGTTGACAAACTGTTTTGAATCATCCTGGTGTGGACAGTGCTGACAAATTTTTCCTTAAAATAGACTATTAAAAACCGCGTACAGAAGTATAGTTAATTTAATTAATGACGTTCGCTGAAGCATTTCGATAGTTTCAAGGGGGCCTACCTATTTGCCTCGCTTTTATCACTCTTTATCACAATGAATTGGCGGTAAGTCCCCTTTTATGATATTCTTGCAAATACCAAATATACTCACACGCAGCGGTGAAGGGAAATAAGGCTGGGCCGTGGAGCAAAAATTATACGCTACAAAGTTTTCAGGGTTCCGTAATGAAAAGATTAAACAACAACGTCTGTCATAGATATACAGATATGACTTGCCCCGACCTTTTTGTTTTTAAAATTTATACAACGACAAATCTGAAATAATAAGACAGGATTATCGCAGAAACAATAAATAAAATGATGTTTACTACGTAGACAGTTTTAGTTTTCATCAAAAAACCTTCACAGGTGAAGATTTTTAAATAATTAGTTTATAAAGTTTATTTCAATATTATAAGAAAAATAGTCATCTGAAATAATTATATATGATATAGGGTAATGGAAATATTTCAGGTAAATATAACCATGACATTAGAAAATGATACCATTTTTGTGCATGAAAAGAGCTATGAATGTCACAAAAGCGAGTGAAGTATGTAAGGACCGCGTCTTATAGCGCTCGGTTCTATCTGCCTACCCCGCAAGGGACCTGGCGTGAAGATATACATACATACCATTTTCTCCGCCATAATACAAAAGTTTGTAAAAAAAACTAATGAAAAATGAGGAACAGAAATAGTTAAATATAGAAATCAATATTTCAGAAAACGTAAGAAAATATGTAACCGACCAACTAAATATGTTTGTGAAGTATTTCCCTTCATAAACAAACTTTGTAAAAGTTTGAATCTCATATGTATCATAGCCAGGTTTGGGTAACGGACGGAAGAACATAAAATGTTTCTAAGGACCTCAGTTTCATAAACAATCTGTACACGGTGTAAGTAATATGCGTAGTCACTCGGTGGTCTATCTACTCGTATCTATAATTTCACGCGAAATCCCTTGGGGGTAGGCAGAGAGAACAGAGCGCCACGCGACTCGATCCCTACACACCTCACTCGCTTCTTTAGCATTCATTGCTCTTCTCATGCACGCTCGCCGGTTTCTAAGGCTCGTGACATCACCTGTTAGAACACGACCAATTTGGTCATGGTTGGTAAATATTGGCCTTTCTCGGCCTCTATATCCTTCCACCGCTTCGTCATTTTTTCATCCTGCATTATTTCTACATGTCCGAACCAAGGGGCATGCCTTCTTTTTGTATACAACGTTAGTAGGCATACAAGCATACGGCCCATCTGATGTAAAACAGTTACATTGGTATTAACGGTATTAAGTATTTTGTTATTAACGCTTGTAATAGATTAAGTATCACTTGCGCGATGCCTCCTCTGCTGCTTACACAGCAACTCCTTAGGAGCTTACTGGTGACTTCTCACTTCTTCACACGCAGGAACACAACGACCCTCTATTATCTATTGTTATTTGGCTGCAGTTTTCTGAGAAGTGGAGGTACTTTCCCAGACGGGCTGCTTTCATGTGCCCTACCTCTCTTAAAATATCCAGACCAAGAGAAACAGACATGTTTATGCACACAAATGTTTGTGTTGTGTGGGAATCAAACCCACGAGCGTTGGTGTCAAGTCGCGTCATTCACGAAAGAGACGCCGAGCTCGTTAATAAAAAGAGTTGTTATTGGGCTGCGGTTTTCTGCGAGGTCCGACCACTCTTATAGTCTAATACTCTTTATAATGACCTTACTTAATTATACTTTTTTACTATATTTAAAAGGAATCTGATAAATTGCACCTTTTGTCATTAATATCTCCATTGCGTGACAATATCAATAGTGTTGGTCGTTAAAACGCCATAAATCAACATTATAGCCGGTATCACTCGTTGACCGGTCAAGGTTGGGTAATATCTGTCTGGATTTCTATACCAATAGACTGGTTAACAGGCGAAAATCGTCCGCACGATGGTATGTAATTACCGCAGCATATGGACGCAACAATTTTTGGCAATTTGTTGAATTTTGTTTCATAGAATTTATAGTTTAATTAAACTTTTTCTTCCTATCCTGTTTTTAAATCCATTAGAACCCTAAAGATTTGGTGAAGATACTGATTTTGACATGGAGTTGACTGATGTTAGACCATAACACAGACGGGAAACCTAACCGTGACGTGTGACCTAACCTAATAGGGGTCTCACTATTAAGTTAGGTCTTTCCTGACGATGTATTCCCTCTTTGACGATCAAGTGATAACCACACCAGTAGGCGTAATAACATTGCTTAGAAACATTGTAACACTCAAATCGAAAATATATCCGTCAAAATGTATGGAATCTAAGTGAAAACTTTTCGTATCCATTTCGAATATGGCTATTGGAATATGACTACTCCCAATGGACTCCCAGGGACCTGTCGGTTAACAGACTGGTTCTTAATCCACTAGGCCAACCCTGCCACCGGAAACCACAGAGGTTTCCCAAAACACTATTGAGATTTCTAATTGTATATTGATTATATCAAAAGTGAAACTGACAACATAGATAACCACTCAGACACTGTCATATGCTCTGATTCGAAAGTGAGAATAAACAAACCTACAAGCGAAACCAACGCTATCGCACCTACACGTCTCAGAAAGGAAAGTGACAAAAAAACTAAGAACAATGATACTCTTAAGAAGAGCGCGATTAACGTAATATAGTCTTTAAAACTTTCAGTTAAAGACGAGATTAGTTTAAATATTAGCTCAGTTTATGTCGTTGGTAAAACCTTTAGACAAGAGCTCGTATTGAAAGTGTTAAACTGAATGGAGTAAGAGCAAAAGCGAATTAAAAATGTAGGTTAAGTTGCTGACAATGTCTGGATACTGTTTTCGCAGCTTTCCACTGTCCCGTTACAGACTTTCTAAACGCATCTTATGTTTATCGTTAAAGTAATAATTAATTTCTACGCTTATTGAAAACAAACTCCATGATGTAGTATCTACAGCTGATTTTTATTAGGACTCTAAACACCTTACACATATATCTATTTTTTTGTACAAAGTCGAGCATTTACGAGCATACGGTCCATCTGATGTATAGCGCTCACTATAGCCTAGAAATGCTTTATATTAAGATATATTAAGTATCACTCGTGTGATGCCACCACGGCTGTTAATACAGCAACTCTGTTAGATTATGCTGATGTGGCCTACCGGGATCCGGCGGGAGGGTTACTTGATAAACTAGACAGACAAATGAATCTTTGTGTAAGGTAAGTATTTGGTCTGCGGAAGTACGACCACCATAGTTTTTACTAACGTCGACTACAATGAAATGAATTTCACTTTCCTAATTTATCTATTTACTATTTATTTTCATATCACAGCTTCCTCAATCTCCTTCATCAAAATTACATAAGATTGGCTGTGAACATTGATGAAGATATGAGATGAGAATGGTTAGTAACGTTACTTTGACACCAACGCTCGTGGGTTGAATTCCCACACAGTTCAAACATTTGTGTCCGTGAACATGTCCGTTTGTCTTTGGCGGTGTGTCTTTGTCTTTGTTTCTCTTTCTGTTTGTCTTAGTCTTTGTTTTAATGAGGTAAGGTTTTGATGCACCTTACCTCATTAAAACACCAGCAGCCGGTCTGAGGAAGTACCTCCACCTCAAAGAAAACCTTAGTTAAATAACAACTCCCTGGGTTATTATGTCCCCTGCGCGTCAGTAAGTTCAGCAGTAAGTTCCAAGGAATTGTTTGTTTATATGTTACTTCTTTATTGTACATAAAAATCAATAAAAATTGTAAATTAAAATGCAACACATTAATAAATATTCAAAGGCGGACATATTCTTATAAGGAGCCTCTTCCTGTCACCGTTTGAGCGTCTAATTGGCGGCCGATGTTAGTTAGCTTGAACTAATCGGTAGTTCTAACACGCAAAGTAGTTTGGATCAAATTACCTGTAAATTAGATTTTCGGAAAATAACGTCCGAACTATTTGATCCCACTATCGTTTAATTAACGTGGTATTTAAAAGTTTGTAAATGTGGACCAATTTTGTTTGTTACTCTTCAAGTGGATTATTTTTCTTACAAAACTAGAAAAGTTTTAGATTTCATTGTTTTTTCGTTAAAATTTAACTTAATGATTATACTAATTAAACAATATAAATTACTTATCTATATCATACCTCAATGCTTAAAGGCCACAAGTTCGTCCTCGCCGCTGTGACCTACGGTACCGAAACTTAAGCCCTTATTGTGAAAGTCTGTATAACTTCCACGATCAGGGTCCAAATTTTGGTAAAGTTTATGAGCGATAAAGAGAGCCCCACTGTGAGATTCTCTAAGAATCCAAACAAAGAAATTCAAAGAAGACTAAAGTTGTCGCCATAGCTTTGAAAGTTGCAGGTTCAAGTGGTACTTCAATGGACCTGCCGCATCTGCCATAGTAATCATACTCATGATAGATAGGAGAAGATTTGTCATCGAAAGTTTTCAGTATAGATAAACTAGAATTTTGAATATGATAAATGGATATTCGCATATGGTACGAGTAGATAGACTATACATCGATGCTTACGGAACGCTTATATTTATCTGAAAATGAATACAGTCAATTTCGAATAGTTTCTGAACCCTTGACAAAGTCAAAGAAATAAATGTAATACTTGTCTCGATTTGTATCTCAAAGTAACAGGGTTTAGGTTGTAATTAATGTGCCTTGTGATGTGAACATGAATTCAAAATTTCGCTCGTCTGGGATGCAAATTTTAAGAGCAAACAATACTTAATTCATTCGAGTGACATTTACATATCATTCGTGGTATTTAAAAGACATACTTGATTATTTTGATTATTTCTTACATACAATTAATCGATTGTTAGTGTATAAAAGTCAAGGGTACATTTATACTACACATCAAGAACGTTAACCAATGTAATGACCACGATAGAATTGGTTTGAAATCTGCTGTATTAATGAATCTTCATATCATTATCGCGGTCATGTCATTTAGAATCGAGTCATGCGATTGAGGACAAAATCTTTAACCATAGTTGCCGTTTTTGCGTACATGAGATTCACAATTCATTCCTTCTGCCGCAATTCCTTCGTAGTCTAAAATTCCATACAGAATATAGCTAACATCGGTTCATCCATTCGAGAAGTAAATTTGTGTAGGTATACGTAAGAATCAAGGTTTAAAAGTAATGATTTGTAACAATCTATCAGTACATCGCCTTATTACCACTCAACCATGAACGCAGCTGGAGAGTGACTCATATAGTAGGTAGGTACTCTACCTTACTCTTAATTTTGTGGTCGGTTTACACCGTTTGATTTCTCAATTATTTATATTGACGTAATAGACTACCGACACTTGAGAATTCACTCTTTAGTGTAATTAGCAAGCGTATTCACATTGAATATGTAAATTACAGGAATAGAAAATTGTTGACTTAAAATGCATGGAATCTGAGTGAAAACTTGTCAAATTTGTTTCGAACATTCGAGGCAACTGATTCCACTTCTCCCAATATATATATATTATTATCTTTTACTTGGTTATTATTTCATTTTACGACGTTACAAATTGCAACTCGAATGGAATATTTAATTGAGCTACCAAATCCAATGGCGTATATAGTATATAGCCATAGTAGCAAATAGAATACAAAGAATTTTGTAGAATTTTATTTTCGTGATTTACCACTTGCCAACATCTGAAAAAGGTCACATATTATGTATGAAGACAAAGCGCAAGGTCTTTCGATGACTCAAAGTCCGTAGACACATTTTTGACAGGTTTTACTTCATTTTTATGCGTAATTATTTATTTATTTATTTATTTATTATACCAGTTTACATAAACATTTTATAAAAACAATATTAATGCATTTTATAAACCACTGAGGTTTGACGCAAATGCAATGATACAATGTAAAATAAGAATACTATAGAATAGTGAGTACTTAACTACAACAATGAGATTCATTGGTGACCGGGCAAGTACGTTCGAAGACATATATTAGGATATAAGTGAGTAACATAAATAATACATACACATACAATAAGCAACTAAGTATACGGTAAATATGAATTATAATTTAATTAAGATTTATTTTATTGCAGATAATAACAATAATCATGTAGTAATATATAGTAATAATAATAATATATAGTAATATGTAGTAATAATTAAGTAACTGAATCTTATCGAAAACCTGTTTTGAATACAAGCAATGCATAAAGGTTGTAAAACTACATTCTCAATTTTCATATGGGTCACAAAATGAGCGTATTGTTTGTTTGGGTACTGCTTTGCTTTAATTTCGATTTAGAGTCAGGCTAAAGTTATTGGAGATTCTGCTTATTCACTTGCAATATTTTATTTCTTTTTGTCCAGCCTGTTGCAAAGTGACAGACCTGTAGATGGCCTATAAATCCCTCAATGTTTGACAATAACTCCGTCTAGCTTGACCTTGTTTGTTTTGTTTTAGTGACCCTAAGGTATCGTGCGAAAAATAACTCCTTTCATTCCAAGCATTTAAGCTATGCTTTTCATATTAAATGTATCACATAAAACTGTATATAACTCCTAAAGTATTAAGTTCATGTATAGCGGCTTGGTCGAGAAGCCACGACTTTTTTATACGTCTGGACGCAAACTAGCTTACGGGTCACCTGATGAAAAAAAAAACACATTCACTGCAACTTTTCAGCTTACTGGTAACGTCACTCACTCGTAGAAACACAACAATACGAATGATACTCGTATATTGAAACCATACCATACATTTCGGTCGTGGTAACCGTTTAACATCACGCGGCCTATATAGGTACTTGTTTGCTACAAGTATATAGGTATATAGTAAAATAAAAAATCCATATGTTAGAGATTATTTAGTGAAGTCCTCGTTAAACGAAGCCGCGAATGGCTGAATGGCTAGTTTAAATTGACGACTTATCACAAGATAGATTCTTAAGTCAAGCACAAGTATGGCAGAGAAATAATTATTGCAGAGAATTGTTATAAATATGATACAAAAATATCTATAACATGGCCATTAACCTGGCACACTTACCGTTATGGATAAAGTTCAAAAGCTTTCTCTTCGGACGAATCATATAAAAATATGTCAAAATACAAATGCAATGTCAAAAACACAAATTATGTACATAACATTAGGGACAAAATGGGATAATAAATCAAGTCACAATAGCACAGCAACTCAAAAATGACATTGTTGTATGCCTTGCGCCAACCCTATACCAGCCTTCCGGCGTAGATGGCATGCATGCGCAAGCGCCGCAGACGGTACATACATATAATGAGGTCGATACATGCTAAATATTATGAGTCAACTCTGTACAGTGTTACGGACTACGTACATTGTACGTACACTGTTAAAAAATTAACGATATTTATTCTTTCACGCATATAAAATATTAGGTACACATAAAATAATTGTTCATACAGAGCAAGCTATATACCCATGCATCTTATGTCGTAGCAGCAAGAGTGAATTTTGCATAGGTCTGTTAATTTATTATCGTCGTGTGTAATACAAGGGACTATTAAAATGTGTGGCATACGTGTTTTATATGAAAGAATAATTCAACCTAATTTTATATAGTTCACTAATTGATCTAATTAACTGATAAATAATATATATCTTATTATCTGTGTCTTCACGCCAGGTATTTTTATTTAAGCAGAGAGAAATAAATATATAAAGAAAAATATCCTGTGTATAAATTATTCGTATTCTTACATAATGCATACATGCCTTGCGCGTTGGAACGCGTTTATTACTTATGTCAAAAACTTCTTTCGATTTCACGCAGTTTGAAATATTTCTTTCGTGTTTATTATCAAATTACAATATGGAATGGGCTTCTAAAGAAAATACGATTGCATTGATTACCTTGCACAAAGTGGATATGGAGCCGTCGCATCGGTCATATTCAAGACACTTCAAAAGCTTGATATCAGCCGTATGTACGTATATCGTACTATCAACAGATATACCAACACTTCCTCTATTGAAGACCATAAAAGATGTGCTCGACCGCGTGCTGTTAGAACTACAAAGCGAATTCGCCGAAACACTATTAGGAAACAATAAATCTTATCGCGAGAAATGAAGATTCCCGCTAGGACTCTGTCGCGTATAATAAAACAAGACCGGAAGCTTGGCGCTTATCGTCGAAATACAGGACATGCCCTAAATCAATCCCTACAGTTGAAGAGAGTGTATCGATCAAAACGCTTTCTGTCCTGATACGCAGATGAAAGGCACAGAAACATAGTCTTTGCTGATGAAAAAGATTTCACGTTTGAAGAGCATTGCAACAAACAAAATAACAAAGTGTACGCGCACAGTTGTAAAAAAGCCAAAGGTGGCCATTTCGAATAGAATCATTTTTATTTTTTTCTGAGACTTCCATAAATATGTACATATAAGTTTTATTAAGATAACATTACTTTATAAAAAAATAAATGCATAATCATTTGTTACAGAACTTATGGCCGGATTAGGTACATAGATAAAAAAAACAAAAAATGGACTGGCTCAGCGAAAGTAGGGAAGCTCCGGTGTTCATTTTAAAAATGTTTTTAGGCGCTAGTCTATAGTGCTGTAATATCATAATATTCATTTCAAGACTCTAAGACAAGCCAAAGCTACTGGGGTAAGCCAATTACTTAAAAATATGTGTTAAACGGATTATGGACTAATTATGGACAAAACATTTTTTTTAATTTATTTCCAAACTTGACTTAACGTGCTATACTACCATGGACATATTTGACTGACAGACAATTCAGCTTAGCTTTTTGAGCTTTTTAAAGACTTTTAAGATCCTAGCAAAGCCAAGTACGTACTATGTACATAATCTTTTCTTAAATATATGGTAATGCAGCTGGACTCTGATGTACACACAGAAGAAAAACGTTAGTTTTGATCCAAATTCCCAAATCTCAATCTTAATAGTTTCTAACCAAACATTACTACATTTTATCTCATAAATATAATGGGTTACTGCGAAAAACTTGAAATGTCGAACTTCAAACGGACATAGCTGCGAGTTGCAGCTAGAATATAAACCTTAGCCTTCTTTAGTATTTGCAAATGAGTGTACAAGCACGTGTAACTGAGGTTAGCTTTGGTTCTATAGATCGAGATCTACCGACTTTCCGAATTAGTGGATGATTCATAATACGCTCCTGATAAAAATCACGTATTACCTGTAAATTTCACCTTTGTTTACATTGTGCATCATCATCACAAACTATACGTAAGCAGAATAAAATAGCAGCCTAAACCAGACTTCTGAACGAAATTACATGATGTTCAGCCTATGAATCATATGCCCTCGATACATAGGGTGATTTATGCGGTGTACTATATATAATACTTTTCAGAATTTATAGGTGAGTCTTGTAACAGATATAGACTTATAATAATAGTTTAGTAGCAGAATAATATTGCGCAATGGTATTGTTTTTGAATCGTTATGAGATTCATTACAAGTGCATGATGTTATTTATCATCCCAATAAAATTATAAATGTGATAAAAGGTGTCAAGTTCGGTACAAACGTCTGGGGATGACTGTGCCGCTGATAAGAGGTAATTTCTGTACAGGTGGCAAGTTCCAAAGACCAAGTGATAACTAAAGAAAAGTTCTTACTTTTACTGATAGGAATTACACGCTGTAAGAAACCGAAAAATTCGGTGTTTTACGCCGGGCGTAAATCGTAAACAGGTCTTAAATTCTTCTGATGGGGACACTGATGCGACAACAGGGATTATAAACTCGCGGTCGGCCGCAAGGGTTGTGTCAAACTTTTACAGACTAAACAGATCAAATGACAACTCCCTGGAGAATGGTTGTATTCCTGCGAGTGAGTAAAACCAGTAAGGACTCACTGTGTTAGCAGCAAGCGAGGCGACGCACGACCAATACTTCCCGTATTGCAAGCGTTCATAACTTACGGAAACTCGCGTTATATCAGGTAGGCCGTATGCTTATATGGCACCCGACGTTGTAAAGAAAATTGATGGTTATCACAAAACAGACTAAAAACAGACACAAAATAATACAAACAAATTTTACTTTCGAAGCGACATGAAAATCGAATGAAGTACTTCCTCATATAAACAAAAGTGAATGGCTTACTCATACACTAAAATTTCATATTTAATTCAAATTTCGTGGTCTTTCACTTTTGCAAATAAAATGTTCATTAATTTCGAAATATAATTATTTCATACAAGGTCTCATACATAAAAGGATTCGAAAAAATCGGCCAAGTGCGAGTCGGACTCGCGCACGAAGGGTTCCGTACCATTATCTATAAAAACAGCAAAAAAAATCACGTTTGTTGTATGGGGGCCCCCTTAAATATTTATTTTATTCTATTTTTTAGTATTTGTTGTTATAGCGGCAACAGAAATACATCATCTGTGAAAATTTCAACTGTCTAACTATCACGGTTCATGAGATACAGCCTGGTGACAGACGGACGGACGGACGGACGGACGGACGGATGGACGGACGGACGGACGGACGGACAGCGGAGCCTCAGTAATAGGGTTCCGTTTTACCCTTTGGGTACGGAACCCTAAAAATGATTTTCTACCGAGGCTGGTGGGGTCTTATGTGCATCTCATTACCAATATGTTTTTTTTTTTACAACGTCGGGAGGCGTACAAGCATATGACCCACCAGATATAAAGCGGTTACCGTAGCCTATGAACGCTTGCAACACATTAAGTATCACTGACGCGATGCCGCTCCTGCTGCTAACACCTTTAACCTTCCTTAGAATTTTTACTGGTGACCTCGCTCACTCGCAGGAACACAACAACCCTCCAGTTAATTGTTATTCGGCTGCGGTTTTCTGTGAAGTGGAGGTAAGTACCCCCCAGATGGGCTGTTTTGATGCGCTATACCTCTCTCTGCTTAAGTTGAGTTAATGGCCGTATAGTAATGATGTGCATATCAATCTAATGGAACTTGACAAGTTAAGCAGCATTGACGGCAGCATTGACGGCAGCAATGTCTATGGATGGGTTTAGTCGTCTTAAGTTCCTTGCAGCTTTGGGACGCGTTAACACTACGACGACAGTCGTTAACCTAAGAGAGGTAGGGCCCATTAAACAGCCTCCTCATAGAAAGCTACAGCCAAATCACAACTCCCTGTTGTTGTGTTTCTGCTTGTGAGTGAGGTTACTAGTAAGCTCCTAAGGAGTTACTATCTTCGCAGCAGGGATGGCAACGTGCGAGTGACACTTCATGCATCGCAAGCGTTCATAAACTATGGTAACCACATTATTTCAGGTAAGCTGTATGCTTGTATGTCTTGGCCTGAAGTTGTATAAAATTAATAGAGATTAATTCTCAACTCAGCTGCATATTTTTGTTCTAAACCACATGTGGGCAACACCCGGCCCGCGGGCCGGATCCGGCCCGCTGTAAGGTTTGATCCGGCCCGCGAGACATTTAGAAAAAATCCAATTAAAAAAAATTAAGTACACTACTTATATATACTCACGGAATCTACTTATATACACACATCAAAAGTGTCTAGGGATCAACATATATTTTTGCAATAACTTTTCTCCTGATTGATATTAATTAAAATTTTCTTTAAGGATTCATCAAATAAAGTGTTTTCGTTTGTCTACAGTAACGATTGCATTAATAAAGAAATTTGCCATTTTCATAATAAAGGGATTTTTGACATTTGAACCACTAACATTAAAGTTCGAAAAAAAGACTGAAATAACAGTTTTCTTTAAAATTTTATTGGGTAACTTAAACAATTAATAATCCGTGTTTCTACCGCGAACACTAACAACACAAGAACATCGGTTTGGCATACTCAAAATGAGTTCATCCAAATCACGCTGTGGAATGGCCGCCCATGTTCGTTGCAACAACAAAAAAAGGTCTTCTTGCGACTGGATACCCTCCATATTCGGCAGAGCTCTTCTCTGTAGCATATACCATGCATGCTCAATCGGGTTCAAGTCTGGCGACTGAGCAGGCCAGGGCATGACATTGATGTTAGCTGCGGCCAGAGTCTGTCTTACAACTCTTGCGGTGTGCGGTCGTGCATTATCATGCATTAACTGAAATAAGGGACCGATTTGCACTTGTAGAGGAACGATGACGTCTGATACAATCGTCTCAGCATAAATTTGAGCGTTGAGGTTGCCTCTGATCCAAATCAACTCAGTTCTTCCGCCGATCCAAATACCCGCCCATACCATGATGGTTCCACCACTATAAGGATGGACTTCCTGGCAGGATTTTAATCGCTGTTGGCGTCCAGGGGTTCTCCAGTGTAGTATACGTCTTGTATCCGGTCTCATACCAAAACGAGACTCATCAGAAAAGCACACGAAACGCCATTGTTCTTCTGCCCAATTTCTGTGTTCAAGAGCCCATTGATATCGAATCCTACGATTGTGCATTGCTATAGGTACCCTTAGCGGTCTTCGGGAATGAAGGTTCACTTCATGCAAGCGGTTTCTGACTGTTTGGTCGCTAATTAAGTTCCCTGAAGAGTGATGAAGCGTCACGGCTAACATCATGGCGGTTATTGTTGGAGCTCTTCGAGTTGTGATTTGAATGTATCGGTCTTGTCTCCGTGTGGTGCAGCGATACCGTCCTCCATGGCGCTCAGCCACGGTACCAGTGCTTCGGTAACGTGTCCAAAGTCGACTGATAACACTCTGACTTGTATTCAGAGCTAAAGCCACAGTACGTTGCCGGGAACCAGCTTCTATCATTCCCACGGCTCTGAGCATTTCTTCCCTGCTTAAATGACGTCGCCGCTCCATAATAACGTTGGTTTTAATCAGTAGTAGGGAAACAGTAGCACTAACAATGTCTTCAATGCGTTGTATGTTTTTATAGGGAAAATATTGACAGCTGATTTTCATCTTTTACTCGAATTTGATTGACAGTTCCTGTTTCAAATTATGAAATGCACCAAAAAGGATCCATATAAATTTATAAAATCGTAAATTTATTACAAAGCCACATCTCAATCTCAAGAAATCCGCATAAAAATGCTTGATCCCTAGACACTTTTGATGTGTGTATATGCACTACTTTTAAACGCGGCCCGCGAACGTATTTGCATGCTTAAGTTTGGTCCACAACATGTCAAAGGTTGCCCATACCATTTAGAATCTAAACAATCAGTGCATAGTCTTGCGTAGCATGTTTAGTAAGTATAACGGTTTGTTTTGTTCCGAAATAGGTTATATTTACACTGTTCTTTTCTATTTAGATACCCGTAAGTATTCTTCTACTGAACGTTATCCCGTTTTCTAATCCATTAGGATTGCCGGGGTCCGCCACCTAAACCTAAGGATTTGGCGAAGATACTGATTTTTACTTGGAGCGGCGGCCATCAGACCTCCATAACCCAGGGGGAAAATCAAATCTTTCTTAGGTTGGATCACTCGAAATATAATTTCTTGGTGTTACGGGTTTCTTCGCGATGTTTTTCTTCACCGCCGAACTAATGATAATTAATATGTACTTATGTAAATCCGAAAACTCGAGTTTAGTGTACTACATGCCAGGATTCGAACCGATGACCAGTTGGCTTTTTGGTTTACTTGTAAAGTATAAATAAATGACAATACAATAGTCCAACAATAATACAACAATAAGTCGAAACCATTTCTTTGTTTATGGGTAGGTATTAAGTTGCCAGATTTTGTATGCACATTTCTTTTTATGTAGCATTTTTAGGCTTCCATAAACAAAAGTAACAGAGGAACCGCTGCTCCGCTGTCTGTCAGTCTATCGGTATGTCCGTTCATCTGTCTGGAGACAGATATTTAGAAACGCCATAGGTAGACAATTAAATTTTTAAAGTGAAAAAAAATTTAGCAAAAATTTTAACAGTTCATATGATTTATATTTATGTTTTGAAAAATTCATGAACCTCCAATAACATCACATAAATTTTCATATCACTTCCTTTTAGTAAAGTTAAACATTAAAGAAATCAACTAAAAACAGATTTACTTTTTCTACATTTTTATCATCGATGTATCAATGATTTTTATATTACCACGGTACAGGACCCAATATGTACAAGTTCAATCCACTCTTGGCACAATAAGAACTAAAGACATAGGTAGGTACTTGGTTTTGTACGTAAAAAAGTATTTTGTTTTATAACACTTAAATGCTATTGGTGGACATCATCGGTGGACATAATTAAACAAATGTAAGGATTGCCTTGAGTATTGCAAGCAAAAATAGCCCTTAAGGGCGTCAACCGTGAACTTTGTACTACACACATCGATGTATACATAGTATAATACATAGTAGTATTGTATACAGAACTTAAATAGGATATGTTATTTATTATTATATTATCTTAAACACAAAATTACATAGAAGTACCTACATCAACTTTTTGGTTATATTTGCCTGTTTGTTGATTCTGACCTATAGCGCGAAGAGAATAAGAACGAAAACAAAGATAAGTTATTACATCGTGGCTGTCAGTCTTATTTCGCAGGCGGGCAACGTTGCCGCTCTTTCACGATCACGACACGAGCATTCTTTCTCTTTCTAGATGAACCAAGACCCGTATGTTTCGCCTCGCTCTCACGACCAATACCGCGGGGGCACGCTGACGTACTGCAATGCGTGACGGGCGTGGTTAGTAAAAGCAGCCGTAGCCATTTAGACAGTCGCGTGCTTTTTGCTTCGGTTAATTTTGATTTCAGTATTTTGTATTCTATCGATTTTAGGAAGTTTACAGTGTGTATATATAATATGTCGTTTCGTTGGACAGATGAAGAGACTATAGAACTAATCAGACTGTACAAAACATACCCGTTATTATGGGACAACAACCATAAACTATACAAAAATGCTATAGCGAGAACGCATGCTTACAATCATATCGTAGAGGAACTTATCACGAAGATGGATAACTCTGCTATATCAGTACAAGATATTAGATGTAAAATAAAGAATTTAAGGTCATCTTATTATCAAGAAGTCAAGAAAATGACTAGAGCTAAAAAACATGGATATATGTATAAACGTACCCTCACTTGGTTTGATCATTTCAAAGATATTATGAGCACTATAGCAATTAATAATACACAAGGTTATAAGGAGAAGGTATGTCAAATTAATTAAAGTTACACCTTACTATTTCTGTTAAAAATACATATTTCGTAGCCCTGAAAATTTGTTCAGCGCCATCTAGTTCTGAAATTACTACATCTTGTAGTTAGTGTTACGTACTCGTGCTACCGGTTCACTTCACTTGGCAGGCTGCTGTTGGTTGTTTCTATAAATTATTTTATCTCTTATTGATTTAAGAAATACGGAACACTTGATTGTTGTTTACATCCCAAATCAGTCATGCTGCTAATTCGTTAAACATATATATATATTCATTTTTAAATTTATTACGTTATTATAGCATTCTCTGCCTTCGTCGTTTAGTTTGAAGTATTTATATTTGATACTAGCAACCCATCTCCTCGGATCACACGTGGAGATACATAGAAAGTTATGAGTACTTTGTGGGCAAATAGAACATAACAACAATACCTTATGAAGGTATTTAGTTAGATAGGAATTAACATCGTTACATGAATGTCGTTATCATTAGATTCTATCAGTGTTCTGATTGATTATTTATAAAGTCGGTTAAATATTTTTTGAGAAAATATTTTTTTTTGTATATTTGTTTGTAATGGATAAACCATTACAAACAAATATACAAAAAAAAATATTTTCATTTTATAATATCAGCGTAGAAATATATTGAGAACATACAGACCAAAATAAACATCTAATATCTAATTTAATACATATCTAGTAGTTCAGCAAGTGACCGTTGACATTGGTTAATACTTAATAGCGATGGTACAGGTATGTGTTTGTATTGTTTTATTTATTAAATTAAAAATTGGTATTTTTCAACAGAATTCGCGGGGGCAGCAGCGGTCGGACAGCGAAGACAGTTTAGATAATGCGGAGGAGAAGGAGGTCGCCAATGCATACGTCGTTTCAATCAAACAAGAGTATTTAGATGAGTTGGCCAAGGAAGATACGAAAATTGCCGATATTCCTGACGATTATTTCGACACAGTAGCAATACCTTTGCCAAAAAAAATTAAAATTGAAAGTAAATATGGCACATGCGAAGAAAATACACGAATAGAAGTTCAAAAGAGTCAAGAAAGCGATGAATTTCAAATATTTGCCAATCATGTAGCTGAACAACTAAGAAATTTACCTTTAGATAAAGCATTAAGCGTGCAAGTTGACATACAAGTTTTAGTTGCAAAAGAACGAATAGATTTATATAATAAAAAAGAAGGAAACGAATGATTAGGTAAGAATAATTCTAGCCATAACATATTAAAACCCATAAATAATAAAACGTTGTTTTGTTTAATAAACATGTGCATTTATTTATTATGTTTTTCCATACCTACTTTTACTTCTTTGTTTTATAGTCGATATTAGTGTTACAGTCAATCAAATATAGAAAATACATTTTGATAGCGCATTTATTTTTTAATTTACATTTTATTTATTTAGGTACAAAAGGCGGACTTAATGCACAGTCAATCTGTCTCTTCCTACGTCAAAAAGGAATGAATGGTGTATTAGTAATTACAATAAAGTTATCTGACAAAGGTATTTTTTCATTTTGATTATAACCGGTTAGTCCTATCTTCGATTTTAATCATTTGCTATCATTGGTGGTTAATACGCATTGATTTTTTGAAAAAAGAAAAGTGGCGGAGATGCCAACAAGCGTGTTCGCATGTTGGCATCCCCGCCACTATCGCAGGAACTTAGGTATATAGTAAGTACAATTACGCTCAGGGGAACAATATTCTTCCAATTAGTTGTTATATGGATGTGATTTTCTGTCTCTGTAGCTCTAATAATAAGGAACACTAGAGATAACCTGCGCACGTGCGTGCACTATGTCGGTTTCCGTACAAAGTAGTAAGACAATGTCAAAATTGTCTAACGAGCGTAAGCGCCATTTTCACATACGTGGCGGGAAGTCACATACATTCACAAACTAATAAAGCCCGCGCTCACAAAAACGTGTATTAGTGTCTAAATATTTTAGCGATTCCATCCGACTAACTAATGGGAGCATATTTTAACCAATAGGCCGATAAGTAACACGTATGTACACACATCCCAATCATACACATCTCTCATTCACATACACACTATTTCATTTATTTTTATTGTTTATTTTCCTATTGCTGCAATGTTATGTTTGAACCCGGAGAGAGCCTGGAGCTCTGTAGTACAGGTTTTACACCTAGTTCGGACTCCAGACTCTCACAAGAAACGTTAACTAATATATGAGGTACTTACCGCAACAATTTATATACCTACATGTAAGATAACTTTGTGAGTAGTAAATAAATAAAAAAAAAATAGATCTTGATCCACGAACAACCAATAAGAGCTGCGCGTTCTAGTTTGCTCCCCGAACCGTACCGGTGAATTGAATTACTACGTAATATCAGTCGCATAATTTCTTAGTAGGTTATTTCCTTCATGTGTACATTCGTTTTTAACCCACCGCTCGACAAGTAAACTTGCAATTAAAACCAGTTGAGAATGCGCAACCTTGCATTGCCAGAGGAACACCTGGCTCGTCAATTGTCTCAATTTTTTTTTAATTTGTCGGCCATTTTGGCGACGTTCCTTAAGAGATTCCTGAACATTCCTATTCTACTTTTTTATGCTGAATCCTAATCTGAAGTCAAAATTCGAATAAAAGAAGTGACAGACAAACATATAGATTTCATATAGGAATGGTTCCTAATTTTGTTACTTTTTACCGTCTTCAAATAGAGAATGTATATTTGACAGTAGTTTTTTTGTGTTTGTCAATAAATACATATAAACGGTTTTCATTAAACATGTCTAAGATCTGTTGCGATTAAACCAGCATTCAAGTAATAAAATCTGACAATATGTTTAGGAGGCTACGATTGCCTACGCGAAGATGTAAACAAAGGCCGTTGACTTATAATGTAACACGATTGTTTTGTCTGTGTGTCTGTCTATACGCAGACAAAACAAAGCGTAGATCCCGATGCGTATTTTTTTGTTTAAAAGATGTTTAACCGTGATGACTGAGCTGTTTGATGAGCATAGGTTAAAATGTTCTCGACATATAACGATAAATGCTGTTTTTTTATCTATATCTTCACGCCAAGTACTTTTCAGAGTAAACAAAAGGAATGGCGAGGACTCTCTTGGTACTTATACTTACGCCTTTCTCGCTTCTTTAATATTCATAGCTCTTTTCATACTCCATCACCGAGTTCTAGTGCCCGGGACACCACCTTTTTTTATAACTTTTGGAATTAATTGGGTAATTTCAGTTTGATGATTACTATTATCTGCTTATCTATTTAATTCCAATAATATTAAATCCCACAATTAAAAAAAGCGGTTAAAATATTGTGGATGCAAAAGGCGCAAAACCATCCATCAAAGGTGGAATATTCAATCGGCTATACCTATTCGACAATGCTCTTGTCGAATCAAACGAACGACGATAATGAAAATTTGAATCTCAACAAGTACAAGTAAAACTGAGGATGAGCGCTAGTGTAGTAATTAGAGTTTTATTTCATTGGAGAATCAGTTGTTGAAGGGCCCCCATTGTAGAATGGATGTCAAGTTCAGCAAAGTATTGGGGGCGAGTTGCGGCAATCACGCGTTCACGCGCGTTAGTCATGGAAACACGACTTCTTCGAAAGGCCGTATGTTAGCGAGGTATGTAAATGAGATCTATTTCAGGGTTCCGTACCAAAGATGTAAAAAGGAACCTCTATGACGTGACGTAATAAAATAAATACTTTGATATCATAGCATAACTTACAAGTTCCAGTTCGCCGTTTAAATGAAATTATTGCCAGTACTCAAAGGTAAATAAAGTACTCGACTGAATAAAAGTAATCAATTAAAAATAAATATAACATAATCTACTATTTATTGCGCAAACTTATTACGTTTATATAACTATAAAACTATATTTCGATGACAATTGATAACTCTTCATGAATATTTTCACTACTTACATGTATTTAAAAGAAGAAGACTATAAATCGAGAATCTCGTTTCAATTAATATACGGCAACATTGATTTGAGTCTTGAATTGACAAATAGAAAATATGTTTGAGGTTTCCGCTTTTGTTTTGTTCTATGCTATGGGCGTTCTTCTATTAACCTTCAAACTTAGATAGTCTGTGAGTAAAGGGACGGCCAGACACACATGACTAAACTAAGTTCTCTCAATAGTACGGAATCCTAAAAACGCATCAAACCCAGTGCCTTCCCCTTTTGTGAAGTCGCTTAATGGAACATTCTTATTGATACTATAAGTGCACTCCAATTGTTACTCCAAGGAAGGAACAGCTGGGAAAGTGTGCCAAGGCGAGGCCTGTCAACGATGACGTCATAACTATTCGAGTCATAAGCATCGTGATATCTATGATTTTCATTGAAGAAACAATTATCATTGCATTTATAGCTTAGTACAGGGTCTTTTTACACGACTGACTAAAAAGGAACCAAATGTTTATCGAGTAGATACCTAAGTCTGTTGTGACCAAAACAGCTTCACCTATTTTACTCATTTGGAGGACTTTTGCCCTACGGAGGCTTCGAACGTTGCAAAATGGTTTAAAGTCTCGAGGAAGGATATGGGAGGACGTTACTCGGGGACCCTGCCGGGAGAGGGAAGGTAGAGGTGGGTCATACGCCACCGCTATTTGAACGAGAACGTTAGGGTGTCTATCAGAGGACATGAAGAATAACTTTGAAAGTTTTTGTAAGTGTTATTGAATAGAAGGAAGTGATAAGCCTCGGTATACAATTCCGCATTGCGAGGTACTAAGGTGTGTTTGTTGCTCTACGTCAGAATAGGATTTAGACGGTTTCATATTTTTAATAACGTTGGAATTCGCATGTGTTATATGCACTTTTTTTAAGGTTAAAATCTAGTGTATACATACATTTTGTCTATATCTGTATGCATTTTTCTCGTTAAATAGTGGTAGTAAAGGGTAGGTACTATCTCCCTCTAATAGGATATTCACAAGTGTAAATAGATTTTTAAAAGATCCGAACTTCTATCATGAACACCATCTACAGAATCATAAATACAGGCATGCTGGCATGCAGGGATATAAACAGTTCGATTTTATTTAATTATTATACCTACTTGCTAATGAAATCCTAAGATAATTGCAGACACAGACAATAGGATGCATCGAAGCAACCCGTCTGGGGAAGCACTACGTCTACCTCACAGAAAACCGAAGCGTAATAAAAACTCCTTGTAGGGATGTTGCGTTCCTGCGAATGAGTGAGGTCACCAGTAAGCTGCTAACGAGTTGCTGTGTTAGCAGCAGAAGTGGCATCGCGCGAGCGATACTTAATACATTGCAAACGTTCGTAGGCTACTGTAGGTAGCCACTTTTAATAAGGTAGGCTGTATGCATGCATGCCTCAAGACATCATCTTAAAAAAAACTTATAAAATCACAAAAAGTTCGTCATCGTAATAATAATGGGATCATACCGTGATGCACACTGCGGTCGCATGAGTGCGCCCGAGGGATGCTTCTGTTACCAACTGTTATTGTGTGAACTGAAGCGTGTCGGAACAGCTGTTCTTTTGTATTTTTGACGAGTTTTTTTAAACAACAGCTGTTGTTATTCGATATTCCAGGAGTTCAAAGGAGTAATAAGTTCCGACGTATATGTTACTAACTGTACTTTGTAACCTCGTATCCCTGTATTTCACATGAACCGCTTTCTCTACTTTCTTTCTTTTTCCTCGGTTTCTAAGGGGAGTATCGTGATAGTATAACCTTCCTCAAGAAATACCGAAAAAAAGACTTATTAAATGCAAAAAGATTTTGTCAAATCGATAAGTAGTTCCAGTGATTGGCGCGTTCAATCAAATAAACAATCAATCAAACAAACTCTTCGACTTCATGTATTAGTATAGACTGCAGGGTTTCCTCTTTACTATAATGAAGAGAAGGGTCTGGATTATTTGATGGTAAGTGATCTTCGCCTAGTTCGATTCTGTATGGTTATATAAAACCATAGACATCAAAGAGTCCCCACTCCGTTGCCAGACTTATAGCGCCTTTTTTGAAAACCTTTATTACCGTAAGTAAGTAAAGTCCGGATTTGTTCGGAAAACCGTCGAGATTAATTCTGCAATTTATATACGTGGTAGAAAATAATGTATTTCTAGGTTTTCCCACATGTACGAAAAAAGGCATTTTCTAGGTTTTATTACGTGGTAGAAAATGGTTTAAGTTTACTATGGAGCGTTAAGAATTAATGTATCATGAGTGTTATGTTGATACTGTTGATTGTAGGCACTTGGTGGAATTTTGAAGACATCGCGTTAATGTTAATACTTGCACTTGTACAGATTCCACTTCACAATTTTATTTAACAATTGTTTTTACCGACCGGTTTCGCCTTTACGGCATTATCAAGGTATTTTATACAACATATATGTTTATGTTGTCATAATGTATATGTTGTATAAAATACCTTGATATATGTATCATGAGTGGTTTGAAATGAATTTAGATAACTCTCTGGAGGATTGTTTATCTGTGAGTGAGTAAAGTTACCAGTAAACGCCTGAGACTCTGGAGTTTACTGGACTGTGGGCCAATTCTGCTAAATAACTGCACGTTTACGTCTGTCACTTGAGTCGTGCAGGAATAGTGCAGTGCCGATAGGTGTATTCTACTAAAATTTCCTGCACTGCAACTGCGCGTATGCTGCACTGCAACGGCACTGCAACTACGCTACAACTGTGCGTATCCTGCAAGTAAACTACTTAAAACCTGAAATGTTGCCATATTTCAATCTAATAAAACTGAATTTTTATTTAATGTTGACTCTTATAGTTTCACTATTGACCTTGGTTGCCGGGGTGGAGGTATTTCTAACCGAAAATAAGCTTTACTTAATTATATTTATCCACAAACATCTCCCAAAATAAAGCAAATATAATTCACCGCCTCAGAATATTAATTTCACTTCGCAAAAGTTGCTCAAGAGTAACGTTAACAAAACTGCAAGTAAACTCCTTCAAAACTTCTGTCACCGGTATACAAATGTCAAAACAATTTATCAGAATACGAATATATTGCAGGAAACGTGCAGTTGCAGTGCAGGTTTTTTAACAGAATAGCGATTCATTTACTGCAACATTCCTGCAACGTCGCTGCTGTCAGATCGTTTAACAGAATACCGAAACGTCAAAATGTACGCATTTTGACACACGCCGCGCTGCAGTGCAGTTGCAGTTTTTAGTAGAATCGGCCCACTGGACGGGCTCGATGGCGTAGTTATAAAGCTACTTTGACACCGACGCTCGCGGGCTCGATTTCCAGACTGGACAAACTGGCAAGAATAAATATGTACATAAATTCGAAAACACGAATTTAGTGGTACATGCTTCCACCAGGATTCGAACCGGCGACCTGTTGCTCAATAGGCCGGTTCCTTATCCACTGGGATGTCACTGCACTACCGTGACCACTCTATGTTCATTGTGCCGTAGTACGTTTGTTTCCTTCCTTTGTATGAATAAATTTTAACGAGTTCGGTGGCGAAATGGTATTGTTATACTGACACAGTGGTTTAGGGTCGGCAACGCACGAGTGACACCCCTGGTATTGCAAATGTCCATAGGCTACGGTGACTGTTTGCCATCAGGTAGGCCGTATGCTTGTTGCCACCTTAGTGGTATAAAAAACACAGATATTGTAACATTGATTGAAAAAAGACCTACATTGGAAAGTTTTTGACGAGCTCGGTGGCTCAGTCGTGAATGATGCGACTTTGACACCAACGCTCGTGGGTTCGATTCCCACACAAGGCAAACATTTGTGTGCATGAACATGTCTGTTCGTCTTGGTCTGGATGTTTTAAGAGAGGTAGGGCGTATCAAAGCAGCCCGTCTGGGGAAGTACCTCCACTTCACATTTTCCGCAGCCAAATAACAACTCCCTAGAGTGTTGTTGTGTTCCTGCGTATAAGTGAGGTCTCCCAAGGAGTTGCTGTGTAAGCAGCAGAGGAGGCATCGCAAACGTTAATAGACTACGGTACCCGCTTTACATCAGGTGGGCCGTATGTTTGTATGCCTCCCGACGTAGTATAAAAAAAAATTATTAAAATATTAATTGTGAAAGTGCTTACTTTCTGGATACCCAGTAGATGCAATACAGTACCATGTCCGGAATGTCTCAATGTCTGATACTTACCTGAAAATAAAAAAAAAGTTGTTATAACTAAAAAAAATATATGATACCTATATGCGCAGATAAAATCTAGTTACATGCAATTTGATCTAACCTGCTTTGTGTGCTTTCGCCACCAATTAGTTCATGCGGCCTAGCGCCGGCCGACACCCACCCACTACTTACATGCAATTTGATCTAACCTACTTTGTGGGCTTCCGTCACCAATTAGTTCGTGCGGCCTAGCGCCGGCCGGCACCCACCCACTACTCTGGGTAAAAGCAGGTTAGATCAAATTGCATGTAAATTTGACTTTCGCAAAATAACGCCTCAATCTATTAAAATCTAGTTACATTTTCGCTTTGTCATCCAGTAGAATCTATGCCCTCTTACCATTTTGGAAGGGGGCATAAATTAGGCTAACCCTACCAGCACAATGCTAAGTTTATTATTGTTCGACGAGCTCGGTGGCGCAGTGGCGAAACGCGCTGTTACGTTACTTTGGCATCAACGCTCGTGGGTTCGAATCCCACACAGGACATTGTCTGGGAAAGTACCTCTACCTCTCAGAAAATCGCAGCCAAATAACAACTCCCAGGTGTGTTGTGTTCCTGCGCGTATATGCAGTTGTTGTGTAAGCAGCAGAGGTGGTCATCGCGCGAGTGACACTTAATGTATTGCAACCGTTTATAGGCTACGGTAACCGCTTTACATCCGGTGGGTCGTAAGCTTGTATCCCTCCCTACGCTGTATAAATGGTTTTATAGATGCCATTATTAAGGTTATTGTGTTGTTGCAAATGAAAGAGGGTTTAACCTCTTGCAAAATTGCAAGCAGTCATAGGTTACGATAACCATTTCACATTCATGCTACTACAGCCTGGAATTCTTCAAGAAACGCGTGAAGAGGTTTTTACAGGGCCGGCAAGGCATGAATGACACCCCTGGTGTTGCAAATGTCCATAGGCTACGGTGACTGTTTACAATCAGGCAGGCCGTATACTTGATTGCCACCTCAGTGGTATAAAAAAAATTCAGGTGGGATATATCCTTTCATGCCTCACGACGTTGTGAAAAAAATACTAGATGATAATTAGATATATAACGCTTACCATCAGCTATTCCGTATGCGTGCCGTATGCTTGCTTACCACCTTAGTGATATAAAAAATGTTACATTCGAAACGTTCAGGTAAATATCAAACGATTATTTAGAAGCGAGTGAGATATGTAAGGATCGAGTCACGTGGCGCTCGGTTCCCTCTGCCTACTCCGCAAGAGATTTGTCGTGAAGTTATAGATAGATAGATAGATTATTTATTATTTTTGTTAAAAAAGCGGATGCTTAGGAGTTTTTGATACTATGTTAATTATATGATAGTGTACGAATAGCCTACATTATTATTTCAAATAAATATTTCTACAAGAAAATCCGTTTATTTTTTTAAGTCACTATTCTGGTGATTTATCGGCATTAGAGTTCAGCTATATTACTGCATATCTATACTAATATTATAAAGAGGAAAGATTTGTTTGTTTGTTTGTATTGAATAGGCTCCGAAACTACTGGACCGAATTGAAAAATTGTTTTACCATTAGAAGCCGACATTATCCCTGATGAACATTACTACGAGTACTTTTTACCGCGGGAAAATGCTTCATTCCTACGGGAAAACGGGTAATGATATATGATTCGAATTCTACGCAAACGAAGTTGCGTGCGGATGCTAGTTTTACATATTCTACTAAGTAGGTATTGATTGTATGTGTTTACTTATATAGATAAATATGGGTATAAAATATTATATATACATGTATAAAACGCCGAGCTATGCACTGTCGCCAGGGTACTATTACAATTTAACCGTGAATAATAATTCGCGTATTATTAATTCTGTGGTGAATCTAGATCCAAACCAGTTACCACAGTATAAACGACAACAGACAATACCCCGTGCGGGTTTTTTGTTCAAGAGTTGTGTCTCTTTTCGCCGCGGTACGAGAAAACGGAACAACGATAAGGCGTTCAATGTTGAAACATGAGCGGCACATTTCTGTCTCGTACCCAACCCATAGCAGCCCAGTCAGTACGCAATCGTCAATTGACCGAGTATTACGTGTTTTGTGTTGTAACAAAATAATATAATTAAAATGAGCAAGTACTGGGCGACAAATACCAATAGACTGATTGAATTACTGAGAGAACACCCATACCTTTGGGATATAGGCAACTCGCAATATAGTAACAAAGCAATCAGAGAATACGGGTTTGCTACAATAGCCAATGAAATGAACATAACTGTATCCACAGTCAAGCATAAAATAACAAATTTAAAGAGCAAGTACAAAATTGAAATGCGGAAGATTAAATCGTCGCAGGAATCAGGATACTTCTATAAACCACTTCTGTCATGGTTTAATGATTTCAAAGAACTTATGGAAAGTGGTGAAGCTCACAAAGAATCAGTTCCGTTAATGTCTGAAGTAAACATGATATCCAACCCATCATCACGTGAGAACATGGTGACTATCTATTTCTTTTCTTAAGTCTAAAGATCACGGTCACAGTAAAGATATAGAGCAGTATGTCAATTAGCACACACATGACTTTTTCATCTCTAGCGTTAGATAGAACATTAGGGTTGTTCTTTTTCACTTTTACAAAATCGCCGCCTGTGAGCAGCGCGTTACACATAACGTCTTTACGTTTTCTTGACCCTTCATTTCAAATTCCATGTCACTACTAATTTGACCGCTACTTCACTTAGAATCGTGTAACAGTGTTAGTCTGTATGAATGCGATAATTTCGGAGGCTTTTTGGAGCTATCCCAATACTTTATACCTTTACTGTGTTTTAAAAGGAGATGGTAATTTATGCAATACATTAAATAAAGACATTGACGACTTGCCGTTTATTTACGCAATTAAGAACATAAAAAATAAATCTTTTATCTTACTTGGTACGATTAAAATAAAAAGATATTTGTAATTATCTATAACATAATTTAAAATCATATAAGTTTAAAATTATGTTACAGAAATACGCGACCGAACCATCTTGGTATTTCGTCAACTTTTATTGCCTATATTATATAGATAATAAAACAATTTGAGACCTCGTTCAGATTTTGGGGAATCGCGGTACCAACATACTCCGAAGTATGTTCGTAATGCAATAAATAATAAATTAGATCTGAATGAGGTCTCTCCTGGAGCTGCTTTTAAGTTGCTTTATATATTATATTATGTTCACATACATGACATGAATATAATCTTAACTCATAGCTTAACCTTGCTTGGTAAACACTGTCATGAGATCAAAAATTGCACACTTTTGAACATCACACGTAGCTTATTTTGTTACATACGAGTATATAGCTTTTCTAGTAGGATAAAAATTTGGGATATGACTGATGTTATAGTTTATTTGATACGATGGATGCTGAAGCTACTAGGTAGACATGATAATGTACTCATTATTTATGTCCTAGGCGGAGTTATCACCAGAAGAAGATTCCGGGGAAGAACCAGATACAATAGAGGAAACTGACAATTCTGATACCATTGTGGTATCCATCACTCAAGAATATATAGACGAGGTGAATAAGGCCCAGAAAAATATTAACGAAGCTCCTAAATCATTTCAAAAAAGAGTTCAAAATCCAACAGCTAGAAAACGGGGCAAGGGTCTTTCTGACAGCGTGATTCAAGATTATTCTGACAATGTAATTGAAGCTTCAGAGGGACCTCTACGTGACGAATTTCAGATGTTTGCTGAGCAAATTACCGAACAGTTAAAGATGATGCCAATAGAATCGGCGATGAGCATACAGTCCAGCATCCTAAGTATGCTTGATGAAATTTGTGACGCTGAATAATTATTTGATAAATTTGTAAGGATTCTAAACATTAAAACGATAATTAGTGTAATAACGCCTGTGAGCCATTTACATAATTCCTTTATTGTTATAAATTAATGCTTAATTTAATTGATTAATTACGTTAATTATCGTCTTTTCATTTATAGAGATATTAATTATGTTATTCGAATGACTTCTTCAATTTTTTATATTACTTAATGAGTTAATGACTAACTGACGTTTGTGAGTTTTGGCGCTTTGTAAGACATTTTTTATAATTTTTTAATAAATAAGTAAAAACAAAGATTTTAATTTTGTTACTTTGTACAAAAAAATTATAATAACCAAGCTCTGTCTGTTAGAATACGATTTTTATTTATGGTGCGTACTTCAAAAATGATCCAAACTACGGAATAAATTGTAATGTAGTTTGGTATGATGCTATCCCATCACAAATTAATTGGTTATTTCCTTCGTGTATGTTGTAAATTTTTTAGAAAGATTTTATTGTATGTTGAATTTACTAACTTTTCCTTAATTTTCCATACACTTGGTTTACTTATGTCCTTTACTTTTATGTATATATAACGAATCTCTCTAGTCTTTTCGTTTAATGTCAGATCGGGTAGGAAAATAACTAATAAACTGCTATCAAATCAATTTAGCTTGTGCGTCATTGTTGATGATTGCGAAATCTTTATTAAAACTTTTTGCGCAGTTGCTATGTGTGTTTTGTGGCGTTGTAGGAAATTCTAATGAAATGTTATCCTGGATAGATAACAACATCAAACACGCCCTATCATTTAAACTGAAAACTATTTAACATTCATCGTTTTTATTTTAAGGCAGATAAACGGTTATCGTCTTTTTCTCAATCTCCAGTGATTTTATCAACAGAACTGATCGTTGATTACAAAATTGAGCCGAAGTGATCTTTGGATCAAAAAATACGATTTCGATTGTTCCCATCTACAAAGTAGTTTTCCAATGGTCAAGAGCACTCTTATTAGAAGAATGAACAACCTCATCGTCCCGTAGAATACACCTGTTATGTATTAAAGTTTTGAAAACAAATCTATGATCTATCGCCCCATAGAAAGCTCCAGCACACTTTGAAGGGCGATGTCACCTCTGCAGGGAATATATATTTGTGAAAACCTATAATCTGATTTCTTATTTTGAATAATCTTTTTAAATGACGATTTATGACCTTTCATGTTATGTTTTAGGCCCGTTGATTAATGGATTCATACTTGGAAATGCAAATTGTTGTAGTGACCTTGATAAGTAGGTATTGTGCAAAACATTGTAAAAGCATCACGGAGACACTAATAGTGATGTTCCTGCAGTCAAATGATTGGTCATAATTATAATAAATATAATTGTAGTCTAAAAACTAATGAAATCTCTCCCTGTTGTCGTAGGACTCGTAAAAGCAAAACAAAGAGTTCAAAATAAATGGACTTATTGTTAATCATAGAGAAAACCATATATACTACACTCGATTGCCTAATTTTGTAGTGATTTAACTATTAGATTGTAGACTCGGTTCGTAAGATTTCCTAACATCATTATAGCGTTAATAAACATCAAATTGAAATACGCAGGGAAGAACTATTGGTAGGTATAATAAATATGTATCCTTTTACCATAAAGGATAACCGCATTTAAAATACTGGGAAAATTCTTCGAATGGTTACAAACCGCTATACCTAATAGGAAAATGTCGAATGAATGAGCTGACGTATCACAAAATTTGACGAACTCAATGATGGAATGGTTAGCGATGGCCACTTTAGCACCAACAGTTCGACTCCCGCGCAAGGCAAATATTTGTGTGTATGAACATATATATCTGTTTGTCTTCGTCTAGGTAGCTTAGGAATTAGCCAACAGCTTTTTAAATCATACTAAAGCCAAACCAGTCCAAGACTTATGGAGTTACTGCTAAGAGTTGCTGCTTTTTTAAAAGAGGTAGGGCGCATTAAAGCAGCTCGTCTAGGGAAATACCTCCTCACAGGTCTGGGTTTTGTCTATATATTAAGTAAGTATTTACATTGACCATTTACGTATGATTATAGTTGTTAAGTACTCATAGTATCTGGGTTTTGTCTATATATAATAAGTAAGTATTTACATTTATCATTTACGTATGATTATAGTTGTTAAGTACTCTTAGCACAAGCTTTGCTTAGTTTGTGACTAGACTACGTTGTGTTCGTAAATATCTATTTATTTGGCTTAGTTAGGCATGAATGTTTTTTTTGATGTAACTACATATAGGTAAAGGATAAGCCAAATTATCGCAACAAATCCTATTCTATACAATTGTAAACATGCCAGCGCGCTGGTCTAGATTGATCTGTATATGAACAGTTGGGGAACTCAATGCCGGAGTTGTGCATATAAGTTTAATCGAACTCGCAGGTTAAGCAACGCCCACCGCAGACTGTTTATGGATCGGTTTATCTATCTTCATCTTCGGAGGTCATGTTAAGCCGTCGGTTCCAACTATTGTAGACTGATGACAGTCCTTAAGCTAAGTCAGTGGCCCTCGAATGACTTGTAAAACACTGCCTTACGCCAGTACGCATTAGAACAGCATGGCGGAGTATACTCTAATCTCCTCTTCGATTGAAGATCCGTATCCCAGCTGTGGAATGAGTATCGGTTAATTTCGTATGTAATTATATTGCGTTCCGTGGAAACGAATTTCTACGGCTTCTAATTATTGTATCACCATAAAACTTGACAACTGAATAGTTCAAGTACCAAAACAATACTATAATATCGACTCGTACTATCGAGCTGATCTAATGATGGAGGTTGGAGGTTGTATCTATGTAATAAAATATAATGAATCGAAATTCAACCAATTGTAATGGTTGTTTACCAATGAAACTTACACATCAATTTAAGCATAGCTCTATTAATAATGGTACCATAAAGCAGGTGTCATTACGGAGGTCGGAGATGGTCATAGAGAGTTTTTTATATAATGTCTCAAGGCCTAAAAGCATACGGCCGACCTGATGTAAAGTGGTTACCATATATGAATGCTTGCAATACATTAAGTATCACTCGCACTTGGACTTGGCTATGAAGCTATAATGACGTTTCACTATCTTTTCAGAGCAAAATCCAACTTCGTGAGTCACCAATCCCTAATATCCTAATCATAAATGAGTATAGAATTATCTGTGTTTGTTACTTTTATGACTAACTGAACGGATCGTAATGAATTTGTCACAGAAAGACATAAACTGCTTTGCGATCAAACATACGGACAAAGAAGCGGGCAGAAGCCGATGAAAATGTTAAATATTTCAGAAATCGAATAATTATTTCAACAGCTTAATCGACATTCATACACGCTAACATTGAAATACAAGTCTAACCGACACGCTCACGCAACATTTTTGCAAGAACGTGACGCTTGATCACGGCCTGCGTTGAATATTACTGACAGATTGTAAGACACGAAGCTCAATAGACTAAATGTCCTTACTTTTCATTTGAGAAAAGGCCAACTTCCAAAAATGCTTCATTCCGTCAATAAATGTCATTTACTTAATAAAGGTAAATGTTATTACAATTTACGAAAAGAGGTGGGACTGCGATATTCCACATTCAATTCAATATTTTATACTTCAATAAAATTACAACTAGTAGCGCTCAACTACGTAAACGTATTTGTAAAAAATCCATGACCGCATTAGTTAACAAAACAAAATATCTTCTTCCAATCAAAAAAAGGGACTTGTTCTATTAGGCGAGTATACCTACATTCCCCAGTGAGGCTGCATATTACTCGTAAATGCCTCTATCTCTATGTAAAGAAAGATAGGAAACTTTTCTTTTGATGCTCTATCAAAAGAAAGGTTTACTATTAGAGTCAAAGATAACCGAGCCACTTATATCCAACGTAAGTCAATTACACTTAAGATGTTAGAAGTGATTAGTCAGTCATTATTATTTTAAATAACGGCTGAATGATTACAATTAGGTAAGGAACATTGTTTTATTCCATTATGTCTCTTATACATCGATGCTTCAACGCAATTAAATAATTTGAGATTATTACCAAGTATTACATGTTTATAAGCTATGACATCATCGCCGCTTTTAGAAGGTAGGATAGGTAATAGGTATGATTTCAGTATAATAAAATTGTGATAATTTGATGTCAATAAAATATGGATGTATTGGATATTTAATTGGGAAATTGTGCAGAGCAAAGATAGTTTTATGTATAAAGAACCAGCTTTTTACCCGACAGCACCCTAGCGCAAATTCTGATGTGTACATGTACCATTACATTCGTGTTTTTGGACTTACATGCATTTATATAATTAATATTTGCTCGGCGGTGACGAAAACTATCGTGAGGAAACCCGCACATCCAAGAAATTAAATTTCGAAAGTCGTGTGGTCTTACCCAAAAAAAGTCTGGTGGAAAGCCAGAAACTGTAGATTGTGGTGGTCTGCTGGCAGTTGCACCATTTCAAAATTACCATCTACTCTAAATTCTCCTTCTAGTATCTTAAACGCATGCATAAGGAACGAAGCCTTAGTGCTGCCACCCACGCTGTAGACCAGCAACACTACAGTAGCTTACTGGAAATCTCAATAATACAACACCTCTCTAGAGAGAGGTTAAATATTTTAGCCGTCGTCTTGCGTACAGTGGAAGTCATTGCCTAGTAGGACAGCTTGATAAATATCGCTGTGCCTTATCTACCTCTCGCTCCTTGCGAGCTCTACCTCCTCCATACACCTGGTACACCGACTCAATATGTATAGCTGGAAAGGTTGCGTTGGTAAGATTTATTTTAGCAACAAGCGCGGGTTGTTGTATATTTATTATAGTATCTTTTTTTAAATACACAACATTTGCTACACACAATGACCTTCTATACTCGTGTATAGAAGAACTATGTGTATAGAAGGTCATTGGCTTAAAACTGCCATGATCGATAAAAATGTAATCGGTATGGCTTCCATTATATTCAATAAATTGCTGGATAATTTTAAATCATTAGATTTGACAACGTTTAAAGAGAAATTAAAATTGATATTGACTCAAAAATGCTATTATACAGTAAAAGATTATTTGAATGATATTTTGACATACTAATTTTTTTTTTTTTTAACTCATTTCTTAAATTCTTAATTATTAAATTCCGTAATTATTTTTGAATTTTAAAATGTGCCTTACTTGTATTTAGACTGACTTATTAATTTATAATGACTATTATTATTATTTTCTATTTGTAAAGTATGACATAAAAACTATTGTACGTCTATTAAGGACAGGTCACAGTGATACGCAATAAATTCTAAGATCTTTTGTAACCTGTGTTCCACAATAAAGATATTTGATTTGATTTGATTTGGCAACACAAGGCTTGTCCCTCGTATGAAGCTGAATCTTTTGAAACACCTTCATTTTTTTTTTGGGGAATCCCATGGTGTAGTCCCTTGTGTCTATTATCTTAATCGTTGTATATCTTGTATCTATTAAATTATTCTCTGTACTTTGTGTAGGGTACCTACATTTATAAGTGTAGGATGATTCAATTTATCTTTTTAGGTATCTATAAGTAGACCATTTCTAACTACTATTCGCTATTCATAGTAATATTAAAGTGTTTGTTACATATCAAGAATCACCGCAATGACGATATGAATTATAACAGTGATGATACTCCTACTATTCAATCAGTGCATCAAGAGTACTTCAATAGTTTCTATTTATACATTACGATAATAAATACTCAATGGAAATTATCACGTGATATTGTCGGAAGAGATATGTGTAGGCACATTTACCTATGAAATGATGTTGACGGCGTCACCCACCAAGGTAATTTGCTCTTGAAGTGATGAGACGCTATATATACGAGTAGATATAGAGCAATTATAATTTCCTTTCATTATTTATTAAATTATAGTGGATAAATTAGACATATCAGCCTGGACACGGACATCAGCCTGTACGAGATGAGGAGGGCTCTTAACCCCCAGGCGAGACGGAATTACATCGGAACTTCTGAAAGCGGGTGGACAACCAATACTTAGAGTCTCCTTCAGAATGTATTCAATTCCGTCATCTTCGAGGGCAAAGCGCCACAGGCATGGGCAGAAGCGTGGTGGTCTTGTTTTTCAAGAAGGGTGATAAATCTTTATTGAAGAACTATAGACCCATCTCTCTTCAGAGCCATGTCTATAACCTGTTTTCAAGGGTCATCACGAATCGTCTCGCACGCAGGTTTGATGACTTCCAGTCTCCCGAACAAGCCGGCTTCCGAAAGGGCTTCTCAATCGTAGACCACATACATACGCTGCGGCAGGTTATACAGAAGACCGAAGAACCAGCCACTATGCTTAGCATTTGTGGACTATGAGAAGGCCTTTGATTCGATAGAGACTTGGGCTGTGTTCCAGTCTCTCCAGCGGTGCCGCATTGATTATAGGTATATCGAAGTGTTGAGGAGCATGTATGAAAACGAGACCATGTAGATCCAACTACAGGATCAGAATACGAAACCTATCCAAATGCAGAGGGCAGTGAGACAGTAACGTACAGTCTCTGAGAGACTTTTCCGCGAACCCGTAAATATCAACTTCCTGCCCAGTTATTGTCAATTGACTACACCATAGGGATTTTCTAATAAAGCGATTACGGTCGCAGCTTAACATAAGGCAAGCCATTTGCTATTCATCACGTCAGTGTCAGTCAGTTTAAGAAAAGTACTGAAATGTGTAAGTTGCAGCGACGGGCTAACCTCTGCAACTTCGTAGGGACATAGGCTCCCTAAGTACATTTTACCGCCTGTACCATGCTAAGTGCTCTGAAGAACTATTTTCCCTTATCCCACCCTCTCACTGCCGTCATAGAACCACACGTGCAGGCTTGCGTTGACATCATCCCACTGTTGAGGATATTTTTTCTCGTACTAAATAGTTCGGCATCTCCTATCTCTGTCGAACTATTTTTAAGTGGAACGCCTTGCCTGCACATGTGTTTCCTCCTTCCTACAACATGGTAGCCTTCAAACAAAGCATGAAGAAGCACCTTGCGGGTCAGCATGGTAGCGGCAACTGTCCTTCGTCAGTTGCAATTTGGGCTCCTCTTTTCGTTTACCAACAGGCGAAGCGGAGCCAATATAATAATAAAAAAAAGTATGTATAAATTCTGAACACCCACTTCTATGAAACGCTACCACTGAGCTCCAATTGAAAAATACATTTTCCAAATCGTTTTTAGTAAGCGAAACCATGTCGTACCATACAGACAAAACAGAAGAGAATTAAAATTGAATCTTTTAAAGAGATCTCTCGTAATTTCTACGATACCATCACCCTATCTGAAAGGACCTAAGCAAAAAATTCCACAGTATATTTTTATTTACCTTCGATAGTAAAAAAAAAGTACACACAGACGGAAAAATCAACATCACATTGTGTAAACGAGATAGCCTGACACTACACTACTCGTACATACTAAATGTCAATGATTTCCCAACGCTCATTTAGTAGAGCTGATGAAATCTTACACCTGTTTACATAAAGGCGTCCGTACACTTCCGATTTCCTAACGATTCCTAACTCTTGGCATCACAATGGTTTACGTGAGAACTCCCGAGAATATCGCGTTGCTTCACGCTCAACGATATATAATTAGTAGATTTTTATCTATCTATAACTTCACGCCTGGCCCATTGCGGGGTAGGCGGAGAGAACTGTAAGACGCCGCCTTCACACATCTCGCTCGCTTCTTTACGTTCATATCTTTTTTCATGTATGCTCGCCGGCTCTTACACCTGGCCATGAATTCTCAGAAATTTAAATTATTGCAGATAGTTGTAAGGTTTAAGTCATACCTATTTTGTTATCAACCATTTCAGCATTCCAGGATTTCGTTAAATTTTAAGAATATGATAGCAGGTTATTTTTTTACGCAACGTCGAGAAATATACGTCCCACGTGATGTAAAGTGTTTAACAAAGCCTATGGACGCTGGTAATACAGTAAGTGTTGCACTGCATTCCCTGCTGCTTACACAGCAACTCTTTAGGAGCTTACTAGTAACCCTAGTCATTCCCAGGAACACAACAACACTCCAGAGAGTTGTTATTTTGCTCCGGTTTTGCGTGAGTTGGAGCTACTTCGCTATTCGGGCTACTTTGATCGGCGTCACTTTTCTACGAACGTTTACACACGCTTTAGTAAGTTAAGTTAATAAAAAAATAGATAAGCAAAAGTGTATTCGAGTGAAGTACGGGTTACTATATAGTTACAGAAAGGTGGGCATGCAACCGATGTGATATACTTACGGCCTAGTTAATATTCCTGGAAAGTACCTACTGGTTAAGGAAAGCTCAAGACCGACGCCAACGATGCAATGCAAGCGGCCTAGAACGTGTAGTAACAACGGGCGGCTGATAAAGAAAAACAAGAAGCTACCTCAACATCAGACAGGCCATATTGCCATGCGAGTGGTATAAAACCCAATTGACCTTCGAACAAAAGAACCCATACTCAGTACATTAAACCGCAATTATAATGAAACTACACACATCGGAACGCACGCGTCTGGCGTATGACACCACTACGACACACGTGACTCGTTCGTGGTGGCAACATAGAATAGTTACAGGCAGAAAAGTCACACGGTTTCAATTGGCACTGTAGCTCGAAGAAAACATTGTTTTATTTGTTTAATCGTTTGCAGAACGAGTTTTGAATTTTGTTGTTGTGTTACTCGGATGTTTTTGTTTTCGATGGTTATGTTACTAATTTTCAATTTGTTTTTATACTGCTAATTCGTTTTGGTTGTAAAGTTGTAACCTTGGTTGTCATTTGAGCCAATTTATGTTTATTCAGAGGTGAGGTAAGGATTAATACCGAGAATCACAAATCCGTATTTCCCAAAAATGAAGCTTATTGTGCCTACCTACATTTTAGGCAGGTTAATTGCTTTTTGTCCAATGATTCCATATCTGCATACGTATAAGATACGTAATTTTGTAACGTTTTTATAATCATAGTGTTAATCAAATACTATGTTTATTAAACTTCGGCATATTTACTCATTACCTTGTATTATTTAAGTATATAAATATATATATTACGTCATAATCTCAAAAATCTGTCACAAATGAATAGAACAGACACTCTAACGCTTCTAAAAAATAGCCTATGAAAAAATCGTAAACAAAAACAATGTTGATTTGATCTCTTTTACCGCAAGTATTAGTTAATCAAGCCGTGCTGTGTTAAGCAAGCAACGTGAAATAAATTTCAACCCACTTTCTCGTAAACAGCCTCACATCATGCACGCAAAGTGGGCTGTAAGACCTTAATAACACCTACGGGTAGAATATTTTCTTTATTTTATACATCGCTTCCATTTTGCTTAAATTAGACTTGTGTGTGGGTAAGAAACCACAAAATTTTTAAATCACAGAACAGAAAAATGTTGTTCTTTTTCGATTCAATCGTACCTTATTAACAAATTACAAGCCGGTCTTATGACTGGCGGGTGAAAACATGAAACACCTGTTAGAACAAAGTCTTTTCTGTCAAACTAGTGGTCTAAATTCTACTTGCGTGTTGTATTAGCAGTTAATTATCAGATTTGCACAGACTACAGTTCGGCCAAAGTAATTGAAATAGACATTAAAAAAATTGCGATTCTTGCATAAGAAATGCTGAGTTCCGTCTTAACGTGTATTAACAATCTAAAAAATACTACGAGAAGAAAGCCCCTTTTTTAATTAACGTAGATTGATCATACTGACTGCAAAATGATGTATAAATCGCTTGTTATTGACTTACTTTCCAAAATACAAAAATATTTCAAATATTGGCTTCATCGGTCGTCAGGGCCCATCGATATTTCTTTTATTTCTTAATAATTAAGTGTTATGTCCTTATTGCGTGCGGATATAATAGCAACTACTAATAGTATTAGGTTGGTCCCATAGTTGGTCCTACCATAGTCCGTGCTAAGAGACCATTCCACAGTTTCGTCGTATGTATCATTGCGAAACTACAAGAAGGAAGGCTTTTATTTTATACATAATTACATAGACTACAAAACTATACTTGAATGTACATTCTTGTACAGACCGTAAATAAAATAGAAAATGTCACACATTGGTGCTTGTTATCGCTTGTCGGTAACGTTCACTATTTAATTCTCTACACAAGAACCACACATCTTTACTAAAACCAACTAAAACTATGCTCAGAGAAGCCCAATTCAATCAACATAGAAATTGTCATAACTCGGGAGGTGTAAGCTTCGTACGTAAAAAATGGGACGCGTTTTTGAAGGCCAGTTAGCGCCGCAACCCGCAGCTTGCCTCGACACGGCAAAAAAAAATCGCCCTAGTTGCTGTACCCGCACGCGATCTCGGGCGGCTTCGTAGTACCCTATGTTTTATTTAATTTATTATGTACTAGCAATAGCTTTTACTTTCTTTACAGTATTTCACATTTTTTTTTATTGATATTACAAATCAAAGATGTAAACAGTAGATAAATAATGGCAATACATCGATCTCTCATTGATTTGCCCATGGCGTTATGAAACAAAACATTTCCATTATCTGTGCATAATAAACTTGCCGCCATTATTTCAATCGAGTTTTCCTGAATTATTTTAACTTTTCCAAGAGAGTACAAAAATGACAATTTATGTCATCATTTTTAGTGATCTATCGGATCTAGAAATAAAAAACATGTTACAAGCAAAGTAAACAGCAGATTCCGAAGAAACGTTCTCGAATGGCGTCCCCGTACTGGTACACGCAGTGTGGGACGACCCCACGCTATATGGAGCGACGACCTCAAGAGGTTTGCAGGGAGTCGATGGATGCAGGTGACACAGGATCACAGGATCGTGATGAGTGGCACTCTACAGGGGAGGCCTATGTTCAGTAGTTGTCGAATATTGGCTGAGATGATGATGACTATTTATATAACTAGCATTATTACCATAACATTAACGAGAGTACATGGCGTCGTTTTGCGTGACATTCTAACCGAACACGCAGGTTAAGCAACGCCACCGCAGCCTGTATATGGATGGGTTTATCTATCTCGAGTTTCTCCATCGGAGAGCACGTTAATCCGTCACGGTCCCGGCTGTTGTCGATAGATGGCAGTCGTTAAGCTAAGTCAGTGGCTCTCGGACGGCTTGGAAACACTGGACAACATCAATCCGCATTTGAGCAGCGTGGTGGAGTATGCTCTAAACCCCTTCGGTTGAAGGAGTTTAGAGATAAGTAATGGTTGATGTGGATGAAAGGGTAGCATTATTAATAATAGAATCGTACTGGTGAGCGGGACTGTACCATATTTGAAGACAAACAACACACAGATAGATAGATCTAATCTAGGTTTCCTTTTTATTTAATTAGATACAGAACCTTAAAAGTCAGAATGTATAAAACCGTGTTCTATTTATACATTTCATATTTTCACATCTGAGCAGTTTTGTCTTTGTTGTTCAAGGAAATTTCACACCCATACTGATGCACAAGCATTCGTTACGTAGAATGTCGCAGTGTGATTAGAAAGTGGGGGATAATGACGAAGTCCATAGTAGTCGTATGGTTAGAAATAACTTCTGCATCGCCTGGAATAAATATTATAGGACAAATTACACACCGTCATGTAGCCCTAAAGTAACCGAAGCTTGTGTTTTTTAAATACATATTTATTATATATAGAAAATACCCAGGCCAAGACAAATAGACATGTTCATGCACACAAATGTTTGTCCTGTGTGGGAATCGAGCCCACGGGCGTTGGTGTCAAAGTAGAGCAACAGCGTTTCACCACTGCGCCATGGAGCTGTATAACTCAGATTCTCGTTTTTTTGGTCAAATGCGAGTATGATATCACAAGGCTGTACATAAATGTCATCCTTACTACCATAACATAAGGTGCATTTCACTATAGCTGGGTCTAAGTTTTCTTCAACCATTTGTTTATCACCCCGGGTAGTCAAGCAAGCGTGCGGCCCGTCTGATAAAAGGCTTATTACCTTTACCTAATATACCCTTGCCGCCTTGATAGTCTATTTTGATCAAAATTTTAAAACTCTGTGACATTGTAGTACTATAATTACAATATTTTATAGACATTCTATTTTGGGCAGAACATCTTTTCATTAGAGAAATGTTTTTCAGTACTGTAATATCATCGTCTACAAAAGACATTTTCAGGCAGACAGAAAGAATATTAGCTTCCACAATTCGATTTAATTTGAGGGGGAAAGTGTTCCAGTAAATTTATTACAATAAGGGGTTTTGACCACGATTCGGATCGACTAGAGTTCATGGAACTCGCCTATGTCCTTCCCAAGGGTTCAAGCGAACTCCGTAGTCAACATATAATACCGTTTCTGCGGTTTTATACAAAGATAAACAACCAAACATATTTAACATTAGCGATGTTAGTGTAAGTTCTACCGAAATATAATGTATAGTACAGAGTACATATATCTCTCGATTAGTTTACCGCATAGAGCCTAGTTTTTGGATTCTTGAATTAAGATGTAATTTAATCTTTACCTAAAAGAATTTAGCAAGAATAGTTAATAATATTGTTAGGAATATTACCCGAGCTTATCTTAGAAAAGCGGGTTATCTTGCACGTTAGTCTGTCGTGTAGAGCTCATTTTCAGGATAAAAATAGAGTCTTTACCTAACCTAGTCTACCTACTAAGATATATAATCTAACATCTTGCTATCATAATTTATCTTTTACATGAAGCTGGATGAATGATATCCATACCAATGTAAACTTCTTGAGTGACATTGAACTGCATGGAACTCTGTTTATACAAGGAAACGTCTGTTCAGTACTCAGAGTCATTATTTTTAGTTAAGAACTTAGCCATGTGAGAAAATCTGCCTGCCCATCTTTGCATATTCTATAGACACCCCACACAAATATTGCCCTTTAGACCACTCACATCCTAAACTTGTCTAGTTAGTTAAACTTGTTGTAGATCCCTTGCATATATATTTTCTGTTTTCCGTAGACCCCCTGCCTAACTAATGTTTGAATCTGATCCACCCTTTTTTGTTGTAAGTATATAGACAACTTTGAGAAGTACGGCTCTGAAGTGATAGTCCTCCTATCTATAATCTTTGAAATCGTGTAAAACACTTTTAACGTCTCCAGCCAAATATTCTGTCAGCTGATTAAATTTTTAGCGCGGGGGTATTTTTCTTTTTTCGTTAAAGGTTTATGATGCCGTCGGACACGTAGTAAAAGTTATTAACAGTAATCAGTTGAATCATTTCTTGGCTCGTCCAGGGATTTTAACCTTTTATACTTATGTAAGTTAATTTGAGGGTCTCCAGAACTCAATCGATCTTACCTCAACTTATTGGTCTTTGAAAAACTCTCTCAGAACCGAGTATTGAAATATAGAAAACGCCATCAGAAATAAGGTTAGCCATTTTATAAAGGGCTAGTTATATAACGATAATTGTAATTCTACGAATGAACGGCAACTGCGATATCAGATGTGTGTCGTATCACACACACGTGTACATTTCGACTGAGACTAAACGTGTTTTTAATGTCAGCATCCGTAGATTCGATTCAATTAAATGGCACGAAGTAATAATTCATAATATAATGACCTATTGGATAATCATAGAGTCAATAATCCCAAATTGATGGTTATGATTATGATTATACAAACATTAATTTGGGGCCTTGTTACTATGTTACAGTATAGTAATATATATATATATATAATTAATCGCTTGATTCGAAGGAGAAATTATGGAAGTTTCTAGTTTTTCCAATAGGCTGTAATATTCTGTATTCTGAGGCTGTAATATGATTATTTTGCAATCGTAGCGAAGCTCACCTACTCGAGTTGTTTTGCACAAATTTTGGAATAAATAGCTTGACTGGGGATATGTCACACACGAGATCAACTAAATAACAATGACTTACTATTTTTTTCCTTTGAGCGATGATAGCCTAATGGATGAAGAAGCAACGTGTTAACCATCTGGTCCTGAATCTTTTGAATATATACATATATTCATATATGAATTTAGTCGAAATCAGTACCTTCGCCAAACCCATAGATTAAATAGCGAACTCCGCTCTTAACGGTTTAGGAGACGGGACAACGATCGGAAGGTGAGTACTTTGTTACCTTGCTGCAACTGAATTCCGCCAGAGAATTATTATGTGCCTACAGTTTTCCCCAGGACTTTCTTTAAGGCGGGGTGGAATAGGTTTTTATATATTATTTTATACATTCTCTTTTTTTCTGTATTTGTACTACATTCTTCACAACAGTTCTACAAACCTTATTTACGATGTGGTATATTGGGATAGAGTTTAATCGTATGTTCGCATAGAAATGTTTATCTAACATCCAGGCTAATAGTTCAGACACATATCACTAAAGTGGATCACTTAGTTAGATTAAAATGCAGAATAGTACACTGCAGCAAACGGGTCGCATTTGTTAACAAAATAAACAATACCACGCTATCTGGGACAGCAGTTTCAATTGAAAAAATGGGTGACTGAGTCACTTGATCGCCGCATAAAGTGGCACAGTGATGGATAGGGCGTAAAATGATATCATTAACTAGGTATATAATAAACGTGATAAGAAGAATCACAAACAAATCCGACTATGATGATCATATCCTTTCTCTCTCTCTCTTCCTCTTATCTACCCCTCACATTTAAAATTTTAGACTATTAGGTGTCACATACGAACAATATGCCTAGCATATCACGTTCTTTGCGCGTGATTATAATCTCTACCAAACTGTTTCAGGTAGTCAACAAAATTAATTATCATCTAAAACGCGTTTAGCCATGCATGCAGTTAGTATATATTGAAACTATGTCAGATTGTTCAAATAAAAGGCATATAGTGCTTCTTAATAGGAAAATACCTCATTAAGATGGGTATGTCAAGAGACGTTAACATTTATTTTCTTTTTAAAATCATGAATTGACATTCAGGAATGAAAGAGTTATAAAAGGAAGAGAATGATGTATATAATGCATACGGTTGTATATAGAGACTACAAGGAAAGAGTAGACGGAGGTGGAACCTAATTAGCTCAAAAATCGTATTTCTGACGACGATGTCGTTACACCTTTTCATATTTTAAATTTCATAGAAAAGCCCATATTTATATAGAACAGAACGTGTAAACTGCGTTAGGAACAGTAATTACTAATTTGTTCTTTTGAAGCGTATAGAAAAGAGACTTATCACATAACTGCCATGGATAATATTTAATAAGTTTGGCAGGAAGGCGCCAAATCCAGCACTAGTGTTAATACACTCTGTAATAATTATGTTTTAGGTTTCTGTGCTTCATAATACAAAAAAAAATACTTCATTAAACTTCATAATAGATTCAATTTTATTTCACAGTCTATGTCTGTCGTAGCTATTGCAGTTTTTCGTTCCTTTATTATATTGTCCAATATAAATAAATAAATTTATCTAATGATATCAAGCGCTTGTTTGTGGAACATTGTCTAAAACTAATATTTATTTCGAACGCTCTCTCTATTTTATTTACTTTCGCTGTATATATTTTTTTTTGTCCCAAGACTTTCACTCATTACATCCATATGAACATCTGCCATAAGCAAGATACTCAGTTAACATATTAGTGTAGTTTGAAGTATGATTAGCAACGTCTATTGATTTTGACTATTTTCATAATAATAAAATTGACGATTTGACTAGCGGCTTGTGTGGTATTGCCATAATTTAAATGCAGAAAATAATTTTCAGGCAAATCGAAATTTTAATCTTTATTGTTAATTATTTACTGTAAATAAATATGGTACCACCAGGTAATTTACATGGGTTCTTTTTTTCTTTATTGCTCGAAAAATATGTATTAATGCTCGATGAGATTTATACTCAATATGTGTTGTTTTTATTTAAAATAATTTAGAACAGAGATGGTCGCACTCGACTGGTCGGACGTAGAAAGAATGCAAGAGAAAATAATTACAAAACAACGCGAAAGTAAAAGAACGTAGGAGCCAAGGAAGGCCTGCCTACCACATTTTATATTGTCATCGGAAATATAGTAAGTTTTCCACCAAATAAGTTAATTCAAATCACCTAAAATTCAATAGTGATGAATTTTTAGCAGAAAATGTTTAATTTCCCCTAACTTTATCGCAATATTCCTAATAAATACTTCATTTTAACGATTTCGTATAGCTTTACATTTAAAAAACTGAGAGACATAATAAAGTATGAAAAGTTGGCCAACCTTCTTTCTCCAAGTCAGCGTTTCAGGGAATGCACCTAGAATGAATTCTCATCTCTACCGAAGTCTCTACCATCAATTAGTGTAGTAGATATTCTATAGTCGAAAGCTGAATCATGTCATGACACATTTTTATTGCCATTCCACGTGCTCATTTCGCAGATTTGTATACATAGTGAGTGTTGCAACATTCACGTAATGATTATATGAAAGTGAGCGGTGAAATCGGGGCGCACCGCTGACACAATATACAGATTATATCTACTGTGATGAACTATCGCTTAAGGTTCATATGCAAATATACTTACTTGAAATCATTAATACTCATTTTTAGGGTTCCGTACCCAAAGGGTAAAACGGAACCCTATTACTGAGGCTCCGCTGTCCGTCCGTCCGTCCGTCCGTCTGTCACCAGGCTGTATCTCATGAACCGTGATAGTTAGACAGTTGAAATTTTCACAGATGATGTATTTCTGTTGCCGCTATAACAACAAATACTAAAAAATAGAATAAAATAAATATTTAAGGGGGCTCCCATACAACAAACGTGAATTTTTTGCTCATTTTTGCTTGATATTGATAACGGCAACAGGTAGACGCCTGAAATATTCACAGAATATTTAGTTATATATTCACTTTAAGAATAAATAATTAAATTAAAATAAAACAAATATTTAAGGGGGGCTCCCATACAACAAATGTGATTTTTTTGCCGTTTTTATAGATAATGGCACGGAACCCTTGCGCGAGTCCGACTCGCACTTGGCCGATTTTTATCTTTTTTTACGTAGTACCGGCGCTGGATTCTGAGTAACCATTTTTGCAGCAGCTCACAAAATCCGCCAGGGTTATTTAAATCCTGTCGCTTAGTACTTTTGGTGTTTCGTAATGTCCTTGCGAGTGGTATCACAATAAATGCCTCTCGAAATCATACACCTACTTCGTGATTATCACACCGTGAATCACCAAATTAAGATATGATCTGTAATCTATATTATCACACGCACTAAGAGTATCTGATATAGCCGTCATTTATTTTATGCTGCTGACTGCATAAGGAAAATTTTGGAAACTTATATTAAATATGACTAATATGATATGATTGCAAACCACATTTCTAATTGATCTCAACCAAATATATTTTTCATCTCTTTCGGTCGGAAAGTAAGTAAGTTAATTATTTATACCTATAGAGTATGGGAAGTTGCTTTACCTAGGAAAGAAAGTATTTTTTATTATTATATTCTCGCCTTTAGGACAACTCACAGATATGCTTTCTAGTATATCATTATATAAAAAAACAAATGATAATGTGGAATAGCGAACCTTCCTTATTTTATCTAATCGAATCTCATTGGCATTGGTGCCACTTTCATTATGTCATATCCAACTAGCGGCAGAATATTGATCTAATACCTACTATTTAAGGTTAGCTCTTATGGTGCTTAAATATATAATAATTGTATTGTTAAGTACAATACTATTATTTGCGATTCCATTTACTACAAATACCACATATACAAGTTGCGGAATATCAAGATTTTCTCAAGGGGCGTGCAGGGTTCGTCAAAAAAACTGTGAAGAGCAATTTATTGACAGAATCAGGTGAATGATGCCGTTGTGCTACAATATGTCCATAGATTACGGTAAATGCTTGCGATCATATAGGAGATATGCTTGATTGTCACGGTAGTGGCAAAAAATACTAATTAGTACTTACTAAAGTCGGAAGATAATAAATAGAAGAAAGAAATACAGTCGTGAAAAGGCAACGACGCCATCTAATCCCATTAACTTTTGCATGCATTGTAAACTGCTGTACCGAGTTAATATTAAAATATATATTATTATGCCGTAAATTTTTATCGATACCAATAGCTGGGTGATTTTCTGCTTTGATTGAATTTTGGAAATACAGGATAATGCAGCAATAGAAAAGTCTGACTAACAAGCAAAAAGTAACATTAAAATTAATATAGCTAACTATTTAAAATTAATTAAACTTTTATCTATCTATAACTTCACGCCAAATCCCTTGCGGGGTAGGCAGAGAGAACCGAGCGCCACGTGACTCGATCCTTACATATCTCACTCGCTTCTTTAACATTCATTGCTCTTCTCATGCACGCACGCCGGTTTCTAGGGCTCCTGACATCACCTTCTGATAGAACATGACCAATTTGGTCATGGTAGGTAAGTCTTGGCCTTCCCCGGCTCCTACATCCTTCCACTTTTGCATTGTATATCTGCTTCGTCATTCTTTCATCTTGCATTCTTTCTACATGCCCGAACCATCGGAGCATGCCTCTTCTTATTTTAACACCGACGCTCTCTTTCAGACCAACTCTATTTCTAACATCATCATTGCGAATACGGTCTACAAGCCTTACGCCACAAATTTTGCGCAGCGCTCGCATTTCAACCGCGTTTATTCTACTTTCATGCTCTTTCTGCCATACCCAACTCTCGCTTCCATAAGTTAGCGTTGGGACCAACACTGCATTGTGTATAGCGAGTTGTGCCTTCTGGCTCAGGATTTTACTGCCAAGAAGTTTTCCCAACGCTCCATTCACACTATTCCCAGCACTCACTCGTCTTTCCACATCTGCGGTGTACCTTCCATCCCTGCTGAAAGCGCATCCAAGATATACAAACTCATTCTTTTAACTTAAAAAAAACGAGTCTACTTTAGACCACACGTCTGAAGTAGAACTTCTTTAGCTCCATAGTGTGATACAGACAATAGGCCTGCACTGTGTCTTACATATACGAAACTTAAATCGCTATGAGAGAAAGACAGAAAGAAAATGTGTGCTGGCACCTCTCTCTCTTGCCCCTACAGTAATATACGAAACGGAAATCTTTCTCTTTCTATCTTCACTAACTTATATCTCCCTCTCAACCTCCCTTCACCTCACCCGGTCACACTTTTTGTAACGCTCTCGTCACGCATTCACTACCTTACTCCGCAAGTCAAGCGTGCGTAAAGAAGTTTTACTTCAAAAACTAGTAACCATTTGTTACAAAATAATATAAGGTAACGCTGCATTCGAGCTATTTAGCATAAAGTAAAGCATTTCTATCAGATGTTACTAGCGGCATCTAATGTATGAACTCAGGTTTATTTTCAGTAGTATTATTATAATGCAACATATCGATTGATGTTTAATACTAGCAGACAACAGTGGTGCCTGTATGCTTATCTAACCTTGCCTGTTTTAGGTACTTGGGTACTGTTGGACTTTGGATGAATCTATGTAGGTACTTATTGGCAATGAGAGTTTGTAGCTGAATATCAAGATGCAATAAAACTATAAAGGTTCGTTTGTTCAATTAAAAAAAAAAAACACTAAATATAATGCAATATACTTAGCATAATCATATTCTGCAATCGACTTTTAGTTAGTTATCATCTTATTGACTTTAACATTTATATAAATAATTTTGCACTTAAGTAAGATAACATGTAATTATGACAAAAGAAACGTTTGCATGGAAACTTCTGTGAAATGATCCAAAATGAACCACAGAAGGCCACATTTTGCTGTCAACATGAACAATACCTGTCTACGTAAGTTTACATATAATAGACAATAGGACTAAAAACAATTCAATTTCGTACACTTGTATTTATTAGCATACAGTTGACGTAGGTTCCAGTTATTTAATTTTGCGTGGTTATATAGTAATCTCTAAATGTAACGCACACCTTAGACACTTATTAATATAAACACTATAAACATATAGTCTTAGACGTGCAATCTTTAATTAACAAGAATACGATATGTGTAGAGTTCTCACAAGAGTACATATAATTACTTTGGTTGTGTTATTAATATACTATACAAAAGAAATGAGTAGACACATACTTGCTCATTTCTTTGTCAATTCAGTCTATGTATGGATCAAGTTTTGAGGTACTTGGTGCTCTCTGTCTAAGGATCAATGGAAGCACTATAAAGATATAATATAGATTATAGACAGGTTCACAGATTTATAAAGTTGAAGTAATGAAATATAGACATATTATCATCTTGCCTGTCTTGTGACTACAATCATGAAATGTATGAATTTATCAACTTTTCTGAAATTATTGTATTACGAAGTTGTTCAGTATCATAAAGAGAGTGGTCCATATGAAAATGAAGTCTTCGCCTACATTAATTCATCATCAATCATGCTAATTGGATTTTTTTAAAGAAATTAAAATTAAAGCATTATTGTGTACGAAAATCATATTGGACAAGCATATTTTTCCAATTAATAAAATATCTTAAACAATTTACAGAATACATATAATCGAAAGTGTACGCACTTGCCGATTAATCAAGCATAACGTGGTCGACGGAAAAATACAGGAGTATTTAGGTACATGGCATAAGGAAAGAGGTGGTAGATGTGTAATAACAAATAACGGAAACCATATTAACGGACGAGTGTTCTGTCTGTCGGATTGCGGTCGTAATAAATTCCAGTGGAGATATCAATTTTGGTTTCACCTCATCCTTTTAATTTAGATCGTGAGATGTCACAAATGTGAAACTATAATTTATTTTATATCTCGTCGGTGATTACTTATCTTGTAGTCTGAAGACCTTATCTTGGAAGCTGTCACTACATTCTTAACAACAGGAAGAAAATATAAGTTTATGATAAAATTCTTTCAATGGAAGATCCATTGAGCTCTCGCTGGCACCTATAATAAATAAATAAATTTTCATGATTACATTCACCAGTACAAACCATATACCTACATAAAATAGTCGGTAATTATTATATTTTTTTATAACATTAACTCATTTCTAACTAATTATTGGAAACTTCAATTCAAATGTCGTCAAAATCTATTCAGTTTTTATGCACTGCGTGTACAACGAATAGACAGACAGACTAACTATGGAAAGTCAGTTTTAACTTGCGTGTCGATGTTAGAACCTAATACTACCACTATTGAAAAAAAAATGCTATTTAAATATTTATTAACTATATATTCCTGTTTTGCAGGCTTACGCTTGTGAAGTAGGCAGTGAGAAATTCAGTTTATAAAATATGTATGCTTACAATTTTCTTCTGCATATGTATATAGATAAATTTGGAATGGTAGTCATTTGTTACTAACTACCAATTAACTTGTGGAACTATGATAGAGATGTATTAAAGATTTTTTCCCCAACAAAGATCGTTCAACCTATTGTAGCACAAAGACCCGCAAATTACAATGCAACGGTTTCTTGGAACCGTCATCACGGGATGGAGTTCCGTTAAGTAAATCGTGTTACACCCTGTGTGTAATTTGAAAAAGAATAAATGCTTCACTTTTATTCGTGTTCTAAAAATAAATATTCATTTTATTTAATTACCTACTAAAAATTAAAGTACGGCAAACAAAACTGCAAAGTAAGTAAGCGTGGTTAAACAACCTCTACGTACGGTAACATAATTGTAAAAAAAAACGATAAAGGAACGTCAATTAACTTTATCAATGCCTACATGAATTTATTTCCATTAGTTGTTATACTTCACCGCATTACATTATTTCTCAAATTCGGTAACAATGTTCTAAAACGAGTAAAAGGAGTTATATACCTAAACCGTCTCATTGTTGTAAACTCCTTCACTTCACGCTTGTACCGTTTACAACAGATTTTCTTATTTAGGCCTGCCTGACAGCTTGGTCAGTTATACCACTGAAGTGGTAAATAACACATACGCTTGTTTACCAGTTCGTTAACTATGTTCAAATTGGTGAATCCATTTAATAATTGAATTATAAACGGTATCGAATACGGTTCCATAACCGGGCATCGAACTTTTGTCGGGAAGGTCAAGGTACCTATTCTGCAACATGTTCCCAATGTTAGCTTGGCTTAAAGTATTCCACTCCAAGTTCTTCATTATGTGTTTAAAAACTATTTTAGTTATACTAATATTAAAGAAGGGAGTGAAGTGTAAATAAACGAGTCATGTGACATTAGGTTCTTCACTCGGACGTGACGTAAAGGTATACCTATTTTAGTTAAGCTGTCATATTTTAACAATTTTAATTTCACCGAGGTAAAACTTCAATCAGTTCACAAAATATGTACCGTACATACAAGTAAAATAGGTAATATATTAGTGGCCTGCATTCTAACCTGGATATCGCGAGTCTTAGCTTATATATGTGCTATAGACTATGAGAGTTGTTGCCGGTCCCAAGCTCAAAGAAGTTATTGAATCAGTCAAATTTTGGGGAAGAAACTTTTTTTACTATGTGTGTCCCAGGAGCTGCTCGATAGGATGTAGGATACCGAAATAGTAAGACTGTAGCAAATTGCATGCTATTTAAATTTATCACCTTGGACGCTTTTGCTATTAGGTATGTCAAATGTTTAAAAAACTAGTTCCATCATCTGCTACCGCACCAAGCAGCATATATTACTATTTTTTTTTTAAAGTTTCTTTTGTTATTTATATGAGCGTTAATTTTCGAACTTAGCTTAATTGATTGTTTGAAATGTGCTAAACTATATTAGCATATCATACAAGGAATTTCATATAATTTCGGTGAAGATTATATCATAATGTTGTTTTGATTTGGCATTGTCTGCCATGGAGCCAGTTTCATTATTTTATAAGAAAAAGAGATTATTAATTTAACAATAATAATATTATCATATAAAATTGAGAAACAAAGAAAGAATTTGTCAATTTCACACAATTGATAATATGTACGTAATTTAATTATTTTATTCGGCGGCGGTTTATTTCCGTATTAAAATACTTGTCATAACTTCATAATTCATTATTTATTAAGAAGAAGTCGAGTGGTTCGGTTATGGTGAAAAAGCCAATTTCCAACACTGGGCAAATACGGGTTGATGATGATTATAATTAATAGGCATGGAGTATTATTAGAGATAATATATATAAAGAGAGAGATTCTTTTAAAAGAGTTAGGGCGCATCAAACCAGCCCGTCTGGGGAAGTTCCTCCACCTCACAGAAAACCGCAGCCAAATAACAACTCCCTAGAGGGTTCTTATGTTCCTGCGTGTGAGTGAGGTCACCAGTAAGCTCCCAAGGAGTTGCTGTGTAAGCAGCAGAGGAGGCATCGCGCGAGTGATACTTAATATATCGCGTACGGTACCCGCTTTACATCAGGTGGGCCGTATGCTTGTATGCCTCCCGACGTAGTATAAAAAAAAGTAAGGAAACATATAATACATAATAATAGTAAGCCATTTGATAAAAACGTACGAACGTTTCATCTCGTTTTTGGATTTGAAGCAACCGCTTCAGCCAACTACTCTTTTGAACTGTTCCTGGGTTACTTATAAAAAAAAACACATTAAATACTGTTCCAAAGAGCTAGTAGTCAGGGCCCTTAAAAAAGTTAACTTAAAATAGGTAGTTGATGGGATATCCAACCATAATTTATGCTTAAGTCGATTACTGCACAATTATTATTATACATATTATTTGCTAAACTATACATATTATTCTTCACAATTGATTTTGATATTAGAGTGTTTTAATCTGGAGAATCAATTGTGTCTTCGAACATTACTATTTCTATTGAATTGTTCACTTTCATCCCTTGGTTGACAATCTATTATTGTACACAAGGCTATTTTGGAACACATCTATTTCAATACCTGCTCAGTAATAACATGCTAAGTATAATAATTACTTTTGCCCGCGCCTTCGTCCGTGTCTCGCGGTCGAAGTTCCCACGGATCCAGTCATCGCGAGCATAAGTATTATACATACCTATATATCCTTCCCATGCTTTAGTATATACCGAATCTCAATACATTGAGATCAGTCTATTAATCACGTTTCATTTTATGTTGTGACAAGATACCTAATAAACAAATAAACACTGTCCAGGAGTTTATACATGTCTTATACTGGCCTCTTCCGAAGTAGAGGTATTTCCTTGGAGACTCTTCGGAAAACCTGACCTATAATGATACCTACCTAATAACATAAGTTTTTTATTTTTTATACAACGCCGGAATACATACAAGTATACTGACCACCTCATTTACAGAAGTTAACATGGCATATGATCGCTTGCAATACAGGAAGTTTCGCTCACACGTTTTCACCCCCGCTGCTAACAGAGCTTATTAAGCTGCGGTTTTCTTTTATTCGGTTATTAGGCTGCCAAGGCATTAACCTGATCATATTATAGTAAATTAAATAGAAATATACGCAATGCATTGACTAGTCGTTATTATCCTTTTTTAGCTCAGCTATGTTCAAATAATAATATACAACAGACATCCGGCGGCGGCGTAACCGTTGCGATTATAAAGAAAACCTATTATAAAAAATTCAAGGGCAGCTGTCAGGGACCCGCAGATTCTTGACCCCAGGCGTGAGTGAACCTCGCGTGTTCGCGGAAACCTATGTCTGGTTATAGACATCCTTGCATCAGTGAGCGATAAGGAAACGACCGATAGAAGGCCGAGAGGTAAAGGCGACTCAGATTTAATTTTTAAATGCCGAAAATCGAACCTCGATTTATATCAATGGCGACCATTTTCAGTGCAATTCTATAGCAGTCTTATGTGCCATTCCATAGCAGGACTTTCTTGTGCTATTATGTCAATTATAATTATAAATTACTTAGGTTTTCCCTACAGAGACTACATGAGTTTTTCATAAAGACCCGTAGAATTAATTCAAAATGTCGGCAACGCGCTTGTTGGGAACGTAGGGTATATAATTGATTACCTTCACACCGTGCGTATAGTATATTGTACTCATACAGTGATAGTTCAATGGATAAAGAACCAACTTACTAACACTAAATTCGTATTTTCAAATTTATGTACATATTTGTAATCTTCACCGAAGAGCAAGTATCACTTGCTCTGCGGTGAAGAAAAACATCTTGAGTAAACCGCACGTCCAAGAAATTATATTTCAAAAGAAAGTGTGATCTAACCTAAGGACGGTCTGATTTTTTCTGTGGATTGTGGAGATCTGACGGCCGTGCGCTCTATGTCAAAATCAGTATCATAGCCAAATCCTTAGCCTAATGGATTAGGAAACATAATGACGCTAGAAAGAAGAGTACATTGTATATACAGACAACTTAAAACAGCCTGCTTATCGGGACCGATGGTTCAACTTGAAGGATGGAGAATATGGCCACAGGGTAACTACATTCAGACGCAAATATGATGATATGGGATAGATAGATGTGATGAAAATACCCAATTTCTTCCACTCCGATGATACAACCTTATTTGAAGTGGACGAAATTCAGTTCAGTTATTTATATTCCATCACATTGCTAATACAAGTTGATCTAATAATATCTTGTTAAATAGTCGTACTGACTTTATTAAAGTTGATGCCAATAAAGATCAAAATAGCGATGTAATTGGCGTCGACTTCAATGAATACGGTTTCACTTTATATCAAAGTTTTTATTTCGTATCGTTTTAGTTTTTCATCAGATCTCTGCCAAAATTACTTGGGGCGTAACAGGAAAATAATCAGGGCATAAACAATGGCGTTTTACTCAAACAGAGATATGAAAGAGTCGGTTAACGAATTATTTAAAGTAATCATCAAACCTTCTTCAACTTTCTCGTACTTTATATGGGGTCACCGTCCTCGTGATCTAATTTAATAAGAAATTTGTATACTTTGTCTATTAGTTAAACGGTTTCTGATATATCTATGAACATTCATAAATAAAACATATACGTCAAACAAAACTGTCTCCTTTATTAATGTCGATTAAAAAGTAATCGTTCTGAGAAACACACACATCACAACAGATAAAATTTGTTGTTTCGAGATGATATATTTTCAACCTACTTCAAAAACGGAGGAAGGTCTATTTACATTCGGTGAGTTTCTTTTGTTATTTATATGAGCGTTAATTTTCGGATTTAGCTTAATTGATTGTTTGAAATGTGCTAAACTTATTATCATATCATACAAGGAATTTCATATAATTTCGGTGAAGATTATATCATAATGTTGTTTTGATTTGGTATTGTCTGCCATGGAGCCAGTTTCATTATTTTATAAGAAATATCTAACATTAACGCCTTGATAAATGCTTTTACAGTCATTACGAATGCAGGACAATCAAGATTGATTCTAATTGTCTCTAGAGTATATAAAATGATTGATGTGAAAAGGTCACCGCTTCTATAGATCCAGAAGTATGCTCATCTCAATGATATGAGTAGCATGAGTAAGGGCTTGATCGTTAGCAGACTTGCTGTTAACACAGAAACCCCTATCCAGCCTCCTGTTGGCAGCCTATTGATTCCCACGAATACAGCGACCCTTAAATTCTTATTTGGTTCGCGATCTTTTGTAACTGAAAGCACTTCTTCATTCAGACTGTTTCTACAGTAACACGGAGTACAACCGCAGTCAGGTTGTTCCTAATTAAATATAAATTATGGTTAAAGCCGATATTCTAAGCCGATTTCTTTATATAAACAAGGTGTGCACTGCAACATAGTAAATGATGATTGAAAGTCACTTTCACCAGTTTACGATGGGGTACGTAGCTCAGCCCGTTTATGTAGCAAACATCTAAAGTTATGAGCCACCTAACCCCAGACTCATCATCGAAATGCTTTTTCTGACTTCACAACTAAGGAAATATCAATGCAATAGCAGGATGTATAATCTTAAACGCACTAAGGCAATATCCTGTATTTATAACACGTCGAGTATATTGAAGGTTTATTAACTTCGTCCACACAAAGGAAACGGCTTTATTGCGGTTTCATCGTGTCTATTCTTATCTTCAGATGCTCCCACACCATTCGTGGGCTTAAATTATAGTAATTAAAACTTTACTACTCCAACGAACACACTCATTGTATTTAATTTACTACGGTTGAATTGTATGTAGCTAACAGATAGTAGTTTTCATTGTTTTTGTATATGTCAAAACACATAAGTTCAGCATTTTTAGGCACAAAACAATAAACCATTCACACGAAGGCTCCTCTCATTCGCCAAAACGTCGTGTTTTAGCGCTCAAATTTCTCAGCTCGAGCCTGTTGATCAATAGGAGTATATTTTAACCAATAAGCCGATAAGTGACGCGTGTTGATTCGTGAAATTAGCTCATAAGTGCTGTGCGTTCTACTTTACCTCCCGACCAGTGGCGGTGAATTCATTTACTACGCAACATTGTGTCATTGCGCCTCTGTAAATTATTTCTTTTAGGTGTTGAGGGTTTCGTACTCAAACGGTACTAACGGTACCCAAATTAGGCTCCGTTGTTTGTTCTTTCGTCAGTCAGGCATAGCATAGGGCTGTATCTTTTGAATTGTAATAAGTAGACATTAGACATATATAACAAATAGTAAATTCTGGTAAGGGATCCTCCCTTTAATTTTAAATTAAACGAATATTGGGTATTTATTTGTTTAATTTAAAATTAAAGGGGATCTCCGTACAAGAAACATGTTATTTTTCTACACGATGTTATGGAATCCTTCGTGTGATAGTTCAACTCGCATTTGGGTGTTTTTCTATTTATGACACTTACAAAATTCGCATAAACAAATAAAAATTCTATATTATTGAGTTTACAAAATCGTTAAAAATATTATCAAAGTGTTGAAGTTATTTGTTTCAAACTACTTTAACTAATTTTAATGTAAACAACTGCCGACCGCACTTCATTAGTCATATTTTTGTTTACCTTTATGTTTGAGACATAACAGTCTTTTTACTATTTGGCTCCAGCATGTGAGACTACTTGAAATGCCGCCAAATGCATATTTTGCCAGTTTAATAACAACTCAGACATCATTATAGTACGTGCAACGTTCATGTAGTTGTGTCGCATGTCTGAAGTCTGAAACTAAATTTACACGCGACGAGCATTCGCCAGAAATAATGTTATACTTTTTAGTCGGGGCTGTCTGGAAGTCTGCTACGACTGTGCATCTCGTCAAATATGGTTGCATCGATAACTATGGTAGACATCATCTGGACTAGCTGCGATAACTTCCTACGCTTTAAGTTGCGCCAACCTTAACAGCTAAAAAAATGTCTGTAAGAGGGTTCTCAACCGCTGTATTTCCATTTTAAAATAGGTGCTCGTTAGACCTCAAATAGCTCTAAATTCCGTCGCATAGTAAGCAACTATTCAGTCCAATGTGTGAGGATGAATTTACTACCGATGGTCAGCGTGATAGTTGTAGAACGGCGCATGTAGAAATTCGCAATCGTGCCATAAATGAGCCCCTGCAAGGGCTTCGCCTATGGCAACATTTCTTTTATCAAAGAGTAAAATCTTATGAACAAGTGTACCAATATTCAGCGCATAACCATTTACGTCTTATTTGCGTCCGAACTACTGTCCTACCTACATTTATTTACCTATTTACATTCTATTGATAAGGTTAGTCTACAATTATTGTACAATTAGAATTAGAGGCTATATGTAATCGTGAACGCATCACTATGATTTCAAATATAAATTAATTTAGTCATTTACTCAACTAGCAAAACAAATCACTCAGTCGTAAATCAATCGTTTTGATGCACAATAAAAATCCGCTTGATATATTGATCAAATAATCGGCATTTCATAATTTATCTTTACTGCGTAATATTACGTTAGTAATAGATAACACTCTAACAGGTTGCTTTGGCTGCTATTCTCATTGACGTCAGAACACCGGGGGATCCTCTAAAGAAATGGGTCATGTATCCACTTTCGTCAAACTTACGTCAAACATCACTCTATGACGGACACCAGCAAACTATCATTTGCGTTTGTCAAAATGTTCTATCACTGTATATTCGCCTTTAATGACAGTAAAAATTAATTCACTTACAGCAAATTATTTTACTTTATGAGAAGATTAATTACTGTATGAGTTGATATTGGCGTTTGGATATTAAGTTTGAACTGATGAAACGGAGTGCAAAGTCCTTGGCTGCAAAACGGATAGTTTGTAGGTCACCTCGATTTCACAGGGTTATTATAAAGGTAACTGGATATGCTACATACGCCGAATTTATAATTCGCGGAAATAAGAAAGGCGCATTCCAGTTTTGCAGTGGAATGCTTTACTGTTTATAATTGATGTACAGCAGGAGTAAGATGTCGAAAGGCCGAATTATTATTGGAAAGTAAACTGTTACACGAATTCAATACTTGATTAATAATAAAATGATGTATATATTTTTTTTTCTTATTACAACTGCGCACTGCTTACCGACGGCGGGGATTTCACCCTCATACACTGGAACCGCAATAGGTGCGTACTGTGCAATTCCAGCGAAGTTTTCTTCCGAGAACTCTCAAGTTGTTGAATGAACTCCCAGCCGAGGTTTTCCTAAGAGACTACAGGATTATTTATGCAGATGTATAAGTACGGGACAGATATGTATATAGGATATCTTTTGATTGCAATCTACAAGTTATTTCATAAAAAAAAAAATTCGCGTTCATTAAATTCTATCTTTCCGGAATATCTAATTAGTAATTATATCTTTTCAGGATATCTAATAAAATTAGCATTGTCTATGTTTGTAAACTATACTCGTGATCTCTTACAGGTGGATATTATGTACGCCAGTTAATTATGTACTACAGATAGGCATATCTCGTAGTTTTGCGATAAAGTTTGACCGAAATAGCGCCACGTTATCAAGATGTGCTAAATATAGACTACGAGTATAATGATATCGACGTGCATAGAATTCTATAACCACTATATATGGAGTACAAAAAACCGATTTTTAGTGTAAATTATTTTGTATTCGCTATTTCATTTTCACGACCCTTTTTTATGTAACATCGGAAGGCATACATGCATACAGCCCACCTGATGTAATGCGGTTGCCATAGCCGTTGAACGCTTGCAATATACTAAGTATTACTCGCGTAATGCCACCTGTGCTGCTAACACAGCAACTTTTTAGCAGATTATTGGTGATTACTCATTGTATTTTTAAACCGTAATAGATAGAGTCGTGAAAATTTCACAGTGTATGTATTAGATACTATAAGAAATTTAAGAATATGCTTAATTCAACGTTTTCTTACGAGCGTGAGTCGTCTTACATACAAGTTGTTCCGTACCAACATACGGAACAACTTGTATGTGACTCGACTCGCGCTTGGCCAATTTTGTTGATATTAATCGCATATAGATCAATCGCATTCTTCGAGAAATTTAAGAAGCCAAAATGGTTCAATGATGGAATTCTAGAAATGCTTACAAATACGAAGATTACCCAAGGCTAGAGTAGAGTCTGCAAATCGACAAACAACTACGATTTTCAACATTTTATAACGCTTTATAAGCAGCCAGTATGCATATCAATACGGAGCTCAATAGTATAGCTTACAAGAGGTATGTGGTGTGGTGTCAAGCTGTGGACAGATGTTGATTGAATATGAAAAAGGTTCAATGTAATCTCCTTAACGCGTTAACCTGATTCCTAATCCATTAGGATTGGCAGTGTCCGCTACCTAAGCCTAAGATTTGGCGATGATACAGATTTTTATATGGAGTGACTGACGTCAAACCTTCACAACCTAGTGTGAGAATCAGATCTTTATTAGGTAAGGTCACATGTCTCTCGAAATCTAATTTCTTGTACGTGTGGGTCTCTTCACGATGTTTTCCTTCACTGCCGAGCAAGTGATAGTTACAAATATGTATATAAATCCGAAAACACGAAATTAGTGGTATACATGCCAGGATTCGAACCGGGAAAAAGGTCAAAAAGTCCAATGTAATGTTGATTACATATCACGAAAGCAATATGTGCTATATTTTTACTTATAGGTACTTTTTATTACACGATTTACATGTAATCTATAGCGCCGGAGCTTTTACTACAGAAATAGAAATGGAATCCTGTTCGATTGCCAATTTAACTTCGATTATATCGTTACGCTAGAATAGGCACCTACGTCAGTTTCTTATCTCCGTAGTTATTTATATAATATATAGTTGCTAAGGTCGCTGTTGCTATGGAAATGAAGAACCAAAGTTACTGTGTCGATATCTTTCGTGTTTGCTTCGTGCCCGAGGTTGCAACTGAACAAATAAATAATTAAAGCAATCGTTGTTTTAGTTTCTAAGACTCTGTGTAATAATAAAATTTTCAAATGGACAAGGAAATGGAACCATTTTGTCTTCTGTACTATCTATCATGTTCACAATTTCTTTTGAAATTGTTCCTTTAATGAAGCGCACAAGTATTACGCACGGTACGACACAGCACTTGGTGCGTACTTCCTTTATTGCACTTAAGTAGTGTAAACACCATTTACTCGAAGCTCGTAAACACATTAGTTAAGCTGAACGCCTATGAGAGAGAATAAAAACTCATTCATCTTCCGTTATCCGCCTCTCTGGCCGTCTTTTGAAAGTTATCTATAATTCATTTAGGCGAGAGTCGTTGAACTTCTTGACTCCATAAACCGCAAGCTTTCTCCTCTCCATTTGCAACTCCGACTGGCTAATCTAGTTAATATTAGTCGTTGACTTATTTTCAACACTTTCAGCATAAAAACTGTCTACTCTACCTCAGGTCTTTGACTAGGCGGTACAGTTTTCAGAAAATTATGGTACATCCTCCAGGCACTTTTTTAAATGTTTGAAGACTTAGTATCTTCCTATCTAAATCCAGTGTATGTAAGCAAAAAGCTGTACCTGTACTGCTCGGATAGTAGATAGTATATGGCTTAAAAGTTTGCCTTCCATGTTTGGGGTTATATAAGGCGAAAATATTAAACGAATAAATTCAACGGAGTTATTTATTAAAGAAAAATCTCTTTTACTTTTATCGGAAGTCGATGTTACGAGCCCTATGAACCCGCGAACGCTTAAAAAGTACGATGAATGTTAATGAATTGAGCGAAGTTTGTAAGGACCGCGTATTATGGCACTCAATTCCCTCTGTCCACACTGCAAGGGACCTAGCATGACGATATACATACTCTTTTAATTTTATCTGTTTAAACAATTTTTTCGACTACAGCTGATTAAATTATGGCCATTGTCTGAGAGACATCCAGTTCGTGTTTGTTTTTGCCGATGTCTATACAATGAACGTTAAAAGAGGATAGGTTTTTGTGCTAAGTTAAAAGAATAGCGCAATAAAGCGAAACTTTTAACAATTTTATCATATCGTATTTATCAGTAAAGTTACGTTAGAGGGGAAAACAGTTGGGGCCAGTTACAATCACCGTGTTTCCTGCAATCGATTTATGTTATGATTTCTTCCTTTTAAGCGACATGAATGTTCATTACGTCGTAAATATCTCGTTTATATCGAGAAAGTAGACAAAATTAAGCGCTTCCGTAACACTGATTTATATAGCTTCTTTGAACAAATCTAGAGCAAACTTTAGCCGATGAAACATGTTTGATATCATTATAAATGCGTCAGAAAAACAGATCATCATTTATTCGGAGTTTGTATTCGGGAATGATTCTTTACAACAGCTTAACATTTCGTTTAGTGAACATTTTTTGTGAACTGCTTATAAAATTATTATTTTTTCATCAAATCTAAATGTTTGTTTCATACATCTGGCTGGTTGCGATTTCTTATTGAAGTAACTTTATCTTCGCACTTCAATGAAAGTCAGCACTTTTTCATGTGATACAAATTTGGTTAATATTTCATGTGAAAATAAGATTAAGGGTACATAACTTAGATAGCTAAGACTCACAAGCTCATAATTTCAGTGTTAAAAAGTTTTCAAATCTCTTGTAAAACCGAGTCTCTAACTCCACAAACCTAACTGTACAAGCCCTAACTCTACAAAGCCTAAATCATGTTCAAAAAGTATATCTTAGCCTTTTCTTATATCACTTAAAATGTTACAGGACTACAGAATCAATACAAGTTTCCGCCTGTTTTCTTAATTTTTCGATAGTTTGGTACAAATTCTAATCTTCGTACAATTTCAGTGTTCTAGGACATCATGAACCTACGTTAAACTGCACCGTTTCCTACGAAGAATTATTATTCTACTGTCTATTGCATTCTACATGAAATTCCTTAAAAGTACTCTAAACGATAGTAAAAGGTGTTAAAAATCGTAGAGCTGTTTAGAAGATCTAAGAATGAAAAGACAGAAATAGTGACTTTAATTCTGTCTGTGTAATGATAACGTATCTGTTCCAACATCGTTCCAACATACTGAACGATTTCGTGGAAGACACGATACATACACACGTGACAGAAATACATTTAAACTGGTTGCTGCCTACAGCCCCATCAGTATGGAGTTTCGTTTCTCAAGTTTTAGACAGAAACCTTAATTATTTTCGTGATAACAACTAGCCTATGTATTAATCCAGATCACACTCTATATGTGTGCTAAATATTGTCAAAAGTAACAAACACCCACACATCTACATACACGTACTACCACTACTCCATCCTCACAAACTTTCACATTTATTATAAAGCAGGATATATTTCGCATTAAAAATAACATTTACTCTGATATGCTCTATATTCCTACATATGCCACCCGATTCGTATTTCGTCGAACCATTGTAAATGGGTCAAGAAATTGAATTTAAAATTAGATTCAACATGGGAGACTGTATTGTTACGACAGAGGAATAAATAAAAATGTTAGTCGATATCGAATATTAATAGTTTCGAACCTTCCTTGGACCGCATATTCAAGTTTGTTTTGGGACAAACTATTTTTCCTGTGAGTAATATAATAAATATTTTTTTTTATCTTTACGCCAATATGTGTGAAAAACGATTTGCAATATTGTATTAATTTTTCTTAATTAAAGTCATGAATAATAATAATGGAATAGTTAACGAACAGAAACATCCGTTTCTGAAGAAAGAACAATCTTATTTCCCGTGCAAATTATATCTGAAGCAATATATTTAATTTTCTGATAATGGATACATTTTTAGATTTCATCAGTTATTTGGCAGTTGCAAAATATTAATTCATTTTACACAAAAAACATGAAAATAAAATAAAAATAAAAACATGAAAACGATCTGTAGTCATCGATAACATGTTTTGTTTAGTACAAGATCTGTCAGTAATAAACCTAAATGTTCTATTGATAATCGCCAAAACTAATACTGATGATAATTATAAAGACAATAAAGTACTATAATGAATTAAACATTCAACGGTCAACGCTCGGAACTACAAAGGTTAGATTAAAACGGCAGGAATATGTCCTCATTTTGAACCATTCCAACAAATTATCGTACCTTGAACTTGAACCGCACAATGTTAATGATTATGCTCTTGAATATATTTTTATCATTTTGGGGATTTTAGAAAAAAGTTAATTACTAATTATTAGGAAACATAAATTGAAGACTGCTTACTCATGTGATTTTCAAGTTACAAGAATAAATGTGAGAATATAAAATCAACGTGGGAAAGCGTTTACATCGTCAATCTCTGTTCAAATAATTCCTAATACTCTCTTATGTACCACCCTATTGTAAGCAATCACTAGCGACGTTTGATTGAACGTATGACAAGACTCGTCTTTATTGAAGATTTTCATTATGTAGCTTAGTATAAAAAAAGGCATGGAGTTCTTTTGAAAATCTATACTTTCGCAGCAGAAAAATCTCTTTTATTCTAGTAGGCGAAAATTATGAGGGGATATATCATTTGCAAGGATTATGTAAGAGTCAAATTCAATATTATTATATATAATATTATTAGTGGAAAAGCATTTTGATTTCATTCCAAAGCCCCAACGCTCACTAAAAGAAGTTGTTTTGATTAATCTACAACTGGTTTTAATCCGCAGAATACGCAAATATGGGCAAAATTTCACTCAATTTTAGGGGCTCGAAATAATATTTGCACGTAAGCTTGGGGTCACAAACCATTCTTACGTCTTGCTACGCTGGTATCCAGATTCTCCCACACGAAAGAAGCAACAATTCAATTCATGTAAAGGGTGCCTTTATAATAGCTTTCGTTTGCTCCAAAATGAAGTCATGTCAGCAGAGTTACAATTAAATTAATTAATTATTGTAATCAATGATAAAACTAGTTATAGTCATAATCATCGGAAAAGATGGTCATAAAATTATTGTAAGTAAATAAAAAAAATCATTCTACGTGTCACGTTTTGTATACACCCCAGTTAATAGATATATCTAAAACTACTCTATTGAGTTATATCTTCGGAATAGAATACACACAAAGGTGAAATTTTGCTCCAAGGTCCCCTTTATGATGATAAGATCGGAATTTTTTCCAATTTATGGAAGACAGAAGGATGCGTGCAAATAAAATTGCGCGTCATCCACTACTGAATAGATACGAACTGTTAATGATGAAGATATATCGTTTGTCTTACTTTGAATACTAGATCTGTCTAGAAAATCATGATCATAATGCAATGAAATTTTGGAGATGATTTCCGAGGCAAAATCTGAAAACTACGAAGTTACATTTAAATGAATGTTTTGAAATCAGCGATATAATACGTAGATAGATAATGCTTCAACTCACTGTAATCTAGCATTGTGTCGGCCTTTTGCACATTTTGCTCATAAAGTTTATATAAATGAAAATATCTGCAAATGGGTTTGTTAAATTATCTATTTGTCGGAGTTGTTGTGGTGTGAAGAAAGGCACGTCATGGGTATGCCTGAGGAAATACCATAACCCATTTTTCTGAATTTATTGTAATATTAGTTTAAATTGCAGTATCTCAACAGGATAAATTCATACCTTCATAAATATCTTGTCTAAAGAAAATTCTAGAAGACCTCGATAAAATTTAGTATTCGTTTTAGAATTGTCACATGATGACGGAGTTACCTCACAGTAGTTCCCGTCTTTCTTAGATATATGAACACATTCTGAGATAGCAGATAACGTTCCTGTTTATTTAAACCGTTCGGTATTGAAAATGAAAGATGGAGATGACGTCTTGTTTATTTCTGATGTGTCGTTTCAGACTGTTTGGCGAACTCCGACTTCAGTGGGAGGTCTTTTATTTGCTGTCTTATTATAAGACATATGGATTGATATAAATAATGTCCTTGAAAACATCTGCCTCAGTACCTATGACAGTATATAATTCTTATACAGTTAACCGTGTGCATTGTATGTATGAAAATGAAGATTATATACTAGCTGATATGCCAGAGATGTTATAAGTACAAACAATACAAGAATATATTTGTGAAACTGTCCTTAATAATATCAACATAAATGAACAATAATTGTAATTTGTCTTACACAAACAACTTACAATGGTAATTACATTGTCCATCAATTTAAAAGAAGCTGAGTTAGATCCTGATTTTATAAATATTTTTCAGGGATGATCGGCGCATCGGTCAAGCATATTGTACAATATGGGAGTATTGCCCTTTCAAGGTTATTTATACTAAATACGTTAATGTAAACAATTAACTCAACAATTGGGTGTATTCTTTTAAAAACTTCTCGAACCCGTCATGGTTTTCCACTTTATCCAAAGTCGCTGATTCTAGGAATTAACTATTAAATGTAATTAAGAATTTCTAACATCGGAAATACTATCGTTAGAGCTATTAATATCGACCATTTCTTAGTGTTCAGACTGCGCGTCGGCTTTGCAACTGTTTATTTATATCAATACTTCTGGTTTATCGTTATTAGCAGTATACATAAGTCTTTCATGTTTGGATGCTGTATTGCGAGACAGCATCGGTTTTGGAATGAATCATGGTTTTAGACATATCTTGTGCAATTTTTGAGGCGAAATTGCTATTATGATGTTTGCATTTTTAATTCAATCGTGTACAAGTTCTTCCATCAGTTATAGTTCAATTAATGTTATGTATAAATTCAAAGTGACCCTGAGTTATCTTGGAAGACATCAAGTTGTAAGGTTGTGGGCAAACCTCGATTTGCAGATATAACAAATATTAGATAGATTCTAATAAACAATCTATCTATCTCTGCTTTACTATCACACATCCGACCATAATGGTATAAAATATACATTCAATTGATGCACGTGATTTGAAATTATTTCATTGACTATATGAATATATATGTTTTAGGTATATCTACCAGTAATATCTTAGGTTGACACTACGCCTTGTATTATTCCTAGGTGATAAATAATTATACATACTTTGTATAAACTACTAATATATTCATTACAACTACAACTGTGAAGTACATATAAAAACGGGCACCAACCATTATATCAATTCATGAGTATGATCAATTTGTTTGTATTTATCAATGTACCTATGTTTTTCAGACGAGTAATGTCAGCTGTAAGGCGCATGGGTTATTGAAACGAACCGTTACTGCATCGGTGCATACAAAATACTTACTAAAGGTAACGGTATGGAGTCTTGTTGCATCCAGTTCTTGCCAGTTCAGAAACAATGCAGTTGCAATTTTAATGGAAATTTCATCTTTTAGAAGTTGATTTTTGAGTACATGTTCATAAGAATGTAGAGAATGGTGTTTATAAAAGGTTTACGTTGAGATATTATTATTTTTGTATTTTGCAGTTTGCAATGTTCCACAACAAGAACTGACGCAATCAGTCGACTATCGGTTGACGATATAAATGTTGAGTGTTTCTGAGTTTGTTCACCTGTCCGTTAGTGTTCATCATGAGTTCATCGGCCACGATAAAACGGTCCTGGGCATTTTGTCGCATTTGTGCACATATCAGTATCACTATCTTGATTGAGCTGTCAGTAGCTTTAAGAATTGTGACGCAAAAAGTTATAAAAGGAATCCGAAGGCTGTAATGTTTAAAATATCTAATGTAATAACCTTTTTGAATAATATATTTTATAAAACCTTTGTAGAGATATACACGACATTGTCTCTGTGAACCGAATGATGTTTGTCAAAAATATTTATTTGTAATTCAAAATTTTAAAATATATCATTTTAGTATCGGAAAACAGAAAACGAGTCAGTCTGGAGGAAGCTTTCGAGTAGTAGAGATTCAGTGCACTACGTCTGAGACCACCAGCCTCCTGCTGAGGGCTACGTGGTGAACCCTCGGGATATTACTACCTTTTCCAAACTCGATAATCTCCGGACATCTAACTAATCTAAAAATTATAATACCTGCAGCCTCTGTTGTGGACCACGGCGGCTGACGGAGTTTCCGCTGTGGTGTTGGTCCGTAAGGCGGTCCACCAACAACTTCTACATCTGGATCTGCGTGCTGGCTAGCACGCTAACCAGCTGTCTACAGTCGTCGGCCACTATAGCCGGCGGCCACTCAGTGCCACATTCCAGTGAACATAACAGTGATATTCCGGTTAGACAAAGATAACGCGAGTTCTTAAAGACCTTATTTAGCCGAACTTAGTGAACCTTTTTTTTATATTTTATGTAAATAGCCCTAATAAATTTGTAACCCTTTTTGTACACTCTTTTCCTCAATAAGTAACATAACAATTTGGCGCCCAACGTGGGGCTAATTTAGAGCTAAAGTAAGATCCAGCATTGCTTACTACATAATTTTTACGCCATACAATATCACCAATATTAAATTCTATAAATGTATGACGAAGATTGTATCTTGATGCATTTTTATCATGAGATGTATACAAAGCTACCTGAACTTTGTCAAATACGTTGGATAGCAAACCAAGGTTGTGAGCATAAATGTCTCTTGGAAGGATAGTAAGTTCATCTAAGTTTTGAATATTAGTATATAAAGAACCGCAAGTAATCGTCTCTCGACCAAAAACTAGAAATGCGGGAGAGAACCCAGTTACTACACTAACAGTATTATTTATGGCAAATTGTATTCTAGGTAGATATATATCCCAAGTTCTATGATCATCTCCAACGAGAGATGCCAAAGCAGAGATTATAGTCCTATTATAACGTTCTGTAGGGTTAACTTGTGGACAGTACAAAGGTGAATAAGATGTAAAAGGAATATTGTATTTTTGAAGTAAATTCTGGAATTCTCGAGATTGAAATTGAGTTCTTATGTTACTTATTGAGGAAAAGAGTGTACAAAAAGGGTTACAAATTTATTAGGGCTATTTATACAAAATATAAAAAAAAAGGTTCACTTTAAGTTCGGCTAAATAAGGTCTTTAAGAACTCGCGTTATCTTTGTCTAACCGGAATATCACTGTATGTTCACTGGAATGTGGCACTGAGTGGCCGCCGGCTATAGTGGCCGACGACTGTAGACAGCTGGTTAGCGTGCTAGCCAGCACGCAGATCCAGATGTAGAAGTTGTTGGTGGACCGCCTTACGGACCAACACCACAGCGGTAACTCCGTCAGCCGCCGTGGTCCAGAACAGAGGCTGCAGGTATTATAATTATTAGATTAGTTAGATGTCCGGAAATTATCGAGTTTGGAAAAGGTAGTAATATCCCGAGGGTTCACCACGTAGCCCTCAGCAGGAGGCTGGTGGTCTCAGACGTAGTGCACTGAATCTCTACTACTCGAAAGCTTCCTCCAGACTGACTTGTTTTCTGTTTTCCGACACTAAAATGTAATATTTTAAAATTTTGAATTACAAATAATATTTTTGACAAATTGTCATAAACTAAACAGAGCATGCAAAGAAAAGAGTATATAAATCATTAAATAAGGTTGTAACATTACAATGTATTTTTGTAATTTAATGCATATGTACACATGAATTTTAGATTGGCTAAATAAATGTTATATACATTATATATAATAAAAATATATAATAAAAACCGTCTGGGGAAGTCCTCACAGGAAACCGCAGGCAAATAACAACTCCCTAGAGGGTTGTTGTGTTCCTGCGTGTCAGTGAGGTCACCAGTAAGCTCCAAAGGAGATTCTGTGTAAGCAGCAGAGGAGGCATCACGCGAGGGATACTTAATATATCTCAAGCGTTAATAGGCTACAGTACCCGCTTTACATCAGGTGGACCTTATGCTGGCATGCCTCCCGACGTAGTATAAAAATATAGTTCGCTTACAGATTCCCCTCATCTAAGCACTGCGTGAGTGATCAATCTCAGAAATATGTTTGGATACTTAGGAACTATCTAGCTATTACGTAGAGCAAAGAATTTTAAAGATTTTTTTTTATTCTGTAGACCTGGTTTTGATATTGTTACAATACAGTTTTTGAAAGAGCTGACCTCGCATTATGGCGCTCGGTTCTCTCTGCCTACCCCACAAGGGGTCTGCCGCAAAGATAGATACAAAATACATTTTGCACTACGGCATGAACTTCTTGCTGTCGGAGCGATTCCAATAACTGTATTTAGACAATAAAATATCGAACGCAATTTCGGATTTTCTCTACAATTTTTTTTACATAGATTTTGTTTATTATTGACACAATAAACGTGTGCAATGACGTTTGATTTGTACAATACAAAGATGAAACAAATCATGACAGAAAAAATCTAACGCATTTTTTCCTGCAATGCAAAAACGGTTCATTCATAAAATTTACACTAATTATCTATTGTACGTCACTTTGAAAATTGGGGCTCTAAAGTATATACTCTATCGATAAGTAAAATATTTTTTGGATATAAGAATATGCGTATACATTGTACGTTATTCTTAACTATTGTATTATTTACTTCATTTTACATTCTTAATAATATATGGACCATAGTTTAATCGTTACTGTAAATGTAAGATGCGCTTGCATCACTATTAAACTAGGTTGACAAATATCAGGAAATATATCATTAAAATTACAACAAGTTTTTTTCCCAGAAAGATAACAAAGAACTTTCGGTCGTTGTCTATTTAGAAAATCCAGGAAAAACAAGAGTCGACATATTAGAGTGCCGAGGGTTCTGCATATTTCTTAGCCGCATTTTTTTTGTTTGTGTATATTTTAAGCTGACCTTACCTAAACCTAAATTGAGCCAAACCTGGCTCAAAACTTAGCTCAAACAAGGTTAAATGCAAGTCGACTTGGGTTGTTCCTTCAATCACAGAACTAACCTTGTTTGTGGAGAGAAATCATTTATCTTATCCTGCGGGTGAAACTATATCCTCGGAGGGACGGGCAGCAAACGGCATTTTTTGGCACTGACCATTCGGGCAGAAATTACTGATGGAAGTTAGATTAAATTTCAGGGTCTGCGTAGGAAAACCCGAACATCGATATGCTGGGTGTAGTTAATAACCCAAGACGACCAAGAATTGGGTCAACTGGGAATTGGGAATAGCGGCTAGACACTTTCTTCCTGAAACTGATGATTGAGGGTAGGTGAAGGTTGAATTAGAGAACTGTGCCTTGTTATGTTACTTATTGAGGAAAAGAGTGTACAAAAAGGGTTACAAATTTATTAGGGCTATTTACATAAAATATAAAAAAAAGGTTCACTAAGTTCGGCTAAATAAGGTCTTTAAGAACTCGCGTTATCTTTGTCTAACCGGAATATCACTGTTATGTTCACTGGAATGTGGCACTGAGTGGCCGCCGGCTATAGTGGCCGACGACTGTAGACAGCTGGTTAGCGTGCTAGCCAGCACGCAGATCCAGATGTAGAAGTTGTTGGTGGACCGCCTTACGGACCAACACCACAGCGGAAACTCCGTCAGCCGCCGTGGTCCACAACAGAGGCTGCAGGTATTATAATTTTTAGATTAGTTAGATGTCCGGAGATTATCGAGTTTGGAAAAGGTAGTAATATCCCGAGGGTTCACCACGTAGCCCTCAGCAGGAGGCTGGTGGTCTCAGACGTAGTGCACTGAATCTCTACTACTCGAAAGCTTCCTCCAGACTGACTCGTTTTCTGTTTTCCGATACTAAAATGATATATTTTAAAATTTTGAATTACAAATAAATATTTTTGACAAACATCATTCGGTTCACAGAGACAATGTCGTGTATATCTCTACAAAGGTTTTATAAAATATATTATTCAAAAAGGTTATTACATTAGATATTTTAAACATTACATATTATTCCCCCCCTAATATGTAATGTTTAAAATATCTAATGTAATAAAAACATTTTAGTATTACTTTCAATATTATTCTACGTTTCAAATTATATGGAAACTCTAACTACAATAGTATACCGCATCGATATAACAAAATTAAGATATTACTGTGATTAATTTTAACTACCAACAATTCGAATATAAAATAAGACAATAACAGTTACAAACTCAGCTCCTAATAACAACATTAAATCGATAAAATGATTACGTAATATGTCACACTTTATACGTTTTACGTCATAGACAACGTATAGTAACATAAAAAATTGGAGCACATATAACTCACGTGGACCATTAGGGCTGGGAACCGTTGCCACACCGCCCAAGGCCCAAATGTCAGCATTGACGTCACGAGGGCGGGAGTTGGCTAAATATAAATTACTACCAACCACCGTTCGGGTCAGCTGTATTGAAGGGGTGTTCATATGTGTGGAACAACAGGTCGAATGTGTTGGTGTACAGCTAGAGATGCGGTGTAGGTGTATTCATTGAGTACGTAGGTGTTTCCTTGTCATCATTCTGTAGAACAAATGTAACGCTTGATTTTTATGATGTAATATTTATAACGTGTTACTATGCCAATAATGATCTTTATTTCTGCTACGTTGTGCATGTACTTTGATCGTTAATCTGTTATCTTGCCCATAGAACTATTTCATGTAGTCCACCACACAAAATAGTTTTATGTGATATATTCACTAGGAGTTTAACGATCTAATACTTAAATAAAACATTTTATACACAGCTTCTTAGAACTTTGTGATGTGCGGGTTTAAAACTAACCATTACTATCTATCTACAACTTCACACCAAGTGCCTTGTGGGGTAGGCAGAGAGAACCGAGCATCATATGACTCGGTTCTAATACCTCACTTGCTTTTTTAACATTCATAGGTCTACTCACGTACGATCGCCGGTTTCTAGAACTCCTGACATCCATTACTTCTTAGCTTTATCCTATTTTCTAATCCATTAAAAATTGCGAGATCCGCTACCCATGCCTAAGGATTTGGCGGATATACCGACTTTAACATGGAGCGACTGCCGGCAGACCTCCGAAACCCAGATAGAAGATGGAACCAGACTTTTACTAAGCTAGGTCACAAGTCATATTTTCCTTCACCACAGAACAAAATTGTTATAAACATGTACAGAAATCCGAAAATGCAAATTTAATGGTACATGCCTACACCAGTAACAAGCAAGTATACAACATCACGGTATAAAGTGATGCCACATCAGTCATGATGTCAACATGTCTTCATAACCAGTATGGGTTGAAAATGATAGCTCAATATAGTCTCTGTAGCAAACTGTCATACATCTTCTAAAGCAGTAGACGTTATCTAAACACGGAAGCAATAATTTGACAGGTATGAGTTATATGACTATCCAGCTAATAATAAGAAATTGTAGTGTATTTGACACTAAATATTTGGGCTTATCTCTGGATCGTCATTTTGTATGCTTATCAGTCAACTAGGCTTATTAGACTATAAAGAATTTAGAAATAGGAAACTATTCAATCTTCGAGACGTAACCGTTCAACCAAACCAAAGACATAGTGTATAATTTGCTATATTTTCTCGCTATATTTCATATATAAACTGATTAAAAAGCACAGAACATTGTGATTGTAAATTAATCTATACTAATATAAAAAGCGTAAGAGTTTGTTTGTTTGGACGCGCTAATCGCTGGATCTACCAGTCGGATTTGAAAAATCTTTTTGTACTTGGTAGCCCAACTCTCGAGGAAGGTTATAGTTATAGGCTATTCGAGAACTCGATACCGGAACACGCTTGAAAAGGTGTGAACCTTTTTTGAAGAACCTCCTGTTATAATCTCTAGAAAATAGCAAGGGTTTTCAAGGGAGTTCATTCCACAATTTAAGAGTTCTAGATAGAATACACCCCAAACACCGCACAACACGCAACCATTGCAGTTTCAGTGTGCAATTGTAAAACGAGGCTGTTGGCATCGTATTGAATTCCTCGGAACTTCAATAATACAATCAGTAGAACATAACAAAGGGAGGCAAAATGTTTCCTTCGACTTAAGGACTCAATACAAAGTGTGACCAATTAGTTACCAATTGATGACCGCGTTTTTACAACACTAAAAGTTTTTAATTTATGGTCAGTAAGATAAAAAAAATTGACTTGAAATATTGTCCACGCCAAATTAAACGCAAAATTAGTATAAAATTTTATGACTTGATCTGAGAATCATCTACTCATGCATGTAACTTTAACGTACTAAATATTAATTAACTTTATATATATTTGGCTGTAATCTTCTGTGAAGTAAGGTGGTGTTTCCCCCCAGTAAGACTACATTACGAACATACTAAGCACTAGTCATAATGCTCATCGTAACCCACGAAAGCTTGCAATACAAGAAGTATCCATCAAAGAAGTTGCGATCTTCTTCGATACGGGCTGCTTTGATGCGCCCTGCTTCTTTTAACAGGAAAGTGAGAGATGTATAGATATTTATTATTCATCATTAAGACAGTAATATCAGAAGGTCCAGGAAATAGTATTGTTATACTGACACAGAAGTTTAGGGTCGGCAACGCATGAGTGACACCCCTGGTGTTGCAAATGTCCATAGGCTACGGTGACTGTTTGCCATCAGGTAGGCTGTATGCTTGTTTTCCACCTTAGTGGTATAAAAATCACAGATAAGTGGTATAAATAACATTGATTGAAAAAAGACCTACATTGGAAAGCTTTTTTCGACATTTCTTCGCCAATGGTCAATTTCGATATGCTTGTAATTAAAAAAAAAAGGAAAAGTATGAGAAACTACTTAATATTAATAAAATACAATAAGATTTGATTTTAAAAATGTAAGTCGTATCTAAACGTCCAATCGAGGGCCCAATGGCATATAAAAATTTTTCACTTTCATTTTTTTATTTTTTTCATTTTCATTGGTGAGCATGCATGAAAAGCGTAATGGACTCGGTGTAAAGATACATAAAGCTAGAAGTCAGTTATATATAAATATAGGTAATGATAGTTGAATGTACTCTAGTAAAAACTGATACAAAAACTTACTATAAAACAAGCACCCGAACGTGTGCCAAAAATCAAAGAAATAGCAGAAATTTCGCCTTCAAACAATGTTTTCTTCCGTGTGAACATAAATTCTAAAACCGAGGTCTTACCGCATAATCTAAAACTGATACCTACTAACATCAATATGTGTGTAGCTTTGTATATCAGTAAATGGGAAAAAATAGGTCACGCGTGGTTTGGCATTACAGCTAAAGGGCTGCGTAGTGCGTGGTAGTGCCGAATGACGTCAAAACTGCCCTACAAAGTCTATTTTCGTATGTAGTTTTTTTAGAACGCATTGGGATGCAGTCTTATGAAATCGGTTTAACGTGTGTATGTTTTTGTTTTGATATGTTTCTATTGTGTGGGCGCATTTGGGGCTACTAATGACGTAAACAAACGCAACTAGATCAGATGCAATATGAATTGGTGTTTTATGGAGCGTTTCGGGTCTGTTCTTTGTATTCAATAGGATTGTTTTGGCACTGATTTCATTTTTCCTCAATAGTTTAATTCAAAAAGTTTATTAAATATATACTTAGACCCTTCTTATGCTTTTGTTTAAATATTATAGAATATTTCATATATTTTTATGATGATATCGACAATCGAGAATCCTTGACATAGTTGACACGATTTTTTTTCAAAAGCAGATGCAGTTACGAAATGATGATGAATAAATAAAGTAGTTAGGTTGATTTAGACTTCTTTTATATTATCTTTCCATGTATAATGGTACTAGCACAACCCTACGAATTCGTCCGCGTATATCCCGGTATACCACAGGTGCCGCTTTAACTACTTTCTTTTTTTTTCTCGGCTTCTAAAGATCGTATCTCGGTGTTGATTAGTCTAGTATAACCTTCCTCAATAATTGGCCTATCAAATTCAAAAATATTTTTTCAAATCCGATGGTAGATCAGGCGATTAGCGCGTTCAAACAAACAATTTGTTCCGCTTTACATATTAGTATAGATAAGCAAAAAACTGTGCCTTTTGCAATATTCGTATTTTTCTACGTTAAAGATTTTACAACAAACAAAACAACATGTAGATGATTATACTTACGAGAAAATGTTTAAAAACTTCTTTGTTATCGAATTTAAAGCTTTAATTTTATTATTTACTGAAATGTTTTCGATTGCGCAGTTTTGTTTTGTTGTATTTCCCTTATCAGAGTACCTGTTTTTTATAAGAATCGCCAACTTGTCTTGCGTTTCTAAATGCGTTCTATTAGTATTAACTCATTTGAAAGTAAAATTCTTTGTAAACTAGATCAAGAATATTTTATTCTATATCTGTACTAAGAATAATAATTACTAGGTAGCTAGTTCCTTTTCAATGTAACTACTCAATAAGACATAATAATGTGGTTTATGACAATGAACAACTAAGGTAGGTTCACTTCAAAGAAATCCTATAAGCTATCTTTATGCAAATTATGGTATAGCATGTACAAAGAATTGCAGGCTAAAGACTTTCTATGTACCTAGTCTGATTCTCTCATAAATACTTTTTATTTTACTTTCTAGGGATTTTTCGTAATTGCCCTATAAAGTCCAAGTTAAAATTTTGCCACTATAACTTGTTTCAAAGCCTCGTGGGTCATTCTATACCATTTTTGAGATGATTACTATATTTAGTGTGTATCTAGATGTTTGTGGGTATGTAAATAAAATTTTGAGCTCCGTTTTCTGACGGCTGAAGTTAGCTGATTTTTAGGGTTCCGTACCCGAAAGGGTAAAACGGAACCCTATTACTGAGACTTCGCTGTCCGTCCGTCCGTCCGTCGGTCACCAGGCTGTATCTCACGAACCGTGATAGTTAGACAGTTGAAATTTTCACAGATGATGTATTTCTGTTGCCGCTATAACAACAAATACTAAAAAATAGAATAACATAAATATTTAATGGGGCTCCCATACAACAAACGTGTTGTTGTTGCCGTTTTTATAGATAGTGGTACGGAACCCTTCATGCGCGAGTCCAACTCGCACTTGGCCGATTTTTTAATTGTAAGTTTACTGTCACGTCATTCTGATAATATTCAGATTGGCGAGAACAGCAAGAACGCATCAAAGAAGAAATAATAATAATAGCAAAGCCAGTAGTTTATTCTAAAATAAAATCACCTTTTTTTCACCTTCAAATGTTACCTTTTGTAAATGTTACCTACTATTTATAACTTGTACTTAATTAATACTACCTATAAAACTTCGATTTATGTTACGTTTTTATATTGTAATTACATTTTTTTTAGGTTAATAAAGAAAGAAAAATAAATAAAGGATATTTAACGAATTATAATTATACCAAGTAATTGAATATGAACACATTGAAAAAAGTTTGCATCGGCATCAATTTGGCTTTTAAGACCCTGGCTTTTAACACCCGAGACTTACTTCCTATCAGAATTTGAATTTATGTTTCCAACAGAATATTTGTTCAACTTATACGATTTCTTTATTATATTATTTTATTACCAACAGATTTCTTTATTCAAAACCAAAATTTAGTTATTTTTGGCTGTGAACTTTTTTAAACATAGAATTGACTGGTATGTATGAATTGATTGTAATCAGAAGTAAATGTTTATTTTTAAGTCACGTCTAAAGATAGTCCAAATGAAAACGTGACTGCGTTTACAATCGTCTGGAAATCTCGATATAATTCGACCACGTCAATTTGCGAGGCCACATTTGAATATTAACCCGTCTTCAAAGGTTCAGATTGCGTATTTTGGATCAACGCCATACGCTGTCGCAAAAGTGCGCCTTACATTAATTAGTAACCATATACATATGAAATTGGTACTAAAAACGCAAAGAATAGAGTTTGATTTTATTTATCATTTACATAGAACGACGTAAAATACACACTAACTCAGTATCATGTAAAGTTGAGACTTATGTCTTATTTTTATTATACTATTTTTCTATCAATATACTAATACACTAACGCCTATTCTTTAGATTTAAGTAAAATATAACACAAACGATAACATACACCATTTAAATCATTCTTGTGCATACTAAACATACAAGCACTCCCTTTTTATATCATCTACTAATTCACGGTCTCAATTCTCCCCACTGCTGGAATTCTGGGCAACTTTTAATTGAAGGAGTTGAGAGGAACCGTTGAAAGAACGGAATCTCTCTGCATTTAATCTATATTCGACTGAATTTTTACTTAAGCTATTTTTAATTATTGTACCAAATATTAAATCTTTTTTAACTTGTACCATACATTGAAATTTTATTCCATAAATATTTTTTTAACGTGTAACAAAGAAGACTAAATGTTGTAAATAAAAATTGTAAAAATGGGTAGTTTGCTAGTTCTGATTGACTTTGTACAGTCTAGTTAGATAATTTGTATAATATATTGATTTATTCAGTACAAGATTATTCCTATCAAAAAATACTACAGCTTGAGTTCATACAGATAATTTTATTTTATTTCACCTTCTTAAAATTATCTTTCACTGTGAAGTTTGTTTTACAACCGTACTGTATTCAAAACTGAGTAAATATATAACATTTTTCTAACGAAGTCAAACTGAGTAATTGCGACTGCATATTTTATAAGTTAATATTACTATCGCGACTAACAGACGTGGATGAATTGAGCCCATTTTGGATTTATTTTATGAGAATTTTTCGAAATTTAAAAATTAATCCGACTTAATTAGCGAAGACGAGACTTTCTTTACGTTTACGAGTTTCGTGAGTAATGATTATACTGCCTTGCGAATCAGCAGTAATGTTTCAAAGAATCTAGTTCGATATCTGTTTTGCATCAGTAATGTTGTTCTAAGCAATCACTACTAACCAACTCAGTTTTCGGAACACTAATCGATTCTAAACCGACATTTAGTACTTAAAACAAGAGATTCGATCATGTTAGACTTTGAAAGTATATGTTTAATTTGTGAATTATTTTGCCTGTGAACTATGACTTGGTTAAGGAAAAAAAATACTTAATTATTAAGCAGTAAAACCTATATTTACTTATTAAACAGTATGATGAAACAAACTATAAGCTCAGTAGGGTTGTTCTTGGAGAAATTGGACAAATACTGCTTACAGAAATTGGAATTAAGCTTTTAAATCACGACATAAGCACCAAATTGGCACTATTAGTGAAATTTAATCACACAATGACTAAATTTCTTAATGTTTTATTTCTTAATGTCGAATATACGACATTAAGAAATATTACTCGAAACTTTGACATTGGAATTGATTGCCATTGGAATTAGCATCAAAAGTCGTTGAAAATTATTTCCTAAACAAGAAAAGGGTTGGATGTTAATTTCCCCAGATTATGGGGTGTTTGTGGGGTGTAAGTAGCATGTTTTCATCTTTAAAGCCAAACCCAGTCTCATCTGCACGTGGTGGAGCCTGTCGATTAGAAAACTAAGCCCTGTGGGCCAATTCTGCTAAATAACTGCAACTGCACGTTTACGCCTGTCACTTGAGTCGTGCAGGAATAGTGCAGTGCCGATAGGTCTATTCTACTAAAATATCCTGCACTGCAACTGCGCTGGAACTGCGCGTATGCTGCACTGCAACTACGCTGCAACTGTGCGTATCCTGCAAATAAACTACTTAAAACCTGAAATGTCGCCATGTTTCAATTTAATAAAACTGAATTTTTTATTTAATGTTGACTCCTATAGTTTCACTATTGACCTTGGTTGCCGGAGTAGAGGTATTTCTAACCGAAAAGAAGCTTTACTTAATTATATTTATCCACAAACATCTCCCAAAACAAAGCAAATATAATTCACCGCCTCAGAATATTAATTTCACTTCCTAAAAGTTGCTCAAGAGTAACGTTAACAAAACTGCAAGTAAACTCCTTCAAAACATCTGTCACCGGTATGCAAATGTCAAAACAATTTATCACAATACGATTATATTGCAGGAAACGTGCAGTTGCAGTGCAGGTTTTTTTAACAGAATAGCGATTCATTTACTGCAACATTCCTGCAACGTCGCTGCTGTCAGATCGTTTAACAGAATACCGAAACGTCAAAATGTACGGATTTTGATACACGCCGCGCTGCAGTGCAGTTGCAGTTTTTAGTAGAATCGGCCCACTGGCTAAACGAGCATCCAGATTGGGGAAGAGACACTATCTACCAGAAGACCGCGCCCAAAGAAGTATTACCTAGAGAGCTATATGGCGGAGAGCCTGGTAGGTCTCCAGAAAGCACCTGGGTCGCTGCATTCGCGGGGAGAATGGTAACGTAAAAGCGGCAGACTGTGTGTTGCAAACATCCGCTACTGCAGCCATTCCACTTCTAGTTGACCGTATATTTTTTGCACCAGATGTAATACATATTTTTAAATAACAAATAGTTTACATAGTGTTCACTGAAAGTATATTATAGTCAATATATTTTCAGTCAAAACTAACTGTGTAAAGAGACGTTTTTGTAGTGATAATAATAATCATCATTATTGCAGCCAAAGATCATCCACTGCTGAACATAACACTATACTCCTTAGACTTCTACAGCCAACGGTCCTGTGCTCCTTGCATATTTTGGCTTCCTGTAATCTTCACAAGATCGTCTGTCCAAGGCATGGTATGACGTCCCATACTACGATTTCTGGATCAATCTCGCCATTTGTGACCTTATTGCCCCAACGGCAATTGAATCTTCAAGCTATATAGCCTGCTCACTGGCACTTCAGCTTACTGATCCTTAGTTACAGAGAATATAATACTATTACAAAATTCATTCATAACGAAATTATGGAAATTCCCAGTACGAGATACGCTATGAATGATAAACAGGTAAAGATAAAAAAAATGAGATGTAATTAGTGGAATTTTTAACAACGAGATGGTGCAGTTTGATTAGAATTTTTTATCGTACAAAAACACATAAACATGTTTATTTACCAACAAACTGTGTTAAATTCGTAGTAACAATTGTACTTGGAAAATTATCAATGTCGTTGATAAAAGATAATTATATATATCAACAAATATCTAGGTCTTACAACACCAAGCACTGCGTAGTGCGTAGTTTCAAGGGGCGAAGACATTTGAAGATATACTCGTATGTATGTATGTATTGTATGTATATATGTATATCTTCACGCTAGGTCCCTTGCGGGGTAGGCAGAGAGAACCGAGCGCCATAAGACGCGGTCCTTACATACTTCACTCGCTTCTGTGACATTCATAGTTCTTTTCATGCACGCTCGCCGGTTCCTGGGGCTCCTGACATCACCTTCTGATAAAACACGACCAATTTGGTCATAGTAGTTTAGTCTCGGTCTTCCTCGGCTCCTATGTCCTTCCACTTTTGCATTGTATATCTGTTTCGTCATTCTTTCGGCCCGCATTTTTTCTACATGTCCGAACCAAAATATAACAATTAAGATATATAACATTCAAAAATAACTCTCTCTCGACTCGATAACGCACAAGTGAAACCCCTGGTGTAGCTAGTTTCTATGGGCTACGGTAACTGCTTATCATCGTGTAATTCGCACGCTTGTTTCCCACGTTAGTAGTTTATAAAGAGTATAGTTATCACTATCCGATTTCAAGCAAGCACTTGCTTTTATGTCATGCCTGTAGCACCTTCTAGGATGAATGAGATCAGAGAGATATGTGAAAGATCTATTAATTGTTTTGTGATTTACTTTTTGATATGAAACCTTAAAAATTACATTTTCGTTTTACATTTTATTGTCTACTTCCTTATAGAATACCACGAACATCAATTGGAGGTTGCATCGAGGACATATCTCTCTATAGCTACAATTTCTGGGATTTCTACTTCAAACATTTGACATTGTATGATTGTTTATCTACTTCTATTTTTCCCTCGCAACAAGCGGAATAATCTAGTTGTTATGCAGAGAACAAGTTTAGTGCATAGTCAACAAAGTAGAAAAAATACCTAATTTTATATTTGCGCAATTTAAAGAGCTCATATTTTGGAATTTTTGAATTATCATATTATGTACCATAATTCCATGCGATTTACCTCAATAAACTAAAAAACACTTTACCAACCTATTTTAAAAATTCTTTCACATATAGAAAGCAACATTATCAGCGAGTAGATACTTATTATCAGAAATATTTAGGCTATACTTTATTTTCCAAAAAAAACCCTACGGCAAATGTATACCTTGTATAAAAGGTATCAAAATTTTGCCTACAAAAGTCATTATTTGACGTGCGCTACGAAAACTTTTGATCATACCAAATAACATAATTACGAGGCGTTTGTAGTATTCATCATTAGCCACAAAAAAGACGCTATATGTCTAACTACTATCGTTAAGTCACAATAGCCATTTTGTACACGCTAGTCAGTCGAAACACATTCATAAATAGAAACAAAAGATGAAGATATTCATGTCATGATATTAATCCTTTTCCAACTATTTATTTCCTTCTACTTTCCATCTACCCGTGCAAGACCGGGGTGGATCGTTAGTGTATTTTATGTATTCGTTCATTAAGTATTCTAATACATACATAAATGCATTATCTGATAAAAAAATTTAATCCCAGAAAAAATACTGTTCCAATACGATACGTCGAAATCAAACAATTATGTTTATTTCTTACTTTTAAACATGGATGAGATTTGTTAGCATATAACTATTAAATGTCATTTGATCATTGTATCATTGCTCCTGGAATGTACTTACGATATTTTCCATTGCCGGGCTTGGTTGTTACATCTTATTGATTTTTTTATCTGACTGGTTTTTTCATTATATTTTGACGATATTCACCCAGAGTACATACCAAAGTAAATATACTTATATATATACACTGTATAATCGAGCAGCATAGTGAAAATTTTCCGACGTTGATTCAGTCATCAAACATGGACAACTCACAGCGCCTTTCTCATACCACGACTTAATTTTCCTATCATATAAGGTGCGTTCTCCAAAGAGAAAATCCAAAACTATTTCCCAGCGTAACCTTAGAAATTTGGATGTAGATCGTTTGAGAAGTGATTTTTGTAATGTTGATTGGTCCGACCTTTACTCTACCTCATGTATAGATCATAAAGTACATTTATTTAATTCAACCTTGACGTCGCTTTTTGATACTCATGCACCATTTAGACCAGTAAAAGTGAAGCACTTACCAGCACCATGGTTGTCTCCGTCTATTAAAGAGGTTATGGCTAAACGAGACAAGGCTAAGTCCAGAATTAAAAAATCTCCTACGGAAATAAATCTTCTAAAATATAAAAAACTGCGTAATGTCTGCAATAGGATGTGTAGGGATGCAAAACGCCATTATATTCACTCCTCTATTGATAAAATGTCTACCTCGTACATTTGGAAATTTTTACGATCACTGGGTGTGGGTAAACCTCATGAAAATATCAATGATAATCTTGATCTAACTCCCTAACTCCCTAAATAAACATTTTTCAACTCCGCCAATCGTAGTTGATACGACGAAAAAATTGTCCACTCTACATACACTTTCCCAACGTTCTTCACCCACAAGTGATTCATTCATTTTTCGCAATATCACAGAGGAAGAAGTTAGGAAAAGCATTGATTCTATTTCTACAAAAGCTGTGGGCAGCGATGGCTTGAGTCGTGACATGCTAACACCTGTTATTGATCTTGTGGTTCCGGTGATTACACACATAATTAATTTTTCTCTCACTCACAACGTGTTCCCAACTGCTTGGAAAATGGCTCAAGTTATCCCCCTTCCTAAGACGTCTAATCCGTCGTCTTTTTCTCAATACCGGCCTATTTCTATACTTCCCTTACTCTCTAAGGTTCTCGAAAGTGCTGTCCATAAACAACTTCACACATATCTTTCTTGCAACAATCTTCTCAGCCCTTACCAATCAGGCTTTCGTCCCAACCACAGTACGGTCACTGCATTGCTCAATGTCACGGATGATGTACGTTACGCTATGGACAACAAAAAAACTTTCCTTGATTGTACTATTAGACTTTAGCAATGCATTTAATTCTGTCGATTTTGACATTCTCCTAGGTATACTTCGCTCGATTAACTTTTCTCCTTCTGTGATTGCATGGTTCGACTCCTATCTTCGTGGGCGCCGGCAATGCATCAAACTCGATGAAAGGTCATCAGAGTGGATTGATCTAGTTGCAGGTGTGCCACAAGGCGGTATCTTGTCTCCACTCTTATTTTCTATTTTTATAAATGAAATATCCCAAATCCTCACTTCTTCCTACCACCTATATGCAGACGATTTACAGATTTATAGTAATTTCTCAATTTCTGAAGCCCATGAAACTATTAAGATTATAAATCATCAACTATGTGCTATCCAGGGATGGGCTGAAAACCATGGTCTTCTAGTTAATCCATTAAAGTCTCAGGCTATAGTCGTAGGTAGTAATCAGTTACGTGGTAGGCTCAAATTTAATGACTTGCCTAAAGTTTACTACAATGGTCTGCAGATTCCCTTTGTAGACAAAACGAAAAACCTTGGACTGATCATTGATGGAACACTATCCTGGACGGCGCATATAAATGACATCAGTAAGCGCATGCATTATACATTTCACTCTCTCAAGCGACTTCAAAATTTTTTGCCCTTTAAAACTAAAGTTATGTTGGCTCAATCTCTCTTACTTCCCATTCTCGACTACGCTGACATCTGCTACTTGGATGCAACAGAGGAACTACTTAACAAGCTGGAAAGATTGCAGAATCTAGCTATACGTTTTATATTCGGTCTTCGTAAGTACGACCATGTATCGGAGTTTCGTGAACAGTTGAAGTGGCTCCCTATTCGATTTCGCAGAAATGTGCACATACTATCCCTCCTTTTCAAACTAATTACCAATCCTAATTCCCCTCAATATCTCTGTTCTCGTTTTCCACTCCTTCCACAGCCAAATCGATCACAACGTTCCTGCCATATAAAAACTATAGACTTCCCCTTAGCCAACACGAAATTCTTCTTCAATTCGTTCACCGTCCGTGCTGCCCTACTCTGGAATAAACTACCACTGCAGATACGAGATGTTCGTACTGTGTCCACTTTCAAGAAAAAATTGAAGGAGTCTTATCTGAAGACACTATTTTCTAGTGAAAGATAATATATGTAATATATAATATATATAATGTGGTTATATTGATGTATATTTGTATATATATAGGTCTGTGTATATATGTATGTGTATGTATGCGTGTATATGTATGTATATGTTAAATGTATTTTTACAGAAGTAGTTTAACTGTATCATAGTGTAACTGTTTTTATTGATGCTTGTTGGCACATATTTTGTTTACGGCCCTATACAATGTTTTCACATTCATTGGGGTTGGCTGGAAGAAATCTCTTAAAGAGATAAGCTCACCTTTGTACACAAAACTTATAACAAAGAATATTTTGTATATTTATGTGCAATAAAGAATAAAAATTCAGAAATTATGAGCAACTTTTACTACAGGTAGGACTGACATCAGTATCGTGAAAAAATCCCAATACAATTGTGTTAGCTCATCGAGAATTTTGTATAAGTCGAATTCGAAGTCCCATCCCATTGTAAAAATTGTACATATTACCTAGTATAGGGTATTTGTAATCCTACCAGTGAGTGGGGTTACCAGTAAGATCGTTAAGAGTTGATGTGTTAGCAGCAGGGGTTTGTTGACTACGGTAGCTACTTTATATCAGGTGGGTCGTGTGCTTCTATTCTATGATTACTGTTATATATCTTTGCTCTGAAAGAATCAGCATATTAGTGCTATGAACGGATTTTACTTAGTTCAATTTCATTTCACTTTTTTATACCACTAAGGTAAAAAGGATGGTAAGCAGTTACCGTAGCCTGTGGACATTTGCAACATCAGGGGTGTCACTCTTGCGTCGCCAACCCTGAAACTCTCGCCTGATATCTTTATTTCTCTTTCTCTATTGACATTATCTTGGTTCTTTTGACATTTATTATATTATTTGACAAATGTTTATTACAATAATAATATATAACGTTCAGTTCATATTTATTTAGCATAAATATTAATGACTTTATTTTATTGTATAACAAAAGTATTTCTTAGCAATGATACAATGACTCACGTCGATCCGCGTCCAACAGTCACAATAGTAAATTAGAAGAATACTTGCTTGGCTTTATTCTAAAAAGTCTTTTGTCTTATAACACTTTATTGGTATTATTGGACCATATCAGTCAAAATAAGTGTCACGTTGACCACTACTTGCAAAAAGAGAAGAGGGTCAACAGTGAACGGTTTTGCACTATCTCGCCATTCATGTCATACCAAGTTTCAATTAGGCACTCAAAGTTTGACTGGAACGGTTTCCTTATAAGGTTAAGTCCACATTTGCATATTTTTCTTGCATTTTACATGTGTAGTTTAGTGTACTTTATCTTGCAGTGATAGCCTAATTGATAATGAACTGATCTATTAAACTAGTCCACGGTTCGAATCCAAGAATGTACCCTAAATTCGTGTTTTCGTACATATTTGTAATTTGTAATTATAACTCGCTCAGTAAAGAAAAACATCAAACCTACTTGACCAAGAAATTATGTTTCGAATTGTGTGATCTAACCTAAGAAAGGTCTGGTTTTCGCTCTGGGTTGTGACCTGACGGCAGTTAATTAGGCTTAGGTAGCGAACCGTACCAATCCTTATGAGGTAAGAAGTGAGGTTTAAGGTATAATAAAAGCCAAAACTAACAAGTGCCACTGTCATACTTTGTTTCTGTTATCTATGGTCATACTGTTTCTTCTTTCCCGCTTCCCGTCCCTGTCATTTTGGCTTTTAAGATATAACAAACAAACTCCAGTCCCGTTGCTAGTACGGCTAGGCAATTGTACGACTTGTTGACGATTAACAAACATCATTAAAAATTAACAAACGACTTCTAGAAAATAATAAATGAAGGTTCTTCATTACGTCAATAGTAGCCCCGCGCCGAGTCAACCCTCGAATTACTAATATAGAGGCTACGGATTATGTCAATCATTCCTGTAAACACAGTCAAGGCGACTGGCCTTCTTGTGGCATACTCACATGACATATATAATTGATAAATTATTAGGAAGCTGTTAAAAAATGTGTTTGACTTTTTTTAACATGAATGTGCCTGCTATAAAGAGTAGCATGTTTGAGTCGATCTTACGATCAACAGTTGTGTGTAGGAATATGTAATGTGGTGTTCATTTATACAGATGTGTATTTGCAAGTCAACCAAACAGAATTAAGTAATAAATAATTTTAAATATCGAAAATTATTTATATATTTAATTTATAAATAATTTTCGATTTTTTTATGATTATTATTGATTATCACACTAATAATTAAAATTTCAAGCACATCATTCTCCCTGGCCCTCTTCTCTTGAACCACAACAATGGCTCAAGATTAATTTAGTTAGGATTATTTGTCTTCGACCAATTATAAGAATTCATTTGTGAGTGTGAATTTAATTTCGAGAGTAATCCTTTAGTACTGTCCATATCTACTGAGATATATATAGCTCTTATCGAAAGGTCAAATTAAGATAACAAAATTAAAATCTTCAAATTTCCCTTAATAACTTAAATCGTATTTCTTAAATCGATTCATTATAAATAGGATCTGACACTATCATACGCATATTTTTCGTAGGATTATATTATTATTGTAGTAAATAATACTCAGATATTAGAATAGTTTCGTTATCTGTAGCAAATATTTGCGACAATGGAAAAATTACAGGAAACATAAAATTACTGATACGCACTTCGTTCGGCATATATTACGAGTAAGGTAATTTTTCCACATTTTGGACAACTGAACTTTTTATTTGGGTTAGGCGTAGATGAGTATGCATATCTCCAATATTTACAGTACTATGTTACGGAGAAGTGGCATCCATAACAGGAAACATACGGAGGTAAAGCGGGCTTTCAAAAATTTAGACGCATCATTTCACTTCCAGTTTTCTCCTTCAGATAATGGCTTCAATGTTAGAATTGCTACAATTTCTAAAACGTTGATATGATTGACTTCTGTGCAACATTCAAATCTAATTGTTTGACAACACCATAATTTGATTAATTTAAGTGTAAAACGACGAACTACACGTTGGTAGAGGCAAGAAAGTAGTCTATGCAATTCTTAATACACTAACTCCTAAAAGTCGATATTAGTTGAACGTCATGCCTACAGGGTTTATCCCGGTTCCTAATCCATTAGGTAGGCAGGATCCGCTACCAAAGACTTGGCGAAGATACTGATTTTGACATAGAGCGACTACCGTCAGACCTACACTACTCAGAGGGAAAACCAGACCTTTCTTCCATTAGATCACACACGTCTTTAGAAATATAATTTCTTGGACGTGCGGATTTCCTTCCTTAAAATTTTGTACATAAATCGGAAAATAAGTATTCAGTGGTACATGCCAGGAGACCAGTTAGTCAATAGGTAGGTATAGGTGATAGTCCAGTGGATAAGGAACCGGTTCCTGAGCCACTGGGCTATCACTGTTCTAAAAACAAACAGCTAAAAATACAATCCAAACCGCCCGCAAAGTACGTAGCAGCATCCCACCCGCGTCTAAAAAACGTACTGATGATAACAACGATCATAACGATAACAATTGGGGCAGTAAGTCTAGACACTTACTGCCCAAATTTCTTCAGCGTAGGCAATATCCTTCCAGGTTATGCGTCCGTCATTCGTATGTCATAGTGCAGGTGATATTTAACTGACAACATGAGAAAGGTGATATGAAAAATATCATCAAATGAAGAATAGTGGTTTTGGTGTATTTAGATGTTTTTTTCTGTAACGTGATTTTTACGATTTAGTTAGTATCGCAAATTGACGTTTCAGAAAGCATAAGTCATTAAATAAAAACCTTAAAAAATATTTTTAAGTTAAATATTTTTTAGATGAGTATAAATGGCTATGACGGAACCGTAACCTGATTTTCGCGTTGACATTTACGTCAAGTATCCTTAAGGGTTGTAGGCATCCGCAAGAAAGGGATCGGAATCGGAAAATTGTAACGACGAAGTAACCTTCAATTAATCATAAATATTGAAGACAGCGATTCAAAATTCGTACGTAACTCTATGTAACCGTATCTTTTGACGAAATAAAAAAAACATGTCAAAATGTTTTTTTCGCCTAAAACACCGTCATTCATTACTCGCGTTCACTGAGATCAGGCCAAGGTCAAACAAGGCCAAGGTTGCGAGTACTCTATCTGACGTAGCCCTACGTCATTATACGTGTTATTGATCGTCTAGAAATATGTCTGATGTTTTGAATTAATATTTTACGACGCACGTGACGAACTCACACATTTTGCTAACGTTTTATGATTTGATAGTATACCCTTGGATTTTTATTCAGTATACATATATTGGTAAAACAATTTAAAAGCCAGTAAAAGTAATTAAAATACAGTATTAATAACAAAAAATAAAGATTGCGTCACTTGATCATCAATTTTCTTGATAACCTTTTAATAGACATTAATTAAACATTAGTAATGGTTATCTATTCTGGATTTTGCATAAAGAATTGACAAAATATTTAATTTATTTTTAGACATATAACCTAAATTACAGTGGATGAATTTAATTCATGTTAATGTATGAGTTTGTCTAGAAAAGCATTTGAGACTTTAAATTACTACGTATTAGATTTAGTTTTGGATAATGTAATAAACATTATTGTCTTAATAAATGTATTGCTCAATTCTAGTAACATACCTACCTATTTTCTTCATTACCAGTAAATCATGTGACAACGATAGCGTAAAAGTACGTAAAAACTCTTAGACGTCACAACATGTTGTCTTCGAAAACAACGTAACATTACTATTCAAGCACATTCCGATTTGCCGACGCCGATATCGCATTATTACTTACTTATTTAATTTTAAACTATTAATCTTTGCTTTAAGGATCGTTTTTGCTTGTATCTTCATTTGAATCAATGACATGACATATGAAAAGTCGCGTCTAATTGCGTCTCGACGGGCGACATTGCTCGCGCTCTACGCCCACTCCTCTGCCAGTATATGTTACGTCACAATTGTTTTAAACGTCTCTCGTAGCGATGGGAGACATCGATTAATTTTGGTATATTCACGGCTCACTTGACGACTGACCATCCCTGTCATCTAGAGCCGCCATCACCTGTTCATGGCGCCTACAACGATGCCGAAATATCAGGCAAATACCATTACATATCGTGATACAATAAGTCTAGTTTAAATAGAAATGTAAAAAAATCCTATGAAACTATTTATTATACCATCAAAACATAAATATGTTTTATTAAACAATTTAGTTCAATTGCTACTGAACAATGGAATTGTCGACAATATGTGACATAGTGTTGTACAAATATATTTAAACTGTCATACGAATGAGAATTCTAAATTCTATATATTTCTAGATACACAGCTGTGTATCAGCCAAGTTCGGAAAAGAAGCGGGCAACGGATGTATCGGCAGTAATTATATTTCCACCGTTGTCTAAGAAACTAACAGGCCTATACTTGTTTTTTTTTTATACTACGTCTGGAAGTACACAATCATACGGCCCACTTGATGTATAGCGGGTACCGTAGCCTATTAACGCTTACGATATATTAGTATCACTCGCGCGATGCTTCCTCTGCTGCTTACACAGCAACTCCTTGGGAGCTTACTGGTGACCGCACTCACACGCAGGAACACAACAACCCTCTAGGGAGTTGTTATTCGGCTGCGGTTTTCTGTGAGGTAGAAGTACTTCCCCAGACGGGCTGCTTTGATGCGCCGTACCTCTCTTGAATTATAATTTCGCATGATTAGTAAGACCTGCACAGAAGTCAAGTATCAAATTTATATCTATCTATCTATATTTTCTTGACAAGTCCCTTGCGCCTCCGAAACCCGGGTGGTCGAATACGACCGCGAAATGTATGGGAAAATGTATATAACGGGTTCTGACAGGTCACAAAGCTATTAATGCCACTCTTTGACTGACTCACTCATCAAAATTCCACTACTTTTAAGTGACAAAATTATATGTATATATAAATTTGGCGTTGAGGTACATTAAGAAGAAAAATCTAAAACTAAACATTACCGAACTTATGTGTAGTTACTAATTACATTAAAGCACTAAGTATATATGGCTGTTTCAATTAATTCAAAATCACGTCTCAGTAAATGCACTGATGTAACATGAAATTTAGAGTAGATGTAAGTAAGTAGATCATGACTTTGAATGGCATATCGACTAAATTAAATGCTTGCCGGCGGATGAATTCAAGAGAAGATTACAATAGAAGAGTACTTAAAAAATCAGCATTTTTGAATGTATGTATGTATACCTTCACGCCAGGTCCCTTGTTGGATAGGTAGAGAGTACTAAGCGCCATAAAAAACGGTCCTTACATACCTCACTCGCTTCATTATCATTCATAGCTTTTTTTATGCGCGCCTAGGGCTCCTATAGGTATATTTCTAGGTAAATTAGGTATTAAACGTTTCAGAAATTAATAATAACCCAACATAATATATAAATGTGAGAAAGGGGCCAAGTTCGGTACACATGTTAAGATCTGAACGGATGCCAAGTTCCCATATTCTTCGATGATAGCTATAAAAAAGACATAACGTTTTTAATTAATGTCAAAGACATTTTGTTCCTTTTATTTAAATCATATATAAAATTTATATCAATTAGATATAAATTTTATAACATAACAAGTTTTAACCGAAACATTTAAAACTATTATGAAGGCTACTACTAAACTCCTTCTTCTTTTTGGCGTTATCACGTTTTTCTAATTCATTAGGATTAGCGGGGTCCGCTACCTAAGCCTAAGGATTTGGCGAAAATAATGATTTTTACATGGAGCGACTTCCGTCTGACCTCCGCAACCCTGAGGGAAAACCAGATCATTCTTAGGTAAGGTCACACGTCATTCGAAATACAATTTCATGGACGTGCGGGTTTCCTCAAGATGTTTTCCTTCACAGACGAGCAAGTGATAATTACAAATATGTACATAAATCCGAAAATACGAATTTAATGATTTATGCTAGAATTCGAACCGGGGACTTGTTGGTCACAAGGTCGGAATGCTACTACTACACTATAAGAGTTTATAGATTAAATGTAAAAACATGACAAGAATACTGGCAGCATGCAAATTAGAATACTGCATTTTTTTGGTACATAAACAACATACAGAAGGCCAAGACTTACCTACCATGACCAAATTGGTCGTGTTCTAACAGAAGGCGATGTCAGGAGTCCTAGAAACCGGCGAGCGAGCATGAGAAGAGCATTGAATGTTATAGAAGCGAGTGAGATATGTAAGGATCGAGTCACGTGGCGCTCGGTTCTCTCTGCCTACCCCGCAAGGGATTTGGCGTGAAGTCATAGATAGATAAAGAACTTACTTTCATTTGAGACGAACATTTTTCACCATTAGACATTACGTATTTAAAAATTTTTCGGCAGTTAGTAAATTTTCTATGGCTATGGTATAACATCATCTTTCTACTTCGATTATTCAAGGTATATCTGTTATTTTTCAATGAAACATACATGAATTATGTATATATGCCTTTGAAATGAACGTCTTTGATGTTATAATTAGTTGTGGTTTTCAATCAAACGGCTTTGAATAGTACGCTATGTCCAGTCTTCTTTACAAACAGGCGGCTATCGTTAAAATAAGTATTTCTCTTGCCGCTCCAACAATAGTTCGTCTAATTATGCAAAAGCACTTGCATGTCGTCATGGGTGGTTCATTATTTTAAATACCCTGAGATCACATGATTGGTCCGAGCTAATAGATGAGATCATAAATTAAATAAGTTTACTTTAAATAAAAATTTAAGAAACAAATAGACGGGTACGTAAGTAAAATAATCAATTGAAATAAAAATAATAAAGCACTGTGCATTGCTAAATGGCTCATTGAGTTAAATAAGCGCAAACTAGATTGATTTGCTGTTCATTAATGAAAATTTCGTTTGGCTACCTACGACTTCCGCCAGACTAACTGGATGGTACCGGGACCACAGCATTGTAATGTCATCAGTACTATGCTCAATTATACATCAATACTTAGAAGTGGAATTGAAATTCAATAGATCTAAAAAGCGTATTAAATACCAATCAACCATTCCGTACGGTTATTTATTGATTTTTGTGAAGGTGTGAAGGAATTTTTATGATTTTTTAAAAACTATTTAGTTAAAAACAACATTCTGTCTTTTCCTAATTCCAACTCAATCTTGACCTAAACCTAACTGGAACGTCAACCTAAAGTGCGAGTAGTCCTTGGGCCGTGCGTACCAAGGACTATACCTCGTTCGCAAGTTCGTTATTACCTTATGATACTGTAATATTTCCACTTTAAAACATTTCAGCCTATTTTTAGGGTTCCATACAAAATAAAACAAAGAACAAATAGTGTAAAATTTTCACAAGCTCATTTTAATGTTTATTGTAGGTTATTTGCAAATTTAACATAAAGAATTATAATATTTCATCATACTTAAGTAAGTAAATATCAAAAGGATTACGTTAGGTTAACATCATAAATTATATCTTATCGCATTTACATTTAGTTAGTACACAGTACCAAAGTCGAACAGTACAACTTTATAAGTACAGGTAGCGCGGTTGTAAATATATAGAATACTAGCGGATCAGACAGACGTTGTCATGCTTGAGAAAAAGACCCCACAACTCGATTGCAGCGCATCGTGTCCAATTGTGAGGCTAAACCTGCCTGCTCAAACAAACATAAAAAAAAAATCGTCAATATCTGTCCACAGGTTTAGGAGACAGAAGATATAAAGATATCGGTCAATGTAAGGGAAGAGACGCTTTATCCATTCCAACCAACTAAACTGATCAACCAGTTGAACTCGAAAGTGTCTCGAAAATTTTACTCGTTATTATGAACAAACCATTAACTTCTACTATAAGTACCAGATTATTTTATTATATTCAGCAATGTTTACAGAAGTAGCAAATATCCTTATGAGGACAAAAAAAAATTTCATAACAAAATTTTCAACGTTGCCATACAAATTTTAAGTAAGCTGATAATTTTTAGGTTTAGTTCATTTTATTTTGTGATTTCGCTTGTAATTCCATCTTTTATAAGGACATATCTACATTAGAATAATTGTCATTGTGTTGGAACTGTGAGACATATTGCCGAGATATGGGATTGACGGTTCACTGCTCCGTGCTGTGCAGTCCACTTACAAGGATTACTCAGCATGTGCGCGGATAGATGGTAGCATGTCACCCTGGTTTGATGTCAAAATTGGTGTCAAATAGGGTTGTATGTTGTCTGCTGTTTATCCTGTATCTCGATAGTTGTCTGCAGAGAATAAGGTCAACAACTATGAATAGTGGTAAACTGTCTGCTGTACGCAGACGATGCTGTGTTATTGACAGAAACACCATCGAAACTACAAACACTGGTCACAATGATGAAAGACGAATGTATGGAGAAAGGCTTACTTTTGAATGCGAAGAAAACAAAGATAATGGTATTTGAAAGAGAAGAAACCAGAACCAATGTAAGGATCACGGTTGATGATGAAGTGTTGGAAACAAGTGGATGAGATTGTATATCTTGGATGCGCTTTCAGCAGGGATAGAGGTACACCGCAGATGTCGAAAGACGAGTGAGTGCTGGGGATAGTGTGAATGGAGCGTTGGGAAAACTTCTTGACATTAAAAACTTGAGCCAGAAGGCACAGCTCGCTATACACAATGCAGAGCTGGCTATGACAGAGAGAGCACGAAAGTAGGATAAACGCGGTTGAAATGCGAGCGCTGCACAAAATTTCGCAACGATGATATTAGAAACAGAGTTGGTCTGAAAGAGAGTGTCGGTGTTAAAATAAGAAGAGGCATGCTCCATTGGTTCGGACATGTAGAACGGATGAAAGATGGATGAATGGATGAAAGAATGACGCAGATATACAATGCAAAGTCGAAGAATATAGGAGCCGAGGAAGACCAAGACTTACCTACCATGACCAAATTGGTCGTATTCTATCAGAAGGTGATGTCAGGAGCCCTAGAAACCCGCGAGCGTGCATGAGAAGAGCAATGAATGTTGAAGAAGCGAGTGAGGTGTGTAAGGATCGAGTCACGTGGCGCTCGGTTCTCTCTACCTACCCCGCAAGAGATTAGGCGTGAAGTTCTAGATAAATAGAATAATTGTCCATATTAGAAGATTGAAAGTAAGAAACAGCACGATACGCGAACTATGTGAAACGAATCATGACGTAGTGTCAAAAATTGAAAAGTATATGTCGTAATGGTTTGGATATTTGAAAGGATGAATGACAAGAGAGTAACGAAAGAAGTGTATAGAGCAAGAATGAAAGGGGAGATACCGCCAGTGGCCACCGTAGACTCAAACATATAGATCAAATTGGTAATGTGAAAAGGGGTCAAATCAAAAGCACCCAAAACCGAAGGGAAGAGGAAGATAAAGAGGTTGATGAGTGTGGATGAAGCAAGATAAGTATATTTGCATCTGTACATCTGACATTCCATAGTCTCTGCTTATCCCAATGGAAGACAGGCGTGATGATATGTGTGTATGTACTTTTATTCATATTAATGAATATAATATAATCACCCCGTTCCGATTTAATGAAAGCTTTAGCTTATGTATATACGTACATCTTCACGCCAGGTCCCTTGCGGGGTAGGCAGATAGAGCCGAGCGCCATAAGGCGTGGTTCTTACACACCTCACTAGCTTCTTTAGTATTCATAGCTCTTTTCATGCACTCTCCCCGGTTTCTAAGGCTCCTGACATCACCTTCTGATAAAACACGACCAATTTGGTCACGGTAGGTTAGTTTAGTAGGTAGGTATTCATATGTGCTATTTAAATATCAGGATTTTCTTGTCCACAAAATATATTTATATATATATATCTTCACGCCAGGTCCCTTGCGGGGTAGGCAGAGAGAACCGAGCGCCATAAGACGCGGTCCTTACACACTTCACTTGCTTCTTTTACATTCATAGCTCTTTCCATGCACGCTCGCCGGTTCCTAAGGCTCCTGACATCACCTTCTGATAAAACACGACCAATTTGGTCATGGTAGGTTAGTCTTGGTCTTCCTCGGCTCCTACATCCTTCCACTTTCGCATTGTATATCTGTTTCGTCATTCTTTCATCTTGCATTCTTTCTACATATCCGAACTAACGGAGCATGCCCTTTCTTATCTTAACACCGACACTCTCTTTCAGTCCAACTCTCTTCCGTACGTCATCATTTCGAACGCGGTCAGCAAGCGTTATGCCACAAATTTTTCGCAGTGCTCGCATCTCGACCGCATTTATTCTACTTTCATGCTCTCTCTGCCATACCCAGCTCTCACTTTCATAAGTTAGCGTTGGGATTAACACCGCTTTGTGTATAGCGAGCTGTGCCTTCTGACTTAGATTTCGGCTGCCAAACAGTTTACCATAATTATTATTAATATATTTATAATATATTTAAAGTAAATTTTCTACACATTTAAGATGTTTAATCTATGGTTTAGAATGATCATGTAAATACACTGTATAATTGGTAACGTCAAATAGAGAAAGGGATTTTATTACTCTTTACTTGAATCCTAATAACCTTAAATTGGGCAAAAAAGATATCTAGCTTTTGGATAGTCAAGCTATACGAGTAACCGAGGCACCAAGAAGAAATTGGACATTGTATCTAATGGGTATAAATAAATAAAATAAATAATAAATATTGTCGGACAAATTACACAGCGCCACCTAGCCCCAAAGTAAGCGAAGCTTGTGTTATGGGTACTAGACAACTGATAAACATACGTAAATACATTTTTTTTTGTAAATACATACTTATTATACATAGAAAATACCCAGACCAAGACAAACAGACATGTTCATGCACACAAATGTTTGCCTTGTGTGGGAATCGAACCCATGAGCGTCGGTGTCAAAGTCGCGTCATTCACGACTGAGCCGCCGAGCTCGTCTGTTTCGTCGTCGGTATAACGTGCTTTAGTGGTATATGCAAAATTTAGGTTTTTATATTACGACTTGACCATAAGTGTTGACTATGGCTAGCTTTGATTTATCGAATTTAACCACTTACTGTACTAGAAGGGGAAATATTTTTAGAACGATATACTTAGCCCCAGAAACGTCCAGGGCGCGTTTGTTCGAAAAAATCACGTGTCTGCACATTCGCTTAGAGCATATTTTGCTCCATTTACATATTACTACTACCTATATCCAAATACAAAATACCACGAATACGTAATTATATACAGAATTAACGTCGGAAATAAACACAACACTTTTACGTTCGGCCTGTTTTTTCAACTCGCATTTATTCATTTTCCTTATCTCTTCAACGAAATGCAGAATATTCAAGGAAATCATCACAATTTTGATGACTTCAAAAAAAATGAAAGGAAATGTAAGTTTTTAATCTTGTAATGTTTTGAAATTGACTAAGGGGAATATTGTCATGATTAAGTTAAAAGGTTTATGAATTATCTTACATATTCTTACCAAAAGGTACGTATGAATAAATTTCTTTAAACTTTCTTTGATAAATCGAAAAATACATTAACGAACATAATTCTGTATTTCATTTATAATGTTCAATTACGTTCCTTTCATATCATTTTTTCGATAAATGAACATTACTCATACATTTAATTTCAAATATAATTTTCCACTACATTACACATCGATAAGGTATCCTGTCATACACCAACGAATTCAATTTGCTGCACGCACTAGACGTCACTGCACTGCACGTTTTGTACCACAACGACCGATGCAAAAACGACGCAATAGTCACGCCTCCTGTATCGATAACTATAAATAGCGCGCTATTCATCGCTGTTCGTCTTCCTGGTCAGTCAGCTGATAGTGCAGCCTTGGCAAGCAGCCGACTGTTCGTAAACGTAAATAAAGAGACAGGCTTTACTAACAATATTGTACATTTGCGATCAACCGCAATGAGGCTCAATTTTTTGCAAAATTCATGGTAATTGTATTGTTCATTAGTTACATACTAGCTATTTGAAACATATAGATCTTCTAAATATAATATAGTGAGTATAGAATATCTACATCGTAGAGCGTATCCAACGTTTGGCACAGTAATTAATATTCACAATTTTAAAATTAAGTCCAAGTCCAAGAAACTCGGTGTGCTCAACAGAGCTAAACGATACTTCAGCGCGGGGCAAAAAAAAGTGAGGATTATCGATGATCCTGAACTCACACACGGCATTGAGCCCTTGAATTGAGAAGAGATTTTGCCTCTCTTTGAGTGTTCTACCGGTTGTATAAAGGGTTGTGTTCCGAGGAGTTATTCGACATTATACCAACAGCCTCGTTTTATAATCACGAGAAGTTTTCTACCGAGAACTATTAAGTTGTAGAACGAGCTCCCTGCCGAGGTTTTCCCAAGGGACTACAGTATGGAGTTCTTCAAGAAAAGCGTGAAGAGGTTCTTACAGGGTCGGCAACGCAAGAGTGACACCCCTAGTGTTGAAAATGCTCATAGGCTATGGTAACTGCTTACCATCAGGCAGGCCGTACGCTTGTTTACCGCCTTAGTGGTATAAAAATAAATTAAGACAGATAATCACATAATTTTGAACAATATTTAATTCGATTACAATATTAGAAAAACGAAAGAATAAGAGCATGGATAAATATTATTAAAATTTAAATTAACGATACAGAGAGTGAACGAACGATACGAACGACCCCGAGCTGAGCTCGACGTACGCCATTTTTTCCATGTTTAATCGCATTATTCTTTCGCGGCAGGTTTCGTGTACGTCTGGTTGTAATCAAAGTTGCAAATGCGGTTAAATGTCGCGTGGGTTGGAAGCGAAGGTTCCCACGCATAAGACACGCCAGCTTCTACCAAAGATTTTAGTTTCGTTTAACGATGAATTTGATAGGGGCCAACAATAGTCTTTTGTGGTAGGTGAAGACGTTTATGATAACGGATTTGCAAATACCGAAATATTTATTTTTTGTTTCAACCGCGGAGCTGTTCGTACAACTACGTACCTGAGATAAAGAGCTGCTTAGTTTATTACGATACTCGCTATGTGCAAGTGTGTATAATGTGATGAAAGAAGCAATAAACGTTAAAACGAATTTTAGGAAGGATGTGGTTAATTATTTAAATACAGGGACATTTTGAAAAATAGTTCACAGAATTCAAAACAAACGACAAATAATTGTGTAAGTGAGATTTAGGAGAAGTAATGTCTATGCGAGCAGCTACTTTGCTAGCAAGTTTATTACATAAACACTACATTAACACAATAATTGAACACGCATAATCTATTTATCATATAAAATGATTAACATATTATAATAAACACTGTAAACTTTACTACAAAGGAAAATTATCTAAAATTAATCGCCTGAGAGCAGATCACTATTAACACTCGAAGTTCGATCGTATCTCTTATTATGTACTGCATAAGAGTGGCACAAATGTCATAGTGTCAAGTTTGATATGCACTTAGCTGTTCATACTGAAGTAAGTTCTGAATAAGGGATAATAATATAATGTATAATAATACATATTCACAGTGAAAAGAATTAAAGAGATTAATCTTGCTCGTTAAAATTATACATTCCATATAAAACCCTAATACTGTTATATTAATATAATATATTAGTCGACATAAATACTATGTTACAGGATTATAATATGAAATATAGGGTAATTAAGTGCGCACAGGGAACCAAGGGCAAAATTAGTAATTAGCATTTTATTACAAAATAGAAGTCTTAGTAGATGCTTTTCATATATTTTTTGTTTTATTTTCGTGTAAATTAATATCACCTAATCTAGTGTAAAGTATGTGCTGCAGTATAATTGTGTACTATTGTCATTAGTTGGTATGCCGCAGAAAAAATACCAATTTTGTCAAAATGATAATATAATACATATAGGTGAGAGTTAAGCGAGCTTATCAACGACAGCTCCAAATTTAGATCGCTTAGTGTCGATCGTTCAGTTAAACAGGTTCCCATTTCTTATTAATAATCTTTTCATATTATATTCCTGTGGTGTTCATATTTATATTATTTATTTTGGTAGGTGTACCTTGAACACAAAAAGTTTGCGGAAGACTGACTAGTATAATTATATAAATTGTATAAAAAACCCCAAATGTGCCCATTTATAACCTAAACTACTTGGTTAATAATGTTACGGTTTCTGTTTGAAACTCCGATGTAAACAACCGGATCTAGAGGTTAGTCATCTCACCTGCAGTTTACAAATATTTAGAACATTAATTTTATATTGTGTAAACAAAGTGTAAACAAATTGATTATGTTCACTTCCTCAAACATTAGATTACAAAAATGTATATTATTTCAACAGGGGAGTCGAATAATCAACTGTTGAAAAAATATACTCTTTTGTTTCACGCACTGAGGTTAGAATACGCTTTCGTGTCCTATCTAGACGTCAGTATATGCAAGTATTTTTGTAGTGTGATAAAAAGTTTTTATGTTGTATTGTATGACTGTGTAGAGTTCCTTCCCTTACAGCATCAGGAAGTGGCTCCTTCTCACGAAATACTGAATCCTCCTCACTGGGTGAGGTTAGATATAGAGAAAAAACATGTTATACAGAGAGATATTGTCTCTTCCAGAGATCAGAAACAGCGCTTTCTTAGATTTTCTAAGAAATGTTTTTTATGATCGGTTTCGATTCCCAGGCCATCACCCAGATATCAAAGAGAAAAATAAAAAGAGTTTATTTTATTATTGAAATGTGTAGCGTAGGACTATGCCCACAATAAAAAAAAAAAAATACGACATTTACAAAGTACAAAACGCAATGTCAAAATCGTAAATAAGCAAATGTTTAGATTATTGTAATCAAGATAATAGTTGTTTTTTATGTCATTTAAATGAGAATAAAATATTTAAATATTTGGAACCGCATAATTAAAATACGTTTTTATTCGCAATATTCAAAGACGTTTTTATACAACGTCAGCCTATAAGCGCTTAAAGTGATAGATTGATGTTTCAAATCTGTCTAGATTAGACGTTGGATTTAGTGTAGAAAAACATCGATTACAAGAATAATATTTTGATTGATAAACGAAATATTTTCATGTCATTGATTGATAATTTGCGAATTATGACGATCAATCATAGGGAAAAACAGGTCTACTGTTAATATGACTGTCAGTGATTTAGGTAATTATGATACTTACTCGCTGGCTTGTTAATTATGATATTTACTTGCTTGATAAATATGTTTTATTACCTTCTTGTTTATGTTAATAGCCTTTATTGTTTTGGGTAAATATTTTTGACGATTTAAATTGAGCCTTCAATGAAAGCCAACATAACAAGTGAAATGATATTAATAACATAGTAAAAGGTAAATAAAGGTGTTGAATTTTGTTGTACATACAGGCCTCAGACTAGTTGTATTTCATTGTGTTGATGCAACTCGCATGCTGTACTGTACAACATCTCACATTCTCTGGAATCAGCATTTAGTAGCGCGAGCGGTTCGCTTCGTTTTATTACTATTTATTTATCATTAATTCGTTCGTAATGCGACGCATACCGTATCATTGTAATCATAACGATTGTACAGCCGTGAGTTACGTACAATATATACAATTCAAATTCCAAATTTGCTTACTTTTTATACCATCAATCATGAAACAAAGGTATAGGAACAGATTCCAAAGTATAAAGATGGGGTAACAGCTACAATAAAACAGACAATATGTATAATGTAGTTATTTAACTAGCAGCGACATCACGCTGCTAGTTAAATAACTAAATTATTAAATCAACGAATGTGGGTTACTAGGGCGCGATGTCATGACAAGGCCAGTTATAGCAAAACATAACATTAACAATGATATTTTCGTGACAGCAAAATGAGAACATTTTGATAATAAACCATAATCCAATGGATTAGAAGAGTTTATTGCTGTATTTGAGCGTATGTATAAATTTGTATATGAGACTCAAAAATAATTGGAACTAACCGGGAATATTACGTAGCGTGCTCGAATTCGACCTGTTTTTGAAAGATATCGTGTGTCCTTTTGGCTCAGATTGTAAAACAACAGTTAGCTCTTGCCTGTGAATTGCTCCAGGGATTTGTTGTCATTTGTGACAAAAGACGCATGCAACCGCCATTGCTACCGTCTCTGCACTACGTATGGTAGTGGCTGAGTACCGGCCAGCGCAAGTTAAAGTGGTATAAACAACGTAGTATTGAACAACCCGTCTGTAATTTTGTCTTCCGTAAAATAACATCTAAATCGACTATGTTCCATTTTCATACACGCGTATAGATCGATTTACTCGTAGGTGAGATAAATCGAGACTGACCTATTTTTAGCCTAACAACGCAATAGTGGCTGCATTGATTTCCATGAAATTTCGATAAAACAGTGTCGAAATCGGACTTTCGACTTCAGGGATATGTGGCTTATGAGATAACAGAATAACGTGTGAATAAATTCATAACAAAATGAAAATGTGATAGTTACTCTGCCAGTCTGTTTATTACCCTTTGAACGATTAAAGGGAACAGTTGGCTAACTCTGGAAACAAATTAATATGAATGCGCCAAAGGCGTTCGTTTTGGCGGTCAATTGTGTAGTTTGTGATTATTGACAGGACTTAGTACCATATTGAACAAATTGTAGTATAGATTACTTTTCAAATATTACTTTTCACTTTCACATTGGAATCGAATTGTTATTGAAATGAGCGTTCAGAGTAACGCTAATGATATGAATAGGATTTAGTAAAGTCAGCTTGGAAACCTTGGCATTGGGTTATTTACATGTAATAGGAACATATGGTAGAAATCTCATATTATCATAAGAAAAGGTCATACACGGAGAAATAATTGAGTGATCCTTTAACCTAAGTAACCTCATCAACTATTAAATTACTTGTAGAGGGTATTGCTACGCCCCGCATCCACTGAGGCGAATGCTTTCGATAAAGTATTTAAAGCTTTGCCAGCTAAAGGCAACCTCTAGGAAGATGCCAGTCAGTGAGCGTCTGACTAAACCTTTTCTTCCGTTCCGTAAAGATGTTCATGAGAGTTCACCACCTCCGAATCTCGAGTTTCAGAATGGCCCCACACAAGAATAGTTGAAGCACCTTTGAAGTGATTGAGTTCTTCTTCAGTGATATTTGTAGTATTTATATGTATATATATGAAAAAGCTTTAAAGCATAGCGTTCCCCAGAGAGAAGATAGACTTGAAGGTGCCAAGAGCTGATTGGAAGTAATAATTTCCAGTGATTTATCAGAATAACCTTTCGCAATGATGACATAAGAAACGTTGCACGAGATAATAATAAATTATGGACGTTAAAAGACCTTCTGCTTTGTGTAACGACTATGTCCTTTGATAAGATAGAGTGACATTATCTAACCGTGGGTGTGTAAAGGTGATGATGCTATGGGTATTAGATAGTTAATATAAAAAAGGGAAGGCAACCCTGATCTACTTTGTTAAGACACGTATCACATAAACTGGAGCATTGTGAGTACGTCCACCGTGTCACCTAACACTAATGCGGCCCGCTTACCTTCAAGAGGGTCATGAGCTCAAACCGTTTCCGTTGGCATACATTTTACATATCACTCCTCTTAGCATACATTTTTCGGATCAGTCCGCAATGTGTAATTTCATTCAAAAGACGGGTCTTCCCTATATTATTTCCATATAAACTTTCGCACTTCTTCATTGCGTTTCATTTTTAACTAATCATGGATCTATGTATAAAAATCATGAAATATATGCACAAATTTTCAAAATTTTAGCCAGTAAATCTTAAAATGGTATTGTCTTAGGTTTTCGCGATTGTTACACATTGAATTAAACAATTTTTAACGGAAGTATCGCGTATTTTATTCATTTTGTTGAACCTGACGTTTCGAACGCTTTGCAGCGTCCGTGGTCGCAGGAAGACATCTTCCTGCGACCACGGACGCAAAGCGTTCGATACAAAAACAAAACTGTCCAAAAAAAACAGAAAAAAGAAAATCGGCTGTCGATCGATTTACTTTTTTATAACAGTGGATAAAAAATACAGACAAACTTAGTCCATTAATATAGTATATAGATAATCGTACTTGAGAGTATTACTATCGTTCCGTTATTGTATTATAAGGAAGACATCTTCCTGCGACCACGGACGCTACAAAGCGTTCGAAACGTCAGGATCAACAAAATAAATAAAATACGCGATACTTCCGTTAAAAATTGTTTAATTCAAAATCTTAAAATGATTCCAAAATCCGGTCATTCGCTAAATTTTGTATAATCTTAATTATTCAGGAGTTTATAATGCACATATTTCTAAAACTAAAAATGACGTCAATATAAGTGTGGCACTTCTAATGGAAAATCTTACTGAGTGAAACTTTTTCTTACGCTTTTCGGGTAGGCAGACTTAAGCTATATATACGTATGACAGGTTGGTTGATGTATTAAGTTTTTATATTGAGCTCTAGTTCGCCTAGCAGTACAATCCGATCGAATTTTGTAAGATCCTGAGTTTTGTTTTACAAAAATGCATACCTCACTTATATACATGCATGGCACGTGAGTACAAGAAGCTTTTTTAATAGCGGCTTACAACTATCTAGATACCATGCATTACTTAAAGCGCGCGAGTTGCTGTGTCAGCAGCAGATGTGGTATCGCGCGAGTGATACTTAATGTATTTCAATCGTCTATAAGCTACGTTAACCGCTATCAGGTGGGTCATATGCTTGAACACGTATTTCCTGGAAAACGTAAGAAACTATTGCGTTTCGATTCTTACTCAAGAAGCGTTATTACGATACGTGGAGGACGAATCGGACGGAGTCGCGTTGTCGTGACACGGAGAAGTTGATTGAACCTCGTTGCCAACCTTATTGGATTGAGAAATGTTATCAAATGTATTTCTGAGCAATTTTCCTTGTAAACAAAATGTGTATAGTTTACCTACGAAAGTGTAATTTTAGTACCTTCAAAATCCTAAATACCCGTATTAGAGTTTCCGTAGGTACGATAATACTATAATTAAAACGAATAAAGCCAATTAGGTGTAGGTTTCTATGAAACGAATAATTATTATGATAGCAAACTACTAAAACCAATAATAATTAACATGATCTTTTATTGTCTAAAAGATTGTGAAATTATTATTATATATACATTCTGTGTACTAAGTATCGGGAATTTGTCAATAAAACAAAAAATACAAATTATTCATCTAAATTTATTTTATCGCCTTCAAAGTAGGCCCCATCGCTTGCAATACAACATCTCCACCGCTTCACCCAGTCTTCCATACATTTTTCATAGGCTATTTGCAGTATGGCCTTTAGCTCATTCAGCGAATTTTCTTTTATGGCTTCTATCGACTCAAAACGTTTTCCTCGAAGTGGTAATTTTAACTTGGGAAATAAAAAAAAGTCAGACGGAGCCATATCAGGTGAATACGGTGCTTGGTCGAGAACTTTTGTTGAATTTTTCGCTAAAAACTCTTTCACTATAATGGCTGTGTGTGATGGTGCATTATCATGGTGCAGCATCCATGAGTTGTGTTGCCACAAATCTGGACGTTTTCGGCGGATACTCTCACGCAAACACTTCATGACGCCTAAATAATATTCTTTATTCACTGTTTCTCCCTCTGGAAGGAATTCGGAGTGAACCACACCACGGTAGTAAAAAAAAACTGTCAGCATCACCTTGATTTTGGAGCGACTTTGCCGCGGTTTTTTGGGTTTCGGCTCGTTTTCGAGACGCCATTCTGAAGACTGTTGGCTTGTTTGCATGTCGTACTCATAAACCCATGTCTCGTCGCCAGTTATTATACGTTTCATAAAGGTCGGATCCGTAGAAGCTCGGGAAACCATGTCTTCAGCGACATGCTTTCGCTGCGCTTTTTGAACAAAATTGAGCTCTTTTGGAACTAGTCGAGCGGCGACGCGTTTCATGCCTAAAATGTCAATGAGAATGTTGTGGACGGACTTAAAAGATATGTTCACCTCACTAGCCAACTCTCTCAGACTCATACGTCGATTTTCGAGCACTAGCTTCTTGATTCTGTCGATGTTTTCTCTGGTCGTAGCGGTTGAAGGTCTACCAGAACGAGGCAAGTCTACTACTACTTCTCGGCCTTCTTTAAAAGCCTTATACCATTCATAAGCCCTTGTTTTCGATATACACGATTCGCCGTAGGTATTTCGCAACATTTTTAGTGATTCACCACATGAAATATCATTTGAAACACAAAATTTAAGGCACACTCTTTGTTCAACAATATTTTCCATTGTAAAAATCGCCGAGGACTCAAAACTATGACCAACAAAAAGTGTAGTTTAAAACAAATTAAATGACAGATCCCGCTCAAATTTTGCACGCTAAATCAGTACAGTGCTACCAACATGCAGTAAAAAAATTAGAACGACCTCTTTTACGCGGGTCTTTTTATTGACATATTCCCGATACTTTTTACACAGAGTAGTATTATAGATAAGGTTGCGAATATATTATTATATACGTACGTAATAAAAAAAACTGTAACGAAGAGGATGTAGATACAATAAACTCAATAGCGTTGTATAGATAAAAGTAACAATTAGACATGATATGAAACAAGGAAGTTTCTACGTTGTAGATGGAAGATCTTTTTTCGTCTAACTAAATAATCAAGAACTTTAATTGTTCATTACTCTCTGTTCAGTTTCAAACACAGCTAAACATTCTGCGCATCAGAGAATTTAAAATAGTCATTGTAAACAAGATCGTGCTCTTTTTCTTAGAACGGATAGTCTACAATTACTTGTACAGCAGGAAGTTTATACTGATCCCTTTTAATTAATTAATCATGATGTCCTTACAGTTAATTACGAAATTGTTAATAATTAAATTGTTTATTTGGTTAGTCAAGGTTTTTATTCTTTTTCGTAAACTCCATTACTGGTAACAACATATATAAGAAGACCTTTCGTAATTTGTTTAAGTAATAATAACTAGATTATTGCGAATTAATATCAGATATAGTATTTTTGAATGAAATGACATTAGAAATAAACGCAACAATCGATCTGTGGAGTCTACGAGTATATGTAATGAATGATAATCATGAAACAAATAGTGCATGTGGGCAACAACGTGACTGCAATATAAAGCCATTAAAGAGCAGAAAACACTAAGTACAAACCTATTAACATTGCACTTAGCACTTTATACTATGAAATTGTACTTATAATTATCCAGTAAAGAAGATGAGAAGATAATAATTGTGTAAATATTAAGGGGGTCATGTGCCAGAAGCGTGCTCGTTCGCGACCCCTGCCAATCGATTAGATTGCAATTTTGGACCGAAAACGCACCGATGTGCGGATTAGGGCGTACCCCGGAGGCGACGCGCATCGGTCCGCCCCCGTCGGTGCGAACATAGGTGCATGCGGCGGTGGGGGGCGCCACCCACCACGCAGCGCCAATTCCGGCGGGTCGAAGAGAGCCGAGTGCTGCATAGGCACGTGGAATGTGAGAGGTGGACTGAGTGATAAGATGAATGAGCTGATGGACCTAATGAATGAGAGACGCTTAGATGCTTTGTGTGTGACAGAGACTAAGCGCAAGGGGAGCAACACCGATGATCTGCCCGATGGGATGATGGCCCTATGGTCTGGTGTAGACCGGGACGATCATGCCAGTGCTGGTGTAGGTGTCATACTCTCCTCTCGCTTAGCCCCTGGTGTGAAAGATTACTGTTTGGTAGGGCCTAGACTTCTCTGGATTCGTATAAAACTGGGCATCACGCGAGTATTTCTGGTTGCAGCATACGCTCCCGTAAGCTCAGCGTGTGCCCAAGAACTAGAGAAGTTTTGGGAGTCTGTGAGGGATGTTCTGGATTTAGCTGAAGGGAATGAAAGAGTGATTATGTGTGGAGATTTGAATGGATGGGTTGGGACCAAACGAGACGGCTATGAAGCTGCTCTTGGTCCCTATGGAGATAAGAGAGTGAACGAAGCAGGTAAGTCGATTCTAGATTTATGTATGGAACGAAACCTCCTCGTGTCGAATATTTTATTTCGTCGCAAGGATATTCACACGTATACATGGAGACGGAATGACCAAAAAAGTGTGATTGATTTGATTATAATTGATAGACGTCTCCGAAATACTATAATGGATACAAGAGCCTTTAGAGGTCCCACTCTTGAAACGGACCACTACCTGGTGGTAAGCCGGTTTGTGGGACTTTTCAAGAAGTGGAGGCATTGGCGAGTGCGTATCCCTTTCGGAGATCATGAAAGGATAAGGAGTGAAAAATTGCAAGATGAAAGTGTAAGGAGAATGTATGTACATCTGGTAAGCGAAAGACTTGCAAATGCAAGTCTTTCCGACACAGATGTGGATGATTGTTGGAAAGTTCTGAAAGAAAGTATGGTGGATAGTGCAAAAGAAGCATGTGGATGCGCAAAGAGGCATAAAACATTGAAAGGGGATGCCTGGTGGGATGCGGAGGTTGAATCCTCCGTAGCAAGAAAGAGGAAAGCGTGGCTGGATTATGTATCATCTTTGCCCTTAAATGAAAGTATGAGAGAGAAGAAGAAAGAAATGTACCGTCAATGCAAGAATAAAACCAAGGCTTTAGTGAAAGAGAAGCGTGAAAGACAAATTATGAATGAGGAAGAGAGGCTGACGAGAAACTTCGAGGCAAATACCAAACTCTTTTGGAGAGAGGTAAAGAAGTCTCGGGGTGGTTCGTCGGCAGCTAGTATGAACAAGATTAAGTCTAAAGCTGGTATCATTCTTGCAAACACTCAGGAAGTGTTAGAACGGTGGAGTGAATATTTTGAGGAAATGTACGAATATGCCTCGGACGCTGACAATGAGAGTTAGTCTGATGCTCAATCCACGTTGACGGCGTCCGATAAAGGTATAACTATGGATGAGATAGAATGGTCGATACGAAGTTTGAAAAATGGAAAGTCTGCGGGAATTGATATGATTACAGCTGAGATGATCAAGCTAGGTGGCACTTACGTCCGGGACGCCTTCTGGTACTTATGCAACCTATGCTGGAGAACTGGAAGGGTCCCAATGGACTGGGGACGCGCAGTCATCGTACCCTGTATAAAGGCAAGGGATCACGCATGGACTGCGCCAACTATAGGGACATCAGTTTGATCTGCTTAGCAGCAAAAGTATATAGAAAGATAATTGAAAGGAGAATGAGGGTGAAATCTGACGAAATGCTGTGGGAGGCACAAGGAGGATTCCGAAATGGAAGGGGGGATCAAGTTTTCTCGCTCCGCAATATCGTAGAGAAGCATCTGGCCACAGACCAGAAGGTTTTCTGCGGTTTTGTGGATCTTGAGAAGGCATTTGATAGGGTTGTACGAAAGGAACTGTGGTGCATATTGCCGAGATATGGGATTGACGGCTCACTGCTGCGTGCTGTGCAGTCCACCTACAAGGATTGCTCAGCATGTGTGCGAATAGATGGCAACATGTCACCCTGGTTTGATGTCAAAATTGGTGTCAAACAGGGTTGCATGTTGTCTGCTAGGCTGTTTATTCTGTATCTCGATAGTTGTCTACAGAGAATAAGATCGACGAATGTAGGATTACGCATGGGTGACCTAGTGGTGAACGGTCTGCTGTATGCAGACGATGCCGTCCTGTTAGCAGAAACACCATCTGAACTGCAAACACTAGTCACAATGATGAAAGATGAATGTATGAAGGAAGGTTTACTATTGAATGCGAAGAAAACAAAGATTATGGTATTTGAAAGAGAAGAAACCAGAACCAATGTAAGAATTACGGTAGATGATGAAGTGTTGGAACAAGTGAATGAGTTTGTATATCTTGGATGCGCTTTCAGCAGGGATGGAAGGTACACCGCAGATGTGGAAAGGAGAGTGAGTGCTGGGAATAGTGTGAATGGAGCGTTGGGTAAACTTCTTGGCAGTAAAAATCTGAGCCAGAAGGCGCAGCTGGCTATACACAATGCAGTGCTGGTCCCAACGCTTACTTATGGAAGCGAGAGCTGGGTATGGCAGAGAGAGCATGAAAGTAGGATAAACGCGGTTGAAATGCGAGCGTTGCGCAAAATCTAATGTAACGCTTGCAGACCGTATCCGCAATGATGAGGTTAGAAGCAGAGTTGGTCTGAAAGAGAGCGTCGGTGTTAAAATAAGAAGAGGCATGCTCCGTTGGTTCGGACATGTAGAAAGAATGCAGGATGAAAGAATGACGAAGCAGATATACAATGCAAAAGTGGAAGGATGTAGGAGCCGAGAAAGGCCAAGACTTACCTATCATGATCAGATTGGTCGTGTTCTATCAGAAGGTGATGTCAGGAGCCCTAGAAACCGGCGAGCGTGCATGAAAAGAGCAATGAATGTGAAAGAAGCGAGTGAGGTATGTAAGGATCGAGTCGCGTGGCGCTCGGTTCTCTCTGCCTACCCCGTAAGGGATTTGGCGTGAAGTTATAGATAGATATAAAAGAAACTATTTTAGCGTAAAACGAAACCGACTTTAATTAAATCAATCAGCGTTTTACTGTTATTATGCCATTGCTTTATTATGTATTTTTTTGATTTCAAACATTGCTATTGTTAATGGCGAACAGGCGAAAGTATTGCATACTTGGTACGTCAATTTTAAAATATTTGACAGCATAAGATTAATTCTACGATTTGTATTATCTACATTCATACAAATAATTTCTGGTTATTTAAGTTGTATTTTCCTGAACGTCACGACGACAATTAGTAAACGATATGAAATCCTTTAAAAACTTGTAATACAGAATGATTTTACCTTACGAACTGGGGAAGTACCTTCAACGCACAGAAAACTACAGACAAACAATAAATCCCTGCAACATTATTTAAATTAATGCTTGTGAGTGAGATAAACTAGTGTAAGCCCCAATGGTCGAAACCCAATCATAATCATTATTATATTTGAGGAAAACATCCTTCGAATTTGCATATTTCCATCTTTTTGTTTTGTACTGTTTGCTAAATATTTTTATTGATTATACTACAGCTCGTCACTAAAACTACTGCCCAAAAAAAACAGAAAAAAGAAAATCGGCTGTCGATCGATTTACTTTTTTATAACAGTGGATAAAACAATACAGACAAACTTAGTCCATTAATATAGTATATAGATAATCGTACTTGAGAGTATTACTATCGTTCCGTTATTGTATTATAAGAATAGATTTGTATTTATAGATTCTCAATGATTATCTAAGATATAAATAGATTTCTAGCAACTGTAACAAAACAATCTAGTTTTTAGAACAGTTTTCGAGAATTACGTACGTAAGCAGACAATATGGAACACTTGTAAAAAACATTATTCAATTACGAATATTGCACAAATACAACAGTTTGTTTTTGTTGTGGGCGCTATATCTTTGTCTTCTTTGTTTACGAATTATCATTTCCTTTGTCGAGCTCAACAATTAAAAGTTTTGGAACATTGCCAAAATTTTTTTGTCGTGTTTTTTATCTTTTCGCTTGCTTACCTTGTAATATTTCCTAATATCTAGTCTTATTTTTCCTAGTACTTTGATATTATAATCTATAAAATTATGATTACTATGACCTTATTGATTTAAAATTATTTTTTATACAAATAAAGTGGCAATACAGCAAGGTAAGTAGAGGGAGACTTTGTACGAAGTCGTCTGCGTGAGTACTTCTGTCTCACCTACTTCTACCGCCAAGCAATTAACGTAGTGTCCTTTTAGACAAACCAAACAAGCTTTCGAGTGCTCAGGACTGCTATGCAGCGGCCGAAGCCTCCTTAGGGCAAAAGTCCTCCACCATGTGAGCACACTTCTGGTCGCTCATTTAGTCGCTTTTAGGGTCCAGAGTCGACATCCTTAGGAGCACAGTCGACTCTTCTCTAAGCGTATGCTCTTTTCAGAGTGACGCTTGCGTCACCCCGTTACCTGAGGTGATCGCTTTAGGTGAAGCCTTTGACGCCTTACCGGCTATAGGCAGTCCCAGGGGGTGTTTTAGTCAGTAGAAATCTGACATCATCAGTTCGTTCGTACGACACAGAAATTTGTATCTTTGGAAGATCTCACCTCCTCTCTCCCATTTTTCGGAGGGTGCCCCTCACGGAAGAATGACTAATGCACACCCGCGTGTGTGGGTTAGTCTTTCTTTTGTGGGTCTACAATTTTTGGGCGAAAAACAAAAAAAAAAGAAAACCGGTTTAAGGGTATATGGATAATGCAGACAGCATGCTTGTTTGCCAATCTAGTTGTATATAAAAAAAGCAGTTACCGTAGCCTATGCACAACACCAGGGGTACCACTCGTACGTTGCCGACCCTGGCGACCCAGCCGACTCTACACGCCTTTTTTGAAGAACCTCATGCTGTAATTCCTTGGAAAACCTCAGCACAGAAAATTTTTTTGGTTGTGCGTCCAGTATGCGAGAATGAGTGATGATGATTTGAATTAATTTTTTGATAGATAATTAAACAGAAATTTGTATGCGTAATACATTTCTGGCTATTACTTAGTTTAAACCAATATTATAATATTTTTAGCCTTAATTAGCTAGAGGCAGTAATAAATATAATAATGGCAGACTGATAGTCTCTCAAACGCAACCGGATATTGTACAAGCGAACAAATAAAACAGCTTCATAAAAGCAACGACGATATACTTAAAGTTTAGTGTCGTATTGGTAACAATATTTGTTGGTAAAACGCCAGATGTCTAGGAATGCTCTATTAATATTATTTATAACTGAACCGTTTTCTATTATTTTATATCATTTAGTTGCAAACAACAATAAGAGAATACACAGTAAAGACAGATCAAGCTGTAGGCACACTTATTCATCTTATGTCGAAGCGGTAAAGGTGCGATTAGCATGATTTTGTTATAGCTTGTCCTGTACTGGAGTCGTGGGTAGTGTGTAAATGATTTCAGGAAAACGATTAGATATAGGCTTAGTAACAATCTTCAATTTGATACTAAAATACTTTTTTTGAAAATTGAGAAAAGTTTAAAGCTTTTTTGGAAGAACTTTGTCAAGAAGTTGTATGTTATCATAGATATGTTCAATGTGTTAGTCGTCGCCCCGCCCGATGTGAAGCGGTTGACATATCCTAGACGACAAGATGTCCCGCCCGCGTATTACCACCATTGCTACCACCGTATATAAAACATAGTTTATTATTTCAAGTATTTTTCTTCTTAGCCTTATCTCGTTTTCTAATCTACTAGGATTGGCGGCGTCCACTACCATACCCTAAGGAAGGAAGCGAAGACACCAAGAAGACACTGATTTTTACATGAAGCGGCTGCCGTCAGACCTCAGAAACCCAGAGGGAAAACCAGATCGTTCTTATTACAGTCACACATCTTTCGAAATATATTTTCTTGAATGTGTGATTAGTATTGTCTTAGGTTTTCGCGATTGTTACACATTGAAATTAAACTATTTTTAACGGAAGTATCGCGCTGCAAAGCGTTTCGAAACGTCAGGTTTCAACAAAATAAATAAAACACGCGATACTTCCGTTAAAAATAGTTTAATTTCAATGTGTGTTTCGAAACGCTTTGCAGCGTTTCGAAACGTCAACCACGGACGCTGCAAAGCGTTTCGAAACGTCAGGTTTCAACAAAATAAATAAAACACGCGATACTTCCGTTAAAAATAGTTTAATTTCAATGTGTGATTCCTCACGAGGTTTTCCTTCATCGCCGAGAAAGTGATTTACAAATAAGTTAATAAATCCGAAAACACGAATTTAGTGGTACATTCCAGGATTCGAACCTGTTGTTCACTAGGCCGGTCCTTTATCCAACTCATATCCAATGGACTATCACTGCAGCTTTATTATTTCAAGTAACATCTCGATTAAAATCACTTAATGCATAAATATTTTTTTTGTAAATAAAACAGAACCCGCAATTGTATGTTTTTTTACATTCGTATCGTAATAAGATATATTTTTGCAATAATATATTTCCGATTATACATGTCGGTGTTTAGATGATAGATGACATACATTTGAAATCGTAAACTTAAATTTATATTCATAGTCGATGTATGTAAAGACAATGTACAAAGGGAATTTTTCTTACAATTTTATTATTCTAACATAGTACCAATGTAGCTGTTGTATCGACTCGTCAAAAATAATTCACTATGGAATAATGATAACTTCTTAGTGCAATTTAGCCTCGATTGGATTATACGACGCGAAGTATGGCGGTGATGTTTTCACTAGCTAAAGTATATGAACGAGAATCTGAGGAATGAAACAGATAGTTTTGTGTAAGTGTAGTATTTGTTTTTTACTATGTGTTGTACCGATAGGTGTTCAGTAGGAGTTTATAAAGACTATATTACTACTGCATTTGCCTTAACGTCGATATATTTATTTATATGGAAATCTGAGTGACCAATGCGATACGCTAGAGGCACAGCTAAATTGCTATACCAATTTTCGACGTAAACTCTCACTAGAGACTCAGAAGTAGCATCAGATAGAAAGTGTGAGTTTACCTGTATTCTACTGGAAGTGACTTAGTATTTTCACTCTCCATACGTGCAACCTGTTGTCCGGGCGGTGAGGGGAAAATAATGGGAGAGTACGTTTTGGAAACACTTGAGATTATATATATTCTACCGGAGGTGAACCCAGGATTTTCACTCTCTGGCCAGTCGCAGTGGTGCCCTGTTGCTGACAGATCTGGGGCACCACACCAACGCGGCCGATGGCATTTCGCGGGGTCGTTTAGTGGGTATACCGTCGGACAGCCGACGGGGAGTCCCACACTACCACCGGAGGCCACCCGGGCACCGGTGGTGTGCGTAACGCAGTTTTCCCCGCGTCAAAAAAAAAGAAAAAAAAAGATTTTCACTCTCCATGCGTGAAAGCGAGCGGTGAGGTAAAAACACAGAAATAATGGAGGGTCATTTTTGAAACCGCTTACCCCTTAAGATTCTCTTTGTTCCACTGGAAGTGAACGCAGTATTGTTACTCTCTCGGTTTCTTTAGCGGCAATGTTAGTTTATTTCAGGTTTTCATATATCAAATTTAACTGACCCTGAACCTATCAGCCGAATAATAAGAGTAACAGCATTATTACGGTCATAAGTGGGTTTGCGTCAGTGTTTCTATTTCAGTAACTGAAATAAATAAACGTATAACGCAGTCATTTTGCATGAGTAAACCACATTATATGGAACAATAATCAATGTATCAAACAATCGAACGTTGTAAATTGCTTCTAATTTTAAAATATATTTTGCTGATTATAGCTGTTATTTGCTGATAATTTTGTATTTTCTGGGTGCGCATAATACGTTAGAGTTTCTACACACTCTTTGAAAACCCTTCGAAACCCGTGTGGTCATATATGACCGCGAAATGTATGGGAAAAGGTATATAACGGGTTCTGAAGGCGGTACAGCAGATGGTATAAATCTGACAAAAATATACTACTGATAGTTCTATGAACTGTATTGATTAATATTACAGTCTTGATGAGCTCGATGGCGAAGTGGTTAAAATGCTACTTTGACACCAACGCAACCAACCAACGGGTTCGATTTTCTCAAAGGGAAACATTTGTATGCATGAACATATCGGTGTCTTGATCTGGGTGTTTTTAGGAGAGGTAAGGCTCATTAAAGCAGCCTGTCTATCAGTACCTTCACCTCACAGAAAACGGCAGTCAAATAACCTTTCCTGGGTTGTTGTGTTCCTGCGAGTGAATGAGGTCACCAATAAGCTCCGAAAGAGTTGCCGTGCGGCATCAACAGAGGTGGCATCGTGCGAGTGATACTTTATGTGTTGCAAGCGTTCACAGGCTACGCTAACCGCTTTATATCAGGTAGGCCGTATGATTGTTTGGTTTTCGACGTTGTATAAACAAAATTAACGGTAATAGAAGCACGTCCCATGACCTAAGAGTTATCATATTGGATCAGATGAAACATTAACCTTGCTTCATCTGGCCTGGTGAATGTTCCACAAAGACGACGGATGTAGACGATCAAGACGATTTATAGCAGTATATGAGAGAAAAATGTCCAGCAATAGAGAATGTTTTACATGACGGTTCCAAAACTATGAAAGAAAGAGTGGGTATTGTGGGTAATGGTTGTGAACATTTTATTATTTGTATCTGTGTATGCAAAATGGCCACATAATGTATAGCACCAAACAGAGTACCAATTACCATTATGAACCTTAATTGAAACGCATGCTCATATAACAATAAGGTCACAGTAAAACAAACTATCACGTATCGAAGCAATTTGTACATATTAATCAATAATGTTCCAGCATATGATGATGTCTTTTCAATGATAACTATTCATATAGTTGTACTGTTTCCTTTATTTTCTATCTATCTATACAACCATCTCTGGGACATGTAGGGCAGTCAGAGAGAACAGATAGGCGAATGACTTCATCCGTACACTTTTCCTAAGTTCTTGAACACCAGGGCTTATTTTTAGCGCTGCTGATGATACCACCTAGTAAAATATGAGCAATTTGCCCGTAAATTGTGAGGTTATTTGGCTCCTACATCCGTCCACATTATTTTGTATATTTGGTTGGTTCCGTCATTCCTTCTTCCCGCACTTATTTAATACGTTCGAACTAAAGTGACAAGCATCTTCTTAATACTGACACTCTCAAACCAACTCTCTTTTTTACATCTTTGCCATGAACGCAGTTAGCAGTATGTCACAAATTTGCAAAGCTGTCGCTTCCATACGTTGTTCTATGCCTTGGGATCGGTATTGTTTGTATATACGAAAAAAGGTAATGCAAGTGCCACCTCAACCATATCCATTCCCACAGACTTCGTATCGAATATTCAACTCGATCTTACCCATAATGATGTCTTCGTCGGACGCTGACACCACGAGGTTAGTCATAAACTCACTAACAGTGTCAACGCTCTGTATTATCACTTTCCTAAACTATTCACTTCACCGTGCTAACACTTCCTGTTTTTGGTAAGAATGTCATCAATTTTAGATTTAACCTTATCCATTCTGCATGCTAAAGCGCAACCTCAATTTCTTTTAGAGACAGATACCTAAAGAAGACTTCATATGGTGTTAGTATTTCATGCTTATTTTTCATTTTGTATCAAGGATACATCTATTTGCTCTTCTTTCTTTTCATGTTTAATGATTATACATACACTATTATTATTAATTGAGTGTTACTTTAATCTATAACCAGCGCCTGAATAAATTTACCGTAAAAAAAAATATTTTGTATAAAAATTTATTATCAACTCACAAAAAACTAAATAATGTGCTGTTTCTTACTCTTTTTTTGTAAAAAGAAATATGACGACATAGAAAACCAGTTGAAAATGCGCAAGCTTGCATTGCCAGAGGAACACCTGGCTCGTCAATTAAATAACAATTCAATTTTTTTTTTTAAATTGTCGGCCATTTTGACCATGTTTCTTAAGAGATAGGAACGGTGTTCCTGAACATTCCTATTCTACTTTATTATGCTGAATCCGAATCTGAAATCAAAATTCGAATATTCGAAAAAAATGCACACGCAGACAAACGCATAGACAAATATATAGATTTCATATAGGAACGGTGTTCCTGAAAATAAGCGAATGTGACAAAATGAATATTAATATACCTACGTAAAATGATCATTATTTCTAAACTCTTATGGAAACATTGAATAATTAATGTTTATATAATGCATGTAATTTGAAGAGTTCTGCAGCCACGTTGTATCTGCTAGCCTGACTGAACACGCAAGTTAACCTGCAGAGGTGACCGCAGTCTCCGCAGTTAGTCTATGGATGGGTTTAGTCAATTAAACCAAGTTAAGTGAGAATTACCAACGCAGCGCAACAAAGAAAGTACCTCTACTTCACAGAAAACAGGAGTCAAGTAACAACTCCTGAGTATTGAATGAAACAATTTTTAACGGAAGTATCGCGTGTTTTATTTATTTTGTTGAACCTGACGTTTCGAACGCTTTGCAGCGTCCGTGTCGAACGTCAGGTTCAACAAAATAAATAAAACACGCGATACTTCCGTTAAAAATTATTTAATTCAATGTGTAATAATCGCGAAAACCTAAGACAAACTCCTGAGTAGTTATGAGCGACGCCTTGCAAGTATTCATAGACTACTTTATCTGATAATCATGACGTTGAATAAAGAAAATCTTTTATAGATATGAAAATCTCTTATATATACCGGTGTCTAAACTTTTGTACTCGTATGTACATAAAACTATTCCATTATGTTTAGTCAAGAGCTGATGCCACTAATCTGGTTTACTTACTTTTACTTCCTGCTAAGATCTTACTCGAATATCATTTTCTGTAAGATATCGTCTTACAGAAAATGTCAGTCGGGCTTCAGATACTTTGTTATGGTATCATACAGCGCATAGCTCATTAAACGTTTGTTTAGTCTTCAAAAAACTTCCATCAAACAGATCAGATGATTGATTGACATTTGGCATTAAATGACGGAAGATTGTTAGATAGGTAAGTCTGGAATTTTTACGATCACTCGACTTATGAGTGATCGCCGACTTAGTTTGTGTTTTACATAACACGTTATTGCTAATATCATAGAATATATGAAAGATTTCTAAAAAAAAACAGAAATATATATTTTATTCATTACGATACATTAGATAAAAAACACATATACAAATTTTAGGCATATAATTTATCGTAGGTATATTAATATCTAACAACTATGCCTCTTTGAACTAAATATATTTTTCAATTCTTTCTATTTTGATTCATTATAGTAATCAAACTTCAAAGATTTTATTGGCACACCAATCTATCTAGCAGCAAGTTTAATTTAGTTCTTTGACCCCTAAATTCTCATGCCAATACAAACACAATCCTCATTTGTCACATAATTTTATTTTAGGTTTAACTATGAATCAAATGCAGGAAAGAAATTTATATGATACCGTAATTTTAAAGACTATTAAAGAACGAATGTAATCAAGAAAAAACAATGAACGAATTCTCGGACAACGAAATTCTTCACCAATTTCATTTTTCCTAAATAACATGAATAATACGAAAAGTAGTATTACTTCGACGTGGTAATGATCATGTAAACCAGTGATAAAATCATGTCTTGGTTTCGTTGGTTATGAATAGATGTTTGTTTTGAATTTCGCCTCGTGCTCCCGTTTCTCGAAAACATCCTTTGGAAGTTCATTGTATATTGTGACGTCATTATTGACAGTAATGCTATCTAGTTTGAGGTCATTCTCCGTTGTTACTACTATCCTCAATTAGTTTAAGTAGGTTTGTTTATCAATTTACGTCTTGACTTCTGTATCAGTTTTCAATTTAATATTTTTGCATCTAAAAATAGGACAGATTCAATTACTATTGTTGAATACGATATTTAGTGGCTTATTTGTCTCATTATTTTGAATATTTCCGAGACTGAATTTTTTTTTTTTTGTTTCACTCGATACACGCAATCATACAAATTTAGGTATTTCAAATCAAACGATGTGTATTTTATCACAGCACTACAAAATACAAGGATATACATATATGTTACAAAAAAAAACAGATATACTTACCAACATGCGATAGACTGGTGAGATCCGATTCTGGAATAAAAAAAAAATGTGCGTGAAAATAAGTAAAAAAATGCGTGCCATAAATCGGTGTAACGCAATGAGTATAAAAACAATAAAAAAAATGATTTTTGAAACATGCAGAATGATAATAATGAGGGTAATAATTAAAACGTTTTATTTAAAATCATAAATAGATAGACAGAGTGATTCCTGGTTGGCTATCTCCACGATTTAATTGAATTGAATGATTTTTTTTTGACCTAATTGTCATGGATTCATAATCACATTTTGGTTTTTGGGAGTATTTTAAATTACAAAGATAATGTAAGATCGAAAACCACTTTCTTTTAGAAGTCAGCTAATAATCATGTGAAATGACGATCTTGGTTTATAATATCGTTGTCAGTATTCGATCATATATTTAGTATCTAATGAACTATCATTCACAGAGTGAGTAGGTCATTCACTTGTTTGCATAGGAAGATCTACAACTTCGCTCCCATCGCTAGGAAAACTTTCCTTTTCCAAGATTACTATCTAGCTCATCGAACCTAACATAGACTATCTATCTTCTCAATACTGTCAGTTAGGTAACAACCTATTATTTAAATCTTGATATATATCTTACAGTTTCCTGATAGACATTTCCGTAGTAATTGTTATTCCTCAGACATTTTTATCTTGTTTCCCGGTGACTGTCGTACATAATGCACCTACATATATTCATAAGATATCAGACAGTGACTTTGAAATCAATAAAATAATTTTGGGACCGCTCACAAATTCACCTATTTAGAATATACTCCAATAGAAAAACATGTTTGAAATAATGAGGATGGCGGTATTATCAACTGTGGAGGTTTGCACAGAGACTAATTAATTTAATCCATATTTTTGTTCAAACCTTCAACAAGTCATAGAATTCAGACAGTTTATGTTTTGAATTAAAGATAGAACGAAAATTGGGTGTACATGTATTGTTGGCCAAAATGTTAACACAAAATTACATGAAGGGGGAAATGTTATGACTTAACATTGCAACTTTCTGAGGATACAACATCAGTAGTGATCGTAAATACAAATCGAGTACTTTTACGTAGTACAACTGCATTTTTTATTATTATTATTATATCCTGTCTCTAAGAACATTTATGCAGTGCTACAAACCTAGCAGTTGTATTTCATGGCCTCAACTAAACTGCAAAATTATTGCTAATAATACTAAACACATAGAAAACATCGAAAGGAAGTCTGCTCGGTTTTTACGCTAATTAGCGGTATTGTATCGCTGACTACTACCGCGTCTGCATTACAAGTGGTACTTTCTACCATTGAAAAAACGTCGTGAAAAGGAGAATGTAATATTTCTCCTCAAAATTACCACGTGTATCATTAATTCTCGGGATCTGTTATTTAAAATATACCTCAGAATCTCAGTGAAAGCGAATCTGCTCTATGTTCCTGTCTCTTTAACACTCGCTACCCATCTTTAGGTTTCATGCAGTTTCATGTATAAGATTCGACGTGGTTAGCGCTGAAGTCGATGTGGAGCTATTCAACTCGAGTTGTGCGTCGATAAGGCGGTCGTTGACTAAACGTGTCTTTATTCAGCAATGATACATTTTTTTTATATTTGGCCCTATTAGGCTTATGATACAAGTACTAGTTGCTTATATTCAACATCTTCTCAAATACACAGAACTTTGGTATTCGTGATTGAATTGAAGTCCTAAGCATTTATGTTCATATAATTAGTTATATTACCTTCTTATATGAGTAAACCTGTGACTGTTTTATGGGTAATTAAACTAACTTTAATGTAGTAGTAAGCTGTTTGTTTACGAAATGAACTAAAACAAAATAAAAAATAATAAGTTTTTATGGGCTCAAGTTTACTAGATTTTGCCGGCAAAAACCATAGAAATGAAGCGATGCCGAAAAGCATCCTTACTTCATTAAAAAAATGCAATAATTATATAAAAGTTCTGCTCCGAAATAGCTGGATCTCGGCTCATCCAAGTAGAGATATAAACTTAGACACACTCATCAATAAGTAACTGGAGTGAGTACAACATGTACATTCGTTATCATTTCTACTGGAAAATATTTTCAACTGGTTTGGAATAAAAAATTCAAATGGTTGAAAATATTTTCCAATGCAGTGGCGAAGAGTTTTAGAGAAATAACTTCTCCATCTCCGCCTCTCTGCAATTGGATAGGTTTCGTGCTCTGGTTCTGATGTCGTATTTATATGACAGTATTTTCGTGTGTACTTCTCAACACTTCGATATATTTCTTGGCCCAACTCCTGTGACGATCGAAAATGACGGAATTGTAAAGTTTCTGAAGATCGAAAGAAGAAGTATCGATTTTCTACGCGCTTCCAACAGTTCAGATGTGATTCCATCTTAATCTCGTACAGGCTGACTTCGGAAAAATCCCGGTTTAACAACGTATATTTAATTATTATGTTTAACATATATATTGCCTCTACCCACAAGGAACTTAGCGTGAAGATAATGTAGTAGAAGTACTAGTAATATTTAATTTATATCTCTACTTGGTTGAGCCGAGATCCAGCTATTTCGGAGCAGAACTTTTATATAATTATTGCATTTTTTTAATGAAGTAAGGATGCTTTTCGACATCGCTTCATTTCTATGGTTTTTGCCGGCAAAATCTAGTAAACTTGAGCCCATAAAAACTTATTATTTTTTATTTTGTTGTACTTAGACACACTCATCAATAAGTAACTGGAGTGAGTACAACATGTACATTCGTTATGAGTCTGTCTAAGTAGAGACACTCATCAACAACTACGAGAACGGAACGAGACGGTATATATGAACAGTGTAGTACTCAAATCCACTTAACAACAGCTAAGTTGAGTTAAAGCTAAATTTACGTGTCTCAAAAATGCTAGAAGATATGTACGATAAGTAATTTAATACGTCATATATACGGTTGAAGGCAAAAATACAATTTGCGACTTGTAGCTTATATACATCCCCGTCGATAGGAACCACGACTGACTGTAGTCCAAGCTACTTCACAACTCGAAGGCGAGTCGTATGTGAGTATCCAAAATATTAAGGAAGAAATTAAAAGTCAATCTGTTTGCCAAATCTACAAAACACTTATGTTTATGTACGTGATCAAAAAACATGGTGTGATCGTACGAAATGATATGTTTATCCTCCTATTTATTTGCAATGAAAGGTCATCGATGACGCATGAGATAGTTGACATAAAAACAGATTATCAAATAACCGACAGTTTTGAAAATATTCTGTATCTACTTGCGCCATCCGCTGATAATGGACACGAAAACAAATGATGGAACGTTGTAGAAAATATGAAATATCGAATTAGTTAATTTTTCTGAGTGGTACGATCGAGGAAGAACTGCACGCACGTCATTGATGACAATAATTCACCACCGACGATAATTCGGTAAATGTGTTTTTATTACGTCAAGGTTGGTTTTTTATTGCGTTAATGTTTTTACGCCATTTGGAAACAAACAAACACGACTACACTACCTTAGCCTGTAAACAAATGCAATGTAAAGACTTCGTTCTATAACTATCATGGGAAAACGTGCATATGCTACTGTCTTCGCTTTCACAGTTATTTTAGCTTATATAGTTACCATAGTAAATTGAGGGCGCGCTTCAAAATGTACTATGTTTTAAATGTGTTTATATACTTATTGATTTAAATTAAAAAAATGTGGTGGATGGTTTTTATTTTGTTTTAACAAACAGCTTCATGTTGTTATATGTTCACTGGGAGCGCGGTTTTTGACACCGAGATGAAATGCTGAATTCCTTGCATGTTATATCAGGTATGGGATACTAAACAGACCTAGTTGGGATGTTTAGACGAAATGATTTGATTTGATGTTTAGACGGTTCTGCAGTGTTTAGTTTACAAACAATCATAGCTATAATCATGAATGGAAATAACCTGTGGAGAACCGATTTTACATAGTAGCTTAATTCACCGCTACGGGTCGGGGGTGGGCGGTGAAGTACAATGCGCAGTTCTTAATGGCTAATTCATGGATCCACATTTCAGCACTTATCGGTTTGTCGGTTAAGATACCCCTCTATTGATCAACAGCTCGAATCTCTATTTAGCTTCATTTGACTAGACAAATTCTTAGAATGTTGATGTTTTTACGTCTAAGTAGGTTTATCATATATTAGATATATTGAAACAGGTATAGATTATACAAAAACGTGAGAACATGTCAATAAAAAACGTGACATTTATTTTCGTTATACTCGATTTTTTTATTACTTATTATTTATACTAAAAATGTACATGCATTGAATATATTTTTTAGATTTTAGCATTATCGGGCCAGACAAGCGTATGATTTTTTTTATAAAACTTTAAAAAATATGAAATTTTGTTGACGGACGTCCTTAACCATCGCTAGGCGTACCTTACATTTTTTTTCTGTTTATTAATTTTTATTATTTTAACAACGGGATGCATACAAGCATACGACCCACATGATGTAAAACGCTTATCGAAGCCTACGAACGCTTGTAATGCATTAAGTATCATTCACGCGATGCTTGCTCTGCTGCTAACACAGCAACTCCGAGCTTACTGGTGACCTCACTTACACGACACAGCAAACCTCTAGAGAGTTATTTGGCCGCAGTTTTCTGTGAGGTGGAGGTACTCTTTCAGACGGGATGCTTTGATGCATACTTACTTACATACATACTTCTCTTAAAACATCCAGACCAAGACAAACTGACATGTTCATACACATGCATGTTTGTCTTCTTGTGGGAATTGAACCCACGAGCGTTGGTGTCAAAGTCGCATCATTCACCACTGTGCCACCGGGCTCATTCTGAACTTATGTATAACATATACAGATAACCTATACATTTTCAGAATATACTCATTAAAACTTCCACAGGACACTAAACAGGATGTATAATTTTTATCTTGTGTATTCAAACGACAAAAATATATATACTGTTTAGTGTAGGAGATCATGATTAACATATCTGACATCCACCATATCAACTCTTACTCATCCCACTGCAGGGATACGGGTCTCCTTTCAACCGAAGGGGTTTAAAGCATACTCTACCACGCTGCTTAAAATTGGCGGCGGTCAGTGTTTCAAGGTAATAAAAAAAGCCCGAGGACCACCGACTTAGCTTAACGACCGTCATCTATCGACAACAGCCGGGACCGACGGCTTAACGTGCCCTCCGAAGCACGGAGAAACTCAATATAGATAAACCCATCCATAGACGGGCTAACCTGCGTGTTCGGTAAAAATGACACGCGCCACGACGCCATAGAGCTCTCCTCACACCTGACATACAAACCTTAAACCATAACCCTCCTTATGGTTTCGCAGGTGAAAAGTATGACTTAATCTTAAAGCACATTACAAAGAGATAAAATGTGGAAGACTATTTAAAGAAGTCCAGGGGGTCTAGATAATACTATCAACTATTTATTAATAGCTCAGCATCGACATTGAGTGACCCTTGACATTTTATCAGACATTGTCTGTTGTGATATGGAATCCTCCACTGTTGCTCAATCTTCAGTTTCCTCCAGATAAACTTGTTTGTAAGCAATAGGCGATGTTGTTTGCATCATTACGACCACCTTTCAGTTTGAGATCATAATGTGAATGAACAAGATTTCGGTGTAAACTTTTTTGATATGATGTACGTCATATTCTTATCTTTGGGGGTTTTTTTTTGTAGAACGTCGCTAGGCAAATAATCAGACTCAAATAACATTAACTGGTTATCGTGTGAACGTTCGCAATACAAACAGTATTCACGTGTTGCTGCCCCCGCTGCTAATACAGCAACTCCTTAGGCACATTCTCGGTCCTCACTCACTTGCGAGAATACAATTAGTATCTTGTAGATATTTCCGCAGTCGCTTCGATGCTTCCTCTATTTCAGCAGAGGAGTCTCGTTTATTGATTAATAAGGTGCACCAAGTGGTGGTGGAAGTGAGTCACTTACATCCTAAAAAGGTACACCTACACATGCTAATTATCAAAATAAGGGTCTATTCTTCTCGAGTCTCTCCAGTTTTTAGAGAACGCGCTAAGCTATCAGCTCAATAGAGAATCATGTCGGTAGTCGTGATATCGAGACAATGGTATATTGTCAATTGATGGCATAACCCAGTGCTATCATCTGAATAATTTTAATCCACACGCAGCACCCGACACACTTATTCTACAGACCGTATTAACACCCCATGTTGATATTTGAAGAACAGTTGCGAACGATTTAAAAGAAGATTCACATTTAGGACAAATCGAATCGAAGACACATCTAGTTTAGACTTTATTTTATATAATTGTCACATCACGTAACGTTCTTTCTATATAAGTAACAATTTGTATGCCAGGTGTCTATCATGGTACACTCCTACAATAAACAGTATATATATTTTTTGTCTTTTAATTGTACACAAAATAAAAATTACACATTCTGTTTAGTATCCTGTGGAAGTTCTTGTTGAGTATAGTCTGAAAATGTATAGGTTATCTATATATGTTATATAACGAATTACTATTATTTCCCTTATTTCTTATATCACGGGTTTATCCCGGTCATTTGAAAGGCGTGCGCGGGGATTTGGATTCAACACGTAGAACCCCTTTGAGAAGCTTGATGTAATGTTGTATACGCGTCATAACCTGCTCCAGGGGATATCAATGGGACAATATACCTATGAACCAGGTCACGGCAGATATTGTAACTATTGGAAATATTTCGGATAATAATAAGATAATAGTGGGCTATTAAAATGAAATCTGGTGGTATTATTAGAACGGGGCTATTGCAGAAGACGGCGCGATGCCTGCCATAACTATCATAATCTGATGTTACTTCCGAAATGTCAGAGAATGTCGGCCGGAGACAACACCGGTGTTAGTGACTCAGGAGTGTCGAAAGTGTGCTGCGCTGTCTCCAAGTAACACTTCCACTCCTGGAACATATCACTTGATAAAGCAATATGCTCGTATCGTCTCCTCTCTGGACGCCCAATGAAGGCAAGCCAGAGCTAAGAGTCCTGCGGGCCTTCTAGACCTTCCGATCCGACCGACGAAGAAAAATTGAAAAATTATCAGGAAAACTAAGTTCTGCAGTCTATGGAGTGAAAACTATTAGATGACTCACTAATGTTGATACGGCTAGAATAGTTTATTTCAGCTACTTTCATAGTATTATGTCATACGGAATTCTTCTTTGGGGTAACTCCGCGGACATTAACACCATCTTTTTATTGCAAAAGAGAGCCATAAGAGCTATCTACAAACTTGGTCCCCGGGAGAGCCTTATAGAAAAAATCAAAGAAATAAATATTTTAACAGTCGCATCGCAATATATCTATGAAAATCTTTTGTATGTCCATAAAAACATACACTCATTTTGTAAAAAGAGTGATACTCATAACATAAACACTAGATATAAGCATAATCTTGTGTTACATGCAAGCCGTCTCCAAAAAATAAGTAATTCTTTTATGGGGCAATGTATACGGTTCTATAACAAATTTCCCAGCAATATAAGAGAATTGTAAATAAACAAATTTGAAACTACCATTAAAGCCAAATTGTGTAGCAGGGCATATTATAAAGTATCTGACTATATTAATGATAAAAATGCCTGGGATTGAGTTGATCCAATTATAATGTAATTAGTAAATTATGTAAATTTGTTTGGATACCAAAAGAGGGATGCCTGAGTTTTTTGGCAGTAGTTTTATCAGTGCTCACCTAGTCATAAACTGCACGGTAGGGAAAAAAATTGTGACGATTCCAAACAATGTAGCCATTTTTACGGAATAAAAAGATTTTGACTTTGACTTTGAAGACACGCCGGAAACGAAGGCTCTGATCGACTCTCTGGAGCACTCGGGTACCCGTAGTGTATTATTATTATTTAATATTATATATTGGTTATTTCCCTTATTATTAATCATGATCATCATCATAAATTTATTAATAATTATTATCTGTAACTAGGTAAGTTCTTATAGGAAAAAGTTACTTAAGATAAATTCTTTTTGTTATGATCACTGTTCTGACTTAATAACCGCACATTTAAACTAATACATAGTTACATATGTTTTGTTGTAACTAAGTATTAGTTTGAATGAAGATTAAAGGAATTATTGTTTATAACAAATGACATTATATGAAATTATGTCAACAGTGCGTCATGTCATTTGATCGTATGATTAAACGAAAGTGATGAAATTACGTAATGTAATCCTTACAGTTTTATTGTTATGTCTAATATTAAGCTTATATTACAATCCCTTGTACGAGATCTGGCGCCGGCCACCACATATAAACTAAACAGAATACAAATGTACACAAGAAAAGCAAATAATAAATTTATAGCAGAATCTACGCTAATAAAGTAGAAGATTTTGTTTGTTTGATCGCGCTAATCTCTGAAACTGCCAGTTGGATTTGAAAAAATATTTAGCATTTGAGAGCCCAATTCTTGAGGAAGGATATAGACTACTAAACATCACGATATAAAAATTAGAAGCGGAGGAAAGTGGAAATAGCTGTTCACACGGGCAACCTAAGGAGTTGCTGTGTTAGCAGCAGAGAAGGCACCGCGTGAGTGATATTTAATGTATTACAAGCGTTCATAAGCCACGCTAACCACTTTACATCAGGTGGTCCATATGTTTGCATGCCTTCCGGTCATTGTATAAAATATAAATCTGTGGATTCCCCACTAAGAAAACCCATTGCTGGGATATAGGTTTCCCTTCAACCGAATAAAGTTACAGTATACTCCGTCGCGGTATACTCCGTCGCGCTGCTCGATTCCGGTTTGGGTTTTAAAGCCGGAAAATCACTGACTTAGCTTAATGACGGTCATATACCGACATCTGATCAACGGATAAATATACCCACACTTAGATGGGTTGCCGCTGACGTGCCTTGTTTGTTTTACTATAGTGGTATAAAAAATACCATCTGTATCTTATACGACCAATTTGGAAAACAAGCGCACACACACCTGATGATAAGAAGTTACGTTAGCATATTGACACATGCAACATGAGGGGTTTGAAGGGGTGACAGGGCGTGCCAAGTGTAGATGAGGTTCGCTTTGACTCTAAATATATTCATAATTAAAAAAAAAGGGAAATTCAACATACAGTTCTTTGGAACACCTACCAATAGAGTGCCAGTGTTCCATAAAGTATGTGCCGCGGTATATATGTGCCGTGACATGACTATGTGGCAGGAAAATAGGCAAGTTCTGGTAAAAAAGGTGAGATAACTCTCACCTATATGTAGGTACTATTCTCAAGCGACCGGGACAGCCGTAAGGAAAGAAAGAAAGAAAATTATTTATTCGGTGACATAATTTTTTCTGTAATGTACATCTCGTATAAAATATGTTGATTTTTTATACTACGTTGGGGGGTATACAAGCATATGGCCCACCTGATGTAAAACGGATACACTATCACTATACACTAATACCGGTATCACTCGCGCGATGCCTCCTCTGCTGCTTACACACCAACTCCTATTGGTTACCTCACTCACACGCAGGAACACAACGACCCTCTAGGGAGTTGATATTTGGCTGCGGTTTTCTGTGAGGTGGAGGTACTTCCCCAGGCGGGCTGCTTTGATGCGCCCTACCTCTCTTAAAACATCCAGACCAAGATATACAGAGTTGTTCATGCACACAAATCTTTGCCTTGTGTGGGAATCGAACCCACGAGCGTTGGTGTCAAAGTCGCGTCATTCACGACTGAGCCACTGAGCTCGTCAAAGATTTGGTAGGTGTAACTCAAACACAAAATGTTTGCGGAACACTGACCTACACAGCGTGCCAGCTTGACATATGACAGAGAGGTATGAAACTAATATGTTACAAGAGAAACCACAACTCAACATAGGAAATGTATGTGTGTATTTGTAAACAATGTCGCACAAACTACTTAGTTGAGTGTTACGAGGTGGCACTTTCATTTCCTAGATAGATTAATATAATGAAGCACGCCAATCGCACATTTCACAGATTGTCTCATATGTTACGATGTGACGAGCTCGGTGGCGCAGTGGTGAAACGCGCTGTTACGCTACTTTGACACCAACGCTCGTGGGTTCGATTCCCACACAATACAAACATTTGTGTGCATGAACATGTCTGTTTGTCTTGGTCTGGGTATTTTCTATGTATAATAAGTATGTATTTACAAAAAAAAATGTATTTACGTATGTTTACCAGTTGTCTAGTACCCACAACACAAGCTTCGCTTACTTTGGGGCTAGGTGGCGCTGTGTAATTTGTCCGACAATATGTTAGTAACCAGATTAACAAAGGGAGTTATTTAAACCTGAATACATATTTACATTTGATTTCATCGTGGGAGGCAATTGAGAAAACTGATGATAGCAAGATTGGAGGATACAGTTTGGTATTGTAGCTATATATCTATCATTAACATCCTAAATTTAATTACACCACTTGATAGCTAAACACAAAAGCAGCTTGATGGCGGCAGTTCCGAAGTTTTAATACACACTATGCTATGGCCTGTTGATCTCAACTTCATAGAAGACCGCAGCCAAATAACAACTTCCTGGAGAGTAGGTGTATTTCTACGAGTGTGATTATCAGTTGGCTCCTGACGAGTTGTGGTGTTAGCAGCGGGGGTGGTAACCTGCGACTGATACACCTTGTACTAAAGCGAAACTAGGCTATGGCGACCATTTTACAGGTACAGTACAGGTGGCCGTATGCTTGATTGCCTCTCGACGTTGTACAAAAAAAATCAGAAATGTTATTTAAAAATGTTATTTCGGATTTTATTTATATGTAAATTTATTCTGATCATTATTAATAAGATTAGATTTGTTTCGAATTTCACCAATAAGTTCACCTCTTCTGATTTTACAGCTGAATAAATCGCCACCTGTATAAAAGAAGAAATTGGCTGTTGGCTGGCTGAAATACTGACTTATTATACCTACTCACACGGTGCAAAACCGTAAAGACTAAAAGGTCCCATAAAAAATCCCACACGATACCGGGATACTCGTTACGGGCATTATTAATATAATAATTAATAGTAATAATTAAAAATAGAAGACATGAAGTAGTACTTGCAAATCGTTTAATGCATAAAACCCGGTTCACGCTTTGCAGGTCTTTGTATAAATATTTATTCAGTACTACGTCATACTGTGATTAAATCTATAAAAAACGGTAAAGTGCGAATTGGGCTTACACGGCAAGAGTTCTGTACAGTTCTTGACATATAAATAGTTATTAAGTACCTAGGTACGCATCTACCACTTCGAAAATATTAAAGTAAATAATTGTACGCATAATAATAAAATATTTCACAAATTTCACATGCAACCGTCTGATTCTAAACGTAAAAAAAAGGTGACTGCGAAGCCAATTTTGATCTTTTAGGATTTTTGATAATTTTAAAAAGAACTGTGTTAGTTTCTACTTTTCTTGCTACATTTACATAAACTTTTGCCACTTGTACACTGGATGATAACTACTACTACTACTCCTACACCGACCCTTCCTCATCTCACTACAGGGATATAGGTCTCCCTTCAACTGAAAGTGTTTAGGGCATGCTCCACCACGATGCTCGATTGCGTTTGACAGGTGATAAAAATCGCTATAACAGCACCTTTACATTTTTTCGTTAGCTGTAACTTTGGACAAGCAATATTTGAAATTAAACCAAATGTCAATTGATACAAGTAGTACTTGCTTGAAATGTGGCCCTGTGACAGATAAACAAACACACCATAAAGAACCCTAAAATTACTTTACCATACAAATTACTGCAACGAATGATACGTTTTTGCGCGAGAACCAGAAGTGACTAGGGGATTTACCTTTACCTTATGTTGTGGTAATTTAAATACTGTTGATCATCATTCAACAAAACAGTAGGCCTTCATTATTGTACTTAAATGGTTATTGAGATTTTATATAGTAACATTAGCGATGCCGTATAACAATAAAGATATAGACTTTTTTGGCAATCTATCTAACTCCTAATATCTAGAAGGCTAGATATGACCAAAAAGCTAGAAGTAGATATTTTTTTTGGTAATAGATGTGAATGAAATATGTAATAGAGATAATGGTAGCTTTCTTCTCTATGGTTTACTGTCCTGGTGGTTACAACTTGTTTACCTTTCCAAATCCTACCTTAGCAAACTGTTGTGTGTATATACATTTTCAGCCACATTGTTAATGGTCGAGATGATCACTTGCAATAGTATTAGTGGTCCCCAAATAAAATGGAAACTAACTTTACAGACTAAACATTCACACGCTTGGTTCGAAGTAAAGGCGAGGCACGCAAGTTCATCTATACCTGTTTGGGTCAAAGGCTTTGAATTTCTAGTAAGTAGTATGACAGTACCTACGTCAAACATTTTTTCTTTAGATTTTGATGATAAGCTCCTGCCGCCTCTCGAGGTTCAGCTGGCGCCGAAATATTTTCATAGCATTTACTTTCCTACCTTCAAATCATTTCAATGAAATGTTATAATAAACTTCTTTCAACAAAAGAACTAGTTAATAAAAACATCTCTCAATTGACTTGTCTAACATTACAATGTTTATAGTAATGCGTGTATCCCTTTTATATACATAACTCTTCTGTATGGAATTCATAAAAGGCCTGATCGATTTTGATGAAATATTTTGCTAGTATGGATCTCTGATTGATTGAAATCTACATTTGGAACCGGTAGGTGGTGCTGCAATCGGGTTCTAGGAGACTGATTGTTTTTTCAACGTCTATTGCATCCGATAGTATTACTATAATTAGTAACATTGGGTGTTCAACACCACACTGCCGCATTTGTTAAATATTCCAGTATGTTCCACATATTTGCAATATTAGTAGTACTCCCATTACTTGAAGCGGTTGATTATGATACAGTCATGATTTGAACATGGCAGGATCTAAGATTAGCATTACAGGTAACATTGTTCCGAACGGAACAAATGAATTGTTTATCTAGCAAGTCCAACGACATACGAGTATCTAGTAATTTGTGGAAAGGACATTTAATGTATATATATCTTTATTTCTTCTCCACATAGAAACTGTATAGGTTTACATTAAATTAATTGTCGGTCAATTGCTCTTCCCAATAAGCTTCCAGATATGAATGTTATGATTTTTTACGTTCTTCAGCTTAGAGTGTAGAGCTTTTGATTTATTTTCAACTGGTACCCTTCGTATGCTACTACGCTGACACATTTTGTTTATTTGTTGAATAAAAAAGGAAATATATATTAACTTTTTACCTTAATGCTAGCGGACAAATTATATTTTGAGTTTTTTTAGTAAGTGCATCAACATAGAAATTTTTCGGCGTTCCGTCTCTGGAGCCAGCTGCCAACTGTAATGTTTTTAATTTATTTCTGAGTTTTCCTTTATTTTTTATTTATTTGTGAGTGACCCTTTGATGAAGTTGAATATTTTTGTATGGGAAAAGTCGAAAATCGACTTCATGAATGGACTGATTGTGCCTAATGCATTGTTTTAGTGGTCTAAGACAATCTTCGCATTATTGCCTTTCAAATGAAAACGCTTCGGGGTACATCGGTTGAATGGTTTCAAAGTCTATAACGTACATTGGTACAAACATTTTTTGTGTTTTATATATACATATAGATATCTGCTGCCTATGAGACTATCTTTGAGGAACTTGAAGGTCGTTTTACTAGTACTCAATTTCTTACTAAGCTTCGTATTTAGATCGGAGTGTAGGTTATGAAATAATGATTAAACTATATCCCATTTCAATTATGAAGTCTTATTGAAAATCAATTAATTAAACAGTCTTTGTTTATTTATATACTCGTGTATAAATAAACAAAGACTGCTTATTATATATTATAGATATATATATGTAACATGCAAAGTAGGTACGTTTAAGGAATTGCTATGAGAGTTCATACTCGGAATGTAATATAATATATATTTTAATGTGATTGCATAATGCACGTAACATGTACTCTACACCTGAGTACATAATTACGTGGTCAAGGAAATACCTAATGATAGCATGACTGTTGTGTAACAGACGCCATTTGTTGTGAGTCAGGGTATTGGTACTACCATCCTTCATGGTTCATATGAGTAGAAAACTATTTTTAAATACATATATGACTCATAGCATGGAGTGGAAAATATCATGTTATCTTCCATACGGCACGGGGTATTATCACTATTACAATGGTAACAAAATCAAGTCTATGTTAGGATATAATGTCTCATTGATGTATTGCTACTTCCCTTTTTAGGATTTCGATCGCTAAGTAAGGTAACCCCAAGTCAGGCAAGATTCTAGAACCTAGGTACCAAAGTCCTAGGTGATCATCAATGGAAATAGTATCAGATCTCCACACCATTAACACGTGTAGCAGGTCATTTGTTTTATGATAATTTTAGTGGAAAAGGGTATATTAATATGAAAGGTGTAGGCCAATATACACAACTTTCTCGCGATGCACCTTTCACATCTGACTATAGTTCATAGTACCTATGCAATATGATTTAACAGAGGAATTTATACACAAATATTTTTGAAGTCCAAGCGATTCGAACTGGTGAAAGTTTTGATTAACGCCACTTGTATTTTAAGGTACCGCTCAGAAACGGTTTCGGTTCACATAAATTTATCTGATATATTCCATCTTTGTTTTGGAATAAAAAACTTTCTAATATTTTCATGTATGATAATCTCTGCTTATACATAAGTTAAAAAACTTACAGAAAATCTATCCCACTAATACTACAAATTATGTGAAACTATGGATTTTTGGATGTTTGATCGTTTTCACGCCTCAACGGCTGGATCTGGATGAAATTTGATAGGTAGATAGATGAGATACTGGATTAACACATAGGCTACTTTTTATCCCGATGATATGTTCCCGTGGGATAGCTTGAATGTTTAGATGTTTGAATCTTACTAAATTCATTTCAATTTCACACATCAGCGGCTTTTCGTCTACTACTATCTCACACTAACCCACAGGAACATATCACCGGGATAAAAAATGCTACTTTTTTAATCCCGGTGATAGTATATACAGTTATAGTGTTTTAATACCTTATAACATTTAAGTTTAGATTTTAAACGGGAAAACAAAAATTTATAAGTTGAAAATTATGTAAAAAATTTATTAATATTAATAGTGTATGTTTATCTATATATTTAACTAATTGTTAGTCCTTTTCTTCTTCCTACTAAATATACCCATTAAGACGTCCCGACGTCAACTTTGATGTCTATCATCACACCCAATTGGGTGTAAGTTATCCAAATGTTATAGTTGGATAACTTACACCCAAATTCATTTTCATGACGATACATCAATCAGATATGGTTGATATTCATCTCTTTATATACTATTACATGCATACATACGCGTGTTTAAATACTAATAGTGGTAAAAAAAGTCATGTACCCGTAATTCCTATAACAATCATGATAAAATTCTAATCATTTTCACAGATGAAGCTAACCAGGAGTTTACATCTGCAGAGTGATACATTCCCTACATACACTGTCAAGGTACCACAGTCACAATTGATACGAGATAATAGACTTAGATTCAACTACAATGCAAGGAAAATAATTTATGTGAAGCAACTTTAGATTGATGGCGTAGGAAGCGCTTTTAGCAGCGATGGAAAGTACACCTTTGATGTGGAGAGACGAGTGAGTGCATGGAACAGCGTGAATGGAGATTTGGGAAAACTTCTAGCGCGCGGTGCTAATCCCAACGCTAACTTATGGAAGTGAAAGCTGAGTATGGCAGAGAGAGCATGAAAGTAGAATAAATGCGGTCGAGATGAGAGCATTGTGCAAAATTTATGGCATAACGCTTGCTAACCGCGTTCTTAAGAAAGAGAGCTGATCTGAAAGAGTCAATGTTAAAATAAGAAAAAGCATGCTCCGTTGGTTGGGACATATAGAAAGAATGCAGGATGAAAGAATGACGAAATAGAATACAACGCGAAAGTGGAAGGATCTAGACCAAATTGGTCGTGTTTTATCAGAAAGTGCTATCAGGAGCCCCAGGAACCGGCGAGCGTGTATGAAAAGAGCTATGAATGTTAGAGAAGCGTGTAAGGACCGCGTCTTATGGCGCTCGGTTGTGTTTGCCTACCCCGCAAGGGACCTGGTGTGAAGATAGACATACAACTTAAGCACAAAAAGAAACAATTGTTGAGCGGGTGAAATAAACAAATTTTTAAATTGATGAATTAAGTATGACTAACCTAAACATTTGATATCGAAAAGTTTCAAATAGTAGGCATTTACAACGCAATATTTCCAATAAACGGGCAATAAATCAGGAATCACACAATAAAAACCGGCCGTCAGATACGGCTGGAGTAAACGGTCTCTGAACACGTACTGGCTCAGTGATAAAATTCACTATTTTTACTATCACGACGTGCAGGCCGTTAGTTGTTTTTTTTTTAAACTTTGGCGCCCTCTCTTAGATTTTGAGGATTTTAATTGTGCTATTGTAAACATCAGAAATAGTTACAAGGCAACTATTTATGCTGTGCAGAATTAACAAAAGCTTTGCTAAGTTATTGTTGTGTGTGCTAAGTACTCGGAGTATTCAGTGATCATCGTTTACCCAAGCACCACGTTGGGGAAACTAATAGACAGTAAAAGCTCGAGCTAGAAGGCACAGGTACACAATGCGGTGCTGATCCCAACAGCTAGTTATGGAAGCGAGAGCTAGATATGGCAAAGAGAGCGTAAATGTAACTGCTTATCGCTAGGTTAGGTTTATTCTGTATTCTGAGGGTATACCGAACGTTTTTTGCCTCCTTAGAATCAATGTGGTCGAAATGTGAGTGTTACGCAGAATTTGTGACGTAATGTTGCAGACCAAGTTTTGCTATGATATGATGGTGCAAGAAACAGAGTTAGTCTGCTAGAGAATATCGAAGTTAAAATTACAAGAGACATATTCTGTTGGTACGGTCATGTAAAAAAAATACAAGAGTTTGCATGCAAACCAGATATACAACTCGATCGGGGAAGGACCGAGGAAGGCCATGACTCATTCACCACAACCAAATTATGAGAACGTGATATCAGGAGCCCTAGGAACCAGAGCGCGTGCATGTATAGAGACTTGAATGTTAAAGAAACGAGAAAGGTGTGTAAGGACCAAGTCATGTGGCGATCAGTTCTTTATGCCTACGCCACAAGGGATTTGGCGCGAAGTTAGATAGATAGATAGGGTTTGTTAAGGTTAAGTGACTATGGCCTGCCCAAGTACCATAAATATTACCGACTATTTGACTGCCTACCCCGCAAGGGATTTGGCGTGAAGTTATAGATAGTTAGATTATTGGCGTTAAGTCCTGTATTCAGACTTTACAAGAGATCCGTATTTATCACATTCCTGGGATTAGGTAGATATCTTCACCAACCCTAATTCATCCCACTGCAGGGATATACGTCTCACTTCAACCGAAGGGGTTTAAAGCTTAATTAGTGGTCTATAAACGGCACAAATAAACGACCTGACAAATGGATCGTCTTCGAACTGGCTGTCTTCGGAGGACGGTTGGACCTCGTGTTACCACACCTTGCGTTCCTAGTAAGCAAGTTAGTTTGCAGACCGTGTAAATTACAACTTATTATTTCTTCATCGATATAAAAAATGTCATTATTATGTAAATAACATATCTATTTGCATACTTAAATTAACTTACGGCAAGGCAGAGATCGCAGCCAAATAATAACTCACTGGATGTTCTTGCTTATGTTACTGCGAGTGAGTGGGTTTACCGATAAGCACCTAAGGAGTTAGTGTGTTAGTAATGTCGGTGGCAACGTGTGAGTGATACTCTCCGTATTACATGTGTTCATAGGTTACGGCAACCACTTTCCATCAGATGGGCCGTATGGCTGTACGCCTCAAAACATTGTAAAAAAATCGCCCAAGTGCGAGTCGGACTCGCACACGAAGGGTTTCGTACCATTATCTATAAAAACGGCAAAAAAATCACGTTTGTTGTATGGGAGTCGCCCTTAAATATTTGTTTTATTTTAATTTAATTATTTATTCTTAAAGTGAATATATAACTAAATGTTATTTGAATATTTCAAGCATCTACCTGTTGCCGTTATCAATATCGAGCAAAAATGAGCAAAACAATCACGTTTCTTGTATGGGAGCCCCCTTAAATATGTATTTTATTCTATTTTTTAGTATTTGTTGTTATAGCGGCAACAGAAATACATCATCTGTGAAAATTTCAACTGTCTAACTGTCACGCTTCATGAGATACAGCCTGGTGACAGACGGACGGACGGACGAACAGCGGAGCCTCAGTAATAGGGTTCCGTTTTACCCTTTGGGTACGGAACTCTAAAAAGACAAAAATGGAGGCTAACAAAAATATGACTTGGTGAATGTAAAGCGGTTACCCCCTTGACGCTATAAGGAGTATCACTCGTGCATGGCAATGCCCGAAAACATACATATATGATATTTTTTTTATACAACGTCGGGGAACATACAAGCATATGGCCCACCTGACGTAAAGCAGTTAGCGTAGTCTATTAGCGCTTGTAATATATTAAGTATCACTCGTGCGATGCCCCCTCTGCTGCTTACACAGCAACTTAGGAGCTTACTCTGGTGACTCACATGCAGGAACATAACAACACTCTAGGGAATTGTTATTTGGCTGTGGTTTTCTGTGAGGTAGAAGTACTTCCCAAACGGGCTGCTTTGATGCGCCCTACCTCCTTTATGTAACATTAGTTAAATTATCATAAAATTCACGGAATGCTGTAGATCCATCTATTAATTATACATAGAGTGTCAATACGAGACGTATTTCCCATATCACCGGCTCATTGGTATTATAAAGTCACTATATATAATGAATAGCGTTTACGTAATCAGACGTTTCGATAGCCTGGTTTATTAGTAAATACATTTCCTTCACAATATAGCTATGATTTATTTTTTTCCTTATATCAAATTTACTGTTGACGCAAAACGATGCATTGCAAAAAACCCACCACATTTACGGCGCCATATCTACGAGAAAAGTTGTTGCTTCATATAATTTATACTATCTTTATTCCAACGGAGTCGGCGTGAACGACAGTACGGTATGATAAAAACTTAAATAGAAAAGTGTAAGCGATTTCATTGAAGTCGTACCCAGTAAAGTTCAATCATAATCGATTACATAAGTAACGAAATCGTTTTTACTTTTGTTTAATTTTAAATTCATAACTTTTCAATTAGTCATCACAAGGATCATCAAATGATCTACTTAGAAAAGATAACTCAAAATTTTATTAATAAGTTATTGATTTGTTTGGCAAGAATCTAAAATCTGATGACAAAGAACAACTCGAAGAAAGTCGGTTGTCAACAGTATTTTTTTAAAATAACTATGAGACTTCAAATAATTATGAATCTTTACCATTTTATATATCAAATTCGAATCTACCTTAACAGTTTGAATTGTAAAAACTTACCGAGTTATTCCCGAAATATTCGTGAATACACATTTAAAAGTATAATAAGCGCATAATAGCAGTGAGAGACAAGTGGATAAATAACCAACTGTTAACCAAACGCTCCGGGTTCGAATGCTGGTCTGGGCATGTAGTACACTAAATTCATGATTCGGATCACTTGCACATGTAACCTAACCTAACAAAAGCCTGATTTTCTCTGGGTTGTGGAGATGTGATGGCAGTCGCTCTATGTCAAAAAATTAAAAGATAAATTTTTGCGTCTCGAGACAGAAGTGATACCTTAAACTAATCTACATATAATTAAAGCTGCCGTATGCGTGAGCGAAAGGAAAGCCAGACAGACTGGCGCCGTAACGCGTTACGTAACGAAGCGGTTTACCCTCCCATAAGAAGTTATCACTTCAAAAATATTTCTTGGTCTAAGATTCATGGCTAAGTTTTATGAAATTAGTTTTTGGTTTGATTCCTGTAATACCTACATATAATATAAGGCGCCGGTCGCACTGCACGCGGTCTAGCGGGCAGAGTTCCGAGTTCTGCGTTCCGTGTTCTGCGTCCCGTGTTCACTGTAATCTATGCGGTGTCTTAGAATCCTACACACACAAAAGCAGTCAGACAGAAGCGACAGAACTCGGAAGTCTGACCGCTAGACCGCGTGCAGTGGGGCTGGCGCCTAAGGGATATGTATGAGGCAAAAAAAAAATCGGGTGCTTTTATAAATTTTGTAATTATAAGTTATAAATCATAGTTTACAGCATATTATTTGTAACTGATGAGTTTAAAGGTCTATACTTACCACGCTGTCAGTGATCTGAGTTATAATATCTATTATCTTTATATAACTATAGTAGCATAGAATATCTACATTATTCTAACTTTACAAATTATAGCACATAACCTATATAGATTAGTTATGTATCTAAAAGTATGAGGAAAGAAAGTTACTTTGTAATAGGTTATACCTGGTTATATATGTAAAATAGTCACCAGTTAGATACCTATTTACGAGTACATTCTGTTAGGTTGTTGTTATATTTTTTGTAGTCATTAAATGTGATAAATATATACACGGAACTAATAAAAGTTTTTTCCGCATTGGCGCCTAGTGTTTTAAAACTTTGAATGTCAATTGTGAAATTACACGAACTTGTAACCCAAGCTGTAGAATTTTTAGCATTCCGTAACAAAACAGGATCCCTTACGGTGCCACTTTGTTGTCTGTGTGTCAGTCAGTCACAACGGCAAATTTCAGCAACTACTAATACTATCGATGTGAAACATAAATATTGCTCATCCAATCTCCATTATGAAAAAAATGATTTTTTCTTGCAGAAGGGGTTATAAATATCGCTAATAGCTTAAGTGAGGTATGATATGAAAGGATTTCATTTCTGCATTTCAAAAAAGGTTTTCTTTATGCCGTGTCATTACTGATGATAAAAACGTCAAAAAAAACAGATTATAAAATTCTATGTAAATGCTACAGGAAAAGGACCGATATTTCGAATTAGGATAGTTTTTTAAATATCAAAAATCCTTCACAATCAAACTTAGTTATGCGATCGGCATTTCTTTTAGTTTTGGAATCGGATGGCAGTGTGTTAGTTATTTCCAAGTATTATTTATATTGCTTTTATAATTCTTTAAGCTTTTATTTTTCAAGTAGATGTATAATTTATTGACTATTTAAATGTCCAAGAACTGTACGGGGTTATGTTGTGCGATTCCAATTCACACTTGACCGTTTTTATTATACAACGTCGGAAGGCACACGTGCATACGTTAGGTACATCTGATGTGACGTGGTTACCGTAGTTTATGAACAATACAATAAGTATATCTAGCGCGTTGCCGTCCATCCTGCGAGAAGAGCATTTTTTCAGGAGTAACAGCATCACTGAGAGCTCGATGGTGTAGTTGCGTGTGTCATTCTAACCAAACACGCAGGTTAAGCAACGTCGACCGCACCCTGTCTATAGATGGGTTTACCTATCTCGAGTTTCGTTCGAGGCACGTTAAGCCGTCGGTCCCGGCTGTTGTCGATAGATGACAGTCGTGATATAATATACTAAGTCAAGTGGCCTTCGAGCCGCTTGAAAACATTGGCCTCCGCCAATCCGCATTTGAGCGGCGTGGTGGAGTATGTTCTAAACCCCTTCGATTGAAGGGAGACCCGTATCCCTGCAGTGGGATGAGTAAGGGTTGATGTGGATGTGGAACAACATCACTCACTCGCAGGAACTCAACAATAATTATTACTTGGCTGTGAAGTTGAAGTACTTGTGTACAGTCGGACTGCTTTGGTACGCTCTACTTTTCCTAAACTTATGAATCTACGCAAGTTGTAATGTTTTAAACAAAAAATGAACGAATTGCTTTGAACTTGGAGGAAATGAAATATTTTTTAACAACTTGAAGGATTTACTCAATTGACGCAATTTATTTTTATGCGTTATGTTTATTTTGGATGTAAATTATTGATCAAACTTCATAAAAAAAATTATGTCTGGCTATCCTACCAACATTCTTCTGTACCTGTCTGTATTATGTAATATAAAATACGTCAAAATCCGACATTAGATAGGTTCATTCCTTTGCGAAAACCTCAGTTTGTTGGAGTCTCTACTTCTATACTGCCTTTACTATTATTACGACTCAAAGGATTTATTTGAGATAATTCTTCAACGCAAAATTCATATTCATAGGTCTTCAATTATAAACTCTGTTCGATGTATACCTTACTGGTAAGCTGAGGTTCTTCAAAATTGATCGATTTTTGCTATGCAATGCCCCCGGTTTTTACGTTTAAGATACGGTAATCGTTTTCCTTTAGGCGGGGTTATGCCTGATTACGTTATTCTTAATCTGTTACGTTAATATGAGTCACTATTTAATCTTAGAAAATGCCGAATAGTATATAATAGATATTTTAGGAGGCAAAAAATAGGAGTTATAGTTTGATACCTCCGTGTGTCTATGTAGCATCGTCGCTCCGAAAAGAATTCAATTGGCCCGATTTAATTTATTCTTACTTAAAATATGTAGTGGGCAAACATAAATCACTGTGATATAACTCTCAGTTAACTCTGACTTATAACTACTTACCTAATTTTGTATGTCTAAATAAATAATTATCAGGGGACAAATTACACGGCGTCACCTAGCCCCAAAGTAAGCGAAGCTTCTGTCATGGCATTAGACAGCTAATAAACATAAGTAAATGCATTTTTTTTGTAAATAAATGAATATGATATGATACATAGAAAACACCCTGACCAGGGCAACTAGGGCAAACGTTCATTCCCACAAATATTTGTTCTGTGTGGGACTCGAATCCACGAGCCTTGGGTTAAACTTTAACCAACTCGAGCGGGCTCGTCGAAATAATTAACAGGTATTTAATATACTTAACACAAGTCAACAACTCCACGAAAACTTGTAACTTAACGTGAACCACTGACGTTTTTATTAGACAAACAAGAATACGCGGAACTTCTGACGACATCACTGTATCGTCAGTGAACAGTAAACGATCGATCTCATCAAATTAACATCAAGATTTGCTATAAAATTCCCGTCAATGAATTCTGTCACTGACTCATACGCAGTTTATTGGTACAGGTTTATAGTACGTATGTATGTGAACGAATAATATTACGCAACGTGCAACACATAAGGCTTATACGCAATCGTCACGTTCTGCTATTGCACCATTTTATTTTTTATGCTTGCAGTCGCAAGCAAGGTGATAAAAGAGCCACTTGATGTCATACTCTTGGTACACATACATCGCTCGCCAGTTACTGTCATTGATAACGTTGCTATGTTTCTAGTCAGGAGTTTTGTTACGATCTGACTAACGTTCTTCGTAGGATTAGCAAAGTATGAGAAGATAAAGGAGAGGCATCGTTATGGTCCTAATATTCATTGTGTTGTAAGGTTAGTTGATATTGACCAGCTCGGTGACGGTGAAACGCGTTGTTACACTACTTTGACACCAACGCTCGTGGGTTCGATTCCCACACAGTACAAACATTTGTGTGCATGAACATGTCTGTTTGTCTTGGTCTGGGTATTTTCTATGTATGATAAGTGTGTATTTACAAAAAAAATATGTACGTATGTTTATCAGTTTTCTAGTACCCATAACACAAGCTTCGCTTACTTTGGGGCTAGGTGGCGCTGTGTAATTTGTCCGACAATATTTATTATTTATTTAACGTAAACATCTGTAAAGTTCTAAATTTGAAGCAACATTAAGGCAGAATCGGCTCTGGGTATAGCGAGTGGAGCTAGCACAAGGCGAACGAGAAGTAAAATTTTGTTAGCGCGATTTAATTTAAATTCAAGTGTGATGATTTTAAGCAATAAAAGTTTACTTTTGAATTAGTGAGGAATTATTATTAACCTTTATTAAAATAAAAATTATGAGATGTGAAAGAGGCGACCAAAGGGCTTCGAAACAATGTTTTCGAAATACATCTTCCAACTAGTAAGTAAGAGATTAGCCGATGCCTGCATAAAAATGACTTAAAGTCGCGTATGCATGTCACAAAAACGTATGTAGTGTATAGTAGTCCTTACTTAACCGCAGATAGAAGAACACTCGTTCTATTTTCTGTCTTAACTAATTGGATTTGACATCGTAATGTACCAATGACGTCATTGTGACGTCGATTAGAGGATAATATCTCGTAATATGGTATATCGGGTTATGTCCGTATGGGGTTTCATACTATAATGGACTTAGTTCCGCACCGGACATGTAAGAAATTTGTAAACAGGTATCTAAAATATAGGTCATTACCCCGTAATCGACAGGAAGTTTAGCCAGATACATGGAAACCGCAATTTGCGGTTCCAGAGCTTCGCAAGTGAAAGGTATGATAAATCTGGCGAATTTTCCTAGCAGACTACAGCATTGGGCTCCGAGATAAGGGTGGAATGAGGTTTTCTCAGAAAAGACGAAGCACAAATAACGCACCTGATGATGCGAGCGTTCTGAACGCCCAGAGTGAGCTTTATAAATATTTACGTTACTACTGCATATGCGTTAACACCGCCGGTGATTAGTATGAGAAATATAGCTGCGCTTCTTGTCGATTATTTCGGAACAAGATCCCACACAAATTTGTCAAAGTTAATGCGATAGTAGTAGTAACGTAAATATTTGTAAAATTCGCTTTAAGTACTCAGTTCAATGTATGTACGAATATCTTCACCCCAGGTCCCTTCAGGGGTAAGTACAGGGAACCGAGCGCCATAAAACGCGGTCCTAACACATTTCATTTGCTTCTTTAACATTTATAGCTCTTTTTATGCACTGAAAAGAATTAAAAGAAAATTAAGTTCAAATAAATAATTGTTTACTAAGCAGGTTGTACACTCATATTTAAAATTAAACTTATACACATCCATACACCAACTAAATATCCATTGGCTATTATCATAGAACACATGGGGCCTAGATCGGTCTACCGTAGGCCGTGATGCTCTGTGGCCTTTCATACATTCCACCTAAATTCACATGTGACTAACCTACAAAAACAGCAAGCATTTTTATCACGCTACCTATGTTCCCGAGTAGCATGACTTAGACAGCTTCAACGCCTAGATGCGAGCTTAAATTTTTACAAGTCTCGATTATAAATTGTGTATGACTTCCCAATAAGTTGTTTGACAGGAGATTTTGTATTTTATGAGGCATCTAGACAGCAGGCAGAAGCGCGACAGATGGCAGGGTAGACGACCGTCTGGCAACCCTACCTGCCACACTAATACTTAATAATAATACTGTATAAATAAAAACTCATGACTTAGCCTTTAAATTGTTGAGATGCTGCCAGTATATTCGAGACTTTTTTATCGTTAAAGCTAGCTAATACATACATCATTAAGTATGGTAGCAGTGAAGTACTCAACCAAAGTTACCACAGCTGCTCTGCCACCGTACCATGACCAACGATCTTACAAAACAAATGATTTTTGCTGCCATAACTGTTTTGTAGTTCCTCTGTGTAGTAAGAAAGATGGGAATTACTACGTATAGTAATAAAAGTTTACTTCAATGTAATGCAAGTATGTATATATGTACCTATACTTATTTCTCTGTTATTTTGCCTAGAATCAAACATACATATCTTGCTGGTCGTGTAATGATAATAATGGCGGCGGCACTAATAGTTAACTCAAGGCTGGCGCGGAACTCGAACACAGGGCCTCGAAATATTGCTAAACATTCTCTTGTAGCAACTGTTTGTAATAGGTAATTATTTACAATTTATCATAGTTGAGTATTCACTATCGCCACCTATTAACATTACACGTAGCTATAATAAAAATACTAGCAGCGCCATCTGTTACATACGACGTAACATTCAAAAAATTTAAAAAGCAACTGTACTACTAACGCCATCTGAACAATGTGTAAGAAAACATTTAACATCCTAGTGGCGCCATCTGTACAGAAATTCACGAACAACGCAAAATTGGCCTTTGTGCTTTTGTGAGGCTATGTTGAAGAATAGTTTCTGTACCGTCTCATAGATGGCGCTTAATTAAAAATTATATTATTCGGCTGCAATCACGTCTTTCGTAAAGTACTTGCCTACAAATTGTTACGAATCTCCATAAAATTAACAACAAAACATATTCCCGCCTGCAACTTCACCTTAATCTTACACATAAAGGCAAATGTTCTAAAAATTCAAAACGAACTTGAACATTTTAGAACTTCACCCATTTTCAAAAATTTTCAATTCATCGGAGGAGGTTTAAAAATTATGTTTTTATTAAGTGCATTTGTGGTCGACTAACTGGCGTCCAGCCAGGGCTCAAAATTGAATTGAAATAAAATATGTATAAAGGTGTCTGAAATTGAAGAAAAATGTATTCTTACCAGTGTCGTTGAGCAGCACATTGATATCCGTCGTCGACCCATCGGTCGACATCCCTGTAACAAAAGAATCCTCTATAAATTAATATGTTTGAACCAAAGACTTTTATGGTTTCAATGAGTAATGTCGACCTGTTTAATTGACTTAAACAATACAATTCTAAAAATAATATGAATAAATAGATGAAAGTTTTGAAAACGCGTAGTATATGTACTACGCGTTTTCAAAACGCTATCAGATTGGTATTTTAATGCACGTTTGACAACATATGAAAGCTGGCCTTGTACCTACCGCTGTTTTTCAAGTTTAGGTGCATCGTAATAGACTAGTTTGTAAGGAGTTTTTTTTATACAACATCGGGAGACATCTAAGCATACGGCTCACCTGATGTAAAGCAGTTACCGTAGCCTATTAACACTTGTAATATATTTAGTATCACTCGCGCGATGCCTCCTCTGCTGCTTACACAACAACTCCTTAGGCGCTTACTGGTGACCTCACTCACTCAAAAGAACACAACAACCCTCATGTAAAGACCAACCCTCGTATAAGATAGAAATGGTGAGGTACTAATATTTTTGAAAATTAATTTGTAATGGATGAATAATGATGATGAATGAATTTTTAAAGGATAAAATTAGTATCTTCGCCGGACCCCGCCAATCCTAATGGATTAGGAAACGGGATAACGCCAGGAAGAAGGTATTTATAATAGGTAGTTGATACTATTAAGAGGGTGCACACAGCTAAGTGACGCCCTCTGTTTTGTTTTTATTAATAACGTTGTATTTAAGACCAATTCCAAAAAAAACGCTCTATAGGGCACTGAAGAACCATATTTACGTTTTTTTGAAACATATCTTGTATTTATTATCTATGACAAGAAACCAAAATTTTAATTATTGCTTATTGTGGCCACTTATAGCAATAATCAAAAGTATGACTAATTCTACATAAATAATAAAAACAGAATATGTCTCAAAAATCATAAATATGGTTCTTCAGTGCCCTATGGAGCGTTTTTTGTGGAATTGGTCTTAAATACATCGTTATTAATAAAAACAAAATGAGGGCGCCACTTAGCTTTGTGCACCCTCTTAATCCTGGCTACACGGGAGATCTGAGAGAAGTGGGAATACGTGGTAATCTATCCATATGTTCACGCCAAAGCCCTTGCGGTGTAGGTAATCTTAATTCTTACTAATTCGTCCCAAGTCTCTGCTAGTATTAACTAGTAGCAGAGTCCTCACAGAATAATAAGACGGCGGGATCTCATGCCAGAGGCCAAGGCTCTGGAGTGTAATGCTAGCGAAATCAATTCTCAGAGCACAATCATTGCCAGCAGTTTGTTTACCATTCCAATTATATAATTACGAATTCCATATCGCCAGTGGAAGGCTGCCGGCGGGGCGTGACGGCGGGACACGGTCGACGGTCAAACACTTGATTTATCATCATCGGCTGACATTACTCAGATTACTGTCAGAGGAAATAACATTGTAGTTTGTTTTTGTACCAGTTTAAGTGGGATAAATTCATACTTAGGGCCTAAGTGACTGACGTGTGTTTAACGTTATTGGTAACGTTACGTATACAATGAAACCTCAGGAGTTTATTCCTAAGGTTTCGTTGTATTAGCAGCAGAAGTGGCAACACGTGAGCGATACTTCCTGTCTTACAAGCGTTAATAGATTGCAATAACCACAGTCAGATCAAACACTTGTAGGTACGTTGTATAAAAAAACTTTGAGGGTGTTGTTTTCTTTTTTAAAGAACCTTATACTGTAGTCCAACCTCGACAGGAAGTTTATTCCACAATTTAAGATGTTTCGGAAGAAAACTTCTCTGAAACCGCACAGTACGTGTTCATTACGGTTCTAGTGAGAATTTCCCACCGACGGTGAACGATGATCTCTTCTATAACTAGAAGGAAGCCGTTGGTAAACAACTCTTTGGAACACAACACATTGTACAACCAAAACAAATTAAGAGAGGTAGGGCGTATCAAAGCAACATATCTGGGAAAGTACCTCATAGAAAACCGCAGCCAAATAACAACTTTCTGGAGAGTTATTGTGTTCCTGCGAGTCCGAAGGAATTACTGTGTTAGCAGCATTGGTGGCTAATTTATTGTAAACATTAATAGGCTACGATTACCACTTTACAACGGTCTCAATACCATGTGTAAGCTTAGGATCGTCGCCAATTCTAACAGCTCGACTCTTGATCTTGACATGCAAATAGGCGGCATCCTGTTACTCCCGTCCAAAGGTGACTACAGGTGCATAAGTCTGCTAACTTGAGACTCTTGTATAAAATAAGTCTTGCCCCAAATCGAAGTACCGACTACATCTATATGTTCATCATACGTTTTTGACCTTTTCCTCCGGGTTACATCGGAATTGAACTTTAAGATCTCAATACTAAGAATTTCAATGCCGTAGTTCATCCATTCAAGAACACGTCTTAACGCCCTTTGCGGCCGCCATGTTTGTGACGGACGGAACTATTATAAAACCATTGTCAAATGATGTTGAATTACGTATGCAATTTCCTGTACTTTCGAATAGTTTTTGTAACACCATCGCGAAGACATTGACATGGGACATCGTACGTGCTAATTGAGCTGAGATCATAAGTGCCGCAAGCACCGCAAAACATAAATAGGTACTTCAGTGCTTTACGACTTAGTGCCACGGTTGATTATCGACTGTATATCGTTAACAATAAGAATTAGAATCAAACTATCACCGGTACGAGTGTGGTCAAAGTGTGCTGGACAGTTACACCAAACTTGTCAAAATATTAACATTATCTTTGAAAAGTTTTTGTATGGTTACATGAGGAACAACAGTTTGTTTTGACATCGTATTTTTTTATGCCGTAAGAAAGGTACATGATTTTTTACCAGTATATGGTAATACTCGTATATCTCGTGTTAGTGAATTGACCCATTCGCTGCAGAATCTGTACTGATTTAACTCATTTGTAGGATGAGATACTAAAGCCTTTTGCACCAAACATAAGTTTTAACATTTGTGTGCATGAACATGTCTGTTTGTCTGGGTCTGGATATTTTAAGAGAGGTAGGGCGCAGCTTAAAGCATTCCGTCTGGGGAAGTACCTCCACCTCACAGAATACCGTGGCCAAATAACAACTCCCTGGAGGGTTGTTGTGTTCCTGCGTGAGAGTCACCAGTTAGCTCCTATGTAGTTGCTGTGTAAGCAGCAGAGAAGGCATCGCGCGAGTGATACTTAATATATTACAAGCGTTAATAGGCTACGATAACTGCTATATATCAGGTGGGCCGTATGCTTACTTACTTATGTGTTAATAAATGTTGCCAGAAATATACCAAAAAGTTTAATAAAGTCATTCAAATGCGACCCACAGTCTATTATTGTTTCGTGTTGGATTTTTGTTTTAATTCTGACATTGCAATAACCAGTGACTGAAAAATACACTGACAGAGACAGTTAGTCAATAGACTAACTCTTTATGCACTAAATTATCACTGCTCAATTTAAGCTAATTAATATTATATTTTAATATTGCGTCACCCCGTTCCCCCGGGGTGATCGCTTCCGATGAAGCCTTTATAGCCTTCCCGGCTAAAGGCAGTCCCAGGGGGTGTTTTAGTCAGTGGAAATCTGACATAACCAGTTCGTTCGCACGAAATGGTATCTTTGAAAGATTTCACCTCCTCCCTCCCTTTTTCCGGAGGGTGCCCCTCACGGAAGAATGACAAACGCACACCCGGGTGTGGGTTAGTCCTTCTTGTGTGGGTATTCAAATTTCTAGGCGAAAAACAAAAAAGAAAAATCGATTAAAATATTTTTTAAGTTGGCATTATTAGCAAATTAATGGATACCGCGTTTCATACTTAAAACAATACTCAAATGCAATGTCACGTTTATGGTAGTGCGACGTATCGTGAGCATCAACGATCGTGCCGATCGTGGTCGAATAATAGAGAAATAAAGTGACTTCCTGCGCACGGAAACGCCGTATTGTTGGCTTTCCTCAAGAAACACACTTGCGAATTCAGAAACAGACGACTATTCGTCCACACGGACATGTGCGTACTGACGTTATCGAAACCATTACTGCTAATATCCGTACACATTTGTCTTTTTTTTTACACAACCAGATTGGCGAACAAGCATGCTGCCCGCAGTAGATGGTCAGCACAGCCTATTGACGTTCACATCACCACGGGGATGTTACTCGCGCGCTGCCAATCTTATGACCTACGGCTGTTTCGTCACAGTACCACACAGTATAGTATAAAACCAGTTGAGAATGCGCAAGCTTGCATTGCCAGAGGAACACCTGGCTCGTCAATTATATAATAATACATTTTTTTTAATTTGTCGGCCATTTTGACCATGTTCCTTAAGAGATAGCACCGGTGTTCCTGAACATTCCTATTCAACTTTTTTATGCTGAATCCGAATCTGAAGTCAAAATTCGAATATTAAAAAAAAACGCACACACAGTAAAACGCACACACAGACAAACGCACACTTAGACAAACGCACACTTAGACAAACATATTTTTTTTTATATTTTTTTTTGTACCACTAAGGTGGCAATCAAGCATACGGCCTGCCTGATGTTAAACAGTCACCGTAGCCTATGGACATTTGCAACACCAGAGGCGTCACTCATGCGTTGCCGATATACATATAGATTTCATATAGGAACGGTGGTCCTGAATATAACTGATTGGCGGTAGAAATAGGTGAGACAGAGGTACCCACGCAGACGACCTTTGTACAAAGTGGTAAAACTGGTCACTTTTTTTTACAAACTATTATATTTTTAAGAATAATATGATACTCACTTATGAAAAGTAATAATACTTCCGGAACTATGCTTTTTAGTGTGACTTTTGTAAATTAACCTTAATCGCTATAATTTGTCAAATATTTAAAGGAAGCTAAGCTAAATACGTTCGTATTATGCGGCGGACTAAGCGGGTGGTAATTGTAGATTTTTACTTGGGCGGAATTTTGATTAGACGTTAACGAATTAACTTTATGTATCCACTTTTGTCTGCGATCCAATGGTATTATTTTTCTAACCAAAGCCATAGCGAAAGAGAGACAACCATAAGCCCCACGAACCTTACAAAATACCGCGTATTCACGTACAAAACCTAGAGTTTCAAAGATAAATTGTGCATGTAACTTAAGAGGGTGCACACAGCTAAGTGGCGCCCTCATTTTGTTTGTATTAATAACGCTGTATTTAAGACCAATTCCAAAAAAAACGCTCTATAGTGCACTGAAGAACCATATTTACGGTTTTTTGAAACATATCTTGTATTTATTATCTATGACAAGTAACCAAAATTTTAATTATTGCTTATTGTGGCCACTTATAGCAATAATCAAAAGTATGACTAATTCTACATAAATAATAAAAACAGAATATGTCTCAAAAACATAAATATGGTTCTTCAGTGCCCTATAGAGCGTTTTTTTTTTTTGGAATTGGTCTTAAATACAGCGTTATTAATAAAAACAAAATGAGGGCGCCACTTAGCTGTGTGCACCCTCTTAATATAAATAAATCAAAATCGGCCTTGGCATAAACATAAATTATTTATTGTTACTAGTTACTATTTAAAATGTGGTCCTATTTAAAATTACCAATCATTACTTCAGTGACGGTAATACATAATAAGCAAAAACTTGGTTGTTTTTGCGCGGGAGAGATAATAATTAGGTATTGTTTGATGTTGACAGCACGGTGGTCGGGCAGCTACCAATGGCGAGGCTATTATCAACGGCCGCGGCTGTTAGACTAGCCATTCCCACATAGAACTAACATTTGGGGGCTCGAATATTTATATTTTAAGAGTAGTATCAAAGCAGCAACATTCTTCTTGTACCTATATCAAGCGTTCATAGGTTACCGTAACCACTTTATGAAAGGTGGGCCGTTTCCGTGTTTTCTATCTATAATAAGTAAGTGTTTATAAAAACTAGCGATAGTCCCGACTTCGCATGGCTGAACCAATCGCTACCAAACATCACAGGATTACCTGCCGGATTAATCTGAAGCCTCCGTGAAAATTTCATCAAAATCGGTCCAGCCGTTTTCGAGTCCATACGGAACATACATAAATACCTCAATTTTTATATATAACAAGAAGAAGAAGATGTATGCACGTATATTAGATAACGAGCATCCATTGTACAAGCTTTGTTTGGGACTAGATGGAGCTGTATTAATTTACCTATGTTTAATATACGTATTTATATTAATAACTAACGTTTTATTAAATGTCGCTGTGAGTACCTAATGCTAAAAAAATGTCACCAAAGCCTTATGTGCATGTGCAACATGTCAGTCCGCTAATCGACATGCAGTCAAGTCGAGTCATTTTACTTTACACATTTTACATTTTATTTTATTTTAAAGATAAGAGACATTTTCAGCTGAAAATTATGCAAACAATGCAAATTGCAAACATGTACCTATTGTTTACAATTTGCAATGGTTGCATAATAAGTCTGTTATTTATGTAACTAGCTGCAATTCTCAGCTTCACTGCGTGTGTAAATTCACAAAATTAACCTAAATATGAAAGAAAGAGAGTTATTTTGAAAGAAAAGCCATGAAAAAAATTCTGATATGTTGAAAGCGCATTCTTTCTAAATGCCCAAATCATGCCCTTGAAAGAAAAAGATACAGATACATATATGCTGACGTCATTGAAGCTATTATTATACATAATATGATAGCAGTGGTACAATAACATTATTACATAATTATGTAGTCATTGCAATAATATGATACCGAAGAGCGTGCATGAAAAATAAGAAAATTAAAAAATCGGCCAAGTGCGAGTCGGACTCGCGCACGAAGGGTTCCGTACCATTATCTATAAAAAAGGCAAAATAATCACGTTTGTTGTATGGGAGCCCCCTTAAATATTAATTTTATTCTATTTTTTAGTATTTGTTGTTATAGCGGCAATAGAAATACATCATCTGTGAAAATTTCAACTGTCTAGCTATCACGGTTCATGAGATACAGCCTGGTGACAGACGGACGGACGGACAGCGGAGCCTCAGTAATAGGGTTCCGTTTTACCCTTTGGGTACGGAACCCTAAAAAACGAGTGAGGTGTGTAAGGACAGTGTCTTGTAGCATTCGGTTCTCTCTGTTCATCTCGTTAGGGACCTGGAGTGAGGACATAGATGGATCTGATTCCTAATACTTTCGAGGTAATGTGAACAAAATAAGCAATATGGTTTTGTGGGATGCGTGCTCAACTATTATAAAGCTTTAGCTTCTGTACCGAGTAAAGTTTGTCTGCATTGCTATTTCAAAAAAACATATTATTGAATTAAACAATTTTTAACGGAAGTATCGCGTATTTTATTTATTTTGTTGAACCTGACGTTTCGAACGCTTTGCAACGTCCGTGGTCGCAGGGAGACTAAGGTGGTATTTGTCTTACATTAGTTATTCAATTATTACATCTACCGACATGGATGGATTAATTATATATGTTCCGATTCATTGCAAAAATCGCTAACAGTGTCCGAACATTTTTTAGATCTTTGGGTTTGGGACTTGATTATTTTTAGGACTGGATCCCAAGCAGGTGGTACTTGCCAACCATCTTCTCTATTGAAATTGGGGTGTTTTCTTATTTCAATAGCCTCGCGCAACATTCTCGGCATGTAGCGAAACGTCAGGTTCAACAAAATAAATAAAATACGCGATACTTCCGTTAAAAATTGTTTAATTCAATGTGTAACAATCGCGAAAACCTAAGACAAACATATTATTTGTCTACATACAGGACCCTGCTACGTGATTTTATTATATATTTAGATGCCAATAACATGTTATATTCCATGTATCTACTGGCTTAATTTTAACTTTACACTGACATATTTCTAATTAAATTCGAGCAAGGACCCATTTTATTTTTTGCGTGGTTTTAATATAGTCCGAATGACTAGAACATTTTTTGTAGGGTTACTTAGCCGTCAAAAAACATTTATTCAGATTAGATTCAGACATTAGAAACTATTATTTAAAAATAAAACCGGCCAAGGCGGGTTCCGTACGTTCCTACATTTATTAGGTATATGAAGTCTTTTAATAATTTTTGAAAATCTATGGAATTTGGAACATCATTCCTAGTATATTCCTATTACATATTTCCTAGTATATTTTCATAAATCGTTTTTTGCTCTATTCGTTTACCGCAGCCAAATGATAGTTTCCTATGGCATTGTTATTGTTCCTGTGCGAGCAGCGGCGCTCATAACGCGAGCGATACTTGCATTGAAAGCGTTTATAGCTTTTGGTAACCAATTTACATCCGATGGAACTTATGCTTGTATGCTTTATATTTAAGACGTTTGAAAACCCTGTCCTCTGCCAATCTGCATTGGTTCAAGGAAGATCTGTATTCCAGCTAGGGTGAGTATAAGTTGAATTGGGTACGCACCAAGTAGGTACCAATAATTGCATTTGAGATATTACATTTTCATATGAAAATATGAATCTTTGTTCGTTATACTATTGCTTCTTTAAAATCGCAGGTAAATAGGTCATTTAATAGGCGTGTACGAGGATATGGATCCAATACGTAGAACTCCGTCCACGAAGATTGATATAATGTAGCATAGCAGCCATAACTCGCTCCAGGAGATATCGATTACACGCGGTGTTATGCCCTTAAATAACTTCTGACCTTGAAGCATATATCTAGAACGACTCATCTCGGAATAACCAATGACGGCAAGCTAGAACCGAGAGTCCTGCGGGCCTTCACACGGTTCTGCTCCGGGAAAGAAGGTCCTGATCGATTTCCTGGAGCAATCGGCTCCCGTAGTATATACTAGTTACAAGCTGTTATGTAGGCCACAAAATAAAATAAATACTCATTAAAGAGCTTTAAACTGGGTACTTACAAAACAATCACGTTTTTCGTGACAATCACCTATTCTTTGCTCCACGTCTGTTGGGTAAAGGCTGACACACATTGTTGACTGCAACAGTGCAGTAATAGTATGTACATACATGACAATTCACGCGCTTTTCACAATTGTGATAAATGGTCCCGTGACTTAGGCTTGTGATGGAAATGTTAATATTTCTATATAATATATTTTAACATGGTAATGTTTATGCTTTGTCGAATTGCAAACAAGAGCCGCGATAGCTAAGTGGATAAAGAACCGATCTATTGATCAGCTGGTCCTAGGTTCGAATCCTGGCATGTACCACTAAATTCGTCGGATTTATGTACATATTTGTAATTTGTAATTATCACTAGCTCGGTGGTGAAAGAAAACATCGCGGGGAAATCCGCACGTTCAAGAAATTATATTTCGGAAGACGTGTGACCTTACCTAAGAAAGGTCTGATTTGCCATCTGGATTATGGAGGCAGTCATTGAAAAGTAGGTTAGGTTAAGTTAGAACTGCGACCCCACCAGGAAACGTAACCGCCATCAGGAACGAGCTGCTACCAGAATAGTAGGTTAGGTTAGAACTGCGACCCCGTCAGAAACGATTTGCTACCAGAAGCAAATTTGTAATATTAGAGTGATTTAGATATTTAGAAAATCAGAGGTTTTGTACATCGATATTTAGGAACTTCGATGTTTCTTTTGTAGATGTTCTGATTTGCGAAATTTTGGACATTGATCATATAACCAATCAATTGTATATTTTTTTTATTTTTTATACTACGTCGGGCCCACCTGATGTAAAGTGGGTACCGTAGCCTATTTAACGCTTGCGATATATTAATTATCACTCGCGCAATGCCTTCTCTACTGCTTACACAGCTACTCCTTGGGAGCATACTGGTAACCTCACTCACACGCAGGAACACAACAACCCTCTAGGGAGTTGTTAGTTGGCTGCGGTTTCCTGTGAGGTGGAGGTACTTTACCAGACGGGCTGCTTTGATGCGCCCTACCTCTCTTAAAACATCCAGACCAAGACAAACAGACATGTTCATGCACACAAATGTTTGTCTTGTGTGGGAATCGAAATCACAAGTGTTGGTGTCAAAGTCGCGTCTTTCACGACTGAGCCACCGAGCTCGTCAATCAGATCAGATATTTGTTCTTCCAAAATCGGATTTCGATTTAAAATGGTCGCAATCGACGTCAGTCACCGGTAGGAATTCATGCACATTATTTCATTACACTGACCTTAAATAAAAAATATAAAAAATCGATTTAATGGTCGTTCGAGAAATGACGTTTCAAGATGACGAGCTCTTTTGCGCTACCGGTGAATCGAGCGCATTCGAGATTTCGGTTCATCGATGCGATAAGTCTTCGAGCTCATTATTCGACTTCGTAGACAGTCGCAAGCAAGCTTGTTCAAACATGAAATAATCGATTAAATAAATATAATTCATACATCACAACCTAGATCCTCATTAGATCCTTTTCAAGCATTTCATGGTTGACTGGAAGAGATCCCTATTGGGATAAGTCCGCTATTGTATAATTCAGAAAGTTTTTTTTTGTATTATTATTGTTATGTATTTTGAATGTTAAAATTATACAATAAAGTTTTATAAACAAACACTATTACGGTTTTTAAGATAGAACCTTTGAAAATATGCATTGTTTTTTCGAGGTTTCTTGTATGAGAAGTAACTTTATTGGGTTTTGATTTTAGCTACTGACTATTGCTGTCAAGATGCTGTAATAATAGAGACGTATACTGTGCAATGTCGCCACGCTAATTATGACAGTTGATTACACAAAGACTGACTGAAAGACAGATAGGCGGCGAAGGCACATATCAATTTTCGACGAGCTCGGTGGCGCAGCGGTCAATGACGCGACTTTGACACCGACGGTCGTGGGTTCGATACACTTACAGGACAAACATTTGTGTGCATGAACATAGACATGTTTTGTTTGTTGTGGTCTGGATGTTTTAAGAGAGGTAGAGCGCATCAAAGCAGCCCGTCTGGGGAAGTACCTCTACCTCACAGAAAACCGCAGCCAAATAACAACTCCCTAGAGGGTTGTTGTGTGCCTGCGTGTGACTGAGGTCACCAGTAAGCTCCCAAGGAGTTGCTGTGTAAGCAGCAGAGGAGGTATCGCGCGAGTGATACTTATCGCAAGCGTTAATAGGCTACGGTACCCGCTTTACATCAGGTGGGCCGTATGCTTGTATGCCTCCCGACGTAGTATAAAAAGAAAAGTTTTACTACTAGAATATGCGTGAACAATACTTTCTTGCAAACATGTTGAATTCATAATTGCCGACGCGATAACGCAGTAGACGTCTGCGGTTTTGCAAGCATTCATGATTAGTGGTTAATAAATGTATATTTAGTTAATAGATTCAGGCGTTACTTTGCGAAAGTTAAATCTATATGCATCATCATCAGGCGTTGTAGACGTTAATCGTAAGAATAACATGCTACAAGTCATCTTATCTTACGATTAACGTCTACAACGCCTGATGATGCCTCGTGGAGAGGCGAAACACGTGTCGCAGCGACGACCAGGCCAGTCGTGGCAGCGACGGTGGTGGTGGGGGCATGCGGATTCTGTTCCAGATGACGGACGACCGCAGCAGCCGAGGCAGAGACTACCGGAGCAGCCATGGCAGCGTCGGCATGTACCAAGTACTAACAGTAGTGGGTGGGTGCCGGCCGGCGCTAGACCGCATGAACTAATTGGTGGCGGAAGCACGCAAAGCAGGTTAGATCAAATTGCATAAATGTATATTTGTATAATATATGGTTGCGGCATAGAAGCAGGTTACATAGCACGTGCGACAACTAATAAAAGAGGTTGAATACAATTTTTAATATCAACCAAACTTGTTGATATTTATAAACTAGTAATTTATAAACATACTCGTATATTCCTTGTTCTTTATTTATCACGCACCAATCAAATGAGTCCGTTGAGACTATGTGATTATGTCTTAGAAAAAATTCAAAAACACTTGTTAAATAAACCGACCGGTAAACTTGAGTCTAACAAAAATCTATATATATATAAAAATAAATGTTTGTCTGTATGTCCTCTATGGACTCAAAAACGGCTGGGCAGATTTTGATGAAATTTTCAGTGAATATACAGGTTAGCCCAGCAGGCGATCCTGTGAAGTATGGTAGCGATCATATTGCCCATGCGAAGCCGGGGTGGATAGCTAGTTTTAATATAAATATTTCGCAAACAGATCGCAATATCGAAAAATTATCTTCCCAAACACTCGATGTGTTTAAAAAACATATCTAACGACTCCCCGCATGTGGTGGGAGCGAATAAAAAAATTCATCCCCCTTTACGTGTAGGAGAGATACCATAAAAAAAAATGTTTTTCAAGAATTTATTCTACCACTTTGTTAGCGTAGTTAATATGTATATACGTCATGCCAAACTACAGCTTTCTGGTGTCAAGCGTCTCTGACCTAGGCCGCGGACCGACGGATGGACGGACGGACAGACAGACGCATAGCGAAACTATAAGGGCTCCTTGTTTCTTGCGAAACCCTAAAAAGGAGGCTTGCTAAATTTAGCAAGATTGATAAAAAAGCTTTTCAGAAACCGTGGGAACCGGTGAGCATGCATGAAAAGATGTTATGAATATGAATGTTAAGAGAAGTGTAAGACCAAGTCATTTGGTGCTCGGTTTTTTCTGTTTACCGCGCAAGGAACTTGGCGGAACAACCCTGATACGGCTTTTTTTATACAACGTCGGAAGGTATACAAATTTACGGCCCATCTGATGCAAAAGCCTTTACCGCAGCCTATAAACGCCTATAGTACATAGAGTCAAGTATTACTTGCCACCTCTACTGCGAACACAACAACTCCAAGGAGCATACTGCTGACCTCATTCACTAGCAGGAACAGAACAACCCTCTAGGGTGTTGTTATTTGGCTGCGGTTTTATAGTCGGTGGAGTTACTACCCCAAATATGCTGCTTTAGTGCACCCTTTTTGAGGTCACCAGTAAGCTCCCAAGGAGTTGCTGTGTAAGCAGCAGAGGAGGCATCACGCGAGTGATACTTAATATATCGCAACCGCTAATAGGCTACGGTACCCGCTTTACATCAGGTGGACCGTATGCTTGTATGCCCCCCGACGTAGTATAAAAAAACCCTACTTCTAAAAACATCCAGACCAAGATAAACAGACATGTTCATGCCCACAAATGTTTATCCTGTCTAGGAATTGAATCCACGAGTGTTAGTGTTAAAGTAACGTAACTAACTACTGCACCACCGAGCTCGTCAAAACCCTTGTTAGAAACCTATGTTAATCGAAAGATGAAACTAATTTAGAACAAAGTTAACAATTATAAGAAACTAGCGACAAGCCCCGGCATCGCACGGATGATCCGTTCGCTACCAACCTCCACAGTATCACTCACTGCGCTAATCTGAAGATTGTCTGAACATGTCATCAAAATCAGACCAGTCGTTTTCAAGTTCATGCGGAAGATACATCCATTTATAAATATCAGAAAAATTGTTTCCATATGCTACCATAATGTGATGTTATAGAAATATTGAATGAATAATTGTAGTCAACGTTGTAAAGGTTAAAGTGATATTTACCTGACATGTATTTGATTCCGTTTCTAATTATGTCATTTGAGCCATTTTCATAATAAATATAATATAATAAATATTGTCGGACTAATAACACAGCGCCATCTAGCGTCAAAGTATGCGAAGCTTGTATTATGGGTACTAGACAATTAACCAGTCAGAACCCGTTATATACGTTTTCCCATACATTTCGCGGTCATATATGACCACCCGGGTTTCGTAGGGTGAACATACGTAAATACTTTTTTTTTGTAAATACATAATTACTATACATAGAAAATACCCAGACCAAGACAAACAGACATGTTTCTGCACACAAATGTTTGACCTGTGTGGGAATCGGACCAATGAGCGTTGGTGTCAAAGTAGCATAACAGCGCATTTCACCACTGCGCCACCAAACTCGTCAAATGTCTATCTACATACGGATTATAGTCTCTTCGTCATTTGTTCAAAATGCACATAATTATATCGTGATTATTCTAGTCTCCTGACTTACTTCGTTTCTTCTGATTTTTTCATATAATTTTCGTTATTGTTCTATCGTTTTTGCAGATAAAATATAACAAATTACAATTAAGCTACAAATACAAAAATGTACATAGACAGACTTATCCCTAAGAGAGACCTCTAGAAGTCATTCTAGTTTCATTGTTTGGGTTGCAACCTAGCAATCACATACTTTTAAGTTATTACTATTAGCTGCCACTGTATTGTGATAATATACCAATGGTAATAATTTTATATAGTACACATAAGGTAGTACTTTATAAGACACTTTATATTACAGATTGTGAGAATTAGTTAATGACTTGCAGCATTTTTTCCTTGATGGATTGGGTTAATATTAGCACATTCAGTGGAGTATTGAATATATTCTATTTTTGTGCTTAATTTATTCGCCAGTACGTAGAAAATGCATGGTTAATTAGAAAAAAAAAACAGTCAAGTGCGAGTTGGACTTGGCGTATCGAGGGTTATTAAGACTGAAGATTTGAGAAATTATATTTTATTACACGTTATTGATCTCCGCTATACCTAATCGTTTTGTGAATTGCGAATGTCCTCAGTTTAGGCAATAACTCCGGTAACTTAGTTTATCAGTTTTAACCACAGTCTGCGTAACTAAGTTTCATTGCAAAGGATTATCGACATTTTTTTTAAACTACGCTATTAAAACACCGTTCTGTATTTCCTGTAATATTTACATACACTTTTATCACATGTAATTACTTAAAAGTTCTAATATAATGGGGAGGAGATAGCATATTTTTTTTACATTTTCATACAGAAAAATACACGGTATACAAAAAAAGAATATCTGTTTTAAAATATGTCAGTGGATTCTTCCATATGATATTCTTTCACTTGAACTAGTAGGAAATTTAACCCCTGTACTGTAGGTACCCCTTTCCCAAAAAGAGATTCTTTTTATTGGCAACAAGTTTGGATAAGCAAAATTTGACCAAAGTTCAAATCGATAGCATTAGAAGTTGGTGGAATAATTAACTATGATAGACAGACCGCAACATAAGTGTTTTGCCATTTTGGTATGGAACCCTAAAAAGAATATCAAGGTGGGCAAAAAATTGTAAAGTCAAATAAGATATCAAAACCGGAACGTAGTTTATAGATTCCATAGTGTAAGAATAATTAGGAAAGATCTAAGTGCGCAGAGAATTAATGTTTGTTTAATTCTAGTGTTATTTATATTGTGTGTGCATATGTAAACATTATTGTTTAATATATATTAAATATATCTAATAACATTTATATATTCAACGGTCAAAATACCAATCACGGAACGTCTTGTCCACATAGACATAATTAGTGTTGGGCGGTGAACGAGATCAAATTTAAAGGTATTAGAGGTAGATCTACCCATTTCAACTTTTTATTAATAGTCACGTGACATATAATAAAAGTAAAACAAGTATACATAGAATGAGTATTGCACAGGCTTTCAATGTTATCCACGTAATGTCTTCATGGTACGCTGACACTGTCGAGTTAGTCACAGATTCATTCTGTGAATAATCAGCGTCTTGGACAAATTCTTACATTTTAACACAATATTCACTTTTCCTTTCTTACTTTTTCTGAATGTTAGCAATTGTTGTAATGTGTGTTAGAAAGATGTTATTTTGTTCCTCCTGAATGCTGACTAACAACGCCTAGACATCTTTACCTCTCTCCGGAAAAGTTCGGTATTCGCCTCGAAGTTCCTCGTCTTCCTCTATTCATCATTCAAACTGTTCCACGCATCATTAAACCTTAGGTTTCATTCTTGCATTGACGTAATATATATAATCCAGACACGCTGTCTTCCTTTTGGCCACCAGGCATCATCTAATTGTACACTATGTACCTACTGATTCCCCTAGATCTGAGACTCGACTTCCAGTATTATTTATCCAACATACTACTAGACAATTTGTAATACCCATGGGTATTAGATAAATATCTATTGTATATTGGATAGATAGATATAGTCACAGGTTGAAAAAGTAATCGAGCGTGTTAGAATATTGTTACAAGGCCAATAGCAGATATAGTTTTACCTCACACGTGACATGGCTATTACTTAAAGTAATATATTACAATATAAATCATTATTAATTAATAGGTAACATGATTTTGTTCACATTGTGAATGTTTCTTATTGAAAGTATATACATATATATATTTAATAACATTTTTTTACAACTTCGTGGGTTTTATTTTTTATCCTATAATGAAATTAATCTAAGTTACTCCTTTGATGCAACGATAAACAGACGATCTTATGAAGATTGCAGTAAGCTATAATTTTCACGAAGGTATTATTTTTTATTGATATTGTATTACCATTGAAAGGCTAATTTATAAGATGACATAGAGTGTTGTAAAGGTTATTCATAACTACTTATGGTGGAGGACTTTGTTCATACCAAAACTTCATTGTCTGATAGATTTCATTGGTGCGCTAGTCTCGATGAAAAATCACCTTAAGACCTTTTGCTATCATAATTACAAAGTATACAATGAGCAAATTATAATATTCCATTTAAAATAAGGCAGTGCTTAGAAATGAGTATAACATGTACAATTGTGTAAATACTAGTTCATATTTCACAATTTTTATGTAGCTGGTGACAACAGTAGGTAAGCTAACTACATAGTAAACAATGGACAAATAACATGCTATTTCAAATAATTGATGACCAAGAATAATGATAATGATATACATTGTTATCACACCACAGTTACAGCTTAGCAACATGGAAAACTATAATAAGGAACATAACATATCAACACAGCGATAGCCCAGTGGATAAACTACCGACCTATTAACCAACTGAATCTGAACGAAGCTGATCGAATCCTGGTATATACCAATAAATTCGTGTTTTCAGATTTATGTACAGCTAGTAGCCCACGGCATTGTCCACGCGTATCCCGGTACTCCGTGGCAACCGCCTTTTCTTACTTTCTTTCTATTTCCTTGGTTTCTAAGGATCCTGTCGTGATGTTGAATAGCCTTGAATACCCTTCGTCAAAAGTAGGACTAACAAAAAAAAAATATTTTATTTTATTTCGATTGGTACTGTAGAGATTAGCGTGTCCAAATAAAATCTTCTGCTTTATATATATAGTTCTTATATGTATATATATACATGTAAGAACTCTACATCTTGCTCATACGAGCTCGGTGGCTCAGTCGTGAATGACACGACTTTGACACTAACGCTCGTGGTTCGATTCCCACACAAGGCACCCACTGTCTTGGTCTGGATGTTTTAAGAGAGGTAGGGCGCATCAAAGCAGCCCGTCTGGGGAAGTACCTCCACCTCACAGAAAACCGCAGCCTAATAACAACTCCCTAGAGGATTGTTGTGTTACTGCGTGTGAGTGAGGTCACCAGTAAGCTCCCAAGGAGTTGCAGTGTAAGCAGCGGAGGAGGCATCGCGCCCGTGATACTTAATATATCGCAAGCGTTAATAGGCTATGGTACCCGCTTTACATCAGATGGGCCGTATGCTTGTATGCCTCCCGACGTAGTATAAAAAAAAATACCTCCTTTGCAACCTGGTAATGGCAATACATCACGTGTAGTTGACATTACATTATGATGGTGAGTCATATCCGCCCCAAAGATCGTTCACGGATCTTTTCACCTCAGAAACTCTCACAGGCAAGAAAAGAAGCCTAACTTCAAAACAATCACTTTGCGTATCTCTAAAAATAAGTCATTGTTTTATAATAAACATAAGCTCTTGTTGAATTTTAAGCGTAATGATCTAATGCACTTAAATAAAAAGATAATTGATACATTTTGAACATCACTAATACCTATAAAAGATCTATAAACGCCTTCAAAACCCAACATTACATACTATTACCGTACTTAATTACAAGGAGTTTCATATCAAATTTACGTAATTGAAATGTAATACGGTAATTAAAATGTGCATTTGCATATCTAACAAGTAGTTATATTAGATATTATTATTAAGTCCACGGCAAAACTTATGCTTAAAATGTTGCATGTGAGGAATGGTTATTAAGAAGAAAATGGTTTTCCCAAATAGACCAGCATTTCTTTACATACATTTATTAAATAGATTACAAAAATAGAAACTTTAACTAAGCATTTATCACTGTGTTATTAAAATATTTAGGATTTAGGGAAAATATTGTTTGGGCCTATTTATAATATAAATTTAGAATTATATATATTACATAACGTCGGGAGACATACCAGGATACGGCCCATCTGATGTTTGCTGTTACCGTATCTCTCTTAAAAATACCCAGACCAAGACAAACAGACATGCTCATGCGCTCAAATGTTAGTCCTATGTGAGAATCAAACCCACGAGTGTTGGTGTCAAGGTAGCGTTACTAACCACTGAGCCACTGAGCTCATCAACAAAAAGTCATATGATCAATTGCAAATATAAATCTATAAGACACTAAATCCCTAGTTTGTCGATGAGTTTATTTGATTAGTGTTTCGTTCTATTTATTAGTGTTTAAGTAGCAAGTGTAAATCAGCATTTCTTTTTTTTTTAAAGTTCGTTAACTTACTCTTACATATTTGACGTAGACGACATGATATGCTACGTATCAAAGTAAAATCCGGCCAGGTACGAGTCGGACCCGCGCACGCAGGGTTCCGTACCTATTATCTATAAAACGGCAAAATAAAACATGTCTGTTGTATGACTTAAATATTTATTTATTCTATTTTTTAGTATTTTATGTTATAGCGGCAACAGAAATACATAATCTGTGAAAATATCAACTGTCAAACTATAACGGTTCATGAGATATACGTGGTGACAGACGGACGGACTGACGGACAGCGGAGTCTCAGTAATAGGTTCCGGTTTACCCTTTGGGTACGGAACCCTAAAAACGTAGAATAATGAATATCAAGATGTTCCTTGTCGGTATCCAAATAAACCGTAACACCTTGAATAATTGTTGGTAGACGGGTAACTTAGTAGACAAGGAAAATTTTCACGATGGTAGATGATATGAAAAGTTTTGTTAGTGTCATATTTAAACATTTATGACTAGTAAATAACAGCAAGCTGTGCTGAGAGAGCTGATATTTTTTAAATTTAAAAAATATATAAATTTTTAATTTTTTTAAAATATATGGAACCCTGTACGACATCTAGCGACGAGTGCTGTTACTTTTTCTGTTGATGGGAGTGCAGTGCAGACTCTGCACTGCAGAGTGGCCGGCCATACGTTTTCCCATATGTTTTATTTTCTAATTGGAACGATTTTGGACCGTTCTTCCTCACCAACGAACATTTAAATTTCAAATTAAAGGATACAAAATTACAATATGTTAGCTATTAGTGTGTCGATTTTGGAGTTTCTCACTATTACCGTCTAAACGCTAGCTGGATGACATCAGTCTACCCCAAACGACAATTTTGAGGGTAATGTGGCTCCGCTGGCTATCGCAGCTCTGCCAATGACAATAGCCGGATAATGCCTGGTTTGAATCTTGGTGTGGGCATATACCACTAAATTCGTATTTTAGGATGTATGTACATCTTTGTAATTATCATGTACATGGCGGTGACGGAAAACATCGTGAGGAAATCCACACGTCCAAAAATGTATATTTCGAAAGGCGTGTGATCTAAGAAAGTTCTGTAGGTCGATTCTACTAAACTGCAACTGCACTGCAGCGCGGCGTGTGTCAAAATGCGTACATTTTGACGTTTTGCTAAACTACAATGCTGTCAGTTCGCTGCAGTGCAGTTGCAGTTTTATAGTAGAAGGTCTGACGGCAGTCACTCCATGTAAAAATCAGTAACGTAAGGTAGTGGAGCCCTTCAATCCTAATGGATTAAGAAACGGGATAATCCTAAGTAGAAAAAGACATGTATCGTTGCCACCCATGCTTCTAATGCAGGAACACCATACGAGCTTACTGATACGAGGAATTTTTTATCTAATGTCTTGTAAGGCAGTGATAATGAAATTGAAAATGAAATTATCTAGTCAGGCTCCTTCTTAAATATTTCATTGTAATTGCAAGTGCATCTGCAGTGAATGACTTTGGCTCTAAAGATGAAAATAAAGCACTAACACTGTTATCATATAGGTGTAGGAATATGGATTTGGTGTAGTAAAATGATCACGGTGCTAATAGTTTCCCCGTTTTCCCTACCATTAAAATAAACTATTTTAAAACAATTGCAAACTATATTTAAACGACCCTGAACTTCACACAAATGTTCACCTACATTCTCAACGTCTAATTGCAGTGCGTTGATAATTGAAGCACGAACTCACCAACCAATCATTTTTTTGTATCAGCCTGAGGTAAAAACACTGCAAATATGTATTTACTGTGTCCGTATAACTTAAATTATTATTTTTCATTCGTAGTTTTTCTTATACGACTTACCGTTATATTACATTAATTGAATATCTATATATTACGCAGAAGAAATGAATAACTGATTATTCATAATATCTTTGCACGATACGTTGGACTGTGTAGATAGGTAGAATATATTTTAAAACAACTGCACTATTAAACGTATTGCACAAACTATTCAATCAAGTCATATGTTATGGTCAGGTTAGCCTAATAAAAAGATGCCGGGATGGTTTTATTTTTGATTGAAGGATTAGATGTATTCTTTAACAGGGATACTTGTAGATTAAAAAACAAAACAAAAATACTGAAAATATAATAAGAATTCTATAGTAGAAGATATGTATGATATGTTTTGAGGCCCACATGAGTCCAATAGCAAAACAAATAATTTAAATATAAATATTTATTACTGGAAAAATAATAAAACTAGTGTCACACCCGTCGTGCTAACACTAGGAAAGATCTAGAAATGTAAGAGTGAACGATGAGATATATTTAAGTATATTTTACATATTACGGAATGTGGACTTTTAGTTTTATAAATACTAAGTTAATACCAACCTTTATCTGATCTTGTATTTACACTTTCATAGTTTGTGTACAGATTTTGCTTTATTGCTATTAATTTTTATTAGGAGTTTTATTTTTTATTTTTATTGTCAGACAAATCACACAGCGCCATCTAGCCCCAAAGTAAGCGAAGCTTGTGTTATGGGTACTAGACAACTGATAAACATACGTAAATATATATATATTTTTTGTAAATATTTTGTATGTAAAATAAGTAGGTATGCTACTTATTATACATAGAAAATACCCAGACCAAGACAAACAGACATGTTCATGCACACAAATGTTTGTATTGTGTGGGAATCGAACCCACGAGCGTTGGTGTGAAAGTAGCGTAACAGCGTGTTCCACCATTGGGCCACCGAGCTCGTCTAGCTCGTCTTGGAGTACATGGGGGGCACATAATTGTTTTCGTGACTTTTATTGTTTTTATTGATATTTGTGACCATTCTCCTTAAATATTGGTCAGTTACACAATCTAAAATAATTACTAGTTTTGACTAAAACTAGTATGACGATGGCCATTTTTTTAAACATGTCAATACTTTACCACTAACGATGCTATGAATGCATTAAAACGAAATAACCAATGTGATATATCTCCTCAGACCTAAAAGCCTGACATAATAGTAACATGTTTTTGGTAATGTGCAAAGTTTACATCAAGGCTTGAAGTTTCTTTTCACCATCATTTTTAGAGTCGATGCACAACCTCAGCTGTATTACACAGTACACACTCTTTTTTCTAGAGAGGTTCCATTTCAGAATCCATTAGATTAGCGGGATTCGCTATCCAAATCTAAGGGCATGGCGAAGAACTGATTTTTACATAAAGCGACAGTGGTCAAACCTACAGAATCCAGAGGGATCTTCCCATCCCGTGACCATGATGTCTGCAACAGACAAACAGACATGTTTGTACACACTAATGATTGTACTGTTTAGGAGTCGAATCCACGAGCCTTGATGTTAAAGCAGCATCGCTAACCAATGGCCACCATGCACGTCAAAACACCTGTAACATGTACTGGCAAATCCTATAAGTATGCAACACTATCGTACGGATGTACATCGCATTATTTGTATACATCGTACAATTTTCCTTGTAGGGTCCTCTGTCATGTCGCTGGTCTCCAAAGTTCACAAACAATAGGTCACATGACGGCTGTGCCATTGTCACTCGCGACATCTGTATTTGGCCGACCCGTCATTAATGTCGCGCCCCTTTGAATACAAATGGTGGTATTTGACCTCTGTGCATAATTTTATTTTGTACTTCCGATTTATTTCATGGGATTATACTACATTAGAGCATGATTTGTTGAGTGGAGATACTTCCCATAAATAAATCGCTGTGCCCTACTTCTCTTCATTTCTTAGAATGATAGAGCGCGTATAAGTACATGAACTGACCTTAACAGGGGACGTACCTCCACCTCACAGGTAACTGCAGCCAAATAACAACTCCTAGAAACTTTACTGTGTTCATGTGAGTAAATGAGGTTACTAGTAAGTTCATGAGGAGTAGCCGTGTTAACAGTGGGGGTAACATCACGCGAGTTAAATTTCTTGAATTGCAAGCGTAGGCTCTTAACGGTAACCCTTTTACATTATAACCTAACCCTAAGAAAAGTAGCATTTTGCCACCGGGTTGTGGAGATCTGATTCACAAAAATCCTTAGGTTTAGCCAATCCTAAAGGATTAGGAAACGGGATGACGCTGGGAATAAGAATATGTATAAAAAGTGTAGGTCGAATTTTTTTTTAAAAAAGGTTGCTATACGTGGTGAGGCATACAAACAGACTCCAAAAATCATCGTCCGCACCTTACACCCTAAACAATTTTATGAGCACGGACAATGCCAAAGAAATCTACATATTATCTTTTAGTACGAGTATGCACTCGCATATTCAATAGACCATCACCCACGTGTATTGCTCTATCCATATTAATGGTCATACAAAAATGATTGATACTCCAGCGTTGAGATGTGAAAAATTAGACGTATTGTTATTTACATTAGCTTTATCTACATACAAAACATCTATTTATTCATTGTAATCGAAAGTATGTAACATTACACTCAATATCAATTATTCAAAACAATTTTGAATAATTGATATTGAGCGTATGCTACATACATTCAATTTCAATAAGAGATATAATCTATATGTGGGATTAACATTGAGGTGCTCTTGATTTGAGACTAGTAAGATTGACCTCGAGAGCTCGATGGCGTCGTTGCGCGTGTCATTATAGCCGAACACGCAGGTTGAGCAACGTCGACCTGTCTATTTGTTTGAGTTTGTTTGAGCAGCGTAGTGGAGTATGCTTTAAACCCCTTCTGGAATTCTGGATGAACAGCATGGGGGGTTAATTAGAGGGGGGGGGGGGATTGGGGTTTTTGGAGTTCTGAAGTCGGGATCGTAATCAGCGACCGCAAAAACTGCTGAGTCCACCGTTTAGTAATTAGTTGTGAACAAAAATAATTTAGGGTCCTTTTGTCTACATATTTTTCCCCATCGTTCAGCCTGATCGGTTGTTATTCAAAAAAAGAAAAAAAATCGACCTATTTTTATACCATATTGACTGCACTATAACTAAGATTGTATTTATTTACTGTATATAAAAAAAGTACATATTATTTATGTACAACAACAACAACTATTAGATTCTTATGTAAATTAATTAAGTTTAATTAGATATATAGCATGTTAACAATTATGATTGCAAGTATTCGAGGAAGCATTACATTTGACATTAAAGTAAATATATTTTAAGAATGGCAAACAAGCTTTAAACCCATCTGATGTGAATTGTAGCCTAATATATTCAGGAACTACCCTTATTAACGCTTTGATAACCCCATTGTCAATGCAGCATTTATAGTTACACGAACACAACGTTTCAGGGAACTGCGATTCAGGTTTGAGTTTCCTCCCCGGCCGAGCTGTTTCTGGTTGATTATCACCTCGTTGTTCAGCTTGTATGTGCAGAGGAGGTTGGCTGTAGTTTTAAAAACGATTGCGAGGCATTTACACCCCCAATACTAGTGCAGTCAAGAAATTAAGAGCATACACGCAGTGTTTATACTTGAGAATTATCAAGCAGTTTATTAATTAAAACATCTATAGTGAGAATTACGACAATTTCAGCCGTAAAACGTCCACTACTTAGCTCAGGCCTGATTTGGCATATCGTTGAATGTCCAACATAATTGAGTGCGAGGATGACCCCTCGCGTCAAACGTGAACGGGTGCTACCAAAGGAGACTGATGCATCAGCAGTGCTGATGACTAAGCTTCTGCGAGTAGATCACAAGAGGAAGAACGTGCGTATTCTAAGAAACTTTAAGTACGTTTATAATAGTATGTGTATGTTTGTTATGTTCATAGTGACTTGTATTTACTTTCGAAAAGAAAAATTCATTTAGAAATGTAAACAAATGGTAGGGACCTAAAATATACCTAAGAGTAAAAACAAAACATACGCCTATCACCTTTTTGTACAACCCTGGGTGGCATACAAACCACCTGACGTAAAGTGGTTACCGTAGCCTATGAACGCTTGCAATTAATGAAGTATTGTTCACGTATTCTAACTCCTGCTGCTGACACTGTAAATCTTTAGGGGTAAAACTGAGACTAACGCACTTTTTTGTTACTTGGCTTCAATTTACTGTGAGGTAGAGATACCTCTACGTCACAGAAAATTAAAGCCAAGTACTTCCCCAACAGGGTGCTTTTTACTCTCTTAAAACAACCAGAGTAAGGCAAACAGACAAGTTCATGCACACAATATATTTATCCTATATGGTAATTGAACCTGTTCATTCAAGACTATAATATAGGGTCGCCAACAAACCCACGAGCTATGGTGTTAAAGTTTCATAACTAACCATTTACAGGACTCGTCAATATTTCCTGCTTTCACAACGCTCGGTTGATATCCATTTCCATTGGCTCCCTACGAACTTGAGATCCAAACTTGCAGATACATAATAATCATAAGTTTATTCACAGTGATATAAATAAACCTGAATGACTGAATCCTTGTGTTACCTCATAACTGGTTTCAATCGTGCCGGAACTGGTTGCCAGGTAATTAAAACATATCGAGTAATGATAGGAATCATGTGGTTCCTTGAATCAGATTTGCATTTTATCGAATTATGCACATATAACATCATACGTTAGCGTTGCAACATGCACAGGAAGTCGAAAAAATAAAGAAGAAGAAAATAACTTATTGCACTTATTATTGATATAAATTATTGAACAAGAGAGGTAGGGCGCATCAAAGCAGCCCGTCTGGGGAAGTACCTTCTCCTCACAGAAAACCGAAGCCAAACAACAACTCCCTAGAGGGTTGTTGTGTTCCTGCGTGTGAGTGAGGTCACCAGTAAGCTTCCAAGGAGTTTTTGTGTAAGCAGCAGAGGAGGCATCGCGCACTTTGATACTTAATATATCGCAAGCGTTAATAGGCTACGGTACCCGCTTTACATCAGGTGGGCCGTATGCTTATATGCCTTGCGACGTAGTAAAAAAAATCTATAAGATTATGTAAACAATATTTTTACACATAGTTCTATATAATTTAAGCTACAAACATTGTGAGGTAACCCGAACGTCCAAGAAGTTATATTGCAAAAATAGTATGACCTAACTTAAAGTGTGGTCTTCCCTCTGGGTTGTAGAGGTCTGATAGCAGTCGTTCCATGTCAGAATCAGTATCTGCGCCATAACAGCAGATCCCGCCAATCCTAATGGATGTGGAAACGGGATGCCGCTGAGAAGAAGATGATGATATTGATAAGTAATAAATATAATTAAAATATTTACACTCTTGTTTACTTTTGTAGGATTTTTGATATACTTTTTAAAGTATATTATTTGGTTCAACGTAAATCATCTGATCCCATCGGTTAAACCATACCACGGTGTTTAATTTTTGTATGCACGTAATATGTTTTAGAACTAATCGAGAACAGTATAAAAATATTCTTTATTCCTTTATATCTTTAAAAATTAAAGAAATAGGGGCAGCCGAAATTTTTCAATTTTAGACCCTTTTTTATTTAATACGTCAGAACGCATACAAGCGTACAGGCATGATGTAAAGTGGTTACCGTAGCCTATTAACGTTTGTAATATATTAAACATGGGGAGGGAAGTTTGAAAATAGATGTAATTGTTTCACCGGCGTTCGAATATGGGCCAAATCAAAAATCTTTTGATAATAAAACTGAAAGATGATGAATGGAAGATGTATTGTGGAATGAAAGAGAGTATGATGTATGAATGTGTTAGTGTTATCTGTGTTGTATAATTTTAAAGATTTATTAGTTACATATGCTATAAATAGAGCCTTGCCCATGGCAGGGGTGCAGGATAATAATTAAAAAAATATATATATATATATATTAAACAGCACTCGCGCGATGCCTTCTCTGCTGCTTACACAGCAACTCCTTAGGAGCTTACTGGTGACCTCACACACACGCAGGAACATAAGAACGCTCTAGGTAGTTGTTATTTGACTGCGGTTTTCTGTCAGGTGGAGGTACTTCCCCTGCTTTGATACGATCTACCTCTCTTAAAACATCCAGGCCAAGACAAACAGACATATTCATGCACACAAATGTTTGTCTTGTGTGGGAATCGTACCAAAGAGGCCCCGACTGAGCCACCGAGCTCGTCAAATAAACTATATTGGTTGAAGGGTCTATCTTAAAACCGAAACTAAAAGCAATTTGCAATTTCTGTGTACCATATACATACTGTAAACGTCAATACATATAGTCGATACATGTAGTGTATTGTTTAATGACCTATTATAAGAAATGCCTAGTTATTGGTTTAAATATTTACGCAGGAACCCTAAATATTAACGGGGAGAAAATCCTAATTTCTAATTAATTAATTGCTCGTAATAGTTCTATACTTACAAAATTAAAGTAAAGTAAAAATCCATTTAGCCTTATTACAGATAAGACAGGTTGAGCGATCTGATAATTCGAACCTAAATAAAAACATGCTTAAGATAAAGTTTTAATTTCAAAATCATAGATTTGAGTTTCACTTCCACCTCACAGAAATCCGCAGTCAAATAACAACTCTCTAGACTCCTAAGGAGTTGCTGTGTTAGCAGCAGAGGTGGCATGATGCGAGTGATACTTTATGTATTGCAAGTGTACCACGTTAACCACTTTACATCAGGTGGGCCGTATGCTTGTATGTTTCCCGACGTTGCATAAAACAAAACTTGTCTCCCATTGGGGTAGGCTACTACTACTACTGTCTTAGGTTTTCGCGATTGTTACACATTGAATTAAACAATTTTTAACGGAAGTATCGCGTATTTTATTTATTTTGTTGAACCTGACGTTTCGAACGCTTTGCAGCGTCCGTGGTCGCAGGAAGACTAAGGTGGTATTTGTCTTACATTAGTTATTCAATTATTACATCTACCGACATGGATGGATTAATTATATATGTTCCGATTCACACAAAAATCGCTCACAGTGTCCGAACATTTTTTAGATCTTTGGGTTTGGGATTTGATTATTTTTAGGACTGGATCCCAAGCAGGTGGTACTTGCCAACCATCTTCTCTATTGAAATTGGGGTGTTTTCTTATTTCAATAGCCTCGCGCAACATTCTCGGCATGTAGCGATTCTCCTTGGCGAGGATTTGTGGTTTATCAAACCAGATGTAATGCAGTCTTGTACAGGTAGGCAGGTGAATAGTGACTGTATATCAAAACTGACCATAGTTTCATCACTAGTCAATTTTAGGTCTTTTATTTGGCTAATGAAATGGTAGGAATCCTTAACATATGCACTTGTATGTCCACGAAGTTGTGAGAATACCTTCGATAGATGTCGAGCCAGTTTGTAGAAGATGTACAAACGGTACGTAGATGATACTTTTGTTGTCATACCTAAAGATAAAGTGTCTATATTCCTACACCACCTTAATTCCATCAACAACAAAATCAAATTCACCATGGAATTAGAGGCAAATAATTCAATAGCATTCCTTGATATATTAATTACCAGGAAACTTGACAACTCACTTACTCACACAGTGTATAGGAAACCCACCCATACAGACAAATATCTCAATGGTAACTCACACCACCATCCATGTCAGTTAGCTACCGTAGGCGAATCTTTGTTTCAGAGAGCACAAATCATCTGCGACGCTGAGCATCTAGAGGAGGAACTCCAACATGTCAAACAAGTACTGCGGAGCAACAGTCACAAACTCCCTCGTATGCGTCACAGAAGCCGCCCGAAGCCACCTACAGTTGAACGTCAACCTGCCATCCTACCATACTTAAAGGGAGTCATAGAAAAAATTGGCAACATCTTACGGCGAGCTTCAATTAAAACTTACTTCAAGCCCCATAAGAAGATCAGTCAATTTCTAAGACCTATCAAGTCTAATATCCCCTTACAAGATGCAGGAGTATACAAATTAGACTGCGAATGTGGTTTATCATACATAGGGCAAACAAAGAGAAGTGTAGGTACTCGTGTGAAAGAACACATTGCTGACATGAAGAATAGGCGCGATAAAAACTCTGCAGTTTGTGAACATACACTGGACCAGCCAAACCATTACATCCGGTTTGATAAACCACAAATCCTCGCCAAGGAGAATCGCTACATGCCGAGAATGTTGCGCGAGGCTATTGAAATAAGAAAACACCCCAATTTCAATAGAGAAGATGGTTGGCAAGTACCACCTGCTTGGGATCCAGTCCTAAAAATAATCAAATCCCAAACCCAAAGATCTAAAAAATGTTCGGACACTGTGAGCGATTTTTGTGTGAATCGGAACATATATAATTAATCCATCCATGTCGGTAGATGTAATAATTGAATAACTAATGTAAGACAAATACCACCTTAGTCTTCCTGCGACCACGGACGCTGCAAAGCGTTCGAAACGTCAGGTTCAACAAAATAAATAAAATACGCGATACTTCCGTTAAAAATTGTTTAATTCAATACTACTACTACTGTTGAAAGTCAGGAGCACCAATCCAAACACATCACTCTCTTCTACGCTGAACCTCTGCAGGCTTTTCGATTTAGGGTGTTTTTAATTTGGCCCTTTTTCAACACATAATTTTCCATTTCTATACTATATAGGCATAATAGAGAAAAGTGTCAATTGAAGGATTGTTATCTTATTTGTACTCAATGCTAAGCTCGTTGTAATGCGGTTATTAGTTATCAGCACAAATAGTTATCATTGATATAATGACAATGTGCTTTGTGCGACACGTGCTACGTTGTTAGTTTGCTAACGTTACGCTTCAACGCGCACCTTCAGGTACTGTTTGCACGAAACACGTGCTTTGCGAGCTGCTGGCGTAAGTTGGCGTTAATATTCATCTATATTACATCAGGCAATAAACAGGCCCGCATCAAGTGAAGTCGTTTAGTCCATGGACACTTGCAAGGAGTGTCGCTCCGGCGTCGTAAATCATTGTTCACTAGCTCTAACTTCCTGGTGAATCAAATGGAGGTATACATTTTCGGGTCAGATCACATCATGATAGACGTAGCTATAGACTACCCCTCTTTCGCCAGAGCCCCGTTTTCTCATCGGTTTGATACGCTTAAGATTAAACATATAAATTATGATAACGAGTCATTTATACCCAATCTAAATAATGTAACAAATAATTGCAGACGGTCTAAAAGCATTCGTTGTCTGTCCCGTATGGCGTACTATGCCATAGCCTGACCATACCTCATCATCATCATCATTTTAACCTGTATCCTTTCCCTGCTGAACATAGGCCTCTCTCTAGAGTGCCACTCGTTCCGATCCTGTGCCACCCGCATCCATCGACTCCCTACAAAACTCTTGAAGTTGTCGCTCCATCTAGTAAGGGGTCCTCCCACACTGGCAGGCCGACAGGCACGACATTCGAGAACCTTTCTTCTCCAGCGGTTGTCGGTTCTACGAACTATGTGGCCGGCCCACTGTCAATTCAGCTTGCTTATCCTGTGAGCTTAGTTATTATGTTATATTATATTGCGGATTTCCTCATTTCTGATTTTATCAGGCAGAGAAACCCCGAACAAAGCTCTTTCCATAGCACATTGACCGAACTTGAGCTTCCCCATATGGCCCGCAGTGAAGGGCCGCCTCTCAATTCCGTATCACCACACCGTTCAAAGATCTTGCTCTTGAGGCATTGAGGTATTTTCAACGAGAAGATGTGTTGAAGTTTCCTGAACGCTGCCCAGCCGAGTTCGATCCGTCTCTCGATCGAAGTTGAACTTACCTAACAGACCTGTCCTAGGTAGGCATATTGGTCAACAACTTTGAGCGTAGTGCTTCCAACCGTGACCGCATAGGTGTAACATGGACATTCGACATGATCTTAGTCTCGTCCATGTTCATCATGAGACCTGCCTGGTTGGAAACACGATTGAGGTAATTGAGCATAGCGCTAAGTTCCTCGAACGATTTTGCCATGAGAATTATATCGTCGGCAAATCGAAGGTGATATATTCGTCGTTAATATTTATACCTTATCCTTTCCAGTCCAAGAGCTTGAAGACATATTCCTATGCTGCGGTGAAGAGTTTGAGGGTTAACATCGCCCTGTTTTACACATTTTTCCACTTGGATCGGTTTCGTACTCTGGTCCTGTACTCGGAAACACCCAAAAACGACATAAGAGCGGTACAAAGGCTAAAGAGCCAGGTTTTTATGAGAATTAAAATTCTTACCTACTAATTAGCGCTCCTTCGTACTACAGTATCGTACTGTAAATATGGGACGCTGTGCGTTTGTTCTTAGAATAAGCAAAGTTTGAAACAAAAAATAATATTTCGTTTCCTTTCATTTCAAATTGTTGTTAAGACGCAAAATACTTACACGCCCGCGCATTATGAATGAGGTATGCTCCGTTTTGTGTACACGTTATGAGGCTGTTCATAAGCAGATATGATATAAGAATATTTTGGTGTCTGTAAAACCTATTGCCTATAATGTAGATATAACGTCCCAAAAGTCCCAAGCAAATAATCTCAGATCAAGTTTCGAAACATAGTCCCTCGATTTTCGATGTGATATATTATGCTACTATAACGACTATTATGTGGGTTTGGTGGTTGTAGATTCTGGTTTTGTTATGAATGGAAGCTCAAGTCACATCTGCAATGAAAAGTATATAAAAAACAAACAACACGTGCGTAAGTTTATAATTCAAATTAACAATAGAGTTGACATCACAGTGCGGTTTTCCTCACGATCTTCAAATAATCTGTATACATAATATGTCACCTTTTCTTTGTTTGTTTGGGCGCCTGAACCCGGATCAAGATTGTAGGTACTTAGGTAATAGTTAACTTTTAAGGGAGCGAAGCGATTTGGAACGTTCTGAGATCATGTATTTTTTTATTTTGATATTTGATGGAAATGAATAGAGAGTAAACTCCAGGAACTTGATTAAAAATCATAGTTAGTGTGTCTGTTTATTGACTAACAAAAATATTACCACTAGTTATCCGGATTATTATGTTTTTTTTTTTGTAATTTTGTCTATATGTAAGAATTCGCTTTTTCAACAGCAGTATGACTTAAAATTTTGGAAATATCACATTTTATAATACTTTTTTATTTACTTTTAATTTTATAATACATGATATAATATTTTCTGTCTGTCACACGATTTTTCTAAAAAAAAAATGTAGCGTAGGATGCTCTAACTCATTATACCCGGGTCAAAAACTAAGTTTGAAAATAACTATTTTGTAACATATGTAACATACGCCCATGTGGGATATCCACATGGTCGTATATTACAAAATACTTATTAGTTAAACATTATATTAGCGTTTTGATTAAAAAAAATGTGTTTTCTACTTTTTACTTATTGAATGAAAGTAATCACCAAACTCTCAAAGCGCGAGGCCATCTTGCACAGGACAGTTTTTTTCTGGCTTCAGCTTAAACTCTTCGTATTATAAACTTTCATAAAAATTGGAGCAAATATAGGCTGAGGAGACATAAGGGTCTCACTTCAATGGAACGGCTTTAGAACATACTTTGCCACGTTGCCCAGTTGTGGTTTGCTAGAGGCTATTGTTTTTATTCAAGTCGCCCAAAAGAGTGAGTGAGTGACTGTATTCTATAGACAACCGGGACTGATGGGTTAGCGTGCGCTTCGATGTAGAGATAAATAAATGAATCAATTAATATACTACGGTAGACGTTGTTTAACTTTGTGTGTGATTAAAGTCACGACGATCATTTCCTCGATCTCTTCAATAATGTAAAATGACTCTATAATATTGGAAAACATAAAGTAAGTGCCTGTACCAAAAACAATTTAAATTCTGAAATAAAAATAATCTAAAATAGCACCTGTCCTCCCCTTAAATGTAAAGGCGTCGCGCTATTGTATTGTGAATACTGAAACCTGTTCTCCTCAATAATGAAATGACTCTACAATGTTGGAAAACACAAAGTAAGTGCCTGTACCAAAAACAATTTAAATTCTGAAATAAAAATAATCTAAAATAGCACCTGTCCTCCCCTTAAATGTAAAGGCGTCGCGCTATTGTATTGTGAATACTGAAACCTGTTATATTTATATATACATGTAATAATATATTTTATTTATGCAAATAACGCGGAACGACTAGTATTTGTGATAGACAGGCGAGTAGACAATGTCGTAATTGAGGTTAACTTTTTTCCTTTTTGGGTACAGAACCCGAAAGTCATGATTTGAACGTAAAGATAAAAATGTAAGACCTTATGTCACGTTACGACGAGCTTGGTGGCGTAGTGGTTAGCACTGGTATTTAACACCAAGGCGAAGGTTCAATTCGCAAGTGACAAACATTTATGTGCATGAACATGTCATGTTTGTCTTGATCTGGGTGCTTTAAGAGAGGTAGGGCGCATCAAGCCAACCCGTCTTGGAAAGTACCTCCACCTTACAGAAAACCGCATCCAAATACAATTCCTTGTTTGTTGTGAAACTGCAAGTGAGTGAGGTTACCAGCTGGTTACTGGTAACATCAGGCTAGCACCAGGGGTGACTGCGCACGAGATGCTTCCTGCATTATAAGCGTTCTTAGGCTACAGTAGCCACTTTGCATCATTATGGTCGTATGCTTGTATGCCGTACGTTGTATAAAAAAAAAATATCTTCATTCAAAATGTTCCATAACAAATGCGTAATACTCGTAGTAATGACCCTTGAAAAGTTTTTGTGATAAATTGCCCGTTTAATGTATTTCCTTTGCTTAAATAAAACTCTATGTTGACAAAATAATAAGAAAACACAAGCTAAAGTAAAGATCCAAACGCTCATCATCATTGAATCATTACATATATATTTATTTATGACCAAAATCAAAGGTCCATTAGTAATCCATGCAAACAATAAATATTAACTGTGTATCAATATTTAAACTACAGTTAGTGGATCCGTCGTTAGTTTAAACATTAGTAAAATGTGGTTCCCCGAGGGTCATTGATAAGTAATAAATAAGTCCGGTTAAGCGTGAGTCGATTTCGCTTTACAAGGGTTCCGTACCTTCTTTGATTGCTTAGGTACATGATTCCTATAGTAAGAAGGTTTTTGACGAGCTCGGTGGCGCAGGGATTAGTAAAGCTTCTTTGACACCAAAGCTCGTGAGTTCACAGAAAACCGCAGCCAAATAGCAGCTCCCTAGAGGGTTGTTGTGTGCCAGTAAGGTCTTAAGGAGTTACTGTGTTAGCAGTAGAAGTGCCATCGCGCAATATATTGATAGCCGTATTGCGCTTCTATCCCTCCCAAAGTTGTATTTAAAATTATTTACATTTGTTCGTGTAATACTGACTATAGACGAGCTCGGTGGCGCAGTGGTGGAACACGCTGTTACGCTACTTTGACACCAACGCTCGTGGGTTCGATTCCCACACAGCACAAACATTTGTGTGCATGAACATGTCTGTTTGTCCTGGTCTGGTTATTTTCTATGTACTACTCTGTGTAAAAAGTATCGGGAATATGTCAATAAAAAGACCCGCGTAAAAGAGGTCGTTCTAATTTTTTTACTGCATGTTGGTAGCACTGTACTGATTTAGCGCGCAAAATTTGAGCGGGATCTGTCATTTAATTTGTTTTAAACTACACTTTTTGTTGGTCATAGTTTTGAGTCCTCGGCGATTTATACAATGGAAAATATTGTTGAACAAAGAGTGTGCCTTAAATTTTGTGTTTCAAATGATATTTCATGTGGTGAATCACTAAAAATGTTGCGAAATACCTACGGCGAATCGTGTATATCGAAAACAAGGGCTTATGAATGGTATAAGGCTTTTAAAGAAGGCCGAGAAGTAGTAGTAGACTTGCCTCGTTCTGGTAGACCTTCAACCGCTACGACCAGAGAAAACATCGACAGAATCAAGAAGCTAGTGCTCGAAAATCGACGTATGAGTCTGAGAGAGTTGGCTAGTGAGGTGAACATATCTTTTAAGTCCGTCCACAACATTCTCATTGACATTTTAGGCATGAAACGCGTCGCCGCTCGACTAGTTCCAAAAGAGCTCAATTTTGTTCAAAAAGCGCAGCGAAAGCATGTCGCTGAAGACATGGTTTCCCGAGCTTCTACGGATCCGACCTTTATGAAACGTATAATAACTGGCGACGAGACATGGGTTTATGAGTACGACATGCAAACAAGCCAACAGTCTTCAGAATGGCGTCTCGAAAACGAGCCGAAACCCAAAAAACCGCGGCAAAGTCGCTCCAAAATCAAGGTGATGCTGACAGTTTTTTTTGACTACCGTGGTGTGGTTCACTCCGAATTCCTTCCAGAGGGAGAAACAGTGAATAAAGAATATTATTTAGGCGTCATGAAGCGTTTGCGTGAGAGTATCCGCCGAAAACGTCCAGATTTGTGGCAACACAACTCATGGATGCTGCACCATGATAATGCACCATCACACACAGCCATTATAGTGAAAGAGTTTTTAGCGAAAAATTCAACAAAAGTTCTCGACCAAGCACCGTATTCACCTGATATGGCTCCGTCTGACTTTTTTTTATTTCCCAAGTTAAAATTACCACTTCGAGGAAAACGTTTTGAGTCGATAGAAGCCATAAAAGAAAATTCGCTGAATGAGCTAAAGGCCATACCGCAAATAGCCTATGAAAAATGTATGGAAGACTGGGTGAAGCGGTGGAGATGTTGTATTGCAAGCGATGGGGCCTACTTTGAAGGCGATAAAATAAATTTAGATGAATAATTTGTATTTTTTGTTTTATTGACAAATTCCCGATACTTAGTACACAGAATGTATAATAAGTATGTATTTACAAAAAAAAAATGTATTTACGTATGTTTATTAGTTGTCTAGTACCCATAACACAAGCTTGCTTACTTTGGGGCTAGATGGCGCTGTGTAATTTGTCTGACAATATTTATTTATTATTTATAAAAAAATACTATTTGAGATAAACGTGACTGACAAACAGATATCTAAGTGATCTTATACGGGGTTTGTTTTTACTCCATGAAGTATGGAATCATAAGCAATATATCATCATCTTACATCAATCTCAAATTCATTATTTTCATGCACGCTTCTTGGTTCTGGGGGTCGCTGAATAAGGTGTAATGATAAAATAATAATACGCTGTAGCTAAGTGCGAGTGATACATTTTTATTATTGAATGTGCTCAAAGGCTATCTTACATAGACTGAGTCATGTGACGCTCGTATCTTTTTGCCTACCACGCAAGGAACTTATTTATTTATATTTATTTATATTTATTTATTTATAATCACTTCAATTTATAACATTAATTAAGTACTATTAAAAGTGGTATACGGGATGGTCAATATGTTATAAATTACCTTGTCAAGGCACACGTGATTTGACCTTACAATAATTATTATTATTATCAAATTTATGACAATTTACATTATACTATGACAATTTACAATATAATTTACTTACATTATAACATTTATCGATTGATTATTATTCTAAAGAGATTATATTATATTATTTATTATGATATGTCATTCATTTATCAATTATATAAACTATGTCAATTTCAAATTTTGATTCATAATAGTTTTTTAACAATGTATTTATACAACAATTTAAATACTTCTTATTTTTTTACAATTTATCCTCTAGGTATTCTTTAACTGAATAATAAGCTTTAGCCAGAAGTAGTCTTTTCACAATTCTATCAAATTTACTACTTTGGAGGGCCTTTGCGAAGTCTGGCAAATGGTTATATAATTTGACAGCCATATAAATCGGTCCATTCTTAAATAGGTCGAGATGCGGCGCGGCCTGTCGCAAGTTGTTTGCTCGACGTGATACATAACGAGTAGGCGCATCGCCAGTTCGCTCAAAATAATGTGGGCTTTTACGCACAAGTCGACACAGTTCGTATATGTATAACCCACTGACTGTAAGAATTTTCTTTTTTATGAACAATGGTCTACAGGACTCTCTTGGTGGCGTGTATGTGATTATTCGTAAGCAGCGTTTTTGTAAAATTAGTACATCTTGCACATCAGTTGAGTTGCCCCAGAGCGCTATTCCGTATCTTATCCAGGCCCCGGCTTGACTGTGATATGCAGCCAGAGCACACTCTTCGTTAGTGCACTTACGCAATTCCCGCAGCGCATATGTAAAGCGGCTTATTTTGCTCACTACTTCCGATACGTGGGCTTTCCATGTTAAGTTAGAGTCCATGGTGATGCCTAGTACTGTAAAATTGTCTTCAACTTTAATCTTCTTTCCTTCCTGGGTTATGTTGAGTGATAAAGCTAGTCTCTGATACGGTCGGAATTGCATTATTCTTGTTTTTTCAATGTTTAAGATTAGGCCTATTTTTTCTAAATGTTTGGATGTTTCGTTTAATGATATTATTATTTTGTCTTGAAGTTCTCGCAAATTGTTCTGGTCTGAAGATATAATATAATAGTGCGTAGATAGATAGACAAATAGATCAAATATCTTCAGTATAGAAAGAACGTGAAAGTTTCTGCGTTATTATTTATTTCAAAACAAAACACGATCAATTTGGTCATGGCACCAACGGAGTATGCCTCTACTTCATTTAATACCGACACTCTCTTTCAGACCAATTCTGTTACTAACATCATCATTGCGAATTTCAAATGAAAGTTTCTGTAAATAAATATAAAAAAAATCGAATACCAATCATGAAATTTCAAAGTGAAACTCTTTCAAATCGTTGCATTAAGTTACAGTGTATCCTATCTGGATTTTTTTCCTGTTGAGTAATAGCGTAACACGTAGGGGTGTGACTCAAAAGGAAGAAAGATAAAGTTCCAGCTTGAAGCGCTCCCTTTAACCAACATTAGAATTTAACGGTTAAAGTCTCACTTACTCATGGCCTCATTTCATTTATCTACTTTTTTACTTATTTACGCAATGACAGGACACCTTGGTGTTTATCAAACGTACATTCCTTTCCATGATTTGCGGTCATCTTGTCGGTCTTTTGTGTTCCCGTAGCCATCACCGCAGTACCTCTGTAGGTACACTGTGAATCTGTTTCTCGGGCAGCGTGTCCTGACCACTGTCATTTCAACTTCATCACACTTTTTCGTGCTTTTAGAATCGCTTGTTGGTTCAAATTTACTTTCATTTTTCCTTCTTTTCACCTATATATATACTTATTGCTTTCGGGTACCTTTTACTGAAATGCGACGACAAGTTCTTGTAACTATAATGAGTACTAATGTAATATTTTCCCATACATTAACATATATTTTTTCTCATCGCCCGCATTTAGCTGTGCGTCACAGTCAAGGTTAACATTACTGTTTGCATATTTTTTTTGTATTATATCATGATACTCGTGGTTCGTATTGTGCATTGAGTGATTTACTTCATGGTCAATTAATCATCACCTTTTTATGACAAAATTATAGTCAACACTAGGAGTAAGAGGGTTAAGCCACAGCCATGTACAAGAAGCAGTCGGCCTGGGAAAGCACACCCACATTGCAGAAGACTGTAAGGTTACTAAATGAAAAGGGAGAAACCCCGAGCATAGCTCTTTCCATAGCACGCTTAGCGACCTTGAGCTTCCCCATACGGCCCGCAGTGTAGGGCCACATCTCAGTTACGTATGTCACTGTTCGAAGACATTGCTCTTCAGGCGTTTAGGTATTTCCCGAACGCTGCCCAGCCGAGTTGGATCCGTCTATTATCCTCTCGGTCGAAGTTGGACTTACCTAACTGAATAACCTGCCCTAGGTAGGTATTCGTCGATAACTTCGAGCTTAGTGCTTCCAACCGTGACCGGCATAGGTGTAACATGGACATTCGACATGATCTTAGTATTGTCCATGTTCATCAAGATGATGATGTCTCAAGAGACCTACCTGGTAGAAACACTGTTGGGGTCATTAAGCATAGCGCTAAGTCCAGCGACTTTGCCATGAGAACTATATCGTCGGAAGAGTGATGTATTCGACGTTGATATTTATACCGTATCCTTTCCAATCCAAGAGCTTGAAGACATTTTGCAATGCTGCGGTGAAGAGTTTCGGGGATATAACATCGCCCTGTATTACACCTTTTTGCCCTTGGATCGGTTTCGTACTCTGGTCCTGTACTCGGATACACATCGTTGCCTTACTGTACAAGCACTTCAACGCTTCGATGTACCGATCGTCTATTCGGCATCGCTGGGGACTGCAGCATCGTTCATGTCTCAACGGAATCAAAGGCTTTTTCGTAGTCCACACACACCAGACATGAGGGCAGATTATACTTATTATAATATTCGAGTGTGGATCACAATTTCATAGTCGACTGTGCTTTTACATAAAAGTTTACATATTTGCAGCTTATTTGAATGATCATGATACGAGTACTTTTCCCCATGCATAGTAGAGTACCATGGCGGAGGCTGCTCTTATTTGCAAGCTGCTCAAGGACCTCTGGCTTGAATTAACGACTGTTACCGACCGAAAACAATGTAATGGTAAGTTTAATGTTCAATATAAATAAATCGATCCACGGACAGGCTACATACGCTTAACTGACAACGAAAGGAAATTGCAACACGTCATTAAGAGTACATAGGCTACGATAATCACTTCACAACAGGCTAGCCGTTTGTTTACATGCCAACATAGGGTTTAAGTGACTCACTGTAAACTTTAGAATCAAAATCAATCTCGCATGCACATGTTACACCCTAGTTAGAGAAATAGCGCGCTTCAAAGCAGCCCGTTTGAGGAAATATCTCCAACTCACAGACGACTAAATCAAATAATGACTCCCTACAGGTTGATGCGTTCCTGTGAGTGAACCAGTAAACTCCTTAGGAGTTACTGTGTTAGCATGGCATTGTAACACGTGTGTGATACTTCTAGTATTGCAAGTGTTCATAAGCTACTACTTTACACATGATGGTGTACCTATGCTTGTTTACCTGCTAAGGTTGCATAAATAAATACCATTCAACGCAATTAAAGAAATTTTTCCACCACAGATATGTATGTTTACGTCGATATGCAAGTACGAACATATTCATTGTATTTTTAATTCCAGTTTACATATCTTTACATATATAGAACCCTTGTATTATTGAGGTGGGGTTTAAATAATTGAAGGGTTAGTCACCCTCGCGATTCCAGACGTAGGGAAACGTCAATAGCAAGGCCTGTAGGAATTAACATGCAAAGAAAGCCTTATTTATGTATATGTAATAGGTATCTATAATTTATGTGTTATTTCGCGGTAGAAAATGAATAATCTATGAATTTATCTACATTAACTTTATTTCGTCAGTTGCAATAAATGGTTATATGACTTTTATTAAGTTAAAAGATAAAAAAATATTTATTTGCCACTAGACACGTCTTACATTTAAAAAAAATATAATCACGAATAGAATAACGGAAATGCCCATTGGCGAAGAAGAAATGTCGATAGAAATTTGGCAATATAGATCCCTTTACAAATTGACAATTAGATATTACCTACAATAAATTCATGTCAGAATATTGGTACAATGATGTCTAATGACAAAATTAAAGATTATTAACAAAAGTTGTCTGTGCTGAACTTTTTCCAGACATCTTTGTCAGTTACATATTCATCCATTTCTATAATAAGCCTTTTTACACAGGTAGAGCAATTATGATCTGTTTTTACTGTTTTACAGCATAGTGTAGTTGTCCCATAAATGAGCACCAGAGAAATTGATGTCATTTACCTGATATGCAGAATTATATTACGAAATTGCCACAGAATTGCTAAGGAATCTTTCTTTATTTAATAGATTCAGGCGTTATTTTGCGAAAGTCAAATGCCTGCTTTGCGTTTTGGTTGGTGGCGGAAGCACGCAAAGCAGGTTGGATCAAATTGCGGAAGGAATCTTTCTTTATTTAATTGTAAACTATGGACTTTATATTAGCTTCACACAAGAATGTAATTGTAGTTTGTGTTAGTACCTACCTTAACTATATTGGTGTTTTGTTTTTGTTTAATTTTTTTGTTTAATTTATATGTTTTGTAATGGTTAAATATCATTGTATATTTTTGGTCCATGTCGTCACTCTTGACTTTCACTGAAAACCAGGGCTGGGAATTCCTTGTGAGTTCCTAGCATAGAACCCTGAGTGAGAGTCAATTCTGACTTCACTTGTGTGTGTACATAATTTATTGTAAAATTATTATATGAAGTTGGAATAAATATTATATATTTTTGAACACATACCGAGGAAAAGACCAAAACTGTTTCTTTACTTATTTACTTAATCCTTCAACTAATAATAGGCTCCCTATGGGTACACTAATGTCACTCAAGTAAACAATAACTGGCAAATTATACTATAAAATAGAAAAGTAAAATACATAATTGCATAAATGAATAAATCCGAGAATATTTATATTCTCCAGACCAGCATCATTTAGCCCCAAACTAAGCGAATTTATGGACACTAGACAACTGATAAACGTAGAATTTTAAATCGTAAATACATTTTGTTTGTAAATACACACTTATGATATCAAGACAAACAGGCATGTTCATGCACACTAACATTTGTCCTGTGTGAGAATCGAACCCACGAGCGTTGGTGTCAAAGCAGCGTTACTAACCAGTGCGCCACCCAGCTCGTCTAATACGCCATATGGTTTTTTTAGAACTAATACACTACAAATAGATCGGGTGTTATCAGATCCTGGTGTCAGGAACCCTAGGAACCTCATGGAAAATCGCAGCCAAATAACAACTACCTGGAGGGTCGTTCTGTTCCTGCGAAGGAGTGAGGTCACCAATAAGTTCCTAGGGAGTAACTTTGTAAGCAGTAGAGGTAGCATCGCGCGAGTGATATTAAATGTGTCTCAAGCGTTTATAGGCTACCGTAACCGCTTTACATCCCGACGCATAAAAAAAACACAACTGTCACAAGAACTGAGTATATGAACGAGCTCCTTGACGAGCTCGGTGGCGCAGTCGTGAACGACGCGACTTTGACACCATGTGCGTGGGTTCGATTCCCACACAGGACAAACATTTCTGTGCATGAACATGTCTGATTGTCTTGTTTTGAATGTTTTATGAGAGGTAAGGCGAATCAAAGCCCTTCTAGGGAAATACCTTTACTTCACAGAAAACCGCAGCCAAATTTCAACTCCCTAGAGGGTTGTTGCATTCCTGCGTGTGAGGGGAGGCCACCAGTAAGCTCCTAAGAAGTTGCTATGTTAGCAACAGAGGAGGCATCGCGCGAGTGATACTTGATGTATTACAAGCGTTCATAGGCTACGGTAACTACTTTATATTATACATTTACATCAGGTGGGCCGTATGCATGTATGCCATTCGACGTTGTACAAAAAAAATTTGGCGCTCAAATCTCCTGCCTACCCCGTAAGGGACTTGGCGCGAGTTGATAGATACTTCGAACTACTACACAGAAGTTTTTGCAGATAGTAAACATAATGGGAAGTCAGAAATTACGTTTGCAGGAACACCGTTCCTATATGAAATCTATATGTTTGTCTGTGTGTTTGCCTGTCGCTTTTTTTTCGAATATTCGAATTTTGACTTCAGATTCGGATTCAGCATAAAAAAGTAGAATTGGAATGTTCAGGAACACCGTTCCTATATCTTAAGGAACACGGGCAAAATGACCGACAATAAAAAAATAAAAATTGAATTGTTATATAATTGACGAGGTAGGTGTTCCTCTGGCAATGCAAGCTTGCGAATTCTCAACTGGTTAATACTTATCATTTCAAAAACTACAATTTACTAAGATTTATGACGTTTATGAGTCATAAAAAAATTACGGATTGCATAAGAAGAGCAATGAATGTTAGAGAAGCGAGTGAGGTTTGTAAGGATCTAGTCACGTGGCGCTCGGTTCTCTGTGTCTACAGAGACATGTCTCTGTGTGATTTGCCGTGAAGTTATAGATAGATAGAAACAAATTACGTTAATTCTCTCAGCGACAAGTCATGTTAAAAACTTGCTGTGCTATTTTTGCTATTATTGAGTGCGCCATAAGAACTGTACAAAAGTCAAATAGACTAGATTGAGGTGTCGCTGAGTGTACAAACAAAAGTGGAATTAATTTTTATGATCAACTGTATGTTTAGCGATTTATTTACTCGAAAAGCGCTAGTAGTCCTGTAGAAAGTCCCTTAAGTAGCATAACAGAGAGGCCAGACAATATTGTCCGCGCAATTTTTTTCCGCTTATCTAAATTGTCTATGTCTTAAACAATTATTGTCACAGTATTTTATACAACGTCTGGAGTTATGCAAGGATACGGTCTACCTGATATAAAAAGCGGTTACGTTTGTAATACAATAAGTATCACTCGCGCATGCTACACCCGCTGTTAACACAGCAACTCCTTAGGAGCTTACTGGTGACCTCACTCATACGCAGGAACACAGCAATCCTCAAGGGAGTTATTATATCGCTGCGGTTTTATGTGAGGTGGTGGTACTTCCTCAGACGGACTGCTTTGATGTGCCCTACCTCTCTTAAAATCTGTCAGACTAAGACAGACAGGCATGTTTATACGCACAAATGTTTGTCCTACGTGGGAATCGAACTCACAAGTTGGTGTCAAAGTAGCATTATTAAACATTGGGCCACCGAGCTCATAAAATGTAGTAATAGTCATCTTTTAAAGTATTTTATAATATTAACAGTTTAACAATATTTTTATACGACGTCTGAAGGCAATCAAGCAAACGGCCCACCTATCGAGAGATGAATGTTGGTTGGGCGGTTGTGGATGGATGGTTTAAGTCTATGGACGCTTTCAATACAAAAAGTATCTCAGGCTGAAATTAAACTATTTTTAACGGAAGTATCGCGTGTTTTATTTATTTTGTTGAAACCTGACGTTTCGAACGCTTTGCAGCGTCCGTGGTCGCAGGAAAGACAGAAAGTCTTATCGTCCGTGGTCGCAGGAAAGCCAGAAAGTCTTATCGTCCGTGGTCGCAGGAAAGACAGAAAGACTTTCCTGCGACCACGGACGCTGCAAAGCGTTCGAAACGTCAGATTTCAACAAAATAAATAAAAAACGCGATACTTCCGTTAAAAATAGTTTAATTTCAATGTGTAACAATCGCGAAAACCTAAGACAATACTAAGTATCTCAGGCATTGCCACTCATACTGTTAACACAGCAACTCCTCAGCGGCTTACTGGTAAGCTCACTTACTCACTCACAGGAACACAAAAACATCCAGTGTGTTTGCTCGCCGTTGTCTTGAGGTAGGTCTTTTCCAGGTCGTTCATCGCGATCTACCAGTCTCAGCTTAGACGTCAGTTCTGTATTGCAAACAGCCGCGACCGACGACAGCCCGAACTACGGAGGAGATGACTAAACCCGTAGTTTATTTTTTATTAGTATTTTAACTGTAACTTTACTCGCCCATACCTTTTATTACATTTATAGATCTTAATAGTGTTAACTTTGTTGATCGATACAAGTGCTTCGTCTATATAACCAGCGTAATTCTTTTCTGAAATTATGTAGATGGAATCCGAGAAGTGCGCACAGACTAGTTTCCCAGAGCAGCACTTGTTTCCGAGTTGGCGCGTGAGGCAGCCATCGCCATATTCAACCATTGGGAAGGGAACACAGCAACCCGTCAGGTGACGCCGCCCATACTTAGACAGGCTGCGGTCGACGCTGTTTAACTCGCGTATTCAATTAGACTGATACGCTTAACGACTAAAGTGCCATATCCAACAAGGAGTATCTTCCACCTAATATATATATATATACTTAAATACTCGTGCATTTCCCTAAACGAAGAGTGGGACCGGACGACCAAAATTTTTTTATATCACTAAGGTGGCAAACAAGCGTACGGCCTGCCTGATGGTAAGTAGTTACCGTAGCCTATGGGCATTTGCAACACCAGGGGTGTCAATCTTGCGTAGTCGACCCCATACTGTAGACCCTTGGGAAAACCTTGGCAGAGAGCCCATTCTACAACTTAATAGTTCTCGGTAGAAAACTTCTCTGGAACCACACAGTACGCGACCATTGCGGTTCCAGTGTATGAGAATGAACTCCCAGCCGTGGGCGAGATGTGCGATTGTAAAACGAGGCTGTTTGCTAAATTTTTGGCTAATTCACTAATCCAGTTCAGGCACCCGTAATCAAAATAATTATGTAACCATACTTACTTACATACGAAATTTATATCAAGAAAACTGGTCTGTTAATTATGTCGGCAGTGTAAGAGATATATTGATCAAATAATGATTGTATAAGTAACGCGGTGTCAAACATTTCATTCAATTTCTTTACTAACTTCGCGTAACATGTAACCTTGGTCTAAAAGCCATTTTAATCAGCGGTTGAAACGCAAACCTCAATTCAAATTATGGTCGGCAAACATCGTTCTCTGTATTGTAAAATTGTGTTTGATTTTATACCGCAAGGGGAGAAATATGGCACGAGGCTTGTTGTATTAATTGATATTCATATAAAAAGATAAAAAAAAAAATATTTTTATCATCATCATGTTACTTATACATAACTTACATGTTTAAATAAACTAGTTAGTATTTAGTTAGTTTTTAATTTACTTGTATCTCGAAAATTACTATTGTGTGATCGCGATTCTAATCCTAACGCTAACTTATGAAAGTGAGAGCTGGGTATGGCAGAGAGAGCATGAAAGTAGAATAAATGCGGTCGAGATGAGAGCATTGTGCAAAATTTGTGGCATAACGCTTGCTGACCGCGTTCGTAATGAAGACGTGAGAGAAAGAGTTGGTCTGAAAGAGAGTGTCGGTGTTAAGATAAGAAAAGGCATGCTCCGTTGGTTCGGACATGTATCAAGAATGCGGGACGAAAGAATGACGAAACAGATATACAATGCAAAAGTGGAAGGAGCCGAGGAAGACCGAGACTAACCTACCATGACCAAATTGGTCGTGTTTTATCAGAAGATGATGTCAGGAGCCCCAGGAACCGGTGAGCGTGCATGAAAAGAGCTATGACTGTCACAGAAGCGAGTGAAGTATGTAAGGACCGCGTCTTATGGTGCTGGGGCCCTCTCTGCCTACCCCGCAAGGGACCTGAAGATATACATACATACATACCATTATGTGCATGCACATGTCTATTTGTATAGGTCTGAATGTTTAAGAGAGGTAGGGCAGATCAATGCAGTCCATCGAGTTACGTACTCGATGATGCAGTACTGGAGAAGTATGAAGTACGTGACGAAAACTCACCCGTCGTCCCCTTATTCCGTATCCTAATACATTAGGATTAGCGGGATCCGCTACTTAACCCTTTAGATTTCGCGAAGATACTGACTTTGACATGGAGCGACTGCTGCCAGACCTCCACAATCAAAAGGGAACCAGGCCTTTTTAGGGTTCCGTACCCAAAGGGTAAAACGGAACCCTATTACTGAGACTTCGCTGTCCGTCCGTCCGTCCATCCGTCCGTCTGTCACCAGGCTGTATCTCATGAACCGTGATAGTTAGAGAGTTGAAATTTTCACAGATGATGTATTTCTATTGCCGCTATAACAACAAATACTAAAAAATAGAAGAAATTAAATATTTAAGGGGGCTCTCATACGACAAACGTGATTTTTTTGCCGTTTTTATAGATAATGGTACGGAACCCTTCGTGCGCGAGTCCGACTCGCACTTGGCCGATTTTTTTAGGTTAGGTCACACGTCTATCGAAATATCATTTCTTCGACGAGCGGGTTTCCTTGAGATGTATTTCTTCACTACCGAGCAAGTGATCATTACAAATATGTATATAAATCAGAAAACACGAACTTCGTGGTACTCGCCAGGATTCGATACGAGGACCTGTTGGTCAATAGGCCTGTTCTGGCTGGGCTATCACTGTTCGTAACGAAATTACGCCTGTATTTTTTAATTGCCATAGATTTCCCTTTTTAGGGTTCCGTACCTAAATAAAGAAAAACGGAACCCTTATAGGATCACTAGGATGGAGATGGAGCTATCAAGATGAAATTAATATCAAATACTCAGGTCTATAAGCAGTGAAAAAATCAAACTTTTATGTCAACGCAATCAAAAGTTACGGCTGTTTATGCCCCGCCTATGTGTATATTTTGACACTCACACGTTGACCTAGAATAATGAAATTTGGTAATAAGCAATGTCATGTAGCACAAGTAAAGGAGAAAATCCGAAAACTGTAAATTTGTAGTACCATCATAAAAAAAATATACTTTTTTGCGACAATAATTTTCCAAAATATTTTTTTACTGACCCTCAGAGCGCGAGTCGGACTTGACGGCTTTTTATTATTTAATTTATTAACATTTTGGCAATTATTAAACTAAAAGAACTGTCAAAAGAATCTTAATACCAACGGCACTTTTTTTTTAAGTCATCAATTATATATTAAACTAAATTTGTGTTAGTATAGTGGTATAGATAATAGTAATGTTGTCAAAAATGGAAATTAAAGATGTATGGTTGCCTGTGCTGAATGATTTCTTAATATATGAAAGATTGAGAAAAATTGCATCAAAATCCGTTTAATACTAAATTCCTGTTTTCGGATTTATTTAGATACTAGCTGCTGCCCGCGGCTCCGGCCGCGTGGATTCAAATAACGTAGCCTATGTGTTAATCCAGATCATAACCTATCTACATGCCAAATTTCATTCAAATCCGTTCAGCCTTTTAAGCGTGAAAGAGCAACAAACATCCATCCATACATACAAACTTTCGCATTTATAATATTAGTAGGATACAACTAAATTGGCAAACAAGCATACGCCCGCGTTAGATGGTAAGCGGTCACCGCAGCCTATTGACGCTCGCAACGCCACGGGGATGTTACTCGCGCGCTGCCAATTTTGTGACCTAAGACTGTTTCGTCACACTACCCAGTAATTTCTCTGCCATATCTCACTCTTCAAACCGGAACATAGCTATATAAATATAGCTGCTTGGCGGTAGAAATAGGTGAGACAGAGGTACCCATGCAGACGACTTTTTTACAAAGTCTCCCTCTGGTAAAAATATATTTGTCATTATCACTTATTCAGCAGTGAGTAAAACATCGGAAACGCGCACGTTCAAGAAATTATATTTCTAATTCTGGATGGCAGGTATCTCCATGTCAAAGTCAGTATCTTCGCCAAATGTCTAGGCCAGGTAGTGGACCCTGCCAATCCTAATGGACTAAGAAACCGGATAACGCTAAGAAAAATACAACTGTAAACGGTCTATGAGTTCTAAAAATAATGTAACAAACATAGACAGTAAACTTCATTACGCCAACCTGAGACACTGTGATGTATATGTGTGTTTAAGAGCGTTGACATTGGAGAGCTCGATGGCGTCGTTGCGCGTGCCACTCTAACCGAAAACGCAGGTTAAGCAACGTACACAGCAGCCTGTCTGTGGATGGGTTTAACTATCTCGAATTTCTCCGTCCTCGGAGGGCACGTTAAGCCGTCGGTCCCGGCCGGCTAAGTCAGTGGCCCTCAGGCGGCTTGAAAACACTGGCCTCCGCCCCAATCCACATTTGAGCGGCGTGGTGGAGTATGCTTCCCCCTTAACTCCTTAACCCTTGGGGCGACCTGTATCCCTGCAGCGGGATGAGTAAGGGTTGACGTGGTGTGTGTTTAATATTTAGGTACATAATAAAATTTATTTCAAATATTGTAACTATACCTTTTACTTATATGAATATGGAGGTAGGTACCTATTTAAAAAATCGGCCAAGTGCGAGTCGGCCTCGCGCACGAAGGGTTCCGTACCATTATCTAGAAAAAAGGCAAAAAAATCACGTTTGTTGTATGGGAGCCCCCTTAAATATTTATTTTATTCTATTTTTTAGTATTTGTTGTTATAGCGGCAACAGAAATACATCATCTGTGAAAAATTCAACTGTCTAACTATCACGGTTCATGAGATACAGCCTGGTGACAGACGGACGGACGGACGGACGGACGGACGGACGGACAGCGGAGCCTCAGTAATAGGGTTCCGTTTTACCCTTTGGGTACGGAACCCTAAAAAGCGCGTGCATACACGGCTGGAGCCGGGGCTAATACCGCTTAGTATGATGGTTAGCGGATGGATGTTGGTTCGGAAATATTTAATTGTTATTATTTATTATCTCACTGCTGAATGTTAGCAATTTAATTACTCTTTGTAATTAAATTCATAATGCATGGTAGCTTTGAGGCGTGCAAATGTCACAAAAATGACAGTAATTCTACGATTTAAATATAATTAAACAAATAAACAACTGCAACTTGTTTTGCACGAAGGGTTCCGTATCACCAATTGGTGGCGGAAGCACACAATGCAGGTTAGATCAAATTGCATGTAAATTTGACTTTCGCAAAATAACGCCTGAATCTATTAACTAAATAAACAACTTTTAAATGCGACATTAATATAAAAACTAATGTCACATATATTACTACGTTGCAATATAAAAAAAAATCGCCCAAGTGAGAGTCGGACTCGCGCACGAAGGGTTCCGTACCATTATCTATTAAAACTGCAAAAAAATCATGTCTGTTGTATGGGAGCCCCACTTAAATATTTATTTATTCTGTTTTTTAGTATTTGTTGTAATAGCGGCAACAGAAATACATCATCCGTGAAAATTTTAACTGTCTTACTATCACGGTTCGTGAGATACAGCCTGGTGACAGACGGACAGACGGACAGCGGAGTCTCAGTAATAGTGTCCGTTTTAACCTTTTGGTACGGAACCCTAAAAAAACAATCGACTTAATGACATGTTCGCGCTCACGCCACCTTAGTGAAATAAGAGTGTTTTTTGTTACATAGTACTCCTGCAGAGTTGTTCTGATTCTGTGATATGTGTGCAAAGTATTTGACGAAGCGTGTAATGTTTCATAAAATACTAAATAGTCTCAACTAGGCTGCTTGGAGACGGTACCAAACCAGTCGTAAACTTACCCAATAAAATAAAACCATAAAATTCATTGTGAAGTTATTAAAATGGTACAAGGAATGTGTAAAATGTAACACCTGGCGAATATAAAATGAGTTGGCGTTTGATTTAATATTTTAAATATGTATACTCTGTCAACTTGATAAAAAAATATTCTAAGTTCAAAATATTTTTTATACAACATCGGGAAGCATACGAGCATACGACCTACGTGACGTAAAGCAGTTACCGTAGCTATAAACGCATCGCTTGCTATGCAACCGCTGCTGGTAACACAGCAACTCCGAAGCAGTTTACTGGTAACCTCACTCACTCGCAGGAACACAACAATCCTCCAGGAAGTTGTTATTTGGCTGCGGTTTTCTGAAGTGAGGTGGAGGTACATCCCTTGCTTTGATGCGCCCTACCTCTCTTAAAAAGACCCAAAGAGATTAGATAAACAAATATGTTCATGCACAGAAACGTTTGTCCTGTGTGGGAATCGAACTCACGAGCATTGGTGTTAAAGTAAGATTACTAACCACTCCGCCAGCGAACTCGTCCTTACCGTAAATTAATGAAATTTATTGTGAATTACAGGTATAACAACGTGGAAAAGTGAAACAAATTATTGCAACTGTGTTCCGCCTCGTGGATATACGATACATTAAAGTAGGCATAGTTAATGCCAAATAGTTTTCCTAGTTCATAAAACTATTTTGAAGGTATACTTCTTTAGGCGCGTTAAGAAAAAAATATGTAACACAAAAGTAACAGGTTGAAGCTGCCCGCTAAACCGCTCTTCAAGCACTATAGCGAAGCATGCTTTTGTATTTTTGTGCTTTAAGTTTGTAGGTAGCAAATGCGATCGTTAAGTAGTGATCGCTTAACTTACGCCCTAAACATGTTAACCCTTGGAATTTAAATTGGAAATGCTTGGGATAAAATGAAAATTTGGGATAACCTCTTTATTTAATGATGCCAAAGAAGTATAACTTCTCACGCGCGTACATAAGTACATGCACCCATTTTTTTTTATTATTCTAGCTCAGCATATTGGCTCGGCTTCGCCTGATGGTAAGCTAAAAATGGAGCCCAAATTATTACTATACTTATTACTATTATATTATACTATTACTATTATATACGTATTACTATTATATTATATTATTATTATACTATTACTTACGCTATTCACAATTCTATAGGACATAATTTTTTTTTCCGAGTTCCCACACTGGACGTAACCAGTCCTGTGCTGTGTGTCACTTAACTAATTCGATTTGCCGAATTAGACATTGTTTTATTTCATACAGGTTGTATGTAATAAAATAATGGTAGTTTACAATTTCATTTTAGCTGAAAAATGTGTCAAGATTTCAAAGAATCTTCTTCTAAAAAATTTTTATGGTAGGTGGCAACCGATGGGCAAATAATACAAAAAGTGTTATATAAACATTTTGTAAGAATCACCAGTCTGTTGCCTCTGCTCGATATTTAGTAAAGACTTTTTACGTTAAAATCTATCCTAATATACAAAGTGGAAAAGTTTGTTTGTTTAAACACATTAATTCTCTGGAACAACCAATCGAATTTGAAAAATTCTTTTCGCATTTGATAGCCAAATTCTTCACGAAGGTTATAGGATATTTAACATCACGATATGACCCTCAAGAATCGAGGAAAAAGAAAGAAAGTAAGAAAAAGCGGTTCCCACGGGAGAACGCGATACGCGCGAAGAAGTCGCGGGCTGTTTAGTATGATATAAGACAACCTAATAAAACCATTTTATTATACAACATCGGAAGGAATACAAGCATACGGCCCACCTGATGTAAAGCGATTACCGTAGCCTATGAACGCTACCTATATATATATATATATATTTGAACTTTTTACGATGACGTTCATAATGGAGTACACTAATAAGAAACTTTATATTAGATGTCGAAGTTACCCTCAACCGTATTTATTTATATGTTTTGCTTCATAGCTTTGTAGATGTTATGAACATGCACATATAGCCCTATTAAATTTTAATTTAGATCACCAATAGCCGTGATGTACAGACGGCCGGATAGACAGACATATCTAAAACTATAACATATTATACAAAAGTTACATGGTTTGGGAACCTAGACTAGTAGAATGAAACATCTGAAGATCAATGTCATTCGATATTTTGAATATCGCAGTATAATTGTGTAAATATATCGATATTTTTAATTATTCAAATACGTACTCATATTGTACTCCTACAAGATGACATCATGGTTTCAAAGGAATAACAAAGGATTTAAATTAATGTACATAATCTTCACGAGAAAATCAATTACGCTTAACCGCTGATTACGTGTAATTTAAAATTACTTGTAACTCATAAATGTTTACAAGATTACGGATTAGATGTTAAAGTTATTGTATTTAGATTAATTAATAGGTAGAATTTTGTTCACTGGTAAATTAATAGACATATAAACCAATAGGTATATTCCCTTTGTTGTCCACTTACCCAGGTGTATTGCGTGTTAAGATAATACTTGATTGGTGACTTACCTGAAACACAGAAATAATTAAGGTTACTTTATTAGCATATAAGGCTTGTAGACCGAGTTGGTCTGAAAGAGGGCGTCGGTTTTTTTTTATATTGGCTCAGCATTGTGGCTCCTCTTCGCCTGTTGGTAAGCGAAAAGAGCCTAAATTGCAGCGGCAACTGACAAAGGACTACAGTGTCCTGTCAGTTGACGCTACCATGCTGGCCTGCACCGTGTTAAAATAAGAAGAGGCATGCTCCGTTGGTTCGGACAGAAGACACAGCTTCTTTCAACCTGCATTCTTTCTACAGAGTAGAAAGAATGCAGGTTGAAAGAATGACGAAGCAGATATACAATGCAGAAGTGGAAGGATGTAGGAACCGAGGAAGGCCAAGACTTACCCACCATGACCAAATTGGTCGTGTTCTATCAGAAAGTGATGTCAGGAGCGCTAGAAACCGGCGAGCGTGCATGAGAAGAGCAATGAATGTTAAAGAAGCGAGTGAGATACGTAAGGATCGAGTCACGTGGCGCTCGGTTCTCTCTGCCTACCCCGCAAGGGATTTGGCGTGAAGTTGTAGATAGATAGATAGATTATTAGCATATAGCTCTATTTTGACGAGCTCGGTGGCTCAGTAGTGAATGACGCGACTTTGACACCAACGCTCGTGGGTTCGATTCCCACACAACGCAAAAATTTGTGTGCATGAACATGTCTGTTTGCCTTGGTCTGCATGTTTTAAGAGAGGTAGGGCGCATCAAAACAGCCCGTCTGGGGAAGCACCTCCACCTCGCAGAAAACCGCAGACAAACAGCAACTTCCTAGAGGGTTGTTGTGTTCCTGAGTGAGGTCACCAGTAAGCTCCCAAGGACTTACTGTGAAAGCAGCAGAGGAGGCATCACGCGAGAGACACTTAATATATATCAAGCGTTAATAGGCTACGGGATCCGCTTTACATCAGGTGGGCCGTATGCTAAACGTCGTCAATTGTTTTTTTTTACTAGTACGTAAGGTAGGCTTCAACCACAAACTAATAAAGCTCTTGATGCACAAAAAGTTGTTTTAGCGACTAAAAATCTCAGCGATTCGAGCCTACTGACCAATGGGAGAATATTTTAACCAATAAGGGCACAAGTGAAGCGATGTTGATTCGTGAACCAGCCAATAAGAACCGCGCGTTCTGCCATACCCCCGAACCTGTAGCGGTGAATTACTAGTTGCTACGTAATATCCGTCTCATCGTTTCTCCATAGGTTTTTCTGCATGGCTTCAAGCATATAGCCCTTGGAGATGGGAAGTGTTTACCCCTATGGACACTTGCGATACAAATACAGATGTCGTGCCTTACAGTATTGTAACATGTCGGACATAACTGCATACTTTTGTATTGCACCTATATTCTTAACATGAATTGTGTAATTGTATAAGGTTCTTTTACTTTATGTCATTATGCGCCACCTACCTTTATTTATGTTAATTCTCCTTTAAGTTAAGGTTGCCTGGAAGAAATTGCATTAGTGCCTATTGTATTTTCTTATATAGACTATGTATATTTTATTGGTGCAATAAAGAGTTTTGTATTGTATTGTTACTCGCAATAAATTAATTTTTAATAACTGTACATACTATCTATTACATATAACCTTTAGTACGCAGAAACACATAAGGAAATAAATTGCACTTTTATTAAGTAGCAGGTAATACTCGTATGCCTAAAAATGAAATAATTAGCAAGTATCCACAGTGATTATCACGTCTCGTTTACCTAACCAGAGCATTAGTGTTCTCGTGAAACGATTGCCCGTGTCCTTCAATCCAATATAATTAAAAATTAACTGTTATAATATTGGGGTGCACTTAAAAAAAAAAAATTGAATAAAAATTATATAGTTCTGAAATTGATTTGGCATATTTTTTTATAAATATGATGCGTTTCACATCTCAAAATTCGATGAGGTTGCTTACTTGATCCGTCTCTCAGAAGAATCATCTCTTATTGATGCTAACTCATAGGGCTACTATAATTAGCAATTGATTTTATCATCGGGCTGGCTCAACATGAATATTTCTGTGACCCTCAAGATAAGTGATGTAAACACAAAAATCTACACTCTAAACAGGTTGTTCCAGTACCAGTTTGATCAACAAATAGTATACCGAAATATGCATGGCTGGTTAATTGCTAACGGCGGCGTAATTATTATGTCTAGGAAAATTAAAACTTTTGAATGAAAGTGAAACCAACTTCATTGACGTCAACGCCAATTCATATTATATTTTATTATTTCACGTCAATCCTTACTCATCCCACTGCAGGGATACTTGTCTCCTTTCAACAGAAGGGACATAAGGAGCCACAGCAAATAAGGTTTTCTGAGCCGTGAACGCGCAAACTTGTGTCTTTAAAGGATTGAATTGTACTAATATCAAAAGACCCCAGTCAGAGACTTTTCTTAAAGTACCTTCAATTTCAGATACAAGTTTAACGCGTCTTTCCTCCACAAGGGAACGAGGGATGTTAGCACGGCCTGTATAATAAGTATCCCCAGTGCTGTCGTCCGCATAACAATGAATGACATCAATTGACAATATATCATAGGTATGCAGCAGGAACAACGTCGGGGATAATATAGAGCCTTGTGGGACGGTAACATTAATATCCATGCTATTGGAGCAACTATCATCTACCACGGTTTTTATGCATCTGCTGGATAAGAAGTTGGCAGCCCATTTGCACATACCCTCGGGCAGCCCGTACGATGGTAACTTCGATAGAAAAGCCCGATGTCAGACCCGATCGAATATTTGCCTTTGAATCGCCGAAGCCCAGCGGTGTGAAAGCTACACTAGAAAATTAATAGTCATACGAGTGGAGTGGGGTGATAAAGAGAACCGAATCGCTGTGATTGCATTAAACAAAGTAGGTATGGAGCCAAATGCAATTTTTAAAACTCTCCATACGCTTGGTATTAGTAAAATGTTTGTGTACCAGGTTATTAATAGGTACAACGAGACCTCTGTTTGTGACAGCCGTCCACGTAGTGTTCGTACGAAAAAGGTGGTCGAAGCAGTAAGGGGAAAGAATTCGAAGAAATCCTGTCCGAAAGCAAAAGATTTTATCTCGGGAGATGAAGATAGCACCTAGAACCATGTCGCGTATTTTAAAAGATGACTTAGGATTTGCAGCCTATAAGAGATGTACTGGTCATTTCTTAACTGATAATTTAAACGCTACTGAAGCGGTACGCAAAGGGAGGTCACAGAAAAATGTTGTTTACGGATGAGAAAATTTTTACAATTGAGCAACATTTTAACAAACAAAATGACCGTATTTATGCTCAAAGCTCTAAGGAAGCTTCCCAATTAGTCGACAGAGTGCAACGTAGTCATTATCCGACTTCAGTGATGGTTTGGTGGGGTATTAGCTATGAAGGAGTGACTGAGCCATACTTTTGTGAAAAAGGTATCTAAACATCAGCACAAGTGTATCAAGATACCATTCTTGAGAAGTTAGTGAAGCCCCTTAACAACACCATGTTCAATAACTAAGAATGGTCCTTCCAGCAAGACTCGGCGCCGGGTCATAAAGCTCGGTCTACGCAGTCTTGTTTGGAAACGAACATTTCGGACTTGATCAGAGCTGAATACTAGCCGTTGTCTAGTCCCGATCTTAATCTGCTGGATTATAATTTATGGTCAGTTTTAGAGAGTACGGCTTGCTCTAAACGCCATGACAGTTTGGAGTCCCTAAAACAGTCCGTACGATTGGCAATGAAGAATTTTCCCATGCAAAGAGTGCGTGTTTCTATTGATAACTGGCCTCAACGTTTAAAGGACTGTATGGCAGCAAATGGAGACCACTTCGAATAAGCTTTTTATATTTTAAATTGTTTTATATTTATGTATTAAACTAACACACTGTAAAAGTAATAAATGTTATTTGCAATAGAATTTTTTTTTCTTTGTTTCAGTATTTATGGCAAGACTAGGTATATGCTGTAAACCCACATAATATAAATCAGCAGTTGCATCATACTAATCCTTAAAATGTGTGAAGGCACCGTTTTAGTTAGGAAGTATTTTTTAATTTTGTTATAGACAATTATATATGTGTATTTTTGTCCTGATTTGAATGACGTCTATTTGTTATCAGGTATCATAATCATGAAAGAATACTTTTACATAGGAAATATTTTAAATCCTGCCTTATACTTGAAAAACTAAATACTATAGGAAAGAAGTGACGAGAATTCACTATTTTATTAAAAGGTACTCATAACATTTGTTATGACTATATGATAAAATAATAATTCAACAAAATAAATATTTATCATCTTAGCAATTAGTTCGGCGACCTGTGAACTCCATGTTATTAAACAACTATACCATTATCGGTAATTAATAAGCAAATAAAGCCGCAATCAAAGGCTAGCGGTCATTTCTATACTAAAATATAAAGTAGAGAAGCGGGAGAGTTTATTAGTTTGTTATAATGCGATCATCTCTAGAACTACTAGTCGGATTTGCAAAATTATTTTTGCATTTAATAGTCTAATTCTTGAGGAAGGTTATAAGGCTATTCAATATCTTCAGAAGTTGTGGCAAAATAATGGAAAAAACGAGCTCCCACGGCATACTAGAATATGCGCGAATGAAGTCACGGGCTAAAGCTAGTTACAGCATAATGTTTCTCACACATTCTCATTTTCTTTTCTCATATATGTAGCAGATTCAAACGGATTGGAATCCACGTGTTCGTTATTACTGTCCGCCATGTTATTTTATCGTCAGTGCGCACACCCAGCGGCGGCGTTGTCTCGAAACCAAGTGAACGAGCTTCAACTCGATTCGACAGAACGCACTACTGACTGATATGACATTGACACTGACAACTTCGCTTTACAACTGATAGCGACTTGAGTAGACGATGTTGCCATTAGAATAAATAACAGCCGGAATAAGTGGCGCCGTGTGGTCGTTTGCATTTTAATCTCTGAAATATATATATCTACTACGTATATCTATCAATTTTAAAACTTTAGACTAAACTTGACGAGCTCCGTGGCGCAATGGTCAAACGCGCTGTTACGCTACTTTGACACCAACGCTTGTGGGTACCATTCCCACACAGGACAAACATTTGTGTGCATGGACATACATGTCTGTTTGTTTTGGTCTGGGTATTTCTATATATAATAAGTATTACAAAACAACTAAGTATTTACGTATGTTTATCAATTGCCTAGTACCCATAACACAAGCTTCGCTTACTTCGTGGCTAGATGGCGCTGTGTAATTTAAATAAAGCAATGAGTTTATTAATATTCGTATTGCAAAATAAATACACCGCATATTTCTACCGCATAGTAGTTAACATTGACCTTTCGTAACCGTCGCCCGATCAATCAACGTTAGATTTTATCGCCACCATTTTTTGGCTTTCACAGTCGATGTGAGATTTTTAGTAAGCATTTAAAAAATTATAGTGTGAAGATAAAACTTTCTCTCTAAGGTCAAGTCAAAGTCAAAACCTTTTTATTTCGTAAAAATGACAACATTTGTTTGGAATCGTCACAATTTTTTTCCCTACCGTGCAGTTCATGACTAGGTGAGCACTGATAAAAATACTGCCAAAAAACTCAGGCATCCCTCTTTTGGTATCCAAACAAATTTACATAATTTATTAATTACATTATAATTGGATCGACTCAATCCCAGGCATTTTTATCATTAATATAGTCAGATACTTTATAATATGCCCTGCTACACAATTTGGCTTTAATGGTAGTTTTAAATTTGTTTATTGACAATTCTCTTATATTGCTGGGAAGTTTGTTATAGAACCGTATACATTGCCCCATAAGGTTTCAGTATTGAAATTCGTCACAATGGTTTTCTGTGCCCTTTGTCTTACATATTTTAGACCAATAATAGTTCTTAAAAAAGCTTCAAGCCCTAACGTGTAAATTCGTGTTTTCGGATTTATGAACATAATTGTAACTATCACTTACTCGAAGATGACGGAAACATCGCGAGGAAACCAGCACGTCCAAGAAATTATATTTCGAAAAACGTGTGACCTTACCTAAGAAAGATCTGGTTTTCCCTCTGGATTGTGGAGGTCTCACCGCTGTTGCTCCATGCCAAAATGCGTCACGGGCTGAAGCTAGTTATAGCATTTTAGAGGGTCGGCAACGCATGAGTGACGCCCCTGGTGTTGCAAATGTCCATAGGCTACGGTGACTGATTAACATCAGGCAAGCCGCTGATTGCCACCTTAGTGGTATATAAAAAAAAGCATAATGTTTCTCAAACATTCTCATCTTCTCTTTTCATATATCTACTACTAAACTTGACGAGCTCGGTGGCGCAATGTTGAAACGCGCTGTTACGCTACTTTGACACCAACGCTCGTGGGTTCGATTCCCATACAGGATAAACACTTGTGTGCATAAACATGTCTGTTTGTTTTGCTTTGGGTATTTTCTATATATAATAAGTATGTATTTAGTAGAAAATGTAAAAAGAATGCGGGACGAAAGATAGACGAAACAGATATACAATGCAAAAGTGGAAGGGTGTAGGAGCCGAGGAAGACCGATACTAACCTACTAATACTCGTAATACTAATCTTCGTCAAATCCATAGGTTTGAGTAGCAGCGGACCCCACCGATCCTAATGAAACGCCATGACGCTAAGAAGTTGTTAAAAAAAGATAAGGGATCATGAGAAGAGCTATGCATGTTAAAAAAGCAGGTGAAGTATGTTAGAACCGCGTCTTTTCTCACGGTCGGTTCTCCCTGCCTACGCCGCAAGGGACCTTGCGTGAAGGCATACATACTTATTCAATTTAATACGGAAACCTATGAAAATGATCCACGATGTGAAACAATAAGTGGTTTTCATCGTCCACACCGTTACCTGCCACAATAGGAAGAGGTTCATTACTCTCAATTTGTTCTATAGCACCGCGTGCGTACACGTGAAGGTGAATGCTAGCATAGAATATTGTATGAATACACATATTTTATGTTTATACACGAATACGAGAATGCTTATACTCGTACTTGTTAAAGTAAAAGAAAATACATATATTAATATTAGCATAAAATAACAAAGGAAGAAACAGTTTAAAAAGCATACGAATTTTAATATGAATTTATTATTATGGATTTTCTTTTAATTTTTTATACAATGTCGGGGGTATAAGAAGACCCATCTTATGTAAATCAGTTACCGTAGGTTTTTAATACTTGCAAGATATTAAGTATCAATCGCGAGTTGCCATCTCTGCAGCTAACACAGCTACTCCTTATGAGCCTACTGGTGTTCACTCACGCACAGGGACACAACATACACTGCGCTATGTTGTTATTTGGCTGCGATTTTCTGTGAGGTAATAATGAGGACATTATAATAGATGCTTCAAAATGCTTTAATGATTTATTTATGTATCAATACGCGAATGTTTATACTTGATAAAGAAGCAAGCGAGGTATCTAAGGAGAGCATCATGTGGCGCTCGATACACTCTGCCCACCCTGCAAGAGACCTGACGTAAGAATATAGATAGGTCTTAAAAGATTATTTAAGTCGCTAACCATAAGAGTTAACTATGATCAAGCAAATTTTGGCTCTTAAGATTATAGTGAGTCACGGTACACCCCACCTCGGTCCAAAGGTTAACATTTTACGACTGTACCGTAATATGTTGGTTGACCTTTGGACCGTCTTTAATACATCGTCGTAATAGCAATGGTTTTTGCAGTGCTCATGTGCGGTCGACCATACGGCCAAGGTCTTCCTACTATTCAATTCGAGATTGATAATTCGCAGTGGTATTTAATAACCAGCCCAACTTGGAAAGTGCCGCCACATTACCGAAACACAACTATCAATATCAACAATAATCAATGCTGTGTTTAGTGGTTACGTATTGTGGTTACCAGTAAGCTCTCGAGAAGTTGATGTGTTAGCAGCGGGGCAGCAACGCGCGAGCGATACTCCTTGTATTGCAAACGTTCGTAGATTACTTTACGTATGGAAAGGGCGCATACTTGTTTGCCTTCCGTCATTGTATATATTAACCACCGCATACTTATATATTACGAGTATTTTAACTTCTTTTTGCTTTATAAGAGTTTAATGGTCTTAGATACTGGCGCTTGCATAAATGCTGAAAAGTATCCATTTCAAAGTCAATTTCTTCATAGGTACATGGTACATTCTATACATGGTGGCTTAAGGCAGCCATAAAGTACTACAAAAAATACTTTAAAGTACAATATGTTTTGTGTCTAATGAAAGGTATTAATGCATATATTCTGAAAATATATAGCTTCCTATACGTTTTTATACATAATTACCAAAACAAGGAATGTAAATTACTCCCAGTTCATACGTACTAACGCCCTTCTAGCGAAGTTTTCGTCAGGCGAAATGTATCACCCCATAATATATAAAAGCTGAAACCAAACTATGACTCAAATGTCTACTGAAACAAATAAGCATGACTTCAGCGTAGTTATATTTATAATATGAGTGATAAGCGATATAAAAGTACTTATTTGAGCAGATTATAATTAAAATAAAGGTCGGTTTTGTATAGCCGTAGTCACACGTCATTTATATGATCTATGACTAATATGAGATACATTACATATGTCATGATCACATATAATGACGACTTAACAAACTTGACTTTTATTTAAATTATAACATACTTAAATATAAATAATTAAATGGCATATTTAAACTGATAGAAATAAAAGAACGAATAATTACGTTCAGTTAATTTTAATTACTTATAATATTAGTATAATATAAATTATACATCTTAAAATAAACAAAAGAATGCTTTTGATAAAATAAAAAAACCGGCAAGCCTAGCAGAGGTCGCACATGAAGTGTAACATCCGGCATCTTACCTTAGAAATAAATTAGAATTATCAATATTTAAGAAATGTTTAATATCAAAGAAAATTATCCATGTAAAAAATTTATTAGTTTTTGTTAAGTTAATTTTTTTGAGACGTGGTATGATGAGTAATTCAAATCTCATTCGTTATCGTTATCGTTTAAATAACGTTTTCAAACGGAAATGAAATTCACTAAAAAACATATAGTTCGATTATGGCAGTAGTAGGACTAATTACATTATGAGGGGCAGTTCACTACAGTACGCCTTTTGAGGCATTTTCTACCACGTACGGTGAAATTGTGGTATTAACTACCCTCAACGGTGTTCCCAAATACAAATACGATATGTTTATGTTTCCCTAAAAAGGCTGGCAACGGATCAGTGTACCTTGGGCGTTGCTGATGTCTATGGGCGGTGGTGACCACTTACAATTATGTGACCAACATGCTCGTATGCCCCCCTCTATTATATATAAAAAAAAATACATGTGAATGTGGCTTTTTATTACTCATACTGTAATTACGTTATATTATCAATAAGTAGTACCAACCTCTCGGAAAATGGGTTGGTACCATCTGACAAATCCGTTCGAGGCCTATAAACGCTTGCAATGCTTTAAGTATTACTCGCGCAGTGCAGCTAACATAGCAACTCCTTGCGAGCTCACTGGAGAACTCACTCACACGTAGGAACACAACAACCCTGTAGGGTTCTGTAAGGGAGGGAAAAGCGATTTTTTACTCGCTATAATGATCATGAAATGCTTGCTTTCCAAACAGAAGAGATATGAAATTATTCGGTACAGTCTGTATTTGATTTCATCTTACCTAAAAAATGAAAATTAATCCAGATAAAGGACGAATGCTTTCTTTTTTACTTCAGTAGTTCGAAATACTAGTTCAAGTTTTATTAAATCGTATTTCTTTGAGTATTTTTCTAGTTCTATAGCAAATATAGTAACAAATAGTTGGGTATCAGAGGTTGTCACAGTATTCTAGGTCAAACGAGGAAAACGAGACCCTTTACATTATATGATTCCAAGTAATTATTTCAGACAATGCAATCTAACCGCTGTTACGACATATATAAACGTCTTTAGAAAAAGAAAAAACATGGTAATATTACAATTGAATTCAAGTAGTAGATACGATTACATCATTATGCGCTTTGAATGCATCTTCTCAATAGACAAGTTATGGAAAATGCGTCTAAAAGTAAATTAGTCGATCGCCTGTGCGACATCCCAAAATGATCATTTACATATTTAAGGTTATGCTAGGCTCCATAATATTGTTTTAGTTTTTTTTTTTCTGAGTTTAGCGCTGTATATTGATGAGGAGAGTCCTGTGATGACTGATACATGTTACCTAAATATTTTTAGCTATTAGTATTATTATCTGTCTAAACCGGGATTTGGCGGGAATTTGAAGATAGACTGTCTAAACTCTATGATCTGCCATTTTGTTTAGGATGCCATCTTAGATTTTGAATTCTTTCATAGTGTACTGCATTCTACTAGTCAAGCCCTTTAGTTTGATAGCCCTTTCATTTGATATCCATTTTAAGGGGGTCGAAGAAGAAAATATGTAATTCGACATTTTGTAACGGCGACAATTTTAGATTTACAATGATACTGAATACAAATAATTGTGTTGTCATCAGAACTAAATGTGTGTACCAAATTTCATATCAATTAGTCAATAGGAAGTATATAAAATTTAAATTACAAGATTTGACCTACACAAGACACGAACAAGGCAAGCGAAATAAAATCGTTTTTTAATCTGAATTAAATGAATAGGAGATTCTATTCTCTATTCCAATGTACGTTTTTAATGTTCCGTAACATAAACAGTAAAGAAAAACTTTGAAGGATAATTTTGATGTCCTTTGTCTGCCTGTGAGACAAAATAAATCATAACTCAACACCTAGATACAGATAGTTGACTACGTTCATAAAATATTACAGAGTTCATACAGAGTTTAATGAAACTTGGCAATTCGTGCAGTTCTGTTGATAGTGCAATAACAACACCACCACTAGCACTCGTCAACAGTTGACAGCGACTTCTACGTGTTTGAGCTCTTTTATCTTATCGTAGTAAGCTCTTTGGCAATACAGCCAATTTGTTTTGTTTCTTTTTAGTTACGACTACATTGAACTATGGGTTGTAGTTTATAAATGACTTCATGTGACAATATTGTTAGCCTAAGCAGATATATCACCAGGTAATTTGAACATACGCAAAAATCGTCGCAAATAGCTGCTTCATCCAAAAACTATTTTTTGAGGAACAAATAAATGTAACTGATTTATTACTACCTAAGAGAAGCTACAAATGTATTAAAAACCAAAAGTTTCCATTCTAATTTATTATCTACGTGTTTTCACGTAGATAATAAATTAGAATGGAAACTTTAGGCAAACGATTTTCTATTAAACTGTACGCGGAAAGGCTCTTTGTAATTATATCCACAAAAGACTTGTCTAATTAGTATTCCAACCATTACTTATTTAAGAGTCACAAAATATGTCATCCTTCACATGTCAAAATCAAAGTCTGCCTGACGATGTTTTTCACGTCTTAACAATATGTAAACAATTTTGATAATAGTTCGTTATATAATGTATTTAAAATTTAATTTAAGGTTCATCAATATAGATTAACACGCTACATCTGTGGCTTGCATTTTGTTTTTGCCAATTAAGTGATACCTATATAAAATATTAGACATGTAAATTATGAAATATTTTACATAAATAAAAAGCACGCTTTAACTGCAACTATAAATACACTTAAAATGACTCTAAAATGCACTATCTAATAATAAACTTTGCATTTAACGAGGCTGGAATAAAGTTACAACTTATGTAGAGTTATAACTTTTAAATATGTATACATCTCTTTTTGTTAAAGTGTGATGGAATGGGTAAGTGGAGTGAAAAAGCAACGCAACGTAGAAATCAACAATTCTACATTATGTTGTCGTATTATCGCCGAATTATTATTATGATGTATTTTCTAAGTGTGCTTGAAGCGTCACAACACACGCAACGATACTTCATCAATTAAAATCTATTCAGGCTATAGGATATTATATGCATATGTTGATATTTGTGTAAATATGTAAATTCTCTTCGTTGCCACGTAGACAAATAAAAATCAGAAAACACGCAACAGCTTTCCATAGTAATTCTTTCATTATAAGCTACGGCCAAAAGATCTTATCGCTACATACTTAGAACATGAAAAATGGTTCTCCAAATAGCTTCCTGAGGTCAAAAATAAGGCGCATTTAAGGTCATCTAAGGAGTTCCTAATAATGTACTAATTTACTAAGTAACAGCATATAACACAAGCTGGTAACATGCAAGAGGTCAAATACCTAAACGTAGAACATGTTTTTTTCTCAGGTCAATAAAAGGTCGAAAGCAAGTACCAGCATGTTAAGAACACTTGAATAGAGATCGGTAGGCGTGTTTTTGCATAAGTCATTACATGTCATGCAAAAAAAGCAAGTAGCTGAATACATTTTTTTAAATACTTGATTAGTAAATGAGTATATGGCCGGTTATTTTCAGTAGGTACCATAGCATAAAATACATACTAGGTTATAACTTATGTCGTGTCGATGCTTCTAATAAATAAGTATGCACGATTGTGTGTCTGAAGAGTAAAACGGGAACTTTATTGCTGTCTGCTGACTAAATGAAATCATTTACAGCACCGGTATTTTTATATCCTATATATATTGATCCCAAAAGTAAATATTAAAAATTCAATTAGAGTAATATTCATAGCGGTCACATACATAAAAAGAGGCGCTTTATATGCAAACGTACCCAAAAAAACCTGCGTAACCTACCCTGGCTTGCGGCTTGTATGTACTTTCAATTCAGTAGAACATGTTTTCTTCTATCTACATTCAAAAACAAGTAAATGGGCGAATGATAGAATTGTCGAATTTAAGCCATTTTGCTAATAATGAAAAGAACTATGAATGTTAAAGAAGCGAGCGAGGCGTGGAAGGATCATGTATTACGGCGCTCGGATCTCTCTCTGCTTAGTCCGTAAGGGACCTGGCGTGAAGATGTAGAATGCTGGTTGGGAATTAGGAATTTCCATATTATCATACAATACCATATTTAAATAACAAATACTGAAAACGCCTGTATGTAAACCTATGACCGAAACAAACGACTTTTTTAACGGCTAGTTGCTAAGTTAAGAACTAAAATAGAAAAAAAGACGTACTCTAGTAGCTGAGTATGGTACGTAAAATACACTTGAACGGGTTTATTCGTTAATTAACGGTGACCTGACGAATACTTTCACTTTTTAACCAAATAGGGATTGTGTTACGGACAGCGGTAATCAGATAAAAATGTTATAGGTCTGGAGTTTCATATGCAGTCGTAAATTGTTACAGATTTCGCCTCTTTGTATAAAATCATAAAAATTGTTTAAAATCATAACTCCTCTAAATAAAAAATAAAAAATATCTATCTACTTATAACTTTAGGCCAAATCTCTTGCGGGGTAGGCGGAGACAAACAAACCTCACTCGCTTCTTTAACATTCATTGCTCTTCTTATACACGCTCGCCATTTCTAAGGCTCCTGACATCACCTTCTGATAAAACACGATCAATTTGGGCATGGTAGGTCAGTCTTGGCCTTTCACGACATCCTTCTACTTTCGCTTTGTATATTATTTTCGTAATTCTTTCTTCCTGCATTCTAATTACATGACCGAACCAAAGTAGCATGCCTCTTCTAATTTTAAAACCGACACTCTCTTTCTAACAGCTCTAGCCAGCTCTGTTTCTAACTGAATCATTGCGAATACGTTATACAAGCGTTATGCTACAAATTTTGCGCAATGCTCGTATTTCGACCGCGTTTATCCCACTTTCATGCTCTCTCTGCAATACACAGCTCTCGCTTCCATAAGTAAACGTTAAGACCAGCACTGCATTGTGTATAGCGAGCTGTACCTTCTGGCAAGAAAACATAAGAAAAATAGCTTTAATACAATATTTATTGTATTAAGTATTTTAGTACAAATCAGACAGACAAAGTTTAGTTGAATAAAAGTGAATATGTCTACCAAAATACTTCGTTTAAATAAAAAAAAAAAACAATATGTGCTTTGACAGTGCCGATAATACCAAGAAGCGTATAAAGCACCAGCCAGTGGGTCAATATTAGCATGGACTTTTTGCCATCAGTCAGGAGAATCGTAGTGGCAAACGAATATTGAATTTTTTTGTCCGCAAAAATGCGGTTTGGCGACATGAAGGCACCGGTTTCGCTCAGTGGATGTTCCGGCAAACTATATTGAATTTTGGACATCATATATTTAAAATGATTATTACATTGATAAAACTTAATATATCGTTAGTCTGAAGCAAAATTCAATCGATATATGCGAAAATTTCTTGTGTAAAGTAACAAAACAAGTTCGACGGATTTTCACTTATATGCTAATGAGTTACTTTACTATGATTAACCACGTATTCTTTCAGTTGCGTTTTGGTTATTTGTTCTGATACACAGATACTAAGGATTTTTGTGAAGTCTGAGTTTCTATGACTCAAAATAAACATTTTAATCAAAATGTTTATTCAAAACTTGTTTCTAAACTAAAACACCACACTATGGTTTATAATAAATTTTGGACAATAATATCCAAAATAATTATAACTTACATAAACTATTTAATATCATGACTTGAATGTTTTGGCATACACTGTAATAAACCTATTTAATAATGTTTTATTTTTTCAAACTCTGTATTTAGATAAGGCTTTGATCATTAAGCTTATCTACGTACGTGTCTATTCTAAAATACGAGATTTTAACAAAAAATATATACTAAAGTATTATATATTTTTTGTATAAAATCCAGTATTTTTACTTTAGGTACTTGCAGACTGATTTAGAAAAGAAAATACTACAATTATTTTCGAATTTTTATAACACCTCATTACGACCTTGTTTCATGTAATTGAATAATCTCACATATCCTTATAATAAGTCGTGTTTACTCTTCAGACTTTGATACTCGTAGTTTGTTTTCATACGTGTGCCATGTACACTTTTAGTAGGTAGATAATGAAATTATTGAATACTTTGTTATTTTCCATTTCCATCCAGGAAAGGCCTTCGGCCTTATAAATGTTATAATTACTTACAATACAATAAAGGATATGTAAACTGGTAAGTTGAAACGAATGGAAAATTACAAAGTTGTCGTTTGAAGTACGTTTAAGATCTCTTTACGAAATGTGTTGTAAATTTTATTGTATTTTTTTATTTACGTAAATATTAACAAGCTTAACGTGAATATTAAAATTTCAACAAGTAAAAACTCATAAAAATGGAGAAACCATATTAGGTTTTACTAGTAATAAGCGTTGTATAATTACGCCTAACTTTTAAAACATGCGCGAAAAATTTTAAATTACAATCGATCGAATAATCCACATGGGGATCTACCCTACTGGTTGAAAGGCGAAATAATAGTACGTAAGTTATCATCTTTTCGAACTGGGTAGAAACTAAGTTTTCGAAATTTAAAGTACATAGATGATAATATAAGATTTTCATAGTTATTTGCTAGAGCGTTATTTTTGTTCTAGATTGGTTTTTGTTCCCTTTTGCGTTTTCTATGTTTTTATTATTGTCGTAAATTTGCTTTTGAATTTAGTCTACTTCTCAGTACTTTACTGGTAACCTCATTCACTCGTAGGAATACAATAATTTGGCTGCGATCTTCTTTGGGGACATTTGGAATTTTCAACCAAGGTTTACGTAGTAAGTAGTAAAAGAGTAGTAGGGAACATTAAAGCAGTCCTGACAAAGCATAAACGCCAACTGAGGAAGTACCTCCACAGAAAATCGTAGTCAAATAATATATAGTAAATTTCTTGCTAGCAGTAAGTAAATCTTGTTAGTAAGCTCTGAGGAGTTGCTATATACCAGCAGGCGTGATACGAAGCGATTGCCGTCAGACCACAACTAAGAGTTGGAAAATAAGGCCTTTCTTTGGTTAGGTCACATGTCTTACGAAATATATTTTTTGAACGTACTGGTTTCCTCAGGACGTGTTTCTTTACCGCCAAAAATGTGATAATTACAAATATGTACATAAATCTGAAAACACGACTTTAGTAGTACAAGCCTACTTCAGGACAAATTTGAATTATGTTACTAATAGGAGTTCTTACTAAACAGTCCTTTAAACTTTGTTGGAAACTGGCAGTAACGTTCATAACTGTTTTCTAAACGTTATCTTTGCACATTATCATCCTCGGCACATCATTGATCACCAACCAAGGCCAAGGTCTCGCTGACTTTTATGTAATGATGACAAATTATATTTCAAAAACAAACGGACCAGAGGAAGGCTTTGTCATCTCTATCGCAGTCTATTTATAGAATTTATGCCGCCCTGTTTAGCTGTCATCGAGGTAAAATATAGTAAAGATAATTTACCGAATGTCGTCTGCTAACCCAATGATTTTTTAATAAATGGTAATTGTAAAAGGTTTGTTATTACTCTCAAGTGGCAATTTTACTCTAACTGTAAACCAATTATATGTGCGGTGAAATAATAAAGGAATATTTTTCACAATACGTGCTTGCTACAAACAAAAATAAGTTTGCAGTTGAAAGGTACCTATTTCACTTGGTTACAGGAAGTTTAGCTCAATAAGGAGATGAATATTCACATAGGGCTTGGATGACGCCTGGAGGAGGTGAGGTTCATTAAGGAGATCGACAGACACATCGGACTAGATTGGTGATTGGGAAATTTCGGAACATTCTTACTATTCTTTTATAGATCAAAGCCTGTGTGTCTCGTTCTCACCGTCTCGCCTCCGCTCGCTGTGTGACTATTCTTATATACTTTTAGCTGACATCTTTGCAGGCTGTACAATGACAAACAGCCTGGGTTATTTATAACTGAAAGGTTAGTATGGTACGTGAACTATTTTGAGTAAATAACTTCCACATGAAGAAGATCAGTTGCCCGTGTCCCTCTAAACAAACACGCAGGTTAAGCAACGTCAACCGTAGGCTGTCTAGACATACGTTTATTTATTTTAAGCTTCATCAGACGTTCATGCATGTAAATGTTTGTCATGTGTGGGGATCGAACCCATAAGTGTTGGTGTTAAAGTAGCACTACTCCCACCGAGTTCGCTAAAATACACAGGGTACATAATAATGTTATGAACTTCCATCCTTAGTTGAAGTTAATCTTCCTACTGAGAAAACAGATTTCGTAACCTGAGCTGACTACGCATTGGATTGCATTACAAAGCTGTTTAGTGAAGAAGTAATACGTAGCTAACTCATATCATATTTTATTCATTAGCAAAACTCGGTACATGTTACTGTTAAAATCAATTTATAAGTTGTCAGTTTCGACTTCCGAAATGATTCATTATATTTCTGGTTTCAAAGGCAATTTATTATTGTCATGTTTAATACAAAAACTTGATTTGCCTAAGTCTAAACAGTTATGCAAATTATTGTTTTTGAATATAAGTACAATATTAAATAGCTATTAATATTATTTATGCAGTACATGTAAATCTAAGGTGTTTCCTGTTGCTAGAGAAAAAAAAATGTAATACGGCGGGTGATTGCGAGGACGACCACAGGCAGAGACTACTGTAACAGATATGTTGCATCTACTAACGGGATGTGTGCCGTTGTGGCTAAGTGAGTGAGTGCCGGCCGGCGCTAGTTCGTATGAACTAATTGCTGGTGGAAGCACACAAAGCAGCTTATATCATCCAATTTCATGTAAATTTGACTATGAATCTATTAACGGAAAATAGTATTTTATACCATTGACTCTGAGCATGTAACCTTGTCTAGATGTTTTAAATTTATTTAGCTTTACCCTAGTAATAAGGTTACCAGTAAGCTCCTGGAGTTGCTGTGTTAGCAGCAGAGGAGGCATCGCGCGAGTGATATTTAATGTATTACAAGCGTTCAGAGGCTACGGTAACCGCTTTACATCAGGTGCATACCGCCCGTATGCTTGTATGCGTTTCGACATTGTATAAAAAAAGATATAATATCGTGCACCCCGAACTACTCTTCCATTAGCGACAGTTAAAAACGGATGCTGCTATTTCGGACTTCATAGTCGTTTTTCCAGAGTGGCTTTAAAATCAAGCGTGGATCAGAAGAGACGCTTCTATTATGAAACGATATTTGTTCTAAGGTATTCACTAGCTAGTTCGTATCGTTTGACCAAATTTGTATAAAATAGTCCTATGTTCAGTACTCTGATTCGTAACAACAGATTCAACGCACATGCAGCAAGCATGATTCCAACTGTCTAAAAGTCAAGTATAAAAACCTAGAGATATTTTTCGGTCAGGCGATTGTTCGATTTGGTTAATTAACAATTGACAAGTTGATGTGGTTCTTGGATGGAAATGTATGCACAACTGGATCCTTCAGTAATGCACTAATTCTATCATGTCATAATGCAGTTTCAGTAGAGCGTATTAAATAAACCACCCTTAATTGTTGGAATGACTTGCCGCCGCCTCTACGTAGTCGGAATCCAAAATAATATATGCAATATGTATACAATATGTATATTTCATGTGCATATAATTATACTTACGTCTTTCAAATATTATAACAAAAATAGTCTGTATGTTTGTCTCGACCCGGGTATTTTATATATATTGTAAGTACCTAACTATACAGGTGGTGCCTCACATCGTGTACAAATTTGAGTCTACCGGTAGTTTTAGTTAATAACTACTGTCGTAGTTACGGTGAACTTATTAACGGAAGGATTTTATGTATTATTTTCCTTTTATCTCCTTTGATTATTACGCATCTGTTTATACATCTATGTTTCCCCGACTCACACTGGTACTCTCTCAACAGTAATGTGCGATGTAGTTTATTTGAACAATGTTTAATTTAAATCTACTTTAGTATTATTTTTTAGCTCAAGTAATAAGGTAAAATAATACAAAATGTAATAATACCATTCCATATAATATTCCAGTTTATTAAGCATTTTAAGTTGAGCGTTGATCAGTTTCAGTTAAATTGTTTCTTTATAGTAAATATTATGCAATGTGTATTTTGCCTACAGGTACGATAGAAATAAACAATATCCAGTGTAGAAGAGACAAGTAACATCCTATTAATATTATAAATGCGAAAGTTTGTATGTATGGATGGATGTTTGTTGTTCTTTCAGGCTTAAACGGCTGAACGGATTTGAATGAGATTTGGCACGTAGATAGATTATGATCTGGATTAACACATAGGCTACGTTATTTGACACCACGCGGGCGGAGCCGCGGGCAGCAGCTAGTGAAAAATATTTTTGCCAGCCGCCCGAATTTCCTAATTAAATGCCACGTAATAAATATTACACTAACATTACATCAGCACCAGTGTCACTTGTGGCAGTATATGGCAGTATATGATACTGTATTATTATGTTAAAGTGACGGCATAAGTTACTGAAGCTGGCAATGGTGAGCGGTCAATGAACTGTCTGTCTTTATGACAGAAGGTAGTGAATGAAAGGACATTGATAGTTTATAAACTTAGAATATTACATTGGATTAAACAATTTTTAACGGAAGTATCGTGTGTTTTATTTATTTTGTTGAACCTGACGTTTCGAACGCTTTGCAGCGTTTTTTTTATACCACTAAGGTGGCAATCAAGCATACGGCCTGCCTGATGTTAAACAGTCACCGTAGCCTATGGACATTTGCAACACCAGAGGCGTCACTCATGCGTTGCCGACCCTCTAAAAACCTCTTCACGCATTTCTTGAAGAACTCCATGCTGTAGTCCCTTGGAAAAACCTCAGCTGGGAGCTCATTCCACAGCTTGAGTGTTCTCGGAAGAAAACTTCTCTGGAACCGCACCGTACGCGACCATTGCGGTTCAAGCGTGTGTGGGTGAACTCAAGAAGAGTCTTCCTGCGACCACGGACGCTGCAAAGCGTAATAAATACTATTAGAATATTACTTTTGCGGAAGATTGCATTGTCATTAATTATAATTTTCAGGGATTGATAGCGGTGATAGTCCCATGAATAAAAAAAACCGGCCTATCGACCGAGTGGTTCCGGGGTCGAACCCTCGCATGAGCCACTAAATTAATGTTTTCGAATTTATGTACATATTTAAAATTACTTGTTTTGCGGTGAAGGGAAACATAGTTACGAAACCCGCACGCCCAAGAAATTATGCTTCGAATGCCGTGTGAGTTAACTTAAGAAAGGTTTGGTCTTCCCTCTGGGTCGTGGAGGTCTGAAAGCAGTTGCTTTATGTCAGTATCTTCGCCAAATCCTTAGCCTTAGGAAGCGAACCCCGCCAATTTTAATGAATTAGGAAACAGGATAACGTTAGGTAGAAGAAGAAGATTATCATCTTCAAGAACGCATGTGTATACGCAGACTATCATGTTTATAGCCAAAGCCAATATTACCTGCACCTAGTGCATGATGCCAGTTAACAAACGAGTCTCATTTGACAGAGAGGTAGGGTAAATCAATATTCAATTCTGAGCTTGACTAGGAAAGGACAGAATATCACAGCCAAGAAGCAATTATTCGGCTCGCTGAACATGAATCGAATGCTGTTTTGTGTTTACAACGTGGTTGCCTTTACTCAATACTTTACCATCTATCTGCTAAATTGCTGATGCAGCACCTCCGCAAGAAGGTTTTAGGAGAGGTAGGGCGCATCAAAGAAACCCGTCTGGAGAAGTACCTCCACCTCACAGAAAACCGCATCCAAATAACAACTCCCTAGAGGGTTGTTGTGTTCCTGCGTGGTCACCAGTAAGCTCCCAAGGAGTTGCTGTTTAAGCAGCAGAGGAGGCATCGCGCGAGTGATACTTAATATATTAGAAGTGTTAATAGGCTACGATACCCGCTTTACACCAGGTTGGCCGCATGCTTGTATGCCTCCCGACGTAGTACAAAAAAAAAAAGGATCCATGCTCCCAGGAATAATTTCTTGGGTGCGGAATTTTGTAAGATGAAGTACTGACAAATGCACATATGGCGATATATTTTACCTTACCTGTAACTTTATACTAAATATGGATTAAATATTGAAAATTTGAAGAAAACATCATGTTCCAATACTTTTTTCTACTGTTTTCTTTTTTTAATGAAACTAAACACGTAAACTAATAAAGAGAAACGGAAAGGAAAAAGGTACTGAACTATTTTGTTTGTGCCTGTTTATATATAGGCAGGTTACAGAAACTGATTACCGACATGCAGGCTTGTTTGCCACCTTATTATTATAAAAATCTTAGAAGGCGTATTTTATTCAAAGTTGAAAAGGTGTAGCTATATCTGTACCTGACCGTACCTACTTCCCCAGTCTATGGATAACTGTGCTCTATGTCTCATTCGTCACGTATTTGCTAATCAGCAGAATGCATCGTGTATCTCTATGGTTGACTTTGACCTTTACAGATGACGGTGAACCACTTATAGCCTAAAAAGTCACGCCAACATAGTTAAATCCATGTCTGTTATTTGATGGGTTGACTATGCTGTTGTTGAAGATAAGAAGGGAGTCGATAGGGTCAATCTAACAATACGTAAGTGAAGTAATGACGAATGTAGTCTCTCTGAGGATGGGTTATTTTTTGAGCTCGGATAACACTTTAAGCTGTCGGTTCCGGCTGTCGTCATTAGATGACAGTCATTAGGCCGCGTCAATGGCCTTGTGAACCCGGTGTCTGCTAATCTGTTGGGGAGTGTAGTGAAAAGAATAGCCCGTGGTTCTTTATACTTTCAGTAGACTCATTAATAAGAAGGATATATACTCGTAGTACGCTCTAAACTTCATCAAATAATGAAAAATTCGCAGTGAGATGGCACGGGTAGTTGTAGAGCTGCAGATTGTGGAAACTAGTGGAACAGTTAATGAAAGTCATTAATGGTGATATTATAATAGTAAAATGATTCTGAGTCAGTATTACGATTTGAATTATAATCTCTTTCTGTTATCACGACAATGGTGTGACGTCAGAAACCGGTTGTAACATCTGCACATCCAATGAGATTGTTTACACGTGTATACTAATTATTCCAAGTAGTCTAACTACGTTGTTCGCCTTTGAACTTGCCTTGTAAATAAAAATATCCATACTCACGGCATAATGAATGAAGTCTACATATGACAAACATTTGTGTGAATGAACATGTCTCTTTGTGTTGGTCTGGATGTCTTTAAGAGAGGTAGGGCGCATCAATGCAGCCCGTCTGGGGAAATACCTTCTCCTCACAGGATACAGCAGCTAAGTAACAACTCTCTGAAGGATTGTTGTGTTCCTACGAGTGAGTGAGGTCAACACCAGTGGCGCGCGAGTGATACTTAATGTGTTGCAAGCGTTCATAGGTTACGTGAACTGGTTTACGTCAGGTGGGCCGTATGCGTGTACGCCTACCGATGTTATATATAATTGTACAAAAATAGTACCTTAATGCACAGTGATAGCCTAGTGGATGGGGTACCGGCCTATTTAACGACTATCCTCGGTTCGAATCCTGATAGGGATTTATGTCAATAATTACAATTATCACTTGCTCGGTGGTGCAGCAAAACATCGTGAGGCAACCCGCACGTTCAAATTATATTTTGAATGACGTATAACCTAACTTAAGAAAGGTCTATGATTTTCTCTATGGGTTGTGGAGATCTGTTAGTCTATAGTTAATCATTGAAATAAAATACAATCTATTATTAAAAGAAATCTAATACAGTACTTCAAAATATATATTTATATATTTACACACAAATAAAATATTTACTAGTAGAATCCTATTTTTGACCTTCCGTCAATTCCAAGGTACCATAATATTCAATAATACTGTACTGCCAATGTGCTAAGTTTGAGCTCAGTATCTACAAGTACAGGCGCTCGAAAATTTGATCCCATGCACCTACTAAATAACGTACTAACTAAGATTGAGGCCGCACGATGTGTTTCCGGTGTTCATCTACAAACAAATTTCAGCAGTAGGCCAAACTATGGATGCGTTGTGACGTCGCATCATGCAACATTGCGCTTATCGGTATTCCTTTTTGCCATATATCGAAGACCGTATAAATAAGAGGAGTATTCTTTGATTCACTTAAAGTTACTGGTTTTTATTTTATTTGACGTAAAATTCTAAGATAAATTTATTGTACAGTACAATCGATGTTTTCATAGTAATATAGTGTGGTCTAAAATTTTACTGACTTTCCATCCATCAGAGAAGAATTGCATGTACATTCTGTGTACTAAGTATCGGGAATTTGTCAATAAAACAAAAAATACAAATTATTCATCTAAATTTATTTTATCGCCTTCAAAGTAGGCCCCATCGCTTGCAATACAACATCTCCACCGCTTCACCCAGTCTTCCATACATTTTTCATAGGCTATTTGCGGTATGGCCTTTAGCTCATTCAGCGAATTTTCTTTTATGGCTTCTATCGACTCAAAACGTTTTCCTCGAAGTGGTAATTTTAACTTGGGAAATAAAAAAAAGTCAGACGGAGCCATATCAGGTGAATACGGTGCTTGGTCGAGAACTTTTGTTGAATTTTTCGCTAAAAACTCTTTCACTATAATGGCTGTGTGTGATGGTGCATTATCATGGTGCAGCATCCATGAGTTGTGTTGCCACAAATCTGGACGTTTTCGGCGGATACTCTCACGCAAACGCTTCATGACGCCTAAATAATATTCTTTATTCACTGTTTCTCCCTCTGGAAGGAATTCGGAGTGAACCACACCACGGTAGTCAAAAAAAACTGTCAGCATCACCTTGATTTTGGAGCGACTTTGCCGCGGTTTTTTGGGTTTCGGCTCGTTTTCGAGACGCCATTCTGAAGACTGTTGGCTTGTTTGCATGTCGTACTCATAAACCCATGTCTCGTCGCCAGTTATTATACGTTTCATAAAGGTCGGATCCGTAGAAGCTCGGGAAACCATGTCTTCAGCGACATGCTTTCGCTGCGCTTTTTGAACAAAATTGAGCTCTTTTGGAACTAGTCGAGCGGCGACGCGTTTCATGCCTAAAATGTCAATAAGAATGTTGTGGACGGACTTAAAAGATATGTTCACCTCACTAGCCAACTCTCTCAGACTCATACGTCGATTTTCGAGCACTAGCTTCTTGATTCTGTCGATGTTTTCTCTGGTCGTAGCGGTTGAAGGTCTACCAGAACGAGGCAAGTCTACTACTACTTCTCGGCCTTCTTTAAAAGCCTTATACCATTCATAAGCCCTTGTTTTCGATATACACGATTCGCCGTAGGTATTTCGCAACATTTTTAGTGATTCACCACATGAAATATCATTTGAAACACAAAATTTAAGGCACACTCTTTGTTCAACAATATTTTCCATTGTAAAAATCGCCGAGGACTCAAAACTATGACCAACAAAAAGTGTAGTTTAAAACAAATTAAATGACAGATCCCGCTCAAATTTTGCGCGCTAAATCAGTACAGTGCTACCAACATGCAGTAAAAAAATTAGAACGACCTCTTTTACGCGGGTCTTTTTATTGACATATTCCCGATACTTTTTACACAGAGTAGTATATCTAGAGCATCTTCTTATATTGGATCAAAGTTCTGCTATTCATAATAAGAAAATCATATTCTTTTCGTTTCATTTCAATCCTCTAAATTCACCGACAAATACTTCACTGTTCAATCAAAAAAAAGAAAAATTACGGAGTGCAGAATGCTGCAACGTACTGTGTGGCCTCTACCTAATAGAAGTAAATCAAAGTTTGTAATAATAATGACACCATTTCTCCGTGTGTATGCAAAAATGACCTTTAGACTCTCCTGCGGTGAATCATTGAACTTCATAACAAGGTTCAGAGATCAAGGACGTCTCAATAGAAGCCTTCCTGTTTATAGTTAAGATGGGTACACACTGGAAGTATGTGTGATTCTTTTTTATTGCATTTTTACATTCATATTTGGTATATGTTACGTTTCTTGTGAACCGACTTAAAAATATATATCTGAAACTACTAGCACCCGATTTGTCTCGTACAAACTTGTTGAAGTTAAAATTTCAATGCATTTTTTTTCAGTATGTTATTTACAGAAAAATTAAAACAATGTTATTGGCATTACAAGTTTATAAAGAATGCGTTTCCCCGCATTACATGTTAGTCTTACTCAGTCACTGAAAAATGATCGATGAATATATGGGGCGCGAATGTTCTTGGTGAGTACCCACCTCTATGTGAGCCAAATAATCGCAAGCACGATTACGTTTTCAATTTTCCCAAAGCGATTTTGTACCTAATTCCTTCAGAGATAAAGAGGAAAATGTGTAAGGCGAACACCAATTCTCATAGGACCTTGTCATATAATCTCGATGCGATTCACGTATCGAATTATAGCAATCATAACGAATTATTCACTTCCATACGTTATAAATGGCTCATTATGATCGGAGCTTCATGGCGATATGTCTATATACAGTTTTGGTGCCAAATTTATGCAGCTCGGTGTAAGCTCGATGCGACATACAGTCACTGCGTTTTTCTTACATTTTAAATTTATTATATTACCAAATATTGGTATCGTGGTCGTCAATTTTTGTCTTTTATGAGATTTTAACACGATTTTTACGAACATGATCTTGTTTTAAAGGATAACAACAACAATTGAAACGCCATATGAACATGGTACTTGTACTTGCCTCTAAAATATTTTTTCTCACCTTGTTCGCTGTTCCCAAGTATATTTAGTATGGGTTAAGTACTAATTTATGTTTCGATTATGACCTGGCTAACAACCACTGCAAAAAAGCAGCGATAACCCAGTGGATAAAGGACTAGGCTATTAATCAACCGATTTCTGGTGCGAATTCTGTTATTGAATTTTTTGATGGGAAACTGATTTTTTGATGGGAAACTACGCGGGATGACGAGGACAGATACCTCGTAGTGTTTGCACCGATAAAAGACGCGAAAAAACTAGGTTTGAGCGCGAAAAACGAGTAAATACGCGAATTCTTACTTTTTTAACGGAAAAACGAAAGGAAAACTATGGAAAACTATTATAACATGTACTACTAAATTTTTGTTTTCAGATTTATGTACATTTTTATAATTATCACTTGCTCGGCGGTGATGGAAAACATCGTGAGGGGAACCCACGAGTTCAAGATGATGAACAAAGATATTTGATGTTAAGCCGATGCCGTAGTCTATGCACGCAATACAAGAAGTAACACTCTCGTGTTGCTACTCCCGCTTCTCCTCACAATTCTAAGCTTACAAGAAACCTTGCTTGTTCACTCTCAGGAACAGAAGAATCTTTAAAGCTCTCTGTTATTTGTCTACTCTGGTCTGGCAGACTGAGTGCTCCAAGTGATTGTGAGGGTTTTGCGATAAAGAAAATGGTTAGTCATTTATATCCTGAATGGCAATGAGCAAAACCTTCTAAAATTCATTTATGTTTAATTTTACCCATTATCATTTATTATTACTATGGTAAATATTATAAACATTTCAAGTAATGCTTTCCCTCTCAGGATTGATTCATTGAGGAAGATACCAAGTTGACCTCGGGGAAATCGGTGTATCAGAACAACACATGCATGTTAATAGATATTGTACATTTAAAAACGTTATCCTTGTCTAAAAATAACTACATATGACAATCTAAACTTATAAAACAACAAGAAGGTAGTTTAAAAACATGTAAAAACTCGACCTTCAAAAATTCCTATACTCTTCACACTTATACTGATAATTGCACCAACTCAGACTGTTAAGAGCATAACAATCACTCGCATAATAATGTATTGAATTATTTATAGTGAATGTGATAAAAAGAATGGCTGTTGACATAGGAAATTTCCTTGCAGCCAGTACCATCAGGAATATATAGGGCTGTCAAAAATTTCAACTAGTAAATAAATAAGGTAGTTTGTATAATCTGTTTCGATTACTACTCTAAGTGTAAATAATATAACTAATTTGATGTTTTTTATACAAAGTATATCAGAAAGTGTTTAAGCATATTTAAGTAATTCTCCCCGATTAATAAATATGGTTTACTATGGTGCCATCTCCGCCACATAACAGTACTGAGGTCGATACTGGTTCATTTTTATGGAGGGAGTTGTTCTTCTTTTTATTTTGATGTCGGTCGCGTATTAAATCACTATCATTCAGTTCCACGGCAATTCTAATACATAATGTATACATTTAGAGATAGTAGGTTCTGGGAATATTTTTTTACAAATATACGTTTTTAATTCCTCGAACTCTCGGAACTTTGTTAGCGTACTTCGTGTATGGCCCACTTGTGTTAATAATTCAAATATAATAACAGACTTTGATTTAAATTACAATATAATTTAGTAGAAGCCCAGTTAAAGTAATGTTCTGGATAGATCTTCTTATATGTTTGGATAAGCTTTAGAATCACCGATAAATTTATCAGAGACCCGAAGCCGAGAAGACTGAAGTCGACGACATTAGTTATTATTCTAGTAGCGAAAAATGCAGGAGTCGTTTAATACACAGTTTCGATCGCGTACAGGTATTAAGGTAATTAAAAAATGAAGAAATACAAGTAATACACTCAGCGTACCATTAATACCGTTGTATTATAAAATCTTAGAATGAACACTTACGAAAGTTTAAAACTATGTTAATCGACTTCAATCGAACGCTACGAGCTGTAAAACAAAAACAGAATTCTCAAATTTTGTAAGTTTAACCTTAAAACCATTGTTACTGGAGACTTTTATATGGAATCACTTGGATGCTAACCTTTGAAGCAAAATATATACTAATTCACAGTTACGAAAAAAACGTACACATAAAAAACTTGTGGATCGAATTAAGAAACACCTTGTTTTTGATGCCGGTTAAAAAATATTACAAACGTTTAATAACACTTGACACATACCACAATTTGTGCACAGTATCGAGATATGTCGACCGATCGATATATCAACCGTGGAAAACCAGACAAGATATATTTATGTTTACACTGAAAATTATACGTGAGTTTACGGTATCATGTGCGTAGGAGCGACACAGTATCACGGTAGTGGATAAACAAGTACTGACGATGTATAAGGGAGACAGGTGACAACCCTAGTCATATGTAAACACGTCAGATGTGTCGCGTCGTGAAACGATCCATCACGCATCGCTGGCTTTAAACAAATTCGCATATGCCAACGTGTAGCTACATCCGTGGTTGCCGTGGCAAGTACAGAATAGGTGTCACAGACCAAAGTTCATATTTTACATGGGAAAATGTACATAGATTTTAAGTATTTTTTTTTTCATTCTAAGTCGGTGTGCGGTCCACCTGATATAAAGCAGTTATTATAGCTTCTAAACGCGGACAATACAGGAAAGTATTGCTCACACATTGCCACCTATGCTGCTAACACAGCAATTCCTCATGTGGTATTTAGCTACGGTTTAGGTGAAGACATTTACCCAATCGGGCGGCTGCTCTAATGCGTCCTACCTCTCTTGAAACACCCAAACAGACAAATACAAACAGCCATGTTTATGCACACAAATGTTTCTCTTGTGTGGAAATCGAATCCACGAGCCATAGTGTTAAAGTAGCATAGCTTACCACTCCGCCACCGGGCTCGTGTATGAATGACAGTCTCCTTTTTTGATATTGGCTCCGCTTTGCCTGATGGTAAGCGAAAAGAGGAGCGGTAACTGATAAAGGATTACAGTGTCCTGTCAGTTGACGCTACCATGCTGGCCCGCAAGGTGCTTCTTCACGCTTCGTTTGAATGGGGTCCTATTGTAGGAAGGTGGAAACACGTGTCCAGGCAAGGCGTTCCACTTTTTAATAGTACGACAGAGATAGGAGTTGCCGAACTTTTTAGTACGAGAAGAAATGTCCTCAACAGTGGAATGATGACATCTCAAGCTTGAACGTGTGGTTCTATGACGGAAGGGAGAGGGTGGGATAAGGAAAAATAGTTCTTCAGAGCACTCACCATGGTACAGGCGGTAAAATATGCGAGCCAATGTTCCTACTTCTTAGCGTCCTAATCTTTCAGGATTGGCGGGCTCCGCTACCTAAACCTAAGGATTTGGCAAAGATACTGATTTTTACATGAAGGGAGTGTCAGACCTCTGCAACCAAGAGGGAAAACCAGATCAGGTTAGGTTACCCGTCTTTCGAAGTATAATTTCTTTGGCGTGCTGGTTTCCTCACGATGTTTTCCTTCACCAGCAGGGGATAATTACGAATTATTGCTGACACTATCACAGCAATTATTCTCCAGCTTCCTTGTAGCCTCACTCACTCGCAGGAATAAGCTTCCAGGAAATTTATGTTTAACTTTATATAGCTGTTACCTTTATTCCACCAAAGTCTTGTTGTTTGCTAATCAGCAAAGTGGATACGTACATTTAAGGATGGGCTTGACTCTAATAATAAAAAAGGGGCGTTCGAAGCCTTGGTATGTTTATGGTATATGTTTGTATTTTCACGTATAATTTACATGGCATTGTAGCTCCTGGGTAGATGGACAAATTTTCAAGCGGCCTTTTATAAATTTTAAATGTACACTTGTATGCAGATATTGGGAATGTCCACTTTATAAAAGGTCGCAACTGAGCTACGATTCCTTAGAAATTGGTGCAGTGATACATGTGGCCAAGAATAAAGAGTTACTGCAACATTAACAGCGGCGAGCGAAATACTCACTATGTGGTAATTTCCACACGTATAATAGTCATTGATTTTTTTTAATATACAACGCCGGGCAGCAAACGGCCCACTTGATGTAAATCGGTTACCGTAGCTTCGGAACACTTGCAATACATTAAGTATCACTAGCGCTATGTCACCTCTGCTGATAACACAACGACACCTTAGGAACTTACTGGTGACCTTACTCACTCGCGGAAAACAACAACATTTTAAGCAATCAAATATTGCTCCAGAAAAGTTACTAACCACTGCGTCACCGAGCTCGTTAAATCATTCATTCGTTTAGGAGCTATACAAAAGACACAAACAGATAGATAGAGTTTTCAAATGTGTAACAACACTTCTTTTATCAACAGTAAAAGGGGATACCGCTCACATTTTATGTAACCATTATTTATTATTAGGTCAGGACACGAATACAAATTTAAGAAGTAATACGTCTGTCTTCTTTTTCGCGTTATCCAGTTTCCTAATCCGTGATTATGGGCGCGGTCCGCTGCCTAAACCTAGAGATTTGGTGAAGATACTGATTTCACAAGGAACCACTGCCGTCACACCTCCACAACCCAGATGGAAAACCAGATCTTTCTAAGGTTAGGTCACACGTCTTTCGAAGTAAAATTTCTTAGACTTGCGGATTTCCTCACTAAGTTTACCTTCATCGCCTTATTTGATCGCCAGCGGAGCCACATTACCCTCAAAATTGTCGTTTGGGGTAGACTGATGTCATCCAGCTAGCGTTTAGACGGTAGTAGTGAGAAACTCCAAAATCGACACACTAATAGCTAACATATTGTAGTTTTGTATCCTTTAATTTGAAATTTAAATGTTCGTTGGTGAGGAAGAACGGTCCAAAATCGTTCCAATTAGAAAAAAAAACATATGGGAAAACGTATGGTCGGCCACTCTGCAGTGCAGAGTCTGCACTGCACTCCCATCAACAGAAAAAGTAACAGCATTCGTCGCTAGATGTTGTACAGGGTTCCATATATTTTTGAAAAACGAAAAAATTAAAAATAAAATTTTTAAATATTTTTTAAATTTAAAAAATATCAGCTCTGCCTACACAGCTTGCTGTTATTTACTAGTTAAAATATGTACATAAATCCGAAAATATGAATTTGGTACACTACAGGATTCGAACCGGGAACCAGTTGATCAACAGGCCAGTTCGTTATTCACTGAGCTATCGCTGTTTTTAAGAATAATACGTATGACTGGGATTTGTAGACTCGTGCACTTCAATATATAGTAAATCCATATCTTGTCTATACTAAACAAATAAATAGTACAAACACACTCAGACTGAGGTGTTGTATTACCTATTAATAATACAAACAATCATAGTGGACTTATTGCAGCTTACATACTATAACTTGTATTTAAATATACTTAGCACTCGTTACGAGGTTGTCAAGTTACAACAAAAAAATATATATATTTATATAAATATATATTTATAAAAATATATATATAATATATATTTAAGTAAAGGTCAAAATAACGATATAACTTCAACAAATTAATTTACTTCATTGCTGTCCACACATACTTTGAGTTTGAGCTTTGCTGGCGTAGACCTCAACAAAATCTAAAACATATAAAATTACTTTATTATATTTTCTTGGATTTAAAAAACTATGTTATGTCATGAATGAATTTTTTTGGACTAACTTTGTTGAAGTCTACGCCAGCAAAGCTCAAACTCAAAGTGTGTACCGGCTGCAATGATGTTACACTTATTTTTATCAAAATTGACTTTATAAATTACTTAGTAAATAGAGATAGATGATCTAATTTTAATTATAATTTAATAAAAAAGTAGGATCATAAAAACCAATACAAAAAACAATAACCAGTCACCAAACTTTGTTAAACTTATGTGGCATCTTGTTACTTATATAATTTAATAACTAAGAGTTATGCGAGAAAAATATACATTAGCGATTCAGTACCTCATCGTTTTTAAGTCGGTGAAAACTATTTTTCGTACACAATGTTGATAAATATGTTGTTTACATCTGTTAATTAATTACGTTTAATTGCATTATGATGTCGTATAGGCTGTTAAGGGGCGTATTGCTTAATAGTACAGCGATGTTATTGTGCTAAATAACTTTACTAGTAAGTCCATTACGTTTTTTATTTTTTTGTTTTTATTTTTACCTGAAAATAATTGCCTAAAATTTTTACCAGAGGGAGACTTTGTACAAAAGTCATCTGCGTGGATATCTCTGTCTCACCTATTTCTACCGCCAAGTAGCTATATTTATATAGCTGTGTTCTGTGCGACATGGCAGAGAAATTACTGAGTACTGTGACGAAACAGCCTTAGGTCCCAAGATTGGCAGCGCGCGAGTAACATCCTCGTGGTGTAGCGAGTGTCAAGAGGCTGCGGTGACCGCTTACCATCTAATGCGGGCCGCATGCTTGTTTGCCAATCTAGTAATATAAAAAAATACATGTCATTGCAATAATTACAAAGCAGGTGATGTGTACCCATGAAGTTTATAAACAGTTCTCACGAGGTAGCAAATTTTATTAATATCTGATAAGGGCTATTGACGAATCTATCATATTGTGTTATACTGTTAGCATGGAAAAATACTTTGCCTCATATTTTGGTGATAAACGGATTTTATAATGAAGTTTTTTATATTCGAGGGGGCAAATGAATATGTGGCTCACCTGTTGGTAAGTGGTCACCACCGCTCATAGACATCAACAACACCAAAACCAGCCTTTTTAAGAAAACATAGGCTCTTTTCTTGAAGGCACCCATATCGTATTTGTTCAGGAACACCGCTGACGGTAGTTGATTCTACAATTTCACCGTAGAAAATGCCTCAAAAGGCGTACTGTAGTAGATTGCCACTCATCGAGATGGTGAGGGTGAAATTTAAGTTTGTGGTACGATAGTGGAACTCAACGGCTGGTATTAAGTTGAACAGCTCCTCCGAACACTCCCCATGGTACAATGTATACAGTACACAAAGAGAAGCAACGTCTCTTCGTATAGAAGTAGATGTATTGGTTCAGTACAAAGATACTGTTGGCACCATATTTATCAGCTAACATTTACAAACGCACCGTTTATGGGCAAGGAATTCATCCTCATATACTGCGACCACAATGGTCGCGTACCGATAGGTTGTAGCGTGAGTTTTTAGGGTTCTGTAGGAAATAAGAAACCCTTATAGTTTCGCCATGTCCGACTGTCCGCCCGTCCGTCCGTACATCTGTTTGCGGCATAGCTCAGAGACGCTTGAAACTAGAAAGCTGTACTTTGCTATGCTGACATAGTGGTAGAATAAAATCTTTAAAAAATATTTTTCGTGGTACCTCCCCTGTGTATACGCAATGTGGGGATGACTTTTTCGCCCACCTCAAGGTGTGGGGAGCCGTTAGATAGGTTTTTTAAAACATTAAGGGTGTGGGAAGACCATTTTTCGATACAGTGATCCGTTTGCGAAATATTTATATTAAAAATGTAATTTTTTTACACTCAAGTGACAACTCCCTCCCTCCCACGCCACGCCCCTACGCCATCGAATTTAAAACGCTAGTTCCGATATTTTACACTAGATGACGCTGTTCACAAATTACATCGCATATATGGTTTCGTTCATCATTCAGCCAGTTGTGGTCTAACGTGCCGATGCGTTTAATGCGTTCTGGATCTGAATAGTCGTAGATTTAATTCCACTTTAAATTATCGGAGCCCATAGAGTAAATCCAGTATGATTGTATGATGCGAATACGGAACTTTACACTGTGCCTGGCGAGACATGCACTTTGCCGATTTATTTTCTTACGAGATTAGAAAGATAGGAAAAGGCAAGCCCCGTTGGTTCGGACATGTAGGAAGAATGCAGGAGGCAACAATGACGAAACAGATATACAAGATAGGAAAAGGCAAGCCCCGTTGGTTCGGACATGTAGGAAGAATGCAGGACGAAACAATGACGAAACAGATATACAATGCAAAAGTGAAAGGATGTAAGAGCCGAGGAAGACCAAGACTTACCTACCATGACCAAATTGGTCGTGTTTTATCAGAGGGTGTAGTCAAGAGTCCTAAAAGCCGGCGGACGTACATGAAAAGAGTTATGAATGTTAAAGAAGCGAGTGAAGTGTGTAAGGACCGCGTCTTACACACTCGGTTACCTACCACCGAGAAGAGCTATGATCGAGTCATGTGGCGTTCGGTTCAGCCTGCCTACCCCGTAATGGATTTGGTGTGAAGTCGTAGATAGATAGCATATCTTTTTAAACATATATTTATTAATCTCTAATTATAAATATAAAATCTATAAGTATCTGTAAAAAAAGGAGCTAAAGGAGCAAATCTTGTTAAATACTATTACTAGATAACTGATACGTATGTTAAGTATGTCTTTTACAGAAATCTTTATAGAAAACCTAGACTAAGACAAACAGACATGTTAGTGCATACAAATGTTTGTCTTGTGCATGAATTGAACCCACGACCTTTGCATAAAAGCAGTCATCACTAATATTAATAGTACAGTGTAATACCGGTAATGATAGTTTTAGTATGTATGTAATTAATGTCATACAAAAACTACTGAGCGTCATTATCATCTTCGTTTCCGAAATTAGGCCTTCCCCTTGGACTTCCACGGCAATCTCTCCTTTACCGTTCCCATTTATCAACTCCCAGCGATCTTCAAATCGTCAATCGTGTGGAGGACCGTCCTACCTTTACCTACTTTTCCATCCTATATTTCGGTTCGTGGTCGCCATTTGAGGACCTTTCTGGCTCAACGATCATTGGTTATTGATCTATGTGGCCTGCCTACTGCCACTACAGACTGCTAATCCTTGCTGAACAAATTTTGATGGAATTTGTGGCGGTGAAAACTTCTATTCCGAGTCAATATCTAAGCTACTTTAACCTTACAAGTGTTTAATGTACACTACAAAAAAGTATAAAAACAATGTAAAGTAACAAGTCGTGTAAACTTTTAAAACGTGTAAATTCTACATAGTTATTCATAAAATACCTAGATGCTTATTATCACCATGAAATTTCAATTTAATTCCGTTCAATGGTAGAAAAACACTTGATAGCTCGCAAAGGCCTTGTAACAAACGTGGCCATTTCATTCGCAACTCTTTTAATCCCAATGTTGCTAGATTTACCATTACATTTGGGACACACTGCCAAATAACAGGTCAATCTACGCTGGGTCTAAATAAAATAATGTTACTTCTTTTACAACATTCAAGTACAATACCAACAAGTAAATTCTTTATATTATCATTTTTTATTTCTGTAAAGTAATAATGTCACAATAATACACCAAACAAAATCTTGGAAAAAGGCATATAGCCCTTTTAAATATGTTGCAAAAATGTAAAACTCGTGTAATTACTATATAATTACCAGTATTTTTTATATTTACCTGATCAATCAAAAAAGTTTTACAGACGCCTTAGTTACTCGCAAGAATACAACAAGCAATCTTTCATAGTCGGACTGCTCTCATATTAACCTACACGGACCTACATGAACACGCTCACATAATGATAACAAATAAAATAACAGACACAATCTCAAGAATATCAAGATAAATGTATATTTTCAGCGTACATCTTATCTACATAATCCTTTGCAAGTGTCAGAAGATAAACAGTCAGATTTTATGCAATATGCCTTAAAATGAAGATGAACAATTTAAAGAATATGTGTTTATATTTAGGGTATTCAACATGTGGGTGGGAGTACCACAAATATTAGCAACACTATGGGTGATCAAGTCCTACATTTTATGAAGTAAACTAATTCCACAGTTTCAACAAAACAGATGATGAACAAACAAGACTAAATTAAGTCTTGCTCCAAAAATGATTAATGTAAGTCACTCCATCTCCAACTAGTCTACTTAGGTAGTCGGCTCGCGATACTTATTATTGGACTTCATATACTTTATATTTTAGTTACATATATTTTAGATACTACTATATATTTTAGATACTTATTATTTTAGTTACGATGAATCCACGGTATAAGTTAATACACGTACTATTTGTATCAAAACTTCTGAGTACTAATTGTTTTAATAAAGACTGCTGTTGCGTTAATGGTGTTATAATTACGTAAATAGCAGCTGCTATCGAGTTAACATTGAGACATTCTTGACGACATTCTAACCATAAAACACCATGACTAGTGCATTCTGCCAGTGTAAATGTAAAATTTAATGCCTTGTGTAATGTCTTAGTCACACTCATGTACTATCTGAAGACATTTAAATTGCTATACATGTAACTGCTTTATACTGAGTCATTGTATTTTTAAGTAACTTCAGCGAGAAATACTAACAGTAAGTTAGTTAGTAGTGGCTCGACTATTTAAGGAAGGAGAAGGAAGGATTAGAAAAAGCCTAGCGAAAGTGATTTGGACAGAATTGCTCTGAAATGAGCACACCACGGACCAAATGAACATACACCGTAATGTTTGATCTGGCCATAAGTTGCGTGGATTCTGTGAATGAAATCAGAATATTATTAATAAGTGTTCCAGGGTCAAAAGAGGAAGAAAAAGAAAATGAGAGAAGGAAGAAGAATGAATTACATTATAGCAATTACATTGCGTAACTGTAACTGAAGCATGGAATAATTTATTTATTTTAATTTATTACTCACAAATAGTTCATAAAATGAATTTACCTGAGATGTACAAATCATATCATTAGGTACATTTAATTTTTGTTTATCTCTTATTTACGTATTTTATAACTAATTTATTGAACGCTAAACCATAAATTATAATTGAAAGTGAAACAGGTAGATGAACATTGTAAACTTGTCGCGGAAGTTGCACATTGTAACAATTGTAAAGTCAGAAGATGCGATCAGGAACTACGATAAATAATTACGAGCTATAAGAAACGATGCATCTGTTACAATTTGTTAATTTTAAAATTAATTGATAAAAGTTTACGTAAAAACTAACGTATTACAGATGAAAAAACAAAGTTTGTAATACATAACCAGCATATATTTCAATGGAAATAGAAATGAATAAAGTTTTCATTGTATGTAAACAAGTAATTGTAATAACTTCAAAAAACCAAAAATCTTTTATAGTTCAATAGGTGATTTATATATTCTTATGCTATCACCATGCTTTACAATAATTATTGTTTTTGTTTGCTGTGCTCAATAGCCGTGTGTATTATAATCTGGCCTTGGTAAGGTCAGCGAAATGGCCCGTGGGATAGGCACTGACGTCTGCAGAATCAAGGCCAATTGTATTCCATTATAGTGGGTGGACCCATCATGGCCCATCACTCAACGTCTGTTTGGGGAGTGTGCAAATGGCTTTGTGGTTGTAGCAATTTACTTAATAGCAGACTACATTTCGTTATACTCAGGTATTATTTCAATTATTAATTAATGTATTGCAATCCGGGTGTGTTTGTTATTGTTTTAGTTTGCAGGTTTGCATTTACTGATACCGAATTGTACGTGCAGCATTTAAACATGTAACTTAGCGTCATTTGAATTCCGGCAACTGTGAGTATACCATAGGTGGTAACAGTTATGTTTTTATAATGGTATTACAAAAGAATGTCAGGACCGCATCTTATGGGTCTGGGTATGGGTCTTATACCCTACTAGGAGACTTGACGTGTATGTAAATCTATACATACTAAAGGATGTTAATTGAATCTATTTTCATGGATAAGAAATATTTTATATAAAAAGTGATTAGATGTTGAACAAATCACTGTACAATTCCTAACCGGTATGGTAATTTTAATATCAAATTCCTTTTTTTACTTTGCCTTTTTTTCGTGCATACATTTGCTACATACCGCGGCCTATGAACACTTGGAACACGGGAATGTAAATCTCTATTTCTGGCATGATTACGAAGAAAACCGAATTTCAAAGCTTTTCCACTTCTACTGGTTTCTTTTTATTTGCGTAGGAAAAGTACTCAGAATACAGAATAAAAAAAAGTAATATCAAAATAAACAGAAATATATATTTTCGATATTAAAAACTTTTCGATACCACGCACATTAGCTTGATTACCAGGTTAAATAATTATTAAAAAGAAAGTTAATTATAAATTCATGAAAAAGAAATATTTCCCACTTATTAAAATTATTACATGTGTTGGTAGATATATGTAAATTGGAGCTCAGCCGAATGAAACACAGCAAAAACTATCTTCTCATACATGTCGAGCGAAAGTCCTAACTTTACTAAACCTATATATATATATATAGGTATATATAACAACTCTTTATTCACATATATTTCCTGTACAATACTCCAAACAGTGGGTGGTCCATGGCAAGACAGAAATTTTGTGAAAACAGGGACATCACTAAGCTAACTAATAAAATATATGAGAACAATTATGTACAAAGGCACTAAGCAATAAACCATAAATTAAATATATTTGATCGGCCTCCGCACCCACTGCCCTAGACAGTTAGGATGAGGATCCATAAATATCAATGTTCGCCATCATAAATGCAAGCCCACTAATTTATTTAGCTCTGACATTTTGGGCTTGGCATTTCGCTCAGGGTCCGATATATCTACTACATTGCAGGCACGCTACCAGATTGAAACTACGTTGAAACTGTTAGAACTAAATGTATATTAATTAAATACTCTTAAGTTAACTCCGTATGTTTGTTTGTTTTAAATATGCATATTCATATTACTTTGATGAGAGTATAACAGAGCTGATTTGAATATAATAATGGAGGTGTATACTGGTTCTTATTTAATATTAAGGAATAAAAGGGTGTTTTAAACATATTTTAATTCTATTTTTGCTGTCTTATCATTGTTGGAGTCTTTGTCTTTCGCTTCTATTCTCCGCGAGTCGCTTTCTAATATGAACCGATCACAGAATGAAAGAAGTATTAGAGTGTACAAATAGGTCTCCTGTACAGGAAAACAATATAAAGATAATCTTTGATATTTTCTCTCTCTCTTTAGTCATGTATTGTCAACAACTGTGGTGTCGGTTACATTTTTTTTGGTAACGACACCACGACTTGAAGTCTGGTACTAAACTTATACATCTATTCTATCTATTTATAATTTCACGCTTAAACCCTCGCGGGGTAGGTAGAGAGAACCGCGTGCACATTACTCTGTCATTACACATTAATATCCATAGCTCTTCTCATGTACGCTCGCCGGTTTCCAGGGTACATGATATCACCTTCTGACTAAATTCGATCAATTTGTTATACTTCTACTTTTGCATTGTATATATGTTTCGTAATTCTTTTTACATGTTCGAACCAACGGAGCATGGTTCTACTTATTTTATTAATTTTCTTTATGCATTTATTGTTATCGTATATTTATCATTTGGAAGATCACGACACGATATAACATCACTTTACAAAAGATCTCTCTATGGCTATTTTTTATGACGGTGCACTCTAGCTATTTATTCACACGATTTTTGTCCGGCTCAGTACTAAACTGGTAGTTGAACCTTCGTGTTCCCATAGACGAGCGAAATCGGGACCATGAATCCTCCTTAGATTTTATTTTCCACTAGGAAACTGACGTTCATGCATTAATACTATTTAAATTTCAAACTGCGTACTGTCAATTCATCTTCTTAGCCTTATCTCGTTTCCTAAATCAGATTAGATAGATTGGTGGGGTCCACTACGAAGCGACTGCCGCCAGACCTCTATAACCCAGTGGAAAAACCAGACCTTTCTTAGGTAAGGTCGTCACGTCAGACTATAATTAAAAAAAATAATGGAGTACAGTAGTGTGGTCCAGTGGTGTCGTTGACAAGTCATGACCATGAGAAAGAAGATATCAGAGAGTACCTTTAAACGCTGTACCTCATTATATAACATGATTCTAGTGAAAAAACTACTCAGCAATATAAATACATGATTTCAGCTGTTTATATAAAAGAGGAGAATAATGGAAAATAATAATTAAAATGCTAAGTAGCTGTCGCTGTATTGTAAACCACTCATATACCGCATTTGATTACAATTTCTTTCCAATTCAATGCCGGTAAGTGAGAATTTTGCCCTTCGTGCCGAGTGTACCATAAACAAACACACTTTATCTTATTGAAAAATAGAATAGAAGGACAACTTTACTTGGACGTGGATTGAGAACTCTGATAACTAGGGTTGTCAATGTCAAAAGATAAAATTTAATATTTAATTTCATACTAGCTGCTGCCCGTGACTCCGTCATGGAGTTATGCTTCTAAAGTATTACTGATTAGTGTAGTCACGTGTAATAAATACACAGAACAAACTATGTGTATGCTAAATTTCAGCTGCCTTTGCGTGAAATAGTAACAAACATCCATACATCCTCAAAACTTTGAGATTTATAATATTAGTAGGTTATGTTTGATAAATTTAGAGGAGAGGCCTATGTCAGCAGTGGACGTACACGGGTTAAGGCAATGATGATGATATGAGAAGCTCGTCATGAATGGCGTCTAATCTCACACGGCGGCCAAGCGAAGTCGACCGCAACGTATGGGTTTATCTGTGGTTGTTGTAATAGATGAAACGTCCACAAAATATTATGTTATGCCTCAGAAGAGCAATATCGCGCCGTACTTTTTTTGATGTGCTTGATGTGCTTACAAACATAAAAACAGACAAACGAAAATTCTAAAGATTCTTGTTTTGGCTTCTATCGCTCTAGCATGTTTTTTTTTAAATATCTCCTATAAAATAAAAACATATCTCCTGTACAAATTTTAGTCTTTTTTATGAAGTTCTTACAATTACCTATTAGGCTCTCCTGACTGCATAAGCAGTGGAACTGAGTGTACCCACAGATTAATTCATCTGACCATTCAATCTTAAATTCACTGTAATTCCAAGATTATGGCATATCATTATCAAACTCTAATTTACTATTATCAAGAAATAATTCAGTATTGGCAGGTTTATTAGGTTAGATACAATTAGAAGACTAAGATTTATGAATTTAGTTATGAAAAATGTTGCAATTAAAGCAGCCAATAATAGCAGAGATGGAATTATTTATCGTATTCGATCACCTCACATATTCTCCCCAATTCTTAAATGTAAGCCATTAGATTTCGTAGAGTTTTTACTAGGCTATCTGGATGCGCTTGATTTGCCAAATGGCTGTATATTGCTAAAGCCTAAGGATTGGGCTGAGATACCAATTTTTACATAGAGCGTCAGACCTACACACCCGTCAGACAACCCAGAGGGAATAGATCTCTATCTATTCCCTCTAGATAGATTTTCCTTAGGTTAGACCATACGTCATTCAAATATAAATTCTTGGACGTGCGGATTTCCTTACAATGTTTTCCTTCATAGCTGAGTAAGTGACAATTATAAACCCGAAAATAAAAAGTAAGATGTACTCGTACATTCCTACACTAGGATTTGTTGCAGGACCAGTCGGCTAGGCTGGTTCTGTATCTAGGCTACTATCAGGCTATGTCTCTCAACTTTTTCCTTTTTTTATCATGATGTATTGAAATTCTATTAACTTTAAAAAAATCTTTGTATTTAGAATATGTGCGAGTTATGCCGAATTAATGAAAAATTAATATTAATAACGCTTTCTGAGACTACCGCTTGTGCCGAAACAGATATGAGAGTTTAAGGGTTGCGTTTTTTCTTCATAAATAAACCCCCGCTCTCCTCCCTCCCTCCAATACTTGAAAATAAGTGAAACTTATTTCCAATTAAACTGACCAGCTCAACGGATCACTTTGCAAGCTAGCTATTTTTTTCATTGATGACTCATGAGTATCGGGCAATGATGTTTAGTTGCACAGCACTAGCGACGATCCGCAAGGTCATTAATTATTTTTTTTAAAGTTTGTAGGTATTTATGAGAACAATGACGTGTTTTGCTCAATAATCGCATTACATCCTGTGCTCTACAAAACTCTCAACTTATTGAGTAGTGCGTACACATCTGTTTATTTCTGTCGTGTTTAAGAATATATCTGCCATCACTTTAAATATCTTATTCTCAGGAAGTCAATAAAGTACATATATGTCTGTGCTTGTAATAGATAACATTACACACGCTGATACGGAGGTTTGGGTCAAATCTGGGTCAGGTTTCATTTGGATTCATGGTGCGAGGTTATTTACAACTTCACGTTGACAAACACGGTGGTTGAGTGGCTAGTATAGCCACTTTAACATCAGTTTGTGGGTTTGATTCCCAATCCTGACATATTTGTTTGCATGAACATGTCTGTTTGCGCCGGGTTTGTTATTTGTAAGTATATTTTGATAACCTAAGTAATTTTATTTTATTTGTAAATACATGCACATATACCCATGAGGTATCGGGCAATGATGTTAAGTTGCACAGTACTTACGGCGATCCGCAAGGTCATTAAGTATTTTTTTTAAAGTTTGTAGGTATTTATGAGAACAATGACGTGTTTTGCTCAATAATCGCATTACATCCTGTGCTCTACAAAACTCACAGCTTATTGAGTAGTGCGTACACATCTGTTTATTTCTGTCGTGTTTAAGAATGTATCTGCCATCACTAAATATCTTATTCTCAGGAAGTCAATAAAGAACATACGTCTGTGCTTGTAATAGATAACATTACACACGCTGATACGGAGGTTTGGGTCATGGGTCTGGTTTCATTCGGATTCATGATGCGAAGTTATTTACAACTTCACGTTGACAAACACGGTGGTTGAGTGGCTAGTATAGCCACTTTAACAACAGTTTGTGGGTTTGATTCCCAATCCAGAGATATTTGTGTACATGAACATGTCTGTTTGTCTCGGTTTTGTTATTTGTAAGTATATATAGATAAACCCAAGTAATTTTATTTTATTTGTAAATACAGGCACATAGTACATAGAAAACAGGCTACGAGAGATAAACACTGACTTTTCTGACCGATATATACAAGCTTTTGGGCCTATATGGCGCTGTTTAAATTGTTCGTGCATTCGGTCGATTCGATTCGAATATTTATTTATCTATCTGTCTATCTATAACTTCACGCCAAATCCCTTACGGGGCAGGCAGAGAGAACCGAGCGCCACGCGACACGATCCTTACATACCTCACTCGCTTCTTTCACACTCATTGCTCTTTTCATGCACGCTCGCCGGTTTCTAGGGCTCCTGACTATAGTTGTAAAGCAACGGTTAACAACGGATATTTATCCAAAGTAGACGTTAATAACGTATAAAAAACGGTTGAAAACCGGTTGTTTATCCGACTGCGAGCTAAAAAAGAGATTACGTTATTACAGTTTTGTTCCGTAATTTATATCATAATTCAATTCCGTTGTACTGTATTTTGATATATCTCGTAAGTTTAGCCAGCGTTTGCAATGTAAGCGCACAAAAATATATCTTTTACAACATCACATTAAAATCTTTGAAATTCTCGTCTTATCTATACATATAAATAAAATTGAAGTGTCTGTCTGTGATTTCAAAATAAAGCCTTTATCTTAAGCTCATATTATTATTTTCACGTTACCAAAGCCTAAATACGCATTTTTAACTTTTTTGTCTGTCTGTCTGTCTGTCTGTTTGTTTGTCCGTGCTAATCTTCGAAATGGCTGAACCGATTTTGACGGGACTTTCACTGGTAGGTAGAGGACTGTTCAGAGAAGAATATAGGGTACTTTTTATCCCGTAAATATTTAGAGTCCCTGCGTAAAAAATGAAAGACTGTTAAAATTAGGGGGAAATATCTTCCCCTTCGGGGGACTTTGCAGTTTTATTTTATTATTTTCACAGTATACGTATTTTTTGTGACATAAAATAACTACGCATTTTTTATGTAATAAAAATAAAATAATTATACGTTGTATCCCGTAAAGGTCAATAGATGGCGCTGTACGAAAATTGAATCGCTCTATGATTGCATCTACGACCCTGAACTTTGTTTTTTTTTTTTTAAACAGAAAGAATTTGAGGTCTATGGAGAAATGAAGGCTACTAAAAGCCCAAATCTCATGCGTGCGAAGCCGCGGGCTTCAGCTAGTCTCTACTATAATATGAATGTACCTGTTATACATATAAATCTCCCTATTGAATTACTCGCCTATTGATAAAAACCCCTTTATAATCCGTTGCGTAGTTTAAAAAATCTAAAAGCGTACAGGCGGCGGTGAGCAACTTTGTTTTATAGTATGTAGAGATAATTGTAATTACTAAATACATTCCTTAAAATACGAAACTTGGTAATAATTATTATTGCGCACGGGTCGTCGTGTGTGCAATACGTTGCCACTTCGTGCTTCATGTCATGCATGCTCATGCATGCCGTGCGCGGGTGAGATGGGTATAGGTATACCTAGTTTTTACTTCAATAATAAATTGAAGTGATTATTTGAAAATAAAGGGACTTTTACCTACACTGAAGTATCTCATGAAAGTTACTTTACATATAAATTATCTTTAATTAATTTATTTAAAAAGAAAACGATTAAGTACCTACATAATATTGGCCTATTCTATCAATTAGCTAAGAGGAAAAACTGATATCATTTAAAAAAACATGTTCTTACCCGTTTCAAGCCATTTACAACCGTTGACAACGGTTAAAAACAAAAAAAACCGTTTTCAACCGCTCGGTTGAAATCGTTAACAACCAGCTTTGCATCTATACTCCTGACATCACCTTCTGATAGAACACGACCAATCTGATCATGATAAGTAAGTCTTGGCCTTCCTCGGCTCCTACATCCTTCCACTTTTGCATTGTATATCTGCTTCGTCATTCTTTCATCCTGCATTCTTTCTATATGTCCGCATCTCGACCGCATTTATTCTACTTTCATCCTCTCTCTGCCATACCCAGCTCTCACTTCCATAAGTTAGCGTTGGAATTAGCACTGTCATTTTCTTGTAAGGTTTTAGGATATTTTAATAAATAATTATGTTATATGATATTGTTTTAGGTTTTCGCGATTATTATACATTGAATTAAACAATTTTTAAAGGAAGTATCGCGTGTTTTATTTATTTTGTTGAACCTGACGTTTCGAATGCTTTGCAGCGTCCATGGTCGCAGGTGTCTTCTTGAAACACGCGATACTTTCGTTAAAAATTGTTTAATTCTATGTTATATGAGTTTCAGACTCTAGTATATAAAATGTAGTATGACGAGCTGTGTTCTCAAATGACACGAGAATGTAATGCAGCGTTGTTCCTTATTACCCATACGCCATCCAAGCTTACAACCACATAAAATCTATAAACGATAATTATCGCTTGCATATTTTGTTGTTTTACCTCACATGCCTATTATTGTGCCATAACCAGAATTGACAGCGATAACCACGAAAATTATTCACTGTTATAGTATCTTGCTACTTGTAAGTCGAATTTGATTAGAAGAAATTGAGAAAGTTTAATTTGATTACCCACCATATGACAGTAACATAGTGAGATTTAATACAGCGATATGACGCAAAATGTATCAAACAACCTAGAAAGGTGGCTTGTAAAGTAAAGCCTCACTACCGTATACGAAATTAAATATGTACATATATGTTAATTATTTAAGAGCATTTGCTTTTATGTATTGTTTCTTATATCTATCTATATATTTAAATAAAGTACACGTATTTTTTCTAGTATGAAAGAGAGGTAATGTAAGGTATGCTCGTTTAATTTGGGCATATAGAAAGAATATGGTGTGAAAGAATGATGAAAGACATATACAATGCAAAAGTGAAAGAACGTAGCATCTGAAGAATGCCAAGACTTTATATATCAGGGGATGTCATGAATCATACAATCGGCGAGTGTGCTGAGGTGCTTATGTGGAGTGTACAAGAATCAATAATTTGTTTCTCTTTACAAGATACTTAGAGAATTATTTAATACTATACCTTAATACTGTAAGAAACTATATGAGAATGAACGCACAATCACCAAAACGCCTGATAACAAGAATGCGTTCGGGGCAATCAAGATAATTTAACCGGTAAAATTTTGCATAAACTATAAGATAGCAATGGCGTTCTTCCTATTAAGATAGGCCGACATGATATATCACTGCTCTGAAGGTCATACAAATCGAGCGTGGCGAAGACTGACACCTGCGTACAGACACGATTTTATTATTAAGCAGTATCTCATAAACGACGAATTGGACACACTAGAATCGCTAATCTACTAGTACAAATAGGTATATGTCAAATTTGACATTATGGAACGGCTCAACGGATTGGATAATTCAAACTATGTTCAATAGTATATGTGATCATACACTCAAAGTTCCCATGTAATTTATGTGAATATTTCTTAAACAAAAAGTTATTAAACATAAACTAGTAAGTAAAATAACGAATCCCACTTCATTGAAGTTGACATTATAAACAATAAACAAAGTAAACGAATGAGCGTCGACTTCAATGAAGTTTCAATCAATAAATTTTATTTAACTTTATGTACCACATTCGAGAATAATTGCTATTCCCCACGTTGAGTAGTACAGATACCTACAGAATGCTATTATATTATATTACTGATTTACACTGTAAAGGAGCTTTATGCTAACAGAATTCTTATTAATGTTTACCACGAACATTTTACACCCTAATTTTCGTGATAAAGTTTGAACAAATATATAAATAATAACAAATACAAATAACAACATCGCTTCTAATGGAACAACGCAGAATCTATCAAATTCCAAATAAGAAACCCTATCGACATGGGCTAAACATATAATATCAGAGAGAGAGACAACAGACTATAAATTATACGTATACTCAAATTACACTATTATGCAAATTAAGTTTGGCGCAATGACAGTAATAAGCAATGTAATTAAACTTTGCCGCAAATTATCAAGGATAATCGGGTTGTTACTGTTTCCTACGAAAACATAATCCATCTTATCCCTTGACATTATGTTATGTTAGTTACGAAAAAAGCGTGATGATAAGAAACAACTCTACCTACTGGGTGTAATATTACGCCTTTCCGGTAGTCTAAGAGAGGTAAGCCAAAAGATATATTTGAAGTTGTAATGTTACAGCGAGTGATAAGCTACAAGCGTGTATAGGTTACGTTAACCGAATCACATCAGGTGGTTTCACATGCTTGATTTCGATCCGACATAGTATATAAAAAAACTGTTTAGTATATTACATATTTACATTCTACTGATCTATAGGCGTCTAAGTGATGGCTGGATATTAAGAAGGTGTAATATCAGTTTTCTTTATCAGGGTGCTATCCTGGTTTATCCTGGTGCCTAAATGACAACATGACAAACATTTTTGCTTGGACATTGGTCGTGAAAAGTAGCCTTTAAAATTTAGGTAACTTTTAAAAAAAATCTCCTTATTTCAGGTAATGTTTACCTGAAACCACATAATTGATTGGACATTCTATTCAAATATTTTTCACAAAATGAATAATCTTTCTCCTTCACTCCACATACAGTTAAAAGAATAAAAATTTCTTTACGAGAAAATATTTTTTTGAAACTATCATTTCTCACAACTTCTGAGTTCTGTTATCTAAATTTCAGTAGACAACTTATTTCACTGCGTTCGAATTCGAATCATAATTGTTTCTTCTTAAGCGCTGTGTTATTTTACTTGTCTTTTGGTTGTAGGAACAGGAACTGTTATGTGACTTTTAATTTAAGTCGTATTATATTTTTTAATATGACCAGTACTCGCATGAAAGCGACAATAGCTTTAATACCGATATACAGATGGCTATTCAAAAGTCGCGCGGTGTCTATTTTGCTACATTTGTGTCTACTATCATGGTACCAATGTTTATTATGTGAGCATACTAACATTATTGGTCACAATGTTAAAAAAAAATACATGTCATTCACTTGTTGTTTGTTTACGCTATTGGCAGTTTCAGGCTTGTAAAAAGCAGCAGTTGTACATATTCTATGAAAAAAAACAAAACAAAACAAAATGGAAGGAATAAGACTTGCTAGCCATAGTATACTTATGTAGAAATACAGTACAAGTCGTGGTTGTTAAGATCTTTTTAAGAAAACACCGTTCGCGCCTTTCTATATTTTTCATGTGGTGTTTTGTATTGTTAATTATTGCAGTTACTGTGTCGCTACTATGTCAAAGTCATCGATAACCCATACTCATCCCGCTGCTGTCATACATGTGGTCCAATCAGCTGAGAGACCAGCCTTTTGTCGGTTTTCTAATTGGTTAATCTCTAAATAAATGGAAATTTGTTGACTAATGAGAAATATATGGACATTTGAACAAAACCGACCGAATAATCTACAACACTTAAAAGTCTGTTGATTTAGTCAGACATCACGCGTGCTTCTCCATATAATAATTATAGGCCCCCTAGAATTGAATGGACCGATGAAGGAAGCTTACGAAGTAGGAATATGCCATACTTATCGGTTATTCAGTGTGAATATAAAAACAAATGAATTGCACAGTCCTACATAGACATAGTAGCTGAGGCAGTGACATAAGAATGTAGTAATTTTAAGAGCTCTTTTGCTATATCTACTTATTTTATACTACATAGACGGTTACAGTGTGGAAATCAAGTTTTAGTCAGAAACCATAAATATTTTCGAGCCAAAAATTGACCTGAGATATATTTTTTTTACATTGAATAGTAATTTCCAAAACTTAGTTCACTGGTTTTTCGTACCACCTGCAGAAAAAACCCGAATAAAACAAATTCTTGTGTTGGATTCTGTACTAGTTAGAAATATTCTATTTTACTTAATCTTTACCCAACCCGGACCTAAATCTGACTCAAACCAGACACAAACCTTACCAGGTTGGGTCAAGTATTTTTCTTTGATCGCACAATTAAACGCAGGAAAAGCCTTCAAAAACAAACTAATTTACGCTATTGGTTTTTTTATGGATGCTAAAAAGCTATGGTGGTTAGAAAAATCTTTCTATTTTCCTGTATTTGTTTTAAGCCTTTATCAACTGTTTCAGATTTTCTTTATATAAAATTTTGCGAGGAAGGACGGAAGCATGGTATCTGTGGTAAACGAACGGACAGAGTCTTCCAAATACCGCAGCCTAGTAACAACTCCCTGGAACTTGTTATATTCCTGCAACTGAGTCAGGTCATCAGTAAACTCCCGAGGAGTAGCCTCGTTGACGGCGGGGGTGGCAGAGCGTGAGAGATGTCTCTTGCATTGCAAACATTCATAGGCCACGGTAGCCACATCAGGTCGGCCATATGTTTGTTTTTCTCCCAAAATAGTTAAAAAAACAATGACGACAAAGTCAATGAAGTTTAAGTCAAGTATTAAAAACAGAATAGGGCTTGAGAAATATGTACATATACATTAAGGAACTAAATTGTATCACAAATGTTAAATAATAAGTTAGAAGTATATACTGTGACGATAAATGTGCATATATTTGTAAAACCTACAATAATATTAAATATACATTATTGTAGGTATATATGTAGAACAATTAAGCTTAGTAGGATCATGAGGAACACAGTCACGAGACCGACGCTCGTGGGATCGACTCCCACACAAGACTTGTTTGTCCGCTAGAACATGTCTGTTTGTCTTGGTCTGAATGTTTTAAGAGAGGTAGGACGCATTAAAACAGCCCGTCTGGGGAAGTACCTCCACCTCACAGAAAAACGCAGCCAAATAACAACTCTCTATAGGGTTGTTGTGTTCCTCCGTGTGAGTGAGGTCACCAGTAAGCTCCTAAGGAGTTTGCTGTGTGTAAGCAGCACAGGCGGCATCAGCTACGGTAACTGCTTTACATCAGGTATCTTGGTGTCTCCCGACGTTGTAAAAAAATGTCTCTTTTATTGCAGTAGGCCAAGCGACAATACTGTGAGTAAGAAAACTATTAAATATAACAATAATGAAATATACCTATAATATACTACAACTTTGTATATAAAAACATACAAGTCAAAGAGAATCTTATATCTCGTGCATTTGTCTTTGTTTCTCTTATCTGGAGATAGAATATTAGTTTTATGATATTTATATTGTCGAGATCTCAAGAAAAGCTGGAAAAATGGTTCCTTGAAATAAATTAATCATCACCATAATTTTTAATAATTGTAATGATAATGTAATAGAGTTTATCTCAACAAAGTTGTATATAAGTTTGGATGAATAAAGTTGTATAATACTCGTAGACAGTAACAATTCTCTGGGAGGTTGTGGTGTTCCTGCGAGTGAGCAAGATTATCAGTAAATGTGTGGGGATGCCTGCGTGAGCAGCCGATGATGAAGGTGCAGAATAGATAAAGGGTGCGAAGTGGTTTTTCAGGGCCTACGGCAGAGTATGATATGCATATGGTGTTACAAGTATCCAAATCTTCGGTAACTACTAAGCAGTTCATATGCATATTTATCACATTAGTGCTCTCAATACTATGTCAAGCAGAATTCCCAATACGTCCAATCGCTTTTATTTTTTCTAAACCCGAAATTTATGTTTCCTATATTGTCTATGTTGTCACAATTGTAAATCAACGCACTCGTTGCTGGGTATGTATCGATAAAAGTCGATATTATATATATATATATATATATATATATATATATATATATATATATATATATATATATATATATATATGATATAGACGGTACAAACATTTGTGTGCATGAACATATCTGTTTGTATTGGTCTGGGTATTTTCTATGTATAATAAGTATATATTTACAAAAAAAAAATGTATTTACGTATGTTTATCAGTTGTCTAATACCCATAACACAAGCTTCGCTTACTTTGGGGCTAGGTGGCGCTGTGTAATTTGTCCGGCAATATTTATCAATTTATCAATATTAGTGGGTTTAAGCGAAAACTTATTTTCGTCACTTTCGGTTAACGTATTTAACGGCTCAAGTATCGATATGGACTTTTGAGATTTTGTTTAAATACGAAGAAAAGAAAGAGCCATCCTATACGCGGTCTTGACTCCAGAACTTCTCGGACTCCCCCTCCGTCTGCTATCACTGACCAGCACTTGACCGGATTTCAGTTTGCTGACTTTGAGGGCAAGTATAAGCACAAAAAGTCATAAATCTTTTAAATGTTAACTCACCGCCGTCAATAGGAATGACATCTGTTGTCAGCTGGACGACAACTGACACGTCATACGTGTCGCCCTCCAGTTTTTTTTTCTAAGAGGGTTGCTCCAATCGAACTCACTTTAGGCACGTGACATCACAGCATTCACCAGTTATATCACGATACACTCACACGGTCACTTCACTAAGAAGTCACTGGATCACTCACTGGTTGTGACTCTAACTTGACTGCCTCTCCCGTGCCACGAAGCTGATCGTATCGAATGAAGTTATCGTTGATTTTCGATTTCTATAAAGATAACATAAATGTATAAAATATTATGTGTGTACTAGAATACTGTTAGTGGCTGGCCATAATTTACAAAATTAGGAATAAAGCTGAATTTTAGCCAATAAAATTAATTTTAGTATCACTATTCAACGATTAAATTTCACATATCAATTGTTAACTTTTCAGGTACACCGTTCCTCTATGAGTTCTATATGTTTGTCTATGCGTTTGTCTGTCGCTTTTTTTCGAATATTCGAATTTTGACTTCAGATTCGGATTCAGCATAAAAAAGTAGAATAGGAATGTTCAGGAAAACCGTTCCTATCTCTTAAGGAACATGGTCAAAATGGCCGACAAAAATAAAAAAAATTGAATTGTTATATAATTGACGAGCCAGGTGTTCCTCTGGCAATGCAAGCTTGCGCATTCTCAACTGGTTATATTATTACTTTAATAATGTAGTATCATATGTAATTGTAAGTGCCCTCATGTATCTTATTGATTTTTAGACTAGAAAGTATAACCACAGATACTCGTAAAGTATCAGGCTTAATTGATTTTATATCAGAGAGAACAACATCGCCTGGCATTATCAGAAAAGAAGTATCGCTGACGTTGTGATTATTTAAGGCGACGCACGATCATAGGGGATACGCTTAAATGTTTGGTCATCGCTTTGTAATATGGTCGCTAGTTGGTTTTGTATCATAAAGAAAACTAAATAAATAACTAAAACAAACTGATAAAGTCCTAAATCCTCGATTATCATCTAATATTATGAAAATAAATGAACTTAACAGGCGTGATTGCCTCGCTTAAATACGCTATCTTTATTACCTGAAAATCCTTTTAAATAGCAAATTATACAAACTTGGCATTGTTTTACAAATCAAGATTTTATCGTAACGTTTACACATCATTTGGCATTACGTTTTGAAGGCTCCATTTCTATGAAAAACATCGTAAAGGCTGTAGCAAAAAATATTTGTAGAGTAATCATAATGGAGCGTTTGAGACGTGTGATGTGTTTTTGTCGTTTGACATTCAGTGCTGTTATGATGGTCGGCCATTTTGAAACTCAATGTAAGATGAGACTGATTGAGTTTTAATATTTGTTTATTAGGCTTGTAATATACATGGATTGATAAAAATGTCATTAATGATGTTAGAAGAATCAATTTATGTCACAAATTAAAGATAACGCTCTGTATGTTACCAACAGCACAAAAGAGATAATTCAGATGGTTTTATTAGGTATATAACAAACTTTACAAAATCATGTTAAAAATTTTAATGCCAAAAATACACATAATGATAAACATTATCATTAAGTTTTTCTTCGAAACCATCACAATACCACTAATTATCATGGGCAGAAGGAATATTTGTAACGGATAATTCTGCCGTTTAAATTTAAAGAGCAAAAAGATCGCATAAGAATATTTTATGCCACACACATTAGTGAGAGGAAACTGTATACGTAATGAGCAAATGAATTTCATATGCTATTTGTTTCCTGAACCTTTGTTATATATGGAGTATCGCTGATATGCCCATCTTTGTCATTAAACCACTTAGGTACAAAACAAGTATCTCACGATATATCTCACAAAATGTAGCCTATTATTATATATATTATTACTCTTATATCACAATGCTGTATCTCTCTTTTGCCAAAGCCTCGTTTGCTAGTTGGCAGATTACACCTCTTCGAGATGCATTTGGCTGTGGTTTTAACGAACCACCTACACTTTGACACACGCTGTACTTTAGTGCGCATCTATTTAACAGCGGATTGCAAATTGATGGAGGCCAGCTTTTTCAGCTACCTGAAGGCCACTAACTTCGCTTAACGACTGTCATCTATCGACAAAAGCAGAGATCCGGGACTAATTGCTTAATACGCTCACTTAGTAGGAGAGCGTGTTAAATGTTACCAATTGGTCCCGGACAGTTATGCTTAGGCAAGGATGAGCTCTTACACAAACCTATCCAAACGAACAGCGTTGCTCGATATGCGTGATAGATTATGTATGTACTAGCGCATAATATTAATTATTAAGAGAGGAGGAAAACTAACGTTTTAATACAAACAATTACTTAGTTAGTAAGATTGATAACCGATGTGAAATGGCTCCTATACGGATCAATTTAAACAAGTTTTCCGTATATGCAAACTGTGTGGCACATCTTATCTTTAATTTGCATAGTTTACTTATCATATGTTAAGAACAACGTCAGAATTCTAATACTATTAACGTGATATGATACGTTCTGAGTACGTAAACAGGGTATTACAATATTTATACACATATAAAAGAAAAGGCCTGAATTATTAATCGAGAGATAATTCGCTTGTTTAATATATTGTTTAAATTTTATATATTGGGAACGGCCGGTATGGGGAACTCTGAAACTATAAGAGGTAGAGAAATTTGTTCTAAGAAACTACTACTTTACACAAATGTAATGTATTTGCTACAATTTATATATATTTTATACAATTTATTTAGTACAAAATCCGTTACTAAAATCATACAAAAAAAATGTAGTGAGACAAAAGACAGTCTTTTTAAACAAATTATTACATAATTAAAAAAAAAACTAAAAACGGCATTTTATTTTGTTTGCACATTGTTTCACAGTCACGTTATTCATTACAACCTACACGAATAATTATCTTATTAAAATGACATTGTTTTCTTCTCAATACATTTTTTCTTAATACACGGATCCGGAATCGAACTCCGTCAGGGTAAGGTTCTTGATCCGTGTAAGGTTCTTTTTAAAATCTATGACGAATTAAAATTGACGACGTGGTTGCTCAGAACATTTGTCTCTATTTCATTTAATTTCCGAGTTCTGTGTCCTATTTCTTTCTTATCCGCTAAATAACCGGGTAAGTTATAATCAGATAGGTATAGGTTTGATTTTGATATAAAGATGATAATGATTAACCACTTAGGTATACTTCTACTTTCATTAATTCAATATTTACAAACTAGGCAAGGCGACATTTTGCCTATAGGCATAGACTTTCATTATTATAAGGACCGAATTTTTATTTCAATTACAATGGTCTATCGGAGACCTGAATTCTAGTCAGGGCTAACTGGGTAAGACGAAAAAAATTTGCTAAATTCATTTAGGAGTTGGGGCGAAAATAGTGCACATGTTTTTGATTATGTACGTACCCACGAACACTTGTATACATACGCAACGATCAATTTAAAAATGGTAGAGAATTATACAACAAACCTTTACTTATCAACAAAATTTAAATTTGGCTTTTGGGTTAATTATAGTATCTTACACTAAATGGTAGATTAAAAATTCACGATATACTGGGAATAATTATTATGCTCATATAAATGCTAAGCCTTTTTCGTTTTTTTTTCTAGTATTATGTGGACTAAACGTACAATACTTTTTTTCTAATGCAACAGGTTCGCTTCAGTTGAGCATGGTTTCACTGAACTTTTCTTGAATATGTTGTTGTACTATAGCAGTAAATCAGATTAGTAGGTTATATTAGGGTAAAAACTTGTTTGTCATCGCGAGCAATTGAATATGTTAGTGACAGGTGTTTAGACCTCATATAGATTTGTTTTTTATTTTATTGATCTATTTATTATTTATTTAAAGAGCATATAAAATAGCAGCATAGGTATTATTTTTAAATCGTCAATGTATATTACAATAAGTAAATGTCACCGTATGAAAAAAATATGTTTAAGTAATATTTTATTATTTGGAAATTAGCGAATATATTCAATTGTTAATTATACTAGCAATTAATTTACTACACAGGTAGCAATTAATGTTACCTAAAATAATTTCTTGAGATTATTTATGGTGAAATTATATAACAGATTATAAATAATGTGATATATAATATATATGGAGAAATTATCAATATATTGCAATGCAAAGTTAAAAATATTTTGGTACAGATGTAAATCCCTGAACATATAATAAAAGTAATTTATAATTTTCTAGGAAAAGCATTTTGCAATTTTCTTATGACATTGAGACTTTTAAGATGATATAACTAGGTATAGTTTCAATTTTCGTAGTATCATGTATATTAAATATTAGTGACAAAGTTAAAAAAAGCGTGAAATTTGTGTTAATGATCCGTCAACGGCGTCCTTATCGGTGTTCAAAAGCATATTATTTTCAATGACAGCGAAGTTATAACATCAGAACAAGTAAATAAACTATTGGTCAAACCAACTTATTTTTACTATTGTATCGGAATATGTTTTTATTCGAAGTAAAAACTATGGGTAGATAAGTGTAGTTTTTCTCGTGATCGCAACCGCATCGGAAGCACGTGATCGGAGCGCGCTCTCGCAGTCTACGAGAAATATCCTTGGATATGACAGACAAACGAGCAGATCATCGGATAAAAAAATATACAACATTTTTCAACGATGAACGTACTAAAGTATCAATTAGTTCTACGCCTCGGTACTTAGAGAAAAATAGGCAAGACTACATGACATGGCAATTGAATCGTCATTTCCGCTAATCTGTATAAAATATACTTGTTTTATACCGTGTGCGTGTTACAAACCAAGTACTCGGTAGTCTTGGTATATAAAATCTGCATAACAATGATATCCAGAACAATAACTAAAGATAATCAGTTTTCCGTCTAAATTATGCAAAGATATGAATATTCAAGAGCAAAGAAAACGGAGGCACAGCCACTGAAATCACGACTTAACAAATCACTTTGAAAAATCTAATTATCGAACTCACTTTAAATTCGGTTGCGTTCGTGCGAATATCACAGGAGATTGCCCGCGACAATGTCAAGAGCATCCACAATCTCAAGACCGATGATAAGGGCACTCCGTTTATCACTTGCAGCCCTAATGCCTCATGATAAGTGCATCTCGTCAGAACAGTAATGAATAAGGTGTAATGAACACGATAAGGCACAAACAAACGATTGCCGACGATAACTTGGTACCTGTATGCGGGACAGGCGCGCGTGCGGCTTGCACGGTGTTCCACGCACGAATGCCGCCTTCATTGCCTGTCGTCTATTGTTTACAACCATAATTACGATTTCGATCGAGTTTACAGGTCGGTCGAAGGCTTCGTTGACGGAAAATCTGGCCGGTGTCCAGCACGCGTCATGTTCGATGCATCGTGCGTGAGCATTGACCGATTGATAAGTGCACAGGTAAAACATGTACCAATCTTTTCATTATTCGGAAAGAGATACGGTTATATAGCATTTATAGGATACGTATGTGGTTACATATGTTTATCATCACAAACATTTGTGTGCATGAACATGTCTGTTTGTATGGGTATGGGTATTTTCTATGTATAATAAGTATGTATTTACAAAAAAAAAAATGTATTTACGTATGTTTATCAGTTGTCTAGTACCCATAACACAAGCTTCGCTTACTTTGGGGCTAGATGGCGCTGTGTAATTTGTCCCACAATATTTATTTATTTATCATATTGTAGTGATAGGGAGGTCAAATAATTAACATGTCATCATGGTGAATATACAAAATGATTAATTAAGTTAGTTTAGCGTACAAGGTATATGAGCTGAAGTTTCCTTAGAATCTTAAGTTTAATATTTATACCTATCATATTTTTATTCAAAAGTAATTATTTTTAGTTTCATATAAGTGCAAAGTAATTTGGCCTTTAATATCAAAATATAATTCGGTGTTACATTTATTAGCTAGAGTAGTACATTTTTTTTATACTACTAAGGTGGCAAACATGCATACGACCTGCCTGATGGTAAGCAGTTACCGCAGCTTATGGACATCGAGTTTCTTGGACGCCAGCTTGACCTTCTCCTCCAGGTGACCTCGATACTGAATATCGCTGGAGATCTCGACACCGAGAGTCCCAGTGCTCCTAGCAATTGCGAGCGACGTGTTCTGGAATTGGGGAACCACAGCATATGGATTACAATATCCTCGTTTAGCAAAATATACTAATCACTCTATAATACATCGCAATCAACCAAAATATGCAGTACGACTTTACTGGTAACCTCACTCACGCGCTGTATACAACAACTTTTCATGACTTTTGACAAGCTTGGTGGCGCAGTGGTAAAACGCGCTGTTACAATACTTTAACACTTACGCTCGTTTGTTCGATTCCCACACAGGACAAATATTTGTGTGCTGAAACATGTCTGTTTATCTTAGTCTAGGTGGTTTTAAGAGAGAGTGCATCAAAACCGCAGCCAAATAACAACATCAACTAAATGGCATTTATATTAATTACATTACATGAAAGTATTTGGTTTATATAAAAATAGTTAATATTTTCAAGCGTTATTTTGCGAAATTCAAATTTACATGCAATTTGATCTAAGATGGTGGACGACCGCAGCAGCCGAGGCAGAGACTACCGGAGTAACCATGGCAGCGTCGGCATGTTGTATCTACTAACGGTAGTGGGTGGGTGCCGGCCGGCGCTAGCCCGCATGAAGTAATTGGTGGCGAAAGCACACAAAGCAGGTTAGATCAAATTGCATTTATATAAAAAAGCAAATATTAGTTCCGTGAATCTTGGTGCGAAGATCTGTACGTCAGTGGTCATTTTAGTTTGAGAAATTCTAAATTATACAACAAACATTCAATTCCCGAAACTAAAACTGTAAAGACGCCAGTGGAACGTAACGTTATTTAAAAAGGTACGGATGTAGGATTAATATCCTACATCCGTACCTTTTTAAATAACTGTAACAAAAAGTTTGTATAAATACTACCAATTTGATAATATCTCTGAATAATTATTTTTGTACGACCACGTGTTGCACGCGTACACATATTTTGTATTCAACATCTAAATCTACATGTTTTAGTATTAGATAGAACTAGTAAGGACTAAATTAAAAGGTAAATTGATTTAAACTACTTTATGTGCTGGAAGCAATTAGTTCATGCGAAATAGCGCCGGCCGGCATCCACGCACTACAGTTAGTACTTGTCGCCGCCTCTGCGAGAGATTCGCCGGTCGTCTCTACCCGCTATCTAGAGCATCTTTCGCAAGCACTCGCCATCATTGCTGGCCTTCCAGTTCACATCTACAAGAGATATCCTCAGAGGCTGTAAATGGGAACCTTTAGAATAACATGCTACTAATGGCAAATCCATCGTACTGTCATCCTTCATGTTGATTTGGGGGAGAGGGTGGAAGGTTTATAAATTTATAATATCGGCAACCAATTTTAATTGGCAAATTTTATCAATTGCCGCAGTAAAACAAGTAAGCTAAGTTTTCTTTGCAGTTAAATAATACACATTAATGTGAAGATATTTCTTTTAGGCGGTCTGTTCTGCTTTTGTCGATGCAATTGTATTGAAATTTCGTACAGAGGTGGAGAAGGTGTTAAGCTATTTATTATCGCGATAACGGATTCCTCACTTATGTTTAGTACATGTGTACGCAAGTTTGTACACACACAAGTATAAGGTTTAGTACCTTTAGTACATTTCAAAACAAAATACAAAATCAGTTATCATTGGCTTGGTAGCGACTTATTTATTGAATTCTCGAAACTGTGGTTTCTAGGAAAGGAAGTACTAAGGTATAAAGCTGACGTAGGTAATACGTTAGATTCAGATCTGAATTTTTATCATTTACAAAATGTTGCCCGCAACTTCGTGCCAGGTGAAAATTAAAATACTCTTCCATCGGCGTTGTAATGAAAAGATAGCCGTTTGGAGTTAGGCAGGCATCCTTAAGTTCCATAAAGTAATATTACCATGGCGGGTAGAGCATGAGAAGGTACACTTCTAAAAGGGATCATAATTCAACGGATTAAGATTGAGACTAGGAGAAGGAAAAACTTTGGCTTAAATGAAGTCAAACACGTACCTTAGTCATAGACCACGGTCCACACAAGTGTGGCATACACTCGTGTCGGTTCTGGTTTATGCCTCGGTGTTGTGTCTTGCTGAACAAACTATTCTTAAATATGCGTTGTTAAGAGACCTAAGCACTTTCTGAAAAATCGTGTCTTGATACTGCTGGACCGATGCTTTGATAGCGTTTAAAAATGTGGTTCAGTCACTTCTCCATAGCCAATAAATACCTCACCATCATTGATGTCACATAATTCGTTCGTATATCCTATTAACTGACTGAGAAGCTTCTATAAAACTTTCAGCATAAACTCGGCTAAATGGTAAATAATAAAATTCTGCGCGCAACCTTTGTATATAGCATTCGAAGTTGTTTCAATTTTAAGCTGCCTTGAATCATCAAATATGCGATATAGCATAGCTCTGGTCAACATGCTATATAAATTTCTCAATATAAAATATGTTATTATCGAACGGGATTTCTTCGGACTTTTTCCTTTTGGACTTTTGGACTTTTAGTACATATTTTTAGTACAAATGCTATGTGGACGGCCTGATCGTTTTCTGTCATAAGAACCTTTAATAGTACCTTTCAAAATCCCGATTTACAAGTTTTAGAATTACTTTTGACTTCGTACCTACGTGTATTATGCATGTGTTATGTAAATATTACAATTCGGTTGTCTTTATCACCATTTTGGTATCACAATATACCTATATGAATTGACAGCTGTGATAGCCAAGTGGATAAAAATATTTTTGGATTTATGTACATATTTGTTCAATTATCACTTGATCGGCGGTGAAGGAAATCATTGTGAAGAAACCCGCACGTCCAATAAATAATATTTCGAAAGACGTGTTACCTAAACTAGTTAAGGTCTGGTTTTTCCTCTGGGATGTAGAAGACAGACAGTAGACGCTTCATGTCAAAATCAGTATCTTCACCAAATCTTAGGTTAAGAAACAGGATAAGAAGAATATATATAACTAAAGTTCAAAGAAAATACACAACGCATATTCTTGCGAATGACAACGTCTAAGTTTAAATTATTGTTTCTCTTTATCCTAATAATATTTATGGCAGCTAAGTTCCGAAATATTTATAAAAATGTTTCGCATAGCTTAGCTAGGAAAAAATATGTACAATCCCTAGCCGGACTAAGTTTAAAATAATACGAGTTATTATTTAAAATATTTATGTTAGTTTGTCAATACCGATAATCAGTCGTACTTTCACCGATATTGATACCAAAGGCCAGCTATAAAATGTTACTTTTTATTCCGGTCAATACGCCCTTGGGATACATAAATAGTACTTGCTGTAGGTTTCTCAATTTTCATTTTTTGCCGGTATATACCTATATAACTTAGATGGTGATAGAAAGTATGAAAATAAGTGGAGTCTCAGTAATAGGGCCCGTCTTACGCTTTGGGTACGGAACCCTAAAAAGTTAGACTAATAACGACCTGTAAGTAACAATGGAATAAAATTTAACCAAAGTCAACCATTTACTTGTTGTTGCTTCAGACTGATTTTATTATTTATTTTTTCTTTTCAAATCTTTTTTAGGGTTCCGTACCCAAAGGGTAAAACGGATGTATCTCTTGAACCGTGATAGTTAAACAGTTGAAATTTTCACAGATGATGTATTTCTGTTGCCGCTATAACAACAAATACTAAAAAATAGAATAAAATAAATATTTAAGGAGGCTCCCATACAATAAACGTGATTTTTTTTTGCTCGTTTTTGCTCGATATTGATAACGGCAACAGGTAGACGCTTGAAATATTCACAGAATATTTAGTTATACATATATCACTTTAAAAATAAATAAATAAATCTAATAAAACAAACATTTAAGGGGGGCTCCCATATAACCAACGTGATTGTTTTTGCCGTTTTTATAGATAATGGTATGGATCCCTTCGTACGCGAGTCTGATAACGGCAACAGGTAGACGCTTGAAATATTCAGAGAATATTTAGTTATATATTCACTTTAAGAATAAATAATTAAATTAAAATAAAATAAATATTTAAGGGGGGCTCCCATACAACAAACGTGATTTTTTTTGCTGTTTTTATAGATAATGGTACGGAACCCTTCATGCGCGAGTCCGACTCGCACTTGGCCGATTTTTTCTCTTTTTATTTTTTATCTTAGTTAATATCCTTTTCTTCCATTTCTTCTTTTTTTATCATCTCCTCAATATATGTAAACATATGCATGTTACTAAATATTATTTTCTACTTTTTTAGTTACTTTCGATTGTTTTATTTCTTCTCACAATTGCTACTGTTTATATTTGTTTAATATTATAATAATCAATTTCGTTCCACGTTCCACTCACCTACCAATTTCCATTTAGACACTCAAAGGTTCACTCGAAGAGATTCCTTACAAGTGTGTTTCCTCTGATGACATGTCTCGTAAAAATATGAACATTGAGCTAGGAAGCCGAAGGAGGTAGCCATAGACATTCCTCAATCAGTTTGTGATTATTGGTTTGTAACAATACACGTTCTTTTAGTTTCTTACCATATTTTATATCACAGAAAGCTTATCACGTTTCATCAGTAACATCCGGAAACCACCGCCCGGCTCAACTGGATTCCCAATTGATCTAAAATTGGCATGCAAAATTTGTTTATAAAATTTGCTTCGAACCATCGAATTAGTTCAGAAATTCAAATCTATATAATTAAGGTGACAAGCATGCATGTGGCTGCCTAATTGTAAACAGATTGACGCCTATTGATACTTGACAAATATATAATATATACGTAACATGCACAACAAGAGGTTAAATGGCAAGCACGCCAGTAATTAGTAAGCTAACGAGGAAATGGTGCGTTAGCAGCGGAAGTTATTCCTCGTACTGCAAGCGTCTATATGCTTGTGCAGATCGCCACCTGAAATCATATCAAAACCTAGTTCCATTTTCAACGCAATGCAATATTTGAAGCAGTTAATCACTATGCCTGCCTCGGACAGGTAATGCAGCTTGGCCGGGTTGGCCGGGGTAACTTCGACAAAGGGATCGGAAGACTCGGTACATTACCAAACGTACTGGTAGATGGAGTAATACGAGTGAAACCGTGGGCGCCTTCAACTTTGTAACAATTTGAAGATTAATCCAATGAATCCTCCATCACAAAATTCTATTTGTAATGTATTCTAAAAACAATTTAACATGCTTTTGGCAAACAAGCATACGGCTCTCTGGAGTTTGAACTGTACATTAGCCTAGGATATGGCACAAATAAATGGATTTCGATCACGCTTTGATACAATTAAAGTAACAAACAAGCATATGATAGTAAGCAAATGATAGAAAGCAATTACTGCAGCCTATGGACGTTTGCAACACCGAGGGTATTGTGAAAGTATTTTCCCAGTCCTCCGAGAAATCTCAAACTGCGGAATGACTCAAGGGACTACAGAGTTTTTAGAGACACCCCTGACGAAGGTAACTGCCTATTTTCCATATATAAAAAAATCGTACAGCTTCTTAATAATGATCTTTATTTATGTATGTTGTGAACATTTATATATTTGAATCAAATTTAATGTATGTGCCGAGAAATTGTATGTTGATGAGTCCAATTAGTAAATAAAAATGTAACAGAGAACATTACGTCAAGACATACCAACTCTAGTTATATAATCAGTAGTAGGTACCTTGGCGACCGAACTTCATGCGGTATTTTTGTGTTTTTCTTTGCCTAAAATTACATTATTTTAGAAAAGACTACGGAACCAAACTTCATAAAAGGAAAGCCTTATCAAATTCAAAATTTGATTCAAAACCTCGAAGCTGTCATATATACATGTATATATAAATATTGCTTGTTTATTGTATAACCAATATTGAAAATAGTAGGCACACATTTTTAGGCTAAAGTACCAAAAATGTCTGTTTTGCCTAAAACTATCGTCAAATGTGTGAAATTTTAACATTGACGATGTACTTTATAGTAATTTCAAACTTAATTGAACATCTTTATATATATAATTCTACTGTACGTGTGTATGTGACTGAACTACTAAACGATTGGACCGATTTTGATGTTTTTTTTTGTGATTCGAGAATGGTTTAGATTCGCAATTGGACCCGGTAGGTGGCGCTGCGATCGGATTACAGGACTTATTATTTTTATTTTCGGACAGAGCAACGTCTGTCGGGTTCGCTAGTACAATATATAATGATTAAAACAGCAATGGTACTATAAAAATATTCGTCTTGAAACATACCGGGACCAAGGCTAGCTCCTTGACTTTGCCATACAAAGTTCCGGAACTGTATTTGTATGTGTCCAGCGGTACTTCCATATCCTCAACACGCACTGCTCAGTTTTACTAGACCAACCATTTTGGATTATTCGTCTTCAGTATCTTTTATATCTTTCCATTTTGGTTAGCATAAGTTCTCATATGTGTAATAAAGTATATTAACGTCACTTTTCTAAAATTTTAAATGTTATACAGTGATGAAAACGAAGATATAATAATAACGAAGATATGGTATTTGAAAGAGAAGAAACCAGAACCAATGTAAAGTATATGGTTAATGATGAAGTATTGGAGCAAGTGAATGAGATTATCTTGGAAACGTTTTCAGCAGGGATGGAAGGTACATCGCTGATGTGGAAAGACGAATGACTGCTGGGAATAGTGTAAATGGAGCGTTGGGAAAACTTCTTGGCAGTAAAAACTTGAGTAGGAGGCACAGCTCGCTATGCACAATGCAGTGCTGGTCCCAATGCTTACTTATGGAAGCGAGAGCTGGGTATGGCAGAGAGAGCACGAAAATAGTATAAACGCGGTCGAAATGCGTAATGCGAGCGTTGCGCAAAATTTGTGGCGTAACGCTTGTAGACCGTATTCACAATGATGATGTTTTTTTTTAAAGCGTTTATTCAAAGCATATGTACCTATTTAAAATGTTTACAAATGCTGCGTCACGAAAACCCACAGGGTTTATCTGTGTACAGCGAGTCTTTTTTTTTTTTTATATATCTTCACGCCAAGTCCCTTGCGGGGTAGGCAGAGAGAACCGAGCGCCATAAGACGCGGTCCTTGCATACTTCACTCGCTTCTGTGACATTCATAGCTCTTTTCATGCACGCTCGCCGGTTCCTGGGGCTTCTGACATCACCTTCTAATAAAACACGACCATGACATCACCTTCTGATAAAACACGAATATGGGGTTGACGGTGACCTACTCCGTGCTGTGCAATCCACTTATGAGGATTGTACAGCATGTGTGCGGGTGGACGGCAGCTTGTCACCCTGGTTTGATGTCAACATTGGTGTCAGACAGGGATGCGTGCTGTCGGCTCGGCTGTTCATCCTGTATCTGGACAGTTGTCTTCAGAGAATAAGAAATATGAATGTGGGAATGCGAATGGGTGACTCAGTGGTCAACTGCCTGCTTTATGCAGACGATGCGGCATTAATAGCAGAATCACCATCCGAACTGCAAACACTAGTTACAACAATGAAAGATGATTGTATGAAGAAAGGCTTACAATTGAATGCGAAGAAAACCAAGATAATGGTATTTGAAAGAGAGACAACCAGAACGAACGCTAGGATTATGGTTGATGATGTAGTGTTGGAGCAAGTGAATGAGATTGTATATCTTGGAAGTGCTTTTAGCAGCAATGGAAGGTACACCGCTGATGTGGAGAGACGAGTGAGTGCCGGGAATAGGGTGAATGGAGCGTTGGGTAAACTTCTAGGCAGCCGAAATCTAAGCCAGAAGGCACAGCTCGCTGTACACAACGCGGTGCTAATTCCAACGCTAACTTATGGAAGTGAGAGCTGGGTATGGCAGAGAGAGCATGAAAGTAGAATAAATGCGGTCGAGATGCGAGCATTGCGCAAAATTTGTGGCATAACGCTTGCTGACCGCGTTCGTAATGAAGACGTGAGAGAAAGAGTTGGTCTAAAAGAGAGTGTCGGTGTTAAGATAAGAAAGGGCATGCTCCGTTGGTTCGGACATGTAGAAAGAATGCGGGACGAAAGAATGACGAAACAGATATACAATGCAAAAGTGGAAGGATGTAGGAGCCGAGGAAGGCCGAGACTAACCTACAGCGAGTCGTTCATCAAAATTATTTATGTAGTAGTTTTTAAACAGAGTTGGTCTGCAAGTTAGCGTCAGTGTTAAAATAAGAAGAGGCATGCTTCCTTGGTTCAAACATGTAGAAATAATGCAGGATGAAAAAATGACGAAGGAGATATACAACGCAAAAGTGGAAGGATAGGTATAGGAGCCGAAGAAGGCCAAGACTATTATGACCAAATTGGTTGCGTTCTAACAGAAGGTGATATCAGGAGCCTTAGAATCCGGCGAGCGTGCATGAGATGAGCAATGAATGTTAAGGAAGCGAGTGAAGTGTGTAAGGATCGAGTCACGTAGCGCTCGGTTCTCTCTGCCTACCTCGCGAGTGATTTGGCGTGAAGTTGTATACAGACAGACGTAAACAGTACTTACTACAGTAATACGTTTCGTATTACTGTTTACGGTTTCAGTATGTAGTAGTTTGGTAACAATAATATTTACATAAGTATATATATATTCATACATATTAATATATATGGATCAGTGTTTGTAACATTTTTTACATATATATAGGTATTGTTGTACTAAAAGTTATTATCATATTATATTTGATTCACTTAAAAGAGTAAGATTAAATAACCTTTGACTGTGAACTGTACTTTGACCTAATCACGAAAAACAACATTTTGCATAAAGACATTGCATCTGAAAACGATTGTTGTCTATGAAACAACAATGGTTATTTGATAATTTCTGTCTGTTTTAACTACTAATATTATTACTACTAATATATTAACTACAATACTAATATATTTGATATTATTATATATAAGATATTGGCTTGTTAACAGTTTCGTAACATTCATCAGCGTAATAGTTCTTTCAAAATTATTTAAATCACATCTTGCGCATACGTCAAATTGCAGACAAAGTGGTTTTAAATCAATGAACTTCCCTGTCAAAAAGAAAAAAAAATTGGGTTCATATAAATATATTTATTTAATAAATTTATTTTCCGCTTGCAATAGTTTTACAGTATTTTACATTGATTTGTTTAATAACGTCAATGAACAATGTACAATGGCGGGACATTTTACAAAAAAAGACTTCGATTCTCGTAGAATCAAATTTGTCCTATTAGAGTATTTATGGCAAATACACTTATGTACTCGTAGTTCAATTATGGACACTTGCGTCATGTAATTTTGTGATATAAAAATCGTGATCAATGGATGTATAACAATTTACAATGAATATCACGACTGCATACGTTTTCCTGGTCGTTTGCCATCGTTTAGACTTTGTTATTATAAGTATGCGCACCTAATTCGGTAGGTGCCAAGATTAGACGTGCCAACAATATGCCCGTCGTGTTTCTAACACCTATGTCATGTACGTTTTTATATCTTTTGGAGTCGCCATAACTTGTTGATTCAATAAAAACTAAACTTTGAAAACCTCGTAAATTTTCTACGTGACAGTAGTTTAACTCACGGTAACAAATACGGAAGTTATTCATACTATATTACGTTCGTTATAACAAAAAGTGAGAATTATAAAAAAGTAATACAATCTTATACTTTAAGATTTCGAACTAATGACGATAAATTTTAAGAGAGATAGATACATCTAAGCGGTCTGTCTGGAGAAGTATCTCCACCTCACAGAAAACCGCAGCCAAATAACAACTCCATAGAGGGTTATTGTGTTCCTGTGTGTGAGTGAGGTCACCTGTAAAACTCACTAAACCAACAAACCTAAGGAGTTGCTGTGTTAGCAGCAGAGGAGGCATCGCGCGAGTGATACTTAATGTATAGCAAGGGTTAATAGGCTACGGTAACCGCTTTACATCAGGTGGCCCGTATGCTTGTATGACTCCTGATGTTGTATAAAAACAAAGAAAAATACAAAATTTCGATATATTTTCGTCTATCTCTCAGTATCATAGGTATAGTTACCAGCCCTTTAGTTTTGGGTGAACAAATCTATTTGGTCACTATTGGTGACCAATTGAATTAAAACTTAAAGAGTTAAAAAAAGGAACCGGCCAAGACAATGTGCCTTAAGGTAGCGTCGACCTCTCTCAGTATCATAGGTAGAGTTATCATGGCTAGAGTCTACATAGATTGTGCAAACAAATTTTCAAACTCGTTTCGTTATTCGAACTTTTCAATTCCTCCGGCTATTGCATTTAGATAGATGTTTTAATTTTTTTTTATAATCTATAAAAGAATTACCAACAGTCGAATTGATAACCTTCTCCATTTCAAAGAGTTTTAAATAAATAACCGCCATTGGTTCGGCTCACTTAGGATTCTTGGATAGCCCTCGATGTCTCAGGAAAGTATCTTCGATATATAGTTATAATAGAATATTGAAATGTTGTAGTAGAAGTAACCAGTTACATTATCGTACGTAAAAAAAATGCAGAATTAAAAAATACATAGCAATATTTCCGATGATAGAATTAAGACCACTTTTGTGTTTATTTACGAGTATGGTAAATAACCAACTATACAAGTTTTAAACCACTTCAGTGAATAATAAACAGACAGAGTGGCGTCGATTTTATGTGCATATTTTACATACAAAAACGGTCGTCGTTTAAACGAATTTGTAATGAAATGACCGAAAAGGGGAGTGATAAGGCATATTACAAACATGTACATCTTTTTTAAAACTACTTCAGGTGCATAACAGGTATATACGGGTATAGCTAAAATAAGGAAATGGCATAGAGGTATTGCCCCCCCGGATAATAGCAAATAATTACAAAAATAAACCCTTCGAGTTTAGTATTCTTGATGACAACCATTTTTTTCTAACAAAAAAAATATTCGTTTAGGATAAGAAAAATAAACACGCCAGTATTAAATTTCTTACCCTAACTGAATAAAAATTTAATATAAGCCTGTAATCATTAAGTTACAATAATTATAAATTTGTATCAGTACTAATTCTTGAGATATCCTTAATAATATACAAAAATGAAAGTAAGTAAATAATACATAATTTCTAATTAGCAGTTTAGCTGATCATCATTTGGCACGAAATGTTACATAAACTTTTTTTTTATATATCGTCGGGTGACGTACAGTATAAGGCCCACCTGATCTAAAGCGGTTACTCTAGTCTATGAACACTTAGAACACATTAAGTCTCACTCGCGCGATGTCACCTTTGCTGTTAACACAACTGCTTAGGAGCTTACTGGTGACCTAACTCACTCGCAGGAACAACCCTCCAGGAAATTTTATTTCGCTGCGGTTGTCTGTGAGCTAGAGGCTCTTTTGTCTTCTCTAGACAGGCTGCTTTGATGCGCCCTAGCTCTGTTAAAAACACCTAGATCAAGACAAACAGGCATGTTTATGCGCACAAATGTTTGTTAGTGTGAGAATTGAACCCACGAGCATTGGTGGCGTAGTAGTATTACTGACTTAGTGTTATTTACTACGCCACCGAGCTCATCTAAAAGACTGCTTGAGGCCTGGGGAGAAACATAGGCCACTTTCTCGAACTACTTGTGAGTGAATCCATAATCGGAGCTAGTGACCAACTTCTTAAATATACTCGGAGATTACACTGCAATAAATAAACCAAAACGAATAAATAACATATTTATTACCAACAAAATGTTCACCCTTAAGTATTCGTGACTGACAGCTTACGAAACGAATTACAGACTGTGTTGTGACTCTGTAATTTACAACAAACCGATAATTTCGCTACCAAAAAGTTCCCAAGCAAGTGTACTCCGCAAATTACAGAACAACTTAATAAATAAGTGGTCAAGAAATTATACTTCTTACTAATTCGTCTACATAAGCACTGGAGTACTGCAGTGCAACTTTATAATGTCTGTTCCACATGAAAGATGTAGCAGATTGTTCTTGATACGATTTACTCAATGTGTTACTCTTTTTAGCAGTGGTAAGGTTAATTTTTCACTGAAAGTTTTCGGTTTCAAAACGGACTGTGGTGCCAAAAATTATCGTGTATATTGAATCTTATTGAATAAAGGGGAAAAAACAATTTTATTTGAAGTGATAAAAGAGGTAACGCGGCGTAAGGAGCAGCCACGAGGCCCAGGAGCCTTGTAGGGACCCGTCAAGGAGGTATCGCTCGGAAGCCCACGACCACTGAGTGGTGTTGCTCTTTCAGTGGGAATTGACCCTTACTGTCGGAAGCAGAGTTAAGCAACAGTGCGTTACAGACTTTTGCTTCCGAAACTCGAAAATCTGTAAAAACAAAGATTAACAGCTAATACTACAACGAATGCTTCACTGCATTCGTTGTAGTATTAGCTGTTAATCTTTGCTGTTACATTCGGTAGTCGCTTGATTGAATATTACTACATATATATGCACATGTGTATAAATTACTTTGCATGAAAGTCAAAATATTCAGCTATTGATAATGTCTTTGAAAACCGAGGAATAACGATAAAAATATATCTACACTAATACTATAATAATAATAATGAATTCTTTATTGCCATAAAAATTACGATTTTAGGACTTAGGTTTGGCTTTTAAGTTATACGAGTATATACCTGTGTCAGGAAGACCCGCTCCTAAATAACAAAACATGTGTTATGCACCTACAGACAAATAAAGTTCTTACACTTTTTTTTTATTTTATTTTATTTATAACGTGTGCGTCTACTATTAATCGGTAAAGATTGTATTTTTGTTTGGATGTTGAAGGTTATCTCTGAAACTAATGATCCTATTTGACGAGCTCGGTGGCGCAGTGGTGAAACGCGCTGTTACGCTACTTTGACACCTACGCTCGTGGGTTCGATTCCCACACAGGACAAACATTTGTGTGCATGAACATGTCTGTTTGTCTTGGTCTGGGTATTTTCTATATATAATAAGTATGTATTTACAAAAAAAAAATGTATTTACGTATGTTTATCAGTTGTCTAGTACCCATAACACAAGCTTCGCTTACTTTGGGGCTAGGTGGCGCTGTGTAATTTGTCCGACAATATTATTTATTATATTTATTCTGAAAATTCGTTCACTATTTTAATTTAGGGTTTTCGTATAAAACTTGAAAATCTGAATGTCACGCCGTTAGCTACAGCTAATAGGTAATATGTTATTCACTTAGTTAAATAAAATACTCATACAAAATTGGCGATATTTAATAAGTACAAAAGCGAGGTTATGTCAAGAGATCTTCTTTATTTTCTTCTGTCTTCTAAAGTAGTAACTTTATTACGCCGAACTCCTTAGCTCCTTAGTATTGGCGCGTCGTATCTGAATATTACAATTTAATTACAGATACAAAAAAGAACGAAGGTATAGGATTTGAAATACATTTTAAAATGTAAATGTACAATTTTAGAGAGTTGCTTTAAACAATTTTACACAAGGAGTCACTGTAGATCTAAGCGCAGTTAGTTTTAGAGCAGGGATGGCCTAGTGAATGAAGAACCAAGTGACCAACAGGTCACCGGTTCGAATCCTGGCATGTACCAATAAATTCATGCATATTGGTAATTATCACTTGCTCGGCGGTGAAGGAAAACGTCGTAAGGAAACCCGTACGTCCAAGATATTATATTTCGAAGACGTGTGACCTTACCTAAGAATGATCTAGTTTTTCCTCTGGATTGCGGAGGCCTGACGGCAGTCGCTCCATGTTAAAATCAGTATCTTCGCCAAATCCTTAGGCTTTGGTAACGGACCCCGTTAATCCTAATGGATTAGGAAACGATTAGAATGATATAATAGGATAATTTAAGAAGAAGAAGAGACCGTAGCTCTAAACGCTGTGGTCTTTTCCCCCTTGCACGGACGAGTTATCAGCATTAGAAAGATTAAAAAATCAAATATAGTTTCTTTAAAGAATTACCATTTTCTCAAATCTCCTCAATCGGTTTACCTGTAACAATATAATTCAAAATATTAGTGTTATTTAGCGCTTTTAAGGTGGAGCAGATAGACATATTTTTATATTCTAATGTTCAAATTAAACGATCAGGCGTCCATTTTGATTAGAAACAAAATATTTGCATGACATATTAGCATTTTACTTGCGAAAACGTGTGGCACGTTTCGCATGTACCCATATATTATACATCAGACGTTTTAATGGTATTTACTTTTTAATATAAACACCGCAAATAATAGTTCCGATAGCCACGTGTTTGACAACAGACATTGCCTCTTATCTAAATATTCTTATACCATTGAAATCACTTTTAAGTAGTGATTATTATCTACTCGTATTTTCTCAAGATGTTTCCCTTCACCGTCGTATAAATTATAATTACAAATAAGTATTACACAAATCCGAAAACAACAATTTTGTGGTACATGCCCCCACCAGGATTCGAACCGGTTCCAGTTGGTTAATCGCTGGTTCTCACTTCTCACCACTAGGCTATCACTGCACTAGCAAAACTAGCAAATATTATAATATTTATGAAAATTAATGCAATGTTGGCTACAAATGAATCTTGGCTGCTATAACCGAAGTCTTGGTTATCCCCAATTTCCTTCCTTCGCGAAATATATATATGTATATATATATTCTGTTACAATTGTTATGTCCGATCTCTTGTAAGGTAGAAGTAAGTACTTCTGCCAGGATAGGTGCCCCAAATTGAGTGAGTAATATCACTGTGACCTGACCTTCATTACCGCCTGCGCCAATTGGCGGAAAACAAATTTGTTTTCGACTTGACACAATACTGCAAACACCTAAACATATTGTTGTGGGTGAGTTTACGATGACTGTTCAGTCAATTCATCACGGACGCAAACCATTAAATAATAAGGAAATAACTTATGGAGATCCGATGGGACCGATTTTACGTAGTAACTCGAAACAGCTACTTTATCAGTATATTGGATAAAATATTCTCCCATTGGTCAGTAGGCTCCAATTGTTGAGATATTTAGACACTGAAGCTCAACGTTTTTGTGAGCACCCGTGCCTTCATGCGCAGTCAAATGATTTATTGTTTTATAGCACAGACTTAGCCACAGATATCCATAAAGTTTACGTCTTCGATGAAAATGAAAACCGGCCATCTGGGAGTTGGATTCGCACACGAAGGGTTCCGTACAACTGCACAGAAAAAGGCCGAAATAAACACGGGATCTTCTTTTATGGGATCGCATTTAATTGTTTTTATACAACGTCGGGAGAAAAAGCATACACGTCTAATGTAAAGTGGTTAGTATAGTCTGCAAATGCTTGCAATACAGAAAGTGTAACTACACTGACAATCTGTTACAGTAAGTCATTTTACTCATCTTCGAGCTGAACCTTTTAACTAAGAAACTTGTCCTTTTAATTTTGGAACGCAGCTCATTTTTTTGGATTCCGTATCGTAAGTGTACCAATGGAACCCTATTACTAAGGTTCTGTGTCTGTCCGTCCATCTGTCACAGGCCAGTATCTTTCGAATCGTAATAGGTAGAGATATAAATGCTCACAGAACATGTATTGCTATGGCCGCTACAACAACATATAATAAAAATAAAATTCAAGAGAGGTAGGGCGCACCAGAGCAGCTTGACTGCAGACGTAACTCCAGCTCAGGAAAATCGTAGCCAAAATAACAACCGCGTAGAGGGTTATTATGTTTCTGCGAGTGAGTGAAATTACTAGTAAGCTCCTAAGGAGTTGCTGTGTCAGCACGCGATCGGTACTTCCTACAAGCGTTTATAGGCTACGGTGATCATTTTACTTTACATCAGGTTTAGCGTAAACTTGTATACGGCCCGACGTCGTATAAAAAAAAACTTACTTATGACTATACTATGTAAATGCACAACTAGCACAATATACACACAGTTGTACACAATATGAAACATGAAAAAACTCAGATACAACGTACGGGGATAATTGTTTATCTATCTCAAACTTCTCAGTGGTTCGAAGAGCACATTAAGCAGTCGGCTCTTGTCGATAGATGTCAGTCGTTAAGGTTAGTGGCGTCAGGCGCCTTGAAACCACTAGCCTCCGTTAATCCGCAATCGTGTAGCTTGGCGGAGTATGCTCTAGTATCCTCTGAATCCCTACTGTTAAAGACAGACCTGTGTATATGTGGAGTGGTAAAGTAGAACGCGCAGCTGTAATTGGCTAGTTCCAGCAACTTTTGGTGTCGATTATACTGTAGACTTTCCATCCATTCTCTAAGGAACGAACATATTAAACTTGACTTGACTTTTATGAATTCCGAAACTTGAGAACAATGTTTCGGAATTCATAAAAGTTGAAACCCTCAAACTAAAAAAAATCCTCGTCCAGTCCAGATCTCAACTGTATGTATTTAAAATTATGGACAATACTAGACGGCATGGCCTACTCCAATAAACTACATATAAACAAACATAACCAGTATTCTTTACCTTCTTATTTCACCGTGATTGGTTTTCTTTTATCTCTATCATGGCATATCTCCAACGTGCCCTTTCTAAAACAAATGTTTATTATGCAGGCCTTAGTCACAGATCGCAATTGTTACAAAGTAAGCCATATGACGCAACTCTATATAACACTCATACATTTTTCATCAATGTAGAGTCATGTGTGTTAAGAATGCCAAGTCAACAATACAAGAATAAGAATTTCTACCGGAAGCATAACGGCGGACTGGGTGTGAGACGCGGAGCTAGGCCTTTTCGTGTGTGGCCATGAAACATGCGCCGGCAAAAATGCAAGTTCGGAAATGCATTTGAAATTGTCACTTAATTAAAACTGTATAAAGACGGGAGCATAGAAAAGTAAAATTGGTCATATTTCATCAGAAGGGGATGCACGAAAAAAGCTATGAATATTAAAAAACTAGTGAAGTACCTAAGGACTAATTCATGTGCCACGCAAACGATTTTCTCTGCCTAACTGAGCATGAAGATATGGATAGACATATAATACAAGTGTCTTATTATATGCTTAAGAGCAATATTTAATCTTTTACTAATGTTATTCCATTTTTCTCCGCGATTGGTATAATGTCAGGAATACCAGAGAAGAGCCGATGAAAACATGAGCTCCGATAGAGTGATTGGATATATTTTAATTGAGTATGGTATGTAAACCATACCATAATGATATATAAAAAAAACTATTTTTATTAGCTATATTTTTTAAAGGTAGGGCATACAAATATATAGGAAATCAAAAAACTATTGTAAATTACAAAGTAGTAAATTTATTTTTGACGAATCAGGTATGAGGATATTCACAGTAGAACTAAGAAGCACCGCCGTAGATCGTAAAACCGACAACCACTGAAGAAGAAAGGTTCTCAAATGAGGTACCAGTACTGGTACACGCAGTGTGGGACGACCACACTAGATGTAGCGATGACCTCAAGAGGATTATAGGGAGTCGATAGATGCAGGTGGCACAGGATCGAGACGAATGGTTTTTACAAGCTTTTATTTTTTTGCTTTGTTCAGCAGTAGATGAGTGAGATGGTCATGAGACGGTGATGATGAAAATATAATGACGTGTTATTATGACTAATAATGTAATGTTTATTGCGTATTAATTATTGTATTTCATTGAGAAATAGTATTATAAAATATTGCATGCCATCTTATAATAGTAAAATTGTGTAATGCCACATTTATTTATTTAAAATTTTATTGACCTCTTTACATTTTGGTACAATAGGCGGACTTAATGCTAGTTGCATTCTATACCAGTCGAACTTCGGGAGTGCAGAGTATCACGATTGCGGCGGGTATAGTTATTTAATGTATATACATTAAATAACTATATATACTTACAATATATATGAAGGGCACAGGGGAAAAACAAGCGATGTCACATTTTTACGTTTTTGAAACTGGCAATACCATTTTATTATACAAAGGTGGTAGAACGATACGCCAAAACACACTTTGCAATAACATGCAATCTTCATAGAAAAATATTGATACAGTGCAATAACAAGCAATGTCCAAGTCGTACAGGAAAAAAATAAGCATTGTCCATGGTCACTGGCTTGACGGTTACAGTCAGTTTGAATTTTTGTGGATGCCTTCGGTCGTCGGTTGTGTTGTGCAGCGTGTGTTTAGATATTAAATAAAAATATACTTAAATTTTTATTATATTAGTTGGTAATTACTCTCGTACCGTAGGTGTCTAGAGTTTTTACTGCCAGATCAGTCGTACAATAAGAGCCTTCCAGTTTCAAAAGCAAAATTTATGGATATCCAGGCCTTGTCAAAGTTTTTCGGATCAAGAGCTAGGCAAAACACAGATAAAATATAATGACACATAAACAATAACAATGTCATGGACATTATACATTTTTTCCTGTATTGACTGATTTTGTTCACTTTTTTTTTTGATAACATAATAAATACAAGCAAGAAGGTTTTTTTTGTATTACACACCCAAAACAAATATATTTTCTTTACAAATCATATATTTTTGTTTTACTTCATAATGAGGATTTGAAAGAATAGAATAGAGAGGACAAAGTAACCTCAGATTTCTGACGAATCAGGCAAAGGCATCAATCCAGGCTTAGACCGGTAGGAAGAAATGTGGTCAAAATTCAGAAGACATAACACACTATTAATTATAAATAAATATAAATAAATATTGTCGGACAAATTACACAGCGCCATCTAGCCCCAAAGTAAGCGAAGCTTGAGTTATGGGTACTAGACAACTGATAAACATACGTAAATATTTTTTTTTTGTAGATATATACTTATTATACATAGAAAATACCCAGACCAAGACAAACAGACATGTTCATGCACCCAAATGTTTGTACTGTGTGGGAATCGAACCCACGAGCGTTGGTGTCAAAGTAGCGTTACAACGCGTTTCACCACTGCGCCACCGAGCTCGTCATTAGCCGGTCCAGCTTATCAAGCAGATCTGCATTGAGATCAGGATAACACACATCACTATAATCGATTACGGGCAGGATGAGGGATTGCACAAGAGTAACTTTAGTATCAATAGGGAGAAAAAATCTGTATCGGTTTAAAAAGCGTAACACTTCACGACTAATTTCAACCAGTTGATTAGTCCAGCTAAACGTACAGATATAGATGCGGATTAGATCGTCCCCCTTACGACGCGCACCGATCCGCCTTCGTCGGTGCGAGATGAATTGCATGCGGCAGTTGGGGGCCACCACGCTACGCTCAACGGGGTCTAGGGTGAACAAGGCGATCGTGCCAGTGCTAGCGTAGGTGTCGTGGTTTCATCTCGTTTGGCCGCTGGTGTGAAAGATTACTTTAGTAGGCCCAAGACTTCTCGAGATTAAATTAATACTAGGGATTACGCGAGTCTTTTTGATTTCAGCATATGCGCTTGTAAGCTCTACTAATCCCCAGGAGCTCGAGAAGTTTTGGGAGACCGTAAGGGGTGTTCTAGCTGATGCAAATGAACGGATAATTATGTATGGAGACTTAAATGGATGAGTTGGGACCAAGCGAAGCAGTTATGAGGCTGTGTTTGGTCCACACGGAGATAAGAGAGTGAACGATGCTGGTAAGCTACTTTTAGACGTATGCTTGGAAAGAAACCTCCTTGTGTCGAACACGTTCTTCCATCACAAGGATATCCTTATCTTGTGAATATTCACACATAAACATGGGGACGGAATGAATAGAAATGTGTGATTGATTTGATTTTGATAGACAGACGAACGACGGTAACGAACCACTATTTGACGATTAGCCAGCGGGCGTTTTCAAGAATTGGAGGCACGAAGAATAAGAAGGGAAAAATTAGAAGACGAAAGTGTAAGGAGTACGTATGTACGTCTAGTCAGTGAAAGATTTGTGAATGCGAGTCTTTCCGACTCAGATGTAGACAAATGCTGGAACGTTCTGAAAGAAAGTATGGTGGACAGTGCGAAAGAAGCATGTGGATGCGTGAAGAGACGTAGAACGCTGAGAGGAGATGCCTGGTGGGATGCGTGGGTTGAATCCTCCGTGGAAAAAAGAGGAAAGCATGGCTGGACTGCGTGTCATCTTTGCATCAGAGTGATGGTATGAAAAAGAAAAAGAAAGAAATATAAAAAAAGTGGTACATACGTTAGGGGGTCATGTGCCAGAAGCGTGCTCGTTCGCGACCCCTGCCAATCAGTCGATTGCAATTCTGGACCAAGAGCGCACCGACGTGCGGATTAGGGCGTCCCCCGTAGGCGACGCGCACCGATCCGCCCCCGTCGGTGCGAATACAGCTGCATGCGGCGGTGGGGGCCGCCACCCACCACGCAGCGCCAATTCCGGCGGGACGAGGGGAGCCGAGTGCCGCATAGGCACGTGGAATGTGAGAGGTGGATTGAAAGATAAGACGAATGAACTGATAGACGTAATGAATGATAGACGTTTGGATGCTTTATGTGTGACAGAGACTAAGCGCAAGGGGAGCGACACCGATGATCTGCCCGGTGGTATGATGGCCCTATGGTCTGGGGTAGACCGTGACGATCATGCCAGTGCTGGTGTAGGTGTCGTACTCTCCTCTCGCTTAGCCACTGGTGTAAGAGATTACTGTTTGGTAGGGCCTAGACTTCTCTGGGTTCGTATTAAACTGGGCATCACGCGAGTATTTTTGGTTGCAGCATACGCTCCCGTAAGCTCAGCGTGTGCTCAAGAACTGGAGAAGTTTTGGGAGTCTGTGAGGGATGTTCTGGACTTAGTTGAAGGGAACGAAAGAGTGATTATGTGTGGAGACTTGAATGGATGGGTTGGGACCAAGCGATACAGCTATGAAGCTGTTCTTGGTCCGTATGGAGATAAGAGAGTGAACGAAGCAGGTAAGTCTATACTAGATTTATGTATGGAACGAGGCCTCCTCGTGTCGAATACTTTATTTCATCATAAGGATATTCACACGTATACATGGAGAAGGAATGATCAAAAAAGTGTGATTGATTTGATTTTAATAGATAGACGTCTCCGAAATGTTTTAATGGATACAAGAGCCTTTAGAGGCCCCACTCTTGAGACGGACCACTACCTGGTGGTAAGCCGGTTTGTGGGCCTTTTTAGGAAGTGGAGGCACTGGCGAGTGCGTATCCCTTTCGGAGATCATGAAAGGATAATGAGCGAAAAATTGCAAGATGAAAGTGTAAGGAGAATGTATGTGCATCTGGTAAGTGAGAGACTTGCAAATGCAAGCCTCTCCGACTCAGATGTGGATGATTGTTGGAAAGTTTTGAAAGAAAGTATGGTGAATAGTGCAAAAGAAGCTTGTGGATGCGCAAAGAGACGTAAAACAGCGAAAGGAGATGCCTGGTGGGATGCGGAGGTTGAATCCTCCGTAGCAAGAAAGAGGAAAGCATGGCTGGATTACGTATCATCTTTGCCTTTAAATGAAAATATGAGAGAAAAGAAGAAAGAAATGTACCGTCTATGCAAGAATGAAACCAAGGCTTTAGTGAAAGAGAAGCGTGAAAGACAAATTATGAATGAGGAAGAGAGGCTGACGAAAAACTTCGAGGCAAATACCAAACTCTTTTGGAGAGAGGTAAAGAAGTCTCGGAGTGGTTCGTCGGCATCCAGAATGGATAAGATAAAGTCTAAAGCTGGTGTCATTCTTGCCAACACTCAGGAAGTGTTAGAACGGTGGAGTGAATATTTTGAGGAAATGTATGAGTATGCCTCGGACGCTGGCAATGAGAGTGAGTCGGATGCTTACTCCGCGTTGACGGCGTCCGACGAAGGCATAACTATGGATGAGATCGAATGGTCGATACGAAGCTTGAAAAATGGAAAATCAGCGGGAATTGATCTGATCACAGCTGAGATGATCAAATTAGGTGGCACTTACGTCCGGGACGCCTTCTGGTACCTATGCAACCTATGCTGGAGAACTGGAAGGGTCCCAATGGACTGGAGACGCGCAGTCATCGTGCCCTTGTATAAAGGCAAGGGATCACGCATGGACTGCGCCAACTATAGGGCCATCAGTTTGATCAGCTTAGCAGCAAAAGTATATGGAAAGGTGATTGAAAGGAGAATGAGGGTGAAATCCGATGAAATGCTGTGGGACGCACAAGGAGGTTTCCGAAATGGAAGGGGATGTACGGATCAAGTTTTCTCGCTCCGCAATATCGTAGAGAAGCATCTGGCCATAGACCGGAAGGTTTTCTGCGGTTTTGTGGATCTTGAGAAAGCCTTTGATAGGGTTGTGCGAAAGGAACTGTGGGACATATTGCCGAGATATGGGATTGACGGTTCACTGCTCCGTGCTGTGCAGTCCACTTACAAGGATTGCTCAGCATGTGTGCGGATAGACGGTGGCATGTCACCCTGGTTTGATGTCAAAATTGGTGTCAAACAGGGTTGCATGCTATCTGCTAGGCTGTTTATCCTGTATCTCGATAGTTGTCTGCAGAGAATAAGGTCAACGAATGTGGGATTGCGCATGGGTGACCAAGTGGTGAACTGTCTGCTGTATGCAGACGATGCCGTGCTATTAGCAGATACACCATCTAAACTGCAAACACTGGTCACAGCGATGAAAGACGACTGTATGGAGAAAGGCTTACTACTGAATGCGAAGAAAACAAAGACAATGGTATTTGAAAGAGAAGAATCCAGAACTAATGTAAGGATTATGATTGATGATGAAGTGTTGGAACAAGTGGATGAGTTTGTATATCTTGGATGCGCTTTCAGCAGGGATGGAAGGTACACCGCAGATGTGGAAAGACGAGTGAGTGCTGGGAATAGTGTGAATGGAGCGTTGGGAAAACTTCTTGGCAGTAAAATCCTGAGCCAGAAGGCACAACTCGCTATACACAATGCAGTGTTGGTCCCAACGCTAACTTATGGAAGCGAGAGTTGGGTATGGCAGAAAGAGCATGAAAGTAGAATAAACGCGGTTGAAATGCGAGCGCTGCGCAAAATTTGTGGCGTAAGGCTCGTAGACCGTATTCGCAATGATGATGTTAGAAATAGAGTTGGTCTGAAAGAGAGCGTCGGTGTTAAAATAAGAAGAGGCATGCTCCGATGGTTCGGGCATGTAGAAAGAATGCAAGATGAAAGAATGACGAAGCAGATATACAATGCAAAAGTGGAAGGATGTAGGAGCCGGGGAAGGCCAAGACTTACCTACCATGACCAAATTGGTCATGTTCTATCAGAAGGTGATGTCAGGAGCCCTAGAAACCGGCGTGCGTGCATGAGAAGAGCAATGAATGTTAAAGAAGCGAGTGAGATATGTAAGGATCGAGTCACGTGGCGCTCGGTTCTCTCTGCCTACCCCGCAAGGGATTTGGCGTGAAGTATAGATGGTACATACGTTTAGAAGTGGTTCGTCGGAATCTAGAATGGACAAGATAAAATGTTAAGCTGGTGGCATTCTTGCTAACATTCAGGAAATGTTAGAAGGGTGGAGTGAATATTTTAGAGAAATGTATGATTATGTCTAGTACGCTGGCACTGTGAATGAGTCTGTGACTGAGTCGGCAGTACCAGCGTACCATGAACACCTTATCATGGATGAGATTGAACGGTCGACACGAAGTTTGAAAAATGGGAAGTCAGCGGGAATCCATATAGTTACAGCTGAGATGATCAAACTAGATGGCACATACTTTAGGGACGCCTTCTGGTTTTGAGCAAATTATGCTGGAGAACCGGAAGGATCCCGACCCATTGGAGACGCGCAGTCATCGCGCCCTTATATAAAGGCAAGGGTTCACGTATGGGCTGTGCCAACTACAGGGCCAACAGTTCGATCAGCATAACAGTTAAAGTGTATGGAAAAATCATTGAAAGTAGGATGAGGGTGAAATCTGATGGGATGCTTTGGGAAGCACAGGGTGGATTTCAAAGCAACAGAGGATATACGGATCAAGTGTTTTCTCTCCGCAATATCGTGTAGAAACATCTGGTTATGTGACCAGAGGGTTTTCTGCGGTTTCGTGGACCTTGAGAAAGCATTTGATAGGGTCGCACGAAATAATCTCTGAAATATTTTGCCCAGGTATGGGGTTGGCGGTTACCTGCTCCGTGCTGTGCAGTCCACGTATGGAGATTGTACAGCATGTGTGCGGTGGACGGCAGCTTGTCGCCCTGATTTGATAATAACATTGGTGTCAGAGAGGGATGCGCGGTGTCGCCTCGGCTATTCACCTTTTTTTTTATACTACAGGAGGGATACAAGCATGCGGCCCACCTGATGCAAAGCGGGTACCGTAGCCTATTAACACGAGATAAGTATCACTCGTGCGATGCCTCCTCTGCTGCTTTCACAGTAACTCCTTGGGAGCTTATTGGTGACCTCACTCACACTCAGGAAAACAACAACCCTCTAGGGAGTTGTTATTTGGCTGCGGTTTTCTGTAAGGTGGAGGTACTTCCCCAGCTTTGATGCGCCCTACCTCTCTTAAAACATCCAGACCAAGACAAACAGATATGTTCATGCAGACAAATATCTGCCTTGTGTGGGAATCGAATGCTCGTGGCATTGGTGTCAAAGTCGCGTCATTCACGACTGAGCCACTGAGAACCCGAAACCCTATATCTGGACAGTTGTCTTCAGAGAATAAGAACTATGAATGTGGGAATGTGAATAGGTGACTCAGTGATCAACTGTCTGATTTATGCAGACGACGCGGTATTAATAGCAGAATCACCATTCGAACTGCAAACACTAGTTATAGCACTGAAACATGATTGCATGAAGAAAGGCTTACTATTGAATGCGAAGAAAAACAAGATAAGTAAGAACAACATGCTACAAGTCTTGTAACATGTTATTCTTACGATTAACGTCTACAACGCCTGATGATGCCTCGTGGAGAGGCGAAACACGTGTCGCAGCGACGACCAGGCCAGTCGTGGCAGCGACGGTGGTGGTGGGGATGCGGATTCTGTTCCAGATGGCGGACGACCGCAGCAGCCGAGGCAGAGACTACCGGAGCAGCCATGGCAGCGTCGGCATGTAGCACGTACTAACAGTAGTGGGTGGGTGCCGGCCGGCGCTAGGCCGCATGAACTAATTGGTGGCGGAAGCATACAAAGCAGGTTAGATCAAATTGCATGTAAATTTGATTTTCGCAAAATAACGCCTGAATCTATTAACCAAGACAATGGTATTAGAAAGAGGGACAACCAGAACGAACACTAGGATTACGATTGATGATGTAGTGTTAGAGCAAGTGGATGAGCTTGTATATCTTGGAAGCGCTTTTAGCAACATTAGAAGGTACACCGCTGATGTGGTGATACGAATGAGTGTAGGGAACAACGTGAATGGAGCGTTGGGTAAATTTCTAGGCAGCCTAAATCTAAGCCAGAAGTCACAGCTCGCTGTACACAACGCGGTGTTAATCCCAATGGTAATTTATGGAAGTGAAAGCTGGGTATAGCAGAGAGAGCATGAAAGTAGAATCAATGCGGTTGAGATGAGAGCATTACGCAAAAAATGTACTGTAACGCTTACTGACAGCGTTCATAATTATGACGTAAGAAAGAGAGTTGAGCTGAAAAAGAGTCGGTGTTATGATAAGAAAAGCCATGCTCCGTTGGTTCTGACATGTAGAAAGAATGCAGGATAAAAGAATTACGAAACAGATGTACAATGCAAAAGTGGAAGGATGTAGGAGCAAGACCTAGACTAACCTACTCGTACCATGACCAAATTGGTCGTGTTTTATCAGAAGGTGATGTCAAGAGTCCTAGAAACCAGCGAGCGTGCATGAAAAGGACCGCGTGTTATGGCGCTCGGTTCTCTCTTACCCCGCAAGGGATTTGGCGTAAAGTTATAGATACACGTATATATATATTTACGATCACTGGGTAAATCTTCAAAAAATGACGGTAAGTCTTTAGATCTATTTGTTTGCGCCTACTAGCACCATCTATCGGCCTTTGAGTGCAAACTTATTCCTTTCCACCTTACATCCATTTTTTTCCTTCTACCTACATATTGTGAGACATAACCAATATTCGCGTTGGGCATCGAAACAAGGAGTGAGAGTCTGCCCGCCGCTCGCATCAAAGACGCTCGCTACGCACCGCATTATTACCATCCTATAGTTTAGTGCACGTAGTGCACCCCGCTTAATTCATAGAAGATATTCGCATTATTAACTTAGTTATAGTGTTAATTACGTGTATGTACTTTATGTGAAGTGAAGTATTTGTGAACGCCACGTGTCGCCGGAGCTCTGGATATTTGCCACAACTGCAGTTAACGAGACGGCAGTTAACATCCATCAGGTGAGTCTCACAATCCTCCTTCTCATCGCAAATATCCGCAACCTTTCATAATTTATTCCTTTCATATTTTCCTTCTTTCTTCCAATAAAAATACAGTCCACTAAAATAGTACAAGGTTCACTCGCATCGCGCGCACATACTATTAAATATAGATTTATTATATAAAGATTTCTGTCATCCCCGGTTTCTGTACTGTATGTTTGAAAATCTTGTCCATTACCATGAAAAGTCTGGGCAATAATGGCTTGAGTTGCGACATGTTTACACATGCGACAAACTTTTTATATCTCTAAAAATATATAAATACTACATCGTTTTTTATTTCTTTTCTGCGCATTTTGAAGTTTCGTTATTCTGTCGCACAGCAGTGCAGTTGGATTTTTTAATCGATTGCTCCAGGAAAGAATAAGTGTAATGTTACGGATTGGTGTTCATTTGTGAGATTTTTATTCTACCACAACTACTCAAGGCTTTAACTGATTCAGATATAAGAGGATATCGCCGGAATCCTTATCCCGTAACATAATATAACATGTGACGTCACAATAATAGTTACATGGCGAATTATGTACTCATAATGTTATTTGATGCCGACATTTTAAAATATTAATTAACAACAACCTTTATCGGGTGTGTTCACATGAGAAAATATGTTGACTATTACGCGAGTGGAGTAAGTGAGTGGAAGGCAAATTGTCGTCCTATTTTGACATCAATAAAATTCACTGCGAAGAAAACCAAGATTATTTATAGTATTTGAAAGAGATACAACCAGAAGGAATACGAGGATTACGGTAGATGATGTAGTGTTGCTTCTCTCTGCATACCCCAATGGCCGTGAAGATATATACACACACTATTTAGATATATTTTCTGAAATTACGCTATTTTACACAATAAAAAACTGGTCGTGTTAAACGCCATTATGATCACTACGTATTTGATTTCGCCGTATGTACGGTCAATGTTATACAGTCACATAGATCCCGGTTCGAAACCTACTAACAGTACTCTCGTTTTGTACTTTTACCCTATTACATTAAGCGAACAATTCTTGTATACAATTAAATAAAATAGAAAACACCTACAAAAACTTGGTTTTCTTCTATTATTTTCCCTACAAGTAAGAGGTGCTTGAATTTTAATGTCTTGCAAATATATTACCTGTCATACGAGATTTATTTCGACATTTGATTAAAATATTTTCTAATTTATTATCAAAGGTCAATGTAAAATGTTATTAATATTAATATCCGCTGATTAATACATAGAGATCTTAATCGCTACTATATTTATGCAAAGGGCAACTATTACTAATGATCTTTCTACATACACGAGATGCGCCGTTTCGGTTAGCAACATCTGACAGCGCGTCGCCTAGCCCGTGCACCCAAATATATTCTACATTGCTTAGTTTTATAGGTAGTATCAAAATTATTTTTTGTTGCGTGCCGTCCATTCACACAATTGCTTCGTGTGTCAACGTCCTTGTGTAGGGGCGGGTTTTTATAAGGCGTACTTCTCCCAGCTATGTCCCATCTCTTTTCCCATCCAAATACTGCTCGGCGTTTTTCTCTGAAAATAATTGATCACGAAGGTGAAGGATTGCCTTCCTCCGAGGGCAATTTTTAGAAAGAACAAAAAGAAGTCGCTTGGTGCTAGATCTGGTGAGTAAGGTGGATGGTCAAGCAGTTCAAACTAAACGATATAATTCGTCGATTTTCGCCATGATAACCGCCGGAACCGGTGTGACACGGCGCGTTGTCTTGGTGAAACAGCAGCAGTTTTTTTCTGCAAATGTGGCCGTTTTTTCATAATTTTTGCCTTTAGTTTCTCAAGTAATGATGCGTAGTATGCTGTATCGGTTTTTCCTTTCTTTTTTGAAGATAATTGGGTAAGATAACTCCATGACTATCCTAAAAAAACAGTCGCCATTACTTTTCCAGCCGAAAAACAATTTTTGCTTTTTTTGGAGCTGTTTTTTTCTTTTGCAGTCCACTATTTTGACTGTATTTTGTTTCGGGCGTATAATGGTATATCCAAGTTTCATCTACAGGAATTAATCGGCGCCAAAATTCGGATTTATTGCGCCTAAACTGCGCCAACAGAGCATTGGCAATGTTCATACGAACACGGATTAACGTCAGCAAACGCAGCACCCAACGCGCGGACATCTTTCCCGTACCTAAATCTTGATTTAATCCGAGTATGTTACAAATACATTCTTTGGACATTTTTGTAGCCTATACTATCTCTCTTACTTTAATTCGGCGGTCGTCTCGCATGAATTTTAGCGATGCTATCATCAGTAGTTGTAGTTGTTGAACGTCCCGAACGTTCATCGTCTCCCAAGCTCTCACGGCCACGTTTAAATTCAGTTGCCCAAAATTTCACTGTGAAAAATGATGGTGCAGAGTTTCCATACACAGCTAGCTCATCTTTAATTTACGTAGGCGTATTGCCTTTCAAACACAAAAATTTAATGACAACTCGATACTCAATTTTTTTCCATTTTCACAAAAACACTCACATAGACTCACTGAAACGACTATCAAATAACAACTGCGCCTACAAAATGGCTGAAACATTGTCGAGTAATTGTCAAAAGATGCACAACTACCTTTACTAGCCTTTATTGACGAGTGCTGCCATCTTTGCGTTGAGGGCGGAAACTTTTCAGACCACCCAGGTCATATACCTATAAATGAGACATTTGGTGTGTACACTTTTATTTTAATGGACTATGAGTTGATTTGACTTGGTTAAACGTACTTGCTTATCAAAGATTCAGTAACCTGTGTTTGTTACTCCACTCCTTGTAGGCTTAAGCTAGTTAATGAAACGAAAAATTTTGCGGGTCTACGGGTATTGTAGGTACTTGCATATCAATAATCTTATTACAACTAAGCCCTCGGTTACACGTAACCAAAACGACATTATTACAGGCTGTATGAAAACAAATAGGGTTGGTTAATTACAACCCAAATTTGGTAATAGAAATAAATATAATTGTAGAAATACACTTGGACTTGGGAGCTTAATTATTATTACAAGAAACCCTAAATAAAATGCTAAATAATCATAGTTTCGATGATAACTAGTCAGTTGTTATCCAACAGACAACTGAGACCGATAGGCGAAACCACGCGCCTTAACGAGTTTGACCTAGGATAACTGTTAGGAAGTGAACGATTGTGGTTATTTTCCTCTTAATGCAAGTAGAAGGTGCACCAATGAGTTACAGAGAGTGGATGTGGCACTTGTTGTATACTATTAACATTGTCATGACTTTGTACGGTCCCGTGGATATATAAAAAAAAACCCATAATGCTTCCCCAGGGTATCCGAAGAAATAATTTCTCAATGTTGCACCTCAATAGGACCAAGGTTTTGGTTTAGTATTGACGTTGACGTTTGAAGGATAGTCCGTCATGGTTCTGTTTTTTAGTCGTATGTTGATATTTATGTTACTACCGAATTAGGTGTTCGGAACTATCATAGTGTTCCACTCTATTCAAGTCTCCGCATTACCATAAAATTACACTCACTTTGCTGTTAGTAGTAAAATACATCTACATATTTATTTAAATACGTGCGTACTTAGTGCAGTTGTGTAATACGTTTTTAAAATATCACAAGATACACAACTAATTTTGTTTATTGCCGCACATTAAACTAAGAAATCCTCAATTTTGCTTTATTTTAAATTCTGTGGCGAATTGTTCTACAGAAGTTTGGCGCACTATTATGTACTTGTTGAACAGTTAAAAGGAGTAATAACGTTAAACGGGACGCGCCCGCCTAATAAATAAGAAATTAAATTGTGGACGCCCGCTGTGACATTTGTGCTATATATTCTATTAATGCAATATATGTATTTCAATCGGTAGGCATAAGATTTTTATGTCGATAGATCTACAAAAACATACTCAATTACATTGATCTTGTCCCAAATGGTTCATTTCGTGAAACGGCATATCAATTCAATATTTTTCAACTCCACCTGCAAAGTTTTTATGTATACCTATCGTCTCTACGTGTAAAATTATATAACTTAAAGTAAATTACTACATTTTTTAAAATCTGTCGGGTGACAAACAAGTATTAATAGCCAACTTATATGGTTACCTGCTACTTGTGTACCTGAGACCCTGTGACCATCGATCGCGTATTGCAACCCTTACTGCCAACACAACGATTCCCCAGAAGCTAACTGGTAAGGACTTCGCAGGAACAACCCTCCGACCTGTTGAATTATTATTTGAGTGACTCGTTTTCCCATCTTCACGTGAAGCTTAGCCTATTGCAGGAAGTAATTTATATATAATATAATGTCAGGCTAATTGGAAACAATCGTGTAGTTTCTGATGAGCTAGATGCTTTAAACCTTAATTCGAAAAATCATCGATTGCATCGATTTGTAATGCCCGTAATTAAAAACCGTTTAACGGGACACGAAATGGAAAATTCTTCTTGAAATAAATTAGGCATTCCCAAAGGGGGTTTACGGATAAGATTATTAGATGGCATGATAGATTAGACAACTAGTCGAGCGCGTCATCTCCCTGGGGAATCAAACAGACAGAAACGGACTAAGGACTGATGCGGTAGTGATTGGAAAGGGCTGTGTATAGCCAACTATGGGATTGGATTGAGTCCCAGTAAATATAAATATATGCTTCAGGTAACCGTTTGGACCTCAGTACCCACCAGGTTACGCGAGGAACACAATCGAAGGCCTACGCCATATCTAAAAACAGATGAAGATGACGAAACGTATTCTTCGTCTTGTACTTCTTCATGAAAATTTGAGCAGAAGTGGGATACTTGGTGCCATGACCAAGCCAAAAGCCGTACTGACACACCGAGACAATGCACTTCTGCTGGATCTGGGCGTCAATTATCCGCTCGAAGAGCTTTATGGTACAAGAAATGATCTTGATGCTGCGGCAACTACCACACTCCTGCACTGATTCTTGACCCTGACCCTTTCCATTGAAAACTGGAGTGATGAAACTCTGTCTCTGCTGGTTCGGTATTTTTCAGCTGAGGAGTATGCGGTTACATAGGTTAGTCAAGTCATACCGCAACACGGCATCGCCTTGTAGGCTTCGACGGGGACTTCAACGGCTCTGACTGTCTTCCTATTCTTTACGCGACACAGAGCCCATTGGACATTTTCAGGCGTTATAAGTGGCACTAATTCCTGTTTAAGAGGGAGCGCCGATGGCTGCATCTATTTATGCTACTTGTTCAACAACTCGTGGAAATATGTTATAAATGATCGCTTATCACCCCAGTTTGATGTCAAGTAGGGTTGCGAGCTGCTGGCTCAGCTGTTAAATTTACATCTCGATGATTCGTTACAAAGAATAAAGTCAACCGATGAAGGCTTGCGCGTAGACGACCTAGTGATGAATTATCTGCTATATGCAGACTATGCTATGCCATGTTATTAGCAGAAACTCCACCTATTACAACTGAATGCGAGAAAAACAAAGATGACGCAATTTGAAAGAAAGGAAATCAGAACGAATACAAGGATTACGCTTGATGATGTAGTTTTGGATCAACAGCATGAGATTGTACATTTGGGATGTGCTTTGAGCACGGATCGCTGCAGTGAAGAGATGAAATGAATACTGGGAGTGGAGTGAACGAGTCGTAGTTTAATATGTTAATAGTTAAGACAAGTCATCATTGTGTAAGAAATGTAACGAGGCTTCTACCTATTGGCAAGTTAAGAAGCCTTTCCATCTTAAAAGTAAAAATTATCATATTAAAAAAACTGATGCTCTTACTATGCTGAAAATCTAACATAAATGCATATAATAGTTAAGTTTCATCTACATAACCACTATGAAAAATCAATTAGATCCGGAACATGCATCTTAAAATAGCCAAGAGCACTAGATTTTTTGTTTTAGGGCTCTCCAACAATTTATAGTTCTGTACTCACTTGGACGAGAAGGTCAAACTAGCGTTCAAAAAACTTAGTGTGCTCTACTGAGTCAAACAATTACTACTAAGCCAAAGAAAAGGGTTCTGATTAGTCAATTAATTTTACATACTCGTATTAGCCCGTCCCGATTGAAAAAAGAAAGAAATGTATACATTATCAAAAGCTATTCACTATTGTTACGTACCAGTATATAGTATTTTATCAATCCAGGCCTGTTTATCTGGTTGCTAGGCCGTTATAAAATTGACCTATAAAGATCATCCAGTGTCATTTCTAACAACTTTATATCCTTGAACCTCAACGACCGAGTTGCGACCGTACTCAAGGCAAATGTACGTACGATTGTCAACTGAAAATAAGGACAATGCATACTTAAAATAATATAATTGTCAAATTTGTATTGACATTGGATTATTTTAAATAACATCATTTAATAGCTAATAAATTCATGTGTTATTATGCGAAAGTCAAATTCACCAGCAATATGATCTAAGGTACTTTCTATAGTTTAGTATGTATGTATGTATATCTTCACGCCAAGTCCCTTGCGGGGTAGGCAGAGAGAACCGAGCGCCATAAGACGCGGTCCTTGCATACTTCACTCGCTTCTGTGACATTCATAGCTCTTTTCATGCACGCTCGCCGGTTCCTGGGGCTTCTGACATCACCTTCTGATAAAATACGACCAATTTGGTCATGGTAGGTTAGTCTCGGCCTTCCTCGGCTCCTACATCCTTCCACTTTTGCATTGTATATCTGTTTCGTCATTCTTTCGTCCCGCATTCTTTCTACATGTCCGAACCAACGGAGCATGCCCTTTCTCTATAGTTTAGTAACGTCGTTTCGATCAAATTATCTGTAAATTTATACATAACTAGAGACTCATCCCGGCTTTACATGGATACATACATACAAAGATAAATTAGTACGTTACAGATAGAATATGACAACTGTTTTTTTATGAAACTAATTATTTGGATAAGTTTTAATATCGTGACATGAATGTTTTGTTTCTACCCGTGTTTTGATTAATTTGAACAAAAAACGGTTATTGTGACTTAACTATGATTGTTAGACATATAGCCTCCACGAATTTTTGTGATGAATGATAATTACTATAAATATTCCATACTTATAAGAGTCATTAATAGTTAATAGGAGATTCACAGTGGATAAGAGACAGAGATTTTCGATGTTTCACCACGTAGCCACACAGCAGGGGCCGGTGGTCTCAGATGTGATGTCCAGTATCTTTCTATCGTCAGATCTTGCTCCAGACTTCCTTCAGACTGACTTTGTTTTTCGGTTTTTCCTAAAATATCACATATTCAAAATTTTAAATGACAAAATCAATATTTTTGACACATTGTCATAGACTAAACAGAACATGCAAAGAAAAGATTCTATACCTATAACAAATAAGGTTAACATTAGATATTTTTAACATTACAAAGTACGTTTTTATATGCTAAGCAGTCTTTTATTAAAGTCCAAAATCGTGGGTTCGATTTCCCCACAAGAAAAACATTTGTGTATATAATTATGCATGTTTGACTTGGGGTTTTTTTTTGTATTGTAAATATACATTTACATAAAAAGACAATTTATGTATGTCTATCAGTCGTCCAATACTTATAGTATAAGCTTCACTTAGCAGCAGGGGTAGCAAAGTACGAGTGATACTTAATGTGTTCCAAGCTTTTACAGGCTACGGAAATCGCTTTACATCAGGTGGTTTGTATGCTTGGATACCCCCGACGTTGTATAAAAACATACTATGGCGACTATATTGTTTTTAAGTTAAACATAATTACAGAAAATGGATAAATATTTCTTTAAAATGTTATTAACTTCTATTCTGTTCTATTTGATCTCTCAGTAGAAAATTATGTGTAATATCTGAAAGATAAGAGTATCTACGTAAAATGCGTATCATTTAATTTAAAACCAACATTGATATCAGGACCCATAAAGAAACAAATCAAACAAACAAACATATTTTGGACACCTGCCAGATAGCGAATAGGTATTATTTTGCATAGCAACGGTTAAGTTATCTCAGGTCGAAGGATTATTCAGATTGAATCGCCTGGTCCGGTTTTGAGATCGAGCCAGTAATGAGGTTCTACGACTCCATAATCAACTGTAGTCAGGGTCGATTTGAAATGAATATTTTTATTGTGAGGACTATATAAGAATTACCATACACTGCTGTATTTACCTTTTAACAAAAGCAGCCTGACTGAGAAGTATCATCTTTGTGTAGAAATGACTCGCAAGTATCAAAATCTTATCGAAGTGTATCTTTATAGTCAAAGTTAACCTGACCTGCATATTTAATACTGTTGATTACTAATCGAGGCTTTGACGAAGGATGGAAAGGACACATCGAATCAGTGCGACTGGGGAAGTGCATTTACCTTAAAGAGGACAATAGCCGAGGGTTGGAACGCGCTGGTGATAATTTTTGTACCATAAGCATTATTTAACGTAACCACTTAATAATAAGCTTGATAGATCGCTGCAACATAAATTATATATATATATTTATATATGTAATATATAGAGAACTCTGTACTTCCTTTTTGAAAACCACATCCACACATGTGGTTCTTTTCTTACAAGAATATCGGCAAAACATTGAACAACCTAACGTTCTCGGAAGAAAACTCCTCTAGAATGCCACAATACTAGATTCTGTGTTTCCACTTCACTGGGTGATTCCACTATCTGAGGATGAACTTTCTATCAATAGCGAGCGATGTAATTGTAGAATGAAGCGTCGTTATATCGAACATTTTCTCTGATTTACTTATTAGACTATCAACACACAAAAGGAAACAATATCTCTCCTTAGACTTCAGGGCTCCATTCCTCTCAAGTTATCAATAATGGTATAAACACCAACCTTGAAAATGTAGATCAAATTAGGTTTGATAATCGCTCCTCCAAAACATTCGATTTTCCAATTGTAACGTTTAATATTTCGGAGAAGCGATTATCCAACTTAATTATAAAATTGTATAGTTTAATTCAATGTTATAATTATAATACGTTTATAAAACCTAGTATTATCGTTATAATTGAATTATTGTTATATATAAAATGAATATGCCACTATTTATTGAACCAACAGAATGTGTAGGTACATGATGCATATAGCAAAGTAGTTTCATAAAGTTAGTGATAGCGTATATCCCGGATAGTTTTAGCATAGCCTACTCGCGCGCTTTTCAGTGGCTTATTTGTAACCTCACTCACACGCAGGAATACAGCAAGCCAGAGAGTTGTTATTTAGCTGCGATTTTCTGTAAGGTAGGAGTATTTCCACAGACAGGATGCTTTGCTACTTCCTACCACTCTTAAAGACACCTATGCTTGTGGGTTCGATTTCCAAACAGTACAAATATATGCACACAAATATTTGTACTGTTTGGAAATCGAACCCACAAGCATTGTCAAAGTAATGTTACTAACCACTGTGCCACTGAACTTGTCAAAATTCCATTTCACTAATCAACCAATGACCTCAAATATATCTCGAATAAAGGCCATTGTACGAGGCATTAAGGATGTGAAACTCGCAGGAAGTTCCTGGTAATAACGTTAACATTATTTGTGAATTTTATCATTATTTTTCAATATTAACGTTACTAATCTTATTATTAATTGAATTTCGATAATTGAAACATTTTTTGCTGCCCTAAACTTCCTTAATTAATTAAAAAGTAATATGGTACTGTCTCGAGCAAATTAAATGTTCCGTTCTCCTCACATTAGGTGGGCTGTATTTTCTTGGTCTTGTACCGTAATAAAAAAACCACATATTACTGTTCTATATAAATAAAAATAACACGTAAGTAATTAACATATATAGTCGCGCAGATATTGTTTAATTATACTTGGTTTTCTTCGGGACCCTTCACTATACCCACAATTTTCTTTTAATACTAAAACCATGACATATTAGCACTATTTCTATTTGTTATTATAAGGGACGAGCTAAAAAATTATTATTTTTTTACTTTTTTAAAGCTTGTATTTTTAAACCCTTGATTTAACATAATTCTATGTATGTTAATGACCAATAAATAATACGAGAGATAGGGCGTATCAAAGCAACCTGTCAGGGAAGTAGGTACCTACACCTCACAGAAAACCGCAGCCAAATAACAAATCCTTGGAGGGTTGTTGCGTTTCTGCGTGTGAGGTTACCAGTAAGCTCCTAAGGAGTTTTTGTGCTAGCGGCAGGGTTAAAATCGCACGAGTGACACTTAATGTATTGCGAGCGTTCAAAGGCTACGGTAACCGCCTATGAACGCTCAGGTCCATCGCTCCATCAGATGCGCATATGGCCCATATGGCTTGTATACCTCTCTACGATGTATTAAAAAAATAATACAAAAGATAATAAAAGTCGGACAAAGAGTACTGATAGCCCAGTGGATAAGGAACCGGCCTATTGAACAACTGGTCTCCGGTTCGAATCTTGGTGTGTACTACTAAATTCGTGTTTTCGGGTTTATGTACATATTTGTAATTATCAAATGCTCGGCGGTGAAGGAAAACATCGTGAGGAAACTCGCACATCCAAGAAATTACATTTAGAAAGACGTGTCACCTTACTTCATAAAAGTCAGATTATTTCCCTCTGGGTTGAGGACGTCTGGCGGCAGTCGCTCCATGTAAAAGTCAGTATCTTCGCCAAGTCCTTAGACTTAATTAGCGGACGCCGCCAATCCTAACGGAAAATGAAACGGGATAATGCTAATAAGAAAAAATCGGCCAAGTGAGAGTCGGACTCGCGCACGAATGGTTCCGTACCATTATCTATAAAAACAGCAAAAAAAAATCACGTTTGTTGTATGGGAGCCCCCCTTAAATATTTGTTTTATTTTAATTTAATTATTTATTCTTAAAGTGAATATATAACTAAATATTCTGTGAATATTTCAAGCGTCTACCTGTTGCCGTTATCAATATCAAGCAAATATGAGCAAAAAAATCACGTTTGTTGTATGGGAGCCCCCTTAAATATTTATTTTATTCTATTTTTTAGTATTTGTTGTTATAGCGGCAACAGAATACATCATCTGTGAAAATTTCAACTATCTAACTATCACGGTTCAAGAGATACAGCCTGGTGACAGACGGACGGACGGACGGACAGCGGAGCCTCAGTAATAGGGGTTCCGTTTTACCCTGTGGGTGCGGAACCCTAAAAACTCTATTTCTGATATTTGAATTAACATTTACTTTTCAACGCGTATATGTACAGTGTGTTTGGGTATTTTGTGTTGAGCGTGAAGTGTGTATTGTGCGTAAATTGCACCAAACCTATTAGATGAATTCCTTTTCAAGCATTTCATGGTTGACTGGAGGAGATCCCTATTGGGATAAGTCCGCCATTGTATAATTTAGATTAAGTTTTTTATTTTGTATTATTTTTGTTCGGTATTTTGAATGTTAAATTTTACAATAAATTTTATAAACAACCAAACAAGAATAAGAAGTATGAAGATCAGCCAAAACCTACGCTGATACAAAGGATATCCAAACAAATAGTAATCATGAAAGAAAATGCATTGATAACAGAGATACATTGTCTCGCTAATATTCAATTTTTACACCCCGTGGTTATTGCCATTAAAAGATAATTAGATTAGACGTAATTATTACCTATTTCTAATTAACTCACATCATAGTAGATTGAAAGATAAAATCAAAACTTATCACAGAGCACCGTTAATCTCATTATGATTCGAGTTTTGTACCTACACACATCACACATATTTATGTGCTTGTGGTTAGATTGACACCAAAACACTTTGTAAGCCACTACTATAGATTTACATATCAGAAAACTCGAAGCCATTTCACTTTAAAGTCGCAAAATGTAATTACAAAAATATCAAAGTTGCACACGTAGTATAGGTCTTTCTTCAGAGGTAAGGTGGGCGACCCCAGAGTGACCAGTCTTGTATTTAGATTTTTTTTGCTTAGTTCTCGTGATATGATAGGTGCTTGCGGGATATTCGTCTTGTGCCTGATTGCCGTACTTAGAAAAGCCTTTCATGAATTGAAAAATTATCCGGGGTTTTCCAAGGAGTTTTCCAAGAACTGTGAAATGAACTCCATGTCGAGGTTTTTCAAGGACACCACAGTATAATATTCTTCATAAAAGGTGTGCAGGATATGATAGTAGGACTGACAAAATATGAGTGATACCTGTGATGTTCCACGTGTCCGTAGTCTACGGTAATTGATTACCATTAGGCAGGCTGTGCAATGATTCGCCACTACATTGTTATCAAAAAAAATACTGGCGCAGAAAGGAAAGTAAAATATGCATATAAATTACAACCATCATCATTTCAGCTGAAAGACAGAACATAAAAAAAAATAATGAAAAGACATTTATGAGCGTAACGTACACAGGAATATATACTAGGTATTAACCTAATTTAATAAACAGTAATTTTAGCGCGAATGCGGCGAGCGTTTAGCGAGTGGTGCAGCACAGCAGGTTATGCCACAGCGCTGACTTTCAGTGGAGCCATTCATGTCGCCTTGGACGCCATGGCCGTTAGAATAATACAAATAATAATATCTAAGTTACGAAGTTTATTTTAATAATGTAATACATTTTTCATATTGTAAATATTCTAGTATTACACAGACTTCCGTGGCGATCGGTCTCGTGCTACTCGCAGCTATAGACTCCCTGCAATCTTTATCAGATAGCCCGTCGGTTATTTAAACAGTTAATAGATTCAGGCATTATTTTGCGAAAGTCAAATTTGGTGGCGGAAGTACACAAAGCAGATTAGATCAAATTGCATGTAAAATAATGGATGAGAATTTACATGCAATGCATGATCAAATTTACATGCAATTTGATCTAACCTGTCAAATTTACATGCAATTTGATCTAACCTGTAAAATTTACATGCAATTTGATCTAACCTGTAAATTTACATGCAATTTGATCTAACCTGTGATATTGGTCTATTGGTTATTTAAACATCGCATCTATAGTTTCTCAATAATACTGCTTCTTGAAGAAAAAACACCACCACGTTTCTGCCCTATTCCTGTAGCGCTTTGCCACAAGATGTATTGTTGTATTTTCTTGTATTATATAAATATCACTTTAATAGCAAAATAAACGGACCCTGGGTTCCGAAGCAAAAGCGTAGTGCGCAACCGGGACTAACGCTCAGATGATTTTGATGATCAATTTAATACAACAGCAACTTTATATATGTACGACTACTTACCTCAAATACTTATAAAATGTGTAACTTTTAAGAGAACACTATGTAATCTCTGCCTTTTTTTAATCTATTAACCTCTTATATTTTTATCTATAACTTTGCATCAAATCCTTTTGGCGTAGGCAGATAAAACCGGGCTAAACATGACTCGGTTCTATATTAACATCAGAAAATCCTATCTGTATATAATGCATAAAAACGAGGAAAAGTTTTTAAATGACCAATTTGTATGCCGACTCCAACTGTCGTCATAAGTGACAGTATAGTAAGGTCAAGTGAATATCCTTTAATGGACAGATAGCCTAACAATGGAATGAATAGTGAGTTAATGTCGCGATGTGAGTTGTGTTCGTGAAATCGTAGTATGGGAACTGTCGTCGCCGAGTAAGGGATTAGCAATGGAAATGCGTGCGTGCCCAGTATATATTGAGCAATGGGGTAGGTCAAACACGCCTGTCGACTTTAATACCTTTAATTCGATATCGCCTGCCCTCACTAGTTGGTAACGTGCCTAGGATCAAGGCTTTCTAGTTATTGTGCACTAGATTTGCTATTGATGTCATTGTCGATGGTCATATGTGGTTAATTGCATGGTAGCTATCCTTAAGGTTGTTATATTGTAATCAATTCATAATCGATATTTTAATTAATAAATAATGTTCGCTATATCTAGTACACATTGATTAATGTGGTTTTCCCCAACGTGCAAAATCTATTTATTAGTCTCACTAGCGGGCCCAATAGACGTTGTTGTTGAAACTATTTCCTAGGAACTAGAATTTGGTCGTGGTCGCAAGTTAGTAAATAGTCTAGAATATTTTATTCAGGTTTACCTGAGTCTACACTATTTTTTTCATTTAAATTCTATTGACTATAATGTAAGGGTACAAATGGCTGACTTCAATGTTTAGACCTTTGGGAAAACCGGCTGTACACGGATTCTGCTTACAAAATGATATCAATAGATTAATAAAAAAGTAAAATAATGGTTAATAGATTCAGGCGTTATTTTGCGAAAGTCAAATTTGGTGGCGGAAGCACACAAAACAGATTAGATCAAATTGCATGTAAAATAATAGATGAACCTACATATTATATTTAGTACTAGCGACCCGCAGACTTTTTCCAGTCGGAATCTATGAAGAACGTTTCCTTCCTTCCGATTGTAGCAACATCTACTGAGTCATTTTGTGAATCTAACCAGCGATCCACTCAAACACATACAAAAAGCTTCTTCAAAATCGTTTCAGCCATTTAGAACAGATTGAACAAAATTAAGGCAGGTGAAGAAGTTAGTAAGTAGTAAATTTTATTTCACGAGGCCCGTTTGTATAATTCCACTTGAAGACCAAAAAAGTGTTAATAATGACTGGTGGTGTACCAGCCCAACATTTGTTTACCCAAATGTGTGCTTCTATAAGTAGTATGAGAAAGACGACTGAGAAGCCGCATCCTGTTGTTCTATGACAATATTTCTTCGTACACCGAATATAAAACGAAGTTACTTTAATTGTTAGAAAAACTTGTATAATGGTTCAACCCAATGAAAAATGAACGAATAAAATGCACACATGCAGGACAGTATTTTAAAAATAATAAACACATTGCTCTTAACTTGTTTTACTTATGCGTCACGCAAAACTTACAGTGCGCGCAAGCTCAAGAAAATGCGCGTTTTTTTTTTATACAACGTAGGGAGGCATATAAGCATATGGCCCGCCTCACCTCGAGCGGTGACCGTAGCCTATGAGCACTTGCAATACATTAAGTATCGCTTTACCACTTCCGCTGTTAACACAGCAAAACCTTAAGAGCTTACTGGTGACCTCACTCCCTCGCCGGAACACAACAACCCTTCAGGGATTTGTTATTTGGCTACGGTATACTCGCGCCGTGTGGTATAGTTGTTTATGGTACTGTTACATAAAAAAGATTATTATAATCAGGGTGCATCCCTTCAACGTACTAAATTCTTGTACGCACTGTAACTAACACCATCCCTTAAATATGATTTTGTTTTAATTTTTACAAAGATAAATGTGACTAAAGAATTTCATTTATAACCTCTATTTGAATTCGTAATTTGTAAATTACGATTCAGGTGTGGATAAACACGTTTAACTTTCTTATATCATTAACCATAAAATATTACGTTTAACAGTTATTATTCTTGTTTTTTTTTATGTGGACAAAACAATAGACAACTATTCGTAGTCATAAAAATTACACAAAGAAAACGATTCTCAAAGGAAATTGATTAGCAGATTACAGATGGAAAGATATGCATTGCATACATGAACATGAATATGCATGTGTAAGAATACATAACCAATACGTAACGCTCACTGTACATTTATATGCATATGAAACATCTACAAATACTTCACCATCTAACAGATTTATTATTGCGGGACCAGTCCCGTTATAGTCAATTTCAGAATGAAAAGTAGAAACAAGTGCTGGATTTAGACTATATGAATAGCATTGATTGCTACTGATTTAAAATTATGTAAAATTGCCTGATGCCCGCGGGCCGTAATCGAAGTGGATTTAGACTTTGAGTGGTATTTGGCAGCTTTCTAGTTATGTATATGCAAAAATTACGTCAATCGGTTGCTCCACTTTTTCGTAAAAGAAAATCAGCAATAACACTACAGGTTTTTTTAGGGCGTAATTTAAACGTTTTTTTTGCCAAATAAAATTTGATAATCATAAATAATGCGGGCAATCCAAAGCTCTTTAAGATTTTAATGTTTTTAAAATTTCATGGCGCTTACAACGTTTTGGTCGCGAGAAAATAATGTCCTATGTATGAACGATCTAACGCTTCATGTTTTAATTGTTTAATTAGAGGTAACTAATGTTTTAGCGCTGCAGCGAACTTAAGTTCTAATTCTCACCAAAATCTTACGAATTTTCGATCAGGGTCACGTGTCCTGACGCGAGTTTAACATTTTTTAGGTACTCATCCCAAAAAGTGCACGATGCCGCTAAAGAAGTTTTCTCTTCAAAAAAATGGTAAAACGAATAGTGTATAAACTAGGTATATTCCTAAATATACACACGTATTTCAATTAAAAACATTGTATTGAAAATTTGTGTAAGGACGCAAACAAACCAGCTCGTAAATGAAAGGCATCGTCGTCACAGTGTGAATTAGGCTTTAACCTTCCACCAGATGAACTACTAAAGACTTTTTAATGATTGTTTTTGAATATAACTCTACAACGAACCGTTAGATCGCGATAACATGCAAAAAACAAAAGTTGTTCTAATATTTTTTGAAGTGTAAGTATAATACTCACCAACCTTATCTGCATACAGTAGGTATGTTTTCTTACAAAAGAGTACCCTGAACCGATATTAAATGAAGAACAACCCATCCGGGGAAGTACCTCCTTTATCTTACAAAAAACTACAATAAAGTGACAACTTCATGGACCGTTTCGACATTCCTGTGACTAATGCTCTCTTATAGCCACACGGTAACCAATAAAGCGCCTCCACAGTGATTTTTGGCGGACTCATTCGCAGAAGCATAACAACAGAGAATTAATATTTGGGTGCGATTTGTACATAGATGTACTTGCACAATAAGTGCCTGCAAGGTGTTGTATTCGCGCCACTTCTTGTGTTGTAAGTATTTATACGCCACAGAACTACTTCACGTCAGGCATGCTGTCTGTTTATTTGCCATGTGTAGGGGTAGCGGTCTCTTGGAATAAAATGGTAAACGGTGATGAGCTTGAAAAAATAATTATTAATTAGATTGCTTAATTATTGTTAGTCACATCCCGAGCTAGCTGATCCCTTGTCAATTTTTATTTTTGAAAACGTTTCATTTCTGTCTATTTTGACATTGTGTAAAGACAATCTACTGTGTATATTAGACAGCTAATATATCTGTATCAATTTCAGGCGCACCCAGTAATCTAGACTTTACATTCGAGAGAAAGTTAGCTATCTTGGGATGTGACTGTGCCTATATATTATATTTTTTTAACAACGTCAGGAGGCATGCAAGCATACGGCCTACCTGATGTAAAGCAGTTACGGTAGCCTATTATAATATATTAAGTATCACTCGTGCGTTGCCTCCTCTGCTGCTTACACAGCAACTCCTTAGGGGCTTACTGGTGACCTCATTCTCACGCAGGAACACAACAACCCCCAAGGGAGTTGTTATTTGGCTGCGATTTTCTGTGAGATGGAGATACTTCCCTAGACGGGCTGCTTTGATGTGCCCTACTTCTCTTAAATATAATTACTATATAATTTATAGTCATAATGTTTACACACTATATATAGTCCAGTGATAGTTCAGTAGATGAAGACCTATCCAGATGCCCCTGTTGTGGTCATGTATCAATAAATTCATGTTTTCAGAATTATGTACTTCTTTGTCGGCGGTGAAAACATATCGAAAAGTACACGCATGTCCAGAGGGAGACATTGTACAAAAGTTGTCTGCGTGGGTACCTCTGTCTCACCTATTTCTACCGCCAACCACATCAACCCTTACTCATCCCACGGCAGGGATACGGGTCTCCCTTCAACCGGAGGGGTTTAGAGCATACTCCACCACGCTGCTCAAATGCGGATTGGCGAAGGCCAGTGTTTTCAAGCCACCGACTTAGCTTAACGACTGTCATCTATCGATAACCGCCCGACCAGCCCGACAGGACTGACAGCTTAAATTGCCCTCCGAGGCACGGAGAAACTCGTGATAGATAAATCCATCCATAGACAGGTTGCTTAACCTGCGTGTTAGGTTAGAATAACACACGCAACGACGCCATCGGGCTCTCCGCTCTACCGCTAAGCAGCTATATTTATATAGCTGTGTTCCGGTTTAAAGGGTGAGATATGGCAGAGAAATTACTGGGTACTGTGACGAAACATCCTTAGGTCACAAAAATAACTGCGCGAGTAACATCCTCGTGGTGTTGCGAGCGTCAATAGGCTGCGATAACTGCCTATCATGTAATGCGGGCCGCATGCTTGTTTGCCAATCTAGTTTCATAAAAAAAATGAAATTATATTTCGAAAAACGTGTGACCTAAAAAAGGTTTGGTTTTCCCCTTGAGTCGTGGCAGTCTGACGGTAGTTGTACTATGTAAATCCGTCAATCCTAATGAATTAGGAAATGAGATAACGTTAAAAAGAAAAACGTTTTCGCTCTACATACAGCAGAATAGTTTACTTACACGTGCAATTACAATGAATTACAGAATAAATAATGCACCTATGTTTTGATATCTTGCCTTTATTAAATTTATTTTAGTTTCCACAAGATCTTATCATTACAAGTTAAGAACTCACTTGGAAAAGCAGATAATGTTTTTTTACGGACAGTAAAATACATACATGGAAATTTATCTATCTAAATCAAATCAAATCAAATCAAATCATTTTATTTGCAAAGAGTATTTCTCTATATCAAGAGATGTAGGATATAGCAACAGGAATGTCCATTAGAGAAGTGGCGACGTTTCAGAAGACTGCAGACCCTTAAGAATCTCCAGTAGGGCAGTATATTCCTCGTACTTTAGATAAACAAACTGTGTGTGCGTGAGGTCACCAGATCTCTAATCGAGACCTTGCTCTTAATGAAGTACTTACTCAGTATCCGGCGGTAAAAAAACATTACAAAGTTCATAGATAGAAGTAACAAGACCCAAGTACAAGCACGTGTGAGATTTGGTTTAAGACCACAAGAACTTAAGTGTTGTATAGGCAGTCGGAGTGTTCTGGTATCATACAAGCATCTGTTGTGGTTTTATTTCGCCGAAAGACGTAGCGAAGATGCTTTTATCTTGATATCAGGCAGTGCATAAATGTATTTAGGCAAGCTTGCTTGTTACCCGAGAATAATTTAAATTATAAATATTTTTGAAAAGCAAAAACTGATTCAGTTTATCTCATCAAGTGAACATATAAATGCTCAAACTAATGGTTTATTACGTAGCCTACGTATGACACAATATGTAGAAGTCACAAGATTTTATTTTCGTCTCGTCTAATTGTTGACTAAAGTGTGTCAGTGTTTGTAGAGATTATTATTCTGGCATGTTTTGTATAAAAAACAATGAATGTACGTTGAGCTAATAGAAACATAAGTTACGTAAACATTTGAATTTTGATCGTGGACTTCATAGAAAAATAGATACGTCGTCGCAAATTTTGTGAATATTTCTAATATCCGGATGAAATATGTGTTTAGTTGACGCTATTGAGATGTTGCCTGTTTTATTACTATTTCCTGTTTTACTACTTCACCTAATCTGTCAGTTCCTTATTAGATTTTTTATATGTTTACATAAGTGAATTTATGTGAGTTAGGATTAATTAATCATGTTTACGGTGAAAATGACGGACATGTACAAAATTTATACGCTTGGCAATATTAATCCGATTGTTACTATGATAGCGAATAATAAGAACAGCACAGTAAGCTCTTTCTGCATGAAACCCTTAAAACTTGAAACCCCTTGGTTTTATTTCATCATAATTTATCTATTTATAAATGAAATTTATAAATGATCTCTGAGCAGCTCTACTAAGGCAATAATTTATTAATAGATAACAAGATAAAATAAAGCATTATACAAATACGATATAAACGGAGATTACGATATAAAATTGCAGTGTGGATAAGTTGAACTCAATAAGCAGTTATTCTTTGAATGTTCTTTTAATCTCCCGACAAGATAAGTTAAAAACTATAGAAGGATTTGTTACTATTACAGAGACAATAAAAGAAAGAACAGAATCCTTAAGTATTTATTAGCACATTTGATTAAAAAAAGAAAACTGTATACTATAAGAAATGAATAATTTACGATAAGATTTTATTTTAGAAATGTGAGACGTATTCAAGTCGAGCGAGAGCCTAGATGCATTTTTTTTTATTTCTCATTAGTAGCGGCATGAGATTGTTCTAAAATATGTGGCAACCATTTATGTCTTTGCAAGAGCTGTAAATTACAAGAGTTCTCTTGTCCCCATTTGCCTCTTTTTTTCTAGACAACCTTAGATTAAAGACAAAGTAATGAGAAACAATACAGGTGATGTTATTATATACTATACTGTTTAATTATTTCATACGTTTCGTATTCCTGCTTACTTACATACGCTACTAATAATATTGTGTTTTCATACAGACGATGGCTGAATTTAGTTGGGTTACCTGGAACAAAACAAATACACATGGTCATTTAATGTTTATATATATAAAGTTTATATCGTTAATTTATAGAACATGCATGATTTTAAAATACAAAAACGCGCAAGGGAGTTACATATATAAGTTGTCGTAATGAATATGTAGTGTATTTATTTCGTAAAAACTCGATAATGTCTCGACCGCTTTGACAATTATTTTTTTTGGTATGTTCGAGAAATTAGCGGGAAGGTTTAGAAAGAAAAATGTACTAGGGTTTTAGCTAGTTACTAATATAAATTAGGCATGCAGGTGGGTCATATCAGACTTTTACTCAACTAATCACCATACATATAATAGGTTGGCTTTAGCCAAGAAGACTTGACGAGCTCGGTGGTGGTGCTTGACGGCTCGATTTCCACACAGGACAAACTTTTGTGTGTCCTAGCTGGTATCCAGATGCTCCCGTCTCAAAACGTGACTTTACAACATCACTTCTTCATAGAGGCCAGCTTGACCTTGTCCTTTTCAGATGACTTCGGATTTGAACTTCACCGAAAATCTCCACACGAAGACATTTATTTCATTTTCACTATACGTTAGATACAAGAGAACGGCTCCCTGTCATCATTAAAGTAAACGGCAACCTCATCTGGAAGTGGTGCAACCTGCTAATTAGCAAACAAGGCGTTTGCAAAAGATAGGTAGAGCTTCAGTTCAGCTGAAGTACTCCACATCACAAAAGACAGCAGCCAAAGAAAAATAAGTCCTATGTATTAAAACCGTGATTGACAACACCTGTACCGAATAACATTGTAGTTCCTGGTGGTAAACTATGTATGTGTTATGTCACTGAAAAAACAATAAAGACATTCATTTTATAGTAACTATGTGTCTGAGATATGTGTGATAATGCCTTAATTGACAACCAACACCTGCACCGAACAGCACTGTAATTCCATTTAATTGAAAGCGAGTTACAATGTTTCGCCGCGCGTGCGCCCTCATTTAACAAACGTGCAACAATTTCATTAATTTGTGTACAATTTTATTGTTACATGTAATGGATAGAAATTCAAGATTATATGGAATACGGATTTATGTGCTGATAATTGATAAAGCAATCATAAACTTTCTGCATTTTACCCTTTTCACATAGGTACCTTTTATTTGTTTTAATAAAAACTAGAACAAATATTTTATTAAAACAATTAAAAGTGGCATGGGTAATACACATAATAAATTAATGTATTTTTTTTCGAAAATTCTTAGATGAAATTATGTACTTCATTTTTTTTTAAATTGTAGTCTATGATATTAGTAGGCGTATTTACGAAACGAATCGAAAAGTTTCACTCAAAATATATAGAATCTGAGGGAAAATTTTCGAACGCGTTTTGAAAATGGTATTTCGAGGCAATGCAGTCCACAGATCTAGTTTTTCCATCCGTGAGGCCACTGATGACACAAGCGGCTCACAGTCATCACAAGCTTTCGCCACCAGTTCGTTTATGAGAATAAATTCTGGCCAGTATCTACTGCCGTTAGTAGATGCATGCAGTCGCTGCGGCACAGTGGGAAAATTCAAACTACTGAAGATTTTAAAAATCCAAGTTTACTTAAACTATGTTATAAAAAATATGTACTATTATTTGCATGTTACATTTAAACACGTACACGTGCTTCTTTAAAATATAATTGTTTTCTCTGTTAAATATTTCTGAGAGTAACTGAGATTAACTGAGAGTAATCACTAATAGAGATTTAATCACTTATGATTTGTTTCCTATTTTTTTTTATTGTCTTAAAAGAATTATTATTCTCACTTAACATATTTCGACGAGCTCGGTGGCACAGTGATTAATAACGCTACTGTGACACTAACACTCGTGGGTTCGATTCCCGCACATGACAAATATTTGTGTGCATGAAAATGTCTCTTTGTCTTGAACTGGGTGTTTGTAAGAGAGGTAGGGCGCATCAAAACTACCCGGCTGGAGAAGTGCCTCCACCCCACAGAAAACCGCAGCCAACCAGAAAGTTCCTAAGGAGTTGCTGTGTTAGCAGCAGAGGTGACATCGTGCGAGTGATACTTAATGTGTTGCAAGCGTTCATAGGGTACGGTAATCGCTTTACAGAAGATTGGCTGTTGGCGTGTGTGCCTCATGAAAAACCAACAATTATTTGTTATAAATCATAGTGATGAAAGTCTATATAGTTTGTTAGTTACACTCCCTCGCCGGTACACAACAACAATCCACGAAAATACAGGAACGGAGTGTATTAAATAAGTAATGTTACTTCCGTCTCTATAATGACAATGATAAAAAAACCAGCAAGCAAAACTTAATGTTATTATATTACTGAATACTTATATAATTCACGCTTACAGCACCTAATTTTGAATTTTCATCAGAGGTTTCTGATCATATCAGAAACTACGACTTGTTCATTTTATGTCGGACATCAACTTGTTGTTGTTATGTCGGTCACACACAAGTATTATCACCATCACATTTTGGTAAACAACAGTATAGATGCCATAGCAATATGTACGTACACCTGCGAATGACTTATCCTCGATAGAATCCGGAGAGGTCGTCAAGTAAATAAATGCGAGATCTCTGCAATTACTTTTTCATAAAAACAAGTATGATGACAACAATGAGGAACTGACAACATAAATAGTAGAGACAAGTTTGACTAGTTCTGTTATCTGTAATATGAGAAAGTGTTCACGTAATGACATGTTCTGCGGTGTCATCCGAAGAGGACAAGAGATATTGTGGTACAGCTGAATGCCCGTCAATTATGACACTTAGATCTCAGCATGAGTTGCGTTCGGACTACGTGTACCAAGCGTGATGTTTTTAGAATTAATATTTTACAAGATTGGTCGAAATTAGTGTAATATTTTCAACATTCATTCATAGATTCCTTATTGTTCTAATGAGTACAGGTTTTCGTTCGACCTTATTCTGCTGTCGCACCGTATATTTGAAAATTTTATTTTATCGAATATCCCGCAGGCCAGAGTTTATAGTTTTTAGTTTTTGTATCTATCAAAAATCTCTTTTGTGATACCTGACTCGTTTAGTGTTAATTTTCAATATCTAGAACATGAACAGTTTGTTTATGTTTTAAGATCCAGTGATCTACCCACTTCCGGACGGCTGACTTCGCTGTCTAATGAAAAAAAATTACCTTACTGTATATGTTTTACGTGGACAGTATTGGGAACAGCTGTTGGATTTATTACTAGAACATGTATACGTTCGTACGTATGGTTAAATTGTGTTGGTATTGCCGATGGTTATTGGCGACAGTGACCGCTTACCATTGGGTGACACACGCGTTTGTTTGCTTCCTTTTTAAAAAGTCAATCAAAAATATTTTTTTATATTAGAATAAAAGAGCATTCTATCATTAACGTTCGAAAGGCAAACGTTATGTGAATACAAAGTAACATCAAACAAATCGTAGAAAAATATCCACATCAGACGAGACTTCTCGGTTTTATAAATAGAAACTTCATATTCATCAAGAACAGAAACGGAACAGTCACCATACATAAATATACGCAGTAAAAAATAACCGTTTAAATAACGCTAATAAACGATTTGTATTTATCCAAAGAAAATACTTGTGGTATTACCGAAGAGCACTCTAAAGGAAGGTTAAGTTCAGTGACTTACAGTAAACCACTAAAACGTATCTTCTACATATATCATTATATAAATTCACAGGTACTAACATAAGTACTATTATGTCATGAGAACTGTAGTCAATTGCCAATTTTCATTAAGTACTATATTACTACTATAGTTAGTTGAAATCAGGTTCACTAGATTTTATTACATATAAATCGTGTCGTAAATCCTAGTCGACATAATAATCTTGTTAAAAGCAACTACATGAATATCACACATCAACATCCGCAAAAAAACCAGTTGATCTTTACAGAGAGTGACCTAATGACAACAGTCTTATGTCACAAGTTACAGAAGCAATACCAAAATCACGGCTATCTTTACATAATTTAGTAAAGATCCGCTATTTGGAAATATATTTGTGAAATAAGATTTAGTTCCACGCGATTTAGGTCGATTTTATAGACACGCATGTAGACGCATGCTCTAAGTGTGGGACACGATCGGATACGTTTGAGCGTATTTTATCTTATTTTATTTCTTACGTGTATAAGCAGCGGTATTTACACGTCATACATAGTCTTCTTTCTAGCGCTATCCCCTTTCCTAATCCATTAGGATCGGCGTGGTCCGCTACCTAAGACTAATTAATAAATAATAAATAAATATAAATATTGTCGGACAAATTACACAGCGCCATTTAGCCCCAAAGTAAGCGAAGCTTGTGTTATGGGTACTAGACAACTGATAAACATACGTAAATACATTTTTTTTTTGTAAATACATACTTATTAAATATAGAAAATACCCAGACCAATACAAACAGACATGTTCATGCACACAAATGTTTGTATTGTGTGGGAATCGAACCCACGAGCGTAGGTGTCAAAGTAGCGTAACAGCGCGTTTCACCACTGCGCCACCGAGCTCGTCTGGCGAATTTGGCGAAGATACAGATACAGATTTTGACATGATTTTACTGCCGTCCTCCACAACTCAGAGGAAGAACTAGATCTTCCTTAGGTTAAGTCACATGTCTTTTGAAATGTAATTTCTTGGATGTGCTGATTTCCTTAAGATCCACGGCACGCGATAATTACAAATATGTACATAAATTCGAAAACACGAATTAGGTGATACCTGCCCATATCAGGATTTGCACTTGGCCATCACTGATCTGATTACACATCATAAATAGATTATACCGCATGGGGCTATTCAATAGGCCGTGGACATTATAGCTGTAAAAAGGTATTGCCTTTGCCTTTGTGTATTCTACAGATTCAAGGAATTTTACATTATGCTGCCAATTGCTTCCTTCTAGAACCGTACTGTGCTCTTCCAGAGGTTTCCCAATTCTTGTAATATGAACTTCCTGTCCAGGTTTTTCTCAAGGGAAAACAATACAACGTTCTCCAAATAATACATGAAGGGGATTATCTACAGAGTCATCACGCTAGTAAATCCCCTGGTCTTGCAAGTATCCATAGGCTTCGATAACTGCTTACCATCAGGCAACGCTGGTTTGTTTGACAGTGTTTCAAATAAAGTACATAACTGCTTGGGTGTTAAACTAAGACAAAAGTGGAAATACCTGTATCGGTCTATTTCATTAGATTCAAGTAACGTTTGAATCAAATGTGGATTATGAAGGGTAAATATAATTCGAAATAAAAATCGTACTAAAACCAAACACATCTCCTCACTAGTATAATTTAACAGGAAATTTGATATAAAACATTTTGTGTGCTTCCGCCACCAAAAGTACAAAGGAGGTAGTTTAGATGGAATTGCCTTTAAATTTGGCTTTCGCAAAATAACACCTCAGCCCTTAACTATTTATTACAGTTTTCTAATGGGGCCAAGGCACATACGGAATCCACGGTGAGCAAATCCGGCTCGCACTTGATCGGTATTTAAGCAACATGGAACTTTATGAGAATATAAATATTAATAATATAAATATTTAGTGGCCACCACTAAATATTTATATATTCCGCAGTGACGCATAGTTTTATGCACTATATATTTTTACTACTATACAACGTCGAGAGGCATACAAACATAAAGCCCGCGTGGAGTAAAGTGGTTAAACCTTCTTAGGTTGTGGTACAACCTTAGAAGCTTTAATGCGGTTCGATAAACCACAAATCCTCGCCAAGGAGAACCGCTACATGCCTAGAATGCTACGCGAGGCCATTGAAATAAGAAAACACCCCAATTTCAATAGAGAAGATGGTTGGCAAGTATCACCTACTTGGGATCCAGTTCTAAAAATAATCAAGTCACAAACCCAGAGATCTATTCAAAAACGTTCGGACACCGTGAGCGATTTTTGTGTGAATCGGTACATATATAAATAATTAATCCATCCATGTCGGTAGATGAAATAATTGAATAACCAATGTAAGACAAATGCCACCTTAGTCTTTCCTACGACCACGGATGCTGCAAAGCATTCGAAACGTCAGGTTCAACAAAATAAATAAAACACGCGATACTTCCGTTAAAAATAGTTTAATTCAATGTGTAACAATCGCGAAAACCTAAGACAATACTATGCTAGTTCTTCTTCTTTGGGAAATTAATTACAATAATATTTTTTTTGTAAATATGTGAATCTTAATTTAATATTTTATAATTCATTTGTATGATTTTGACCTATATGATTTTTAAGTGAATGAAACGTAATTTTAAAGGAAATGACGGAAACAATGTAAAAAAATGCGGTTGCCAACTTCTAGTTAGCCGCAACCAATGTACGAGCTGTAAAGAGGTACATTAATATTATATTAAATTGAAGTTAAATTTGTGCTGAACACAATAATCCATGGTTGCTTGTAAAAAGTGTCCGCAAGCTACGGTTGCCATGATTTGAATTGATTGCTCCCAGCTTGAACAAGTGCGAGTCAGAGTCCAAGATTGCGCACGTTGCTTCGTGCTGTAAACGATATATAATGTAGTGCAGTCAATTGCTTGTTAATTTTTTATATGTGAAACATAGATTTTTTAGCGAAATAGAAATGTTTCTCGTACATAATAAAAATCAGAATCAGAATACATTTATTATGATCATCAGAGTTTACAGATAAAGTATATGATATATGACAAACATTTCCATTTTGCTACAAAATCTATGCATCGAATATAAAAAACTGAAAAGCAACATTACTTTGACTACGCTGCATCGTTTACAGCACGAAGCAATGCGTGCATTCCTTGCTATTCGTTCGCACTGATTCAAACGGGAGCAATTAATTCAAATCAAGGCATTCATTGACAAGCAACCATGGATTATTATATTCAACACAAATTTAACTTCATTTCGATAAAATATTAAAAAAAAACACGATGACCGCAAAAAATGTACCTCTTTGTAGCCTAAAGGTTGCGGCTGACTGGAAAGTGGCTACCACATTTTTTTTTACATTCTTCACATCATTTACTTTAAAAGGACGTTTTATTCACTCAAAAACCATATCATAAAATATTTAATTAAAAATCATTGCGTCAATTTTTTTATAGGCAACCCGGTATTAATACTTATATTACCAATAATCACTCATCTAAATGATGCTTTATTAATAAAATAGATACCTACACAATTTTGCACCGTGATCTTAGGCTATAAATAGACATAACTCACAAGGGTATTATTTGGGTTTGAATTTCTGTAAAATGGAGGTACTAGTTCTCAAGAAAAAAAAACACAACGCATATCCATAATCAGTGCTTAAACTATCTATATAGAACTTATTTATGTCCAAGAATTCATCAACGTGGATATGCCACAAGGTTTTCCAGATAAAATATAGACTGTCTTTATCCAGATTCAAGATAACGTATTTTATCCAATATCATTCCGATCATAATGATATTGGTAGTCGAACTCAGAAAAATAACAAAACAACAACAAATATAATAATAATATATAAAATAAAATATATATAATAAAAAAATAATATATAAAAAAAAAACAAAATAAACATAACAAATACACGACAAACATACAAACACACCTCTGCATTTATATAGTTAGAATCAATGTTCAAACGCGTCTATGTAGTTTTAGGTCAATGACATATCTGAGTGCCCGCTGATATTGTCAATATGATTACTATCAAAACTAACGATCACCTCTCGAAACCAATTTCAAAACGCTCTCGAAGTACATAAGTACTTAGATAAATGAAATGTAGTTCTAAAAGTATTTTATCATTAATGTACACTAATGACAATAACTTGATCACATTGTTTAATTTATTTTGTAGTTTAGTAGAAAATGAGAGTTTTCTCTCCGTGTCAGCTTACTGACCGAATTGGAAGGGGCTACATCGTTTCACTCGCTTTTACCACATGTGACAAAATCCACAAATAATAAAGAAAGCGAAGAAATATATTATAAAAATGTATAGGTTTTTGGATCTTGAGAAAGCATTTGATAGAGTTGTGAGAAAGGAACTGTGGAACATAATGGCGAGATATGGTTCCGTGCTGTGCAGTCCATTTACAAGGATTGCTCAGCATGTGTGCAGATAGATGGTAGTATTTCACCCTGGTTTGATGTCAAAATTTGTGTCAAACAGGGTTGCATGCTGTCTGCTAGGCTGTGTATTCTGTATTTCGATAGTTGTCTACAGAGAACTGTCTGCTTTATGTAGACTATGCTGTGCTTTTAACAGAAACACCATCCGAACTGCAAGCACTGGTCACAATAATGAAAGACGATTGTATGGAAAAAGGCATACTGTTGAATGCGAAGAAGACAAAGGGTTTTAGGGTCGGCAACGCATGAGTAACACCCCAGGTGATGCAAATGTCCATAGGCTACGGTGACTGTTTACCATCAGGCAGGCCGTATGCTTGTTTGTCACCTTGGTGGTATATAAAAATATATAAATAGTATTTGAAAGAGAAGAAACCAGAACCAATGTAAGAATTACGGTCGATGATGAAGTGTTCGAACAAGTGAATGAGATTGTATATCTTGGATACGCTTTTAGCAGGAATGGAAGGTACACCGCTGGTGTAGAAAGACGAGTTTGTGCTGGGAATAGTTTAAATGCGGCGTCGGGAAAACTTCTTAGCAGTAAAAGCTTGAGCCGAAGGCACACACAGCTTGCTATACACAATGCGGTGCTGGTCCCATAAGGAAGCGAGAGCTGGGTACGGCAGAGACAGCATAAAAGTAGGATAAACGCAGTCGAAATGCGAGAGCTGCGCAAAATTGAGGGGTGACGTATTGGCAATGATGATGTTAGAAACAAAGTTGGTCTGAAGAGAGTGAGAGTGTCGGTGTTAAAATAAGAAGAGGCATGCTCCGTTGGTTCGTCGTCGTTGGGGGGTGTCGTCTCACACTGCGTGCACCAGTACGGGGACGCCATTCGACAACCAGCTGCTTTTTCTCCAGCGGCTGTCGATTCTGCGAACTATGTGGCCGGCCCACCGCCGCTTCAGTTTGCTTATCCTGTGGGCTATGCCGGTTACCTTAGTTCTACTGCGGATATACTCATTTCTGGTTCTATCATGCAGAGAAACCCCGAGCATAGCTTTTTCCATAGCACGCTGAGCGACCTTGAGCTTCCTCATGTGGCCCGCGGTGCAATAAGCAAGTTTAGCATAATGAAAATCTATGCATGTAACTATATCACGTTACCCAGGTCCCTTGCGCGACAAGCAGAGAATTAAACGCAATTTGGCTAGGATTGGCTAGATCAAAATTGACATCGCCGAAACCCCGATCAAAAACTAGTGTAATGTAGTACAATGGAAATTCCCAATGTTATGTTTAATCTTCTTGTTATGAAGGCAATGTGAAGTGGATTATTTGCTATGTTGTTATAACAAAATGTTTACTATATAGCATTCCATTCAATGATAAACAAGTTGATTGATGCGGCAATGACTTCTTTTGATGGACGCCATTCGAGACAATCGATGACAATGAAAAATGAGAAAGAATGAGTAATGCCCCTGGTGATGCAAACGTCTACAATTTGCGGTGAATACTTACCATCTGGCGGCCAGTATGCTTGCTTATATGTTATATTTGTGTATTAAAACAGCATAATTTTGCAGCAGATACGTGCCTATTATTGCAACGCAAAAAAAACTTCTTTTCTTGGACGATTTTGGTTGAATACACGTAAGCAATTCTTCGTATGCTACGGAGTGTTCATTGGGGTAATCCGTTCAAATCAGGTAGAAGATAAAAAAACACTCTTGAGGTACCTAATTCAATTAGATGACTCCATGTATATCATTTGCATGCTTCTAAGCTTTTTTGTACAATTTCCTATTTTGATATTACTCAAACATCTGAATAGCTACTGAACATAAAAGGGAAAGAAAATCTACTGTCAAAGGAAGATGAAAAAGACAATGAACTGTTTTTTGCCTATTTATATATAAATACCAAATTCAATTCATGAATATTCAACTAAACCGTAGTGATCATAACTTTACGAGAAAGGATAATTCTCTATTTGCCAATTTGTAGTAAATGCCACTGCTAATTGACTTTCTAGTACATTTCCTTCGGATGCCATAATCTAATCTGTTTAGAATTAACTGCATCCTCCAAGCAAATGCGCGTTTCATTCTAACCGGAAATAATACATGAGTCAGTTAGCACTTTGTCGAGTATTCTAGAACAAACTGATCTGTTGCACGTTGGGAGGCATGCAAGCATATGGCCTACTTGATGTAGAGTTATTACCGTAGCATATGAATACAGGAAATAACACTCGCGCGTTACCACCCCTGCTGCTAACACAACATTAGGGGCTTACTGAAAATTCCATTTACTCGCAGAAAGACGACAACCCTTCAGAGAGTAGCTATTTGACTGCGATTTTCGTGAGTTGTGGGTACTTCACAAGTCGAGAACTCTTTGATGCTACTTAAAAATTACCAAACTCAAGCAAATAAACATGTTAATCCACACAAAAGTTTTCCGATGTGGAAATTAATTCATCAGAAGATATATATTATATAATTTTATGCAAACTCACGGGTCTGTTTGTCTGTCACAGAACCTATCAGACATGCTATAGAGAAGTTGTTAAAATTTTAATAACATGCTGATATGCTGACTACTCTTCAAATATTAATGAAATATATTCTATACTATCTTTCCGAAAAGCAATGTGTAACGAATTAGAGCCGGGTGGATTAGTGATTTTTTTTTTAACAAGTCGTATGGGGTATATAAAAGAGCTTAATAAATATATTCTTAGATATACTATTTTATGTTAATACAGGAAGTTCTTAATTTGACGATTTTTTCTTACATGTTTCCTTTTTTAATGTGTGTCACAAAACATATACACACGTATATAACAACAACTTTTATAGGCGGAGTGGTCAGTAATGTTACTCTAACACCAAACCCCGTGGATTCGATTCTCAAACACGGCAAACATTTGCGTGCCTGAACATGTGGATTTGTTTTACTCCGGGTGCTTTCAAGAGATGTAGGTCGCATCAAAGCAGCTTGACTGGGGAAGTACCTTCACGTAACAGAAAACTGCAGCCAAATAAAAACTACTTGGAGGGTAGTTGAATTATGTAGAATTGCTGTGTTAGCAGCAGGGGCAGTAACGCGCGAACTGCATACTTCACGCATTGGAATCCTTCATAGACTACGGTCACCACTTTACGTCAAAACTTTGTCAAAAAAATTGTTTCACAATTCCAGCACACCCCTCTTACCGTCGCCAAGAGCTTCGGAATTCATGGTATCGAAACATCCAGTGCGGTTACGTTCCTTAGTTACCTCCGAGAGAATTAGTTACGTCCATGAAAATTGGCGAGTTCAACAGTGGGTCACAATACTTCAACTCGAATCAAAAACTTTTACTATACAAGGCAGTTCAACCACACGTTTCTGCCGCTACCCGTCGATTTGTAGAATTAACTGCATGCCGAGACCCAACTAGCACACATGCTGCATAGTTCAGTAGCTCTACAATAGTTGTTCAACTGCTGTACTGTATCTATAAGCCGCACACCAGCTGTTAAGCTGAGACACCCTTCTTAAACAGTTAGTATGCTAATTTAGCAAGGACTACATACCATAAACCACGATACAAAAACACGAAATAGATTTAGATTAGAAAGGGCCAGGAACTTGTAATCGCTTCACACGTCAATGGTCTACGATAAAAGTTTACTATCAGTCAGGTCGCATGCTTCTTTGTCACCTTACTAATTGTCTTTAAAGTATTTACAAAAAATAATTTTCAAGACGTATTTGCTCGTTCATTATCAGAGAAGTGTGCACATAAAAATCTCATTTTAATTTATCACAAACACCTCTTCGTCCTTTTGTTCCGCGGTTGTTTACATTACTGTGATGTCATACTCTCATACTCAAAAGGTCATCGTACTTCTCAAATATGAGAGTCCATCATGATCATGCACTTGTCTTGAGTATACCCATGAATAGCCTTATGTACGCCTAAACATCACACATATGTAATACATTAGTGTTAGTAGTAATGCAAATGTGTGAGTATGCTTTGTAGCGATATATAGTCGGAATTACAAACGAACGGCTATTTAGAAGCCCGAGGCTGAACGGTTTTAATGCCTCCAGTAAGTAATTATTATATATATTATTATTACCAGTAAGAAACCAAGTGGCAAGTGAAAGTCATCTGTAAACAAAATAATGATACGAAAAAGATATATAATACATTTTAGTAATTGAAATTGTTATAGACGGTTAAGCACAGTCTTTTGATATAAAGAAAATCTATGTTAGGCATTATGTAAATGCATTTAGAAGATATAGTAAATACGGAATCAGCGTTTTAAATAAGTAAGACTTTTGTGAAAGCAACACTTATTTTTATACTAGGTCGGGAGGCATGCAAGCATACGGCCCACCTGATGTAAAGCGGCTACCGTAGCCTATTAACGCTTGCGATATATTAAGTATCACTCGCGCGATGCCTCCTCTGCTGCTTACACAACAACTCCTTACGAGCTTACTGGTGACCTCACTCGCAGGAACACAACAACCCTCAAGGGAGCTGTTATTTGGCTGTGGTTTTCTGTGAGGTGGAGGTACTTCCCCAGACGGGCTGCTTTGATGCGCCCTACCTCTCTTAAAACATCCAGACCAAGACAAATACATATGTTCATGCACACAAATATTTACCTTACGTGGGAATCGAACCCACGACCATTGTGTCAAAATCGCGTCATTCACGACTGAGCCACCGAGCTCGTCCAAATTGTTCACGTACATTGTTGTAATCTTTTGTGCCTTCGAAGTCAATGAACATTTTTATATGAAACTAAAATTTTATATATTTTTAGTTCATCATCGAACCTGCTTAAAACTTTTACCAAAATTTACATGGGACCATCGTGGGAATAAAATTATGAAACAACAATCAAAACCGGATGAAACAAAACTATTGGAGATCATTATACGATCGATGTTATTAGATCTTAGAATCGAATGCGCCTTTAGTGAGGTATGGGTCACATTTTATTTGTTTTATACAACATCGGAAGGCATACAAGCATGTGTAGCCTGATGTATAGCGGTTACTGTAGCCTATGAACGCTTGTTACATATATACAATACAGTGTCATTGGCGCGATGCTTGCTCTGCTGCTATCACAGCAACTCTTTAAGAGCCTACCGCTGCCCTCACTCACACGCAGGAACACAACAACCCTGTAGGGAGTTGTTATTTGGCCGCGGTTTTCTGCGAGGTGGAGGTACTTTCCCAGATGGGCGGCCTTGATGCGCCTCACCTCTCTTAAAATATCCAGACAAAGACAAACAGCCCTGTTTATACACACAAATGTTTGCTCTAAATTTTTATAACAATTGCTAAAAATAGAAGCTCCTTTTATAAATTGATTAAAATACATAAACACAAACAACAAAACAAATCACTCAAAATATTATATACCTAACAACTTATCATTCAGTCAGACGTATCATGTTACGAAACAACATAAAAAATATATCTCAGAAAGATGCATAGTGGACCTGCGCTTCGCTTTAGAAATGAGCTTGAATTTCAAGAATTCGTCAAAAATAAGTGACTACATAAAGACTGGTGCCGTGTACTAATACTAACATGTTGCCTTCCTCTGGATATTTTCATAAAATGTTTGGAGAAGATTCATTTTATATTGCTCGAATCATAGATAATATCACATATTATATTTAAGGAACTCATTCATTGTATATATACAGCTCCAAGTAAAAACCATTATTACATTATATTTTGTTGTAACAACATGACTTACATGTTCAAGTTTAAAAATCAATTGTTTAAGTTGCTGAAATCATTTCAATATCTATTATATTATAAAAATGTATTATCTTCATATATTTATACTTGTACTTTTATGTATTTATTTTATGTAAGTAAAAAGTCTATTAAATTTAATAAAACTTCTAACAAAACAACACATACACATCTCGCAAGGCCAAGCACCCAACTAAAGTATATGAATTTAAGTGTATCGTATTCCACTTATACATGTATTATTATATCTACGCTATCAAATTTATATAAAAAAGTAAATGAAGTCTTCAGATGTGAGTCCTGCACTGTATTATGTTTTGTGTTTGACTGTCGAAATGTCTTGTTTTTACAGGTTTTGTGTTTGGGTTTTGAAGGTTTTCATTTTGGAGTCCCCTGCAAAATTTTTGAAATATATATAAATACAATATATTATAAAATAATAACAATTTCCCACAAAAAATTATATAATAACAATGAATAGTGACATAGAACTTTCAGAAGACATAGACAAAATATCAATTTTCAAATCATTATCGTGTGATACTGACAAAATAAACCATTTCATACCACCTAAATGTAGCATATCACTCTTAACCCAAAATATACGTAGCATAAATAAAAACTTTCATGACCTGGAGATACTATTGAAATCCATTAAAGTAGATTTCGACATTCTTGTACTTACTGAGTGCAGACTAACTTGCTCTCCTATAGTACCGAATATAGAAGGATATCATTGTTCTCATACCAAAATCAATCACAAACAAAATGATGGCGTCGTTGTGTTTCACAAGAATAACCTGAACTGCAAAATAGAAGAACCTATCTTAATTGATGCAAACTGTCTATTTATTAAACATAATTCAGACACTGTTGTTATTGCTATCTATAGATCTCCTTCTTATAATAACATAACTCCATTTCTAAATTCACTCAATGAACATTTAAGTAATTTATCCGCATAGGATCCGCTATCTCCAAAAAACGGTAATTTCGTAAAAGTCAAGCGAAGTTGCAAACCTGTCTTGTATAATGAATTTGGCTTTTTGTGAAATTACCTTTACGGCATTTTGATTTGAGTAGAATGATCCCGGAATTTTAAATTACTTTACCAAAAATTTCGTCCCTAAAGGGATTTCGGGAACACGTTTATGAAGAATGCTCGCAAAAAGGTTTGGAGACGTGAGTTGAAAAGTAAATTGCTGAGAGAGCTCTGCGTGTGTTTTAAGTGCACATTTTATTAAAAATTAATTTTTGGAGATAGACATTTGATTTCAATGTGGTTTGTGATCAAATTTACAAAAGAATCAGTACATATATATTGTTAGAGTAAACATATTTTAACAATTTATTGTATATACTACTAAGGTGGCAAAAAAGTATAACAGCTATCGTAAAAAAAATTGCTGTAAAAACGAAAATGCTGGTGCATCAGATCGGACTACCACTACGTTATCTACACGCCAAGTCAGAGAGAACCGAACGTCATGACTCGGTTTTTTCACCTCATTCGCTTCTTCTACATTCAAGGCTCCTTTCAAGCACATTTGCCAGTTCCTAGAGCTACTGATACCACCATTAATATGAAGGACATATATCAATGGAAGAAAATACCTTTGACGGCTTCTTTGCACCAACGCCTCTATTTTTATTTATTGAATCTCTTTATGAATGACATCTCACATAAATCTTGTATTTACAGTTTTAGCCACACATCAATGAAATAAAATAAATCTTTCTCCAAAAACCAAAAGTTCGTTGTTATTGAAAACATTGCAAACCATTCGCAAGCAATGACACAATTTTAAAAACAAGTGAAGTTTTGTTACTGAAATACTCACACGTTATATGAAACATTTATACTGTGCGACAAGGCTTTTTAGGCGCGTGCCCGAAACCTGAATAGTGCATCCATCTCGTGAAGATTACCTAAGTGTGCAAGAGAGGGATATATTTCTGTCAATGTCACTTAAAAGCCAAAAAAGTCTTGACGCATTGTATGTGCACATTCAAGCGGATTACAATGCCAAAACTATGACTTAACCAACGTCATTTCAACCGATATAACTAATGTCAATCCATACATTCGACTTTTTACTAGTCATGGTTCGAAAACAAACAGTAAAAAATCTTGTTCAGGATGCCCGCAGAACATTTGTAAAACAGAAAATAAAAATTCTTTACTAATAGAACACATTCACATATTTTTGTAAATAATGTTTTCGATGTTTTTCTATTAATCGTAGTATGCTATTACTTTATTTTCTACTATGATCACTTTACCTTAACCCTTCGAAACCCGGGTGGTCATATATGACCGCGAAATGTATGGGAAAACGTATATAACGGGTTCTGACTGCAGAGCCATTGTAGTAGAAAATTCCCAAGAAGCCTTGTTTAGATAAAACTGGATAAAACAATAGTATATCAATCGACAACATCGCACGAGTTGCACTATTTTTTATTACGAATGCGGAAATATTCCGTCAACCAAAATTATCCGGCCGTCATTTTTTTTCTCGTCAATTTGCGTGCGCCAAGGAAAATTTGCGCGAGACAAGGAAAATGTGCGTGCGCCAGTTTAAAATGGGCAAATCATCATGCAAAGATATCACTTATCCCGCATGTGTAATATTTTTTTTTTCTTTACCGTCGGGAGACATACAAGCATACGGCCCACCTGATGTAAAGCGGGTACCGTAGCCTATTAACGCTTGCGATATATTAAATTTCACTCGTGCGATGCCTCCTGTGCTGCTTAGACAGCAACTCCTTGAGAGCTTATATACGCAGGAACACAACAACCCTCTAGGGAGTTGTTATTTAGCTGCGGTTTTCTGTGAGGTGGAGGTACTTCCCCAGACGGGCTGCTTTGATGCACCCTACCTCTCTTAAAACATCCAGACCAACACAAACAGACATGTACAATGTACATGTACACAAATGTTTACCTTGTGTGGGAATCGAACCCACGAGCGTTGGTGTCAAAGTGCGACTGAGCCATCGAGCTCGTCAAAATCGTAGACTATGAATGCGTGTAATACATTAAGTATCATTCTATGAGAGCTTTCTGGTGACCTCACTCACACGCAGGAACACCTCTCTTAAAAACACACAAACAGACATATTCACACATACATTTTTGTCCTGCAAGGGAATCGAACCCAGGAGTATCGAAGACAAATCACGTTATAAACCGCTGCGCCACCGAACTCTTCAAAAAAAAAAACAACATCAAGTCTTTATAAAATTTCCGGCGTACTTATTTAAAAATGTGTGTAATTATGAAGGCATTTAATTTAGGAAACAATAATTTCATCATAAGTATTAAATCTGGTATAGTATTGTCTTAGGTTTTCGCGATTGTTACACATTGAATTAAACAATTTTTAACGGAAGTATCGCGTATTTTATTTATTTTGTTGAACCTGACGTTTCGAACGCTTTGCAGCGTCCGTGGTCGCAGGAAGACTAAGGTGGTATTTGTCTTACATTAGTTATTCAATTATTACATCTACCGACATGATACGCGATACTTCCGTTAAAAATTGTTTAATTAAATCTGGTATATTTTATTCAGAAACTAGAATCTATTAGTAAGACCCTATTATCACTGCTCAGACCCAAACGAAGCAAAGCTAATACAATGACCATTTTTTTTTAATGAGCAGGCCCACCACTCATATCCACCACAGTGTCTCCTGTGTAACAGCGGCGACCACCAAAAAGGCAATGAACAGTGAAGTTCATTGCTGTCCCGGGGGTTAAACTACAGCTGTCTTGGAACTCACAACGAATTTAATCAGAAGAAATTTGTAGAAGTAGGAAGTTTTGGAATGGACTTCCCCTCTTGGCAAAGTGAGAGACAGCAATATGACAAATAAGGCATTTAATAACCTCAAGAGATGGCTAGTCAAGTGAAGCTCAACTGCCGTGCACCACGGTTTATTAAATATCTAACACTATTGGGACCTAAACTGTGAGTTGATACCTAACACATCGATTCCAATAATATAGATTGCAGAATCGCCTAAACGCCTGGTAATTCTCACCACCAAATCAGAATAGTATACTACCCCGGATGTGACACGCAAGGAATTTAACATATCGTCCCGCACCCAGTGCCAGAGATCGCTCTCCCAGAGAACATGATGTGCGGTTTGCTCGAATTCATGATTTCTCGTAGAACAGAGCGCAGAACAGCTCTTTTCGTTTAGACTTGTGTCAACGCCTTTATGTGAGATAAAGGCGTTGACACAAGTCTAAACGAAAAGAGCTATGCCCTAAAGTTTCCATGCCCTGTTAAAAATTGCGCAACGGGATGATCGACTTCTAACCACTCTTTACTTAATCTGTCTCGCACTGATTGAAAGAACAGATACAAGTGGCGTCCTTTAGTAGACAATGGCCATTACTTAAATATACGTAAATAACTTAATTAGTTCTCATGTACAACATCGAGAGACGTACAAGTATACAGACCACCTGATGTACTGGCTTTGCCGTACCCTATGATTGCTTGCCATACAGGAAGTATTACTCGCACATGTGCACATCTGTTGTACTCCTTTTTTGCAGCGACGTACATCCCTAGTCGACCAGCTATCCTCTATCGAAAATAGCGCGAATCAACAGCTTGACATACCCTTAAACAGGCTGCTGTCGACGTTGCTTAACTTTGATTAGACTGACACACGTATCAGCGTCATCGACCTTCAAAACTACATACATACTGTACTTATAAGATGACAAATGAAAACCAAAACCATATGTTTATGCACACAAGTTTTACTTGTGCAGGAATCGAACTCACAATCCTTGGGGTTAAAGTAGCCGTGACTACACTACCGAGACTCGTCAAACAATAGATCTGGTCAGATAACGGAGAAGGTTAATCTAGTGGTTAGTACTTGCCACAAGTTATTTATAAGCTGCTATATTACGAGCTCGGTGGCGCAGTGGCGAAACGCGCTGTTACGTTACTTTGACACCAAAGCTCGTGGGTTCGATTCCCACACAGAGCAAACATTTGTGCACATAAACACGTCTGTTTGTCTTGGTCTCGGTGAAGAGAGGTAGGGCGCTTCGAAACAGCCCGTCTGGTGAAGTATTTCCACTTCACAGAATACCGCAGCCAAATAACAACTTTGTTGTTGTGTTCCTACGTGTGAGTAAGGTCACCATTAAGCTCCTAAGGAGTGACTGTGGTAGCAGCATAGGTGGCATCGCGCAAGTGATACCCAATGAGTTCCGAGCGTTCGTAGGGTACGGTAACCGCTTTCCATCAGGTGGGCCGTATGCTTGTATGCCTTCCGACGATGTACAAAAAAAAAGCCCTAAATACCATGAACGCATACAACCTACATTAAGCCTTATCAAGCACTTCCACAAGTTGACAGGGATCAATTTAAAGTGCAATTAAGTACACCTTATAAAAGCAATCACACAAGTATCAACGTTAAAACCTGATTGAAAGACAAAATAAATGGTTGAATCCCTATTTAAAAAAAAATGATTGATCGAGCTTCGGTAATTTTAAAGCCTGCTTTGTTAATAACAATAAAATATATACGAGATTGTCCAGTACGAGAATGTGAAATAAACTGTTGGGTGTACAAGTTTCTTGTACTATACCTTACACTGTTTATTATATTTAATAGTATCAACATTGGAATTTAACAGAGGTAGCTCTGATTGTCTAAGCCAATCGGAAAAATGGAAAAAATCGGTTAATATTATTATCAAAAATATGGTATTAAATGTGTTATTGAAATAAAATTACCTAACTTAAATTATGTATTTGTAAATATTAAAAATATATATATTATTATCTCGTAAGTATATGATATGAGAACGGGTACAGACCTTCAAATGTGCTTTAGAGTCATGCTTGACAGTTGACAGTTGTATCTTATTTACAATGTTGTTTCTTAGAGAGATAGGGTGTATCAAAGCAGCCTGACTGGGGAAGAACCTCCATTTCATAGAAAAAACAACTCTCTGGAGTATTGTTGTGCTCTCACGAGTGAGGGAAGTTACCTGTAAGCTCCTAAGGATAACGAAGGGTGTATCATCAACAGGGGTGGCAATCCGCGAGAATATTTATGTATACGCGTTCATAGGCTACGGTAACCGCTTTAATTTAGGTGGGTCTTTACTTGCATGCGATATTGTGTACCGCTCGCGCGTTGCTATACCTACGCAACAACTCTTTAGGTGTTTACTGGTACCCCACTTTGTTATTTAGTTAGTACCACTTTGTTTTTTAATTAGTTTTATGAGGTATCTCAATACTTCCGCAGCCGGGCTGTTTTGAAACGCCCTACCTTCTGATTATTTAAATTTCAAGTTTTTCCGTTCACATTAGTCTACAGCACCAACGAAATAAAAAAAAAACATTCCCGATAATCGAGCTTATTCATCACGAAGCTAACCATTACTGCAATACCTAAAATCTCTTCCGAGATATTTATGAATAGGGCTTGTCTCCTTTTCTCAATGCCCCAATAATTGTTTCCTATGCCCACATCCATTAACCTATTCTCTATGCATTTCACATACATTTGTATTGTCCATCCTTCCGCTTATTCGCTATAAAACAAAAGTAAAGAAACAAAATGGATTTTCCTGCTGTTTTCACCTATAGACAAAGTGATTCTTGAGGAAGGTATAGCTGTATAACTTGTTAAGGTTTTGTATAAATCGGTTGAAATATGACGATAATTGTTGAAAACGTCGGACAAAGTCCAGCCGGCTGGGAACTTTCATCGGATATTGTACGGTTATACAGTATTAATCCTTACTGTATGTACATGTAATTTTTTTTTATACAACATCGGGAGACATAAAAGCATACGGTCTACCTGATGTAAAGCAGTTACCGTAGCCTATTAACGCTTGTAACATATATCACTCGCGCGATGCCTCCTCTGCTGCTTACACAGCAACTTCTTAGGAGCTTACTGGTGACCTCACTCACACGCAGGAACACAACAACCCTCTAGGGAGTTGTTATTTGGCTGCGGTTTTCTGTGAGGTGGAGGTACTTCCCCAGACGGACTGATTTGATGCGCCCTACCTCTCTTAAAAGTCAAAGTCAAAATCTTTTTATTCCGTAAAAATGGCTACATTTGTTTGGAATTGTCACAATTTTTTTCCCTACCGTGCAGTTCATGACTAGGTGAGCACTGATAAAAATACTGCCAAAAAAGGTTCTACTACCCAAGCCGGGGCGGGCCGCTGGTGCTGGTATCCGGTATCCTAACGTCCTTATACTGGTAAATCCTTTCTCAGTACCACTATTGATCGCTTTACAAACCAACGCGAACGAGTTATTATCAAAAGTTGCTAACATTGAATACCTTCGGTTGTAACTGTTTAAATATCATATTCATACTCAATTTGCATATCGCAAATAATATACCAAGATCTAAGGACAGCGACGATGAACGACGTCTATTGAACTTGTCATAGATCACAATCTTAATAGACGCGACACTTGCGTGGCGAAGGATATATAGCAGAAAGATATATCTAAATGTGTTGTGAGCGTAACTAATGTATTATTACACAACCATACTCGAATGTAGCAGGTGTTTGTGAATGTCTATGTTCACACTAATTGAATGCCATACATGTTCTATTGTATTAATATTTATAAAAGAAGCATAAAAAGCAAGGTTTTTATATAAGTTATTAAAGCGAGTGAAGTGTGTAAGCATCGCGTATTATGGCGCTCGGTTTTCTCTGCCTACCAAGCAAGACGCAAGCCTGCCTACGCAAGAGATCTAGCGTGAAGATATACATACATACACATTTTATATATTCCATTACGAAAGCTTTGACAGGAATTTCTGAATATGTCTGCAGCTGTCATGAAGAACCTATAGAGAACGGATGAGAGCGACTTTACGTAGTAACCAAATTCACTGCTACGGGTCGGGCGGTAAAGTCGAACGCGTAGTTCTTATTGCCTAGTTCATGGATCCACATCGCGGGCCTAATCGTGTTATTGGTTAAAATATTCTCCCATTGGTCAGTAGACTCGAATTGGTGATATATTTATGCGCTAGTCAAGTGGTTTGTGGTAGTTGAAAAATCAAAATAGAACTTTCAGATGAAAATATCCACATCTATACTATCTTTTTCATTATCTAATGCATTAGCTAATGAAGCCTGTTCATTTAAAATAGTTGCTTTTCATTTGATTGGTTTAGAATAGGAACTCGCACATTGCGCCACCCGAACGATTGTCACGTAGGGAGGACTAACATAATTTATACACGCGCGGTGGACTGTTTCTCCATTAGTTTGTCGACAAAGGAGCTGTACTGATCCGTCGGATGAAAGGGCCCCCGAATCCCACCGGAGGTAGTCACAGGGTCCCCACCATCCGGTTACCAACAAGCATCTATCCCGAGATTATGCGCGGTATGAAAGGGCAGCCTCTCAAGGTGGTTATACTTGATTGGGCCCGTGTACTATACCGCGTGTGGCCAACAGAACAACCGTTACAACGGGTCTCCCTGGCCGACGGATCAGCTGTCCTCCTGACAATGGATAGGCAGAATCCACCACAGTTTCCACAATATCTCAGGAAATCCCTTAGTCGCCTCTTATTACACCCACGGGAATAGAGGGAGCGATGATTATTAGTATTCTTTCTCCGTCACCGCACGGATAAAACGAACGCACGGGAAAACGGATGAGCAGTCGAGGTTTATTGGTTTGGGCACAAAGCGAGGGACTTGAAGCTAGGATATAGATAAATAGACTTACTAACTTAACTTAGATCATAATATATCTAGATCAGTGCGATTACTGTCACACTAGTCAGATTTTGAAGAGAGAATAATAAATATATAAATATATCTCGATCCATACTATAAATGCAATAAACCCATTTTATATACATTCTTATGTTTCAGTAGATTGAATGCTTTAAATACATCATTAATTTAGTAGTATATCTAATATTTATGGTCTAGTTACCACCATGATTGCAATAATTACAAAACAAAATAATTTAATTGACACATCTAGAAAGAGAGACTACATACATAGAGCAATAATAATTTGCATGCAATATATAATTTTTCCGATGCAGAAATCTTACCTGTGACTGCGAGACTACTTCGCATAATAAGTAGATAAATCTAGACTAGAAAATTACTCTACAAGACGATTACGTGTTCTCTATTCTTGTACAGGACGTAGAAGATGTATACATATATGTTAGTTATGGTCACATGTCATTCTTTTCAGAACCACGCTGTTAACATTACGTAATTAAAGTTGACATTTTTATAGTTACGTATTGCTATTTATTCTCATACGTTGATGTTAATTTACGAGTAGGTATGCAGACGAGTAATCAGGTTCACGTGATCAATAGTTCGTTCGTTCTATTACACAAGTTGATATCTAGGCGGATCTAGTTCAGGAGTATTTATGACGAGCTCGTTGATGCTCGTGGCTTCGATTCCCATACACGGCAAACATTTGTGTGTATGATAATTTCTGTTTAACTTAGTTTGGATATTTTTAAGAGAGTAGGGCCCATCAAAGTACTCTTCACCTCACAGAAAACCGCAGTCAAATAACTCCGGAGGGTTGTAGTATTCTTGCGTGTGATTGTTTGTGGTTTTCTGCAAGTTTATTTTGTTTATTATGTAAAATTAAGGTTTACAATTTGATGGCATGTATTCATTGTATCGTGTCGTATTGTACACCAAGAAGTATATAATTTTTTAATGAAATAAATGTGTACTTACTTAATATATTGATAAAGTAATAAATGTGTGATTTTGTCTTCTACAATTTTTTTCCTTTATAAGAACCATTTTTGGACTCATTTTTCAATTTACATTTACGTAACTGATGAGAGCGCTGCGGGAAATAATTTTAGACCTTGAGAAGCACGTGGTATATGAAATAAACCAAAGAACAAAGTGGTTACACTTGACACAAGAGTCATACTGGTGACTTGCTCAATTCAACTCTAACAATGCATAAGTCTGCGCGTTCACCACTAAGAAAGCTTCATGACTAGACGAACTCGGTGGCGCAGTGGTGAAACGCGCTGTTACGCTACTTTGACAGCAACGCTCATGGGTTCGATTCCCACACAATACAAACATTTGTGTGCATGAACATGTCTGTTTGTCTTGGTCTGGGTATTTTCTATGTATAATAAGTACGTATTTACAAAAAAAAAATGTATTTACATATGCTTATCAGTTGTCTAGTACCCATAACACAAGCTTCGCTTACTTTGGGGCTAGATGGCGCTGTGTAATTTGTCCGACAATATTTATTTATTTGTGAACTAATTAGAGCCTAAATATCTTAGCGATTCTAGCTTACGGACCAATAGGAGAATAATTTAACCAATAAGCTGATTAATGATGCGATACTGACCCGCAACCTAACCGTAGCGGTGAATTGAGTTACTACGTAATATCGGACTCATCGGCTCTCCGTAGGATTTTCCTTCATGCTTCGGCCCAAAAATATTCATCTTACCAAAAGCAATAGCACGATTCTTGACCGCATAAGGTTCCAAAGAAGTTTTCCACCGCGATGTTGTGGAATGAACTCCCTGCCAAGGTTTTACCAACGGTGAATATAAGATACTTCAAACTGCATGCTTTTACAGGTCGACAACGCACGTGTGTTGTATTTATTCACAGGCTAACTGCTTTTTTTTATACTACCCCGGGAGGCATACAAGCATACGGCCCACCTGATGTAAAGTACCGTAGCCTATAAACGCGCGCAATACATTAAGTATTACTTCCGCGATGCCACCTCTGCTGCTAACACAGTACAACTGCTTACGAGCTTACTGGAGACCTCACTCACACGCAGAAACCCAACAACCTTCCAGGGCGTTATTATTTGGCTGCGGTTTTTTGTGAGGTGGATGTACTTCCCCAGATGGGCTGCTTGCTTGAAAACACTCAGACCAAAATAAACAGATATGCTCATGCACACAAATGTGTGTCCTGTATGAGAATCGAAGCCACGAGCATTGGTGTCAAAGTAGCGTAACAACGCGTTTCACCACTGCGTCATCGAGCTCGTCAGTGAGTGCTTACCATCAGGCTGACCACTATGCTTGTTTATCACCGCAGTGCTATGAAAAATACCATTGAATCCTTACAACGTTTGAATGAAAAGACTGCTATATAGGTGATGTTATTATAGCCAATAACCTCAAAGCTTTAAATCCGCATGTATGAGATCTAGCCAATCATAAACGTCTATTATTTACACGTTCGTGTACACGCATCGTCTTAATTAAATTTTTAATGTATAATAGTCGCAATGACATTGATTTCATTCAAATTCTGAAATAACACACGTTCTAATAATAATTCATGTGTTGGGTACCTAATTGATCAAAATCAATCATAGATATACACCATACGTATATTAATCTATGATTGTTCTTGTCCGTGTACACAATATTTCGTAATGGTTATATAATACAGGTGGGTTAAATGTCTGGCGTAAAAAGATATACAACCACAAACATTTATTTTTCTTTACCGCAAACGCCGCAGCGCACCTGCATTCATATACATAAATCTAAATCTGCTATATTGCAAAAAAACGTACGGAGAAAAAGAATCTTTTAAATTAAGGGAGATAACGTAGGAATCTCTCTGACGTAGGACTCTCATGCTTATAGAGTATCTAGAAGCTTGAGGCCGGTAATAGAATAATTTAGTGTTTTACGCGATTTTATAATTTTTATACCGCACAATGCTTTTCGTGCATGAAATAAAATAAAATTGAACTTACTATAATCGAAGTCTACGTTGTCTGTGACCATTTTATTTATTATCTATTTTAAGACGAGGTCTTTCCTTGCATTTAATTTTAAGAAAGTAAACCTTTGCCTGGAATTCGTCGTATTGGTAATTTGTGATGTAATTTAAAAAACGGCTGTTTGGTGAAAAAAATGTTAGTATGCAGTGTTACAATTCTTTCATGTCTGTAAATTACTTAACTCTACTTTTTACTGCCATAGATTAATTTCTCACGTAGAGGCGAGACAGTCGTTTAGAGACAATCAGCTCATTATAATATTTATACCCAGCAGTTATTGTCTACAAACCTGTTTACTGTCTCATAGAGTGCTTTCGAGAACATCGGAAAATACCTTGACCTAAAATATACCGTCTACAATGTTGATAAAGGCCTTGTTAAGGTTGTAGGCAAATAAACTTATCAATAAATCTTTGATTTATATGTCTTTGTATGTATTTGTTAAGATAATTTATTGCTGTATAATTGTTACGAGATACAGGTGTCAAGGTATAATGTAACTTATTTAGGACTACAAGTACCAATAAACTGTCATTTGTTTTTGTATTACATTTTTTTAGGTACATCTAGATATATGTATACTTATCCAAATAAAATTAACTCGCATTTTTGGTCGTGTGTTATCAGAAGGTAGAGTCAGTAGCTGTAGAAACCGGAGAGCGTGCACGAACAAGGCTACGTATGTTAAAAAAGCTATTTAGTTGTAAAAGAACTGAGCCATGTGGCGCTCAGACATCTCTGCCTATTCTGCAAGGGACTTGGTGTGAAGATAAATAGATTAATCATACCCGCGTCGCATGAGATGAGGCTTACTGTTTACTGTAAAGAAAAGTCGCATGAGAAACTTTTAGCACGACTTACTGTTTACTGTAAAGAAAAGGTAAAAAAAATGTGTATTGTTAGGCTCATACGAAATAGGGGTAAGGGGCATAAGCGTGATAAGAAAAACCTCCACTTCGCAAATGGGATTTTTTTTCTTTTGACTTTTGCTTGGGTGACGTCTTCTCAACGTTATCCTGTTTTTTAATTCATTAGAATTGGCGAATTTGGCGAAGATACTGGTATACATGGAGCGACTGCCATCAAACCTCCACAATTCAGAGGAAAATCAGACCTTTAATAGGTAAAGTCACACGTCTTCCAAAATATAATTTAATGAACGTACTGGTTTCCTCACGATATTTGCCTTTCCCGCGGAGTAAGTGATAATTACAAATGTGAATAAAGTACATAATTCATAATAAAAATTCAATATAATAAAGTGCATTCATTAAAAATACGAAGTTAGTTCGAACCGGCAACCAGTTGAACAATAGGTAGGAAACATGAATTTTAATGAAATTATAAATACTAAAATACATTTGTTGGAGATTTTGTTTGTCTTCACGTGTAAATCGCTTAATATATTTTGAAAAAAACTGTTACAGTACTGGATTTAGCGATGGGGTTAGTTATACACTTTTTCCAAGAACACCATGAGGACGTAGCCGCGGACAAAAGCTAGCGATAAAATAAGTCAATGTGAACTACAATTTTTCAATATACAAAGCAGAAGATATTAGACCATAAAAGTTAATTGTAATAATTTTCGCATAAATTAAATATTCTTTTTTTGGACACTCATATGTTTACATCTTACATAATTTTATTAATGGATGACATTAATCGATCGTACGACATAAATACATAATTATATGACTACGAGAATAGGTGATAAAACAGACAGTCATACAAATTGTTAACGTGGTTGTGGAATGATATCCAGTTCTTCATAAATAAGGTGTCATAAGTAAACGTCGCTTACGTTTACTTCATAAACAACGCTCAAGGACGCCCTGATTGATGCACCCTATCTATACGTGTACGTTGCGGTAACTTCTTACAACATAATATAGCAACATAAATTTTGAATTTTTTACGATATAAATTACCGCACCAAACCAAACAATGTTGTTTATTCAACAAAAGTAAGAATAATATTATTTTATTTAAACTTGAGTGTTATTACTTCATAAATAACGCTCAAGGATGCCCTGATTGATACACCCTGTCTATATATGTACGTTGCTGTAACTTTTTACAACATAATATAGCAACATACATATTAAAATTTCTTACGATATATAAATTACCGCACCAAACCAAACAATATTGTTTATTCAACAAAAGTAAGAAAAATATTATTTTACTTAAATTACTGTACTTATACTTATACTATATATTTTAATTATTACTCGCTTTTGTATAAGATTGTTAGATTTTGAAAAAAATTATAAAATTTTTGTTTTTGTATCTCTATTTTTTTCTGTCTTTCTGGTATTGGCTCGCAAATATGTAGATAGATTTCAATATGCTTTGCTTTATCCAGAAGATGCATTTTTAATACAATGATAAGTGACGGAAAGGACTCTTTCAAAGGTTTTAATTTATCTTCACCATCGACTCCGATTTGAGGCGTAGATATAGTATAAAATAGTCTTTACACGCAGTATCTTCAAATGAACAGTAATTACTAGAAATCTCCTCACATTTGCAATGATTAAAATAACACTGGAGTACTACAACAAATCGACGACAATTAACATCGTTTGGATGCTTACAGTGTACTAGTAAATGATGCGTCTACTGATTGTTAAACACCATTGGCAGTAATGGGATGGTGTAGTCACACTATTGTTTCGTAAAGTTTGCTAACTTCATTCATTAGTTAGTACCTTTGTGACAAAAAAAATGTTTTAATAAATATCACGCATATTTTGCTTTTTGAAATATGATGGGATATATCGGTATATAAAGCTAAGATAGGTAGGGTGCAAATCTGTTCGACTGAGTATGTATTTCCACTTTTTAGAAAACCGCAGTACGATTATTGTGTTCCTGAGTGAGGGAGGTTACCAGTAAGTTCCTGACCAGTTATTGTATTACCAGCAGGACTATAATTTAAACTAACCACACTACTGACGTTCAATGTTTTATTAAAAAACGAATTTATAGTAAATTGTAACCTGATTAGAAAAAACCGGGTAGGAGATTACATTAATATAAAATAAATAAATATCAGTTTTTATAACCACTTTTTAATTTTAAGCACAGTATATAGAGCTTTCTAGAAAATTTTATTACTACTCATAAAAAAACTATTAAAATCACTTAAATATCTATCTTAAAAAGTATCAAAAACTATATTCATAAGCACACATTTCCTGGGATTAATTTTATAGAATTGTTGCGTGTACGGAATTCGGGATGAATTGGCTGATATAAGGGTGGCATTAGATGTTAGGCAGTTAAATAAGTCTCACAATGTAGCGACAACTAGTATTTGAACCTCACTCGAAACTTTCCCAAGAGCCCTCATCTCCTTCGCCAATAGCGTTTGACATTAAAGTATTAATGACAGCAGCGTGCAGATGAGGAAGAGAATTAAGTTCGGGACAAATATTGTATATTTTTTTGCTTAACATAATCCGTGTGTATGTATATTTCGTGTAAAAATATAAATAACTCGGAAGTCATTCATTGCCTTTAAATATATTTTATGATGATATCTAATTATACTTTTTGCAGGCGCTAAAGAAGACAATAAAGCATTTTTTCGTTTCAATGTGTACACATTAAATGTGAGGTGCTTAAGTAAGACTTTTTAACAACCCATCTCGACATAACTAACAAGATTTTGAATGTTGCTTGTGACGAAAAAAAAATGGATGCGTGTACTTATCTATGCGCGTGAGAAGTTATTCTTCTTTGGCATTATTACATAAATATTTAACATTAATAATTTAATAATATTTAGTATTAATTATATTAATTAATAATATTTTAATGTATAAGAAGGGTTATTGGAGTAAAATTAAAAAAGTAGCGGCGATGTTTATGGAATGTATTACATACAAGTCAAATATCAGGTACAAATGTTATACATTTTTAACTATAGCGCCATCTTCCGGTAATACTGTGAAACATTTAGCAACTTCAACCTGTTACATTTGTGTTACAGTGATGCGCTCATCTTAAAATTTCACTCTCATCATTTTTTCATAACGCGTGTAAAGAAGTATAACTTTAAAAAATACCCAACTAACTAATCAATTCTGCTTGCTAAGTTTCAAACCAAGGCGCTTGCAGAATAAGTAAAAGAGAACCGAGAAATAGGCCTTCGGTTTATCTTAGTTGTAATAATCTTCGCCTTAGTCGGTAGATCACTGGGATCCCTAAAAGAACAAAATGAAAAACTCATGCTGAACACCATTCTCACATGAGTGAAAATACCGCCAATCTTTGAGGCGCAGTTTCTCATTTTTAATTATTTGTGTTACGTTACTTTATTTCATATTTAATTACTTTTGCTTGTTAACCTTTGAGACTGATGGCTATTATGTTTCAAATTGATTGTTAATTTTGCTTGTCAAAAAATATCTCGCCTAAGCACGGCTTGTGCTATTTTATATTTTTTTTACACAACGTCAGGAGGCATACAAGCATACGGCCCATCTGATGTAAAGCGGTTACCGTAGCCTATAAACGCCTGCAATACATTACGTATCACTCGCGCGATGCCACCTCTGCTGCAAACACAGCAACTCCATAGGAAATTACTGGTCACCTCACTCACATGTAGAAACACAACAATTCTCTAGGGAGTTGTTATTTGGCTGCGGTTTTCTGTGAGGTGGAGGTATTTCCCCAGACGGGCTGCTTTAATGCGCCCTACCTCTCTTAAAAATACTCAGTCCAAGACAAACAGACATGTTCATGCACACAAATGTTTGTCCTGTGTGGGAATCGAACCCACGAGCGTTGGTGTCAAAGTAACATAACAGCGCGTTTCGCCACTGCGCCACCGAGCTCATAATGTATACTGAGGCCAAGGTTAGTTATTAGTTAAAATACATTTATTTATGTCTATTTCCTATGGATTATGTTTTAATATAAACCTTACACGAGTCACTTCTATTAATAAGTAAAATAACTAGAACTTGAACTGATTTCCGGTATATGCGTAATTATACACCGGATATAAGTATATTTTTTTTTCGACATCATATTTTTTGCTGTCACCATAAATTAAGCACAAGCATAATATGTAATTACTATATCTTCTAACACTTTACTTATGGAGGCAATAATAACTTAGAGTAAATTTAAGTAAAACCAAAGACATGTAGTTCTCATCTCACAACTTCAGACACTTAATAAAAATTACAATGGCTTATAAATTAATTTGGTTATTAATTTTAATAATTTTTGGCACAAATATGCACACTTCTGGAAAAAAACATATCAAGATATTGAGCAAGCAATTAGGCCAATTTATATTTGCTTTGTGTCTGTATGTGCTCATGTCCTTCGCCTGAAATAATCATGATGATGACTTACTGACTATGTAATAATAAGTAATAATGCCCGTCCCTCCTTTGTAATACTCCGGTACTAATAATCCCTTCAGATCTTATTTCTATAGCCAATAATAATAATAGCCATTAATTTGCGGCACATTCGCAATAACACCAATATCTGCCGTAAACTGATCATGGGTATATTGTCCCATTGTTATTCCCAGGAACAGATCACAGCGGGTAATACATGATATGAATCTTTTCGAAGGGGTCTCCACGTTGAATTAAACAATTTTTAACGGAAGTATCGCGTGTTTTATTTATTTTGTTGAACCTGACGTTTCGTTAGTCTTCCTGCGACCAGGGACGCTGCAAAGCGTTCGAAACGTCAGGTTCAACGAAATAAATAAAACACGTTGAATTAAACAATTTTTAACGGAAGTATTGCACTTCCGTTAAAAATTGTTTAATTCAACGTGTAACAATCGCGAAAACCTAAGACAATACTTGGTCTCCACGTGTTGGATTGATATCCCCGTGCCGCGTACGCCTATCAAATGACCGGGGTTAACGCCCGTGATTTAAGAAATATTTTATAATATAATAATTTAACCCGCGATGGCTACGGGGACGGCATATGCCTTTGGGGTCAGAGTGTTTGAGTGTGTGTCTGTTACGTTGTTCTCACAAACGATTGGGCGAATTGAAATGGTTTTCTGATCTGTGTATTTTTATTGAGTATGTTCTTAACTAAATTTTACTGATACTTGCTACAGTATACATGTTTCTCTAAAATGGTTAAATGTATTTTTAATGTAACATACTAATCCTTTAACGTGACATGTCACATTTTAATAATATAAAACAGTACTAAATTTAAACCTTATGATTGTGGAATCTTGCAAATTGAATATTTATAGGTATCTGTAATAATCACGAGTAGTAGACTAGAATTGCTTCAAGAATGATTGTCACCGGATAAGGCCTTTTACAAATTCTGGAGCGTGACAAAGTTATAAACATACAAAGGTACATACATATACTGATGAATAATATTACCTTCGTGTTTGCTTTACGGGTTTGTACGTAGTTAAAATACCCGTAATACTTTTTATGTTATTTTTTATTTTACTTAGTATTGCGATAATCGGTTAAGTTGTTTTATTACGAGTAATATAATTAAATTATTTTACTCGTAATAAATGAATAGTAGTAGTAGGGCTTTAATTAAAAGATGTTCACGTAAAAGCAGACAAAAATGAATGAAAATTTTAACTCAAAATTACTGTATGTGACTGTACTAAACAGGACTAAAGTAATTAGGCGGTATGATGATGTTTTGATATGCTAAATTAACAATTAAAAGGAAACAAAATGCACATCAGTCTCATAACGATTAACAACAAAAATATAGTGATTTATTATGATATGTAATTAAAAATATAAAACCGAGTCTAAAATAACCAAAAAAAAACAGTTCCCAAGCGAACCATTTTTACCTACGTGAGAACCGAGTACGACTCAATTTTTTTGTTTAATCTGGCTCGAGCTGATAGCAGCTAAGAAGTAGAGGATTACGACTAACCTGAAATAAAACTATCGATATCAACAACGTCTTAGTGTTCAGCTTAGTTTAATTTTCCACTTGTTATTTGGACAAATTTTGTCTCTAGATGCCAGTATCGACAAAAAATCACGTGAAAGAGAAGTAATTTTCAACGGCTCGGTCTACATTACCTACGGTTGCTCGTCACAAGCGTCTTATTATCGAGTCTTACGTAACTGCTTATTGTTATTTTTTTTGTGGTGACGTTGATGGATTCACGCTGACACATTGTCACACAGGTTTGAGAACATGTTGACGGAAGAAAGGAAAACGCGTTTTATAGGTTTCTGTTTTCAATAAAGTTGAAACAACAACTAATAAAAACATTTTTGTATATTTCGTCATATATTATACATGCTTACAATCCATACTGATGTATAGCGGTTTTCACAGCCAGTGATACAATATAGTATCCTCGATACCAACGAAACAACCGCTCATGAGTTTACAATTAATCTCATTTACTATCAGTAACCCAACGTAAAAGTAGGCATTATTATATTCGAGCATCGAGCAATATGCTTAAGTATTTATTACAGCTATTGTGTTGGTAATATTTACATAAATAAGCTCCTTATGCCTTTTCCAGCACAGGAACCGGTATGGTTCCTGTGCTGGAAAAGGCATATGTGGAAAAGGCATAACGTGCTTCGTCACTGTAGAGATTACGCGATGGAATACCTTCAAGGAAAGTTCTGAATCTTGGTACTAACAAAGATAGCGCCGCTAAGTTCAGACTCATGCTAAGCAATGTTGATAAATACATCAGTCACAACTGGTCCTTACAAATGGATAGTAACATTTTACTTTTTATGTTTTATTGTTGACTGTGGCTGAATGGTAACATATAGGTATAAGTAGTTCGTTTTAAGATGATACAACCATAGTATGCACAAGTCCAGTATTCGTTGTGTTATGTTTTATAGATACACAATCAATGTAATGTCACTGATTAATTTACAGTTACTGTGCTCTGACTAACTAAACAGTGTGCACGATGGACCATACATTGATTTATATAGGTTCTGTAATGTATTATCGATACACGATCAACGTATGATCACCGGTTAATTAATTTGGGATATTTCGATGAACAGCGGTGTTATATTACTGTATTATGAGCTCGAATTTATACGAGCATACTAAAATAAAAATTATGTATTTTTTTTTTAGTTTTGATTATTAGATATAAAATTATCCACGTATAATACATACAAGGTTACAAATATTACGTATGCGGCAGCCAAAAATATTACTATTACTTAGATGATGAATTTGAATGTGACATTTAAAATAGAACCAAAAAATTGTGAGTGGAAATAATACTTGTTTTGTGTGTTCATTAATGCATTTTGATTAATTTCGTAAATACTTAATCACTACAATAAAATTAGCTTCTTCAAGATAATTATATAAACAGTTTAAACTAGAAAAAAAATCAACAATTAAATAATCAACCTTGTAGTTTTGTTAGAATTGTAATAAGAAAGACATAATATTTCATGATACAAATGTGAAGTTGAATGTTTCTCTTTAATTGTGTTTAGTTATTTTGCTCTGAAAATAGATTTTCGACCATGACAGCTGTGTGTATAATTGTAGTCTGAATCTACAAAGCATGACAAACATTATTCTCGAGTTCACTTGTACTTGAATTTGTGAGAAAATCATTATTTTGTCGCTTAACTCTACTTTTTGTAGTAAATAATTATAAAAAATCATTATTATTCGCAACAGTAAAAGCTTTGCTTCTAAGTTTTTCGACAAAGCATTTCAAGATTTACTAATATTCTTAATATGCTTCACATATCAATTTAATAGAATAATAAAATTAGTTGCTACGAACAACTTGTAAATTAAGTATATAAGTCATGCAATTTTAGTAAATGCCCACTATACCGGATATCATAACATATGTACAAGGGGAGAGAGAGGTGTTTTACAAGGGGAGGGGGAATCATTGTTTCAAGCGCATGCAAACAGCAATTTTGTCTCACACGTCACGTCTATGTTTATATGAAATTAAGACAAAACTACAGAGACAAAATTATCGCGAAGTAAATATTGAGACGTAAGAGAAGATTTTCCAGGTTAACCAATAAAGTTCGATCAGTGTGTGTAGTCAATCATGATTTACAGTACCGAGACGTACAATGGGTTTCATAGATGAGCTCAAGGTTGCACAACGTGCGATGGAGAGAGTACATCCGTAGAACTGGAGTTACTGACATGGCTCCAAGGATCGGCAAGATCCTATACCTCAAAGAACGGACTGGTGACGGCTAACCGAAAAATGCAGAGTAGGACGGCCCCCCACACGATGGACCGACGATCTCGTAAAGATCCCAGGGAGCCGATGGATGCAAACGGTACAGGACGGATCGCTGTGGAAATCTAAGGGCCTATGTTCAACAGTGGACGTCGTTCGGCTGAAATGATAACCAACTGGTGAAAATGTTGACTTGTTCGTGAACCATCTTTAGCCAAGTAGCCTTAAGACACTGGAAACGTCAGTAACTTACTGACGTTTCCAGTGTCTTAAGGCTACTTGGCTACATGATGTTCCATGACCTTCACAAACGTTGGATATCATTCGCTTTCCATAACACCGCTCCAGTTACCTACAAAATAGTTATATAAATCCCCGTCTGATATAATGTGTACGTGAGTTGACCTGACTTGCACTTTCTATTATACTTTCACAGCTATTGTGAACCTTTCTGACGCAACCGCCAAATGATACGTCATTTGAACTCAATGGTAATTTCTTTTCACAGGACAGGAGACGCCGTCGTGACGATATCACGTCATCATCGAACCTATACAAATTTCATATCTATTTCAAATCATCTGTGAAAAGAAGCATACGCCGACCGCACAACCTGTACTATGAAACATAAAGAAGCTAGAGATATACCGTACTAAAAAATATATTGTGATTAGCGTTGACTGGGCATTGCAATGTTGAGTAGAGTGACAGCAAATGAACAACATGACCTGAGATTGTTGGGATCCTCCATGTTACATCTGCTCTAACTCTTCAAATTTGATCGCAAGCAATCTATTTGAATAGAATGAATAGTTACATAACTTTTTTAATGGAAATAGTATCCGTTCAATACAATTCAGCGTCGGGAGACACGCGGCCTACCTGACGTTACTGTCGCCTATGAACGCTTGCAATATATGTAGTGTCACTCGCGCGTTGCCATCGATACTGATAACACAGCATTTCCTTAGGGATTTACTAGCACAACAACCCTTCAGGGAGTTGTTATTTGGCTGCGGTTTTCTGTGTGTGACGCTTCCCCAGTTGGGCTGCTTTAGTGCACCCTACCTCTCTCGGCTATATGCCAGGACCATGTTCTTTAACTGGCAGGGACTACGCTACGGGCTCTAGTGTAGACCGTGAGCCTCTGACGCCCTACTCGTATATTTATTTTAATTTATCAGGAAATGTCGCCACCACTTGTTTAGTCGGTTTTTGCTTTGTCTTTATGTTATGTTGATGCCATCTCCGTCAACTTTCGCGTAGTATGTGTGGATTTTTGTTTGCCTAAGAGAATGTATTCCGGTACCGAGAGAAGGAGGTGCGCGACGCATCTCCGTGACTGTTCATTGACATCGGAGACTTTAGGAGTAAAAAATGCAATGTTCTTTTATTCTGCGACTGGGTTTAAATAAACGTATGGCGCGACAGACGCAATGACGTCGCCTAATGCACTGCTATCTCTGTGTTATTAAGCTGCGGTTTCTGTAAGATTTTCTGTTGAAACTTGACCTGAGATGCACAATAATATTAGATCGCGACTACAGGAAAAGTACCAATATAGTAATAAAAGAAAAGTTGTCACGTGCGAGTTTCGTTTCTTTCTAATTCTTGGCCATATAAATAGTTATTAAGTGATGCATCTAGTACTCGAAAAACGTACCTATGTTTAAAGCGTTATTAGAAGTCAATTTTTAACAGAATGTGATAGTTAGAATCAGTAAACTCCTTTTCCCGTAATATTTGCATTAGTATTATTTCTAATTTTTCGCATTACAAATTTCGGAGATAAGGGAAGGGGGATATTTTTTTTACATTTTTCTTCAGTCTATGATACTGAACTTAAAGTAGTACTCGCACTTTTCGGCAGGCGAAATTGCTACCTGCGGAAAAACGTATTTTATTTCATTGCTACTTGCGGAAAAATTTATTTTATTTCATTACTACCTGCGGAAAAATATATTTTATTACAATAAAGTTGGACAAGAAGTATTTAAAACTATTTCAATGGCGAATGGCAAGTTTTGGATCAGTACTATTTATTGGATAGGGTCTACGTAAACGTATTATTTTTAAAACACGGGAATTAAATCATAATTCCTAATAAAAATATTGCTTAACATTTAATGAACGCACCGCTTTTCTAAATAGTTGACTATACCGGAACGCATTATAAGAGAAAACAAAATCTGCATGTTCCTTATCCCGTTCTTGAATGAAATAATTTTTATTCGTTATCTTTTACAATAACATGAAATAGGTATATGTAATACGTATAGTAATGAGTAAGAATATTGATAATAAAACTATTATAAAGTAAGTTTTACAAAGTACATAGATATTAATTTATTCAACACATCAAAAAACGCTACATACTTAATAAGACGACGTGAAATGGAACGCAATTCATTTCTTCGCTGCGCTGCGACTGCCACAACATTGAACATTTGTTCGACCAAACAAAAGAGTAGAATAGAGTAATATTCCAAACGGCCATGTTATATTGCATTGAAGTGTACACTAGTGCACTACAACTGCAATTGATGCGATTGTTACGTGGTACGAAAATTGTCCCCCCGATAAATTGTGAGATTTCTTAATAAGATAGGCGTAAGAAAGTCCAGATCTACTACTTTATTTAACACCTTTTTATATACCACCGCGATTCATTACTCCATTCAGGATCTCAAGAGCAATGGTTGGCTGGAAGAGATTCCTCCATAAGCGCGCATTTGCAAAACGTATTGTTATATTTTACTTGATCTTGTAAACCTTTTTATGTAAAAAAGTTGTACAAACAAATAAACAAGCTACTTTTCTCCTTTTATAAATATTATGTAACTTTAAACAAATAAACTATAACCAAATGAATTAATCAAATTTTAAGTGGCTCCAAATATTGAAAGTTGTTACGAAATTTTTGCGTGAAAAGTGCCGATGTTATAAAATTCACGGTAAACGGATCATAATGAACGACCTTTTGTTAGACAACTTTGGAACAGTTTTACAGTCAGCTCTGTGCGTGCAAAGTGAAAAATGGTTATTATCTAATATGTGACTTCATAACATACTTACCTATATGCATAAATGCACATACTGTTTGCCGGAACTCGTGTTATTTACATATCTGCAATTTGATCCAACCTGCTTTGTGTGCTTCCGCCACCAAGCGGAAGCACACAAAGCAGGTTGGATCAAATTGCATGTAAGTTTGACTTTCGCAAAATAACGCCTGAATCTATTAACTATTTACATATCTACCTACATTAATCTCCGAAGTTGACCTTTGCGGACGGTTTTCTGTTGGCTGGTCTATTGTTGTATTTTACATAATTATTTGTTTCTGTTCATCTCTAGAGATACTTCAACGTATGACAAAAACTAAGCTGAATAACTGGACGATGGACCGGCAATTTTTATGATCTAACTTTGTTTATTTATAAAAGTAATCATATACTGAATAGAAAAGGTCTGTGATAGTCTAGTGGATAGAGAACGAACTTAGTGACCAACTGGACCCTGGTTCGAATCGTGACTGATTATTGTTGTATTGAATTGGTATACGTGTGTTCTTTCGCTCATGTATGTTATTCTATCAATTGCTCTAGGTTAGCTGGAAGAGATCTTTTTTAGGGATAAGTCCACCTTTGTAAAACTATAGACAAACACGCGCATAAATCGTCGGTGCACTAAGGACAGACGCGTGCGGTGCTTCGCTTGTCGAAAACCGCTTATAGATTTCTAGATGAAGAATAGTGTGAGCTGGCGCGCGGTAGTTTATTAATAAGTGCGGAAAATTTTATAATTACTAAGCAATGGTATTGTAAATATTTGTTAATAATTATTAATAAGAATTTAAAAATTGTAATAATTATTAATTACGTTTATAGGGGATAAATACCTGTTTTAATATGCTTCTATGGTCATTTGATATTTGGATTTTAATATAAACATCGACACGACAGTGGTACGTCACTATGCCTGCTGTAAGGCCCGTGCGACAGAGAGAGCAAATAGGCGGCGTTCTGTTTCCACATTTTATTGCACCGTGGGCAACGAGTGTTTGACTATAGTATAACTATATTTTTATCGTAATTTATTTTGAATGTACCGTACAATAAAGATATCATAACAACAACAACTAATGTAAACAGAAAGCTCTGGAGAAATAGCAGCGGTGGCAACACTCTTGCGGCAGTCTTGTAGTACTTGATGTTTTAAAGCGATGGATCAGGTCACCCAGATGTAATATATAAATGTTAGGGGATGTTATATTTAATTGTTAATATAAATATATTATTAAATACACTAACTGCTCAATATCATGTTTATAGTTAAAACTAACCTCACTTGAACTTGTGTGCAACCAAGTTACAAAAGGTTGACGCGTTATTGCGTCCCTGCGAGTGATTAAGGCCGCTATAAAACTATTTTAGTATAGTAGCGAACCTAATGAATGTTTCTTCTTCTCCTTGGCGTTATCCCATTTCCTAATCCATCAAGATTAGCGGAGTTCGCTACTTACGCCTAAGGATTTGGTGAAGATACTCATTTTTACGTGGAGCGACTACCAGAGCGAAAACTAAACTTTTCTTAAGGTCACACGTCATTCGAAATATAATTTCTTGGACGTGTGGGTTTCCTTCACCGCCGAGCAGGTGACAATTACAAATATGTACATAAATCCAAAAATACGAATTTAGTGGTATATGCCAGGATTTGAACCGGGGACCAGGCAATAGGCCATTCGTTATCCACTGGGCCATCACTGTAAGCGGAACTAATTAATGCAACTAACAATTTATCCATGCTCAAATTTTCATGCACGCTAAGGTCATGGGTTGAACTTTGAACACAAGATCTAATTTCGTTACCTATTTAATTAACTTAACAAAAAGCTAATTTGATACGTGCCTAAATTAGAACTTATGCTCTAAGTAAGCGAAACACAAACGGTTCAGTGTGAACTCTGTTCAACCTTAGACTAGTATCAGACATAATTAGAATTTTCCCACGATTTGTTTACAAACAAGGAAGCCGCATACTCATGCACCTGTAATTACAATACGTGTAAATCAAAACTTGTTTATATAAATACAAAACAAGTTGAGGTAAAGCTTCCTGAATTATAAAGTACTAACATTGGATGTAATATGACAATATGAGTAATACAAAATTGAAGAACACAAGTCATTAAACTTTCATCAACATAAGACTTCCAAATTGCTTTTCCTTTGTTATAACTACTCTCCCATTCTTAAATTTTATTAATATTACAACAAAAAACAGTTACCAAATATTACAGTTAAGCAATCGTGTTTCTCATTCAAGCATTTATTTAGTTGCACAGAATACTGATTAGAACGATTTACTTTTAATAAAATACCTTCTCTGTTACACTGTAGTAATGGATATATAATTATTAATAAAAATACATTTTTAAAAACATTTTTACAAACTTTTTAACAAAAGATTTTATTAAAAAAATCAGTTGTACTAAAATAAAACTGTCAGTTGTACTAAATAAAAATAATAATTTTATGCAAGTGCCGTGCTCATTTTTTTTTTAGGTAATGGAATATGATGAATCGAAATCCTTCATAAAACTGTCTACTTATATAAGCACAAAATATTTCAAAAGCTTGTATCGCGTAAAAAAATATTTTGCTTAAATTCATATTTATCCCTTTTCTATTTGCGTTACGGTCTATTTAGTCAATTCAGTAGGGCGCCTTATGGATTGATGTCGTCATTGAAAAGTAATTTCAATGTTAAAGTATACACAAATATAGGTATTAACATTCTTTTCGGATGATAGAACATACGATAAACGATAAAGTGCACCTATATAAATAAAATGAACACATGAATATTAATAAATTGTACTAAAAATTCCAAAACTTCTGTATAAGATATTTTTTATACCACTAAGGTGACAAACAAGCGTACGGCCTGTCTAATGGTAAGCAGTTATCGTAGCCTATGCACATTTGCAACACCACGGTTGTCACTCATGAAACCCATACTGTAGTACCTAGGGAAAACCTCGGCAGAGAGTTCATTTCACAACTTAATAGTTCTCGGTAGAAAACTTCTCTGGAATCGCACAGTACGCGACCATTGTGGTTCCAGTGTATAAGGATGAACTCCCAGCCGTCGGCGAGATGTGCGATTGTAAAACGAGGTGTGGGCATCATATCGAACAACTCCTCAGAACACCCATTGTACAATCCGGTAGAACACGCAAAGGGAGGTGAAATCTCTCCTTAAACTCAAGGGCTCAATACCGTGTGTGAGTTTAGGATCATGAACGATTCTCACAGCTCGTCGTCTTTTTGCACCGAGTCGCAAGATTCTAGTTGGTAACCAGGTGCCCCCGCCCAGAGATGACTGCAGTAATCCATATGCGGTCTGACTTGAGACTTATATAAGTTTTTAACCCGGACTGAAGTACTGTTTGGCTCTGTTTAGCACACCAAGCCTCTTTTACGCCAGCTTGACCTTCTCTTCCAAGTGACTTTTATTCAGGTATTAGGTATATTTACACAAGATAATGGGTAAACTTTACCAGACACTGTCGCAGGTATTCAATAACATTTCCGACCTACAAATACGTGTCCACAAAACTTCTAAAACTCTGAATTATTAACGAATGTAACATTATTGCTGATACGGATAAACTAAAAAAAAATGTACACGTGTGGAGTGGCTCACTGGAATTTTAACGCACAAAGCTTCAGCTTCAGTTTAAAAAAAATCTGCAATATTTATTAATACTAATCTAGTTTTCTTTAAATTTGCTCTGCGCAGGTGACTCCATACATCTTACTACTGCGTAATAAAATGTGCTGTGTTCAGAGCTAACTAGAATTTTGGCGCGATCTGTACGTATATTTAGTAACATAATTAAATACGGCACTCAATACTGCAAACTCACGGAAACAACGGAACAATATTTGCCATAAAAATTTTAAAACGTTTACAGCCGTACTGTTCAAGTGCTTGTCGGAGCGACAAGGTGCCAAGGTAGAAGCGGATGTATTTTTTTTATTTTTTATACAACGCCGGGAGGCATTCAAGCATAGGGCCCGCCTGATGTAAAGCAGTTACCGTAGCCTATAAACACTTGTAATATATTAAGTATCACTCGCGCGATGCCTCCTCTGCTGCTTACACAGCAACTCTTTAGGAGCTCACTGGTAACCTCACTCACACGCAGGAACATAACAACCCTCTAGAAAGTTGATATTTGGCTGCGGTTTTTCTGTGAGGTGGAGGTACTTCCCCAGGCGAGTTGCTTTAATGCGCCATACCTCTCTTAAAACATTCAGACCAAGACAAACAGACATGTTCATGCACACAAATGTTTGTCATGTGTGGGAATCGAACCCAGGAGCGTTGGTGTCAAAGCGAATTGATTGAATTTGGTCGAATACAGTCTCACAAGTGTGTGCGTTCTCTGCTAAGAATATTCTACACACTTTAGCTTCATAATTGCAGAACACACAATTTACCATCGCAGAAAGCATTGGGATTCTCGGAGTTAAGATGTCCGACAATGTTCAGAAACGAAGAAACTTGGCATGCTCGACAGAGCGAAGCTCTATTCAAAACTTTCAGCACATGCGTAAGTAAACAAAATGTATTACCATACATTACGCATACCCGTTACCTAATGTCTGAATTAGAATTGGAAAATTTATCTTTACCCACATTTTCTAGCTCAGTGAAGTTAATGAAGCAACGTTCAGGCGACACAAGCAGACAATTATGTAAATCACAAAAACATGGTCGTAGGCCCACTTAGAAACCAGATACCCTCGGTGGATATTTCATAATGTTTACACAGGTATAATTTAAAGTGGTTGCTACAAAAAATGTTTGGTAAACACCGATGTTGTTGAGTTCGATCGCGGTATCGATGAAGGAATATAAAAGCGATAAGCCAATCATGAAACAAATAATTATATCAAATTTAGAATGCCTTAGATGCCTTAGAAACCGGCGAGCGTCCATTAGAAGACCAAAAAGTGTTAAAGAAGCGAGTGAGGTGTGTAAGGATCGAGTCATCTGGCATTCAGTTCGCTCTGTCTACCCAGCAAGGGATTTGGTGTGAAGTTATACAGTATAGTACAAACGAATACATAATTATAGGATGAATATTTAATACATTGTTTGATATAATTTTGGAACAAAACTCGATATAAAAATTTCCAATTATATTTTGGCGGGTGAGTCTGCCGTCATTTTTAGAATAAAGGCCAATTATGCCTGCAATTATTACACCCTAGAAGCTAGTAATCAATCTTTGGACAAATAAAGTATATACACATATTTCAAGGTGTGTATACATCTGACAATGTGTATACACACCTTGAAATACGTCTGTTGCGAAAGACTAGTGAGTTGTACACGTGCATTACGTAGTGCAATGTGTTCGCTCGCGACTACGCCAGACGCGCAATCTCACGCACTGCGCGTGATTTACCCTAGCGCTGCTGCTTGCATATACAGTGCGGGTGCTTGCTTCCTACTGGTACCACTGAACTTTAACCGAACTGCTGTGCACGAGATTGCGCGCAATATGTTGAATATCGAGAAGCGTACCAAACAACTGTACGCGAACGGTGCAGTACCTGCGCGTTTGCTAACACGACTTGCCAGATGTGTACACACCTTTATAAGCAATCTGATCGGGAAGATACCTTTACCATTTTTTCACATATAAGGCTTCAAAATCTTAAACCTATAAAAAGTTATTCACTTTTTATAGGTAAGATATTGAAGCCTTATATATATATATTAGTTTGAATTACACTTTTATGTCTAATAACGTTTATAATCATTTGTCATAAATAATTTACATACGTTTTAGTAGATAAACTGAATATCAATTCATTTATGGAAGTAAAGTTCAGCAGTATTATATATGTATTAGAAAATTATGAAAAATTACTATAATAAATAATGTAATATCTTGTTCGTTTTAAGTCCTTCTTCTAAGCGTTATTCCGTTTCCTAATCCATTAGATTCGGCGGGATCCACTACTTAAGCCCAGGGATTTGACAAGTATACTGATTTTCACATAGACCGACTGCCGTCAGACCTCCACAACCTCGAAGGAAAACCAGGCCTTTAGAGCCTTAGGTAAGATCGCACGTCTTTTGAAATGTAATTCCTTGGATGTGCGGTTTTCCTCACGATAGATTCCTTTACTGCAGAGCAAGTGATAAATTTACTAACATTTACATGAATCCGAAAACACAAATTTTGTTGTAAATGCCAGGACTTGAACCGGGGACCAATTGATCAATAGGCCGGTGCTTATCCACGTGGCAATCACTGCTCTATATTTTATAACATTTATAATTATTTGATAGAAGTAATTTACATACATATAGGAATTGCGAAGGTTTTAGTCGATACGCTGAATACCAATTCATGTATGGCAGCAAATCTCAGCTGTATGGTAGCATTAGAAAATTATGAAAAACTGCGTAATATCGTGTTCCTCTTAAGTATTACATTATTAAGAACTGTCGTGTTCTTGTTTGGAAAACGGCCTTCAGTCATACAGTTGAATTATTTTGAAACAACACTCGCGTGTTATACAACTTTTAAAATTGTCTAACAAATACCTACCTTGATTAATTACACATGCAAACGTTAACAAAGTAACAAAACGTTATTTAATGTGGCACTTGTTTTAAAAATGTCTTCTTGCTTGTTGCGGTTAAAATTTTCAAACAAATCGCCGAAAATAGTCGTCAATGTTCCCACTCTATTACAGATTTTCTACCAACACAGTTTTGTTGCTCTACGAATTGCAATGTAAGTATTATCACGTAAGCACGCGCCCGCCTGATAAATGCTTTATTATGACTTTCCGTCATAATAAAGCATTGATGCTTGTTTGCCATCTTAGTGGTAATAGGGTCTACCTGATGTCAAACAGTTAATGTAGTCTATGGATACTTGTAACGCCAGGGGTATCACTCTTGTTTTCTACTAATCTACAACTACGACAAAAATACAAACAATAACAAATCGCTACTTATTTTAACATAGTTTATAACAATAAAAGTTTTCAGGAACACCGTTCCTATATGAATTCTATATGTTTGTCTGTCGCTTTTTTCGAATATTCAAATTTTGACTTCAGATTCGGATTCAGCATAAAAAAGTAGAATAGGAATGTTCAGGAACACTGTTCCTATCTCTTAAGGAACACGGTCAAAATGGCCGACAAATTAAAAATAAAAATTGAATTGTTATATAATTGACGAGCCAGGTGTTCCTCTGGCAATGCAAGCTTACGCATTCTCAACTGGTTTTTCTTATACTCGTAAGTAATATGACTTTGAGAACTTTCACCATCAGATATATATTGTCCTTAAATTTGTATAATATAAAGTTATTATGCATCAAAATTTTTTTTTTAGAATAGACATGTTTTTAGCTTTTCTATATTTACCTTTTACGAACGGTGTAAAATACGAAATGACTATTATTAAAATACCGAAAATAAATGCATCGTACATACATCTATTCACATTTTAGGTTAGAATTCTTTTACGTTTTGTTAAAAGAATTATAGGTAAAAGGTAAAAGGTAAAAGCCTAATTACCTAAAACTTATTACACAAAACAATGCCTACGAAAGTGAAACTTGTGCGAATACAGGTGTGGTTTCCAATTTAGCTTAAAGCTAATTAGACATGACATAACCTTACTTTCCCAGTACCATTCAGTAATAATAAAGTAGCGTCCTGGCATTCATGAAGTTTGTGAGACAGGCTTTCGTTTCTCTACCACAAGACGAGAAACGAAACTACAATATGGCACGAAGCTTTCTTTTAAGCAAAGTAATCACGTAATAAAGTGCATAGAACATTCGACAGAAACGTGGATACAAGTACATGTACCGAAAAGGAGCGCAGTAAATACAGGTTCAATTAAAGTACCTCTTAAACCTTCGTCCTTTGGAAGTAAGATGTAATAATCAATAATGACGTTGATCCTCATCAAGACTCGATCACCTCTTATCTTCCGAAGCACTGTTTTTATTTTTCACCTCCATTTTCTTCCGGTTCGACAGGTTTTTTTACAGGTCAAGTATAATTTAAGGCTCTTTCAGACCGAAATACTATACTAATAAGTAGTAGTAAATAAAATTGTTGCATATATATTAAACCGATGAATACATCATCGCTCTAGAATCACAATAAACAAGTTTATGAAAATATAGAGAGGAAGAGACATATCTAAGTCTATCAAAACGATTCTTGTTTATGCTATATCTACGCTATAGGGAGAGTACTACTATACTATGACTACAAATAAAGATTCTGCGAGTAATTGAAAAAGACAATGGCTTTAGTACAGTATACTAAAATTATTCGGCTTCATTTCAAGACGCATTTATAACTCTATTCAGCGTCTTATATAAAGAGCCTAGATCAAAAATAGGGCACGAGACAGCATGCTATATCGCACATGCGATAGAAATTAATAAAAGTAACATATAGAAGGATTCTCTCCGAGTACCAGTGTAGACACTACACGGATTGTGAGAAATGGTGGAATATCGAGTCACAAACAGCATTTGCTTCTAATATGTTTACATTGAAGACCACAACCGCAATAAGAAAATGATGTTTAAGTAGTGGTGTAAATGCGCCTTTGACGGTGAACATTAATGAGATGGCACGAACAAGTGTAAATAAAAGGTCGCGATCAGGCTTACATGCAAGAATCAGATAATGACTGCCAAGAATGCTTAAAATTGGTTTGTTTTCTTGTATTAATGAGGTGATTCATGTATCCATAAGCTGTCAATAAAGTAAATTGCTTGTATTTCCAACAATTTATTCTTTTACTTTTATAAAATGGCCGTTAAGGTTATTAATATTTTATTTTTATTATGATACAGTAAAATATAGAATCAATCCAAGATTGATATTTGTCAGTAGGAACATTTTAATTACATGAAACTTTTGCGAAACTTTCCATTACACTCATAATTAAACTATGGTTTGTATAAGATAGTAAATTTTTACAATTCTTACAACAATACAAGTAATTTATTTGGGGATTGCTGTGTGTATATACGTATATTGTGGAATATGTAAACAAATTTTTACACTGAATTTTCTACCGAAATGCTAAAAAGTAAACATATTTTTTAAAAGTAGATATGCATTCACTTGGTCTTGGTTAAAATTTCAGCTTAATTTGATTTGTAAATTTAAAAGGAATATTTTTTCCATCGTGCATTATTTTTATTTTAATAGGAAGTCACCTCTACTTGTTTATAGGAAAAATGCCTCTTGTGCCTTGTTTTAGATTAATAATGACAAATGTATATCTATCTTATTAATGGGATATTGATTTGTACACTAATGATTTTAGCTTCATCAAAAAAATAATTAAAACGAACACGCTCGTTTTCCCATCGTACGGCAAAAAGACATACTATTTGCCGTACGGTGAAAAACGAGCGTGTTCGTTTTAATTATTTTTATTTTAATTATTGCAATTTGAGCCGTCTATACTCGGACGACCAAGTACTAAATGGAGCGACTACCTCAAAATATTTGTGGGGAGTTGATGAATGCAGGTGGCTCAGGATCGAACTTGAGACTCCCGAGTAGCTACCTAGAATGGAGGTTTATGTTGATGATTATTATGTTATTTGGACGGTTACAGAAATCAGGAATTTGCTAATATTGAAAAAATGGTTAGTTTTGTAGTTCAATTTAGTAACAATACCGCCTTGAATAATAAAAAGAAACCGTCTACATTTAAAGACATTACGATACAAGAAAAGTTTACATTTCAAAATTCTATTGGTAAACTTTGGTTACCTTATATAGTTTGCAATATAAAAATTGCAAATATCTGTTCATAAATTGCTGGCGGTTCACAATTTAGCATGCGATTAAAAATGTCTTATAACTCAAAACTTACACAATTTGCATGACGAAAATGTATCAAACACACGATATAATTTTTTAAGAGAGGTAGGGAGCATCGTAGCAGCCCGTCTGGGGAAGTAACTCCACGTCTCAAAAAAACTGCAGCCAAATAACAACTACGAGTACCTAGAGTAACTCCATGCGACTGTACTTAGGATTAATATTAAAATTTTACTGTAACCAACTCATGAAAAATATACAATTATTCTCAAGTACAAGTAGGTACTGGAGTGTCCTAAATAACAGTTATTTTATAATATTGTAGTATATCCCTGGTAAAAGTACTACAACAATCGACATGTCGATCCCAAAAGAACACGCAATTGATTTGAAACGTAAATTGATTATTTAGCAACTTGACCTACAAATGAAGACTTCCTGGGCAAGCCAGTAGGTACACCAAGGATGTAGATTGGTATGAAGTGCTTCGCTGTGAGATGGGATGAAGTGATTGAGCAACTGCAGTCATTTGATATACTACAATAGGTGGTTTCTTCAGCTCTGCGTCAATATTGGAAATTAGTTAATATTGGATAATTTATTAGAACTGAACTTTGATAAACTGTGTATCTGTATGTTACGTAATTTCAACTTGTTCTTTGTTTTTTAGTGGCATATTCATTATTCTTGGCCTTTATGATGGTGTGTTACTAAAAGGTATACTGTTGTAGAACATAAACCTATACATAAATAACTAACTAATATACGCGGCTCTGTCCAGAAAGTGTTTGGTTTATAAAGTTTCTCGGAAAAATCTAAAATTTTTCAGATATAAAAATAGCCTAAATGTTAAATAGGGGTATCACAGGGGTATAATCACTATTAGCAGTCACTGTGTGAAATTTCATCAAAATTAATTATTTTATGCTATGCATGCATAATAGGAGAGTTACACAGACATACAAAAAGTTGTAAATGACCGTTTCACCTGCTGTATCAATATCACAGACCAGCTGCATTATTATTAAAAAAATTCACGCTTAAACTTGAACTTCGTACAATTTTTCATATGTATAGTCTAGCTGATGCCCGTGGATTCATCTACGTAGGTTTTGGCAAGAACCCAAATTTCCGGAATAAATCATAGGTAACCTAAATATCGGATACATATAAGGTGATGACTGATATCGTGATCCCACGATATCAATTATCACATTATAAAATTAATAATGATTGTTAATACTTTTTGCATAACGAGTACACAAACAGATAGAAAGCATAAATTAAAAAATCTTCTGCAAATACTTCTACGACAACAAACTCCTGCAGTATAGTTATTTAAAAAATATATATCTCATGTACCTACAAAATCTCCCTTGCTACGAATCCTAATGGATTAGGAAACGGGATAGTGCTAAGGCAAAGAAAAGTTTTTATGTCAATATAGAAAGTCTCCAAGACACTTATTTTGTTGGGACTGTCTTTGAACTTTTACATAAAACAAAACTTAGACGAAAATAAAAAAAACAATTCATACAAAATTCCATCAGTAAACTGATTAAATACCTCGTTCATGTCGTGAACCATAGGGTAGCTCAATCACGAGACATCTATTTCTAAATCCCTATTACAAGGTGTGAGTAGAGGTATCAATAGTATCAGAATTATGTACTCGACACTTAGAATACAACTCTAAGTTAATGGAATTCATAAATTACAGTGCTATAAATTGTTTATGCCATGTCGTCTGAATTCAAGCCAAGGTTCTTTGGAATAGCGTGCCCACGACTAGTATACTCTACCTTTTATGTCAAACACCAGCAAAAAACGTAAAAATTTCATCCTACAAAGACATAGTAGAGGCAATAAACTCACACAGGTATATGAAGAAATCCAGGACAGTAGATAGCAGTTAAATTAGCCACGATTGTCGCTTTGAGCGAGTGATCAAATTTTTTACTGCCTTTAAAAGAAGAGGAAAAGTTCCATGTTCGTCTGTACGTATTCTTTTATGTATGTATGAACAGCTCAACGAATCTCAAAATTCAAACAGTGTTCTGAGGTAGTTACGAATTTTACGAATAGTCAAAAAAATATTCAAAATCCTTCTTTCTTTGAGTTTATTTTGTTTCTGATATCTGTTTTTCTTAATATATCAGATATTTTAAACATAAAAACTATAGACTTAATTTTATCTGGCCTATAATCATGAAGTTTAGTATGTCTGTCTGACTGCCTTTCAAGATATCACAAAACATAACCCACTGGATTAAGATAGGTGAAGATCATGAAATTTGGAAAGAAGCAATGTGTCATAGCATCAGTCAATACATAGGAAAAAATTATAATTACCATTTTTTACTCATATCTATCTGTAGTCATAATAAATAGAAATGTATAAGGTACTTGCATTTGAACTATGATTATGAAATTTAATGAAAAAAGTAAGGTCTCATAAGGAAAAATCCGAATCAATTAAAGGGTATTAAGGTTTAATTGTTACAAACCTTAATACCCTTTAACAAAGGGTTGACGCTCTCTGCACGCGCGTATTTTTGAACTTATCATACTTTTTGTTTAAATCAAAATTCAGGAATATTCCTTATCATGCTTGAATGTAACAATCGTTAAAAATAGTTCGGGTTTTTTTTATACTACTGAGTTAAAAAATCGCATACGACTCGGAAAAGAAGCAGTCACCGTAACTGTAACCCTGTAGTACTACTAACTGTAACTAAGCTAATAGTTACAAATATGTAAACAAATAGGATAACACGAATATTGTGGTACATGTCCACGCCATGATTATATGAGGTTAGCCGTATGGTTGTATGCCTCCTGACGTTTTATAAAAATATTCTTTTAATGTAGTAATATTACAAAATCGCGAGTATGACTAGCAATAGCTCTTGATTATTTATTTGTATAATTATGTACAACAACAACAATGTAGCAGTCATTCTAAAATGCCGACTCCATTGCAACTTCCACGATCATTCTCACGTGTAGCTCTGACATGTTACAAAAATGCTTGTTAACTAACTTTACGACATGCGGGTCATTATCACAAATACTATGAAACAGCGTATATGTCGGAGCCTTGGCAGTGTATAAACATTTAAAGTCAATAAAATAAAAATATATTATGTAATTAACTGCTATTCATAGCTCCAATATTAAGTTTGGTCTTTAAAATAAAATTCAGAGATAAAAAATACCGGCCAAGTGCGAATTTCATACTACCGTGAAAAAAATCACCAAAAAATTACACATTTCTAGGATAGTTCCTTATACATGAAACAACTTTTTTCCTTTAATTGTTAACTTCTTCAATATTATATTTTTGTTCATACAACGTGGGCATAAAAGCATATGACCCGCCTGATGTAAAACCGTTACCGTAGCCTACGAACGCTTGCAATACAGGAGATATCATTCGCGTGTTGCCGCCCATACTGCTAAGGTAGCAAATCCTGACAAGCTCAATCAAATCAATTCAGGAATACAACTACCCATCAGAGACTTGTTATTTGACTGTAGTTTTCTGTAAGATGGAGGTACTTCCCTGCTGCTGAGGTCGTTTTGATGTGCTCTACATTTCTTTAAATATCCCAAACCAAAACAAACATGTTCATAAACACAAATGTTTCTGCTGTATGGGAATCGAGCCCACGAGCGTTAGAGTCAAAGTAATGTAACAGTGTGTTTCAGCACTGCGGCACCGAGCTCGTCATATGGATAGCTGAGCTTAACCTTGGCCATAAAAAGATATTACTTACACGCCAAATTAATTTCCGACTTTCACTCTACATTCTAAATTCCGTTCGAAACTCTACCAATGTGAATGCAGTAATATTACGCGTTACTGTCGTAAATTTAGCGGACAATCGTCATCAGCGGACATGTGGATGCTTGTGCTGTACTTCAGTGCTGTCGTCCTATGGCTGCCACTGCCACTTCAGCTTGCTGATCCTGAGAGCCATGTCAGTAAAAATTAAACAGCGCGTGTGAAAATAGATATTGACAAGCTTGGTGGCGAAATGCGCTGTTAGTACTGTTACGTTACTTTGATACCAACGCTCGTAGCTTCGATTCCCACACAGGCCAAACATTTGTGTGCATGAATATGTCTGATTGTCTTGGTCTGGATATTTTTAAGAGAGGTAGGGCATATCAAAGCAGCCCGTCTGGGGAAGTACCTCCACCTCATATAAAATCGCAGCCAAATAACAACTGCCGGGAGGGTTGTTGTGTTCCTGCGTGTGAGTGAGGTCACCAGTAAGCTCCTAAGGAGTTGCTGTGTTAGTAGCAGAAGTGGCATTGCGCGAGTGATACTTAATGTATTTCAAGCATTCATAGGCTACGGTAACCGCTTTACGCCAGGTAGGCCCTATGCTTGTATACCTCCCGAAGTTGTATATAAAAAAGGAAAGTTGGGTTCTTTATTAAAGCTTACGATCCGCCTGATGTAAAATGGTTACCATGACATATAAACGTTTGGTAAGCAAAGAGTGTTGCCCGCACGTTACTCCCGCCGTTGCTAATACAGCAACTCCTCAGGAGCTGTTAATGACGCTTGCTCGCAGGAACACATCAGCGAGTTATTATTTATTCTTTAAAGTATTTTCTTCAAGTTTTTTAAAGACGAGTGTGCCCAATGAAAAATATATTTTAAATTACGATATGGGTATAGATAAAATGATAACTTTAACAAAATAATCCGTAAAATGTATACATTAGCCGACTTAAGTAGACCACAAGTTTCGTGCAAAACATTCGGTCTTGACTAATAACCCGCGTTCAATGCAGCACGACATATCTCGTGCTCTATTTAACAAATACGGAATCGTAATTGATATATAATGTCGAGAGTATATAACTCTCAAAAACCAATTATAATGCATATCTTTTCTGCATTTTAGGAATGTAGTATAGAAATAGTAAATACATTCCGAAAAGTCTCCTTGTTAGAAAAAGATGGTACCTATTTGCGTTGCCATTTTATTTTTTCCCAGACAACGTATATGTTTGTATAAATTTATGGCTATGGAATAAGAACGATAAGAATTAATATTGTAAATACAAAAGGATATTTTATTCTGATGTCATAGATCTTCTTTCATGCGTAAATATTATGAAAATATTTATTTAAATATAGCGTAAAGACCAAAGACAAACAATATCAATTAAAAACTAACACTCCGATACCTACGCGCTTTCTATAAGAACTCGTACAAAAAATTATATAAGTAATAATCAGTGTTAATTTCGTTAAAATGATTAAGAAACCCGAACGTGCATTGATTATTAGAAACCAAAATTCTACTGAAAGAGCTGTGGATATTTGGATAGGAGCTTATAGCTCCTATCCAAATATCCACAGCTCTTTCAGCTCTTTCATATTAATAATATATATGTAACTACTGCCAATTTGAAACAATAAGATATGAGACAACTCTTCCTTGCAATCAGCCACATAAATTATGTTTACGCACCGCTTACCATTTGCGGCAAATGTCCTACATTCAAAAGTTTCAATCAAGTTATTAACCATCTGAAAGAAACATTAATTAATGCATTAACAGAATATTAGATACCCCATATATCATTAGAAAACGATTTCTTGTTTTCAATTCTTATTTTACAAATAAATAATTTAAATTTCGTTTAACACTTTAAATTAAATCGTCGGTCTCAGCTGTCATCGAGAGATGACAGTCAATAAGCTAAATTAGTTGAGTATCGTGTCTCAGTATGCAGTGAACCATATGTAAGCGAAGGAAAGTCCACATCCCAACAGTAAAATGAATAGGAGTAGACCTTATACAACTTTAATAAACCAATTGTACATATTAATCAGTTTACAATAGAAACCTTTTAAAAACTGATGCTTCGACTGAAGCTATATATTCACAGTATCAGTCAAATATAAATAAAAACAATCGATTGTAGTAAAAGAGGTAAAAGATTCAACAAATTTTAATTACTCAGTGAGAAAGGAGATCACCGAAATCCAATACCCTGAAGGTCAACAAGAAGCTTATAAGTACCTTTGGGATATTAATATGAGGACACTATCAGGCTTCGAAGAAATTTATAGCCAACATAACTTTAACTCTCAGAATACAGAATAAACCAGAAGGAGCCTACAGCCGATAATACATGCGGTCCGCTGTGTCCAGAAACATTTCGCAATCCCCCGCACTCCTCATACTTCCCACCCGTACAGTATTGCTAGCTTAGTGAGAGTTCGCCTCTTTTAGGGTAAATTAAAAGTGTTATATTAATATAAAAGATGATATATTAATATACTGTTATGGATAAAAAAATGCTTTAGTAAAATAAAACACAAGTAATTTACAAAAAATATGTCTTTACTCAGGTACATTTTGTTGTACTAATAATATTGCCGTTTTGATTCTGAGGTAATCAATACATTTTTACGTTTCGACAAATGAAGAAGTCTTGCTCTTTGCTTTTATAATTTCATCAGTGTGGAACTGAAATTCCATATATAATAATTAGAATAGTTTTACACAAAACATTTTTGTAAAAAAACTACTATTTACACAATTTCACATATGCAGACTATATACCAAAAACATTAGTTTAGTAATTCAATCGTTATTATTAAGCCAATAATTATTATTTATTTCAGGCAATATTTATATTAAAAGATCTCAAATAATGTAAACATAGGCTCATATCGTAAATACCTTAAAATTAAATAAATGTATTTACATATTTTATATTAATCAAACTATTTTTTAATTACTTAACATGCATTTATTATTTATTCATCAATGTCAACTTTATAAAAAAAAGTAGGGGAAAGAAACCAGTAAAACTGGCAACATGAACAAAATGGACTCGCCCAAATTGTTTACCACTATCAACGAGTAAAAGAAATTCATTATTTAAATAAAATGAGATGTAAATGCGCTAGTTACACATGAAATGTGATCCCATCTTGTTTTTTTATGCTTCTAACTGCATTCTTGCAGGTGGGAACCGCACAAGACGGCATTATTTAATAAAAACTATCGAGAATTTTTTACGCGTAATAGACACGGTGGCCAAATATATACTAGTCGTCCAAATGTCAAACTACTCTCATTGAGAGTAGTTTGTATGGCTTCAGTTTTGGGCGTGTTTGCGGTTTCTGATTTATTCTGTATTCTGAGCTTTAACTGTATGTTTATACAACTACACTTATTAACTTTCACTTTTATTATTTTTTCTATTTGGACAGGTAGAAAGTATCCATCAAGTCAATACACATATGAGATTTATCACCTGGTGTTTTAACACCCCGTATTTATCCGGCTACTGGCACCGAAGGGCTCGCTGGAAATGTACAAAGAGGCATGTAACGCTTACCTTTACTGCAGCGTTTGTATTCTTTTATCTATGCTTATCTTTCCGAAGTACCTCGACCTCACAGATACACAAATAACAACTCCCTTGAGAATTGTTGTGTTCCTGCACGTGAGTGAGGTCATCAGTAAACTGCGAGTAATACTTAACGTATTGCATGCGTTTATAGGCTACGCTAACCGCTTTCCATCAGGTGGACCGTATGCTTGTATGTCTTCCGACGTTGTATAAAAAGAATGTTTAGGTTTAACGTTTTTTCGAAGTAAATTGTCACTTAGACTACATTTATATATCGTGGCTTGCGATTCTCGTAACATTGGAACTGCTCAACGATGACGGCTTGTTATGTTTATGATATAACCAACAGTTGCATGATCAACGGTAACTGTTAGATAACCTCTCATTAAGTTTAGTGTACAATTAGTATAGTAAATGTCTCCTATATTCATTGAAGACTTCACCGAATAAGATAATGTCATGTGACAGGAACTATTCTAATATGCGAAGCAAAGAACGTTTTGATATTTCGCGCTCTATCCAATCATCTTTAGAGAAATATATTTTATAGACGATGGCAACCAAAAAATAATATACATTATGACAATATTTTTCCTTGTTATAGCCTATGGTAACAATGATACAAAGAAAAATAAATTTTATATTTCTTTTCAGCGATAATTGTTACAGGTCATCGCACAAGTGATGCCTCTGGTATTGTAACCATCCATAAATAACTGCTAACATGAGGCAGTCCGTCCGGTTCTTGGCTATCATATATATAACTACTATCTATACCTACGTGTGTATGTCACTGAATTCCTCCTAAATGGCTGGACCTATTTTGATTAAACTTTTTGTGTATGTTTGAGTAGATCGCAGGATATTTTAAATTTACAAATGGACCTGGTAGGTGGTGTCCCAATCCGTTTCTATTAAATATTTTATTTTTATTCTCGAGTAGAACAACGTCTTCCGTGTCGACTAGTAATACTATAAAAAAAATTACTAACGAAATAAATATACCATGATTATCACATTAAACAGACTTCGAAAATACAATTGTTAACGATATTTATATATTAATTATGAATTATAATTTCGTCACATTTTTTAAAGATTTCTTGCTGTAATCTTTAAAAAAAATGCCACGATATTACAATTTTATTCGTTGTTTGGCAAGATTACGAAACACTGCCATTTATCAATGGTAATATACGGTCAGGTGCCACTTTTACTAAAACGCATGTGCTAATTTTTTAATAATAAATCAGTGAAATTTCATAATCAAATCATTAATTGGTTGTATGGCCAAAACTGACACGCAAAACGATACTTTTATGGTAACGTTCATAAACGCATGTAAGGTTCTCTGGTAAACTGGTTGTAACCATTTCTACTGATAGTGTTGGATTTTGGCAAATAATAAATTAATATTATTTGTTTGTTGATCTTAGTTCAGAAATCAACGATACTCTCTCTCTCTCTCTCTCTCTCTCTCTCTCTCTGATAAGAGCAGAGCTATAAGTAAATATTGTGAGTGAACTCAGACTGCTAATTATACAAATTGTAATTGTATTATACCTATCAGTGTTAAGTACATTTTCTGATTGTTTTTTTACTAGAAAACGGTTCAATTCGACATCATTCCTCCTCCTGGCGAGCAATCGGCATTTGCCTCGTTAGCAATGATTAATTCAGAGCACAACACTAATTTCGTCACACCACCATTGTGTGGCAATAACTTATTCTCTTCTTCTGCCGTCAATTGAAGGGGGTTAAACTATTACGAATAGGTGGAAACGAGTGAATTGGCGACTGTCTATCGACAACAGTCGGGATTTCCATACACAATGTTCAGTCGACGTATTGTACTTGGTTATCTAATTATGTTGACATGCGAAACGATACTTTGGAGCTCCTTCAAATCCTACGTGAATGCAACCCAGCGTAGTTCTATCTCTGACAGTATAGTATAAGTAGTTCTTAAATGCTAATTTAAAGTACACATTGCAGTATTACTTTAGCAAATGAATTCTCATTACTAAAATAGGCATACGAGTTAACAAAATAAACGTGATCAATAGCAAATTTGGTTTGTGTCGAAACACGAGGTGCGGTTTTGGTTTAGCTGACATTTAAACCAAAACCACACCTCGTCTTCAACTCGTGAATGTCAGAGCATGTTAAATGCAACCTCTAATCTAACTAAGGCATGTTGACGGTGGTTGCTTAGACGACACTGAAACCAACATTCAAAGTAAATAAAACTAAATAAAATTGAAACACATCATACTTAAATATATTCAAATATATGTAAATACGTGGTGGGAAAATTATGTATGCTTTCGTCAATGGTACTAAGAAATTACCAAAGTATCCAGGGCCTTAAAAAGACGTACGGATCGCAATATCGCCAAGAGAATTACGGAGTGCCTCGAGTAGTATACATGGACCACTGCTCTTCTTGGTGAACACTAATATATTAATATTTGGCTGTAATCGATCACAAGTTTATTTGCTGATGATACAATACTTCTTATAGAAAATTGAGAAAAAACAGATTATGATATATGGTTAAATCCGTAGGTTAAATCAAAATAAAATAATTCATTAGAATTAAAAACCTGCTCCAAATGACACATACGTACAATAATATAAAAAATATTCGATTTTATAGTGTTTCTAGACATCGGTTATGTCTAGAAATATAGATAAGCTCTATAATTGGGTATCTGATATATATACACTTTGTGGTAAACTTAACAGATTTGTGTATGAAATGGGGACAATACTGGGTAGAAAATTGACGAGCTCGCTGGCGCTTCGGCTAATGACGCGAGTTTGAAACCAACGCTCGTGGGTTCGATTCCCACACAGGACAAACGCTTGTGTGGTTGTGGGGTAGGAAGTATAAACAAAACTGATTGTAACCTCTACAGAGAAAAAAATAATGAATTATTTTCAAATAATGTTTGCTGCATGGCAATTAAAATGAACAACCACTTGCCAAAACACTTCAAGGACATCTCACTGACATTGTCATTAATCGAAATAAAATTGCATCTTTTTCTATCGAATAAATATTATTATACCGTATCTGAATACGTGTACGACAAATAATAAAATTAACGACTTTATAAATATATAATAATAAGTGATATGAATTTAAAATGGTATTTTGTTAATGAGTAACCAATAATAATATGAACTAAATAATTATGTAAGCACCTAATAACAATTATCAAACACTTATTCTCATAACTATACAATTAGAAGTTTTTTGCAACATATTAATTGTCAAATATTTGCACATCCACGTATTGGTAGACGAACGTAATACTTTATTACCACCACTTGTATATTTTCTTACCAGCTTGTGACAAAGAAAGCCTAAAAATAACCTATGACATTCCTGAGTGTCACAGGCTACAAGTTGTTTTAGAGCAGAAGAGTCACTAAACTTTGAACAATGAGCGTTCGAAAGATTTCAAACGCTTCTTTGAAGTTTGAATACAAATTTGGTGTATGATATGTTTCACTTTGATTTTTGTTGTTTCTTTTGTATTTTGAATGTTGATGGCACTGGAATTTATTATGATGTTTTTTATACTTCATATTTATTTTTGTTTGCAACCACGTCTTACCAAAATGCATTGCGTTTATATACATCCATTGTTTTGATGTTTATTGTGTCAAAGTATAGAGTCATGGCATTCTTGCGTGTACAGTCTCTATCTAATCGAACACGCATTCAAGTAACGTCGACCGTAACCTGTTCATGGGCAGGTGACTTCTCTGAACTTTAAAGCGCGCGTTAAGTTTAAGTTTCTAGTAGACGTAGGCTGCATCAAAGTAGCCTGACTGGGGCAGTAACTGTAAGCAGTTGTTATTAACTTCAAAGAATGATTTCGCTTATTCGCAAGAACACTGCCCGTTCTTGCGAATAAGTGAGATTCCCAGTAAGCTCCTGACGAGCTGCTGTGTTAGGAGGAGTAGGAACGCAACGTACGCGCGATAATTCTTAATTGCAGGTGTTCATAGGCTACAGTAACTACTTTACATCAGGTGGGCCGTATACTTTATATACCTCCCAAAGTTGTATAAATAAAAGAGATCATTTATTTCACCTGTTGTTTACCATTTGCTAATCAGGTGGTATTAAGAAAATTCATGTATGTACGTAATATTATAAGAGAAAAAAATATATGTACAAAGATTAAAAAAAAATGACTTAGTCTTAGTTGTTGCCGGAATAGGCGCCTAGACAGGCAATAATAATTTTAGTTAAACATTTTAATTTAACAGGTAATAATTTATACGGTTTCGTTTCATGCAATTTGATCTAACCTGCTTTGTGTGCTTCCGCCACCAATTAGTTCATCCGGCCTAGCGCCGGCCGGCACCCACCCACTACTGTTAGTACGTGCCACATGCCGACGCTGCCATGGCTGCTCCGGTAGTCTCTGCCTCGGCTGCGTCGTCCGCCATCTGGAACAGAAACCGCATGCCCCCACCACCACCGTCGCTGCCACGTTTTCGTTTTCGTTTCACTTTTACAATACATAAGAATGTTTAATAACCTTTACTAACAAGTCAATTAATTAATAAATTAAAAAAGACGCCTACCATTGTTTCTAATTAAAATCGAATGAACTAATTTTATATATGAATGAAGTAATTTTATATTTGTTAATATGTATTATATTATTTTGAATTTTTTATACTATTTCAAAGATTCACGCATTTACGAGTAGTTTATACACCTTTTTATGGCCCCTTTATTCCCCACTCGACAGATATAAAAGTTTTTGAAAAAACTGCCGTCAACCTTCACAACCCAGAGGGAAAACCAGACCTATCTTCGGTTAAGTCACAAGTCTATCGAAATATATTTTTTTGGGCGTACGGGTTTCCTCACGATGTTTTCCATCACCGCCGAGCCAGTGCCAATTATAAATATATAGATAAATAAAAAAACACGAATTTAGTGGTACATACATGCTAGGGGACCTGTTGCTCAATAGGCCGGTTCCTTATCCACTAAATCATCACTGCTCGTGAAACTCATGATACCACTAAATAATGTTATCAAATAACTAAAAAAAAAAACATGGAATTGAATAAGTATCTCAACTAATATATGTCGTATTCGTATGATTTTCGGTCTATCTGATATTATGCGGGCATATGGTGGGTAGTTGTGCAATGAGAAATCCAATGCAATACGAATCACACTATAATTTTAAATCAACACTATAATTTGTAATCAATGTTCAAAAAAATATGAAACGAGAGGGCAGTCCCAAGACATCGTCACTTGCCGCCGTTCGCACTACCTCTCCCTTTCTCCCAGTGTCGACCTCTTGATTCTCCCAAAGCGTTACTACTAGAGATGGGTTAAGGACTGAGTATTTATCCAAGGGTGAGTAAATACTCATAAATACCCGTTTCTACTGAGTTTATATTTTTTCTTTAGTTAAGTCTTATAAATTGATTCAGAATTATGGATTTACTAAAATATCAAGGGATTAGAGGTTATTTGTGTGTTTTATTAATAGTAAGTACCTAATAAAAAAGTACCGTGCCAATATTCAATGTAAGGTATTTATTATTCCGACAAACACTGGTATTATTAAAGGCCTCCGACTTAGCTATACGCCTGAGGCACACCTGAGGTGGGGTAGCACCTGCAAATGGCAACTGACAAAGTTATAAAGCAGTATTCCTCCGCGGAGTTAGTGATTTTGAGAGATTTTAATGCCCACCACACCGAATGGCTTGGCTCTCGGTGCACTGATTCCGCGGGGAGATCTGCTCATGACTTTGCTTTAGTCTATGGTTTCTCCCAACTGGTACATTCTGCGACGAGAGTACCAGACAGATAGAGGACCATACAAGCTTCTTACTGGACTTTCTGCTGGACCACACGTCCGGATGAGTATAACATCTCGGTGGATGCGCCGTTTGGCTCATCGGAGCACTGTCTCGTCCGGACCCAAGTGCCCTGTGCCAGGCGTGATCCACCTCGGCCTACCGGATGGCACTATAAGTCGGCAGACTAGGACGGATTGCGTGAATTCTACGCGTCGTACCCGTGGAGGCAGCTTTATTTCAAAACAGATGATGTCGAATCCTGTGCGACTACGGTAGCTGCGGCGATATTAGATGGCATGGAATGCTACATTCCCAATCGCTTTGTGGCTACAGCGGTAGCTAAAAATCGACCGTGGTTTAATCGGCCTTGCAAAGAAGCTAAACTTCTCAAATAGGCTGCTTTTGAGGCTTGGACCACGGCGCGAGCTAATGGAAATCCAGATGTCTCAGTATTGAAACGTAAACTGAACGCTGCGTCGAGGTCCAGTAAGAGGGTAATCGCCAGAGCTAAGTTTGATTTCGTCGGTAGAGTTGGTGAGCGGCTTGCAAGCCTTCCGTTTGGGAGCCGTGCTTTCTGGTCGCTGGCTAAAGCTGCCGAGGGAAACTTTTGTCAGTTGTCTAGTCCACCATTGCAAAAACTGGATGGCAGTCTGGCGTACAGTGCTAAAGAGAAAGCCGATTTACTGGGTAATCTCTTTGCCTCTAACTCGACTTTGAATGACGGGGGAGCTGTGCCACCTACCATCCCGAGGTGCAGTAGCTCAATGCCGGAAATCTCAATTACCCAACGAGATATCCGGCGGGCGTTGCTCTCCCTCGACATTCATAAGTCGAGTGGGCCAGATGGCATTCCAGCAGTGGTGCTAAAGCAGTGTGCTCCTAAACTGTGTTCTGTGCTAACGCCTTTCGTGCTTTCCTACTCCTTTGGGCAAGCTCCGTCTTCGTCGAAGACCGCCAATGTGCACCCGTTGCCCAAAAAGGGCGGTAGATCAGACCCTTCGAATTACAGGCCTATTGCCATAAACTCCCTTCTCTCCAAGGTGATGGAGCGTGTGATAAACACACGACTCCTGGCATACCTAGAGGATCACGATTTAATCAGCGACCGTCAATACGGCTTTCGCCACGGTCGTTCGGCTGGTGATCTTCTAGTGTATCTTACACACCGCTGGGCTTCGGCGATCGAGAGTCAATGTGAGGTATTGGCTGTCAGCCTAGATATGGCAAAGGCGTTCGATCGGGTCTGGCTGTGGTTGACGGTGGTTGCTCCAATAGCATGGATATCAATGTTGGTGTCCCACAGGGCTCTGTATTGTCCCCAACGCTGTTTCTGCTGCATATCAATGACATGTTGTCAATTGACGGCATTCATTGTTATGCGAATGATAGTACTGGGGTCACTTATTACACAGGCCGTGCTAGTACCCCTCGTTCACTTGTGGAGGAAAGCCGCGTTAGACTTGTGTCTGAAATAGAGTGTGCTTTGGGTAGGGTGACTGGGGACGATTGAATTTGGTTCAATTCAACCCTTTTTTTTTTTTTTTGTGACGCGGGGAAAAATGCGTTACGCACACCACCGGTGCCTGGGTGGCCTCCGGTGGTAGTGTGGGACTCCTCGTCGGCTGTCCGACGGTATACCCACTAAACAACCCCGCGAAATGCCATCGGCCGCGTTGGTGTGGTGCCCCGGATCTGTCAGCAATAGGACACCACTGCGACTGGCCCCTCAGAATGGGCCGGACTTCTTCAATCTAGGGGCCGTCCCGGCAAATTGGGACAGCCCCTCCGGCGGCGGGACCATTATGAGGCCAGGTTCCCATCCTGACCCCTAGTCCCACAAGTTAGGGAGGCGGCAATAGGTGCGCGTAGCGCCTACGCCGCACTCCCGTCCGCCGTCTCCGGAGCGGAACAGCCTCGGGATCATCCTCCCTGTCCCGCTCCGAGGCCTCCTTCTGGGACATGACCGTCTCAGAGAAGGAGGCCATCGCCTGCCAGGCACTGTCACTCCCGAGCATGGAGCGGACCACGCTCGGGAGCGAGAGAGACCAGATCATGGCGCTGCCGAGACCATCTGGGACACTGCGCCAGCATGTGTTGGGCAGTGTCCTCGGCCGCGCCACAATCGTGGCAGCCCGGCTGTTCCTCCCGCCTCGCGACCCGGTGCAGGTACTCACCGAAGCACCCATGACCGGTGAGCACCTGCACTATGCGGAAGGTGAGGGGTTTGCGCCTGCGGCGCATCCACGCCTCCAGGACCTGGTGCAGCGCATCCGCAACGCGGACTCCATACCACGGCTGCGCCAGGTCCTCCCCCCACCTCCGCATCATCTCTGAATGCCCTCGCTGGCGACACCGCCCCACTTCCTCCAACGTGGGGCGCTCGCTGAGTGCCATGTGGCCATACTCCGGCAGATGCCGGAGTACAGCCGCCTGCACGCGGCGCTGGGTCCGCCCACATTGGGCAGGAGGCGACCCAGCGCCGCCGCAGCTCTGATGACCTTCGGTCCCAACCGCTCGAAGTGGGGGCCGAAGGTCCATCTTCCGTCAAGAGTGAGGCCCAGGTACCTCATCTGGGCACTCACCCTTATCCTCCCTCCTCCTATTTGGAGGTGCGCTCCCGAGGGGGGGCCCCGCCTACCGGTCCCGCGGAAGAGGAGGGCCTCGGTTTTCTCCAATCGGACCCGAAGCCCAAGCCTCTCTATGCGGCTGACCACCAGTCCTACTCCGACTTCGGCGCCGCCTCCACAAAGGTCTTACCCCGGGACGTGACAAGGGTGTCATCTGCATAGCAGATGACACTCATCCCGGGGAGGAGACGGCTCCGCAGGACCCAGTCGTATGCGAGGCCCCACAGGATGGGGCCCAGAACGGACCCCTGTGGGACACCGCACACGACGCGTCTTCTGACCATCTGACCCCTCGCGTCCTCGTAGCGCACCTCCCTGTCCTCCAAGTATGCCTTCAACAGTCTCCCCAAGTACGGAGGCACCTCAAAGTATTTGAGGGCCTCCAGGATGGTACTGTGTGGGAGGCTGTTGAAGGCATTGGCGATGTCCAGCGAAACCGCCACCACCACGTCTCCCTCGCGCTCCGCATCCTCCGTCACCGACCTTAGGCGCCTTATGGCGTCGACGGTCGACCGTCTGGCTCGGAACCCGAACTGGGCATCCGAGACGCCCGGTACCGGGCCATCCTCCAAATGCTGAGCTAGGCGGGAGGGCTTTGCCCGCCTCGTTCAGCAGAACGACTGGTCGAACCGCCGACCCCGAGTCCGGGGGCCGGTCTCCCTTTAACAGAAGGACGAGCTGGCCCTCCCTGAAGGGTCCCGGGCAGCACCCCGACCGCAAGCAGCAGTCAAGGAGCTCCCGGAACCCGTCTCCGAGGTGCACGAGGGCTAGGGCTAGCACCCTTCCGTGCACCCCGTCCGGACCCGGCGCCCTCTTCTTGCTTCGGCTCCATCTCCTGGTCGGTGACGGGCGGCGGAGCGCCCTCCACCTCTCCTCTGGAGTCCAGCGATCGGGCCATCCTCGGGAGAAATTCAACCTACCAAGACACAAGTCAGCGCGTTCACCGCTAAAAAACCCCATTTGATGTAGTCCCCCAATTCCAGAACACGCCACTAACCATTGCCAAGAGTATTGAGATTCTCGGCGTTGAGATTCTCGGCGTCGAGATCTCCAGCGAAGTTCAGTGCCGAAGCCACTTGGAAGAAAAGGTCAAGCTGGCGTCAAAGAAACTTGGTGTGCTCAACAGAGCCAAACAGTACTTCAGCGCGGGGCAAAGACTTATATTTTAGATAAGTCCCAAGTCAGACCGCATATGAAGTACTGTAGTCATCTCTGGGCGGGGGCACCTGGTTACCAGCTAGGACCTTGTGACTCGGTGCAAAGACGAGCTGTGAGAATCGTGGATGATCCTAAACTCACACACGGTATTGAGCCCTTGAGTCTAAGGAGAGATGTCGCCTCCCTTTGCGTGTTCTACCGATTGTACAATGGGTTGTGTTCTGAGGAATTGTTCGTTATCATGCCAATAGCCTCGTTTTACCATCGCACTGCTCGCCGACGGCTGAGAGTTTACCCTCATACACTGGAACCGCAATAGTCGCGTACTGTGCGGTTCCTGAGAAGCTTTCTACCGAGAACTATTAAGTTGTGGAATGAGCTCCCTGCTGAGGTTTTCCAAGGGACTTCAAGAAAGGCGTGAAGAGGTTCTTAAAGGGTCGGCAACGCAAGAGTGACACCCCTGGTGGTTGCAAATGTCCATAGGCTACGGTAACTGCTTATCATCAGGCAGGCCGTAAGCTTGTTTGCCACCTTAGTGGAATAAAAATCTTAAAAAAAAAAGAGTTAGATGGGGTCGTTGCGCATGTCATTCTAACCGAATACGTAGGTCTACCGCAGTCTGTCTATGGATGGGTTTATCTACCTTGAGTTTTCAGTGCTCCGAGGGCACGTTAAGCCGTCGGTCTCGGCTATTGTCGATAGATGACAGTCGTTAAGCTAAGTCAGTGGCCCTCGGGCGGCTTGAAAACACTGGCCTCCGCCAATCCGCATTCGAGCAGCGTGGCAGAGTAAGCTCTAAACCCCTTCCGTTGAAGGGAGACTAAAATTTCAAGTCTTTTTGAGTTTATTTTTTTTTACTCATGCATTTGGATAAATACTCAGTATAAATGAGTAAAAATGGATAAATACTAATATTTATCTTTCCATCTCAGTAAATACTATTTAGTATTTACTGACCGCCCATCTCTAGTTACTACCGTTCGCGCGCTTTCGTTTCGTTTTAAACATCCATTCTCAAGACCGAATGCAACATATATAAGTCTTATAATAATACTTAACCGATTTTTTTTCATATATAGGAAGTTACATTATCAGCAAGTAACATATGCTATATTTTATTTTCAAAATATTGAAATACAGATTGCTATAATGTAACTTAAGGTATCAAAAATATTCCTGTACAACTCATTATTTGGCGCGCGGTGAAAACAATTACAATATATATAAATAATGTGATATTGTAGTACTCATCATTACCCACAAGAAAGTCTACGAGGCTATATATCTCTAACTCTGTAAGTCACAGTAATCATTTTTTTGGTCAAAACGGTCAATCAAAGCACGGGTACAATCTACACATGACAACATTCAAATCATGATATTTTAATCCTTATCCAACTAAATAGTTTCGGAATTGTTGTTGTATCCTATTCGTAAAGTACTAATTCATTTTTCTATCTATATATACCCGTGCAAAGCCGGTGCGGGTCGCTAGTATACTATAAAATGAAAGCATAATATCAAAACCGGAAACAGAAATGTTATCTGCCCTATAACTTCTGTCAACTTGATATATTATGGCTTTCTAATATTCTGCCCCTAAGGCTGGGTCAAATCAAAAGGTCAAGTCTTATATTTACTATAATATAAATCAGAACCGAATAATTTATGATTATATGACAACTTGAAGTAACTCCACATGGTTATTACACTTTTTTTTACCACATCGGCTGTAAAACAAGCATACGTTGCACTGCATCTGATGGATGTAAAGTAACTACCGCAGTCTATAGACTTGTTACATAAGAAATGCGTCCTAGGCGCATCATTACTTCTACTACCGCTCCGATCGCAGCCCCTCCCGAAATGGCTTACTTATTCGTAGATCGCATCGTCGTGATCAAGGTACCTTGGAACCTAAACATATCAAGAAACGTTTTCTTCTTTGAGTTCCAAACAAACTTCGCATAGAATGAGAAATTAATATGTAAATCATGGAATGAAAGCTTCTCAGTCGCTCGGCTTCCCGTCGCGTTTTTTATCCCTATGTGTATGTGTACGGAAGTATAAACTTGATATCTCTTTCCGAACCCACCGATGCCAAGGGTATCATCGCAGTAAGATGCACCTCTATTTGTGAGTATATGTTCTCAGATAATTATTTCAAACGTTTACATAATTTGGCAGTCTAAACCATAACTCACACGCCATTAGTAAATACCAATCTGTCGAATATTGACCAATTGCAGTAAACGTTAATAATTTTACGCTAGGTCCCTTGCAGGATAGGGAGTACCGTGTGACATAAAATGCGGTCCTTACGCTCCTCGCTCGCTTTTTTAATATCTGTGAATCTCTTTTCATGCATGCGCTCGCCATTTTCTAGGGCTCCTGACATAATAATATGCTATATTAACATATATTTTACTTAAAGCTGCGGTACTTTTCGTACAATAAACGGATAGATAGATGTATTAAATAGAAATGTCTAAAAAACAATTAGTTGTAATTCAATTCAGTTGCTAAATGTAGTTGTAAAGTTACTTTGAAAGTTTCAATCGTTATAAATTATTTGACAAAGAAGTTGTAGTATACACCGCCTCATTGCATTTAACAGAGCGGTTCGAATAAATAACGCAACAAGTTATTATTACTCGCCATTTATAATCATTTTGCTGAGTTATATATTATATGTTTATGATGCTGCCTGTACTACGCAGACTGCATGAATGAAGTTTTTTTCGTGTCATGTTTATAAACCATAGATTACTTACAGGCGATTGCTACATACATAAATATTGATAAGGTAGTAAGGAATTTTGATAAGCCGCCGTATCAAGAAAGTAAATCTTGAACGCTTTCTCATATCAAACACGGTTTGTTATCCGAGAACAATCATGGTCCGCTGTGCAATAGTTTTTCGGAAAGTAATATTTTTGAGATTTACCATTTTGTACTAGACTTTGTATCTTTTTAAATGATGTAAATTTGTTTTTTATTCGCTAGTAATCGCTCATGGTTTTGCTTGCGTTATAGATTTCAATATCGTAAATCTTAGTGATACTTTTCTACATAATGCCGAGCTAACGATCATCCGTCTACGGCCGCCTAATTCGAAGTGAGCGTATGCGCAGGATTACATCAGAATATTATATTTGGGAGGGTTTCTATGCGGTAAAGGTTCACTTCACCTGTCTGCTTCTTAACATATATGCTGTGAACAATAACTTTAAAGTTCGAGATTTTGTCGAACCACACACACCACATCTACCTCCAACGTATATAGGTATATTTATTTACACATGCTTAGCCATAGCTATTAATAAGTATCTATTATTTAGCTGTCTATGCTACTTCGCTGGCGTGGAACTATATTTGAAGTAGGTTATATATAACTCCATTTTACATAAACGACCTTTTCTTTATATAAATAATCATATCGCACTTTTGCTTCCTTTTTATTTCCAAAAAATAACCAAACAAACAGAAAATATCTTAGTTACATAATTAGTTTGAATTCTATAACTATTTCATTCTACTTCACAAGGAGTATGTTAATTACTAGTGCATACAATATACCGGAGTTAGATGATAACAGAACTATTAAAGATATGTATGTACCAAGAGCACGCAGTAAAATTTCAAACCAATAATTCTACATCATTATTTTACTCACACATTCAACGTATGTAATATACCGACGTATTGGCACGCGGAACCTGGCTAATTATAAGTCTAAACTAGGTTAAAAATATAAAATACATCTTTATTTATTATTTATTATCACAATGTGTAAGGTCATCAGCGGCTGCAGGTCTGCACCTTACGATACAGTTTGCACAGTATCTCCACACAATCAAATTTACATAATCGCCCGCTGAACCGTAAATGTCAATGTCCTTTCCTTAAGCAGTTAAAACAGCGGTTCTACAACGAAACCTTGATTGAGACGAAAATCGGTTGGATTTGACATACATTACTGCCTATAATACTTATACATCCGTAATAAAATTTACTACTTTTAAGTTTTTACACGTTTAAAATCGGAATAAAAGATAAGAAAATAGCAAACAAAAAAAAACAAATTTTCTTTTACTATTTCATCTAATAAACGCGAAATAATAGCACTTGACAAACAGAAGCACGGTTGTATCCAAATAAGGTTTATTTATAATTTCATTTTTCGTACTCAATTCTTACAGGCTCAATACTATAACCATAGATAACAGAAACAATGGGAGATGTGACATACCACGCGAGTTTATACCGGGACGGTTGTCGCCGAGTTTCACCCCACCATAAAACACTCACACACTTAAATAAATAAAAAATATCATTCTACGCACACAAGTACAACGACACACATTTGTTAAGACGCTGTCATTGGATGTTTATTTAAACAACACCCAAGTAAGTACGCACTACTACATTTATAAAGCGGCAGAAACAAGCGGCCGAATCTCGAAACTGTACACACAGTGAACGAATAATATTCCTCGCTTTACATTGCGTGTTGGTAAACGAGCGGTGGCGACTGTGTAATGGTAGAAAAGCAATGTATGATTAAGAATGAGAAATTTGCTATTTATAATTTGTATCGTGGTAAGGCCCTGGTAGAAATGGCGTCAGAGAATTTTTGAAATTAATTCTGTATTTATACTTATAAAACGTAATATTATTTGTACTTATAGGTGATAAGTGATTCCATTTGATTTAAAGTTAACCACTGCACTTCTATTTTTGCAAAAAGGCAACAGCACAACTTGGCATTTTGCTAAAACAAGGAGCAACGTATCTCAATCGAACTTGATTGCAACTAACTAACTGTTCTTGGCAATGTTCTCGTTTTGAGCATATTGCGGCGACACCAACCACGCCCCCTCGTCACATCTCCCGTTGTTTCTGTTATCTATGACTATAACAAACAATCTTGCTATTCATGAAAACATCACAAAATCATTATCTCTGTCATAATCTTTTCATAAGTCTGTTTATTTCTAGCTGATAATTTGTTGAACATACTTTGTTAATACATAATAATGTATTAATTATGACATGACCATACGAGCCCGGTGGTCTAGTGGTTATGGCTACTTTGACACTAACAGTCGTCGGTTAGATTCTTTTAAAAGACAAACATGAACATATCTATCTATGAGATTTCTGTGTATTATACATATTACGTATACGTATTATAAACTGTAAATTCACACTTGAAATAAAAGTGTTTTAGTACCCGTTAATTTCTTAATAAGTTTAGTTTAGTTTTAAACGAGATGGCGCTGTGTAATTTGACTCGTAACCAAATTACATTATTTATATACATTTATACATGTTTTCATTTCTCCTATAATATTACTATATTAGCTGTGCCTGTTTACGTGTTGCTGTGAATATAAAGAACCTGCCACGGGCGAATTAGACTAACACACTAAGGGATCCGTACCACCGTATAATATTTATATACACTACATGTATATTTTTTAAGTAGGTAGTTTTGTAAAAAAAAGGATGTGTTACAGCAATGTGAGGTAAATCGAGCAAAAACATCAAATAAAACATACTTCTGGCATAGCGACACTTTTTTAACTTTTTTTATTATTTGTTGTTATAGCGATCATACTCTGTGATAATTTCAAGTGTCTGCGTACTACAGTTCAAAAATAAGGCAATATAGTAATAATAATATATAGTAAAGCCTCGTCGAAGGCTAAACATTTTCTATTGTATACATAACGTACCATTTTCAAAGCGTTTAAATTTTCGGACATTTAAGATTTTAATCAAACGAACATTGTTACTCTAAAATAATAAAATTGATATATTCTCCATTCTAGTATATTTATATATAATACCTACACATGAGAATATTGCAATTTTATTCACCCTGACGACACAAGCAATAAATAAATGAGTAACGCCGTTCGTAATATGAGTACTATTAACCGACATTGGTTAACAATGGCTACGTTATAATACCAAGATTCGTAGGTTCAATTCCAGTACTAGACAAATATTTGTGCGCATGAACATATCTGTTTTTCTTGGTCTGAATGTTTCTTCAGTGTAATAACTATTCATTAACAAAAATAAATCTATGTACCAGTAATGTACCAAAAGAGCATATGGCTTGCCTGATGATAAGCAATTACCTATGGACTCTTCCAACACCAGGGATGTCACAGTGCGTTTCCGACCCTGTGAAAACCACTTTGTGCATTTTTAGGGTTCCGTAGTATACAAGGAACACTTATAGTTTCGCTATGTTCGTCTGTTTGTCCGTCCGCCCGTCCGCGGCCTAGCTCAGAGTCGCTTGACATTGTAAAGTGTCCTACTGTCCCCTACACGTAAAGGGGGATTGATTATTTTAATTCGCGCCCACCCCATGGTTTGGGTAGTCGTTAGATAGGTTTTTTAAAAACATCGAGGGTTTGGGAAGATACATACTCGTACATACATTATATTAAAATTGTAAAGTCCACAACGCGCTGCGGTTTCGTTTTCATCAATATTAACAAAGCAAAGCAAATACGGAACCCTGCTTGGGAGTCCCGTCCTACACAGAAGAGTGGTTGTGGAGAGCAGAGCCACTTTAATTCTGCTTCATCTGCATAGTTGCGTTGAGCATTGCTAGACGGAACCCTACTCTGTGCGTGACCCGACATGCACTTGGCCGGTTTTTTGAAGATCTTCACGTAGTTCCTTGAGAAATATCAGTAAAAAAAGATTTGATCCCTAACACGTAAGCAACGGTTTAATGACTCACCGGCACCTGTAGAGCAAAACCGAGTTTATTTACAAATTAACCAAGTTAATTTGATTATTTAAACTTGAACAATGTTCATTGAATGTTTGGACGTGTGACGAGTGGACGAAATAAAGAAATCTTTTATTAGAGAGCGATGCACGTTGTACACTTGTCAAATAAAGTCGTTATCCAATTCAATCGACTTGGCATTGTAGAGGCACTTGCCAAGTAATTACGAATTCGGTCGTATCACGCATGATTCAACATCCATGACCCACATTAGGGGTTCTGTATACAATCTAACATTGGCCTTAACACCTTACTGATCAAATACCATCGAATATGACCTGCCACACCCATGTCATTTATTTAGTTTAATTGTTATGGTAGACTAATATCCCATAGCAAAATTTTGACCTGAAATCGATTAGATACATATTAAAATTGCAGGTGTATATAATCTACCAATAGTATATGTATGTAAGCGTCACTCATAAATAAAACCAGCTAAGTGCAAAATAATGTTCAGACTATGTGCAGGATTGCTTAGGAGCTTTACTTTTGCTCTCTACTTGCTCGACCTTCTCCTACATTTTAGGTAAATTAGTTAAACAAAAGATAGTGTACCATACAACATTAACACTTCTTTGATCTCCAAATGGGATTGTGCAAACGCGACCCGTGTAGGTAATAAACAAGCGCTAATTTCTTTACCCATTTTTCTAGCCCCCATTTGTCTCCATTTTGTTGTTCTGTAGTCGTTTGGGAAAACCCATTCACAAGGTTATTATTTTTGGTTTGTTCAAAACAATAAATCCATGTTTGGTCTCCTGTGTCAATATCGTAAGCAGCATTGGAATGTAATTGGAATAGCAACACCTTTGTTCAACAAGTAATACGGTCTCGTTTCTGTTCCTTCGCGAGGATACGACAGCTTTCTAACTTTTAAATGACGAATTTTTTTTTTACTTGGATCATATTATTCATCTTGGATCATTCTCAAACATTCTCGCATCAACTCGTAGGCCACACGTGAGTTTACTTCATTTGACTGCTTAATAGTAACCACGTTTTCCTCGGTAGTCGCAGTTGAAGGTCGACCTTCACGAATGCCGTCATTGAAAGAAATACATCGACGTTTAACTTCCTTATCCCAACATCTCGCGGTACTCTGCCAACGGTACGGTGCCAAAGGCATTTTGATGATAAACAAAGCTCTTGCGGAGAAAAATCACTTTAGGATCATAAGAAATCATCGCTCTGAATTTTTTTAGGTCAATTCCATTTTCGCTACTTATCACGAACTCCAACCTTATAAAAAGAATCGTCGCCAATTAAAAAAACCGTCAAGAGTGAGTTTGACTCGCGCATCGAGGATTTCGTAAAAAATATTTTCGCAAAAAGTTTTTTTTGTGTTCTAACTACAAGTTTACTGTTTTCGGATTGTTTTTTTAGTTTTTATTAGTGCTACACGAGAATGCTTCTTACCAAATTTCATGATTTTTCGTCAAGGGGAAGTACTCTATAGGTTTTCATTCCATTGCGAGTGTCAAAATATGTGCATAAATGAGGCATAAACAGCCGTATCTTTTGATTGCGTTGACTTAGAAGTTTGATTTTTTCACTGCTTCAAGTAATTGCAGACCTGAGTATTTGACAGATGGATAACAAAGTAATCCTATAAGGGTTTCGTTTTTCTCTGTTGAGGTACGGAACTCTAAAAAGGAACCAGTATGAGTTTGAAAATACATATAACATGTATTATTCGAAATTTAAACAGATATTGATACAGATGTTGATGAGCAGTCAGCAACATAAAACTCTCAGTGTAATGTAATCCATGTAAACTACAAATAAAAAAATTCTCTGTTGTCTCATGATCATGAGGTAAGATGTTACAAATTTTGTTTATGGATTTTGCATAGGCATGTAGCATTAAATCAAAGCTAAGAGTAACACAAAAATATTTATATTTGAACGTGTTTACAAAGTAGTAGCCAGACCTAAACATCTTCATACAGTACATTGTTCCTTCTTCTTGTTAAATGTTATCGAAATCTATAAAATATGATTGCTACCTGTTAGAGATTATCAGTGAAGTCAAAATTTTACAACGAGAGCTTAGACTGGAGGGTACTCCATTTATCAATAATGGCAAATTATAGTTATGCCACGTACAATGGTATTTGGGTTAATGAAGTACAATGCAATTAGACGCAATCTCAATTGGATGTTACGTAATTTTTCGTAGTTCAACTAACTTCTTTTGATAACAATAGTAACTGCATATATTCCATAAGTATCCTGTTATCAATTCCATGCCAATAGTTAATTAGTTTTAAACTAATGCTACTTCTCTTACAAGACCTAAATTTGAGACTATGTCGGTGTACTACTTTTTCGAAATTTAAATACCACTATACGTTGGTGCGTAGCGCGCGTTTTTGTAAGCTTTTTGATGAAATGTTTAATGTATTTTCTATCTTTTGATAATGCTTTTCTCCCTTTTAGTAATTACGTATTGTTGCATAGATAGTTAGGGTTTCCATGCCGCTGTCAATGTTAAGGGCTTAACTCATGTAGTTGTTTTAGGTGCCCGTAACTTAAAAACGGAAAACGAAACCTTTATAGAATTATTTCGTTGTACGTCTGTCAAGATCCATTTTCTCACAAGCACATAGAGGAGGTATCAAGTTGAAATTAATATCAAATACTCAAGTTTGCAATCTTTTGGAGCAGTGTAAAATCAAACTACTCAATCCAAAGATACGGCCGTCCCGTTCATGACATATATTTTGGCACACGCAAGGGAATTTCAGAACCTATTGCGTACTTCTAGTTGACCCAGAACCATGAAAATTGCTAGCACAAGTGTAAAAATGAAGAACCCCAAATTTGTAGTTACATCACAATATATATATTTTTACAATTACAAACTTATTATATTTTATTCGAGAATCAGGATACCGATATACGACGCGAAAGTAGAAGGATGTAGGAGCCGAGGAAGACCAAGACTGAATATACTGATAGAAGGCCTACCATCAAACTGATGGAGTTTTATCAGTAGGTGATGTCAGGAACTTTAGAAACCGGCGAACGTGCACGAGATAAGCTATGAATGTTAAAGAAACGAGTAAGGATTGTAAGGACCGAGTCATGTGGCACTCAGTTCTCTCTGCCTACCCCGCAAGACGTGAAGTTATCGATAGATACACAAACTCATTTGAAGTTGGTAAACAAACTGCGCTATGTAAATGTATGGGGATAATTGTGTTCCAATGGCAAAGATGCACTGGAAAAATCTTCGATACTCGATTATTAGACGAAATATTTACATACCCACAAGTATGTACGGAACCTTCACTTAGCCGTATTTTTATTAAATTATGTTACGGGAGAGTGATTTCTGCCATGAGACATACTCCTAATCCAAAATACTATTCTGACCTGAACTTAGTGAGAGTATTCGTTCTCCGCACTATGTCGTTCGTATAGATAAAGCTACTTACCTAATGATTATCCGGCGATGCTATGAACAAATCACGCGAAGAAACTCCACTGGATTAACTAATAACATATCATCATGGAGTTGCAGCAGTGATAGCCCAGTGGATAAAGAACCGGGCTATTTACCATCTGGTACCCGGTTCGAATCACAACAAGTACCACGAAATTCGTGTTTTCGGATTTCATGGTGCATGTTGTGTACTCGGCGGCGAGGAAACCCACTTACCCAAGAAATTATATTCGAAAGACGTATGACCTAACCTAAGAAAGGTCTGGTTTACCCTCTGGGTTTGGGAGGTCTGACGGCAGTCGTTTAATGTCAAAATTCGCCAAATCAGCGGTCCCCGCCAATCTTAATGACTTCGGAAACGGAATAAGAAGAAGAAGACATTACCATAGAGTTATTTGTAAAAGGAAAATATATCCCTAAAATCCTTGGAATACCACAGGCGTGTCAACGATTTAACGGTTTTGCGTAATGTAGTAAATAAATCACGTTTTAATAATAACATAGTCATGCGAATACCACGTGAGTTTTTGCGATAGTATGCAAATAGAAATGAAATAATAGAAATTTAATATTCATAAAGCCCGTTTCCTGTACCTTTAAAATCAATGAACTGATTTTCAGCAAATGTGTTAAACTACTCCAATCGAACCTACTCGTTACACTATTTACACACAATACTAAATGAATTCCCGTAGTTGTATTCCCGTTTTAGCAAGTTTTGTCAAGAAAATTCTAAATATTTTTGCCTAAGTGGGGTATGAACCCACCGCCTCTTGTCGAGTATTCTTTCAACAAGGAGATAGACGGAGCTACACCACAGTTTTTTTTATAGAGAAATAGAAAGGTCGCCACCATCGTTAACCATCGGCCAAACCTGCGCGACCAAAGCGACTGCGAAGCGGGAGCGTCAGCCGCGCGGCGGACGCTGCCCATGTATCGTATTATGCTTCCTGATGGAATAGCACATTTACATTTTAAGTCCAAATCGTATGGTACTAAATTTAAAGTATGATTCGAGATTAATCTATAGTGTACCTGCATTCATTCACTATTAGTTTCTTATAATTTACTTCCGCTATTATCAAAGAACCGGTTACACTGTATCGAAATTAATATTGATGAAAATACAGGCGAGTAAGCAAATTTCAATCCAATTTCATATTGGCTAACGGTTCATAATTATCTTAATTCACTAGAGATGAACGGACACATGCAATTTATATTAGTAAAAAAAATATAGTAGAAAACAAATTCCTCAGGTCAACGATCTTAATGTAGGCACATGTATGTTTCTTTTCAGTTCACTTTGGACCTATAAGCATTGTGCCGTAAAGTTAGCGGTTACAAGTTTGCATATATTGTTATAATATTTTGTGAGATAAATTTAAGTGGGTAAAACATATTTATATAGTGGTTTGGTTTAGAACGGTACCAATGCTAATACTTTTAACATAGAATGTTGCATTAACATGTGCCGTACTACTAAATACTAACAATAAAATAGATTACTTACATAAATATCATGGACGTGAGACGTACAGTCCTAATATCATTAACATCAAGTTAAAACTGGCCGTACTTACTCGTGGTAAACGCTCTCAATAAGCAGTCTGAATAATAAGAGGTAGGAAATCACCATGACAACCCCAAAACAATACACGTCAAAAAGTTCAACACCATCCCAATACCACAATGATCCACTACCGCTAAGATAACTATTTGTTTTCTCCAATAAGGCTTGCTGGAGATACTAGCAACACAGAATTATCCTAGAGATACTAGCAACACATAGAGCATGATTCTTGTATTGCAGACCCTTGGCTTAACAACTATCGAGACTTCTTCCCGCGCTTTTGACGAGTGACATTGTTGTTTTACTTGATTTTTTTACAATTCAGTATAAAATTAGTTTTGTGTGACAATTTCGATAGTATATTGTAACATAAGTACTAGTGAAATTATACAGTAATGAAAAAACTCAAATATAACATGTTTATGCACTTTTTGGAAGACGTGAATAGGTGCATCAAGAAAACCTTGTAAAAATCACTATCGTTTTACGGGTGGAATTTAAACTGGGTTGATTGGGTCTAGGTACCCTTCCCAAGTATTTTTTCAGCACAGTTCCTGAAGCTGGAACATAGAATTCTTGGTTCTGGAACATAAAATAAATGGTTCTAAACTGATGACTTGGCTGTATGGGCTAGATCCCTTTGCCTTTTCCCTCGGGGATAAAAAGAACCAAAAGAAAAAAATTAACAACTGTCACAGATGACAGGGCAAGCCAAGCACAAACTGTCTGACCCTAGAGGGACAGTTTGTGCTTGGTGCCCTTCAAAGTGCGCACCGTGGCAAGGCCCGACCTACTGTTTTACATCGGTGGGGACGTACGTTTGTTTGCCGTATTATGTAGTGTAAATACATCAATGGAAACAAAATGATATAGAAATGTCTGGTTTTTTTTTAATCCCTATTATAGAATTTCAAACGTCCAGCCGTAAGCTTCGATCTTTTTACGAGAGTACGAAGAATCTCATACGTGCATGAAGAGCTCGGTGGCTCAGTCGTGAATGACGCGACTTTGACATCGACGCTGCGCTTGTGGGTTCGATTCCCACACAAGGCAAACATTTGTGTCCATATACATGTCTGTTTGTCTTGGTCTGGATGTTTTAAGAGAGGTAGGGCGCATCAAAGCAGCCCGTCTGGGGAAGTACCTCCAGCTCACAGAAAACCGCAGCCAAATAACAACTCCCTAGAGGGTTGTTGTGTTCCTGCGTGTGAGTGAGGTCACCAGTTGTTGCTGTGTAAGCAGCAGAGGAGGCATCGCGCGAGTGATACTTAATATATTACAAGCGTTAAGGCTACGGTACCCTCTTTATATCAGGTGGGCCGTATGCTTGTACGCTTCCCAAGGTATAAAAAAAAATATTAAAAAATATGTAAGTAATTAAGGTTATTCTTTGGGAGATCCGTAAGTGTAAAAATGTATAGATATTAAAATCTCAACTAACAAGAATGCTTTCTACCCCAGACGTGGCAGGGAGTGGATCGCCGTCGAGCCAAAGCTAACCTATACATAGTACACTCTACCAATTAGTACACATAAATCTCGCTAAAGAGAGGTAGGACATAGCTATATATATCACCAATCATTCACCTTATGAACAGAATCCCAATAATTATTCCCTTAAGAGTAATTCTGTTATTGCGAGCAAATAAGATTCCCAGGAGAATGACGAGAACAAGTTTTTTTTATATCAATGTCAGGAGGCATATAAGCATACGGCCAAAATAGCGGTAAAGCGATTACCGTAGCCTATAAACTGTGCGTATTGTTTGATATAATAACATTTAATTTCAATAATATTCATAAAATATAATGTTGATTTGACATAATCGTTACGGTATATAATTTTAATAGCTATGATATTTATAAAATTTGATTTCAAAAAGCATAAAATCATTTTCATAACGTTTATGTAAACTAAATATCACCTGCTATACAACTTGTGCGATATACACGTTAAATAGTATACCATTTAATGTTTACTAACTTCTTTAGACTACAATTCTAAATCAGTCAGATTAATGTTTTCTTGGAATACGATGTAAAGAGGGTCGTGTAGTCACTAAAAACATGTATGGAATCTGAATCAACTCTCAATTTATACGCCCAAGGACGAAAACGCTATAAATACTAATTACTAACTTCGGCGCGCATTCCGCTACTTATCAAATTAAGTCGCAACTTTAATCAATCCAGCTGGTCTCCAGCGCCCACGCCGATTACCACAATTGCCCGCTGGGCAGGGTCAAGTGCGTGATCCCCTGTAATTGGATGCTGTCACAATTGAGACGTTCATGCAACCAGTTCAATCTTATTGTGTTCTAGAGGCTTCTAGATTTAGGTGCGACTGTTATCGCGACACGTCTTTTAAGAAAGTTTTTGATATGTGAACTGCAAGGCAAAGAAGAGGACGAATTGCAAGAATTGATATTATTGCAACATCATCTTTTTAGGGTTCCGTACCCAAAGGGTAAAACGGAACCCTATTACTGAGGCTCCGCTGTCCGTCCGTCCGTCCGTCCGTCCGTCCGTCTGTCACCAGGCTGTATCTCATGAACCGTGATAGGTAGACAGTTGAAATTTTCACAGATGATGTATTTCTGTTGCCGCTATAACAACAAATACTAAAAAATAGAATAAAATAAATATTTAAGGGGGCTCCCATACAACAAACTTTTTTTTTTTGCCGTTTTTATAGATAATGGTACGGAACCCTTCGTGCGCGAGTCCGACTCGCACTTGGCCGATTTTTTTAGGGTTCCGTACCCAAAGGGTAAAACGGAACCCTATTACTGAGACTTCGCTGTCCGTCCGTCCGTCTGTCACCAGGCTGTATCTCACGAACCGTGATAGTTAGACAGTTGAAATTTTCACAGATTATGTATTTCTGTTGCCACTATAACAACAAATGCTAAAAAATAGAATAACATAAATATTTAAGGGGGCTCCCATACAACAAACGTGATTTTTTTGCCGTTTTATAGATACGGTACGGAACCCTTCGTGCGCGAGTCCGACTCGCACTTGACCGATTTTTATGTAACGTTTGGAGCATTCGGTCCACCGTATGCTCCCAACGTTATATGTAAAGCGGTTACCGTAGCCTATGAACGCTTGCAATACATTAAGTATCAGTTGTGCGATGCCACCTCTGTTAACACAGCATCCTTAGGAGCTTACTGGTGACCTCACTCACACGCAGGAACATAACAGCCATCCAGGGAATTGTTATTATGCTACGGTTTTTTGTGAGGTGGATATACTTCCCCAGACGAGCTGCTTATATGCGCCCGACCTCTCTTATCTATTATTAACTTCCCATAACAACCGGGTTATTGAGCAACGTCCCCGGTTCGAATACTAAATTCGTGTTTGCGGATTTATATATATATATATATATATATATATATATATATATATATATATATATATATATATATATATATATATATATATATATATATATATATATATATATATATTTGTATCTATCACTTTCTCGGCGGTAGAGACAACCATCGTGAGGAAACTCACGCGTCCAAGAATTTAAAATTCAGAAGACGAGTAACCATACCTAAGGTAGGTCTAATTATTTCTCTGGATTATGGAGGTCTAACGGCAGACGCTTCACGTAAAAATCAGTACCTTCGCCAAAACCTAAGATACCTACCTAATGGATTAGGAAACGGGATAAAGCTAAGAAGAAGAGAACTTCCCATTGTGATTGCCCTTACAGTGAACTTCAAATTTTGGTCACATCTTTCCATATTAAAAACACTTCAGTCGTTTTATACCTACCGTCTTTGAGAGAATGGCTATGTGTATGCATCCGTGTATACGTAAACAATAATTTGCTTTCAATTTTCTCTCGAACTGCTGACACAATTGGGCTGTTTATTATTTACACTGAGTGTACTCTGACGTAACTTAGCCGTGATTATATTTTAACTTCTTGGTACTATTGAACTTGTTTTTGGACCTTAAAATGGGAATTTGTCTTTAACTTGTGTTTTTAAGACAGACACAGGAAGTATCTCTACCATAGAGAAAACCGCAACCAAATAATAATTATTATTTATTTGTTATAAACATAATAGTGTTATTTGACGAGCTTGACGAGCTCTGTGTCGCAGTGGTGAAACGCGTTGTTACGCTACTTTGACGCCAACGCTCGTGGGTTCGATTCCCACACAGTACAAACATTTGTGTGCATGAGCATGTCTGTTTGTCTTGGTCTGGGTATTTTCTATGTATAATAAGTATGTATTCACAAAAAAAACCCATGTCCCATAACACAAGCTTCGCTTACTTTGGGGCTAGATGGCGCTGTGTAATTGGTCCGACAATATTTATTATTATTATTATTTATTTATTTGCACAGCATAAATATACAATTACAAAGTTTTTCCGTATACCGTACATTCTTTGGTAGTTCGTAAAAATAGACATTATTATAATTAAGTGAGGGATTATTAAAAAGGTGAAATGTGCTGTGTGCGTGTGTCTATGGTGTGTCTATGGTGTGTATATGGCTCAGTTGGTGACAATGGCGACCGGACTTCTTTTTCAAACTTCTCGCCTGCTAACATTATTTTACATAAAATATAACAGGTTACAGGTATTTGGCAAATACACTGATTTTTTACATTAAGCGACTACCGTCAGACTTCCATTCCTCTAACTATAATTTCTTTGACGTGTAGGTTTCCTCACCGCCGAGCAAGTGATAAATATGTACATAAATCTGAAAACACGCATTTAGTGGTAACTGCTCCCTCCAGGATTCGAACCGAGGACCAGTTAGTAAATAGGCCGGTTCCTTATTTGCTGGGCACTGCTCCTGTCCCTCTACATTTATTTCTTAGATAACATCATACTTTTCAAATCATTATGGTGTACAATATCTGACCACTGTGCATTAATATCGTTGACGAATAACTCGTTTATCTGCCTAGTTATCTAGTCCACCTCACTTTCTAATAATGCCTAGAAAAAATAACTACTGCAATAACATTTCTAAGAGACGTTGCTCAAGATTAATACTTCACTGCGGAGTTTCTGACTATCTTTATTTTATTGTTATGGACTTAACACAAGACGCCAATAATTCAAAATGTAACGCAACCGTTTCACTGACACTTGGGTAATCGATCATCATTTTAACTTGCGACACTTTTGATGGCATCAGTACATACTGACATACTGCGATTTGTAGAACAATATAAGTACTACACGAAGACAGTCTCATAGGACTTCTCTAGTGGAATGGATAGCACTAACTGAGATTTCACGTTCGATTCCAGATCAATTAGGTATTAGAGTAATCTATTAATTAGATTATTCTAATACCTAATTGATTAGACCTATATACTAATACCTAAAAAAATTAGATTGAGCCTGGGACAATCTATTTGTATCAATTAATTTAGAAAAATTAACGTGTGTGTGTGTGTATACTTATGTATGAAAGTAAGTAGTTACTCTTCTTTCGCATAACAAAACAAAAATAACTCCAAAATTTTAATTCCCGAGTACTCTACGTTTGGATAATAATAATAATAAAAACGATAATGTTATAAATTGTTAAAATGTTGTTAAAATATCATTCTTGGTCGTATATAATTAAAGACGCAGACACCCATGTATATCTGTACTATATGTATGTCTGTACTGATGTAAAACACATGTTCTAGATTCATAAATAAGTAATTGAATAATTACCTTGAATATAGTCACGAACAGACATTAAGAGACATTTACCAACCAACTTCCAAGCGTCGATTTTGGATGGCACAAAAAATCACTCTCATCTTTCCCTTACGCACCAAAAGACGTATAACTATTGTAATATTATACGTGTTAAACAAAATAACTTATAATTACTTTATACATGACTATTTTTATGCATCTATTGTGCAATGAGTTTTGATTATTTACAATTGGAAAAGCCCCAAGGATGTGAAGTTGGACAGACTCCGAGTGCTGGCATACAAAATATTCAACGTTGCAAAAGGCATTGGTCAACGACACAGACTAGTGTAATTTTCACTACTAATAATGCTAGTCAATAGTGTATACAGGTAGATACCAGGGGTTAACGGCTCATATCCACGTGCCTGCCAAGTACTCTCAGCCTCAGGTCCGGGTAAAACTTTAGCGTAAAACATTTACAAAAATTTGAAGAGTTTTTTCATTCGTAGTCGGTTATATACGACCATGTCTATGACAAACCAACAAGATGAATTGTTTACTATATCTTTTTTTTTAAGTGATATCTTCTTATGGGAGGGTAAACTGCTTCGTTACGCGTTACGGCGCCAGCCTTTTTGGCTTCCCTTTCTTTCACGCATACGGCGGCGGATTAGTTTAAGTTATCACTTCTGTCGGACGTCCCGAGACGCACATGTTTTTTTTTACTTTACTGGAGTAAATTATTTTTTATTTATTTCCACCATGAGACCTATGTCTATGCAGATTTCAAATGTTACCACTTGTTCAGAGATGGCAACAAAGGAACACAGATACTGGCATGTACAGTGACGTTTACTCATGCTACTCCATTCCACTATGTCGTATTGGACACTATAACAAAGAGAAGATTCTATTTTCCACCATGATGATGTATTGATAAGCAACAACTCCTTAGGGGCCATTTTTAACGACGTCTCGTTACTTCTTACATTGCGAGCGTTCATACAGCAACAGCTACTGGACGGAGCAATGAATAGCGGTGGAGAAGAGAGGTCGTAAAGTAAAATAAAAAAGATACAAAATGAAAAAACAACATATATTACCTTCAACAAGATAAGTAACAATATGCACGTTACGTAAATATTGGTACATACTATGTATAAATAAGTAACAACTATGCACAAAGTCGTAAGGCTTTTGTTTCCAATCATGCCTAACTCTAGTGTATGTCTATATTACATAAAATAAGACGGGGACAATTGTGTAACTAGCTAAATTTGCCTAATATCATTTGTTAGTGTCATAAAAATACACAATTTTTATGACAATAACAAATGATATTAGGCAAATTTTGCTAAAAAAGTGCAAGTACCTGTTTTACCAGAGGGAAACTTTGTACAAAAGTCATCTGCGTAGGTAACTCTGTCTCATATATTTCTACCGCCAATCAACTATATTTATATAGCTGTGTTCCGGTTTGAAGAGTGAGATATGACAGAGAAATTACTGTGTACTGTGACGAAACATCCTTAGGTCACAAAATTGGCAGCGTGCGAGTAACATCCCCTAGGTGTTGCGAGCGTCAATAGGCTGCGGTGACCGCTTATTATCTGATGCGAGCCGCATGCTTATTGGCCAATCTAGATGTATAAAAAACAAAAAATCGTAGACAGTATAAATAAACAATAAATTACCAAATAGTTTAAAAACTGGCAGCAACTAAAATACTCTCCACTCTCACTTTAGAACGATCAGTATTATCGAATCTTTGTGGGAAATCTGTGCGCACCTTAACAAATAGACACATAACTTTCTCGCGATTCGTACAGGTTATTGCAAATTACTGCTGACTTTGGTGGAAGTGATATTGCTTAAGTTTCTACATACACGTAATAGCGAACATAGATAATTTATGAAGTACATACAGATATTTTTTATAGTCTAGCTTAAGGAGACAGGCTCTACATAAAACCGTTGGATTCATTGAAGTAGCACGATTACTCACGAGAAATTTGACTCTACATATCTCTTAGTTCAGGTGTGTTCACCTTTTTTTTAATACAAGGTAGGAAGCGAACTAACTTTCGGCCCACTGGATATAAAGCGGAACCGTAGCTTCTTAAAGAGAGCTAGAGCTATGCCACTCCTGCTATTTGCAATTCATCAGAACCTTATAGCAGTAACTTCATTCACTAGCACGATCACCACTATTACTTTTTTTTACATACAAGCATACGGTCCACCTGATATTAAGCGGTTATCGTAGCCCATTAATGCTTGTAAAGCATTAAGTATATAGTTCGCGCGATGCCACCTCTGCTGTTAATACAGCAACTCCTTAGAAGCTTACTGGTGACCTCGCTCGCTCGCTCGACCTCGCTCACACGCAGAAACATAACAACCCTCCAAGGAGTTATTATTTGACTGCGGTTTTCTGTGAGGTGGAGTTACTTCCCCAAACGGGCTACTTTGATGCGCTTTACCTCTCTTTAATTTAGTTGCTTCAGCAGCGAGATTAGGAAATCGCGGCGATATTCTTAATATAGACATTTGCAACATCAGGGGTGTCATTCTGGCATTGACGACCCTGTAAAGTCTGTCGCCTTTCTTGTATAGCCACTTTTTACAAACTTCCTTAGATTACCAAATCCAAATCAGTCAGGTTAATGTTCTTTACGTATCTTAAAAACACCCAGACCAATATAAACAGACATGTTCATGTACAGTACGCCAATGTTTGTCCTGTGTGGAAATTGAACTCACGAGCGTTGGTTGGTTAACCATTGCACCCCAGAGTTCGTCAAAGTTTTTAGTTATTGGTTATCTGAATCCTTCCTTGATTTTATTTTATTCGATACATATAATTCGTCGAATATTGTGTATATGAAACGATTTGGATCAAATTTTATATTTACACGAATTTTATTTTTAAGTTTATCTTTGTATATTTCTTACTTAACACTGAGCAAAACTTTATCATCCATATAATATAATAAGATTGACCAATACATCAAAGATTCAACCAAAGTTTGATCATGACATTCACGATCCCGATACCTGTTGTATCATTAACACGAGAGATAATAATGAGGCATTCTTTCATTATTATACTGCAACGCTTGTTTTAATGACAACGGTCACACATCGTCTGAATGCGAGCTGAAATGTAATTTTAAATGCACGAGGAACAGAAATAATCGTTGTATAATTGAGAGAACGGTCAAAAACTTTGTACATGACCTTTAGTGTATTTAATAACTTGATACGAGGAATTCATTCAGTATTTAATATTGTCTTAATTATTGTGTTAATGTAATATATGAGCAATCACAGACTACACTTTTGCAAAATTTAAAAGTTTTTAAATTTTGTTTTCCTGTTTATCTACTTCACTTTTCACTTGTACAGCTGTGAGCAGATCACGCTTTACATTCGAAATTCAACTATAACTCTTACTACGTACGACGTAAGAATGGTACAAAGGTCATTGTGTCAAGTTTCAATGTGCAGTTAGCTGTACTGTCCTTTGCTTTACTTTCTGTGCATTTCCTTGTCATTTTCAAAAAATCGTTTTTGACTGATCCGTGCGCTCCATAATGAACTTCCGTACAAAGCTCGGGCTGCTTTTTAACACGAAGTTGAAAGGTAAATAAGCATAAGGCTCATCTGATGTAAAGAGGTTACCGTAGTCTAAGAACGCTTGCAGTTCAAGAAGTCGGGGGAGACGGCGCCATTTTGAGTTCATTTCGCTGCATCATAATTTCCTTTAAGTATAGTTTACTACCGTTTACCCGTTACGAAAACGTATACAAGTAAAATTTACGACACAACCTCACTCCGTTTTATTTTATTCCCACGGAACACTAATTATTTCCTGAAATAAAGTAGCGTTACTTCTTACAACATCAGCTATCTGACAGGGAAAGTCGTGTGACCAGTAAGCACCTAAGGAGTTGCTGTATTAGCAGCAGAGGTGACATCGCGCTTGCAATATTTAAGCGTTCATAGGCTACGGTAACCAGGTGGCTTTACACCAGGTGGGCCGTATGATTCTATGCCTCCCGACATTGTATAGAAAAAAAAAGAAAAACATAAGAATTAAAATAAGTTCCCGTATCAAATGCGCACTATTAGCGTAAAAAACCCCGACCATGTTTTCACAAATGAATTAATATTCACGTCATCCAATTACAAAGCTGCAGTAGTGAAGTTTTTAAGTAAAATGGCAAGGACCTCCTTCTGGTTTCCATTGCAATGGACATTTTATTACTTTGACGACACCGGTCTCGCTGCTTCTTTTCTTGGCCACCAACGCTCGTGGCTTCTGTTCCTACACAGGACAAAGATTAGTGTACACGAACATGTTTGTTTCTCTTGGCCTGGTTGTTTTTAAGATAGGTAGGGCGCGTCAAAGCAGCCCGACATGGAAAGTACTATCCACCTCGTAAAACAAAATTGGAGTTGTGTTCCTGCTAGCGAATTAAGTAACTAGCAAGTTCCTAAGGACTACGCGTGAACAATACTTCCTGTATTGTAACCGGATATAGACTACAGTTATGGCATTTTTATATATACAATGTAGGGAGGTATACACGCATACGGCCCACTTGATGACATAGGTTATAGCTTGCAATTTAAGTACCACTCGTAATGCCACCTCTACAACTAACACAGCAACTCCTTAGGAGGTTACTGGTGACCTCGCTCATGCGCAGGAACACAGCAAACCTTCAGGGAGTTGTTACTTGGCAGCAGTTTTCAGTGAGGTGAAGGTATTTCACCCCTCGGGGTGCTTTGATGCGCCCTACCTCTAGCAACCCGAACAAGACAAACAGACAGGTTCATGCACCCAAATGTGTGATCTGTGTGCGAAACGAAATTACGATCCACTTTACATCAGATGGACCGTATGCTTGTTTATCTTTCAGCTTCTAATAAAAAACAGCCCAAACTTTGGAGGCTCATCATGGGTTGAACAGATATTCTAGGCCGACATTGTGTATAAAAAAAACGTGTTGCATGATGTTGATTAACTACGTTGAACGAATCGCGTAAGCGCCAAGAATTTCATGGCGCTTACAACGTTATGGTCGCGAGAAAATAATGCCATATGAACGATCTAGCGCTTCATGTTTTAATTGTTTTATTAGAGGTAATGCAGCTCATGCATGCAGTTCGCTGCGGCGCTAATGTTTTAGCGATGCAGCGAACTTAAGTTCTAATTCTTACATCAGGGTCACATGTCCTGACGCGAGTTTAACATTTTTTACTCATCCCAAAAAGTGCACAACGCCGCTAAAGAAGATTTTACTTCAAAAACTTACTGTGTAAATTAAAGTTACTAAATGAAAACCGGAGTATTAAAGAGAAACAAATCAGTTTTCAACCAACATTTTAAGAGCCTTTTTGAGATCTATACATTTTAATACGCTTAAGTGATATGTAAGTATATCAGGTCACTATTAACGTCTACTTGATTCGGATATAAAATTTATTTTCTCTCGGTAATACGTTAAATTAATTTTGTATCATGCAAAATTAATCTTTATCTTTAGGGGCACTTAAATCAAAAGGGCGTTGATTGAAACTAGTGCAGTATTTATTATGTAAGGCCACCGTCTAATTGTCGTTTAAAGGCGTTTTATCAATGCAGTGTTCTTGAGAACGCAAAGCTAACTGGTATTTAAAAGTCGTAAACTATTGCTAGTTACTGTACCTATATCGCTTGATAAGTATTTTATTTAAAGATGAGCTCGGTGGCGCATTGGTTGCAACGCCACTATGAAAACCGTATGGGAATCAAACCTACGCGCTTTTGTGCCAAAGCAGCATTACTAACCCCTTACCACCGAGCTCGTCATAACCCTTTGAAATGTGTACATCTGATGACACGCTCTCCATGTCAAAATCAATATCTTCGTCAAATCCTTAAATTAGGTAGCCGACCACGCCAAGCCTGATGGATTAGGAAACTGGATAATCCTAGGAAGAAAACCCACCATACACAAAACTGCAACTTCATCTGATTTCGATTTTTCGGTATTTGAATAAATATTGCACGGGAAAAATTTTAAAACAAAGTTGTAAAGGTATCAAACGCACTTACATTAAGATTGCATATGTGCCAATTTAGCAATTCAGAACTTTGACTATTCATATATGTACTTTTCACAAAATAATGTTTAGTTTTTAGGTAGGTAATGGCAACTATGGCAAGGGCCCAATGTTTATATTCGCTAACCGCTCTCAAACAAACGGGTGCCCTCAGCCACTCTTGAAAGCCCAGTACTCTAATAACTGCAGCTTATTACAGGTTCCGTAATCAGAGCTAATATAAACATTCCAAGCCGTTGTAAACAACTTCCTTAATATGATTATGAGTAAACAATCTGATTGTAAAGCCTTTGGGTATTAACGTTTAAGAGCTTGATTTGTAAACGACAGAATCTATGTAAACTGTTAACATGAGTTACCTTCACCACCTCTTACGTCGAGCGTTGTGATGTAATTATGAGCTACTCGTAATTCTTAGCAATAGTCCTGACAGTGACGTGTAAGATACTCCTTGCGTTACAGGGTACGGACCCCTGTAAATCTAAGTTAGTAAGTAATATAAAAATAGATTTCCAAAGCCATACCCCAAGATCCCTAAAATGCAAATATGTACGCTGCATTAAGATGGTTTACGGGGAATAAAATATATAGGCAATGAGATAGATCTGACCCATTGAATTGCATGTCTACCGCTATAACTTCCCTTCCTGTAACTTACGTGGAAGATCACAGATTGATCAGTGACCATCAATGATGCTTTCATTACAGTCGTTCTACGAATGATCTTTAAATGTATCACGTATACCTATTGGGGTTTGGCGTTTAAGAGGCAGGATACGGCATTGGATTTCATGCCTTTGGCAATTAAATTAAAGACTTATAATATACACACATCAAAAGTGTCTAGGGATCAACATATATTTTTGCAATAACTTTTCTCCTGATTGATATTAATTAAAATTTTCTTTAAGGATTCATCAAATAAAGTGTTTTCGTTTGTCTACAGTAACGATAAACCAAGTCACCTTTGCATTAATAAAGAAATTTGCCATTTTCATAATAAAGGGATTTTTGACATTTGAACCACTAACATTAAAGTTCGAAAAAAAGACTGAAATAACAGTTTTCTTTAAAATTTTATTGGGTAACTTAAACAATTAATAATCCGTGTTTCTACCGCGAACACTAACAACACAAGAACATCGGTTTGGCATACTCAAAATGAGTTCATCCAAATCACGCTGTGGAATGGCCGCCCATGTTCGTTGCAACAACAAAAAAAGGTCTTCTTGCGACTGGATACCCTCCATATTCGGCAGAGCTCTTCTCTGTAGCATATCCCATGCATGCTCAATCGGGTTCAAGTCTGGCGACTGAGCAGGCCAGGGCATGACATTGATGTTAGCTGCGGCGAGAGTCTGTCTTACAACTCTTGCGGTGTGCGGTCGTGCATTATCATGCATTAACTGAAATAAGGGACCGATTTGCACTTGTAGAGGAACGATAACGTCTGATACAATCGTCTCAGCATAAATTTGAGCGTTGAGGTTGCCTCTGATCCAAATCAACTCAGTTCTTCCGCCGATCCAAATACCCGCCCATACCATGATGGTTCCACCACTATAAGGATGGACTTCCTGGCAGGATTTTAATCGCTGTTGGCGTCCAGGGGTTCTCCAGTGTCGTATACGTCTTGTATCCGGTCTCATACCAAAACGAGACTCATCAGAAAAGCACACGAAACGCCATTGTTCTTCTACCCAATTTCTGTGTTCAAGAGCCCATTGATATCGAATCCTACGATTGTGCATTGCTATAGGTGGTACCCTTAGCGGTCTTCGGGAATGAAGGTTCACTTCATGCAAGCGGTTTCTGACTGTTTGGTCGCTAATTAAGTTCCCTGAAGAGTGATGAAGCGTCACGGCTAACATCATGGCGGTTATTGTTGGAGCTCTTCGAGTTGTGATTTGAATGTATCGGTCTTGTCTCCGTGTGGTGCAGCGATACCGTCCTCCATGGCGCTCAGCCACGGTACCAGTGCTTCGGTAACGTGTCCAAAGTCGACTGATAACACTCTGACTTGTATTTAGAGCTAAAGCCACAGTACGTTGCCGGGAACCAGCTTCTATCATCGTTAGTGTTCGCGGTAGAAACACGGATTATTAATTGTTTAAGTTACCCAATAAAATTTTAAAGAAAACTGTTATTTCAGTCTTTTTTTCGAACTTTAATGTTAGTGGTTCAAATGTCAAAAATCCCTTTATTATAAAAATGGCAAATTTCTTTATTAATGCAAAGGTGACTTGGTTTATCGTTACTGTAGACAAACGAAAACACTTTATTTGATGAATCCTTAAAGAAAATTTTAATTAATATCAATCAGGAGAAAAGTTATTGCAAAAATATATGTTGATCCCTAGACACTTTTGATGTGTGTATTATAACTTATTTCAGTCACCCTTTAAGTTAATTGTAATTATGCCTTTATTTAATGTTGCACTTATTTTTCGAGGTTATCAGTTTAGAATTCCGTTATTCTGATAATACAGTACAGCCATGTAGGTCGTACGATATCTTATGTATACTTTGAGTAAAATGTAATTAATAATGGGTTGTTGACATTGTTCAAACTCTAAATAAATACGGCCGAATTTAAATAAGTTTTCAAATAAATAGACAACGAAAATTAATATGTTCGAAGGTAAAGATATTTTACGAGTATTTATAATTGATGATAGGTAAACAATAGTCGTTGCTTCTAAATGTATTCATTTGTCAATCATTTAACCTGTCTCAACATTATGAGAATTGAGATGCCTAATCTAGACGCGCAGACAAAACAAAAATTAACGTATGCACTATTTTTTTCTTTTGCTTTTATGCTGAACATACAAGGTTATGTTACAACATTATGTATTTCAAAACATAATAATTCATCGCAAAACGTACCTAACTTATTAGTCTTGGACGAGTTATTGTGTACGTTGTTGTATAATGCGACCATTTTGTTGTGTTCGTTGTATCTCGAGTTTTATACATAACCTGCTATTCTGTAAAATTAATTTGTCAATGTGTTCTTTGAACAGCAAATTGATGCATAGACAAAATACTAAATTTGACTTGAAATGATTTCTAAGTGATTGCGTGTTTTGGGTTCTGAACTTAACAGACAAACGTAATTAAAATGTTTTAAAAGAGATAACTTGGTGGCCTCAATGCGGCAGAAAAAAATCTCATGCCTGGACGAGAAAGAAATAGAACAATTTTTTGCTCCGTTTAATGTTTGGAGCCCCATAAAAATAATTCAATTGATTATTTTAGTAAATGTTCGTTTTAAGTCAACATTCTACATAACATACACAAATTTCAAGTCTGTAACTCGTTTCGTATACGGGTTATAAATTTGTGACATACTGACAGACGGTCAGATTGTAGAATGTTTCGTTTATTTTTAATTACGGAACCCTAAACACGCAATCATTTGGAAATCATTTCAAGTCGAACAAGTTAAATACGAATGTCTTGGGAAAACCGAATTTAGAATTTAATTTATGGCGAAAAATTAATACAAAAAATGAAGAAAGGCAAAGGCCGTGATGCAAAAACTTTAATCTAAGGCCAAGATATAAACTATACTAAAATGTCATGCTGTAATGTGACGAAATCACGTATCTACGTGGAAGTTCATTTATTTTATGTACTACTGAAAATCCCCCAAAGAGGTTTTTTTATATAATTAGATTGGCAAACATGCATACTGCATTAAATGGTAAAAGGACACCGCAGCCTATTGACGCTCATAACACCACGGGGATGTTACTCGCGCACTGCCAATCTTGTGACCTAAAGCTGTTTCGTCACAATAGCCAGTAATTTCTCTGCCATATCTCACCGTTCAAACCGGAACACAGCTATATAAACATAGCTGCTTGTCGGTAGAAATAGATGAGACAGAGGTACCCACGCAGACGACATTTGTACAAAGTCTCCCTCTGGGTACATTGCGTATTAAGGGCAGTAGGGTAGAGAAAATATGAACTATTTAAAAGCATGAGGTCAAAGTTATATGCTTCGACAATGTCATTTTAGTGTTGGCGATTTTAGGTATATGTAATGTATTAACTCACTTGCGAGTAAATAAATAAAATATAAGGTTCTTTCTCTGTGACACAATACACATAACAGTTTCATATTATATGTATAGAATCTTGAGCTAATTTGTAAGATCAAGATAAGACTTGTATGAAGTGTAAAATTAAAATAATTTTGCATATTTATTAATAGCATTATAATCCTATTCGACCTGTATGTATAGATAAATACAAACATACGAGTTACATTGAACCTCTTCTTTAATGAACTCGCTAATTATTTTAAATGACTTGCAAGTACATGAATATTTCCTATGTTCATCCATCATTCGGTTAATTCAAATAGTTAACACACAAATTATACATCCAGCCAATAAATCAACACACGAGAAAGAAAGACACCACTTAAGATAACCACAGAGATATGAAATAAATGACCAGCCTCTGTAAAGTGACATGTGTTTCCTACTGAGAACTGGTATGCAGCAGGATGTAGAATATAAAATAATGTATTAATTTCTCTTTCTAAATCGTATTATAATTTCATTGAGATTTTAAAATGGTTAACATTTATAATTCGTTTTTGTACACCCACCCGTTCTGACTTCCGTTTCCGAGTTCCGGTTTTCATTCAAATAGTAATAAATTCCGATGTAGGTTACTATTAATTTAATATTCGAGTTTTTTCTCTGTAATTTGTCTCTAGATGATGACAAAACAGATTATATTCATTTCATGCCAAATCAACCCCAAAGTATAATGAAATCACTGGGTGGTAATAATTACTATGTTTATTGAAATATAAGTATATACAATATGTATACTTTTACAAACTAACAGAATCCCTTACGTATTTTTAGTCGGTAACGCAGACTAGTTTTTGTCTCATGTCAGGTCACGACTCGGTGGCGACATGTGGACTTTCGCCATGGTCTCAATAGTTTCGATCTCATTCAGAGCAGAAGGTCTCCGAATGAAATCGAAACTATTCGTATTTGCCGGACTAAAGATACATGAATGGTCCGTTAATTTGTGTTTAAATTATACTGTTGTCTCACGTAATTTTAATTATATTCGCGAGCAATAGCCTTAAGTTATCCTACCCACATTTCGTATATATGTAACGTGTACTAAAAGTATTGGAGTATATGTTTTTTACCATATGTAAACCTGCATTCACAAACTGACGGGTCCATCACTTATTTTATTCGGGACCACCGACTAGTTTTTACCTCATGCCAGGTCGTGAGGCGATGGTGACACGTGAACTTTCGCCTTGGTCTTCATCGTTTCGACTTATCTCTAAATGAGATTAAAACTGTTTCGTTCCCAACTAAAACTACAATGAAAGACCTATTTATGTTTTAATTATACTGTTCTCTAATGGCATTTTAACAATATTATCAAGTAAATACATTTAGGCTATCCTACATTTCGGTCATAGAATATTTCGACTCAAAGGTTTAAGGACTTTAAAAGTCTAGGAATTTCGAACTTCTTGCTGTTGTTGTAATTTATTTTATATAGAAATTATATTCCGACGGTACAAAAAATATCCTCCGCTAATCTCTTATAAACAGCACAAAGTATGCTCTAAACCCTCAGTTAAAGGGTTTACATCACATCAAACAGAGTTTGTACAAAGTTACTTGTCTTCTCTTGGTTTCATGATTTTACTGACGGGAATCTTAATAATTCACATCAAACAGAGTATGTATAGTACAAAGTTACTTGTCTTCTCTTGGTTTCATGATTTTACTGACGGGAATCTTAATAATTCACATCAAACAGAGTATGTATAGTACAAAGTTACTTGTCTTCTCTTGGTTTCATGATTTTACTGACGGGAATCTTAATAATTCACATCAAACAGAGTATGTATAGTACAAAGTTACTTGTCTTCTCTTGGTTTCATGATTTTACTGACGGGAATCTTAATAATTCACATCAAACAGAGTATGTATAGTACAAAGTTATTTGTCTTCTCTTGGTTTCATGATTTTACTGACGGGAATCTTAATAATTCAGTTTCTGTATTTCAAATAAGTGGTTGTTCCTTTTTGAAAACGCTGTACAATTAACTATAGCCCTTTTGTGCACTGCGATGCACACACGCCTCAATCACTGGGGCTTCTTTAATTATCTATCTGTGTTCTTATTTAATTTTATTGATGTATATGTGTCGAAACGAAAGTGCCAAATATAAAAATGAATAAACATTATCTATCTATTTATCTATCAAATTGCACCTCAATCTTGTTCCCGAAATTTCAAACAACATTCGTAGAACAGCTATAAATTAATTATATAATATGATTATAATAAGCCATAAATTTTAATGTTCGTTCGTTCGTTACGTTGTTATTTTGATAGTAAATCGCATAAATATAGAGTAATTTGTTTACTCTATATTTATGTGTTTAATAAAGGTTATATAGGGGAAGCCAAATAGAATTCGCGGTGGCAATGATATCTCTTGATATATATATACTCTAATTTGTATGCAACACATAATCCGATTTGTTGTAATTTCCGTCTATTTGCTTGTCATAATTGTAGATAATAATATGACAAGATAAATATTGCGACAGTAATCATCAACCTAGAAAGCAATGGCATACATAACTACTCGTTATTATTCTTATGTGGAATAGCTAGTCTATATCTACACCTATATATATTTACAATCAGCAGCGCACACGTGTGTCCCCTGGTATTACAAGCGTCCATAAGTAGTGGTAACTGCTTACCATCAAGCAGGCTGTTTGTTTTTTGTTACCTTAGTGGTAAAAACTACATAAATGGAAATACAGTGTCTGTACCTACATATAACTATAAAAAACGAATGGAAGTTACTAAATTTTTAGTAACTTCCTTTCGTTTTCTATAGTTATATGTACATTACCACAATCCAAACACTCACTAACTACGTTTCTGTCTTTTCGTCTTAGCTATTTTAAAGCTTTGTTTGGATAAAGGTCCAAGTGAATGTTTGAAATGGCTAAAGCAATTTCGAAACCAGACTTTCACAAGACGGTGTAGTTTACATGTCTTTGCTGTTGTCCCTAAATCATTGATCATTTCTGCGTAGAAGACATATCTGCGTTGCTGATTCAGACATTGACTTTCTATTGGAAAATGTGAGATTTTGCGGAGTGGCGAGATGCGAAGGCACACGAGTGGAAGCCGGAATTTGAATCTGTCCACTACAGCACACACATCTATGTTTTCCACCTATCAGATAATAACCCAGACGAAGCATCGATACACAAAAATAAGGTCAATGCGATAGCGTCAGTACGTTCTTAGGGCAGCCAATACACAATGGTATTATGCTATATCTTTATCTGCTGATATGTAGGACAAAGACATGAAATTATAGACTGTCATCTGACAAAATCTGCATTTAAATAAAACCTGCGTGCAGTTTACGTACTTTCGTGACTCACTGGAACTAGACTGACACGCGCAACTAGTCCAATCCACCATCGCCGTCACTATACCAGTCCCAATATATTATTCATCATGATGCTGGTATAGGTCTTAGGGATTTAAAGCATACTCTGCCCAACTTCAAGCCTCCCAAAGCCCACCGACCAAAGATAACGACTGTCATATGTAAACAACAACCACGACCGACGCGGCAACGTGCTCTTGCACAGAGAAGCTTCAAGTAGGTAAACCCATCCATAGACAGGCTTCAGTTAACGTTGCTTAACCTGTGTATTTTGTTAGAGGAACACATGCAAAGACTTAAGTAACTTAAGTATTTGCGTGTAAGTTCATCTAAAGTGATTTCTATACTTCTTTGCATATACCTAGACATTTTGCGAATTGACGCTCGGTAATTAATAATGACAAACAAAACGACCTAGTATGTTCAACTGGTTCCACGATTACTCGCTAATTCCGGTTCCGACTGTTAATTACTCGTTCTTGATATATGAACGTACAATCATGAGTAACATACAGCGTAATTAAAAATATCAAGTGAACTTAAAGATTGTTTAAATTAGAGTCGTATTTATTATGCTACTAAGTTATAATGACTTGTATAGCATCTATATAACCAATAAACCACTTGACTGCGCGTGAAGGCACCCCGCGCTCACAAAAATGTTGTGTTGTAGCACCTAAATATCTCAGCGATTCGAGTCCACTGACCAATGGGAGGAAATTCTTACCAATAAGCTGATAAGTGACGCGATGTTGATCTGTGAGCTAGCCAATAAGAACAGCGCGTTCCACGAGTACTTTACTCTCGACCCGTAGTGGTGAATTGAGTTACTATGCAAAATCGGCGTCATTCGTTCCTCATAAAGGATACAAACGAATTATGTACGTAAGTAAACTCAGTATTTAGGGAATACTTTGATGTCGCGTGTCGTTTAAGTTAGTCAAACACGCAACTTAGCAATATTAGCCGTAACCTAACCATCGGCGAATTTATTTATCACGAACTTCTCTATGCTTCGGATGGTACTTTACAGTATCAATCTCGGCCGTTTTGGTCTTCAGACGATGGTCAAATATAGGACTCCGCCATTAAAATTCGCATTAGCGTGTACGCATTAAAGCTTCGATTGAAGATCCAAGTCGTCAACGTGCACAGGCATGCAAAATCAATGAGGTAGATAAATAGAACAAAAATGAATAGATGAAGAAAACCTAGAACCTATGCAACTTCGTATGTCCCTACGAAGTTGCATAGGTTCTAGGTTTTCTTCTCAGGCTCCCTAAGTACATTTTACCGCCTGTACCATGGTGAGTGCTCTGAAGAACTATTTTCCCTTATCCCACCCTCTCCCTTCCGTCATAGAACCACACGTGCAGGCTTGCGATATCATCATTCCACTGTTGAGGACATTTGTTCTCGTACTAAAAAGTTCGGCAACTCCTATCTCTGTCGAACTATTAAAAAGTGGAACGCCTTGTCTGCACATGTGTTTCCTCCTTCCTACAACATGGGATCCTTCAAATGAAGCGTGAAGAAGCACCTTGCGGGCCAGCATGGTAGCGCTGCAATTTGGGCTCCCCTTCACGCTTCCTGTTGGTAAAACAGGCGAAGAGTAGCCATTATGCTGAGCCAATATATATATATATATATATATATATACATATATTATATATAAAACCTGTCTAGACAGTAAAAATGCATTAATAAATATGCGTAAGGCTCAGACATGACTGAAATGAGTGGAGTACATTGCAGTAGACCCACCTACTCAGCATTAATTTCATCAGGGAGCAAAAAGCGAGCAGAAAGCTATGTGCGAAGTACATGGTTGGAGTATAGTAAAGTGATGTCGTGGCAGAAATCCGCAAAATTCTGGAGAGACAAGTCAATTTGTTTGAATATTTCATATTTCAACCAGTTGAGAATGCTTGCATTGCCAGAGGAACACCTGGCTCGTCAATTATATAAGAGTTCAATTTTTTTTTTGTCGGCCATTTTGACCATGTTCCTTAAGAGATAGAAACGGTGTTCCTGAACATTCCTATTCTACATTTTTATGCGGAATCCGAATCTGAAGTCAAAATTCGAATATTCGAAAAATAAAGCGACAGACAAACGCACAGACAAACATATACTAGTAGAATTCATATAGGAACGGTGTCCCTGAAAAGTCGTCAAGTGCGAGTCCGACTCACTATACGAGGCTTCAGTAAAAGAATATTTTCGGAAAAAACATATTTTTTGTGATATAATATAACTAATATTTACGGTTTTCGGATTTTTTCCTTAACTTGTGCCGCATGATCTTGCTTTTTACCAAATTGCATGATTCTACACAAACAGCACTCAATGATGATTGAGTTATTATCAGCCTTCAGCAGTCCTCTGTGATACCATAGGCTATATAGACGGGGTATTTAAATCAGGTAACGAAACCGTGAGAGCAAAGAAGGATTCACGGCGTACGTATCATGTCGGTATCAACAAGCATTAGTTGCACAGTAAAATCCTATAAATTAATTTAATTATATGTATATACGCGTACAGTAACCAAATTTAAACTATAATATTTACTTGCTTTAAGTTTAATTTAACCATTCGTATACTGTTAAAATGAGAATTTGGGTTTTGAAAAAATATACCCACAGTCACGTCTCGAGATCAAAATAGATTTGCAGATGGTTTTTTATCAAATGAGATGATGAGAACAATTATAAAACAATTGGTAACCATATAACGATACCGAACTGAGTGAAACCTGTGCTACGAGTTAAAACTGATAAACATACGTAAATACTATTTTTTCTTAAATACGTACAAAACCTACGTGTGTGCAACACCAAGACAAACAGTCATGTTCATATACAGAAATGTTTGTCGTGTGCGTGAATCGAACCCACCTAGGTGCTAAAGTATCCATCGCTAACTCACAAGCTAGTCATCGCTAGTTTGATATTAAAATATATAACCTTTACGTAGTACGCTGCCCAACTTTTGTATTTAAAATGAGCAGCTTGTGTAACTTTTCATACGTAGGTACGTACTCTTTAATTAGCATTTAGGATTATTTTTGTGGTTTGAAAAAGAACAAGCCTTATAAACTACCTATGGTACATATTACGATTAACACTAATATACATCAATCGGTGTTTAATTTTGATTTCAATAACACTAACAAACAACTTCCACAACTAGTGTTTTGTATCGGTATTAATTACTTATAAGATTCTTTAGGTTGCAAAAAATATCCGCTATGTATTAACAAGAAAACGTTCTCAAGGCTATGGCTAAGTAGTCACAGATTAATTGATTAAAATGATCTATCCGATCATAATTTGAGAATTATTTCTTTGACCACCAGACTTAAATAAAATACTTTGCCTTATTTTAATACATAGAATATTTCATTTCTATTGTATGTATTCGTTCAACCATCACATTAATACTTAGTACTTATACCTATCGTATACTACTTAATAGAAGAATGATGGTTTGTGGTTGACATACAACATAACAACGACTCTCGGCATGCGTTATATGAAGGCAACCATCGCTTTTCGTTTTATTACACACATGCAGTACATTTACGCTACTGTCGGCCATGTTTACCATAAAATATAGGGACTGGTAGGCTTCATCTTCATTCTTGTTCACACAAGTAATTAATTAACTTACTTGTAAGATTCAAGGATCAAAACCATCAACTTGGAAAGATTTGGCATATCGGAAAAGATAGGCAGTCATGAGGAGTGCCGACAGAAGTGAAAACTTAAACCTCATACACACTAATACAGATATAATGTTAACATTAGAATGTCGGTGAAAAATAATAACTTACGATACTGAGTAAACGAAATAGCCCAAGATACTTCTCAATTATATATAGAGACTTGTTTTTGTTTTGAAATTGGCGCGTACGAGCAATAATATTATGAACAAGCGCGCATGCTCTTTGTTCGAATGAATATAATAAAATAATTGAAACAAGAGGACATTTCAGCACACAAGTTAATGAAATTAAAGTCAAGGAAATTTTCGAAAATAAAGATATTTAATAGCGACATACTAAAATGTCACAATAGTGTACAAGGTCGATATAAGAAAAAATAATTGAATATTCATTGATAACAATAGATCATTGTTTAGCACTAAGAATTCACCATATTTCAGGAGTTGAATACAAAATGTGAGAAGTCTAAATGACGTTAGAATTAGAATTTCATGTTCCGACTAGCTGCTGCTCCGACTTTGTCCGCTCGTATCCCGGTATCCTGCGGTGACAACATCTACTTTCTGTTTTTTCCTCGGCTTTTAAGGATCGTATCGTGAAGTTGAATAGTCTATAAACTTCATAAAGAATTGGGCTATCAAATGCAGAAATATTTTGTTCAAATGCAGAAATTAGCGCTTTCAAATGAAAAAACTCTACCGTTTTTACATTTATGTAGAATTAAAATACATTAATATACTACACATTTGAAACTGCATTCCTGTTTTATTACATACTCAAATCACGGAATGGCTGAAAAGGCCGTTGAAGAGTTCCTACTTGGATTTGTTAATTTTTTCATAAAATACAAAAATGAAGAATGATAATATCAAGGAGGTTTACACTTATTCTGATACTTTTCTTAATTTGTTAAATGCAAATATCCTATGGTTCCTTATCCTACTTTTTCTTTTATTACAATCATTGTCAGGTCAGAGATTTATTGCACCAGAAGGACTACTTCACTGTTGCCAAATTGGTGGATGTATTGGAAGAATGTGTTTAACACGTTAGCGTACCCCCCCTCACACAATTCATTAGCGATGTCTACATTTCATATTACTGAACATTAGTGATATCCTTAAATGATAATTTACTTCTTATTAGGAAACACATACAAATTTTCTACCTTCTGATATCTTTAAATAAATAATTATAATTGACATTGCCTCGTACATTATGTGACGACGTTACGTATTTGCACAGATGTATGAATAATGCATTGTAATTTTACATTAATAATTTCACTGAATCGAAATATTTTTTACGTGCCGGTCGTAAGTCGCATCTCAGCGACTACTTTCTTACTAAGACTTACTTAGTGGTGTTCATTACATCAACTCATTAGCAATCTAATTTGCTTTTATATTCGTTTCACTAATTGGCATGGATATGCCGACTCGGTTTACGTATAAGACGTCACTATCGCAATGGCATTTCGAAACCATTTATAATGTACTTTAATGAAGAACTAAAGCGAACTGACGGTTATTCAATCAGTCTGCGAGTTGAAAGAGAAAACGATGAACATTTGTTTGTACAAATATTTCGTTCATTTCGTGTCGTCGCGTCGGGCAGGTTTTAAGTCGTTCGTCGCAAGTAAGTTAACAGAGTGAAAACGGTTCGCAATAGTGCAGTGCGGTGTGTTGCGTGATGTCTGCCTCTGACACCTGCCGTGTAGTTACTGCAACGAACCTTGTGTTTCAAACTGCTTCCAACGATCGAACTAATTTCAGTTTACATTGCTATTTAAGGTCAAGATCGGCAAATAGCATAATGGCACGAACTGTTGATGATTCAACAGCCATCGGCTCCCACAGTAACATCTACATCATTTTATGCGATACTTCAATGCTTGTTATCATTAGTGACCACCTAGTAATAAAGCAACACTTTCATTGTTACCACCGCTATTTTTCTCATTGTTATCAAAGTGGGTGCAAAAGTCATTGTTACGTCGTGGTATCCCGTCTCACCTGAGTCCTGTGCATTTTGTAGATGGTGTATATGATGCAGGTGCGCGTAGTAATGATGGTGGTGCAGGATGCATTCCAGATCGGTGCAATTCAACATTGTCACTGGGCGCCGGCCGCGCCGGCAGCCGTTTGCTCACGCTCGGTGCACACTTTCACAAAACTATTCCACTGACACTGCACAGATCGCTGTCACATCACGTTATCTCCTTGGACAGAAATACAGGGCACGTGGGTTGGTTCATCGGGCGCCGTGGGGTCTAGTCCGGCGCTCGCGATTTATCGGTGCATCATTCGCGGTCTTCTGAAAGGTGCGAATATTTTATGCGTGCGCGCGGACGGTGTCATCCATCACTCGGAATTCCGTTGGAAGGAGCGGAAAGCGCGTCGATTCTCAATAAGGCGGTCAGACCGATTACTGCGCGTTCTGCAGCGAGAGTTGCGTGCGCGCAACACTTGTGGCGCGCGATTGTATACTGAATGCGATGTCGTGCGACTGCCACTGCCACCACTCCCGGTCTCCCGGCCTCGACCGCACTGCCGGAGCCCTAAGCTATCATATCACAGCACCTTTTGCCCTCTCGAGGATAATGCAGCGTTCAATGCCCGTTTCTCATTATCATCTCGACATTTCCATGTCTCTTTAGCCTTTTGTTTTTTTCCAATAAGAAGCATTTGTATAATAAAACAGTGATACCGCAAATTCTGAGGCGTTTCGGCATTTATTTGTAGTGGTATGAATAGTTAGCGCAACAGGTTTTCAGCCTCAAATAACAGTTTGTATCGCGTGTTCGCGTGTTCATCAAATGCCAAAGACGTGACCGTATCCGTTTATGTTATTGTTGTATCGGATAAATGTAAACAGAATTTGCGAAGCTTAATAGGCGAACGCAGCGTAGATTTGCGGAAAAAAGTGTAAAATACATTCAGTTAAATATCCGCGCTGCAACTCAAGGTCATAAGACTTGCTCGCCCTGAACAAGCTGTGATACAGTGGTACCAACTTTCAAGTGAATGATGTATGTTTATGAACGTCATTATAATACGTACTAGATTTGACTGCAGTGAACTATTGTCAATCTAGTTTAAATGATACATTCACCTGTCGTTGTAAATCATTATGTCTCTTATTTAACATAAGTCTACGCGTATAGCTCAAGTTTATAAAGTTACCTCGGGTGACAACTATGCAATAGCCCACTTCATGCTCAGGGGTTATCTTAGCCTATGGACTCTACTTCCTATTTCTTTTTTATATACGACGTCGCGAGGCATACAATCCGCCCCACCTGATGTAATGCAGTTACCGTAGCCTATAAACGCTTGCAATACATTAATTATCTCTCGCACGATGCCACCTCTGCTGCTATCACAGCAACTCCTATTGAGCTTACTGGTAACCTCACTCACGCGCAGGAACACAACAACCCTCTAGGGAGTTATTATTTGGCTGAGGTTTTCTGTAAGGTGGAGGTAGTTCCCCAGACGGACTTTGACGGCTTTGATGCGCCTACCTCTCATAATCCTATTTATTTTTTAAAGAAATATAGACAACTGATATTATCGTCAGATTGTCTAGAGTAGAGTTTCAAATATTTGTGTCCTGCAGACCTTTTTCCTATGTTTTCTCTTTCATGTAGATCCCTCCCTTATTAATACATGAAATTTACGGACCCCTTGCATGCCCCTATCGAATCTATGATTTAGAGTCAAGTAATGTATATGTCTCTTCTTAATGAAAAAGACGATTATATTAGCATCACTGTAGACGTACATAATCCGGTCTGAACATCAGTCGATGATTTTTATTGACATATTTATTATCGAATTCTTTTATACAAGAGTCAGGAAACACCAGTTTGTGATGTTAGCAAAAACTTTTTGTGCCAGCCGGACGTTTTTTAATGTTTCAAGTTTCAATCGCTCTATTTTTTATACACAGTTTGTACTTTGAGTTTAAAGTAATGATACTTGATGACCAACCAAGCAATTACATTTAAAAATAAAGATAAAATTTGTTTATTTGCCTCCCCTCACGGGCACTTAGACACGTCTTACATTCTCAATATTATGTCTTATTAATTTTTCATAATTTTGATTCTTCTTCTTTTTTTAATCTATCAACATTGCAAATGACCATTGGCGAAGAACAAATGCCAAAAGAAACTTGCCAATATAGGTTTTTTTTTTTCAAATCATCATACATATTACAATAAATATATATGAGTGTGCATATAGCGATACCTTGATATCGCTATACATCACTCATATATATTTATGGTACAATTAAAGATATATTATTACATGTGCTGAATCATTTCCAAACATCTCTGTCAGTTAGATATTCATCGATTCTATAATAACCCTTCTTACATAGAGTATTTTTGATGTACCTTTTGAACATATTGTCAGGCAAAGACTGTTTCAGGCAATTTATTATAGAATCGAATACAATTTACAACAAAAGATCTATTAGTCTTAGCAAGCTTCTAAGATTTGCACTATATTTTGAAAACGACTTCATATTTTTATTACATTACATTACATTATGTTCTCATAAATGTACGTGTGTAGAGGTAACCGTGAGGACATTTATTTCTTTGAATAGTTCTCTAAGTAATTCCCTGTAGCCCATGTTATAAATAGAGAGGATGGCTCTCTTTTGTAATATAAAAATAGTTTCAATATCAGCCGCTCTTCCCCACAACAGTATACCATATGACATAATGCTCTGAAAGTAGCTGAAATAGACTAAGCGCGCAGTAGCCACATCCGTCAATTGTCTAATTATTCTAACGGCGTATGCGGCAAAGCTGAGCTTACTGGGCAGCTTATTTATGTGGGGGCCCCACTGCAATTTTGAATATATCGTAATTCCATGAAATACAGTGATTACATTACGCGTGGAATATAACAGTTGGATATTATTATATTATTATTATATATGATATTATATTATTATTCATTGGTATCTGAACTATACTACTATTATTGATTTGCAATTGCAAGTGTCATAATCTTGTCGAATATTTGAGCTTTAACTCGAATATTTTAGCTATAACTTCACGCCAAATCCCTTACGGAGTAGGCAGAGAGAACCAAGTGCCACGTGACTCGATCCTTACATACCTCACTCGCTTCTTTAACAATCATTGCTCTTTTCATGCACGCTCGCCGGTTTCTAGGCCTCCTGACATTACCTTCTGATAGAACACGACCTTGGCCTTCCTCAGCTCCTACACCCTTCCACTTTTGCATTGTATATCTGCTTCGTCATTCTTTTATGCTGCATTCTTTCTACATGTCCGAACCAACAGAGCATGCCTCTTCTTATTTTAACACCGACGCTCTCTTTCATACCAACTCTGCTTCTAACCTCATCATTGCGAATACGGCCTATAAGCGTTACGCCACAAATTTTGCGCAACGCTCGCATTTCAACCGCATTTATCCTACTTTCATGCTCTTTCTGCCATACCCAGCTCTCGCTTCCATAAGTAAGCGTTGGGGCCATCACTGCATTGTGTATAGCCAGCTGCGTCTTCTGGCTCAGGTTTTTACTGAGAAGAAGTTTTCCCAACGCTCAATGCACACTATTCCCAGCACTCACTCGCCTTTCCACATCTGCGGTGTACCTTCCATCCCTGCTGAAAGCGCATCCAAGATATACAAACTCATCCACTTGCTCCAAAACTTCATCATCTACCGTAATCCTTATATTGGTTCTGGTTTCTTCTCTTTCAAATACCATTATCTTTGTTTTCTTCGCATTCAATAGTAAGTCTTCTTTCATACATTCGTCTTTCATAATTGTGACTAGTGTTTGCAGTTCAGATGGTGGTTCTGCTAATAGGACGGCATCATCTGCATACAGCAGACAGTTCACCACTAGGTCACCCATGCGTAATCCTACATTCGTTGATCTTATTCTCGGTAGACAACTATCGAGATACAGAATAAACAGCCTAGCAGACAACATGCAACCCTGTTTGACACCAATTTTAACATCAAACCACGGTGACATGTTGCCATCTATTCGCAGACATGCTGAGCAATCCTTGTAGGAGGACTGCACAGCACGGAGCAGTGAACCATCAATCCCATATCTCGGCAATATGCACCACAGTTCCTTTCGCACAACCCTATCAAATGCCTTCTCAAGATCCACAAAACCGCAGAAAACCTTCTGGTCTGTGGCCAGATGCTTCTCTACGATATTGCGCAGCGAGAAAACTTGATCCGTACATCCCCTTCCATTTCGGAATCCTGTGCTTCCCACAGCATTTCGTCAGATTTCACCCTTATTTTCCTTTAAATTACCATTCCATATACTTTTGCTGCTAAGCTGATCAAACTGATAGCCCTATAGCTGGCGCAGTCCATGCGTGATCCCTTGCTTTTTTACAAGGGTACGATGACTGCGCGTCCCCAGTCCATTGGGACCCTTCCAGTTCTCCAGCATAGGTTGTATAAGTACCAGAAGGCGTCCCGGACGTAAGTGCCACCTAGTTTGATCATCTCAGCTGTGATCATATCAATTCCTGCAGACTTTTTCAAACTTCGTATCGAACATTCAATCTCATTCATAGTTATTTATACCTTCATCGGACGCCGTCAACGTGGAGTGAGCTCACTCTCATTTTCAGCGTCCGAGGCATATTTATATATTTCTTCAAAATATTCACTCCACCGTTCTAACACTTCCTGAGTGTTTGCAAGAATGATACCAGCTTTAGACTTAATCTTGTTCATACTGGATGCCGACGAACTACCCCAAGACTTCTTTACCTCTCTCCAAAAGAGTTTGGTATTTGCCTCGAAGGTTTTCGTCAGCCTCTCTTCCTCATTCATAAATTGTTTTTCACGCTTCTCTTTCACTAAAGCCTTGGTTTCATTCTTGCATAGACGGTACATTTCATTCTTCTTCTCTCTCGTACATTCATTTAATGGCAAAGATGATACATAATCCAGCCACGCTTTCCTCTTCCTTGCTACGGAGGATTCAACCTCCGCATCCCACCAGGCATCTCCTTTCAATGTTATATGCCTCTTTGCGCATCCGCATGCTTCTTTTGCGCTATCCACCATACTTTCTTTCAGAACTTTCCAGCAATCATCCACATCTGTGTCGCAAAGACTTGCATTTGCAGGTCTTTCGCTTACCAGATGTACATACATTCTCCTTACACTTTCATCTTGCAATTTTTCACTCCTTATCCTTTCATGATCTCCGAGGGATACCCACTCGCCAATGCCTACACTTCTTGAAAAGTCCCACAAACCGGCTTACCACCAGGTAGTAGTCCGTTTCAAGAGTGGGACCTCTAAAGGCTCTTGTATCCATTATAGTATTTCGGAGACGTCTAAATCGTATAATCAAATCAATCGCACTTTTTTGGTCATTCCGTCTCCATGTATACGTGTGAATATCCTTGTGACGAAATAAAGTGTGTCAGATAGACAACCTCTAAATATTATAATGGATACAAAGTCTTTAGAAGTCGCTTTAGTAAGAGTACAAAACCAGTTTGTCGGTCTTTTAAAAAAAAGGATGTACTGGTTTGATTGATTGATTGCATAGTTCTTTCAAAGTTCAGAAAAGTATAAAGAATTAAAATTTTCAAAAATGTAAGGATGTAAGAGTACGTGTACGTTTAGTCAGTGAAAGACCTGCGAATACGAACCTTTCCTACTCGGATATAGATGATTACGGGAAAGTTTTGAAAGACAATATGGTCCATAGACAAAAGATGCAGGTAGACGCGCAAAGAGCCATAAATCATTGAAAAGTGACGCCTAGTGCGATGCGGAAGTTGAACTCTACGTAACAAGAAAGAGGAAAGCTTAATCATTCGTCACTACTCTTAAGATGCCATTGTGCCACTGTTCTGCAGTTAAATTGGAATGGAAAGTCCTAACTGTATCTATAGCTACTGTAGTAGATTTGTTCTAGCTAAAAGCTAATTCTAGCGCATATGATAAACATCTGTTGGATTAAACAGATAGCTTCAAAGTTAAAGCAGCTACGTGTTTGAAAATTTCATGCTGTGCAGCCCATATAAATGGTTGGAATGGAATGGTTACAACTATCTACATGTATGGCGTCAATATTGCTGTCAGGCAGGGCTGTATGCTGACTATCCATCCATTATTTAGATAATTATATACGGGAACTAGAACTTATGAATATAAGATTGCGAATGGGTGACCTAGTCATGTATTCTCTGTTATATACACATGATTTTGCTATTGCCAGAGTCACCATCTAGAACACTAGACATAATGATGAAACACGACTGTAGAAAATAAGGGAATTGGAAAAGGTTTTTGCAGGGATTACAGGTATGTGGCTGATGTGGAGATGTGATGAACATGTAACTGACAAAAATGGAAATAATTCTGCACAGACGACCTTTTCTTAATAATCTTCAACTCTTCAATTTGAAATCATTATTGTACTAATATTGACATGAATTTATTGTAATATCTAACTGGCAATTTGAAAAGAAGAAATACCGAAAGAAACTTGTCAATACAGGTCACACTGGAAAGTTTCTTTCGGTATTTATACGAGTACTTCGCCAATGGCCATTTTCCAAATGCTTGCAGATTAAAAAAGAAAAATAGAAACATAAGGGAATTGAATGGAACGTCTAAGTGTCCGCATGAGAATGGCGGGCATATGGCAAATAAAGAATATTTATCTTATCTTATCTGTGACCAGTCAGAACCCGTTATATACGTTTTCCCATACATTTCGCGGTCATATATGACCACCCGGGTTTCGAAGGGTTAATAACGACGCAGAGACAAAAATCACGTTTTTTTTATTTGGTCCGTCTTTCTGTCCGTCTGAATATTTGTACAACCGTCACTTAATACTCGTAACTAGTGCAAGGGTATTCATTGACACGGAATGCCATATTCAACACTGATTCTGGGTGAGTGCAGAGATCAGTGTGAATGGAGCATTGAGAAAATACCTAAACAGCCGAAACCTAAACCAAAGGGCGTAAACAACGTGTTGCGAAATTGAACCGCGATCGAGATGCGAGTGATGCGCAAAATGTGAGTTAAGAAAAAGAGTGTTACGATAGTGCAAGAGGCATAGTCAAAAATAAGTGTATAAAAAGAACTTTGAATATTAAATAAGCGAGAGGGATCTGAAAGTTTCAAGATAGTTAGGTTACAACTATAATTAAAACTCTAAGGGCTGGTGAGAGACATTGAATAGTCTTAAAATATAAAGTCTCCTCGGTCGCCCATTTACCATCTTACATAAATAAAAGTATCTAACTTCCATCAGAAGCCAAAAGAACAATGTACTCTTATATATTTTCCTATCGGTTTGTATGCTACATGCGCATCACGGATGAATGGCCAAACGCATTTCTATAGATTATTGTTATTGAATAGCTAGTAGTTCAACTTAGATACTTAGAACTGATTCAATTCAACCCACTGTTAACCACTTGTAAAGGAAGAAAAATGAAAAAAAGGAACACCTGACTCCTCTGTTTATTTTTATACAATGTCGTGTGGCATACAAGCACACGGCCCACCTGATGGAAAGCGGTTACCTTAGCCTATGAACGCTTACAATTCATGAAGTATTCCTCGCGCTTTGTCAATCCTGCTTATAACACAGCTACTCCTCAGGAGCCTACTAAACCACACTCACTCGCTGGAACACAACAGCCCTCCAAATAGTTGTTATTTGGCCGCGGTTTTCTGCGTGATGGAAGTACTTCCCTGGTCGGGATGCTTTGACACGCTTTCTAAGCTCTTGAAAACATCGAACCACGACAAACAGACGTGTTTATGCACGCGAATGTTTGTCCTGTGTGGGAATCGAACCCACGCGCGTCGGTGTCAAAGTAGCATTACTAGCCACTCACCACCGAGTTCGTCATATATATTAGGTTCTTATCGTCAATTATCAAATTAGCGTTTTATATGGAAAAAATAAAACGAAATAAATGTAGTGTATGACACCAGCACTGGTCCACCAAACACTCACTAGTACCTTTTTCTGGGTCAACTTTTGCTTGGTACAGGATTTAGCTGGTTCTCCTGGGTTTTACAACTGAGATGAGCGTTTCCGATTGTCGTATAGGATCCATTTTTCATCACAAGTAGCGAAATGTTTCAAAATTCCCTCGTTATTATCGAGATTTTTCACATTTTCAATTTATTTCAAGTGAGTTAAAACTGTTTTGTCACACACCGAAGCCTGCCGCTAACTCTGACGTAGTTTCCGATGGATCTGCTTCCACGATCACCTTTAATTCCTCGTCAACTATGGTATCCGGCCGTCCACGGGGTTTCTTCTGTAGATCAAAATTTCTAGAACGAAAACGTTGAAATGAAAAACGTACCGTGTTTTCTTTTATAGTAGCTTCCCCATGCATATAATTAATCTTTCGAGCTGTTCTGCAGCATTGGTGCCACGGTGGAACTCGTATTCGTAAATAACGCGATATTTAAGTTTTCCATATTGTGAACAGACCGATGGCAAAGAAAAATCAAATGCCGTAAAAACAAATGAATCACTAAATTTGAAACACAAATACACAAGCCTAATTTTGAATTTGGAATTCCTAATCAAACGTCAGATATTTCAGATCAAAGTGGCCAGTTTGACAAACAGCCCATTTCATATGTAAGGACCTAATATAAAGCGTTCCCGTAATGTGATATACCGGTTGTTGCAAATTAACAACGCATACGAATTAGTAAAAAATTGTCAGTAATAAAATAAACGTAATATGGAAATAAACATTTCCGTCATCTGTGATATAAATAGCAGGTAGAACAAAAGAGGCTCGTTATAACATAATTGTATAACATAGAATAACTTCCGACAGTCAGTTTATATTTGCAACAAAAACAAATTGATGTCTTTAACATATGACACCATTAAAGTTGGAGGAAATACTTCTTACTTCCATTAAAGTACATTTATTTACTCAGTTTTGTATTACAAATAATAATAATTAAAAAATGAAAAGCCATATAAAATTGGATAGTGGAAACTCGATTATCTGGACTTAAGTTATACTGGTCCCTAACTATAGGCCTCACACAGAAGCTCAAGTTTGCATAGCGTGCGATAGAGAGGACTATGCTCGGATTTTCTCTGCGAGATAGATTTAGAAATGAGCACATCCGTAGCAGAACAGGAACCGTGTGGCTCTGTGGGATTTGAAGCCAGCTGAAGTGGCAATGGCACGTACCTTGGAGAACCGATAATCGTTGGGGCAGAAAGGTTCCCGAATTCTTTGAGTACATGAAAAGTATGCTGAATGAATGCTAAATGCTGGTCTGAAATATAATGTAGCTAAGATGAAAGTAATGGTGTTAAGGTTTGGAATGGGTCGGGACAAGGTTACAGAGTTTGTCCAAAACTGAGCTTGTGTAGGACTTCAAATACCCGGGACATGTCCTAACGGAGGATCTGAGCGACGACAGGAACATCGAAAGAGAGATTAGAGCACACTCAGTTCGGTGCAACATAATCACGAGTAGATTTGGTGGATGAAATATTGTTTAATGCATATTGCTTAAGCTTTTGCACCTGCCAATTCTAGATAAATTTCAAAGGCTAGACTTGAAATGTCTTGAGAGTGCAGTGTAATATACTACACTGCACTCTCATGTGCAGTGCTTCGAGCATGTTCGCCAAGGCGAGAGTGCCCGACTACTTCGCCATAGTGAGGGCGCGCATTGCTGCATTTTGGCAGAAGATTCATTGCTCTCAGAATGCTCTACTGAATGCAATAAGTGACTATCCAGACAGCCCGATATACAACCGCTGGATTTTAGTTCACCAGTACGAGAACACTAAATGACACGTACAAACTAATATCGTAAGTTTGTTGCGATGCAAATTAATTGTAAATATAATTTAAATTCAATTCTTGTTATATAAGTCCCAAGTCAGACCGCATATGGAGTACTTTTGACTTTGGACGGGAGCACCTGGTTACTAGCTTGGACCTTGTGACTCGGTGCCGAGACGAGCTGTGAGGATCGTCGATGATCCTGAACTCACACACGGTATTGAGCTCTTGAGTCAATGAGGAGATTTTGCCTCCCTTTGCGTGTTCTACCGATTGTATAATGGATTGTGTTCTGAGGAGTTGTTCGACGTTATGCCGTCAGCTTCGTTTTACAATCGCACAGCTCGTCGACGACTGAGAGTTCATCCTCATATACTGGAACCGCAATGGTCGCGTACTGTGCGGTTCCAGAAAAAGAATCTACTAAGAAAAGTTGGGGAAAGAGCTCCCTGCCGAGGTTTTCCCAAGGGACTACAGCATGGGAGTCTTCAAGAACGGCGTGAAGAGGTTCTTACAGGGTCGGCAACGCAAGAGTGACATCCCTGGTGTTGCAAATGTCCATAGGCTAAGGTAACTGCTTACCATCAGGCAGGCCGTATGCTTGTTTTCCACCTTAGTGGTATAAAAAAAAAGATCAAATTACATAATAATAATGATTTTGCACAAGCATGCATTTAGAACAAAACACCACTGTGCGAACTATTTTTGTTATTATGAAAAATCGCCCTATTGTATTAAGAATAAAAGGGAGTAATTACAAGCACGCGACATCGTGCAGCGCGATTTCAGACAAGTAAATCATTGCATGTCGCAGTATCACAATTATATTACCATTTTTGCTAGAATTGCGACACCTACTTCTGATAAAATTAATTTCCGCTTTCGTATGCTGTTAGTTGACATTAACTGCATTTGAACAATTCCAATACTAGTCGTCCTACAAATCTGCTTTTAATCGAAGAGCATGCCACTCTGGTCCTTGACAGTGATTTCAAGCCTGTATTGGCTTTATAACTGTCACAAAACCCGGTAGAGTTTTAGAGTTACAACCAACGTCACACGTGCTTATTGCATCCCTTTAACAAGCATACGAGACTCTGCGAGATGTAGGCTATAGCAACAAGAATGTCATGAAAATATTACTGTTGCCAAACGACATGCATCAAAAACAATCATTGAGAATAGCCGTGCATGTGCACTTATACACGAATCATCAATACACAGGAACACGTGATAAATAAAGCCGTCCATAGACAAGCTACGGTTCACATTGAACTCCAAAGAGGCCATAGAGCCTCTCCTCTTCTTCATACTGTCGTATCGCATTAGTAAATGTTATTCAACTATAAATAGTTGACAATAACTTATGGATCGTTCCAAACCTAGCATTCTACCTTCTTTTGTCTTGTTAACATTGCGTGATTAATGACAATAACTAATCGACAATAAGCCGAAATCGTTTCCTAGAAGGTGCGTACGAGAAGGTCGCGCGTGTCTGTCTGTTGCATATTAATACTTTGTTAAGAATTATGCATGCGTAAAGGTGAGGTTCCAAAAATTGTGATTAGGAAACGGGATAAAGCCAGGAAGAAATAGATTGGTGAGTTTCGAATTCCTTCTTCATACACGCTTGTGAACAGTTTAATACATTGTCAATTCGATTAGATCTATTCACGACTACTATGCGCCAATTTCTCCGTATTACTGCTGCGGACATCTTTGCTTCTCAATCCGCCCCTTAGAACATAGAATATATTTAACACATTGAATACATATTACATGTACACAGGTATATATATTACCTGTAACCTGTACCTAAATTTTTATGATTGCTGCTGTATTGTACTTTTTTATACAGCGTCGGAAGCCATTCCAGCATACGGCCCACCTGATGTAAAGCGATTACCGCGGTAGCTTATGAACGCTTGTAATGCATTAGTATCACCTCCGCGATGCACCTAATACAGCAACTCCTTAGGAGCTTACTGGTGACCACACTCACACGCAGGAACACTACAACCCTCTAGGGAATCGTTATTTGGCCGCGGTTTTCTGTGAGGTGGGAGGTACTGTTTGAACGTTTGTGTTTCCTTTAAAAGTAGTACGATACTATAGATAACGGTAATCGCTCCACATCAGTTAGGCCTTATGCTCGTTTGTAAAATTAGATAAGCAATATTGATCTAACCTGCTTTGTGTGCTTCTGCCATCCACTACCGTTAGTAGATGCAACATGCCGATGCTGTCATGGGTGCTCCGGTAGTCTCTGCCTCGGCTGCTGCGGTCGTCCGCCATCTGAAACAGAAACCGCATGCCCCCATCACTGTCGCTGCCACGACTGGCCTGGTCGTCGCTATTGTATGTTTCGCCTCTCCACGAGGCATCCCCAGGCGCTGTAGACGTTAATCGTTAGAATAACATGCTACAACTGTAGCATGTTATTCTTGTGAGTTCATTATTCATGGCAGCGTCGGCATGTTGGATTTACTAACGATAGTGGGCGGGTACCGGCCGGCGCTAGGCCGCATGAACTAATTGGTGGCGGAAGCATACAAAGCAGGTTAGATCAAGTTGCATGCAAAATAACGCCGGACTCTATTAACAATATATTCTTGTACATTTTTGACAAAAAACAAAGGGCATATGGTTATTTCTCAAGCTTGGAAATTTCTTAGAAAGTATTTTGATTGTTTGATGAGTGCATGGCAAAGACTCTTGAACTGTGAACACATCCAGTTGTATTTTAATTAAATACACCTGAACTATAAATTACAGATACCTTTGCATAAAGTATAATCGTTTATATTAAGTGTTGCTAGCAGCCTTACGCGTAGCTTACGCGGCTATTTTAACATGTTTTTATTTGCTGCCTGTCCTATAAACCTTTTATGGTAACATTTTAATAATTTATTTTCCAGCCGCTTTTAAATTGCTGTATCTATTAGAATATTCGTTAACTTGCAAATTTTCAAATCAAAGCAGGTTGATGTAACTGTTATAGTAACTTCTACCATATCGGTGACAAGCTTGGTGGTGCAGTGGTTAGTAACATAACTTTGACACCAACTTTCATGGGTTCGATGGATGTGCATGAACATGTCTGTTTGCCTTAGTTTGGGTGCTTTTTAAGAGAGGTAAAGCTCATCAATGTCCCATCAGGGGACGTATGTAACTCCACCTTACAGAAAACCGCAGCCAAATAACAACTCCCTGGAGTCTCTCGCGATTCATTGAAGTCCTGCGAGTGAGAAAGATCGCCAGTAAGCTCCTAAGGAGTTGTTGTATTAACAGCAGAGCATCACGCGGGTTATAATAAGCGCATTCATAGGCTACGGTTACTGTAGTTTGTATTTAACATCAGGTGAGCCGTATGCTTGTATGCCTCCCGACGTAGTATAAAAAAAGACATAGAGCGCAATAGGTAACTAGAGATGCGCCGAGTACTCGGTTATTACTCGGTACTCGGTTATTGCTGAGCACGGTTTGTAATACCTACTCGTACTCGGCCGAGTAACTCGTTTGAAATGACGAGTACGTACTCGGTTAATGTATAATAAATATGGTTGAAAATACTGTATTCTCATTTGGGATTCAATAAATAAGCATATTTATTTTAAATATTGGAATCACATAAAAAATAATTAAAAAAACGGGTTGCACTCCGGGATTGCCGGCAGAAGTGAAAACTTGAACATAAACATTTTGCTCTGCATTTTGCACACTGCTCGTGCAGTCTACAGCTGCCTCTCTTCTGCTTTAGCTCGTTCAAACCTGAAACAGAAAACATAAATTTAAAGTAAATATTACAAATAAATAACTTACTACTAATTTATTTCTCTTCTTTTCAGATGTGTGAATGGGTATGTATTCCTACTATGGGCATATATACCTATTTACGCCACCGAAATTGTTATCAGCAATGTCGTCGGCGGGTAATACATGGGTGGAGCTCCTGTACATATCTGGGGGCCACCAGTCATGTATATCCCTAGCGGCGACAGGGCTATTGTTCAGGGGCTAGGAATGAGGACGCAATTATAAACAAATCGAGACCTCATACCTGGCCACCTTTCCCTCTGTTCTGCGTTGTCCGGCGTGGTATTCCCATCCCAGGCAAACCCAACCGATCCCTTCCCTCATTGAAATAAAAAATCGTTGTTCAACTGTCAGCCCCGAGAAGGCAATTCGTTTTTCTAGTCAGTCAGTCCAAAAATATTAATTACTCTTCCCACATCCGCGAAAGCGGGATTTAAAACACGTAAGAGCGGCTCGCTCTTAAAGCCCTGCCCGAGCAATGAGCACTTAGCTCGAAGCTCGTACGCGCCTCAGAGCGCATGAATCTACTGACTGACTGACTGGTGTGCATTTTTGAATATTTTGGAATGGTTAGGGAATAATTTCGCACGCATTGCTTTATTTATCAGTATAAATAAAAGTAGTATTATGTATGTGGTAAAATACAATGTTCATTTATTGCGCTATCGTACACAATCATGATAATTTATATTACATTACAAATTTACCACTTCAGAACTATTTATTATTATTACAATTATTTTACATTAAAAAGTTTATCTCTCAGAAAAATCAACTTTCATCCATAATTTCAACGACTTTCACCATCATCATTACCAGTATCATTATCGCCAATCTCTAAAACTCAAACAGACACGCACACTCGCGCAAGCGCCCTGCGCCGCTTACACCAAACAACGAAACGCGTAAGCGCCAAGAATTTCATGGCGCTTACAACGTTTTGGTCGCGAGAAAATAATGCCCTATGAACGATCTAACGCTTCATGTTTTAATTGTTTAATTAGAGGTAACTAATGTTTTAGCGCTGCAGCGAACTTAAGTTCTAATTCTCACCAAAATCTTACGAATTTTCGATCGGGGTCACGTGTCCTGACGCGAGTTTAACATTTTTTACTCATCCCAAAAAGTGCACAACGCCGCTAAAGAAGTTTTCACTTCAAAAATTAAATAAATTAATGTATATTATTTTATACAACGTCGGGAGGCATACAAACATACGGCACATCTGATGTAAAGCGGTTACCGTAGCCATTGCACGCTTGCAATACATCACTCGCGCGATGGCACCTCTGCTGGTAACACAGGAACTCCTTGAGAGCTTACTGGTGACCTCACTCACACGCAGGTATACAACAACCCCCTAGGGGAGGGATAATAAAAATCGGCCAAGTGCGAGTCGGACTCGCACATGAAGGGTTCCGTACCATTATCTATAAAAACGGCAAAATAAATCACGTTTGTTGTATGGGAGCCCCCTTAAATATTTATTTTATTCTATTTTTTAGTATTTGTTGTTATAGCGGCAACAGAAATACATCATCTGTAAAAATTTCAACTGTCTATCTATCACGGTTCATGAGATACAGCCTGGTGACAGACGGACGGACGGACGGACGGACAGCGGAGCCTCAGTAATAGGGTTCCGTTTTACCCTTTGGGCACGGAACCCTAAAAATGAATTCTATAAATTATTATTGGAAATTTAAGTTATGACGCAAGAAGACTAACTATACTCTTCTCTTTCTGGCGAGGTCGCTGAACTACTTAAACGTAACCGCATATCTCGGCCGAGTACTCGGTTCGGTAAAGATAAAACCGAGTAATGCTCGGTACTCGGTAAAATGTGTCCTCTGCGCATCTCTACTCATTAAAGTCTTCTAAGCTAAATTCAATCCCTTCTGCAGGTAGTGTACACTGCTGATTAGTAAACCACGCTCTACTGACGGTTTGCAATAAACTCACTCACTCGACAGATTTATAGTAATTACTTATAATTAAAAGTTAATTGAGGACAGTATATGGCGTCCAGTAATAGTAGAATTAAAATCCTACTAATATTATAAATGCAAAAGTTTGTATATGTGGATGGATGTTTGTTGCTCTTTCACGCTTAAACGGCTGAACGGATTTGAATGAAATTTGGCACGTAGATAGATTATGATCTGGATTAACACATAGGCTACGTTATTTGACTCCACGCGGGCGGAGGCGCGGGGAGCAGCTAGTTCTAACATATGTAGTGTCTGAATGTGGCAACAGGCAACAGGTATTTTTTTTTTAATAAACAATTGAAGCCGGTTTTATATATATAGGCGCCTATCCATAATTATCTTTACCGTTCTTCGTTGTGTAAATATTTTATTGCATATTTTTATAGTTTACCATTTATTTGAGTCAAAAAATCTTCTTCTTCCTAATTTTTGCGGGGCGTCGTTAGAAACGTCCGCGAAGCCTTTTTGTTAATATGCAACAGTTGAGAGGAAAGCATCGTGTCTTTGTCGTCGAGGCTTTTAGAGTGGTTTGTCTGTCTGCATTCGTCGATTACTGCAACGAGTCACGTAACTTCTTTTTTTTATATATCGTCGGGAGGCATACAAGCATACGTGCCGCCTGATGTAAAGTTGTTACCGTAGTCTATGAACACTTACAATACATTAAGTATTAATCGCACGATACCATCTATGCTACTAAGAGGAGCTTACTGATTACCTCACACACCTACGCAGGAACACAACAAGCTGGGAGTTGTTATTCTGCTGCGAAGCTCATCATTGCTCTGAAAGAAAGAAATATCCTAAATCCTAGAGTTAAATGAAGTAGAAAAGGAAAGACGATGAAGTAAAGCATAGGAAAAATATGAAATTTTAATCATGGACAATATAGCGGCGGGACTACACATATAAGAGAAGCCGGAGATCAATGGGAGTACATATTAAAATCCAATCATTGAATAAAAGAGGCTGGATCATCAAACGCATAGACCGCACTCGTCGTTTACTCCTCTGCCACAGCCAAGCCCATTGGGTGAGCTATTCGAATGCGGGCAGTGCATCAGGCGACTTGGATCGCAAGAAATATAGCTCGCAAAAATAAATAGAACTGGAGCAAAAAATACTATAATACTACTATATATAATACTAATACTAAATGTAGAAAAATCATAAAAACCTTTCATTTAAAATATATTTCCCAGATTCACATTTTCTTTACGCTTTCGGTTTTAAAAGTAACTAGTGCTTTGAAGTATTTCATAGCAACACTTAAAACGGGGACTACATTTCATACAGTAGATCAACTTTTTTTAATTAGATACAGGATTTGTAGAATTATAGCTTGTAACTCAATAAAAATAAACTATCAGTCTTTATGTTGAGTTTATCAGCTTATAATTTGGTTGTATAAGAAGAATCTACTATTTCTTAAAGCTGAAATAAAAATGGCCTACTCACACGAAATATTCCTCTTATTTAGTTCTTATATTATACAATCATTAAATTGCGAAAGATAGATAATAATAGATAATTTAATGATTCTTATAATTTATTGATTATAAAAAGGCACACTAATGTATTTTGTCAGCTAATTATACAATATTTTAATGTAAAGAGTTTACGTCATTCATAATTACAAGTCTTCTGGTAATAAGCAAGCGTAATTTACCCTGCAATTGTAACATTAGGGACGCCGTAGATAAATTGAAATCTAAGTATATTAATTATGTGTCAACAATCATCAAAGAATATACTATAACCGACTACCTAAAATATAAAGACTGTAAATTGATGACGTGATCATTATTACGCAATTCACTGTTATACTGTATTTACTATTATATACTGTTGAAAGAATATTGCCCGAGTACTTAACTTCAGCAAAATGTAACCTAAATATACTAATATTGATAAACTAGCGGTGATTTAATCATACATTGCCACATTTTAGGGATGCGTACAACCGTGTACACTTACGCGTCGTGGGAGTTTTTACTGATGTAATATCACAAATTAATCAATTACAAATTACTGTAATTTTGTATCTGTAGTTTAAGCAATCCGCAAAAAAACTTGCCAAAGTTCGCTCCCAGTCGCAATTTCTTGGAAAGTCAATTGCGAAATTTAATGATTGTGTCATTAAATTGCAGTCCCGCGAGGATGCCCGTGCAGGTGCATCACCGAGCCCTCTTAATGGCGTTTCAATTAAATCGCTTTTGACCGATGTAGTGGGTCATCAAACCCTAACATGGATCGAGCTGACCTAGAAGCGGCTCGCCACTGATTGTGAGCTACCTCAGACCTGTATTTACAATTTCATTAGACTGCTACTGAGAAACTGGAAAAGCGGGTTGGAAAATTGCATAAAGATGTTATAGGTTATTGAACTTTTACAACAGGTGGTTTTACAACAACCAACGTCCTGGTTCGAATCCTGAACTGGGCATATACCTACACTAAATTCATATTTTCGGATTTATGTTCATATTCGAAATTATTTCTTGCTCAGTGTCAGTGGTGATAGAAAACATCGTGAGGCAGTTACTCCTGTCTAATTATCGTAATCCCCTACGCGCAATACATATAATAAAATCATAAACTTGACACTGACTTGTTTATGCAAGATAAGCCCCACAAATAGTAAATCAATTTAGATGTCATTTACTTACTTTATTTATTAGTTCAAGTATATGTCAATACATTAGTAATGAGATAAATCGGTTGACATATAAAAACGATATAGAAATTCGGTCGACAATAACATTTTTTTTATACAACGTCGGGCTTGCGTCGGCTTACAAGCATACGGTCCACCTGATGTAAAGCGGTTACCGTAGCCTATAAACACTTGCTCTCACACGGAACAAACATTTGTAAGCATGAATAGGTTTATTTGTCATTGCATGGTTATTTTAAGAGAGGTAAGGTGAGTGCATCAAAGGCTGACTGGGGAAGTAAGTACACCTCACAGAATACCGCAGCCAAATGATCCCTGGAGGGTTGTTGTGAACCTGCGAGTGAATTAAGTTACCAATAAGCTTCTAAGCAGGGGTGAAACGCGCGAGCGATCCTACCTGCATTGTAATCGTGCATAGGCCATTAAACAAGGTGTGATCGGATAAAGCATCATTTTTACCAAATGGTAACTCCTTACGGAATATTGTTGTTTTCCTGCGAGTCAGTGAGGTTCATCCTGCATGGCAAGTGTTCATAAGCTACGGTAACCACTTTTCATTAATAGGGTCGTATTTATAAAATAATATGTATCCTTTATTGCACACAAATAGTTCAAAATAATCAGTGCCAAATACAGTGTACAAAGGTGAGCTTATCTCTTCAAGAGATTTCTTCCAGCCAACCCTAATGAATGTGGAAACAAATTGTATAAGGGCTCTACAAGTACATGTGGCAACTAGCAAAATAAAAACAGATACAATAAAAAATAAATACTACAATTATAAGAGGAAATGTAAATAATAATAATAATGAAGAAAACCATAACATATACAAATATACATACAACATGTAACCACTCTCTCTCTCTCTTATTTCTAGTGGTAATTTATACCAAAATCTGGCAGCACGTACATTGAACGAATTAAAAAAGAATTTCGTGTAGCAAGGGGAAATGTAAAGTTTTCATATGGCAGAAACGTTGGAATCGAGTTGTCGGTGAAAGGAGTGGAAAACGAGAACAGATTATAATATTGAGTCAGTATTGAGGGGAATTAGAATTGATAATTAGTATGTGTACATTTCTGCGAAGTCGAATAGGGAGCCACTTCACCTGTACACGAAACTCCGAAACATGGTCTTACTAACGGAGACTGAAAATAAAACGTATGGCCCGATTTCGCAATCTTTCTAGCTTGTTGTGTAGTTCCTTAGATGCATATAAATAGCAAACGTCTGCGTAGTTGAGAATGGGGAGTTAGAGCGATTGAGCCAACATAACTTTAGTTTTAAAAGGCAAAAAGTTCTGAAGTCGCTTGAGAGAGTGAAATGTGTAATTCATGCGTTTACTAAAGTCATTAACATGCGCAGTCCAGGACAGTGTTTCATCAATGATTAATCCAAGGTTTTTAGTTTTGTCGACATAGGGAATCTGTATGCCATTGTAATAAATTTTAGACAAGCTATTAAAATTGAGAGATTAATGTTAAATGCAACAACATAAAATTACCTTATAAGCGTCAACCTTTGTAAAAAAATTGCATCTAATTAATTGTGTATCGGAGGTTATAACCTTCAATATGGATGACGTGTGATATGAATTCGCATCATCAAGATATCACCAAGGTTTATTGATGTTTACGACTGTAACAGATATTATTGTGACGTCATTCGTAGGATAACCTTAAACGAAGTTCTTGTACTTAAATAATAGCAACAAAAATAGGTCAGCTTGTCATGACGCAGGTATTTTTTATCGTTTTCGCTGTCGTTCTGTACTTCCGGTATGATACGAATAGCGGAAGAACGAGAATAGCTCTGAATTGATTCTTGTTGCCAAACACATGACTTGCTGCGTAGAACGAGCATCGAAGAATCGACAATTTTTTTATACAATTTCGAAAGACATACAAATATACGGCCTACCTGATGTGGTTACCACGCCTGCTGCTGACACACCAACTCTTTAGCAGTGTACTGTAACCTCGCTCATTGCATACACAAAAACACTCCTGTGAGTTATTATTTAACTGCGGCTTTCTGTGAAGTGGTAGTACTTCCTCAGTCGGGCTGCTTTGAAGAAAAGTGGGTTTCACACTGGGTTGTCGAGTTCAGACGGCAGTCGCTCCATATTCTTAGGCTTAGGTAGCGGACCTCGCCAATCCTAATTGGATAGGAAACGGGGTAACGTTAGGGAAAAAACCGACTACTCTGAACTTCGCCCTGTTTACCATTGGATATTGACACAACTTCATAATTTTTTGGGCACACGCAAATAACTATACATGTAACGGCAGCCATGTCTGTAGCCTTTACAAGGCCTTATTTATATTCATTATATCGCATAATAGGTCAAAGTTAAGGCAAAGAGGTTAAATCGAACGTATTCACTTATAGAAATACACACAACAAATCAGTAAACAGTGCTCCACCTATAGAATGTTTTAACTGCTTGGTGTTTCTAATATATACATATTATTTTGTATATAATTGTGAAACTCCTATGCCCTTAATTTACTTTCCTGCTCATATGTACACTATTTTAAAACCATTTGTTATTTACAATAAAGAAATATGAAAAGCATTCGCTTATATACACACAACAAATTAATAAATGTAGGTTTACCTTTAGAATGCTTCAACTGCTTTGTATTCCTAATATGGGTACATGTTTTTTCGTATATGACTGTGAAATTCCTATGCCCTTAGGGGATGTGTCATGTTGTAGTTATAAGGACATTTGTAATCTACATTTATGTGATACTGTTCAATAAAGAATTGATTGATTGATTGAAATTATGGTTATATTGTATTTTGGTATCCTGTTGGTCTTCGTAGTCTTTTTGTAATATTAAACAATCTGCGTAATAAGATTACCATTAAAATAATCTATTTCTTCATGCTAAGTCTCTTGTGGGGTTGGCATAGAGACCGCCACACGACTCGGTCCTTACAGACCTCACTCGCTTCTTTATCATTCATAGCTCTTTACATGCACCTCGCATGTTCCCAACGCTCCTTATCGTTAGCTCCTTATCCTTCTGATAGACAACACAAGACTAATTGGACATGGTTTTGGCGTTCCTCAGCTTTCGTGGTGTTTATCTGTATCGTCATTCTTTCTACTTGCGTTCTTTCTACATGTCCAAACCAACGGAACATGTACTCAAAAACACCTACATATAACCAATAGATTGAGGATGAGAATGAATAATCTTTTGTTAGCCAAAAAAACGTGCGGACAAAAAATCAGTCGCATCATCAGGGATTGCTGCGACTTTACTTCCCGGAGGAAAACGGCTCATTCTATATTCAAAATTCCGATTGAAGCAGATCGTATGGAAAATCCAGTATGTGCTATATCCAAAAACAGTCACAAGGTTAAACTTTACAAGAATTTTACAAGAATGCGTCTTCGTAGTGTGGGATGAATGTACAATGGCCAATAAAATATTATATAGAAGCTATTAACAGAACATTAAAAGATTTAAGAAGAAGAATCAATTATTTGATGGCGTAAAATTTTTTTTCGCAGGAGATTTTAGGCAATCCTAAAATGCCTAAAATTAAATTAATTTAATTTAAAATTAAATTAAATTAAAATTAACGTTAATCACTATATGTACGTGAGCGAAGGAAGTCAACGCCTGTTTAAAACGTTCAGTACTTTGGAGACATAAAAATATACATTTAAAGCAAAATATGAGAGCAGAAACAGGAGAATCAGATTTTTTTTAAATGTAGATCAATGACATAAATACGGGGGAGAAGGAAGTGCAGAGATTGGTGATGACTCAGTACGCTGTTGGAATCCAAATGTAGTATTGGACGTACAGTGGTTAGCTGTGAGCGGGCCTCGAGCATGTTGCGCTCTTTACCCGGGCATACTCTGAGGGCATGTTGCCCTCTGGTTAAGTGACCCGCTATACGCGGGGTTGGGAAGTGAAGAATTGTTAATTGAGAACCAGTGCCACTGCATCAGGGCCGATGAGGTGTGGATGGTACTGGAAACCTAACCCACTCACAAGAATACAATAATTTAACAACAGGAATGCAACAGTTCTTCAGGGAATTGTTATTTTCTTGCGGTTTTCTGTAAGGTGAAGGTACTTCACTTGACAGCACTTATATTTAGAGCCTTATTTGATAATTAAAAAGGTACACCACGGGCAGGCGAGGTTAGATTTGATGCTAAAGATAATGTTGAGCCACTTAAATTCCTTACACTTACATATATACCTCAAAATAATGAGATCATATAATAACAAATAAAATAAAATACACAATTTAAATGAATTTAATCGAGCGGTAATACTAGGGGCACACTAAAAGTTTTGCACTTCTAGCTAATCGGAACTATTTGAATTTCGAATGTTATATTTTTTTAAACGTTGCAACCTACTTAGTAATAAAAAAAAAACAATTGGCGAGAAATCATTTGTCAATTGTTTTTCATGACACATCAAAGTACGCAACGAAAATGGAATTGAGTCGAAAAGATTTTAGAGCGTTAATTTTTATGATTTTAAAAGTTCTCTCTCTCCGCAAGACTGTGCTGCTCGTCTTCAAAATGCTTTTGGGAGAGAAGCACCTTCTTTGAGCACCGTGAGGCGATGGTTTGCTGAATTTGAGAGAGGTCGAGTTTCTTTACATGACGAATTTCGTGAAGGGCGGCCTTCAACTGCCGTCAACGTAAATAATGTGGCTACTGTTAAGCGGCTAATTGAAGAAAACCCGCGGATTACCTATGAGACAATTCGAGAACTATTGGGGATTGGTATGAGATAAATTCAGAAAATTTTACACGAAGAATTGAAAGTTCGGAAACTTTGTTGTCGTTGGATCCCTCATGAACTGACAGCGGAGCAGAAGCGGGCTCGCGTGGAATGGTGCTCACAGATGCTACTGAAGTACGACCACGGACATTCTAATGCTGTTTATGACATTGTCACAGGAGACGAAACGTGGATTTATTGTTTTGAACCCGAAAAAAAACAGCAATCTTGTGAATGGGTGTTTGAAAATGAGAACAGGCCAACAAAAGTGAGGCAGGCGAGAAACGTTGGTAAAAAAATGATCGCGTTTTTTTTCTCAGTTACGGGTCCCATGCACAATTCCACTTGAAGATCAAAAGAGTGTTAATGCCGAGTGGTATTCTACCATTTGTTTACCCAGGGTGTTAGAAAAAGTTCGCGAAAGACGACCAAAAAGTCGCGTTCTCCTACATCATGACAACGCTTCTTCACACACGGCCAACAATACAAAGTCATTTTTAACTTCCGAAAAAGTACAACTCGTTACCCATCCTGCGCATAGCCCCGACCTAGCACCCTGTGATTTCTGTATTTTCCCCAAAATCAAAGATTTGATGAGAGGTTTCACTTTTACCAACTCCGAAGAGGCAGTGATAGCGTTCAATCAGCACGTAGAAAACATGCCTTCAGATCTGTGGTCCTCCTGTTTTAAAAAATGGTTCGATCGCATGAAAAAATGTTTAAAATGTAATGGAGAGTATTTTGAAAATGCAATAAACATAATATTTAGGTTATAACATGTTGTTTTTTGTTACGCAAAACTTATAGTGTGACCTACGTATTATAATTCAAGAAGTGATGTCCGATGTAATTTTTGTCCCCACAAATATTATTGCTAAAAGGACACTATACGCTGCATTGGCAAAGAGATAGAATTAGATAAATACGTAATCACATTTGCTTTCTCACTTTAAAATATTACTCAACACTATTATTCCATAGAAAATCTAGTATCTATATATCTATTTAAGAAAGTCACATAGCTCCAAGTGCCAACACAATGTATCATCAGGTTAACAATACTTTGCAATCATTTTTCATCCCTTTCTCCTTTTAACGTAAACTGCAATTTGCAACAAGACACCAGCGTCGTTTCGTACAGAATTTACGAGAGGAGAAAGGTTTTATCACTACTTCTACAAATCGAAACGAAGCGAAGCTGACACTCACAAAGTTATTTAGCACCGTAGAAAATTATATTTAAGCCATATTTCGCCTTAAATCATAGCAATAAGATGTACGTTGCTTTTGTGTTATTCTAAAATAAAATTGTGTAAAGAACGCACCATCGGACGTTCTCTAAAATTGTGCTAAAACAGTATGCAAACAAAGAATTACACAAATAGAAATCAGTAAAAGTTGCCGCCTGAAAACACGTGTAAATTCAATCGCCTGAAAACACATGTAAATTCAATTATTTAGTGCGATGGCCAAGTCTCAATATATTTATATAAAACATTAAAGAATTTTAATATTGATATGCGTCACTATAAGATGCTGTTAATTATTACGTAACAACTTAATGCTTCGAGTACGGAGATTCCAGACACAATTGATTTTCAATTGTTATGGACCACGATCGTGGTCTTAGAGACTGGACGTATTAAGACAGAAAGTCGCTTAAGTAGAGACTGAATAAATTAATAACCGACTTGGTATTACATGGATCTCACAACTTTTTACCGCAGAACAACTGAGTTGCGAGACTTGGTTTTTTTGACAAGTATTGTTTTTGATGGGATCTCATTTCTTTTTGTATTTTGTAGACAGTTCTACTTTTTTCCTTTTCGGTACCTTCTACTTATTGTATATATGTATATCTACCAGCAACGAATTTTCTTAAAGCCCTCTCTCTGACTTATGAACTTTTCTTATTTTTGTAGGTAGCCTTCCGTTCTCTTTTCCGGTACTACTTCTTGAGCTTCAGCTACAGTTTTTCTAAGAGCCCACTCCCTGTCTCTATGCGTTTTTCTGGGAAGCTTTGATGTTACAATTTTTGACAAATCTGGACGGTAAATGCTTCTTAGAGAGTAGCCTTTAGTCGTCAAACTAATATAGCAATCGAAATTATCAATGAAAATCGCAAACTTATAGGTAAGAATTCTGGGCACATCCGAACAGCATTGGGTCGCTCGCGCGCATGAGCGCGGCTGCTGCTCGCTCGGCGACATTCACCTTTCCGCGCGCCCCGCCACTGTCCCCGACCCGCGCCCTCGCGCTAGCACCGCGCAGCGCGTAGTAACGGCCCGCGCTCACTCGCTAGCATCGCAGCGCGTGGTATATAATTATACAACCTTACGCACTCGTAATAAGTACGAATACGCACGTAGGTTACGTTTTTTGCATTAATGAATAATTTAATACACGTGTTTTCATGACGGGAATACCCATTTTTTGCTCGATTTGGCAGGGGCACTACCATGCGCCTATATTTATATGAGACTAGCTTAAACCCGTGGCTTCGCATGCAATAATAATAATTGCCGTAAAATAAATAAAACATAATAAAACATCGTTACGAATAAAGCCAATATTGAAAAATTTAACTGAAGACTTGGCTGTATGGGCTTAATTTTTTTTGCGGTCTTTTCTAGATTTTTTAGTTTTTCCTTGATTCATACACCAAACACTACTTATATTCCAAATTTGAAGCTTCTAGGTCTGCTAGAAGTGCCTTAGAATTTTGATGATCGGTGAATCAGTGAGTGACAAAATTAAAAAAATTGACCCGTTATAATTCTTAAAATACTGGTTCAAATTGAATGAAATTTGAAATATACGTGTCTTTACAATGCCTGCATGGTTACTGAAAATTTCAGTCTTCTAGTTTTATCCACAACAAAGTTACAGGGGGTCGAAAATGGTCTGAATTGCTTCGAGAAAAGGATGGTACGGTCGTGACGCTTTTTTGCTCGACTTGGTGGGGGCACGGCCGTGCCCCCAGATAACAAATACGAACATAGATAAATATCCTGTGAGTAATTTTCTTGTTCATATATTTATTCTTTTATCATCGCAGGGAAATATCTAACGAAAATAAAAGTACTTACAGCATAGCAGCATATGTTTATTTAAGTGCAGAAAGATTGAAGTTGTACTTTCACCTTACAGAAAATGATCAAAATAGCAAATCCTTAAGGCTTGTTTTGCGATCTTGTGAGTGAGTATAGTCTTCAGAATACTTTTAACGAGTTTCTGCATCGGTTGCGGCATAGTAACGCATAATAGTCATGTGTTGGAATAGTTTATAAGCTATGACGCGCTGTAACAGCAATGTTTGTTTCCTTTTGTTATACCAATAAGGTGGAAAACAAGCATTCCCAACGGCAGGCAGTTGTCGAAACCTATAGACACGGCTCTTTAAAAACCTATTCGCATGCTATTTGAAGAATCTCAAGCTTTAGTTGTATGAAAATCTCGGCAAGGAGTTCATTGACAATCTGACAATTCTCGGAGGAACACCGCATGGTACATAACCATTGTTGTACCAATGTATGAGGGCGAGACATATTCTACAATCGATACAACACACAAAGGTAAGCAAAGTTTCTCCTAAAACTTGCTTAGGGGCTCAATACCATATGTAAACTTGGGATAGTCAACAACATGGGTATTCCGCTTTTTCTACTTCCTTCTTTTTTGTTGACTTCTAAGAGTCATATTGTGATTTTGTATAGCCTATATAGCCTTTGTCAAAAATTGGGCTATCAAATGAAAGATTTTTTTTTCAAATCCGTTTGGTAATTCCAGAGATTAGTGTGTTCAAACAAACAAATAAACTCTTCCGCTTTTTATACTAGTATAGGTATGGTTATAGCATTTTTGTGCTGTAGTATATGGATTCTGTTTATTACTGGAGCCTGGATTCTGGTAGTACCTGAGCTGTTGAGCTGTAAGTATTGAGATTGAGATATTTGTTGAAGATCCTACGATTATAAACGGTATTGAGCGCTGAGTCTAAGGAGATACTTGGCCTCCCTTTGGGTATCCTGTCTAATGATTACAGTGGGTTGTGTTCCCGATGAGTTGTTTGATATGATGTCACGGCTTCTTTCTACATGTGTACCGCTCAACATTGGTAGGGCATTCTTCCATACATAGCAACCCAAAATAGTCACGTACTGTGCCGTCTCCAAGGGGATTTCCTTACGAGAACCGTTGGAGAATGAACCCCCTGCCGAGGACATCTCGAGAAACAGCATAAGGTTCATAAAAATGGAACTACCTAGATTTGATAAAATCTTACTTACTGGGATTTGATACAATCTTTTTGTATTGGGTACCCCAATTCTTGAGGTAGGTTATAAACTATATAACATCACGATACGACTCTTAGTTCTGAGCAGAAAGGAAGAAAGGAAAAAAGTAAGATATAGGTATCCACGGGATACCGGGATATGCACAGAAGATGTCGCGGGATGTCGCTAGTTACAGATGATGGAAGACGAAACAGACAATTAATTTCAATACAAAAAGCAAACACTGACGAGATAAGTAATTGTGATTAAGTTCGTAATTATGCCATACAAAGATCCGCGAAAAATAAGCGATAAGACTTGACTATAGTCGTTTAAATGGTTCCGTAACTAAAATAGCATTTTGGTCGGGCGTCCGCAATCTATCCGTCTCTATACGATCGTGATTTTATAATTTAGCCAAGTCATGATTGTCTTGCATTCTGTATCAGTCACTTTGCAGTAGCTATTCGTATTGGTATATACTATAGTATTTTATAGAGAAAAGATTTGATTTTTGTATGTTTGTTTGTAATGAATAAACTCAAAAAATACTCAAACGAATTTATAAATTATTTCATGTATAGAACGTTACAATATCAGTGAGTAATATAGGCTATATTTTATTTCCAAAAAATAGATATCCATGCGAAACTTACAACAATTGAAGATATCAAAGTTTTGCCTGCAAAAGACATTATTTCACGTGCGCTGCGAAAACAATTGATGATAAAGTTAATGTATTACATGTTTATAGTACTCCTCTTTACCCACAAAAAAAGTCCGCGAGGCTTTATATTTAACAATTATAGTTAAGAACAGATATCGTTTTCTGCTAAAAGTAGTCAATCAAAGCACGGGTAGAAGCAAAAGATGATGACATTCATAATGCGATGTTCAACTAAAAAGCTTTTTGAATTGTTGTTATGTTATTTTTCTAAAGTGCTAATTTATCTTTCTATCTACTCATGCGACCCATGCGTCTAGTATATGTATAATTCTTCTCCTGATGCAGACACTTAACAATTTACACAGAATGATTGTAATATAATAACCTAAAAACTAATTATCTCCAGTATCGATGTGATCTTTGGTTCTTTTCTTTCATCCTTTATATTGTATCATCTATCTGCGATTGCCTATAAATGGCTTTGTTTATAACATTTTATGTATCTTTATTCAATGTAATTATGCTGTTGGCTATCCAAATAAATTAAAAACAAAAATCGATCCTAAGATACGAGTACAGTTGATTAGTATTAACTGCTTATACTATTTGTAGTTGTGCAGTGATAGCCCAGTGGATAAAGAACCAGCCTATTGACCAACTGGTCCCCGGTTCGAGTCCTGCCATGTACCTACCACTAAATTCCTATTTTCGAATTAATGCACATATTTGTAATTATCACTAGCTCGGCGGTGAATGACAATGCGTGAGGGAAACCGGCACATCCGTGTGACCTAACCTAAGAAAAGTTTGGTTTTCCCTCTGGGTTGTGAAGGTCATACGACAGTCGCTCCATCTTTGCCAAATCCTTATACTTACACTACACTTACTTAGGTAGCGGACTCCACCAATCCTAATGGATTAGGAAACGAAATAATGCTAAAAAGAAGACTTATACTAGTGAGTTTTAGGTGAACCGGCAATAAGATCACGATCTCGGTTCTCTTTGGTTACATTTGTTTTCATCTTAATTATGATAGAAAATTGTCATTAGACGGAGTGAAATAGAGCAATTGCATATGGCTGACAATTGTTTTAAAATCATACTCTCTTGAAAAACATTAATACGACTAGTGTTCAAAATCTACGCATTATAGTAAAATCCTCTTTTCCATTCCGTTCAACTAAGCTAATCAACTATTTTACTTCGCAGGTTCGATTTTGTATATCATTTCTTTTCACTTTTAATTTTGTCAAACCGTTGTTTGTAAAACTTACTGATTCAAATTTGATGAAAATTTACAGAAAACCATTATGAGCTGGGTCAACCTTCATTATTTATCGCCCGGCTACGTTACATCACGTGGCATTATACAACACGAGAGCGACTCTTTCAACTACTGCTATATAACAAACGCTCATCGTCTACGGTAGCCGCTACACGTCAGTTGGGTCATATACATCTTTTGTTATAGCATAAAAATGTATTGTCCATTTGAGAGTTAGGAAGAACTTTCAGTTTCAATGAACTGTTAACTATCTTATAAAACTTATATTTACCATTAAATTAGATATCCTATCCTTTTTCTGAAATAATGGAAGTTGACATGGCGGTCAGTATCCAATGTTTGACGTCAAGATTAAATCAATATGCCGACCTCCAGTCGAAAACGTAGGTACCTACTTCTCAACCAGAAACAAAGAAATTTAAATAAAGCGTAAATATCAAAAATAAATTGCTTAACATTTTTCTTATAAAAAGAGACACCTTTTAGTGTTCTGCACTCAAAGAGCAAAGAATAAAACCCTGTGTAGTTTGTACGCTCACTACACAAGGAGTTTCGCGTGCGCCTTACCACTCACGCTTAGAATGCAGCATCTGATATATTATTGGCAGAGCTGCGATAGCCAGCGGAGCCACATTACCCTCAAAATTGCCGTTTGGGGTAGACTGATGTCATCCAGCTAGCGTTTAGACGGTAATAGTGAGAAACTCCAAAATCGACACACTAATAGCTAACATATTGTAGTTTTGTATCCTTTAATTTGAAATTTAAATGTTCGTTGGTGAGGAAGAACGGTCCAAAATCGTTCCAATTAGAAAAAAAAACATATGGGAAAACGTATGGCCGGCCACTCTGCAGTGCAGCCTGCACTGCACTCCCATCAATAGAAAAAGTAACAGCACTCGTCGCTAGAAGTCGTACAGGGTTCCATATATTTTTAAAAAATTAAAAATAATATATTTAAATATTTTTTAAATTTAAAAAATATCAGCTCTGCCTACACAGCTTGCTGTTATTTACTAGTTTATTATTGTCACTATACTGTGCGTTCATTTGTATGTCACAACAATCTCGTAAAATGAGTGTCGGTAATTATTCTTTCTATTATTTTTTTCAGTTAATTGAAGCATATATCACATAAACGAATAAGTTATTTGGAATTTATACCGTGTTCCATACTAACTTTAAAAACAAATACTGCAAACGGAATAATTTGCAAACTGTGAACAAAGAAACATTTATTTATTTAACTTGCTGTTGCAATAAAGAACTGGTATAAAAATAAGCATCACGGAACCTCAATACAGCGAGACCCAACAGACAATTGACCGTTTTTTCACTTCCGCAATATCCATTATAAGCGTGGTTCAACAAAATATAGGAAGCTGATTGGAGACGCATCATTTATTTGCGCATGTAACAAAGTACAGATACCGGATTTTTTTGCGACGGCTGTCACCTAAAGAGTCGTTCGGTTCACTACAACTTAACATATTGCTTTTTCCTGATTCTCTCATCTTTTCATCAACATTAACCTTTAAATTTAAGCATTCTACGCAGACACAAAGAAATGGTCACATCCTTAAGTATTATCGAATTCGTAAATTACGTACATAGCTTCTTCCGTATTTATTTCCATCACTCTGTTGTACACTGCAATGCACAAGTGTTTGCAATTTTTTACGTCAGTCTCTTAGATTAGATTCGACTTGAATCGACTACTTTCTCTAGTGCATCGCAAGTGTGATAAATCATGGCAATTGTTATTTTAATTAGCCTTATTTCGAAAGCAATTAACACTTACTTTCTATGAAATGGAGTTGACTGTAAGTCATTAACATAAAATAGGATGTGGTCATAGTTAGTACATTTATTTCAACTTTTGTATAAAAACCGTATGAAGGACATAAGAGGCAGAGACAAGTTATAGTAAAACAGCACATGGGATAATTAAGTGTACTGCGAGTGAGTGAGGTTATGCAGTTAAGCTCGTGAGGAGTTGTATGTTAGCTTGCAACTAAGACAGCAACTTACAGGGGCAATACGCGAGCAATATCTACTCTATGCATTGCAGGCGTTCATACGTTAAACTAACTACTTCACATCAGGTGGTTTTGTTTCTCTATGATGTATAAAAAATGAAAAACAAAAATAATGCGTTATTATTTATACTTCAGAGTATATAAATAAAATTACGGAATACTATAGATGCACCGGGATGGAAGTACTATAAGTAATAAAATGTATACACTTTATTTGAAAAAAAATATATAATTGCGTATATAAACTAATATTATAAGGAGAAAATATTTGTTTTTGTGTATATTTGTTTGTAATGGATTAACTAAATAAATACTGGACCGATACTGGTACTGTAATGTACCGATTTTAAAAATCTTTCTGCAATAGAAAGACCAGTGAGTAACATTTGCAATATTTTATTCTCAAAAAATTAGAGAATCTATGAAATTTATAACATCCAAGATGTCAAAAATGTCAAAAATTTGCTTGCAAAAGTCATTAATTGTGCTCTGAAGAATCTATTGAAGATACATAAAATAGTATATTAAGTACATGTATATAGTACCTTCTCATCATTATCTACCAAAAAGTCCGTGAAGTATGTCTAAATATTATACTTAAGTGACAACAGATTTTTTGTTCAATTTAATCATTCAAAAAATATGTCAGTAGCCCTAGGAACCGGCGAGAGCGCATGAAAAGAGCTATGAATGTTAGAGAAGCGAGTGAATCGCGCCTTATGGCGTTCGGTTCTCTCTGCCTACCCCGCAAGGGACCTGGCATGAAGATATACATACATAATCAATCAAAGCACGTGTAAAATCAAAAGACGAAGACATTCATGGCATGATATTAATCCATGTCCAGCTAAATATTTTCATAACGAATTATTGTGATGTATTGTATTGTAAAGTATTAAAATATCTTTCTGTCTAAGAAGCCGAGGTAGATCACTAGCCTTGAATATGCTTAAATCTAACACTCATCTGTATTAAGATTTCATGACTATTTCAACTTCTTTACTCTAGTTATAGACATATTACCGACAGTTGAAATTGATCAAGTCTCATTGGCTTTTAAACCAGTCGGAACACTCGAGGCTGGTTACAGTTAACCCGTTAAAACAGATTTGATCAAAAGATAGAATCTCTACAGATTGTTAATTACATTTTCCTTGCATTATGTACTGATCTAATAAATTGTTAATACTATGAATATCATCACATTAGTCTCTTGCAGGATAGGCTAAGAGAACCCAACCACAACTCGGTCCTTACCACTTCACTAGAAAAATCATTTACTATTATATCTAGAGCCTAGTAACCCCATTACTAGAATGTCAATATTACAATTTTCTTTTTTAATCGGACCTGATATATATATTTATAATCATATGTTTTATGTATTGGCTTTAAATAAATCCAAATATTGAGGACTGGGAAACAGGGAAAAAGTAGCTACTAATGATATATCTTTGTTTTACACAGAACGTAAGCGCATCCTAAGTGTTCCGCGATTTATCTGAAGTTGAAATAAAAGAAGTATCTACGGTATACTCCGGCTAGAGTTTAAAAGCTTTTAATTAAATTAAAAATAATAATAATAAAAAAAAAAATTCATTAAATATCTACGAAGAAGCATAAAGTGTTATTTTGGTACTCTTAATATTTATTGAGATTAATTAATTGTGTTATAGTTTTGTACGACGTAAAAAGAAAAAAACAGTTTATTATGGAGCCCTTATGGAGGTCTTACACATATCTTTCTTCTCAATTACATGGAATTGAATCTAAGCTGCTTTGTATGCTTCCGCCTCCAATTACGGTTTCTTTCTCTCTCAATTCATTCTATTTCTTTTCTTTTCTCTTATCCTTTTTTCAAAGTGTTAATTCACCTGATACTTTTTTCAAAGTGTTAATTCACCTGGTCTTACTCCACGTTGACGGCGTCCGACGAAGGCATAACTATGGATGAGATTGAATGGTCGATACGAAGCTTGAAAAATGGAAAATCAGCGGGAATTGATCTGATCACAGCTGAGATGATCAAATTAGGTGGCACTTACGTCCGGGACGCCTTCTGGTACTTATGCAATCTATGCTGGAGAACTGGAAGGGTCCCAATGGACTGGAGACGCGCAGTCATCGTGCCCTTGTATAAAGGCAAGGGGTCACGCATGGACTGCGCCAGCTATAGGGCCATCAGTTTGATCAGCTTAGCAGCAACAGTATATGGAAAGGTGATTGAAAGGAGAATGAGGGTGAAATCCGATGAAATGCTGTGGGACGCACAAGGAGGTTTCCGAAATGGAAGGGGATGTACGGATCAAGTTTTCTCGCTCCGCAATATCGTAGAGAAGCATCTGGCCATAGACCAGAAGGTTTTCTGCGGTTTTGTGGATCTTGAGAAAGCTTTTGATAGGGTTGTGCGAAAGGAACTGTGGGACATATTGCCGAGATATGGGATTGACGGTTCACTGCTCCGTGCTGTGCAGTCCACTTACAAGGATTGCTCAGCATGTGTGCGGATAGATGGTGGCATGTCACCCTGGTTTGATGTCAGAATTGGTGTCAAACAGGGTTGCATGCTATCTGCTAGGCTGTTTATCCTGTATCTCGATAGTTGTCTGCAGAGAATAAGGTCAACGAATGTGGGATTGCGCATGGGTGACCTAATGGTGAACTGTCTGCTGTATGCAGACGATGCCGTGCTATTAGCAGATACACCATCTAAACTGCAAACACTGGTCACAACTATGAAAGACGAATGTATGGAGAAAGGCTTACTACTGAATGCGAAGAAAACAAAGATAATGGTATTTGAAAGAGAAGAATCCAGAACTAATGTAAGGATTACGATTGATGATGAAGTGTTGGAACAAGTGGATGAGTTTGTATATCTTGGATGCGCTTTCAGCAGGGATGGAAGGTACACCGCAGATGTGGAAAGACGAGTGAGTGCTGGGAATAGTGTGAATGGAGCGTTGGGAAAACTTCTTGGCAGTAAAATCCTGAGCCAGAAGGCACAACTCGCTATACACAATGCAGTGTTGGTCCCAACGCTAACTTATGGAAGCGAGAGCTGGGTATGGCAGAAAGAGCATGAAAGTAGAATAAACGCGGTCGAAATGCGAGCGCTACGCAAAATTTGTGGCGTAAGGCTTGTAGACCGTATTCACAATGATGATGTTAGAAACAGAGTTGGTCTGAAAGAGAGCGTCGGTGTTAAAATAAGAAGAGTCATGCTCCGATGGTTCGGACATGTAGAAAGAATGCAAGATGAAAGAATGACGAAGCAGATATACAATGCAAAAGTGGAAGGATGTAGGAGCCGGGGAAGGCCAAGACTTACCTACCATGACCAAATTGGTCGTGTTCTATCAGAAGGTGATGTCAGGAGCCCTAGAAACCGGCGAGCGTGCATGAGAAGAGCAATTAATGTTAAAGAAGCGAGTGAGATATGTAAGGATCGAGTCACGTGGCGCTCGGTTCTCTCTGCCTACCCCGCAAGGGTTTTGGCGTGAAGTTATAGATAGATTAATTCACCTGATAAGAAACCCCAAGTTTCGTATCCAATGTGTATTAATGTGCCTATTACTAAGTTTTCGCTGTCTGTAGTATAGTTTTCGGAGTATAAAAAGTAAAAGTGCTATTTATTTTGGCTCTTACCTACCTAACCCTAAAAATTTGGCAAAGGTACTGATTTTTATATAGAGCGACTGCCGTCAGACCTCAACCCGTAGGTAAGACCAGACCTATCTTAGGTAAGGTCACGCATCTTACGAAATATAATTTCCTGCACGTGCAGGTTTCCTCACGACGTTTTCCTTCACCTCCGAGCGAGTAATAATTACAAATATTAAAGTTAATCCAAAACCACACACATCCGAAAGGAATTTAGTGGTAAATGCCAGGATTTGAACCGGGGACCAATTGCTCAAGTCAAGTCCGGTTCTATACTCACTGGGCTATTACTGCTCTAAAAACCCTCATAATATTTTTCGGTTTTGCGGGATTGCGGTTTGGAATGCGCCAACTTATTATGAGTTTCTGTCCTCAGACGATTCCAACTAATCATACCTATACATCATATTCGTGGAACGAATTCTTTTATATATGAGTACTAACGTCTTTTTGAAGTGAAAACTTCGTTAGCATCGTTGTCATTTGAAACTCGATGAAACGAAAAAGCGACAGTAAAAATAGACAATCATATACTTAACGAGGATTCTTGCTCATCCATTCGAAGGCACACGAAATAAAAGCCCTGATAGATGGTTAGGTGCGTGTATTGATCCTCCGAAACACGTTTTACAACAATATGCAACTAATAATGTGATGCAAATATTTTAAAGATGCCCTTAAGTTATTTGGAGCTCAAAGAGGTGTTGAAAAGTGTCCCCTGCCCGTCGTCCCCACTTCCATCGCCTCTTTGTTTATCATGAAGAATGTAATCCAATGGAAGTTAGCTACTGAGCGGCTCCAAACAACCTCAGAACAGCGCCGCCTATGATAGTTTCTGGAACTAGCTAATAGATGGCGTTCGTTTAATAAAATGACTACAGCACCATAAGTGATGATCTTAAGACTTCATTTTCATGATGCGACGACATACTTATAAAGGATTTAACTTGCGAGAGAATGAGATAGAAGGCATACCGTGTTTATTACAGGGACCGATGAACAGAAATCCAGCGCCAGAGCCTCCTCTGTAATAACGCTACTTTTACACCAATGCTCGAGGGTTCGATTCCCACACAGCACAAGCCGTCGTGTGCATGAACATATCTGTTTGTCATATATGACCACGAAATGTATGGGAAAACGTATATAACGGGTTCTGACTGCTTACGAGAGATAAGATGCATCAAAATAGCCTGTTTGGCAAAGTACTCACACCTCACAGAAAACCGCAGCAAAATAACAACTCCCTGGATGGTTGTCGTGTTCCTGCGAATGAGTGAGGTCACCAGTAAGCTCCTCGTGAGTAGCTTTCTTTTATACAACTAGATTAGCAAATACGCATGCGGCCCGGTCTGGCGGTAAGCGGTCACTGCAGCCTATTGACGCTCGCAACACCACTTACGTAATTTCTCTGCCATATCCCACCCTTCAAACTGGAACACAGCTATATAAACATAGCTGCTTGGCGGTAGAAATAGGTGACACAGAGGTACCCACGCAGACGACTTTTGTTAAAAGTCTCCCTCAAAAGTCTGTATTAACAGCAAAGCTGGCATGGCGCAAGTGTTACTTAATGTGTTGCAAGCGTTCATAGGCTACGGTAACAGCGTTATCAGGCGGGCCGTGTGCTTGTATGCCTCCAGGCGTCATATAAAAAGAGGTGAGGTAGGTTTGGTCCCCAAAGATATTGGTACACCAAACATCTTAGTTCCTGAATATAGTGCAGCATTGCATATCTGCCTATAAAGAAAAACTGACTGACATATTAACGTGCGTACAAACGAGTGGGTATTCGAAATTTGTCATTGAGTATTTAATCGAAGACTAAGACAGATATTCACAAGATATATACACGAATAACCAAATTTCAGGCATATTTTCACTATACACGTAAATTTTACTTATAGTAAAGATCAACCCAGTGACTAATCTTTGAATTGAGGATAAACTCTCTTTGTTAAATTTGATAAATCATATCTTTGATTGCACAAGCTATGAAAAATCTTGGTGTTCACGCCGCACTAACTAAATTATGATAGTTTCTTTCACAATTTCTCGCCTACTACATACAAATCTGGCAACTTTGAATTTGCGTGAGTCGTTAAGTTTGATTGCCTTGAATTATTGCTTGTGCCTATATATCTACTCACCCTTGACATTAGCGAATGTTACTTTACATAAAAACAACAGATTTGGTAATTTAAATGATATAAAATGCAAACACGGTTTGCATTGGGATTGCAACATGTTTTGTACTACGTCAAGCAGAATTTGATATTGGACTGCGTTCTTTTTTTTGAATGTAGAAACTTCTGCAGTCATATTTCAGTTACTCAGTTCACAGCGATTGTCATAAAATTATAAATTATTAGAGGAAGGATGAGTACTTAATTCATTTAATATCTAATTGAATAGGCAATTAATCACCCTACAAGACGGTTCTAACATCCAAAATTTAATGAAGTCTAAAAAGCTGTCTGCAATACTTTGTACAAAGTATGTATAAGCTTTTTGGCCTAAAACCTGATTTACAATTTGACAGGACTGCACATAAAAATGTTTTGATTAGTAAAAATAATGGTCTGAAATTAATCGCAGGCAAGTCTATCTAAATACTCTATGTACTTTCGCCACCAATTCATTCATACGAACTAGCTCTGCCGGCACCTACTCACTAGCGTTGCTAAATCCATGTCCTTGTTCCTTTGGTCATCCCTACCTCGGTTGCTGTGGTCATTCCTGCCATTGCCTTTCATCTGGAATAGAAACAGTATACACCCGTCGCCGTTGCTACCCTGGTTACTCTGGTCAACTGCGATACGAGTTTCGTCTCTCCACAAGGCATCTTCAGACGCCGTAGACGTAAGTCGTTAGTATAACATACTGCAAATTACAAACCCATAGCATTGCTGACGTATTGAGTTGGAGAACAGTGGAATGAAAACATATTTAATAGACGCCTCCCATCTTTTTCTGTCTTTGAACTCTTTGTCTGTTTATAACAGAAATTGCATTGATTTGAACTGAGTATTCTGAATAAGTAGATTACTATGATGATAAGTTGCCGTACAATTTCCAAGTCACTGTTGTTATTATTATATAAATAACAATGTCTAATATTGATACAGTGGCTACAAATTCTGGTAGATAACCAATTAGGAAACAATTTATGACAAAGCTGTTGAATAGATACATTCATAGTTACTAACTAAACTAAATGATGAGTTTTACATGAGATCTCGCAACTCTGTGCGGCAGTATAGGCTCGAACTACGATGCGATACGTTTGCATACTGCATTTTTGTACATTTCATGTTAATGATTTTGATGGGATATCTTTACTTTTCCTAGGTAGACCGGGTAATATTTCTTGAACAGACGGGATTTAAACGGCGTAATATACCCCTTACCTTTGTTGCTTGAATGGCTACGTTGGAGATCAATTGACTCGATTATTATCTAAGATGGCTTTGAATTATTAAAAAAGGTTGTAACCAGAAACTAATAAACCACTAGAAGACGTATTTTAGCACCTGCATATATTATCGACTCGAGGCTACTGACCAATAGAAGAATATTTTAAAGAGCGACGCGATTTTGTTCCGTGAACTAGCCAATAAAAGCAACACGTTCTACTTTAATTGAATTGAGAATGTCCCTAACGTACCCAATGACTCATCACTACTATGCCTAAAAAGAAAGAATCTCTGTCTTTCTCGACGTGTCTTTCTTTTTAGTCATAATGTCACTTTATCAAACAACCATTTGAGTGAATTTCCGAAATGACTTTTTTTATGTCTTCTGTGGTGAAATTCGTATTTTAAGACAAGAATATTGTATTGAATTATTTTTTTTGGTATAGAATAGGTAGTTATTGGATTGTGGCAAAAATATCATTTGATTAAGACAATATTTAAAGGTAGAAATAAGCTGCCCTGCAACGTTTATTATTTTTATTGTTAACTAGTTTTTTTTACTAAGCAATTATTAGTATACATATATATATATACAAGTGCCTATTGTTATAAATGTTAAACTTAACTAAAAACAATATTAAGTGTACTAAGTACAAACAAATGTGTCAATTAAAATATAAAGACTGATTAATGTTCGCCCTAGAATAAATAATCTGACTAGACCTCTAAGAGTTATTTGTTTTTTTTACTTAATTTGAATAAAGACAATTATAATGATTTGAATAAAGACATTTTTTTTTATTCATTATGATATAATGCATTTCAATTGGATTACTAAGAGCTCAGTTCTCGTTGGATGTCATCCTTTTGCATAAGACCTTCTGATTTTCAGTTCTAAGTCAACTTCACTGTTGAAAAAATACCTAGGTACCACCTATAAAATTTCCTTTATGGTGTTTACAGGTGGGTAGACATACCCTTTCGGTTGATAGACATATCATTTCGGAGAATAGACTTATCATCTCGGTGGTCAGCGTTCTCATATCGGTGTACAGAAAAATTAATCGGCGAACGGTTTATCATATCGGTGACAATCTTAATTTTCTCCTTAGTCTTGAATGATACGTTGATGTTAATAAATGTGGAGATATTTAATATCTTAAACAATACATTAAAACTAAGAAATATCCAAAAAAAAGATAAATTAAAAAGTTCACCATATTAAAAAAAACACCATTTGTTGAAATTCAATCATTTATGAATTTATTCAATTGTGTCTTGGCCTTTCTCGGCTCCTCTATCGACGAAAAGAACTTATTATTACTAAACGTAGGCAAAGCCACGGGCAGAAAATAGAACATTTGTAAATGTATCTGCCTTTAATGTAATTCTACTAATGTAATATTGCTCACATGTAAACGCTACCCACTATCACTATCGGCCAGCGCTAGTCATATGAACTAACCGATGAAAGTACAAAAGTCGTGATAGCCTAGTGTATAAAAAACAGACCTATTGACTATCCGGTCACCGGTTTGAATTCTGGCATGTACCACTAAATTCGCGTTTTCGGATTTCGGTACATATTTGTAATTATCACTTAGTCCTCGGTGATGAAAAACATCGTGAGGAAACCCGCAAGCCCAAGAAATTTTATTTCGTAACATGTGTGATCTAACCTAAGAGAGGTCTGGTTTTCCCTGTGGCTTGTGAAGACCTGACGCAAGTCGCTCTGTATAAAAAAAATGGTTGTCTGTAAAGTCGGTTTACGGACGATAATTTTACGTGATAACGCCATAAGAAAACATTCAACAGTTGACAAAACAGTTCACATGTAGGTTGTGTGCTGCCGCTGTCTCTCTTCTGCTCGGACGCATCGGCCGATGGAGTGGAAAAGAGATAGATGCGTCACAAGCCGAACGCTTAGGCCAATCGTGCCTCTCTATCGCTTGTTCCGCGCTCTCGCTTGCACGCTCGGCTCAGGCGGAACGTTAACTTTTTCGTGCGTGCAGCCGGCGTTCATAGATTTATAAGACGTTTTCACGTCAAAATCAGTATCTCTGCCAAATTCTTGCTTAGTTAGCGGACCTCGCCAATCATAATGGATTAGGAAACACTAGGAAGAAGAAAAGAAGTTCACAACAAATCAATACATCGGTCTAGTTTGGAGACACTTACATATCTGAGTGAATCCTCTGTCTGCACACAGTGTATTTTTTCTACTTCTTTTAACAATACTGATATTTATTTCATTATTATTGTTTAATAGGTTGTCATCCTGTAACCATGGCGTCTGCAACGTCGCCGAAATGTCGGGGAAATATAAAAACAAATCGCAGTAACTCCCGTACCTACAATGTAAACAACTGTGAAAGATCAAAGTTGTAAATTTATTATTTTATATACTTTACATTACATGCATAAACTCAAAAGCCTCCATGAGAGAAAATTTGATGAAAACGCCATAGGTGGTACCTTAAAATATGTATGTTTTACACTACGCTGTACTTATTTCATTTAGAACAAACCTTGTGACGCCAAATTCAAAAAGTGATCTGTCTATCAAGTATAGGATAGATAGTGAGTTTGCGTTTAAAATAAGACAATTAAATTGTTTTGGTATATCTACCGTCTGAGGAAATACCAGCAGTATTTTCCTTATTGAGATTAAACATATTGACAGAAGAGGCATGTAGCCGATTGATTTAAAAATAATTATTTTGACGAGCTCGGTGGCTCAGTCGTGAATGGCGCGACTTTGACACCAACGCTCGTGGCTTCGATTCCCACACAAGGCAAATATTTGTGTGCATGAACATGTCTGTTTGTCTTAGTATGGATGGTTTAAGAGAGGTATGGCGCATCAACGCAGCCCGTCTGGAGAAGTAACCTCCACCTCACAGAAAACCGCAGCCAAATAACAACTCCCTGGTTGTGTTCCTGCATATGAGTGAGGTCACCAGTAAGCTCCCAAGGAGTTGCTGTTTAAGCAGCAGAGGAGACATCGCGCGACTGATACTTAATATATCGCAAGTGTTAATAGGCTACGGTACCCGCTTTACATCAGGTGGGCCGTATGCTTGTATGCTTACCAACGTGGTATAAAAAACGTCCTCGTTGACCTTAATCACACGTGGAAGCAATGATAATAGTCACCACTCCTTTTTTCACCGCTACTTTGGTACGTACAAATGGAAAATGGCATAGGGCTGCATATACCATAAAATGGTGTCAAGGCCTGGCAGGTCGCTGGGATGATGTTAAATAACGACCGCTATGGGGTTCTGCGACTATTAGAAAATTGATGAAAGAACAAGCTACTGTAAAAAATATAATGGAAATCGTAAAATAGAAAGTGTAAAACATATACGAGTAATAGAATGATCACAGGCGGAAATCGAAAAGACGCCATCGAAAAAAAACGTAACACGCGTTCGGTAAGGTTTTGAAAATTTCTGAAAAAGAGAGACCACGAGGACTTTATATTTTACGAGAAATTAGTCCATAATACGGAACTAAAAACAGGCTAACTACTAATTACCTAGTAATTGAAGAATAATTTTGGTTACAATTTGCATTAAAAGAGTATAATTATAATCAGGAAATTATATTTTTATTTATGTATAACCTTCAATATAACTCATAATTAACATGATTGTCCAAACCTCAAACATTATTCAAATTTAATTAGTAAGTGCTTAAGCGTTAAAACAAGGCACTTTTTTCTTGACTTTTTTTATCAAAATTCTTACATTACTTTCAGGCGTTATTTTGCGAAAGTCAAATTTACATGCAATTTGATCTAACCTGCTTTGTGTGCTTCCGCCACCAATTAGTTCATGCGGCCTAGAGCCGGCCGGCACCCACCCACTACCGTTAGTAGATGCAACATGCCGACGCTGCCATGGCTGCTCTGGTAGTCTCTGCCTCGGCTTGTAGCATGTTATTTTTACGATGATGCCTCGTGTAGAGGCGAAACACGTGTCGCAGCGACGACCAGGCCAGTCGTGGCAGCGACAGTGATGGGGGCATGCGGTTTCTGTTCCAGATGGCGGACGACCGCAGCAGCCAAGGCAGAGACTACCGGAGCACCCATGGCAGCGTCGGCATGTTGCATCTACTAACGGTAGTGGGTGTGTACCGGCCGGCGCTAGTCCGCATGAACTAATTGGTGGCCGATGCATACAAAGCAGGTTAGATCGAGTTGCATGCAAAATAACACCGGAATCTATTAACAATATATTCTTGTACACTTTTGACAATAAACAAAGGGCATATGGTTATTTCTCAAGCTTGAAAATTTCTTAGAAAGTATTTTGATTGTTTGATGAGTGCATGGCGGAAGCACACAAAGCAGGTTAGATCAAATTGCATGTAAATATTAATATTCACAAGTGAGATGTATAAGGACTGTACATCTCACTTGCGTCTTTAACATTTATAATGCTTTTCATGCATGCTAGCCGATTTTTTGAGCTCCTGACCTCGCCATCTCGTAGAGCACGAATGTTATTAGTATCCACATAATGACTTAGTTATATTGTTGTAGAGTCGCCGAGCTCGGAGTAAGCTCTGTGGAACCTTGACATCGTCTCACTGGCACAGTCCCTGATCTGTGATAATGTATGCATCTCACGTGCGTGATAAACTAACATAAATAACCATATACTCATTTGTATGGACAACCTGTACGTATAAGATTACACAATTAATTGAAATTTACACATTATGTTATCTAATTTAATATGTTTAATTAATCTATACTAATCTGTAAAGCAAAAGGAAGAGTGTGTTTGGACGCTCTACTCTCTGGAACTACCAGGCGGATTTGATATTTTTCTTACATTTGATAGCCCAGTTCTTGAGTATGATTATAGACTACTAGCTGCTGCCCGCGACTCCGCCCGCGTGGAGTCAAATAACGTAGCCTATGTGTTAATCCAGATCATAATCTATCTACGTGCCAAATTTCATTCAAATACGTTCAGCCGTTTAAGCGTGAAAGAGCAACAAGCATCCATCCATACATACAAACTTTCGCATTTATAATATTAGTAGGATTCAACATGATATGATCCTCGGATCGTATCGTGATGTTGCCTAGGTGCCCATGGGAGGTTACGGACGGCCGAAATCGCGGGCTGCAGCTAGTTATCTGTATATATATCCAAAGATCTGTTCAGTTTCTTTTTCATTCTATATGGCTATCATTTTTTATTTATTTAGTAGCTATACTATATTATATATGTCCGGAGGTCATGTGGCCGAGAGGTCAGTGGAGCCATGGGACGGTGATGAGACAATATTCAGTTTTGTTTTTTTATATAACGTCAAGCATACGGTCCAATTGTTGTAAAGCGGTTACCGTAGCCTTCGAACGCTTGTAATACATTAAGTACCACTCGTGCGATACCACCTCTGTTGCTGACACAGTAGCGCCGGCGTGACCTGCCCAAATACTGTCAGTTGATGCATATCTACGATAACTGATTTGATCGTCTCCATGCTCGCACGCCAAATGTAACAGAATAAGTTGTACTATATTACATATGCGGGAGGCATGCAAGCATACATTCATTGACAAGGTTCATTGCCGTGATGACACCTCTGCTGCTAATACAGCAATTCCTTAGGAGCTTACTGGTGACCTCACTCACACACAGCAACACAAAAACCCTCTAGGATATTTGGCTGCAGTTTTCTATAAGATGGAGGTACTTCCCCAGACGGGCTGTTTCGATTCGCCCTAAGTCTCTTAAAAATACCCAAACCAAGACGACAGACGTGTTCGTGTACACAGACGTTTGTCCTGGGTGGGAACCCACGAGCGTTGGTGTCAAAGTCGCGTTATTCCCCACTGCGCCACCGAGCTCATCAACTATTGACGAGATATAGTGATATAAATTAAAAAAAAAACTGGAAGCAGTAAAAAAATTACAATATAATAAATTAAACATAATGCAAATTCGTATGTTTCCTCAAATTTTAAATAATGATGATTGTCGAATTTCGACCTTCGAGGCGAGATAGATTGTCCGAGTGTAAATGGACTATATACCTATAGAGTTAATTGTGATAATCGCAGATCGATGAGAATTGATGGCAGTCTCTAGGAAGATGCCTATCTCTGGCCGTGACGTCTCTCGGCGCAAATGGTGACACAGAAATAGAATGGAAAGAAAAGACACTATAGTCTATTTCGCGAGAACTGTGAGTACAATTATGGAATCGATTATTTTTTTGACAAGCTCGGTGACGTAGTGGTTAGCAATGTTACTTTGACACCGACGCTCGTGGGTTCGTTTCCCAACCCAGGACAAATATTTGTGTGCATGACAATGTCTGTTTGTCTAAGTCTAGGTACTTTTAAGAGTACTTCCACTTTACAGAAAACCGCAGTTAAATAATAACTCCTTGAGGGTCGTTGTATTCCTGTGAGTGAGTGAGGTTACCAGTAAGCTCCTAAGGAGTTGCGGTATTAGCAGCAGAGATGATATCGTGCGAACGATACATACTTGATGTAATTTGAACTAACCTTAGATCAAATTGTATGTAAATTTTACTTTCGCAAAATAACGCCTGAATCCATTAACTAAGATACTTAATTTTTTTTATACTATGTCGGGAGGTATACAAGCATACGGCCCACCTGATGTAAAGCGGGTACCGTAGCCTATTAATGCTTGCTATATATTAAGTATCACTCGCGCGATGCCTCCTCTGCTGCTTACACAGCAACTCCTTGGAAGCTTACTGGTGACCTCACTCACACGCAGGAACACAACAACCCTCTAGGGAGTTGTTAATTGGCTGCGGTTTTCTGTGAGGTGGAGGTACTTCCCCAGACGGGCTGCTTTGATGCGCCCTACCTCTCTTAAAACATCCAGACCACGACAAACAGACATGTTCATGCACACAAATGTTTGCCTTGTGTGGGAATCGAACCCACGAGCGTTGGTGTCAAAGTCGCGTCATTCACGACTGAGCCACCGAGCTCGTCAAAACTTGATGACCTTGAACTTGACCAAAAAAAGTAACATTTACGTTAGAAGACTTACGTTATTCCATATAGTAATAAGTATAACACAGAAATAATAGAAACTAGTTAGATTGAATTGCCTATGAAATTGACTTCCCCAAAATTACATCTGAATCTAAAAATTAAAAAGACAATTTGCAATAACGCTCGGTCATGATAGTAATAAGTATCTGTGAAAAAAATATATTTCACAAATGAAATGTTAATTAAAAATGCGCAATTATGAAAGCCAGCACTCTGAATGCATTTATGAAGTATAATCAAATCGCAGACCAAACGCCGAAAAGCAACTTTCTACCTCGATAACACAGAAATAATAGAAACTAGTTAGATTGAATTGCCTATGAAATTGACTTCCCCAAAATTACATCTGAATCTAAAAATTAAAAAGACAATTTGCAATAACGCTCGGTCATGATAGTAATAAGTATCTGTGAAAAAAATATATTTCACAAATGAAATGTTAATTAAAAATGCGCAATTATGAAAGCCAGCACTCTGAATGCATTTATGAAGTATAATCAAATCGCAGACCAAACGCCGAAAAGCAACTTTCTACCTCGACGAAAGTGCAAGCAGGCCGGTTATTAAATATACGACGTATTGTGTTTCAATTCTTAAAAGACATATCCATTGACTTTTTAATTGATTTACTATCAACATCTTTTGTATTAAAACCGGTAATGTACATAGAATTTCACGTGAATGCATTAGTGAATTTAGAATATGTTTCTCACGGACAAGTGACGTCTGATCTTGACGCGAATATTAGTTCGAACCTCGGTCTGGCAAATTGCTTGTATTGTAACCAAATTGAAATAATATTATTACTTACATTTTTATGTAGTACTATTATAACACCGAAGAAGAAAGTTTGATGGAGAAACCCGATCGATTTTAATCGTAATATAATATTAATCAGTTCCTATAACTGCAGGGAAACTATTTAGACATTTTAATTTGCCAAAGATCACCTGCATCAAAGTTAAGTATTTCTTTTATGTATTCAGTAACTAATCTTATTATTATGTAGACTATATTAAAAATATTTATGTTTATGTATTTAATTCTTCTGTACACGTCAATGAACTTCCCCTAAATGGCTGGACCGATTATGATGAGAATTGATTGGTGACGCTGCAATTTTTTTATACCACCAAGGTGGCAAACAAGCATACGGCCTGCCCGATGGTAAACATTCACCGTAGCCTATGGAAATTTGCAACACCAGGGGTGTCACTCATGCGTTGCCGACCCTAAATTAGACATCAGGAATTTTTATTTTATTTTTGGGAAGGTCAATATCCGTCGACCCTGCTAGTACCGCATATTAAACAATGATGTTTATATACGGATATGTATCAAATTCATAATTTTGTTAAGATATGAATTTAATTTATTTCAAAGATTATTTATTAAGAGTGTATAAATAAAAACTATCTATATGTAACTATCTATATCTATGTATCTGGGTAGATGATGCACTGCTGTTTTTTATTATTTTTTATCATATAACCTTCGCGCCTTAATGATCAATAAGTTGACAAAGTTTTGTCGCAATGATCCGTCTTGGTTAGTACTCCCTCCTCACAGGAAACCGCAGCCAAATAACAACTCCTTAGAGGGTTGTTGTGTTCCTACGTGTGAGTGAGGTCACCAGTGAACTCCTAACGAGTGGCTGTGTTAGTAGCAGAGGAGGCATCGCACTAATGATACATAATGTACTTAAAACATTACAAGCATTCATAGGCTACGGTAACCGCTTTACATCAGGAGGAACCGTATGCTTGTATGCCTTCCGACGTAGTATAAAAAAATCTTGATTCCTAAATTATTAAATAGGGTGAGTCACACGACGCATGTCCTTTCAACATGAGAACTACTCTGAAATAATGAAACAGTAACCTAGACTATTCCACGCGCTAATTACGATGCTAAAGGTATGACCGCACTTGTTACATCAAAAGAGGAACAACCTTTAGCAATAATAAACGTTTATCGATAAGGAAATAAACGTATGCTTAATTACACCACTATTAGTGGTAATTAGAGTACTCAATAATTGATACATTAGCTACGTTGTCATGTTTACAGAACAACAATGTTATACAATTGTAACGATTATAAAATTGTGAAAATGTGTACAACTAAGAGCACATCACGCTAGGCATTCGAAATGCAATTGTAACTCTTATTACGTTTAACATATGAACAATAGAAAGGTCTCGTGTTAATCTTGGCGTGCACTTAGCTACATAAGTATTAATTCCTACGAAACGGTGGCTATTTCTATTCACCTAAAGAAGATAAAACTAATCTACATGTACATAACATCACGCAAGTCGTTTTGGCGGGGAGAACCGAGAACCAAAAGACAAGATTCTTACATACCTCGCTAGATTCTTTAACATTTATTGCTGTTTTTAACTTTGCAACGACACCATCGCTGGTCCCTAGAGAAAGCATAAGAAACAAATCATTAATATTATACAATACGAGCTGTGCCCGCGACTTCGTCCGCGCGGAATAGTTATTTTCTTTATTATTTATTTATATTAACAAAACTAAATAAAATTTCTAAAATAAAAGTAGCCTAAGTTACTCCTTATTACATCAGCTATCTGCCCGTGAAAGTCCCATCAAAATCGGTCCAGCCGTTTCAGAGATTAGCCGGAACAAACAGACAGACAGACAAAAATTGTAAAAAAAAAATATCGACAACACCGAACACCGTTGACGGTAATTTATTCCACAATTCCACCGTACGTGGTAAAAAACGCCTTAAAAAGCGTATAGTAGTGGATTGCCTCTCATCAGGATGGTGAGGGTGCAATTTAAGTTTGTGGCGAGTGGTACGATAGTGGAACGCAGCGGCTGGTATTAAGTGGAACAGCATCTCTGAACACTCAACGTGATACAATTTGTACAGTACACAAAGAGAAGCAAAGTCTCTTCGTGTACAAAGCGAGTTCAGTCGTCGCCGACGATTCGAACTAGTTAATATCATACTCGTACCATTTGAGTTATAATTGACTGTACCTATATTGTTTTAGATCCAAGACACCGAAAAATAGCATTTCTCTTAAGGACATATGTTATTTGTTCCAGTACATACAAATGTAATTAAAATACATTTTGCTTTTTTCAATTTAACATACAATATCAACAATATATTTTCCTCCAAAATATTGGATAAAGAAGCTGTAGAAACCGTTACAGAGGCGAATATTCTCCATAAGTATTAGTGCTTCGGAGTTATGCCCTCAGCCTCGGATGATTTCGATAGATGACAGTGGCAACCCGACGAAGTACCTTCACTTTACAGCATAGCACAGCCTGATAACGACGTCCTTGAGGGTTGTTGTGTTGCGAGTAAGTGTGGGTTACCAGTACAGAGGGGTCGCTATGTTAGCAGCGGGGTTGGCAACGTGCCAGCGATTCTCCATCATAGGCTATGGTGTCACCAGATTAACCGTATGCTTGTTTACCCCCCGCCGTTTTATATACAAATATCACAGTAGAGTTTGGGCGTATAAAGGGCTGTCCAAGGCACCTAAACATAATATAGCGTTTGCTATAGCAGTATATACATTTTACGCAACTTTGACACCGACGCTCGTGGGTTCGATTCCCACCCAGGACAAACATCTAAGAACATGTATGTTTGTCTTGGTCCGGGTGTTATAAGAGAGGTTACATCAAAGCAGCCCGTCTGGGGAAGTAACTCCACCTCACAGAAAACCGCAGCCAAATAACAAGGAAGCCAAAACATCCTCTGGTGGGGTTGTTGTGTTCCAGCGTGTGAGTAAGATCACCAGTAAACTCCTAAGAAGTCGCTGTGTTAGTAGCATAGGTAGCATCGCGCGAGTATTACTTAATGCATTACAAGCGTTCATAGTCTACGGTAACCGCTTTACAGTAGGTGGGCGGTATGCTTGAATACCTTCTGACGTTGTATAAAAAAAAACGTCAGGTGATTGTCAGAGTCTGCAGATCTGTGCGATCCTTATTGCCAATCGATCTAGTCTAGGTCACGACTGGATCACCTCGAACACTATATCAGAAGTCTGATACACTCTAATTAACCGCGTTTATATCATGCGCCCTGCATCGATTATAACTCACGTTACACGTTCCTAAGTGGCTCCCATCATCTTTAAACCATTGCCAAGCGGCGCTTCCTTTATGCACCCTGTCAATTAACAAAAGATCTGACGAAAAGCCATGACAGCCCAGTGGCTAAAGAACCGGCCTATTGATCAACAGGTCCTCGGTTTGAATCCTGGCGTGTACTAAATTGGTGTTTTCGGATTTATGTACATATTTGTAACTAGCTGCTGCCCGCGTGGAGTCAAATAACGTAGCCTATATGTTAATCCAGATCATACTCTATCTACGTGCCAAATTTCATTCAAATCCGTTCAGCCGTTTAAGCGTGAAAGAGCAACAAACATCCATACATACAAACTTTCGCATTTATAATATTAGTAGGATTATCTCTTGCTTCGCGGTGAAGGAAAACATCGTGATGAAATCCAATTATATTTTAAAGAAATTATATTTATTTAATTATATTGACGTTACGTAAGAAAGGTCTGAATTTCCCTCTGGGTTGTGGAGGTTTGATGGCAGTCGCTCAAAAATCAGTATCTAGGCCAAATCCTTAGGCTTAGGCAGCGGACCCCGCCAATCCTAATGGATTAAACGGGATAATGCTAAGACGAAGAGGCGCTCTGGCGAAAGGCCTTCCGATCGAAAGTGTCTAGTCTACATACGAGATAGCTAGCTGAGAATGTAACTCTGCCGTATGGAAAACTGCAGTCGAACAAAAATTCCTTGGAGTATTAATGTGCTCCTTTTTCATACTACATGTAAGCATACGGCCGCCAGCAGGACTCTCAACACAAGGTGCAGATTTTCCCTAGTCGGAATATCGTATACTAGTGGCAGGGTGCACCATTTGTAAATGAGGTTGCTGAGGCTCAAAAGACGCTGATCACACCCATCCCGCAACCCGCAAGTTACATATATTCTCAGAAAGTCCTTGGGAGTTGCTACGTTAAAAGCTGGGATAGCGAATGGCATTTAGAACTCTCTACATAACATGTGTCCCATCAGGCGAACAGTTATGCTTTCATTCTACCTGAAGTAGTACCTAAAATACAACATTATAATCAAAATGCACAAAGAGCAAAGCCGAATTCACATACAGTATTCATATTTTAAAACAAAAGTAGTAAGTATGACAACCTCGGTGGCTCAGTGGTTAATAACGCTACTTTGATATCAGGGCTCGTGGATTCGATCCCCACACAGGACAAACATTTATGTTTATGAACATGTCAGACAACGTGTATCAACTTTCGTGCCTCCAGGATACCCAAAGTAGGTATAGTCGAAATTCTTTAATACGACGAACATCTACTGTGACCAACAACTTGGTTCTAGACATTGACCTATTTTTATTTTATTATTGACCTAGAGTGTAAAGAGCAACATTGCGAACTGCTTCTTTCTTTCTAGTATCTTCTACTGTTTCCTTACCACTTACATTTACATAACCGTAAGTTTTATGTGACATCTTAACTGCTTTCTTTGGAATTTCAACTAGTACTTGAACTTTCATACTTCAGTATGTAAAGGTGGAGGCTTTATTAGCATATTAATATTTATTGTAATATGTATCTAAAAATAAAACCAGTTGAGAATGCGCAAGCTTGCATTGCCAGAGGAACACCTGGCTCGTCAATTATATAATATTTTTTATATTTTTTATTTGTCGGCCATTTTACCATATTCCTTAAGAGATAGGAACGGTGTTCCTGAATATTCCTAGTCTACTTTTTTATGCTGAATCCGAATCTGAAATCTAAATTCGAATATTCGAAAAAAACACACACACAGACAAACGCACACGAAACATATAGATTTCATATAGGAACGGTGTTCCTGATAATTAATTTTATTGTAACATCTTACTGACGATGTGAAAATGGACCTATGTTGGCAAGTTTTTTTCGCAGTTCCTTTTCCCCGATGGTAATAAGAGTGAAAGAAGCTTCTCGATGTTATGGTAGATTATACGAGAAGCTAATAAAAATATTTTTTTATTAAAAAAAAATGTAACATTTTTGTCAGTCTTCAAGAGGCTCCAAAGACAAATAAGAATTTTACATTATCTTATATTGTATTGAAAATCGTATTGACTTTCAAGAAATCCTTCGCTGTATTGTAATGCTGTGCCATAGGGCCGGCCCTTACTTCCACCGGTACGCATACTTTGTGATGAGCTAAAACACTGTCTTTCACAGGCTATATGAGGCTCAATTTAAACCAAGCCGAATTAGAAATTTAACACGAGATAGCAACGAAATTCTAGAACGCTAAATTTCTTGCATTGAGTAAAGTCAACAGATCTACCGAAGCAGTGCTGCGTTGGAAACACACTTTTACCTTTCATACATGAATATCCACATTCACATTTCAACCAAGCGTGACGATGATTGACCTTTGTTCAAGTCATTTAGCAATAAAGATGGCCGACTTTCGCACATCCTTTGACGAGCACGATAAAGGGGTTGGAGGTCAATCGAGATCACACAAAATGCATTATCTAGTCACATGACCGCCGTTGAAGGAAGCGTATGTTTGCTGATGTGATGTAACTGACAATTGAACGTGAATAAACTGGAACAAAACTGTTTGTTTGTGCGTTACACGTGTCCTTTATGTATTTGTGCCTAAACATTACATTTTATATAGTAGTTAGTAACCACCACTTTAATGTGAGCATTGACAGCTCAGTGGATAAAGAACCGGCCCATTGTTCACCTAGTCCCAGGTTTGAATCCTGGCACATTTATTACTTGCTAGGCGGTGAAGAAAAACATCGTGAAGAAATCCACACGACCAAGAGATTATATTTCGTAAGACATGTGACCTAACCTAAGAGAGATCTGGTTATCTCCCTAGGTTGTTGAAGTCAGATGCCAGTCGCTCTATTTTTTTTTATACTACATCGGGAGACATACAAGCATACGGCCCACCTGATGTAAAGCGGGTACCGTAGCCTATTAACGTTTTCGATATATTAATTATCACTCGCGCGACGCCTCCTCTGCTGCTTACACAGCAACTCCTTGGGAGCTTACTGGTGACCTCACTCACACGCAGGAACACAACAACCCTCTAAGGAGTTGATATTTGGCTGCGGTTTTCTATGAGGTGGAGATACTTCCCCAGATGACCAGACTCTATGTAAAAATCATTGTCTTGGCCAAAGCCTAAGGATTAGGAAACGTGATAACGCGAAGAAGAAGAAGTCAGTGACCACCCCTGTAGCTTACCTACCCAGAATGGGACTTGACCATTTTGGGTAGGTAAGCTACAGGGGTACGATACGAAAACGGTTCCAATATTTCATCAATCAATATTTTGTGGTAGCTCTCCTCTTCGACGTTGGGAGAAATTATGTAGTTTTTACTACCTTGTCTATGTTGGTAATAGTCGAGGAAGTAGACGTTTGTAATAAATGTTATACTATACATTCGTTTCACAATACTTTCTCTGTGTCAGTGTCACGATACTTTTCTCCTTTATTTCTCATACTGATAAAACAAATCTATTTTCATTAAATTACATCTTTGATCGTGCCCTGCCTATCGTGGTCAACCTATCAGAGACATATTCGTGAAGTATTTACTATGAATACAATTGGATACAGAGATAGGTATAACGTGTGCCAAATTCAATGCTATGTATTTCACAAAATACTACTCGTTACTTAATTTTATGTTTTATAATGAGTTAGATAATAAGTTACCGTCATGAATTTCAATTATACAGAACGTCCAAGGCATCTTCATTCATCAAGGAAAGCTACTTTCGAATATAGTTTTTGAAAAGTATATATATTGCCATTTAGAAACTTAACATTTTTTATACGGCCCACCTGATGTAAAGCAGTGATCGTAGCCCATGAACGCTTGCAACACATAAAGTACCATTGCCAAGATGCCACCTCCGCTGCTAACAAAGCAATCCTTAGGAGCTTTTTACTCACTCGCAGGAACACATCAACCCTCCAGTGAGTTGTTATCTGGATATTCTGCGAGGTATTGGTACTTGCCAAAACAGACTGTTTTGATGCGTCCTATCTCTCTTAAAAATACCCAGACCGAGATAAACAGACATGTTCATGCACACAAATGGTTGTCCTTTGTGGAAATCGAACCCACGCGCGTTGGTGTCAAAGTAGAGTTACTAACCACTTCGTTACCGAATTCGTCATCAGTCGTCAATTTTGTCTGCCTTTCAAATTCTATACGGTCTTTGTGCACATGGTAATAAAGTGCGAATTTCAAAACAAGTAACTGGATAATTTAAGTGAGAATATAAACGTTCAACGTGAACCTTGTTCTTTGTGTCTATAAAAGACATCATTGTAATGATACAGCATGTTTTAAGTGCTCGGTTCATGCTTTACTCTAATACTTATGTTCCATACCTAGAAGCTACCAACGGGATCCTATTGTTAAGTCTACGCTGTCCGTCCTAGAATTATAATAGTATAGAAGATGCATTACCTTTAAAGTCCTTTAAATATTGAATGCATCTTTTATACCATCCTATAGGAAATAAAAATTTACGGCAAAATGTGTACTGTAATTTGTCATTTTTTAATGTGTAATTTGAAACTGTATATGGGCGTACTCCATGCATAGTTTCAAATTGTACACAGTTGAAGTTAACATTAAAGAATCTATTCATTTTTCATTTGAGAGGCCCAAAAATTAGGCCAAAATTCCCCGATCAATTAATTAGACAATTAGATATACTTTGATAACATAGTATAATATATGTCGCAGTTCGCTATTTAAATAAAATTATTGCCAGTACTGAAAAATCTACGATTATTGCGCATTACTAATACATAAAAACACATATTACTTATATTATAATTTATAACACTTCATCTACATTTTTACCACTCATGTGTATTTAACGCAGATGTCCATTTCCATGACCAGTTTGGTAACGTAGTAGTAAGTAACGTTACTTTGATAACAATGCTATGACGAGCTCAGTGGCGCAGTGGTGGAACACGCTGTTACGCTACTTTGACACCAACGCTCGTGGGTTCGATTCCCACACAGTACAAACATTTGTGTGCATGAACATGTCTGTTTGTCTTGGTCTGGGTATTTTCTATGTATAATAAGTATGTATTTACAAAAAAAAAATGTATTTACGTATGTTTATCAGTTGTCTAGTACCCATAACACAAGCTTCGCTTACTTTGGGGCTGGATGGCGCTGTGTAATAATTTGTCCGATAATATTTAAATTTAAAATGCTAGTGGATTCAATCCCCACACAGGACTAACATTTGCATGAATGAACTTATCTGTTCGTTTTAGTATGTGTGGTAAGAGAGGAAGAGCGCATTAAAGCAGCCCGTCTGGGGATGTACCTCCATCTCACAGAAAACCGCAGCCTAATAACAACTCCCTAGAGGGTTGTTGTGTGTCACCAGTAAGCTCCTAAGGAGTTGCTGTGTTAGCAGCAGAGGTGGCAATGCTCGAGTGTAATCACTTTACATCAGGTGGACCGTGTGCTTGTATGCTTCCCGACGTTGTATAAAAAACAAATCTTGCCAACCGGGAGCTACGTATATGCTTTGCTACCCGTGCGAACCTAGGATTTCTTGTTTATTCTTAAAGCTACCTAACGAATTATTTGCACTGGATGTACAAATAATTCGTTATATAAAAAAATATTAAATCTGGCAAAATTTTCTACGTTTTCTGTTCATCACCAATGTCACTTTACAATGTCACTTTTATTTGTGTACACAGTTGTATATCTACAAACTGCAGGCGATTTCATTTCTGCACCACGAAAAAAATATCGATACCAAATTTCTTACAACAATATAATAACAGATAATTAAAACAACAATGATTTTTTAAATTTACGTTACCTATACGTTTTCTTTATACTAAAAACGGTTACATGTAATATAAATATAGTACTTGAAATCCTACAGTAAAAATAATAAGAACCAGTTAAGAATGAGCCGGCTTGTAAGAAGGATTGTTAATCAATACAATATAATTTCATATTTTATTAATTAGTTATTCTCTTCAAAAGGTTATTGTACAACATTATATTGGTCAAATAGAATTATATGTGTGATCGTGCTCAACTGATTTTTTGTGCATATTACACAATATCCTCACAAAGTAATGAATTTTTTAAATCGAATTAAGAATCTCCCTCCAAACTTCAACTCTTATACTTCACTTCAATAAAGTCGCAATTTCATCAAACTTTATATGACTATTCGAATTGTAGGGCAACAGAAACATCATTGTCGTAATTAAGAAGAAGGGTTTCTGCCCTTGAAACTGACTTTAATAATCGTAATTACGACAAAAAAGAAGGTTTGAGTAACATATTAACAAGTCAAGCCGCCTGGGAGCTTTTATCGGATACTAGCTGCTGCCCGCGGCTCCGCCCGCGTGGAGTCAAATAACGTAGCCTATGTGTTAATCCAGATCATAATCTATCTACGTGCCAAATTTCATTCAAATCCGTTCAGCCGTTTAAGCGTGAAAGAGCAACAAACATCCATACATACAAACTTCCCATTTATAATATTACTAGTATACGGATATACAGTATTAATATTACCGCGTCTTATGGCGCTCGGTTCTCTCTGCCTACCTAAACCTGGCGTGAAGATATACATACATACAATATTAACCCTTATCAACTTAACACATTATGATAATCCTTTACACCATATAATTTATAACGAACCCGACAGACGTTGTCCTGCCGGAACGTGCCCTGCTGTTTCTTTCCTAGAACCTGATTGCAGCGTCACCTACCAAATCCATTCTAAAGTCCAATTGTGAATCTAAACCATCCTGGGACTCACTTACACACACATACACAAAATTAAATCAAAATCAGTCAAAAATATGGAGGCATAATATGCTCTAATACCCGCGTAAAGCCGAGGCGGGGCGCTAGTATTTCAATAAAATAATAAGGTATTCGATTATTATATCAAATATGTGGTATTTCTAAATCACACAATAAAATCCGACGTATAGTCCGAAGTCGTTCAAGAAAGTACATGGAATAATTATTATTAGCACGTGTCGTAGCCAATTTGTAGAATTACAATACGGCTAGCCATTTATTAAAAAAAAATACTGTTTACAGTGGGTCAACGTTTAGCCAGACTGTAGTACTTACCTACGGAGTACATTTTAGATTTACTAATGGATCTAATCATATCATGACAAGGCGGGCAATATGTTAGAGAGTGAATATTTTTATGACTAACCTTTGTTTTAATTTCATTTGCATAGTCACTCTATAATGCAAGTCGATTGCAGTGTAGTTTGCCGTATTTTAAAAAGGAACCCCATTTCGCAATGGTAATGCGCTTATATTCACCGTAAAACAGTTTTTCAAAACGGCTATCCGTTATTTAATACTACGAATTCTACAATTTAACAAGCGCGTTTCATAACGTTTGACGAGCTCGGCGGCTCAGTCGTAAATGACGCGACTTTGACACCAACGCTCATGGGTCGATTCCCACACAAGGCAAACATTTGTGTGCATGAACATGTTTGTTTGTCTTGGTCTGAATGTTTTAAGAGAGGTAGGGTACATCAAAGTAGTCCGTCTGGGGAAGTACCTCCACCTCACAGAAAACCGCAGCCAAATAACAACTCCCTAGAGGGTTGTTGTGTTCCTGCGTGTGAGTGAGGTCACCAGTAAGCTCCCAAGGAGTTGCTGTGTAAGCAGCAGAAGAGGCATCGCGCGAGTAATAATTTATATATGGCAAGCGTTAATAGGCTACGGTACCCGCTTTACATCAGGTGGGCCGTATGCTTGTATGCCTCCCGGCGTAGTATAAAAAATAATAATAATAACGTAAAAAACCTTTTATTTTTCCGTAAAGATTTTGAAAATACTGAATATTTTAATGAGTTTTAAATAGTTGTTTGTTAACTATTGCGTTATTGTGTTATTTAAATTACAAACACCCAAGGTAAGGTACTGGGTTTATGGCAATGTCGTAAATTGAACTTGGTCATTCGTTACCTTAGTATTAAATTCTTTGAATTCAACTGCTTAGTAACAGGAGTTCACGGCGATAATAAACAAAGCTCAGTAATCGAACAAGGTTGAGTCAATTTGTGCATCTTAATTAGATAACAATTGAGAGGTAATTATCTTATTTCCATTTATAAAGTCACTAGTTTCTATATAAATGTAAATAAAATAATTATTTATTACCAATTGTTTATCTAATTGTCATGCACAAATTGATATGATCAGTGATAGCCCCGGCCTATTGACCAAAAGGTCTCCAGTTCGAATCCTGGCATGTGCCACTAAATTCGTGGTTTCGGATTTAATGTACATATTTGTAATTTGTAATTATCACTTGCTCGGCGCTGATGGAAAACATCGTGAAGGTTTAAACCCGCACGTCCAAGAAATTATATTTCGAAAGACCTAATCCAAGGAAGGTCTAGTTTTCCCTTAGAGTTGTGGAAGTCGGACGGCAGTCGCTTCACGTCAAAAGCAGTATCTTTGCCAAATCTTTAGGCTTAGGTAGCAGGCCCCGCCGATCCGGACGAGATAACTCTAGGAAGTAGAAGAAATTGACAAATTGATCGCATGCAACTGCGTTGGTGCGTATCCTGCTATGTTTCTATGTACATATATAAATTATTAATTAACTATATATTAAATAAATAAATACCTATATGTGTGCACGTCAATACAAAAAGTCAATGTGTGTGTCTCGCAAAAACTCGAAAATTGCTCTACCGTTTTGAATAATTTTTGTATAGTTATCAAAGGTTTAGACAGAACAAAGCGCGAACGAAGTTGCGAGTATCAGCTTGTCATTAATATATGCTTCATAAAATCTATTCATTAGTTCTCTACATACATTGCAATGAAAGCAAGCTTGGAATTGACGACATTTTTGTGTATTACTTATTTACATTGAGCAAATGCAACTACCTTGTTAAACAAAGATGTCTAGGCTAACATGAAACCATTTTAAATTTCGTAGTATGTTGTTGTCAAGGTGTAGTGACGTGACTAGAATTTAAAGTACAAAACCATGTTAGGAAATTCAAGCTGGTACAAACAGATTTACGAGCGAGTGAAATAGCTGTTAGAATATGTAAAGTTAGATTTTTATCGGGATAACAAATGAGTTATGAGTGATGCGTAGCTTGCATCTATTAAGTCACACGATGAGTTGAATTATCCTTTTACTTTAAATGAGCAATTCGGTATATATATTCTATATATTTCGTATGTAATTTTGTATTTATATAAGGTAATGGTATTTTAAGTTTATCTACTTAGGTGTGTTTCCTGATAAAATACCATTTCATACAAAAAAGATAAAAGTAGCTCTACTCTAAATACTTGTCAATTAATACTCACAACTGCGGATCGTGTTCAATACTAATACGAGTACCAGCTATTCGACAGTATGTACCATCTATCTTGTAAAACCCCACTGACAGCACTGTTTTTTCGCACATTTTTCCCATATTTCTTTAAACGAACAACTTTTGTATGTATATAATAAATATATATACAAGGATACATATCTCGGAAATGGATTTAACGATTTTTATCAAATTTTGCATTTAGATAGGTTTTGCGTTGCCATTAAAATAATGCACGCTATTGGAACATAAATGGAACGATACATTGCACTCGCTACATTGAGTAGCACGTATCTAGTGAACTCTACACTTACTGGAATATTTGCATCTTATGTAAATCTACACTAGATTCCATTACCATAGATTATAGTGTAATTTAGTTACATTGTATTACATCATAATTTATGGTAGCGTTACTAGAACACGGCATATTTTTATTTAAGGTGATTTGCCAAAAATCTATGTACACAAGGCCATCTAGTCTTCTCTACAACCCCAACGATCTTCGCAGATAAGTGTCTATTGCATGTTTTGTGAACCAGTGCAGTCGGTATAACAATACCAGCAAGCACTGTGACACTAGATATTGAATTAAACAATTTTTAACGGAAGTATCGCAGGAAGACTGTGCGACCACGGACGCTGCAAAGCGTTCGAAACGTCAGGTTCAACAAAATAAATAAAATACGCGATACTTCCGTTAAAAATTGTTTAATTCAATGTGTAACAATCGCGAAAACCTAAGACGACACTAGATATGTCACTACCATGGAGCGTCTCTCTCTAAAGCGTATGTTGACTATAGCACCGCTAAAAACAGTGATATATATATTTTTATACAACGTCGGGAGACACAATAACCCTCTAGGGATTTGTTATTTGGCTGCGGTTTTATGTGAGGTGGAGGCACTTCAAATAATACACCAAACTGAGTAAGAACGAAGAGCTTCATGAGTCGACGTTCAAACTGTTCAAATTGCAAGACGTCTGATTCGCAAAATGACCACACCTCTCTTACTTGACATTCCAAACTCTCAAATGATAAATCTTTAAAAATCTGAATTGTTGACAATAAAATATATATAAAGCGACTTAATTATTTTCGTGTGTCTAATAAACTGTTACCGAGGCGTGCTTCAACCTTCCACAGAGATTTTATTTCCTTCCTTTTCTTTGAGCATTTGCTATTTTCTCAACTACTTCGGTAAAGCCAGATACCGACACTACAACTAAAATAATTAGAACCATGTGACTCACGTTTGAATTTCTAAAATGATTACCTAAGTTTGTTCCTAGTTTCATCAGTATTCTAAACTTGACAGAAGTTTAATCCACTATACCTACCGTTTATTTACTTAGATCCTTCAACATTCAATAAGGTCTTCAAATTTTAAACAATCATTGACCATAACAAATTATAATTTACCGGTTTCAGGGGCATGTATTGAAGATTTGATACTATTGTAAACATGAAGCATATTTAGCGAAAGCTTTGTTATGCAAAACTTGGTTTTTCATGGTGCTGAACCAAAAAGAATCAGGCTAAGAGAAACTAATCACTCTGGCAAAATATTTTGTCGCTCGTTACGTACATATACTTACACGCTTCTTCACTTACACGCTTTAGCTTTACACGCTTTTTAAATAGATTATTAGTAATTTCTTATGTATGTTAAGGTTTTACGACATACTTTTGCAGAGTATGATAAACAATTACGCAAAGACAGACTTATCCCGTACAGCGATCTATTCCAGTCTTTAGATAGAGTAAAAGAGTCGATCAGGGCCTTCGTCTCCGGCATGTCTTCGTCGATAGGAGTGGAAATTTAAGAAGACAGGACTCACAGCTCTGGCTCTTCCTTGACCATACAGAAGTATTATAATGAATAAAGGGCATAACGCCATTCGGAGAAAGCGCAGCACACCTCTCGACATCTCTGAGCCGATATTGCCCCTGGCCGTATTTATCTGGCATTTCAGGAGTCCATCCAGTGAGTGACGTGAGAGTTACCGTCAGCCGGAAGTAGAAATCAGATATGATAGTTATGGTAGGCATCTCCATTCTGTAATAGCCTAGAATCCTTACATATTGAGCAGATGAGAGATGAGTAGTGTCTTTAACCCAATGGATGAAGAACAGGCCTATTAATTAGGCTAAGGTAGCAGATCCCGCCAGTCCCAGTGAATTAGGAAATGAGATAACGCTAAGGAGATGAATCTCCAACAAATTCACAATAGTTCTAATACCTGACGACTGTTTAACATCACGCAGGCCGTATGCTTGATTGCCACCTTAGTGGTATAAAAACAAAGTTGTCTTTTCGCCTAATTTGGAACTAGACGGCGACATGTAAGTAATTTGTACCTTTCAGAAGATTAAAGTAATCATTACTTTGAGGCTTCTCAAAGCCCCCAAGCTTTTTTTAACCAACCTACCTACCGTTGACCTGAATGACGTGGCTTTGACGCCAACGCTCGTGGGTTCGATTCCAAAACAAGAAAAACATATATGGGTACTTGAACATGTATGTTTGTCTTGGTCAGGATGTTTTAAGAGAGGTAGGGCGCATCAAAGCAGCCCGTCTAGGGAAGTGTCTACACCTCACAGAAAACCGCAGCTAAATAACAATTCCCTAGAGGATTGTTGTGTTTCTGTGCGTGAGTGAGGTCACCAGTAAGCTCCTAAGGAGTTGCTGTATTAGCAGTAGAGAAGGCATCGCGCGAGTGACATTTAATGTATTACAAGCGTTCATAGGCTACGGTAACCGATTTACATCAGGTGAGCTGTATGCTTGTATGCTTAACAACGGTAACAACTTTTTTTTAATACTACAATGGATAACAAACAGAGCGGCCACCGCAGCCCATGAACGCAAAGCAACAAAAAGAATGTCCGCCCGCTGCACCCCCGCTGTCAACACAGCAACTCCTCATCTTCTGGTGATCACTCACTCGCAGAAACACAACAACCCTCCAGGGAGTTGTCATTTGGTTGCCGTCTTCTGCGAGTTGGAAATACCTCCTCAGTCGTTGACGTTGTTGTATAAAAAAAACTTGTGTATCGACCATATTTCTTTTTTTAAGCTGGTTAAACTATCATTCAACTTTTATTATTATTTTATTTATTCTCTAGTGCCCATCCGTGTTTATACTGATGTAACATAAAGGTATTTTCTATATAAATTATATAACAGATAACAGGGCAAAGGCGTAATACCTAATATCATTAGCTACACTGTTATTTTAAGTTATTTTATTGGCTCATAATGTGGCTTATTTGTACAAGTGTTTACATTACCAGTTCATGAAGACCATTACCTTTGTACCTCTAAAACCAATCCGTACGCTTATCAGGAAGGAACATAAAGACGCAGAGGTCAACCCAAATTGGTTGATAACACATTACCTTGTCAGGTATTAAAGTCAATACCGTAACCGATTTTGATTGTTATTTAAGGACATTACATATACCTATTTGGTTTAACTGTTTGCGTGTAAAACGCATGACATTGACCGAATTTGTCAAATTTGAGCTCTGATAATTTATACTCAGATCTCAAATTAGATAAATTCGGTCATATCATTTCTATTGTTTTCATGTAATTGAACCCCAGAATAGTTCTAATTACCTTTATATAAGTTACTATTTTCGCTTGTATTTTTATTCAAGTTACCGTAGTATGCGAACGCTTGTAACACAAGGAGTATCACTGGGGCTTTTTCACCCTCTGCAAACACAGCTACTGCTTAGGAGCTCATTGATAACGACACTCGCGGCAACACAATAAGATAGCTGGGTGGCGCAGTGGTTAATAACGCTACTTTGACACCAACACTATTGGGTTCGATTCCGACACTGGACAAACATTTGTGTGCATGGACATGTGTGTCTTAGCCCGGGTGTTTCTATAAAAAGTAGGGCACATCAATGCAGCCTATCTGGGGAAGTACGACGAGCCCGGTGGCTCAGTCGTGAACGACGCGACTATGACACCAACGCTCGTAGGTTCGATTCCCACACAAGGCAAACATTTGTGTGCATGAACATGGCTGTTTGTCTTGGTCTGGATGTTTTAAGAGAGGTAGGGCACATCAAATCAGCCCGTCTGGGGAAGTACCTCCACCTCACAGAAAACCTCAGCCAAATAACAACTCCCTAGAGGGTTGTTGTACACCTGTGTGTGAGTGAGATCACCAGTGAGCTCCCAAAAAGTTGCTGTGTAAGCAGCAGAAGACGCATCGCGCGAGTGATACTTAATATATCGCAAGCGTTAATAGGCTTCGGTACCCGCTTTACATCAGGTGGGCCGTGTGCTTGTATCCCTCCCGACGTAGTATAAAAAAAAGTACCTCTACCTCACAGAAAACCGCAGCCGGAGTGCTTTGATGGGCCTTGATTGATATACCTCTCTTAGTGAGATCTCTTGATGAAGTTTTTCAGTCCATAATTTCCTCCGGAATATTAATATTCCGAAGAATATTATGTATTAAAAAACTTCCTCTATTGCAGACACTGGACTATGAACAATTGTTTTTATGTAAGTGAACTTCGAACTTATGTGGACTGTGCTCCTTAATTAACAGACAGGCAAAAAATGTAACTTAATGTGTATAATTAAGTTACATTTTTTGCCTGTCTGTTTGATCGTTTAGTTTTATTCACTTATACGATTATTTAAATAATTTCGCTAATTAGTTAATGTCAATTGCACATTTAGTTAGTGCAAGTTTACCAGCAGTGATGGCTCAGTAGATTAAGAACCGCCCTATTTACCAACTGTCCCCGGTTCAAATACTGGCAGGTACCACTAAATTCGTGTTTATATAATACTAGCTACTCGACCCAGCTTTGCACGGGTGATCCAATCGTTACCAAACTTCACAGGATCTGCTGGGCTAAACTAAAGATTCACTGAAAATTTCATCAAAAACTGCCCAGCCGTTTTTGAGTCCATAGTGGACATACAGACAAACATTCATTTATATATATATAGATTCATATTTATGAAAAAAAAAACAACGCGAGCAAACATGCACATCCAAAAAATTATGTGTGACCTAACCTAGGGAAGATCTGATTTTCCCTCTGGGATTTTTACATGGGACAACTGTTATCAGACTACCACAAGATCAGCCATGCAATTCTGTAAGAGCAAACGTCCTTACATCCTCGGAAACATCGGCTGTCACAGCCTTGAACACAAAATTGCAATTCTTTGGTGTCGCTTTTCATGGTTGTGCGACACTAGCGCCGCAAGGCTGCGTTTGGAATTGGAATTCTACAAGGCAAACAGCCTCGCGTACGCTTACAGCCTTATAGAATACCAAATAATTTAGCCGTGATCGCAGTAGACGATGTCAAAGCTGTGACATCTGTGATCACAGCGACGCACACAGCCATTACGAGTCGCTTAGAGAATTGCATGGCTGATTGCAGTCGTTCCATGTAAAAATCAGTATCGTCGCGAAATCTTTAGGCTTAGGTAGCGGACACCGCCAATCCAAATGGATTAGAAATTAGATAACGTTAAGATGGCGAGTTAATATAAATACGATCATGAGATGTGAACGTTAGCTAACTTGAACTAATCTGTACTAACATAATGGGGCGAAAGAATTGGTTAGTTTGGATACGGTAATCTCTGTAACTGTCAGTTGAAAAATTCTTGTTGTTATTCATAGTACACTTCTTGTAGAAGATTATAGGTTATTCGACATTACGCTACGATCCATAAAAGTCGAACAAAAAGAAATAAAGTAAGAAAAAGCGAGATACGCGCGGACGAAGTCGCGGGCTGCAACTAGTTTTCACATATTTCCTTTCCTTCTTTGTGTGCTTCCGCCACCATTTACTTTATACGAACTAGCGCCGGCCGGCACTCACCCACTACCGTTAGTAGATGCAATATGCCGTCGCTGCGACGGCTGCTCTGTTAGTCTCTGCCTCCGCTGTTGCGGTCGTCCTCGCGTTTTCCCGTCATCTGGAACAGAAACCGCATGCACCCGCCACCGTTGCTGCTACGACTGGCCTGGTCGTCGCTGCAACACGTGTTTCGCCTCTCCACGAAGCATCTTCAGCCACTGTAGAATATGTCATCGTTAGAATAACATGCGTAGCATGTTCACTTGCGTAGCAAGAATAACATACGTAGCATATTATTCTAACGACTAAGATCTAACGACGGTAGTGGGTGGGTGGCGGCCGGCGTTAGTCATGAACTAATTGGTGGCGGAAGCAGACGAAGAGATGTTAAATCAAATTGCATGTAAATTTGACTTTCGCAAAATAACGCCTGAATTTATTAACTAGTTTTCACATGTTCAACTAATCAGTCAATTCCAAAACTTCCTACTCCTACAAATTTCTTCTGATTAAATTCGTTGTGAGTTCCAAGGCAGCTGTAGTTTAACCCCCGGGACGGCAATGGACTTCACTGTTCATTGCCTTTTTTGTGGTCGCCGCTGTTAATTCTGGCTATACAGGAGACACAGTGGTGGGTATGAGTGGTGGGCCTGTCCCGATAAAAAAAAAAATTCAACTAATTAAGCGTACTTCAATTAAATGCACGGAATCGGTATATTGTAAGCAAAATAAACTTACACATTCTTTGTGTTTATTTATTTACGACATTGGCTTTGGGTGTAAGGACGATACAGACATAAAGGACGAGGACGAAGATAATATGATAAACGACATATTGGTACTAAAACGTAGAGTACGCTACTCGACCAATATTTTTGAAATGTTGATATTAGTATAAAAACAACGTACAATACCTTTCTTCTTCTTAGTGTTATCGCATTTCCTAATCCATTAGAATAGGCAGGGACTGTTAACCCTAAGTATTTAGCGAAGATACTCACTTTTAAATAGAGCGACCGCCTTCAGACTTTCACAACCCAGGGGGAAAACTAAACCTCTCTTAGATCACATATCTTTCGAAATATAATTTCTTGGATGTGCGGGTTTTCTCACTATGTTTTCCTTCACCGCCGAGCTAATGATAATTACAAATTTGTACGTACAATACCTTTATCTACTTAAAATCATTTACTGTTATGTTTGTCTGTCACAAACAAAATATCTATCTACAACTTCGCGCTAATTCCATTGCGAGGTAGGCATAGAGATCCGAACGCCATGTCTCGGTAATAACACATCTTATTCGCTTCTTTAATATTCATACTCTTGTAGTGTGTGAATTCATCGGTTCCGGTAACCGATAGACAATGGTAGCAAGACGTATGCTTGTTAGCCATTCTACGTAGTATAGACAAGTTAAAAAGTTAACTTGAACGTCATAAACGTAACCGTAACCGGATTGTATAACACGGGACGATACAGTATGCTCGTGGAAACTGTCCATACAGTGGGAGCTAAATTTCTCCTGCCTCGCCCAAAAAGAACCCAAAGAAACCAAAAGCTCTCGACTAACACGCAAAATCTCATGCAGGTCAAACGTGAGATGTAGTTGCAGTCTTCATCTCACACGCTAGAGTACAGTCGGCTGAGCTCTCTTTCTGATCAACTCTCTCTCTTACGTCGTCATTACGAACACGGTCAGTAAGCGTTATGCCACTTTTGCGCAATGCTCTCATCTCGACCGCATTTATTCTACTTTCGTGCTCTCTCTGCCATACCCAGTTCTCAATCCCATAAGTTAGCGTTGGGATTAGCACCGGGTTGTGTACAGCGAGCTGTGCCTTCTGGCTTATATTTCGGCTGCCTAGAAGTTTACCCAACGCTCCATTCACACTATTATAGCACTCACTCGCCTTTCCACATCTGTGGTGTACCTTCCATCCCTGCTGAAAGCGCATCCAAAATATACAATCTCATCCACTTGTTCCAACACTTCATCATCTACCGTAATCCTTACATTGGTTCTGGTTTCTTCTCTTTCAAATACCATTATCTTGGTTTTCTTCGCATTCAATTGATTGAAGATATCCCAGACATCAATCTGTACGAGATAAGTATATACAGCTTAAAAATAGGAAAGCACCGGGTGAGGACGGAATTACGGCAGAGCTTCTGAAAGCGGGCGGAAAGCCAATACTTGTAATCCTTCAGAAGCTATTAAATTCCGTCATACACTCCGGTGAAATACCGGAAGCGTGGAGCAGAAGCCTGGTCATGTTGTTCTTCAAAAGGACGCTTTTGAAGAACTATAGGTCGATATCGCTTCTGAGCCGCGTTTATACGGAGTCATCACAAACCGTCTCGTACGCAGACTTGATGTATTCCAGCCTCCCGAACAAGCTGGATTCCGAAAAGGCTTTAGCACCGTAGACCACATACGTACCCTCAGTCAGATTATACAGAAGACTTAGGAGTATAATCTGCCCATATGGTTGGTGTATGTAGACTACAAAAAAGCCTTTGATTCCGTTGAGACATGGGCGATGCTACAGTCTCTCCAGCGATGCCGAATTGACTATCGATACATCGAAGCGTTGAAGTGCTTGTACAGTAAGGCAACGATATGAATCCGAGTACAGGACCAGAGTACAAAACCGATCCAAGTGTAAAAAGGTATAAGATAGGGCGATGTTATATCCCCAATACTCTTCACCACGGCATTGGAAGATGTCTTTAAACTCTTGGACTGGAAATAATACGGTATAAACATCAATGGCGAATACATCACTCACCTTCGATTTGCCGACGATATAGTTCTTATGGCGAAGTCGCTGGAGGAACTTAGTACTATGCTCAAGGATCTCAATAGTGTTTCCAACCAGGTAGGTCTCAAGATGAACATGGACAAGATTAAGATCATGTCGAATATCCATGTTATATCTATGCCGGTCACAGTTGGAAACACTTTGCTCGAAGTTGTCGATGAATATGTCTACTTAGGGCAGGTTATTCAGTTAGGTTAGTCCAACTTCGACTGAGAGGTCAACAGACGGATATAACTCGGCTGGGTAGCGTTCGGGAAACTTCGACACATCTGCTCGTGCAAAATACCTCAACGCTTGAAGAGCAAGGTCTTGGGACTGAGCGCGGCCCTTCACTGCAGGCTGTATGGACAAGCTCAAGGTCGCTCAGTGTTTTATGAAAAGAGCTATGCTCGGAGTTTCTCTGTGTGATACGAGTACTTCACTTCTTCTTCTTCAGAAATGAACTTCAGAAATGAAGAGATCCGCAATAGAACTAAGGCAACAGGATAAGCAAATTGAAGTAGCAATGGGCCGGCCACATAGTAGAACCAACAACCGCTGGGGAAGAAAGGTTCTTGAATGCTTAAATAGCAACTCCTTGGGAGCTTACTGGTGACCTCACTCACACACACTTTGTTCTCTCTGCCTAACCAGCAAGGGATATGTCGTGAAGTTATTGATAAATAGATTAATGTAAGAGATAATTAACGTAAATCATCACTAAATCTGACCATAGTAAAACAGTAACATTTCACGATATTCACTGACTGTTACTGAAAAGCAATATTAGTTTATTTACGTGTTTGCTAAGGTGTTTGTTGTAGGCGTTATAAGGATTTTTAGAAAATGTAGAACCAAATTTATTTTTTAGTCTCGTATATTCTTTTCTTTACCCACAGATATTCTTGTGTGTAGTGTATTTTCATTTCTGAAAAAATATTGATAACTACTATAAAGTATATAGAAAAATAAAAGTGATAAAACTGAAATTAAATTTGACGAGCTCGGTGTCGCAGACGTTGACACAAACGCTCGTGGGTTCGATTCCCGCACAGGGCAAACATTTGTGTGAATGAACTTGTCTGTCTGTCTTGGTCTGGGTGTTTTAAGTGAGGTAGGGCGCGTCATGGCAGCCTGTCTGGGGAAGTATCTGCACCTGACAGAAAACCGCAGCCAAATAACAACTCCCTGGAGGATTGTTGTGCTTCTGCGTGGTGAATGAGGTCACCAGTAAGATCTTAAGGAGCTACAGCGGTACCGTCAGAGGTGGCATAGCACGAGTGACACTTAATGAACGCTTGAACGGTGGGCCATATGCTTGTATGCCTCCCGACGTTGAATAGAAAAAATAATAAATCGTAGTGAAGATATATACATATTTAATTTATTGCGTCGATTTAAATTCAGTTCGTACGATTACTCTTAGATCGCTTTCAATCTTGCAAGTCCATTTTGGAATACATGTGTTAACGGAAATTTTGATTGCAACGTAATATTACGGCACCATGGAGCTTTCTCCTGCGGCTGATGCGCCAGAGAGCCATCGGGGCATCGCAGCGATGGCAGCGAGTACTGGCAGAAGTTGGCCAGCAGTCGCCACTAGTTACGCGACCCAGTAGGGTGCACAACTAGTTCCGCACCGACTCGTGTAACGCGCTGGGCATCCGCTCTTATGTATGCTCTCTCTTATGCTCTCTTGCAGACCTTGGTGGCAGTGTTGTAGGTTGATTTCATCCATCAGCGAGTTAATATTCGGATCTTTAAGGGACCCGTGATCCAAGCGCGATACGCCGCCTGTTTGTTACTAACAGCCTTAGCGCATTCGCGATTAAACCAAGGGCGTCTCCGGCTTTTGATGACGACATCGGAGTGAGGAATATAGTATTCCATGCCAACGCCGACCTCAAAAACCTTCTGTCACAACCGCTGCGTCGTAAAAAGTACGTAAAGAGGTTTTTACGTAATAAGCAATTCACGAGTTATGTCACTGTGTTGCAAGTGCCCATAAGCTACGGTATCAGCTTAACAACAAGCGGGCTTTACGCTTGTTTACTGGTACAAAAAATTCTTTGAATCATCTTAGAGGAAGAGGAGGGAGTATTAGGACACATTTTTAAGTCAACTGCATAATGTTCGCCCAATAATCGTTATTGAAAATTTGTTTTTGTATAAGAAAGACACCCTTACAGATAAACTCAAGAAGCAAAAACTTATCTAAATACAATATTTGATCCAATCCGTTACTAGCGTGTCTGAGATACACGAAATATATTTATAAATGCACAAGATTTGCTTATTTATTATTTATGGCAGAGAGAGCATGAAAGTAGAATAAATGCGGTCGAGATGCGAGCATTGCGCAAAATTTGTGGCATAACGCTTGCTGACCGCGTTCGTAATGAAGACGTGAGAGAAAGAGTTGGTCTAAAAGAGAGTGTCGGTGTTAAGATAAGAAAGGGCATGCTCCGTTGGTTCGGACATGTAGAAAGAATGCGGGACGAAAGAATGACGAAACAGATATACAATGCAAAAGTGGAAGGATGTAGGAGCCGAGGAAGGCCGAGACTAACCTACCATGACCAAATTGGTCGTGTTTTATCAGAAGGTGATGTCAGAAGCCCCAGGAACCGGCGAGCGTGCATGAAAAGAGCTATGAATGTCACAGAAGCGAGTGAAGTATGCAAGGACCGCGTCTTATGGCGCTCGGTTCTCTCTGCCTACCCCGCAAGGGACTTGGCGTGAAGATATACATACATACATACATACAAGATTTGCTCATTTGTTGTGCTTTGTTGTAGTAAGCTGGTAGCAGATGACAATAGGCGAATGGCCTTGGGTTGCAAACATACGACAAGCGTAGTTTAGTGCTACCTTTTAAGAACAACAATAGTTTTTTTTCGATATTTCGTTACTAGCTCAATTCTTGGGGTTTCCTTATAGTACCGCCAAGTCAAGGAACATTGGTACTAAAGTTATTTTCATTATTAGTTAACAGATTCAGGCGTAATTATGCGAAAGTCAATTTTACAGGTAATTTGATGTAAACTATATTGACGAACTCGGTGGCGCAATGGTTCATGATGCTACTTTGACACCAACACTCGGAAATTCGATTCCATCACAGGATTAACATTTGTGTGCATGAACATATCTATTTGTATTGGTCTGGGTGCGTTTATGACAGGTAGGGCGAACCAAACCTGCCCGTCTAAGGAGGTATCTCCACCTCACAGAAAGCCGCAGCCAAATTACAATTACTTGAAGGGTTGTTATGTTCCTGTGTGTAATTGAGGTCACCAGTAAGCGCCAGGAAGTAACTGTAGTTAGCGGCAGAGGAAACATCGAGCGAGTGATACTAACCCTTCGAGACCCGGGTGGTCGAATACGACCTGATGACGACGAAATGTATGGGAAAACGTATATAACGGGTTCTGACTGCTCAAACTACTGCAAGAATTAATAAGCGACGGTAACCGTTTTACAGGTGCAACGTATGCTTGTATCCCGACGTTGTATCAAAAAGAAACTAATTGGTGTGTCTCACCAATGAATATAAATCTGGGACAAAGATTTCATAAAACATTTAGAAGCAAATATGTAGCGAGAAATAAATATTTCATTATTTATTTGGGTAATGACAACATTCGAAGCTATATTGTGAGGCGTCAGATGAGATAACGTTATTTGCTCTGCGAAGACCTTGAAGAGGAAGGCTATAGCGGGTTATCAGCCGGTGCACTTGCAACATATCACAAAAATTAGAACAATTAAATGGGTTAAAAATATGTTTATACCACTCACATGGCGTACCAGATGGTAAGCAATTAGCGAGAGGCACCACTCATGCGCTGCCAACCCGAAGTCTCTTCGTCTTTTTTTGAGAAAACCTCCACAACGAATTCATTCCACCAGGAGAAATTCTTATTGGTTCTACATATCACGAGACCATTAGGATTCCAAAGGAGGCATAAACTTCTTCCTAGCGTTATCCCGTTTCCTAAACCATTAGGATTGGGAGGGGGGGGGGGGGTCCGCTACCTAAGCCTAAGGATTTCGTGAAGATACTGATTTTTACTTGGAGCGACTGCCGCCAGACCACCACAACCCAGAGGGAAAACCAGATTATTCTTACGTCTTTTGAAATATATATATTTTATACAATGTCGGGAGGCATTCAAGCATACGGCCCGCCTGATATAAAGCAAGCTTGTAATAATATTAAGTATCATTCGCGCGGTGCCTCCTTAGCTGTTTACATAGCAACTCCTTAGGAGCTTACTGGTAACCTCACTCACACACAGGAACACAACAACCCTCTAGGGACGTGTTAATTGGCTGCAGTTTTCTGTGAGGTGGAGGTACTTCCCCAGACGGGTTGCTTTGATGCACCCTACCTCTCTTTAAACATCCAGACCAAGATAAACAGACATGTTCATGCACTCAAATGTTTGTCTTGTGTGGGAATCGAACCCACGACCGTTGGTGTCAAAGTCGCGTCATTCACGAGTGAGCCACTGAGCTCATCAATAATTAATTCATAAATAATAATTTCTTGGACGTGCGGATTTCCTCGCGATGTTTTCCTACACCGCGGAACTAGTGACAATTACAAATTACAAATATGTATACGCATTTAGTGGTATATGCCTGAATTCGAACCGGAGACCTGTTGGTCAATAGGCCGGTCCTTTATCCACTAGGCTATCACTGCTCTTACAATCGAACCCACGAGCGTTGGTGTCAAAGTAGCGTTATTACCGGCGTTCCAAAATGGGCATAAAACTGAAAGTTGATGAATGTATGAATGAGTTATGGAATGAAAGGGAGTATTGTGTATGAATGTGTTTTAATATTTAGTTCGCTAATGACGAAATGGCATTAAAATAGCCTTGCCCATGGCAGGGGTGCAAGTATAAAAAAAAAAAAGTAGCGTTATTAACCTCTGCATCACCGAGCTCGTAGTCATCGTCGCCGTAAGTAGGCTTGTTGTGTTCCTGCGTGTAATTAAGAGGTCCAATAAGTTACTAATGAGTTGCGGTGCTAGTAGCAGAGGTGGCATCACGCGTGATAGATACTTAATGTACAGGAAGCGTTTATAGGCAATGGTAACCGCTTTACATCAGGTGGACCGTATGATTGTATACCTCCCGACGTTGTATAAAAAAGGGATCTACAAAAAAATTCAACGTACAAACTAGTCATCTAGTTGTCTGTCTGTTCTTCACGCCAGCCGTCAAACTGAATTTCTATGGAGTTATCAGTAACATTTTTTTTTTATACCACTAAGGTGGCAATCAAGCATACGGCCTGCCTGATGTTAAACAGTCACCGTAGCCTATGGACATTTGCAACACCAGAGGCGTCACTCATGCGTTGTATATAATATATGGGTATATAACTTATACATAACATGTGGGTATATTTTCAACTGCGACGGACGGATGCCCCATCAATTTGTGGCAAACAAACCACTGGATGTGAAGCTGTTACCGCAGTCTACAGGCGCTTCCAATACCAGGAATATCTCTAACACGTTACTGCTCCTGATGGTAACAGAGCACTGCCTTACGAGAACTGGCAAAGAAATTAATTCATTTATGCACCGTCAATTGGATATTTATCACAAGAGCGGTGATAGATAGCTTAGTGGATACATTTACTCAATGTATTACAAGCGTTCATAGGTTACGGCAACCGTTTTACATCATGCGGGGTATGCTTGTATGCTCGGCGTTTTTGTGAGCGCGGGGTGCCTTCATGGATAAGCATGTGGTTTATTGGTTTAAGTAGTTGAATATCAATCATTGGGGCGAACACTTGTTTAAATCTTTAGGAAAACTAAATACCCCATGTCTTACTTCATTCAATGATCAAATACGCTTTTTTTAATTTAGCTTCAAGAAAACTCGGAGTCCTGAACGGGGTGCGCCGGTTCTTCACGCCGGACCAACTTTGTCTGCTTTATAAGACACAAGTTCGGGCCTGCGTGGTGTATTGTTCGCTTCTCTGGGACGGCTCCGCACAGCGTCTTCTTGAGGCTCTCGATAGGTTGCAGCGGCGGGCTATCCGCATAATTGACGACAAAGAGGTCACGAAAAACCTAGAACCCCTTCAACTCCGTAGGGTCATAGGCTCTCAAAGCGTATTTTACCCCCTTTACCATGGCGATTGCTCTGAAGAACTGTTTTCCCTTATCCCACCCTCTCTCTTTCGTCACAGAACCACACGTACGGGCTTGCGATGTCATCGTTCCACTGTTGAGAATATCTCTTCGCGTATCTAAAAGTTCGGCAACTCCTATCTTTGTCGTACCATTAAAAAGTAGAACGCCTTGCCTGCACATGTGTTCCCTCCTTCCTACTATATGGGATCCTTCAAATGAAGCGTGAAGAAGCATCTTGCGGGTCCGCACGGCAGCGTCAACTGACAGGATACGGTGTAATATTTTGTCAGTTGCAGCTGCGATTTGGGCTCCTCTTCCGCTTACCATCAGGCAAAGAGGACCCACTATGCTGAACTAATATTAAAAAAAAAAGATATAGCGGATATGATAGTGTGTGCATCATATGGCAGCGATAGCTTGGTCGATAAGGAACCGGCCCATTGACCAACTAGTCCTCAATTCGAATCCTGGTGTGTACCACTAAATTCGTATTTTCCGATTTATGTAGGTACCTACATATTTGTAATTATCACTTGCCTACAACATGGTTGAGCACGGTGATGGCTGCCTTCATGCGTCAACTCGTGAACGGGTGCCGCTCGGGGGGACTGGTCTGCCCGCATCTCTTGTCCCACTTTCTGCCTATAACAAAAATTAATGTAATCTGACGAAATTGAAAAAAAAAAATCGACGATAGCATGTATTGACCAAAATATATTTAAGCACTACTTATTATATTGTAATCGCACTTGCGGAGCGATAAATAATAAACTAACTAACAACCTGACAAACAACCTGTCAAACAAACAAAGGCACGGGCCAAAGAGCCTGTGGATAAGACTTTTTCATTAAAAAAAAAAATTATCACTTGCTCGGCGGTGAAAGGAAACAAACAAAGAAAATGTTTCCAGAACCTTTCTGCCCCAACAGCGAACTGTTCTCCGAGCTATGCGGCCTGCTCACTGTCATTTCAGCTTGCTGATCCTTAGAGCTACGTCGGTAGCTTCATTTCTACGGACGTGCTCACTTCTGAATCCGTTTCGCAAAGAAAATCCGAGCATCTCTCCATCGCACGCTGCGCAACCTTGAGCTTCCGTATGAGGTCCCCATAGTAAGGGACCACGTTTCTGTGCCGTAAAGCATCATTGCCAACACACACTGGTCTAAAACTTTCGCCATGAGACATTGACGTATTTTGGACAAGAAAAAACTATATGGATATTAAATATTTTGCTTTCTTTCCTTTTTCCAGTAAGTTGTTTATTTGAAAGAATTACCTTTTACACGTGATAAGTAATACCAATCTCATTCATAATGCATCCTAGTCGAACTCTTGTAAGTGTTAATGACATAGAATTATAACATAAACAAAAAGAAAACTTTTTTGCGATCGATGATCTAATTACATAAAACTGGCAAATAAATATCAAGCTAATGACATTTAAATTATAAATATATATAATTGTTTCTTAGATATTAGTTCATATGGCTAACATGATCGCATAAGCGTATTAAAATCCCTAAATAAATAAAGGCAAATAAAATCTAGATCATTGTATAGCAAACATCAGTGACAAATATTGATAAGTACTCAAGATTTTAAATACAAAATTAGGTACTAAACCTACTTTATGTTGATTACCTTTTAAATATTCAATTATGCTCCTTAATTCGATACAGTTAAGAGTCACACGATAATATGGATTACAAAATATAATTGCCCAAATTGAATGTTTCATATAACAATTAGCCAATTTCGTAAGCAAGTGAACAATATTTGCCCATTAACCATATCCCATAGGTTTGATAAGATAAATTGTATTTGCCGTAGATGAAACTCCTAGATAATTATTCTATTTGCCAAAACACTATAAATATCATATTATGGTGGCGAATACCATCAGATAACATTTGAATTCGTAAAAGTTAGCAGTGGTTACTAAAATGCATTCAGTTTCCCTGTTTTTCCTCTTGACTGGGGTAAGTTTAATAATAAAGAAGAAATAAATAAGTTATACAGAAAATGTTTAGTCTGACACTGTTTGTAATCGAAATCCTGTATCCTCGAAACTTAACCATTAATGATAAATATAATACCTACTTGTTTAATGAATGTGTACACGGTACTTATACCAAAAAAACATTTTGTTTTTAATTTATGTCTGTTTATTGCGGTTAATTTCCGAAACGGCTGGACCGATTTGTTAGGTTAGGTACTTTTATTCTAGAAAAATAATCAGGGTTAATAAAAAAATACCCATGAAATTGTGAATAAATTCCAATACCACGCAGACTAAGTCGCGACGGGCATCATGTATATAATGTTAATGTTTAATATATACCTATATACACATCCACATATACCTTCCCATCCTACAATTAAAATTCGATGTATTTTTTCTACCCCTCCCTTGGCACCGTCTTTTATTCCCTCATCGTACTTTCCTTTTTTACACCACTTTATCTTGTTTTTTGCACATTTTTGTCGCCAATTTCGTATTCTTAAAGTTCAGATCTCCGTTTATTGTAAAAGTCTACTTCTCTCTCCCTAGGGTTAAAATACCAAATATGTAATTTAAAAAAAAGTAACCACATTATTTATGCTATGCAAATAAATGCACAACATGTAACATAATTACCTAATGTACACAATGCCTTTCAGTGCAAGTTCAGTTCAGGAAAATTAAGCACTTTTACTATTGCATTGACAAATCGCGATAAAAGCAAGTCAGACAATGTTTATAACTACTGGACTAAAGTTTATAAAATGGCGATTTTTTGTTTAGCTTTGCACTAACGAATAATAAATGCATACTAACTAATTAGTGGCAATAGAGGTTTTTATTTTTGTGTAGTTAACTTACTGTTATAGGACAAGGTGTTAGTTGTATTACATGTTAATTATTTATTTGCAGAATACTCATATCAATTCAATCGACCCCTCAGACAGTTTATTCTTAATATAAAAGGCAATATTTTAAGTACTCATAAGCACTTCTACTGAGGTCAAAAATGTTTAAGAAAATTGTTGTCATGGCGAACTTCATTAAACTCCTGCGTTCACTTCTCCTCCTCTCCGAAACGCCAACTGCAAATGGTTCTTAATTCCCACTCAACTACTTCATAGGAATACGTAGGATTTACGTTCCCTTCCGGTGACGTAGTAACGGCCCGCAGGAGCCAACTACATAGGCAGTGTCAAAAAAAAAGAATTACGTGTTTTGAAGGCAAATCGTAATTCAAAACCTTTTGACTAGAATCGCTTCTAGATTTCACTTTGGTAGGCCTTCATTCATTTTGAAACATCCAAACCGTTGACTGGCGACCTATAATGATGTCATAAACACGCCGAGACGAGTCTGCTACAAATTTGTTTCTCATATAACGGCACCATTTCACACTACTTCTGAGCAACGGTGAGGTTGTGCGGCACCCAGCGTGAAACTATCCTCCTCACGCGAAGATGCAAGTGTAGAATCTCGTGAAGGCTTCCCGATCCAATCTACAGTATGTGCTGAATGTGAATGTGAATGAATACGTAACTTGCCTATTGTCTTGGATACAATTTTTCACTGCTAGCACGTTTGCTTCCGTAACAGACGTCAAACGGCGATCACTTCTTTCTTCATCCCAAAAAGTTACTCGACCGCTCTTGAATTCGTTATACCAACGATACACGGTTGCCTTGGAAGGGCCTTCATCCGTGAACGCAATTTGATGTCTATCGTACCATTCGTCCGGTTTCAGGCAGCACTTGTAATCGTAAAAAATCATAACGCGAAAATGTTCCTGGCGCAAATCCATTTTTCAATGAGACACGATAATTTAAATTAGCTCGCAAAAAATGTGGAGGGAATTTTTTTAATTAGAACGTACCTATTTTTACTTATAAATAATCATATTTTCAATAGTGATTAGAATATAACTGGCCAGTCTCTTATACATAAAAACTTTTATTCGCAATACTTTCTGAGTGGCCTGGTACATTAGAAAAATATCTGTAACTAAATCCATCCTAGAACAACTAGAATTATTAATTATAAACAATAAAACATTTTTTAAATTTTATCAGTAGGTATGCTATTGATAACATTCATTTGAATCATAAGACTGTCTGATGAATATAAATACAGAGACAAGTTTGTTCCTTATATAAGTTATCTAAACCTAATCTGAAGTGTACTTTATTAGATATAAGGTAAGTCATGGCCTTGAAACAAAAAATCTAGCTGAGATCTAACATGTCTCTAGTACTTTTCCTATTTATTACCCGCTGTACGATATAATTGTTTCCAAACAGGAAGAAACAAACGCAAAGTTGTTTCCAATTATTGCGAAATAGCAATCATTACACAGGTTTCGAATGTCAGATCGAGAACATTTTACTTAAATATTCCTTTTGTCACTGCTGTGGATAAGGTCTGTAGTGACACTAATGAACAATCAATGTATTTTCGTTCCATAGATTATAATAACGTTTTTCTATCAGGTGTGCTTCGCCCTTGGCAACCCAACCAGCGCTGACCAGAGTGCTCTAATGCTCCGACAGGAACAATATGACATTATTGGCAACACTAGGTAATTTAACATCCATAATGAATAACATTTAGGTACCTACCTACCTACCTACATTTGTTATTATTGGTAACAAAAGTTAATGATATTTGAAAGAGAGAAAACTAGAAAGAACGAAAGGATTATGGAACAAGAGGATGATAGATCTTTGATGTGATTTTCACAGTAATGGAGAGACGATTGAGTGCTAATAATAATGTAAAGGGAGCGTTGTGAAATCTTTTAGGCCGTAAAATTGAGCACTAAAGTGTAAGTAGAAATAATGAGGATGAAATAATGATGAATGATAATGCGAAAGTGGGCGTGGGAGGAGCCGGGGAAAACCAAGTTTCATCTACTACGGACTAATTTAATTGGCAGGTGATTTCAGGAGCAATAGGAAGCGGAGAGTGTACATGAAAAGTGTTATAGATATTTAAATATCGCGTAAAGAGTGGTGTAAATGTTAAAGGAAAATTCGGACGAGCGACGTTTATCAACACAGTTTTTAGAAATCAAGAAAATAATTGTAATAGAAGTAAGCTCCTAGCTAGACTAGTTTTTATGCTACTAATGTGGCAAAACAAACTTCAGACCTTCCTGATGGCAAGAAGTCATTGTTGTGTTCGCATTTTTGAGGTTCAACTTGAATGTTATAAATAAATTCTTTTATGGAAAGTTTTTATAAAACCACATTTTAACTAATCAACCAATTTATACCGTACAGTTTCATCAATCGGTGGTACACCTTAAAGGCCTGCGCAGAAGAGGGACAGTCCTCGGAGTATCTTTTGTCTGTCAAAATAGATCGCTTAGAACTGAATCGCATGACGCACACGAAGTACTTGAAGTACTGCGGTCCAAAAAAGGGGACTTTTTTGGACTCCGAAATAAATAAAACTAACCTGATAGGGTACTAATTAAATAAAATTAATATTAACTAGGATAACCATAACAAAAAACATAAAAATATACGGGTATATACATTATTTTGTTGCATTTGTATATTGTATTGCGACTGCTTCACGAAACTTTCGGCGGACAATTGACCCCACATCGTGTACGACGAGTCCGTGGTAAATCTTCGGTGGGCATTTCTTGACAGTTCGAGGATTTTAGTTCTTCGCAGACAAAAGTCCCTCGTTTGCGTATGCCTTTAATAGGATACTGTCCGTGGTAAATTTTCAGCGGAGATTTCTTGACGGTTCGGGGATTTTAGTCCTCCGCGAACAAAAGTTACTCGCCTGAAAGTTTGAACTATTCAAATCTAAGCAAGTTCTTACAGAGATAACTGTAACCGTAGAAAACGTAAAAAGAAACAGACAGGACGAACACGGAACCTGTTGGTTTTGGACACAGTGGAGCACGTAAACTACGAATAGAAGCGGTAAAGTGTAAAGGTTTCTATTTTTTCAGACTTCTGATTGAACAACTGGTGGCGAATCTAAGAAAAGCATCCCAGGACGCCATTGATGCCATCACCATTTTTAGAGATGGCTTAATTGAACAAGTCAAGTCGGTACGAGAGAAAATTACGACAGATATAACAAAAATGAGAGAACGTGTCCAACAAGCTCTGCAAAGCGTCTACGATAGGTTCTCAAACTCTGGCCAAGCTGTCAGGGCGTGTATTGATGTAAGTAAATATAAGTATTTAACGATAACATTAGGTCGCTGCCCACGTGTATTTTATTGTAATACGTATGATGGTAAAGAAACATACGGCCCTCCAGAAATAAATCTGTGAGTTGTTTTGTGGTTACAGCCTAATTGTAAGGTGGAGGTACCATTTCAGTTGCAATGACCTGGTCCAGAGACACATTGGTCTCTACAGAGTTAAAATTTGGCGAGAATAAACAAAGAAAAGATATTTGACACGGAAGGGGTACAAAGTCATGAGAATTAAATAATTTTTCAAAACTTGTGTCTGACGTTGGGGTCCATCATATACAAAATATTAAACCTGCCTTGTAACATTTACTCCCATGTTTTTTTTTTTCGTTCATTTCCAGACTCACAGAGTACAAGCAGATACGCTTTTCAACGATACTGCTAAAGAGAGCATGGCCTGTGCTGATGACCGTATCAAGGAAATCGGAGACCAGATGGAATCTCTGACAAATCTTGCCAACAATGCATCCAGCTATGCCAGCAGTGCTTTAGATGAGATGAGAGAATGCCTTGAAAAGGGTTCTACGGATATGGCATCAGCAGGAACATGTTTGAGCACAATTGCAATGAGAATTGAAATGCGAGGTGCTGTTTTTCTAACACAAAGTGGACTTCGGGTAAGGTTGATACTTTGAAAGATTATCAATAATTTTAGGCTTCCGTACGTAAAGGGCAAAGAAATAGTATTATTATTCTGACGAGCTCGGTGGCTCAGTCATGAATGACGCGACTTTGACACCAACTCCCGTGGGTTTGATTCCCACACAAGGCAAACATTTGTGTGCATGAACATGTCTGTTTGTCTTGGTCTGGATGTTTTAAGAGAGGTAGGGCGCATCAAAGTCGCCCGTCTGTGGAAGTACCTCCACCTCACAGAAAACCGCAGCCAAATATCAACTCCTTAGAGAGTTGCTGTGTTCCTGCGTGTGAGTGAGGTCACCAGTAAGCTCCCAAGGAGTGGCTGTGTAAGCAGCAGAGGAGGCATCGCACGAGTGATACTTAATATATCGCAAGCGTTAATAGGCTACGGTGCCCGCTTTACATCAGGTGGGCCGTATGCTTGAATGCCTTCCGACGTAGTATAAAAAATATTATTCTGCAGCATGTCCGTCCCTCTGTCAATATGGCGCAGGTTTATAAATCGTAAATATAATAAGTACATAACCTTACATAGTATATAATATGTAGAATATAGATCCAATTCCGAAAATTTACTTATACATTGTAATGCCAAATTTTTTTTTTATCCGTCCCATACATAAAGCTTGTACAAAAAAGATTGTCTCTCCCTGACATGAGAGGTATCATTTTCTAGAACTCATCAAGTATAGTACAAATACAGTTATTATTCTTTTTTGTCTTCTAAAATGAAAATACTCAGGATTTTTCATCGACAACTCGCATATACAAAGCAATTATAACAACCGTATAGATAGATGATTCATGTAGAGATATCATGTTACGTAAAGCCTAGCCTATTAGAGCTACATAACGTACCTAGTCCTTACATACCTTCATCGCTTCTTAACATTGATAGCTCTTTTAGATAGATAGATAAGCTGTGTATTTATGTCTACATGACACACAACAATTAACATTGTCATGCATGCTCGCCGGTTTTTTGTGCTTCTATACTCTCATATCTGTTTTCATAAGTATACTCAGTATACTTATGAAAACATAATGCAAAGTGTACATTATGTTTTGTATAAGCATAGTCATTTGAGAAAATTAGTTAAAATTTTAGGAACGCCTTGCTAAGACCGGTAGACCTTTTGTTGTAAATTGTATTAGAATAAAATAATAGAATTTATTCTGACAATATGTTTCAAAGTCAAAGTCAAAGTCAAAATCTTTTTATTCCGTAAAAATGGCTACATTTGTTTGGAATCGTCACAATTTTTTTCCCTACCGTGCAGTTTATGACTAGGTGAGCACTGATAAAAATACTGCCAAAAAACTCAGGCGTCCCTCTTTTGGTGTCCAAACAAATTTACATATTTTATTAATTACATTATAATTGGATCGACTCACTCCCAGGCATTTTTATCATTAATATAGTCAGATACTTTATAATATGCCCTGCTACACAATTTGGCTTTAATAGTAGTTTTAAATTTGTTTATTGACAATTCTCTTATATTGCTGGGAAGTTTGTTATAGAACCGTATACATTGCCCCATAAAAGAATTACTTATTTTGTGGAGACGGCTTGCATGTAACACAAGATTATGCTTATATCTAGTATTTATGCTATGAGTATCACTCTTTTTACTAAATGAGTCTATGTTTTTATGGACATACAAAAGATTTTCATAGATATATTGCGATGCGACTGTTAAAATATTTATTTCTTTGAATTTTTCTCTAAGGCTCTCCCGGGGACCAAGTTTGTAGATAGCTCTTATGGCTCTCTTTTGCAATAAAAAGATGGTGTTAATGTCCGCGGAGTTACCCCAAAGAAGAATTCCATATGACATAATACTATGAAAGTAGCTGAAATAAACTATTCTAGCCGTATCAATATCAGTGAGCCGTCTAATAGTTTTCACTGCATAGGCTGAAGAACTTAGTTTTCCTGATAATTTTTCAATTTGTGGGCCCCATTGTAGTCTGGAGTCAATTGTTATACCCAAGAACACAGTTGTCTCCACAGGGGCTAAATTAGTTCCATTAACATGTACATTGGTAGCCACCTGTCTTACATTAGGTGTTGAGAACTTAATTACTTTAGTCTTTTTATCGTTTAAAAGCAGATTATTAACACTAAACCAATAAATAACTTTAGAGAGAGCATCGTTAACTTCGTCATAATTACCTAACTGTCTATTAATTTTGAATGTCAAAGAGGTATCATCCGCAAACAATACAATCTCATGTTTATCCCTTACATAATAAGGTAAGTCATTTATATAAACTAAAAATAAGAATGGACCTAGAATTGACCCCTGTGGGACTCCCATAACTACAGGGGACCCCGAAGATCTTTTACCATTAACATCGACCTTCTGTATCCTATTGCCCAGATAAGAAGACAGAAGTTCGAGAGCCTTGTTCCTGATACCGTAGTGGTGTAATTTTCTGACAAGAGTGTCATGGTGCACGCAGTCAAACGCTTTAGATAGATCACAGAAAATTCCCAAGGCATCTTGCGAACCCTCCCATGCCGCGAATATACTTTTAAGCAAATGAATCCCTGCGTCTATAGTTGAACAACCTCTCGTAAATCCGAACTGTTTCCTATGAAGCAAATTATGTGCATTGAAATGTCTGAGCAACTGGCTAAGCATTAGTTTTTCAAAAATTTTACTGAGAATGGGCAGTATGGAAACAAGTCGAAAATTCGAAGGGTCCGAACTATCACCAGATTTAAATAATGGAATGATTTTACTATGTTTCATCAAGTCAGGAAATACACCAGATGCCACACAACAATTGAAAATTGTAGCTAAATGTGGAGCGATTGAAATAATAATAGAAGAAATGGTTTTGACAGATAGACTCCACAGATCTTTAGTGTTTTTCATATTTATTGATTTAAAAGCGTTCAAAACATCTTTTGGGCTTACAGCTGAAAATTCAAATATTGTGTCGCATTCTACCACGCTCTGTTTGAGAACCAGTTCAGCAGATATAGAAGAAGACATAAGATTTCTCGTAGTAATAAGAGGAATGTTAGAAAAATATTTTTCAAACTCAGTCGCAATTTCTACATCATTTTTGATATCTATATCATTTATCTTTAACCGAATGTCTCGACTACGTACTTTCGCTCTACCCGTCTCATTATTTATCATATCCCAAACAGATTTAATAATATTTGTTGAACCATTAATTTTATTTTTTAAATATATAGACTTAGCATTGGAACAGGCTCGTTTAAATATTTTGGCATAATTTTTTACAAGTTCTTGAAAAGTCGGATTGTGATTACAGGTTCTTTCTTCATAAAGTTCATACAATTTATTCCGACTTTTGTAAATACCAGGAGTTGCCCAATCACTGAATGTCATACGGTCACTTACAGACAGTCGTTTTGGAGTAAAGATTGTATTAAATTCACTAGTGATTAAGCTAAATAACGAGCTGTACGAGTGGTCCGGAGTACCGTGACAGGGCAACAATACAATTTTTTCTGCTATATTAGACTTAAATCTTTCTAAGCGGCTTTTAGTAAATGGTATATAATTTATTTGCTTTCTTTGTATTTTTGAAGAATTTGGAAATGAAACCAACTGACCTGAATGGTCTGACTGAACTTTATTAATTATACATTGATACAAAGGTTTTACAGTGCTAAATATGTTATCAATACATGTAGCACTTGTAGCAGTTACTCTTGTTGGCTCTGTAAAAATATGATGCAAATTGTATGATTTAAATAAATTTAAAAAGTTGTAGGTAACAGAATTTTTCTCCAAAATATTTATATTAAAGTCTCCACAAATTATAACAGTTTTATGGCTATTAGATAATTTATTTAAGGCATCCTCCATGATATTTGAAAATGTTTCAAAGGGCGTGCTAGGAGGTTTATACAGGTTCATAACAATGAATCGTTCCAATTCAATGCATGAAATCTCTACAACTCGCTCAACAGAGAGGCTCACAATGTCACACCTTTCTTTAAATTTAAGCAACTTATTTAATAATATTAAGGAGCCACCATGTATACAGTTATCTCTGATGAATGAGCTTGCAACCTGGTGGTTATTGAAGCTGAAAATGAATTGATGGGGTTTTAGCCAGTGCTCAGTTAGACATAAAATATCAATATTGCTACAATTCATAAACAACTCCAATTCTAACTCCTTTCCTATCATCCCCTGAATGTTTTGGTGCACCAGGTTGATACAATTATTATTCTTTCTATATTCTTGACACTTTACAATTGATGGGGATATAGTATTATTATTACTTTTAGTTCCGTTTTTAATATTGTTATTATTACTATTTACATTGCCAGAGTAAAACTCTATTGTCTTGTAACCTAATTTAAAGAATTTGGAATACCTTCCAAGGTACCATTACTCAATGTCAAATTATCTAACTGCTCAAAAGAAGCAGGGTTGTTAGCCAAACTTTTGGCCGGTTTCATAAAACAATATGATAGCGAATCTGCTATTTGTCTTTTATAAAAATTGCTAAGATAAAATTTATCTTCTGTCAAATTATAATATTTATTATTAAATATATTTATGTCAAGTATATGAAATTTGTCATCATATAATGTCAATGTATGCATTTTATCATTTAATCTATACCTAGATGCATTTTCCGCCTCGGGCAACAATTGACTGTATGGGAAAGTAAATAAAAACACTTTTCCCACATTTATCTGTTGTAACATATTAAAATATTTAATCATTATATGTTTATTTAAATTTCCTCTCCTCCCAATAAAAACAATTAAAGTTGTGTTGGGGTGGTAATCCATCTTAACTATTCTATCTACTATTTGAGTGAAACTGGCTCCAGGCAAACAATAATTGGTAACCAGTTTTCCTGATTTTTGTAATAATAATTGGCCCATGTTTTTACCTATTTCATCACTATACATTATTATGTTGGAGTTATTATTTTCGCTATTATTATTTAATGATGATGACATCTGTTGAAAAGCACTACTATTAATGGCCTCATTCACGTTTAAAAGGCACCTCAAAAATATTAGGCTTATTAGCCTTCTTACACAAAATGGAATTGATGAATCTGACTGAGAAAGATGTCTGGAAATGATTCAGCACATATAATAATATACTATATTATATATAATATTTATACAATATCCTTAATTTTACCACTTGACATTATTATAAATATATGACGTAACATAAATTAATATAATAGAAAATGTCGATTTAAAAAAAATATCGGCAAGTTTCTTTCGATACGTCTTCTTCGCCAATGGTCATTTTTGAAATACTGGTAGATTAAAAAGAAAAAATCAAACTATGAAAAAATAATGAATAAGATACAATATGATTGTATTTGAAATATGTAGGTCGTGTATACCTATGTGCCCGCGAGAGCCCAATGATAAATAAAGATTTTTATGACCTTCTGATAAAACATACCTATCATCCCATTAGTTAAAAACACTAACATTTTATTTACGCCGTAATCTTTTTCTCAGATTGCCCGACTCAATCTGGCCTTAGCGACATTACCGGCGGCGCTTGAAGTCTGCGCAGGATCACAAATCGTTCAAGCCGGCGTATCAACAGCAAAAATAGTCATGGGAATTGGCAGCTGCTCCGTATCTTCAATATTTTCCTCATTTACAGGATCTTTTGCGTATTAATTATTACTGAAAACAGACGACAATAAAGAACCCACTACTAATGACTTATTGTGTCTTAATTGTATTTAAACCCTTTAAAATATTTTATGAAGATACAGATGGAATCAAAGTAATGGCTACCGATCATATTTATAGCCGAACATCACCTAAACTTGATACATTCAACGGTTAGCAATAAAGGCTCTGATGCAAAAGTGTACTGGGAATCTTATAGAATCCGTTACTAACGATTTTATAGAGGATAGTTTGTTCCTGCGAGTGAATCTGCGAGTGTTGGGGTAGCCGAATCATAAATGGCATATAGATTATTGACTACTTACTTCCCAGCCAGTACTCAGTAGGCTTCCCTTAGTACTTTCACCTTACATAATGAACCTTACAATTGACCTGTGAATTGTAATTTGACTGCAATTTTCTCTGACGTGGGTGTGGTGGAGATACTTCCCCAGTCGGGCTACTTTTATACACTCTACCTCTCTTAGAAACATACATACCAAGACAAACAGACATATTCACGGACACTGTTTCTCCTGTTTAGGAATCGAACCCACGCTCCGTCGTGTTAGTAGTATTGCTAACCAATATACTATTAAGTAAATATATTCGGACAAATTACACTGTGCCACAGTGTAACACAGAGTAATTACACACAACCTCTGCTTAGTTTGGGCTAGTTCTAGTCCCAAACTAAGCAAAGGTTGTGCTATGGCAGACTAGACAACTGATAAACTTACATGAAAACATTTGTTTTAGTAAACCCATATTCACAATACATAGAAATCACCCAGACCATGACAAATATACATGTGCATGCACACAAATCTAATTTCAATCGATTTCATAGGGAATTGAATCGAAACCTTGGTGGTAATTTAACCATAGTTAATCCTGTCACCTCAGGGTCGTCGTTTGTCGTCGTCATTGGATTTTCTTTGCTAAACTGTGGGCATAATTATAGCTATATACACAAACTAAACCTTTGAAAGATACGCAAAACAGACAATATTACGAGAGCCTAGGTTCAAGAGTAAATACAAACACTTCGAAGGTTCAATAATTGTCTAACTGCACTCAATCTTAACGATTAGGACAATGATCGATAACGAACAATTATTTTCAGAATTAAGTACTATTTTATCTATTTACTATTATAGCACTCGAATTAATCTCTGCTTTGGCTATAAAAGCTAGCTGAACAAATTCTCATTACACCTTTTGAAAAGGACTCGAGGAAAATGCACATTTTACTGCTGTTAGGCGTTCAAGTGATAGTGTTGTGCCACGTACGTATATAGACTTATTTTCTCACCGTATAAATATAGAAAACCCTATAGTGTTAAAGAGAGTTTAGGAAAACTCTCATTAGGACAAATTTAGATATACCTAAATAATATGATGTTGATATGTTCATAATGATTCTATCGCCATGTTAATATTTCATTTCGGAAGTTCAAAGTTCACTCGAAGTTAAAGTTTGTTTTTAGATCTGGAATTACGATTTCAAAAATTCTTTCGGTACCTAATAAGTACTGGAACTATGGCTAAAAACTTCTTTTATTTCTGAATGTATATATATAAAGACAATCTGAAACTGAACTAAACTGATGATAATATTTGTCCGTGATCTAAAAACAAAATGATTGGTTGTTTTAAATGGGTAGTCAAAACAGTTTGTTTTCTTGCATAGAAAGAGTGCATTAAAAATAATCCAAACAACTTACTGTTACAAATAATAGACAAGTGCTAATGAAACCATCAGCCAGAGGCTTCCGTGCCATTGTATCATAAAAATATAAATGACAAAACAATAATTAATTTTAAAATACCTGAAACAGTACACGGTTCATGATACACACGCCACCAGCCATTCATACCACTTCTATGGAGCCTAAAGCTTACTCCGTGTTTTGAAGACGCCATGACGCTACTGACTTAGCTGAACGAGAACCCTTCATCGACGATTCTCATCGACGAACATTTGATTTTCTTTGTCTTACATTTAATTTGTAGAGTAATCCTTCAGGCATATTTTTTTTACTTTTACCAACTTCTGACAGTGACATTCGACAATAGAGTATCTTCAGTGAGGTTCTGGTATCCTTTGGGTACGGAATCCAAATTAAATACAATTTAAAAGATTTTTACTTTTCGTGTACTGGCAAATTTCGGAAATTCTAGGACGACACGAAACTTTACGGTATATTTTAATAGTTATTGAGTACCCGATGAAAATTTAGATTTCGAAGAAAACAGGAAAAAACTTGAAGTACACGAGTAATTTTATACAAATAAAATCAGTGTATGAACTAGTCGCTGCTGCTGCCCAATGCACCGCCGTGGCTAAGTAAACTTTTTAGGTTTTTGCAAGAGCCTTGAATTTCCGAGTAAAAAGTAGCATAAATATTTATTCGAGATGAAAGTTTTTATATAGCCATGTAAAACTTCAATCAATTTGCTAGGTTACGCGTAAGGCGAGTATTCGTTACGCATCACGTAGATACACATAAAACTATTAAAAAGAATTAAAAAATAAAAAATACTGTTACCAGTAATTTTTATTTTTTAATTCACGACGACCACAGTAACGCTTCTAGTTTTAATTAAATGTATTGTCTTAGGTTTTCGCGATTGTTACACATTGAATTAAACAGCTTTGCAGCGTCCGTGGTCGCAGGAAGACCTTCCTACGACCACGAACGCTGCAAAGCGTTAGAAACGTCAGGTTGAACAAAATAAATCAAACACGCGATACTTCCGTTAAAAAATGTTTAATTCAATTTAATTAAATGTAGTGGTGACGAGCCTGGTGGTCGTGCGGCGAGCTATGTCACCTTTTTCCTCACTATTTCCGGTTCGATCACCATACAAGACAATGTGTGACATAAATATCTCCTAGTCTTAGTTTGGGTATTTTCTATTATAAGTATGTATTAAACAATAATGTGTGTTTCAGTTATTTAGTATCCGCGCATTTTGTTAATTTTATTATAATTGACGTTAATATTTGAGACGGATAACCTTTGCCCCATGACTTCGTCCACGCATATCCCAGCATACCCCGATAACTTTAGTAAATCGTTTCTTAGTAGATACGCTAATTATTTCTTAGTAGATTACGTATACATTTCTGGAACTGGGGCACGTATAGTAAAAGAAATAAAAAGGGTACTCTCTGGGAACATATTATTTTATTTAACTTTTTAACGAGTGTCGTATGTTTTTCATTCTGGCATCGAATTTTTTTTATTAATAATATTTATGACAACAGATTTAACTGGAGATAATTTTCACTTTTTCTTTTTCATACTATTTATTACTCAGGTACAAAGTTGCAAGTGCCAATCCCACCATCGCCTTTCAGTGACCTATGTCTTTGCGCAACCACGTGTTACTTTCGCATTATCCACCACACTCTCTTCCAGAACTTTCCAACAATCATCTACAGACGGAAAGGCTGGAGTCCGCAAGTCTTTCACTGGCGATACGTACTCCTTACATTTTCTCCTTTCAATTTTCTACTTCTTATCCTTTTAGCATCTCCATAAATGCTACGCTCTTGCTAGCGCCAACAAATCTTTGAAAACCCCAAAATGCTACTAGCTTACCACCGGATAGTGGTCAGTTTCTGGAGTGAGACTTCCGTAGGCACTTGTATCCGTTTATATATAATATATAGATATTTGGAGCCATTCAGCTATCAGAATCAAATCTATCATACTTGTATACATGTGAATATCCTTGTTGTGTAATAACGTGTTCGCCACAAAAAGCTTTCATTCCATACATAGTTCTTAAATTATCTTACCTTCATTATTCACTCTCTTATCTCCGTTTGGACCACATACAGCCTTTCGCTTAATCCCAACTCCTCCATTCAGACCTCCACACATAATTATCGCCATCTCCATACATATTCATTCGCTGTATCAAAATACAGAATATCCCTTCTCGAATGCCTGAGAAATACCTGCGCTCACTAAAGCTCAAAAAAGATCGCGTAATCCCTAGTTTTATAAAATTCCAGAGAATATATATAATCTCTCACACTTAATGCTAAGCGAGATATGAGTACGACACATACGCTCGCGCTGGCATGATCGCTGGATTCATCCCGAACCACAGGGCCATGATGACTACAGGACACCATGCTCGGTCTGACTAGAGACTTGTGTAACAAGTCTTCGTCTCGAGGTAAAACCCAGTTTATTGGACGACAGCTTGACATTCTCCTACAGGTGTTGTCAAAACTATTTTTGTTCACTGAAATGGTATGGCCGCGACGAGTACGATTATGGAATCGGCCCCTAAATTTGTTTTTAATCTTAAAATGCATCTATAGAGAACGAATTTTCGAAATTCTCTACTTATTATCTTCCTGGTCATAAATGTAAACTTACTATGTGAAATGCGTGCTTCGGTTATCAGTAATTACGGGGTTGGTACTCGTCCAAACAGAACCAACCAAAGAAAGGGTTTCTTTGGTTGGTTCTGTTTGGATGAGTCAAGCACCTAAACTGTCTCTCTTAAGTAACATAAACAGATAGATAAACCTATATGAATCTTCCATTCAAATCCATAAGTAAGGCCTGAGACATAAGTCTACTTAGGTACTATGCACATTTCGATTTAGCGATAGATAGCAGACATATAGATAATGGAAAAAATCTTGAGTTAATTTACCTCTATATATATGTATTATACCTACTGAACTTTTCCCTATATAACCTTTTCCAATAATATTATATCAATGTGTCTTGGTTCTAGGCAATTGAGGGCACAGGAGTTTATCGGTATGACAATATAAAGTATGATAATTTAATGGACATAAAATATGATCAAGAAAAAGTGCAGGCATTCTCACGAATATTAGAAGAACATGACAAAAATGATTTAAGAAGTATAGCAGATATATGGATGAGCATTAAGAATAGTGCTAAAAATGCCTGGAGTCACGTAAAAAACATGGCAAATAATGCTAAGGACAAGATAAAGATACTAATCCAAAAATTAAAAGACAAATCAGAACAAATACAAGAAGAGTTTAAGCAACGGATGAAAAATCTTCAAGAAAAAATGTATACTTTTATCGAAAAGGCAAAACAAGCAGGTCAAATAGTGAAAAAATGTTTGAAAGTAAGTGTGGTTAACTTTTATATTTTAGCTTGATCGTGTTTTTTCACAAAGTTATGTCCTAGAAACCGGCGAGCTTGCATGAGAAGAGCTATGAATGTTAATGAAGGAAATCATGTATGTAAGGACGTGTCATGTAGCGCTTGGTTCTTTCTGCCTGACTTGGCGTAAAGATATAGTATAGTATATCTATATATAGATGATGTCACAGTAGCAAACCAGTAATAACTCTCACTGAGCTAAAGAACCAGGTTACTGAATTGTTCTTTTCGAATTTATGTATATACATATTTGTAATAATCACTTATTCAGCAGTGAAGTAACACTACTACGAAATGAATGGAAATTCGGAAATTATAATTAACATGTAGCCTTCGGTAGAAATACCCATAGATCAAATGTGATCTTTAGTGTTAATTAATAATATTAATGTCAAAATATTTTTATGCATTATTTCACACGGTCACTTTATAATAACATATAACAAAAGTTTCACCAAGAAATCGGAAGCACTTTTATATGAGTGTTAATTGTAATGGCATAATATGGGAAGACAATTATTAAAATAATAAAACTTTTATTTTGTTTCAGGATGAAAAAGAATCCATAGATAACATTTTGAAGGAAATTATAAGTAATGTTACTGCTTGCATATCAATAAATACAATGCGCGTATCAATACTACAAAGGCAACTACCAATTGATTTAGATGAAACAGAATTTATAAATAGCATAGAAGATAAAATTAACGCGTGTATAGATAAAGAAGATATTGATGAAGGGTGCCTATATGAAGTTAGAGAAAATATGCTGAAAGACATCGAAGAATTAGAAGAAAAAGTGTTCAAAAATGTAAGTTTCAGTGCTTATTTTTTGGTCTCACTTATAAAAGTGCAGCTTTATGTAGTAGTAACAATCAGATAATTTTTTAATGAAAAGCGTGTATTTAATTAATCGGTGTGTTGCCTATTATTGTCAATATCCTCTTACCATATTTATGAAAGATGCCTCTGCTATAAAAAGTCTGAGGACGGGAATCAATAAAATGTAGAAGAGTTTTCGTCTTACTAACAGATTTGTAATTGGCACGCATGTCATCCCTCACGACGTCAAGCCAGCATTTCCTTGGTCTATCCCTTCTATTAGGACCCGGCGGAGGTGCAACGGCTAGATATTTATTCCCCACGAAAACCAACAAGGCACCAGTGCCGACTTATCGTCGTGACATGACATGTGCGCCAATGGTCTCATTATAAAGGATATCAAAAACCACGCGAAATGGAGGAGTAAAAGCCGGAAAGGGGACCCTGGTCTCCAAAGCGAAAGCGTAGGGCGCGACCGGAATTACCGCCCGGATAACGATGATGATGATATTAGATTTGTAATTTTTCCCCCTTGAATTGAAATCTATCCATATGCTGAAATAAAATTGACATTCGTTGTAGTTTGCTGTAAAATGTCCGATGAATACGGTGGGTTTAAGATGATTCATTGTCCGTTTTGTGGTTGTTTGACTGCCAATTTATCCAGGATTTGTAATTGTGCCAAACTACGTTACAGTACGAACTAGCATTGTAGTAAATAAATATTTTTGTTCCAAAGCAATTGATAAGTTAAGTCAGAATTGACGGTTCTTCCACAGCGATCTTGTTTTTTTTTTATACAACGTCGGGAGGCCTATAAGCATACGGCCCACTTAATGTAAAGCGGCTACCGTAGGCTATAAACGTTTGCAAGACATTAATTACAATAAGATAAAATATCCTTTTTTTTCTGAGTAAAAGACGGGCACCTTCCATTCTCCCTACCTCGTGATTTACAACCGAAAGGCTGGACAACCTCTGCTCCGGCCCACTTTATTTATATCATACATTTATTTGCTTTTCTTATAATCATATGTTTTAATTGGGAGGGTTCATCAAGCTACATTTCAAGTCTGTCCGTATATGAAATCATTCCCTAAGCAGATCTGTGTCTATAGTGGATATTTCTCAAATTATTAACCTAAAGACACAAAGGATTGAGTGACTGTTACCCTAAAAATCTAAGGTCACTTCTTCATTCTATTGGTATTAAAGGACGTATTTCCCAATAGGTCGATTGTTATTTAGTATTGACGTATCGCTAAAAATAGTATGAAACTATATGTATAAAATCCATATATATGACAGCACTTAGCAGACACGTAACAGTCAGCTGGTATGTCAGTTTGAATATGAAGAAGGAACAGTAAAAAAATATGAAAATTACCGATACAGCTATGGACGTGCCTACAATGTGCATGTGTGTGCCTATATTGTGATATTTCTACCTAGAGTCTAGATTACTACTACTACTACTTTTTAACCGCACCGCTCGCCGACGGCGGGGAGTTCACCCTCACACGCTTGAACCGCAATGGTCGCATTCGGTGTGGTTTCCAAGGGACTATAGCATGGAGTTCTTCAAGAAATGCGTGAAGAGGTTTTTAGAGGGGCGGCAACGCATGAGTGACGTCCCTGGTCACTCATGCGTATGCTTGATTGCCACCTTAGTTGTATAAAAAAAAAGATAGTAGTATTTACATTCCTCCGTACGAACTCAAGCTTCAATCTTACATTACACAAAATTGTTTTGACAACGTTTATCGTTTAATATCCTTTAAAATATAATTACTTCTTGAATGAAACTCGTATTAGTAATATGTAATTGTGTTTTATGTAGGTGTGTGTTTCTGTTTGTTTGGAAGTTAGGCGAATTTTCAAAAAGTTTACAGACTCACGAATTTTTTTTATGAGTGATATAGAGTTTATGGAATACAGTGACACCTGTTAATATCAAAAGCTTGCCAAATCATTAAACACGGAGAGAAGAAGAGTTCTAAAACCAGTGGATTTCTGAACTCCACTTAATTCCATGTCATTTATGAAATTAAGCTTTAAACTGCGGTTTAATAAATAAAAAAATATTATAATTACTTTCAAAACCTAAACATCCTCACAGTATATATTTTTTGAATATGTAAAGTACAGTAACTTAACCTAGACACATAGCAAAAAAAAAATCGGCCAAGTGCGAGTCGGACTCGCGCACGTAGAGTTCCGTACCATTATCTATAAAAACCGCAAAAAAAAAAAACACATTTGTTGTATGGGAGCCCCCCTTAAATATTTGTTTTATTTTCATTTAATTATTTATTCTTAAAGGGAATATATAACTAAATATTCTATGAATATTTCAAGCGTCTACCTGTTGCCGTTAACAATATCGAGCAAAAAAATCACGTTTGTTGTATGGGAGCCCCTTTGAATATTTATTTTATTCTGTTTTTTTAGTATTTGTTGTTATAGCGGCAACAGAAATACATCATCTGTGAAAATTTCAACTGTCTAACTATCACGGTTCATGAGATACAGCCTGGTGACAGACGGACGGACGGACGGACAGCGGAGCCTCAGTAATAAGGTTCCGTTTTACCCTTTGGGTACGGAACCCTAAAAAATAAGTAAAATCTGTTTCAAATACTTGATTTAGATAATAGTGTACCTTTTAGGAAAAATATGAAATTAAAATCCTGTAGTTGTATAATGATGTTAAATTTACTTCAAAAGCAAGACTTTCAAACAAGAAACTTTAACGTGTACTTTAATTTAATTAACAAAACATTTTGCTCTTACATTCACACATACTAATTACATAAATTGAACTTTATCTCAACAACAAATGAATAAAATAAAAACATGAGATAAACACAGCTATCCTATTACGACGGCGAGTAATCCCTAATACTGATAAGTTCAGTTTAGCGTAGAAATTTGAAATATATAGAATTCAAACTACTAATTATTACTACGCATACAATGCAATGATTCTCATCTTCACATTTCATGCAACTTCCCATCTAATTACATGTATCCAAAGAAAACACATGCAAACTGCATTACATACTATACACCTTTTAATTAGGATATGAAAGGAAAATGATTAGGTTGTTATTTTTATACTGCAGTTAAATTACCTTTTTAATATAATTTGAAGACCTGATAGTTTGATTGCACTTTTGACTCTACATTATACTACTTTTACTTTAAATTCTTAACAATTCACTCGATATTAACTGATGTAAATGTCTTTATAATACGTGATTCAGAATGAAACTCAAGCGAAATTAATTATCGAATTTACTGTTAAATCACTAATTACTCTACAAATCGCGACTCCCAATTACCGACCTCATACTCTCCATGATGGTCACTATTTACTCTCCTGACTCCCTACTATCTTCATTGTCTAAACCGAACCATGGTCACGTGCGAACTGTCCTGTGCTAGTCCTCGATTTCCTCCTCACTTACCCTTAAGTTCCATAGTTTTTTTTATCAGCCATACTGTGGGGCCAAATAAATTAATTTAGTAGGTTTCTAGTTAGAAGTGTAAATTCTTAAAGTATTTCTTTACGAAAGGAATCGTGGGAAGCGTGAATATAACAACTATACTCATTGATTCGCCGTTCACAAACTTTAACATAAAGGTATGCGTGTTTGTCCCTTATCTATTTATCCCTTACAAATACTGTACACAACACGATAGTGTACGGTTACGGCAAGATAATCGAAGTAATGCTCGACCCTAAAAACTTTATTTTCATTTTGTTGAATAAAAACAATCTAACTCAAGTGTAGGAAAATAAGTTTCAACATTTTCACAACCACACTAAAGGTATTGTGTCGATTTCATTATTTTTGACTTTTCATTTTTAGAGACTGGAATCAAGAACCATTGTGGATGACATTTTAAATAAAATAGTGGCATGCTCGACTGAAGGAATCATATCAGCATCTACAAATATAACAATGGAGGCAATCAAAATTGCTCAGTGTGTTTCTGACAATGGACCTTCTACCGTGGCATCCGAGTTTTATTAATATCTTACAATAATGAAAATAAACAGTATTTGATTGTTAATATGATGTCATTTAAATTAATATCCAAAACCAGAACATCTCAACATGGATTAAACAATTCATTGTTTACGCAATAGCAAACCGTCCCAAATTCAAAATGTCCTGATGTGCATTTTATTTAAAAGGATTGTATTTAATTGATCAACATACTAAACCTAACCTAACCTATGAAAATACTATGTTCACATCTAAAAATACTGAAATGTGCATATTTCAATATTTTAGACGAACCCGTTAGTATTTTTTGTTGCTCAATTTATTATATTCCTTAAGAAAATAGCAGAACGTATGCCCAAATATTTCGGCTCTGGCCGGCGTGGCAGCACGCGACTGTAGGTCATTATTAATTAATTAGTTTGCACCGCTTTGTATATGTGTGCATCACGTTAAGTAAGCCGCGCCCACTCATAGATCAATCCTATGCGAAGCGATAAAAGGGTGTAGAAACAATTATTGATAATAGTTTGAGATTGAGAGTAGGTAGTAGGTAACATATCAGCAGGTAATTAAAAAATATTTTTCTTTGTCAACTCGCTATACACAATGCAGTGCTGGTCCCAACGCTAACTTACGGAAGCGAGAGCTGGGTATGGCAGAAAGAGCATGAAAGTAGAATAAACGCGGTCGAAATGCGAGCGCTGCGCAAAATTTGTGGCGTAAGGCTTGTAGACCGCATTCGCAATGATGATGTAAGAAACAGAGTTGGTCTGAAAGAGAGCGTCGGTTTTAAAATAAGAAAAGGCATGCTCTGTTGGTTCGGACATGTAGAAAGAATGCAGGACGAAAGAATGACGAAGAAGATATACAATGCAAAAGTGGAAGGATGTAGGAGCCGAGGAAGGCCAAGACTTACCTACCATGACCAAATTGGTCGTGTTCTATCTGAAGGTGATGTCCGGAGCCCTAGAAACCGGCGAGAGTGCATGAGAGTAGCATTGAAAAAAAAAAGAAGCGAGTGAGTTATGTAAGGATCGAGTCACGTCGCAAGGGATGTGGCGTGAATTTATAGATAGATAGATTTTTCTTTGTCTCACGCAAATGGTCCGTCGCGAGGTCAGGAACCTCTTACCTTCTGCTGCACTTCTAGTAGTATGATCACTACTATTTTCGAATTATTAAAATTTAAATGATTTAAATAAATACGCAATAATAATTCTAGTAATTCCGGACATACATGTCCGAACAGCCATACATCTAGTAGGGAGACGAGGAGCAATGAACGACTAAAGAGTGAAAAATTGGAAGATGAACGGATTAGGAGAATATATGCACATCTAGCCGGTGAAAGACATGTGAACACGAGTCTTTCTAGATATGAATGATTGCTGGAAAGTTGTGACAGAAAGTATAATCCAATGTACCTTGAAAGAGACATAACACCTTAAGGCGACACATCGAAAAATTAGACCAACTTTCATCGAATAGTATAGGCTAATGACTAAACTGACGGATCTAAGATTTTAATATAAATAACTTCATTTCTTTATCTTGAATTTGCTTGCTCAAATACGCGATTGTGTAAAATTGATTCGATAATAATTACTTTCGAAAACACCTCCTGAAATTCATTATTTTTGAAATTACAACGAAGTTGTTCTGTTTATACGCTTCAAAATTACTTAAATCTATTAGTAATATCTATGTTTTTAATATGGTTGCTGCATATTTTGATAAGTGAAACATGAAATTTTTTTAAAATATTTTAAGTTTCTGACAATTCTAAGCGATCACATTCGTCTTGGATGCTACGTGTTTTCGACCTTATTGTGCGGTAATGAGGATTATAAACGCGTTGACTAACTACATCCAGCCAGTCCGGCTGCAGCCCGCTTCGAGGTGAGACCTATGTCGACTGTCTGCTCGAGCTCGCTCCATTTACTTCGCGACACCGAAGTTTTTATAATTAATAGTTGTAAATATTCAATATTATAGTATTTAGCGTAAGTGTATTATTATTAGATATAAGTAGTAAATAATATTATAGGTTTATATATATTTATTATACTGTTGTAACAATGGGGAACACTAAAAAGAAAATATATAGAATAAAAATACAAAGAAAATGTTCGTAGAATGGCGGAGGCGAACAAGACAAGGTTTTTTTTTTTTAATTATTATATTCATTAAACATATTATAATAACATTGTGTAGACATATTTCTAGTTTTTAGAACAGTTCCTAGGTATGGTTGGCCCAAGCTATTTAATTCCTCTTCAAACTTTTTTTTAATTTTGCTTACTTAATAACTCTATATAAAACTGCATTAATTAAATACGAGTTATTTTTTGCAGGAATAAACAGTAACATTTGATAATTGGTATACATTATCCACAGGCTGACCGCGTACCTATATAGGACGTCAAACTCCTATTATGTCCATTATAATCTGACCGAACTCCGACTTAGAAGTTGTACGTCGGTGGAGGTCAGGTTACGTTGGAAATTTATACCAATAAGGTTCGCGCTCTCAGCACATAGCAACCAGTGGAGACTCTTTATTTCTTTGTATTAAAATAAAAACTTATAAAATAGAATATTTTTGCTGTTTTGTTTTTTAGGAGAAACTTACTAAATAAACATATTCCACTAGAAGAATCACTACTCGATTTATATGCTACTTTAACGTAAGTGTCATACGGGACGACAAACTCATAGTAACCATTATAAGCTCACCGAACTCCGACTTAGACATTGTACGTAGGTGAAGGTTAGTTTACGTTGGAAATTTATCCAATCAGAAGATAGAAAACCAGTGGAGGTTTTTTTTTTTTTTTTGTATTAAACTAATTACTAGTAAAATAGTATATTTTGATAGTTTTTAAAAAAACTCGGTATGTTTCATGTTAAAGAAGCGAGCGAGGTGTGTAAGTACCGAGTCATGTGGCGCTCACGTGGGATTTAGCGTGAAGATATAGATAGATAGTATACTTATACCCATGGTACTCGTGAAAACGAATAATATTTACTATGAACCAACACTGAAAACACAAAAAAATCATCTATTCTATACATTGTGGTTAGTATTGAACTATTGTACGGATTAGATTTATTTTGCAACATCAGAGATGGTCCTGGTTCTTTCTTCTTGAGAGTGTAATAAATAACAAGGAAACGTACAACAATACAAAACACAGAGTATACATAAGTAAAATACAATAAATGTCATTATACTGAAGTTAAAGTTATGAAACAGCAAGAAAATCATTTGTCACATGTTTTTTTTAAATATGAATAGATTATAAAATCTATTTGTATATATGTATATTAGGGTGTCCCTTATTTTTCAAAGTTTTTATTTTCTAACGCATATGTCTTAGTTTTGTTCATTTGCTTTTAAAACACTCGGAAATTAATTTTTAACTTATTTGGATTACGATAATCCGTGCCGAATTACATCGAAACATGTTCATACAAGTTGCGCGGCAGTGCCGCACGTACTCGCGGTATTCATTTCATTCATCTTGGAGACAAGACATAAAAATTGGAATGATTTTATGCACACGATACCACAGTACAGAAATAACTTAATTACGCTCCACGTCAACATTAGATCCATGATAAAAAACTTCTCGCAATTGGAATATATTGTTATGAACAGCACCCGATTAATACATATACTTGTTATTACAGAAGCAAATATAACGGAGCAATGTAAACAATTGTTTGAGCTGCAGAACTATGAAATGCACACGGAACTACGAAGCAAACGAAAAGGAGGCGGTGTTATCGTATATGTGCATAGAAGTGTATGCTTTAGTAGGATTTCAGTGAAAACTTGTTTCTTTGAGTGTATTCTAGGTGAAGTGGAAACTTGTCATGGTGTTAAAATTGGTCTTTGTGCCATATATAGGCCACCGAGCTTGAATAAAACTTGTTTCATACAGGAGCTACAACAAACCGTATTAAAAACTGTGAGTAATAATAACTTCTTGATATTAGGAGATATAAATATTGATCTCAAAAAGTCTTGCCCGGTTGTTACTCAATACTTAAACCTTTTGTGTGAAGCAGGTTTTGAAAGTAGTATAAATCAATTTACGCGTATTGAGATGAAACTAGATACCATATCAAAGACATGTATAGATCACATTTTCGTGCGCGATGTCGGCTCCCGCGCGGCATCTCATCGTTCGCTGCGATCAGCTGTAGTAAACAATGCGCTTGCCGATCACTTTATAACCGGTTTTGCCATGGTAGACTGTCCGTTAGCAAGTAATACTGATTGTTATAAAATAACTGTAAAACTAGATAACGAGAAAGTTAAGGCAGAATTAAGTAAAATAAATTGGAACCCAGTTTTTGAACTCGAATCTCCTAATGACATATTAAACTTTATTGTAGATAAAATTCAAAATGTTTATAAAAAATGTAGATATAATTCAAAAGTAAACCTTAGCAAGAGACTGAATTGTGAATGGATAAGTGGCAAAATTATTGCAATGTGTAAAAAAAGGGACGAGCTATATGCCATATGGAAACGTGACGAAAGCAACTTAAGTAATAGATTATTATATAATAATTACAGAAATAAAACTAATAAACATATAAATGCAGTAAAAAATAATTATATCAAAAAGACCATTTCAAAAAACTTCCATAATACAAAAAAAATTTGGCAATTAATAAATAGACTATGTGGTAAAATGGTAAAATCTGTTGATGACTTAATATTAAAGCATTTTAAAAATAATACAAAATCTATTGTAAACAAGTTTGCATATGATTTTAAAAAAAATGTAAATAATATAAGCAGTTCTTGTAATATAAATATACTGAACGAAAAAACTTACATCAAAAATACCACCTTCAGTATGAGAATAAATAAAGCTACCACAGAAGTAGTACACCTAATAATCAAACAGTTAAATTCTAAAAAAAGCCCGGGTTATGACGATATTCGCGTATCTGATTTACAACATATAAATAAGTCAATTTCACCGGTCATAACTCATTTAATTAATATGTGTATCGCAAAATCACTATACCCGGATAAGTTAAAAATAGGTATAATTAGACCTATTCTAAAGAAGGGTAGTCCTGCTGATGTAAATAACTACAGGCCAATCACAATTCTGTCTGCTATTGACAAAATTATTGAGAGGTATTTTGGTAATGAAATAAATAAATACCTCAATGGAAATAACATAATTAATGAAAAACAGTTCGGATTTCAAAAGAACCGAAATGCTTCTCAACTTTTGTCACAGTTTACAAATGAGGTCAGTGAATACATGGATAAAAAAAAACATGTACTTGCTGTCTTCGTAGACTTTAGTAAAGCCTTTGATTGTCTTAAATATAACATATTATATAATAAACTCAGTGAAGCTGGTATACGGGGTCCACTGCTGAGGTGGTTCAGAGACTATCATTCAAAACGGGGCACAGCAGTTAAGATAGCCGGTGAGTTCAGTGATTTTATTGTAACAGAAGAAGGTACACAACAAGGTTCGATAATTGGTCCGACCGAATACCTGCTTTATGTAAATGATATGTGCAACATCTTCCAGAACGGCTCTGTGTACCAGTTTGCTGATGACACATGTCTTGTAGTCGCTCATGATAACTTAACCGAAGCGCAAGCTATAATGCAGAGTAATTTTGATCTTCTATGCCAATGGTCACATGATGTTGGTTTAAACATTAATGCTCAAAAAACTAAATTAATACACATTCATACTTCTCACCTAAAATCATCTATTATCCCGAAAATAATTGCTCATGAGCATGCATGTTTACACTTGAAGCAATATAATTGTAAATGTGAAAACCTGGAATTAGTCAGTGAACATAAATATCTTGGTGTTATTATTGATTCGAGTTTCAACTGGGGACCCCATGTTAATTACCTATGTAATAAATTAAGAGGAATTGTATCTAGATTGTCAATTTTGAAATTCAAACTGCCTAATAACATTCTGCGAATGCTATATTTGTCACTAGCTGACAGCATAATTGGCTATTGTATAGGTAGCTATGGCAGAACATACAAGACATATATTAATAATATATATAAATTACAACTTAGCTTGCTTAAAACAATAGTTCCCCATAAAATTAAAATGAAATTTAAAGGAAATGAAATTGGTCTATTTAAATATTGCAAAGTTTTAAATGTATTTGACAAATTTAAATCAGAAATTGTAACAGAAAATTTAAATAATATTAACTGGTCAAATAAAAGAATTAGAAACAAAAATATGCATAAATCACCATATATGCGTATGTTCACAGTACCGTCGTACAATAACGTTCACGGGAAAAGGACATGGCAGTATATACTGCCAAGTATACTTAATGATTATCCTGCTGCTATATTAAACAAATTAAAAAACATTGATCTCCATAATGTAAAGTTTCACAAAAGGTGCAAGTCTGTATTAAAGGAATATTATATGAGCACTAATGACAAGAACGACTCACCTAACTACAGATAAACCGCTTAGGCTTATGTAGTTGGTATTGTAATTTTTATATGTATTGTAAAGATATAACATGAATAAAGAAAAGAAAAAAAAAAAAAAAAAAAAAAAATTTGTTCAAATTCAAAGTCAAAATCTTTTTATTCCGTAAAAATGGCTACATTTGTTTGGAATCGTCACATTTTTTTCCCCTACCGTGCAGTTTATGACTAGGTGAGCACTGATAAAAATACTGCCAAAAAACTCAGGCATCCCTCTTTTGGTATCCAAACAAATTTACATATTTTGTTAATTACATTATAATTGGATCGACTCACTCCCAGGCATTTTTATCATTAATATAGTCAGATACTTTATAATATGCCCTGCTACACAATTTGGCTTTAATAGTAGTTTTAAATTTGTTTATTGACAAATCTCTTAATTGCTGGGAAGTTTGTTATAGAACCGTATACATTGCCCCATAAAATAATTACTTGTTTTGTGGAGACGGCTTGCATATAACACAAGATTATGCTTATATCTAGTATTTATGCTATGAGTATCACTCTTTTTACAAAATGAGTCTATGTTTTTATGGACATACAAAAGATTTTCATAGATATATTGCGATGCGACTGTTAAAATATTTATTTCTTTGAATTTTTCTCTAAGGCTCTCCCGGGGACCAAGTTTGTAGATAGCTCTTATGGCTCTCTTTTGCAATAAAAAGATGGTGTTAATATCCGCGGAGTTACCCCAAAGAAGAATTCCATATGACATAATACTATGAAAGTAGCTGAAATAAACTATTCTAGCCGTATCAATATCAGTGAGCCGTCTAATAGTTTTCACTGCATAAGCTGCAGAACTTAGTTTTCCTGATAATTTTTCAATTTGTGGGCCCCTTTGTAGTCTGGAGTCAATTGTTATACCCAAGAACACAGTTGTCTCCACAGAGGCTAAATTAGTTCCATTACCATGTACATTGGTAGCCACCTGCCTTACATTAGGTGTTGAGAACTTAATTACTTTAGTCTTTTTATCATTTAAAAGCAGATTATTAACACTAAACCAATGAATAACTTTAGAGAGAGCATCGTTAACTTCGTCATAATTACCTAACCGTCTATTAATTTTGAATGTCAGTTATTCTCGTGATTAATACGTAATGTTTTAACTTTTATAAGATGGCAGTGGAATTGAGAAGCAATAAATCAAGTATTTTCTTAGTTGGAGACGTAAATTATCAAATAATAGGCGCAAAATTACCGTCTAACCGTCAAGTTCTTCCTGTACTTTTTTATAAAATTCGCGAAGTTAAATTGACTGTTAGTGAAAGCGCATACCTAGTCATTCGAGAGTGTATTATATTTAGGGAAAAAGCTAGGATCCCTACCAGAGCTATACCTAACTGTGTAAAATAACTTGTGAATCTTCACCAGGAGGGAGTTGCAAAAAAATTCCAATTTTCTATTTCAATTTCAATCTAATTCAATCTGATAATTTTATTTCTCTTATTTATTCGAAATAAAAAAATCCTGTGTTTACTCGGCGCTATCAGCCATTATGACACTCGAACATCTATAACTTCAAGCCAAATCCCTTGCGGGGTAGGCAGAGAGAGCCGAGCGCCACGTGACTCGATCCTTACATATCTCACTCGCTTCTTTAACATTCATTGCTCTTCTCATGCACGCACGCCGGTTTCTAGGGCTCCTGACATCACCTTCTGATAGAACATGACCAATTTGGTCATGGTAGGTAAGTCTTGGCCTTCCCCGGCTCCTACATCCTTCCACTTTTGCATTGTATATCTGCTTCGTCATTCTTTCATCTTGCATTCTTTCTACATGCCCGAACCATCGGAGCATGCCTCTTCTTATTTTAACACCGACGCTCTCTTTCAGACCAACTCTATTTCTAACATCATCATTACGAATACGGTCTACAAGCCTTACGCCACAAATTTTGCGCAGCGCTCGCATTTCAACCGCGTTTATTCTACTTTCATGCTCTTTCTGCCATACCCAACTCTCGCTTCCATAAGTTAGCGTTGGGACCAACACTGCATTGTGTATAGCGAGTTGTGCCTTCTGGCTCAGGATTTTACTGCCAAGAAGTTTTCCCAACGCTCCATTCACACTATTCCCAGCACTCACTCGTCTTTCCACATCTGCGGTGTACCTTCCATCCCTGCTGAAAGCGCATCCAAGATATACAAACTCATCCACTTGTTCCAACACTTCATCATCAATCGTAATCCTTACATTAGTTCTGGATTCTTCTCTTTCAAATACCATTATCTTTGTTTTCTTCGCATTCAGTAGTAAGCCTTTCTCCATACAGTCGTCTTTCATCGCTGTGACCAGTGTTTGCAGTTTAGATGGTGTATCTGCTAACTAAACATATGTGTCCGAATCAACAAATGGCCCGCTTTAGCCTCTCGATAAACAATGTTGTATTATGTAGCTGGTGTTTCATTCTTCTTAAGGGGGATACATGCCGTCCAGTGGCGCCTCAAGGAATAAAATATCGTATCTTAGCGTGGAAGATAAACATTATAAAGTCATGTGTTGCGTGTGTTACAAATACAATAACGTACTTTTACGTCATTAAACCAACAATTGAAATGTTTTGCTTTCGTTGTTATAGGCATAATTGCCAAAAAACGGCCTCTTTTAGCACTTTTGCTTATAACAACGATAGTGGAATATTTTGAGTGTTGGTTTAATGACGTAAAAATACTTTACTATCTTCGTAATAAATGCAACATAAGATTTTGTAATGTTTATCTTCTATGCTATAATATGTTTTTTTATTCAATGAGGGCGCCACTGGACGAGACCTAAGTAAGAACAACATAGATACCAAGACATGTTAACTTGTAGAGATATAAACATAAAACGATGTCATTGATTTCTCTTTCAATAAACTTTTTAAAAAGTGAATACGTTTCTGTAGTTTTTTATTACTATTATTACTATTGTTTTCCGTCTAGCTTAAATAAATATGTTTGGTTCAGTACGTATAAAGCTAAATAATAATTAAATCAATAATTTTTATTAAATATTGATATTATAAATTTTATTTAAGTGTGACGCGACTCTGTAGCTTTTCTGTTCGTTTGCATTGACTATACGTTGACCCCAGGTTACCTATTAGGCGCTAATTTCAAATTTTACAAATCGAGCGTCGAGTGTCAATTGAAGGGCGCGGGGTGATTGGGCGGAGCCATTTTAAAGCTTCACGATCGAGGTGTCGCCTTAAGGGATGACGCCTAGCGTGACGCGCAGATTGAATCCTTCGTGACAATAAAGATAATAGCGTGGTTGGGTTATGTCACGTCTTTATACCTATTCTAGCTGACATCCCGTAGGATCTGATTTTTCTACTTTATTTTTTCCTCGGCTTCTAACCATTATATCGTGATGTTTAATACCCAATACCCTTCCTCGAGAATAAGGCTATGAAAAGCAAAAATATTTTTTCTAATCCGACTGGTAGTTCCAGAGATTAGCACGTTCAAAATAAACAAACAGACTAGGTATAGTTTATTCAATATGTTTTGAAAGTGTAAACTTTGTTTACAAAGTGTAAACAAAGAAGATAGGTTTTCAAACCCAAGGCCAAGTCTCTTCTACATACCTTAATATGTTAAGAACAATCGGCCTGTTCGTAGAACGCGTAGGAGTATGCTTGAAATGCTTTTTGTTCGACGAAGTAATGTGCGATGCACTGCCCGGTCCATCTATCGATCTGAGAAAGGATTTGACAGATTTGTGGGAAAGGATTTCTACAACGTGCTAAATAGCAGATACACCATATGGCAAATAAACAAATAACAACACGTAGATATGATAAAATAAGATAGTATGGACAAAGGCTTACTACTGAATCTGAATAAAACAAATTAATATTTAAGAGAAGAAACCAGAAAGAACGCAAGAATTATGGTCGATGATGTCGCATTGGAAAGTACACTTCTGATGTGGAGAGGGGAGTGAGTGAGTGAAAGAAGAATGATATGAAAGCAGAGACTACCACGACCAAAATGGTCGTGAGTACTCGTGAGTTCTTGAGTTGGTGTCAGGAGACCTAGGAACCGGCAAGCTTGCATGAAAAGAGCTAGGATTTTTTTTCATAACGTAAAACATATTACCTTGAAATAATAATAAAGTGAAATAAATAATAAATAATAAAGCTAATATGAAAATAAATTTATAAAAATTCTACAAGATTAGTTATTTAAGAGAGGTAGGGCGCATTAAAGTGGGAAGTACCTCACAGAACCGCAGCCAAATAACAACTCATAGAGGGTTGTTGTGTTCCTGCGTGTGAGTGAGGTCACCAGTAAAACTCCTAAGGAGTTGCTGTGTTAGCAGCAGAGGAGGCAGCGTGCGAGTGATACTTGATATTAATATAATAAATTATAATTACAAGCGTTCATAGGCTACGGTAACCACTTTACATCAAGTGAGCCGTATGTATAACTCCCGACTTTGTATATATTTTTTTACTATTATATATTATTAATTTCAATAAATTTCATAATTAATTTGCTGCATTCTCTTCTTTGACTTCAAACATAACATACCAGCACCCTTCGATGAAACTCACCGTGCTATTTAACAAACAATGATTTATCGAAAGTACTTACCATATTACAGAAGATAGCAGCCAAATAGTTTGCGTTTCCCAGTAAGCTCCCCAGAAGGCAGTACCTTGTATCGCAAGCACTCATAGGCTACGATTACCTGTGATAACCATCAAGTGGACCGTATACTTGTTAAAACTAAGTTTTAAAATTGCTTAGCAACGGTTTTAACAACGCTATTGTCTATAAAAGCTTTATGTAACCTCATTAATGTTCAGTTCTTTTTGTGAATACTTATTTAATTTGGCCTTGTATTATTCATTGTTCGATGTATCATGCCGAAGAGGTATGACACATCGAATTCAATAAATTCAAAAAAGTAAATAGGTACCTATTTGTTTTTCAAGCAAGTGTGTTTATCGTATCTCATTACTTTTAACGAGTAATTCATGTATACATATATATTTTGTGTATGTCGGTAGCGGCTGTAACGGTTTGGATCAAAGTATTTAGATTTTTTTATACCGCTAAGGTGGCAATCAAGCATACGGTCTGCCTGATGGTAAGCAGTTACCGCAGCCTTTTGGACTTTTGCAGGGGTGTCACTGATGCGTTGCCGACCCTGTAAAAACCTCTTTACGCATTTCTTGAAGAACCCCACGTTGTAGTTGGGAAAACCTCAGCTGGGAGTTCATTCCACAACTTGAGCGTTCTCGGAAGAAAACTTGACTGGAACCGTATAGTACGCAACCATTGCTGTTCCAGTGTGTGAGAGTGAACTCCCGGCCAGCGGTGTAGTTGTAAATGGAAGCTATCAGCATCAAAACTTAGCCCGTTGTACAATCGGTTGAACACACAAAGGGAAGCAAAATCTCGCCTTAAACTTAAGGGCTCAATACCGTCTGTAAGCTTGAGATCGCTGACAATTCTCTCAGCTCGTCTCTGAACCGAATCACAAGGTTCTAGCTGGTATCCAGGTGCGCCCGCCCAAACGTGACTACAGTACTCCATGTGCGGTGTGACTTGAGTCTTGTATAATATAAGTCTTCGTTCCGCACTGAAGAAATGCTTGCCCTGTTGAGCACACCAAGTTTCTTGGACGCCAGTTTGAGCTTCTCCTCCATGTGATTCCGGTATTGAACATCGCTGGAGATCTCGATACTGGGAATCCCAATGCTTTTGGCGATAGTTAGTGGTGTGTTCTGGAATTGAGGAATCACAGCCAATGGAGTTTTCTTAGCGGTGAACGCACAAAAGATAAGGTTTTACATTATAAGTTTAGTAGATGCTGCTCCTAAAAACGTGATTTTACACATGTGCTCGGGTAATTAATTTTTCCATGGAAAAAAAGGGTCCTCTTTACAAAAAATTCTATCTATCTATCTATAACTTCACGCCAAATCCCTTGCGGGGTAGGCAGAGAGAACCGAGCGCCACGTGACTCGATCCTTACATATCTCACTCGCTTCTTTAACATTCATTGCTCTTCTCATGCACACTCGCCGGTTTCTAGGGCTCCTGACATCACCTTCTGATAGAACACGACCAATTTGGTCATGGTAGGTAAGTCTTGGCCTTCCCCGGCTCCTACATCCGTCCACTTTTGCATTGTATATCTGCTTCGTCATTGTTTCCTCTTGCATTCTTTCTACATGCCCGAACCATCGGAGCATGCCTCTTCTTATTTTAACACCGACGCTCTCTTTCAGACCAACTCTATTTCTAACATCATCATTGCGAATACGGTCTACAAGCCTTACGCCACAAATTTTGCGCAGCGCTCGCATTTCAACCGCGTTTATTCTACTTTCATGCTCTTTCTGCCATACCCAGCTCTCGCTTCCATAAGTTAGCGTTGGGACCAATACTGCATTGTGTATAGCGAGTTGTGCCTTCTGGCTCAGGTTTTTACTGCCAAGAAGTTTTTCCAACGCTCCGTTCACACTATTCCCAGCACTCACTCGTCTTTCCACATCTGCGGTGTACCTTCCATTCCTGCTGAAAGCACATCCAAGATATACAAACTCATCCACTTGTTCCAACACTTCATCGTCAATCGTAATCCTTACATTAGTTCTGGATTCTTCTCTTTCAAATACCATTATCTTTGTTTTCTTCGCATTCAGTAGTAAGCCTTTCTCCATACATTCGTCTTTCATCGTTGTGACCAGTGTTTGCAGTTTAGATGGTGTATCTGCTAATAGCACGGCATCGTCTGCATACAGCAGGCAGTTCACCACTAGGTCACCCATGCGCAATCCCACATTCGTTGACCTTATTCTCTGTGTGGACTGCACAGCACGGAGCAGTGAACCGTCAATCCCATATCTCGGCAATATGTCCCACAGTTCCTTTCGCACAACCCTATCAAAGGCTTTCTCAAGATCCACAAAACCGCAGAAAACCTTCCGGTCTATGGCCAGATGCTTCTCTACGATATTGCGGAGCGAGAAAACTTGATCCGTACATCCCCTTCCATTTCGGAAACCTCCTTGTGCGTCCCACAGCATTTCAAACAATACAAAAATCTTTATTTCCTCTTCATAATTTCTTATTCTTAAAACTTAGTCGCTGGAATCTCCATTTAAGCATTTCATTGTGCTTGTGTTAGGGGACTCCGCTCTTTCATTCATATATATAAATGTTGTAGTGAAATATAATTCCTTACATATATTTAAATTTATAATATAAACATGCGTGTGTATGTGTTCATGTGTGGGTGTGCGTGTGTGTTTGTGTGTGTGGTTATGTAAATATATGTGAGTGCATGCGTGTTTGTATGAGAGTGGGATGGTTGTTAATGTTACGTGTTGCAAAGACACTCTATTTGCTCGTAACTTAATTTTTTTATCCACTCATTTAGCAAAGTTATGCACTCATGATAACTTTTCCCATATATTTTTACTTTTTTATTTATTTTATTGTATAGGTACGCCGAACGTTATATTTTCTTCTCCTTTTTTCTACACCCGGGTCATATTTTAAAGTTTTATGTTTTTTTAATATTGTATTTACTATATATAATTTCCTTACTGATAATAAATCGCTGATTTCGTACAAGTTGTGTGTAGAAAATCGCTGTTTTGTAAAATACATTACCTTAATCAATGATCTTTGAGCCCTTTCAATCTCTAAAAATCTTGTTTTAAAAGCTCCACCCCATATGGGTATACAGTACGATAATACACATTGGAACAAGGCAATATAAATTCTGTTAAGAAGATTATTTGGACTGTTTTGAGTGTACGAAACATTTCGAGGTATTATGTGTCTTAATGTTTTAAACATCCATATAAACTTTCTAGTTCTGGCGGCAATATGTTCTATCTGTGGATACCATGTCAACTTCTGGTCAATAAACACGCCCAGGTACTTAGTATGGCTCACTTTATTTATACTAGGACAGTTACATTTAAATTCTTTATTTCTTATGTACCACCAGCCTTCCGGGAGCATTTGGTTAAGAGCGATAATACAGCATATAGTTAACTTACAGGCATTTCGGCTTTACATCTATATTTGCTTATAATATTAAGCTTTGTCCTAACACAACGATACTAATGGTAAAGTAGACGAATGAGATTCTTCGCGCTAGACCAGCTTTGTCTGCTTTATACTTATATATCTGTCAACCAAGGTGATTGGACTAAGCTTTTATAAGACTCAAGTTCGTGCCTGCGCAGTATTGTTTGCATCTCTGGCACATATATTCTAGTGGCTCTCGATAGGTTGCAGCGACGGGCTATCCGCATAGTCGACGACAAAGAGGACACTAAAAACCTAGAACCTCTTCAACTTCGTTGGCCACATTGGCCCGCTAAGCATATTTTACCACCTTTACCATAGTGAATGTTCTGAAGAACTGTTTTCTTTTATCCCACCCTATATCTCAGCGATTCGAGCCTACTAACCAATGTAAGGATATTTTGACCAATATCCCGATAAATGAGACGATGTTGACCTATAAGAGTAGCGCGTTCTGTTTTATCCCCCGACCCGTAGCATCAGTAGGATTAGAGAGTGTGAGATTTGCTAAGAAATTACGTTTCATCGATTCTCCATACGCATCAATAGCAACTAACGTCCAAACATTTCGCATTAAAAATAGAAATCATTTGCTAACATGTTTTACTCGTGTGACATGGCTAATGGATGTTAAAACTACCATTTTAAAAACTTTCTCTTTCCAAAAATAAGATATCAAATTGCTGTAAAATACAAAAATAATTAAATCTTTAAACAACACCAGTGCAGTTGGCTATGACTCTGTATCGACATATGTGATTAAAGAGTCTAGTTCTGAGCTTGCGGATATTCTATGTTATTTCGTAAATTTATCTTTAGTCGATGGCATATGTCCAGACAAATTAAAGTACATTATTTTAAAACCACTTTTCAAAAAATGAGATAAGGAAGAGATTGGTAATTATAGGCCTATAGCATTAGTACCAGTATTTTCAAAAAAATCGAACAGGTCTTGCATTCACGAATATTGAGTTTTCTACGTAAATTCAATAAAATTAAGGAAGAACAAAATGGATTTCAACCAAATAAGTCCACCATACTTGCTGCCTTTAAGCTCGTTCAAAACATAGTGGAGAATATTGACAAAAAAATCGAATGTCGGTCGCTTTTTTTGATATGAGCAAGGTATTCGATTGTGTTGACTATAAAATCTTATTGAACAAGATGCGATATGGAATTAGAGACAAATCATAGTAATGGATCAAAAGCTATCTAGAAAACCGTTGGCAATGTGTAGAGATAACAAAAGTTGATAGAAACCATTTGCTTAAGGCCTCCACATCTGCTTACAAATTAATTAACCGTGGTGCAGGGCAGCGTGTTAGAACCGCTCTTATTTTAATATACATTAATGACATGACATACCCAATATTACAAAGTATCAATGCATACTATTCGCGGACGACATTTCGGTTATTATACCTGACGATAAGAAATCTAAAAAATAAGACAATATCTTAGGCCTTACTAATGACACATTAACAGAATGGATGACTAACAACAATTTAACAATAAACATTTCTAAGATAACACTAGTACAATTCAATAATTATAAAAGCAAAAGAGAGAAAATCAATATTACAGCAAACAATGAAATAATCGAAGATATATGTGAAATAAAATTTCTAGGTGTTACATTGGACAGCAACTGTAATTGGTATTATTTATTATTAACACGGAATTTTCGCCTTTTTCATTATTATCAACACAAAAATCTCTGAATACTTGTTTTGGATATAACGTCAGTCATTTCGTATAAAAATTAGCCTATATCACCCAGAACGTCGATAGACATCTTTTACCTTAATACTAGTTAGCATAACCTGGCAAATATTATCCTTCGTACTGTATGGACAATGAAGAAGTTTGTACTCTTAGACTTTTCAACCTTTGTAACCTTTTTTGGTTGACAAGTCTAAGCTTGTACTTGATGCACAGCTGCGATATCTAGTGAAAAGATTCAATAAAGCGGGCAACATAAAAATGTTCCCGAAGAAAACCACGGTCTTACCTATGTTTACCAACTTTCATAGAGTTCGATCAAACAGTGTTAGAATTTGGCACATAGGCGCAAAGCTCCCAAGGTGTAATTTATTTGTAACTCAGGCTATTATTACAAACAGGCAAAGTTGTATAGTCACAATACATATATATATTACATATATATATATATATATATGTATTGTGACTGTACAACTTTGCCAAAGGATCATGAGTTGAAAACTGAAAAGAATATTGTCTTTCATACAATTTCATGAGACAGTCGTACAGTTTGTGTGGTAATGGTGTTCTATTTTAAGGACGAAGCGGGCAGGATGTACCTATCCTATATAATGTGTGCCTATGAATCAAAAACTCTGTTTACATATAGATGTTAATTTTATTTATCACACTTGCATATGCATACAAAACGGCCCTATAATGCCCAGGGGTAATTTAATAGAAATATATTACTATTCAATTACATCGCTTCACCCATACGTCAAATTCAGGGCAAAAGATTTAAATTAAAACCAGTTGAGAATGCGCAAGCTTGCATTGCCAGAGGAACACCTGGCTCGTAAATTATATAACAATTAAATTTTTTTTTATTTTATTTGTCGGCCATTTTGTACATGTGCCTTAAAAGATAACGGTAACGGTGTTCCTGAACATTCCTATTCTACTTTTTTATGCTGAATCGAAATTCGAAAATGAGACAGACAAACATACAGACAAACGTACAGAAAAACATATAGATTTCATATAGGAACGGTGGTCCTGGAAATCGAAATATGTTTTTTTGCGAAGTTGATATTATCTTATATATTTTACTAAATTTGTTATATGATAGTTCTAGTTATTATAGTACACTTTTGTGTGTGTGTGTATGTGTACACTTTTTACAGTGTTTTACGAGCAGGTGTTTCTTACAATAAAAAATCCTTCCTTCCTTCCTTAGTTTTCGCTTTCAAATTGTGTAACAAAACCTTGATATTATCCGTTCGAGATGATTGATGTCTTTGAAGCATTGATATGACCATACTTTTTTTTTCTAATTTATTGTTAACGCCAAAGATAAGGAAAGATAAAAAATGCAGTTAATTTTCTTGGAATTTTATTTTAGTAAACACGGGTGGATGGGCTAGTTTATTTATCTTCTCGGAGTTCGACAGGGCACGTAAACACTTCTGTCCGTCCATCGATAGTTAAACTAAACTAAGTCGTTAAACTAAGTCAATGACAGCGGACAACTTGAAAGCACTGCACACTGCAGCTGAGCGCGGGAGGAGGAGAAGAAGGGAGTGTGCTCTGAACACCTTCGGCTGAAAACACGTACCGTACAGTTTAAATTTGATTTACAAATTACCGGTTGGCTATCGTTTGTAATTTTTACGTTAATTACATAATTTACATAACATATTAAATTCGCTCGTTCATGTTATGTACGAGTAAGTATATCTATAGTATATTGAAACAGAAGTTAACAATATATATATATAATATAATATATATATATATAGTGAATTGGACATTATAATTTATATCAGCGAGGGCATAATGCATGTCTACCACCATCAACAGGTAGAGTAACACCGGTAATGTTGCTTGATGCATCGCTGGCCAAAAATATTATTGCAGATGATACTTCTTTGAGCTCACCAAGTCTCCCTATGGGGTGAATTTCCGGACATTTCTTTAGGATGTAGTCATCATACGCTTCTTTCGTTGGATAAATCTAATGATGTATTCCAGCACTCACTCGTCTTCCACATCTGCGGTGTACCTTCCATTCCTGCTGAAAGCACATCCAAGATATACAAACTCATCCACTTGTTCCAACACTTCATCGTCAATCGTAATCCTTACATTAGTTCTGGATTCTTCTCTTTCAAATACCATTATCTTTGTTTTCTTCGCATTCAGTAGTAAGCCTTTCTCCATACATTCGTCTTTCATCGTTGTGACCAGTGTTTGCAGTTTAGATGGTGTATCTGCTAATAGCACGGCATCGTCTGCATACAGCAGGCAGTTCACCACTAGGTCACCCATGCGCAATCCCACATTCGTTGACCTTATTCTCTGTGTGGACTGCACAGCACGGAGCAGTGAACCGTCAATCCCATATCTCGGCAATATGTCCCACAGTTCCTTTCGCACAACCCTATCAAAGGCTTTCTCAAGATCCACAAAACCGCAGAAAACCTTCCGGTCTATGGCCAGATGCTTCTCTACGATATTGCGGAGCGAGAAAACTTGATCCGTACATCCCCTTCCATTTCGGAAACCTCCTTGTGCGTCCCACAGCATTTCAAACAATACAAAAATCTTTATTTCCTCTTCATAATTTCTTATTCTTAAAACTTAGTCGCTGGAATCTCCATTTAAGCATTTCATTGTGCTTGTGTTAGGGGACTCCGCTCTTTCATTCATATATATAAATGTTGTAGTGAAATATAATTCCTTACATATATTTAAATTTATAATATAAACATGCGTGTGTATGTGTTCATGTGTGGGTGTGCGTGTGTGTTTGTGTGTGTGGTTATGTAAATATATGTGAGTGCATGCGTGTTTGTATGAGAGTGGGATGTTTGTTAATGTTACGTGTTGCAAAGACACTCTATTTGCTCGTAACTTAATTTTTTTATCCACTCATTTAGCAAAGTTATGCACTCATGATAACTTTTCCCATATATTTTTACTTTTTTATTTATTTTATTGTATAGGTACGCCGAACGTTATATTTTCTTCTCCTTTTTTCTACACCCGGGTCATATTTTAAAGTTTTAAAGCATTTCAAACAATATAAAAATCTTTATTTCCTCTTCATAATTTCTTATTCTTAAAACTTAGTCGCTGGAATCTCCATTTAAGCATTTCATTGTGCTTGTGTTAGGGGACTCCGCTCTTTCATTCATATACATAAATGTTGTAGTGAAATATAATTCCTTACATATATTTAAATTTATAATATAAACATGTGTGTGTATGTGTTCATGTGTGGGTGTGCGTGTGTGTTTGTATGTGTGGTTATGTAAATATATGTGAGTGCATGCGTGTTTGTATGAGAGTGGGATGGTTGTTAATGTTACGTGTTGCAAAGACACTCTATTTGCTCGTAACTTAATTTTTTTATCCACTCATTTAGCAAAGTTATGCACTCATGATAACTTTTCCCATATATTTTTACTTTTTTATTTATTTTATTGTATAGGTACGCCGAACGTTATATTTTCTTCTCCTTTTTTCTACACCCGGGTCATATTTTAAAGTTTTATGTTTTTTTAATATTGTATTTACTATATATAATTTCCTTACTGATAATAAATCGCTGATTTCGTACAAGTTGTGTGTAGAAAATCGCTGTTTTGTAAAATACATTACCTTAATCAATGATCTTTGAGCCCTTTCAATCTCTAAAAATCTTGTTTTAAAAGCTCCACCCCATATGGGTATACAGTACGATAATACACATTGGAACAAGGCAATATAAATTCTGTTAAGAAGATTATTTGGACTGTTTTGAGTGTACGAAACATTTCGAGGTATTATGTGTCTTAATGTTTTAAACATCCATATAAACTTTCTAGTTCTGGCGGCAATATGTTCTATCTGTGGATACCATGTCAACTTCTGGTCAATAAACACGCCCAGGTACTTAGTATGGCTCACTTTATTTATACTAGGACAGTTACATTTAAATTCTTTATTTCTTATGTACCACCAGCCTTCCGGGAGCATTTGGTTAAGAGCGATAATACAGCATATAGTTAACTTACAGGCATTTCGGCTTTACATCTATATTTGCTTATAATATTAAGCTTTGTCCTAACACAACGATACTAATGGTAAAGTAGACGAATGAGATTCTTCGCGCTAGACCAGCTTTGTCTGCTTTATACTTATATATCTGTCAACCAAGGTGATTGGACTAAGCTTTTATAAGACTCAAGTTCGTGCCTGCGCAGTATTGTTTGCATCTCTGGCACATATATTCTAGTGGCTCTCGATAGGTTGCAGCGACGGGCTATCCGCATAGTCGACGACAAAGAGGACACTAAAAACCTAGAACCTCTTCAACTTCGTTGGCCACATTGGCCCGCTAAGCATATTTTACCACCTTTACCATAGTGAATGTTCTGAAGAACTGTTTTCTTTTATCCCACCCTATATCTCAGCGATTCGAGCCTACTAACCAATGTAAGGATATTTTGACCAATATCCCGATAAATGAGACTATGTTGACCTATAAGAGTAGCGCGTTCTGTTTTATCCCCCGACCCGTAGCATCAGTAGGATTAGAGAGTGTGAGATTTGCTAAGAAATTACGTTTCATCGATTCTCCATACGCATCAATAGCAACTAACGTCCAAACATTTCGCATTAAAAATAGAAATCATTTGCTAACATGTTTTACTCGTGTGACATGGCTAATGGATGTTAAAACTACCATTTTAAAAACTTTCTCTTTCCAAAAATAAGATATCAAATTGCTGTAAAATACAAAAATAATTAAATCTTTAAACAACACCAGTGCAGTTGGCTATGACTCTGTATCGACATATGTGATTAAAGAGTCTAGTTCTGAGCTTGCGGATATTCTATGTTATTTCGTAAATTTATCTTTAGTCGATGGCATATGTCCAGACAAATTAAAGTACATTATTTTAAAACCACTTTTCAAAAAATGAGATAAGGAAGAGATTGGTAATTATAGGCCTATAGCATTAGTACCAGTATTTTCAAAAAAATCGAACAGGTCTTGCATTCACGAATATTGAGTTTTCTACGTAAATTCAATAAAATTAAGGAAGAACAAAATGGATTTCAACCAAATAAGTCACCATACTTGCTGCCTTTAAGCTCGTTCAAAACATAGTGGAGAATATTGACAAAAAAATCGAATGTCGGTCGCTTTTTTTGATATGAGCAAGGTATTCGATTGTGTTGACTATAAAATCTTATTGAACAAGATGCGATATGGAATTAGAGACAAATCATAGTAATGGATCAAAAGCTATCTAGAAAACCGTTGGCAATGTGTAGAGATAACAAAAGTTGATAGAAACCATTTGCTTAAGGCCTCCACATCTGCTTACAAATTAATTAACCGTGGTGCAGGGCAGCGTGTTAGAACCGCTCTTATTTTAATATACATTAATGACATGACATACCCAATATTACAAAGTATCAATGCATACTATTCGCGGACGACATTTCAGTTATTATACCTGACGATAAGAAATCTAAAAAATAAGACAATATCTTAGGCCTTACTAATGACACATTAACAGAATGTATGACTAACAACAATTTAACAATAAACATTTCTAAGATAACACTAGTACAATTCAATAATTATAAAAGCAAAAGAGAGAAAATCAATATTACAGCAAACAATGAAATAATCGAAGATATATGTGAAATAAAATTTCTAGGTGTTACATTGGACAGCAACTGTAATTGGTATTATTTATTATTAACACGGAATTTTCGCCTTTTTCATTATTATCAACACAAAAATCTCTGAATACTTGTTTTGGATATAACGTCAGTCATTTCGTATAAAAATTTGCCTATATCACCCAGAACGTCGATAGACATCTTTTACCTTAATACTAGTTAGCATAACCTGGCAAATATTATCCTTCGTACTGTATGGACAATGAAGAAGTTTGTACTCTTAGACTTTTCAACCTTTGTAACCTTTTGTGGTTGACAAGTCTAAGCTTGTACTTGATGCACAGCTGCGATATCTAGTGAAAAGATTCAATAAAGCGGGCAACATAAAAATGTTCCCGAAGAAAACCACGGTCTTACCTATGTTTACCAACTTTCATAGAGTTCGATCAAACAGTGTTAGAATTTGGCACATAGGCGCAAAGCTCCCAAGGTGTAATTTATTTGTAACTCAGGCTATTATTACAAACAGGCAAAGTTGTATAGTCACAATACATATATATATTACATATATATATATATATGTATTGTGACTGTACAACTTTGCCAAAGGATCATGAGTTGAAAACTGAAAAGAATATTGTCTTTCATACAATTTCATGAGACAGTCGTACAGTTTGTGTGGTAATGGTGTTCTATTTTAAGGCGACACCTCGATCGTGAAGCTTTAAAATGGCTCCGCCCAATCACCCCGCGCCCCTCAATTGACACTCGACGCTCGATTTGTAAAATTTGAAATTAGCGCCTAATAGGTAACCTGGGGTCAACGTATAGTCAATGCAAACGAACAGAAAAGCTACAGATTCGCGTCACACTTAAATAAAATTTATAATATCAATATTTAATAAAAAATATTGATTTAATTATTATTTAGCTTTATACATACTGAACCAAACATATTTATTTAAGCTAGACGGAAAACAATAGTAATAATAGTAATAAAAAACTACAGAATCGTATTCACTTTTAAAAGTTTATTGAAAGAGAAATCAATGACATCGTTTTATGTTTATATCTCTACAAGTTAACATGTCTTGGTATCTATGTTGTTCTTACTTAGGTCTCGTCCAGTGGCGCCCTCATTGAATAAAAAAACATATTATAGCATAGAAGATAAACATTATGAAATCTTATGTTGCATTTATTACGAAGATAGTAAAGTATTTTTACGTCATTAAACCAACACTCAAAATATTCTACTATCGTTGTTATAAGCAAAAGTGCTAAAAGAGGCCGTTTTTTGGCAATTATGCCTATAACAACGAAAGCAAAACATTTCTATTATATTCACAATAAATATTCGTAATCTCATATCCATGATATTTTATTGACTGACATTTTACATTCGGCAAATCATAAAGGTAGAATGTATATCAATAATCCAAAAGAGGTTACTATGTAAACAGAATATATAACAAGTTCCCCCCCTTAATTCGCTATGGTCTATGGCTGCACCAGCGTGGCGGGCAGCATTTGATTGATGTGTCGGCGCCAGATTTCACCTCCATCGGTGGTGATCGTATAGTGCAAGCGTCCCAGTCGGCGGGTTACAGTACCGAATTCCCATTTGCGATTTGGGTTTGTGTAGCAGCGCGCTTGAACCCTCTCTCCCTCGGTGAATTGTCTGCCAGTGTACTGTTCTACGCGTGTTGGAGTCCTGTGATCCTGGAAGAGGTGTTTTCCAAACATGACGTTAAGATTGGTTCTTATATCTCTTCCGAACATCAGTGAGTACGCGTCGTGTCCAGATGCGTTAGGGGTACGACGTAATTGAATTTTCACTGTCTGTATTTTATCTTCCAAGTTTCCGGGTTGGTCCTCCATACTTTTTAAGGATTTCTTGATTGTTTGTACAAAACGTTCAGCTTGTCCGTTTGTAGCGGGATGGTATGGAGCTGAGGTACGATGGGTTATGCAGTGTTCTTTTAAAAACGTTTCAAACACCGTTGATGTAAACTGGCGTCCGTTATCTGAAACGAGGATATATGGTAGTCCAAATATGCAGAAAAGTTCTTTTAATTTAGCGATACACCAAGGGCTTGTCATTGTTTTAGTGGGAATCACTTCTACCCACTTCGTGAATGCATCTACTATTATAAAAAGTTGGTATCCATGTATCGGCCCAGCAAAATCTATGTGTATTCTTTGCCATGGTTCTATTGGTTCTTCCCAGTGATGCAAAGGGGCTTTTTCAGGATCCTTCTGTTGTAAACGGCATGCTCTACATGCTTTTACTTTATTTTCAATATCCTTGTCTATGTTTTTCCAGTAAACGTAACTACGGGCTAGAAGTTTCATTTTATGCATTCCAATATGGCCCGCATGTAGTTCGTTTAGTACAGCGTCCCGAAGAGAATTTGGTATAATTATTCGGGTTCCTTTGAATATGCAATTGTCTTGTAGAGTTAACTCTGAGTCTACGTAACCAAATGTAATATTATATTCACAATAAATATTCGTAATCTCATATCCATGATATTTTATTGACTGACATTTTACATTCGGCAAATCATAAAGGTAGAATGTATATCAATAATCCAAAAGAGGTTACTATGTAAACAGAATATATAACAATTTCAATTGTTGGTTTAATGACGTAAAAGTACGTTATTGTATTTGTAACACACGCAACACATGACTTTATAATGTTTATCTTCCACGCTAAGATACGATATTTTATTCCTTGAGGCGCCACTGGACGGCATGTATCCCCCTTAAGAAGAATGAAACACCAGCTACATAATACAACATTGTTTATCGAGAGGCTAAAGCGGGCCATTTGTTGATTCCGACACATATGTTTAGTTAGCAGATACACTATCTAAACTGCAAACACTGGTCACAGCGATGAAAGACGACTGTATGGAGAAAGGCTTACTACTGAATGCGAAGAAAACAAAGATAATGGTATTTGAAAGAGAAGAATCCAGAACTAATGTAAGGATTACAATTGATGATGAAGTGTTGGAACAAGTGGATGAGTTTGTATATCTTGGATGCGCTTTCAGCAGGGATGGAAGGTACACCGCAGATGTGGAAAGACGAGTGAGTGCTGGGAATAGTGTGAATGGAGCGTTGGGAAAACTTCTTGGCAGTAAAATCCTGAGCCAGAAGGCACAACTCGCTATACACAATGCAGTGTTGGTCCCAACGCTAACTTATGGAAGCGAGAGTTGGGTATGGCAGAAAGAGCATGAAAGTAGAATAAACGCGGTTGAAATGCGAGCGCTGCGCAAAATTTGTGGCGTAAGGCTTGTAGACCGTATTCGTAATGATGATGTTAGAAATAGAGTTGGTCTGAAAGAGAGCGTCGGTGTTAAAATAAGAAGAGGCATGCTCCGATGGTTCGGGCATGTAGAAAGAATGCAAGATGAAAGAATGACGAAGCAGATATACAATGCAAAAGTGGAAGGATGTAGGAGCCGGGGAAGGCCAAGACTTACCTACCATGACCAAATTGGTCATGTTCTATCAGAAGGTGATGTCAGGAGCCCTAGAAACCGGCGTGCGTGCATGAGAAGAGCAATGAATGTTAAAGAAGCGAGTGAGATATGTAAGGATCGAGTCACGTGGCGCTCGGCTCTCTCTGCCTACCCCGCAAGGGATTTGGCTTGAAGTTATAGATGTTCGAGTGTCATAATGGCTGATAGCGCCGAGTAAACACAGGATTTTTTTATTTCGAATAAATAAGAGAAATAAAATTATCAGATTGAATTAGATTGAAATTGAAATAGAAAATTGGAATTTTTTTGCAACTCCCTCCTGGTGAAGATTCACAAGTTATTTTACACAGTTAGGTATAGCTCTGGTAGGGATCCTAGCTTTTTCCCTAAATATAATACACTCTCGAATGACTAGGTATGCGCTTTCACTAACAGTCAATTTAACTTCGCGAATTTTATAAAAAAGTACAGGAAGAACTTGACGGTTAGACGGTAATTTTGCGCCTATTATTTGATAATTTACGTCTCCAACTAAGAAAATACTTGATTTATTGCTTCTCAATTCCACTGCCATCTTATAAAAGTTAAAACATTACGTATTAATCACGAGAATAACTGACATTCAAAATTAATAGACGGTTAGGTAATTATGACGAAGTTAACGATGCTCTCTCTAAAGTTATTCATTGGTTTAGTGTTAATAATCTGCTTTTAAATGATAAAAAGACTAAAGTAATTAAGTTCTCAACACCTAATGTAAGGCAGGTGGCTACCAATGTACATGGTAATGGAACTAATTTAGCCTCTGTGGAGACAACTGTGTTCTTGGGTATAACAATTGACTCCAGACTACAAAGGGGCCCACAAATTGAAAAATTATCAGGAAAACTAAGTTCTGCAGCTTATGCAGTGAAAACTATTAGACGGCTCACTGATATTGATACGGCTAGAATAGTTTATTTCAGCTACTTTCATAGTATTATGTCATATGGAATTCTTCTTTGGGGTAACTCCGCGGATATTAACACCATCTTTTTATTGCAAAAGAGAGCCATAAGAGCTATCTACAAACTTGGTCCCCGGGAGAGCCTTAGAGAAAAATTCAAAGAAATAAATATTTTAACAGTCGCATCGCAATATATCTATGAAAATCTTTTGTATGTCCATAAAAACATAGACTCATTTTGTAAAAAGAGTGATACTCATAGCATAAATACTAGATATAAGCATAATCTTGTGTTATATGCAAGCCGTCTCCACAAAACAAGTAATTATTTTATGGGGCAATGTATACGGTTCTATAACAAACTTCCCAGCAATTAAGAGATTTGTCAATAAACAAATTTAAAACTACTATTAAAGCCAAATTGTGTAGCAGGGCATATTATAAAGTATCTGACTATATTAATGATAAAAATGCCTGGGAGTGAGTCGATCCAATTATAATGTAATTAACAAAATATGTAAATTTGTTTGGATACCAAAAGAGGGATGCCTGAGTTTTTTGGCAGTATTTTTATCAGTGCTCACCTAGTCATAAACTGCACGGTAGGGGAAAAAAATGTGACGATTCCAAACAAATGTAGCCATTTTTACGGAATAAAAAGATTTTGACTTTGAATTTGAACAAATGAATACCGCGAGTACGTGCGGCACTGCCGCGCAACTTGTATGAACATGTTTCGATGTAATTCGGCACGGATTATCGTAATCCAAATAAGTTAAAAATTAATTTCCGAGTGTTTTAAAAGCAAATGAACAAAACTAAGACATATGCGTTAGAAAATAAAAACTTTGAAAAATAAGGGACACCCTAATATACATATATACAAATAGATTTTATAATCTATTCATATTTAAAAAAAACATGTGACAAATGATTTTCTTGCTGTTTCATAACTTTAACTTCAGTATAATGACATTTATTGTATTTTACTTATGTATACTCTGTGTTTTGTATTGTTGTACGTTTCCTTGTTATTTATTACACTCTCAAGAAGAAAGAACCAGGACCATCTCTGATGTTGCAAAATAAATCTAATCCGTACAATAGTTCAATACTAACCACAATGTATAGAATAGATGATTTTTTTGTGTTTTCAGTGTTGGTTCATAGTAAATATTATTCGTTTTCACGAGTACCATGGGTATAAGTATACTATCTATCTATATCTTCACGCTAAATCCCTCGTGAGCGCCACATGACTCGGTACTTACACACCTCGCTCGCTTCTTTAACATGAAACATACCGAGTTTTTTTAAAAACTATCAAAATATACTATTTTACTAGTAATTATTTTAATACAAAAAAAAAAAAACCTCCACTGGTTTTCTATCTTCTGATTGGATAAATTTCCAACGTAAACTAACCTTCACCTACGTACAATGTCTAAGTCGGAGTTCGGTGAGCTTATAATGGTTACTATGAGTTTGTCGTCCCGTATGACACTTACGTTAAAGTAGCATATAAATCGAGTAGTGATTCTTCTAGTGGAATATGTTTATTTAGTAAGTTTCTCCTAAAAAACAAAACAGCAAAAATATTCTATTTTATAAGTTTTTATTTTAATACAAAGAAATAAAGAGTCTCCACTGGTTGCTATGTGCTGAGAGCGCGAACCTTATTGGTATAAATTTCCAACGTAACCTGACCTCCACCGACGTACAACTTCTAAGTCGGAGTTCGGTCAGATTATAATGGATATAATAGGAGTTTGACGTCCTATATAGGTACGCGGTCAGCCTGTGGATAATGTATACCAATTATCAAATGTTACTGTTTATTGCTGCAAAAAATAACTCTTATTTAATTAATGCAGTTTTATATAGAGTTATTAAGTAAGCAAAATTAAAAAAAAGTTTGAAGAGGAATTAAATAGCTTGGGCCAACCATACCTAGGAACTGTTCTAAAAACTAGAAATATGTCTACACAATGTTATTATAATATGTTTAATGAATATAATAATTAAAAAAAATAAATACCTTGTCTTGTTCGCCTCCGCCATTCTACGAACATTTTCTTTGTATTTTTATTCTATATATTTTCTTTTTAGTGTTCCCCATTATTACAACAGTATAATAAATATATATAAACCTATAATATTATTTACTACTTATATCTAATAATAATACACTTACGCTAAATACTATAATATTGAATATTTACAACTATTAATTATAAAAACTTCGGTGTCGCGATGTAAATGGAGCGAGCTCGAGCAGACAGTCGACATAGGTCTCACCTCGAAGCGGGCTGCAGCCGGACTGGCTGGATGTAGTTAGTCAACGCGTTTATAATCCTCATTACCGCACAATAAGGTCGAAAACACGTAGCACCCAAGACGAATGTGATCGCTTAGAAATTGTCAGAAACTTAAAATATTTTTAAAAAATTTCATGTTTCACTTATCAAAATATGCAGCAACCATATTATAAACATAGATATTACTAATAGATTTAAGTAATTTTGAAGCGTATAAACAGAACAACTTCGTTGTAATTTCAAAAATAATGAATTTCAGGAGGTGTTTTCGAAAGTAATTATTATCGAATCAATTTTACACAATCGCGTATTTGAGCAAGCAAATTCAAGATAAAGAAATGAAGTTATTTATATTAAAATCTTAGATCCGTCAGTTTAGTCATTAGCCTATACTATTCGATGAAAGTTGGTCTAATTTTTCGATGTGTCGCCTTAAGGACGAAGCGGGCAGGATGTACCTATCCTATATAATGTGTGCCTATGAATCAAAAACTCTGTTTACATATAGATGTTAATTTTATTTATCACACTTGCATATGCATACAAAACGGCCCTATAATGCCCAGGGGTAATTTAATAGAAATAATATTACTATTCAATTACATCGCTTCACCCATACGTCAAATTCAGGGCAAAAGATTTAAATTAAAACCAGTTGAGAATGCGCAAGCTTGCATTGCCAGAGGAACACCTGGCTCGTAAATTATATAACAATTAATTTTTTTTTTATTTTATTTGTCGGCCATTTTGTACATGTGCCTTAAAAGATAACGGTAACGGTGTTCCTGAACATTCCTATTCTACTTTTTTATGCTGAATCGAAATTCGAAAATGAGACAGACAAACATACAGACAAACGCACAGAAAAACATATAGATTTCATATAGGAACGGTGGTCCTGGAAATCGAAATATGTTTTTTTGCGAAGTTGATATTATCTTATATATTTTACTAAATTTGTTATATGATAGTTCTAGTTATTATAGTACACTTTTGTGTGTGTGTGTGTGTGTACACTTTTTACAGTGTTTTACGAGCAGGTGTTTCTTACAATAAAAAATCCTTCCTTCCTTCCTTAGTTTTCGCTTTCAAATTGTGTAACAAAACCTTGATATTATCCGTTCGAGATGATTGATGTCTTTGAAGCATTGATATGACCATACTTTTTTTTTCTAATTTATTGTTAACGCCAAAGATAAGGAAAGATAAAAAATGCAGTTAATTTTCTTGGAATTTTATTTTAGTAAACACGGGTGGATGGGCTAGCTTATTTATCTTCTCGGAGTTCGACAGGGCACGTAAACACTTCTGTCCGTCCATCGATAGTTAAACTAAACTAAGTCGTTAAACTAAGTCAATGACAGCGGACAACTTGAAAGCACTGCACACTGCAGCTGAGCGCGGGAGGAGGAGAAGAAGGGAGTGTGCTCTGAACACCTTCGGCTGAAAACACGTACCGTACAGTTTAAATTTGATTTACAAATTACCGGTTGGCTATCGTTTGTAATTTTTACGTTAATTACATAATTTACATAACATATTAAATTCGCTCGTTCATGTTATGTACGAGTAAGTATATCTATAGTATATTGAAACAGAAGTTAACAATATATATATATATAGTAGTGAATTGGACATTATAATTTATATCAGCGAGGGCATAATGCATGTCTACCACCATCAACAGGTAGAGTAACACCGGTAATGTTGCTAGATGCATCGCTGGCCAAAAATATTATTGCAGATGATACTTCTTTGAGCTCACCAAGTCTCCCTATGGGGTGAATTTCCGGACATTTCTTTAGGATGTAGTCATCATACGCTTCTTTCGTTGGATAAATCTGATGATGTATTCCAGTTTCGATGTCTCCAGGATTCACACTATTGACTCTTACGCCTTTTGATGCTAATTCCAACGCTACGCATCTCGTAAATTGATCCAAAGCAGCCTTTGAAATAGCATAAGCAAGTAGTCCTGTAAATGCTCGAAGTCCACAAAGGCTGGATACATTGATGATGCTTCCTTTTGTTTCTATTAAGTGAGGAGTAGCCAACATAGTCAAGTAATATGCACTTCGCATATTAGTATTCATAACAGCATCGTACTGTTGTAAGGTAGTAGTCTCGATAGTTTCAGGAAAAACGATCCCGGCATTGTTGATGAGTACATCCAACTTATTGAAATGGTCGATGGTTCTTTTTATTATCGTTTCTACATCAACTTCTTTGGTAACATCAGCGACGATCATTAACGGCTTAAGTTTCTTAGGCGAGATTTCTTGACATTGTTTATTAACTTGATCTAGTCTAGCTTTATTCCGGCCAATTATGACTACATTTGCTTCCAACTGTGAAAAATCTATTGCGGTTTTCGCTCCGATGCCAGAGCTCGCTCCAGTAATAAGTACGACTTTATTGGCGAACATTATTATGTTAAGTATCAATGAAACATCAACGTCAATATAGATATATGTAATCGTACTGCATAACTAGGGGAGACTAGGGTCAAAAGTACCACTGTTTAAAAGTATCATTGGCGATATTTCGCTTACCATGCCACTAAAAGGAGTATGCGGGCGTGGAGGCAAATCCCCTCTTTTGTCACACCTATATTTTCACCCACAGTGGAAAGGTTATGATTACAGGAGGATATGTCTAGAGCCTGCTGTAATCATAACCAAATGTATGTTCCTTTTACGGCATACTTCCTGAACTATTCGTCATTGATTAACAAATCGGTTATGATTGGAAGAGTCCTGCCATGCAATTCTGTAAGAGCAAACGTCCTTACATCCTCGGAAACATCGGCTGTTATAGCCTTGAACACAAAATTGCAATTCCTTAGTGTCGCTTTTCATGGTTGCGCGACACTAGCGCCGGAAGGCTACGTTTGGAATTGGAATTCTACAAGGCAAACAGCCTCGCGTACGCTTACAGCCTTATAGAATACCAAATAAAAAGCCGTGATCGCAGTAGACGATGTCAAAGCTGTGACATCTGTGATCACAGCGACGCACACAGCCATTACGAGTCGCTTAGAGAATTGCATGGCTGCTATTTCGCTGATAGACTTATCCAACATTGCACTACTAATAAAATAGGTAAATGTAATATGGTATCATCATCATCATTTCAACCCGTATTTGTCCACTGCTGAAACATAGGTGAATGACTATCTAGAGAAGAGCACTAGAGAGATTCGCCTTGATCCTGTGCCACCTGCATCCATCGACTCTCCACAAGTCTCTTGAAGGTGTCGCTCCACTTAGTGGTACACACTGCATGTACTAGTATGGGACGCCTTTCGAAGACCTTTCATTCCCAGCAGTTGTCGCTTCTATGAACTATGTGTCTGGTCGACTGCCACTTCAGCTTGCTTATCCTTTAGGCTATTTCATATACCTAAATTCTATTGAGGTTATCGTTATTTCTGATTCTATCACGCAGATAAACCCCAATCAGACCTTGAGCTCCCTCATATGGCCTGCGGTGGTGGGCTATGTCTCAGTTCCGTATGTCATCACTGGCAACACACACTTAGAAGACTTTGCTTTACAGGCGTTGAGGTATTTTCGACGAGAAGATGTCTTGAAATTTCCCCAAACGCCCAACCTAGTTAGATTCGTCTGTTGACCTCTTGGTCGAAGTTCGGCTTACCTAATTGAATAACTTGCTCTAGAAAGACATATTCATCAACAACTTCGAGCTTAGTGTTTCCAAACGTGACAGGTATAGGTATAACATGTCCATGTTCATACTGAGACCTACCTGGTTGGAAACACTATTGAGCTCATTGAGTATATTGATGTCTATATTGTATCTTTTCCAGTCCAAGAGCTTGAAGTCATCTTCCAATGCTGCGGTGAAGAGTTTTGGATATAACCTCGCTCTGTCTTACATCTTTTTGCACTTGGATCGTTTTCGAACTCTTGTCTTGTACTCGGATACACATAATTGCCTCACTGTGTATGCACTGCAACGCTTCGAAGTACCGATAATCAATTCGGCATCACTGAAAAGACTGTAGCATCGCCCATATCTCAACGTAATCAAAGGCTTTTTGTAGCCCATATACGCAGGGCAGGGATATAAGGGCAGATTATACTCTTCAGTCTTCTGTATAATTTGGCGGAGAGCATGTAGATATGTAATCTATGGCGCTAAAGCCATTTCGGAATCCGACTTGTTCTGGACGCTGAATTTCATCAGATTTGTGTGTGTGGCGGTTTGTCATGACTCACGAAAACAGTAGGTATATAAACGCGGCTCAGAAGCGAACAGAAATCGACATTTCCTTTTAGAACCGTCAAACTTGAACCAAACTTAATAGCCATGAATGTTAGACACTAACCTAAATTTATCAGGTATTAACAGTTTTAACTCTTCGGCCATGAAGTAAAGTCTTTTGCCCGTGATATCCCCTACCTATTACATAATGTTAAAGTATGATAAAAATTGTAATCTGACTATACCTATATCTTTGAGAATGTTTTTCACATACAAAATTTACAGCACTAGCGTGATATACTGTTATCATTGAAAGGTATCATGTACCGTTGGTCGTAAAATATCGCAAATGTCATGCATTAAGTGGAAGAAAACATTTTTGTACATACCTAAAACTATTGAAATCTTCTAAATAATATAAATAGGCGTTTCATATATTTTATCGAGAGCATGTAGGTACAATAGACTTTCTAATGTCAATTTTCTATCTACTTCAGTATTTTAGAGATCTATCCTAACAAGAATTTAGTTAGGATACCCTAACTAAATTTTTGTTGATGTTGTGAATGTTTGATGAATGAGCTATTTTTCTATCCTAACAAGAATTTAGTTAGGATACCCTAACTAAATTCTTGTTGATGTTGTGAATGTGAATGTTTGATGAATGAGCTATTTTCATATTATTACGGGGTACGATAATACTATCGTACCCAGTAATCATAGCTCATTCATTGCAAAAAAGTTTTTAAATATATGATATTAATTATATTTATACCTATATTTTTCTGATTAGTATCATCATCCTCATCATATCAGCCGAAGGACGTCCACTGCTGAACATGGGCCTCCCCCTTAGACTTCCATAGCAATCGGTCCTGTGCCGCTTGCATCCATCGGCTCCCTGCGATCTTCACAAGATCGTCGGTCCATCGTCTTACGCTGCATTTTCCGGTTTGTGGTCGCCATTCGAGAACCTTGGGTGTCTGCCCCAATGACCATGGGTTTTCCGAGCTATGTGACCTGGCCATTGCTACTTCAGCTTGCTGATCCTTAGAGCCACGTCAGTAACTCTAGTTCTGCTACGAATGTGCTAATTTCTGAATCTATCTTGTAGAGCAACTCCGAGCATGGCTCTCTCCATCGCACTCTGTGTAGCCTTGAGCATCCGTATGAGGCCCATAGTCAGCGATCATGTTTCTGTGCCGTAAGTCATCACTAGCAACACACACTGGTCTTTCGAAGTCGAAGACTTTCGTCTTGAGACATTGAGTTATTTTATACGAGAAAATCTTTCGCAATTTGTCAAACGCTGCGCATCCGAGTTGGATTCGTCTAGAAACCTCTTTCTCTAAGTTGGATCTACCTAGCTGGACTGTCTCTCCTAGGTAGACATACTCATCAACAACTTCGAGAACCGAGCTCCCAACTGAGACTCGAGTGGGTACAACATCTACATTCGACATAATCTTCATTTTGTCCATGTTCATTTTAATACCCACTTATTTTAATACCACTCTATAAATTCCGATTCTCGTTTAAATTAAGGTTTAATTTGTAATATTTAATCGCAGTGATTAATAAATCAAGAAACTTGTAGTTAGTACCTACGGACGCACGGGCCGTCTCGAAGTCCGCGGCTTTGTACAAACAGGTTTGCCCCGTTGAAAAGTAAGTAATTATTCGATATTATGTTTTCTATTTTATTGAAAAGAAATATTTAAGAATAATTAGTAGCATTAAAATATTAAAAGCGTATGCAAATTGTTATCTCCTGGTGTTGTCACTTAATAAATTTACCCCGAAATCGGGGTAATATTTTGTATTAATACGTATTAGCTTTATTTAAATTTATTATTTTCTTTATTCTTTTTCATTTATAATAGGTTACTAAGTTCGTTGTTATTATATAATGCCAAGCAGTCCCGATGACCCCAATGGTACAAAAAATAATACGCCAGTTTTTGGCCATTGCAACTTGACCCCACGCTCGCCGCCCGCAACAACAAGTAATGTCAAAAATCCGCTAGGCGATATATTACCCAATAATTTGTCATCTAAAGAATAACGACTACAGCGATCGTCAAGGTTTGAAAATATAGCCAATTTAAGTCGTAATAGCTCGCTTGAAGTTGTAGGTGATCACTGCAAGAAGCCTCAGTTTTGTATTCGGACGTCTACACTAGAAAGTGTGACGTCAATAGAAGACTCGTCCATTGGGCTGCTAAAAGCAGGTGGTGCTTCTGAGGTGTTGCGAATAAGAAGATTCATGTCAGCAATGAACTCTTCAATATCAGAGCGTCTGTCAGCATCGGTTGCTCTCAGCTTACCGTACCATAATGGCGATGATGCATTTACGTCTACTCCTATAACTACTTTATGACCAGAAAGCGCATGTAAACCTACGCAGATGATGTAAATGATAAATGATGGCCTACTGTGTCTGAATATTGAAAATAACAACTCACTACAAACACTCTTAGATAGGGGGATGTTACTTCAGCTACCGCACAGTGCGTGGACATTAATTTCACAAACGGCATAGAAGCACAAAACTGTTGCTTTCAAGGGCCGTTTCCGCTACCAGGCAACCAAATGTTGGAATAATAATATACCTCTATAACTTCACGCCAAATCCCTTACGGGGTAGGCAGAGAGAACCGAGCGCCACGCGACTCGATCCTTACATACCTCACTCGCTTCTTTCACATTCATTGCTCTTTTCATGCACGCTCGCCGGTTTCTAGGGCTCCTGACATCACCTTCTGATAGAACACGATCAATCTAATCATGATAGGTAAGTCTTGGCCTTCCTCGGCTCCTACATCCTTCCACTTTTGCATTGTATATCTGCTTCGTCATTCTTTCATCCTGCATTCTTTCTACATGTCCGAACCAACGGAGCATGCCTCTTCTTATTTTAACACCGACGCTCTCTTTCAGACCAACTCTGCTTCTAACCTCATCATTGCGGATACGGTCTGCAAGCGTTACACCACAGATTTTGCGCAACGCTCGCATTTCAACCGCGTTTATCCTACTTTCATGCTCTCTCTGCCATACCCAGCTCTCGCTTCCATAAGTAAGCGTTGGGACCAGCACTGCATTGTGTATAGCCAGCTGCGCCTTCTGGCTCAGGTTTTTACTGCCAAGAAGTTTTCCCAACGCTCCATTCACACTATTCCCAGCACTCACTCGCCTTTCCACATCTGCGGTGTACCTTCCATCCCTGCTGAAAGCGCATCCAAGATATACAAACTCATTCACTTGTTCCAACACTTCATCATCTACCGTAATTCTTACATTGGTTCTAGTTTCTTCTCTTTCAAATACCATAATCTTTGTTTTCTTCGCATTCAATAGTAAGCCTTCCTTCATACATTCGTCTTTCATCATTGTGACTAGTGTTTGCAGCTCAGATGGTGTTTCTGCTAACAGGACAGCATCATCTGCATACAGCAGACAGTTCACCACTAGGTCACCCATGCGTAATCCTACATTCGTCGATCTTATTCTCTGTAGACAACTATCGAGATACAGAATAAACAGCCTAGCAGACAACATGCAACCCTGTTTGACACCAATTTTGACATCAAACCAGGGTGACATGTTGCCATCTATTCGCACACATGCTGAGCAATCCTTGTAGGTGGACTGCACAGCACGCAGCAGTGAGCCATCAATCCCATATCTCGGCAATATGCACCACAGTTCCTTTCGCACAACCCTATCAAATGCCTTCTCAAGATCCACAAAACCGCAGAAAACCTTCTGGTCTGTGGCCAGATGCTTCTCTACGATATTGCGGAGCGAGAAAACTTGATCCGTACATCCCCTTCCATTTCGGAATCCTCCCTGTGCCTCCCACAGCATTTCGTCAGATTTCACCCTCATTCTCCTTTCAATTATCTTTCCATATACTTTTGCTGCTAAGCTGATCAAACTGATGGCCCTATAGTTGGCGCAGTCCATGCATGATCCCTTGCCTTTATACAAGGGTACGATGACTGCGCGTCCCCAGTCCATTGGGACCCTTCCAGTTCTCCAGCAAAGGTTGCATAAGTACCAGAAGGCGTCCCGGACGTAAGTGCCACCTAGTTTGATCATCTCAGCTGTAATCATATCAATTCCCGCAGACTTTCCATTTTTCAAACTTCGTATCGACCATTCTATCTCATCCATAGTTATACCTTCATCGGACGCCGTCAATGCGGAGTGAGCATCAGACTCACTCTCATTGTCAGCGTCCGAGGCATATTCGTACATTTCTTCAAAATATTCACTCCACCGTTCTAACACTTCCTGAGTGTTTGCAAGAATGATACCAGCTTTAGACTTAATCTTGTTCATATTGGATGCCGACGAACCACCCCGAGACTTCTTTACCTCTCTCCAAAAGAGTTTGGTATTTGCCTCGAAGTTTCTCGTCAGCCTCTCTTCCTCATTCATAATTTGTCTTTCACGCTTCTCTTTCACTAAAGCCTTGGTTTCATTCTTGCATTGACGGTACATTTCTTTCTTCTTCTCTCTCATACTTTCATTTAAGGGCAAAGATGATACATAATCCAGCCACGCTTTCCTCTTTCTTGCTACGGAGGATTCAACCTCCGCATCCCACCAGGCATCCCCTTTCAATGTTTTATGCCTCTTTGCGCATCCACATGCTTCTTTTGCACTATCCACCATACTTTCTTTCAGAACTTTCCAGCAATCATCCACATCTGTGCCGGAAAGACTTGCATTTGCAAGTCTTTCGCTTACGAGATGTACATACATTCTCCTTACACTTTCATCTTGCAATTTTTCACTCCTTATCCTTTCATGATCTCCGAAAGGGATACGCACTCGCCAATGCCTCCACTTCTTGAAAAGTCCTACAAACCGGCTTACCACCAGGTAGTGGTCCGTTTCAAGAGTGGGACCTCTAAAGGCTCTTGTATCCATTATAGTATTTCGGAGACGTCTATCAATTATAATCAAATCAATCACACTTTTTTGGTCATTCCGTCTCCATGTATACGTGTGAATATACCTCTACCAATAAGAAATGTATCCTCATGATACGTTTTCAAAAATCGAGGTTAAACAGTTGGATTAGATATAGCTTTGGTCGTACTCTAGTAATGATTGTCCTCTGGGTAGCTTGACTGCGGTGTTGAATGTTTGAATGGGCATAAGTGGCTTTGTATGCCTATGACCTGGCTGAGTTTCGCTACTGGTTCTAATTATGTTAATCCCTTTTCATACTCATATATATGTTACTGTAAAACTTGAACTAGGGTAAAGCTTTTGCTTTAAATCTTAAAATTTACCGACATAAGTTGGTAAATGTAAATATTTAATAGTTAATAAATTCAGGCGTTATTTTGCGAAAGTCAAATTTACATGCAATTTGATCTAACCTGCTTTGTGTGCTTCCGCCACCAATTAGTTCATGCGCATAGTTAGGGTTAGCAATGGGGTCCCCTCTTAGTCCATTGATGGCTGACTTATTTATGGATAATTACGCACGCGAACACATAATCGGTAAACCACACATATTCTATTACTATAGATATGTCGACGATATTCTCATATGCTGGACAGGTACCAATCGTCAATAGGATCTCTTTCTTTCCAAATTAAATAAAATCCACCCTAAAATTAAATTCACTTTAGAAATAGAACAAAATAGTTCACTTCACTTTTTAGATTTAACCATAACTAAAAATCAATCCCTCCATCAATTTTCGATATATCGTAAACCAACTCATACCGATACCACGATTCCCGCGTCATCCAGCCATCCTTGGCAACACAAGCTCGCAGCGTATAAAACTATGATACACCGTTTGATGAGCGTTCCATTAAGTAAGGATAATTACAACAAAGAACTTGATGTAATATATCAGATCGCGAAGTCAAACGGTTATTCCAAATCTACCATCGATAAATTATTGCGAAAAAAGACGAGTAGTATCGTTAACAGACTATTCGAATGCTTTGCAGCGTCCGTGATCGTCATCAAACGTCAGGTTCAACAAAATAAATAAAACACGCGATACTTGTAGTAAGTAGTGTATCTTAATAAAACTTATGTAGGTACATGTATGTATGTACATATTTATAGAAGTCTCAGTAAAAAATAAAAAAAAATGATTCTATTAGAAATGGCCACCTATGGCCTTGGGTAGTTCGTGCCTTGTAACCAGGTGCAGAGTCTTGCTGGAAATATCACGGTAAATTTTTAAAAAGTGTATTGCTAAAAGGTTTCACAATACGATCCAAGACAGTCTCTTGATAGACTTTGGCTGAACTCTTCACTTCTTTATCACAAAAATGAAGCTTAGTGACGACTTAATAAGACAGCTGCTTCCAAACCATTACCACGATGATGACCACAGTGCACCTTTCCGACCACTTGGGCGGCTTCGTCAGAACTATGTGCGTACACTTTGTAATTTTGCTTGTTGTAGTGCTTTTCAATCGTGAAAAATTTTTCATCAGTAAAGAGGATATTTCGGTGCCTTTCACCTGCGTATTGGGACAGGTGTTTTGATCGGTCCACTCTCTTCAACAGTAGGGATTGATTTAGGGCATGTCCTGTATATCGCCGATCAACGCCGGTCTTATTTTATCATACGCTTTTAAATTGTCTTGAATGTGACCGATGGCTCTATACACTTTTCGTGTAAAGCAATCACTTTAATCCTATTTTCTTTAACACCCCATTCCACAAGGAGGTTTCCGAAATGGAAGGGATGTACGGATCAATTTTTCTCGCTACGCAATATCGTGGAGAAGCATCTGGCCATAGACCAGAAGGTTTTCTGCGGTTTTGTGGATCTTGAGAAAGCATTTGATAGGGTTGTGCGAAAGGAACTGTGGTACATATTGCCGAGATATGGGATGGACGGTTCACTGCTCCGTGCTGTGCACTCCACTTACAAGGATTGCTCAGCATGTGTGCGGATAGATGGTGGCATGTCACCCTGGTTTGATGTTAAAATTGGTATCAAACAGGGTTGCATGGTATCTGCTAGGCTGTTTATCCTGTATCTCGATAGTTGTCTGCAGAGAATAATGTCAACGAATGTGGGATTGTGCATGGGTGACCTAGTAGTGAACTGTCTGCTGTATGCAGACGATGCCGTGCTATTAGCAGATACACCATCTGAACTGCAAATACTGGTCACAACGATGAAATACGAATGTATGGAGAAAGGGTTACTACTGAATGCGAAAAAAACAAAGATAATGGTATTTGAAAGAGAAGAATCCAGAACTAATGTAAGGATTACGGTTGATGATGAAGTGTTGGAACAAGTGGATGAGTTTGTATATCCTGGATGCGCTTTCAGCAGGGATGGAAGGTACACCGCAGATGTGGAAAGGCGAGTGAGTGCTGGGAATAGTGTGAATGGAGTGTTGGGAAAACTTCTTGGCAGTAAAAACCTGAGCCAGAAGACACAACTCGCTATACACAATGCAGTGTTGGTCTCAAAGCTAACTTATGGAAGCGAGAGCTGGGTATGGCAGAAACAGCAGAAACAGAAACAGTAGAATAAATGCGGTCGAAATGCGAGCGCTGCGCAAAATTTGTGGCGTAAGGCTTGTAGACCGTATTCGCAATGATGATGTTAGAAACAGAGATGGTCTGAAAGAGAGCGTCGGTGTTAAAATAAGAAGAGGCATGCTCCGCTAGTTCGGACATGTAGAAAGAATGCAAGATGAAAGAATGACGAAGCAGATATACAATACAAAAGTGGAAGGATGTAGGAGCCGGGAAAGGCAAAGACTTACCTACCATGACCAAATTGGTCGTGTTTTATCAGAAGGTGATGTCAGGAGCCCTAGAAACCGGCGAGCGTGCATGAGAAGAGCAATGAATGTTAAAGAATCGAGTGAGATTTGTAAGGATCGAGTCACGTGGCGCTCGATTCCCTGTCTACCCCAAGGGATTTGGCGTGAAGTTATACACAGATAGATCTTTACAAGATACTTATAACATTCCCTCCGTCGTTCAGCGGCCTTTTTACGTGACGGGATCTGTATGTAGGTTTTTCCTTTGGGGGACTCTGTTATCTTAATAACAATTTGTAAAATTGTTGAATAAAAATTGTTAAAACTCAGCTTGCCTTATTCTTTTTGTTAATCTTTATTATACATTTTTATAATATTAAAAATAATCATCGCCATAGGCTTTTAAACTAAAATTAAAAAGCTATGTAAATGGAGTCTGGTGGATTGTACACAAGTGTGACGTTCAAAGCGGCATCAGTATTGTGCTTATTGTGGCAAATTTAGGGGGACAATGAATGCTTAATCACAGAGAGTTAAAATACCAACTCGTTTATTTCCAACAAAATATTGTTACACGTGAATTTCCTTCCATGTTGTTGAGTTGGCCTAGACCAGAAAACCGAATTGACAACAGTCATATGAATGACTCTATAAATGTGTTAGCTAGCTAGCTGAGCCTACGACACGGTTTTGTATCCAGATCGTATAGGTAGGTACTTTTTCCCCATTAGAATGGTGAAATAATGAAAATGAAAACACCACAATAAAAACGAAAAGCAATAATGTATCATATGTAACATTGACTTTGAAAATACAATAAGCACACAAATATACATACAAGTAACAAAAAATAAAATATATAAGAATTACAAATAATATCTATCTACCTACATAAGTTGCTTAAGAAGGAAGTCACCGAAAGCATGAGCCATATGTGTAACTTTACCGGTAGGAGTAATTTTATAGCAACTGTGGCCCCTCGTAAACGCGACGTCTAAAACGAAAAATACCTAATATATTCCTGGAGCACATAATACCTGGAATGTATAATGTCTAAAATACAAAATGCTTAAGTACGATATTTCTGAAGAGCGCCTATGATATAATATGATAAACGCAAAATGTCTAGAACGCCAACTGTCTATGATCCAAAACGACTAAAACTCGGTAACGTTTAAAATACTTAAAACGAAATATGACAAGGAACTAAACACATATAAAACACAATGCTTTAAAATGCAAATGAAAATGTTTAGTTTTTTTTGCATTTACATTCCACACAGCTTTATTGAAATGATTGTAGCATCCTACTACCTTACCTATAGTTCAGAAAGACCTTCTGCATACAATTTATTTGCAATGCAATTTCAATATTAAAATTTTCTTTAATCAACTCGGAAGATCTGTGTTCTCTTTTACGTGCCATCACCATAAAATTTAGGGGGCATGTTTGCGATAAGTGTCTATTTTTGTTTAGTTAATATTGTAGCAAAAATTTGTATTTTATTATTACTTCCATCATCGGCGACAAGAAAGTTTTCATGATTACTGGTATGATACCTTGCTCAAATTATCACTTTTTTTTAAATAAACAATGGCATCTTTTCAACTGTTTCGAACATGGGATTAAGGTTTTTAAAGTTAGACTCGAAAAATTCTTGAACTGAAAGGTACCACTCGTACACACATCCTTTTTACTTTTATTATCAATCAATTGCGCTTTTTCATTATTTGCTTTACTTCTTTACAATTTAATTTTAATAATTCATTACCATTCCCTGTATACACAACACCACATGGTGGTCCCGTCCTTGTTCTTTACATTGAAATTATATCTATAACCATTCCATAACAACACTCGTTGTCCTTTTTGGCTATCAATAAAATATTTTTTCAGATTCTTCAGACATGCTCGACAGCAGCATTTTGTGTTTAAATAGCAATTATTGTATTTAAAATAATAGGAATTAGTCAAGCACGGTTGTCGTTAGAAAGCCTCGTGAAATGACGTATTATAGAAATCATCTTTTGAAAACTCTGGACGTAAGAATTTCACTAAAAAAAATAAAAAGGTACGCATGTATATATGAAAATATAATCTATAAAATATTCTAGACGAATTGCTTTTCAAGCGTTACCCCGTTTATGACAATTGCTTTTTGGATGTTGTGCGTCTTAGGGAATTCGAATTTTAGGCATTTTGATATTATGGCAAATTGCTTTTTAGACATGGATTTTAGGCATTTTGCGTTTTAGACAGCGCTCACAAGGGACTGTGTCTAAGAGGTAAACATTAGCGAGGACACATAGCATGTTTGCCACCATCTACGGGTAATGTAACACCAGTCATATTGCTTGCCGCATCGCTGGCTAAAAACGTAATCGTTGCTGATACCTCTTTAGTAGTACCAATCCTTCCTAAAGCATGTGTTAAAACACACCTCTTTAAATATGCTTCATATTCTTGTTCAGTCATCGCTGCCTTCAAATGTATACCAGTAGGGATAACACCAGGATTCACAGCGTTTACCCGTACTCCTTTCGGTGCCAACTCGAGTGCCACACATCTCGTAAATTGATCTACGGCAGCTTTTGAAATACAATAACTCAAAACGTTGGGGAAAGCTCTCAAACCGCATACACTGGACACAACTACAATGTTCCCTTTGGCTTTAACCAAATGCGGTGCAGCTAGCATTGTCAGATGGTACACACTGCGGACATTAGTATTCATGATTTTATCGTAATGACATAAAGTAGTATTTTCAATGGATCCAAACACGCCAATGCCAGCATTATTGACGAGCACGTCTAGTTTCTTAAAATGATCTATCGTAACTTTCATGATGTTCTTTACGTCAACTTCATGATTAAGATCGCCAATTACAGTTAAGGGCTTTAGTTTAGATGGGGAAACATGTTCACACTGACTTGCAACATTTTCAAGATTCACTCGATTTCTGCCAGTCAATACCAGACTTGCTTCAAACTTAGCAAAGTCTAAAGCGGTTTCAGCTCCTATTCCTGAGCTGGCACCAGTGATTAGGACAACTTTATTCGCGAACATCTGTATAAAAAAAATATTTAATCAATAAAAAAATCTGTTAAATTTATCAAAATATGATCAGATGACAGTAATCTTGAATGATGCAAGATGACAATGAATATGATAACATAGATAACAAGAGTAATAAAGAGTAGAGGATAAAGAGTAAAATGTACCTAACATTATCGGCCGATATAGGTACACATATCTAAATGATAAAAATATAGTAATATCGAAGAGTATTCTTACTAACGGCATATAGTGCTTTGCAACATATCTGAGACGCCAACTATTTATTGATTTATTTAAAACTTTATTAATCACCAGCTTGGCCGCGGCTTTGTACGCATGATCTACAGGACCTTGTTTACAAATCTTCTCGATACAATGTTTCCTGTAGAGCCGGTCAGGGATATACGTAAATGTATTATTGGCGTTGCTTAGGTCCGTAGCGTGCAAAAGAATTGTCTGTGTGTAAAAAACTGGTGCTCAGGTCCAAGCCAGTTACGCGCGGTTTATCCTTGAGCTTTGTTTATTTTCATTGCACACATTTATGTGGAACTATAAACGCTTAAAGCAAAATGAAAATTAATATTTGCGATGAGTGAGTGATGAACCGTGGAGATAAAAACACTATCGCCTGCACCACAGCCAGTCAAAATTTCACCTTCTATTACGCTTTGTTGTAAATTTCTAACCCTTAATCTGCTTCCGTTCCATAATTTCGATGGAATTTCTTAGTAGAATCATGGATATTCCTATTGTTAATATAATTTAGTACGACGTGAGGCCAGGTGTGCTTAAAGAATTTAAAATCTCTACATGATAATTAGTTGCATCTTCCTGTAGCATTACTATGTCTATAGATAAATATTATTGCTTCATTAGGAAAGGATATTTTAGTATTTAGTAGTTATTTCGCAAAACCAGGTGTTTCATTGATTTAACATACCTACTCTTGGATTACCATCCACTTGGATCATCATCCGAGCGTTAATCGAGGTCACGTCCTACGCTTTCCCTGCAGCGCCCAGGGTCCGCTTTTCGGCTTTTACATTTTAGGTTTGTACCCCAAGTAACTTACTGGTTTTCGTAAAATATTACAGTTCGATACTCTTGCAGTTTGTCTACAGTGTCACAAACATTTGAAGGCTACTTCCGCATCACTCCGCACATTTAGTATAGTAGCATATTAATTTCCGTAGCATGCAGCAAAATAGCTCTATTTCTTAAGACAAAAGTCTGTGTGTTGCCAGTGATAACTTACGGTACAGAAATGTGGTTCTTTACTATGGGCCTCATACGGAAGCTCAAGGCGTGCAATGGAGAGAGCCACGCTCGGAGATTCTCTGCGAGATGTATTCAGAAATGAGCGCACTTCCGTAGCAGAACTGGATTTACCGACGTGGCTCTAAGGTGAAGCAAGCTGAAGTGGCAATGGGCAGGCCACATAGCTAGGAAAACCCAAGACTCAAGGTTCTCGAATGAACAGGAAAACGCAGTATAGGACGGACCCCCACACGATATTGTGAGCCTGTGCCAATTGCATCTATTAGCAGGGAGCCCTTGGATGCAAGTGGCACAGGACCGATCGCTGTGGAAGTTTAAAAATTATAATTATTATTCGGAGTTATAGATGGTTGTCGCAAAGGTTGTAATTTGCAAATAAAATAAATCAAATAAAATAAATTTGAAAAAAATGGTAAATAATTAAGAATATCTTGGGATTTGAAACCAGGATTTTATTAGGCTGCTTTACGTAGTTTGGTTCCAGTTAGTCTACGAGATACTATGAAGAGTATTTTAAAATGTAGTACATGGGGCACACTAAAAGTTTTGCACTTCTAGCTAATCGGAACTATTTGAATATCGAATGTTATATTTTTTGAAACGTTGCAACCTAGTTAGTAATAAAAAAAAACAATTGGCGGGAAATCATTTGTCAATTGTTTTTTATCACACATCAAAGTTCTACGTACGCAACGAAAATGGAATTGAGTCGAAAAGATTTTAGAGCGATGATTTTTTATGATTTTAAAAGTTCTCTCTTTTCGCGAGACTGTGCTGTTCGTCTTCAAAATGCTTTTGGGAGAGAAGCACCTTCTTTGAGCACCGTGAGGCGATGGTTTGCTGAATTTGAGAGAGGTCGAGTTTCTTTACATGACGAATTTTGTGAAGGGCGGCCATCAACTGCCGCCAACGTAAATAATGTGGCTACTGTTAAGCGGCTAATTGAAAAAAACCCGCGGATTACCTATGAGACAATTCGAGAACTATTGGGGATTGGTATGAGCCAAATTCAGAAAATTTTACACGAAGAATTGAAAGTTCGGAAACTTTGTTGTCGTTGGATCCCTCATGAACTGACAGCGGAGCAGAAGCGGGCTCGCGTGGAATGGTGCTCACAGATGCTAATGAAGTACGACCACGGACATTCTAATGCTGTTTATGAAATTGTCACAGGAGACAAAACGTGGATTTATTGTTTTGAATCCGAAAAAAAACAGCAATCTTGTGAATGGGTGTTTGAAAATGAGAACAGGCCAACAAAAGTAAGGCAGGCGAGAAACGTTGGTAAAAAAATGATCGCATTTTTTTTCTCAGCTACGGGTCCCATCTGCACAATTCCACTTGAAGATCAAAAGAGTGTTAATGCCGAGTAGCGATGGGCGATTCCGAGATGTTTTAACAATCGAAAGAATCGCAGTCGTCAAAATATACAATCGAGTCAACAATCGACTCGCCGTTTTACAAAACAATCGAGAGGTTTTTCGATTGTTTCGATTGTTGCATCAGTCAGTCATTCATCGGTCACCGGTCAGTTTAGCCGGACGGACTCGACTCGCTGCTGGTTGTTTACAAGCATCGAGCCGAGGTGTATGTGTCGCGATTGTTTGTCGAGCCGCTGTGATTTTTTGTATTAAAACTAAAAAACTATGTTGCATACATTGCACAAGTTTATTTAAGTCATTAAAAATAGATGATTCGTTATAAACTTTTATTATTTTATTTATTTTCGTGATTCCTTTCTCCTATAATACGTACGTAAGTTTGCTACTTTGCATGCTTAGTTTGAACTCGCAAATCGCAATCACAAGACAAGGCCAAGTCCGACCATTGAGATGTTCTAATATAACTCAAAACAATCGACTGAAACCTCTCGCCATCGTGCATACTCGCAATTCGCAACCACAAATTCGAGTTGAAATCGCGCCGAAAACGAACACAACAACAATCGAGATGTTCGACGAAACAATCGAAAACAATCGAGATGTTCGAACAATCGAGACAATCGAAAAAAACCTCTCGCAATCGCCCATCGCTAATGCCGAGTGGTATTCTACCATTTGTTTACCCAGGATGTTAGAAAAAGTTCGCGAAAGACGACCAAAAAGCCGCGTTCTCCTACATCATGACAAAGCTTCTTCACACACGGCCAACAAAACAAAGTCATTTTTAACTTCCGAAAAAGTACGACTCGTTACCCATCCGGCGCATAGCCCTGACCTAGCACCCTGTGATTTCTGTATTTTCCCCAAAATCAAGGATTTGATGAGAGGTTTCAGTTTTACCAACTCCGAAGAGGCAGTGATAGCGTTCAATCAGCACGTAGAAAACATGCCTTCAGATCTGTGGTCCTCCTGTTTTAAAAAATGGTTCGATCGCATGAAAAAATGTTTAAAATGTAAAGGAGAGTATTTTGAAAAGCGAGTGAATGATAATATACGAGGGTCATTTGAAAAGTTCTTAGCCTAACATATTTAAAGAAACCACACGATTTTGAGTTTATTTTTATTTTTCAACATACTCTCCTCCGAGCTCAAAACACTTTTTCCATCGACCCGGTAAGGCTTCGATCCCCGTTTTAAAAAAAATCTTCGTCTAACTCCTCAAAATAAGCGTCCACGGCGGCTATGACCTCTTCATTTGTAAAAAAATGTTTACCACCTAAAAATTTTTTTAGCTTTGGGAACAGATAAATGTCGAACGGTGCTAAATCCGATGAATATGGGGGATGAGGTAACAATTCGAAGCCACATTGATGGATTTCTGCCACGGATTGCACAGAGGTGTGAACGCGCACATTGTCCTGATGAAACAAGACTTTTCTTCTCAATAAACCTGGACGGTTTTCTTTGATTTCTTCTCTCAAACGACGCAACAGGTTGTAATAGTAATCGGAGTTTATTGTTTCACCCTTTTTTAAATAATCCACGAGAATTATACCCTTTGCATCCCAAAAAACGGATGCCATGACTTTGCCCGCCGATAAAACCACCTTTGCCTCTTTGGGGTGGGCGATCCTGCTCTTTTCCATTGTTTCGACTGTTCTTTTGTCTCGGGTGTATTGTGGTGAAGCCAGGTTTCATCCATAGTTATAAATCTTTCAACAAATTCTATTGGGTCAGCTTCATATAACTCCAAACAGTCGCGAGAAGTTGTGAGTCGGTTGCGTTTTTGTTCCACTGAAAGCAGTCGCGGTACCTACCGCGCAGACACCTTAGAGAATACAAGTTCAGTAGTAATTATATGATGTGTTCGCTCAGATGAGATGCCTACAGTCTTAGTTATTTCCTCGACAGTCAATCTTCGATCAGATAAAATTAAATCACAGATTTTTTCTTTGTTTTGATCAGTGGAAGCAGTCGAAGGCCGGCCACTACGGAGCTCATCTTGAATGGTCTCACGACCACGTTTAAACTCTGACACCCAGTTTTTAACAGTCGCATACGAAGGAGCGGACTCACCCAAAGTAGCAGACATGTCTTCATGTATAGCTTTTGGAGTTAAACCTTTCAAATTCAGGTATTTTATCACTGCACGATGTTCAATTTTATCCATTTTCAAAAATAGCTCTGACTTGACTTACGGTGTCACGTGTAAACGAACAATGAGTTACTGTGAATAAACTAAACTGTACACACTTGTTGCTAAATAATGTAACTACAAAATGAGGGTAGTTATAAAAAAAACCAATGACTTTAACCATGTTAGGCTAAGAACTTTTCAAATGACCCTCGTATTAAACTAATCAGTCGAATGAAGCGGAAAACAGCGAGGATTCACGTATCCAATCGTTCAATATAGCGGTTTGCAATAATACGAAATATGAAATTACAAGTAGGAATGTTCTACAATAACCAATTAATATGTTATTATAAAATGTAAACACTCAATAATGCACTAAAATGATTAGCATTTACGCGATTATAAACCAATGGTTATGAAATTAATAAATAGAAAATGACAACAAAACCTATTATGTAATGCAGCAGGTTTTTGTACCTTCACGTGGACGAGCAATGTTATTTATTTGCGGATAGATAAATTGAATAGCGGATTACAAGTTTTACTGAATATTTACTTAAGAAATATGACAGGCGCTTCATTCAAGGCAAAATAATTTGAAATTAGTCGGGTTGCGGGTTTCATAAAAAAATAGAAGTAAATCGCTAGGATAATAAAAAGATTCGGATCGCTAGGATAAAAAAAAACAATGGTAGATAATTTCCATTCTTTTTAGCGGTTATGAGAAGTTTATAAGTGGACTGTATTTGAGGTTGGTTCAGAAAAAATGCGATTTTTGAAAATCAAAAACAAATGCACTCGTATTAGCGGGAAATACAAACAATTTTGAGATATTGAGACAATGGAAAAGGATACCATGCACACCTTGATGCTGGCAAGCTCGTCTTCTGACGAAAAGGTAGACCGGCGCGGCGGCACGCAGCGTGATCACGTGGCGGCTACTTCATAAAAACACAGACGGACCTCGGATCGTCTCAAAAAACTATATAACGTTCACAGTCTTATAATAGTTATTTCGTGCACTTAGTTCCAATTTTCATAATAATAATTATATAAATCAACTAAATTTGCGGAGCGGCATAATGTTAATTTCTTCAGTAGTAAGTAGTGCCGTACGCGCAAGAGTGGGGTATTGACGTGCGCATGGCGGAAAAGTACAGAATATATAGGAAGAAAGAGATACGAGTACATTTGCACAACTACCAACAATAATTACAAATAATATGTAGGTTGCGCGATTTTTTAAAACCCAACAGTGCAGTTGCGTATTTAAATTAAATTGCTGCACATTTAAGAGGGGGAATAAAGCCAAGTAGCACCTTCATTTTATTTTTAGTAATAACGTTGAATTTAAGACCAACCCCAAAAAACGCTCAATGCAGGCACTGAAGAAACATATTTTTGTTTTTTTTTTTAATAAAATACACGTTTACAACAAAAATGTCCCCATTCCTTCCCACTCCCAGTCTACAGAGCGCTTCCCGTAGTACGAGAGATGGGCTGAACATACTAAGCATGGATATTCATTGCGATCTTAACCAACGAACTTACATCGAGACTCCGAGAGCCTCATCTCAACAACTTAAAAAAACTCGGAGTGAACTGAACTGAATAGAGTGCGTCGCGCCGGACCAGCTTTGTCTGCTTTATAAAACTCAAATTCGGGCCTGCTTGGAGTATTGCTCGCATCTATGGGACGGTTCCGTACTATATCTTCTCGAGGCTCTCGATAGGTTGCAGTGACGGGATATCCGAATAATCGAAGACCAAGAGGTCACTAAAAACCTAGAACCTCTTCAAATTCGTAGGGGCATTGCCTGCCATTCACTAAGTGTATTTTACCACCTTTAAAATGATGTGGTCTAAAAAACTAGAACCTAAAAGAGAGGTAGGGCGTATCAAAGCAGCCCGTCTGGGGAAGTACCTCACCTCACAGAAAACCGCAGCCAAATAACAACTCCCTAAGAGTGTTGTTGTGTTCCTGTGTGTGAGTCACTAGTAAGCTCCTGAGGAGTTGCTGTGCTAGCAGCAGTCCTCGCACGAGTGATATTTCATGTATTACAAGTGTTCATAGGCTACTGTGACCGCTTTACATGAGGTGGGCCGTATGCTTGAATACCTTTACCCGTTGTATAAAAAAAACTGTTTTCCCTTATTCCACACTCTCCCTTCGGTCATGGAAACACACGTGCAGGCTTGCGATATCATTATTCCACTATAGAGAACATTTCTTCGCGTACTAAAAAGTTCGGAATCTCCTATCTCTGTAGTACTATTAAAAAGTGGAACGTCTTGCCGCCACATGTGTTTCCACCCTCCTACAATATGGGATCCTTCAAACAAAGTGGGAAGAAGCACCTTGCGGGCCAGCAAGACAAATCTTTTGTCAGTTGTTGCTGCGATTTGGGCTCCTCTTTCGCTTACCATCAGACGAAGCGGGGCCACTATGCTGAGCTGATATAAGAATAATAAAAAAAGATATCACAATATATGTATATGACAATATCTCTGTATCTCGTTAGGTTATTACTTTACTAAAAGAAAAAATACTATTTATTTTCTTTTCAACCACCTCAAAACCTAGTAGGTAGGTATGTCTTTAACCATTTCTGAACCTAGTAAGAGCAATACACATACTATGTTATTGAAATGGTATTCTGATTTACTAGGTTTAGAAGTGGTCAGGTATACGATGTTGATGCTCTTTCTAGGTTTTGGTGTCCTCGTAACTTTTTATTTAAGCAAGATATAGGTGTTTAGGGAACTTTAGACTTATTAGAAAATGTTCTATACTTAGTCAAAAAAGACGTTTTCTCATTTTTGAAGTCATTTTGAAACCGCAATGTACCGTATTTAAAAAAAAAAGACATTTTAACATAAATTAAAATGTATTTATACATTATTTACAATATGACAATAAAATAAAAAATATGACAATATCTATCGTGGGCACATAGCATGGCGTCCACCATCAACAGGCAAAGTTGCCCCCGTAATATTGCTTGCTGCTTCGCTTGACAAAAACGTGATAACAGATGCCACTTCCCTAGGTTCCCCTGGTCGTCCTAGTGCATGAGTTTCAGCACATTTCTTCAAAAAAGTTTGATATTGCTCTTCGTTCATGCTTCCTTCTCCCTTTTTATGCAGACCTGTAGTTATTACGCCTGGATTGACAGCGTTTACTCGCACACCTTTTAACGCCAACTCAAGAGCAACACATCTTGTAAACTGATCTAAGGCTGACTTTGACATACAATATGCAAGAACATTCGGGAATGATCTCAGTCCAGTCACACTAGACACATTAACGACATTTCCTTTGCTTGCTATTAGATGAGGGGTCGCAAGCATTGTTAAATAGTAAGGTCCTCGGACATTCGTATTCATAACTCGATCGTACTGAGCCAATGAAGTAGTTTCTATACTGCCAGATTCTAAAACACCAGCATTGTTTACAAGAACATCAAGTTTCTTGAAGTGGTCTATTGTAGTTTTAATTATATTCTCTATATCGTTTTCGTTGTTCATATCAGCTATTATAATCAAGGGCTTTAGTTTCTTAGGAGAATATTCCACGCAACTTTTTGCGACATTATCAAGATTTTCCTTGTTTCTGCCGATTAACACCAAATTTGCTTCAAGTTTGGAAAATTCCCAGGCAGTTTCTGCTCCGATGCCTGAACTGGCACCAGTAATGAGTACGACTTTATTCGAGAACATAGTATCTGTGTGACAAAAAAATCGAAATTTTATTTAAGTACGACTTTATGTATATATCTGTCTAAACATTAACATATTTAGTATGAGTCCGCGAGTTATTTATATCCAAGTTCAACGGAACGTTTTAAAGACTCGTGCTCAATATAATATGATATGTCATAAGAAAATTAAGCTATGAGTCAAGAATCTTTTCTTCGATATAGAGACCTTTAAAACCACATTAGCTGGCTCTGGTATGTGCAACAATATTCTGCTACAGATTAGTTTCCATCGAAAGCCAACTTTTAAGCGGGTTTCAGAGATATTTGAGAGTGACGAAAAGGTTTCGTACCACAAAATGTATGCAGGAACCAAAATAGTATCATTTATTTTTAAGTCTGCCTGCATTCCTGCATATATTTGCACAGGGTTAGTCCATATTCAATGTAAACTTTTAAAGAATGGATGTCGTCGTTCAACTAGTGTTGGGGATTGAATATGGACAGCGACTTTGTAGGTACTGGTCCATTTGACATTCACACGTCTGTCTGTGTAGGCTGGTTTAACAGTGGTAACGACCAAAATAAAAAATAGTATAATTTTAAAATTGCATTTTTTTTTCTTTTTTCGCAATCACATATTAACATCAGTAGCTTCTAGTTTCTTTGCAGTTGACATAGGATCAAGAAATTTGGGAAAAACCAACGTGTCATAACACAACTAGTGGCGTGTGTATCGCTTTTTCAAGAAATAGCAAATCGAACTTTATACATCGCCAGTATTTTTTTTATACAACATCGGGATGCATGCAAGCATACGGCCCACCTGATGTAAAGCGGTTACCGTAGCTTATAAACGCTTGCAATCGATGTTCTCGATGTTACGTAAAAAAAGGCTCAGAACAAGTACGGTTTATAATAATTTCAAGTAAAAAAAATATTCAGGAATGTTTTAATTCTAAATGTAATTCAAATTCTAAATAAGTCGCCCGACGCTGAATTTACTGTTGAATAATTAGTTGGATCGAAAAAACAACACATTCTGTTTTCGAAGAAATCCAGGCAGTACTAACCTATTAGAAAATTCATTATTAAGTGTAAACTGGAACATTTATAATGAATTCACATAATACTTCTTGCGTTAAGTAATTAAGCATATATTTCATTCTTTTATATTTGCATGCCTCCATTTGTTGGCTAAACATGATTGTTCTTTGTCAAATGTAACGCCTATTTATACCATGTTTTCTGAGCAAATAAATATTATTATTATTAAGGCAAAAACGCGTTGATAAACTGATTAAATAAAAGATAGTACAACGTGTACAAGAACATTCACATAAATTAAATAAGTACATACATTCGACCGCGGTGTCGCCCTTGTCCGACTACTTCTATAGTACGGACAAGATATACAGTGCGGTGAATTCGCTCACATAACTGATAAAGCTATTAACAACCTGATCAAAGCTAAAAACCCAGCTCTCCGGATAGCAGCCCTTTATCCCACTCCAGAACATAGTACCACAGCCTGCCTTCAGCGGCAAATGAGGTCCGCTCTTTATGAACTGAGGAACGAGCAGAGCGGCAACCTCATGGAAACAATAACCCTCAAACTGCGTATTACAAAGTGGCGAAAGCTCGTCGTAGTGATGTAACTACCTACACACCGCTTGAAGACGTTCACAATAAACTGTGAGCTCCCGTGCGACCTTGCACGCATTCATACAATACGAGATGAAGTCATGTCTAAGCATTCATCCCCTCTTACTGTGGACCCCATCTCAGTGTCCAATGGTGAAATTAATTATTTCATCAGAGGACCACATAGCCCCGTGCGTTGACGGTATTTTAAATATGGCGCTGAAGTATTTTCCAGTCCAAGTCTTGATGCTTCTGACCCTAATCTTCAACGCCTGCCTTGACTTAAGCTACTTTTCAGCCGCCTGGAAGAACACTACGATGATAATTGGACCCGGGTCAAATCCATCCATTTCAAGCACGGCTCCATTAGCTAATTCAAGGTATGGACAAGCTTAATATTCTGTCGTATGCGTGAACTTAAATAGAATCATAAGACAATTTGCCTTCCCGGTCAAAGGCAAACCCTAGGTGATATTTAGTCAATAAGAGTCTAACATAATTTAAGAGAGGTAGGGCGCATCAAAGCAAACCCTCTCAACCTCACAGAAAACCGCAGCCAAATAACAACTCCCTAGAGGGTTGTTGTGTTCCTGCGTGTGAGTGAGGTCACCAGTAAGCTCCCAAGAAGTTGCTGTGTAAGCAGCAGAGGAGGCATCGCGCGAGTGATAATTAATATATCACAAGCGTTAATAGGCTACGGTACCCGCTTTACATCTGGTGGGCCGTATGCTTGTAATGCCTCCCGACCTAGTATAAAAAAGATCGTATGTATAAGGCTACTCATGAGAGTTCACTACCTTCTTCTAATTCCCGGTCCTGGAGGCACACTCCACCTTCAGAAAAACGAGATGCGGCGGGGACCGCTACCTAAGCCTAAAAATTTGGCGAAGATACCGATTTTTACTGCCATAAGACCTCCGCAACCCAGAGGGAAAATCAGATCATTCTTAGGTAAAGTAACAAGTCTTTCGAAATATAATTTCTAGGACATGTGGGTTTCCTCACGATGTTTTCCTTCACCGGCGAGCAAGTGATAATCTATACATATAAATAAAAGTGTCTGTATGTGATTTCAAAATAAAGCCTTTATCTTAAGCTCATATTATTATTTTCACGTTACCAAAGCCTAAATGCGCATTTTTTGTCTGTCTGTCTGTTTGTTTCTCCAGGGTAATCTTCGAAATGGCTGAACCGATTTTGACGGGACTTTCACTGTCTGAGGACTGTTCAGAGAAGAACATAGGGTACTTTTTATCACGTAAATATTTAGGGTTCCTGCGTAAAAAATGAAAAACTGTTAAAATTTGTGGGAAATATCTTCCGCTTCGGGGGACTTTGCAGTTTTAGTTTATTATTTTCACAGAATACGTATTTTTGTGACATAAAATAACTACGCATTTTTTATGTAATAAAAATAAAATAATTATACGTTGTATCCCGTAAACGTCAATAGATGGCGCTGTACGAAAATTGAATCGCTCTATGATTGCATCTACGACCCTGAACATTGTTTTTTTTTAATGAAAGAATTTGAGGTCTATGGAGAAATAAAGGCTACTAAAAACCCAAATCTCGTGCGTGCGAAGCCGCGGGCTTTTGCTAGTTATTACTATGAATACTATACTATAATCAAACCAAATTCTGATCACCTGCAAGAGAAGCTGCAAGAAGTGCTCTTTTATGAGTGGGGGTAAATACTCTTTATGTTCGAAGCATTTATAGGCTACTAGCTTTTACCCGCGGCTTCGCTCGCATTGATAAAAAGTTTTTTTTTTAATAAAAAGTATCCTATGTTACTTCTGATACATCCAAGAATATGTGTACAAAGTTTCATGATGATCGATTGAGTAGTTTTCGCGTGAAAGCGTAACAAACAAACGTGCATTCAGATTTATAATATTACTGGGTTTTACCCGCGGCTTCGCTCGCATTGATAAAAAATATTTTTTTTTTTTTAATAAAAAGTATCCTATTTTACTTCTAATACCTCCAAGAATATGTGTACAAAGTTTCATGATGATCGGGTTAGTAGTTTTCGCGTGAAAGCGTAACAAACAAACGGACATTCACATTTATAATAGTAGTAGGCAGTAGGATAGTAGGATGCCTATGAGAGCTGATAAAGTCACAGATGGTGGCCAAAAATGTGACCAACGGACTTTGAGATAGCAGGAATAAAGTAAAAAACGTTTTTCATTGCAATGTTATAAAGAAGCGGAAGTTATTTCAGATCAAGATCGCGGTCACTAATGCCTCCTTCCTTTAAGTGACTATGTAATATAACACCGTTCATCAAAAAAAAAGCAACGCAAGCAGGCAGGTAGCGATTATGATCCGTAATTTTACCTTGTGATCAAAGTACCTTAACGTTTCATATATATAAATTCGTATTGTTATATTCCTTTACATTACATAGTTAACTACGTCATTTATCTATTGATAAGTACTTAATGCCAAGGCTGTGTCTACGGCTAAAAAACTGACCTATATATCAATTATAATCTATTTTATTATCCTTTATAAAAATATACCTACATTGAATTCTATACTTTTCATTTACATTTACACTTCCTACTAAATAAAGTGCGCATTAATTTACTCTCTCCGAGTCAACCCAAGTAATGTTTCATCAAGCTCCAGCCTATCACAGACAAGGCCACACTTTGTATTTTGGTTCATTAAAACCTTCTTGATCACAGCATATTAGAACAATAGGTAGATTTATTGAACAATAAAATTCAGTATGTACAATTAAACCAACAACAAGTTAAGTAAATACAAATATCTATACATTATACATGTGTACATGAATATACCTATACACATAAATACATACTCGCACCTGAGAGCATGTACAGTGGAAATCTATATGTATAAATAAAATTGAAGTGTCGGTCTGTGATTTCAAAATAAAGCCTTTATCTTAAGCTCATATTATTATTTTCACGTTACCAAAGCCTATATACGCATTTTTAACTTTTTTGTCTGTCTGTCTGTCGTTTGTCCGGGCTAATCATCAAAATAACTGAACCGATTTTGACGGGACTTTCACTTGTAGGTAAAGACTGAAATATAAATATATATAAAGAATATAGGGTACTTTTATCTCGTAAATATTTAGGGTTCCTGCGTAAAAAATGAAAAAGTGTTAAAATTAGGCGGAAATATCTTCACCTTCGGGGGACTTTGCAATTTTATTTTTATTATTTTCATAGAATACAGGTTTTTTAAACTTTATTTTATGTCATAAATAAAAATTATATAAAAAAATTCTAATTTAAATGGTTTTAGTGAAAATAATGTACTAAAAGCTAAATAATAAGGGCCCGTGTTTCCATCCAGTCAACTCAGTCTACGCTACGCCCAATGATTTTATTTTTTTGTCTGGTCAACGCCTTACATTGATGAGGGAGAGTGGTGCGATGACTGGAACCTGAGACCTATCGAATTATTTTTTAGCTTTTAGTACATTATTTTCAATAAAACCGTTTAAATTTTTTTTACATAATTTTTATTTGTGACATAAATTAACTAGGCATTTTTTATGTAATAAAAATAAAATAAATATATGTTGCCTCCCGTAAAGGTCAAGGGATGGCGCTGTATGAAAATTGAATCGCTTTATAGAGAAATAATGGCTACTAAAAGCCCAAATCTCGTGCGTGCGCAAAGCCGCGGGGATCAGCTAGTCTAATAATAATATTCTATTTGTTTACATGCAAACCGATAACCAATGACAAGCAATTGGTGTAGATTAGGGTTGAATTATGTAGGGATTAATGTCGGCTTTCTAAATACAGCATTCATGTTCCGCAGAGATGTGTAGATTTTTTTTAAGATATTTTAATATTTGTGAAAAGGAACATATGTTAACCTTGTAAAATGAATTTTAAAGTTATATTTTAGCAAAAAGGAGCATATTTAAACCTGTTTCTATGTGTTTTGAAATATTAATGTGATGTTTATTAGATGTTAATAATATTCAGATGATTCCAGCAAACCATATTTCTTTTTAAACGGTTTTATTTAGCTTGCCCTGTTTGTTTAAATGTTTGGATCAAATCTAGTAGGTGAAATTTGACCCCATTCCTGTTGACAGATTGATTTGAAATTTGGTACACACCTTTAGTTCTGGTGACAATACAATTAAATAAATTCTGTTTCATTGTAAATCCAAGATGGCCGCCGCTACAAAATGGCAGTTTACAACTTGGGCTTGACTAGGAGAACACAGTTCACTATGAAAAATAATTAAAATCCAAGATGGCCACCGCTACAAAATGGTGGTTTACACATTTTGTCACGACTACCACTATATGGGTATCAAATGAAAGGGCTTGACTAGTAGAACACAGTTCACTATGAAAAATATTAAAATCCAAGATTGCCGTCAACAAAATGGCCGGTTACATATTTTCTCGCAATAAAGTCTTATGTATTTAGGAATTAGATTGCAGCAAATTGTCAGGAATGAAACCGTGTAATAATGAGGGACTAAATGAACTTAATAGAATGAGAAGTGCTATGTAATGAAATTAAAAACTACAAACTTGAAAACAAAAATAATTTAAAAAAAATGGTAATTTAAACGGTTTTATTGAAAATAATGTACTAAAAGCTAAAAAATAATTCGGTAGGTCCCAGGTTCCAGTCATCAGTGTCATCACACCCCGCTCCCTCATCAATATAAGGCATTGATTTCATGTGTGGCCCCTGTTTCCATCCAGTCAACTCAGTTGACGCTACGCCCAACAATTTTATTTTTTTCTCTGATGCCTTAATTTGATGCGGGAAAGGGGTGTGATGACTTGAACCTGGGACCTACCGAATTATTTTTTAGCTTTTACTACATTATTTTCAATAAAACCGTTTAAATTACCAATTTATTTTACATAATTTTTATTCGATTGAAGTAAAATGGAAAGTACTTTACCAGGAAAAAAGATATTCAACCAACCCTCACTGCTGACAGTAGGTTAGTCGGTTTTGTTTAGACCCCACACCCAAAAATAGAAGCATCCCAGGGCTCCTATTAGTCGGTTCCCTTTAGACCCCACACTCAGAAATAGGAGCACCACGGGGCTTCGTCGACTTGCCTCATTTTGGTTAGAATTTAGTAACATTTTTGGTGCATTATTTTGTCATAGGAATGCTATCCGGAGATTGGAGGGTTCTCCCCACTACCCTGCATAGGTGCATTTTTGAGATTATTTGTAGAAACTTTCAAATTCATATTTCTCCTAAACTATGCATATCCACAGGGTGATCAGTGGGTAGCCGCTGCCCCCCCCCCCCCCCCCCCCCTGTCTATTAATACATGCACCTCTATTCTATATTATTCCCCGAACTAATAAAAGTCACATTGTTGCAATATGGAACATTAATTATCAATAAATATGCATTTATCGATAATGTTATCACTAGAAACACGAGTATGACAATCTGCACCAACAACTTCTAGCTCTAGTTATAATTACCGGAAATAATACAATACCTTCTTTTAAAAAACAGGTAGCTAATCTCGGATTCCTAAATTAATACATTTTTCTACTCTACTTAGTAAATATCATTTCTAGTATTCCTGTAAGAATGATACATTAAACAGCTGAATAGTAACTGTGGTGGGCAAACTGGTCTAACTACAAGGCTGAGCCTGGATCCAGCCAGATGCAAAGCTCATGATAACTCAGTACTTTGAGGTGTCGTCATGGGTTCTAGTCCTGGTCGGACGTCCTGATGTCAATATTTTGTTAAATAAATACGTCAGTTGGGAACTTTACGTGGAGAATGCTTACCCGCCTAACGACTGTGTTTACTTGACTAGTCCTTAGCAAACTTACCTCAAACTCGTAAAGTAAAAAACTTCAAATCAGGTAGAAGTGAATAATTCACGTGGCGGTGTTCGAGAAGTCTCTACAAGAAGAAAACAATTTTCATCCAAAGGTTGCAAAAAAATTTAAAAGCATTTGTCAATACTGACGGGCAGAAATACTAAGGGGAGCCAATAATGTACAGACAAATAAAGCACGGCCTGATAATGTACGACCAGTAATGGCACTCCCCAATTTTTGGAAGTACATTATTTGGCCATGCAATATCGTCACAGGTTGATGTTGTACGACCAGTATTGCACGGCCAATAATGCACAACCCATAATTCATGGTCTGCCATCTAGGGATGCCCGATCTTTTGCTTTGAATCGATCTTTTGAATCGTAATGGATCGTAACCCTGTGAATCGATCCACGATCTGAATCGTATTGAATTGAATCGATCTCATTCGATCTTGGAAGATCGTATCCCAATTTTATAAAAATAATAAAATGACAGTGACATTGCATGTAAAACTGTATTTATTAGGTAAGCTACAAAAATATTACAAAAATGATTATAGGTTCCAACTCTCCACATTTAAGCTTTTTAAAAACAACAATTTAGTCAAACGAACTGGATCTAACCTATACGGCTATCAGTCAAAGTGTTGCCAGCGAGTGAAAACAGACGTTCTGAAGGGACAGATGTTGCAACAATCGTCAAATACTTCAAAGTCAAACAGCTTAAGTCCGGCCAGATAGTAGATCTGGTGGTCCAATAAGTCATTGGGTCTGCTTGTCTATTCAGTAATGGTTCTCTAAGGTACTGTTTCAAAATGTCATCAAGTCCTTCTTTTGGAATATTTTGATTCGATTATGACACCAACTGGCTATGAAACTTCCAAATGTTGTCGTCATCATCGTGTAAAACCACATTTTGCGCATTCTCTGATGCATCCTTATTGGCGTCCGTCGTTTTTAGCAAATCTGTGATATCATTAAGTGATTTTGCACAAGACTGAGCATCCGTAAAATATTTTTTTTTGAATCGGGGGTCTAAAGTTGTTGATATTGCCAGAAGATGCACTTTTTCAACATTCTTAAAGCGTCTATTAATTTCCATCGTTTGTCCTTTGTACCCGCTAAAATGTGAGTTTGTCAAAGATCAGAATATAAATACAGTTTAGTTTGCATTGTTTTGGTTTTTTAACGATGCGATTTTTTCATACGATCTTCCAAGCATACGATTCGATCTGAGCGAAGATCGCATCCTATCGAATCGATTCAAAAATCGGCAGATCGTATTACCGTGAATCGATCTTCTAAAAGATCGATTCAGATCGGGCATCCCTACTGCCATCCAAAAATCGGGCAGTACATTACTGGCCGTAAATATCTGGCCATGCTGATAATGCACAGCCAATATTGCACAGCTCAATAATGTACGCCAAATAATTGACGACCACCAACTGTCAATGTCATGACGGTTCGTGCTTCGTTCAGCAATTCCGGGAGTTATGCTTTCATATACGTAGCTACCTCCCTCACTCACTCGCATGAACACAACAACCCTCCGGGAATTGTTATTTGGCTACAGTTTAGAGCATATTTTTCGTGACTTAATGAGCGGTTTAGCGGGCAGCTTCAACCTGTTACTTTTGTGTTACAGTATCTTAAAATTTCACTCTCCTCATTTTTTCATAACGCGAGTAAAGAAGTATAACTTCAAAAAATTCGAATCAAAATGTTTATATAAGATTCAGGCAGACATGCACTTAGTAAATACGGCTTCACATTCAGAGAGGCACATGCATTTTGTAAATATACAATACATGACATGGGACAGCTAAAGTCCACCTGAGTTTGCCAAACAAAACATAGAGAGCATTATTTCAGCAGTTCTTTGAATGTCGTCCCTTGGTGATGATACTCATGATAGCCTTCACAAGAAATGTTCATATTATACTAATACTTTACAATATTAGTTTGTACTATACGTATAGCCTCATTCACAGACTGAATTGGTCTAGTGCAATGGGTTACATTGCTAAGGTATCTTGTACTTTCACTCGCTAACTTTCCTAAGTGACCTATTTCCCTGCTGACTATGCGATTAAAATATTCTAGAAGTCTATAGAGACGTGTGAGTATAGCATTTTAATCCACAGTATTCTACAGCAGCACCATTTCTCAAACTCAGATCTGACCAGTAATTTCTTTCAATTAAATTGTTATTTTTCGGTAACCAATAAGGAATAACATATGGACATTATAATTTTATAGCTATTAAACATATGTACGCATCAACATGTCTGTTTGTTTTAGTGTGGGTGTTTTTAAGAGGCAAGGCACATCTAAGAAGTATATCGGACCCACATGTCCACCTCACATAAAACTGCAGCCAAATAACTACTCCATACATGGTTTTTTTGATTGTGCGAGGGGAGTTGCTGTGATAGCATCAGAGCTGATAGTTAATGTATTGCAAGCATTCAGAGCTTCTCTTCTAGTTACGTTAACTATTTTACATCAAGTGGGCCCTATGTTTGTATGCCTTCTGATATTGTATAAAAAAAACAGTAGGTTTAGTAGCTATCACATTTAGGTTTTTTTTGATGCAATTAGCAATATTCCCATAATGTAGATTTGACACAGAATTAAGCACAATAACATTTCATTGTAAAATTATATCACAAATTTATTATCAGTTCACAATAAATTTTAGGTTAGTTGTATATACACTTATCTTAAATTTAATCATTTTTATCCTTTATTAATTAGCAAAGTCACAAGTACAAAGCACACCTTATGCGAAGATAGCATTTCACGTGTGTTTCTTGCAACGTAACCTTACAGGAACCTTGTGATAAGCATGTAGATACATACACGTGCAGAATGGAAACCTCCAGTTTTAATTTAGTTATAGCCTTAATTGTAACAGGCGGTACATTGCGGGAATCATCAAATATATATTTTTTTATACTACGTAGGGAGGCATACAAGCATACGGCTACCTGATGTAAAGCGGGTACCGTAGCCTATTAACGCTTGCGATATATTAAATGTATCACTCGCGCGGTGCCTCCTCCGCTGCTTACAGAGCAGTTGCTCTGTAAGGGAGCTACTGGTGACCTCACTCACTCGCAGGAACACAACAAGCCTCAAGGGCGTTATTATTAGGCTGCGGTTTTCTGCGTGGTGGATGTACTTCCCAGACGGGCTGCTTTGATGCGCCCTACCTCTTAAAATATCCAGACCAAGACAAACAGGCATGTTCATGCACACAAATGTTTGCCTTGTGTCGGAATCGACCCCACGAGCGTTGATGTCAAAGTCGCGTCATTTACGACTGAGGCACCGAGCTCGTCAAATGTATGGATGATACGGTAAATCAAATTTCACTTTCATATGATGAAAACATATCATTTGACACTAGTATAGTAATATTCATGTCATTCCGGAAGTCACTTTTTTTTTTTGCAACGTCGCTAATCAAAGAATTCGTCCATATAATGTAGCACAAAGCTGTAGGTATATACCATGTTGCAAGTCTTTGATCATATGTTATAACAATACATCACACCACCATCCTACACTTCGCAGATGTTGTTTACCTACTTGATAGATCAACATCACATACATGAATACTTATTCGAAAAAGAAACGTTACTTTCCTGTCGCAGAGTATCGTAGCATGTCCATGGTATGAATATCCCTATTAAAATTTTTGACTTTATTGTTTTGGCATTTCACTAGTTCTACAATATTTGTATATTTACCACCAATGAGCAATTTAATGCAATTATATGAAAATTTGAAAACTTAAAAATAGAACTTATTTTTATGCCTGAGGGGAAAGGCAAAGGGATCTAGCCTATACAGCCAGGTCTTCAGAACCAAACCACTACAAAATCTTAATTCTATATGTTCCAGTTTCAGGAACTGTGCTAAAAATTATTTAGAAAGGGTACCCAGACGCAATCCTGCAGTTTAAATATCACCCGTAAAACAATAGTGAATTTTACAAGGTTTTCTTCGTGAACTTAATTACGTTTTCCAAAAAGTGAGTTTTTTTCATTATTGTATAATTTCACTAGCACTTATGTCACAAAATACTATCAAAATTGTCATATAAAACTAATTTTACACTGCCTGAATTGTAAAAAAATCAAATCCAGTATTTAAAATCGCGGGAAGAAGTCTAAATAATACACGCAATAAACACTTATGTCTTGATTATAGATAATATAGTTATTGTTAATACATTTATGTACCAGTACCACAGTCAAAGAGAATATTACAATTTACTTTAAAAACGACAACTAGTTTGATTATGACCATCCACTTGCCTAAACCTTCCCCGCCATCCCTCTAAACGAAGCACAAACAGAGCAAGTAAACCGACCAATAGGAGCAAATTTATTCCTCCAACCAATGAAAGATGGTTTTACTTTTATCTCGTCGTACAATACTGGCTGTACATTACGCTCTATACAAATAGTGTACGGTTAGTGTTGCACGGCCAGGAAAGCACGGCCATTAATGCACAGCCCGATAATTCCGTGTACCCTGTAGATGGTTTCCATTATTTGGCCGTGCATTACTGGTTGTGCATTATTTTGCCGTACAATATCGGTACGGGCAGATATTGTACGGCCAGTATTGCACAGAAAATAATGAACACGCAATTATTGGAAGCCATAAGCACGATTTATTGGCCGTGCATTCCTAGCTGTATATTATTTGGCTGTGCAATACTGGTCGTACATTATCGAAACCTCCTAGTTTGATTTTTTTTTTTGGTTCTTTTTATCCCCGAGGGGACCGGCAAATGGATCCAGCCCATACAGCCAAGTCTTCAGTTTACAACCAAATAAAACTACGAATAAATAATAAGTCAGGAAATGTAAATGCACTCAAAAAATGACCCAACGAAAATCGTGTACAAGTGGGCAGGGCTTAAAATTCGTGTACACGCGTCGTTTAGTGGAAGATTTTTCACGCAAGCGAGTACATGTCAAATCTTTGTTATTATGCCAAATGAAGTCAGTCAATTTTCGATTTAAGTAGGATCTTTTTTTCCTCTTGATAAAATATTTAAAATGATAAAATTATCAAATATATTTTTATAACTAATATATTTTGCTTATTTTGTTTACGTTTAATTTTCCTACCGATTTAATTCGTCAAAATAACTGGATAGCTGCAGTTAGGCTAGAAAGACGTCAGACGTCGGCTACAGAGGTCAGACCATAGGTAACAGAAGGGCCAGACGGTAGTCGCTCCAATATAAGCTGGACTCTCGTCACATCAATATATAACTCACTCCAGGGACTCCAGCATAGTATAAACAAATAAGTAGGCCGATTCGAGCCCCGAGCCAACGATAATAGCCTAAACACGTAGGGATATCGTTTATAGTTTATACAATCATCAAAAATGCATAGTCTGTCTATCTATATACAAAACAATTTTCCCCTGTAGGGGAATCATCAGGGATCTATAATACAAAGTTTTTCTTAATTATTTTTTGTACATAGACCAGAAGCTGATTACAATTTTTTCATTACCTTCGTCATGTTACCTGTTTAGTGATTTGAAAAATTACAGTCGAAATAGGATTAATTCAAACGTGGCTTTACTGAATCATGTATTTACTGAAATAAAATTAAATGATTATGAAATTGTATTGAAGTTATGCTTCTTTAGGTGCGTTATGAAAACATGATGAGTGAAATTTTAAGATACTGTAATACAAAAGTTTGAAGCTGCCCAGTGGGCCGATTCTACTAAAAACTGCAACTGCACTGCAGCGTGGCAAAATGCGTACATTTTGACGTTTCGGTATTCTGTTAAACGATCTGACAGCAGCGACGTTGCAGGAATGTTGCAGTAAATGAATCGCTATTCTGTTAAAAAACCTGCACTGCAACTGCACGTTTCCTGCAATATAATCGTATTCTGATAAATTGTTTTGACATTTGTATACCGGTGACAGACGTTTTGAAGGAGTTTACTTGCAGTTTTGTTAACGTTACTCTTGAGAAACTTTTGCAAAGTGAAATTAATATTCTGAGGCGGTGAATTATATTTGCTTTATTTTGGGAGAGTTTTGTGGATAAATATAATTAAGTAAAGCTTCTTTTCGGTTAGAAATACCTCCACTCCGGCAACCAAGGTCAATAGTGAAACTATAGGAGTCCACATTAAATAAAAAATCAGTTTTATTAGATTGAAATATGGCAACATTTCAGGTTTTAAGTAGTTTACTTGCAGGATACGCACAGTTGCAGCGTAGTTACAGAGCCATTGCAGTGTAGCATACGCGCAGTTCCAGCGCAGTTGCAGTGCAGGATATTTTAGTAGAATACACCTATCGGCACTGCACTATTCCTGCACGACTCAAGTGACAGGCGTAAACGTGCAGTTGCAGTTATTTAGCAGAATTGGCCTACAGTAAAAAACAGGTTAAAGCTGCCCGCTAAAATGCTCATTAAGTCACGAAAAATATGCTCAAAACTGCAGCCAAATAACAATTCCCTGGAGGGTTGTTGTGTTAATGCGAGTGGGTGACACATTACTACCTCACAGAAAACTGCAACCAAATAACAAATCCCTGAAGGGTCTTGTGTTCATATGAGTAAGTGATGTTACCACCTCACAGGCAACTGCAGCCAAATAACAATTCCCTGGAGGGTTATTGTATTCATGCGAGTGAGTTATTACCTCACGGAAAACATCTTGGCTGCAGATTTCTGTGCGGTGGTAACGTCACTCACTCGCATGAACAAACAAGCATACGATTCACCTAATTTAAAGCGGTCACTGTAGCTGTTTACGCTTGCAATACATTAAGTATGTCTCGCGTATTGCCACCTCTGCTGCTACCACGACAACTCCTTAGGAGCTTACTCGTGACACAACACAACACCCCTCCAGGGAATGTTATTTGGCTGCAGTTGCCTGTTAGGTGGTAACGTCACTCACTCGCATGAACACAACATCCCTGCAGGGATTTGTTATTTAATGATGCCAGAGAAGTATAATTTCTCACGCGCGTACATAAGTACACGCACTCATTTTTTTTACACTAAACTATTTTTACTTTTTCATTTACTACACTTATCAAAATTATAATCTTTATATTCGGAAATTTAATATTACAATACAGTAGAGTAGCTTAAAATGATAGGAATTGAAAGTACTTTTTTCTGTAGGAAATTTGTGATTTTTTAACAAAATAGCATATTTGATACAGAAAAAAAAAAATCTTTTTACTTTTTAGCAAACTTTACGAATTTGTAGTTAAAGTGGATAGGTAGGTACACGTACAAATTATTACGAGCAGGAGCGGGGCGCGGGCGGTATTACGCACGACGTAGCCACGACTGGCGTACCTTTTGCAGCGATAAATTTTATCAGTGTAAAATTCCTATTCTATCGTTTACCTATCGTTTTACGGGTGATATTTAAACTGGGTTGATTGGGTCGAAGTACCCTTCCCAAGTATTTTTTGAGCGCAGTTCCTGAAGCTGGAACAGAATTAAGATTTTCAAATGGTTCTAAACTGATGACTTGGCTCTATGGGCTAGATCCCTTTGCCCCTCAGGGATAAAAAGAACCAAAAAAAAAAAATTGAATATGCCTACATCTGGCAACACGCTGTCTTAGTGATGTGCCAACTCGGAAAAAACCAAACTCGATTTAACGCGAGCTAAAATTCACGTAACTCGGGTTGAACTCGAGTTACATAACTCATAAAGTTAACTAGATGAAACAGTTAATGATTAAAAAAAAATACTAATTTATTCATTAATAGTTTATATTATTATTATGTATAGCATTAATAATTAAAAAAAATTGGAAGAGACAAATGATATTTCTATCTGTTTCAATTGTTTATTTTTTTCTATTATTTATTTATAATGTATTGGGAGAGTTATACTAACTAAAGTAAAAAAGAGAGCATAAAACACGAAAATCTACAACAATAACGGGCACTTTAAAGTTAACCTCAAATCTACATAAATGTGACACTTGTTTGTTACGAATGAATATAGTCTCAAATGATCGGCAAACTTCGCTCCATGTCAGTTTCATTCGGTTTTCGAACTCGAGTCGGAAAGAATTTTACTCGAGTAGGTTTGAATTAAGCCCAACTCGAGTTGACTCGAGTTAGTTACTCGAGTCGACCATCACTACGCTGTCTGTCATTAAAAATAAATTGATTTACGAAACTGCAACCTTTATACATTCAGTATTTTATTGTATGTTGATTTTAATAATTCGTGGTATTCGAGTCGAGATATTACAGCAATTTGCAGGAATATTTATTATTAGTTAAATCCGCAGGTCTGTTTATTGATATAATTTGCTAAAATGTCCATGCCATCGACTGCGAGAGAGGAGTCCTTTGACGTTTTTTATACAGAGGTATGTGATGCCCTTTATTTTACGGATCTACTAAATAATTAAGTAATATCATTGTGTACATACATTCTGTCATTTAGCACGTTTTCTATGAAAGTTGAAAAAATTGTTTTGGGCACTGTGATAATTTTGTTTTACATAAATTAGAAGAGAAATGTATACTTTAGCTGGATGTTAGGGTTGTACGTACGTACTATTCCACCAAAATTAAGACTAATCCTCTTTTTATGCAGTTTCCTGTATACATTTCAGATAATAACCAGTGAATAACTAGAACAGAAGTTCTTCCCTAGATCAACAAAGCAAGCAAATTTTAATTACATCCACCTTCTCAAAAACCTAGATGATCTATTGTCATTCATGTTATTCAACTAAAAATAACATTTTATAATGGTATTTGATCCTATATTATTAAATTCTTTTTAGGTGAAGGAGATTGAAAAACGTGATTCAGTCCTAACTCCAAAGCAGCAAATTGATCGATTATTACGTCCAGGTTCAACATATTTTAACTTAAATCCATTTGAAGTCCTACAAATTGAACCAGAAAAAAGTCTTGATGAAATCAAGAAAATGTATAGGAGGTTATCCATTCTTGTCCATCCGGACAAAAATATGGTGAGTCCACATGGTTGTACAATTTGAGTTTTATAATGATGCCTAAAGGAACAAGTCTTACTTGACAATCTGAAACTACTGAACTGATTTGTTTTAACATGTTTTTGGATATTAATATTTCATTTTTTATCCCCTTTACAACTTGGCTAATTTCAAGACTTGATAGCACAAATTCAAACATACTGTAGGCAAAGTAGTTCTCTATATTGTTAATAAATTTTAGAAATATTAGATGCCCTATTATGTCATTAGTACTGTCCTTATTCTGCTCAGATGACGTTCGTATGTTCTGCCTAGACGGTTATGCCCGTCAACGTTTCATTTCTATCCACAGATGGCATCCATATCGTGCGACATCCTGGCACCGTGACCAATAGGTAAGGGAGATCGACAGCAGAACTAGTTTGTGAATGAGACATAAAATGAAAAATACAAAACAATATAAGAAGAAAGTACCATTATTCTACTTTATAATTGTACATACCATATCATAAAATATGTTTTAAATTCCAGGATGATTCAGAACGAGCCCAACAGGCATTTGAAATTGTGAATAGATCATGGAAGACTTTGGAAAATGATGAGACTAGAAAAAAATGTTTAGATATTTATCAGGAAGCTAAAGAAAGAACTGACCACATGGTAAATTACATATTTCTTGCTGTTCCATAAGTAAGGACAAAATTTTCTGTAATTGAGGGTCAATATATTTGAAGTGATGAAAATTTATAAAACACTCCATCATCAAGGAATCATTTTCATTGGTTGATAGGCAATGCATTTGGAGTAAAATAATTATGCTTCTATGCATTTGTCTGTTTCTCTGACTGAATGGACTGAAGACAGAGTGTCTTTAGAGTGCAGTTTACAACACTATCAAACTTTGCTGGTTTATAACATACAATCATCTTACCCGACGAGTTCCGACTGGCATAACTATATCACTCGCTTACGACGTATATACTGAATAACGGTAACTGTGGGATCTGACGGGTTAACCTGGTGAAACCCGGTGGTACCGTTACTCCATATATGTGTCGTAAGCAAGTGCCATATATATGGCAACCGGGACTCTATAGGTTAAGCGATAATCTTTGCAAGTCAATTTCAATATCTTAAAATAATAAGTAATTATAGAACCTGAATTTTCTTACGAAAATAATGTTGGTGGTAATAGTTACTGCTCTTTTTAGAGATTATTCTTTCATACAGTGTACCGTTGTGGTGGAGGTAAATCTTTTGCAATGTTATTATTAACTAAAACTATTTTGTAGTGTGATGACACTAAAAGTCTGAACACTCTATGGCACAATGTGTCCATTCCCAGTTGCTTATTCCGAATATGATAGAAGTTGTATAGTGAGACTTTTCCCCCAGGCTAATTCTTTTTATCGCCAGTGTGCTGGTAAATAAACAAAATATATATATCCCTTTTTTGCCATTGGACAATTTACGTTTACATTTTATTTTTTAAATAAAAGCTTATTGGATCTTATTAATTTATCATAGTTTTAATTTAAAATATATTTAATGTACAATCATTTCAGAAACCCTCTAATTGACAAAAAGAAATGCCATGCATGCCAATATAGGTCTTTTTTCAAATGGTCAATTAAATATTACAATAGAGTAAGTGAGCATGACGGTACAATAACAATGATATCAAGTGGTAAAATTAAAGAGAATAGTTAAATGTGCTAAATTATTTCCTGAATAAGTTCTACCACCATAAATAAGATTCTGTTAACCATTATCAAATTTTAATTTAACCCCAAAAATTAATGCAATGGTAATGAGAAACCATCGTATATCACTGGATCATACTTTATTTGTCATGAAAACAATGTGAATCATTTATCTTGACAGAATCAGACCATACAAATGCCATAATCTAAAAACGTAATACATATTTAATGTACTATGTTTTTGCGAACAATTTGTTAATACAAATTAAGCCTTGTGTCCAAGTTCTAATAACAGAATGTTTAACTGATATCAACAAAAAAGTAAGTCCGAAATCAAATCTGAATCTAGCTCATCTTTAAATGTTACATTGGTGACCAGTTTCTAAATCGGTTAATTATAAAAGTTTCTTCATTACAATAGGGAATGGGGTGTTAAAGAAAATAGGATTGCAGTGATTGCCTTGCACAAAGTGGGTATGGAGCCGTCGGTTATATTCAAGACACTTCAAAAGATTGGTATCAGCCGTATATCGTACTATCGACAGGTATACCAACATTTCCTCTGTTGAAGACCCTGGCTCGAAACCAAGATTCGTGGCCAGATAGATTAAAGGGCTGTATCAAAGCCAATGGTGGCCATTTGAAATAGAATCATTGTTTTTATTTTTTGCTGAAACTTCCATAAATATGTATACATAGGTACAAGTTTTATTAAGATTATATTACTTCATGAAACAATAAATGTAAAAAATTAATATGCATTCATTTGTAACAGAACTTATGAAAAAACACCTAGGCTTTTATTTTTCTCCTATGGATACATAGGAGAAAAATAAAATTGTATAATATATAATAAAAAAATATATAATAATAAAAAAAAAATATTACTAAAATTTTACTCATATATGTACTTGTGTTTATAGAGGTAGGATTATTGTTATCTATCAAATCTTTATAAGGTTTTTAATATCCACAATTATAAGATATGTGACTGATAAAGTCTAACTAAATTAGTAAGATGAGAAAATTATATTGTTTAATCAACGGAGTTCAATATTTGTAGCATTGATATCGGTAGATTATAGGCAAGTAGCAAATGTTGAAGCCTTTTCAAGGAACAAAGAAGCGAAGATCTTACGGCTCACTTCCTAATTTTAATATCTAGGACATGCCTAGAACAAAGTTTGGTCAATGGTGATGGCTAAGTTTTTGATATCAGAGAAATAAGGAATGATGGTGTTATCAAATAAAACATTTGGGCATACTACAGTCATATTTTACAGACGTAATATGAAATAAGGGTTGTCAATGATAATGACAATTAAAGCAAAGTCGTTAGGCTTTCAGACATTATGAGAATCATCAATATTGACATTGATCGCATCGTTAAAATTATCAAGCGGGGCAATAGCTGCTTCGCTTGATAATTTTAATTATGCAATATATCTGAAAACCTTCAGCATAAAGATATTGTAAGGAGTAGAGTTTGGAAGTTTTGCTATTAATGAAAGTCGAGAGGAGTTTTTTTTTTATACAACGTCGGGAGTCATGCAAGCATACGGTCCACCTGATGTAAAGCAGTTACCGTAGCCTATTAACGCGTGTAGTATATAGAGTATCACTCGCGCGATGCCTCCTCTGCTGCTTACATAGCAATTCCTTAGGGGCTTACTGGTGACCTCACTCACACTCAGGAACACAACAACCTTCTAGGGGGTTGTTATTTGGCTGCGGTTTTCGGTACTTCCCCAGACAGGCTGCTTTGATGCGCCCTACCTCTCTCATGACACATATTTGTCTATAACTAGCGATCGTCGCAGACTTCGCGACCTGAGTTGTCGCGAAGTCTGCGAGTCATGAAATTACAAATTAAAACCTATTTCCAAAAGGCTACTTACATGACTATTATATTTGAAAAGGCACATAGCGCAAACACATGCAAAAAAATCAAAATCATATTTTTGTATTTATATCGCAATGTATACAAGTACAGACAAAAATCAAAAAATTACTGCTTTGTAAATATACATATCCGTGTGCAAAACAAAAGTCACAAAAAAAGACTTAAAAGGGATTTATTGTTGATCAAGAATCATGAATTTGACATGAAAAAAAAAACTACATTTGGCATGAAAATGAAAATATTAACTTTCATAATAATTCTAGTTTTGTGTTGTGGCTAAACACTGAAGTCATTTTGTTGAAATTATTGAATTATCCTATATATTTAAACAAGCACTTGTTGTATACATATCCTGAATTTATTTCCTGAAAAGTCACGTTTTTACACAGCCAAGGCGTAAAATTAACAATATGAGGTATAAATAGTTGACGAGGCCTTACAAAATCGTCATCAATTCTTTATTGCGCAATATTACATAGATGTTGATAACAAATGTCCTTATAACTACAATACACAGCAATTTTAAAATTAACTTAACTTATTCTATATCTATCTATAAATTCACGACAAAAATCTCTTGCGGGATAGGCAGAGACCACCGAACACCACATGATTCGGTACTTACACATCTCACTCGCTTCTTTAACATTCAAAGCTCTTCTCATGCACGATCGCCAACTTTTAAGGCTCCTGCCCTAAATAAAACCCTTTTTATTCTCGTGTTTATAAGGTGACGCCTTATAAACACGAGAATAAAAAGGGTTTTATTTTAAAATTCACTGAAATTAAAACCTACCTACTACACAATATCGATTATTTAGTTTATATTTCTGCCCTGTATGATTGTATATAAACTAAAAAATAACATAGCTATAGTATAGTGGGATGCCCGTACGCAATCATTTTCAATTTTAACAAGTTTTTGTTAAATAACGATTTGCGCAATCCTGTAGCAATCGGCTGACGACTTTGTGCATGTTTGTCTTATTCCTGTCGGTCGGGGTGTATGTCAATTCTATATAAAAACTCGTAATATTTCTTATATTTTCATTAGTGGTTTCGCTCGCAATCGTTGACAAGTACTTAAGTTCAACATTGTACTTACATATTTGTAAAAACAAAACCATGCCGGAAACAAAAAAGAAGAAACGACAATACAGTGCAGAATATATTAAATATGGATTCATAGAAAATTCCACAAACTCATCTTTGTGCCTTCTTTGTTCAAAAACATTTTCAAGCGATGAAGACTTCAAGGTCATTTGAATAAAATGCATCCAGATAAGAAGGACAAAATTGTAGCCTATTTTCAAGACCTGGAGAAGAAGCATAATGCTCAGCCAAGTGTATCAAACCTTATTTCTGCTGAGCAAGACGATGACGGACTTCGAGCTTCATACAATATATCTTTGTTAATTGCTCAAACAGGTAAACCACACCGGCGGCAGATATTATCCGAAAAAATCCTTTGATCAATAGTTCTGTGCAAAGACGAATTGATGAAATGGCATTGAAGAGTCATTGTGCAATCATCTGAAGACTAGTCAATTTTCAATTCAGTTGGATGCTTCCACTTTGCCAATTAATGAAGCATTGTTGCTGTCTTACGTGAGGTTTATTATAGGCGAAAAAAATATGTCAAGAATATTATTTGCTAGAAATTTAGAGACAGACACAAAAGGAGAAACCATATTTAATGTGTTGGAAAAGTTTTGTGATCAGAAAGGAATTCCGTTGAAGAATATAATCAGCTGCTACAGATGGCGCTCCGGCTATGACGGGGTGTTAAAAAGGCTTCATAGTGTACTTAAAAACAAAATTCCAGATGTGCTCGCTGTACATTGCGTCATTCATCGACAACATTTGGTTGCTAGAAATTAAAGTGAACGAACGTTTTAATCACTCACAACATGTTTTTTTTTTATATTGGCGCAGCATAGTGGCTCCGCTTCGCCTGTTGGTAAGCAAAAAGAGGAGCCCAAACTGCAGCGGCAATTGACAAAGGACTACAGTGTCCTGTCAATTGACGCTACCATGCTGGCCCGCAAGGTGCTTCTTCACGCTTCGTTTGAAGGGTCTCATGTTGTAGGAAAGAAGAAACACATGTGCAGGCAAGGCGTTCCACTTAAAAATAGTTCGACAGAGATAGGAGTTGCCGAACTTTTTAGTACGAGAAAAAATTTCCTCAACAGTGGAATGATGACATCGCAAACCTGCACGTGTGGTTCTATGACGGAAGGGAGAGGGTGGGATAAGAGGAAATAGTTCTTCAGAGCACTCACCATGGTAGAGGCGCTAAAATATACTTAGTCAGCCTATGTCCCTACGAAGATGCAGAGGTTCTAGGTTTTTGTGATAGCCCGTCGCTGCAACCTATCTTAGCAGTCTATAAAATTCGACACAACTCTTTAAATGACAGATTATTTAATTAGCTTTTGTTGCTAATGATGAAGATTTCAACCAATTGATCTTTCACACAGAAGTGCGTTGGCTATCAGAAGGAAATTTTTTGACACGATTTTACAATCTGTTTGACTCTGTCATAGAGTTCTTGAAAAACAAAGACAGAATTGTGCGACAACCTCGTGACATCAATGAATGATATCGCGTACCTGACAGACCTTTATAAATTGCTTAATGATATGGATCTCCAACTTCAAGGAGATGACTTAATAAAAACTTTATAAAAAAAATGTCGTTGCTGCTTTCGTAGCCAAGCTGCTCTAACACCAGAAGAATATCGGCAGACGTGAGTTCCAATTTATCAGTATTTGCAACAACAACGACTTGCTTGTCTACTGCCAACATTTGGAAAACCTCCACAATGATTTCATAAAACGATTCCAGGACATTTTGAAATTGGAAATACCAGACTGGGGAATACAGCAACTTTACCCCAGCTGGAAGAAGAACTTATAGAACTGACAACGAACGAGGAAATAAAAATCAAATTAAAAAATGGCTACCAAGAATTTTGGCTACAAAAGCCAATACCGTAATTGTATTTTGGTCGATCGTTCAACGATTTTTGATATCATTTCCATCGTCATATTTGTGTGAATGTAGATTTAGCGCTGTAGCAACGCTGCTTACTAAAAAGAGAAATCGTTTGCATGTTACCGAACGCGACGACTTACGACTGTTTTTTTGTAAAACCGAACTTGATGTCAACAAACTCGTTAAAAATCAACATATTCATCCTTCTCATTAGATTAGTTTTAAAATTAAAATTGATTACCTATCTATATTGTTTCTTTTATTTGAATAAAAGGTATTCTTAATCATATTATAAAGTTGCGTTTTAACTGATCTCACTGTTAAAAATGTCTCGTTTAGAATGTAAGTTTAAACTTCAGACCAGACTAATATAGCAAACTATAATTAAATTAATTGTAGTAGTGAAGTCATTGTGGTTTTTAAGATATAGGACTGTAAAAAGAAATGATTTTCAAAGTGGGCGGTAGACAAAATAAATTTAAGATGAATCTCTGTGTTAGAACAATAGACTACCTATATAGTACGAACCAATATTTATTAATATGTTCTTGTTTGTTGTTTTGTCGACAAAACATAGTCGGGTAAAGACAACTTTCATTACTATTATTAACCAAAATTTATCTGCTATTACAGATAGAACAGAAACGAAAGAAATTGAAGAAAGAAAGCCGATTAGAAGAAGGGATACCTGAGGATGACCCTGATAAATACAAACATGCTGTATATGTTATGACTATGAAGGTAATACTTAAATTAAAATTATACTCTGTAAGCTGGTTCGACTGCCGACGTTATATAAAAATCCAATTATAAGTTGTAAAGAAACTTATCAATACTCAGTTGTTAAGATAAATTACAAAATCCATTTTTTACACATAATATTGGCCAAACGAGCATAAGTGATCACCGTCGCCTATAGGCGGCGGCAACACCAAAATGCCGTCGATTCGTTGGCAGCATTTTTTAGGAAAATCATCAAGGGAAGTTGATTCCACCATATAACAATAAGAGGTAGAAAATTCCATTAAATAGCGTATCGTAGTAGAACGCGGCTAGTATTAAATCATTCAATTTTCATACTTTCGATAATATAGTTCGTTAAACGCTTATGCCATTACACAGCAATTAAAAAAAACGGGTTGTATTCCGGGAGTGCCGGCAGAAGGGAAAACTTGAACATTAACATTGTGCATTTTTGAATATTTTGGAATGGTTAGGGAATAATTTCGCACGGATTACTTTATTTATCAGTATAAAAGTACTATCATGTATGTGGTAAAATACAATATTCATTTATTACGCTATCGCACACAAACATGACAATTTATATTACATTAAAAATTTAACACTTCAGAACTAATACAATTATTTTACATTAAAAAGTCTATCTCTCAGAAAAATCAACTTTCATCCATAATTTCAACGACTCTTTCACCATCATCATTACCAGCATCATCATCGCCAATCTCTAAAACTCAAACACACACGCACACTCGCACAAGCGCCCTGCGCCGCCTAAACCAAACATCGATGCTGATAAACTACGTTGATCGAAACGCGTAAACGCCAACAATTTCATGGCGCTTACAATGTTTTTGCGAGACAATAATGCCCTATGAACGATCTAGCGTTTCATGTTTTAATTGTTTAATTAGAGGTAACTAATGTTTTAGCGCTGCAGTGAACTTAAGTTCTAATTCGCACCAAAATCTTACGGTCAGGGTCACGTGTCCTGACGCGAGTTTAGCATTTTTTACTCATCCCAAAAAGTGCACAACGCCGCTAAAGAAATTTTCACTTCAAAAACTTCGGTTTTGCCTTCGCAAATGAACGTGAAATTGAACAGCACTCGATATGTCGACACCCAGAAAGCCGATGCTAGGTGAAATGTGTGTAGGTGTATGAGAATCAGTTTTAAACATAAGTAGATTATTAATTGGCAGAGAGAATTTGAAACTAGAATACATGCGGTCGAGATAAGAGCATTGTGCAAAATTTGTGGCGTAACGCTTGCTGACTGCATTCGTAATGATGACGTAAGAAAGAGAGTGTCGTTGTTAAGTTAATAAAAGACATGCTCCGTTGGTTCGTACATGTAGAAAGAATGCAGGATGAAAGAATGACGAAACAGATATACAATGCAAAAATGGAAGGAGTCGAGGAAAACCAAGACTAACCATGACCAAATTGGTCGTTTTTTATCAGAAAGTGATGTCAAGAGTTCTATGAACCGACGAGCGTGCATGAAGAGTTATGAATGTTAAAGAAGCGAGTGAAGTGGACCGCGTCTTTTCGGCGCTCGATACTCTCTGCTTACCGCTGGTGTGAAGTTATACATTATTAAAAAGACAAATGTTATGTTTCAGTTATTCGCTGATATGGAGCGAAAACGCCAGCATCTGGAGACACGCGATATGGAGGAGCGAAAGAGGAAAAGAGAGGCGGAAATAGAACAGGAAGAACAAATGTCCATGGAGAAGGAATGGGCTAAAAACTTTGAGGTACTTAAGAGGTGTCTTTTTATCGTTTTACGTTTATATGACGTAATAAGTACAAACGCATAAGGGACTCTTAGATTAATTATTTAAAAATAAATGAATAAAAATAAAAAGGTAGATAAAAATATCTCGGTTCTCTATGCCTACCTCGCAAGTACTTGGTGTGAAGATATAGATAGATACATAATATTAGAGAGAGCTTTTAAATCATTCATACAAAACATAAGAGAAGTAGATGTACTGTAACAAATCAACCGAACCACCATGCCATTATGAGCGCATTTTTTATGTTTTTTTATTATTTTTTATTTCATTATATTTTATCAATTTAACCTGCACCATTTTAATATGCAGGTTTGGTTATTTTTCAATATATTTTTAACCTTTAGCCTTATTTATGTTAACTTATGTGACAATATTAGGATCTTGTAATTTTTTTTACATCAAACTTGGTGATTAGTTACCGGTAAATGCATTTAGTAATTTTCACGTTCCCTTTAGTCATTAATTTTGTCATTGACATCGCCGAACTTGTCTTTAGAATCATACTTAATTTTTTTATGTTCCAAAATACTATAGTGAGAAATCTTTCTGAATTTTTTTTCGTAACCTTGTCATCACCCGAAGCAGTTTCTTCAGTAAATATCAATGAAGCAGAATTTGCCTTGCCAGTATACGAGTACCATTGCACGACTGATCCTCTTGAATAATTTTGGATTAATTGGATAAATATCAGCTTTTTGAAATCCACTACGCGTAACACATCAGGATCTATGGGAGCTCATACAATATCCACCAATCAGTCGATGAAATTCACTTTTTAGTAAACTTCTATGTTTACTAGCGATCTTCAAAACATGGCATAGTGGTTGGTACAGATTGATAGTTTAAGGATCGTCCCATTTTCTTTGTGTGCTTTTCAGGAACACCGTTCCTATATGAAATCTATATGTTTGTCTGTGCGTTTGTCTGTGTGTTTGTGTCGCTTTTTTTCGAATATTCGAATTTTGATTTCAGATTTGGATTCAGTATAAGAAAGTACAGTAGAAATGTTCAGGAACACCGTTCCTATCTCGGAACATGGCCAAAATGGCCGACAAATTAAAAAAAACCAATTGAATTGTTATATAATTGACGAGCCAGGTGTTCCTCTGGCAATGCAAGCTTGCGCATTCTCAACTGGTTCTATTATGTTCTTATCATATTTCAGTAATACGGGGCGTTGAGTAGCCCCGTGGATAAGGAATCTGCCTATTGAGCAACAGGTTCCCGGTTCGAATCCTGGCATGTACCGCTAAAATACATGTTTTCGGATTTATGCACATATTTGTAATTATCACTCGGCGGTGATGGAAAACATCGTGAGGAAACCCGCACGTCCAAGAAATTATATTTCGATAGACGTGTGACCTAACCTAAGAAAGGTCTGGTTTGCCTTCTGTTTTGTGGAGGTCTGACGACAGTCGCTCCATGTCAACATCAGTATCTTCGCCAAATCTTTAGGCTTAGGTAGCGGACCCCGGCAAGCCTAATGAATTAGGAAACGGGATAATGCTAGGAAGAAGCGTTGAGCGCCGGCAGTTGGTAAAAATTACTTTATAAAGCATTTTTTTTTTCGATTTCCATCTACCCATTTATTGTGGTGGCATATGTTTTATTTTGATATGCATTAAAAGAAGCCCGTGAATCGCAATCGAATTTACCCTTAATAAACACAATTTGTGATGGAATTTTTTCTCCAATTGCGTTGGCAGCTAGCCAGCCCGTACCTCTGTAATATCTTTATTTTATTTACAGGAATCACGTCAAAATCGTGTCGACAGCTGGAAAACTTTCCAGTCAGGCGGTAGTAAAGAAAAGAAAAAAAAGAAGATTATGGGCTTCAAGCCACCAAAGCCCAAGCCAGAGAGCAGATAACTCGCGTCCAACTTATATGTTATTAATGTAGTTAAGTACTTTCAAGTCTATGATAACTTAAGTTAATATGTATAGCACTAATATCATGAAGTTAGCTTCATAAACAGGCGCCATCTGTATTGTGATAGCTGGCAACAGATTGTTTCTAAGTGTGAAGTTCATGTGAGGTCATTGATTTTTTCGTGCATTTGGTGATATTTATTTTTTGATTGATCAAACGATTAGTTTTACGTGCATAAGAATGTAAGTCAGGATCGTCGCAATAAATATTAAGGAAAACACATTCAAAAGATACGTTGGACATATAATTATACGATCTTGAAAAGTTGCAACTAATCAATATGTAATATAATTACATACGAAACGCACTACGTACATGGTGCAACTCCGGGTACGGCAATACGGTATCACCTCAGATCTGCTTTACTAGTTACTAGAAACAGTCATTTTAAAAATTAAACTCGTTTTAAAATAACAAATTCCTCTTTTTAATACCTACTTCCAATAGTTGTAATGAATAAAAAATTTACCCTTTTATTTACACCACATCAAACTTGCCTGTTTAAAAATATTTAGGTTGCCGACGATATTAAAAATCGGCCAAGTGCGAGTCGGACTCTCACACGAAGGGTTCCGTACCATTATCTATAAAAACGGCAAAAAAAATCACGTTGTATGGGAGCCCCCGTTAAATATTTCTTTTGTTTTAATTTAATTATTTATTCTTAAAGTGAATATATAACTAAATATTCTGTGAATATTTCAAGCGTCTACCTGTTGCCGTTATCAATATCGAGTAAAAATAGAGCAAAAAAATCACGTTTGTTGTATGGGAGCCCCCTTAAATATTTATTTTATTCTATTTTTTTAGTATTTGTTGTTATAGCGGCAACAGAAATACATCATCTGTGAAAATTGCAACTGTCAAACTATCACGGTTCAAGAGATACAGCCTGGTGACAGACGGACGGACGGACGGACAGCGGAGCCTCAGTAATAGGGTTCCGTTTTACCCCTTGGGTACGGACCCCAAAAAACGATGTCATATTGACCGGATTTTTCAATATCGTTCGATTTTCAGACTTATATTAAAGAAGATTATCCATTAGTCGTCCGAGTCTACTGAAGTCGAGAGCTTTTATTGTCGGCGAAGTGTATAGAATTGATCAGCCGAAAGTTGGGTAAATAATATTTTAAATAAATTCAGACAAATATATACACACCATCATGCGTATGTCTTTGGGGTATTATGCAGAAACTGAAATGCCAGGTGCCCTGATCCATTTAACTGAGCTTTCGCGCATGCTCGACGATTTCGTTCTTATTTCAGCACATAGATCGATGTGATCATAGGTGGTCCCTGTCATCATCTACATTTACACTGGCTAGATACGCCTCGTTCGTAACCCCTTTGTCATCCAACTCTTCTAAATGATCAAACTCTCAAAATATTTAGTAATTAGCTTCACTATTTGTTCTTCCTATAAAAAAGGATTGTGCTAACATTAAGTTATCAGAGATTTGAAAAGGTTCTTATTTAGTCTTCAACTCATGTATTTATTAGTTTTAGGTTTAGGAATATGCTGGAGTGTGTACATTGTAAAAATGGTCCTCGTGATAATAAGCAATATAGTAATGAGTGTACATGGACTTAATAAAAATGGACGCATCAACGCTAACTAAAACCCACTCTGTAGTTCGGTTTTAGAAATAGTGAAAAAAAATCTGATGGATCTTACTTTATTCATGATATTTTCAAAGTTTGCTTGAAGATTTCAGGACAAAAGTAAGGAATGTCATTTCATCACATATCAAAATAATCTGAATATCAAAATCATGTGATGAAATATGTCTTTTTACAAGGAGTCGTTTTTCTTGCGTGCGTGAGACGCTCCTAATATGTTCACCCAACCGTTTAGCGATGAAGACTCCATGTTTGTAAGTCCAAATGACTTTTTTTCTATGTGAAATAGTCCAATACTAGACTTCAGTTTTTATATAGATATAATTTTGTGAATCTATACTACTGATCGTTGATCGTTCGAGCTGAGCATAGCTAATTATATTTACCGTTATCTTAGATAAGTAAACATCTCTAGCCTTGTTACAATCCTTTATTTAATTATCTTCTTATATTTTGCCTTCATGTCGTACAAAACAATTTAATTGACATATTCGTATCAATGACAATACAATCATACGATACCATGGAACTGACCTGATGGAATCTGAAGGCGGTCACTAGATTTCACCAGTGGAAGCTCTTCGAGTTTTGATTTGTTTTACTCCGTCTCATGTGTATTAAAATCTTGTTAAAAATAATTCACTCGCATGTACTGTGAGGCGCAGATGCACCACGCAAACCATTTTGAATTATTACCCAATACTGTATTTTAATGTAGCATTGTTCAGTAATTCAAAATATTTCTATTCTTTTTTTATGAAACTAGATTGGCCAACAAGCATGCGGGCCGCGTTTGATGGTAAGCGGTCACCGCAGCTTATTGACGCTCGCAACACCACGGGGTCGTTCCTCGCGCGCTGCCAATCTTGTGACCTAAGGATGTATCTTCACAGTACCCAGTAATTTCTCTGTCATATCTCACCCTTCAAACCGGAACACAGCTGTATGAATATAGCTGCTTGGCGGTAGAAATAGGTGAGACAGAGGTACCCACAGGGACGACTTTTGTACAATGTCCCTCTGGTAAAATTATTCATAGAATTCATAGAGTATTCATAGAAGATTCACATCAGCAATAACTGCTTATATTGAGATGTTCACATTTCATTTCCCTGAATATTGCAAACGTTTATTAATATTTATTTAGCCATTAACGTTCGTTTCTGGTTTTTAATTTTACATTGTGTTAGTAGTGGTTCAAATATAGTTGAAAATGACTATCGAACTGTTTCATCTTTTTAGTGTTTCGTACTAAACTTAGAGAAAGGGGACAATTATAATCTAAAGTCCATTGAAAAGATATCTTGATAGGATTTTGTGCAAAATCTGTGTCCGCTTTAATCCCTTATTTCATACAACTCTACGAAGTATATTTTTGTGGATTCCACGCTTCTAGGAGTATGACACCCAAAATTGAAGAATTTGATAAAAATCAAGTTGATAGATCAGGGTGTGGGGTACAAACCGATATAACGAACTTATTGTCGGCAAGTGCCAATACCCTTGAGTACCCTTGACAGTACCCTTGAGGGGTAGGCAGAGACACTACCACACGCCACATGACTTGCACACCTCACCTGCACGAAAGTTCTACGATTAACATAATGATGTGTTATGTTGGCTACATATACGAAGGATTAAAATGGATGTGAAATGCACTAAAATCCATAATGTATCTTTCCAAGGATTTTAGTGAACGAAGAACTTCCCTCAGTATCCCCGTCTGTCAGACACTCCAGAGTCAGACTCTAATTTCTATTAGAAATTGCTTGTCGCAATGATGCTTGTATCAAATATTATTTTCAACAGCCGTACAAACACAAAACGTATGGCAAACGAGATTTATTGCAAATTTACGATCGGGGTAGCATTATATATCTGTTGAAACTGTCTGTCCCAGACCGATGTCTGAACTTGAACTTTGTATAACTTGCACGCTACTGCGGTTTTAACAGGAATGTGTACCTGCTTCTCATATTTAGTCATAGTTCAGACGATGCCATGTTTTAAACATGTGTTTAACAAAAAAGTGCATGTTTAAATAAAAAATAATGCATTATGTAGTATAAATATAACTATGCGTATATAAAATTACACTCTATTCCAATTTGGAAATTCCGTCAACAATTAAGAATAATTATACTTAAGTTTCTCAATTTAAACTTTTAAATAACTGCAAATGTTGGTTTACTACCGTTAAACTATTAATATTGATAAACAAAGGTCCTTATTTCTTTATATGACACGGGTACAACATGTTCGTATAATGAGTCGTTATGCAAATTCGTAATTGGAATGGAGTATAGAGGCACTCAAGTATCATGCGACAACGGTGTTCTAAGATAATCGTGGCTGAAATACATGTCTATATTCAGGCGTCATATACTCGTTGAATGTTTCCAGTTACCAAGTACATAATTATATGTATAATGTTTGATAACAGAAAACATTCAAAATTATGTCATTAATTGTAGGTAATTATGTTGGGTGGCCTATCCCAAAAATATAACTTATGATTCAACAGGTTGTTCCCGCCGTCAACGCGGGTGCGATTGGCCTACCATACGAGAAATGTGGAATGCTTTTATGTTGACCTGCCCTACCCAATTGTAATGGTACGAAACACTTGCGATAAGCCTGTGTCGTACTTGACCGCTATTTTATTCGAATATTTAGTTTTAAATTGCTGATAATAAATATCTGCACAAAATATTGTTTTTTCATTGCTGTCTCGTACAGTAAATAGGCGTTGAATTCGCCCATGTCAATCCTTACCGTGTGCAAAGTAGATGTAGGTATGTGAGCGCCCTATAGTAGGTTGTATTTTTTATTCCCGCGAATTTACGAATTATTGACGCAAGATGCGTCTAGGGATGACGATTTCGCATATGTATTAATAATTAATGAGAGTTTACGCTTTTGACGTGCAACATCTTTCATCTCGCTTTCCTGCAACCTGTGGGAGTTTACGTGAAAAGGGACGGAAATGTGTAATATGAAGTCAGGGTAGCGCGCTATTTACTTTGACCAATGAGCGCGCGCGGTGGTATAGTTGTACCAACCGAGACCGTACATTTTCCGAGAGGTTGGTACATTGATAATCTCTATGAAATTGTGAATAACAAGCCACATTTACACAACTTATTACAAAGTCAATTCTATTATTATCATCATTGACTGAATGATTAACAACAAATGTCAATAATCACACAAAACAAGACAGACAATGAAGAGACAACAAACTAATATCAATGGTAAGGGATTTCGTTACATTTGTAAAAGTATTAATGAAATAAAAATAATTTGAGAACTCCAGTAAATACAATTATTTACTTGAGTTCTCAATTTATAGCTAAATATATAATTAGTCACACTACTACCTTAAACGCACTATATATTTTTTACTGAACGTTATTTCCCTTGAAAATGATGTGAATTAAGCAAATTAATTTATTAACGGGTAATTTCTTAAGTATTTATAATTTTAATTTAATTTTAGTTCCTTATTACCAAGTTGAGATGTTTGATGTTACACACCATATGAGACTACTGCAAGGCGCGCTTTTTTTTCTACATTTATAAGCGTACTGTCTATGTGGCTGTCAGATGGTAAGCAATTAAATATGTAGCCTATGCTTGCAACTTCAGGTACATTACTAATCATTCGTGTGGTCTTTGCCGGACCTGGCAAAACCTCGGAGAGTTTAGTCCCCTAAGCGGTCAAGAAGAGAGCGTCTTTGTAAATGCCCAGTTCGTGAGGATGAGTTGGTTGCGGATGGCAAGTATCACGATTGTGGGAGGCTGTAGAGATCACATCAAAAAACTTTTCCGAACTCCACCCCTTGCACAATCGGTAGGACACAAAGCATTTACTTTTTAAGTTCTACGTTTAAGACTTACAGGTATAAAGAGAAACTACCTACATGATATTCCTTAAAATCACTTAGAGGGCAAAACCGAGTACAAGTTTGGGATTGGGAACACAATGTGATTGTATTACGAGTCGAGCCCGGTGGAGGAACGACCAGCGATGGCTACTTAGCACTTAAGGGTTTAGGGTTAGATTCCCGCACAATGCAAATATTTGTGTGTTAGAAAATGTCTTATATGTAAGTATGTATTTACAAGAAAAAGTATTCCCATATGTTTATCAGTTGTCTGGTACCCATAATCAAGCTTAGTTTGGGATTAGATGGTGCTGTGTAATTTGTTCGAAAATATTTATGTTTATTAATTTCTCAAAGCTTTATTCGCCGGCGAAAGAAGTCTGTAACTCAAGTAGATTGTTAACTAAGGAGAAAAAGTGGGCAATTACAACCGAGATATTTGTTTGTTCAAAGAGCAATTACTTTAATTTTAGCCTACTCTTTTCAGAGAGAAAACCTAGTTTTAATTTCGCCCGTGAGAAATTAATATGTTAGTTATTTAGATTACCTAATCATTACAAATAATTTCTAACTTCTTACAGGTCCTTCTACTCTCACTTTTTTTTATAATGACATTGGAAATGGATTGCCATTGAAATTAGCCTTAAGTATAACCCTTCAGGACGATTAATAGGGCTGGTTCATTATTCACACTATCACTTTTTACTTTTTATAGATATACAGAAAGGAAAGTATGCGACTATTAATAGCAAACATATTTTTGAATTAGATAATATAGGCTTTTTAGGTTGGAACACGCCTAAGTTAATTACAACTCTGCAAAAAACGTAAAATATAATTTGACCTTCCATACAATTGTCGGAAATTTTATGACGAGTAAAATCAAGTGAACGCGTTAACAAAAATTGATACCGTTACGCTCGTCCGCTTAAAAAGAGACAAACATATACATCTCTAGGATTTAACGTGCGAGAGAATGAGATAGATATCTATAGGATTTAACGGTTTTTTACACAACGTCGTCAGGCACACGGCCCTGATGTAAAGCAGTTACCGTAGCATATGAACGCTTGTAATGCATTAAGTAACACTCGAAAGAAAGATACCGACCGAGCGTTGGTACGTGTCTTAGTACGCGTGTGTGCGTGCCTGCGTATTATGACGGTTGGTACATTTTACGTATATTTTTATGTACTATTATTACACAAATGATCAAGTGAAGTTAAAAAAAGACATTGGAAAATATGCAAGAAATTGATTCGAGTCGTAACGAAGAAGAAAAATAAATGGGGTTAATTCGTAAGCCTATAGGATATGGACTCATTTACCCTATTTTTCCATTCGATATAATGTATTATTATATGTATTAAGTAATATATATATATTCCAAACAAAATGTATATCATAATTATCGTTCATAAGGAGTTTATCGTGTTGCGTCGGAGCTGACACACACACTTTTCTTTTAGTTTTTTGTAAGTTTCCTTACCAAAGTTGTTATATACCTATGAGGAAAATACTTATGAACCAATAAACATATAAAAATTAATTAATTGTAAGTAATAAGTAGCCATAGTAGAGAATAGTCATCTGAAGTGTTATCTGAATATCGAAAAAAATTGACATGTTCATATGCTCGATTTTATTTGAAGTCACAGTTTAGTCACTGTCGTCGCACTCCTCGACCATATCGCTGGGCGGGCCGGGCTGCGCTGGCGGACCCCAGTTTAAAAATATGCTATCTGTATATATCATCATGCACAGCGAAAATACCCACCTGGAAACCAAAAAAATACGATTACTCTTTCATGATACTGAAATATACAGAATAGTTAGTACATATGTAGTTTATTTCTTAATTAAAATATAGTAGTTTTTAGAAGTTTGTTTAGAGAAAACCTTACAAGTGAATACGAAGAAAACAATGATAATGGAATGAAAAACTTGAAACCAGAATGAATGTAAGAATTGCGATTAATGATGTAGTGTTGGAACAAGTGAATGAGGTTGTATATCTTGGATGTACTTTTAGCAGGAATGAAAGATACACCGCTGATGTGTGAAGGAATATAGAGGCGAGTGAGTGCAGGGAATAGTCTGAATGGAGCGTTGGGAAAACTTCTTGGCAGCAAAAACTGTCAGAAGGCACAGTTCACTATATACAACGCGGTGTTGATCCTAATGGCAATTAAAGCTGGTCTTGGTGAAGAGAGCATGAAAGTAGAATAAACGCCGTCAAGATGCACATGTGCGCAAAATCTGCGTCGTAACACTCGTAGATCGAGATCGTAATGAAGATATAAGAAAGAGAGTTGGGTTGAACGAGAGTATCGATGTTAAGATACGAAAAGTCATGCTGCGCTGGTTCGTAACTACATGTAAAAGTAATGTAAGAGGAAATAATGATGAAACATTTAGGTATAGATACAACGCGAAAGTAGAAGGATGTAGGAGCCAAGGAGGGCTTATTCGCCGGTCACGATCAAATTGGTCGTGTGTTAGAAGTTAGCTAAGTTTGTAAGAAATAAATATAAAATAACACAATTAATGTTTTACTTTATATTTATTTAAATTAAGAAAAAGAAAATGAATACTATTACTACTATTAATTTTCTTTGAGAAAGTTATGTTTTTTACCGATAGGGGCGTTATTCGTGCGTTGCAGACTGTCACGCCTTTTTTGGCGCACCTTATTATTATATAGTCCCAAGGGCAAATCTCTACAGGGCGTTCATTCCACGGCTTGAAGTTCCATTGTGTGAGGAAGAACTTTCAATCAACGAGTAGTGTGATTGTAAAACGAGGCTGTTGGCACCATATCAAACAACGAAAATTTTCCCTTAAATACACTGACTCAATACCGTGTGTGAGCTTATTATCGACGCTCCACTTCGCAACAAATCAGAGGTCCTAGTAGTAGTAGACTACAGTATTTCATGTGAATTAGACTTGTATAACAAAAGTGTTTGTCTCGAGCTAAAATAAATAATAAATAAATATTCTCGGACAAATTACACAGCGCTATCTAGCCCCAAAGTACCTACTGCATACGTAAAAACATTTTTTTTTTACGTACCGTTTACCAAGGCAAACAGACATGTTCATGCACACAAATATTTGTCTTGCGTGGGAATCAAACCCACGACCGTTGGTGTCAAAGTAGCGTTACTAACCACTGCGCCACCGAGCTCGTCAAAATACTGTTTTGCTCTATTCAGCACATCAAGTTTCTTGGACGCCAGATATTTTCTTTTAGGTGGCTTGGTAACTGAACTTTGCTGGAGATCTCGACACCAAGAATCGACATGCTCTTGGCGATGGTAAGAGGCGTGTTACGCAACTGAGGGACTACAGTTTTTTGGAGCATCCTCTTTTTCAAAGGTGAAGTTTTGAGTGTAAAGATGCTACTTACGCCCCAATGTCTCTGTATCTACATTGCTAATCTATAAAAATGCGTCTGTACCATAATGCGCCTCCGGCTAGAACCTTATTGTAGAAACTCTGGGTATCCTTGTAATGGACATCCCAAGGTCCACATGGTATAGGCAGCTCATCCATATGAGCGTCACAGTGGGCTGCAAAAAGCAAGGACATCGTGTAGGTGCTGAGGTATTATCTACAATAGTTCTTGTTATAGTTGATAAGCTAAGTTAGTGTCTTCAGCAGAGCCCTATGAAAACACTGGCCATTACCAAACTTCGGAAGTATTATGGCGAGAAGATGGTAACAGTGGGTAAAGTACCTCCTAGCTAGGTATGTACTATAACAGTTTCGTTTCATTATCGACACCTAAGTAGTTGATCGCGATTTTTGTACAAAGTCGAGCGGGATACAAGCGTACCTCATATAAAACAGTAACCGTAGTCTATGAACGCTTGCAATAACAACAACAATTGTGGTTATAAGTGAGGTTAGTTTTTGGTCTAAAGACAATAGACAGTTATATACTTAATCTGGCCATAAATACTGCTACAATTAAAAATAAACAAAATATTACATTTAAATTTGGAATCTGTCATTTTTATATGCTTGTACATTGAATTTTCTCATTTTGGCGCCAATACATTGTACAATATTTTGTATTAAAATGGGGTGGTGATAAAGAGAATCGAATCGCTGTGATTGCATTACACAAAGTAGGTATGGAGCCAAATGCAATTTTTAAAACTCTCCATACGCTTGGTATTAGTAAAATGTTTGTGTACCGGGCTATTAATAGGTACAATGAGACCTCCTCTATTTGTGACAGAAAAAGATCTGGCCGTCCACGTAGTGTTCGTACGAAAAAGGTGGTCAAAGCAGTAAGGGAAAGAATTCGAAGAAATCCTGTCCGAAAGCAAAAGATTTTATCTCGGGAGATGAAGATAGCACCTAGAACCATGTCGCGTATTTTAAAAGATGACTTAGGACTTGCAGCCTATAAGAGACGTACTGGTAATTTCTTAACTGATAATTTAATAAAGAATAGGGTGGTAAAATCGAAACAACTACTGAAGAGGTACGCAAAGGGAGTAAATTTTGTTTACTGATGAGAAAATTTTTACAATTGAGCGACATTTTAACAAAGCTCTAAGGAAGCTGCCCAATTAGTCGACAGAGTGCAACGTGTTCACTATCCGACTTCGACGGTTTGGTGGGGTATTAGCTATGCAGGAGTGACTGAGTCATACTTTTGTGAAAAAGGTATCAAAACATCGGCACAAGTGTATGAAGATACCATTCTTGAGAAGGTAGTGAAGCCCCTTAACAACACCATGTTCAATAACCAAGAATGGTCCTTCCAGCAAGACTCGGCGCCGGGTCATAAAGCTCGGTCTATGCAGTCTTGGTTGGAAACGAACGTTTCGGACTTCATCAGAGCTGAAGACTGGCCGTCGTCTAGTCCCGATCTTAATCCGCTGGATTATGATTTATAGTCAGTTTTAGAGAGTACGGCTTGCTCTAAACGCCATGATAATTTGGAGTCCCTAAAACAATCCGACCGATTGGCAGTGAAGAATTTTCCCATGGAAAGAGTGCGTGCTTCTATTGATAACTGGCTTCAACGTTTAAAGGACTGTATGGCAGCCAATGGAGACTACTTCGAATAAGCTTTTTATATTTTAAATTGTTTTATATTTATGTATTAAACTAACACACTGTAAAAGTAATAAATATTATTTGCATTAGAAAATTTATTTTTTCTTTGTTTCAGTGTTTATGGCAAGACTAGGTACATACATATCATCACGCCTGTCTCCCATTGGAGTAGGCAGAGACTATGGAACGCCAGGTGCAATGATCCTAACATACCTCTCTCGCTTCTTCTACACTCATCAACCTCTTCATGCATGCTCTTCGGTTTTGGGTGCTCTTGATTTGGCCCTTTTTCAACACATCACCAATTTGATATTATATTTGATCTATATGTACGCGTCTAAGGCCTCTACTGATATCTTCATTCCCTCATGCCTGATATACTTCTTTCGTAACTCTTTTGTCATTAATTCTTTTTCAAATGACCAAACTATCTCAGCATACCTTTTTCAATTTTTGTCCCTACATCATATTTCATTCCACATAGCTCTCGTATCGTGCTATTTCTTACTTTATCAATCATTCTCACTCCACACGTACTTCTCAGCGCTCTCATTTCTACGGCGTTCACCCTACTTTCGTGGTTCTTCTGCCATACGCATGTTTCATTGCCGTACATCAATTGTAGCATTCATACACCCTGAATGATAGCAAGGCGAGCTGAACGAAACGGGTGCAACGGTGGCAGGTGCAGGTGCTGTTCCAGTTCCAGGCCGCAGCAGCAGAGGCAGCGACAAACGGAGCAGCCATGGCAGTGACGACCAGTGCAGCCATGGCAGCGACGGCATGATACATCTACTAACGGTAGTGGGTAGGTGGCGGGAGCACACAAAACAGGTTAGTTCAAATGGCATGTAAATTTGACTTTCACAAAATAAAGCCTGAATCTATTACCTATTTATATATAATTATTTACACCCCGAGGTTCTAGTGGGATATGGCAGACTGGATGACATTTGGAACTTCTAAATCCGATCTAAGTACTTACTGTTCTGCGTCGCATATTTACGTCGTTCAAGTAGCTTAACAATATTTTTTTGAATCGATAATATTTTCGACTTCATAATTTGTGTTCGTAAACTGACATGAAGTAACAGATTCAACTCGATTGGTCGAAAAAATTAAATTTGACTGACATTAAAAAAAAAATAAGCGTCATTAAAGTAAAAACTTTTTGATTTACTAATCTTATTAGAATTATTAGTAATTATATTATGATCACTGGCTTGAAGTGTAAGTGGGCCACATCATTTTTAGAGTCAAAGCCATTCTAATCTACCTACACGTGGTCCATTCTCTGGTTATTCCTTTTGACTTTGAATTTTAGTGATTGTACCTGTTCCTTCGGTATGGTCGTCTGGAAGAGATCGCATTAGCGATAAAACTGCCTATTAATAAGACTGTTGTAATAACTTATCCCTTCAAAGTATCTATTTTGGTGCAGTAAATGAAATTTGAGAGAGGTAGATCAAACCTGCCCGACTGGTAAAGTATTTCCGCCTAACAGAAAACTATGACCAAGTAACAACTTAGGAGGTTTTGTGTTCCTGATAGTGAGTGAAGTTATCAGTAAATCCAAAGGAGTTGTTGCGTTATAGCAGTAGCAATAGCAGAGGTGGCAACGATATTTCGTGTATAGCAAGCATAGGCTATAGTAATCACTTTACATCAGGTGAGATATATATTTTTCGGGAGGCATATGCCTCCCGAAAAATATATATGAGTATAAATATAAAAAAAGCTAACACTTGCGAAAGAGAAGTACAGCAGTCAAGCTATTTATTTGTTTGTGGGCATAACAAGAAGACGCTCGACTACAGAAGTAGCTACGTCCACATTGATGATGACAGCGGCAAATTAACAATTTCTTTGTGGGGTATTGTCCTTCTGCGAACAAGTGGAGCCGACGGGAAGCCGATTAGAAGTTAGTAGCTGCTCTTTATTTTTCAAGCGTAGGAACATACCGACGGTAACCGCTTCAATCTAACGGCTTCATATGATTACTTGCTATTGACGAGCTCGGTGGCTCAGTCGTGAAAGACGCGACTTTGACACCAACGCTCGTGGGTTCGATTCCCACACAAGACAAACATTTGTGTGCATGAACATGTCTGTTTGTCTTGGTCTGGATGTTTTAAGAGAGATAGGGCGCATCAAAGCACCCCGTCTAGGGAAGTACCTCCACCTCACAGAAAAACCGCAGCCAAATAACAACTCCCTAGAGGGTTGTTCTGTTCCTGCGTGTGAGGTCACCAGTAAGCTCCTAAGGAGTTGCTGTGTAAGCAGCAAAGGAGGTATCGCGCGAGTGATATATGTTACAAGCGTTAATAGGCTAGGGTGACTGCTTTACATCAGGTGGACCGTATGCTTGTATGCTCCTGACGTCGTATATATAAAAAAATATTCATCAGTATAATAAAAGTCGGTATGTAAAAACATATATGTGTAATACCTATGGAAAACACTGCCTACAGGTCTGTTAGTGTGAGTGTTGGAAGCGGTCAGTGGCTGATACATGGGTACTTCAAGGGTGGTAATACTTATAGCTACTTTCTTCTGCCTTTGTTCTCTTCAAGAAAATTTCCGCGGATTCCTGTGTTCTTATAATAATAAGATATAGAATATAAATTTCTAATTTTTTATTACTCCCACAGGTTGAAAATTTGAAATTCAAGTCTGTATATATGTAACGTGCGAGCATATACCCCTTTTATTGCCAATTTTTAACCTACGTACTGCGAAAACTACCAGAAACGGTTGAACAGTAATCCTTCAAACTTTTAATATGAATTCGAGGTGGTTCTGTTGTATATTAATTCGGCGAGTATCTGATGATTAGTTAAAAAATTGTTAACTTTCATTAACCAACATTTCATTTCATATATCCGGACGTGACAACGCTTTTATTTATAATCGAGTTTTGATTATTATTTCATGAGTTAGATCTGTGATGGTTCTGTGGTCTTTACTTTCTGTGACTTTGAAGAAGTGGGGACTTTATTTAGTCAATTACAATGTAAGCAAGTAAGTTACTATCTGTAAACTGAGTGTAATAACCTTCATGCGTAAAGTCGATATTAAACTTGCACCACAACCTGCCTACATTCGAACTACCCTCGCGAGATCAGTGCCGAGTTTTATACGATAACTTTATTATAAACTGATGACTTTGAATGCTGAAACTCATATAAAATCTTTAGAAATAGCTTTTGGCGTAATAAAAACTTCACCCACTCACTTGTAATAAAAAATCTCTGTTACATTACATAGCGTTAAATATTCCAAAAGTTTTATAATAAAAATGTCCCTTGAGGAACTAATGTGTTATGTTGCGGGAAAACGGCATAATGAGAAGGTCGGATTCCTCGAAATTTGGTTGAAACTTGCAAGGAAGCCGATGGGTAGGTACATAAGTATTCATCGGATGTACGTTACTAGGTCAAGGTTTAATAATTATAGCTATTCATTATCCCGCCTGCGAAATTATTTTACTTCTCTATACTTACTGAAAACATTTGTTGATTTATAGTTCGTGAGATAAAGATAAAAATATTTGCTCTCACGGGCTCTTTAGGCACGTCTTACCTACATTTTTTAAATCAAATCTTATTGTACGAGTACTTACGTTATTAAGGTTTCATAGCTTCACATTAATTTGAGGTCCGCTGCACTATTGCAATGCTGCAGGTAGGTGACATTAGACAGTGTTTTCGAACAAATTACACAGCGCTTTCTAAGTAGTTCCAAACTATGCAGTACGAGTATTGACTAGACTACTGATAAATATATATATACCTAATCTTTATATCGTTAATCGAATCTAAATATCGTTTTCATTCTAAATCCTTATTTATTATACAGAAAATATTAATAACTAAAGAACCAGACATGTTCGTGCACATAAAAGTTTGTCTTGTGCGGGAATCGAACCCATAATTTGGATATTAGTCTCACTCCAACTGGAATCTTAAAAGTTACGGCCTTAATGAAAGACACGGGTATACTAGACACATTTTCAAGTAAAAAAATATTGCTCAAAACTGGGGTTTTTTGGAAAAGAAAAACGTCCGCAATTAAAGAAATAAATTAGCAAGTGTCATACCATTTTGGATTCCTTATTAAATGCGCTAACTTTAAAGTTACTTGCCAAACTCGCCTAGTACATTTTTTTCAGTATGGTCAGTTAAAACTGGGCTGAGTATTAATTTTGGATGTTTGGTTGTGCAAAAAGTGACATTTACTTCCAAGTTGGAGCAGTTGACTTTAAATTTTTAGGCCAGAGTTTAAAGAAGCAGTATTCGGGAATACATAAAAAAAAAAAGTAAATATCTGTACCAACAGGAGTGAAAAGACCGTTGCTGTAGATTTTCTCGATTTTTTTGAAATGTCTATAATTTTTAAAATACATAACTTAGTTTTTAGGGCTCCGTACCCAAAGGATAAAACGGAACCCTATTACTGAGGTTCCGCTGTCCGTCCGTCCGTCCGTCTGTCACCAGGCTTTATCTCATGAACCGTGATAGTTAGACAGTTGAAATTTTCACAGATGATGTATTTCTGTTGCCGCTATAACAACAAATACTAAAAAATATAATAAAATAAATATTTAAGGGGGCTCCCATACAACAAACGTGATTTTTTTGCTCATTTTTGCTCGTTATTGATAACGGCAACAGGTAGACACTTGATATATTCACAGAATATTTAGTTATATATTCACTTTAAGAATAAATAATTAAATTAAAATAAAACAAATATTTAAGGGGGCTCCCATACAACAAACGTGATTTTTTTTGCCGTTTTTATAGATAATGGTACGGAACCCTTTGTGTGCGAGTCCGACTCGCACTTGGCCGATTTTTTTATATTCTTCTGGTAACTATTATGACTTAACCTGTAACCCAATTCCGGCTTGACGTGGACTTCTGAGACTTCCTGTATATAGTTCGTGAAAGAAAATATGTATAAGTACTAATCGGAGGAGAGGGAAGTTAAAGGGGAGTTAGGTGTGTATGCCTGCTTGTGCATCCTAATTATAACTTTCATACACATATGGATCATTTTCAATCCGTTTTTATGAGATTCAATTCAAAAGGGTTCTACTTCACACATCATATCTTTAACAAAAATTCGTTCAGTATTTTTCGAGATAGCGATAAGAAGCGAGACAGGAGAGTGAATTTCTATAATAAATTAAAGAATGACGAAGCAGATATACAATGCAAAAGTGGAAGGATGTAGGAGCCGAGGAAGGCCAAGACTTACCTACCATGACCAAATTAGTCGTGTTCTATCAGATGGTGATGTCAGGAGCCCTAGAAACCGACGAGCGTGCATGAGAAGAGCAATGAATGTTAAAGAAGCGAGTGAGATATGTAAGGATCGAATCACGTGGCGCTCGGTTCTCTCTGCCTACCCCGCAAGGGATTTGGCGTGAAGTTATAATAATAATAATAAAAATTCAATTACATATGAATATACGTATTTTTCAATATCAAATGTTCCCTTTTTGTACCATTTGCAGTAAACAATGCATTACACATTGATCATATGCTGGCATTACGAAATATTTTGACAAAATATGAGTACAGGTATATTAGCAGAAAGATCCTGTGCAACGGAGATAGCATTTAGCGATCGATGCATTTTGTATTGGTAGAGGATACGGTTACCAATTCACATTAGGTGAGCCGTATGCTTGTTTCGCTCCCAACTTTAATACGTGCATAATAAAGATATATACTTTATAGTTTTTCTGATAAAATTCAAATCAGATAAGTTCCATGTCAAAGATAGAATTGAAAATAAATTCTTTTTATACAACATCGGGAAGCATACCTCCCATCTGATGTACAGTGGTTACCATAGCCTGTGAACGCATGCGATACAGGAAATATCGCCTCCGTGTGTCCTCCCCTGCTGCTGACGCAGCAACTCCTGGCAACCTGAGTGTGTGCACTCACAGGAATACAACAATCCTCCAGGGAGTTGTCATTAAACTGCGGTTTTCTGTGAAGTGGAGCTTTGATGATGATTATTCAACATCTATTTTACGAACTACGATTAATTTCATTGTGTGGGATGTTTCAGTGGCGCTAGTTTCGATGCAAGAACCACATAAAAACTTTAGTTGAACCGGAAATTCCACGTGTACGTTGTTGTGGACACGTATATTCTTAAATATTGAAGCAGTAAAAATCCATCAATGAAACATCAAAATAAATTTTGAAAACAATATCAAATTTAATACATAAATAATATTTATGTACTCCTACATACATGTTTTCGTCTATATATTTACATCGAAACACATAATTTCCTAATTTATCTAGTTTTCACATTTTTCGTCATAATAATAATAATAAGCAACTGAAAAATCAACAAATTAATTGTTACACAATAATAAACACAATAATGCAAACACAGAAAATTTAAACATTGTACAAAATAATTTACATAAAAGTATTTCTCTGCAATGGGATGCGCCCAATTCCTATAAATACATGATTACTAAAAGACTGAGGGGGCCCGTTGTAAAATTTTCACTTCATTGACGACTTAAGTAAACCTAATGCTATAGCAGAATTTTGCTATGATTTCATATGTAAATATCTGTTACTAAATTTTTCGATGAAGTTAAAAACCTTGCAACGGAAACTTAGCATACAACAATGCAATAACCGTGGGCTAATATTAAAATATATTTATCTATTACAATCTAGCGATAATTCCCATGAGCGCCAACGCTTGACATCTTCGCTTGTAGAAATCGACATATACTTATTAAGATACCTTTGCAAATTTTATGAAATCGACTTTATATCAGGGACCCTTTTCTGAATACAGACACAACAACTACCTATGTAACCTGTAACGCGAACAAAATCATGGACTTTGAATTGTCACGTTACTGGACAGATGTCTGTCACTGTAGAAATGTCACAATATGTAATATTTTGACATTTCTTGGAGAAATGTCAAAATGTTTAAATTTTGTGACATTTCTACAGAAATTCTTACAGAAACTTTCTTACTGAAATCGGGCCCCTATCACGTAGTTTCTAAATCAAAGTAATCAAAGTCAATGGTATGCCGTGCTACGTTCACGTTAAGCGACGAAGTGGCATGCAGTATTCCCATTGATTTTTTTTATATTTAACTGGCAACCCTGCATGACGCTACTTATATTTAACTCACACTTGTGCCTCTAGTCAAAGTTTATGCTTCGATACTACATTTCACTTTATTACCCATTATTTTAATGACCCAAATCTATTCTCTGTTTAAGCTGCAATATCCAGAGTTTACGTAATAACTCCCTTATATTAATATTTTACTCTGGTATGTTAATAATTTCTAAATTTCTGAATCTAAATGTTTCGACGTCTACAATTCTAAATGACTCTAAAGCGAGCAAAACCAGGACCAAAAGCACGTTACAGAAGTACACAGACTTTAGGCTTTCCGCACATATGCGTAATTCTGCCCGGTAGAGATGTCCTACTGTTAGAGATGTAATTTTGACGTTGTAATTGGGACATGTTCCGTAATATTACATAGTTGCTCAATCTTACATATAAGAACGCAGAGTGCAGTTTACGCAAGCGTGTGGCAGCCATTGTTTTACACATTAATGCTAGGGCTTAATGGAACAGACTTATTTCGGTCCACACTTAATTGACCACATGGATTGACATAAAAATACGTCTCGTCACAATTGTATATTTCAATATATTTCAACAACCAGGAGATACCTATACTATGCAACATCCTTACCTATTATGAGATATCTCCGTAGAGATTTAGCATTCGTCTACTTACAACACTCATATAATACAACTTTAGATTTAATTTTGATTTTATATAATCGAACAGTTATTGGATTTTTACGTATGTATATTTGGCAAGTGGTTACTATCATAAACCCATCACCTAGGTACAGGGCCGATGTCCGACATCCAAGGGTTATTTGAATGACTTTAAGCCAACTCACGTATAACTATTCATTAACTATCTACAAATTAAAACTCCACTCGCGTCCCTATTCCACAGCTTACAATTAAATATTATATTATACAATGTGTATTAGGCAAATTTAACTTAGAACCGAAAGACTTACTTGCATGTTTTTCTACAAGAGCTATGTAATTTATGGAGCACTATTCAGAGAAATGGAATGAGTCTCCTGTCTGTTTTATACATTCAGTACGCTTATAGGAAAAGAGGAAAGCGTTGTCTGTCAGTCTCAAGTTAATGTTTGCCCTGACGCGTCACATAATCGACTTGCCTAATAGGATTCATGTCAAATAACATGTCAGTAATTTAACATTTACCAACTACAGTACAAAAGCTGTTTTAAACTTCGGATAATTTTGTCATTACAAAATATGTATAAATATATATATAGGTATATGCCAATGATTTTGATCGAATTTCCGTCAGAACAATATAATTACTTTACGTTTATATAATTGAATTTTGTACGTTGACTCATTTCAGAATTTCTAACATGTATTCAATTCAGAAATCAAAATGTGTATGTAATATATAAAATAGTATCTATAGCACCATTATCAGCTGCAAATATACGTTATAAAGTATAAAAGCAGTGAACAATAATACAAAAAAAGTCTGCATAAAACAATAAATAAAAAAATCATGCTCGAACCAAACGATGTCTTTAAAAATATACATACAAATGGACGCCAAAATGTACAAGAATTGACTTATACGATACACGTACTAATTTGAACACTTATCGGCTAAATCTATCACAAACAGTCCATTGAGGTAATTCACTGAATGAATTTTTTTCTACTTCATTTCGGCTAGTCCTCGACACTGCTTATCTATGAGTAAAATCTGCACTTAGTAGGCAAAGTAGCTTATTAAAAAAAATTAATATCTGGGACTAGATATCTGACTATAATGGATTTTGATTGTGCGTACACTAAGACATTTAAAATATCTTAAGCGGTTACAAACATCTTGGAACAATGAGCATAAGTATCTACATTTTTCACAAAATATACTTTGCAGGCACAATTGATCAGAGTTAACGTCAATATTACATAAGAAATTCACTCAATTGATTGTATCAAGACTTGATCAAGTAGATTCAAAGAAGTAGAGCAATCTTCGCATGAAGATGTTTTTGGTTTCAAAATGGCTTGTATGGTATCATTAGTAACTAAAACTACATATTCTATTTCATATATAATGCATTAATCGGCTAAATAAGGTTCTATAATCTAGTTGGTGTTTATTTCGAGAAAAGTATGTCCAAAAATGTTATTAATAATTCTTTGGAAATACTGTAAAGATGCATAAAATGCTCGAATGTATTACTATGCTTAATACACAATTATTTGCATTTTTAGTATAAGTATAATATTTATCCAGATATCAATAATGTAATATTGGCCCACATCACAAGTTTTCGTGCTATTTAATGTAATGCAATTTGCACATTGTATGGCATTATTGGCTACGCGCTAGAATATACAGATGGCAGAGTTTAAATCCCAACGGTTTACTAAGAATCTAAAGCGTGAATTTTCAAAATGTTTCGGTGTCTGTCGGCAATATGAAATCAGTCTGGTGACACGCGCAGGCACACTTTAAAATTTTAAATGTACGTAATTCCAGGAGGGGACAGCGAGGAGATGGTTCTGGCAGAGTTTCCCGATCGCAGCACTCCAATCATAATTTACGCGAGGTCAAATATTTTAGCCTAAAATTTCCAACGTCCAAAAATATCACTATTCAATCACGCACTTTAGATCGTCAATTTACTCCCCAATAACAAATGGAACACTAGCATCAGTCTCGATATTAACTGGTCTTCTCGAATTTGGTTCTTTATTGTGATGATCGTTGTATTTGTTAAGAATGTCACAACCTCGTGTGTATCCAAAGCTAACCTTTGTAACACGAGTCCCGAATATTTAATTCACTTTTTATATTCTGACGGATTGCAAACGCTCCGTAAGGTCCAGACAGCCCGCTTTATAATATTGTCAACATCCGAATGACCTGTAACAAACAGAATAAAATATTAATTTACAGACAAATGGGATGGAAATCATGATAGTGTACAAAGGGGTTAGTCAAATTATTTGGAACGCGATTTAATATGATTCCTTATAGTATAGCCAAGGATTCGTTACACGCTTAAAGTGTTAACGTCATATGTTGAGGTAGGTATATCCATATATATGTAAACTAGTAGTGCCCGCGACTTCGTCCGCGCGGCATTTAACCAAAAAGTTATAGTTCAGTTACAATTTTATTTATTTGATTTGATTATAAGTACCTAAATAAGCAGAGTAAAATAGCGAACAGCAAAATAATAATAGATATGTATTATGTACTTCGTCCGCGCGGAATAGTTATATTTTTATTATTTATTTATATTAATAAAAATAAATAAAAAATCTAAAATAAAAGTAGCCTAAGTTACTCCTTATTACATCAGCTATCTGCTAGTGAAAGTCCGGTCAAAATCGGTCCAGCCGTTTCAGAGATTAGCCGGAACAAACAGAACAGAACAAAGACAGACGGACAAAAATTGTAAAAATATTCATATTGGTATATGTACCGTGTATACATCCACGTATGATGTATATATCCATATGCATTTAGTAAAAAGCGGTTATTTTAATATTACAAACAGACACTCCAATTTTATTTATCTGTATAGATCGGCAATGCAAAACAGTCCAGAACCATTTTCCCGTGGTTGATGCTTTTCTTTCTCTGTTTAGTAGTTATTGACAGTTTTAGTGTTATTAGTAAGACAACAGATTATGAACTTAAACGTTTCCGTAAAAAGAATTTTCATCACTAGGCTAACTTCAAAATCATCTCATTAAATCTACAAATTATAAATAGTACCTATATAAAGCATTTACATGCAAAATTACACACAAAATTCTGCCATTAATTTACCATTTTGTCTATGCAGATATACTCGTACAAAAATAAACTTCTCATTCGAGCGCATAGAAAACGCGATATGAAACAACCCTATTTCGAATCTAATTAAATCGTAGGACCAATAAAAACGTCACGCAGATGGCAATATCATAGTAATCTCGATGTAATTCTCACGCAGCGTCTGTGGATGTGGATTATCAGCATTTCTCGTTCGGGCAGAGTTTCTGCTGAGTTGGTGGAGTGTAAATCGTAACCTGCCCGACAGAGCGACGCCGAGTCTGCGGCCCCCGCGCCCCGCGCCTCGCAGGTGACGACCTGCTAGTGACGTCGTAATTTCTGTTGATATTTTCATCGACGTGGATTTCATTTTCTTATGCTATCACATTGGAAAGATTTTGATGAATTACCTTGGGTTAAATAGGAATGGTTGTGAGTTAGCGCTTTTGAACTTTAAATCGAAAATTCAAATGTTTTTAAGCAAATATCCTGAAGGTCCTTTTAAGATTTTGCACTGAGGTAATCAAATTGTTTGCTATGTAATTAAATATTTGTTTGCAGTAGAAGAGTGCTTAAGGAATGTGGTATGTTCTATTTGATTAACAAAATTGATGTTTATTCGGTATTGAATGAATCATAACACGACATGGATGTACAATTAACTATTTTATACTATCACAAAAAGTAGTACATTTATTTAAATTTTAATCGCTAAATTTTCCTTGTTATGCTTATGGCATGTCACTTTATAAAGATATTAAGACTTTTATAGTCTTAATATCTTATATATAGCTTATCGATTTAACTAATGTTATGAATTCAAATCATAGGTATCTACTTAGTACGGATGTGAAATGGACCTTAACATATTTCTGTGAAATATGTTTCTTTGCAATATATTGTGGTGGTATGGTGGTTTGTGACATATTATTACGAAATCATCAGGATAAAAAAAAGTGCAGAGATACAGGCTTCTTGGCTCGCAAAATATACGAAGTGCGACACAAATGCCACAGCAACCAATAGAGTCGTACTAAAATACGCACATGCGAGAATCATCATGTAACCAATAAGTTAATGCATCATCAAACGTTTAATCACTATGCTTTGTTGCTAAACCTAGTGTCTGCACTCTATATAGGTACTCTGTAGAGTGCAGGCACTAAATATATTTCGTAGTACAAATAAAATTCAGCACATGTTAGTACTAGACTGTAGACACGAGTATAAGATAGAGACGATCAGACACCAAAAAATGTATTAAAGTTTATTCAACGTATTCGATAAAATTTCCGCCCCATACAGAACAACCCTAGCAAACCGCGATAAATCTGTCGCATATTCAGCGATGTAACGGACTTTCTCTGCGTGACTCATTGCTCAGAATAAAGTGGGATGCTCTTAATATGTGATGTAGATAATTGGCGTGCTTATCCCGAAATAAAACCGGTATGAAACAATCTTGAGGGAAATAAAGCAGAAGTTCGTTGTACAGTTTCTATTGATTTTCAGTTTTCCTTTTCAGATTTTAGTGTAGATTTTTATCTTTTGTGTAATGTTAGAAATAGTGTATTGATTTTCTTAAAGTAAATACGAACCAACATATAAGTACTACGGTTTCTAGAATGCAAACATTTTTCCCAGAATATTCAAGCTTCCCTTACATTGTGGTTTCTAAATAAATGTAATTAATAAATATAGATCCACTATTTCACGATCATAAGAGATTTACTAGCTACTTTGGCTCAGCATCGTCTATAGGTAGATTTGTAGCAAACCTCACTTGTTTGTAGCGCAATCCGCGCAGTTTGACACCAAGACTCGTTGGTTCGGTTCCCACACAGGACAAATATTTGTATTCATCAACAGGTTTCTTTTGGTCTGAGTGTTTCGAGAAGTGGGGCACATCATAGCAGTCCGTCTGGGGAAGTTACCTCCAACTCATAGAAAAGCGCAACCAAATGATAACTCCCTGGAGGATAGTAGTGTTCCTACGAGTGAGTGAGGTTACCAGTAAGCTCGTAAGGAGTTGCTGTTTAGCAGCAGAGGAGGCATCGAGCAAGTGATACTTAATGTATTACAAGCGTTCATAGGCTATGGTAACCGTGTGGCATGCAAGCATACGTATGCTTGCATGCCTCCCTACATTGTATAAAAAAGAAGTAAGCCAATGAAAATTTGTTGTCTGGGTTAATTAATATCGGGCAAAACAGCACAAGCTGTATTTTAAATATTATTGTTAGTGAATTATGACGACGATTTAAGGCTGAATGATTTCTATGTTAGAATAGGATATAGTATTTCGTTTATCAATATTTAAGAAGCAACCATACGAGTGCTGGTATTTGTTAATTATTCGTATTAACATTTATTTTGATGAGACCCCCGCTCGAGTAGTTTTTAACACTTTAACATCTAGATTCTCGATTCGATTCTCAAACAGGACAAACATTTGTGTGTATGAACATGCCTTTTTGTCTTGGTCTGGGTATTTTCAAGAGGAGTAAGGCGCAGCAAAGCAGCCTGACTGAGGAAGTACCTCCACGTAGAAAACTGCATTTAAATGCCAGGGCAGTTATTGTGTTCCCACTAGTGAGATGTCGATAAGTTCATGTATTAACAGTAGCACTGATAACGCGTGGACAGTACATCCTGAATTGCAAGCATTCATCGGCTACTGTAACCACTTTATATCAGGCGAACCATATGCTTGTATTACATTCTATAAAAAATAACAACGCTTCTGGGATACGATCATGTTGTAGATTGAAGAATGCCTATCTAGGGTGTCTGAAATAAAAAATTGTAAAGTAAAAGTGAACAATAATGCAATTTAACCCTTATTTAAATAGTCGATCGTCGCTAGTATGCGAGGTTGCCCTCATGAATGATTCCTAAACCCAATTCTATATTTTAAAAGTAATAAAAAATATTTTGAATACTTTTTACACCCGACAATCTTCAAGTATACAAAGTAATTAAACAGTGAAATAAAGTAAAGCGAAACTGTTTTTCTTTCACCCATGAAAATGTAGACCCACAAAACAAGGAGTAACCCACAGGTGTGTATTTATGTGCATTTATTCCAGTTTTACGCATTTCTGAGACCATGAAGTTAACAATGTATGGATGATCGGTAAGACCATATTACGGACCGATTACGTAACTTTTCTGACTTTTCGCTAAATTTTATTTTAGACTTGATGCTATATTTGAAGGTTAACGAGTTGAGTGGTTGTGCATGTTAAAGAAATCGAAAGCATCATCTACTGTAGCCTGTTCATGGATGGGCTTATTTATCTTTAGACCTTCCCTACTTGCGGACGGCCTTAGGGACTTCGAAGCTAATCATGATTGTTGTCAATAGATAACAGTCGCTAAACCGAGTCAAAGAAAACCCCTCTTTTTACTAAGACTATCACAAAAATCAAAGAAAGAAATTCACGATTTTTGGAAATCTTAAACAAATGCCATTCTCGTTATCGCTTTATCTGAAATATCTAAAATAAATCTAAAATTGCAAAGATTTATATAAATGTTACAGGAAAAATGATGTGCAAACATCAGTCTATTATCTACTGTATAAAAGTTAGACATATGACAATGGGGATTTTTTTTAGGGTATACACGTAATGTTGTATGTGAGCAGATTTTAGTATTTGGTCAGCTTCAGAATATTAGTAGCCTTTGTCGTTTTCGTGTTAAATATTTTTGTATTAATATTCTGGTTGATTTTATTACTATGTTAACCCTAAATATTTGAAGGTTTCTAAGAAATCAATAACTTAAACTACATCTTAAGAAGAAATTGAAAATGATTTGGTCACAGTCACATGACACGGGCTTCCCGGTCTCATCTCAAGCCAGCACTGGAAGTGAGACAGAGGCGTGGATCGTATCTTATTCCATGATGTCCGGTTTTTTAACATTATACTGGTTTCTGTTTAGTAAAACGGCACATCACTGAAAGTATGTTAGTGTTTTTTCCATATCATTGGACATTTATAGTAAGAAGACGTAAAAGAAATGTGCATGATCTCTAGGGATTTCAAGAAATGCACACGAGTATCATCATTTCGGTCCCTGCGACATACACATTTTTTACTGACAATCTGTACTCAGTGCGACTGTTTGGCGGAGACTAACATTTATTTGACATTGACAGATTTAAATTAGCCGCATTTTGTATTACTAATTATATTTAATGTATTTGCAACTTATATTATACCTGACCTGACCAGGTTCTCTATGGTTTATTAGAAAAGATCCCTAATAGGATAAGTTCAACATTGCACAATACCTACTAATTGTCACCAAAGCATTGTACTTCTACATTGTAATATATATACTAATACGTCAAGAAAAAATTGTGTACCTCTTTTTAAGCATATTGCCCGTACGGAGTAGTGTGTCAGTGCTGATTTGGCGTAATTAAAAATCATATTATGTAGAAAGTGCAGAAAGACAAAACTTGTGCATAATATGAGTTACAATTATATTAAATAAACCAGGAGATCTAAGCTGGACGAGAATTGTAGGAAAAATGTTAGTAGATGCTAGGACTATATAGGTACGAAGATATAAATACTCGTGCATACAAGAGTTAGTACTCATAAAAACTTAAATTAAAATCTTGTTTTAAAATGTATACTCGTATTTCTTAATTCGCCTGTTCGTTATAATCAGTTTGCCTTGCTCTATTATATGACAAACTTTTCCATCCGATAGAAAGTTTTATAAGAATAGACCCTTAAGAAATTTGATATAGTATCTAATATATCAACTGACCAAAACAACGCTTTATAACAGGAAAAAGATACAATCACCGGGAGAGATATCGCAGAATTACCATAGTACAGTGTAAAGTCCTCCAAAAATCTAGCAAAACTTTTCCGATTTTTTCCAGTCACAAGACAGCGTGATAATAAATCGAGTTTCGGATGTCACGGGTTATAAAGCATAGGCGAAGTCGGTTATCGAGTGATTCCGGGGAGGAGAAGCGGTCCTCAGCGCAAATTTATTCATACCAGGGGACGATCGACCTCTTACTGGCGTTATTTAGGGCACACTTCCTTTATAGCCCCGATTGCTGAGATTTGTAACGCTTTCGAGATGTGACGTTTTTAAATGCCGCCACCGTCTCTGTATTAATTTGGACGGCCATTTTTATGTGTCAGCTTCTTATTCAGTTTATACGATATGGTTTTTAGCAACGTGGCAGTTATGTGAGAAAGTTTTATATACTGCATTTTTATTTTGCACAGTATACATATAATTAATAAAGATCGAAACGATATTAAACAAATATTGATGGACTATTTTTTAAGGCATAATGAAATCTTTATTATTAATTGTACAAATTCTAGATCTATAGGTACATTATAAACAACTAAGTTGAAACATTTTGCGAATGAATCTCTGGAACATTTTACCTAGACATGGGAGTGACGGTGACCTGCTCCGTCTTGTGTATTCCACTTATGAGGATTGTATAGCATGTGTGCGGGTAGACGGCAGCTTGTCGTCCTGGTTTGATATCAGCATTGGTGTCAGACAGGGATGCGTGCTCTCGGCTCGGCTATTCATCCAGTATCTGGACAGTTGTCTTCAGAAACTAATAAATATTAATGAGGGAATGCGATTGAGTGACTCAGTGATCAACTGCCTGCTTTATGCAGACGACTCGGTATTAATAGCAGAATCACAATCCGAAGTTGCAGTTACAATAATGAGCTGATGATGAATGGCTTCCTTAGGCTTAAGGAATGTTAAGAAAACCAAGATACTGGTATTTGAAAGAGAGACAACCAGAACGAACACTAGAATTACGGTTGATGATGTAGTGTTGGACCAAGTGGATGAGATTGTACATCTTTTATCAGCGATGGAAGGTACTCCGCTGATGTGGAGAGACGAGTGTATGCAGGTAATAGCGTGAATGGAGCGTTGGGTAAAAGTCTAGGCAGCCGAAATCTAAGCAAGAAGGCACAGCTCGCTATACACAACGCTGTGTTAATCCCAAGTTAACTTATGGAAGTGAAAGCTAGGTATGGCAGAGAGAGCATGAAAGTAGAATAAATGGGGTCGAGAATAAGAACATTGAGCAAAATTTGTGGAATAACGCTTGCTGACCGCATGACATAAGAGATAAAGTTGGTCTGAAAGAGAGTGTCGGTGTTAAGATAAGGAAGGCATGCTCCTTTGATTCGGACGTGTAGAAATAATGCAGGATGAAAGAATTACAAAACAGATATACAACGCGAAAGTGGAAGGATGTAGGAGCCGTAGAAGATCAAGACTAAATTGGTCGTGTTTTATCAGAAGGTGATGTCAGGAGCCCCAAGAACCGACAATAGGCAGTAACGACGACGTAAGAGAGAGACTTGGTCTAAAAGAGTGTCGGTGTTAAGATAAGAAAAGGCATGCTCCGTTGATTCGTACATGAAGAAAGAATGCTGAAACAGATATACAATGCAAAAGTGAGAGGATGTAGGAGCCGAGGAAGACCGAAAAGAGCAATGAATGTTAGAGAAGCGGGAGAAGTGTGTAAGGACCTCTTTTGGTGCTCGGTTCTCTCTGCCTACACCGCAAGGGACCTGGCGTGAAAGATATACGTATACAAGATGAAACATGACATATTTTGAATTAAGGTTTTAATTAGTAAAATAGTCTACCTATCTATCTGTAGGGTAGCCTACATCACATGCTTTTGACTGTACTGTGCTACCACATATCTATAACTTCATGCTAAATCCCTGGCGGGGTAGGCAGAGAGAACCGAGCGCCACGTGGCTCGATCTTTACATATCTCACTCGCTTCTTTAAAATTCATTGCTTTTCTCATGCACGCTCGCCGGTTTCTAGGGCTCCAGATATCTCCTTCTGACAGAACACGACCAATTTGGTCATGGTAGGTAAGTCTTGGCCTTCCTCAGCTCCTACATTCTTCCACTTTTGCATTGTATATCTGCTTTGTCATTCTTTTATCCTGCATTATTTCTACATGTGCATATAGTAAAATATTGATCAAGATAAATAGATTAAGTACAAACTGAAAGGGATTATTATAGATATTTGATTAGTATCGTGATTAAACTCTTACTCACTACAATAACATTGTACTTATCTTATTGTATATAAAGCTATAAAATTCTAAATGAGCTCATGCACAATATACTTCAGCTCAATTAGATATATCTGTGCTCCAAAATTTTGTTACAAAATTTTAAGTAAACAATTGGAGTAAAGTTATAAAAAACACTAAAATATGTCAGTTATATACGGCACTATATTTTAATAATTTTTGTTTTTGTACCACTAACAACACTATGAAAACTTTCAAACGAATTATAATGAATCTCAAGAAAAATCATTTTTTTTTCTATACTTGTGTGTAAAAAATGATTAAATTTATGTTCCAAACGTACTTGGCCTGTTTTTGCAAATATCAGTGTGTCGTGACGATTATATTATATAAATTATTAACCAGAGGCGTATTATAATATACGGGGCACGTTCCCTCTTCAGTTAAAATTTGTCACCTTTTAGACTTGACATAGTTTCAAATAAGGCAATTTGTTATATGAAACTGACGGGTATCTAGCACCATTTTAGGCTAAATTCACGCTAAGTCCCATGCGGGATAGTCAGATAGAACGATAGCGCCACATGGCTCGTATACACCTCAGTCACTTTATTAGCATTAATCTCTTTTTATGCATTCTAACAAAAATATAATCATTCTTAAAATAAAATGAAAGTATAATTACCGTCTAGTTTGAATGAAACTTTGTGTGGCGGAACCCCTAAAGTAATTTTATTGGCTAATTGATTATACAAAAGTACAACGCGTGGTCGTCTGAGAGACAAGGAGAGTGAGAGATACAGGACAGAGAAGCGTACCATCAACATGATATGACACTACAGGTTCCACAAAATATATTCAATCGCGGAACGGAAATAACTCGAACGATGTTACAGAGTTAACAACGTGCTGGGAAACTTGATAATACTACTTGTCGAAATACTGCTTCCCGGGGATAGATAGTTTCGTTTCGTTATCCTAGTAGTAGGTATTTAGTAGGTTATTCTTTCCACACCCCAATTTGATGTCATTGTGCACATAATTAGTTGACATTATTAGTAGCCACGATAATAATAAAATGAGGAAATAAATCAGATGAATTTATTTAATTCTAAATTAAATATGTTCTGGGAATTTACGGGTTTAAATTATCAATTATGGACATAATTGTCAGAACAATGAGTTTATTAATTAAATAATAATTCCAATGCTTGGCATTTTGATGCGGATAAGCAACGAGGACAACTAAACGTCTATAACACAGTAAAGCAACGACTTGATAAAAAAATCAATTTTGAAAGAAGCGACGTTCGCTTTACAGAAACTGTGATATGAAGTATGATTACCGTTAAATATGTTAAATAAAATAAAAGTTGCTATAAATCTGTACTTTGAATAGTGTCAGATCAACATTAGGAAATTCATAAATCTTAGCGAGAAAAACACCAGTTACCCTAACAAATAACTGTGATTGCTATTAATAAAATAATATTACTAGTAATATTAAAAGTATAATAATATTTGAAAGTATAATAACAAACTTAATTAAATAAAAAAATACAGCCTATCCGTAATGTTATTTTAGAAAGCGTAGGCGACGAAGATTCGCTTGCCGTATATTGTTTTTATTTTGTAAACTCGCGTTTTTTCAGGAAAGACGCCAATGGATAATCTTGAACAGCAAAACATTATCTAAATATAAAATTTACTCCAAAACTTTAGAGTTGTCTCTGAGATATAATTATAAGATATTATATATTAAATATGTACAAGAATTGCTCGTTTAAAGTACTAGGATAAAGAATTATCAGTTTTTAGTAATTTATATACTTTAAAAAGCAGCGCGATGCCCAATATTTTCAAAGATAATACAATAAATTCATAGTCATATTTTTGTTCATAGTAATATTGCATTTTTCGAATAAGTAATTAATAAAAATATGCCCTAATTTTAATACGAGGTAAATAGAATAGTGGACGATTAGGGGCATAACTACTCGTAAGACAGTGCACTAAACAAATTAGTACGTAACTAAAATGAGGTATAAAATAACTGACGCGATTGTTTTAGTATAAGTACGTTTATGTCCATCGGTTGCATAGTCCGACTTTTAATTCGATTAAATGACATTTGGTGTGTTACCACTTTTGAGCGAAACAAAAGATAGTGACGGGGACAAATTAATTAATATTTATTCGAAATAATTCAACCTAGGCAAATAATATTTTCATTCAACTGAATAATTAGAATCCCCGTCACTGTCTACTCCTATAATTGTTTGTAATGTTATCAATCACTTTGTCGAGTTAGCAAATTTTATTCTCCTAATTAATAATATGGGACCCGTTACAGTATACAATGTACGCTGTATTTAAATAAGTAAATATAGTCTTTGAATACAACATATATTGTGTAGTAGTAGTAGTAGTAGCAGGGATGGAAGGTACACCGCAGATGTGGAAAGACGAGTGAGTGCTGGGAATAGTGTGAATGGAGCGTTGGGAAAACTTCTTGGCAGTAAAAACCTGAGCCAGAAGGCACAACTCGCTATACACAATGCAGTGTTGGTCCCAACGCTAACTTTTGGAAGCGCGAGCTGGGTATGGCACAAAGAGCATGAAAGTAGAATAAACGCGGTTGAAATGCGAGCGCTGCGCAAAATTTGTGGCGTAAGGCTTGTAGACCGTATTCGCAATGATGATGTAGGAAATAGAGTTGGTCTGAAAGAGAGCGTCGGTGTTAAAATAAGAAGAGGCATGCTCCGATGGTTCGGGCATACAAGAATGCAAGATGAAAGAATGACGAAGCAGATATACAATGCAAAAGTGGAAGGATGTAGGAGCCGGGGAAGGCCAAGACTTACCTACCATGACCAAATTGGTCGTGTTCTATCAGAAGGTGATGTCAGGAGCCCTAGAAACCGGCGAGCGTGCATGAGAAGAGCAATGAATGTTAAAGAAGCGAGTGAGATATGTAAGGATCGAGTCACGTGGCGCTCGGTTCTCTCTGCCTACCCCGCAAGGGATTTGGCGTGAAGTTATAGATAGATAGATATATTGTGTACTGTTCACCCATGCATGGTCATAATTTAAGTTTTACACAAAGACAGACATTTCATAATTTAAGATTTACACAAAATTCACGCACTCGAAATTTAAAAGTAATATCCTATCTTATTCGTTAAATTTACTTAATTTTTGCAATTTATAGATAACAAATATTATTATGCGTAACGGAAAAAAGCTCGAGAGAATATTTCGAGTCAACATAGCGTAATTTTACGAACGAAGAAGATGAAATTGTTTCGGACCAAAGTCGTAATTATCATGTATTTGAATTGCATCGAAAAGATTTCGATTCGTGACAAATGTAACGTTCCGTGTCAATGTTTGTGAAAAACATTTCGCTGGGAAACTATTTCGATTTCAAGCAATAACTTTTCTAGTCGAAAAAGAATTTTCCATCTCAATGTGGATACCTCTGCAGATCACTTAAATTAACTATTTTTATATTATCATACATACTTGATCGTATTTTTGTGTTTGTTATGATAATTAACGGTATTTAACTTCGTTATTTTTTTGTAGTCAATCTCAAACATCAATCAACCACTCGCGAGCGACATAGGATGGAATTCCCGTACTTTCTCAGACTAGGAAGTACAATTAAATAGCTTATGTGTAATAAAATTGAACAAATCGTGAGTAAACAATTATTTGAATAAAACAATCATTTACTTACCTAACACTATTCATTTTTATATGGGAACGTTATTTGGTGGTTTGACATTTGATGCTGCCAATTTACTGAATCGAATTAAAAGTTAGACTATAGGTTTTAGAAGACATTCATTTAGAAAAAAAATTAATTAGACAAATTAATAAAATGGATGAAAATTTATATGGAAAATAAATATTTAAATTATTTTAATAATTATTAACTAATAAAAATATTTTATGATTATAAATTTAAAATTCTGGTATAAAAAAAAACTTGTGATCTTTATTAACACATGTGGCAGACGAACGGATAGGCAGATCGGGAGCAAATGGGCTCCTTTTTATATTTCTGATACGGGCCACTAAAAGCCAATTTTCTCATTTACCTACCCTTCCTTCTAAATATTTTTTTTTTTTTTCAAATATATCCATTGCATCTAATCAGGTACTTATGGGATACCTACGATGTTGTATCTATATAAAAACATTCAGTGAAGGATATCCACTGCTCAACATAAGCTACCCCTTTACATTTAAGTCTACAAAAATATATTAAATGTAATTTGCGTTGTTTTTCTGAATACATATTTTGTCAGAAGGTGTGTCCGGAGTCCTAGGCACCGGCGAGCGTGCATAAAACGAGTTATGAATGTTAAAGAAGCGAGTGAAGTGTGTAGGGACCGCGTTTTATAGCGCTCGGTTCCCTCTGCCTACCCTGCAAGGGACCTGGCGAGAAGATATACATTCTGTGTACTAAGTATCGGGAATTTGTCAATAAAACAAAAAATACAAATTATTCATCTAAATTTATTTTATCGCCTTCAAAGTAGGCCCCATCGCTTGCAATACAACATCTCCACCGCTTCACCCAGTCTTCCATACATTTTTCATAGGCTATTTGCGGTATGGCCTTTAGCTCATTCAGCGAATTTTCTTTTATGGCTTCTATCGACTCAAAACGTTTTCCTCGAAGTGGTAATTTTAACTTGGGAAATAAAAAAAAGTCAGACGGAGCCATATCAGGTGAATACGGTGCTTGGTCGAGAACTTTTGTTGAATTTTTCGCTAAAAACTCTTTCACTATAATGGCTGTGTGTGATGGTGCATTATCATGGTGCAGCATCCATGAGTTGTGTTGCCACAAATCTGGACGTTTTCGGCGGATACTCTCACGCAAACGCTTCATGACGCCTAAATAATATTCTTTATTCACTGTTTCTCCCTCTGGAAGGAATTCGGAGTGAACCACACCACGGTAGTCAAAAAAAACTGTCAGCATCACCTTGATTTTGGAGCGACTTTGCCGCGGTTTTTTGGGTTTCGGCTCGTTTTCGAGACGCCATTCTGAAGACTGTTGGCTTGTTTGCATGTCGTACTCATAAACCCATGTCTCGTCGCCAGTTATTATACGTTTCATAAAGGTCGGATCCGTAGAAGCTCGGGAAACCATGTCTTCAGCGACATGCTTTCGCTGCGCTTTTTGAACAAAATTGAGCTCTTTTGGAACTAGTCGAGCGGCGACGCGTTTCATGCCTAAAATGTCAATGAGAATGTTGTGGACGGACTTAAAAGATATGTTCACCTCACTAGCCAACTCTCTCAGACTCATACGTCGATTTTCGAGCACTAGCTTCTTGATTCTGTCGATGTTTTCTCTGGTCGTAGCGGTTGAAGGTCTACCAGAACGAGGCAAGTCTACTACTACTTCTCGGCCTTCTTTAAAAGCCTTATACCATTCATAAGCCCTTGTTTTCAATATACACGATTCGCCGTAGGTATTTCGCAACATTTTTAGTGATTCACCACATGAAATATCATTTGAAACACAAAATTTAAGGCACACTCTTTGTTCAACAATATTTTCCATTGTAAAAATCGCCGAGGACTCAAAACTATGACCAACAAAAAGTGTAGTTTAAAACAAATTAAATGACAGATCCCGCTCAAATTTTGCGCGCTAAATCAGTACAGTGCTACCAACATGCAGTAAAAAAATTAGAACGACCTCTTTTACGCGGGTCTTTTTATTGACATATTCCCGATACTTTTTACACAGAGTAGTATATGCGAATACAGATAAGCTTATAAATTGACAGTTTATAGAAATAATTCAGGCGTTATTTTGAATCGCTATCGTTAGTAGGTACTGTTAGTGCATGTAAGTACCAAGGTAGTGGATGGGTGCCGGCCGGCACTAGTTCGCATGAACAAATTGTATAGTTAGATCAAATTGCATCTAATAAATTAACAAATATTTAATAGATTCTACCTAATGATATATAACCCACTGACAAATTAAAACGACGTGAAGACGTCATTACTGGCTCGGCTATGTATGACTAATGCTTCTGATATAGCAAATGCCCATAAACTTCGCGGTGAGTGCTTACAATACGGTAGACAGACCATGCGCTTGTTTTCCATTTAGTGGTATAAAAAAGTATTATTTACGAAATAATATCTTTGACTAGGGTAATCCAATTAAATGAGGAAAAACAGAAGATTCAGGAAAATAGTATAATAGAATTATTAACTCGAAACATTAATACCTAATTAATATAATTAACTCCCAACTTTAAGGCAATGCTGCAACTACTAGTAATTTATCTTTTGTATTTTCAGAAATATCTGTTTCGTTTATATAGGAGGGAACAGGAGCCCGACCTAGCCATTTAGATGGGTGGGTCACCCATCTAAAAATCCTATCTAGCATTGGTATACAGGGACCATTTATAATTCAACCTATACACAAATAGGTAACACCGACAAACTCCTTTTGTTTCCTTGTAGTTAGGTAAAAAGTTTCATTGTTGGGACTTTGTGGTGAGGGGTAAGTGTGGGGTGCGCGGAGAGCGGGCACCTGTTGCAGGAGGGCGGGACGGTTACGCCCAACGCCCAGTGACTCCACGTGCCTCAAACTTCTCAAAAGTCTAATATAATGAAATATAGGTACTGAGACCTCAGAACAAAAAATGTATGAGCCGTTTCATTTTCATATTTCCGCCGTAGCCGATACGGTCTCATTATGATGACAACTGAAACTTAGCTGTATGTAGACACAAATATATGTAATTTTGTGTGTGTTGTTTTGTAAAACTTTATTGCAGAATCAATAGTAATAGGTAATAACTATAAGAGTTACTGAGACGGGCTCATTCCTCTAAGGAATCTCTTCGAGCCAACAATTAATTTCGGGTTCATGAATAGAATCGAAAAAAATCCACCGAGTAAAGAGAAAATAAAGAGTATATACAAAATAAACAAAACAATATTGTGATCTTTAATAACATAAATAACAAACACATCGATCTTATAAATGTTAGTACACATCAAGTAATAATTTGACGCGGGATAACTAATAATTCGACGCGGGATAACTTGTTTAGCCAGTTTTTAAAGGAGCTCATAGTCTAGAATACCCTGATTTCTAAAACAGACGTATTCTGCAGACGTGTATCCGGATATACACATTCTACATGCACACATACCCACGCCCACACATGCAAATACATACACAAAAAGACACACACCCCCGTCACCTGCTCGATCGCACACCCACACTAAACCTACACGCACGCACAAATGCACTCAAAAAACGGTGAACGCACCTGACTGACCGGTGACATTGAAACATAAACATATCTAAAACATTGTGATTCCGACTTTGGTGTATTTTCAGTAGGTAACTTAGAATGAAGAGTTAATAAGATAAAACAAATATCTAGTCAGATAGGGAATGATCCGATTGTGTCGTGTAATTACTGTTATGAGACTTTGACGGGATCTTTAGCAAAAGAGGTAAACCTATCGACATATAGATAATTTTATTGAAAATGCAACTAATACTCTAAGACATGAAGCTAAAATGAATCCCCAGTAGTCGAATCACTCAAAGTATTACAGTCGCCCCTGATTATAACGTCAAATTGCAAAAGTACTCCATCTCCCTAATTTGTTCGCTTCATAATCGCACATTTGGGGGCCCGCAATAAAATCATAAAATCGTTAGTGTGCGGCGCGTGCTGTCGACAGTTAACACGTAATCCAATTTGCTGTGGCCGCCGGCGTCGAAGAATGTTAAAATCCCGCTCAACGAAATTACGCCTGTACCCGACCTTCGAAGATTTTACAACGATACGGATAAAGAATTTTTAAAATAGCAATATCTTCAGTTTGATTTATATCTCTGTGTTAGCGTCTGTGATAAACTCCGAATTGATAGATAGAATATGTTTATTTGCACAATACAAACTAAATAAACATGAAAACGTGTAGAAAAATTAGAAACTTGTATGTATGCAACGATACGGTCTTGTTGGCGAAATCAATCTTTTTTAATAGAAACCTTAGAGTACCAAATTCGTGTATGATATTTAAATACGAGAGTGACCTTTGTTTGTGTACTTGTTCGTCTTTTTGTATTAGAAAAGTATTGCACAATATCTTATTTGGATTATTTTTAGATTATGTCAATGTTTATTTGAAAAGGTTATGTACGAAAATGGATTGTGTTTTATTGACAAAATAACGTCATCACGTTCGTGTCAAATTTTTATTTCATTTAGTAAAACAATTTTCAGTCAGGCGTGCTTCATGCACAGAGCAACACGGCCTGTTATAGACCGTATTGACAGGACGTCAGGCCGCGTTGCTACGCCTTCCTTTGTCACAACCACCTAGATGCAAACTATACAACTATATTACTTAAAGATACTTGAAATTTGACCCGAGCATGTTAGTACGTAGGCTATGAGTTGAAAACATAATTCTGACATTAAGGGGCAGTTTAGGAGGATTACAATACTAACTACCTATACTATTACTAATTAATAATAGAATTATTAATTGTTTATAATGAATTTCATTTTGAATGAAGTTTATGTTTTTTTTAATTAGATTAGTTTCGTTAGTTTAGCTGCTTATAACTAAGCAAGTAAAACAAAGTTATTTTATAGAAATGTATATTTTCTTTTTCTGATCCCTGGCTAAGAATTAGACAAGTGTGGGACTTGTTAGCTCTTCCGATTTTTATAATATTGAGCGGAAAAATATGACAAATAGTAGTTTGATTATTATTATTATGATGTCGTTATTGTCTTGTTTTTTGTCCGGGGTTTCAGTGAAACTAACGCTAAATTAAGAAAATTAAGACTTGCGTCCATATACAAATAAGTAAAAGTTCATTTCAATTTAGAATAACGTTAAGGTTTAAATTTAAAATTTAAGAGAAAATATTCGCTTCCCACGTAGGTGGAACTTAGACCCGTATTCCTTAGCTTTTTGGTCGAGTGCACTTCCATTGAACTGTTTTATTAATGTGACGAATTTTTAACTTTGCATTTTGGTAGCACTTGATTTATTAAAATGTGAATCAATTTTACAGTAACATTTAATGAGTTTGTTTTAGTAGAATAAACTTTTCTATCCGTCAATTTCCAAAACATCCTACAGCACGGATTGGCTGGAAAAGATTTCTTCGAGAGATAAGCACTCCTTTGCAAAAATACTGTTAATATATTATTAGATACATTGTATATGAATATCAACTACTAAGACTAATTAACAGTTTAAGAAAAATCTTGAAAAACCGTTTTCGTACATTCTGCAAATAAAGGGAAAATATAGTTTATCAATCTGTTCTTTTACCGTTTATTACATGGATAAAGCATATATAGACCAGCTTATTAAGCGATTGTTCTTCTGTTCTAATCCTGATGTGGGCATGTAACACTAAATTAGAGTTTTCGGATTTATGCATATTCAGTTGCTCAGCGGCGAGGAGGAAAGTGAGAAAATTCGCGCATCCAAGAAATTGTATTTCGAAAGACGTGATCTAACGTAAGAATGTTTCTGGTCTTCCTAACCCAGACGTTGTGGTGGTGCTTACATTTTGACAGAGTCGCTCCTTGTTAAATTCGTAATCCGTATATTCCATAGGTAGAGTATCCCGTATATCCGGATGGATTTGGAAACGAGATAACGCTAGAAAGAAGTCGCAGATAAAGCGTCGATCATCCACCATAATTAATCTCGACAAAAATAGGAACTTCATGATGAAAAATTAAATAAAAATAAAAAATAATTAAAAGTTTGAAGCGAAATATTCTTTAGGCGAGTTGAACAATTTCCGGTAGAATAAAAATCTTATGGATTCGCGTCGCCTACATGCGTCGTCGGGTCAATATAAACATGAGTTTTAAGTTTTCACTGCTGTTAACAATCTGTCTCACTACTAATTGCCTATTGTTTGTATATATGTATGTATATCTTCATGCCTTGCGGGGTAGGCAGAGAGTACCGAGCGCCATAAAACGCGGTCCTTATATACTTCACTCGCTTCTCTAACATTCATAGCTCTTTTCATGCACGCTCGCCGATTCCTGGGGCTCCTGACGTCACCTTCTGATAAAACACGATCAATTTGGTCATGGTAGGTTAGTCTCGGTCTTCCTCGGCTCCTACATCCAATCACTTTTGTATTGTATATCTGTTTCAGCATTCTTTCATCCTGCATTCTTTCTTCATGTCCGAATCAACGGAGCATGCCTTTTCTTATCTTAGCACCGACACTCTTTTAGACCAAGTCTCTCTCTTCCGTCGTCGTTACTGCCTATTGTTTGTTGTCTTAGAAATACATCATATGATCTTAAGTTATTTCTAACATCCTGTTTAAGGGAAAGTTAATTTAATTGCAGTATATATAAGTTCAATTGCAGTTTAATCGACCCCAAAGACGAAATTAAAATTTAGTTGACATGTTTAAATTTCAAGGCCACCTACCTAAGTCGGACTATAACATTTTTCAGGAAACTGCTGTGTGTAAATGTTACGTTAGTGCATGTGTGCGTATTTATGTTAGTGTGTACATAAACAAAATTTTGCGCTCAATTTTCTTCCGAACTACTAAAAAGAAACAACACGAGCGTCACATACTTGCACCCACCAGCGCCATTTATAGCACACGCGGCTATAAGCGTGACTATATAATCAGCCTAAGCTAAGATGAAAACACTGCAGGCGAGAGAAGCCGCGCCAGTCACGTGCTCTCTTAGAAAATTGATGGCTCTAACTACGTTGGCACTGATTTAAATAACTGATCGAACCCGCCATAAGCTGTCAAATAATAACGCGATGGACTTATTCGATATGCCACACTCATCCCTTCGACTTATATTGGATGCGAAAATTGAGAAGCAACTTTTTGAATTACCATCTCAATTTTTCAAGCTTACTTTAAGGTCTGAAATTACTTGAAGGGTTTCTTGTCGTATATTAAAACTAGGCTATAGTATGTCATCTAGGAGAGATATAAATTAAGAGTATATATAAGTAGAACTTTGAAATAGTATAATGAAACCTAAGTTACTCAAAGCGATATAAACAATTGTGGTGTAAAATATATATTTTTTTATATTTTAAATTTAAGCGTCTTTTAAGACAATTCTCATTCTCTGGATCAAATTCTCTTCTCATTTTGTGGGAACTCTTGTCCCCATAAAATGAGAAAATCTACGAAATCACATGATGACTTTCCCATCAATTCGTGATTTTCCTATCAAATGGTAGATAGTAAAGTTTTCCATGAAATATTTTTCACGCACTTGAATAAAAGAGCATAATTAAAAATCGACTAACTAACATAACTAACGCAACTAAAAGTACGTTTACCAGTTTATTAGAAAAATGTAACCCAGTGTGACTAATCTGTGAAACGATATTGCGCGTAATTTACTGTCAGATTGACAAGATATAACAGTGCGATGGACCTATATACTTTGGCGAGAATATTTTTAGTATGTCTTAAGATAAGATTAAAAAAAATATCGACAGAAAAAGGCGAGACGCCGCCTTTTTCTGTCGATAATTTTTTAGCATCTAGTAATTTCAATACAATTAAAATATAATATCGTAAAACGTAAATAATATTTCATTATTTGTCTTAATAAAATACGCCACATCAAAGTTTCAGAGTTACTTTTAATATTGCAATAAAAATTCAAATATTTATGTATAATTCATCACTCATCAGAGGCCATGCGGCAAATATTTAAAGTACTTAGGTATAGTCTACATCGAGGAAGGAATAAAAAAACGAGCAAGGCGCTTTTTATTAAGTAGAGGGGAATATAATGAATAAATTCCGCGTAAGGACCCCTCCTAACGCAATTGAAAACTTTTAACAAGTGCCGAGAAATCGTGTGTAAAGGTGGGCCCTACCTAATTATGGAGCTAGCCGTTTGGAATACGGATGAGTCCAGAAATTTAACGACGCCTGCCGGGACTCTTTATGAAAATCAGCTCGTTAATAAAATCTTTGAATGTTGACCGACGATTCGGGAAGGCCGACGCGTGAATTTATTTCGCGAGAGAAACGGAATATGAAATTAATGAAGAATACCACATTTTATTTTGCGACAATATTAAAATGATGGTAGGCAAGAATTTGTTTTACTATTTTAAGCTATTTTTTGTTGAATTTTGCAGCGTTTTCCAATTCATCACTGTTACTATGATCTCATAAATTCTCAACAGCTATTTGCATGCTCTCTGGTCGTGGAAGCTAACGATTAACGATTCGCCACGGTCTGTGTTAGGTTTAGATTATATTGTCTACTTACTTTTATAGGATATCTTGGTTCAAAACTGAGGACGGTTGCCAACCGTGTCTGTTCACAGAAAGTTGCTTGTTTTTGATGACTTATTCATTATTAAGGGTTTGTCAAGGCACTACATGTCATGGCTGTGAACCAAGATACCCTTCGTGTTGATTTATTTCCAATTAATGGATCTATAAATGCGAGCCGTAAATGACCAGCTCACGATTTACTGACTATGTAGGTATTTGAAATTTGGAGATGGATACGTTTTCCTAATAAAAAATAAACCTCGTTTAATAGTTATCCAATAACTATTAAACGAGGTTTATTTATATAAATAAAAGATTTTGAGATAAACCCCCTTATTTTTAATAAATAATCAAAAATCGGGACTTTTTAATAAATTTTTCATGTTCTTTCCCTCCGTTAACTTCAGAGTGTCCAAGCATTAAAAAAATAACAAGATTTTCGTCGCTCACCGTCTGTTCAAGACGTCCTTTTGTAACCCTAAAAAACAAGTCATTACCGAAGCGGGTTTAATCTAGCGTTGTTCGGAATTTTTTCGTAGTATTCCATTATTCGAAAGCGGGCACCGTTTACGCTAAAATGATATGATTAATTACTGGGTCGGAGTCCCTCATTAGCGCACAAATAGGATCGTTCATTGGTGAAATTGAATCACGAACGCTCGGCGACCGCGCTCGATCGGAGTCTAATTATAATTATTATTCATACTTTCAAATGGTACTGGTTTTCTGTGGAAATTCTATTGCTCAGCGAACGATGTTGTTGAACTTAATAATCGTGGATTCTAAATCTACAATACGTACCAAATATGGCACTGATTTACGGAAAATGTATACCTACTGTAGAATTACTGTCTGTATTTATTTTATACCCATTACTGACTAGGTATCTAATTATAACTACATTGGTAAAGATTTACCTTTGCTAATTTTCCGCCTTAAATTGTATAGACAACTAATGATTTTAAAATACCTACGAATGCTATTTAAAATTGTTAAGGAAATAATAAATAAAGTAACCTATAGTCCATTCTCACCAATATGTTCAAAACTTGTTAACTACTGAAGATCAAGCTTTATATGCTATAAACGGTTTTTATATAGTCTTGTAGTGATAATGCCACGAGCTCTGATAAAGACGAGCTCGGTGGCTCAGTGGTGGAACGCGCTGTTACGCTACTTTGACACCATCGCTCGTGGGTTCGATTCCCACACAGTACAAACATTTGTGTGCATGAACATGTCTGTTTGTATTGTTCTGGATATTTTCTATGTATAATAAGTATGTATTTACAAAAAAAAAAATGTTTTTACGAATGTTTATCAGTTGTCTAGTACCCATAACACAAGCTTCGCTTACTTTGGGGCTAGGTGGCGCTGTGTAATTTGTCCGACAATATTTATTTATGATAGTTTTTCCGGTAGGACTATTAAATCTCTTGCGCTAAAATCTCTTAATTGTATACGTACTTACAAATTGTATTACGGTATGAATAAAATATTAGCTTTGTGCTGGCTTTTTTTAAATCTGTAAACTTGATTTTACTGACACATTAAATGAGACGCCTTATCATTGTAAACCATAAAGGGCGCAAGTGATAATACTAAATTAACTAAAGAGCTACCTCAGAAACCTGTGTCACATGTGACAAAAAGTACGGTTGTAACGATAAAAGATAAAAATGATAATGATAAAAATTCTTTATTTGCCATTGAGCCCTCGCGGGCACTTAGACACGTCTTACATTTTTTTTAAATATAATCTTGTTGTATCTTATTTAATTCTCTTATTTTACTTTTTTTTAATCTACTAGCATTTCGGAAATGACTATTGGCGAAGAAGAAATGCCGAAAGAAACTTGCCAATATAGGTCTCTTTTAAAATTGTCAATAAGTTATTACAAAAAAAAAAATACATAAGCATATTGGTACAATAATGATATCAAATGGTAAAATTAAAGATTATTAAGGACAGATAGTCTGTGCTGAATTATTTCCAGACATCTTCGTTAGTTACATATTCATCCATTATATAATAAACCCTTCTACAGAGAGTATTTTTGAAGTGCTTTTTGAATACATTGCCAGGAAACGACAGAACTATTTCAGGCAATTTATTATAAAATCGAATACAATTTACAAGTAAAGATTTACCAGTCCTAGCAAGCCGATGTACACAACTTATTTCTACTTCTAAGTTTTTCACTGAAGTTTGAAAGCGACTTTAAATTTTTACGAGGGATTCTCTGGAGTCCATGTCATAAATAGAGCGAATGGCTCTTTTTTGTAAGTAAAAAATGTCTTAATGTCAACCGCAGTTCCCCACAACAGTATACCATACGACATAATGCTGTGAAAGTAGCTGAAATAGACTAAGCGCGCAGTAACCACATCCGTCAATTGCCCGATTCTCCTAACTGCATTTGCAGCAGAGCCTTGCTTACCGGCAAGTTTATTTATGTGGGGCGTCCATTGTAATTTGGAGTCTACTGTAATTCCAAGAAACACAGTGTTATTAACAAATTCCAATTTCTTATTCCCAATGAGAACTTATGTATTGGAAGAACTCATTTGGAAGACTAAATTTGATGCATTTGGTTTTAGCTGAGTTTAGCAACAGATTATTACATGTGAACCAGTTTAAAATAGCAGACACAACACCTAGAAATCGAAGATACATCGAATATTCGTATTAGGGGACCAACAGGCAGCAATATACTTGACAAATTAAATACTTACTCGGATCTCCAGGAATAAGATTAGAGGTACTGTGCATTGGTGCTAATGACTCCAATCCTACAAAACTCAGTGTAGTGCAATGTTAAAATCTGTTACAAAACCGCATGTTATTCTTGTAAATGTGTTACCTATGTGACCGCTATTTGAATGTGTACATAAATTTAATTCACAGTTAAAATCTTTACTGGCTTGCTATAAAAATTGGCATTATGTAGAAACTGAATTGTTTAATGCAAATAAAAATAATAGAATTTTAAAGAAAGTGAACAGGTAAATATAATATTATCACTGATAAAAAAGATTAATATAGATACTTTATACAAAAAAAAAATCAAATAGGCACTATACTTTATTCTTTTAATAAAATAAAATACATGAAAATACTTCCAAAATTAATAGTAGTAATATCGCCACAGACATCAACATGACATTTAACTAATAAGCAAAAAAGGGCACTATATCTTATTATTTTAACATAAAAATGAAACAAAATAATTTCAGAAATGAAAAAAAAACAGTCATTTCTAGTCCATTAGTAAATACACATTAAATATATTCCATCAAAACATACAAGGTAGGTATTAGTTCAAAGCTAAATGAAATTGAGATAACTCGTGTTATATAAGTTAGATATATTGTGTTTAGTGAAACTTTTATTAAAAAACAGGATGCTAACACACAACAGATATCTGGATATAGGTTAGCAGCTTTACTCTGTCGTATAAAATCCAGGGGTGGCATATATGTCAAAAATGAAGTTAACTATGAAAAATTAGATTGCATAGACTCGTTGAGACCCGAACTAAACTTTATGGTTATATGAATATAAAATTATAGAATACCAAATTCTAACTTTGACATGTTTATTAAAACAATAGAATTATTGTTGCATAGAGTTACACTTCGTACACGCTATGTAAAAAACAAAGTTATCATAGCAGGGGAATTCAATTATATGGCAATTGTAATAAAACTGTCGTTTTAAAAAATAGTATACTAAAATATAGTATGACATTATGTATGGATAAGGAAAGAGACCTTAAACACTGTTGTTGACTGGCTCAATGCTATAAATTTAAAAGTAAGTAAAACTAAACTTATTAAATTTCCGAGCAATAAAAATGAATATACGTGAATCCAATTTAAAAGTAGAAGAAGTAAACGAAACTAATTTCCTTGGCCTTTCAATTGACTGTCATTTAAATTGGAAGACATATAAAAAAATACAAGAGTTTCTATTATCTTCTTTCTACTCACGGGTATTAATCCCGGTCATTTGATAGGCTTGCGCGGGGATAAAGATCCAACGCGTAGAGGCCCCTTAGAAAAGATTGTATGCAATGTTGTACACCTGCCGTGATCCGCTCCAGGGGATATCAATGGGGCAATATACCAATGAACAGGCCACGGCAGGTATGGGGACTATTGGAAATATGTCGGGAAAAAGTGGCCTATTAAAGTGAGATTTGGAGGTATTATTAGAACCGGGCTATTGCAGAAGAGGGACGGACACCTGCCATAACTATAATATCTGACTGTTACTTTTGGCAGGCGGTGGCTCGCCACTCACTAGATGGACCCCCGAAATGCCAGAGATAGTCGGCCGGGGGCAACACCGGTGTGAGTGACTCAGGGGTGTTGAGAGGTGTTTCTCCGAAGTTACTCGCGGCGTTATGCCCTTTAACACGTCCACCCCTGGAGCATATCACCTGCTAGAGCAATATACTCTATCGACTCCTCTCTGGACGGCCAATGAAGGCAAGCCAGAGCTGAGAGTCCTGCGGTCCTTCTTGACTTTTCACTCCGACCGACGAAGACACGTCGGAGACGAAGGGCCTGATCGACAAGAGTTTCTATTTATTGTTACGCATTGTCAATCTCGGTCGAAAATTCATCGGAAAAAATAGCACGTGAGGCTTATTTTTTGTTAATGTACGGTGTTTATTGGGAAAACTCTGTCAATATAGAATCATCATTCTTGTTTCAAAAAAATATTTGCGTATAATTGATTGTTTGATGATTTCTGATGACACCTTAAGAAATTTATTTATAGAAAAAAGATAGCATACTTTGACAAATATTAATATTCTCGAACTTTGTGTGTTTATTAAGGATCATATGGAATAACTTCATTAATAAATCATATAATCACAGGTATAAGTATAATTTGTGTCTCCATTCTATTAATAATTACGTGTATTAAAAAAGTTATTACTACGTTTATTACTGGTATTTTAATATTTAGTCATCTGCCATGAGAAATCAAATGGTTAGATGTTCGGTTATTCAAACCTAGATTAAAGTCTTGGCTTTCAAAGAATGTATTTTATAATGTAAAGGAATACTTTGATAAAAAAATAAAAACATAAAATATAATACAATTTAGTCATTTGGGGGTATGACTAAATTATATTATATTTTATGTTTTGACCGAAAGTTTTATGCATGTTAAATTGTTGCATGCCCGATAGGGTCCGACTGTTAGGAACTAACATAATTATTGTTACCATCAAAATATGTACACAGTTAGCAATAAAGTCCATTCTATTCTAAAAAGCTCGCGTACACGGTCTAGTGACATTCACTTTTGAAAACTTTATGTTACGAGAAGAATTCCTTGCGAAAAATCTATAGAGTGCAAGAGTTATGTTGCAAAGCGCCTATAGGATAAAATAACTACTCGACATCATGCCAGTACGCGTTAACGGTGACAATAAAATGAAATTTCTTTTCCAAAAATAAATTTGATACGTGATAAAACTTTATGATTTTACGAAAACTAGCACCATTATTAATATTTCGTTACAATAATATAAAAGAGAAAAAAGTAGCCTGCACAAAGACCTCGAATTTATTCATAGGATAATATAATTTGCACGCAAATTCTATGGGTATACCTAAGGCCTCTCTCTAGGTTCTTTACATAAATAAAGAAGACATCACGTCTCATAATCCACGTACAAAGAAACATAAACATGAGTGACGTACTTATCTTTTGTAATATCTAATGTCGTAAAGCCGAATGGATGAGGAAATTCTTTCTTTCGAGATTCAGGGACCGTGCTATCGTGAAATATGATATAATAATATAAATAAATAAATGCACAACACTCACAGGCAAGGTTTGTCAGAAATAAGACCAACATCGCTTCGGAGTTATGTCAAATGTTAAATTACAGACTTTTATTGGACTTCTGACTTTCATGATGTAGTCAAAACGGAGATATTATTGACGATTACTTATAAGTTTTAAAATTAATTTGATAATTGACAGATGTAAAATATATAACACTCTACTTCGCTTGTCCCCAGCTCAGAAATAAGACCAACATCGCTTCGGAGTTATGTCAAATGTTAAATTACAGACTTTTATTGGACTTCTGACTTTCATGATGTAGTCAAAACGGAGATATTATTGACGATTACTTATAAGTTTTAAAATTAATTTGATAATTGACAGATGTAAAATATATAACACTCTACTTCGCTTGTCCCCAGCTCAGAAATAAGACCAACATCGCTTCGGAGTTATGTCAAATGTTAAATTACAGACTTTTATTGGACTTCTGACTTTCATGATGTAGTCAAAACGGAGATATTATTGACGATTACTTATAAGTTTTAAAATTAATTTGATAATTGACAGATGTAAAATATATAACACTCTACTTCGCTTGTCCCCAGCTCCCTAACCCAGTCTGGCTTCCTATTTCATCCTTCTTTTCGTAAAGTTCATTATTCTTATTCAAAAATAAAGAGTTTTCAATTAAAAGAAACCGAAACGTTACATACAGCATACAGGCAAAGACATCAAACCACTCACAGTCCTCTTTTTGATAGCAGGTTAAAAAGCCGTTTTGTAGCTATGCGATGGCCAAAATAGAAATTTCAGTTAGCTGTATAAACGGAGATTACAAACGCGCAACACATTCGCCCATGAGTATTCAGTACTATTTTCCACTTTTTGATTTATCAGCATTAATAATAATAGACAGAACTTTAGAGCATACTACGAGACGCGATATCTTTTGAAGCTATTAATGTATAGAAGCGTAATGCTAAAAATGTTATTTATTATATCAACATATTTTAGCATCAAGCTTTTGTAGGAGCTGTAATACAGTACTGTTTTTACAATTGAAAAGAAATAGCCAAATACTTTTCCATGTGTTCCCTGCCAATTATCTTGGTCTATATCATACACACTCGTCAGTTCTTAGGGATCCTGACATGTCGTGATATGTAAGTCTGTTCTTTCCTCTTCTCATGGCTGTTTCTACATGATTCTTCTTATTTTAACACGGCACTAAACATTGTTCAGTCATGTAGTTACACGATAATTACTACATGAAATAATTATAAATTTTCATTTGTACTGTACAATTGTCTTTATGTAGAAGAAATGGGGCAGAAGCGAGTATTTCCGTTGCTTCCGAAAACAATAGAGTTATAGTTTTGTTAGTGGGCACTCGCGATACGGTGAGAGTTATTGGACGCACCAGTGGAAAACTTCCACAAGATTATCGCTGATATTCCACTGGATTTATTGCTGTGTTGTATTGTTAAACGTTCGCTAATATTTCGCAAACTCTTTGTCCGTACTTTGCAGTTTGTTCGAAAGTTCTGCTCAAAAATCTGAACTTTATGTTTTATTGTCTTTAGTATTGAAAGGGTAGCTTATAGGCACTATATAGTATTGAACACATTTAAAAATGTGTCACTTGCATAAAATATATGAAGTTTAATTTTTATATTTTGTCTTCTTAATACGTTTTATCTAATGTCTACCAGTTTGTCAGTAAAAGTGCCCACTAGTGCCGCTCCCGTAAAAATATTTGCTAAATGCACATTCATTTCAAAAACACATTGCTAATCTTTTTACACGATCATGGTATATTGTTTTTATCATTCAATATATATTTAATGATTTAAACGGGTTCCTATCTGGTCTAGCACATCTTTCATAAAATATATATAATAATATATATACACACACACACACCCATATATATATATATATATATATATGTGAGTGTGATTATTGTTTGTATGTTGTCCAGCTGTTATATTCTCTTACATGCATAACTACCATTTTCGATTTATTATATGTATAAGAAACAATTGATACAATTATAAACATCCCTCCCCCCACACACATTCGTACACACACCCTTCCACTCACACACACACACCCTTCCACTCACATACACACAACTATTCTTTGTTTTTAATTATAGTAATGTGACGTACAAATCTAATTTTTTCAACCTGTTATATTATAACATACTTAATTTCGTTATATACCTACTATCAATGTACTTTTGTTATGAAGAGCGCCCTTAACACATATATGTAATATACTTAATAGGGGTCCCCAATAAATTGTTTTGCTTAATTTAAGACAGTCACTGAATAAACAATTTATTATTCTTATATATTTATGCTAAAATATATGCATTTGTTTCAAAAATATACACTACTTTTTATTATTTCACATAGTTCTTTTTACTCATAATCATAAGAAATATTAGTAATAGCCTGAAAGGAAAGTGGCAAAGAGTGCTTGGCTCTCTTTGGCGCAATTCAATAACTATAATATGTTTAGGAGTTATAAGAAAACCGTTGAATGTATTACATAGTTGTCTATTTTTTTATAAATTGTGTGTTTAATTAATATAATCTTCAAATTTAAGCGTGGAGCCCTTTAAAAACAAAACTAATTTAAGTATATTACCTCCATCTCCAGCCGCACTGCACCACCCTGGATCACACCGACGCCCCCTCCAGGTCCACACAACTATTCGGATTACAATACCCTATCTATATCACAAGCTTCCACCTAGCTTAGCACTAAAGCCTACACTAACACAATTGACACTTCAACAACGATCGGTAACGTTCCACTTAACACTAAATAAAACTCTAACATTAGTTAACATGATAAAATGAACAAAAATCTCGACTACGATGCCAAAGTAACAAATGAAAACATAATCTTCGAATAACGTCGCTATGTACAGTAGGAAAGATGGTTCGTAAACGACCATAAGTAGGTAACAAGTCCAAGAGTTTTTTGAGTTTGTTCAGTGGACCCAGGAGGGGGCGACGGAGTACGGAGTCCGGGGTGCTCCACCGCCCGACAGCGTGGTGGGCACGGGTGGCGCGGGCGCTGCGAACTGGCTCTCGGCTTCGGCAGCCATGGAGGTGTGCTGCTGTGTGAAGTTGAAATCTAGCGTTCCGTCCATACTTAGCTCGTGTTTTATGACCTGGGGAGGAAAATTGAAATTAAAAATAATTGACATACTAAATACATTAGTTTTCGATGTGTGATACATAATTATCAAGGTAGTCTACTAGAGAATCGCCACCGCTCGCTGAATGGACCCCGAAATATTAATAATTTGTCTTAATATTATTTCATAAGTATTAATTGTGTATATGTTTATCAATTGTTTTACTATATCTCTAAGATTGATTATTAAATATAAGCTCATTTGAGGCCAATAAAGTTTAAATAAATGTTTAAACGATGAAATCACTTCCTTCACTTAGTTTATATTAACCCACCACATTTTGATCCCACACACACATTTTTTACATTTTTTTTCCAATTAGATACTAAATCATAACTGGCACTTTGTCGACCCTTTGAAATTCTTTTCATTGTTTTTTCTGGTCTCTTTCATAAAAATTGGTTTATTTCTCTTTGCAAGATGTCCATTACGTAGCGTTCCCTCGCTGGATTGCTAAAAAAGCCACGAGAAAGCTGCCTGTGCTATGATAGCCCATTACCTCCCGCTACCGCAAAACACTTTGTTGATCTCCCGCATGCGACATTACGCTTTACTTTAGGTACTACTTTTTCTATGTTCAGTGATTTCAACACCACATACGAAATAAGTGTGGAGACTACTATATTATTTACCTCGTCAACATTACAATCAAAGCCATGTTCCAGCGCCTCAATATTTAAGTCTTCCGCAAGCCCGGTGTTCAGAGCGCCCATGATCTGTCCCATGACCGTGGTGGGTCCCATCGCGCCGGTCTGCACCATCATACCACCATTCATCAGCGCCGCGTCTGATGTCGTCACCATTTGCGTCTGATTGTTTTCTGTTAATAAAACTAAATTGTATATTTTAAACTATAATTAAATATAAGCATTTTTATACTATTTCAACTGGCAACAAGATTTGGCCCCCTGAGTGGGATAGCTATTACCGTAGCTTATGAAAATTTGCAGAAGTAGTATTCTTCGCTATTAACGTGGCAACATCAGTTACTGGTAATGCAATTAAAGGCGTGATGAGACAAACTCTCGTCCAACTTCAATTCATCTAATAGATGACATCGTAAAACTAACAATGAATTCGCCTTTTCGGATTTATGTACAAATTTGTAATCATTTGATCGAAACACACCAAAGGTGAAGGAAAACCCGCGCGTCCTAGATATTATATTTCAAAGGATCTATATCCTAATAAAGGTCTGGTTTTCGCTCTGAATTGTGGAGGTATGATGACAGTTGCTCCATGTCAAAAGCAGTATCTTGCCAAATCCTTAGGCTTAGGTGACGAACCCGGCAATTCTAATGGATTATGAAAGATGAAATTACCCTAGGAAGAAGAGAAGACGAGATTGCAAAAAATAAAAGAGAAAGAATGGCTAAAACACTAAAGAGAAAATTGACAAGATCAGCGAGATACTTAGCAGTGACATCAAGGAGAAGAGAAGTGTCTCTTTTCTGCCTTTCAAACTTCAACCACGTGTAGGTGAGATTGATCGAAGAGACAATGGTAAGCTCTTATTCTTGAGTGTAGGAGCTGTCATGGTACCACGACACTTCGGGGGTAGAGATTCCATGAAACAAGCGGTGCATCTAATGATATATATATAATCATCAAAACAAAGTAAGCCAAAGCAAATTCATGAGCAGTTTTTCCTACGTAGTAAGTGCACTGTAACCAGGCTACTCAGCGTTGTAGGTATTAAAGTTTCTCAAAATTTCTACCTAGGCGCTATGTCAGCATCTTTGATATGAGCCTTGTACAGGTATGCACAGATGTGAGTGTGGCGGCCATGACCCTAGCACTCCTATCATAGTAACATCTCCAACTCGGGGAATCCTATTATGCCCAGCGATCAGACGTTCCACTGGCCCCCACAGACTGCCGCGCTAGCCTACAGCACCCACACCGCTAGTGGCGGTTCGACATCCGTCGGTCCTCCCACTCTATGCGTAATGACTTCTCAATAAACTTACGATCTTACTCAAGTAGAGGTACTTCCCCCAGATGGAATTTTTGGGTCCAACTTAAGTCATTCTGACTAAATGATTATGGCGTTCGCATACCCAAGTGGTAAAAATAAATTATATTATATAGTGGTATAGTACATGCAATTAAAAATAATAAAATATTTATATATATTGAGTAACGGACCTGTTTGCATTATATCAGCTGGATCCGCAGGCGGAGGTGGTCTAACAAAGTGGTCCAGGGCATGCTGGTGCGGATGTGTCGGATGTGCCGGGTGCGCAGGATGTGAATATAAGGATGCGCATGCGCACCCTCCGTGCAGATGTCGAGGACAGGTCCCGTACGAAGCGTACCGGTAGCTACCGCCGGATGATGACGATGATGTCGTTGGAACATACCTAGACATTGAATAACAATTATACAAATATAATTACATACGTTTATATTGCCTAGAAGTTACTAAAAACTTTTCTTTGAAGAAAGCCTTATTCAATTTTTATGTATGTATGTATATCTTCACGCCAAGTCCCTTGCGCGGTAGGCAGAGAGAACCGAGCGCCATAAGACGCGGTCCTTACATACGTAACTCGCTTCTGTGACATTCATAGCTCTTTTCATGCACGCTCGCCGGTTCCTGGGGCTCCTGACATCACCTTCTGATAAAACACGACCAATTTGGTCATGGTAGGTTCGTCTCGGTCTTCCTCGGCTCCTGCATCCTTCCACTTTTGCATTGTATATCTGTTTTATATATATTTTATATCAATTTTTATCATTTATTGTTTTACACTATATCGAATGGAAAACAGACCTACGCCCCGTTTGACATGAAGCCATTACTGTAGCTCACGAAAGCTTGCAATACAAAGAATTTCACTTGCGCCTTGCCACCGCTGTTCCCAACGCAGCTACTCCACAGGAGCCTACCTCACGTAACTCAAATCCCTCAGGGAGTTATTTTGCTATGATATTATGTGAGATGAAGGTATTTTCCCCAGTTAGGCTGTGCTCTACCTTTCTTTTGGCAGAGTCTCGCCAGCTGGCAAGGTCACCACGAGGACGTGAGCTTGGTTTTGAACCTACAAATGATGAGTATCTTGCAGCGCAATAAGATGCTACAAATACCCATTTTAATGGTATATTTAATTATTACAGCTTCGTTAATACATTGACAAAGAAATCCTGCTAGCATTTCAGGCATTTTATTCATCTTAAAATCATTATTTATTATTATGGGGTCCTTGCCTATGATAATATATGAAAGTGTTGTACGATATAGAAAAATCAATCATTTCTTTTATTTAAATATATAGTTAGGCGAAGTCTCCCTTCTTCCTAGTGTTATCCCGTTTACTAAACCGTTAGGATTGGCGGGATCCGCTACCTATGCCTAAGGATTTGGAAAGGATACTGATTTTGTCATAGAGCGACTGCCGTCAGACCTCTACAACTAGTTGAAGCAAGGTCTGGTGAGAATGGTAGATGACGAAGATTTTCCAGTTGTACTCTTAAATTTTTGTGACAACCCACTGTTTGGTGTGTGGACAAGCGATGCCGTGAAGGGGGAGTGTGGACTGGAGCAATGGCGAAGTCTTGGTTGCATGATATCAAGCTTACCCTTAACATTATTTCACAGTACGCATCTGCAGTAATTGCTGTGACAGGTCTCAAGAGTTACTCCTGTGTCCAACTAGTGCGACAGTTGTTTTTGATAGTAATGGAGGATCCAGTACAGTAGTAGAGGTCTTCTGGTTCTGGTTGCTTAATCCACAAGGGATTTGGTGTGAAGTTATAAATATAGGATCAACTTTTTATTACAAGCGACGATCCAATTCAGAATCCCTTAATTCGTGTGTATATTCAACTTGATAATGAGATGGAACTCCGGTGCTATATTGTTAGTTCCATACACACAATTGATTTTTCTATCTTCACACACATAGTCTAATAGTAATTCCTCAAGAAATGCGTGAAGAGGTTTTTAGAGGGTCGGCAACGCATGAGTGACACCCCTGATGTTGCAAATATCCATAGGCTACGTGACTGTTTACCATCAGGCAGGCCGTATCCTTGATTGCCACCTTTAGTGATATAAAAATAAATAGTGATTTTGAAGTAAAATCTAACTTAAATTTTGAATTAAAAAAAAAATTAATTTAAAGTAGAATGAAAGACTACATTTCAAATCAACTATTTTATACCTAAGGACCTAATATTACCATTAAAATATCATAAATTGTATTAATTAGATCGTATAAGAAGCGAAGCATATTCTAAGGCAAGGCGTTTACGTCGATGCTACTTGAACTGTACGAGCGAAGCAATAAGCAGCTTCACAGTCTAGATTCTAAAATGTCAAAATAAAATTGAGATCAGAGTTTTACACGTGAAAACGTTAAAATTCTGTTCCCTGCCTAGTTCTAAACTAGATTCTTACGTGTTAAGGAATGGATCAGCTCCCTGCAGCTTCATAGAGTCCGCTAGAGTACCAGCTAACTGCTCTTCTTGTACGTAGTCAGCCTGGGAGAAATCACTATTGGAGGTGAAGTCCCCGGCTGGGGTATAATCTGTAGCCCAGTCTGGTTCCGAGGTGATCATAGATGGTATAGGAGATAGGCGGCCGCATGAAGACGCGTTGGATGAAGCCCTCTGGCGGAAGTCCGGCGACAGCTGAAAACTGCTGCTACGCAAAAGCGAACAAGCGTCAAATAAACGAAGTTCGTATCATAAAAATATCAGGAAATGTGTAACTAACAGTAGTATAACATAATACTATAACGCAGTTACATAATTCCATCATCACTCATTAACTGGCAAATAATGAAAATCCTTGGCAGAAAGGAAACTTAAAGCTAAATTATCTAGTAATATGTCTATGAACAGTCTCTAACATAGAATGTAATGGGATGCATGCAAATCTAATGTCTATATAGAGGCCCGCTAACATATAAATTTGTATGCTAAATGAAGCGATCATCATAACGGGTTCAATGGTCAGCGCAGAAATATAGTTATTACTACAAACAATGACAAAAATGTTGGCTAAGATATGTGCTATCGGCTTGCTCTGGAGGCATCCGAGGGCAATTGTCCGAAATAAAAGTTATACCCGTAATCCCGATAGATATTCGGCAATAAAATGTTAAATATTGGTGAAATGTCGAGATTCAGCATTCATATAACTCATCATCTAATGGTCGTGAATGATTTAAAACCTTTTATCATAAAGTAGCAGAGTTGCAATAACTCAATTTTATTAGTCTGGTCAACGCAGCTTTATGTTCGATAGTTTTATTATGGCGTATGAATGTATCATTCATAGGATTCGAACCTCACTTTGTTTCTAGTGGTCATAAAATTTCAATATTCGCAAGAAGCCGATGCTATTTACGAATATATCGGAAAATTGTGGTTTTGGCAGAACCCGCTACTGCATTACCCGTATAGGTAAGTTAGTGTGCATTTAAAGTCAAATTAGTGTCGCTATCCACTGCATCCGTTTCTGTTGACATTGTTGGCTTTATGCCATACATTTCTTTAAATTCTCTCGCATCTGCGGATGCTATCTTAAAGAATTTGTACTAGTTTATTTCTAATAATAATCTGATATTTTATGTAAAGCTTAACAGCATTAACTATGTGTACGTACTTATTGGTACTCTTACCTGTGGAGCGGTGAATCTGGGAACCTGTCCAGGCTTTCAGAGATTGAACTACTAGGACTCGGTGTAGCATCTGCTGTGACGCCATTCCTTAATGTTTCAGCCTGCGAAAGAACCAATAAAATAAAGAAGACTCAACGATGTAGTTATTTTACTGACATCGAGGACGTCACCCGAAGGGTCACATGCATAAAAATAATGTTGAGTCACCGACAACGCAGCGTGTATGTTATGATATCAATAATCATGTCAGCGGAGATGTGTCGTTAAATGTTTCTGTAGTTAACAGTTACCGCGACGTAATAACTCACTACATTGCATTTGCATTGATAAGGTATTTTTAATGCCATATAACTTTCTGTACTAGACACCTTGCCACCCAACCAAAGTCTATCTTAAGATATTTTAGGTATAAGTCTTTAGAACTAAAACCACAGTCATATGTGTGTGGCATCTCGTCGGACAGCAAACGAGGTTCTACCAAAACACCACAATAACAAGCCTTTCGAGAGTGTTGTGTTTGCGAGTGAGTGAGGTTATCAAGGCTCCTGATGAGATACTGCTTTCGAAGTAGGATGGCAATGGGTAAGTAATAATCCTTGCGATGCAAGTTATATATCCAGCCTGCTTCATATCAGGCGGATCGTATGTTGTTTGTCAACGGAGTGGTATAAGTTAAAATTTACTGAAATGTTGAGAATTTATTAATTATTTCAGTAAAATCTTTGTAAAAGCTGCCAATTATATTTTAATCACTTAAATATTATTATATAGATGATCCAAAGCCGAAATACAAAAATTTAACTTATAAATTGCATAGACAAAGTATATAATTATATATATTTAAAACGGAATTTATTAAACTTTATTTATTAATAACTAGAACATCCTGTGAAAATGTCTGTCCATTTATTTCTTCCTTAAAACAATGAAGTATAAATAAAAAATATACATTCACTAGATTTTTAGTGTTTCTATAGGAATATTGAAGAAAAATTTTATGCATCGTTGTGGAGAATTAAGTTTAGAAGAATTATGCATTTAATCTAACGTAAAGACGATTTTAAAGTAACTACCTCCACCAGGAATTAATTATTAGTTATAATACAATTCATTATTCTGCAATCTCACAGCTGTGAGAGACAATTGCAAAGGATATTTTGATAAAGTAAATCTAGTTACACACAAAATATCGATATTGTATATAGGTAGTAAAGATCAAATTGCCTATAAACAAGAAGCTGATTTTTGATATTCGACCAATGAGGTGATGTGCCAAAGAACTAGTTTACCCAAGAACAAAAAAGTGTTAGTATGTCATGTATGAAGAAATTATTAGTTTATAAATCTACCTTCTTCTTTACCCTGCCTCTCCGTTTCTCAAATTTTGAGGTTTCCATTGAAGCGGCGCGTCTCCGGACCGACTTTCCGGGCTTCGCATCTGGGTTGATCATCCACCACGATGATTTTCCCGTACCCTCGTTCTGGACTCGCATGAACCGGTTGTGTAGAGACAGGTTATGCCGGATGGAGTTCTGCAACAAACCGTTACTTGTCAGCAATCGAATATAATGACACGTATTGGGTTTAAACATGGGGCTGGTTTATTGATTTCTAAGGCAGGAATAAGGTCAGTGTAGGAAAATAGCTTATAGTTATGAGAAACTTCGCAATTGATCGTTATATTAGTTACTGATTCCGGACTAAAGCAGGAAAAATGGAAAATGTCTTGGTGTCTGGGTGTCGGTTACATATGTCTGTCCGAACCTCCGTTAAATGTGCTCAATTAAAAATAAACTGTTATGTCTATAAAGTAGAGTATTGGTTTATCTATTTAGGCAAGTTAATAAAACTTACATTAGTTATTAAGTTACATACAAATGAAAACGGTGAAAATTTAATCAACAAATTGTGTTTAACAAAAATTACAATAAACTGAGAAAAATGCTTGAACGGGTGGCACCCTCCGTTTCAACAATGAACAGTAAACTGTCTGTCAATCTAATGAATGAGTCATGGTGTCAATATTGAAAGAATATTATAAGCATCGTTTTAAAGATTGAATTAACAACAAAGTTAACCTGAAGTGTACCTTATCGAAGTTCAAGTAATATGGGGTTCAAATATGTTGACGTTATAACAGGAGATTGTTAAACCTATAAAACCTTTAACATTTTTTTTATCTATCGTAAGTGCAGCACGGATCACATAATAGTAAAGAGCAGACCCGCATGCCATAGTTTTATTATGTACAGACGTTAACAAACATTTTCTTTTGTCTGAGTTATGTTAGTATACAACTGAAGTGGTCTAAAACGAAGAATTTCATTGTAAGAGCCATAAATGCTAAAGTTGTGACTTGAGGTTTGACGAACTAAAAATAACAAGTCATAAACAATAACCACATGAACGTAACAGTGACTATTGACCACAAAAAAGGACAATAAAAAATCTATTTTAATTTCATCCACCGTTAAAAGTTGGTGCAATAACGTGTCCTATCGTACTATCTCACACCAACAATAAAACCTCTCAACTTTTTCCGTCGAAGGAATAAAAGCGACCGCAGCAACGAATGAAGTTTAGCAATAAAATAGTCCATAAATAATCTCTGCGTGCCCTGTGAGATTTGCCACTTACGGTGAATATCGTTCGTTCCATGTAAATATGTGGCAGTTATATTTTATGGGAAACTTTCTTCATCCACCTCTTCAACTTTTGCATTTGCTAGAATCACGATGGCACAGTTGTGAGTGCTCTTATTCTATTTACTCATTCAGGTACCTTACGTGACGGCAGGTATGATTGATAGACTACATCTAAATGTAATTATACACAGTATAAATTTAATACTCGTATATATGTCAGTATATTCACTGGGGAGGTAGATAGGCACGCGAGATAGGGTACATAAACTCACAGAAAACTGCAGCCAAAAAACATATCTGGAGGGTTGTTGGGTTATACAGAGCGAGTTACGTCCTACTCCTGAGGAGTTCAAGGGTAACAACATGTTAACAACGCTTCTTTCATTTCAAGTGTTCATGGGTTACAACAACCATTTTACAATAGATGGGCCGTACGCTCGAATAACTGAATGACAGAATAAACAAAAACCTTTAATAAAAACATTGTTGACTAGCTATATATGTCGGTACGAAACGTATACCCATATTGCGTAATTGAGAGTGCAGATATGTACATTCTTAGTACATACCAACACTACTCTGTCATGAAGTTCCGCGGAAAACTGCAAGCGCCCCAACCTTTAGTTTGGGCTATGATTCGATATGACAACCAATGAGTCAAATTCTTCTCTAACAAACTTTATGCGAAAACTCATATTTGTGAGAAATACAATAATTTATTGAATTAATCAAAAATATTATTATTGTGTATTCTACGGGTTTTTCAAAGTCAAAGTCAAAATCTTTTTATTCCGTAAAAATGGCTACATTTGTTTGGAATCGTCACAATTTTTTTCCCTACCGTGCAGTTTATGACTAGGTGAGCACTGATAAAAATACTGCCAAAAAACTCAGGCATCCCTCTTTTGGTATCCAAACAAACAATTTACATAATTTATTAATTACATTATAATTGGATCGTTTCATGGGAGATATCAAATAATTATGTCTCCCATGCTCTTAACCTGGAAAAATATTTGTTGAATATGACTGTAAGTGCCTAATGGTAAGTAACGATTCTGGATGATTTGAATTATACATAAGAAAATATAGTCTGATTAGTACAGTGATGTACCTATTATTAAAACACAAGAGCGTGAATCTATAATGTAATGTCGAATTTTATGTACCAAGTTTGTTCACGGGCAATTTAACAGGAATCTATCTCAGTGGAATGCATAAATTTTGAGCACAACTTATGTAAATCAGATTTTTTTTATGTACGTACAGAAAAAATAAAAAAAATACTACAAAATTTGGCGTTTGAAAAGTTATTGGAACATAGTTTCTTTAAACAGTAGTTATCGTGATTACATACGCAATCGCGCAAATTCTAATCAGCAGCGTAAGATAAAGATATTTGTAAGTTTACACAAAACAAAAAACAATAGTGTAAAAAATAAGAAGTGTAAATACATACTGTAGAAATTATTCCACGGTCCACCTTTGTAAGTGCAGCGACACACCTTCTTAGATTACGAGCTGTGGTTTCATACAGCATACCGCGCGTAATGTAACCAACGTTACCTGTTTACACGATGATCTTCAGTCGCGTAAAATCGGCAGATATGCCACTACTCTAACAATGTGTTTTTATATAAGAAAACGAATCAAGTCGACATGTTGTGAATATCTACACATGTAAATCCTTCAACTCGGGAGACTAACATTATACGATGCCCCCTTTATTGATGGAAAATTTCAAATCTGTCAATTCATCAGACTTTCAAACTAAGTCATATCATATGAAATTCATTGTGTTGACAATGTTTTTTTCCTTGGTTTTATAGAACGTCAATGACTTTACAATGTTTAATAATTAATGTCAAATCCACTTGTTACATTCGTCATCATCAGTCATACATAACGTAAATCAATTACCTTTATAACTGCATCCAATTACGTTTATTTAAGTTGTACATTACAATTGGACACGTACATAAATCCAGTAAATGTGGACAAGTTTTGCGATTTATCAAGCGTGAAAACACACGCAACAAATGGCCTGTCGGCACTTTGATGGATTTGTCGCCAGCGGCCCGTACCACGGTTGCATTCTAATAAACTTGATGGCACAATATTCACTTTTGCGTATGTCCTAGTGACAAAATTTGATACTAATATCTCTATAATATTAACAATTACTTGGTGCAACTTAAACCTGTTACCTGTTCTGATAATCAATTTGACGACAAAGACACATGTACCACCGAGACCCGGCGGCGAATAAAGGTTAATATTCTCTACCATCAACGTATTGCCATAGTAAAAACAAATGTATTGCTGATGTAAACTTGCAAAGGACATTTCCTAGAATCCAATGCTTCAAACAACCATGGGTGAAATTATAAGAAAACTTACAATAACCACCAACAGTTTTGATACCGGTTTCCTAATGACTCTTTAAAATAGTATCCTCAATAACTTGTCTATCATCATACATTCACAGTAACAATCGTCTACCTATCTCATCTAATTGACTTCACTGAAACTTCAGACACGAGCGCAGACGACGTCGGATGGCAGAAAGGGAGCCTTGTGGTATTTACAAAAGTTTAGACTTGTGTTTTTAGTTTTTCCACAGGAAATAAGGTAATCATTACAGAAATAATAGAATACTGTTTCTAATAAGCACATTATTTTAGAAATTATCAAAAACCTTCACAAATAAACCTAGTTGAGGTCTAAGACACGTAGGAAAGGATTGGCGTGGCATTTGTATTGAATTATACAAATACTACACCTACCCTAACTCGGGACGAGTCCACTGCAGGGATACGAATCTCCCTTCAACCGAAGAGGTTTAGAGCATACTCCACCACGCTGCGGATTAGCAGAGGCCAGTGTTTTCAAACCGCCCGAACTTAACGACTGTCATTTAACGAAAACGGCCGGGACCGATAAAGAAAATATTAAATGACAACTTAAGCACTAACGCTAATATATAATCTGCTCGAATGAGTATTCTGATGTTAATTATAACAGTTTTATGTTTAATGAGAGCTTTTATATTCGAGTATTGAGTGGGTAACGAACGAGAAATTATATTAGCGCAGGAGGTGAATGTGACAGTAGACGGCTCAAGTCTATCACTTTTATGATGCAAAGTAATTGGTCCTATAGGCTCGAGCTCATCCGATAAAAACGACTGTCTAGACTCTACGTTCGTATTTATAGATACCACATTAATATTTATCTCTGAATTTCTGGCTAATACTATTCGCGGCATATAATTTATGGTGCTATAGGTATCCGCTGACTTCCAACTAAACTTAATCGAATTTTCTGATACTGCGGCATCACGTACGTAGCTTGTCGCGTAATTTACCTGTTTTTTGGGCGGTATATATTATGGGCTATACGGCCGTATTTCTCTACGCTCCAGTGAAGATTGAACGGGTACTGAATGCGGTACTTTGTAAAAATAACGAAAGATATAAAATGTAACTAGATGTTCAGGTATAAACATACACAGTCATGAAATATTTCTCACAGAATACGGTTACGATAAATTCTATAATAAAAATAAAATAAATAAAAACAAAGAAATAAAAAGGAAAAATTATCGAGTTGTATATTACGCAAAAATCTACGGAGTACCTGGGCTGGGTGTGTATTTGCTTCATTGAAATCACGCCGCTCACACGCAAGCTTTTGCAAATATTTACAAAAAAACGCAGCTATTTTATTATATTCGGCACTAAGTTTTAAACGTAAAGACAACAACTTATTTACCATCCGATTACATAAATCCGATAAAGAGAAAATATTTAAGAAGCAAAACTAGTTGTAGCAAGTTAAACGAGATCACGATTCATTCTTAGACATCTGAAAAGATAAAACGATCTCTTCCAGTAGCTATATCGTTACAAAGGAGGGAAGAGAATCGGGCCACGCAAACCGGGGCGGTAGGACTTACTTAGAATTTTGTCTACGGTAGGATCCTCGGCGCCACTGCGACCCTTATGGGGAGAATTAACGTCTACGCCGTCGGGTCCCCTTTAATGCTCCAGCAACTTAAATTTTGTCGAATTTCCAGTAGTATTATATCGCGTTACGCAACCCAGAACTGGATGGCTTATGATTTCCGCATTTTATGGCCGACGCTTGTTTTCTGAACGGTTGATCGGAATTCCTGTGGAAATTCTATAGATTTGTACTAGTATTAACATTGGCGGATCATAATAGATTTTGTATTGGATACTGGGAAATAATAAATGCCGAGTGAAAATGGGTTACTACTAGATTGATTAATATTAAATATATATGAATTGGAAAGAACTACATCGACGTTTTGATACGAAATACACTAAGTAATAATTTATTAATATTTATACAGTAAAAGTTGATGTCCATAGTACGTAGTGCAACCTAATTATAAAATGAAGATCCAGATAATCCATGCTATTTTATTTTATTCAAAGATTAATTACCTGTTACGTATACTACGAAATTTGGGGGAATGTTGGTCTCCTCCTTCTCCCTTATAAATACGGTACATAATTCGATATAATAAAATGTTCGCGATCCGAGAGTAACCTAGACCTATCTACTTACTACTATTATTAAAAAGATAAATCGCAATGAGCTTCCACATACAAAATATTTCTTAAATCTCATACTTTATTAAATCGCTATGTATTTACCATTTTGTTATGTTTGTTAGTATTTATATTTAGTTATTTTTCCTTTTCTTGTCGTTTGCGCATTGCTAAAGTTTATTATTTTATAAATACTTACTGTATTTAATATGTATAGATAAGTTCACTTAAATTATTTAACTTATAATATCATCTACTATGGTGTGTTATTTGCCTACATCTTGACATATTTTATTCTACCCTAAGGTTGTATTGAATAAATTGCTTTTTTTATTGGTGCAAATAGTACTGTAAAATATTAGAATTTGGTAAATGCCCATGGGCGTATTAGCTTTTTATTTCACGTACAAATTTCAAATCAAAAAAAAGAAAAATAAATGTTTGACGCAGGATTAAATCAAAGGAAGAACGCATACGCTGGCAGCGTATTACACGTCTTAGTTTAGCAGATATAGAAGTGTGAATTTAGTTTAATGCGACAAATGGACAAAAGAACAATCGAGATGGGAAACACGTGTTGCCATTGGCTTGAGAGCGCCACGCTTTAAATTTCAAATGAAAAGGTCAACATGGTTTACGAACAAACCCAAACGAAATCTAACCATACAATAGATGCAAACGTAGCAACCGTCTACGAGAAGGATCGTTGAATAATTCACAGTAAAATTATTCTGTTAGGGTGTGACACACTGAGTGCATACATTGACAGCTCCTCATAACGCATTTTAATACTTTCTATATAGCGAATGAAGTTTTTGTTCGATATCTGTCGAAGTGTATCTAAAGTGTTGATGTAGTTGTTATTACTTCTTCTCTCCGTGTTTTTTTAGTATGGGAAAAATTCGGAGTAACATACTTTATCAGTAATTTTATGAATTCAATTCAGAAGTTGATTGAATTCAATTAACCTAATTGACAATATAGGAGCATATGTATCGCATACGACTACACTTATATTCTAGATGAGCGTATACTACATTCTTTCGCAGTTTTTTAATATTTCCCGTAATGCGTCGGTCTTAAACCACTAAGAGCATAATGGATAGAGTTTAGAAGGACATACAAACTGACACTAACTCTATAGCGATATTCTGTATAGTAGTGAAACGTGTTGTTCCGTTAATCGTAGACGTTACTTTGACACCAACGCTCGTGGGATCGATTCCCACACAGGATAAAGGTAGCACGGCGTGATGAAAATACATACAAACATGTTATTTTTTTATACAACGTCAGAAAGCATACCAACATACGGCCCACCTGATGTAAAGCGGTTACTATGAACTCTTACAATACATTAAGCATCACTCGTGCGATGTTACCTTTGCTCTTAATTCATTTATTTAGCAGTAACAAACATTTATGTCGATTTAAGCGGCTTCTTAAAGGTTTCGTTTAAAAATTCCATTAAAAAATGTATGCTAATTACTGATGAACTTGGACGTTTGGGTCGCTGTCGTTCTGAATACGAGTGAAAGAGAAGCAATGATGTCACTGAATGGATTCAAAATGGAAAAAATGGCACAAATTGTATGATATAGTACCTTTTTTGAATGACATGATGTCGTAAATTTTTTGAATTATATGATGAAGTAACTTTTTGATTTATATGATGTAGTAAGTTTGGTGAATGAATTTTTATGGCGGAACGTTTTCCGTACCAATCAAAACGTGGAAACGTTAGCTATATGTAAAGTAACTTATGCATCCTGTATTCTCCTCATTCAAATGAATGCGCATACAAACACAGGGACGTTCACGCTGTTATTAACGAATAGAAATAAGGGACTTACGAAACCGTGCTGATGTTTATATTCCTTTACGTTTATAAAACCTCAACCTTGATAAAATATTGTGTAGTTTGAAGGTGGAAATGTACTCCTTAAGCAAAAGTGTAATCTCATCATTACAGATTTGTTGAAAGAGTTCATTGCACGCGTTGCATAAGGGAGCGAGTTTATTCCAACTTGAGCAGTCAGAACCCGTTATATACGTTTTCCCATAAATTTCGCGGTCGTATACGACCACCCGGGTTTCGAAGGGTTAATAGTCCTTCACTTGTAGCATAATAATAATAATATTCCCGCAGGGCAGCTTGGGCGAGCTGAAGGTGCGTAATGACACCACGGGTACTCGAGTGCTCCAGAGAATCGATCAGGGCCTTCTTCGGCGTCCGGCGTGTCTTTGTCGGTCGGAGTGGAAACTCAAGAAGGCCCCAGGACTCTCAGCTCTGGCTTCACTTCTTTGGTCGTCCAGAGAGGAGTATATAGAGTATATTGGTCTATCGGGTCGGGTGATAGGCTCCAGGGGTGGAAGTGTTAAAGGTCATAACTTCGCGAGTAACTTCCGGGAAAGTGCAGCATATCTCTCGACACCCCTGAGTTACGCCGGCGTTTGCCCCCGACCGCCGTGCTCTGGCATTTCGGGGTAGTAACACTCAGTTATGATAGTCACTCTTCTGTAATAGTGCAGTAACAATAATCCTTCCACACCAATAACAATATATTTAATTTAACAATATACCAATAATTTCCTACACATTTGCTATAGTCCCAACACCTGCCGAGACCTGCTGATGGATATATTGTTTCATCGATATTTTCATGAGCGGGTCTCGGGGGGTGTATAGCACAACATTATTCTTTTTGGATTTTTTTTTGGATTGAATCCATATCCCCATGCACGCCTATCAAATGACCGCGATGACTCGTGAAATAACATCAGATGATAACAATATACGCTATATAATTCAGTCAATTCCTAAATATAAATAGACGTTAAACAAGTTTATGTAATTTCCATTAAAAGATTCTTTTTTGAAAATATTTTGTTTGCAATAGTTTTATTTAAATGCAAACTAAATCAAATCGCTTATATAGAAATAAATAATACAAAACGAGAACAATACATCAGAGGACCTGCCGAAAGGTATCTGAGTGAGAAATGAAATTAATAAATAATTCAAATTAGCGCATCGCGATCACACAATGGAAGTCGACGGAGAGGCGTGGTGGTGCGTGACAAGACTGAAAGGAACAAAATTCCTTGAAATTTGGAAGAAACCCCGGTGACGTGTCAACCGCGGCTGACAAATTTAATTATTCGACTTAGTGAAACGTTAGCAAGATGACTTTTCGCCGAGCCGATAACTAAGTAGGAATAAATTCACTTAGGTAGCTGCCGAAGCAAAGTTTAACTTAATAAAACATTGAAATTTTCGTAATTTAATTGTACTGAGGTCGGATTCTGGTGTTGGCCTGATTTGAATAGGTACGTCATTACGAATATTTTGTAGCGCACCTGTCGTGTCAAAGTGTAGAGTAGGGGTGTAGTCTCCGTATGGGCATCAAGTAGTGATATAATCAAAAAGGTAGGAACACATTTAGGTTAAGCGGTTGTTTATGGCATTGCAAACTCCAAAGAAAAACACTGCTTAATTATTTATGCTATTAAGGATAGCATAAACTCTATGGGACACTGTGAGTGTGAATTGAAATATAGCCAAAATAATTTTAACATATTTATACATACATATTTTTTTGCTACAGGGATTAAGTTGGTTACATTCTGATATCGTTAGTAATATTTTATAAATAAATGTTTCCGGACAAATTAAACAGGGCCATCTACTTTCATACTATGCAAAGCTTTTATTATGGATACAGATATTATTTAAATGTACACTTTTAACAGGAAGAATACAAGACCCAAATCTGTAGGGTTACCCAAATCTGTCGTATTTCAATGATAATCGAATTCTAATGTCAAGTTTTGGGTAATATTTCGTAATCTGAACTATAATTTCTCCAACGTGGAATTGAATCTCTATCAATCTAGACAATCGGCGATCAAGAACGAACTAACCGGAGTCTACTATTGTGATTCAAGAGTGTAATCTGAATCGGTTTCCAGAGTAACTTTACTGTTCAGTTACTTTACTGTTCATATATGCATGCAATAATCGAACCCTCATTGTGTCAAATTAAACTACAATTAAAAAAAAATTGATACGAAGCTAACTTGATAGCTGGAAACTTTCTTATTTTCACATAATCTACGTGTGAGGAGCTGGGGATAAGCTATAACAAAGTTATGTTTTCTACTGATTTACATTAAATTTCCTGTTGTTCCTATGTAGCGCTGCAAATATAGCGAATAATTACTGAAGGTTGTGAAAAACTAATGTAATGAAAGTAGTATTGGAGTCCAATCCAAGGTGCTGCGAATTTTATTTACTTTTGACCTCTCCTGATGAAATTACTCAGTTTGTATAAGCCTTATGTTTATCGAGACTTTAGTACAATCTAGCTTTGTTAATTACTAGCCGTATTGTCGTTTCCTATTAAAATATATCCAAACAACCATTGTATACAGTTCAAGACGCCGCCCCTGCCCGCCGAAAGGTGGAAGAGAATATCCACATAATTAATTTCTATCAAGTTCTATAATTCATTTAGAATTTGGAGTGGGTTAGAATTAAAGTAATTGTTATAATATTTGCTGTTGGTTTATGGAACATCATAAATAATGAATAACGGAGGCATTTTAGAAACGCCTATATTTCTTGATGAAGGGTAGACTTTCTTAAATTCTATGTATTTATTTCCCTTGCTCGCTCTTTTAACAATCATAGCTATTCTCATGCACGCTGAATTCTCATACTGTAATTGATTACACAATAAGGTACAAGTATTGAGATGTGTACTGTATTCTGAGGCCGACTATTCCTTCTTCCTAGGGTTATTAGGTATTCCGTTTCCTAATTCGTTAAAGTCTGCGGGGTCCGCTCTCTAACCTTCGGATTTGGCGAAGACACAGATTTTTTCATGGAGCGACTGCCATCAGACCCTCACTACCTTGAGGGAAAATCGCATAATTTGTTGGACGTGGCGGTTTCCTCATGATATTGTCCTTCATCGCCGAGCAAGTGATTATTACAAAAATGTATATAAATCCGAAAACATGAATTTATTGGCGCATCCTCACGCTAGCATTCGAACAAGGGATCTTTGGCCCATATAACACAAATTGTTTAAAAAATTATGCTGACACGAGTTTTTAAAATGGGTAGACAATTGGTGAGGGAAACATACACAAAACAAAAACAAACACGTAGGATTGAGAGCCACCTCCTTTAGTGAAGGTTGAAAAGGTGTACTGCATTGTAGAAGTATCATAAAAGTGTACAAAATACCATAATTATGATTTACAATAATATGAAATTGTAGGTAAAGTCAACAGCTTGTTCAAATAGAGTCAAATCTATAAGTTGACCTTATGTAGGCCAGTGAATTGCAAATAAATCAAAGGGCGCATCAGTATCCACGGATTTTGGATTTGTAAACGTGTTGTAGATAAATCACATTAATATGTTGAATAATATGCAATTAGGTAAGGTACTAGTGTAAGAATGAGGGGCAGTGGTTAGTAATGCTGCTTTGATATAAATGCTCGTGGGTTCAATATCCACACGTGACAAACATTTGTGAGCATGAACATGTTTGATTGCCACGGTGTAGGTGTTTTAAAAAGAGGTAGGACGCATCAAAGCAGCCCGTTCGGAGAATTACCTCCACCTCACAGAAAAACGTAGCCAAATGACAACTCCTCCGAGGGTTGTCACGTTCCTGTGAGTGAGTGAGGTCACCAGTAAGCTCCTAAAGAGTAACTGTGTTAGCAGCAGACGTGGCATCGCGGGAGTGAAGCTTAATGTGTTGCAAAAGTTCATAGGCTACGGTAACCACTTTACATCAGATCGGCCGTATGCTTGCATACCTCCCGACGTTGTATAAAAAAAGACTACAGTAAAACGCTATAAATTAGTGATCGAGAATACGTGATACAATTTTAAACGATGCATAGGTATCGACTTCGAAGAGTCTACCCTCAGAAGTCTTGTAGATGTAAAAGGCTTCACTTCACGCGATCATAGGCCGCGGTAACCACTTTCCATCAAGTGGGCCGTATGCTTGTATAGCTGTCACCGTTGTATAAAAAAAGTCTTGATGTGGTAGATCCCGCCGTCTAGCAAACGATACTACCAGCGGGAACAGACAAGCGTAGTAGTTACATTTTTTTTTCTTCATTTGCCCAGCGCAATTAGAGAATAACCTCCACTTTACAGAAAAGTCTGATAAATGGGATATTCTTTTCTTAGTCTTTGTTATGTTCCTAGAAGTATTAGTTGGATTTTGCTTAAAAACTTATAATAGTGATTTTATTGACTTGTTCGTATTCTGCTGTATCAACAGCGATACAAGTAATCCTCTTTGGTTTCACAATTTCATGCCTAGTAAAAGTTTATTTATAAGTGATATAATTATATGTATGTACTTTCCCCTTAAAAGCAGATTCATAATCTGTAAAAATCGGGGCCATTTTTTACAGAAACTCGCTACGTTTATTAATTGCGACATTGCATACTGTTGTTTTCTATTATCGTCTGGTAAATATTGGACAGTGAAAGAAAATCATCCTGTATATAGTATAGGATTAGTCCTTTACATATAACATGTTCTCTAACATGCTCGCCATATAAACATGTCACCAGAAATGCAAGGTGGTTGCTGTACAGACAGCGGCTATATAAATAGAGGTATATATTTTGTCCGCAATAGAGGCGTAAAAGATACAGGTTTGTTAAATACGCATAGCACTTCAAAGGTCATGGTTGCTCTATATTAATGTGCCTAATTACCCACGCGGTTATGACCACGATAACAATTGTATTATACGTCCAGAATACGCTGCCAACTCACGAAGCGTAAAATTTGGATGTTACTCTAATACATTAATGAATGGTCGCTTTCAACTTACAGAGTTGTCAGTTTTTGACGGGGTCGGTGATGCAGTGGTTAGTAACGCTACTTTGACACCAACGCATTGTTTCGATTCCCACACAGGACAAACATTTGTGTCCATGAATATGTCTGCTTGACAGGGTGTTTTTGAGAGTCGTTGGGCGCATCAAAGCAAGTCTGGTGAAGTATACAAAAAGCCGATGCCAATAACAACTAATTGGATGGTCGCTTTGTTCCCTGCGTGAGTGAGGTCACCAGTAAGCTCCTAAGGAATAGCTGTTAACTCTGTGGGGGTATCGCGCGAGTGATAATGTATTGCAAGCGGTCATAGGCTACGGTAGCTGCTTTACATTAAGTGGACCGTATGCTTGTATATCTTCCCTACAAGTATATACCTCCCCACATTGTACATAAAAAAAGAATATGAAAACTTGCCAGATTTCTAGATGTTGTTATATGATAAAATTCGCAATAATGTTAGAATGCCAATAATCTGTGCATTAAACGATACTTAGCGTATTATCTACGGTACACACATTATTAGGATCAGATACTTATTTACTACCTGAGACATAGTATATGCAAACATAATTTTAGGCGTTGTGATTAGATGCAATTCTGTACTAGTTTAAACAAGCGTTAAGTAGCCATGACAGGGGAATTTACCCCGTCAATCTACTAACGCTAGTGGAGTATAAAAATCACAACGTAGAATATATAAAATTGCCTGTAAATTTGGATGTTATTTTAATACATTCATGAATGGTCGCTTTACACTTACAGATTTGTCAGTTTTTGACGGGGTCGGTGATGCAGTGGTCAGTAACGCTACTTTGACACCAACGCATTGTTTCGATTCCCACACAGGACAAACATAACACCCGAGCGTTTTAACACGCTTTTCATTAGCTTTAGTAAGTTGTGACAAAATTGAGTCGCATGATTTGACTCAAACAATTACGTGTGAGTGTAATGTAATAACATGCGAATTTAATAATTATTATTCAAGTTGTTGAATTGAACTGAATTATAACACGCTCGTATCAAATTTCAGTTCAGTTCAGAGCAATTGTGACGCTTCTTTTTCATACTTGATTTCTTTTTACAAACTTTTATTTATCTTGCAATGTTCATATGGAAGTAAGTTGTTCGTTACAAAATTTACTAATCTTTTTTCAAACCATTTCTGGTGTTCGATTAAGCTGACATTTGGTATTATCTTCGTGAGTGTTGCTGATAATTTATGCAGCCCTGCCTTGTTTATCTGATAGACTTCAAAGCTTTGGGTAATATTCGGTATTATTATCACAAATATTTATAGAGGAATAGGTTAAAAAAGTTCCTTCGAATACATTTAGAAGAGTCCTTTTTTAACTATGGTATAAAGCTATAATACTATACGACTGAATAAAGGTTACCAATAATTTCACATTTCAATAATTTAAGCACTGTTAAATAACTCACATTAAATTTAGATATAAAAAATCGGCCAAGTGCGAGTCGGACTCGCGCACGAAGGGTTCCGTACCATTATCTATAAAAACGGCAAAAAAAATCACGTTTGTTGTATGGGAGCCCACTTAAATATTTATTTTATTCTATTTTTTAGTATTTGTTGTTATAGCGGCAACAGAAATGCATCATCTGTGAAAATGTCAGCTGTCTAACTATCACGGTTCATGAGATACAGCCTGGTGACAGACGGACGGACGGACGGACGGACGGACAGCGGAGCCTCAGTAATAGGGTTCCGTTTTACCCCTTGGGTACGGAACCCTAAAAAACGCTAAAAAAATTCAACACGAGATGGTTGAGCTGGCTATCAATAAATAAACAAAAGTTAATTAATACGAAGCGGTAATTGGACGTGGATGTCTAACGATAACCTAACATGACACATATCCTAGAACCAGCGATCAGGGTTATGCCCCTGTCATACTTCCTAAGGCTACCTTGGCCACGAAAATCCTCAATGTAATACGTACGTTTTCTAGCAAGAATTTATTTAACCCATGTTATTTTTAGTCTCTTATTTTTTTTATTTAGTGTTACATTTTTTACAGCACTAAGATAGCAAACAATCATACAGCCTACCTGATGGTAAACAGTCACCGTTGCCCACGGGTATTTGCAACACCAGGGGAGTCACTCATGCGTTGCCGACCCTCTAAAAACCTCTTTACGCCTTTCTTGAAGAATCCCATGATGTAGTCACTTGGGTAAACCTCGGCTGGGAGTTCATTTCACAACTTGAGAGTTCTCAGAAGTAAATTTCTTTGGAACCGCACAGTACGCGACCATTGTGATTCCAGGGTGTGAAGGTGAACTCTCCGCCGTCGGCGAGCGGTGCGGTTATAAAAAATATCGCCACACACGTCGAATATAAAATTCCTTCTTAAACCTAAGGGTTTAAAACCGTGTGTAAGCTTAGGATCGTCGACAATTCTCACAGCTTACATATACCGTTAGCATTTTTAAGAGAGTAGAGCCGATAAATGCACCCGTCTGGGGAAGTACTTCCCCTCACAGAAAACCGCGCGAGAGATTTAACGCGTTGCAAGCGTTCACAGGCTACGGTAACCGCTTTATATCACGTGAGACCTATGCTTGTATGTCCTCCAACGTTGTATTTTTATACAACGTTGGAGGACATACAAGCATAGGTCTTGTCTTAATAAATCTTGTCCAATATTATTCATATTTTTTTAAATATGAATAATATTGGACAAGATTTATTAATTTAACAGGATTTAGTTTATTTTCCATCAATGAACAAAGTCTAAGCCATAAATACTCAAAATATAATGTACTTATGTATTTTTAACAAATACTAAACTTCCTTAGTGTAATATTACTTAAAATTACATTAACGTACAATCAGTAGAATACGATAACTCGTCACCTGACGTTTTGTTTTTGACCAATTTCACGTGAGGCTTAGTCATTTTGGCCGAGGAAATAGAATTCTTAATGTGTTAACAATAGGACAAATGTTTGCTTAAAGATATAGAATGGCATGACATTGGTTTCCATTTTAGCAATTTTAGATTATTTACAATAAGTAGGTAGATGATGAAATATATTCTTTTAAATGTGACAGTGTTTTTTTTGAAGTGAAAACTTCTTTAGCGGCGTTGTGCACTTTTTGGGATGAGTAAAAAATGTTACACTCGTGTCAGGGCATGTGACCCTGATTGTAAGATTTTGGTTAGAATTAGAACTTAAGCTCGCTGCAGCGCTAAAACATTAGTTACCTCTAATTATACAATTAAAACATGAAGCGCTAGATCGTTCATCGGGCATTATTTTCTCGCGACCAAAACGTTGTAAGCGCCATTAAATTCTTGGCGTTTACGCGTTTCGTTCAACGTAGTTTATCAACATCGCTGTTTGGTTTATGTGGCGCAGGGCGCTTGCGCGAGTGTGCGTGGCGTGTGTGCTTGAGTTTTAGAGATTGGCGATGATGATGCTGGTAATGATGATGGTGAAAGAGTCGTTGAAATTATGGTTGAAATTTGATTTTTCTGAGAGATAAACTTTTTAATGTAAAATAATTGTTATAGTTCTGAAGTGTTAAATTTTTAATGTAATATAAATCGTCATGTTTGTGTACGATAGCACAATAAATGACTGAATAATAAATAATGAATGACTATTGTATTTTACCACATACATGATAGTACTTTTATACTGATAAATAAAGCAATTCGTGCGAAATTTTTCCCTAACCATTCCAAAATATTCAAAAATGCACACAATAACAAACAACAAAGTTAATGTTCAAGTTTTCACTTCTGCCGGCACTCCAGGAGTGCAACTCGTTTTTCTGTTCGAACTATTTGTAAAATCGCCACGCTCATACAACCGCAATTTTTTTTTTCTTTTAAGTTTCCATTTTATGCAAAGCCCGTTGGTAAGTCACAACTCATAATTCAAGGAATGAAATATTAAAAGATGTTAAATATGTTGTTAACTCAATCTTTTTTATTTATTGATATTAGGGATTTCGTAATATATCCTAATAATAAGTAATTATGTTAATTCTAGTTTATTATTTTCTCATAGAGAAATGCTGTAAGGCTATTAGTAACCGCTTTATAGAATTACCGCGGGTAATTATTACGTCACTTCTTGGCTCGACAATCAACTGGGACCCGTCTAACTTAAGTCTAGGTCGAATCTAAATGACCTAGTGATATCTACGTGAGAGTCAACATGTGGCATTAATTTGCGTTAGGCAATAGTAACCAAAACGAGAAGACGGTTGCAGAATTATTGATTTATGAAACGACAAAGGGCGTTTAAATATTAGGTGAATAAATATCTGTACAAAAGACTTATGTATAGCAGTGAGCAATACTTTGATGATGAATAAAAGTATATTTTGAATTTTAGTTTATTTAATCCTAATTATTCTACGCTACCGATTTCTTTTTAAATGTTACAAATGTAACATAATATATAAGTAAATTAATGTTCTGATTTCTCAGTATAGATAATATATAGTATATATATATAAATAACATACATACATATGTTATATACATATATATATATATATATACATATAATACGTACTTTTAACGGCTACAAATTTGACAAAGCTAAAGTTCATATGTAGTAGTGAAGAAATAAATAAATATTATATCTGTTCGTTAATTTGTAAGGTTTCGTATCACGTTTTTTTTAATTCCTTTTCTTCTTCTTTGATACAAAATAAAAATAATTCTCACTTCATCGTAATCGTAAAATATAGGTAAGTGTATATGCGAGGTAGATATGGTTAATTCTTCATTTACTCTTATCTGAAATATGGCGCATATAAACAGGTCACTTAGGACAGAGAAAATCACAATGCCAACTAAATGCTATGTATATTGTAATCGTTGGATATGTGGAATGTCACAGAAACTGCTAAAGTTTGTGACAAACCACGACCTTTACAACGGATTCTGTATTATCTTATCATTTGCCAAAATATTTTGTGTATTTCCATACATTTCTGTCTCAGACGCGCTACTAATTGCAGTTTGCCACAAAAAAAAGAAATAATTTATGCAACAAGCTAGCCGGGGATCAGGAACTTGGCGCAAATCCAGTTCTAAATCCGACGATCATCGCTCTTGACCCCACCTAAGATGTTTCTCAGTGTGTAATTTGAAGAGAATATGATAAGTAATTGGCACTAAAGATTAAAAGCAAAAAAAAATTTACACACAAACTAATTTAGGCCGATCTAAAATAGTTTTTCGCCAAATTGTTATTTCAGAGAAGCTTTATTCTTGGATGAAAAGAATTATTAAATTAAAATATAGAAGTATCAATATCTTTTTCTCATTTATTTGCCATCATTAGGTGCAATTCAACCCTATTTTAAAACGAAATGCATTTAAACGCAGCAGCTGAAAAATATTCCATAACAAATCGCTTTCAGTTACACCAACGAGGAATGACTGAGGAATTTCTCCATTGTCAGCGAATGACGATGGAAGATTAAAACATTTCTCTCAGAAAGTAACTATCGAAGCCTAAGTGATCGCGGAAAATTCTTTAAAATGGCGAGGGGGACCTATTTTCCCGCGGAACGCAAACACCTTTTCAATCCTTCAATGGGCCTAACGATGAGGCGGCTGGGAGAGCGTGAAATACCAACTAGCTGCGGCACTTTCTTACTGGTATTGTAAGACAGAAAAAATACCGGGATCGCGGTACAATGGTGCAAAGAGAAAGATTAATCGTTCGGCAAGACGCACTCGTGAGACGTCAGTGCTTCGGCAAAAATTAATCATTTTAACGCGTCATTGTCGCTCGGCCTCCTCCCACGCGTGAAAAACTCCCTCCGCTAATTAAATTAGAATTAGGGTACCGTTTGACAGATTACGTTACAATTTTTCACTCCAAGATTTTTCGACGTGAATACGAATTTTTACAACTGCCATAAAATCCGTCTTCTTGATTAATAGCCGTGGATACGTTCACTCCAGAATGTAGAATTTTATTCCACTATCCATTGTGAGAGACGAAGAAAGAAGAATTACATAAAGCTTTCAGGGAGTGTGATGTAATCTCGGCCGTCGTTTCCATAAACTTAATGGCGAAGTATCACAGAACTTACATATCGCTGTTATAACAACCTAACTTGGCATATTTGTTACTCCCTCAGTCAGCATATTTGCGTCGAATGACCGCCAATTTATGTGGAAACTTCACCGGTTAGAGTATGACCTATCTAACGTAATAAAACTTTTCACTCGTCAAGCTATCGCTGTTTCGAGGAGAATATCTCAAGTAAATACGGCAGGTTAAAGTTTTCGCGCCAAACTTTATGGTCGGAGTACGCAATGTGTCAATTCTGCGATTGAAATATCGCATGGTGCATGGGTGTCGGCAAACGACGCCACAGTTTCCACGCCAGTACGATGCATCGTAAAATTCGTAAACCGTGCATACGAATTTGTACGTGGGAAGATCCCGTATTTTAAATGCGATATGGACGTTCGCTTGAAAATGTGTGTTCGAAGATTTTTATCGGGGTATCTGCACCGAAAATCGGGCACCTTGACAGATAACTGTCTATGCAACGCGATAATCGGTTGTTCACCTGTGTTTTTCAATTTTACACACAAAGTATCGGCTTTATGAAATACTTGGGTGATACTATCACTAACTTCACAATTTAATATGATGGTATATACATTTTTATATTAACAGGCAATGAGAAAGTGTATCACGGTACTTGAGCGCTAACTGGCTGTAATGTTTTTTTTAATCGAATCTAATTTTCACAAAGACCGTATTATGGCGAAAACAGCGAATGTATACAAAAAATATTTGTCTATATGTTTGTAAGCAGGACTAGTGAATGAAAATTGTTTCCTGTTCCATTCAAAAAATAATTGACAGATTTATAAGAAATAAATGTTGACCCAGCTATAATTTACTTGGTTTTAACTTAACGATGGTTCACTTAATGCTCGAAATTAGTTATATTCATAATCATTATTGAAAATTTGATAGAAAACATATGAATTAGCATGTTAGCCAACTTTTCCAATTTTTCTATTGATAACACACAAGTAACCAGTTGAGAATGCGCAAGCTTGCATTGCCAGAGGAACACCTGGCTCGTCAATTATATAACAATTCAAAATATATATTTTTTGTGATTTGTCGGCCATTTTGACCATGTTCCTTAAGAGATAGGAACGGTGTTCCTGAACATTCTTATTTTACTTTTTTATGCTGAATCCAAATCTGAAGTCAAAATTCGAATATTCGAAAAAAAGCGACAGACAAACGCACAGACAAACATATAGAATTCATATAGGAACGGTGTTCCTGAAAAGGAAATAGGGCGATAAACAAACGAGAGTAAGGTACTGAACTGTTTTGTCTTTGGATATTTATATATAGACTATATCTACAGATTTGCTATTAACATAACTCTAGACATATGCATCATTACTTATTCTAATACATACTTATTTATCACGCTTCCTGAATAGACATGCATCGATTTGGCATCAATAGACTTTATTAGCGAGGTGTGAGTAATGAATGCGTGTGATATATCTCAATACATCTAAATATACAAATGGGGTAGTAGTCGTGCCGTGTTCTACGCCAGGAGGATCAAATATTCCACTTAGAATATTGCAACCTACTGTCAGAGGCAACATTTTTTATAATATATGAATATAAATAGGATTCAGAACAAAGATTGCAGACTAAGCGGCGGTCCCGGGCCTGTTCTGGAGCTACGCTGTTATATCCGATACTAATATCAGACATCTTAATCTTAAAATAAATAACATTTTGCTAGATTTTTATATATGGTTTAGTGCCAATAATTTAAAACTTAACTGTAATAAGACTAAAGTTATACTTTTTAAATCAACAACAAAAAATACAGAAACAGTTGACATTACTCTCAATGGAGATCAAGTTGACGTTGTTAAAGATACAAAATTTCTAGGTGTACATATTGATGAATTTTTGAATTGGAAAAAAGAGCTGGCATCACTCGAGGACTCTATCTCATCAGCTTGTTATGCCATTAGAACTCTTCGTAATGAGATTTCCTTGACCCATCTAAAAAAAGTCTATCATGCCCTAGTTGAGGCTAAATTACGCTACAGCATCAAATTATGGGGTATTAGCTATCATTATAACAGAGATAGAGCTTTTACATTACAGAAGAGAGCCATACGTACAATGGTAGGCATTCCACCTTGGGAGTCGTGTGAAATGATTTTTGTTAACCTAGGCATTTTAACTGTTCCAAGTTTATACTTGTTTTCACTTCTGACTGATCTCAAAAAACGACTGCCTAAGATTGAGTCAAGCAATGATAGACGGGTAAGGGAGAGAACAAGGCGAAGGGCTCTTAAACACAATATCATACCAAAATTTAAAGTAATGGAACACAGTGCTCAATATCAAGCTTACAAAGCTTATAACAAGTTGCCAAATGAGCTGAAAGACATAGACAGCCTTAGTCTATTTAAGGTGAAATTAAAATCATATTTACTAGAAAAGAATTATTATTCCATTGATGATTATTTTAAATAAGAAATTGGACATTTGTATACTGAAGTGACATTGTTTTTGTTTGTTAAATTGATAATATTATAAAATGTTTAATACCTAGTTTAGTAATAGTTATAATGATTTCAAATACGATGTAAATTGTTTATGAATAAATACTTGAATACTTGAATACGAGTATAAAGGTGATGACACTACTATTCTAACGCGAGTGCTGGTAAATATATTAAAAGCGCTATAACCCTAGTCGGTCTACTGTTTTATCACTCTAATGTGCTTAAGTCGCAATTATAATTCTCAACTCATATTGTTCAAATAATATATATACCTCATCTATGCCTGAAACGTGATTATTAATTTGCTCATACACGAGGGAAACATTTTTTCAACACACTTGCTCATAAAGTGGCTCTAATTTCACCGCAATTAGGCACATAATGACACCTGTAATCAAACTGTGACTTTTTCATTTCTATTATTCACAAGTGAGTTATAGATTTATTACTGGTTGAGTTGCTTTGTTCTTAAAAAAGTTTCGATACAAAAAAGATCGTGTTCAATAGTACAAATAATGTATCTATTGCTTGCTCATTTCATGCAACTTCGTATTTAAATAGATAATTTCAACTTGTACGTGTTTAATTAATAAAACTTTCACTCAAATATAACTTTTGTTTTCTCTGTAATAAAAAAACTTTAAATTCCCCATTTTGTACTTGGCTAAAACGCTATCCGGGAAAAGCCAAAAAAAGAAACCTCATTCTGTAAGTCTATGGCCGATCCCTTTGTTAGATGCGCGCGCATAGAAAAACTGATGATTTTTTCCCGCCATTGCGAAAAATATTTCACAACTCGTTTTCATTGTTGAAATTATACTTATTTATTAATCAAAATGTCTACAAGTACTAGTTATGAAGAAAATTATTTATGTTGTACGCCGCCCGATATAAGATGTGAACGTTATGGAAAGTTTACTACCTGAAAACTCCAAGGAAAAATATCTATTAGCGTACCAAAATTTCATACAATGGCACAACAACAAGAATACGCATTCTTTTTCAGAAAATGTGTTCATGGCGTACTTTAAACATGCACATAGTTACAGAAGAACTTCAGCATTGCTGGCTAATTCAGGAGCTGATATAATGACTTTGCGTCATGGTGGGTGGCGTTCTAGCAATGTAGCAGAATCATAAGTAGAAGATTCCATACAAAATAAGAAGAAATTTTGTGCAAAATTCACAAAAAGAATTAGACCTGATGCTGAGGCGGGTCCTACTGGCGAAACAACAAGTACATCCAATGATTGGATTTCACCTACACCTACACGAATAATAAACCATCTCAAATAACAATAGAACATAAAAGTATTTCAGTAAATAATCTATCTGATGAGACCGTTATGCCATCAAAAACTGTTAATTATAATTTTACTAACTGGACATTTACTAATTGTTTCTCTAAATAAACTTTTTATCTACTATATAAAATGATTTTTTAGTATTATTTTCTTCACAAGTGTGTTGAAAAACGTCGTATGATACACGTGTGTATTGATGATTACCGTCCTCGGCTCTCTTAAGACCCTCACCTAACGGCTCGGGTCCCAATGGCGCCTCAGCGGTAATCACCAACATTACACACTTGTACCATAATATACTATTTTCGACTACATTTTTGTGTTAGCCCATTCAATTTAAATGAAAAAATAATTCTTCCGGTAGTTTAGATGAAACTGGTAATGGAAACGGAGTCGTTGCTTTCACTTAGGCGGGCGAAGTTATTTTATTGCTTCATATATTTACAAAAATACCTAATATTTATCGTTAAGTTATTTATGTCAGACATAAGCTTTACAATATTACCTATGTATAGTTTCGGAATAATCAAATCTGATCATTTAACGTTTCTGTGTAAACTTACAAGGACAGAGGAATTTTCTTTCATTAGGTCAGTACAGCCTATCGCATTGAAATGACTCCTACATATAGCCTATAAACAGACGGAAAGACGGAAAACCGTACCAGGAATTATTTCCGGTCGCCCGGCGCTAACGGAAGCGGACAGATCGCAGTTAGGGAACTATTACTCCTACACTGGTACTGTGGAATATAGGACAAATCATGCCGTACTTAGCCTTTAACTAATGTCACAAAAAGAGGTTATATGTTTGACGAGCATGAAATATAGAATTTCTAGAATAAGGCCATGTAGAGTCAATTGATTATAGATGAGATTTGATATTTTTTCAAAAATAAAAGAAAAAATAAAAGGAAAATTCTAGAGATCAGACATTTTACATAAAAAATGTCTGTTCTCTAGAATTTGAGAAATCTAGTGTACCAAAACCCATGGTGTTGGAAAGTTACAGATTTCTTAATTTAAGTTAGTCACGTACAATCTCAGCTTGCATACCACATTTCAGTTTTCCAGTACTTCTGCAAGTAACCTAGTTTTGAAGATCACGATTGTGTCGTGGATTAATTCGATGTATTTAGGATTTAATAAAGTCTTAATGATAAATAAAACTTAGTTTGTATCATTGGCTTACTAGCTATGAGTACATTTAATGCTAAGAATTTGGTCTTTCTAGATTAAGCAGATCAAAATTGAGGATTCGGAAATTCGTTCGCAGCATTTCGCGAAAATGTAGCCGGTGTTGCAGAATTCAATAAAATAAATAAGAAAAAAATAATCAGAGTTTTATTGGATTAACCAAGCAAAGGATGACAGAACTCTTTCTCTAAATATTTTTATTTAAGTAATGAAAAGCTACGTAATATCCTCCAATAGATTGGTTTACATAACCAACGTACTGAAATACCCTGATAGTATAAGCTATCAATAATATAAGGAGAAAACGAAAATAAATTAAAGAAAATTGCGCCCACAATAGTTTCACGTTCAGATAGCTGTAAATATACTGAACCAAATTTCTTTCACAATCAAAAACATTCCATTGATTCAATTTACGAGCAATTCTACTACCTATTTTATTTACCAGCCCATTATCACAGCGATAAAGTGAACATCCGAGTGATTGGTTGAATGAAATACAAAGTACGAGTGAACGAATCCTAACCATTCAATACTTACTCGCACATGTTGAAATGTACGATTTCTGTCGTCGTCTTCTGTCCTAGTTGGACAACGCATAGCGACGAGTAGCGTAGTCTGAAATATCTTAACGTGCATATAAGCTTCCTTATAATATTGACTTTCATCATGCTTGAAAAACGTAACTATTATTTACTCGATTTTTTTAATGAGAAACAGCTCAATATGTAGTTTTAGTATTGTCTTAGGTTTTCGCGATTGTTACACATTGAATTAAACAATTTTTCGTCTTCCTGCGACCACGGATGCTGCAAAGCATTTGAAACGTCAGGTTCAACAAAATAAATAAAACACGCGATACTTCCGTTAAAAATTGTTTAATTCAATATGTAGTTTTAGTATTACAGCGTGCTCTGACTACACGTAATTATTACAATAAGTGTGATCACAAAGTATAAAGAGAGATGCTGCGGTATGTACAATATTTTATAAAGCGCAATATGAACTATTGCAATGATTTTGAATACGTTAAAACAATGACATTTAGACAGGATTGTGTAGTATAAAAAGGATAACGAGTCGCGTCAGGAAAGTTTTTTATATATGAGTAGATATTGAGTTATAAACCTACTGATCTATTTCTTCATCCTAGCATTATAAAACATATTGATGTACATTGCACAGTAATTGTACTGCATAAACACAACAAGTACCTGATGAATGTATACTTCAATGATCGTGTACCTATATATAATTTTGTCGTCATCATCCTCATTTCAGGCAACGAATGCCCACTGCTGAACATATGCCTGCCCCTTAAACTTCTACAGCGACGGGTTTTGTTCTATTTGCATTCATCAGTTCTCTGCGATCTTCACAAGATCGTCGGTCTATCATGTTAGGTACATTTTTGTAATATTTCTGAACAAATATGAGAATCAGACCTTTAAGAAGTGAGACTATAGTCTCAAACTACATCAAGCAGCTTTCGGTTTAGTCCCCTGTTATTGTAAAACAATATGAATCGTAAAAGTATTGTGTCCGTTGGGAGTCATTTCGGTTGCGATCGCAACAAAATCATTAAAGAATGACAGGTTATATGTCGTCACCACAGCATAAAGGCGATAGTTTGACCTACTAACTTTACCAGTAAGTTCAAACTTTAAGTGGCGCGTTACTACGCGACGCTCAGATAGGACAAGGCTGTAGGTAGGCGTCCGCGCGGCGCGTCGCAGGTACGTCTATGGCGCCGCATGGGCTTCTCCCAGATTAATGGATCATTGCCCCCCCACTCCCCCTGAGATGCGAAACTACTGTTCGACGACATCGCTCCTTCCTCCGCGAGATATATGGCCTTCGTACTTACTTAACAGTTTAACACTAAGATTTAGGTTAGTTGTAGCGATTGGTATTGTAAGAATTTCAAGACAGACATTGAAAAACATATATATCATATTTAACGAGTGTGGTGAGATGAATCATCCTTGTCAGTGAAACAAATTTCATAAAGGTGATGTTATCCTCATCTTTTTACCCGATGGTAAACATGTGTAACCCGCAAGAGACTTAGTGTGAAGATAGACAGGTAGGGATTGGGTAGGAAATCGGTATACGACCCATATAAAAGTGAAACAGTTCGCCATAGCCTAGAGATGTCTGTCACTGTAGTACGATGCGAGCTTTGCCACTGATTATATCGCAACTCCTCTCAGCTTCCTGGTGCCTTTATTCGCTAGCAGGAATACAATAACACGACAATAATTTGTAATTTTGTTATTGATTTGATGCAAGGTTGAGTTATTCCTTGATTAGGCTGATTTTTATAGTACATATGAAAAGCAGAGGGACTTTGCTATCAACACAAACGCCAAAAGAGTACTCATATTTTTTTTGTTTATCCGCTGTGAATACATATTGGAATAATTACTAAGTAAACAGATTTCATTTGACAGTTCATCAAGGAAATTTATTTTTTCATACCGGAATTATATTTGTATTAATAACTCTGCAGAAGAAAAAAAAACTGCTCAAGTTGTGGGCATCGGCTATTGTTAAATTATGCTGTGCTCTATACCTGTTAGGTCAGAGCCTCGTTAGATAATCGACAGGGTGTACCGCGTGCAGATAAGGTTAGGTTTGCTTTGAATATGATGTCCAACCATTTACATCCTAATCTAATATCAAAAACAACTAATACGAGTATACTCGTATCTTTTCAATAGACATATACGAATAAAACATGTATAAATTAAAAATATTTTAAACAGACAAACTCACCACATATTCTTAACGCGCTGTCGCTTATTATATTATGTGGCTAGGTTTATCAGCGGCAACCAGCAACCACTCACATGTTTGGCCCGAGATGGTACAAAACAAAATCTCGGTGCAGGATTTCCCACATCCCTATATAAAGTACGAGATCATATCGTCAGTACATTAATTTGAGCCATATGAATCGGGTCATTGACATTCGTTATCAACATTTCACACACCGCACACACGACAAATATTTTTTGCATTCTGCCAGTATTTGAACACACTTACTAGTTAGCCATGACTGCCATACCTGATCCAATAAACATGCTTCTTACTCCATATTTCAACGAACTGACCCACTGCTTATAACGCTTCGACCTTCAATCTCAACAAGCGAACTCACATTTATGCTCGATAAAACACTTCGAAACTGCTCATCGTAAATCACGAAGACATCGAAAGTTAGCCGTCGAGCACTTAAAGTTTAACAGACAATAATATCTAGCGATGAAAAAATAGAGATGGGTCTTCGTTGGCGGCGAATAAAAAGTAATGTGACAGTAGTGGTGTCCTCAAAGGGCTAAGTTAGTAAGCGAGTAAACTTAGAGGGATGCTGTAATGAGGCTTGGGGACAATCGATAAATTTGAATGTGCCTTGGCGCCGCCCCGCGACTTGCAACTTTTTTCGGTAGCGGGGGAGGGTGCGCCATTGCGACGCCACCGGAGCTAAGTTGTAGTCCTTCGTAGGTGCTACGCTACGCGATCGCGAAGCGGTAGCTACCATGTGTCAAAATTTCAGGCTTTCCTTATTCGTAGCGTTTGAAGCATGATCTATTTCCACTAGATTTTAATACCGAATAAAATACAACTATGTATTATAATCTCTAAAACACAATATTTTATAGAAATTTAATTAAATATTGAATAAACAAAATTTGTATTTTATGATGACCTTAATAATTAAAATAATTTCAAAATTATTGAATAACTACTTATCTGATTAGGTGGAAAATATTATGAAGGCTGTCGGTGTCATGTATCCGCGGTAAAACAGCTTTAAATGTGTTCTGGAGAAAATATATAATAATAAATATATATATATATGTATATTTAAAAAAAATACGAGAAAAAATATCGGAATATAAATTTCGACTTTTGTCTTATTTACTATGGGAAATAAGTAACAGATACCGGTCCTAACCAAAATTATCAGTCTTTTATTTTATATTTTGTTACAATTTCGGGAGGCATATTAACATACGGCACACATGAACTATATTGCCTACGACCGATACATTAAGTATCACTCGCGCGATGCCACTTCTGCTGCTAACACAGAAACTTCTTAGAAGCTTTCTGGTGACCTCACTCACATGCTGGAACACAACAACTCTCCAATTATTGTCATTTGGCTGCTATTTTCTGTTGGTGGTACTTCTCCAGGTGGGTTGCTTTAATGCGTTCTACCTCTCGTAAAAATACCCAGATCAAGACAAAGACGAGGCATGTTCACGCCCACGAATATTTGTTCTGTGTGGTAATCGAACTAATGGTGTCACAGTAGTGTAACAAACCACTGCGCCACTGAGTGCGTAAAAAATATATATGTTTTTTTAATTTTGCCACATCTCCCGACGTCCTTCATTCCTATAACGTTATCTGGTTTCCGAATATCATCGCATTAAATATTCATAAGCAGTAGATTTTGTTGTTGTTGGCTACTGTTTTTACTTTAATCACGAAATTAGATCAAAAAACAATATTTTATTCAATAGAGATCATTATGTGCGCTACATAATAATATGCATATGTTATGTGAATGTGTATAGATCTTAAAGCTATGTATAATGATTTGCTTTTATCTCATCTTCAATACCATATCATTCAGGAACAAACTTTATTAAAAATGTAAACATCTAAACTTTAACATTTACAATATTAATAAAGACTATTATTATATGAGCGTTAATTTTACAACTGCAATTACGAGATTTCAAGATTTATTTGCAATTAGTTGAGGAAGGAAAAGCGATAAGATAAAGAACAATACACACGACGGAAAGTAACTAACTGCGTGTTATGAATGGGTAAAGCCGTATTTCCTTGGCGACGAGGCAACCCGGCCATTCCAAACAAAACATTATTTGTTTGTTGTGACTCGAAAGAGATCGGCATTTTGGCGTTCCCACGCACCCTGTAAGATCAGCCCACCAGTCACCGATTCTTCACTGATAAACTACCTACACTCTTTTTCTTCTCAGCGTTATCCTGTTTCCCAATTCATTAGGATCGGCGGGGTCCGCTACGTAAGCCTAAGGATTTTTTACATGAAGTGACTGCCGTCAGGCCTCCACGACCCAGGGGGTAAACCAAACCTTTCATAGGTTAGGTTAGATAGGTTTCTCACGATGTTTTTCCTTTACCGTCAAGCAAGTGACAATTATAAATTATAAATATGTAGATAAATCCGATTACACTGATTAACTACACTATACTTACACAATAAAGTCTTACGATTTGTACTATGATATCATCATTATTTTGTAAACTAAAGCAACAGTTATATACGAAGTAAACATTTCTAGCAAGCATAATGTGCATTAAAAGTAGAGTATTTTAATATTGCCATGAGCTAAAGTAAGCGTAGTCAGTTGGCAATATAGTCATTTTAGAAAAAAATAAAATAGCGTAGTGTAGCTTTCTTCATTGGAAAGCTACCCTTATTCAGGGTTGTCGATTGCGATTCTTAGTCACAACTGCATCATGAATGAAAACGTAGGGGGTGTCCCGATATACATTTTTATTGTATCATAAAAATATCAACTCGTATTTCAGCTTGATATCTGTTCCAATAATTGCGCATTGAAATAAAGTAGATTAACTACGGTAACTAATCAAGGTCTGTCTTAGGTTTTCGCGATTGTTATACATTGTTATTAATCTAGGTCTGTTATGTATATTGGTACTGAAATCAAATTTGTAAGGAGCTTAATATTTATAGAAAGCAGTTATATTTAATCAAAATATTAAAATAAAATTTATCGAACACGCAGGTCAAGACATTGACCGGAGCCTGCTTATGGATGGGTTTATTTTATATCGAACTTTTCCATAGTCGGTAAACAGATTAGTCGTTGATCCCGGATTGTTGTTGTGAGGTGATAGTAGTGAAGCCGAATTGGTAACTATTAGATATATTGAAAAGGCTAACTTGTAGTAGAGTTCCTACTGTGGCGGAGAGGCTCTAAGGCTACTTCGATTAAAAGTACAAATACAGCAAGCATTGGTTAAAGGCGAATGAAAAAATAAGGCAGCCGAAAAAGTTTTACCTTCATTCAGCTTTTTATATCCACATAGTTTTTACTTCTTTATGCGATATACATGTAAAATCATATCAGTGTTTTATTTCCCATGAGTTACAGCCCTATAAACAAGCAGGTAAGGTATAGTAGGCGAAGGCGGAAGTGATAATCTTAAAAGTTAGATTGACATAGTTCTTTGACATAAAACAAGCGAAGTTACAATGTCAGAGCCATACTACGGTATACAGACTGATTTATTGAGCCTGGCACTCTTTCAACTAGTAATTGGGGCGATACGTAAAATCTGAATAGTGAAACTTTTTATGCTTTAGATACCTGCATATCTTTAAATCGGTGCATATATTGGCATATACTGAGAATATTATAATTCGTTAAAATTGTGCCTATAGTTTGGTATGTTAAATATCCTAATGAAATTTTTTCTGCTAGTTTTAGAATCAAATCTAAACTTATCTGCTCCGGGTAGACCTTGATGAAATAGTTGCACAACTAAAGTTAAGAAACACCTTGACTGGGGGAATTATCCCCCACCTTATAATAGATGGGAGCCAAATAATAATATTTCTAATTAGGCACTCAAATGATTGACTACAATAGATTGGTTATAGGGATAAGTCCACCTGTGTGTTCTTTATGCTTGCTGTACCCCGCAACCGCGCGTTTGACCGGTATCATATAGGTACCGCTTCTTATTTATTTTCTTTTTCTCAACTTCTAAGAGTCGTATCGTAATGTTGTACAGCAAATTAGGGTAGGACATGATGATATTCTTGAAGAATTGGGCTATCAAATGCATAAAACATTTTTCATATCCGTCTGTTAGTTACAGAGATTATCCTTTTTAAATAAATAATCTCTTCCACTACATATATCAGTTAGATATATTGGTTTTATATATAAGAAATGCGTGAGGGATACTTCTTGCTATGTAATCGTTCAAGACGGTCAACTTGATGTAAAGTGGATACCGAAGACATGATCGCTCCCAATACAAACTTGTACTCACTATCAGTTGGAGTAATTTCCCAATCGGGCACAATGATTATGGTTCTTTGATATATGGTAGTGCACTGCCTCTGTTAGGGCAGGGCTTCTTTTGATACTGGAGCTGCGTGCACCTCCAAGATGCTCCAAAGATGGTGGCAAGCGACTTACACTCCAATGACTATGGTAACCGCTTCATAACAGGTTGGTTGTTTGTATGGCATTCGACATACCTAACATAAAAAAGTTTACTTTGTAACATACTTAGGGGAAAAATGCCTAATTGCCTACTCAATATCAATAGATCAGTTCATAGATGAAATAACTAGCTAAATATATGTGCCAAATTGATACAATGGCAGAATGAAAGGGGGAGTTATGCCATTGGCATCTTGTCCCGTTTCCAAACATATAGGGTGGAGATGAACAAAAGACTATCTTGTCAAATGGATCCTTTGTGTCGTACTCGAGAAGTTTATTAGTGTCTAATATTAGGTTAACAAGGTGTCTATATGTCTATCAGTTGATACTACGATAGTAGGCTAATGACTTACTGTGTAATAACTCCGTTATAATAACAATCACAGCCTCACTACAATAATTCTCTGGAAGGGTATTCAGCAATTCATTAAACCTATCCTATTTTGATGAAGCATATAGCTTTTTTTGAGCTCATTACACGGTTCACTCGCCCTAAGACTCCTAACATCAACCTTCTGATGAAACACCACCAATTTGGTCTTGATAGATGAATCTTTTGACGAGTTACTTTGACACCAACGCTCGTGGGTTCGATTTCCACACAGGACCAACATGAACATATCTGTTTGTCTTGGTTGGAAAACCGCAGCCAAATAACAGCTCCCATAAGGATTGTTGTGTTCCTGCGTGTGAGTGAGCTCACCAGTAAGCACCTATGGGGTTGCTGGTTAACAGCAGAGGTGGCATCGCGCGAGTAATACTTAATGTATTGCAAGCTACGGTAACCGCTTTACATCAGATGAGTCATATGCTTGTATGCTTCCCGACGTTGCATAAAAAAAATCTTGACCTTTATCGACCCTATATCCTTTTATTTTGGCATTGTATGTTTCGTTATTCTTTCAAACTTACTTGCACGTAGTACCCTCCGAATCGCCAAAGCCTCATCAAAGCCTCCGATGAGGCTTTGGCGATTCGGCGATTCGGTTCTGGCGAAAGTGAGGGGAGAGGTAGATCTTCACCTTATAGAAGACCGAAGTCAGAATAATAATTTTATGGAGTGTTATAGTGTAGGAATACAACAGTTCTCAGATAATCGTTATTCGCTGGAATAGAGTAAGGAATCACGTAAAAGCTGATGAAGAGTTGATGAATACAGCAACATCTCACCAATATACTTATCATCCCGCTGGCTCGAAAATACGCTTTATGTTACAAGCATACTTAGACTATGATGATTACTCATATTACCGGGCCCTACGCTTGTTTCCCACGTGCACAACGTAGTTTAAAAACGTGTTATAACGTAACACCTTATAAAAACCCTTAAGGGCGCTTTTGCGCTATATTTAGATGTGTATATAAGATGTGTATTTAGATTGAAATTATACAAATGTATTTGCACTTTGTACGTACTTGATAGAGAAAATATTAGAAGTAACGTCAAAATGATTACGTTCCATAAAACAATTGATTTAGTATTTGGTAGTGCTGGTACCTTTTTTTATATACAACGTCGAGAGGCATACAAGCATACGGTCCACCTGATGTAAAGCAGTTACCGTAGCCTATTAACGCTTGTAACATATATCAGTCGCGCGATGCCTCCTCTGATGCTTACACAGCAACTCCTTAGGAGCTTACTGGTGACCCCACTCGCACGCAGGAACACAACAACCCTCTAGAGGGAATTGTTATTTGGCTGTGGTTTTCTGTGAGGTTTTTTCTGTTTTCTGACATACTTCCCTAGACGGGCTTGCTTTGATACGCCCTACCTCTCTTGAAACTTCCAGACCAAGACAAACAGACATGTTCATACACACAAATGTTTGTCTTGTGTGGGAATCGAACCCACGAGCGTTGGTCTCAAAGTCGCGTCTTTCACGACTGAGCCAACGAGCTCATCATATCTCCCTAAACATTGCCAATATTTGCCATATGAACCATACCGAGAATAATGTAGAAATCAATATTAACCAAAACGTAACAACTAAGTATATTTCTTGATTAACTTCTCGGTACAATTATTTGAGTAAAGAGAAAAACAAAGTAAATGAAACAGTAAAATAAAGAAATCTGAGTTAACTCACCCATATTGTATAATGAACTAAGACAGCTTAGATGGTATCGATTTAATTTGAGATAGAGCGATTACATCAACGTAGTAGGTGAAACAAGGGTAAAGTTCGCTATATCTAGAGTAGAGAGCGAACTTAGCACTCACGATAAATTAGAAGTTCCCTTCAAAGAGAATGGATTAAAACTAGTTCGTGAAGTGCGGCCCTGGAGCGGAGAAACTTTCAATTTTTATGACAAATTCAATTAGAGAGAAAGATTTATGCGTCTCTCTTCCACGATAAAACTATCTTACTGGTGTAAGGGAGACAGTTATGGCACGGTATTCCGATTGGTAAGTTTTGGGTGTAATTTCTAAATGCATTTTGTATAACTAAAGTGGCATTAGCGACTCAACTACTTCGTAATTTAACTTTTTACTTTTGGAAACTTCAGTAATTTGTAATGTAAACCCGTTATCTTTGAGTGCCCACTATATATTCATTAACAATCTAATACGAAAACTCGTATATTCACGCATGTACCTACTAATCTATAAACGTTGACTGGTAGGGTTAAAAACCTTATCAGTCGCTGTTTGTAAATTAGAACTTTTTACTTCCTTAGATTAGTACGTTCTCTTTCGTTTTCAATAAATTGAAAAATTACAAAACGAAAAAACAAATCTTCACACGAACAAGTAACCAATTTGTACTATTATAGTATCGTGATCGTTGCTCTTGGATATTACTGCATTTCAATTGTTAAGAATCAAAAAAGCTCATTTGTATACGCTTATGTAGGTACAACGAAAGTTTTAAAGAGTAATTAACAAAAAAAAAATTCTATCGAATACATTCGAGTTTTCAACATGTATTAATATTTATTCTGTGATAATGGCGTGGCGATCATCAACAACACAGCGCGGCAAAGTATTCACGGGAATGTGAAAGGATGTTTCGATACTCCGAAGGATTTCCTAGCATACTGACGGATGCCGCGGCATCAAATAATTGCAGCTGGGCGGATGTTAAAGGATTTTTATGGGCTGAAATGGTTTATAAACTTTTCATATTAATTATCTGATGACGTGCGGGGGCCAAGGCATACAAGCCTGAAGCGGTATACCGAAGTCTGAAGCGCCATTACCAAAATTATCGGAGTCGTCTGCAGTTCGCTTAAGTCTCGTTGCGATAGTCGTTACGTTTAACGTTATCAAATAAATGCTAGTATTACGCTACAAAAATAAGATCGAAATCATTTGAGCTTAGCAACAACTTCTTCAACTGCCGTGTCGCTGATTGGCGCTGTCGCCGGTATGATGTTTCCGAGTAAGCAATTCACAAGCAGTCCAACATTTTAAACGTAGAAGTAGCGTCCGCGCCGACCTCACGCCACCAAATCCCATTACCGATAGAGATCTCGCGACATCGGTGGACAATAAAATGGTTCCATCATATCTGAAACTTTGCCCCATAATGAAGCGTATGGGGCGAATGGTTTACGACAGTCGTCGGCGAATCTTTATTGGTAGCGGACCAATTTAGATAAAAGGAAAGAGCTTTCGCCCTGAAACACCAAGATAGCAGTCTTAACTATCGCCAAGTTAGCGGTAGTTAATCCGCTCGGTTCGCGAATAAATCAACAGTAGAAAGCGATAAATTCGGCCAACTCACCGTAATAGGTGAAAACTATTAGATCCAGGGGTAATTTAGGTGCTGCCCAGAAAAAATATGAAACCGGCAAGGCGCCAGTTCAAGCTTCAAGGTTTATTAAGTGGAGTAAATTCTGGAGATATATTTCGCAAATTACCGGTGGAATATGTTTCATTTATGATTTCCACTTTTAAGTTCATAATTTAGGTTCTATCTTCATTTAATGACCAGACAATGAAAATGTACCGCAAACTCAATATATATTACAGTTTATCAAAATGAATGAAGTTGCTCAAACAATTAATCGTAAACAAATGCTTAAAAACGTGCGCGCGCCCACTAAGCACTTTAGTTTATATGCTTATTCTATATTAAACATTTCTGCATTACCAGCTAATTTCTGCGACAGATCGTCGAGAGGCCAATACATGCCCAACACATGTAAAGTCTTACCATCAGTCTTCTATGAGGACGAAATCCCAAGGCCCTATCGGTCTTTCGTCAGAGCCTGATTGGTTAATTAGCAGGTTTGGCTTTTACTTTTAAGATTGAGAGTCACGAGACAGTCACTTGCATCCTAAAATCAAACATCTTTTCTGTTTCTGTTCTTCTCCAGTTCACTTCTCCGATAAAATACAATCCGAATATAGGCAATATTCTTTATAAATTTGAAGTTTCTAAGTTTAGGCTGTGTGTCGTCTGCTAGTCATGATCCTTTTTTACAGTTATTAAAAAGATTTATAACATCACATAGTGATGATGCAAAATAAATAAAATACACAGATATAACAACGAAAGAAAGTGCGGTAAAATGTTTCCTCAACATTACAATAGAACTGCATAATAAACTATCAATTGATAAGGCAACCGTCTAAGAAATTAATCGAGTGGATAGTTACAGGAACTGATGAAAATAAATATGTCAAAACTAGATTTGAAGAGGGGAAGCGCGAAATAACGGAAAGAAATTCTAATTTCCGATATTCGATTTGTCGATGGAACAGCCAGTAATGCAGGGTGAAGTTGATAGTTTTATCTAAATTAATAATTCGATTAAATAGACATGGACGTCCAATTTGTAAAAGTTTTCAGAACATTTTGTTTATTTCGTTTTATTTATTGAAATACTGTACGAAGACTGTATTTTTATACGAAATATTATAGAATTATCATAGTCCATAGTTACTGTCCAGAAAGCGCTTTTCTCTAGCGAAATACATATTACTAACTATCAAAACGAATAATTTTGTCAAGAACGGCTATGCAACAAGTACATTTAATCAGCGGAAATCGTAAATTTCGACCTACATTTATATGTCTGTGACTAACAAATTTCAAGCAATGTAATATAAAACGTAAATGAAGTGTAAACGAAAAAACGGCTGCAATATTTCAGTAAAGGGAAAAGTAAGGCAAAAGTGTGTGATTGGCAAAGAAAATTACGTTGACGATATTTCACGAACAACTGTATTACAGTTCTAGCGCCTATGAAAATGGAAAACTAAACTAGAACGTGACGTTATCATGTACAAATGGAAAAGAAAACGTCCGATTTTTCGACAGAATTCTAGATTATACTGTATCACGTATGTCATTTTATTGCAAGGTTATGACAAAACGCAGTAAGTATTCGGCTCTAAGCGCCTTCGTCTGAAACGTCTGTATCGTCTGTGCTCAACTGCTCATTCACTCGACCGGCGGCCGCCATCGCGGGCAGTCGAATGCCACGTTGAACAAGTTTCTTAGGAATTTTCCGACAGAACTTCAAGAATGTTAGATAACTTTCCTCCGAAAATTATATGAGACGTATTTCGCCAATGAATTCGACGATGTTTTATTCATGTTTATTTGAGGAATTTATGATTTATTATTCGTTAGGTTTTTATTCTTCTCTGTTTAATAAGCGATATTTTTATATAAACAATGTTCAGTTAAATGTACTGTACCATATTTTTTTGCGATATTGGAAATGGTTTTAAAGAATTTCGAAGGTTTTCATACACAAACGCTTGGGTGACATTCTTAAAAAAAAAAAAAACCGGTTTTTTAAGAGAGAAAGAAATATGTTAAGTGAATATCGGTACATCGCTACAAAATCTGCTTTAAGACATTAGGCGTATGAAAAAAATATGGAATTATATAGATACATTCTTACAACAAAAATTATAATTAACACAAATGTTTTTATAATTACAGACTTTCTGATAGCTACATCACGTAACGTATGTAAAATTGTATGCACCCTTTATAACTAAACATATTTGAAAAATGTGGTCATAGATTAAGTATATAAGAATATTTTATTTTTCTGGTTACTAATAGATAAACAAAGAATGTTCACACAAAAGAAAAACTGAAGTGACGTTGTGTCGAATATTTTGTTGGCTATTTTTTGTTATACTATAGACACGTCCAACAGTAAGTACTAAAAGAAAAGATCTTATTCGTCGAAGGAAACAAAGTAATCCTTGGAGATCTAAAAGTGGACTTAGCCAAATCGGCGTCTCCCTTTCTTAGCTTGTTATCTCATATCCTAAAAGTTTAAAACGCAGGAGCCATCGAAACGGGAACTTATTAACTCGATGTGATCGCCTCGTGGAAACAGCTCCGCGATAAAATGTTACAGGAAGGGAAACTTTCGACAAACTGCAAAAAGAAACTGACTAAAGTTTAAAAAGAACGCTAAATGCGATCCTTACTTAGCAAAGGTAAAGTTAAGTACGTTCACATTTAGATGTGGATATACGACAAATTGTGGATTGAACATGAGGATTGTATTATGATTCCTCGTCATCATCAATCACACCAATCGTTGACATATAAAAAAAACAATCTACATTTATGTATTACCTATTAACCATACTTCAATCAATATTGACTTTAAACCTTCTTTTATTTGTCAGCTCCTTTATTGGTCAGCGACTAGACGATTCAAAAGTTTACACAATCACTGCGTTTCAGGACTCGTCCTACGTTCTACCTGCTGATCATAACAAGTTTCAAACTTGCGAAATATGGCAACTCTTTTTATTGTACTCTGATTTTTAGATGTGGATATACGACAAATTGTGGATTGAACATGAGGATTGTATTATGATTCCTCGTCATCATCAATCACACCAATCGTTGACATATAAAAAAAACAATCTACATTTATGTATTACCTATTAACCATACTTCAATCAAAATTGAATTTAAACCTTCTTTTATTTGTCCAAACGTTTATTGATCTGCGACTAGACGATTCAAAAGTTTACACAATCACTGCGTTTCAGGACTCGTCCTACGTTCTACCTGCTGATCATAACAAGTTTCAAACTTGCGAAATATGGCAACTCTTTTTATTGTACTCTGACTCGAATGTGTGCACGGTTTTATTCTTATACGGTGTAAATTTTTATGCTTGTAGGTACCGGATTTTATTCGATTGTCAATATTCGTATATCGTTAAAAGACTTGCAATTTTTGATGCGTTCTAACTTTAAATGTTTGAAAATAAAAATGGATGTATTACCTACGCACGGCGGTCAATTCGTTTTTTTTTTCATAAATTTAGATGACTGCATCGTTCGTTAGTATACACATTCTGTTAGTATCACATACAGACTTAAATTTGAGATTATTTATATTAAGCGAAATATTAAAAAATACTAAATCATCAATATTGAGCCGTGATTACCACTGTATATTTATATACCTAAATTCCAGAGACGACTTCGTACATTAAAAAGTTTTCTATTTCTTGAATAAGTTACCCAGTTTATATGATACGTCAAGATAAACTTAATAGTAGATTTTTACGAGTATATTCATAGTATATATATATATATATATATATATATATGGGTAATTAAGTGTTCTTATTTATTAATCACTTTATTATTTCTATTCAGATAAGAATTTTAATTTTTTTATAGTTTATTCAGACTGTTCAAAAATTATAATTAATTACGCAAAACATTTGTTAACCATTCAAATTACTAATCTTGATTAGTGTTACTATTTATTATTTATATAACTTTAAAATCTATCGTACATAAAATATTTCTTTTTCATTCGCAATAAATTAAAATTTAATCGGTTTAAATATATAGTTAAGTATGAATTACATACCTAAGTATTCTTCGCACCGAGTCCCTTCTGAGGTAAGCAGAGAGAACCAAACACCACATAACTCTTTCTTTGCATAGGTACGTCGGCCGCTTTGTTAACATTCATAGATCTTTTCATGCACGCTCGCCGGTCCCTAGTGCAAATATATATGAATTAATGAGTAATTATTCAGCACATAATTTGCATTTTTATTCAACATATGAATGGCCAAATGTTTTTAATGTAATCTGCACTTGACTCGTCAAAATAATCATAACAAATCGGAATATGTTATATATTTAAATGAGCAACTCTTATATATTTATATATATATATGAAACACGTTTATATATATATATATACATATAATAGTTATAGTATATATAATATAAATTAATATATTTAGATAAGGTTTGCTCTTAAAGTTTATCTATATAGATGTATCTATCTATCTATAACTTCGCGCTAAATCCCATGCGGGGTAGGCAGAGAAAACCGAGCACCACGTGACGCGATCCTTACGCACCTCGCTCGCTTCTTTAACATTAATTGCTCTTGTCATGCGCGCTCGCCGCATAAGATTAGTGTTGGGACCAGGACTGCATTGTGTATAGCGAGCTGTGCCTTTTGGCTCAAGTTTTTACTACCAAGAAGTTTTCCCAACGCTCCATTCGCACTATTCACCGCACTCACTCATCTTTCCACATCAACGGTGTGCCTTCCATCCCTGATTCCATCCACATCCAAGATATACAATCTCACCCACTTGTCCCAACACTTCATCATCAACCGTAATCCTTACATTAGTTCTGGTTTCTTGTATGTATGTATATCTTCACGCCAAGTCCCTTGCGGGGTAGGCAGAGAGAACCGAGCGCCATAAGACGCGGTCCTTGCATACTTCACTGGCTTCTGTGACATTCATAGCTCTTTTCATGCACGCTCGCCGGTTCCTGGGGCTTCTGACATCACCTTCTGATAAAACACGACACAATTTGGTCATGGTAGGTTAGTCTCGGCCTTTCTCGGTTCCTACATCCTTCCACTTCTGGTTTCTTCTTTTTCAAATATTAATGTCTCAGTTTTCTTCGCATTCAATAGTATGCCTTTCTACATACAATCGTCGTGTTATGGTGTAAGTGTTAAAAAAATCGCAATTTTACGCTAAACATAAAAATACAAATAAATACAACAACATATTTGATCCCACCATGTGTCTGTCTCATACGGTCACATAGGTCCCAGTTTCAAACCCCACTAACACTACTTTATTTTGCCCATTTCTGCCTATTACTGTAGACGAGCAAAACTTGTATACATTATACTCGTAGATAAATAACACTTAAAACGCAGAGCGCAGCTCGATCGCCCAGGTACTACTGTACCTCTCTACTGTACTCATTCGAAATTGGATCCTCTAAAGGCACTATAGTCAATAATTTTATATTTTATATTGTTAACTCAGTTCCGCGATTATATTCTATTCCGTAATAGTGGTGGGCACTTAAAGATAGCCGTGGTCATTGTTATTTGCATACATTGTGACGAACGATCTGATCGATTCTAGGTTAGAAAAACTACAATTTGTGGATGCGGTATAATTGGCTATGAAGACTAAACAAATTTAGGTCAAATACAAATAAATCAGTTCTGAACGATCGTTATTAAGACAGGTTTTAAACCCAATCGTTCGGAATGGATTTCTGAAGCAACCCCCTGGATTATTAACAATACACCAATCAAAGGGTCAATTTTTTTATATACAACGTCGGGAGCACCTTACGGCTCACGTGATTACCGTAGCCTATTAACACTTGTAATATATTAAGTATCACTCGCGCGATGCCTCCTCTGCTGTTTACACAACAACTCAGGAGCTTACTGTGACCTCACTCACACACAGGAACATGACAACTTTCTAGGGAGATGTTATTTGGCGGTTTTCTGTGAGGTGGAGGTACTTCCCCAGACGGGTTGCTTAGATGCACCCTACCTCTCTTTAAACATCCAGACCAAGATAAACAGACATGTTCATGCACACAAATGTTTGTCTTGTGTGGGAATCGAACCGAACCGACCAAAACGAAGTCGCGTCATTCACGACTGAGTCACCGAGCTTATATGGTTCTTATACTCCCCTGAAATATTAAAAGGTACAATGAGACTTAAATAAATTATGGAGAACAAAACACGACTTTCATGCGTCATACTTTTAAAAGTTTTTTAAATATTTGTGAATCTTTATAGGTATATAGTTATTGTTAACAATAACTACCTGTAAAGATTCACAAATATTTTGGAAGCGCAACGCATCCAAACCAGCCAATGACGATTTCGGTGTAATTGATAAGTCAGTTATAGAGCACTGAAATCTATGTATATATTTGCGATTATAAAAAATACCATATATTTGATGTCGACATTTAATAGTTATTTTATTAGCTCAGATTAAATATTTTTAACAAATTTACAAAATTTAATTTATGCATAATTTATTCGCCTAAAATATAAGGAAACCTTGATAACGAATAATTCACTTCGTCAGTATGAAAATCAAGTAAATGAGAAGCAAGTAAGAATCTTCCAAAAAATCAGTATTTGCTAAATCTCTATATTGTATGTAGTCAAAAAAACTTTATACTTCGACGGGGTTGCGATACGTCCTGGGTAAGCCGCTAAGGTAGTTTATGAAAATTTGTAACGTAAATAGTATCGCTCGCGTGTTGCTATACTCACTGATAAATTTATATATTAAAAAAATATTTTGGAAATATATTACTCGTTTATTATAATCTTTTATCTGTATTTTTTTTTCTCGTTCTCTTTTTGGGGAAAAATAGCATCGCTTCATATTCAAGGTAGAGAAATTTCAGAAAAAAACTACTCCAGATATGCGGAGCTATAGGAGAGATAGATGAGCGGTGATAGTTCAGTGGACAAACAACCTGATTCAAACCCTAGTGGCATGCACTCGTCTCAAAACACTTCGATCAGTAGAAACTAAAAATAAGTAAATTGATAATTAATCTTTGTAAATGACTTCCCAAGAAAATGTCCAATAACGTTTACTATATAGTGGAAATAAAGCAAATTTATGAAATACAGAAAAATAAGAGTCATTTGACATAAACGACAAGAAAGATTGATTGATGTGCGTACTTGATGAAATTTTATAATTATGCGCTTTGAAAAACTGTAGAGTTCTTTGTACTCAAATTTTTAGAAATGATTTACTGTTACAGCGTGTTATATTTTGGACATTTTTCATAAACACGTCGTGCGTTTGGATGATCGTCGCTGTCGCCAATTAAAACTTTTTGAGGAAGGTAAATAGTGAAAATGAAGCTTTATTTGCTTTTGGTTATCATCAATAACAACCTAATAAACTTTTAACTAGTTTTAGTAAAGAGTATCGGTGTTCAATGTTCATCATCATCATTATCATCTCAGCTCGTATTCGTCCACTGCTCAACATAGGCCTCCCCTCTAGATTGCCACTCGTCTCAATCCTGTGTCACCTGCATTCATCGACACCCTACAACACAAAACAACAAAATCGACCCTACACTCTTGAATTCATCACTTCATCTAGTGGTGGGTCGTCCCACACGGCACGCACTAGTACGGGGACGCCATTCGACAACCTTTTTCTTCCGTATGCCATCACTGGCAACACACGCTGTTCGAAGATCTTGCTCTTCAGGTGTTGAGGTATTTTGGATGAGAAGATGGGTCGAAGTTGCGCTTACCGAACTGGATAACCTGCCCTAGGTAGACATTCGTCAACAACTAAGAGCTTAGTGCTTCCAACCGTGACCGGCATAGGTGTAACATGGACATTCGACGTGATCTTAGTTTTGTCCATGTTCATCTTGAGACCTAGGTACTGTAGCATCGCCCATGTCTCGACGGAATCAAAGGCTTTTTCACAGTCCACATACGCCAGACATAAGGGCAGATTATATTTTTGAGTCTTCTGTATAATCTGGCGGACGGTATGTATGTGATCTACAGTACTAAAGCCTTTTCGGAGGCTGAAATTCATAAAGTATGCGTGCGAGACGGTTTGTGATGACTCTGGAAAACAGTACACAAACGCGGCTCAGAAGCGATATCGGCCTATAGTTCTTCAACAGGGTGTTTTCCCCCTTTTTGAAGAACAATATGACCAGGCTTCTACTCCACGCTTCCGGTGTTTCACCGGAGTGTATGACGGAATTAAATAGTCTTTGAAGGACTACAAGTATAGGCTTTCCGCCCGCTTTCAAAAGCTCCGCCATAATTCCTTTCTCATCCGGTGCTTTTCCATTTTTAAGCTGTTTAAGAGCCATTCATATCTACAGACTGATGTCCGGGATATCTTCGGTATAATGTTGGGTCAGTTTAGCTTTTAGGTCGTTACTAGCACTGTTACTCGGCTGTAGCGACGATGTGTACAGCTGTCCACTTCTCCATCTCACTCATAATCTCAGTCTTCGTAGAATAGTGGAGCCATTGTTGGTCTTCAGCTCCGTTAGTTGACTTTGTTCAACAGACAAATCTTTGGTGAAGACTTTGGAGCCTTGGTTTCACTCTATCGCCTTTTTAATACGAATTGTATTAAATTCTCATGTGTCGCCGCCGGGCCGTATGCTTTTGGAGATCTGCCTGTTCAGCCGTATGTAATCTAGCGTGTGAGCTGAAGACTGCAACCACATTTCACGTCTGACCTGCTTGAGATTCTGCGTGTTAGTCGAGAGCTTTTGGGTTCTTTTTGAGCTGGAGAAATTTAGCTCCCAAGGTTATGGACAGTTTCCACGAGCTTACTGTTGATATCGTACGGTGTTGTACGATCATCTAGGCACTGAAATGAAGTTCGAGTTGAAAGCTTTCGGGGTTTTGGATCAACGCGCGAGATGGTCAGAGCGTAGGCTTCCCCAGGCGAGACCTTTTCAGCTTTATGTTAAGGTTCAGGATGCCTCTTACCATCTGGTGATTGCTTCCGGTTTTCACTCTGTTGATCACAGAGACATCATTGAACAAACACCGGTTGATCGTTAAGATGAAGTCGTTTTTCGTCGAACCATCTGGGCTACTCCAGGTCCAATTACACTGCGGCTGCTTCTTGAAGAAGGCTTCATCATAAATAGTTCCTCCTTCTCCATGAAGTTGGCCAGCAGTTGGCCCTGGTTTCGTTTCACTGTTTCGTGCCCAGAATTGCATTGAAATCCCTATCGACACTGTGTAGTGAGTTTTAGGGGTATGTATGGCCTTGGAGATATCTTCATACATAGCCTCCATCGGGGTGTGTCGAAGTGGGTGCGTAGACCTGTATGACCTTCAGCGAATAGCGTTTGGTAATTCTGAGTATAAGGTACGCAACCCTCGCCGACACAGCCTAGATCTTTAGTACATTGCTGACGAGAGGCTTACGGACGATGAACTCGACATCACCTTGGGACATATGGTCGCCCTCTCATCTCGGTAGTAAAGCAAGTTGTCGGATTTAAGGATCACCGTGTCCTCCTCCTGTCTTCAGACTTTGGACAGTCCTATTATATCCGGATGCTTAGTTCCTCTTCCAGCTCCACTATCTTTTTTGGCGAATTAATGAGGAAATTAACATTGTAATAGAAAAACAATTTTGCTAGTAATTCGATTCAAAGTATAAAATTATCCTGATTTTAGTTATCAGCAGTCAAGAAATATATTTAAACTTGTTGCCAACGTTGAAAAAGATAGATACTTAGCCGTATACGAACATTTTATTATTTTAGTGTTTCATACAAAATTGTTTCGCCTTATTTATTCTGTACATTTTTATCATTAGGTACAGTTGTATGTAGTCATGATGGAAAACATTTTTTTTTCATTGAGTGGTACAGGATTTACTAACTCAAATCATAAAAACCTTCGGCCTTCTGCTTCTTCCTTCTGTATAGTCTCTCGTTTGTAACCGTCCTTAATATACAGTATACTGCAAGCGTAAATGAATGAATAAGGATACTATTTAAATGACTAAAATATTTTTTTTCTTTTCAGTATGTTAAGATATTACCGTATCCATAGGTGGTTTTGTTACAAGTCGTTGTGATGCTAATAGTAGACGAGTAATCGGCTCGCGCGGTGCATGTTGTATGAGCATTTAGTTCTGTGGGTCCATGTTAATTGTGGACATTACCCGGAAAGTCCCATTATCCACAGTTATCGGTCATTTCGGACTGTATGTACTTTAGTGATTTAGACACGGTAAGTAATTCACAATTATGAATAACGTAAATAGTACTTACCATGGTGTCTTAAGTAAATATATTTGAATAGTTATTTTGGCTGTAACAGTCATATTTTACCCTCGCGTATATGCAAATGTTTAACAATTGACTGGAAGAGTAGTATCTCTTCATATTCTGAAGTTATTATTAACTAACTTAATATAATATCTATATTACAGTTTATAAAATACTACAAAAGCTCTATAAATATACAGCTTTTCCCTAGAGTCATATTATTAATTCGGTTCGGAAACGAAATTTAGAATCAAGTAGTTATTCTAATCAAGTAGAAGTTTCTTATGTTTAATATTTTTTAAATACACAACTGTTTATGCTTCATTTTCGTCATCCGTAATGAAAATGGAACTAAAGAGATTTTTTTTTTACTTTATAACTGCAATTTCTTTGCAAGTATGCTCTGTTCGACTTCGGAATGCTTTTGGGAGTAAAGCAATTTATCGGAGTATCGGGAGACGTTCGTATTCGGAATTTAAGCATTGATGACATTCGTGAAGACTGCGCTCAACTGCGACCATCAAGGTGATTAGTGTTAAGCGATTTGTTTAAGAAAACCGACGTGTCGTTGACGAGGCGATTAGAAGTCTTGCTCCATGACAATGCAATCGTACATTATGAACGAAATTAAGTTATTAAATAAAGTCTCCGAAAAAATGGGGTCCGTGACCCAGCCTGGATTTTACGTCCCGAGATTTCTTTACTTTTCCGAAAATTAATAATTTGGTAGGTAGAGAGACCCAAAACGCCACAACAATAGGTCCTTACACAACTCATTCGCTTTCTTAACATTCATAACTCTTTTCATGCACGCTTGCCAGGCCTTTCCTAGCGCCTCTGATGTCACCGTCATAATACACGACCTATTTGGTCGTGGTAGGTGAGTTTAGCACTTCCTCGGCAACTACATCCTTCTACTTTTGCTTTTTCTTTTTCCTCTTGCAGCGCGGCAGCATAGCTCTTGTAGACCGAGAGCACAATGTAGGTGTCAGAAAGAGAGTTGGTCGGAAAGAGAGTATTGGCACAGTAGACGTATAAGTCAACTGTGGTATTGGTGTTAAGACATCTACATAGTGATCGCGGTCTACAAGCGCTACGCCGCAGATTTTCATACTCTCTCATTTCCAAAGATTAGCTTTCGGATCAGTACCGCAATATAGGTACACATAGAAAAACGGCAATGTACAGAGAGGTACCACTACGAGTACTCGTGGAATATTACACTATATAGTTGTTAAAAATTACTATATTATTTTGGCCATATATAATACTAGTTTATGATACAGTTACATGGAAAGTTTATTATAATCAGGGTAGCTATAGCACCTATTTATCTGTAGCATCATTAAAATTTTATCTACACTCATATAAAGGTAAGTTAGCAAAGGCAATTTTATTATTCATACGATGTATATAACGTTCCACAAGTAGTTGTTCCTTCTTCCGTTTTACGGTTTCCAGAATATCTGTGGGCATTAAAATGTCTTCCTTACTGGAATTCTCGTATATTTTACTCACTTATTCAATAAAACACAGATTAAATATGAGTAATTTGTAAAAAAAATTGGCGTCCAATTGAAACTTCCATTACGACTACGCAGTGCACATTTGAGGGCGGGGCATGCCGCCTACATTCTTACCGTGTACACTTTGTAAATAACCCACTCTTAATAAAAAAAAAATACAGACGTGACTATATTATCATTTATCTATTTCAGAACGGTAATGTGAAAAATACGATAAATATAAACTATACAAACAGAAGCAATCTTTGAAACTGAAACATTAGCAGTTAGCAACTATTTGGATAGATTATACTGCAAAATGAACGGCCTTGACTCTCAGCGTATGGCGGCGCGCAAAAAACACTTCTCGAACGTAGCATTCCTAAACTCATAGCGATTTTATTTCTACACCTAGTCTAATGCTACGACGACGTTTGAATTTCGTCTCTATAGCCTAGGCTACAGGGGTGTTTTCCTTGTGGGATTATGAATCAAAGTCGTGAAGATATCCATTAATATATTAACTATTACAGAAATGTCAAAAATGTGGACCCTGCGTACGTGCGTGGACTTCGTCCGCACATATCCTAATATCTCGCGGGCGCTTTTTTTACTTTCTTTATATTTTCTCGACTTCTAAGGCTCATATCGTGACGTTGAATAGTCTATAACCTTCCTGGAGAATCAGACTATCAAATGCAAAAATATTTTTCAAATCAGACTGGTAGTTCTAGAGATTAACGCGTTCAAATATACAAACAATCAAACAAACATACTCTTCCGCTTTATAATATTAGTATAGACGTTTGCGAGTATGAATACTGCTCAGACACTGAACGACGGGGAGTCGTTCTATTTCGATTTAGATAAGCGAGAAAAACAGCTGTTCTATTATTTTATACGACATAATGGTAGTTATGAGACGAAAGAGAGGTAAGCGCGCATGAAAGCAGTCCGGCTGTGCAAGTACCTTTACCTCGTAGTAAACCGCAGCCAAATAACATCTACATAGAGTGTGGTTATTTTTCTGCGAACGAGTGAGAGCTCTAAAAAGCAAGAAAAAGCGATTTCCAGGGGATATCGGGATACATGCGAGTAAAGTCAAGGGGCGCAGCTAGTTTTATACAAAATAGATAATTGAATTAAACAATTTTTAACGGAAGTATCGCGTGTTTTATTTATTTTATTGAAACTGACGTTTCGATAAAAATTGTTTAATTTAATGTATAACAATCGCAAAAATCTAAGACAAAATAGATAATATCAGTCAAAATAAATATTCGTTTAATTCAACACTCAGTAGAGAAAACCATAAGAAATTTACTAAAATTCATTAACCTTAGGAAACGTTAAGTGACTTAGGGCGCATCAAAACAGCCTGACTGGGGAAGCACCTTCACCTCACAGAAAAGCGCAGCAGAATAACAACTCCCTGGAGGGTTTTTGTGTTCCTACGAGGGTGTGAGGTCGCCAGTAAGCTTACAAGGAGTAGCTGTGTTAGTAGCAGCGGTGGTATCGCGCGAGTTACACTTAATGTGTTGCAATCGTTCATAGGCTACGGTAACGGTACGGTACATCAGGTTGACCGTATATGCTTGTATGCGCCCCGACCTTGTAGAGAACAATATTACGTTTCATGGGAATGGTTTACATACGAGTATATAGGAAGATTTGTAATTAAAAATGTTTGATGGTGTATGTTTTGTGATGTCACCATTATCACTACTACTTAGTAATGATATTATTTATACTTTAAAACTTACACCGTTATTAAATACTGTACTACTACCCCATTATATCCATTTGTTATATTTCGGAATGAGCGCCATCAAAAAAAATTACAATTCAAAAGACACATTGTTCTTCATAACATAATTAATTTAAGAGAGGTATCGCGTGCGTCAAAGCAGCCCGACTGGGGAGGTACAATCGCTAACGTTCACGGTTGACCCTTTAACAAAAAACCTTCCTTACGTGTTTTCATAGCTAGTTCATCCCTTAATTTTTTAACCAATGAGGTAAGACTTTCTTGTTATGGTCATTAAACTTTACAGCTTCAAACTTACGCCACATCTTGTACCTCCACCTCACAAAAAAAATCGGTCAAGTGCGAGTCGGACTCGCGCACGAAGGGTTCCGTACCACTATCTATAAAAACGGCAAAAAATCACGTTTGCTGTATGGGAGCCCCCTTAAATATTTGTTTTATTTTAATTTAATTATTTATTCTTAAAGTGAATATGTAACTAAATATTCTGTGAATATTTCAAGTGTCTACCTATTGCCGTTATCAGTATCAAGCAAAAACTAGCAAAAAAATCGGCCAAGTGCGAGTCGGACTCGCGCACGAAGGGTTCCGTACCATTATCTATAAAAACAGCAAAAAAAATCACGTTTGTTGTATGGGAGCCCCCTTAAATATTTATTTTATTCTATTTTTTAGTATTTGTTGTTATAGCGGCAACAGAAATACATCATCTGTGAAAATTTCAACTGTCTAACTATCACGGTTCATGAGATACAGCCTGGTGACAGACGGACGGACGGACGGACGGACGGACGGACAGCGGAGCCTCAGTAATAGGGTTCCGTTTTACCCTTTGGGTACGGAACCCTAAAAATCACGTTTGTTGTATGGGAGCCCCCTTAAATATTTGTGTTATTCTATATTTTAGTATTTGTTGTTATAGCGGCAACAGAAATACATCATCTGTGAAAATTTCAACTGTCTAACTATCACGGTTCGTGAGATACAGCCTGGTGACAGACGGACGGACGGACGGACAGCGGAGCCTCAGTAATAGGGTTCCGTTTTACCCTTTGAGTACGGAACCCTAAAAACGGAGCTCCAACTACCTGAAGGGTTGTTGTGTTCCTAAGAATAAGCGAGGTTACCGGTAAGCTCCAAAAGTAAAGGAGTTGTTGTGTTAGAGGTGAAAGGTATTGTAAGTGGTCATAGTCTACGGTAACCACTTTTCATCTGGGGAGCATGATCGAAAAACAACATATTAGTATTACTGATTGTGCGAAGCCTTAGTACGATGTTATGATCCTGAGATGTATACCTGCCATCAAAATCTGGTACATATTCTTAATAATAGCAAAGTATAGTATTGGTTGATTATTGGCTCTATGGACAAAATGAATGAACAATTTTAAGTGTATAGGGAATTGCGGTAACAAACTTTTTTTAATTGTTCAACGTCGGGAAGCATTCAAGCGTACGTCCCACCAGATCAAGACAAACGTGCTCGTGCACACAATGTTTGTCCTGTGTAGGAATCGAACCCAACAGCGGACGGCGGTGACAAAGTCGCGTTATTAAACTGCTGTGCTACCGAGCTCGTCAGAAACTTTACAAAGACAATATTTTCTAGGTAGATGTTGTTCCTTTGCCGATTGTATTTCTCACCCACGTTTATGGAATGGAATGGAATGGAATCGACCGTTGATCTTTACACGAATTGTTAACCAACATATTTATTTTATTTTAATGCTACAGACCACAATACAGTTGGTTCAAAAGGCGGACTTAATGCTAAATGCATTATCTACCAGTCAAAGTTATACATACGTCGTACACGCTCTAGAATGGCAATACGAAAGTAAGGTACTTGCCCAACTCGCATTCAGTTGGCCACGCTCTCGCGTCGCGTCTATACGTATTTCGCAATACAACGCATAAATGTCTTAAGATATGCAGATATATATAAGATAGATAGGTATGCTCTATCATTTGTCTCTTTGTTAGAGCAAAGTATCATAATAAATAACTGTACGTAGATATTGTAATACATTATGTTGGTGTATAACGTGTCTACCTTTTGATACGTCTCCGGTACTTACTGTATTTTTCCTCACTTATTTTACCTGTTGAATAGTGCGTTGTTCACACAATTTTTTATAATAAAAAACCGGGAACCAGTCTCACTATATTTTTTCGCGTCTAAACAATTGACGTATGAAGGCATCTTGACTGTATTATACGACCTTGAATTTTTTCGGATTACTAAGACCTTTTATTATTGCGAACCAAAATTGGTGAAACGGAACACTTTTGGTCTCACTGTGGCGGTGTCTAGACGTCCGGAGCAAAGATACATGTAAAAGACTTGAAATTTTGCACAGTTTTAACTTATTATATAGCTTATGAAGTAAATAACCTATGGAGAACCGATGAGACAGATTTATGTAGCAATTTCATTCACCTCTACGGGTCGGCGGTAACGAGAACGCGAAGCTCCGACTGCTGGTTCACGGATCAACATAGCAGCTTACCTTTAAAATATATTCCCATTGGTCAGTATACTCGAATCGTTGGGATATTTAAGCTCTAAATTACAACGTTTTGTGAGCGCGAGGTGCCTCATGCGCAGTCAAGTGGTTCGTGTTATAGCCCAATGAATTGAATATGAAAACATAATTAAAATATTTAGACGGTTGTTGGCAGTCTATTGTATATACGTTTCATTAAAAGAAATAAACTACAAAATTACTGTTTTTATTTATGTATATATTTGTAATTGTCACTTACTCGGCGATGAAGGAAAACATCGTGAGGAATCCCGCACGTCCAACATAATATAATAGCTCGGTGGCTCAGTTGTAAAAGACGCGACTTTGACACCAACGCTCGTGGGTTCGATTCCCACACAAGACAAACATTTGTGTGCATGAACATGTCTGTTTGTCTTGTACTGGGTATTTTCTATGTATAATAAGTATGTAATTACAAAAAAAAAATGTATTTACGTATGTTTATCAGTTGTCTAGTACCCATAACACAAGCTTCGCTTACATTGGGGCTAGGTGGCGCTGTGTAATTTGTCCGACAATATTTATATTTATTATTTATTTATAATAATCATCTAAAATATTTCAGAAGACTTGTGATCTAACCTAAGAATGCCCTGATATTCCTCAAGGCTGTGGACATTTGATAGCAGTCGTTCCATCTCAAAATCAATATCTTCGCCAAAACCCCTAAGCTTAGGTTTCGGACCCACCATCGTCATGTATTAGGGAATGGGATAACGGTAGGAAGAAGAAGAATGTTTACTTATATGTAAAGTTAAACATGTAAAATATTTAACAAATTTGTTCACATTTTATTGTGGCACGGAACACTCAATTCGCGAGACCCAACACGTAATTGACAGCTTTATTTTAATAATAAAACACAATGTTTAGGTTTATTCGTTTTGTAGAGACCTTCGTAGATCGCTTTGGTCAACGTCCTCAAGATTAACCTAACGATTCAAGGTTGCGGAGGTGACATTGCACTCAGTACTGCGCAGGCGTCGACGTCGATACTGCGAGCACACTAATGAAACTGATAGCACTATTAATATATCTATCTAGCAGCAGTTCAATAATGTTTCAACGGATATGAGACGCACATTTTTATGGTTATTATGGTTTATCGCAAAACAGTGTATTGCGGTAACTCTGTTTGGATTGTTATTTCATTCCGCCAAATATAATTGGCGAAAATTAAAAGTGTATTACAGTGAAGTTATCCGACTAGTTATTATTGCCATAAAGTTATATGCATTGTTTAAATATATAAAGTTCTTTTAAATCGTATTTAAGACAGATATTCCAATAGCGCGTGACAGTTTCATATAATTAGAAATGTTCGACATTGAAATATTGTATTTAGGTCGCATCAATTGCGCACCAGCAGGTTGCTTATTCGGTATCCGAGTGGTGGAAATACACAATAAAAATAATCTTGGTTTCATGTATAATAATAATAATAAATAATAAATAATAAATATTGTCGGACAAATTACACAGCGCCATCTAGCCTCAAAGTGAGCGAAGCTTGTGTTATGGGTACTAGACAACTGATAAACATACGTAAATACATTTTTTTTTGTAAATACATACTTATTATACATAGAAAATACCGAGACCAAGACAAACAGATATGCTCATGCACACAAATGTTTGTACTGTGTGGGAATCAAACCCACGAGCGTTGGTGTCAAAGTAGCGTACCAACGCGTTTCACCACTGTGCCACCGAGCTCGTCGTGTATAAAGTAAAACTTGCAGGTTTAGCTGAATTCAATTAATATTTCGTCGTAATATAATAATCGATGTTTTAGTTAAAGTAAAGATACTGTGTGATAAATATGATATACTTACTAAATATACCATGTCTGTCCGCGTATCATTATATGCATAGACGAGGCATACACATACGTCGGTACATTGCACGTGGAATGTTTTAGCTATTGCGCGTGTATAGTGTAGACGCGTAGGCGCATAATGATTGCGACCAGTCTAACCAACAACGTAGTGAAATTCTATAAGTATAATCATCATCACGTCATTTCAGCTGAAGGACGCCATTGGTTGATTTACAAGGTTCATTTTGTATTGTTTGCATTTACTCATCACCTTTCTTGGATCGTTACGATCGTCTGCTCCCGTCTAGAGGCGTAACTATAACATAATGTTTCACCTTTAGTCTTATGCTTTAAAATTTAAATTAGGTTGGAGGGTATTTTCATGAAATTACACTAACCTCTAATATCTTAACGTTGGACAATTGATAATAAAATCCGTATGAGATAGATCCACATACACATAGTGGAATTTATCAGGCTACCGATTCTTCTCCTAACGCCAAGAACCCTAAAAATGAATGCAGTTAGGTATCAACTGACATAATAATCTTTGCATTCAAAAACTCTGCATTCTCAACGATGTTGGGTATAAATTATAGCGGCTATAAATTTTTATTTGCTATAATCACAACTTAATGCTTTTTATATTAGACACCCACGTAAATATTGGACGGTGTCTTTAACAGCTTAATGATTTAAGAGTTAAAAACCAATTGTACATCTTTTTGCAACTTGGATTGAATTAAATTTGTATTGAGTTTAGTATTTCTCAATTAGTATATAACTATGCCATCATTGTGCAATTGTCAGTGCCGCAATATGCTTAGGCGATTCGTCAATATGCACTTTGATCCGTAGTTCTAATACCGTGCGTTTTTCACATAGTGCGTGTATAGATTTTGATTTTTAGTTATTGATTTTTAATACATTTTCTATAACTAAAAACCAAAATACATACATATGTCTATGTAATATCCACAAAACCTAAAAGGCATAGCACATAAGCATTAGCTACAAACATTATGCAGTTGACGCTATAAAATAAATCCTTTTACGTTTAAGGGATTTTTACAATCGCCTCTTGATCTCTGACGGGGAATCCAGATAGTTTATCACTGGAACGCGTTCACATCGCATTATGCCATATTCAATTTATTCCGCCTGTTTTTCTTACGCCTTTATTTACATGTATAAGTTTAATGGCCGGCATTGTATCACGCACTGAACGCAATAAATGTAGTGTAATAAACATTGTATTTACATAATTTGTGTTACTATCATTTTGCAAGTTTTTGTACGATTTGCATCGATAAATGTTTTATCGTTTTTTGTTTGTGAAAATAACTGTATTTTATTACACATCATCACCCTTATTAATATGCGTTTCTACGAGTACGAAGTCTAAAGAGCTTTCGATGCGGATTAAATTTCTATGTTACGTTCTCGTATTAGGTATCATTTACTAAACGCTTCACATACTTACGCTCACAAAAAGCCATGCATTACGTAATAATAATCACTTTGCTATTTTATATGCAACAAAAAATAAGAGTTATATCACTTATAAACCATGATGGAGGATGTTCAAATGTATTCCTATACGTACTGAAGTAGTCAATTAATTTAATCGTGAATTAAGATTAAATTGACATTAATGTTTCCGTTGCTTAAAGAACAGACACAAGATGGAGATCAATCTGAGGAATATTTTAATATAGCTTATTAAAAAATAAAAAAAATCCGTTTCATTCCTTCGTCTTTCACACAAAATCCTGTATATCCGATGTTTGTATAGAAAAATCCGAAATAATTTAAATGTTTACAAATGACCAAGGTTGACAGAAGCTCTCAATGAGTTGTTTTTTTTTTCTACACATTAGGGAAGTATGCAAGCATATGAACTAACTGATGTAAAATAATTACCCCGGCCTATGAACATTTACAATACGAAGAGTAATGTTCACGCGTTACATCCCCCTCTGCTGTCAACACTGGTTGAGGTCCATCTGCTTTGATGCGTCCTACGTCTCTTAACTAATTATTCGACAATTAGTTTGCTTTAAACTTTTCTTACTGCATTAACATTAGTGGTGGCATGTCAGGTGACTTATACTCTGCTAACAGAGGTTGAGGTTAATATCTAGTCCAAGTGTTTTGATACGCCCTATTTCTCTTAACAAATTATTCGAAAAATATTTTGCTTGAAAACTTTTCTTACTGCATTAACATTAGTGATGACATACCAAGCGATCTACACTCCTTACTTTCAAGCTTCTACAGGCTACGCTATCCTTATCATATCAGACGGGTCAGATTAATGTCCATCCACATCAACACTTACTCATCCCACAACAGCCGGGAACGACGGCTTAACGTGCCCTCCAAAGTACGGGGAAACTCGAGATAGATAAACCCATCCACAGACAGGCTGCGGTCGACGTTGCTTAACCTGCGTGTTCGATTAGAATGACACGCGATGCCATCGAGATCTCGGATTTATATATGCCACATATACTGGTCAATCATTTCAACCTAAGGTAAAATCCCAAGGTTTTTTATTTAGGTGCCGGCCAGCTATGATAGGTATGTATGATAATGTAAGATCTAAAAAACTCAATAATTAAAGCGAAGTTTTTAGTGACAACAAAAAAGTAATGTCTTCCTACATCCATTAAAGTTCTATAATTTAAGGTTACATAATTTTGATACAAAGTTTTACCGGTTAAGCCCTTTATCACCGGTTGGCCTTGGAAGGTTTGTTCCTTACCTACCTCAAAAATATTTCCGTGTGCCGTGCCGCTCATTGTTTAGGGAACCTACGGTTTTGTGTATTAAGGTTAAAATTTACATCAGAAAAAATTTTATGCCGGCGTCTCAAGGTGGTAATCAATTTTGTCTTGTAAATTACATTAGGTTTGACAGAACCTGATTTATATGTAGTTAGTTCCTTAAGGGCCTGTGTACACGAGTGTTGATTTGGTAATTTGACGAGCTCTGTGGCCCAGTGGCTAATAATTTGCATAAAATTCACACCAACGCTCGTGGTTTCGATTTCCATATAGGACAAACATTTATGTGCATGAACATGTCTGTTTGTCTTGGTCTGTATCAAAGCAGCCTATCCGGGGAAGTACCTCCACCTCACAGAAAACCGTAACCAAATAACAACTCCCTAGAGGATTGTTGTGTTCCTGCGTGTGAGTGAGGTCACCAGTAAACTCCTATGGAGTTGTTGTGTTAGCAGCAGAGGTGGCATCGCGCAAGTGATTCTTAATGTATTGCAAGCGTTTATAGGCCACGGTAACCGCTTTACATCAGGTGGGCCGTATGCTAGTATGGTTCCCGACGTTATAAAAAAAAATATGTGTACATAAACTGAAATAGATCGTCATATATACGCGCCCTAATTGTAATATAAAAGTCAATAAATATTTTTGTATAAATTATAAAGCGCCATCTAGTCTTAAAATTAATCGAAACTTTTGCTACTTGTAACAGATAACGGATAAACGTACGCAAGTAACAGTGCAACTACTCAGGAATTGGGAACCTGACTCACTCGCAAGAACACAACAAATCTCTAAGGATGTGTTATTTGCCTATGGTTTCCTATAAGGGTGGGTTTTTTTTATACTACGTCGGAAGGCATGCAAGCATACGGCCCACTTGATATAAAGCGGTTACCGTGGCCTATTAACGCTTGTAATATACTAAGTATCACTCGCGCGATGCCTCCCTTGCTTCCTACACAGCAACTCCTTAGGCGCTTACTGATGACCTCGCTCTGATTTATTTATTACTGGGTTTATTTATCTTGAAGTCAATTGGGCATCTTGGCCACGATAAACCTTCGGCCTGATGGTTTTCGATTGATGTAGTCGTTAGGCTAAGCGAGAGGCTCCGATCCGCGATCGAGTAACGTGGCGGAGCATTCTTCAAATTCGTCCGGTCAAAGAAGACCTGTATCCCAGCAGTGGGATGAGTATGGATTGATGTGGTGGTGGATAGGTGGTTCTAGCAGATGGAGCGAAATCTCTTCTTTCCATAACACTACATTAAGAAATTTTCTGCCGTTAATTCTAAGTCAGGCACATTAAGTCATAACAGGTTACATGCCGCGGGCATGTAGTAAGAACTTATAAGCCTTTATTACTAAAAAATGTCCAAAGATGGTGGCAGATGATACTCAGTTTATATTACGTTTCTTACAATCACGAGTTCACTGTCTATCTACGATAATAGGAAGTATGTCGCCGCGTCTTACACGATGCGATAACAAACATATGAGCCATGATTGACTGACTAAATAAATGACTCAATGATTATACTGTCTACTGTAGTAAGGGCGCGAGCCTACGATTACCTTGTCGCGTCGTAATGTGCATGTAACTTCTAATTACTCCGTATTGTGCAGTGGAAGAAAGAGACAAATATATGGGCATGACAAAAACATCACATACCACATTGATGAATAACTGACGGAAAAAGATTTCTTTAATTTGATATACTTATTGTTACCGCTTTACTGACATAAATTTATTGAAATATCAATTTAAATGAGACCGGTATTTGCAAGTTACTTTCGTCATTTCTTCTCCGTCAATGATCAATTTTGAAATGCTGGCAAAAGGAGCGAAAGTTCATGGAAATTAGTAAAATTTAATAATGTCTAATAATATGCCTGCGAAGGCCCAATGTCAAATGAAGAATTTTTATCTTTATTAACTTTTGCAACCGTATGTTACAGAGAACAAAAAAAATCTATTATGACATTAATGTTTGCCAACATGAACGAACTTACTAAAGATATTTTAAGGCCACTTGCACATTCTTTTACTGTTTAAATTACAAAGAGTATATCAAGGTGTTCCATGTATAGTTTAAAGTAACTAACCATCATGTTCATTTTATGATTCATGTTTCATATAATAATGCCCATATGTGTATGCAACTTCAGACTTTACGCGGTTGGTAAGCTGTTTAAATGACAAAAATTGCTATCGGGCTATATAGGGTTCAATTATCATTCATTCAAACTTAAATAATTTCGACGCTGACGACAGTCGCCTCTGTGATACTGTCATGAACAAGAAACAAAGATGACTTACTAAGTTATGGAACTCAGAATCTGAGAGTATACTACTAAAATTTTACGGCACTCAACTGTACAAAACATATTTTAATTAAAAACTAGACTAAGTGATATTTTGCCTATTTGCTTTACGACTTAGATAGTGTACATTTCAAAGTAAATTACGTCAAGATTCGCCTACTGTAGAATAAACGATTCAATTACTTCAGCGGGTCAGTAGAAAATTGTGCGTAAACTTTTGTCTACGGACATATACGCACAAAAAAATATTTAAAGTGTTCGACAGTTGACATATCGACGTCGTGGTTTTTTTTGCATTTAAATGTCGGTTCTGTTGTAAAAGTTGCTTATATCTAAGAGTATCACCTTCAGCGTGAAACTGCCTATCTGATCAATACTATCTACATTGATACATTGAAGTTACTAAACCTTTTTAACCTGGTTATGTTTGTCACACTAGCTGGTAGGTTTAGTAAAATGCGAGATATTTATATCTACATTTTCAAACCAAATCCCTGGTGCCTCTGCCCTGCATACTGGCCAGGCAGAAAGAACGAAGAGCCATAATACTCTGTCGTTACACACTCTTCATTTTCATTGCTCTTCTCTTACACGGTCGTAGGTTTTTTAACACGACAAATTTGATGGGTAAGTCTTGGCCATCCTCGTCTCCTACGTGCTTCTACTCTTGTGTTGTAGGACTGACTTGTCATTATGTTATTCATTAGATAGTTGTTTTACACTATTTATTTTTACTTAATACAACATACTGAAATAGAATAAAACTATTTAATAATACTATGAATGAAACAAGTAAATGAAATACCTGATATTTAGTAGTTACAGTAAATTGTCTCTAGCACAGGTTAATCCTAATTTAAGCACCGTCAGCAATATTGTATGTGTTTGCATGGCTAATGTTGCTTTAGCAATAAGTCTGTGTACAATTTTGGATCAAATAAATATTATTATTGTTATTAATTGTGCACCCCGACGGACGAATGACTTATACGTAATTGAAACCAAAAACAAAACAAAACCTCTTAATGTATTTTTTAAAGTAAACATATTTTTATCATAAAAAGTAATCTTTCATTTAAAAGAACGGAACCCAGAAGTCGGAAATTTTCAACGGAATTGAACCGAAGTTTAAAATAAAATTGCTCGACAGTAAGCCGCCCGGCTTGTAATTCGCATCATCGATAATACGAGATATTAACAATTAGCTATAAAATGTATAAGAGGGACCGCCGATTTAATCGGATTTCGTGCCGCCCTATTATTCTCACAGCGATTCTGCCGTGAAAACGAATATAATTTTTACCTCACTTTTTCTCGTGCCTTGCTCAAGCAAATTGAATTTTTTGCCATGCCTCAGTGGGCTAATTCGACTAATGCATTTAGTCTGCATATTGTATGTACGTATGTTACCATACTGCATTTAGCTTCTCGCAAATTGGTGTTTTAATTTGGAAGATTTTGCTCGTACAGTGTTCCTTGTTTTAAACTATGTTCATGGTAAGTAATCTTAGAACATTGTTATTAGTATTACCCGTATAAATATGTCTTTTATGCAATATTTTTTTATATTAGTTCAGCGTAGAGGCTACTCTTTGCCTGATGGTAAGCGAAAGATGAGCCCAAATCGCAACTGCAACGGACAAAATACTACACCGTATCCTGTCAGTTGACGCTGCCATGCTGAACCGCAAGATGCTTCTTCACGCTTCGTTTGAAGGATCCCATATTGTAGGAAGGAGGGAACACATGTGCAGGCAAGACGTTTCACTTTTTAATGGTATCCGGATCCCGGCTTTCGCGAGGAAATTCTCCTCAAGCACATAACCGGAGTACTGGAGGTAGGACGTGTCCGCTGGACGCCGAATCTGTGTCCCCTGCAGGAAGAGCATGGCGGGCCATGCCGTCTCAAGGTGTTGGTGGACGGCATTAAGGTTAGAGGAGTGGAGTGGATGTTAGCGAACTCAATCTTGAACAGGGTGGTGAGGGAGTGCACCGCTGTTAGACCATCTATTCCTATTTGCGCTGTCATGAGAAGTGTAAAGAACGGAAGCGTGAAGCGGGAGAGAATTGCCACGACATTGGGGAAGAAACGCGGTGGACTGTTTCTCCATTAGTTTGTCGACTAAGGAGTTGTACTGATCCGTCGGACGGAAGGGCCCCCGAACCCCCCCGGAGGTAGTCGCCGGGTCCCCACCATCCGGTCACCAATCGGCACGACGATCTACCCCGAGATTATGCGCGGTATGAAAGGGCAGCCTCTCAAGGTGGTAAGTCTTGCGGCCAGCGGAACAACCGTTTCAATGGGTCTCCCTGACCGACGGGTCAGCTCAGTCCTTCTGACAATGAATAGACAGAATCCACCACTGTTCCCGCAATATCGCGTTAACAATCCCCCGAGCACTGGTTCTACACCAGCTGATTCCGAAACGCGACGTACTCATAGGTACGCCACTTCACAGGTGTTTCGCCGTGTGCACGGTGGTAGCCAAACTAGGCGGATATCTACCCTACCACCGGCTGAGATGTTGGAACGTCAGGAAATCCCTTAGTCGCCTCTTACCACACTCAGGGCAAGAGAGGGGCGGTGAATTTTAGTATTCTTTCTCCGTCACCGCACGGATAAAATACTTATAATATACGCATAAACAACTTATAATGATTATATATCATATTTCGATATTGGAAAAAATGGGTCTTTTTTAAATCACTAATTTAAGAACCGAAATAAGAAAAGAGAATAGATATTTTACTACCAGATCCGATTACGTCAGTTTCATAAAACTTCCTCGAAATATCATGGTTTGATTTATAAAACGTCAGCTAATTAGTACAAAAAAAGCCGGTAAAGTGTCAGTAATAATCACGGAAAAACGTTCCGTACATAAATGTGTGACAGTAAAGTAGATACTTAATTAATCTTATCGTAGGTAGGTACTCATTCTTTGTGTGATATTACTATTGCTACACGTGGAGCCCAGCGTGTTATATAACTATGCCAAACTTCATTTTTGCATGTTATACATTTTTTTAAATACATACATGTGGCTGACAGACACATACATTAATATTATAAGGGTTCCGATTCTTCCTTATTTTAGGCACATAATAATAAACCGGTTATCGGTAATAAGTGTTAAAAATGTTAGTTCAAGAGTTATTATTATATTTAAAAATCCATACATTTGAATAGAATCTCGATAAAAATACCATAATCATGAACCAAGTGTTGCTTCAATAAGAGGGTCAATAGTTTCACGCATAAAAATCAATGCTATTTTTGGATAAGATATTAAAATAAAGATATTATATTATTACATATTCAACAGTCTTTTTTTAGAAATAAAGGTGGGGTATCGTGTAGTCAAATAATATTAGAGTAGAGAGGACATGACTGACACGGTTCCGTAACATCATTTTATTTAATCAATGCTTTAAAGTTAACAGCTCAGTTGCGAATATATTACGACCATAATTATAACATTTTGTTTTCCCCTTTTGCTCATAGTTATGGTTAGATTTTTTTTTCGATAAGCAGATATTGAAGAGCTAGTAATGAAACACAATTTTAGGCAATTTAACTATATAAAAAAATACTATATACCTAAAAAGTAACTAATAAAATACAGGCTATTTGATGAATTTAATGTCATAGAAACATCTTAGTGGATAACTCGAGCTGGCTAACATTCCATGATGTTATATAAAGTTGTTCACAATATCTTTAAAATTAGTTCTATAATTAACATTTAAGTATGGATAAAACTATTGTGTAGGCTATTAATTTACGAAAATAAAAGAAAGTCTTTAAGACTCTTATTACTTTAAACGAGCAAATCTTGTATCGTAATATCGGAAACGGATCTAACTATTTGAATTCAATTTTGTGTTAAATAGTTTTCCTAAATATTTTTAATTTATTTATTAATTAGGTTTTAATGGTAAAAATCTTTCCTAAATAACAAAACGTATTGTAACAAAAAAAAACGTGAAAACTATGCGGAGCTTAATCGCCCAGGATTCTAAATCTAAGACTAAGTGATATCTAATCTAAATAGAAGACTAAGCTATAAAATTACCTTAAATATACTTTTTTATTTATATATTATATTCGTACTTGATCAATATCATTAGTCCTATATTCGTATCGGTCTAAAGATTTTTGTACTTAACAGATTTCAAAAGACACGAGGTTTCCAGTTTGATGAGTACAATTTGTGTATATGTCAAGCAATATCTTCGCCTATTGTGAAACGAGTTAGAAAGATCTTTTCTTATTTTGAGGGTCCCACATAAATATGATACGGGTGTATTTTCTTTATGGAATTAATCTAGTCCACGCATGGCTAATGGGGAAAATTTACTACTTGGCCGTTTAAGACATAATTAAAAATAAATATTTACAGATAAATAACATAGCGGCATTTTAATATATACGTATATTAATTAACTGTTAACTGACAAATACACACATTTTTTTGGGTTCCATAGTCTTTGGATACCATAGCTTTACTAAAGGAACCTTATTGCTAAAGTCGCTGTTGTCTAGAGTAAGTATTATAATGGCCGTTATAATAACAAAGAATAAACATAAATAAGCCAAAAATAAGGCCGTAAACCCAATACAAGGTACCTAAGTGTTTGTTTCGACGTTTTGCAAGGTGGTACAAAATACTCCACTCCGGCTCGCCGATTTTTTTAATACATACTTATAATACATATAAAATACACAGTTCAGTATAAATAGACCCTTTCTACACATAAATATTTATGTTCTGCGAAAATTGAACTCGCAAGTCTGTATGTTAAAGTAAGCAACGAATAGATTATTATGTGTATTTTGTATTTAAAAAAATGTAGGTATTAAGAACTATTGTATTGTAGCATGTACATGTAAGCATTTTATGTATGTGAATGAAGATGCAAATAAAATGATATCTATCTATCTATCTATCTATTTTTTTTAATACAAAATACACATTATCCAACAGGGCAGTATATGTAAGCGAATTACAAGCTCGGGTATTTGTGAATATTAACGGTGAGCGCAGTAATAAAGGCCCTATCTTTGTTATCGGTATTATGATTACATTCTAACAGGTACACCTGTCTTGTCCCACGATTACTAAAGACAAGCGCATATTGAAGAACTTGATATATATGCATATATTGACTGCTGAAAATGCCTCATCGTTTTATCGCCTCGATGGCGATAACTAGATAAAATTAGACTTTTGGGGACTAGTCTAATGATAATGCTGACTAACTGATACTACTGTATGATCCAAACCTTGGCCTGGAATATAATCCAGATATAGAATTTTGTAACCAAAGAATTATCAAACCTCGATCATAGTGGAAGTCAGGTGGTAATCATATGATTCTTCTTATTAATCTAGAATTACGCATTAGGTAATTTATTTGTTGGTAGCGATATGATTGGACTGAAACTGAAACGGAAGAACATGTCTTTCGAACCATTTCGGTTCTTGAGGTAAATTGATTATCCTGAATTGATTGAAATCTATGCCGTTAACCGCCCGAGGTCAAGTGGTTAGCAATAGCTACTATATCATCGAGGATTGTGGTTTAATTCCCGCACATCACAAATATTTGTGTGCATATCTATTTATCTTGGTCTGGTTTTTTTCTATTTTTATAACTACCTAGTACGGCCATAAGCTCTATTACAAATGAATATGCATTTATTTTTTATGAAGTAATTTAATCTTAATAAAACTTAAATGTACATATAGGTAATTTGAAGTCTCGGCATAAAAAAATGATTCTATTCGAAATGGCTACCTTTGGCTTTGATACATGGCCTTTAATCTGTCTGGCCACGAATCTATGGATTTACGCACTGTTTCCATGGGAAATTTAGCCACTGTTTGCTGCAGACATTTCTTAAGAGACGCCACGTCGGCGTGTCGTTTCGAGCAGGCTATGAGTCGCCTCGCTCTTTTATGGTCTTCAACAGAGGGAGTGTTGGTACATCTGTCGATAGTACGATATACGGACATACGGCTGATATCAAGCTTTTGAAGGGTCTTGATTATAACCGACGGCTCCATACCCACTTTGTGCAAGGCAATCACTGCAATTCTATTTTACACCCCATTTCATTTTGTAATTTGATAATAAAAAAAAGAAATCGATAAAGTTTTTAATATAATAAACGCGGTCCAAATTAAAAATAATAAAAGAGTTGAAAAATTAAAAGATTCTATGTACCAGTATTTATGGTCAGACTAGTTATATATTTACAAAAATAAATGAATTTACGTATGTTCAAGTTTTATATTGTATATTTAAAAAAAGTATGAGTATTGATTTAGCACAGTCCGTTATGTTGTTCTGGAAAGTTAGGGCATTCTAAAATAAAAAAAAATTGCCCTTATCTATTTGTGCTATAAGATCTTCATTTATTCATTCAAGATTCTAGGATGAGTTTAATTACATATAGTTTACTTTGGAAATATAAGTTTTTCCTCTATTAATTCGTATCTACTTGTGTTATTTATTTTACTACAGGACTACAAGACCAAGAACTAAAAAAGATATAGAATATTCATAAATATTAATCACAGGATTCAGGTATAAAATACGACCATGAAAATTAGGATTACTTAGTGTAAAACTTAAGTAATACTGTTGCGAATTAGATATATCATCCGCACATAATCGAAATCTTTTTATGCAATCGGTCATGATTAAAATCGTAATATATCGATAGATATCCATGTAGGTATCTATAGTGAAAGATAAGATCGCTTAAAAATGTAGCAGCTTTTAATACCGTGTTATAATTTATATCGTACTATCAAATGAATGAGGTTCTTTAGCCGATTGTGTTTTATTTGTTTGTGTATTATATATACTTCATATTTACGCCATTAATGAACCGATTTTCAAAATGTGTTTTATCTGGATTGAACCTACTTCAGACATTCAGTCAATTTTTATACGAGTCTTATCCAAGGCACTGAATGCTTGTAGCTATTTGTTTTTGCCAATTTTGAACACTAAAAATGAACAAATCTTTCAGCCACTAAAATAAATCAAAATTGGCCAAAAGGTACAATTACTACATTTCAGACAGAAACGGTATGAGGCAGACTCTAGCTAGAGACAAATAGTATGGTCCTAGTTTTTTAACTCAATAGGACTTTAATTTTTTTACGCAGGAACTTTTAATATTTGTGGACCAAAAATAGTCTATACAAATCCAGAATTCATTTATTCTATTTGATAATTTCATCGAAATTTGTTTATCCAATTATGACTGATCCGTACAATAGTCACTCCAAATATCGACACAGATCAGCAAGCGCTACAGCCATGGTATAAAAGTCACTTAGCAGGACACAGTGTAATGGTATAAACGCCAATAAGTTACATATTGTTAAATAAACATTTTGATAACTTTTGCAAACTTTATATCACTTACCAAAGATATGTTAAAAGTTTTTACAACCAAACAATTGATTTTACCTGTAACAATAAAGTTTTCATTACTTATAGGTGTACACAATAAATTCTTAAAGTAGACTTTAAACTTTCAATCAGATCCATTTTGGACAGCGGCCAAGAGAAGAACGCAGACGTTTTCACAAGTTTTGCATAAAAGTTGCTTGGAAACGCATCTGATGAATAAAGCACCACAGGAGTTCAGTGTGGTTTTTTAGCTGAAATTTATTGGTGCAATGTATATTTATAGATTGGAAGTGGAGACTGTTGAAACCACGCCAATGTCTGCCAAGTTGGTAACTGCATTTCGAAGGCACAAAATGTGGTTTTGGAAACTTTTAGGTTTATTATTTCTACTTTCGCTTTTGACTTCAATCTATTATTGGCATGGAGCGCAGCAAGAGTATCGTAGTAAGAATAGACATAAAACCGGCTCGTAATTATACAGGTTGTAATATTTCGAGGATTAGTACGGGGAAACTAAAAAAACTGTTATATGTATGCGATAGCGAATGCTGAGAAAATATGTTATTGCTGAAACATTGAAAAGCGAGAGGGGTGTGTAAGGACCGAGTTATGAGCGCTCAGTTCTCTCTGCCTACTCCGTAGAGGACGTTGTGTGAAGTTATGAATAGAATCACTTCAATAATCGTCGATAATGGTCGCACCTAAACAGGCACGCCCAGGTACATGATCGTAAGCAAAGTGTGCACTCAGATACGTAATGGTTGCCTTTTCGACTGTTGTATATCTCTCTGCTATGCATATTTCACATGTAAATGTACACTGGTTTGAAAAAAATCGAGTAAATGCGAGGACTCTCTGAAATTCCTTATTGAATATTATAAAGTTTAGAAATTAAACATTAACAATTGTCGGATATTTTCGTATAATACATATGATATCTATATGATCTTCCTGCATCACATTTTAAAATTCAGGTTCAGACAACTGGATTACCCTATATACCCTTGTATGATATTGTGTGTATGGGTATATATATATATATATATATAATATTATTATGTGATGTAATCTCACGTGCAAAGAAAATTCATAACTTACCATTATTTTCTTGCTTCTTATCAAAATCTAGTCTAACATTCAATAACAAGATGCCGTAATATACGATTGAATAAGAATGTACCTACTTAAATCAAACGATAGTCAAATACTTGCTACGTATATTAAGTTTATGTCTCATTGAAAATAGCATTTGTTCAAAACCGATTTAGGTCATTTTCACCCAGCATTCACGTGTTATGTTTCAATATATATTAGAATAAATAAATGTAAGAATTTTTATTAAAAGCTTAAAGTACGTTAAATGCGGTAGAAACTTAACATACTTTCATGTTATCTATACTTATCCACGTATGCAAATTTCATTTTTCTTCTGCGTCATAATCGCATAGATTATTTTAATCAATTTTGATATAATGATAATTATGAAATTGCTAATATTTCTATGTAATATTTAGCGATTTTAGATAAATTTTACATTGATACTACATTGCCTATATTGAAAGTATATAGAAATAAGGATCATAATTTATTTAATTTAAGAATTACCTAAATACTAGTTTTTCATTTGTTTTTTTTTATACAACGTCGGAAGGTATTCAAGCATACGGTCTTACTAACGCTTATAATACATTAAGTACCACTCGCGCAATGTCTCCTCTGCTGCTAACACAGCAATTCCTTAGGAGCTTACTAGTGACCTTACTCACACACAGGAACACAACCCTCTTAGGGAGTTGTTATTTGGCCGCGGTTTTATGTGAGGTGGATGCACTTCCCCAGACGGGCTGCTTTAATGCGCCCTACCTCTCTTAAAACGTCCAGAACAAGACAAACTGATATGTTCATGCACACAAATATTTGTCTTGTGTGGGAATTCAACCCACGGGCGTCGTATCATTCACGGCTGCGCCACTGAGCCCGTCAATTTTTTTTGTTCAACTCTACATTTCGGAGGCTACTAATTTATACTAGGGCGGTACTCTAGATGTAAGACTATTAATTTGACCATACCGTATTCCGTATTGTGGACATTTCTTATTGTAATCAATTCTTGGATCAACATCAAGTGTGTGTCTGGAGCCACAGATGATCAAGCCACTTAAAATCTAAATCTGTTTTTTTGTTCCAATGAATTACTATTTATTTTGATTTTTGGTTATTTTATGTTTCAAAATGTGATCATCGTTTATTCTTTGTATTGATGTTCAAACAGAATTCTCGAAAAATTTTATTAATTTCTTCGATAAGATTCTGTAAGTGGTTTAAGTTTTCAGCTAGACCTGCTACATATGTCGTCTGCACATCTGATAAAACAAATTTGATTCCTAATAAATTCAATTACAATCTATAAACAAGCGCATTCTATAAATGTATATAAAATAAATGGTGACAATTGACAAAAACAGTGATGAGACAGATGTGTCCACCATCTGTCTCATCACTGTTTTTGTCAATTTCTCTTTCATCTGCCATCTTTATTAAGGTTTTCTGCTTTTTGTATAGTAGTGATATTATTCTACGGTGTTTGCAAACTATCCTCTTCTTTTTAAGTATTACTAATCATCCTCTTCCTTTTGTACCTACCTATCAAGTCACCAACCCAATCTACCACCCACAACCCACCTATCAAAGGCCTTATCAATGTCTACGAAGGCTATAAATGTTTCCTCTATCTATGATAAGGCAGATTGCAAAAATAGATTTACTAGTACCTCTGTTTTTACTTATCCGACTAACCATATCCGATCCCAGATACTTTTCGGCTATAGGTTTGATTTCATTATAATTTTCAATATTTTTTTTTGATCCTTAGGAAATAAGGCTCATACTTCAATTTCATGTTGTTATGGTGCTACAGTTCTGGTATTCTTGAAGTCTGTGTGTGAATAACCTGTTTCGTACATTTCTTGTATTAAACCTGAACATTTTTTCCAGAATTTTGATAATTTCATTTTCTACAGCCTTTCAATTATCCTGTAATACTGTTTGGTACAGTACGATAATTATTGTACCTTTCTTGTTTAATTCGAAATTCGTTTATTCCGAAGAATTTTCTACTACAATCTTTTCAGCAGTATATTGATTCCTGCAGAAGTCGTTTATGGTTGAAATCACAGAGAAATATTTTTTTACACTAGGCAATTACAGAATTCGTCTTTGAGAGATGAGCTGGCTAAGAAAAAGAAACATTTATTGGTATAATTTGAATAAACTCATTTGTTTGGAATGTGACGTATGCGTAATGTCATGTAATTAAGTTGTACAAATCTATGTTGCTATATCAACGCCCGTGGATGGTATTAAGGAAATACAACCCGGCACGCGCATGCTCCGAGACAAGCATGTGTGATGAAATAATAAGTAATTTGTTACAAGTTTTTATAACTATGAAGAGTCCAATTTCACTAGTAAAGGGCTTTTATAACTCTTCCATAGAGCATTGGTATAATAATTATCTGTATTATGCTTATTCATGTTGATAGGATTCCACACGGAAGTCATTACGTTTTGCGACCTTCGCTCGCCGCGGGACCTACTTGGTGTTACTGGCGACCTATTTCCCCGATGACGTAATAACATACATAATAATCAAGTAATACCATACGGATTACTGAATTACTTTGTATGAACATAAATACAATGATTCGGCTTGTAACCAACTCTTTATCAAAAATAATAAAATTGAAAAGCAACTGTGATGTGAACTTATGCCATATGAAGGTCCCGGTGGCGAAATGGTTAGCAATGCTACGTTAACACTAAGGTTAGTGGGTTCGATTCTCACACAGGACAAGCATGTGCAGGTAAGTACCTCCACCTTGCAGAAAACCGCAATCAAATAACAACGCCCTGCAGGATGATATAGTTGGTTCAGAAAAAAAATCAAGGCATTTGTGACAATGTATGACATCACACGGCACTTTTTTGCTTAAACTTTATATTTTCTTATTGATTTGTATATCTTGACTTTGTGTCAGTTCCAAACAGTTGCGTGTTGTGTTGTAGACAAACAAACATTATTTGTTATTAATTTAGTAATATAAACCTCTCTAAGCTGTAAAATGGTGGATATTGTGGTATAAAAAGTGCATCAACTCTTTTTATACCACCTTGATGGCAAATAAGCATACGACCTGCCTGATGTTAAGCTGTTATCGTAGCCTTTAGACACTTGCGACATTAGAGACGTCTCTCGTACGTAACCGATCCTATAAAATCGCTTCATGCTTTCTTTCTAGAATGGTGTAGTTACTTGGGAATTGGGAAAACCTCGGCAGGAAGTTTAGTTTTACTAAAGGGGTCTCAGAAGAAAACATCTCTGGAACTGTACTGCGACCAGGTTTCTTCATGGGAGGATATATTCTCCTGATGGCGAGTGATAATGTTGTAGAAGGAAGAACTTCGAATAATATCGAACAAGTCGTTGAAACATAACCTTCCTTTATTTTTAAGAGAGGTGAGGTGCATTAAAGCCTATATGGAAAAGCACCTCACCTCACAGAAAACCGCAGCCAAATAACAACTCCCTGGAGGGTTGATAGTTAAATAAGGAGTAAGCTGTAAGCTAGTTGGTTTCCGGGCAAAAAACAAAATAATTACGTAAAAAAATTAAGGTAATCTTTGGAAATTATAGATTACGGAATTATCAATCTGTCCACCCACTGTCCCTCGGCTTTACATAAGTTTCTTCTTCCTAGCGTTATCCCGTTTCCTAATTCATTAAGATTGGCGGGGTTCCCTACCTAAGCCTAAGGATTTAGCGAAGATACTGGTTTTGAAATGCAACAACTGCCATCAGACTTCAACAAGCCAGAGGAGGAAATCAGACCTATTGTAGGTTAGGTCACACGTTTTTTGAAATACAATACCTTGGACGAGCGAGTTTCCTTACGATGTTTTCCTTCACCGCCAAGCAAGTAACAATTACAAATATGTGCATAAATCCGAAAATACGTATTGAGTGATACACGCCCACGCTACGATTCGAATCAAGGAACGCCGGTAAAAGGCTGGTTCTTTACCCACTGTGCTATCACTACTTTACATAGGCATATCCTATGATTTTTTCCTAATTCTACACTTTCCGCATCCACCCTTTTCCGGTTGCTCGCTTGATCGTCAGTTTGTTTAGCGACGGGATGCCAAAAATTGTGTTCATGAATAAAAAATGCAGTATTTGCACGGATACAAAACATCAATACATAAAAACACGCATTACAATATGGTACCAGATTCCGCTTACGGCCGAGAAACGTGTCATGATCAAATTGTATCAATTGGTATACAAACATACGATGCTAAAGACGGTTAATTAAGACAAGTGGCTGTTGCGTGAGCTGAAGCGTAAGATATCGATTGTTACGTAAACGCACCGTTTGGTGTAAGTGATTATAAGTGTTGTTATCTAAAAAAAGGCGCGAAGCTTCCACCGCAGCAGTGGCAAGGCCACTAAACACGTGGCTAAAGGCGTCTGTTGCTAGTTGTCCCCCCTTCCCCCCCACTTTCCCCCTACACGATGCGACGTTGCCGCTCCGAACACTACGCTCGTTGGCATGTGATTTGGCTGCTCTTTAATTTCAACGTCCACCAATCATAACGTAAATGTGAATACCTACAAAATAGAATTGTGTTAATATTAACTATGTGCCGGATATTAAACACAATATAATTTAATTAAGGCAGGTTAAGGCGCTAAAAGTGATTAAAGAAGATAACCGCACTAAAGTATCAAATACTGTGTAAACTTTTAAGAGATAATTTGATATGGTGATTAATTTTGTTAAGAATATCCCTTATGTTCTGGATCTAGATTCTACGAGTATAAACGCGGTAGTAGAATCCGTAATCGCAGATACATTTATCAAACATGTAAGTCAAAAAGGATTATTTATATAAATCAACCTTTCTTTTCTCTGAACAAGGTCGAAAAGGCAACATGCAACCCTTGAAGTTTCCACATAAAATAGTAATGAATTCTAAAAGATACAGTGATATACTACTTTAAAATCAATACTCAAGTGCAACAGCGTAGCCTGAACTTTCAAGTTCAATGTTAAGTAACGTTAGTTTCAATAAGTAGGTAATACGTTCATATATCCTTCGCTAACACGAGTTTAATTGAGGTATCTATTGTATAATCACCAACTCTTTTTATAAATTAACTGATTGTACTGGTGTAATCGGCATAAAAAAACGTTTGCTACAATCAAAAAACCATTTTGTGCATTATACCTATGAAATAATTTGATGTTAATTGGCAAATCCTTGTACAATTGAAGTTTGAAGACAAAATGTATGGTCTTATTCACTATACCAATAAATAAATATGCTCTTTATTTAGATTAAAAGGCAACATTCTCTATTTTAAAGTTGTAGTATGTCATTTAAGTAAAATCATTAGCAAATTCAGAATTATTATATATATGTAAGACGCACATTTTGCTGAACTTCGACAAAAATCCCAAAATACATAGTCGCATAATAGGCATGAGCCACATTTTTAGCATGAGCCACATGACTATTTTATGATACTGTCACATAAATGAGGTTATAAAACCTAGTTAAGTGCATTATTTTATCTACACTTGCATTAAAGATATTTCAGTGAAACAAGTAAGACTCACAGATGATGTAAGATTCCAAAGGTGCTTCCGCTTTATAATTTTACGGTTTCTAGATTTTCTGGTGGCATCAATTTAGCGTTATACTCGCATTCTTGAATGTTATCTCACTCAATTGTCAATAAAAACTTAGATCACAGAAATTTGTGAAAAAGTTAGGTGCTGAATAAGTTGAAACCTTCAGTAATCATGTGCCGGTCTTGCTCTTGCGGCTCTGATATATTCGTGCCGCCACAGTCAAGAAATTCATATTACGAACAAAATTATCAACAAGTCTATAATGACTTAAAGTACAGAACAAGTAATTTTACTGTAAAACTCTACTTGTTATTCGGGTAAAATTTTTCTATGTGGTTTTAAAATAAAGAATAGTTATTTCATAAAAAAATTGTTTTTAAAGATAATGTGATTGCAGTCTCAGAAGAGGACTAAAGGATTGCCAGTATATCATTTACTATGTGTCATTAAATTTGTACTTTGAAAATGACAATGTTATTGGTGTGGATAATAATTAACAATGATTAAACAAACGACTATGATCATTGTGTCCTTCGATTACACATACTCGTAATATGATCATTTGTAATTTGAAGATAAAACTGAAATAGGGAGAACGTGGACAATAGTTATTTTTTTAGGGTTCCGTAGTAAACTAGGAAATTGTATTTATTATGAAAACGTACAAATGTCATAAAGCATTGACATTGCACCTATCTGCACTAAGCGATTTGCTTCCTAGTTTCTACGGCCAAGTAGTGGAAGCGGTAATTTTGATAATCTGAATTTAAATGTGTATTTTGGAATAGAAATTATTTGAAAACGTAACACATTTGAAGGTTTCAAAAGTTACAATGAGTTTATAGTGCATAAGGCTATGCTGACTGGCACATTTAATGAGCATTATTCAAGTTCCTTGATTTCTTTAAAGGACTAAACATGAAGATATACTGTGAATAGAGGACAGTTTTGGAGTCAACAAGGTATTTTATTGGAGTATTTTGCTCTAGTAACGCTACTTCACCACCAATGCTCGTGGGTTCGATTCCCACACAAGACAATCATTTGTGTGCATGAACATGTCTGTTCTTCTCGGTCAGGGCATTTTCTATGTATCATAAGTATGTATACGTATGTTTATTATGTTTATCAGTCGTCCAGTCCCATAACACAAGCTTTGCTTAGTTTGGGGCTAGAAGGCGCTGTGTAATTTGTCTGACAATATTTATTTACTTATGTAATAATCGTACCAAACATCTACAGGTGTTTCAATCCCTACTGGTTTCTAAAAATTTTGGCGACATTTCGAAGCAAAAACACCTAATAAACCGTAGCATAATTTATATCTATATGCATAATACTCGAACGTATTTAGGAGCTGCCATGACCTTGAATGTAAGCAAATAAATATATAAAAAAAATGTAAGCCCGGAACATGTGGTTTCCTCAATAAAACCGCAAACTTTCCATTGAAGATTACTCTACTATCAAAAGATATCTATGTATCAAATGTAGGTATTACAATTTCTTATCTCTGTTCTTGAACACAGGGGGCATAATCGCCGTGAACTGATAACGATTTGAGACAAGTATGTCAAGATTGGGATAAACGAGGTCCATGTGATATCCACGGGCGGTTGTCAAAGGTTGATGCTGAATATAAGTGGGTTTGCAGCTACTGTTTATAAACATTACGTGACGTAAGCCATTTATAAATATCCTTCAAATGCCATTTCACGTTGGAACCGCTCAAGCGTTAATTGCGAACGATTATAAATTATTTTGACGCTTGGGGAAAGTTTTTTAGTTTTCCGTTCCGTTGAGATGCGAGGTAGGTCATCGACTTTAACGCATGGGCATAAAGGAAAATAGTTGGACGTACTCTAGAATGTTTAACGGTAATTACCTCCGAGGAAATTCTAACCTGTATACTCGTTTACGCCACTTAGCGCAAGCGGTGGATCATCATACCCTTGCAATATCCGACGCTGCTTTATAATATAGTATATGTACCATTAAAAAATGCGAAAACTCTATGACACAGGTTGTTCTAAACAAACCTTTTGACAAGTCCGGTCAATAATAAATTTATAAACAATATAGAATATAAACTAAGTAATTAAAGAATGTAAACTATTCCAATTTCAAATCTTAATTAACATTGTTGTTCCAAAAGACCTAATTTAAATTGAATGAATGAAAATTATATCTTAAAATTATGTTCAAGAAAGAAAGACACTATAAACTTTTTTTTATACTACGTCGGGAGGCATACAAGCATACGGCCCACCTGATGTAAAGCGGGTACCGTAGCCTATTAACGCTTGCGATATATTAAGTATCACTCGCGCGATGCCTCCTCTGCTGCTTACACAGCAACTCTTTGGGAGCCTACTGGTGACTACACCCACACGCAGGAACAACTCTCTAGCTTGGGAGTTGTTATTTGGCTGCGGTTTTCTGTGAGGTGGAGGTAGACGGGCTGCTTTCATGCGCCCTACCTCTCTTAATGAGGTGGAGGTACTTCCCCAAAATTTAATTAATTTTAAAGCACATTCATTTTAAAATGTCCGGTTCGATTCTCGTAAGCCAGTTATGAGATTTTGACAATCTATGAATGCTAATGGACGACATGGTTTCTTATTAACATATATTTCTTTATTACTTGTATTTTTACCATATGACCCTTTTCGATGTTTAAATGTATAAATACAATTAATTTTCGCAATAATTTACCAAGCAATTCTTTCGCTAGAAAATATTAGAAGATCAAATAATTTTTGCTATTACGCACTATCCCTTGTGCAGCATACCAGCTAAATGCGGTTTGACAGGTGTCAACGGTTCCTGTCTGGACATACCGCTATTGGATATCCTTGAGGAGTCTCGAGGGTCAGCTATGTAAGGGAAGACTTGTTTCTGTTTTATTTAATGTATTTTATTTCACTACGATTTATTAACTAATAATTTGAAAACCAATAGCAAAGAAAGAAAGAAAAAAAGAAAATCTAGAGATAATATCGTTGCTAAAACCAAAGCTGCGGCTCAATATGAATTCTTCAATTAGTGTGTTGAATTTCAACGAGATACACATGTACAGGAGAGAATTCATCTCCTGTACATGTGTATCTCGTTGAAATTCAATATGCATAGGACAGTCTAACGCGAAAAATTAGGTGAGTTCAGACAATAATAAATAAACTAATTATACTATAAATAATAATATTTATAGTATAATTAGTTTATAACAACAATCATTCCGAAAACCAGGAATCTTGTTTTATCAATTATAAATAAATATCAAAATTAGCTTTCTGGTGATTTACTCAAACAGATAACATACATTCTGTGTACTAAGTATCGGGAATTTGTCAATAAAACAAAAAATACAAATTATTCATCTAAATTTATTTTATCGCCTTCAAAGTAGGCCCCATCGCTTGCAATACAACATCTCCACCGCTTCACCCAGTCTTCCATACATTTTTCATAGGCTATTTGCGGTATGGCCTTTAGCTCATTCAGCGAATTTTCTTTTATGGCTTCTATCGACTCAAAACGTTTTCCTCGAAGTGGTAATTTTAACTTGGGAAATAAAAAAAAGTCAGACGGAGCCATATCAGGTGAATACGGTGCTTGGTCGAGAACTTTTGTTGAATTTTTCGCTAAAAACTCTTTCACTATAATGGCTGTGTGTGATGGTGCATTATCATGGTGCAGCATCCATGAGTTGTGTTGCCACAAATCTGGACGTTTTCGGCGGATACTCTCACGCAAACGCTTCATGACGCCTAAATAATATTCTTTATTCACTGTTTCTCCCTCTGGAAGGAATTCGGAGTGAACCACACCACGGTAGTCAAAAAAAACTGTCAGCATCACCTTGATTTTGGAGCGACTTTGCCGCGGTTTTTTGGGTTTCGGCTCGTTTTCGAGACGCCATTCTGAAGACTGTTGGCTTGTTTGCATGTCGTACTCATAAACCCATGTCTCGTCGCCAGTTATTATACGTTTCATAAAGGTCGGATCCGTAGAAGCTCGGGAAACCATGTCTTCAGCGACATGCTTTCGCTGCGCTTTTTGAACAAAATTGAGCTCTTTTGGAACTAGTCGAGCGGCGACGCGTTTCATGCCTAAAATGTCAATGAGAATGTTGTGGACGGACTTAAAAGATATGTTCACCTCACTAGCCAACTCTCTCAGACTCATACGTCGATTTTCGAGCACTAGCTTCTTGATTCTGTCGATGTTTTCTCTGGTCGTAGCGGTTGAAGGTCTACCAGAACGAGGCAAGTCTACTACTACTTCTCGGCCTTCTTTAAAAGCCTTATACCATTCATAAGCCCTTGTTTTCGATATACACGATTCGCCGTAGGTATTTCGCAACATTTTTAGTGATTCACCACATGAAATATCATTTGAAACACAAAATTTAAGGCACACTCTTTGTTCAACAATATTTTCCATTGTAAAAATCGCCGAGGACTCAAAACTATGACCAACAAAAAGTGTAGTTTAAAACAAATTAAATGACAGATCCCGCTCAAATTTTGCGCGCTAAATCAGTACAGTGCTACCAACATGCAGTAAAAAAATTAGAACGACCTCTTTTACGCGGGTCTTTTTATTGACATATTCCCGATACTTTTTATACAGAGTAGTATATAGGAATATGTGTTCTTGCGAGTGGGTGGAAAATTACATTATTGTTTTTTATTATGGCTTCTAATACAGCAACACCCCAGGAGTGTACCTACTGCTAACCACAACCCTCCAGGAAAGAAGGTTTCGATGATTTTTAAGTAGCTTTCTGTGCCCTATCTCTCTTTGCGTAACGACTATCATTTATCGAAAACAGTGGGAGCAATAGCTTAACGTGTTTTTTTTTTACTTGAGTTTGAGCTTGAGTGTTCTCGGAAGAAAACTTCTCTGGAACCGCACCGTACGCGACCATTGCGGTTCAAGCGTGTGAGGGTGAACTCCCCGCCGTCGGCGAGCGGTGCGGTTATAAAAAGTAGCTGTCGGCATCATTTCGAACAACTCTTCAGAACACAACCCGTTGTACAATCGGTAGAACACACAAAGGGAGGCAAAATCTCTCCTTAAACTTAAGAGTTCAATACTGTGTGTAAGCTTAGGATTGTCGACAATTCTCACAGCTCGTCTCTGAATCGAATCACACGTGTCCTTCGGGCACCCGCCCAGTCAGGCTGCGGTCACGTTGCTTGACTTGCATGATCGATTTAGTTTGACACGCACGTCAACGCATGATGATGAACTATTTATAACCCTTTTTAACTTTTGTGTGTATTTGTATATCCTTAAACTTCATATATTAACACAGTTGATGTATCGCCATCGATGTCTAATTATCACCAGAGCCTGCACTGGTTTAGTCGATATTTATCGATAATTCCGTCTTGATAGCGAGTAATCACGCGATACCCACATCACTATTGACTACTCACCTCTGATAAAATTGACATAATTAAGGGTTTTCAAATATGATGATAATAATTGGGTTTGTGGAACAGGAAAATATACATTTGTATACTTAGATCAAATTACGTATTTGGTATCTATACGTCTTCCTATATATATTTAAAAAGTATGCACATATAATACGGACGTAGAAGGGTCCCGTTTGGACATGGAATTTTTTTTGAAATACTATAAGCTAGATTCTAATATCGATCCAGGCGTCAAAAAACCATTATTTAAATGATGGACGACTGAGTGATATGCGCACATTTAGTAGATCAAAAGATCACTCATGCATCTAATTTTGGAATGGGTCATGATGTTTTTGAAATGAATTTTGACGACATTCATAACTTTTCAGGAACACCGTTCCTATATGAAATCTATATGTTTGTCTGTGTGATTGCCTGTCGCTTTTTTTCGAATATTCGAATTATAACTTCAGATTCAGATTCAGCATAAAAAAGTAGAATAGGAATGTTCAGGAACACCGTTCCTATCTCTTAAGGAAAATGGTCAAAATGGCCGACAAATTAAAAAAAAAATGTTATATACATGACGAGCCAGGTGTTCCTATGGCAATGCAAGCGCATTCTCAACTGGTTTATATTCTAACGTTGGCTAGATTTTTCAATTGCAAACTTTAGACATAGAGGGATCCCTAAAGTTTGCAATTGAAAAATCTGAAAGAGCAAAATGATGTATGAAGAGAATTTGTTGAGACAAACTATGGAGATCAAAGGTATTTTAATTGATCTCGAGAGCAACTGATAAAATTTTTACCTTGAGTTCATTCTTTACTGTCATTATTTTATCTCGAGTTTCATTAAAATTCACTGCTAGTGTAAAATATATACGAAACTGCATCAACATTCTTAAAGATTTTTCGAATTGCAAATTGCTGAATTGCAGGGGACTGGTAAATTTTGAACATTTCTAATATAATACAAAAAAAAATCAAGATTTAAATAATAAATTCAAAGTTCACTTTGCAACCCCCTCTAATTTAATCCATATTATTTTTGCAAAATGAATACCGGTTAAAGTGGATGTCAGTATGTCACGTAAAAATGCCAAAATCCATGTATATATGTCTTAACACTGAGATAAATGCCTATAACAAACAGACAGTGAGTGATCTTATCAACCTTTCGAAGTACAAAATGTTAAAAATCTAGCGAAATCCATGTAAAAACCGGACTATGGTGCCATCACATCAATCCAATAATGTTTTATTGTTTCCAAACATTTGTAGTAGCAGTTCGGCGTAAACCAGCGGCCATCGGAAAACACGAAGTTGAGGGTGTGGCTAAGATAAAACGGACGTCTTAAAAGGATTGGCTCAAACATAGAGTCAATGTTTGATGTGGGTTCGATGGTATATAATTGTTAGACAGAGTTATGAACGCTTGAAAACTACTTCATATATATCTGTACGAACGTACTGAAATATCTGAGCTATTTAATTTCAATATTTCTTCATTTTGTTGAATCAAAATGGTTGCCTATTAACGTGTTGAGTATTTAATTTGCTTGATATTGCAATGAAAGCTAGCCAACGATTGTGCATTCACGTTTTTTAAATTATTTTATATACTGGGGTCGCAAACTAGCATGTGGGTCACCTGATGAAGTGGTCACCACCGAACTTTTTGAACGACTTTGACACTCCGCCCAATGAGAAGAAGAAGATCGCCAGTCGAGCGGCCATGGCGGCGGGAGCCGTATTGGCGATCACTTATAGGCTGGCGGTCCTCTAAGTAGTCTAAGAGTTGCTGGTTGATGACATTTTCTATGATTTTGGAAAATATGGATATTATTGCTATTATGCGGTACTCCTATTCGCTCGGCGTGGTTCCCAGCTCCTTGAAGGAGGGTTTGGTATACACGATCCCTAAAAAAGGTGCTTCCTCGGATCTGTCCATCTATAGGCATATACCTATCGAAAGAGGCGCGTTAGAATCAGAGCTAACTCCGTAGCACACATCTTAAACACAGTGGGTGGAATTCCGTCTGGCCTGTTACTTATGAATGTCCAAGGAGATAAGGGGACAGCTTTTTGCGAGAAATGAATTTCAGGCATAGAGCTCTCCTACCGCGGGATGGGTGATGGTGACTCAAGCTTGACTCTTGATAGTCATCAAGGGTTAAGTTTAATGCAAAAAAGAGAGCTCAGGAGATCGGCTTTCTCTTTTGCAGTATGGGACAGCGATTTGTACACTTTGCGTAACGGAGGAAACGACGAATGACAGAAATTACTCTGAACAACTTTGGCGAAAGACCAGAGTCCCGAGAGAGAAGAGTCCCGGAGGGCAAGCGTACGAGGTTGTTGACAATTTTGGTAACAAATTCTGAGTTTGCCCTAGCGATGCAATCCTTCAAAAACCTTGAAGCAGCGTTGTAGCTTTTTTAAGTGAACTCGTGTTCATCTAAAAAAGCTATAAACCTGCCTCAAGGTTTTTGAAGGTTTGCATAAGAATCCTGTTTATGTCGAGACGCATCCTTGCAAGATCGATCGAACCATGGACGGGACTTGCCACCTATGGGCACTGCAGAGCTAGGAATAAAAAGTTCCATACCCTGCAGAATCACATCGGCGACAACGTTGGCACAGGCGCTGGGATCGTCCAGCGAGAAGCAAACCAGGAGGAAAAGAAAGCCCTTCCCAATCCGCCGATCTTAAAGTGCCACACACAACGGCAGCCTGCTGTACGCGGTGGATTTAGGAATGCAAGCGGAACCTCACTACGTATCAGACAGTGATCAGAGGACCCGAGCTGGACGCCAACAGATACATGATAGTTTTTAGGGTGAGAGGTCAGCAGAAGATCTAAATGGGATATCTGGCACCCGCGTGGGCGAAGAAACCAGTTGCGTCAGACCATATGCTAAGGCAAAGTCATGGAAAGATTTTCCCGCTTGGTCAGTAGAATGTGACCCGAGCCATTTCACATGGTGGGCATTAAAATCGCCTAGAATTTCAGCGGAAGGCATCTGTTGGAGTATAATAGTTATGCTCAGGATCTCTCACTCACCGTACATAATTGTACAGCAATATCAGCATGCCACTACTTCAGTACGCTGTATATGAGGAAGAGTCTATAGTTCTCCAGTAGGCGTATTCACATTGCCTGGATATAACATAATCGAATCGGAATCGAAAAGTTTTCACTTAAAATGTAAGGAATCTGAGTGATAACTTTCCAATTTCGAATCAATTTCGAATCAATTTCGAATATGGGGTTCCGAGACAGTGTGAATGCCCCTGCAAGTCCGGATATGCTTTTTCCTAGAATTCCCATTCGTTTTGCCAACTGAGGTGTCAGATTGGCACATTAAGTACATCGTAATTTCGTTTCACATTCCAGAATTTGCTATCACAACATAATCTAATTTCATATTTTGTAGGTGCCCATGATAATCATTGTTATATAATATATAGTTATAAAGTTATGCTAAATAAAAAATAGTACGTCACAATGGTATTTTATAATTATTTTAATTGGTTTTGATATTGTGGAGATATGCCAAATTAAGAGAAAGTTTGGTTTCGACAAGGAACATTTATCAGAAATCGTCCATTTCTCTGTTTATCTCAACCGTCCAGAGCCAAACAGTGTAAGCGGACATGAACAGGTTTCCAAGTGCGGTTATTTACGGTTGTAATATAGTTTTTAAGAATATTGGTAATTAATTAAAGAAAAAATGAACATTGTATATTTGGCACAGATTGCAATTCTTATGATTATGTCCCATGCTATGGTTAAATTTAAAAAAAAATATGCTATATACATTTTTATATATCAGATATTTATATATTAGATATACGTGATATACACGTAACTCGATCAAATATTTAGGAGAGTCAAAAAATAGATTTCTTTATTTCTAGTCACAGATATATCAAAAGAAAAACTATTGTGGATAAAATAGACACAAAAATCTTTTTTACTTTTTAGAAAATTAATAAGACGTAAAAAACTATGATTGTTTCAGACTTGGGCTTTCTTAAACAATTAGAGACAAAATCGGAAAGTTTAGTTAATATATATACGTGTTGATGCAATTGAAAGAAAATTGATGATGACTCCATTAACATGTTAGGGTCCGTCGGGACATATTTCTTAGACATTATCATTTTGAACTAAACGTGATATACATAATTACGGTTTTATAGAAAACGTATAATCCCCAATCACAATTTAGTATATTGAATAATCCCTAATCACAATATCAAAGCGAAAATAAAAAGCCTTACAATTTCCCAACGTGTTTCCAATAACTTGAACGTCGCAGTTCGCACAGTAGCCCCGTTGCCTTGGCAACGCCTCAAGGCGCCTCGCAGCCGCCTACCTTCTATGTTACAATTTCACAGAATACAAAATTTAAGATTAAACATAAAAATCGGATTATCGGAAACAATTCATTAGAGCAAACGATTAGAGACCAAAAGAAAATACGATATTGTACCGTTTTTGTACCTGTACATTGAAATCGACATACCTATACACAGTTAAATATACACCATTTCTACTCAACTGTTCCGTTTTCGCGCATGCGGAAATTTAACTATGAAAATCTCTGGTACGTGTACATATTACTCTAAAAACGCCTATATGTGATCAATTGATCATACGTTATTACATTACGTCATCCAAACAGCAATAAGTAATTTAATCATTATTGCGTCCTGGTACGTCACGCAAATCCGATGGTACATGGATATGCGTGACGTACCCGGATCGATAATTAAGTAAAATAAGGAATATATAAATTCTTTACATTACATACCTAGGGGCACGGTAGTGCCTCCGCCAAGACGAACCAAGCGTGACGTAAGGTTATTTCGCTACCGTCACATAATATAGTAAGGTGAAAATATTATTCACTGTTCATTACTTTTCTGTTATATAATAGTCTTTGTAGTCACGAAACGGTCAAGCTACATATTTTGTCAAAGGTGTTGAGTTTGTGATGTTAGGGCTTGTAGAGTTAGGGCGTGTCGAGTTAGAAGCTTGGCTCTACACGAGAACTGATAACTTTTTGACAGTGCGAGCCATATGGGCTCGTCTTGACAATATTTTACATGAAAATATTTTTGGTGGGATACCTAAAGACACAAATAGACAAATTTCAACAAAGTAGATAATCTTACCATTATCCACTGAGAAGTCTCTATAACCGTCCATGACATCTCTCGTCAGATGATCATTTAGGTATTCTTGAATAATTAATTAAAAGTATCGAACCGTTACATTTTTTTACATAGATAAAGACCTGCGATCCTCATCATCAGACCATCTCGACAATATCACATTTTCGTCAAAAATATACTTTTTTTAATCATGAATTCGTGCGATTCATGACTAAAATTTTTTAATGTGGTTGATTTCTTTCTTTAAATAGTTAAAAGGTCGACATATGAGAGTTACAAAGAAAATATACCGACTAAAATTATCTTATGTTTATAAATTGCACTTTGTTTGAAAAAAAAATATTCAAAACATGTTTTCTTCTGATCCTTAATATTAAGGGTTAAAACCTTCTAACTCTAAACAAATTCCACACAAAAAGTGGCGCTACGTGAAACCAAAACGCCGTAAGTTCAAATTACGAATCAATTAGGTTACACTAATATACGTGCCTAGTGATTGGTTTAAATTCAAAACAAGAGCACAGATTGGTTCGCGCGCAGACTGCAATGCCAATGGTAGCAGTTGAGTCATAGCGGCGTGGACGATGTTATGCCATAAGTGAAAAGGAACAAATATGTAATAAAATAATATTTTTCATGCTATAAAATAAATAGATTTTTTTGTTATGTATTAATTACAATTGTTTGTAAGTTGTTATACATACGAATAGATTCTAAATTGGTATATAAATAGAAAAGTGCAATGATGATGACATAATATGCATGTATGTAAACAATTTATTGCACAAAATAAACAGATCTAATTAAACAATGTAATTTAAATGCAATGGCGGACTTATCTCCCTACATGTTAGCCATAACGTAACATAGTTGATGGTAATTCCACTACGAATAATTATTAATGACAATATTATTTTGACAACCCGTATAGCCTAGTTAGCAGCGTAGCTATCTTCTGCGCATAGGCCCTGGGTTTGATTCCCCGCTGGTAGTTATTTGAACGATGAGTTTAAATATTCTTCAAGCGGTAAATCGCGTAAATAAAATATATAGATATATATTTTATCAAGAGGAAAAAATCTACTATCCTATAAAGTCCTACTAAAGTCTAAAATTGACTCACTTCATTTGGCATAATATTGACGATCTCGATTTGATAGCGTATTTGAACATTTTTGATTATAATTATATTTGAGCAACTATTACTAGTGAAAAGTGATCCCAGGACATTTAAACCTTGCCCACTTGTACACGATTTTCGTTGAGTAATTTTTTGAGTGCAGTTACATTTCCTGACTTATTATTTATTCCTAGGGTTAAAGTATGAAATTGCTGATTTATACTGAAAAATTAAAACTCGTTTTTTTTTAAGATGTAACATATTTATTTATGCAAAATATTTACCCTCATTATCTATACATTGCTGCCTGCTAACTGCTATCTAATCGGAAGTTTATTTATGCCTTTGCGATAGAACTCTGGGGATCTAGATTCGATAAATTGTGTGAAATCATTTTGTATTGCCTCCTGGGAAGATAATTTTTTACCACGTAGCAAATTGTCCACATCACAAAATAAATGGTAGTCACTTGGAGCAAGGTCTGCGAGTATGGAGGACGACGTATGGTTTCTAACTGTAGCTCCTGTAGAGTTACAACGGTTTGTCGTGCCGTGTGAAGCCTTGCGTTATCATGGAGCAATAATGGTGAAGATCGATTCACGAGTCGGGGCTGTTTCACTGCCGGTTTTGCCATCATTGTTCGAAGCTCGGCACTGTAAACATCTGCTGTTATTGCTTGAGCAGACCTGAGAAAGCTATAGTGAATAACGCCATGAAGAGACCACCAAACAGTTACCCTTACTTTTTTATTGGCAAGCTTTGATTTCAGGCACTGATGCGGTATTCACAAATTACTCGGATTTTCGAAGTATCCATCTTTCCCGTCTAAGCTGAATAAAAAAAAACAATTGAAATTCAAAAATCAAATGTTGCACATTTTTTAAAAGAAAAACCTCATAGGTATCATATGAATAAAATTTCAGTCGAAAATCTCACGCCATGAAGGTTTAATGTCAATTCAAAGTATCTATTACTATAAAACAGCAATTTCATACTTTAACCCCTATTATATTGATGTAGTGTGATTTTTTTTGGATATTTAAATGTATATTTAATTATGATTAAATTAACAACTAAATTTAGACATTCTTAGTTTGTGGATAACAACGTAGTCTGGTAGTTAATTATTGAATCATCCACTATTGTTATGCTTTGTGTCACAATGTTGTTATGTTTATGATTGTATTTTCATTATTATTTACTGATATTATTAAAGGATAAGATAAGAAAAGATATAGGATATATTTTTTGTAAACATCGTAGCATTTAGGATATCTACTACATATAGCGTAGTTTTACAAATATTTACTTTACCACTGCGTTCAAATACATGTTGAACAAGTTTTATAAAAAATATATTTTGAAGAATTGATTTCAAACAAATTATAGACACCAACACGAATGAAGTAGTAACGTAGGTAATTTTATACTACACCCGATGGCAAACTAGCAAGTAAGCTCCTGAGGAGTTGAGGGAGTGTCTTCGCGCGTATCCTTGTATTGCCAGACGTTCAAGGTTCAAGAAGGTAACGACTTTACATCCGGTGGATCGTATACTATCGATTTCCGACGTTGTATAAATGTGAAACACATATTGCAGCCTATAATACTAGAAGTAAGTCGTTTATTGTCATCCCCACTATACAGGTAGCAACTCCTCAGGAGCGTAAGTATCGACGTTCCTATTGCGTTCACATTTAAGTCGATTTTGTATAGAAAATTTAGTCTCCGTCAAAATCCGCTAGGGGCGTAGGAAAGATTTCCATATAAATTATCGCAACAAATTCGAATGTAGTACTAATATAACTCCTTGTAAACCTCTCCCTGCCTAGAGGCTTACGAATAAAATACAGAATAATATTTGGTAACGTCACCTTTCAAGCGCGTACAAATACCTTAAAATTACCTTACAAGCTACAATTTAATCTAATATAGTCCCAAGTCGTTAACCCTATCACAGTAGAGAACCACCCGTTTGAATACATGTCTTAATTCCCGTAATTCGACACTGGCTAGAATTGATCAGCTTAATTACGTGCCGTTTACGCGTCGCTGCGTAAACGTCCTATAATCGTCTTGTAATTGCTCTGGGTTCGGTTATGGTTGCCACCTTTTAAATTGTTGCTTTAATTTATTTTTTGATATATCTTACTGATTACTGTCGTACAATATTTGGGTGCCAAACCATCACACGACTTCCCTGATATAAAGCGTGCGTCGTAGCAAGCTTGCAACCAGTATACTCACACGCGTACACAGTTGCCTCCACCTACTTAGGAGCTTTCTGACGTCGTTTAAATGACCTAACCCACTACGAATGAAATAAATCACCTTGGTAATTATAATTTTATGATAATAGCAATGACTTAGAATTTTTTATACAATTGTAGTTACGAGGAGTGGAAAGAAGTTACATTGTAGCTAAAACTGTAATTTAGCAAAAAAATTTAATGGTTACTACCCACGAGTCCAATAGTAACGTAAAGTCAAGGTTACAATTATACGACTCTAGGTATACTGATAACGAAAAAAATTATTTTTAAACATTTTTCTTGTGTCGCGTTCTTAACATAAATTTGTGTAATATCAGAAATTCGTGCCAAGGATTGATAAAAGTAAAGATAATTACTCAACTTAATTATAACTTTATCCTATGGAATTGTACGTTACACTTGAAAGGTTTTGAATTTAACATTACACACAGCAAATATCATTTCAATGTATGAGACATTGACGGGTTTTAATGTACTAAGTCAGCTTGCATAGAACTTACGACTCAGCTAATGTAAACTTGTAATTGTAGACTCAAGTGACTACCCTAATGGTAGAAGCGCAAGACCTCCGAAGAATTGTATGTGTCTGCATTCTGGAAAGTGAAGGTTTGTTTCTTTCCACATTAGGTGTGTTTATCACCGTCGGTAGCACACATGAATATGAAATTTGGATTTGAAGATTATTCAATTATATAAAACTAATAATATAACGAATAAGCACATATTAACAAATTAACAGAATATAAAGAATTTTCTCCTGGGCATGTAGCAGTAATCAGACACAATAACGACTTCTGAACGGCTGCAAAGTGCTTAAATAGCAACTAATACGCGACATTTACATTAATATCTTATACTATATATAATGCCTTTCGTCTACGCCTATGTCCCTTGATGTCACAGTAGGTACCACTTTTAAAAATTAGACTTTTTTAAATTGGGATACGGCATGTTACTCCCAGTGATCCAACCTGATGAATGGTCCGGCTCGTAGAACTCAGAAATAGATGTCGCTTAGTCATCGTCGTTAGTCGTCATTTCCAATATGCTCTTGTTGCTCTTTCTAGCCGAGCATGCCGACCATGATAAGGTTATATGAAGGAGGATACCCGGATAATTCAACTCCTGCTATAGTTTGATATTGAAAGTATTGTTAAGCCTTTTCGTGTAATTAAAGTGTTTACTATATAGGAGTACAACAGAAACTATTATTACAGAATTGTCAATCTTCGTCTTAGCTTTATCCCGTTTTTCCTAATCTATTAGGATTTGGGTCCGCTACCTAAGCCTAAGGATTTGGCGAAGATACTGATTTACTATAGAATTATCAAAATCAAATAAAAATAGAATACCTCAAATGTTTAAATATTTGGCTTACTGCGCTAAATTTAGGCTGTGAACTAACAAATTAATGATAATTGTGGCAACCCTACGTTGATCTGCGACATTCGCTGAGCTTTCAACGTTTTGATCACGGTAAAACGCGCGCGCTCCTTTTGATTTCAGGATTGCAAAGATTTTTTAGGGTTACCTTCAATTACAAGAAATGGAATTCTAGTTTATAGATTCGCGTATGTCTTTATTTGTTAAATATTGGGTATTTATGAGTCATGTTCAGAAACTCACAAAAGACAGGCAGGGCGACGTAAAACGGTTACCGTAACCTTTACAAAATCTTTCTAATACAAGGTATATCGCTCGTCCCTTGCCACTTCCATTGCTAATGCAGCAGCTCTTCAAGAGTTTAGCGACTCGCCCTCTCGCAGGAACACAACGATACTTGAGAGTTGTTATTTTGCTGCGGTCATTGTAAGGTGTACTCACTTCCCCAGTGGACTGCTTATTAAATATTTTTGTGCTATATCATTCTTTTATTTCTTAGTTGTCAGGGTGTGCCAGGTGCAAGTGCCGTCGGCTTTGTCTCTAAAGATGACGTACCGCTTACACCCGCGTTAAGGAAATTTAGTTTCGGCAATATTAAGTGAGTTAGTCCACAAATTACTATGTGCATTATGCAAGTCACTTTCATAATTAAAAAATTGGCAAAAAATGTTCAAAGATATAATAATCCGGGAAACATTTATCATAAGATCCTTAATATTTTTGTTATTTGATTACATTTGTAATGTAAAATTTATAATTGTCTTAAAACTTAGATAACAACCATCAATTCATCGATTTTATGTTGGTGAATTCTTTCAAGGAACCATTACTGTGAGAGTCCCACTCTCTCGTGACCAATTGTATCTTTACTCTTTTTTAATCATCATTCATTTTATGGCACAATAACATTAAAATGTAATCCTGTTTCTCTTTTAATTTGCGCTCCTAATTTTAACTGATATTTCAGCTCTTCCGCGAAAAGCGGGAATCGATTTAGCTTTATGCGCAGTTAGCTGATTTGTCAAGAGCCTTTTCATTTTACGTTGTTTATTTATAATCACAAGTTATGCGCAGTAATTTTGGGCGTGTTTTTGTAATTTTTTGTGCTTACTATTTTGTTTTGTGCTTACTATTTTTTTGTGATACATTACTCTTATTATAAAGTTAGATTTTTAATACTACAACAGTCAAACATACGAGTACAACCTGCCTGATAAGCAGTTACCAAAGCATATGGACCCTAGTAATACCCGGAGTTATCACTCGTGCATTGCCGACCCTGTGAAAATCTTTTGAAGAACCTCATAGCTCCTCATTTTTTCCTCATTGAAAAACCGTTTGTTTAGAAACTTTTGGAAGTTATCTCACAACTTATGGGATGGCAAGTTGTAGGACAACAACACATAACACTCACAAGTGCTTGCGGAACAAAACCAACGCGAACATTTAGGTTCCAATATGTGACACTGAATTCCCTGTCCATGGCCATCAGAAGGAGAATATCTAACAACTCTTCTAAACACAACTTATTGTATAATCTTTAGACCTAAGTTCAGTACATCAAGTTTCTTTGACGCCTGTTTGTCCTCCTACAGGTGACTTCGGTTCTGAACTGCATTAGAGATCTTCTCTACGAGAATATTGTTATTTGTGCTAAGGAGCTACTTTAGGTACACCAAGTTGCTTTGACGTCAGTCTGCCCTCCAATAGGGGACTTCTGAACTGAACTTCTTTGGAGATTTCTCTAGAGGAGTATTGCGATCCCTACTGAAGGGCTACTTTGGATACATCAAGTTTCTTTTTACGCCAGCTGTACGTGACTTCGAAAATGAGCTTTATTGGAGATCTCATTAAGAATCCAAATGCTTCCGACGATGGAAAGAACATGTCTTGGAATTGTGTAGCTACGAGTATATAGCAAGTGAAGTTATTTCTACTCCATTCTACAGCATTTCAATTTCAGACATAAATCGCTCGGGACAAGGGAATGAGGAATTTTAGTACGACTTATGTAATATGCGTCCCTGATTCTGTCGTCCTCATAACAATGTATACCAAAAACATTAAACGAACTAACCACAGTTTCTGCAACAAATTGGTTGATAGTAATTTGAATTCCAATAGATGAAAAAATGTTGTAAAAAGATAATATTACTGATGCTCAAGTTAAAGTCTTTCAGCCAATTGCGTCCCATGTCTATCAACTGGTAAATTATTCATTTTATGAGTCAGTGATCTCGCCATTCTACACGTGAACGTCGTTTTAGTGGATGGCGAAAGAATTATTTTTTGACATTGCTTTTTTTGCATTTGTTTTATTTGGTTAAAGTTAATAAATAAATGAATAAGAAATCTATTGTCGAAGAAGGTAGTATATTTTATTACTTAGGACTCTTAAACTTTTGGCGCATAAAATAATTCAGCTGAATAATAAGAATAAATTAATTATTTCGTCGCCATTATCAATCGTTGTCGACGGAGTAAGTTTCAAGGTCATTTATGCAATGGAGATTATACTCATGGCTGGATTATAAAGTATTGTTCTATTTCAAATAGTTTCGAGTTAATTTCCTTATACGGTCCTTTTTTAACATTATTTACTTTTCACAATTATATTATTTCTATGGATAGCATTTAATAGTCCAAAAGAAACTTCTAATCTAACCTAACCGAGTACTTAATTTATCTTACTAAAATACTAAGTTTCCGGCGATTCTTCGAGACAATTATATGGTAGACTACGGGGTGTATTCAAATGGCCTCGGAAAGCGATATTCGAAACGCATTCGAAAAGTAATGTAAGATAACTTTTCTATGTGTGTAATACCCCCCACAGATTTTGATTTTAAAACGCAGATTAGTGTTTTATTCGAATTTATATGAATATTATTTCACGATTTTACTGTATTTATAGCATGTGATATGAATCATATTTTTTTTTTGGACCAGTAAAACAGGACTGAAATGTTGGTAATTGTTGGTAGTGGAAAAATACCGTAGCAGTTGAATTCCGTAGATAGTAGAGGGTCCACGGGAGGCGCATGCGTATTCACGCCACTTGTTGCGTCCACGTGGCGTGGGGAAGGGGGTACTCGCCGGGTGGGGTGTGGGAAAGCTGGCGTGACTAACACCTGATCCGTAAGTGCGCGGTAACGTAATGTTTTGTTTACTTTTAAACATACGTTTTGGCGCGAATACGACTACAAATTTGCCTCCATATTTTTTACTTTCCTACGATAATATAGGTACCAATTATGTAGTAGTGGCATTCCCGCTCCGTCATCTATATATTATGCTTACTAATCAACATGAGTAAAACCCTAAAATATAATAGTATATATATATAATAGTCTATATCATCAGAAAATATGTAGTTACATAACAACAATTCGCCTAACGCCATCACCACACGTTGGTAAGAAGGAATGCATAGTCACGATTTCACGGACGAGTGGACAATTTTAAAGACTAATATGCGGACAACGTACACTGTGCATCTCTCACAGTCTTTTGTTTTGGCTAGCTGGCGTACAGAAAAAGGCGATTCGTCGACAAGGTTGCATTCGTCACAAGCCCAGCGTACGCGCAACTTGCTTGAGGCGGCTGATAGTTCATCGACCCGCTTGCGAGTGCGTCAGCTAGCTCTTTATAAAGAGCAAATCGAGAAAATAAACGCGATAACCACATCTGTACTACACTACAGAGTAGACGGTGAACGAACCATGTTAAATAGGTCGTAAGCCGGTCATGTAAGTATTACAACGCAAGGGTATCGTGACATAGCAGGGTTAATTGGAGGTGCTCGCAGCTGACTAATCAATGCTAGTTCATCTATAGCTCATATTAAATTGCAAAATTGTGATTTTCTTTTCGTAACCTATATACCTACTAGGGCATTCAAAACGCGCTTCATTATCAAATCGAATAAAAAATGTTTTATCCCTTATAAGAATTTATAGGGAAGACAATTTGTAATGAAAAAATATATATATGTAATATGCACTTATGTACTTCTGTGCTAAGATAACTGTGATAAGCTTACAATATTTTTATGGTTTCGCGAGGAAGGAATATAAAAGGGTGTAAAGCGAAAAATGGATTACTTGGTATCTGTTTTGTAGTCGAGGAAAATTCGGCGCGAAGGAAGGGTCTAATAGCGCAAGTAAAGGAAAATTAACGTATTTTATTCCTTTTTTTTATTTATTTAACGGTACGTATTCCCCTGGACACTAGTTCTTATCGGCATTATCCGGATTTTTATTTACTAATAAACAACTTCCGTGTTCCGCTGGCCCGTGAGATAAAAAGCGCAAAGTACACTTTTTATCTCACGGGCCTCACCTCTGCAAATTCCAAGATTTTTACGCTTTGATTATGTTGCAAATGAATCTGTCAATCAACTTAGTTCTCTGATGGAAATAGATTTAGAACCGAAGTTCCGACGTCATGAGGTGTATGCACCAAACTCGTTTGAAATACGTAGTTTTAAGTGGTAGCAATAAAATTATTGATTTATAAGGCAGACCCTGCGAGGCAACGCCTTACAAGGTCCAACCGCAAATGTCAACCGCGCAATAGAAGCGCAATGTCAGTAAAATGTCACAGTTTACGATTGAATGCTCTTGCGCAGGGTTCACGGACGCATGTCTTTGAATAAGACGACACATTTATTAATTGGCTGCTCCTAATTACTTTAACTAATAAGTGCATTTATATTATATCCTGACAAACTATACAACGCCATCTAGCCCAAAATAAGTGTAGCTTGTTCCATGGATACTAGTGCTAAACTGGCATGAATTAATTTTTTTATAGGTACTTATGATACATAGAAAACAGACATGTTCATTTGTCTTGTGTGGGAACGAATAACCCTGATGTTAAAGTAACCATTGCAGAACGTCCAATCATCGGACTTGTTACTCACTAGGTATGTAGCTCACTATCCTACTGAGTTAATCTCAGATCCACCTCGGTGCACCCTGCTACTTCACAATCCAGGCTATTTCGAATGGGAGGTAGGGTACATCAAAGCAGCAGTAGTGTTCTATTTGCCATTCTAAATTGGTAAAATGACATGTAATCCTCTTTTATTAAACTCAACTAAAACCAAATGTATAAAATTTAGTCTACCAAATATGGCTTCTGCCAATACAGTAGTTCTCATTGACAATAATGTACCAGAATTTATTAATGATACTGTATTACAATAGATTCCAAATTGTAGTGGGACCCCCACATAAAAAACTGGCCAGGTAACCGCCTTACATCAGGTGGGCCGTACGCTTGTATTCCCTCCGACGTTACATAAAAAAAATGATGGAGCGCGTTTGTTTTGAGATACACTCTTATCCCTGCAGTATGAGTGGATGTAGTAAAATCTAGTTCATTTGTCTCTCAAAATGGCATCATAAAATGTTTAAGTAATTGAATCATTTGATAATTGACAATTATTAAAATGATTGTGCAATTATGTAATTATGCTACGTAATTAAAGGCCAATCAAAATCAAGTAAAGGTCAGATCTATAACTATTGCAGGCATTCATTCGAAGTCAAAATGGCGATGGCTTTAAGAATAGCAATGCCAAGAAATATCATAATTTAAGATTTAATGCATTGCGCAGTTCACGGTCGTAGGCAGGCAAATTAATGATGTGTTTAGAGAGCTATTTTATAAATAGACTGACGACCAAATATACACAATTCAATGATCATGAAGTGGTTTCCACAAGTAAATAATGGTTCTTCTATCACATACAGGATTCGCAATGGTCGCGTACCCTGCTAGAGATGTTTATACCAAGAACTCATAAGTTATGCAATGAACTCCCCACCGCGGTTTTCGCAAGGAACTAATAATACACGAGGTTCTTCCAAGAAGGCGTAAAGAGGTTTTTACGGGGTCGACAGCGCAAGAGTGACTCCCTCCCTGAAGTACCTCCTAGTCTTGCAAGTATCAATCAATAGGCTACGATAACTGCTTACAGGCACGCAATACGCGTATCTACCACCTTAGTGGTAAAAAAATTACTAATAATTATAAACAAAAGTAAAACATTTCTGCGAAACATTAACAGACCATATCAAGCGGGAAAAACAAAGCCTAGTACAAATTTCTTTTCAATAGATAATATTTTTGACTATTCAACGCAAATACGTAGACGAAAGCGGCGGCTAATGTACTAATGTTCGCAGCAGAAGAAGTTACGCTCACGATTGGCAGCTTTGTTGCCAACACTTATGTCACAGGAGTTTATTGATGATCCAGATGTGGCTTTCACGTTTCAATTGCTTGTAGAATTTCGATTATATATATATTATATAAGAAATAATATCATGTTTATCGTCAGAGCTAACCTCAAAGTGCACCTCTGCACATCAGAATAATAAAATAAGGCAGCCGGACTGGGAATGTACCTCTGCCTTACAAAAACGCAAGGCAGTAAGTAGTTTGGGACCATTGTGATATGTTTTAATTGATTTACCTAATTCTTCGCTTTATCGGACATAAATGCTAAATGGTATTAGCATTTTCGTACGTTTATTTTTTAGTACTGGTTGGTTATTTTTCTCCTTCCTACGATAACCCGTTTCCTAATCCATTAGAATTTGCGGGGACAAGTGTCTTCATCAAATACTCATGCTTAAGTAGCAGTTAAGCATGAGGATTTGGTGAAGACACTGATTTTGACATGGAGCGACTGCCGGCAGATCTTGACGCCCCTGATGTTAAATCAAACCGATTTTAGAATCTTAGGTACCTTCTTAGAATTATAATTTCTTGGAAGTGGGCGTTTCCCCACGATGTTTTCCTTCACTGGCTAGTAAATGATATTACACATAAGCATATAAGTCACAAAATAGTGGCACTTCGTGGCACCTGCCTGCACCACGATTCGAGTTAGAGGCTAGTTGGTTAATACACTGCATCGTTATCCACTAAGCTATCACTGGTCCAGTTTCAGTACTAACTACTATATTATAAGAATAATAATATTGATTCTGATGACATAGTAAAAGATATTGCATGATACTCTGTTTCTCCTTGAACGACATTATGCTTGCAACAAAGTAGAGCAGGAGAAAGTTAAGCTGGGGTCACATTTGTTCTCAGAGAAAATACAAACAACTTAAAGGAGTACCCCCGTAGAATTGATTTGGCATCAATGGACGAAGGTGGCAAATAAGCGAAATGAAACGTCTAATGGAATGCCATTACTGCGACCTATCAGATATTTATAACTCGAGGTCGGTTGCGCGTTGTGACTACATTAGGATAGAAAATTGAATGGTAGTCTTCTGCGACTGAACTTCGGTAGGTGTAAAGCATCCACAAAAATAATTACCAACTATGATTACTATAGAAGGAGATGCTACTGCCGCCTATGTAGACATCAATCAGAAATAAGAAAACCCCTTAATGTGTTTTTTTCCGTTCGTCTGTCTTTCGCATGCATAACTCTCTTCACTCTCTCTAAGTTGGAAAAGCAAAAACTCTGTAATATAATAAAAAATAATTACACATTACAAATGGTTCTGCAAATATTACAGGAAAAGTTTCTAACAAGCTCAGTTTTTTTAGAAATCATTCCAAGAATGTTCTTGACAAATATATCATTTCCTCGTTATCGCCGAAAATTGTATGATGAAAAATATGAAATAATTGCAATATTAATAAGCTTGTGTTGCAGAAAATATACAATGATATTTCAAAGAAAGATTAATAAAAAACTTGTATTGTATTGTGTATATAATTAAAGCTGCCGTATGCGTGAGAGAAAGGGAAGCTAAACAGACTGGCGCCGTAACGCGTTACGTAACGAAGCGGTTTACCCTCCCGTAAGAAGTTATCACTTCAAAAGTGTGTTATATCTTTCGTCTTTTTTCTAAGTAGTTTGTATAGTGAAGAATGGTAAGTAATTGCAGTTTACGTACTATTTCGATCTTTCTAGCCACTATAGTTTTTTATCTCTGATCGCGTAACTCAGTTTGTTTGGGAAGGAAAAACCATCACGAACAAACTTAGTTATGCGGTTGAAAAATAGTCGTAAATTTTACTTGATTATTTTTACATTGAGCAGTAGACACACCATGTAATTGGGTATCTTCTTCTTCACATTCACCTATACCTATTAGGTAATTACATCGTAATTCAAGTCATATTAATAGAACTAGTGTAGGTACATAGTTGCATCCGTATTTGAACTCGGCTTAATATATCTTAAGTATCTTGAGTAGGTACGCATCACTCTTTTTTGCGAGTTTGTATAAAAATTAATAACAAAAATGAATATTATTTAATTATGGTACTGGGCTGATTCAACTTATTTCACCACGATCCGTCCTCGACGTGACACATTTAAAAAATCTACAATTGTCATTAATGAATAAGTCTACTCTATGCCTTAGCAGGTCCGCTCCCGTTTTGACAGCCAATAAATATTTTTCTTAATTACCACAATTTTGTCCGTAACAAACAATGGTGTCGACTGATACATTCCTCAGGGCCATACAGTTACCGACTTTTTTTGTACAATTGCACATTTAAAGGCCAACAAGATCAGTAAAATTGGAAACTTTACTTAATGGCATGTAAACACTATTTATAACATGGTTGGGCCAGATCATGCAAGTACTAAGATGTGGTAACAAGTAAAAATAAAAATAAGAACAAACAAGTAAAAATAAGAGCTACTACTTTTTAATGGATAAATAGCTCTTCCTTAACCCTTCGAAACCCGGGTGGTCGAATACAACCGCGAAATGTATGGGAAAACGTATATAACGGGTTCTGACAGCTCAAACATTTTTAGTCGTTGGACTAATAAATATTCCATTCTTTCGTAAATAGAACTCAAATAGGATGTAGTACACTTTCTTCACATATTTCTACAACTACTCAGTGACATGGAATAGAATAATACTTAGGCATAGATAACAAATAAACCAGTAGTTAGCATTTTTAAATGCACTCTAATGCCATAAATTTAAAAGTCACTTTTTCTGTCTGTCTGTCTGATAACTTTTCACGATTAAGCTGCTTAGATCGTAATGAAATTAAGAAACCAGTTATTTTAAATGTACTGTGTGTGTGTGTGTAAATGTGTGTTAGAGGAATAGATTTGCTGGTTTGTATCAGAGTTTCTTACAACATCAATTTTACGCCTGATGTAAATCGGTTACCGTAGCCTAAGAACGCTTGCAATACATTAAGTGTCACTCACGCGATGACCCCTCTGCTGCTAACACAGAAACTCCTTATTACTCGTAGCTTACTGATGACCTCACTCACACGCAGATACAGTCCTCCAGGGAGTTCTTATTTGGCTGCGGTTTTCTGCGAGGTGCAGGTTCTTCCCCAGACTTGCGCCCTAACTCTCTTCAAATCCATAGACGACGATAACCATATGAGATATTTCCCGACAACTCAACACCTCGTATGAATGACAGAATTTACATAGGTCACTAAAATAGTTGATTACATAAGAGTGTATTTAAATTCGACCTCTGACGCTCTAGGATGGCATTGACTGCTTCAAATGGGTTAATAACGATATAGGTACTTTGTTGAATAAACCAATCATTGTTATATTTTTGAACACTTTGTAGTAATCCCTTTTTGGAAATTGTAAATAAATCAAAACCTATCTATTTATTTACACCTTCACGCCACATCGCCACGAGCGCCCAGCGTGACATGACGTGGTCCTTACACACCTTACTCGTTTTCTAATCTTTATGGGTCTTTTCATGCATTATTGGTAGTTTCTAGGGTTCCTAATGTCACCTTCTGATAAAATACAACCAATTTGATCGTGGAGTTAGAGTAGGTGAGCGTTCCTTGGCTAATACATCCTTCCACTATGGCGTGGTATAAGTGTTTCGTCATTCTATCCGAAGAAATAAAGTATGCTCTTCTTATCTTAATACGGATGTTATTACGCAACCAATTCTACTCAATAAATAAAATAGTAACAAAACAAGTAAAAATAAGCTATAAGGCCAAAGTGATCATTAAAATGAGCCAAACCAGCTGAAACTAAATGGACATGCTGTTCACCGTTACGGAGTCTCTTTGACTTCAGTGGGTGTATTCACATTGCCTCGAAAAGTCATATTCGAATTGGAATCGACAAGTTAACTATCAAAATGTATGTAATCTGAGTGAAAACTTTTCGAATCCGTTTCGAATATGGTTTTCCAAGGCACAAATACCCACATAGATCTCACTCACCTTTAGTTGCTAGTATATTATTGGATTGTTATCAGATTCATGACAATACAGCCATCACAGGCGGTTGAAATCTGATTCGTAACATTGTAATACATATGCCACGTCGACTTAATAAAAATATCAACTATTATAGCGGCCATTGTCAAATCGGTAAATAATCAGCTCCTCAATAATATCCTCCAAAATATTCATAAATAGGTACGGTTAACATGTCTGGTGCATATATCTTTTTTTTTGCGATTTGGCAATGGTTCTTACAGTAAAAGTTGTTTATTTTCGTTCACTGAACTTGTCCCTAAAGGGGACTACGTCAATTATGTTGCACGTATATTATGTAAAAGTGAATATGAATTTAAAAATACCTTGCAGATGGTATGATAAAAAAAAATCGGCCAAGAAATTAGGGTTGCGTCCATTTCCGCGCAATTATGGCGCCCTACGTTCCTTAGAAGATGATTAAAACCTATATTATATTTAGTAAGAAACGTCAGCTTATTATTCACCTAACGTTTATAGAAAACTAGCTAAACCTCGGAACTTCGTCCGTTATCCAATTCTTGAGGCTATATGCAAAAATAATTTTTCAAATCCGAGAGGTAGTTTCAGAGTAACCCGTTGAAACAAAAAAACTAATCTATTAATTATATACTTTTACTACCAATATATAGTTAAATAACTCAAAAAAAGTTTTATTTAACTGAGATTACAAAAAAGTGACAAGGAAAATAGGCAACTGGATTTACTACTATATACTACATACATTTAATTTCTGACGAATTGACTATCCATTTTTATTCAGAATAATTATTATTTTTTAGTTATTTTTAGTTAATGTGAATATTAGGGTACCGGACGGTAAAGTTAAAAAGCAAAATCATTGTACATTTGCTAATATCCTCTTATTGTGGGAACCGACTTACTTTTGACCGCCAGCAAAGTAAATTTATTACTAATTACAATATCCGTAATAGACTTACTTTAAAACTTACTTACGAAAGAGTTTAATTCCCAATAATCAATCATTTTAGTATACAAAAGTACAAAGATACTTAAAGATCTTTCAACAAATATTTAAATATATTTTTTACCATGAATTTCTATGCCACAACATTCTTGACTTTTACCGACATTGAGGGCATTACTTAATTAATTTTATCAATTTAATACGGGAAGCAATTGAAATAAATGAGAAGCCAATTGGCGAAATGAGCAATTCATAAAGTAACAGCAGGGATCGAATTATTATCTATTAAATAATTCCTTTGCTATTCATATCTTTGATATAACCTACCACAAGCTATTGGTCATGGCTATGCCTGCAAGAAACCAATAAATAATGATGTATTTTATATCTAACATCAACCCTTAGTCATCCCACTGCAGGGATACGGGTCTCCCTTCAACCGTAGGGGTTTAGAGCATACTCCACCACACTGCTCAAATGCGGGTTGGCGGAGGCACTGAATCAATATATAAAGCAGAATGGTTTGTTTATTTGAATGCGCTAATCTCTAGAACTGGCAGTACGATTGGAATTTCATTTTTTGCATTTGATAGCTCAATTCTTGAGGAAGGTTTTAGGCTATTCAACATCACGGTACAACTCTTAGAAGCAGAAAAAAAGAAAGAAAGTAGAAAAAAGTCCGGGCTACAGCTAGTGTCGTATAAAAACTAATTTCCATACGGTCACTCCCAGAAGAGTCTCGGTCTTTGGGATATCCCCGAATAAAAATGTATCAAAATAAATTTATAACTCAATCTATGAAACGGCAGTGTTGCTTTTATATTTATCATATTTGTAATATTATAAATTCCTATCCGGTCTAAACTGAGTTAAATATCTTATAGTGTGGACTTTATTAAATAGGTCTCTGCATTTTATGTATGTGGTTTTCCTTATAAAAACCAAAGGTTTAATATTAAAACAATGCAATCAAGTGGTACAACTAGTTTGTTGGTTTAATTACGATGATAATAGTTTTAATAGACATTATTGTAAATTCTAAATGTACGCTCAAGAATTACCTACAGTGAAACATAATGCAAAGCTCTCACGTTAGCAAAGAATAAATAAATATTATTGAGTAGAGAACCCAAACCGGACAGCGAGAACGCAACACTGTATTTCAGACAGCCTTAGTATCAAGATCGACTGAGCCTATTCCACGTTTGTCACTCGTAGCGTCGGTCCTTAAAACATAAAAAATAAAAAGACGTTGACATATAAATTATAAAAATTTTTACTAAATATTTGATACTTCAAATCAGAATTGTGAATATATATTAATAACACAAAATTAATGGTAATGAAATAAATTAGGTACGTATGTATATCTTCACGCCAGGTCCTTTAGGGGTAGGCAGAGAGAACAGAGCGTCATAAGACACGGTCCTTACACACCTCACTCGGTTCTTTAACATTCATAGCTCTTTTCATGCACGTTCGCCGATATTATTAAACATAGTGATTATATACCAAGTCTGGAAAGGTATGTTTATCTTATATAAATAAATATTGTCGGACAAATTACAGAGCGCCACCTAGCCCCAAAGTAAGCGAAGCTTGTGTTATGGGTATTAGACAACTGATAAACATACGTAAATAGTTTTTTTTTTTGTAAATACATACTTATTATACATGGAAAATACCCAGAACAATACAAGCAGACATGTTCATGCACACAAATGTATGTACTGTGTGGGAATCGAACCCACGAGCGTTGGTGTCAAAGTAGCGTAACAGCGCGTTTCACCACTGCGCCACCGAGCTCGTCGATATAACCAAACATATTTCTAATACCACACCCCGTATCACATATTTACTAGTAAATAACAGCAAGCTGTGTAGGCAGAGCTGATATTTTTAAAATTTAAAAAATATTTAAATATTTTATTTTTAATTTTTTTTAAATATATGGAACCCTGTACGATATCTAGCGACGAGTGCTGTTACTTTTTCTGTTGATGGGAGTGCAGTGCAGACTCTGCACTGCAGAGTGGCCGGCCATACGTTTTCCCATGTTTTTTTTCTATTGGAACGATTTTGGGCAGTTCTTCCTCACCAACGAACATTTAAATTTCAAATTAAAGGATACAAAACTACAATATGTTAGCTATTAGTGTGTCGATTTTGGAGTTTCTCACTATTACCGTCTAAACGCTAGCTGGATGACATCAGTCTACCCCAAACGGCAATTTTGAGGGTAATGTGGCTCCGCTGGCTATCGCAGCTCTGCCAATTAATTACAAATAAAATTATATTCTTTGCGTTTCCAGTGGGAGGTGACTATTAAATTCAATCAATGAAATCATTACACACCATATGGAATCATGATTTTCATACTTGTTTAAGTGAATAACCTCTACTTCCCCTCTTCTCAATATTAAGAGCACGGATAATGATTATTATGGAATGTCTACTTGAATTCTTCTCGCAGAAATGAACAATATAACCATTCGCATATTAGTGTTGACCAGCGAAATCTACGGCCTTCACCTTGAGTATTCGTTATGTAATTTATGCACAATAGGTCATTAAATACGAGTATGTATGATCAATTAGTCGTGTTAATATGATGGTATATTTCAGTCGCTGCTTCCAACGTCACACCATTGCGAAATATTAATATTTAAGTGATATTACATTTACAAAGTAGGTAATCCATGTTTGTCTATCTAAGAATTCTAAGGTGACGTGAACATATTCGTCGCCTGCTGACAAAAGTACGTAACTGGCAGTTTTGCCAATTTTTTTTTGACGTAATTGATTTTTAACATACTGTTTCGCTTGTTAGATGATGTGTTTAATAAATTATTATTTCAATGCGGTAACGCATGACTTTATAAAATTGTTTAGATTACACTTATTTTCAGGAACACCGTTCCTATATGAAATCTATATATTTGTCTGTGTGTGTGTCTGTCGCTTTTTTTCGAATATTCGACTTTATACTTCAGATTCGGATTCAGCATAAAAAAGTAGAATAGGAATATCTTAAACTCTTAAAAACCAATATCATATTTCTTAAGGAACATGGTCAAAATGGCCGACAAAGTTTAAAAAAAAAATTAAATTGTTATATAATTGACGTGCCAGGTGTTCCTCTGGCAATGCAAGCTTGCGCATTCTCTTAGTTGTTCGCGTAGTTGTTTCCAATTTCTTTTATTGATTGACAAAAAAATCCGGTTGATTAATTGTACATACATACATATCATCACGGCTGTCTCCCATTGGGGTAGGCAGAGACTATAGAACGCCAGGTGAACCGATCCAAACATACCGCTGTCGCTTCTTCCACACTCATCAACCTCTTCATGATATAAAGGTATAAAGGTAATGAATTATTCTGTCGTTGCATACGAGTACCTATGTGTAGATTTACTATGTGTTCCTACTGTATAATCTTGTTGTAAGAACTAACAATTATCGCTGTAGGAATGGGCCCTTAACAACCCGGCGCCGCGCGTGTCGATCGCAATAGGTAAAAGTAAGCACTATATATAGCACACAAGAGTAAACATAGGGGCTTTGTGGTGTGAGAAACTCGATGTCGTCGTTGTGGCTTCAAACCCTTTCGATTGAAAAGAGGTTTGTGAACAATTGTGAATCGAACATCGAATATACCATCGCTGGGTGTATCAGCGATGGTATATTCGATGTTCAATTTCGTTCGACTACGTTTATTGTATGTTATGATAGGCAGCTTATACTTTTACTTCTAGTTGGGAAAACGAAATACTTTTCCTTAGAGACAAGCGTTAGAAAGCTGCAAAAAAATGTAAAGTTTGAGATATTAATAGTTAATTAGTAATAAAACACCTCTACGGAACGTTTTTGAGAAACAAAGAGATTTACAGAAGCGAGTGAAGTATGTAAGAACCGCGTCTTATGGCGCTCGGTTCTCTCTGCCTACCCCGCAAGGGACTTGGCGTGAATATATACATACAAAGAGATTCATGAGATATGTTATCAGAAGCTGTATTACACCCCTGTAGGAAAAAATCGGCCCAGTGCGAGTCGGACTCGCGTACTAAGGGTTCCGTACCATTATCTATAAAAACGTCAAAAAAATCACGTTTGTTGTATGGGAGCCCCCTTAAATATTTAATTTATTCTATTTTTAGTATTTATTATTATAGCGGCAACAGAAATACATCATCTGTGAAAATTTCAACTCTCTAACTATCACGGTTCATGAGATACAGCCTGGTGACAGACAGACGGACGGACGGACGGACAGCGGCGCCTCAGTTATAGGGTTCCGTTTTACCCTTTGGGTACGGAACCCTAAAAAGACATTCGTGTATTCCCATAGGACATAGAATTTTGTTAAGTACAAGGGAGTTGGCATAGCACCTTTGGAGAAGGTAAAAAAACCGAGCTAGTGTGAGTATTGATTGAAATTATTTTTTTTATATGTTAGTGTAGTGTAGTTTTTAATTTGTCGTGCGAGTTGTTCGTATGAAGCGACGACACTGACGTTCAATTTGACACTATCGACATCGGTTATTACCACGTGCTTCCACTTTGTTCTTTTATGCGACACATGTACCCCCGAGGGTACATGTATACATTCTTACATTGTAAATTAGCATTACGTTCACGCTCACGTGTCTATGGTACGCAGTACGCTACTGCTCAGTTAGTGAAGCAAATATGCGCTGGCGGCAGCGACGTATACTATAAAAACATCTTAGGCTGGCGGTCTTTACCGATTCGCGTGTTTGTCAAAATAGTCAGTCCTCTGGTGTTCATATTCTTTGGTATTTAATAGTAATGACAGTTCTATAACTCGCGAATTGCGATAGTTCATCAACGAAGCGTACATTCAGATCATTGTTATTAGTATCTATATTTAGAAAAAGCCTTTATACATCTTTTCTATTTCCTGGCGTGTATATACATATGCAAGAGAATAGTAAGCGGCGTCGAATTAGTATTTGAATGTTTTTTTATAACTATATTGGCGACAGGCCATCGCAAAAAAAAGTTCTTTTGGCTTCTAATGACACATCGAAAGCCAAAAGAACATTTTTTTGTACAATTATTGTCTGTTTGATCAAACGCGCATCAAGGAAAAAACGGTTGGACAGATTTCTATGTGTTATTTTTTAAAGTCTGTAGCAAAGTTCACAAATTCAGTAGCTCCATGGGAATGTTTTTGACCCTACCCTTTGATTCCATCCAGGGAAAGAATCATGACATTGAACCGTTTCAAAATATCCCCTGAAACGTTACTGCGAGAAGTTTGAGCTTGAGGACATTTGGCATTAGATTTAACCAATCAACCTTTTTGTAATACATATACAATATTACGTTTATCTGTCTCTTTTTCAATGATCGTCACAGGGAAGCAACCATTTCGATTTCAATTGTTTTTTTTATTGCACGGTTCATAATTGACCCTATATCTATAGTCGGTAATGCTTCATTTCTACGCGTTGAGTAGTTTTACGCAATATCGCGTCAAAACTTACGCCTTCTTGGTATCATATAACTCGTTTTAAAGAAATAAAAAGGAACGTATAATGCAAATCAATTTGATGCGGCCTTTCTGGACGTAAGTAACAGCAATCAAAGCAAAGCTAAACTGCAAATGCTATCTGCATTCAATCCTGGATACAAAAAAATATTGAACAGACTAATCAAAGAGTTCACAGACATCAGTTTTCTAAATATTTTATACAACGCCTATTTCATACCTCGTAAAATCAAGCTTGGTACGGTGATTTTTGTATCATTTTTATGTTACACGCATTAGAATTTTAAATCGAATAGCCTGCTTATTTCATAGAAATGAAAAAAGGAAATCTTTTGTAACTTTTAGTAATCTGATTATTATCAAAATTTACAAAAGATTTTCTTTACGAATATCGAGTTTGATTATATGAGGTATGATGCGATATCGTTATGCTGCAAGCGTTTATACTAATTTGCCCTGTAAAAATCTATGCTACCGATTACACATATTCATTGAAGTCGTCAAGTTCGTATTATATCACATTGTCGCCATAGAACGACACTACGTGGCGCCTCCCAAGGCCAGCCGCCTTTCGAGCGGCTAAATTAACATAATATAACAAATTATACACATACATAGATACGTAATATAGCTGTGAGCTTGGAATGCGTGCCGTTGGTTTTCCTCCTTCGCGCGACAGACCTGTCTTTAAATTACTAATTATGAATAACTAGCTCACGATTTAAAATAAAATGTAAAGCGGCCTAACAAAATTTTTAATTCACACCCCTTTTTTGTGCATTTTTTTTATACAACATCGAGAGGAATATGGGAATACGGCACACCTCGTGTAAATTGGTTACATTAAGTATAGCTCGCGTGAAGCCACCTCTGGTTACGGCTACTCTTCAGGAGCACACCGGGACACCTCGCTCACTCGAAGGAATACAAAAAACCGATTATTTAAATTTCAACTGGAGACCTAGAAGGCTCCAATTGGTTTGAGATGCGTAGTAATTAAGTAGAAATGCCCTGAGACTCATCAACACCTTCGAAATTCCAGTGTGGGCAGTTTTTCAGGTGTGTCTATCTATTTATACCTTCGCGCCAAGTTCTAGCGAAGATATTGCGGAGTAAAAAAACTTGATCCGCATAATCCCTTTCATACAGGGATCCTCAAGAGCAATTTATCAAATTCTCCTCACAACTATTTTCCATAAATTTGGTCGAACTAATTGGCCTTGCCTGTAGCTGGCCTCATGGATAAGACGCGTGGCAGGAGGAGCCAGCATCATACATTTATATTTGTGCATTTGACCAGTCAGAACACCGTTATGTACGTTTTCCCATACATTTCGCGGTCGTATACGACCACCCGGGTTTCGAAGGGTTAATAAAGTTTTTATAATTTTCACAAATATTAAATGCGTCGTTGGTAGTATGTCCTCTTAAATAAAGATATCAATGTAAGCATTTAGTTAGTTCATGGGTGTAGTTTGTCCACTGCGCAATTCATATTTATTCAATGCTTATGCAATTCGTAATACATTGAATATAATTCCAAGGTTGGGATTGGAATGTAATAGAGCTTTTAGTGGATACCGAGGTCCCATAAACGGGAGCGTATACTGTTTTGATTCATTTTGATAATAAGAGATAACAAAACATGCCTATATATTAGTGTCTCAAAGATTTTAGATAAATTAAATTGATTGAATAGGATGTGATGAAACTTGGTGACATCATTATTTTATAAATACATACAAACGAACTATTTTTAAAGTGAATTCTGTAGGCGTGTTGAGCGATTTTGGTAGAGGGAAATCTTACGGGTTCGTACCACCGGCATGCTAATTAGTGAACGCGTCACTGACATGTTAATATTAACCGTTATCCATTTTTTTTACTGAAATGAAAAAGTAATGAAATAAATGTGGAGTTAGGTGAATAATGTCACGCCTGGCGGCAAAATATTTATAAACATTGACCAACAAATCAAGCTCATTAAAACAAAACAAGTTATTTTGTTAAACACTGCCATAATTTCTAAAAACACCTAAAGTATACAGCATAAGTGAATAGAAAAACGTATACAATTAATTTATTACTATATATATTTTTAATTAAGATGTACAGACAATGACAATCAAGCTATACCACCCATGCATCTTATATCCTTCTAATACAGTTGAGATTTACATGTTTCTAGATAGCTTGATCTGTCATTGCGTGTACCTAGTACCTTTATTATGATCGATAGTTTTATTATGACGAGTCGGATAGGAAAGAAACAAATTTTCACTAACATACATGAACCTGAAAACATTGCACCGCCTTTTTGGAATAGTCGAGTAAAAACTCAACCGAACCTAACATACAAATCACAGCAGAACGGAGACAGTATTGATGTATGTATTTAGGTATTCTGTTTGGCAAGTATTTGCAATAGGACTTACACTAACACAACGTTTCAAAAACATACCTACCCTTTTCAGGCATTGCAAATTACAGAGTTATAGACTATAGGCCTAAATGTACTATATACATACATACATATCATCACGCCAGTCTCCCATTGGTGTAGGCAGAGACTATGGAACGCCAAGTGCACCGATGATACGAACATACTTCTCCCGTCTCTTCCACACTCATCAACCTCTTCTGGCATGCTCTTCGGGTGCTTTTATATTTTAGTTTACTATATAGGGGTCAAGTACAAATTTTCTTTAATATTATGAGAGATCTTTACACCGATCGACCAAAAAGCTAGGTAATGTTTTCTAGCGTATGCATGTAGGTATGTCTGCTTCATTCTGACCTATAGCATAAACACCTTGACCAATTTTCAAGCAAGCAGTATTGTTCGGTTTGTCTTTATCCTCGGAGTGTCATGGGCTGTGCGACATCCACATAGTATTAATATGGCAGGTATACATGTCAAAAGTAGGTACGCAAGTATTTCTAAAATCCTAACCACTGAGGGACTCTCTATCAACTTAAGATGTAGATTCAAAGTCAACCCTATGCACGCGGCCAATGAACGACAATTGGCTCTACCAAAAGTGATGTAGGGCACAGCGATATAGTTAATCAGGGCCAGAATTAAATACTTCTAACTTTATGATGCCTATGCCCTAGAATTTCATAAAGTTAGAAGTCCAATTTGCTTACTGGATTCTAAGTGGCGTGAACGAAAGTAGTTGGTATTGGCGATAATAGTTTCTTTTTTAATTAGAGTATCGTTTGTTAATTGACTGGGTACACCACGTGCAGGTGCGATCTGCTTCAATTCTGAAGATGATAGTATAAACGTAGGCGAATGTGAACGGAATGTCGCACGAAAGTTGTGTAGATTTTTCTATATGATTTATTTCAACGGAAGCCCTATTTAGTCATCATCAAAGCCCTGTTAATCGGGAATAGAGAGTTTATTTCGAGGTACTCGAAGGTTGGTTATCAGATTTTTGTATACTACTTAATTTACCTAACATCAAAGTAAAAATCATCTTTAAATCTGAACATTTCAGTCGGAGAACATCTAAATAATTTATTACCATCCGAGGTCATCTGTCAATCTGCTATCTAACAATTTGGTCGGCCTTGCTATTTGAAGAAAGATGACGTCTGTGAATATAGTAACGTTAAAAAGACAAAAGGAAGTAAGTGAGTTAAAATAGGTCGTAAATCTATCTATATCAACTAGCAGACAGAGAAAATCGACAGTTCATACACATCTAACTCGCTTCTTTAACATTCATATGTTTTTTCATGCACGTGTGTCAGTTTCTAAGTTTCCTAAATCATCTTTTTGGCGTTTTTTTGTTTCCACGTCCTTCCACTTTCATGTTATATATCTGTTTTATCATTTCTTCACTAAACGTTCATATAATCGAACAGAACAGCCATGCAATTCTGTAAGAGCAAACATACTTACATCCTCGGAAACATCGGCTGTTACAGCCTTGAACACAAAATTGCAATTCTTTGGTGTCGCTTCTCACGGTTGTGTGACACTAGCGCCGCAAGGCTGCGTTTGGAATTGGAATTCTACAAGGCAAACAGCCTCGCGTACGCTTACAGCCTTATAGAATACCAAATAATTTAGCCGTGATCGCAGTAGACGATGTCAAAGCTGTGACATCTGTGATCACAGCGACGCACACAGCCATTACGAGTCGCTTAGAGAATTGCATGGCAGGTCATAGGTAAACAATTACACATTTTTTCATCAACTACATCAGTTAAATTCGTGTCCCCTATAACTGATGGGGATGAAATGTTTTCGAGGCGACCTTGCATCATCTTTATCAACACATATGTCTCTAATAGACAAAGTGATGACCTCATTAGGATGACTGGGAAGTAGGCGACTCAAGATTGATAAAAACGTAGTTGTGATCGTATAAAAAAGTCAGTACGTGAAACCGAATTAAAAAAAACCGTTTATTTGTTACAATTTACATGACGTTTTAACCAGAACATATATACAAATTTATTATATTTTAAATAAAATAAAGCTTTATTCAAAATAACAACTGGAGTCGCAGACTGTTTTAGTTAATTTATATTTAAGCGAATTTTGGTTACTTTTGCACGTGGAAACACCAAAGGGCAAAAGCAACCTCAAGGTTGCAACTACTTGCGAGTGGCGTGTACAAATACCTACTACTAATTTGTTAGCAACGATTTTTCTGTGAAAAGTGATTCTACAAACTAGTATATTTTTACACAATATAAATATATTTTTTAATATTTACATAAACTCTGTACAGAGCACACAACCGTATTTGGAATGTGATGTTGAAGACGAATGTAACACATAAGTTAGAAAGAGAATAAGATTAAGTTAAGCTTTCACGTGCTATAACTACATTGGGAACGGTTATGTTCTGCAAATGGTGAACAAGAAGAGAGATCAAGAATACAAGAAGTATCGTGCACGCTTCGCCACCCCTGCTGTTAACAAGGCAATTCCTCAAGCGTTTACTCATACTCATAGAAGTACAACAACTCTTTTTTTTTTTATATACTACGTCGGGAGGTATACAAGCATACGGCCTACCTGATGTAAAGCGGGCACCGTAGCCTATTAACGCTCGCGATATATTAAGTATCACTCGCGCGATGCCTCCTCTGCTGCTTACACAGCAATTCCTTGGGAGCTTACTGGTGACCTCACTCACGGGCAGGAACACAACAACCCTCTAGGGAGTTGTTATTTGACTGCGGTTTTCTGAGAGGTGGAGGTACTTCCTCAGACGGGCAGCTTTGATGCGCCCTACCTCTCTTAAAACACCCAGACCAAGACAAACAGCCATGCTCTTGCACACAAATGTTTGCCTTGTGTGGGAATCGAACCCACGAGCGTTGGTGTCAAAGTCGCGTCATTCACGACTGAGCCACCGAGCTCTCTCTCTCTCTTACTCATTCTCCACTAAAAGTAAAAAAAATACTTAAAAAAAACAAATAAACATATCAAATTATGCTTTAATTTCAATGCCTCGGGTATAATGCAATTTATAACACTTACAACGAACGGCTATACAGGCGGACATACAGCGGTGCCTTAATAGAATTCTGTTGGTACCCATTGGATACGGAATAGCAAGAAAATTACGCAATTAATTACTCATTGATATCGACAAATTAATTAAAATTAAGTGATAAAGATGTCTGGGAATGACAGGCGATATGTAGACACAGAGGCACCTGCAGCTTGATTGTTTGACCTTTGTATGCAAGCAATAAGAGTAAAAATTGATACGGCAAGTGTCTAACATGCCTTGTCGGTGTGTATACCTACATGTACTTATATGCTGACATAAATTGATTGTAATATTCGACGATTTGAAAAAAGATCTATATTGATAAGTTTCTTTCGGCATTTCTTTTTCGCCAATGGTAATTTTTAAAATACTGGTTGAGTAAAAAAAAGATTTTATTTAAAAAAAAATATGACGCGTCTAAGTGGGTCCAATGGCATATAAATAAACTTTATAGTACTTAAAACGTTTAGAGTATTTTATATTGTTATTACCACATGTACTTCGTGTAGTAATTTGAGGGCCTTCGGACGTAATATTGAGGAAAAATCTTATTCAAAAATCTTATACTTCCCTCATAACCAGGTCAACAGTACTTACTACATTTGGAATCTGATTCATCGTTCACATGTGGTTTTTAAATCACCACAAAAACTAAATGCAAACAAATCATTTATTTGGTAAAGATAAAATCATAGGTCACCTTGTCAATGCTGAGTTGGACAAATGACAGCGCGGTCCATATTATTAATGGTCACAATAAAGGAAATATGCAATATACTTCTTTTCATAGAATTCAAGCTTAGACACTTACACGCCGTTTTAGTATTTCTAATATTTTAATAGGTTAATCCATCCAATTATTGGCACCTTAAGAAGCAATTTTGAAATAATTAACGTCAAATGTATCTAATACGATTAAAATTACTTATAATGAATGTGGATAAAATCCTCTGAAACTTTTCATAAATACATTATTTTCAGTATTAATTAAGTGTAATATAAAAAAAGGTATCCACATGACAAAACCCAATTATTGGCACATAGAAAAAATATTGGAATCTTCTAAGAATGTAAGGATGGCAATAATTGGGTACTTACGTGCCAACGTTTAGACGGATTACGATATTTATTAATTATCAATTGAAAATATTCATTTTGCGTGCAATGTTTTAATGTGAATTTTATAAAATTATTAAGACGTAAAAAGGGAAAACATACAAGATTACTTGTGTGTGAGTGTATATCGGTCATACTGTTAAACCGTGTACGAAAGAACAATTTTGTTGCGTTTTATGAAACGCATCGAATTTGTCTGCATGTGCGTACCACTAAGGAACATCGAACACTGTGTTCTAAAAGAATGTTCTCCAAATGATATTTTTATACGGACATTTTTAGTTTTCCTAATTTTCGTCCGTACACGCCTTTACATACAGGCATTTATTTCATAAAGTGATATACATTCAAATGGGAAATTTGGAATAAGTAGTTGCGTAACACGTGGACCTCCGCATTTGAATACAAATTTCTCAAAAATAAATAGAGGGGTTAGAAATTACGCTCACTTATGGAAGCGAGAGCTGGATATGGCGGAGAGAGCCCGAAAGTAGGATAAATACGCCCGAAATGCGAGCGTTTAGCAAAATTTGTTGCGTAACGCTTGTAGACCGTATTTGCAATGGTGATGTTAGAAACAGTAAACGTGGGTGTTAAAATAAAAAGAGGCATGTGCCGTTGATGATTCAGACATGCGGAAAGAATGCAGAAAGAAAGAATTACGAAACAGATAAACAACCCCAAAGTGGAAGGAACCGAGGAAGGCCAAGACTTACATACTATGACCAAATTGATCGTGTTCTATCAGAAGGTGATGTCAGGAGGCTTAGAAACCGGCAAACGTGCATGAGAAGAGCTATGAATGTTAAAGAAGCGAGAGAGATGTGTAAGGATCGAGTCATGTGGCGCTCGGTCCTCTCTGCCTACCCCGCAAGGGACTCAGCGTAAAGTTATAGAATATTACACTTGTATAATACATTTTTGCTAATGAATCTGTGCTATTCCAATTCACCCGTGGTGAACGCAGTACACCCAGTGACAAGTTATGGTAGACATTTGCAGTATTGTTTTCAGCCTTATTGTGTGCGTCATAAGTACGGTGCCAAAGTTGAGTCTAGCTTGAGACTTTAAGATGTCTCTTCACTAATAGCGAATCGCCAATCTTTAACTATGAACATGAGTATTTAAACTTTAGAATTTTTATATTATGAGTGTTACAAAAATGAGGGATGAAGTGTTTGTTGGAAAGAGTGTAGGTATGTTACAGGCTTTCCAACAAATACTTCATGGACATACACTTTACTCACACGACATAGGTTTAAGTACAATACGTACATACACTATACGATATACGTCACTATGAATGATGACATCAAAGACGTAAAAAATTTTCCTTCCGCAAGATGTCCAGCTGATCAAATATTGTGAGAACGTTAATATTTTTTTTCACGATTAAAATTTGTTTAACTAAGAGTAGACCACGATTAACACTCGAAGTGCTTGATTGTAACTGTAATTACGTGTAACACAAGAACAGCAAAAAGGTCAAAGTGTGAAGCTCCACGTGTACGTAGGTTACTTCCTATGGAAAAGTATTCAATGATCATCATTACGGATCTATCCCGCTGCGGAACGTATAATGAAATACCTTTCCATTCTTTCACTGTACGCACTGTAGATATTATATTAAGTACTATGTGTGGCCATCAATAACTAGTAAATAACAGCAAGCTGTGTAGGCAGAGCTGATATTTTTTAAATTTAAAAAATATTTAAATATTTTATTTTTAATTTTTTAAAAATATATGGAACCCTGTACGACATCTAGCGACGAGTGCTGTTACTTTTTCTGTTGATGGGATTGCACTGCAGACTCTGCACTGCAGAGTGGCCGGCCATACGTTTTCCCATATGTTTTTTTTTCTAATTGGAACGATTTTGGACCGTTCTTCCTCACCAACGAACATTTAAATTTCAAATTAAAGGATACAAAACTACAATATGTTAGCTATTAGTGTGTCGATTTTGGAGTTTCTCACTATTACCGTCTAAACGCTAGCTGGATGACATCAGTCTACCCCAAACGGCAATTTTGAGGGTAATGTGGCTCCGCTGGCTATCGCAGCTCTGCCAAATATAGTTATTACTTATCGATTTATCAAAATAAATAAATATACCAATTTATGGAATGACGATAACATACTTTCAGTAAGAAAAGCAGTGATAGCCCAGTGGATTAAGAACACCCACAGCCTAACCGACGGTTCAAAAAATTAGATTTCACGAATATGTGTGACCTAATCTAAGAAAGATCTTTTCCCAGTGTTCCCACCGAGTTATGTAGGTCTGACGGCAGTCGCTCCATGTCAAAATCTATATCTTAGGCAAATCATTAGGCGTGTATAAATCATTAGGCGTGTATAAAAGGTAACGGACCACGTCAATCTTAATCGATTAGGTAACGCTCGGATTCCGATGTTTACGTCAACGAAATTTGTAAAAAAATATTATTGTGAAATACGTACTAATCTTAGTAACAGATCGAAAGAAGGTTAGGCTACTCAGTTTGGACTTCGCTCGTCTGATAATTCTGCACAAGTTACAATGTACACGTGTTTTCATGAAGGTCGCACACTATAGGAACTGTAATAATATTAGCATACTGTCACAGTATTATATTAGTAAGACTGTTAAACCTTGAGTTACTGCGCAGGTGCCTATTTTTTAATCATCCCACCTGATGTTAGACCTTAGGTTAATATTGGGTCTCGAACCAATTTTTTATCAACTCACGTGCATAGCATGGGATGGGCGTGATGTGTCTTATTGAGGAATCGTCGGATAGAAATAATCATATTGTAGTTAATTTCGTCAGGAACCAACTTTCAATACTGGTTTTAGACAAAATGAGACCTTGTTCTAACAATCCATACCGTTGTTGAATTATTATAAAAATATTTGTGATTTATGTTTCTTTGGAAATACACAACACGCCTGCGCCGGATGACCTGTTTGTATGAATGTATATCTTCACTCCCGGAGACGTGGTCCTTACATATCTCGCTCGCTTCTTTGACATTCATAGCTCTTTCCATGCACGCTCGCCGGTTCCTAGGGCTCCTGACATCACTTTCTGATAAAACACGGCCTATTTATTCATCTGATCATAAGTATAGGTAAATGATACAGGTGGCAATTCTCAAAACAATGAAAAAAATGTTTTTCAGATTGTTTTAAAATGTGTAAAATAATAACTAATAATATAATTGACTGCAAGGCTCAATGGCAAATAAATATTATTATTTATTCCTCTGTATTTGACACCAGTGAACTAGTCTGATGATAGAGGTCAACGGTTGTGTCTACATAATGGAATTGAAAGAAGCAGAATTTCAACCGTTTCTATTTCTTAGATCGTCATAAAACGTAACCGTACACAGTTCTGATGATAATAGCTACAATGATATGATATCATCGAGTTGACATAATGAAGATCGGTGGTGACCATGTAACTCAGCAAGAGAAACCCGTATCCCAGAAGTAGTATGAGTATCAGTTGGTTCGTGTGTTGATATCGAAATTATTAATTGCAGCCAGTCTACGTGATAAATTTATCACTTCAGTCAAACGTGCATGGTTATATGAATAGCATCATAATATCTGGTTTATTTATCAATAATCCAACGTGACATACATTTCGTATATTGTAAAATAGCCCCCATTTTTACAACTTTATCGTATGTATTATAAAAGCCTCATACGAAAACAGAGACCGCAAGCCCCTCGTACTTCAAAACAAGATACGCAAAATCGCGACAATTAGTCACGTCAAACACTATCTACACATAACATAGTAGGGCTTCGAGAAATACATAGACTGCACATTGTAAGACGCAGTAGTGGTGTATACCTACTTTATTGGCGACCACGCTGGGCGCGGCGGAGGCGGTCGTGTGACGCTGCATGACGCGCTGTGACGCCTGCAGTTATGTCAGAGTAAACAATTTGCTGTTTGTAAACATATACCAACGTAAACACAGCCACGTTGCTTAGATGTCAATGGTTCTTGGAACGGGGCCGCGATATGTCGCGATTTTACTCTGATAATGACAATTTCATTCGAGTAGGCGACGTCATAGCGCAGAATTAGGGGCGCTGTTCCAGGAATTACTCCCACGTATCGTATATTGTTCACCATTACAATACGATATTCAAAATCAAAGAAAATATACAACCGCGATGATTTTATTGTTGGATAAACAATAGTCTAGTTACATAAGCCACATGTGTGATTCCTCTGTAGGCACAGGTATTTGTATGACTGGAATACAAGTATTTGCTCTGAAAGCCTGTAAAAATCCTAATTGTGTGTGTGTCATATAATAAATTTCTATTATTGGTTTCGCAAAGATCACCATGTTTTTATTATAATAAATTATTATTTATTAAATTTATTTGTTTTCCCATTTATTTTTCATCATCTATAAATATAGGTATAGAAAAACCTGAGAGGCTTACTGACTTATATACGGAAATATTAATGTTAAGTGTTGATGTCTCCGTCTATCAGTCCGTCCTGAAACACTGTGTCTAGAAAAAGTTACGTAGCTAAGATCGATTGTCGAAATAATCAACAGGTTGCGACATCTAGTGATCTCATCGATACAGACAAATGAAACAGATTTGAATGAAGTCATAACTTCGCCGATTTTCTACCTTCCGAATAAAACAGTAATGGTAAAATTCATTTTTCAATTGACGAAATATGACGTACATTACCACAAAATATCATCTCCAGGAGGTATCTCCATATACAGTATATTACTAAATATTCAATTATTTTTTTTATTATCAAATGTCATTTTATTGACATGTAGATATTCTGAAGTAGCCATCACCAAAAAATTTTTATTTTTATTTTGTAATATCAAAAGTTTACTTTATTATATTGTAATTTTCCCAATTGCTCGTGAGTATGTTATTTTGTGCGTCGTGAAAATTAAAACTTGATAATAATATTGTTTTGCAGGCTAATTTTAGGTTATTCGGGTCAGAGCATTAACTGATTACTACATGACATCACGGCAAAGATAACGAATAGCGTTAATCGATGATTTGATAACTTATAAAAGTTGTAGGATGAGCTAATTATATATAGTTATTCATATAGCATCGAGAGGCAAACAAGCACAGAACCGCCCTGATGAGAAATAGTAATCGTAGGTTATGAACCCTTGCATTACAAGATATATCTCGCGCTCGCTTTTTGCAAACCTTGATTCTAACACAGCAACTGCTCAGGAGCTAACTTATTAACTAATTCACTCGCAGGAACTCAACAACATTCCGTGCCGGTCACATTATATAACGGTTCTATATGTTCGTATTTCTTAAAGAACCCTAAAAAATCGTCTTTAGGTTATCAAACCTGAAACTGTTCCTCCTTCTTTCTAACAATATCCCGTTTCCTAACCCATTAGGATCAGCGGAGTCTGCTACCTAAGCCTAAGGAGTTGGCGAAGACACTGATTGTGACATGGAGCAACTGCCGTCTAACTTCCGCAACCCAGAAGAGAAAACCAGACCTTTCGTCAGGTCACATGTCTCTCGAAATATAATTTCTCGTACTTGAGGAAACCAATTAAAACAAATTTAATAGCCCGCACTAGCTTTGAACCAGGGATCAGTGGGTGAAACTGTCTCTTCAGCTGTCACCCAGAAATTGTTTCGCTTGTTTATAGGCTATTTGTTTGTTTCCAGAATTATTTGGACGCACCTTGCCGCAAAAGACGGCCACATCGTTATCGTGGAGCTGCTCAAACGCGTTGACGTAGCCACTAAAAAAGGCAAATCCGTGTTCAAACCCAAAGTGCATATTCACAACTATATTTTATATATATATTTGCTACCCGCCCCGGCTTCGCACGGGTGATCATATCGCTACCAAACTTCACAGAATCACTTCCTCTGGTCTAATCTGAAGATTCCCTGAAAAATTTATCAAAATCGCTCCAGCCGTTTTCGAGACCATAGAGGACAAATATAGATACATTGATTTTTATTTATAGAGCCTTCTTAAACACGGCAGGTTGGCGCGAAGAAACTTCAATATGCTACTCATGGCGCATCAGCTGTATAGAGAATACCTAGGTAATTCTTTGTATTACAGGCTAGGTAGAAGTCTACAGAAGACATTTTACATTAGGCGGAAATCGATTGACATCGATCGAGTCACTAGCATCGTATTACTGGTGTGACGTTCACTCTTCGTCGCCTGTTGTCAGTCTACGGACAGCTTTATTTACACGTCAAGCTGTCGCCGTCTGCCCTAACTGTTATCTATAGACGACTGTTACGTAAAGATAAGTCAGCGACTTGTTTTGAAAACACCCTCTCCGCTAAGCCACAATGTAGTAGTGTCGTTGAGTATGCTGTAGACTCCTTGGATTCAAAGGTCTGTATCTAAATCCCAAGAAGGGAATAAAGTATATTTAAACGTGGCAAATTCTGTATTGAGTTTGTTTTTTGCTTTTGGGACTTTTTGGGACGTCAATAGATTAAGCCAGTGGTTTGGTTTGAAAATACCCTCTCCGCTAAACCACAATGTAGTTGAGTATGCTGTACCTACACTCCTTGGATTCAGTAATAGGCTTATATCTAAATCCAAGAAAGGAATAAAGTATGAACGTGGATTTATTTAAACGTGGCAAAGTTGTGTATAGAGGTTGTCAGTTAATTCTTTTTTGAGACATTTACAAACACAAAATCAATTATTACTAACATAAACATAATATGTTCTGCTAAAAATGAAACTTAAATATGCTATACAAAAATCAAACCGACAAGCTCGGAGGCGCAGTGGCGAAACGCGCTGTTACGTTACCTTGCCACCAACGCTCGTGAGTTTGATTACCAGGACAAACATTTGTGTGCATGACATGTCTGTTTGTCTTGGTCTGGGTATTTTTAAGACAGGTAGGGCGCATCAAAGCAGCCCGTATGTGGAAGTACCTCCGCCTCACAGATAACCGCAGCCGAATAACAACTCCCTAGAGGATTGTTGTGTTCCTGCGTGTGAGTGAGGTCACCAGTAAGCTCCTATGGAGTTACTGTGTTAGCAGCAGAGGTGGCATCGCACAAGATGCTTAATGTATTGCAAGCGTTTATAGGTTACGGTAACCGCTTTACATCAGATGGGTTGTATGCTTGTACGATTCCCGACATTGTATAAAAAAAATCTAAACATGGTACATGGATTCGAAATCAGTCTTTACTACATTACTCTGTTTTCTTTATATTTCCCGTTCCACTATCATTCCCACGATATATAGGTAGATAAATTTCGATCATTCCTAATACATGTTTATCGCCCAGTGAAACCAACATTTAAACGAAAATTTCACAGTTTAATACTTTAATTCTACTAGTGTACTGTGTAAACTTTATTCTGTGACGAGAGGTACATAACTAAGTACGTGTCACATTGTCTTCACGGATATAATGCCGTGGAAAAAAACTATGGAGTCCGTTAGCTTTATAGCCGTCACCATCGAATTTCTACATTCCTACCATCAAGTCATAGGCATATGACTACAACAGTTTTAGTATTCTAATAGTCCTTAACGCACTAGCATTAGAAGCTCATTTTGAATGAATTGCAATATCTATTAGTAGAGTTGAGTGACCGTGAAGTGCTAATTTGACAGTGCGAGACCTTTTGCCAAGAATTTCAGTTGCGAGGATATCACTGTGAACATATTTATAGGGCTTTTAGAGAAAACCTAGTGTTCTACTCTTTATTATGTAAAACTACGTATATACATCGCAGACTGTTGTTTGATGACATTATCTATTTGTAACGTGAATGTGTGCATTATTATTTTGTCATCAACTTACGCGTACGTCCACTCCTTCCACAGCTGAAACCCGGGTTTTTTTCGACCGAAAAAGATTTTCCTTATTGTCTGTACATATTAGTCAATGTCATCTTACTAATATTTTATGAATATTCATAGGAATGGTTAATTGTTACTCCCGATACTTAGTTAGGTACTCAATTTTTCGTTTTCTTGTATATATTATTGTTTTTTCGTGTCGTATGGATGTCTGGAAGAGATCGCTTTAGCGATAAGACAGCCCATTGTACATTTATTTTCTTTTTACGTGTGTTTTGTATGCATTTGTTATTGGTGCAATAAAGAGTATTCTATTCTATATTACGTTTGTCTCTGTTTATTCCTGTTATTATAATTTAAGTGTTGCATTTCTCTAGATCCTACTCCATTTGTAATTATTTAGCCGAAGTCATAAAAATACAGTCGGAGGATTTAAATGTTGCTTCGCGGTTATATACGTTTACATAGAATTTAGGTAATTTGGGTCTAATCGAAGGATATAAATGTTGCTTCGCGGATTTATATATTTAAATAGAATTGAGGTAATATGGCTCTAGTTGAAAGATGTATGTTGCTTCTTGGTTTTGTATGTCTCGAACGAAGTTGAGGTTGTATGGTTTTAAAAATAAGCTGTACTTTTTTGATAAAATTTCTGTAGTTTGACTACTCGATCACTCTGCCCATTTGCGTATGGAGCACGCCTGTGTTGTATAATCGCCGAAAGCGCACTGGCCTAATGATTATTACCTAACGAGATTCAACGATAAAGATCAATGCCCATTTTATCCATCGACGGAGCGTGGAGTTCGAAATAAATAAACCTATCCACAGACAGCGGTCGAGGTTACTTGACTTGCGTTTTCAATCAGTCTTAAACGTGAAACACCACAATGGAAGTCCTCACGTGTTATTATTTATTTTGATTGAAATCGCACACTTCTGCGACGTCTAGTTTATAATGAAACGTGTTATGAAAAATTCAAAACCATCTCTTCCCTTATTCATGTTGTGTTCCTTCTTATAGGTTTCTATTTAACGTGCAACGTTCGTATGTATTTTGTCTTTCCGGTTCATAATTGTATAAAAGTTGTAATTGATTTCGTGATCACTGTAAGTTTCTAATAGAGAAATTTTAAAGATGTGTGGTTTGGTAAGGGTTTCGCTGACAATAGATGATTGGTGTCATTGTACTCTACGTCAGGTGATGGCCAATCGAGCGTTTTCACAGTACACATTGCTTGCATTTCTGTTACTCGTTCATATTAATTACAATGTTTGATAAGGCAGCAAGTGATTCTTGATATGGTACAGCGATTCATTCTGCTCATTATATAGTGGTCAATACAGTAATAGCTGATGATGATAGTTACTAATAGTCACTAATAGAACATAGTTAACTCTTCGTAGCTTATCCTATTTGCCTTACCTAGTACTAATGCAACTATTTGCTGTGCTACATAATTTCCAAAGCGGGTATTATATCTCTATTGCTGCGTCCATAGACTGCAGTATCTGCTCACCATTATGCTGTATGATAGCCTGGCTAGTCATCTTAGTCGATATTTATTTATATAAATAAACAAAAATAAAGTATTTACAGTCGATTTTTATTAAATAATTAGCATGTAGGTAAACATGCTAATTATAGAAAAAACTTGGTAAAAATATTTGCCGTGTTACGTAATATAGACCGACCAGCATTAATTACTTTAAGTTAGCCACACCGGCTTCACTAGGGTTGCTAGACGATTGAATATTGTCGCATAGTCATTGAGTTATTATATTACCTCAATGGACAGAGTACGGTTTTTTTTACACTTTGTCCCGACAAATTAGCAGTTGTATGACACTAAACTATGTAGATTTTGTATGACAGATTTTTTAATTACAGATATACACAAATAAATTTCATGATATTTAAACGATTTATTGTATAAAATAAACCTGGTATATATATAAAATTGATCAAATATTATCTGAATTAATAACTTTTAGGCTGCCGTGTCGAAAAGATAACGGTAAATGTAAACGGTACGTGATTCCGTGCGATTTACATAAACTTCACGTTCACGGACCATACGGAACCATTGGTGCGCGAGTATGACTTGTACTTGACTAGTTTAATAATGAAAATTATTCAAAGGCCTGATTGTTACAAGGGCCACTCTTGTCACCCAATTATTTAATTAATATGGCAACCCTAGGCGCCGTCATCATTCGATAAGGCTATAATTGTTTTTTTATAGTGACAATTATAGTAAGTCCATAGCGACGAGATAGGATCGTATCAATAAATTGGCTAGTTCAATCGATCAACTTTCACTCGAGAACGTATGAGTAGACATACTGGTATAAACTTATACCTGCTGGAATGATGTGACCTCGAAACTTTTAGATCTTGAACGCTCGAAATAGAAATTCGACTCCCTCGTAAATCTTCAAAATTGATTCTATTAAAATTAAATTTATTCGAGAGCTTTCTGATGTTAGTCTGTGAGATGTTAGGTAATGAACAGAATTAGCGAAAATAACTTCTGATAAGATGGCCGATGTTATTCCCAAAAAAATTTAAATAACTATCCAAAAATATTTTTTTCAGTAGATCGATTTGAACAATTGTGTTGTAGTTGGTCTGTGAAAGAGAATCAATTTCGCCTCTTTATTTTATTAGAAAGATATTAGTCCGATTTTACATATTAAGCAGATCCATTCTGTAGATTAATGGGAATCACTATTAATGTTGCTCGCTGGTGCAAAAATATTGACAAAGCAAACATTGTTCTATCTGCTATTCTAAATTGGTTCACATTACTTCACATGCAATAATCTTTTATGAAATGAAACTAAAACTAAATGTATAAAATGTAACCTTCCAAATATGGCTTCTGCGAATACAGAAGTTTTCGTTGACTTACGTTAGACTCAAAATTGCAGTGGAGCACATAAATAAACTGCCCAGTAAGCTCAGCTCTGCCGCATATGCCGTTAGGACAATTAGACAATTGACGAATGTGGCTACTGCTCGCTTAGTCAATTTCAGCTACTTTCACAGCATTATGTACTATGGTATACTGTTGTGGGGAAGAGCGGCTGATATTGAAACTATTTCTTTATTACAAAAGAGAGACATCCGCTCTATTTATAACATGGGCTCCAGGGAATCACTTAGAGAATTAATCAAAGAAATAAATATCCTCACGGTTACCTCTCAGTACATTTGTGAGAACATAATGTATGCTCGTAAAAATATAAAGTCGTTTTCAAAATGTAGTGAAAATCTTAGAAGCAGGAATAAATTGCGTATGCCAGTACATGGGCTTGCTAAGACTAATAGATCTTTTGTGGTAAATTGTATTCGATTCTATAATAAATTACCTGAAACAGTTCTGTCCTTGCCTGACAATATGTTAAAAGGCACATCAAAAATACTCTATGTAAGAAGGGTTAATATAGAATCGATGAATATCTAACTGACAGAGATGTTTGGAAATGATTCAGCACATGTATTAATATAACTTTAATTGTACCACTTGATATCACTATGCATACTCATATATATTTATTGTAATGTGTATAGATGATTTAGAAAAAATATTGGCAAGTTTCTTTTGGCATTTCTTCTTCGCCAATGGTCATTTGAAATGCTGGTAGATTAAAAAAGAGAAATCAAAAATAGGAAAAAAATAATAAGATATAATATTGAGAATGTAAGACGTGTCTAAGTGCCCGTGAGGGTCTAAATTAAATTTTTATCTTTATCTTTACTGACATCGTCCAGACTGCAGGCTCCATGATGGTTCCATCAAACATTAGGTTTAAAGATATTGGTTAGAGTACGCATGAAGTCCGTCAATTTAGACTTTTTTTAAAGTTTTTGAAGTAAAACATCTTTACGCACGCTTGACTTGGGGAGTAAGCTGGTGAATGCGTGACGAGAGCGTTACGAAAAGTGTGATCGGGCGAGGTGAGCGGAAATTGAGAGGGAGATATAAGTTAGTGAAGATAGAAAAAGAGAGAGTTACGTTTCGTAAATTACTGTAGGGGCAAGAGAGAGAGATGTGTGAGCACACATTTTCTTTCTCTCTATCTCTCATAGCGAGTTAAGTTTCGTATATCTAAGACACAGTGCAGGCCTATTGTCTGTATGGAGCTAAAGAAATTTTACTTCCGTCGTGTGGTCTAAAGCACACTCTGTTTTTTTTACATTACCCTGTGACTTTAATTTGAAGCGGAATGTAAGTAACTGAAATTCAACTGCTTTTAATTGAAAGTTGGTAATCAACTACCAACGAGCTGATGATGGAGGTCAGCGGTGGCTTCATGGAGTCGTCAAAGATTAACAGTAATTCTGTCCAGTTTGGTTGCACTTAGACTTACTTATAGAGTGTGGTTATTTAGTTTACATATTTCGATATTTATAAACGTGTATAAAAGAACAAATAGAGCTTTAAGTGTATACATTATCTATTATAATTTGTTCTTTACATTCTGATTGGCTTACATATTTTGCAAATCATTATTGATATTTCTATCTTAATAAAACTTTCGCTTACATATAATTGATGTCATATGATACTGAATATGCGTCGTAAAGATGCATCCGGTTGCAATCAAGTGAGGAGGACGGGTTGTAATGACGCAGCCAGAACTGGCACTACCAGTATCAATTACAATTTATACATACATATATTTGTGTATTATAATATTATTACAAGCAAACTTTAGATTGCGATTGTACATACATCAGCATGATCGATCATAGAATATTGTACTGTGATCGAAGATCAGTACATAATTATTTAATAGTATTATAGAAATATATATGTTAATTTGCTCAAAATCTAAAATTTTCGGAAGTTCTTGACCTTTCTTTGACACAATTTAAAAAAAAAATTGCATTTGTAAAGGGAAATGTTTTAATATTAACCAGATTGAAACACAACAACGCGAGGCAGAGTACAACCATCAAATAATATAAAAATAGTAATAAGGCATTCAGTAATACAAATAACCTACAATAAAGTACAACAGATTTCCTTGGTGCTAAAACTATAACTACCAGTAATATGAACAGGTGGCGCTTGCTTTCTTTGTTAAAAAAAAAAAATCTTTGGTGCTTTTGTCCATTTTTCATATTTCAGCAACTACTAAGTCCATCAGTTTGAATATTAAAATATTTTGGAATATTGTGTATGGTTAGTTAAGCAATATTCCTATTCATTTTTGTTCACAAACGCGCGCATATAACCACATATATATACATATATGACGACACTGGAGAAGTGATGCGAGTGTAAACATATTAACAAAATTTGAATTTCGATTTTTAGGGCCATTGTAAATGAAATGATGAGTTCATAATACAGAATATTTAACCAACTATGTGAAGCTACCTCTATGCCGTAGTACATTTCTATCATTTAGCAATCGTCCTTAGAGCAACTCAATAAATTGGACACTTTACTTACAATATGCTCTTTATAAACGGAGACGTAATTGGTAATTAACATAATCACTGCTTCGCACGACCGGTTATGGTAATGACCAATCGCATTGTGGAGAATAGTGTACATTTGAGGTCGACGGTGGCGGGTGTAAAATAAATTATTTTCAGATTAATAGACTATAAACACTTGTAACTCGAGAGTCAATGACTCGGGGTTGTTGCTACTCCGCAGGGCCCCGTTACAATGTAAGAAGCTTTCTTTAGCTGCGATTTTCTGTAAGGACTCATTTCTAAATAACAATCATAACTACTTTAACGTCTCTTTATATGTTCAAATATTTTTTGTTATTAAATTTCATTAAATTATTTTCATCAGGGAATAACAAACATATGCGAAAAACACGCCGAGCAACCTAATCTACTGTGTAAAGGTAAAGGGGAAAATAGAAGAAGCTCTAATTACAAATCTATGTCATGGAAGAGAAAGTTTAAATCTCTCCACGTCTAACTGATTGGTCTTAAATAACGTAACTTTGTAATTTCGTTCAAGCATACTCTTTTTGTTTATTTATAAAGAGTTTTCCACTCGACTGTCCGTGAGCCATGCAAAAGGTCACCAAGTGGACAGAGCGACTCGTCGGGCTCGGAAATCGACGATCTTCATACTTATTCGTTATTTTATGATTAACGCGATTATTAAGACTCTTTCGTCTAATTGAGGTCGTGGCCCAACAATTATAAGATCATTAATTACTCTACTTATGCGCTAGGACGGAAGGTTCAAAATTGTTTAACTATGAGATTTTCTTCAAGTCAATTTACATGTGGGCCATGTTAGGAAATGTTTAATTGACACTCTCGTTAATGTGAAGGAAAACTTAGAAATGTTAAAACGTTTTATTTTTAACACACGACATAGCCATATATAATAAGCGGTACGAATTGCTATATTCCTTGCAAAAGACCGCGGTCAAAGAAATTTGAAAGCGGTTGCTTATTTTGTTCCTGCGAGTGACAGAATAAAATCAAAAATGCTTAAAACATTATAATATAAGAGTAATTTCAGCAGGTACCCATATGCTTCGTCAGAATATTTTCATTATCTTCTTTGTATTTTGTTTAATGCATTTTTTTTCAAGTAAAATGATGTTTATTCGCTTTATCAATTTACAATATGCAGTCTTTTCATTTAGAGGTATGTTTATTTTTAAATTGTTAAAAATATTATTCCATTTTAGCTAAACATCTAATTAGGTCTAGTTTACGTCAATATCCGCTATAGAAATTTGCCCAATTGCTTCAGTGTTCGGAAGAAAATTGAGCGCAAACTTTTGTTATTCTCATACAATCTCTCACACACACACGAATCATTCAGGAGACCTTGAAATGTACACACGATAACAAAATTTGAATTTTGGAACAACATAAATAACAAAAGATATATTTAAATTTGATTCATAGTGCATTTACTAAATATATTTAAACAAGTAATTCTTGCTTATATAAATATATTTCGAGTATCTCGGAAAAAGCTACACTTTTTATGTTTATATATATTTTTCCTGAGATTGCATTTTTTACAATAGCATTTTTATACAAAAACAATAAACCCCGAGTGAAGCTCGGCCGCCTAGGTACTACTGGTACTTTGTTAACAATACATAATGTTGTCAATTACAAGTACTGTTCCTGACAAGTATGTTTATGAACTCACGTACATACCTAAAGCACGTTTGTGGGTACATCAACATAAGGTTAGACCATTCTAGGTAGAGCGTATCCAAGCAACCTGGCTGGGAAAATACCTCCACCTCACAGAAAACCGCAGCCAGTTAAGTCCCTGACGGATTGTTGTACTCCTGCGAGTAAGTGTGGGTACCAGCCCCTAAGAAGTTTTTGTATTAACAGTAGAGGCGGAAACGCGTAAGCGACACCTCTTGTTTTGCAAACATTCATCGGCTCCGGAAACCACTTTACATCACGTGGGTCTATGCGTGTATGCTTCGTGTGTTGTATAAAATACTCATAACACAACCATCTTCATAAATATAATACAGAACAAATAAATTTACCAAATTTATTTTAACAAATTAATAGGCACGCTTCTATAAATAATAATATGCTAGGGTAACAAAAAAAATCTCTCCTTTTTATGGTGTGATTTTCTATAGAATTTCTTATTCTATATTCACTTATATAGGACCAATGTAACTTCGTAAAGAAGTTAACACATGAGATATAGACAGATAGACAGAGTAATATTATTAAGAGTAGGATTAACGTTTTAACTTTTGGTCACGGAACCCTTAGCATGTTTAAATTATATTTTTGCACTCTGTAGTTGGTACTGCGCAAAAAGCGGTATTTCAACTACGTTACGCGACATCCTAGTGCGTCCTTTTATAATAAAAAATACCCGTTTCCAAGTATGAAACCGGGCACTGTCACGACACGCTAGTTCGTGTAGTTTTAAATTTGAAACCGGTTTGTGTACGATGCGTTCTAGTGGAATTTTTCGCTGAGAGATACTCCATTACGCGATCATTTTACGCGTCTGTTTTAGAAAGAGTTGCGACTTCTGACCTTAAAATGTACTATACTATGTTGCCACAGCTTCACTTTTGTGGAATGTAGATTTTGAGTACTAGTACGACACCTTTCTATCTACAAGTACAGGAGACGTACTTGTACTTGTAGAAAGGTACCGTACTTCAACCATCAACCATCAATCAAAGAAGGACAAATATAATATACCCAATAATATTACAAACTAGTTGCTCTCGTTTTCAGTACCATTTTTTTAATTTTTACATACGGAATCAAATAAATATAGCCTATTGTACAACTAAGTGCAGCTCAAGCTTTACACTTTGACCTTTGTACCGTTCTTATGTCGTTCGTGATAAGAGTTACAATCGTAATTCGAGTATTAAGCGTGATCTGCTCTTAGCTGTACTTAGGGATAATGGTGAAAAAATATTCAGAATCTGTTCAGCGGTTCCCGAGATTACCCTCTACGTCAAAAAAAAAATACTTCTTCACAATTAGTGCAGTGTGACAGTAATTCTGTTTTATTGTTACCTAATTAGATATTTACTATGTAATCGATCATAACTAGATTTGATTAAAATGTAGCCTGGATTCTGGATTAAAGATATTATAAGAGATGTAGGGCGCGTCAAAGCAGCCCCGTCTGGGGAAGTACCTCCACCTCACAGAAAACTGCAACCAAATAATCACTCCCTGAAGGGTTGTTGTGAGGGAGGTCATCAGTAAGCTCCCAAGGGGTTGCTGTGTAAGCAGCAGAGGCGGCATCGCGCGAGTCATATTTAATCTATTACAAGCGTTTATAGGCTACAGTAACCGGTTTACATCAGGTGGACCGTATGCTTGTATATCTCCCGACGTAGCATAAAAAAAAAATTTGATATGTCTGTCCGATTTCGAAATGTGGTTACCAAACTGCGTTATCAAAACTCAGTCGGGTGTTTTAATTGTATCAGTCTACTAGCTGACCAGGCAAACGTTGTTCTGCCATACAAATTTATATATTTTTTTTTTTTCATTATTTTTTTATGAAATATACTTTACGGCATATACTCATACCTACCCAATATACATAAAAAAATCATAAAAATGGTCGAGATGTTTCGGAGGAATGCGACCACAAACACTGTGACACGAGATTTTTATAGATATAGATTACCTCACTCGGGATGATTCACGAAATCAAATTTGATCGAAATTTCAAATGCATATAGAGAAATTTTCATAGTGCAATATATTTACTAAAATATTTTATGTTCCTGCTTTGAAATATTGAAGTCCATCTAAACAAAGTTGAAGGAAATAACTAAGCTTGTTACTTAAATAATAATTGTACAGTATAATAATAATAATAAAAACTTGATTAGCAGTCAAGTTATTTTTATCATTTACCTGCTATAGACCATAGAGATCTGTGGCAGATAGATATTTTTATATATAGACATATTCAACATAGTGGGAATTCAGGACAACTCGTTTGTCTCACAGGGAAGAATTGGTAGTAAAAAAAAAACAGTTGTCGCAGCCGTCCTTATTTGTAGATTCTATGTTTTATGCATTAAAAAAAAAGTCCATCCAGATGTACTAGGATAGAAGAAATATAAAGGAGATAATAACGAACGTTTAACTGTAGTGGGGACAACTTTAACTTGAACGTTGGGATTATAAAAAAAAGTGGCAAGAAATAGGCAGAATTTATTTGACTGATATAGAAAATTTGGCGACAGATTTTTGTAGTATAACTGCAAATTGTTGAAACAATATAATTAAACGTGTCATTTTGAGAGAAGTTTACTAATGTATATAGAGTATAGATTTCTGACATGTAATATGTTATTATTTGTTACGTTCTAATAATCTTTATAAATTTAATGGTATTTCACGATGGCATTACTAACTTGCAGAAGACATGAAATTATTTAGCTGCTGTAGGAAGTTATTGTAAGAAAAAGAACGATAAGTATGCAAGCAAAGTAAGCAACTATGAAAATAAACCATTTTATTTTACGTCAACGTTCTGTCAAATGTAGAGAATAGCAGGGTTCAGTGTAAGATAAAGTATAATTATTTAGTCCTCGTTATTGAGGAATATTTTATTGTGTAGTCCCGCTGCGGCTCCGTTTTGGTGAGCAATTTGCGTGCCTCGACAAATACAAAATGTGCGATCGGACCAAACCACTAAATTCAGTAATACGAAATTTTATATTTCCGCTATAAGCAGTTTGGGTCGCAACACCGACTCGGGCGATCGCGGCAGTCATTTCACTAAATCCAATACATTTTTTATTCATGAAACGATTGACGTTTGTATGTTAATTCGCAGCGTAGGTCCCGCTTCGGGTGGATGAAATATTGAATTATTACCGAAAGTCAGGGATATATGGTAGCCTGGTAGCTCTGCCCGATATTAATCCTTCGGCGCAGTCGCTCGCTCTGGCAGGAATTCAAATAAATCGGGCTCGTGACAAACAAGACGAATAAATCAATCACCGCAAGGTGGCGCTGGCTGCAGCCTCTATTGCAGTCGCCCCTTCAATTCTGTGTATCAAAGAATTTTGTATCGGAAAATTTATTGCCAAGGTTAACTAAACTCGTTAAGAGTTTACAGGTGGAGAAATTTTATTTACAAGTTTATGATTTATGCTTCTCCGTTGGTGCCTGGGAAATGTTCGGCCGCCATTGTATATATTGTTATAGATGAAATGTTTCTTTACTTTTGAAAATATTTTTTCACCTTCTACAGGCATTTCACACACTAGATCAAGGCAACCAAGGCTTTCCTCTTTGAATATTTTCATAGCTTGTCAAAATCAGACGGTAAATACCATACGAGATTCCTTAATATAGTTCGTATGAAGTAACGAAATAAGCTATGGATCTAAATAGTTATGAAAGGGAAAGTAGACTTAACTACTTTTACTGACTTATAAATAAGCGGATCTTGCTTCAAAATATACTCACAAAATAACTTTGAATAAGATATACACATTAGAATACTTTCAATGCTCCCTTTTGTGGCTATCGGACTATAGTTTGCTCAAATAAACAACACATAATTTTATTCTAATGTTGAAAATACATCTAAGCATTGTGCTTAGATGTATTTTTAACATTAGACATAATTAAAGTCATAAGAACATAGCAACGAGTATCTAATTAATACGGACTATATAAATATAATCGTTCTAAATTAGTATCTCAAACTAAATAAGCGTCAAAAGTTTCCCGAGGCCCAATGAATTCGGTCCGATACCGTTTAAATACACGATATCAAGGCCAGTTGCTATCCAGAATTGACACTCATACTAGTTCAATCATCACAGACCGTGGATATAGCTACAACAATCTACATTGCCGGTTTAAATCTAAACGGAATACGATTAAAACGCACTTGCGCGGCAGTATAGATAACACACATTGAATTTATACAATATGATAAGTGATAAATAAAATCACTGGTACACGTCACCCGTTGCCAAGACTGATAAGATACGAAGACGTACTCGGTTGAGTTTCGAAGAAGTTTTATAACCTTTTTTCTATTGACTTTCTAATCAGACGAGAGAGTTATCAGGGAGATAACCATCGGTTTGTGATTTGCCTTTTCCCCAAGGGGCCAAATGTGAGTTATGTATATTGCTTTCTAATAAACGATATGTGACTATGTATCGATCAACATATTTTAGGTAACTAGTCATTGAACATGTATTTCGTTCTGGTTCTTAGCAACCTTTTCTCAATCTAGTACGAAATAAAACTACTTACCTATTAAAACGAAAATTATCCATTACGTTAAAACTAACAACAAAAGTCACGTAGGTACAGCATGTTCCACAGGAATGGTTTTAGACGATAATTTGTCAACATCGAGAGGCATACAAGAATACGGCCAACCTGATGCAAATTAATTACCGTGGCCTATAAACGTTTGCAATACCGGAGGTAGAAGCATCGCGATACTGCCACCGCTACTGCTGACACTATCCAAAGGAGATTCTACATTAAAATTTTTATCGTCCTCCTAATCAGTATTTCTTGTAGATGTGCGATCTAGACTCGATAGAATTTTGATAGAACTACAAATTCATATCTGACGCGATGCAGGAATCATACAGCGAAACTATTAGTGCGACTTTAGACTTGTGTTTAAAGGTCAAGGGAGAATTACCAGGCGTTTAGGCGGTTCTGCAATCTATATTATTGGAATCGATGTGTTAGGTAATACCTCACAGTTTAGGTCCCAATAGTATTAGATATTTGATAATCCGTGGTGCACGGCAGTTGAGCATCATTTGACTAGCCATCTCTTTGAGGTTTTAAATGCCTTATTTGTCATATTGCTGTCTCTCACTTTGCCAAGAGGGGAAGTCAATTCCAAAACTTCCTACTCCTACAAATTTCTTTTGATTAAATTCGTTGTGAGTTCTAAGGCAGCTGTAGTTTAACCCCCGGGACGGTAGTGAACTTCACTTTTCATTGCCTTTTTGTTGGTCGCCGCTGTTAATTCTGGCTACACAGGAGACACAGTGGTGGGTATGAGTGGTTGGCCTGTTTGTGTTTAAAGGTGATGTTTTAATAGAGAGAAAAAATATTTGTAATCGTGTCTTTAATCTAAAATTGAAATTTATAGCGAGGCGAAAATTTAAACGATTGTTAGAGTAAGATTAAAAATAATAATATAATAGCTGATAATAAGCTTCTGGATTAAACCGTATTCCTGCATACGTAGAGTAGAGTGTTTTCCCTCCTTGGACTGCGCGATTGAGGGAATACATTCTAAGGGCATAGAAATTCAGCGGAAATGGGTCTAAGACATGCGTTCGCTTCTTATTAAATAGCAAAATAATAAAATCTCAAGACGCGTTGATAATAAATATTTTGACACAAAATGAAATATATACTCTCTACTCTAATAAAATGCAATGAATTGGCGTATACAACAATATGAATATGACCTAAGTAGTAAAAATATGAACTAAAAGCAATATCTTTTGCCAAAAGTGTGTAGTATACTCGAATATATATGTGAACAGTAGAAAATGAATTTACACCTATCATAACTAACCTAACTATCCAATGGAATTACAGAATTGTATGCAAATAGGTACCTATTTCCTACGAGTTATAATTTGAAAATATTTTCATTCTAGATTACGCATGCAAAATACGAGTATATGTTTATAGGCGAATCCCCTACACAAATAGTGTTTTAACCAAATAAATAAATTTTACGCGTATATTATATAATGATTAGGAGGGGAACGGGAAGAATGTATTAGATTCTTGATGTTATTTGTCCATTAAAAAGTTTTTTTATACCACTACGGTGGCAAACAAGCACACGGCCTGCCTGATGGTAAACAGTCACCGTAGCCTACGGACAATAATATAAATATAGTTAGTAGCTATAATTAGTACTACCTAAATTGACAGTTTGCAGGTGTCTATCATCGGTTATGGCAAGCATCACCTGATGTTTAGTATTCTATACATAAGTTAATAAGAGTATACACCTGTCTAAGCCTGTTAATTATTTATAGATCTACTGCCTATGGTCTTGCTAAAAAGTGAGTATAAAGAATTATTAGTAGAAAAGTAAATGAGGCCAAAGTACCATTTACGATTTGAAGATACCATATAGATAAACGGCTGATAAATGTAAAATAAAACAATAAAAACTTGTACACACAGCGACACCTCATGCTAGACTGTTTGACCTTTGTACCATTGTTATGACGCACACAATAAGAGTATGCATGGTGCTGCAAGTGTCTAACATAGATTTTTGCTATCTATACAGAAGACAATCAATAAAAAAGGTCTTTGGGTGACTTGAAAACGGATCTTCGGACCTTCGCTGATCTCCAGTAGAGTAACGAAGGAAGTTATTACCTCTTCGTTGTAAAGGAGAACCCTATCATTGGACATGTCCAAGAGGTCTATGAAAACTTTTGAAGTGTCGATATAACTAAAAGTGCACACCTATGTGTACGTAGGTATATATTACATATTTAAATATTTTTAATAATTCTAAACTAACAAGAACAAGAGAAGAAAATTTATTATTAAGAAATTGTTTATAGTATGGCTACTTTTATCATAAAATTCAACACCAAAGTAACTACATTCTAAGCAATTTCTTAATACTTCTATTACCTTAAACAAGCAATTCTTATATACATATGTAAACATATTTTGTGTATCTCGAAAACCACTACACCAAAACGATTTGGATAAAATTTTGTATTTATATAAGTAAATCAAAACAAAATTTATTTATTTCGACATATTAAATAGTCATTACATATGAATAATGATAAAAAATGTAATGGTCCAAATAATTGCTAACATTACAATTATTGAATAATTTGAATTGGATGATTTGGAAACACATTGTTTGTTTATTTGTGAATACATGCACCATGTAACAGTAGTTCATGTAGTGACAATGAAATCTATTTGCAAATGTTTTTAGGACGGTGTTGGAACTGTCCCGGAGTCTGCGCAACAGTGATGTGGACCGTTTTGTAAATAATATAAGGTTTTGCTTTCCAAGATTTAACTGTTTACGTGCCGTTCCCGAGAAAACGCGAAATAACACAAGAAAAAAACAAAACAAGAAAATACTCAAGTATAAAGTGATAATAGTACACACACCGGGCGCGTGCAATAAAAAAAGAGATTTGCATTTACTAAATTAGCTGATAACGGCATTGTAGTCAAAATAATCTTAAGTTTGATTTTTCCAGACTGACATAACGTAGGCGAATTCACCACGTGCAAGGTAATGTTGTCTCTAAAATGATGAAACTTTCCCCTCAAAAGGGTATCATGTTAAAAAGTACGTACCTAGAGCATATCAAACGCTATATAAAACCGCATAAAAGCTAATCATTTGTTATTGTCGATGACTCTACGCAGTAACATAATATTTGTTTTTGTCTTAAGTTCTAAGAAGTCGTATCTTAGACTTACTACGATAGTAAAACGCCACGTGTTCATAATTTGCCATCCCATTGACCTGTCCACTATGCTTTATGTTCTTGTTTATACCGAGCCACAGTGTGAATAACATGCAGTGACCACTCAGTAACGCTGAGATGACTAGCTTCTCTCTCATTTTTAGTGTTTCGTACCTCAAAAGGAAACACGGAACCACAGGATCGCTTTGTGGTCCGTCTGTACGTCTGTCAAGGCCCCTTTTCTCAGGGACGGGTGGAGCTATCAAGCTGAAATTCATATCAAATACTCAGATATGCAATCGCTTTAAACAGTGAAAAAAATCGACGCAATCGAAAGATATGGCTGTTTATGCTCATACTTTGACACTAGCAAGGGAGTCAAAACCTATAGGGTACTTCCCGTTGACCTAGAATAATGAAATTTGGTAAGGACCAACGTTATGTAGCATATGTCATGTAATGGAAAGTCTGAAAACCGTAAATTTGTAATTACATCACAAAAAAAGAACACTATATTTTGCGAAAATATTTTTCTACGGAACCCTCAGCGCGCGAGTCGCCCTTGCACTTAACGGCTTTTTTTATATAACGCCGGGATACAAACACGCATACAACACACCTGTAGGGTTGGTGCTAAATCCAAATGCAATTCCAACGGAAATATTTCGTCATTTTCGTGTATGACGTCGGCATCGTGCGAATAAATCTCTTTAATATTGAATTGGTTTCCAGTGTAATCCTATTGATTGGTTACCGTAGTCTATGGACGCTTACTATAAAAGAAGTATCGCTCGCGTTTTGCTCATGCGTTGCTAACGCAGCAACTCCTGGCGAGCTTACTGGTGACTTCAATTACTTGCAGGAACATATCAATCCTCAAAAGAATTGATATTTGGCTGCAGTCTTCTGTGAGATGTAGGTACTAGGCCCAGTCGCGCTGCTTACGTGCCCTACCTCTCTTTCGCCACAGCCTCGTTTGGTGATTCGCGGGGGCACCACGTGCAAAGGCAACTGGCTTTTTTAAAAGGATAGTAAGCCACTTGCATCTATCATGTATCCTTTCGAGGCTAATTACTCAGGGCCATCCAGTGCCGATCTAAGAAACGTGTAGGTACTGTGGGTACTAGACAATTGATATCCGTACATAATGCATTTTTTTGTAAATGTTTATAATGCATAAAAAAACAGACGAATAACCCACGCAGATATTTATTTGAAAATCGAACCTACAATCCCTGGTGTATAAAACAGTAAAGTAGCTATTGCTATAGTCACTAGGCCACCGAGGTCGTAAAATTCGGTGATGATTATGTCATTTTAACGGGTAGCTCTCAATTCGAACAGGTTTTTTATGTAGGGTCATTGGTTCAAAAGTGCCAAACCTGGTAAAATTAACACTGTGCATAGAACTGAACAACTTTACCGCAGAAATATGAGCTAACTTTGCAATAGAAAAAAGAAATCAGCCGTTACGTTGTACGGAGAATATGTTTTTTTTTTTAGTTTTTGGAAAGAGACACATGTTTATCCCAATATCACGCGCACATAAAGTTACAGGCTAGGATTATGATTGGCAGGGTCTATTACCTAAGTCTAAGCATTTGGCGAAGAAACTGATTTTCAGATGGAGTGACTGCCGTCAGACCTCACAACCTACAGGGAAGAGAAGACCTTTCTTAGGTAAGGTCTCACGTCTTTCGAAATATAATTTCTTGGACGTGGTGGTTTCCTCACGATGTTTTCCATTATCCCTTAGAAAGTGATAAATACAAATAAGCATATAACTTAGAATAAACGAGTTTAGTGTAATGCTAGGATCGAACCGGGAACCAGTTGGTCAAATAGGCTAGTTTTTTATCCACTGGGGTACCACTGCTCTATAACAACAATAACGGCATGTATACTGACAAATATATTTGTGTACATATACGCGAAGTCAGAATTATCCTACACATCAGATGCTAATGCTGATACCACGGTGTTACCCCAGCCCGATATACAGGGTAGTGATCATGATAGGCTTACTACTACTACACTTTAACCTTAGTGGATAAAATACTAACATACTCGTATTAATCAAACAGTCTCAAGTTCGAACCCTGGTGTAGGCATGTAATACTAAATACGTGGTGTAAAGAATGGGTTTTAAAGAAAGGTGGACTGTATGTAATAAATAGGTAAAGACCAGATATCAGAGTATTTTCTATTTATTTAGGATATAGGAGTTACAATAATAATGCTTACCAAAAGACGAACGATGAAACAATAAAAATATGACAGCAGAAACAAGAGCATAATACCAGAGTGTAAAAACATAGAGTTTACAAAAGTATAAAAAGGTTATATAAAAGCTATCCTCAACACGTGGTTTCAGATTTATTTATATAATTAACACTTCTTTGATGATGAATGAAAATATCTCGAGAAAACCCGCACGTTCAAGGCATGCGACCTAACCTAAGAAAAGTCTAATTTTCTCCATGCCAATATGAGTATCTACGTCCAATCCTTAGGCTTAGGTAGCGGATCATACCAGTCCTAATGGAACGGGTGTAGGCAACGGGATAACATGACAAGGAGGAAGAACATGTACAACCATACAAACTTTTGTATACGTAAGTGATAGAAGTCATTAACAAAACAATAAACAGTGGTTATGTAACGAGCAGATATCATAAACGAATGTAAAGCTTTTACCCTTGAAACGAATGACATTGAGTGAATATGTGAATTGAATGCCATGTATTGGCAATACGATATGAAAACATGAGGGATTGTATTTCTTACTACTTGTTTACGTAACGTACAGGAGCCAACTTGAAGAATTTTAAAAGGATGGAGTGGTTAATGTTTGAATGTTGTGTGAAACGAGAACCATAAATTTGAAACATTGGTCTGAAACATTTGTATCGTATTCACAGGTGTAAACATACATGTAAGCGCAATTCTATGTGTATTTTTCTTGCATAACCCATTCTGTGAACTGTATATGTTTTCATAGTCGGACGACTACTAAGATGCGCCCAACCTCACTTTCGTCAGAGCTTTGTTTGTTGACCAGCAAGAGGCACCACGTGCAGGTGATATAGGCTTTGGCAATAGTGAGCAAATACACTTCAAAACTACATATTAAAGTCGTAATAGAATCAAGTTCATACAATGGATTTATTCTCAATTTTTTTAATGCACATACTATACACGAAGATAGCTTATATCCGGTTCAATATTCAGGTACCGTTTGTCTCGGAAAATTTTACGCAGCAACCCTTGCTGCGTAAAATTTCCCAAACTCAAACTCTACAATAGTAATGCCGTTAATACAAAGTACACCCCTACCCTACCTCTCTTTTATTTATTACAGCCAGTATTTTATATACTTTTGTAGTTGCTGTATTTTTCATTTACTACCTGTGGTGACAAATAAGGATATGGCATAACGTAGGAATCCTGACTAGGTACCTCTAATAATAAAAAAAGAGATATTCGTAATAGGAATCCCATCGCCTTGTTAAATAAGCATAACACGGCCAAGTGCATGTTAATACCACAAATATCTATCAGACATAACATTGAGGAAATTGTAGAAGTGAAATGGTAATTTGCATCAATTGTTTCTATGCTTTGAAGTTACATTTGAACTCGTGACGCTCGCGGGTCGTCTATAAACAAGTGATTAAATATCATTATTAAATATACATAAATATATGCTTCGTGCGTCATTCTCATACATTATATCATGTATATATATATATATATGCAAACTACTTACGCACACAAATATATATTTTCGAGCTGTTGAAATCACACTATGAAACAGTCTACGTTGCGTTGTTTTCAAACAGACATTTTTACTATACTCGTTTGTTTTACCCACTGGACAAAAAGGCGGACGTGTATATATGTTTTTCGCATGTACAGATAACGATAGATCAAGCTATATCCATGATTCTTATATCGTAGTGGTAAACATGAGATTTCCATAGCTTGAAGTCGTATCACCAAGTCGACGTGCGTACATAAATTTGATCGTTCAGTAGTCTAAACAGATTTCGGATTTTGAGGCAACTATTAATCAATTAAATAATACATAAACTCAGACTGCTGAAGACAAATCTAACTATTTTTCTGCTTCCCCCACCAATTAGGTGAAACACGTGTCGCAAAGACGACCGGAGCAGTCAGGGCAACAACGGTTGCGGGTGCAAGTGGTTTCTGTTCCAGATGGCGGGCAATTGAAGAAATGATTGCAGTATTATCTTAAATGGGTTAAAAATAAGTGTTTTATTCATTGAAGACAGTCTGCTACTTTTTTATTGAAAAAAAAATGAGGGTCATCTATAGAAATCATTATGAATTAGTGTGAATACAACCTTCTAATTAAGAATTAATTTAACTTATCAAAATTAAGGAAATCCAATTGGAAGTAAGTAAAATAATTATGACATTTTTACTTTTATCATGAACAGTATATTGCGTAGGTATTTCTGCCATGGAAATAAATTATCAATCGTCCTCCCAGCCTACATAAATGACATACTTAACTAATTTGAATTAACAGAATATTCGATTTATTTTGTCGAACGTGTTTGACTGGTTGACATTGCTAAAATACTTCTTAACAGAAGTATAATTGACAGAAATGTACGTATATTATATACACATAATTTAATAGTTGTATATGCCCAATTTACCAGACATTTCCGTGGGTTCAAGATAGAGTGGCGGAGGGGACAATTCCAAATGATTCGCTTTAGAATTTATAATTCCCAAGCGCAATATTTCCAAAGTCATTTCTTAGTACTTATTATATGATAATACATCCTGTAAGAAATCTCGCAAAATTTCAGATTGATAGTACCGAATTCGTAGTTTATTATATTAAGTATGTAATGTTAAAAAGCGAGTGAGTTGTGAAAGGATAAAGTCATGTAGCACTTGGTTATCTCTGTCTAGTGTACAAGGGACTTACCGTGAAGATATAGATAGAAAAAAATATGTTTGAACCAATTTACGATTGAAAGACTATAATGTGTAGCATTAATTCAAACAATGAATTTTAAAATGTCCACTAGCTCCCCAGTTATTCCGTAGAAATAATACATGTAACACATACATAGCTACATAGTAATAATAATGTATGGAGTCATACATCTGTATGAATGGGCGTCATATGGCTTGATAACGGCCTCTTAAACCGCTGTGCAAATACAGTATTCATCGTTATCTGCATTGCAAGATGGCGACCGTGTAAATCAATGTAACCTCAATTACTAATTACGAAAACTTGGAATTTCCCGGCGATTAATACTGTAATAGAATCTTATGTGCGTTCACGAAGAACATAACCTATGTAGAACCTATGAGACTATTTTGCAATAGTAACTCAATTCACTCATTTATTCATGGGAGTAAAATAGAACGCGCAGTTCTTGATTGGCTAGTTCACGGATACACATCGCGTCACTTATGGGCTTATTGGTTAAAATATCCTCCCATTGGTCAATAGACTCAAGTCACTGAGATATTTAGGCGGTAAAACACTGCGTTTTTGCAAGTGAGGGATGCCTTCGTGGGTCGTCAAACGGTTTATTGGTTTTTGGGTGCGTTAGATATTGATTATAAATTACAAACAAAATAAATTACCTATATCAGTATTATAATTGAGTACAATATTCATCACAATGATTTTCTTTTGCTTTTATATTACTGTCTGGTCTATTACACAACGTCATTCACTTCTGAACTATGCAAAACTGTATGTGGAAACTATAAAGATACCTAGCTACTCGTATGTAGAAAAACTTATTTTTTTAACTTTACACAGAAAACAACTAGTTTATAATATAAACATATATGTGTAGACAGAATAAATATGTCAATATAAAATTAAATACAATTACACTTCACGTTAGCTGGATGAAGTGCAGCATAGAATTAACAAATTAGTACTTTATTGTACTCAGCTCTCGTGAATTCAGGGCCCGACTCCAGTTAGATTGAGCTACCACCATGATTCACTTGTTTAGGAACGTCATGGCTTTGTTACTGATGATGCAGGATTTTTATTCATAGTTGCAAACCTCGTAGGATGTATTTTGCCCCATAAAAATGCACAGTTTCGGCAAAAGAACATGAGTTAAAAATAGTAAAAAATCGTTCTTACATACAAACTGAATGGCTGAACGGATGAAATTGTATGAGAATATTTTTTTAGTTGTTCGACTTATATTTTATTGGTAACGTTATGATGATGAGTTTATAAGCTGTGCAACATCCTGCGAGGCTTGCCTTTATAAATAATAAATAAATATTGTCGGACAAATTACACAGCGCCATCTAGCCCCAAAGTAAGCGAAGCTTATGGGTACGTGGTATGGGTACTAGACAACTGATAAACATACGTAAATACATTTTTGTTTTGTAAATACGTACTTATTATACATAGAAAATACCCAGACCAAGACAGACATGTTCATGCACACAAATGTTTGTCCTGTGTGGGAATCGAACCCACGAGCGTTGGTGTCAAAGTAGCGTAACAGCGCGTTCCACCACTGCGCCACCGAGCTCGTTATGAACTAAATATCCTGTATATCCTATGTATATGATCATGTGTATGTCATATCATCAGGAATATTTAATAAAAACTGACAAATATATAGAATGATAGGATATTAGGAGACTATTATATGTCGTGTGCACTTAAGGTAATATAAACAAACAAACAAATAACGTACAAACCAAACCGTTTAAACCGTTTGGTGTTAACATATTAAGTAATTGGTATCATTAGGTATTCCACGACGTTAATTAATTCCTTTATTATCACCTCGAAACCCATAAGCTTGCGTGCAAAATATACTAATAATCATGAACTAAGCCTTTCCTACATGAACAAGATTGACTTTTCAAGCTGAAGAATAGAATTCAGCAAAACAATCAGAAGCAGTCTCATAGTAGCAAAAACCAGTTGAGAATGCGCAAGCTTGCATTGCCAGAGGAACACCTGGCTCGTCGATTATACAACAATTCAATTATTATTTTAATTTGTCGCCTATTTTGACCATGTTCCTTAAGAGATAAGAACGGTGTTCCTGAACATTCCTATTCTACTTTTTTATGCTGAATCTGAATCTGAAGTCAAAATTGGAATATTCGAAAAAACACGCACACAGCCAACGCACGTACAAACGCACACACAGACAAACATATAGATTTCATATAGGAAAGGTATTCCTGAAAATATTGATGATACCTGCAAAATTCTTTAGCTATTAATGATAGAATCTACCAAGCTGCGTTTCAATAAATGAAGTGAAATATGATCTAATCATAATCATAATCGTTCTTTATTGTGGTACATAGCTATAAATGAAGGTGTTACAGACATACAATGGGATCAGCTATGTCCTGTCACCTGGCTTACGATATTTCATAATTTTACACGACTACAAAAAAAAAAATGTTACAAGAGGCCATAATGAAAAACCGGCCAAGTGCGAGTCGGACTCGCGCACGAAGGGTTCCGTGACATTATCCATAAAATAAAAATCACGTTTGTTGTATAGGAGCCCCCTTTAAATGTTTGTTTTATTTTAATTTCATTATTTATTTTTAAAGTGAATATATAACTAAATATTCTGTGAATATTTCAAGCGTCTACCTGTTGCCGTTATCAATATCGAGCAAAAACGAGCAAAAAATCACGTTTGTTATATGGGAGCCCCCTTAAATATTTATTTTATTCTATTTTTTAGTATTTGTTGTTATAGCGGCAACAGAAATATATCATCTGTGAAAATTTCAACTGTCTAACTATCACGGTTAATGAAATACAGCCTGGTGACAGACGGACGGACGGACGGACAGCGGAGCCTCAGTAATAGGGTTCCGTTTTACCTTTGGGTACGGAATCCTAAAAAGGAATTAGTCAAATTACTTCACTTGAATTAAAAATCTGTCAATAAAATGTCTAAAATAATTCTAAAATATGTAGGAATTAATACGTGTCCGGCAGCAGAAGGATCGGCGATAACTTGTGGAGGTGAGTAACGGTGCCATATAACGGTAGCATTCATTTGCTATTCAGTGGGTTCCACTGCGACATCGGTAAGCGAATGCGAATCTCTCGTAAAAACTCCCGACTGCCAAACATTTCTGTCAAAGATTAAGAATGTACACTCCTCTGATATCTCACCGGTCCCTAATGCATTGTAGCTCATTATATCTGGTTTAGATTAGTAATACTTCATCTCTAAATTGTTCCTTGTGAATAATGACAACAGCGATTGAAAATTACCTTTAAGGAGACAACTTAAATGGTTATGCAGCGCTAAAGGATTTGTTTATCAACATCATCAAACAATACCCGCATATATTAAGAGAGGTAGGGCGCATCAAAGCAGCCCATCTGGGGAAGTATCTCCACCTCACAGAAAACCGCAGTCAAATAACAACTCCCTAGAGGGTTGTTGTGTTCCTGCGTGTGAGTGAGGTCACCAGTAAGCACCACTAGCCTATTAACGCTTGCGATATATTAAGTATCACTCGCGCGATACCACCTCTGCTGCTAACACCTCACTCAAACGCAGAAACAACTACAACCCTCTAGTGAGTTGTTATTTGGCTGCGGTTTTCTGTGAGGTGGAGGTACTTCCCCAGACGGTCTGTTTTAATGCGCCTTAACATCGCTTACAATATTTTACTACCATTAGCTACTTTAACGTCAATGCGCTCCGATACCGTTTCCTGCACAAGACAAACATTTCTGTTTATATTATTTATTGGTTGTGTTAAATCTGTATTTAAAAAATAAATGATTTTTCAGTCAGGTATCTACAGGTATCAGGTATCTAGTATGCGCACACAGGTTTTATATAGATTGAGTGAGGGGCGCCGTATAACAGACCAGATTACATAGTACTCGTAGTATAATCATGTGCTTCATATCGAAATACAAGAAAATTTGTATGTATATAAAATAATAGAAAACTTTATTAAATAAAAAAGTGTAACTATTGAAATTGTTGCCTATTTACATAGGTTCTATCTTACAGACGTCAACGTCAATGAAGTCAGTTATACATTGTTATTTGAAAAGTTTTATAATTTAATTAATATAAAGTCTCATAACTTTTTATATTAGATTACTTCTTAGTACATACCAATAAAATAAAATAAAATATACAAAATAAATATCTTCATCTTACATCTTCATCAAGACTTCACCACCAATATAACATCCTACTAATATTATAAATGCGAAAGTTTGTATGTATGGATGTTTGTTGCTCTTTCACGCTTATACGGCTGAACGGATTTGAATGAAATTTAGCACGTAGATAGATTATGATCTGGATTAACATATAGGCTACATTATTTGACTCCACGCGGGCGGAGCCGCGGGCAGCAGCTAGTAGGATCATAAAACGTAACAAAAATCAAAATTGAATCATAAACAAAACAAAGATTAAAGAAAAAAAAAACAAATATTAATGGGACGGAATATAGCTGTATACAGCTAGAAATTGTGTCCAAATGACAGTTTGTTATAGTCAATTAGACGATGTCAGCTAAAGACAATAAAAATGACGCAAATGGTAACATATTAGTATATGGTAATTCCAAAAACTGCAGTATTGTTAACAGATTCGTTAGAGAGACTAAATTTGAAATCTTGCATGCGAAAAATTAAAAAGGCAAATAGAATAAGACTCTTAGCCAAGATAATTGTACTTTAGAAAACATTTTTACCTAGATTTAACTCCATTTATCCGTCATCAACATGTGTTCTTTAAATAAGATACAATCAAATTCTGGTCTTTGTCTTTAATTCCGTAATAGCACAGCTTGGGCCGATGATCGACACTATCGAAAGCTTTGGAGAGGTCGCAGGAAACTCCAATCCTATGTTAATTGTGGACACTAAGTTAAACCTATGCTTAACTAATATCGATCTATCTGGTATCAAACCGTATTGGGTATTGTCAAAACTATTTAATTAGCCATAAAATAGAGTTTGAAAAGACTAATTAATATGGCATGGCACTATTTCCCATGCCTTGAATAAGAGTATTAGTGTTCAAATTTCTTTTAAACTGGGATCACATCCGTATTCGATTAAAAATATTATCCTTCACTATGTGTAATATTTTTAATACGATAGAATTTAATTGATATTTCCCAGTGATCCTTTGAATTTTCAAGCAGAAAGAATGTAATCCGCTTCAATGTTTCACTGTTTAAAAGTTTCAATCCTGTCCTGTGATGAAATATTTATAAACTGGAAAGTACATTATCTTTCAATAACTCAGAAGCGCCATGTGAATTGAGGGAGTCAGTGGCAATGTAAGGTATATTGATGATGTCTTCAAATAACTATGCTAATTTGAACCACTTTCACTCGATACTCGGGTCCCGATTTTAATTTGATTTGTTTTTATTCTGCAAAATGTATAATAGTCTATTTCAATTATAGTCCAATCAGGAAACAAAATAATTTTTCAATGTGAAATTAGGAAGCACGTGTTAAAGGTTTACGATTCATTCACCTTACAATGTGGCATGTAAGTAATCTGTCTCTTTCATTCAAACCTGCGACGTTTTACGTATGAATGCGAGGCACTGTTTCAACAGTTTGCTAATTAACTATGCCCACAATAAGACAGTTCATTTTTCACGATTCTAGACTTTAATGCGTTAATTCTAGGTTTAATATTCGTACGATGCGTCTTTCCCTATTGAATGGGCATTGTATGCGTAAACATTAATCAATGCCATGGATACGCACACGAAGGTCGCCGAGTTCGTGGCATTACGCAAATCTTCAGAAAACTAGATATTCCAATGGGCTATGAAAACGTCGAGATAATAAAATAATATTAAGTAGAATGAAAAAAAAAACATTTTTTCGAGACCGTGGCTATAGAGGCAAGTCAACGTCATTTAACCACGAGTTCCATGTAAACTCGGAATAGACCATAAGAATGATTTCCATCGCAGTTTTTGTCATATCTCCATAGGCGCCGGACCTTGCATAACAGCAATGTATAACACATACAGGGATAGCATCGTAATACAATGAGGATCGAGCGTGTTGATAGTGATTTTTATTATCATTTATATCGGTCGTGTCAGAGCTCGGATTGAGATAGCAAATGGCACTGCGCAGTTTGTATGGCCGAAATGCGTAGCTTTTCTTAGATAGAATACAATCATGATTTAAGTTGCAAATTGTAGGCGTCCATCTATGTTTACTAATAAAATTTACAATACCTCTGAATCCTAAACGCGAAGCGGTGTCGATAAACACGGCAACATACCTACTGCGTTTGTAAAAATAAGGCACTGATTTAAATCGGTACGAATATGTTCGTAAACTCGCATAACGTTACGCAATTCCTTTATCACAACATAATGTTTGAATACAATATATTTTTACCAGAATGCGTACGTTGTGTAGCTAATGACGTGATGCCACTATTTCGTACTGAAGTCGCGAAGACCAATGGACTAAAGCCAAGTGAATCACCCAAGGAATGCCCTTAAAATATTTTCAAACTAAACAGCTTCTTTTTACGTGACTCTTGGACACATATCCGATAGACACAAGGTAAACATTTAGATATAATTAGTCAGATAGTTGACTACTTATTTATTTACACCTTAACAAGACATAAGGAAAAGCCGGAACGGTCGAGAGAACAATGATTTATTAAGTGCCTCGAGCTTCAACAACGCTTTCATTTATAAAAGTAAATAACATTGTTTCACTGAATGATAGCAATAGGGAATAATTATGCGTGATAAATACACACGTTTTACTTAGTTATTAATTAGGTATGTTTGGTAATGTTTTATTTTAATTTATATTTCCTATACGAAGACCAAAAATATACGCAACTGAATAAAAGTAGCATGTTTTGATCGAAAAATTGAACTGGTTCTGTAGGCGTATTCACATTGCCTTGAAACACCATATTCGAATTGGAATCAAAAAGTTTTCACTTAAAATGTATGGAATCTGAGCGATAACTTTTCGAATTCGTTTCGAATATGGCTTTCCGAGGCAGTATGAATATCGCTACTAACCTCATACGATTATTAAAATTGTCACAATATTTTAAAGGACAAGAACATATTTTTTGAAATCGTTTACATATTGTTATCATATAATAAAGTTCTTACCTTCCATCCTGCAGAAGAGTTGCTGTCGCCCTTATCCTTAAAATATGGCACATTCTGGACCATCCATTCGTAGATCTGGGACAATGTGAGCCTATTGTCCGGAGCTGAAGTGATGGCCTGAGTGATGAGATCTGCGTACGAAAGGTTGCCCCACGCATTCCGACGGGACGAATTTTTCTTTGCGGTGACTGCTGATGTGGGTAATGGTGGTGCACCTAAAACAAATAAAATACTAAGGAAACATGAAAACTTTTATAACTGTGTTTAGAGATTATTACTACGGGCACGTATCAGACATAACGAGGTAACTGAACTGCATTTATTTTCAAAACAATGTTACACGTTTTTGGGATCTGTACCGGGATTTTTTTAATAAAACGTACCTTGATAACGCTAGTAAATATATAAGACAATAAATATATAAGGAATACATCCTGATAAGAAAATGTATGCTTAACATTTAAAATAATGTAGGTACTGTAATTATCTGACACAAATAATAATACTATTTGCCAAATTATTTTTCATAAACTGTCATTATTATAGCAACATTCGGCAAATGTAACGAATGTCTTTACGAACTTCACATTTCAAACAGAAACGTTTAATAAAATTATTGCAAATTATTCAATTTAAAAACGGCTTGCTTCTGAAAATAATGTTTGGCAAACTTTCATTTCACAAACGTAATGTATTTACAAACAGCACGATTAAAAACTTTTGTTAACTTCATTCATTTTAAAATTAGCTCGATTTATATTTTGATTATATTATTATATACATTATATTTAAAGATTTTTATTTTTTACTTTACCCTAAGAATAAGATAGTTTAAAATAAAGTTGTCGGACTCCGCTACTGGGCTTCTATTTCTAGATGTGGAGCTAAGGGGGAACCTAACGAATAAACTGTGAGTAGTAAGGATTAGTTTAATTTATTTACACGTTTTTAAATTATTTTTAATTTTTTGAAGTTATACATCTTTTGGCACGTTAACGAAAAATGATTAGATGGAATTTTTACACTACAGACATCTAGAATCGACACCACAAAGTTGGTTGGTAAATGTCTCTCAAGTTTTGTTCGTGACTATATTCAAGGTAGCTTATTCAAATACCTATTTATAAATTTACAATACGTGTTTGATATGAGTACTGATAAAATATCACTCACTCATCAAGCGGTAAGTCCCGGTTGCATCCACTACGGAGCCCGGGCTTCGCTATGATCATGATTTAAGATGTGGCGAGTCCAGTTATTACATTGGAGCGACTGCCATCTGACCTCCGTAACCCTTAAAGGGGAACCAATGAATCATGATTACACATCCAGAACATCAGCATGTGCAGGTTTCCTCGCGTTGTTTTCCCTCACCGGGAGCAAGTGGTAACCGAACGCAAGTAAATTGTACCTATTCGTAAAATAATTCGGCACCCGGCGGGGATCGAACGTGGAACCTCACGCTTGTTAGGCGTGCAGTTATACCGCTGGACCAGCACCGCTCCTAGAAAATGTATTTATATACAAATATGTGTGTGTGTCTTTAAAATATATACGGTGGTGAATGATATTTATTAATAATTTATTATGTTACGTTTTGATTTACAAACGTGGAGCACGCGGGATGGATTTTTTTGGATTTTGGGAGAGAATTAAACTTTCTCCCTATTGTACCAAACTTTTATTATTAAACGTAGTTTTCCGAGATACAAAATGGCAGGCAGTACCAAGTTACAAAATATGAAATTGTCAAATTATAACAAACGAACATTTTGTAAAATAATACTTTTATTAACAAAAAATTGTAAAATGAAAATTTGTGTAATTAACATTTTAATAAATAAATACTTCTATAAATATAGTGTTGTGAAGTGTTGTCTCGCATTATGAATGTTTGTTTAACGTATATATGTGAAAAGTTTTTATCAACGACCGGCACCCTTACGGAGAGAGAAGCCGGCAGTGCAGTAGGCGTATTCACATTTGCCTCGAAACATTATATTCGAATCGGAATCCAAAAGTTATATTTTAAAATGTATGGAATCTGAAGGTAAAGTTTTCGAATATTCAGAGGCAATTTGAATACCCAATGTGAATAGTAATAAAGTACTAGTGATCCAAATGTAAGTTCAAGCGGTCTCATGAACTTTACATACAAATAAAATAATACATACATTTATACATAATTTGGTAGCGCTATGTTCCAACACCCAAATCATATTTGTATAAGTAGTGCATGAGTAAGCGATGTCGCCTATGTTAGAATGTGCAATTATTGATCACATTTTCCCGGGTTAAACACTTTAATTTTTATTTCGACTGTGAGTGATTAATTACTTACTTATAATTTTATCTCCCATTTTATTATTTTAATGACCTAGATATGAGCTCTTTGGACACTATGTACTTCTACTATGTCATTTTAATAGATGACGCATCACGTTAGTGAATTGTCTGAAATAATAATTATAATAAATCCATATCTAGTCAAGTCAAGCTATTTCGTTAGTTTTTGGGGCAATATATGAAGCGACTTTTCATCAAATATATCGCTAATATTATTTATTATTAATAAATAGGATTAAATACACTATCACTATGAAAATAATATCATAAACCTATAAATGACACTTGATAAGAATGTTTATACGCAAACCTAGACGTTACACAGTGTATACTTAATATAGTCACTGAATACTTAATATAATAGAAAATAAAATATTATTATATTCGTATTGTACAAATGTAATTATTTAACGACCGAACAACTTACAATATATAAAATCATTGCCGATTACAATACACAAACGTCATTCTATTTATTGTCTGTGGGCAAGAGTAAGGCTCCATCATCTAGAAGAATTATTGTTTTTTTTTTCTAAAATATTATACAAGTAATAATGACAACATAAATCCTTTTTATGATTAATACAACAAATAATAATAACTAGTTTCTTTGCTAAAAGAAGAGGAATGTGATTTTCTACCTGCTATTAGGTAATGTAAGGCTTACATAGAGATGAATAATATTTTACGACACTTCAAAATATACATTACGATCTGTGATTACGATAGACAGTCATTATAAAAACTGAGCAGCTTGAAGAGCAATGGCCTCTCATAGCAACCGTAGGTAACTACAAAGACGTACACGCATACATAATTTAATCGTTATAGGTAAGGTAATTATATGAATTTCTTAATATAATAAATTAACGGGTGTCGTTTTACTTAATATAAATTAAAGTCTACAGCAGACGTCAGTTTATTGCTTGTACGCACAAATTTCAGACACTACTGTAGGGTTTTTTCGGTTATCAGAAGTAGACAGCTTGAAGTATAATGAAGGTTTGGATATATTGATAATTAATTGAGAGAATATATCACATAAATTGGCATAATTATGTTTCGACTAACTCGTAAATACGGGCTACTGCGATTGATAATCTATATAGAAAGGTAATATAAAAAATGTGTGGTTGAAAATGTTATTAATTTTTTTCTTCATCATTGATTTTCTCGGATTTTTATAAGAAGTATAGACGATGAATGTCATAAATTAATTGTTATTAATTTATCAAATGATACTATGTATATTAACATGTATGTTTTTGCGGTATCATTGTATTTTAATTTGGATAAATAGGAATTTAGATTTCCGAGTTGTTACAGGTATTTCTAAGAGCATCGGCTCCGCCTTTAAGAGCTAGCTATAGTCAAGAACAAACAACAACTATTGATGCAAATTTCAACTATCTGATATTTCTTCCCCTTCCATCAAAATTGGAATCGAGCAAATAATTTAAAGACGTGCGAATAAATACTTTCACAAAGGGCTATTTGTATTGTTTAACAAGCAACACTAAAATTAATAAGGTCAGAAAGAGGTACGTTAATTTCTAAAGGTTTATTTATATTAAATTTGATGTAAATTCATGTTCATAATTATGTAGCGATTATTACGTAATTGAGAATTACATCTAAATATAGCAGTATTTCGAAGCTGTATATATTTGTGTTTCTTGTGATTATTATACCGAATGATAATTATTCATAAAAAGGAAAGTGGGCTTAAAATGAACTAATACACTCGGTATTATACAATATGATTTAAGATGTATAGAACTAGCTTTACTACTGAGCAAAACAGTTCGTAAACAAATATAAAAATGATTGACAAACTTCCTAAAATAGAATACGTATATATATACGTTCCACCATAGATTTAATCTATCGAAGTATGTACCATTACTATCTATGCACTTTTGCCATTTTATAGGTAGTTCATTGATTCCATTGCTGAAAAATTGTGGGAGCGAGAATCAATAAAATATTTGATGGCGATTTGGACTTCCCCATCGAAATTGAATTTGTACTTGCAAGTAGTTGTCCAAATTGCGAAAAAAGTGGTAATCTGTTGGAGCAAGGTCTAGGGAGTATGGTGGATGTGAGAGACATTCCAATCGCAGCTCCTCTAATTTAACGACCGTCTGTCATCAAGTGTGAGGAGGTCTAGTGTTGTCCTGAAGCAGCAGTGGGCTGAAGAGCAATTGAGCAGTGTCGGTTGTTGAATAGCGATCTTTTCCATCATGGTTGCACTTGTTGGCAATACAGATCTGCCGTAATCGTCTAGTCAGATTTTAAGAAGCTGTAGTGTATGGCATCAGCACTGGTCCACCAAACACTCACCAGTATTTTTTTCTGAGTTATATTTCGCTTGGTTCAATCACTGTGATGAGCGTTTCCGATCGCCGTACAGGATCCATTTTTCATCACAAGTATCAAGACGATTTAAATTCCCTCGTTATTGTGACGGTTGAGTAATGTAACGCAGCACTCAATGCGTGTTTGTTGGTGTGCTTCACTCAATTCATGCGGTACCCATTTTTCGAGATTTATACATTTGTAATTTGTTTCAAGTGAATTAAAACTGTTTTGTCACTCACACCGAAGCCTGCCGCTAACTCTCACGTCATTTGCAATTGATCTGCTTCCACGATCAGCTTTAATTCTTTGTTGTCAACTAGGGTCTACGGCCGTCCATTGGGTTTGTTGTGTAGATCAAAATATTTTAAATTTTCCGTATTGTGAATTGACCGATGTCAAAGAAAAAACAAATGAATCACTAAATTCGAAACACAAATACACAAGCCAAAATGGCCAGTTCGACAAAATGCAATATGTAAGGGCCTAATATTTTGAAGTATGAATGCACATTTCTATTCAAAATTAAAAAATATACATTAGAGACCGAGGCGTGAATGAAAACCATACAGTTGTAGAGAGTATTTTCGTATTTTATATTATAAAAAAAATCCATCGGAAGACGAATAGAATTTTATCTGACAAAATGTTTATTTTTTTTATACTACGTCGTAAGGTATACAAACATACGACCCACCTGATGTAAAGCGGGTACCGTAGCCTTGCGATTATTAAGTATAGTGTTTGCCTAACTGCATAACTCCAATGTAAGTTTTAATACAAATTTTTAAACTATATAATTCTTGAATGAATATGTTTATTATTTTCTAGCAAATAACAGGAAGGTAGACGCGAATGACGTTTCATACTGTTAAATTCATTTCGGAAGTACCCGGCTGCATCTGATCCTACCTATATTTTTTTACGAAGTTATATTGAAAAGGGACACTGCACAGTGTCGAGAAAGAAAACAAGCCAGGAATCCTACTAATATTATAAATGCGAAAGTTTGTATGTATGGATGGATGTTTGTTGCTCTTTCACGCTTAAACGGCTGAACGGATTTGAATGAAATTTGGCACGTAGATAGATTATGATCTGGATTAACACATAGGCTACATTATTTGACTCCACGGGGGCGGAGCCGCGGGCAGCAGCTAGTCCAAAATATTGTAACAAAACGCATACTACGGCCCAATATTACGCAAAAAATAATAATCTTCAGTATTTGGGTGTATTATTCCGAATAACATTAAAAATATCCCTGTTATGATTTCTTTGGCCCAAGTAGCTACCTATTAAACTTTTTTAAGAAGCTCCCAAAAATAAAGACAACTGCTGGTCTCAGGTAATGGGGTAGATAATACCGGTAAGGTAGTCCGATTATTTTGATATTTTCGATTATTGTAGATGCAGAATGTAGATAAAACATTATATTATTATGTTTGTAATCAACAACATCATCAGTCATCAGGCTTTTGTTAACCATATTTTAAGTTATTAGAACGATACCAAATTATGTAACAACTTAACAATATTTATATGTTCTCTCTGCCTACATCGCAAGGGACCTGGCGTGAAGATATGCATACATTAACAATATTGTAATGTCATTAATTATGCTAGGATAGTATATTGACATTATTTTAATTAATCAACAAGTAATTGAGTACGTAATAGGTATCTACAATAATTTAGGTTGGTTATGAATGGCATATTTCAAATACACTAAACAGCGGTATACTGAAGTGATTTCATTTGAAATATTTTTTGCCGAAATTTTTATTTCCGATTTTGGTGCTGAATTCCATTGAGTACCTTATCATTAATATTAAAATACCCTAATGAATAAATTGTAGATTCAATTGTACGGTAGTTGTTACAATTTTATTTTGAGGTACTAGTAAATAATACTTTCAGTTTGCTTAATTATTGAGAATGGCCCATCGCTTTTACAAAATTGTCTTAAAATATATAAGCAAGGATAAATAGTTCCTTCAGAGTATACTCAAATTTTACATTTAAGATTCATACCAGTGATAAGTTTTAAGTACGTAACGTCAGTTTATTTCCCGCATTTAGTAGTAACCAACGATGCCAGCCAGATGTCCATTAAATACATATTAAATAAGAAAAAAAATATTTAAACCACTATATACTTATATAGTGGTTTTTTAAAGTTTTCTTTCTTTTGTATATGTACAGATGAAGGCAAAAAATAAAACATGTGTCATCTTGGTTCTTCGTTGATCTATGTTGCCGGTCTATTAGATAAAGTCTAACGTGAGCACCATTCAAACACAATTAGATTTTAAAACTTTAATATTTTATTTTTACCATTCAGTTACCGTTCAAAGTGCGAAACAACATAAATATTTGAATGTAAATTTTAAAGATTTTTAGCTAAATATTGATATTCAATGAAAATTTACATGATATAACGACATTTCCCACTTTTATGTACCTACAAATGTTTGTTTTTCATAGCCAGATAATTTTGATTGCATTGTATTCGCGAGTCACTATCTCCTAGACTAGATTGTTGTTGACTGTTGTAAATAAACAACAATGAGGCATTTTCGGTTTATTGCCATGCGACGCGTGTCGTTTAATGCCTATATTCATTATTTTCACATACAACGTGGCTTCTTCAATGTTTTTTGTTATTGGACTCATACACGAATGGGGAGTTGGAACGTGGGCGACCTAAATAGTCGCGAGTACCGCGACTGCGAACATAGTATCGTTCGCGTAGGCAAGTAATATTTACCAGACAGATTCTGATTGGAGTTCTTCTTGGAGCCGGTGTCGTCAGCTGGCTCCACATAGTTATCTGGCCTCGGCAAGGGCCACGTGTTGGAGCGCGCTCGAGTTTGCGGTTCGAAGCCAACCTCAGCTAGCTCGCCAAGGGGCTCCAATTCCCCCATCGTGCCCTCTAAATCTCCAAGTCCGGTCTGTGAGGACCACGGACTTTGATAGCCACCGCCTCCCTGTATAGACATCTCGCCGACTCGATTTCGATCAGTGGAATTTTTTGGAAGGTGTGTCGGTTCGAGCGCTCACCGGCGCGTGCCGACACCGGCCGTTAGCATCTCAGCGTGCTCTCCTTTCGGATTTTCAACAGATTTCTTTCTATTTCCAGAACGTCGTCGGACCCGAGCCGTGATCCGGAGAGGTTATCTGTCTTCTCCTTATCGGCTATGTTATTCGAAGCCAATAACATGTGGCGTCTCGCTGTTCATAAACAGCGATGTGCGCAGAGAGCTACAGCCGTCGGCCCGTTCCCGAGAGGCGATTTTCGCTAAATATAAGCGCGGGTGAGGCGGGGGCGGGGCGCGACCACGTGAGCGACTACGCGCCGATTTTCCAATTCATCACTGGCGGGCTAGAGGCGCGATAACCTTGTAACGTGGCTCGAATCGGTTCGAAACACCGAATTCTGCTTCTCGTGCTATCGTCGCCGGCTTCGACAGTCCCGTTGATATTAACACTGCGCAAATTCGGCCGTCCTTCCGAGTTCGACTGACACTTTATAACTTTTCCACACTGATAAGAGTTATCACTAAAAGTCTTTTGGGATAATACGCGGGTTTCCTGCTTTTGTTGAGCACGGAGTGGGCAGAAGTGCACTAGAAGTTCGTTCGCAAAAGTCCACGCGGTTACGACGGTAGCTACTGGGTAATAAGCTGGGCGTTTCGAGCGGCGCGTCAGGTCGTCCTCGGCCGCGAACGGTCGCACGTACACTGAACCGCTGCGAGTCGAGAAGGCGCGTCGCTCGTGCGAATTCCGCTCGGCGGGCGCCGCGCTGGCCGCGGAGGCGGCCGCGGGAGGGAGGCGGAGGGCGCTGATAGAGAAGTGGCGTCGTGTGACCGCGCTCGGTCGCCATCTCGGCCGCACTCGCCGATGCTCGCCGCGCCGCGCACTTGCAATAATAACCCCAAATACTTTTCACAGTTTATCGGAGCGCGTGTAACGTAGGCCCCATCAGGCGGCCTTGAGCTTCACACGCAGGTTGCAGCCGCACGCGTCGACGGTGTCGCAGCTGGAGCGCCGCCGTTGCATGTCTCACAGTCACAGCTCGTTGTTTATCTAGCTACTTGTTTATAGCGATGTATGTTTATCATATGGCCACTACTCAGTGAACTGTGATTTTTTTTAAGAATTATTCGCCTAAGTACCTTTGTGCGTCTTGTAAGACGCTGGTTTATTTGACAAGCAACTAACGTGTAAAAAATATTTAAGTTATATATGATATTTTTTTCTGATTTATGTAACTATCTAATTACTGCTGAACAAATTATGGCTATGAAGATTATAAACACTTCAGTAGCAAATTGTAAACCCCTTGTTTTCGTCCTATAAACCGAGGTTCTATTAATAACTTCATTTTATTTTTACTTTTTATTTTTGTATATTTATATGAGATAACGGTAGGTACATTCTTGAATAACTCAGCATTGTATAGAATTTTTATAAAAACGTTCAAGCTATATGTATTCTAAAATTAACAATATAATATAATCCTCTAAAGTATATTATACTAATGTGATAACAAACACATACACTCACGTTCTAATAAAACTGCATACATAAGTTCTTCTTTGTAATAGTAAAAAGTACTAAAAGAGAATGTACTTTCAACGTAACATAAGCGGACTTATCCCACAAAAAGATCTCTACCAGGCAACCAAGGCATTGATAGAGAAATTCACAGTGTTATAAAATCACGTGTACATCATATTGGAATATGTGTATTTGAAGAAGGGAAAGCGACTTCAATGAAGTCGAAGCTAATTCACATTGTTGCTTTTAAATCTTTAATTGTTGATCGGTGTTAAAAATTCTTCATCAAACTTAAAATTCGGTCTTATTTTTAAATACCACAGATTGATTTATCCGAATCTAACTGTTTTGATGATGTCGGTGAATATCATACATGTCATACTTACATAGAAAAACTCATCGAGCATAGAACCTCTTTCTTTTTTGAATTCGGGTAAAATTTAAACAAGGAAGAACTGGTCAAAATGTAATAAAATAAATACTTTTTACTTTAAGTGAGTATTTTATATTGTAACTCACGATAGAAGCAACCCTAAAGCAATCCTGCTACGAGTCTCGTAGCTTTTTTCGTAGATCACTGCTACGCGTGAATAACTTTTATTTATCTTTTACCGTACAATGTGATATTTTTAATACGCAATTAGTTAATGTATTTTAATAAAAACCAATGATACTGATTGCTTATTATAGTAATATAATCACTTAATTGTTATTATGACATAATAACAGGACATTATCGTCTCGTAGACTTTTTTTGTGGGTAGATAATGATGAAAACATAATATATGTAGTATAAAATAAGCATGTAGTACACTATTTTATTTTTCACCAATAGTTTTCAGAGCGCACGTCAACTAATGACTTTTGCAGGCACATTTTTGCTACCTGATCAGAGAGACCCGAGCGCCATAAGACGCGGTCTTTACACATGTCACTCGCTTCTTTAATATAAAAATACTAATTAATTTAATAAACTAAATCAATTTAATAAATTTACGATCTACTTACCTTTCCCAGTGCATAAAATACTAAATAGGTCAGTATTTGGCCATGGCACATCTGTAAGTCAGTTTCTTTCCAAATATTAGGGCGGTCCGATCACGTGGCTTATTTATTATTTGGTAGAAAAAGTTCAAAATAATTAATTGATTTTCTTTAAAAAAGGACCGGGGTCTATATTTTTTATATTGTGTTCGAATTTGCAATTCCTAGAAATTGGACATCCAAATATCAATATCTCATGATTTCGTCGGCTTCACTGAATTCGTGGCACGACTTCATCTTCTTAACTCTCAAGTCGAAATGAACAGAAAACATTTTACATTTCTAAGTCGCTTGAAACGACGTCAATCTTCATATATCTATAATCGCCGTGTAATACAAAAGTTTCCATAAATACGAACCATATACGGCGATTAGTTTGGGAGATGTGTGAAACAAAATACAAATCCTTTTTGTCACTTTTTGGCTTCGGCATAATCGGATAAAACGTCTGCAGTAAAAAAGTAAAAAGAATAATTGCAACTGGTATTCTCCACGAATAACAGTAATAAATATTCCTGTCTTTTTTTCTAAATTGATGATATAATTTACCGACTGATTTGTATCAGGTGCAAACCGACTCTAATAGACCCTGGGTCTCCCTTCTACTGGCAATTAAAACCGTTAACGGACATTACGTAAGATTTACTGAGAACACATGGTTAGTTCACTGGAGTGTCGATTACTTAATGACCAACACACAAAAAAATTATTATGTTAAATTACAATAGTAATGTAATACTGTACTGTTTTAATTTGATGTGAGATTGTGTTTATTATACTTAAAGGGTACGTTTATTTTTTGTTTTTAATAATTATCTTTTACTTTTAAATTTATTTAGTATTTTTGAAAGTAGTTTCATCTCGTCCTATTATTCCCACCTTTAAATATTGAGTTTTATAATGATGCAGTTTCAATTATTATTGCCAAAATATATATTTAGAATTTTTTATAGTTTTAAATATAATAGATATTTTTTTAATAGCTTAGAAAATGGAAGCCTCAAATATTTTAAATTAATATTGAGTCTACCAAGTAATCTAATAATAATAATGAAATCTAAATGATTTCAGAGTAAAAGCCAACTGCACCTTGACATGATGCATTCTGTTAAGCCTAAGGATTGGGCGAAGACAGTGATTTTTACATGGAGCGACTGCCGTCAGACCTCCGCAACCCAGAGGGAAAACCAGACCATTCTCAGGTAAAGTCACACGTTATTCGAAATATAATTTCTTGGACGTGCGGGTTTCCTCACGATGTATTCCTTCACATGTGCATAAATCCCAAAACACGAATTTAGTGGTTCATGCCAGGAATCAAACCCGGGACCTGTTTGTCACAAAGCCGGTTCTTTATCCACAAGGCTATCACTGATATGTTAAATTAAAATTAATCTGGAATAACATTTGCTCTAAGGTCGAGAGGCCTATCTTCAAAAAAGTATGCCTGCATTATTATCGCAATATTATGTGCAATTCAATCTCATAATCCAAATTTTTTGTGTTATGTTTGCTGTTTTACATTCTTGATGAATTATTGTTAATTGTTTGATACGGCACATTAACTTAGACGTAGCACAACATGCTTTTTGAATAAAATTGTTCCACGTCCATTGTAATAAACAAAAATATTATCGTTAATTCTAATCATAAATTAGAATTAGCGGCGGTGGGGGCCGCCACCCACCACGCAACGCCCATCCCGGCGGGTCGAGGAGAGCTGAGTGTCGTATAGGCACATGGAATGTGAGAGGTGGTCTAAAAGATAAGATGAATGAGTTGATAGATATAATGAACGTGAGATGCCTAGATGCTTTGTGTGTGTCAGAGACCAAGCGAAAGGGAAGCGACACCGAAGATCTGGCCGGTGGCATGATGGCCCTGTGGTCCGGGGTGGACCAGGACGTTCATGCCAGCGCTGGCGTAGGTGTCGTGCTTTCATCTCGCTTGGCCGCTGGTGTGAAAGATTACGATTTAGTAGGTCCAAGACTTCTCTGGGTTAAGATAAAACTGGGGATTACGCGAGTGTTTTTAGTTGCAGCATATGCTCCTGTGAGCTCTGCTGATCCCCAGGAGCTCGAGAGGTTTTGGGAGACTGTAAGGGGTATTCTGGATTTGGCCGAAGCGAATGAACGGATAATTATGTGTGGTGATCTGAATGGCTGGGTTGGGACCAAGCGAAGCAGTTATGAGGCTGTGCTTGGTCCATACGGAGATAAGAGAGTGAACGATGCTGGTAAGTTACTTTTAGACGTATGTATGGAACGAAACCTCCTTGTGTCGAACACGCTCTTCCATCACAAGGATATTCACACTTACACATGGAGACGGAATGAACAGAAAAGTGTGATTAATTTGATTTTGATAGATGGACGTCTCCGAAAGTCGTTAATGGATACAAGAGCCTTCAGAGGTCCCACTCTTGAAACGGACCACTATCTGGTGATAAGCCGATTTGTGGGCCTTTTCAAGAAGTGGAGGTACTGGCGAGTGCGTATTCCTTTCGGAGACCATGAAAGAATAAGAAGTGAAAAATTGGAAGATGAAAGTGTGAGGAGTACGTATGTACGTCTAGTCAGTGAAAGACTTGCGAACGCGAGTCTTTCCGACTCAGATGTAGACGAATGTTGGAAAGTTCTGAAAGAAAGTATGGTGGACAGTGCGAAAGAAGCATGTGGATGCGCAAAGAGACGTAGAACACTAAGAGGAGATGCCTGGTGGGATGCGGAGGTTCAATCCTCCGTGGAAAAAAAGAGGAAAGCGTGGTTGGATTACGTATCATCTTTGCACCAGAGTGATGGTATGAAAGAAATGAAGAAAGAAATATACCGTCGATGCAAGAATGACTCCAAAGCTTTAGTGAAACAGAAGCGTGAAAGACTACATAGGATCGAGGAAGAGAACCTGACGAAGAACTTCGAGGCAAATACCAAACTCTTCTGGAGAGAGGTAAAGAAGTCTCGAAGTGGTTCGTCAGCATCCAGAATGGACAAGATAAGATGTAAAGCTGGTGGCATTCTTGCTAACACTCAGGAAGTGTTAGAACGGTGGAGTGAATATTTTAGAGAAATGTATGATTATGTCCATGACGCTGGCATTGTGAATGAGTCTGTGATTGACTCGGCAGTGCCAGCGTACCATGAAGACATTACTATGGATGAGATTGAATGGTCGATACGAAGTTTGAAAGATGGAAAGTCAGCGGGAATCGATATGGTAACAGCTGAGATGATCAAGCTAGGTGGTACCTGCGTTAGGGACGCCTTCTGGTTTTTGAGCAAATTATGCTGGAGAACCGGAAGGGTCCCGAGCGATTGGAGACGCGCAGTCATCGTGCCCTTGTATAAAGGCAAGGGCTCACGTATGGACTGCGCCAACTATAGGGCCATCAGTTTGATCAGCTTAGCAGCTAAAGTGTATGGAAAAATCATTGAAAGGAGAACGAGGGTGAAATCCGATGGAATGCTTTGGGAAGCACAGGGTGGATTTCGAAGCGGCAGAGGATGTACGGATCATGTTTTTTCACTCCGCAACATCGTAGAGAAGCATCTGGCTTTGGACCAGAAGGTTTTCTGCGGTTTTGTGGACTTTGAGAAAGCATTTGATAGAGTCGTGCGAAAGAATCTCTGGAACATTTTGCCCGGATATGGGGTTGACGGTGACCTACTCCGTGCTGTGCAATCCACCTATGAGGATTGTACAGCATGTGTGCGGGTGGACGGCAGCTTGTCGCCCTGGTTTGATGTCAACATTGGTGTCAGACAGGGATGCGTGCTGTCGGCTCGGCTGTTCATCCTGTATCTGGACAGTTGTCTTCAGAGAATAAGAAATATGAATGTGGGAATGCGAATGGGTGACTTAGTGGTCAACTGCCTGCTTTATGCAGATGATGCGGCATTAATAGCAGAATCACCATCCGAACTGCAAACACTAGTTACAACAATGAAAGATGATTGTATGAAGAAAGGCTTACAATTGAATGCGAAGAAAACCAAGATAATGGTATTTGAAAGAGAGACAACCAGAACGAACACTAGGATAGGAAGGTTGATGATGTAGTGTTGGAGCAAGTGAATGAGATTGTATATCTTGGAAGTGCTTTTAGCAGCAATGGAAGGTACACCGCTGATGTGGAGAGACGAGTGAGTGCCGGGAATAGGGTGAATGGAGCGTTGGGTAAACTTCTAGGCAGCAGATATCTAAGCCAGAAGGCACAGCTCGCTGTACATAACGCGGTGCTAATTCCAACGCTAACTTATGGAAGTGAGAGCTGGGTATAGCAGAGAGAGCATGAAAGTAGAATAAATGCGGTCGAGATGCGAGCATTGCGCAAAATTTGTGGCATAACGCTTGCTGACCGCGTTCGTAATAAAGACTTGAGAGAAAGAGTTGGTCTAAAAGAGAGTGTCGGTGTTAAGATAAGAAAGTGCATGCTCCGTTGGTTCGGACATGTAGAAAGAATGCGGGACGAAAGAATGACGAAACAGATATACAATGCAAAAGTGGAAGGATGTAGGAGCCGAGGAAGGCCGAGACTAACCTACCATGACCAAATTGGTCGTGTTTTATCAGAAGGTGATGTCAGAAGCCCCAGGAACCGGCGAGCGTGCATGAAAAGAGCTATGAATGTCACAGAAGCGAGTGAAGTATGCAAGGACCGCGTCTTATGGCGCTCGGTTCTCTCTGCCTACCCCGCAAGGGACTTGGCGTGAAGATATACTAATCATAAATTTAAATATGTGCAGTACTTCTACTACAGTCTTGGTGCACAAATTATCTGAAAAATCGAACCTTTACTGTAAAAATCGATAATATCTGTAGTGGTTTCACTACAGATATTATCGATTTTTACGCAATCGTACGGCCCAAGGCTCCGTAATACCCCCCCCCCCTGCACTTCTTCTTTACGTCTTATGTTAATGACATGAGTAACTGCATCGCGCACGGCACATGCTATCAGTTCGCGGATGAGACTTGTCTTGTAATTGCTGATAGAAATTCTCAAATGGCACGCGAACGATTACAATCGGATCTGGATGCTTTAACAAGATGGTGTCACGATGCGGGTCTTGTGCTGAACGCGAGCAAAACAAAATTACTAGTTATTAAATCTCCATCCGTTAGACAAGTCCCCATACAGAACCTAGTAGCCCATGACCAGGATTGCTTACATACTATCAACGCATACTATAATTGTCCATCTATAGATATTATTAAAACTCAAACATACCTTGGATTGATTATAGATGACAAATTTAACTGCCATCACATCGAGCGTGTTTGCGATAAACTAAGGCAATATCTTGCGATTGTCACGATTCTAAAAAATCGCATCCCGTTCAAGGTGAAGCGTATGCTTTACTGCGCACTAGCCGAATGTTATATACAGCATGGCATTAGTAGTTATAGTCGTACCTACAAAACGTATCTTGACCAGATCTATAAACTTCAAGTGAAAATACTAAAAATTTTAGTGTCACCTAAAATAAAGCATGAATTCCATAACAATGAACACGGTCTCTTTAAACACTGTAAAATCTTACCAGTACACACTCATGTACATTTTTCATTATTAATCTGTCGATTACCGGGCGGTCGTTTACGACCGCGAAATGTATGGGAAAACGTATATAGCGGGTTCTGACAGGATTATTAAAAGATCAATTTTTTAATGAATCTTTAAAAAATGTTATCGAACAACTGTATGCACCCGAGCAGTTTTAATGAACCGGCTTCGTGCACAACTGGCTAAAAAGTGTATGGTGAGCGGTGTACCGGCTATATTCTCCCGCGACTTATCAATAGCCTACCTTCAAATTTATGTAACAATATGACTAAGAAAAATATCAAAGCCAAACTTAAACAATATTTTTAAGCTCTAGTTAGGAATGTTATCACATCACGAAATTCACAAATGCGTAAAAGCGAAATGTGTGGAAGTTATATTATTGTGTAAATTTTAGACTAATGATGATAGCACATGTTTAAACCTCAGTGGTTTTTTGTTGCTATTATTGTGTAAATTATATTGTACAAACGATAAATAAGCAATAAATAAAAAAATGCTGATAGTACCACTTTATCTATTTGTTTTTAGTACCTCTTTATCTATTTATTGTTTTTTGATGTTGTTCGCCGGTGTGAAAATGTTTTGTGGTAAATAGTGTCCTGTCTTCCATTTTTTATCAAAGCCAACTAAATTTAATGTTTTGAAATGTACTCTTCAAAATGTGAATTCTGAAAATAGAGAACTTCTCATTAACAAAAATGAATTAGAATATGTTAATGATGCTGTATTTCTTGGAATTAAAGAAGAATCCAAATTGCAGTAGTCCCTCACATAAATAAACTTGTCTGCAAGCTCTGCTCTGTCGTATATGCAGTTAGGAGATTCAGACAAATTACGCTCATCGGAGCTACGCCCGTCAATTGTCGGATTCTCCACTTAGTTTATTTCAACTACTTTTACAGCATGTATCATATGGTATATTATTGTAGGGGAAATCAGCTGATATTGAAACAATTTTCTCCTCTAACCGTATCAAAGAAATAGATATCCTCACTGTTAGGTCTCAGTATATTTGTTTAAATATAATGTTAGATCGTTTTCTAAATTTAGTGAAAATCAAACAGAAATAAGTCGCGCATGCCTGGGCATCTGATCTTTCGTTGTACAATGTATTCGAATCCGTAATAAATTGCCTGAAATAGTCATGTCCTATCCTGACAATAGCTTCAAAAGATACATCAAAAATAAGTATATGTAAAAAGGTTTATTATAGAAGTGTTGAGTATCTGACTGACGAAATGCCTCTGATGTTACAAGTTTCCATGGCTTTGGTAAATAAAAACCTATCACTAAGCTAGCAGGTTTTCAGCGAGAGTGGCAACGCGTGAGCGTATCTTTGAATCAAGCATCCATTTCGCTAAATGCTTCACATAAGGTGGGTTGTATGCTTGTTTGTTTACCAATATAATATAATATCGAATGAAGCTATATCTATACCCAGCAGACGATGAATAAGGACCGATGACGTTATCCTACGAGCTCATCTTAAACAAGAGCAACGCAGGCTCTACTAGTAGGTAGGTACTGTCTTTTACTTAAACAGTTTTTTTTCTTTTAACTGATAATAATGAGTTGAGGAATAACATAAATAAAACTTATAAAACACTTTTAATTATACCGATAACGAAACAGTGACCTTTGATACTTAACCCGATGTTTTGTGGTAAGTCAACATGACTTCGGATTCGGATTTTTTTAAGGAAGTCGGATTTTGTGCTTTTTTAAGGAAGTCGCATTTGTAGGTACTGTAAGTCAGTAGTTAGATGATTGCTTCGTGTTGGCATGTTCACACACTCCACCCTTTTCCTACCTTCCAGTTCCCCACTTTCCCTCTACCCTTTCTTATTCATTTCCCAATATCCCGAGGAGCGATTTATAAATCAAAATCTTGGAAACCGCTCTAACGATTCGGATCATATTTTGTATTTAAATTAGATTTTGTTTTATAATCTTATTTATTACTAATGTACATAAAAAAGCGATTTTACACAAAAAACTTAAAAATTGCCGAGCGAAACTCCGTCACACAGGTACTTTACCCTTAAATGTGAGCATTGAAATCAAACAGAGTAAAGATAAATTTATATTTCTGAAGAAATCGTGTAGCATCAATCGAGTCCCAAACTAAGCAATGCTTGTACTTGTTTATTACATTAAAGGTAACACATACTTAAATACGTTTCTATGTACACACATGTATTAAACCGAAATATTTGCATTCCTGATCATAACTGTTTGAATATGAGATATTTGAAATAGAAAATACCCGACAAGGTATTCGGCGTGAAGTTTTAGATAAAACAGAAGTCGTGTTTGGTCATATTATAAAATGTCGATTGTTTTTATACACACAGTTGTTTTATGACACATGGGTCAAATTGAAAGATTTGCACTCCTGATCAAACTGTTTGAATTTGGGAAAAAATGGGGTATTTGAAACGGAAAATCGTCTTTGGTCGTTTGGTTTGATAAAAAAGAAATGTTGCTTTGCGTTTTTTTTCGAATATTCGAATTTTGTCTTCAGATTCGGATTCAGCATAAAAAAGTAGAATAGGAATGTTCAGGTACACCGTTCCTATCTCTTAAGGAACATGGTCAAAAAGGCCGAAAAATTAAAAAAATAATAATTGTTATATAATTGACGAGCCAGGTGTTCCTCTGGCAATGCATGCATGCTTGCGCATTCTCAACTGGTTTAATAAAAATCGGCCAAGTGCGAGTCGGACTCGCGCTTGAAGGGTTCTGTACCATTATCTATAAAAACGGCAAAAAAATCACGTTTGTTGTATGGGAGCCCCCCTTAAATATTTGTTTTATTTTAATTTAATTATTTATTTTTAAAGTCGTCTACCTGTTGCCGTTATCAATATCGAGCAAAAACGAGCAAGAAAATCACGTTTCTTGTATGGGAGCCCCCCTAAATATTTATTTTATTCTATTTTTTAGTATTTGTTGTTATAGCTGCAACAGAAATACATCATCTGTGAAAATTTAAACTGTCTAACTATCATGGTTCATGAGATACAGCCTGGTGACAGACGGACGGACAGTCTCAGTAATAGGGTTCTGTTTTACCCTTTGCGTACGGAACCCTAAAAACGCTCTTTCTTTGCAAGATTGCTCTGTTCACCTTTAAAATGTTATTGGGATGTAAGTACCTAGAGAAAAAAGACGTTAGTATTGAAAATTCCTCTGAATGACGACATTTGGTCGGCCTTCAATTGCGTGCACCGAGGAAAATGTGGTAACTATTTAGCAGTTAAATTAATCAAATAGGTGCATCGCGCAATCGGTGATCCGGGGATATAATCGATATAAGCTAAGGCTAAAAAAATACAAAACGAAACTACGTTAGATTCCTTACGAACTACCGAAACTGATACGGGTTCATATTGATTGGTGATTAGTGAGATTGGTGCATGACCATTCCAATGCTCTTTACGAGATAATCATAGGAGAGTAAAAGTGGATTTATTGCTCAAATTCAGAGAAAAACGGCAGTTTTGTAAATAGGTGTGATGAGATTATTGAAACAGAGACAGACAGACAGTGGCTAAAAAAAAATGCGGATTTCTTTCACAAAGATCTAAGAAGTGTTAATGCTGATGTGACACCATCGTTTATTTACCCAGTTTTGTATAAAAAGTACGAGAAATACGATCGAGCAGACATATCCGTAACTTTTTATCTTCCAATATTTGATAAGACATAGAAGTCAGAAATGAATAGACATAGAAGAAAGAAATTATGAAGTTAGAAGAGGCCGTGATGGCTTTCGTTTCGTTTCGTTAACGTATGAAAAATATGCCGAATAATTTCACGTAATTAACGTCTACTCATTGTATTGTCTTAAGGTTTTCGCGATTGTTACACATTGAATTAAACAATTTTTAACGGAAGTATCGCGTGTTTTATTTATTTTGTTGAACCTGACGTTTCGAACGCTTTGCAGCGTCCGTGGTCGCAGGAAGACTGAAACGTCAAACGTCCGATGGACTATATCGTGATGTGAGGTAGAATACACAAGCCTTTAAAACAATTGCTCTTAACTCGGTTGCAGATTTTACTTAACAAAAAAAAATAATAATAAAGGAGTGCATTGCAGATTAGAGGAATTCATGCCGCTCAAATGCTTGGCTTAACGGCAATCATCTATGAGGCTTCGGACTAGATTCGGACCTGACGCTTACTGATAGACACAAGTACGTCACTAAGTGAATAAATAAGTTTTTAAGATAATTTACAATCAAGTAACCGGTCATTCAGGGGTCATCTGCAGAAACGTGCTCGTACCCGACCCCTGCCAATCAATAAGATTGCAATTTTGTGCGGTGTGCGGATTGGGGCGCGCCCTGGAGGCGAGGCGCACCGATCGGCCCCCGTCGGTACGAATACAGGTGCATGAGGCGGTTGGGGCCGCGTCCCATCACGGAACGACAATTCCGGCGGATCAACGGAAGCTGAGTGCTGCATAGGCACGTGGAACGTGAGAAGTGGATTGAATGGTATGATGAATGAGCTGATGAACGCAATGAATGAGAGACGCTTAGATGCTTAGTATTTGTATGTAACAGTGACTAATCGCAAGGGGAGCGACATTGATGATCTGCCCGGTGGAGTGATGGTCCTATGTTTATTTCAGCTACTTTCACAGCATTATGTCGTATGGTATACTGTTGTGGGGAACGGCGGCTGAAATTGAGACAATTTTAACTTACAAAAAAGAGTCATTCGCTCTATTTATAACTTGGGCTCCAGAGAATCCCTCAGGGAACTGTTCAAAGAAATAAATATCCTCACTGTTAATATATTTATGAAAACATAATGTATGCCTGTAAAAATTTAAAGTCGTTTTCAAACTTTAGTGAAAAACTTAGAAGTAGAATCGGCTTGCTAGGACTGGTAGATCTTTTCTTGTAAATTGTATCCCACCAAAAACATTCTGTAAAAAACTAGCCAAGTCTCGACGGAGCTGCTTGTTTATCTCTAAAAAGTAATGAAATCTAGACAAAGTCGTGCCAAGTCTAAGGTTCCTTACTGCGATTTCTTTATTATTATAGTTAATGTTGTGTGACTTGGCCGTTGAAAATTCTTTATACGTTAGTGGGTACAAGTCAATTTTGTTTACACGTAATGTTATATATCTGTTGTAACTACCTATGTTTATTAAGCGAGATAATAGCCCATACTGGTACTGGTAATTGGATGCTAGTGTCTCATTTTAGGCTGTTGTTGATTGTGCAACACATGCATTCAGCATTGACAATGCTGACTTCTGCTCTCTTCTTTTTGGAGCGTCAAATCGACCACCGATCCAACATAAAATAGACGTACAGACGGACTTCTATCAATGATTAGAAGTCCGTCTGTACTGGAAATATTTTTTTATATTGTTTGTTTCAGGCTCGCCTATACGTAAGTATTATTGAAATCCGCAGCTTTATCAAGCCTACAATTGACTGGTTATTGAATCAACGTTTTCCAAGTGGCAATTTTCCATCGTCAATGGGTAGCGGTTCTGGCGACAGATTGGTGCAATGGTGTCATGGAGCACCTGGTTTTGTACCCTTGTGTACCCTTCAACGGCCAAGTCACACAACATTAACTATAATAATAAAGAAATCGCAGTAAGGAACCTTAGACTTGGCACGACTTTGTCTAGATTTCATTACTTTTTAGAGATAAACAAGCAGCTCCGTCGAGACTTGGCTAGTTTTTTACAGAATGTTTTTGGTGGGATTTCACTTCTTTTTGTAGAAACGTGGACATATTGATTTATTTTATTAGATTTTCTTATTTGACACAGTTTTTTTCTCATAGTAGAAGGGGGCATTACCATATCTCTAATACAGCTGAGACCAGCTGAGGGTTCTTCATCAGATACTTTAGACCTTCGATTTTTGACATCAAATGAAGCGGCCCACCAAGTTGAACATTTTTTGTAAAGGCGGTATGTCGATCTCTAATAGTTTGGTTGGGCTTTTGTGTTTTCTAATCAGGGTCACCAGGTACTCCAGATCTTCGATTATCCTAGTTTTTATAGTTTTCCCTTTATGTGGCCATTAAACCCTAACTCTGTACCAAATTTCAGCTCTCGGAGTTTATGGGAAGTACTAGTTCTATTTTGATGATCATGAGTGAGTGAGTGTCATAAATGCGAAACTTTTATTTCGCTTAACTTCGGAACTAAATGACCTACAGACTTGAAATTTTGGATTTTAAGTATGTGATTATAGCTTACTGGATGACGAAAATGTCTGCGTCCTGGTCTTATCCAGAGGTTCTCAAATAGGGGCCTGAAAATGCGGCGAAATGGTTCCAGTAAAGGATGGTACGGCAGTGTTTGCTTCGCGCTCGACTTGGCGGGGGCACTGCCGTGCCCCCTGATTCGATTTTATAATAAACTAGCTATCCGCCGCGGCTGCGCACGGGTGATATGATCGCTACCAAACTTCACAGGATCACCTGCTGGGCTAACCTGAAAATTCACTGAAAATTTCATCAAAATCTGCCTAGCCGTTTTTGAGTCCATAGAGGACATACAGACGAACATTCATTTTTATATATATAGATTGCCTGAAACAGTTCTGTCCTTTTCTGACAATGAATTCCGAAGTGGGGTTAATTCAATATGCAATAGTTGACCCAAACAAACATAAAGCTAAAAAGTATAAAATAATATTTTTAAGCCACCTGAAAAAAATATTTTAATACATTCAATTCTAAACTGTTTGTTAGATTATTTTTCACATTCATTTAACAAAGCTTGTTTAGAAATAAATGAATTTACTGTTTTACCTATTATTTAGAATTGACTAAGACTTACGGTTGGTTATTATAATTGAAATATACTGCAAGAAATGCTCTACTCCTTATGGAAGATTACTCTTTAAATAGTGCACCTTTGCGACACAGTCCAATGACGCATTTCTTTAAATCAAAGATGTGTCAAATCCCAAAAGAATTTTCCATACATACATACATATCATCACGCGTGTCTCCCATTGGGGTAGGCAGAGACTATAGAACGCCAGGTGCACCGATCCACACATACCGCTCTCGCTTCTTCTACACTCATCAACCTCTTCATGCATGCTCTTCGGTTTTGGGTACTTTTGATTTGGCCCATTTTCAACACGTCACCAAATTGATCTATCAGTGTGCGTCTAGGGCGGCCCCTCCCGACATCACCATTCACTCTTGCTTGATACACTTCTTTCGTAACTCTTTTGTCATTCACTCTTTCTAAAGAATTTTCCATATTTGCCTAAAAACCCGAGAATCAAAATTTTACGCACTATAACATATTAAAATAACACTTTTAGATCATATATATTACTTAAGTCATCAGTATATTAGCAGATTGATTGATTATATTTATCTACGTAGCCTTTCAGCTATATAGAAAATTTTCTGATATCATTGTAATTTTAAATTTCGATACCAAGATCAACCGTAACTTCACAGTTCTAACGAAGTTATAAAAATTTTTATTATTCATTAACATGCAAAATTTTACAAGTCTAAAATTGTATTAAATTAATTTAGTTACTGTAAGATTAAATCCTAAAACTTTTGTTATTATGGAATGTTTCTGAATTTGAAACTTGTAAATATTTGAAACAAATAAATCACAAAATATACTCATAATTTTTCACCGGCAAATCAATCAATACTCTCTTCGTCCTTTTATGACGTCATGGTTGTGACGTTGTTTCTAATATCGACACTCGCTGCTACCATTTCCCCTCGGCTTCCTGGCGCAATTTCCTGCACTCACTCTTGTCTCCACATCAGGGGTGTACCTTCCATCCCTGCTAAAAGTGCTTCTAAGATATACAATCTCATCCACGTCCTCCAACACTACATCATCAAGCGTAATCGTCGTATTCGTTCTGATTGTCTCTCTTTCAAATATCATTATATTGGTTTTAAGGTATCACATACATTTTAGGTTAAGGTAGTTTATCGATGGTCTGATGGTATCTGTTGTCTGAAAATAAATCTTTTGAAATTGAATTTATCCACTAGTCTATCACTGATCTATCAACGAATACTATTTTGAAATAATAATCTCTTCCCATTGGTGTCTATGTATAAACGTATATACGTACGTACAAGCGTCTTCGTCTGTATCTGAAGGGCGGTTCAGATACAGACGAAGACGCCTGTAGTTATTAATTTTTTCTATAGATAAAATGTTATCGTAGCAGATGGTTACGCTAGGACAGTTTGTCTATTTACTTAATTCTATTTATTTTATCGTACGTTATACATAAGATAACATGTAATTTATTTATATAATACAAGGATATACAGGCCACCTTAATGCTAAGAACATTCTCTACCAGTTTACCTTTTGAAATAACAGATATAGGCAGCGTACAAATAGGTAATAATGTTGACCTAGAAAGAATCTCAAAAACTGATAAATATGTCCATTTTACAAGTTTTTATTTAGTTTCACCTGCCCCGGTGTCTGTCTATATGTAGGTAATTAAACCTTGCGCGTTAAATTTGACCTACTTTTCGGTGTCGGATAGAACCGAAATTTTGCGTAATGGTTCAGTTCCAATGACAATCAGACATCTAGGATTAGATGCAAATAAAGGAACTCTTCAATGGTTAACAGCACGGACACGAAATGTTGTATACCGCATTCAATTGTGATAACCCATACTTTAAAATCAAGAATCGTGGGTTCGATAACCACACAGGACAAACATTTGTTGTGTTCCTGCGAGTGAGTGTGGTTACTTATAAGACTCAGGTATAGCAGATTCAATTCTAAGTTTCTTTGTCATTAATGAGATGGCTAGCACAGATCCCACACGCATCCGCATTGGCGGAGACACGGTCGAGCGCTCGGATTCGGAGTAAATATTTTGGGTATGTCCTCCACGTGTACGGTGACATCGATTGCGACGTCAAAGCACATATTTTCAGTTAAATGGCGTGAGACGGCTGGTGTCATCTGTGATCCAAAAATGCCGGTTAAGCTGAAAGGACAGGTTTATAAATCCATCATTAGGCCAGTCCTTTTATATGGCAGCGAAGCGTGGTCGGTATTGAGCGCAACAAGCAGGAGCAGGATGAATATGCTGCGCTGAATGTGTGGAGTGACGCCGAAGGATCGCGTAAAGAACTCCCGCATTCGCGGTAGCCCTCATGTCCATGGCATAGCAGACAAACTGCACGAGACTGAGAGAGTCAACGCTGGTACGGCCACGTCTTACGAAAACCGGCAAGTTATGTGGAGAACAAATGTCGGGCCATGCCGTCGGATCCCGGTAGGGGTAGGCCCAAGGAGTGTTTTCTTAACGTCGTAAGGGATGACATACGTGCCAATAGTCTCACAGTAAGGGATGCCAAAGACCGCGCGAAGTGGAGAAGTAAAAGGAAAGCGGAGCCCGGGTTCCGAAGCGCGAGCTTGAGACGTGACTGGAACTAACCATCTGATGAAGAGGAGACATGGGTGCTGCGCTCATGGCTGGATTCAATCGGATTCTGGAACGAAGAAGTCGTGCAACTATCAACACAACAAGCACAATATATAGTATATGCATCCAATAATGATAACCGGTTCTAGTGTCTGGCGTCACGGATAGTTCACCTTGAATGGTTTCATATATTAAGGTGAGACCGTGCCGAGGACTGAGTGGCAATAAGGTGTATCAAACATGATATTGTTTCAGAGCACCGGGCGAACCCTGTCGTATATTAGCTCTTACCCTTGTACATACAACTCTAGGAGAGGCGACAGGTATTTCTTAGGTAGTAGTCGCAAGAGCAACATGAAAAACTAAAAAATCAACATGAAGAAAGAGATGCGAAGTTATAACCTTACCACCGAAAACGATAACGATATAAAAACTTGAAAACCTTATTCAACCAAAGCATGAGAAACTTACTACCGAAAACGATAACGATACAAAAAGTTGAAAACCTTATTCAACCAAAGTAAGAGAAACTTACCACCGGAAACGATAACGATACAAAAAGTTGAAAACCTTATTCAACCAAAGCATGAGAAACTTACTACCGAAAACGATAACGATACAAAAAGTTGAAAACCTTATTCAACCAAAGCATGAGAAACTTACTACCGAAAACGATAACGATATAAAAAGTTGAAACCCTTATTCAACCAAAGCATGAGAAACTTACTACCGAAAACGATAACGATACAAAAAGTTGAAAACCTTATTCAACCAAAGCAAGAGACACTTACCACCGAAAATGATAATGATACAAAAAGTTGAAAGCCTTATTCAACCAAAGCATGAGAAACTTACTACCGAAAACGATAACGATACAAAAAGTTGAAAACCTTATTCAACCAAAGCATGAGAAACCTACTACCGAAAACGATAACGATACAAAAAGTTGAAAACCTTATTCAACCAAAGCATGAGAAACTTACTACCGAAAACGATAACGATACAAAAAGTTGAAAACCTTATTCAACCAAAGCAAGAGACACTTACCACCGAAAATGATAACGATACAAAAAGTTGAAAGCCTTATTCAACTCAAATGTGTGCAATTTCTGCAAAATAAAGTCATAGTATTGGTAATAGACAGATGTTGCCAATTATATTATGCTGGGCTTGCACAATACACGAAATATAGGGTAGTACTGTCGAGCATGCCTTTGTCTATTTAGTCTTAAAGCTTATCGCTACTGACCAAGCAAACGTGGTCTTAAGTAGAGTTAACTGGCTATGAGGTATCCTTATTGAAGAACTAGACTGCACTAAATGAACAGGCAAACTACCATGCAACAATGATGCATTAAAATAAATAAACATACTTAAAACATGTCCAGCGAAAACCAAAATTAAATAAAGAAGAAAATGAACTTAAAATTGAATTAAATTTAATAATTCATTACATTATACAATTTATTATACCTATATACTTATTACATAAATAAAAGCTTGTCACTAGATTTTCCTTTTTAATTTACACTTTGTAACTTCATCTTGACACATTTAATTCTAAGAAATAATTTAAGAATTTCATAAAATAAATTTTCACTGGTACCTAAATCGCGCGACAAGCTTTTATATCATATAAATTGTATAATGAAATAAATTGTTGATTTTGATAAAGGTTATTTTCTTCGTTTTAGATCGTTTAAATAAAAGTTTGTGTTTAAAAATATTTTTATTATTAATATATAGCATAGAGTCCTCCTCATGTGGTTATCGTAACCTATGAATGCTTGTAATACGGAGATATCGAGGTATCGCTCGCACGTCGCCACCTCTCCTGCTAACACAGCGATTCCTTTAGAGCTTATTGCTAACGTTCATAATTGAAGAGCACAATGTGCACTACAACAAGCAAAATGACAAAGTGACAAACGCACACAGTTCTAAAGACGCCGCCCAAGTGGTCGGAAAGGTACAACGTGGTCATCATACTGCGTATGTATATGGAGGGTGTCTTATCAAGGAGGCACAAATCGTAATTTTTGTGAAAAAGGACTGAAGACTTCAGCCAAATTGTATCAAGAGACTGTCTTGGATCGTGTTGTGAAACCACTTAGCAATACACTTTTCAAAAATGGACCGTGAACTTCCAGTGGGACTCTGCACCTGGTTACAAAGCACGAACTAACCAAGCCTGTCTCGAAACCAAAGTTCCGGACTTTAGAATAGCTGAAGACTGCCCCTCGTCTAGCCCAGACTATAAATTATGGTCTGTTTCAGAGGACATGGCCTGCTCGAAACGACACTGTATCTCTTAAGAACATTAAGACATTGTATCTCTTAAGAAATCTCTGGAGCAAGCAGTGACTAAATTTCCCATGGAAACTGTACGTAAATCCATAGATTCGTGGCCAGACAGATTAAAGGCCTATATCAAAGCCAAAGGTCGCCATTTCGAATAGAATCGTTTCTTTCTGTGACTTCCATAAATTAGATCATATAAGTTTTATTACTATTACATTATTTCAAAAATCGGCCACTCAGGTACTTATGATATTATTAACTCAAGCACTTAATTTCCTGTCCCCTCGTCGCTTCAGTATTACAAATTGAGCTGAATGATATCAATGATATGATCGATAGAGTAATGATAAATACATTTTATCTGACGATACTGGAAACTCTGTAATATGCGCTCAAAAACTTAGATAAGTAGTCTGAATTAAGTCAATCAATAAGATACTGAATTTTATATTATATATATATCAGTTTTAAATTAATCTACTAAACATGATTTTAAAACATGTACATATTGTAGGAAACAACCATTTCAGGATTTTATAACCGAAGAGGAAACACACCTCAACATTATTATCACACTGATGTCTGTCTGTAAGGCTGTGTATCTAACTCGTAAACGATATAAGTTATAGGCATGAAATTTAAATATTTCTTGGAGATAGATATTTTAAATTGTGAGCAGTGATAGCCCAGTGGATATTGATCTATGTATATTGTGCCTATTGACCAACCGGTCTCCGGTTCAAATTCTGGCGGGGGTATGCACCACTAAATTCGAGTTTTCGGATCGGTGAAGAAGAAAAGAAAAGAATATTTAGGCTATACACTTATTCATGTAATATGTTTATAGGATAGGTTTAATCTAAGTCAATAATTATAGGGGTTGAAAATCGCAAAAACCGACCTAAAAATATTGTAATTTCATCAGAATTGCTAAATGACCTGGGCATATTGCTTTAAAACTTCAACAACAACAACAGAACACTGCAACAATAAACAACACACAACACAAAAGACACGACGAAAATTATGTTGAATTTACCTAGTTCGGCCATTAGTACCGTTGCAAATGAATATGCATTGTTTTTAAGTAATATCTTAATAAAACATATATGTACATATTTATAGAAGTTTCAGCGAAAAATTCAATAAATGATTTTATTCGAAATGGGTACCTTTGGCTTTGATACAGGCCTTTAATCTGTATGGCCACAAATTTAGCCACTGCTTGCTCCAGAGATTTCTTAAGAGACACAATGTCGGCGTGTCGTTGAGCAGGCCATGTCCTCTAAAACTGACCATAATTTGTAGTCTAAGGGGTTCAGATCTGGGCTAGACGAGGGCCAGTTTTCAGCTCTTACAAAGTCCGGAAAGTTAGTTTCGAGCCAGGCTTGGGTAGTTCGTGCCTTGTGACCAGGTGCATAGTTCTGCTGGAAAGGCCACGGTACATTTTTAAGTTTAGAGGTTAGAGGTTTCTTAGAGGTTTCCCAACACGATCCAAGATAGTCTCTCCGCGGCGGCTCCATACACACTTTGTGCAAGGCAATCACTGCAATCCAATTTTCTTTAACACCCCCAATCCATATTGTATTTTGATAATAAACATGAAAATAATATGTAAAACGGCGTAAAATCAAAAGACGTTTTAGGCATAACAAACGCGTTCCAAATTCAAAATAATTAAAGAGTTGAAAAAAGGAAAGGTTTCTGTATAACAGTATTCATGGCCAGACTCATTATATATCTTCACGTCCCTTGGTCGGTAGGCAGAGCACTAATGACTTGGTACACACCTCAGTCGCCTCTGTAACATTTATAGCTATTCTTGTGCATGCTCGCCGGTTCCTAATTCTTTTGACACCACTTTCTGATGACACACGACAAATTCGAACGTTAATAGCAATGGTATTCACTTATTATAGGATAGCGTTATCTATATATATAAAAATGAATGTTTGTCTCTATGTCCTCTATGGACTCAAAAACGGCTGGGCAGATAATGACGAAATTTTCCGTACAACGCACCTAAAAAATATACCTCAAGCGATACCTACAATATTTCATTCCACTGGCAATAGAAACTATGGTAGGTCGCCCCATGCTTCGCCCTCTGATAAATTAAGGGGATGTCGCTTATCTACATCCCACAGAACAGATACTCGCGTAGATGTAGGGGCTTAGTAAACATTTTTTTTACAAATCAGTAGGCCAACGAGCATGCGGTTCGCCTGATGTGAATTGGTTACCTTAGTCTAACAACGCTTGCAACTCGCAACGCCAGCGTGTTACCATCCCCGCTGCTAATCGAGCAATTTCTCAGAAACGTATTGGCAACCTTACTGACGACTCACATAGACACAACAACCCCCCAGGGAATTTTTATTTGAGTACGATCTGCGTATGAGATACATTTACGTTTAACGTATTACTCGTTTACGTACTACAAACGACTCTGAGTATTCTTGTTAGTTGTCTCTCGATTACTAAAACACACATTTAATATATTTCTGTCGATCTGACGAGTTCGGTGGCGCAGCGGTCAGTAACGCTGCTTTGGCACCAACGCTTGTGGGTTCGATTCCCACACAGGACAAACATTTGTGTGCATGAACATGTCTGTTTGTCTTGGTCTATCATCTAAGCGCCCGTCTGGGGAAGTACCTTCACCTCACAAAAGCGCAGCTAAGCTAAACACGACAACCCTCAAGGGAGTTGTGTTTTTGCGTGTGTGTGAGGTCGCCAGTAAGCTCCTAAGTAGTTGCGTGTTAGCAGCGGCGGTGGCATCGCGCGAGTGATATTAAATGTATTGCAAGCGTTCGTAGGCAACGGTAAACATTTAACATCAGGTGGGCCGTATGCCCCCGACATTGTATAAAAATAAATACCTCCTTAATGCGCAGTACAAGTAAAGATGAACAGACAGACAGTGTCGAGAAAAAGTGAAGTGAGTGAAGCTCTGGAATACACTAGGTACCTATTTATTCTCTGCAGATGTTTACTGACAGATTTCTTTCTGTCATATTCTTTTCATTCGTTTGTTTTTTGTTATTATATTAAAAACATAGTTCATTTTTATGTTTCGTTATATATTATTTGTATCATGTCAGGCATACCGGGCAGACATACAGGCCTATAAATTATTTATTTGTGGTAATTGGGTTAATTTTTAATAACACTTACAGGTTTTTTATGTTAGGTTGTTTATTAAATTTGTTATTCACCTGCTTTTACCGTTCATATTGTGTTGTCATATTACTACCGAATTATTTCCTGTCATTACAGGAGTTATGTCCTGCCGATGTTGGGCGACACTGATAGGACGATTTTTCTAAAAGTGCTAGATAATTTATGCTTGTATATTTTTATTAAAAATAAAAATTCTTTATTTGCCATTGGGCCCTTATGGGAGCTAGACACGTCTTTCATTTTTTGAAATATAACCTTATCTATGTTTACTGATTTTCTTTTTTAATGTGCTAGCATTTATAAAATGACCATTGTCGAAGAAGAAATGCCTAAAGAAACTTGCCAGTATAAGTCTCTTTTAAAATTGTCAATCATTTATTACAATGCATTCACATCAGCATATTGGTACAATAATGATATCAAATGGTAGAATTAAAGATTATTAAGGCCGGGTAGGTGCTGAATTATTTCTAGACATCTTTGGCAGTTACATATTCTTCAGTTCTATGATAATCCCTTTTACAGAGAGTATTTTTGATGTCTTAATAATAAATAATATATTACTATATATTTACTAAATATATTGTCAGGACAGACAGAACTGTTTGTGAAAAATTGAATACAATTTACAAGAAAAGATATACCAGTCCTAGCATACCGATGTACTGGCATACACAACTTATTTCTAATTCTAAGTTTTTCGCTGAAGTTTGAAAACGACTTTAAATTTTTTTTAGGATATATATACATTATGTTTTCATAAATATATTGAGAAGTATAGGATATTTATGTCTTTTAATATTTCTCTGAGGAATTCTCTCGAGCCCATGCCATAAATAGAGCGAGTGACACTTTTTTGTAAGATAAAAAATATCTCAATGTCAGCAACTGTTCCCCTCAACAGTATACCATACGACATAATGCTGTAAAAGTAGCTGAAATAGATTAAGTGTGCAGTAGCCCCATCCGTCAATTGTCTAATTCTCTTAACTGCATATGCAGCGGAGCTGACCTTATCAGGAAGTTTATTTATGTCGGCGCCCATTGTAATTTGGAGTCTACTGTAATTCCAGGAAACACAGTATTATTAACAAATTCAGCTAATTATTCCCAATGAGAACTTCTGTATTGGCAGAAGTCACATTCGGAAGACTAAATTTGATGCATTTGGTTTTAGCCGAGTTTAAGAAAAGACTATTACATGTAAACCAGTTTAAAATAGCAGACACAACACTATTTGCCTCGCCAATATTTTCACTTTATAATAGTTCAGTTTGAGTAACAATGTCTGATGATAGACACAATTAAAAGAGACCAATTTTTTATATACAACGTCGGGAGGCATACAAGCATACGGCCCACCTGATGTAAAGCGGTTACCGTAACCTAGCCTATAAACGCTTGCAGTACATTAAGTATCACTCGCGCGATGCCTCCTATGCCGCTAACACAGCAACTTCTTAGGAGCTTACTGGTAACCTCACTCACACGTAGGAACACAACGATCCTTCAGGGACTTGTTATTTGGCTGCGGTTTTCTGTGAGGTGGAGGTACTTCCCCAGCGAGCTGCTTTGATGCACCCTATCCCTCTTAAAAATGCCCAGACCAACATAAACAGATATAGCTCATGCACACAAATGTTTGTTCTGTGTGGGAATCAAACCCACGAGCGTTGGTGTCAAAATAAAGTAACAGCGCGTTTCGCCACTGCGCCACCGAGCTATGTAGGGAGAATAAGTTGTATTCTGTATATGTTGTAGCAAATTAGGAACCTTATAACGCTTGAGGTATTTCTTATGGCTTGCTGTTAAGTAATTACCAAATTATAATCATAAAATTAACGTTAAAATACTCTTCACACATAACAATAATAAGCGAATAAAATTGTAATTATTCATTAACTTTCCATTTAACTGTCACTTTCATAGTCGGCAACTTGCACAACCGTGTCTTATATTAAATATGATCTCTGTGCTGCAAGTTGGTAGGAGTTGGGTGTTATTAGGTCCCAGATCAAGGTTACTATAAGGTTATTACGAGACGAGCTCGGTGGCGCAGTGGTGAAACGCGTTGTTACACTACTTTGACTCCATCGCTCGTGGGTTCGATTCCCACACACTACAAACATTTGTGTGCATGAACATGTCTGTTTGTTTTGGTCTGGGTATTTTCTATGTATGATAAGTATGTATTTACAAAAAAAAAAATTTACGTATGTTTATCAGTTGTCTAGTACCCATAACACAAGCTTCGCTTACTTTGGGGCTAGATGGCGCTGTGTAATTTCTCCGACAATATTTATATTTATTTATTATTTACTATTTTCTTGCATAACCATTGACGTAACAAGATACCCAATTCATTTCATTCAAGATTTTTGATAAGTACATAAAATATGATGAAGATTTCAGCCGAAGGCCGCAATGTCCACTACTGAACACAGACCTGCCCCTTAGATGTACACAACGATCGATCCTATGCCGTTTGCATCCATCGGCTACATGCAATCTTCACGAGATCGTAGATTCATCGTGTGGAGGGCCGTCCTACGCTGCGTTTCCCTTTCGTCGTCGCCATTCGTGAACTTTAAACCACAGCTATCGGTTCTTCGAGCTATATGGCTTGTCGACTAACAATTCAGCTTATCGATCCTTTGAGCCATGTCAGTAGTTCTAATTCTACTACGGATGCATACATTTTTAAATCTATCATAAAGAGAAACTCCGAGAATCATATAACTTTGAGCTTTCTGCAAAACCCATAGTTAGAGACCACGTCTCTGTGCTGTTAGTTATCATTGGCGAGACACACGCGACTTTTTCATCTTGAGTGAGACATATGTTTTGCTGCCAAGCCGTGTTGGATTCTACGAGATACTTCTTTTTAAAAGTTGGTCCTACGTCAGCTTGTACTCGTCAAAATATAGTGCTCAAAAATTCTTCTTGGAAGCAATACCATAAAAATAGTGAAAAAAACATGATCAATATTCGTAACCAGTAAAACGAGTATTTACGTGATATGCCTACAAAGGACGACCAAAAGTTACTTCGAAATTTACTGTTATCATTCAATGTGTATACCAATGTATACTAGTGAATACCATCTTCGGATTATCAAATAATTTATATTTCTATAGTACTAATTATTTGCTACAGCAGAGTGTCTTATTTGACGCATGAAAATCCTACTTTAATATTATAAATGCGAAAGTTTGTATGTATGGATGTTTGTTGCTCTTTCACGCTTAAACGGCATAACGGATTTGAATGAAATTTGGCACGCAGATAGATTATGATCTGGATTAACACATAGGCTAAGTTATTTGACACTACGCGGGCGGAGCCGCGGGCAGCAGCTAGTAATAACATAATTAAAAATATGAAGTTTCATAAAACTTCAAACGTCACAATATTTATATTTATTTATATTTCACACAGTAAAAACCAAATCCAATTTCATTCAGTATTTATTGCTATATATCTATCTATCTATAACTTCACGCCAAATCCCTTGCGGGGTAGGCAGAGAGAACCGAGCGCCACGTGACTCGATCCTTACATACCTCACTCGCTTCTTTAACATTCATTGCTCTTCTCATGCACGCTTCCCGGTAGCTAGGGCTCCTGACATCACCTTCTGATAGAACACGACCAATTTGGTCATGGTAGGTAAGTCTTGGCCTTCCTCAGCTCCTACATCCTTCCACTTTTGCATTGTACAACTGCTTCGTCATTATTTCTTCCTGCATTCTTTCTACATGTTTCCTTTTCTTATTTTAACACCGATGCTCTCTTTCAGACCAACTCTGTTTCTAACATCATTATTACGGTCTACAAGCGTTACCGCGTTTATCCTACTTTCATGCTCTCTCTGCCATACCCAGCTCTCGCTTCCATAAGTAAGCGTTGGGACCAACACTGCATTATGTATAACGAGCTGTGCCTTCTGGCTCAAGTTTTTACTGCCAAGAAGTTTTCCCGACGCTCCATTCACATAATTCCCAGCACTCACTCGTCTTTCCACATCTGCCATGTGCCTTCCATCCGCGCTGAAAGCGCATCCAAGATATATCTTGGATGCAATCTCATCCACTTGTTCCAACAGTTCAACTTACATTGGTTCTTTTTTCTTCTCTTTCAAATACCATTATCTTTGTTGTCTTCGCATTCAATAGTAAGCCTTTCTCCATACATTCGTATTTCATCATTGTGACCAGTGTTTGCAGTTCAGATGGTGTTTCTGCTAATAACTCGGCATCGTCTGCATATAGCAGACAGTTCACCACCAGGTCACCCATGCGCAATTCCACATTCGTTGACCTTATTCTCTGCAGACAACTATCGAGATACAGGATAAACAGCCTAGCAGATATCATGCAACCTTGTTTGACGCCAATTTTCCCATCAAACCAGGGTGACATGCCACCATCTATCCGCACACATGCTGAGCAATCCTTGTAAGTGGACTGCACAGCATGGAGCAGTGAACCGTCAATCCCATATCTATGTCTCACAGTTCTTTTCACACAACCCTGTAAAATGCTTTGTCAAGATCCACAAAACCGCAGAAAACCTTCTGGTCTATTGCCAGATGCTTCTCCACGATATTGCGAAGCGAGAAAACTTGATCCGTACATCCCCTTACATTTCGGAATCTTCCCTGTGCCCCCCACAGCATTTCATCGGATTTCACTCTTATTCTCATTTCAATCACCTTTCCATATACATTTGCTGCTAAGCTGGTCAAACTGATAGCCCTAAGCTGGCGCAGTCCATGCGTGACCCCTTGCCTTTATACAAGGGCACGATGACTGCGCGTCTCCAGTCTATTGGGACCCTTCCAGTTCTCCAGCATAGGTTGCTTAAGTACCAGAAGGCGTCCCGGACGTAAGTGCCACCTAGTTTGATCATCTCAGCTGTTATCTGATCAATTCCCGCAAATTTTCATTTTTAGGGTTCCGTACCCAAAGGGTAAAACGGAACCCTATTACTGAGGCTCCGCTGTCCGTCCGTCCGTCCGTCCGTCCGTCCGTCCGTCCGTCCGTCCGTCCGTCTGTCACCAGGCTGTATCTCATGAACCGTGATAGTTAGACAGTTGAAATTTTCACAGATGATGTATTTCTGTTGCCGCTATAACAAAATACTAAAACAAATACTAAAAAATAGAATAAAATAAATATTTAAGGGGGCTCCCATACAACAAACGTGTTTTTTTTGCCGTTTTTAGAGATAATGGTACGGAACCCTTCGTGCGCGAGTCCGACTCGCACTTGGCCGATTTTTTCAAGTTTCGTATCGACCATTCAATCTCATCCATAGTTATGCCTTCGTCCACGTGGAGTAAGCAACAGATGCACTCTCATTGTCAGCGTTCGAGGCATACTCACACATTTTTTTATACCACTAAGGTGGCAATCAAGAATAAGGCCTGCCTGATGGTAAACAGTCACCGTAGCCTATGGACATTTGTATCTCCAGGGGTGTCACTCATGCGTTGCCGACTCTCTAAAAACCTCTACATGTATTTCTTGAAGAACTCCATGCTGTAGTTAAAACCTCGGCTGGGAGCTCATTCCACAGCTTGAGAGTTCTCGGAAGAAAACTTAAGTTTTATGCCTCATTGCGCATCCACATGCTTCTTTTGCACTATCCACCATACTTTCTTTCAAAACTGTCTAACAATCATCCACACCTAAGTCGGAAAGGCTTGCATTTGACCACCAGGTAGCGGTCCGTCTCAAGAGTGGGACCTCTAAATGCTCTTATATCCATATAGCATTTCGGAGACGTCTATTATTAAAATAAATATATAATAATGTATTTATTTCAGGTATAATCCATAAAAATTTACAATCAAAGAGAATGTCAAAAAATAAATATACAAAATAAACTAATACAGTACGTCGGAATGTTACTAAATGTGTTACTTCCTATTGCTGTCACGGTGTACGGAAAGCCAGTATTTCAGAATGGGACTATCCATGGGTCAGTCTACGGAGGATTTTGTTAGTCAAATTGCAGATCTGGGTCCAAAATGCTGCAATTCGAGACCTTGTAATCGCAAAATAATCTGGCACTCCGACCTGCGCAAACATACCCGATGCGCGACAGTATCTCAAAATTGCAAAATTAAATCACACACTTTTTGGTCATTCCGTCTCTATGTATACGTGTGAATATCCTTATTATGATAAAATAAAGTATTCGACACGAGGAGGTTTCGTTACATAAAGCATTTATTGCGTGATGTGTTATTAAACATATAGAGAGACAACCAAACAAAAACCCAAAGAACAATTAATTTGTGTTCTATTGTTCTTATGTTATTACACATGTGAATTTCTGTGACCCAAACACGGACAAAGTGAATCATTTTTAAATGTAAGGATTATTGTGGAGAAAATTAGAAAATGAAAAAAAAAAGAATTCAAACAGTACTATGTGACATATCTAATAATTTTTTTATAGTCTTAATATCTCCCATAGACAGACATTAGTCATTTAAATTTTGCTGTTATGTACACTACATAATCGGCCCTATTTTTTTTTCTATAATAAATAGAACATCTTTCATTCACATTTCAATAGCCCGGTACAAAAAATATTCGGTTAATATATGACGAGCTCAGTGGCGCAGTCGTTAATAACGCTGCTCTAACACCAGGACTCGTGGGTTCGATTCCCACACAAGCTGAACCAATTTTGATAATTTTTTTCGTGTGTGTTTCAGTGGGCCCCTGAATGGTTCACATACGTGGCGTTGCAATCGGGTTCTTAGATATTTTTTATTTTCGGGCAGGACAACGTCTGTTGTGTCTGCTAGTGTTTTCGTAAACTTTTCAGTAATGATTATGGTCGCGATCATAGACGCGAGCGCCAGTAATTTTAAATACACGTTATTTTCATAAAATTGTTGTCAAGAGTGCCAAAACTAAAATAAGAGACCTAATCTATTTTCCTCTTATACTCAGATAGCAGGCAAACATTCACTACCGCATGCGCGTTGGTACCCTGTGCAGCTTGTCAGGAGCTTGTGGGTGAGGTTTACTTTATTTATTTATAAAACTTACAATAATCTAATATCTTAGATCAATGATTAGGCCGTGCCATAAAACCGCGCAGGGCTTATCTGAGCGATAGTTGGTCGTCCCCATACAGTTTTTTTTAAATTTATATATACATTTATGTTGCTTGACATTTATTTGGAATAAATGTTTTTAATTCTCAACTGTAGGTTATATATATCCTCTATATAAGTTTTATACGTTCCGCCATAATTGCTCAAACCATGCCATGTAGAGAAGTCGGAGTGTATGATAAGGAACTTTGTGTTTTAGTATTATTAGTGTGTTAGTATCGATCTGAGTTTATTACACACATTGTTTGTGTGGCCCCCCAGTTAAGTCTACTGTCGATCCTGAGTCTCACGTAGGTACATCGGTAGGTAGTTAGGTTGATCGACCAATTCCAGGCTCGGACACAAACAGTTCGCAGCAGACGTATGTTATGACTCGTGGCTATGAGCAATTATAGCAGGATGTGCATGAGTTTTGTTATGGGATGAATGGATGTGGATTAATTCTGTTTTCGACGGATTGATAACTAATTTTATATCGTGTGACCATTTGCATATTCGATTGTAATTTATTTTTATTCTACTTTCATGCTCTTTCTGCCATACCAAGCTCTCGCTTCCATTAGTTAGCGTTGGGACCAACACTGCATTGTGTATAGCGAGTTGTGCCTTCTGGCTCAGGATTTTACTGCCAAGAAGTTTTCCCAACGCTCCATTCACACTATTCCCAGCACTCACTCGTCTTTCTTGCAAAGTTATTTGAGCCTCAGAGACGTTGATGAGCCACGAACAGGCATATCATTCGCGAACTGGTACACAGAACCCTTTGTGATGACGTTGCACATGTGTTTCACGTAAAGTAAATATTCACTCGGGCCTATTATGGAACCTTGTTTTGCGGTACCTTTGGCGGTTAAAACCTCATTACTGTATTTGCTTGATATTTAGACAGTTGTATGCCGATTCTCGTGGTAGTTTTGCAAGAGTCTAAGGATATACCACTTCGCGATAACTTGTCGTACAAGATGGAATAAGCAAGCATATCAAACGCCCTGCGTGCCCTGACATGCTTTTTTTTTTTATTTAGACAACTATTTATTTCATCCGAAAATTTAGATAGAAGTTTTGTCGTGATTTTTTTTTTTAAACCATATTGTTTACAATTAATTATCTTATTAGATTGTACGAGTAGGTACTTGTTGTTTTCCGTTCCTAAATATCTTTCTGTAATCTTGTCTAGACAAGACAGTATAGTAATCGGGCGGTTGTTATTAAAAAATAAAAGATAAGATAAAGATCATTTATTTGCCATTAGGACCTCACGGGCACTTAGATATGTCTTACATTCTTTAAATCAGAGCAAAATAGAAAATGAAAAAAAAAAGGATTCAAACAGTAGATACTATGTGACATATCTAATAAAATGTGTTTCTACATATCTAATAAAATCAAATCATTTTATATCTTATTAATTTTTCATAGCTTTAATCTCTCTTTTTTAATTTACATGCATTTCGAAAATGACCCTTGGCGAAGAAGAAATGCCAAAAGAAACTTGCCAATACAGATTTTTTTTTTTCAAATATTTAATTTATATTATAATAAATATATGTGAGTTAATGCAGTCAATATGGTATTAAAACAGGTCGATTATTAAATTTTTTTGAATAACAACCGATCAGCCATGCAATTCTGTAAGAGCAAACATCCTTACATCCTCGGAAACATCGGCTGTTACAGCCTTGAACACAAAATTGCAATTCTTTGGTGTCGTTTTTCATGGTTGTGCGACACTAGCGCCGCAAGGCTGCGTTAGGAATTGGAATTCTACAAGGCAAACAGCCTCGCGTACGCTTACAGCCTTATAGAATACCAAATAATTTAGCCGTGATCGCAGTAGACGATGTCAAAGCTGTGACATCTGTGATTACAGCGACGCACACAGCCATTACGAGTCGCTTAGAGAATTGCATGGCAGGCTGAAACAGGATGCATTCGACGGGGAAAAATATGTAGACAAAAGGACCCCAAAATATTTTTGTCCACAACTTATATTTTACATCGCTTACGAGTATCTCGTCGTAACCCGGACTTTTGTTGTCATTAAGAGATTTTTAAATTAAATCTGCACGTTTTTACGAGAGGTAGGTCGCATCAAAGCAGCCCGTCTGGGGAAGTACCTCCACCTCACAGAAAACCGCAGGCAAATAACAACTCCCTAGAGGAGTTGTTGAGTTGAGTTGTTGAGTTTCTGCGTGTGAGTGAGGTCACCAGTAAGCTCCTAAGGAGTTGCTGTGTCAGCAGCAGAGGAGGCATCGCGCGAGTGATACTTAATGTATTACAAGCGTTCATAAGCTACGGCAACCGCTTAACATCAGGTGGGCCGTATGCTTGTATGACTCCCGACGTTGTATAAAAGTTTCCCCCAGTGTCATTGATCTATCAGGTGCAATCTCATACGTCGATTTGTCCAGAATGAGTACCACATTACATGAAATATCAACAGTATCAAACATATAAGCAACATTATTTGCTAACGTAGTAGGGTCTACATAAAAAGTTTTTAAGAGAACGTTGTCTATTACTTACATTACATTATACATTTAATTACTTTACCAGTTATGTTGTTAATTAAAGACCATTTTTTTTCCTATTTTTGAAATTATTACAAACTAGCTGCTGCCCGCGGCTCCGCCCGCGTGGAGTCAATTAACGTAGCCTATGTGTTAATCCAGATCATAATCTGTCTATATACGTGCCAAATTTCATTCAAATCCGTTCAGCCGTTTAAGCGTGAAACAGCAACAAACATCCATCCATACATACAAACTTTCGCATTTATAATATTATTAGTAGGATATCTGTCTTTATTTGTCTGATTATTTTATAGTTTATGTACTTGTTTGTTTTTTTCCTATATTTATTGTACAATAGTTTCTTCTGAGGATTAGTTATATCTTTCCGCCATATACTTATAAAGTTTATCTCGCTTATTACACATTTTTTCCAGCTGTTGGTTAGCCAATTTACATTTTTGTCTCTTACTGGTATGCGTACATGTGTATTTACTTGTATCGTAAGCCGCAGTAAATTGTGTGTGTAAATAATTTACGATATCGTTCAGTTTGGTGTATTCCAGTGGTGTCAATAAATCCATATTGTTCAACTCCGTCCGTATTTTTTGTTATCAATATGTTATTTCGGTTCATCGTTGCAGGTGTGTGCGTTGTCTGTATGCAAGGCGCTTGTCAGTGCGCAGCCTGTTATGCAATGATCGGCGGGAGCTATGTTGACCAAGCCGGTATAAACACAGTGCTCGCTCGTGTTGCGAATAAATATGTGGTCTATGTATGATTTTGTAATACAATCCGCGAATTTTTCGATTCGTGAATACTATCTTAATCCACACTCGAACCCTAATTGACTGAGTGAGTTAACACAGCGAGTTACAGTGGGACTAGGTTGTCTAATGTTGATGTTTACGTCTCCCAGAAGTATATAACTGTTGGTGTGCGGGTATGATGAAATTAGTCGTGATAACTCATCAATAAATCTATTTTTATTAGTGTTCGGAGGTCAGTACAGTGCACATATGCCTACTTTGTTTTTATTGTTTAAATTGATTTCACCAGTAGGCCGATTCTCCTAAAAAACTGCATCTGCACTGCAGCGCGGCGTGTGTCAAAGTGCGTACATTTTTGACAGCAGCGACGTTTTTTTTGTCAGATTGTCGGACAAATTACACAGCGCCATCTAGCCCCAAAGTAAGCGAAGCTTGTGTTTGGGTACTAGACAACTGATAAACATTTGTAAATTATTTGTAAATATATATATATTTGTAAATACATACTTATTATACATAGAAAATACCCAGACCAAGACAAACACATATTCATGCACACAAATGTTTGTATTGTGTGGGAATCGAACCCACGAGCGTTAGTGTCTAAGTAGCGTAACAACGCGTTTCACCCCTGCGCCACCGAGTTCGTCACAATACTTTTGGTTTGGTTTGCTTTTGGCATTCTTGTAGGTACGTATTGTGTCTAATGAAATTAATAGTTTTATGTACATATAATCCGCGTCCAACTCTTTTATTAGGTCGCAATTAAGTGTATAATGTGTAGTCAGATAAGTTATACAAGCTAGCGCATTCATCTTATAAATTATCTAACGTCAGTTAATAACACCAAATGTACAACGTTAGTCGATGTACTTGCTATATGTTCTATCTGATGAAAGTTTTTAACGAATATTTACGTGAAACAATATGATGAACTATCGAGAGTAGGTATTTTTTTCGATGAAATCATTCCATAAATTACCATTTAATTCAATTACTTCACTATTTGCGTCTAGCATATATGTTACGATTATAGTTAATAAATACAGACACTTACTCTTTTTACTTAATTTTTGATTTGTAACCTATGAGTTTTTCTAAATCCTTGGTAGACCGTATTGTTTGAATTTCGGATTCGAATTGAAAAGCAACAATTCGAAGTCGAATTGTTTCTTTTCGGTTTTGCGCACACCACACAAATTTATACAGTGTGTCCTTCAACTCTTTTTTACATTTCCAAAGGAGAAAGGCGCTTGACGGAGAAAGACGCTTGCGTAGGTAGATCTTGTTGTCTCCTGCGTTACCCAAGTCCTTGATACTTGGCTGTGATGACTTTTTTGGCTGCGTCCAGCCACTTGTCCCTGGTGCCCTCGCTCTCGGTCACCACGACTGGTGCAGGAGTTTGGTATGCACTTGGTCGGTTGTTTTTTTGTGATGTCGGTACACTTTTCAGCCGGGGTTTGGCTTATTTTCTTACATACGATACTAAAGACGCTTTTTATCGTTCTCTTGTTTTCTTGTACCGTACCGTAGCCTATTAACGCTTGTAATACATACACTCTTACACAGCAACTCCTTGGGAGCTTACTGGTGACCACACTCACACGCAGGAACACAACAACCCTTCAGGGGGTTGTTATTTAACTGCGGTTTTCTGTGAGGTGGAGGTACTTCCCCAGACGGGAATAAAATATATATTTTCCCTATATGTTTCAAAGGCACACACACACACACATGTATATTTATATATTCTACCTGTACTGATATAAAACACTTGTAGTATATTCATAAATAAGTATTTGAATAACTACCTCTCTAATCATGAACAAAAGTTGTGAAACATTTACCAACCAACTTCGTGGTGTCGATTTTAAATGTTGGTGCCGCAAAAATTCACTTTCATTTTTTTCTTAACACACCAAAAGAAGTACATCTTCATCAATGTTATATATAGTACCCTGCTTGTTCTCACGAACTCTGTGTACCTATCTTATAATACCTGAGTGCAAACGTGACCGTAATATTATACATATAAACAATTATATTAATTGAAAACGGGTTATGATCGCTTGGCGTGACGAGATTCTTAGAATTATGGGCAATTTCCTGTTAATTATGTTTCATTTGTTCTATTACTTTATGAATATGATAATATATGCATGAACTAATGAACACAAGTATATTAGTTATGAAATGACATCTATTAAAACGGCCATATTTGATTTTTTCTTTGAACTAGAGTTATAAGACCTTGCTTCTTATCAAATTTCATGATAACATATAGTCAAATAAAGTTATAAAATGGTGAATATCGATTTTCTTATGTACCCACATCAGTTACGAGACTTTGCCAAATATCATCGTCCTGTGTCAACTCTAACTACCGTACAGATACTGACTTGTAAGTATCCTATATAAAAGTTTAGGTTTATGATTTCTTATAGCGAGTCCGACTCGCGGTCTGAGGGTTACGTAAAAAATATTTTCGCTAATTATTGTCGCTAAAAAAGTATTTATTTTTTGTGATGGAACTACAAATTTTCCTTTCGGATTTTTCCTTTACTTGTGCTGCATGACATTGCTTCTTACCAGATTTCATGATTCTAGGCAACGGGAAGTAAGTATACCATATAGGTTTTGATTCCCTTGCGAGTGTCAAAATATGCGCATAAACGAGGCATAACCATCCGTATCTTTTGATTTAGAAGTGTTTGTTTTACTGCTCGAATGGATTACAGACCTGAGTATTTGATATTAATTTCAGCTTCATAGCTCCACCCGTTCCTGAGAAAAAGGGTCTTGAAAGATAGACACAGACAGACGGGCAACAAAGTGATCCTATAAGCGTTCCGTTTTTACTTTTAAGGTACGGAACCCTAAAAAGACAGACTTAACGATATAATGGCGATTATGGTGTTTTCCTGTCAAAAACAAATCGAAATGCCCAATAGATTTTTTGTGAGATTTCTTTTAAAACGAGCAATATGGTAAGTTTTGGATTTTTTCCTGTTATGATACTATATTTTGCTTCTTGCCAAACTTGCTTCAATGTCAACTGAAAGTACTTCTGTTTTGTATATATTTTCACGGCAGGTCCCTTGCGGGGTAGGTAGAGAGAACCGAGCGCCATAAAAACGCGGTCCTAACACACCCCACTCGCTTCTTTAACATTCATAGCTCTTTCCATGCACGCTCGTGGTGATTTCTAATAAAATGAAAGAAGGTTGTTTCGAGACCCTGTTTCTTGCTAAATTTCGTAATCCTACTTCTACTGGAAGTACTGTATCTGTATAGGTTTTCATATGCAGAAAGACAAACATTTGGACAGAACGTGACCCTCAAGCATGAATGTAGGATACGATAACTGCTCACCGTCAAGCAGTCTGTATGTATGTTTGTCACCTTAGTGGTATAAACAAAACTGGTCTACATTATTATACTTTCATGCTGTCTCTGCTATACCTCGGCCTCGCTTTCATAGTTAGTGTTGAGCTCAGCATCACGTTATGTGCAACGTGTTGTGCCTTCTGGATTATGATTTTACTGCACACCAAATTGATAACACTCATTTAGACATAGGCACATTTAGGTTAATTATTTTAGTTAATAACCAGTTGAGAATGCGCAAGCTTGCATTGCCAGAGGAACACCTGGCTCGTCGATTATATAACATCAAAAATTTTTTTTTTAATTTGTCGGACATTTTGACCATGTTTCTTAAGAGATAGGAACGGTGTTCCTGAACATTCCTATTCTTCTTTTTTAGGCTGAATCCGAATCTGAAGTCAAAATTCGAATATTCAAAAAAAAGCGGCAGACAAACACACAGACAAACGTACACACAAACATATAGATTTCATATAGGAACGGTGTTCCTGAAAACAATCGGGATCAAACGCACATGTCAAAAATTTCTGCTTATTATATTTGATATTAACACACATTTTTCTTTGTTGCTGTTCCTTTTAGCGCCCTCTTTAAAATTAGTCTGGAACTATCAAGTACACAAAACACGCACTTCACAGGTTTTCATTAAAGAAGCAGCGCCATCAGTAGAGTTCATAGTTCTATTTCACATCAACAGGTGGAGCTGTGCTGTTTACTTTAATTTACTATAGGTGGCGCTTTTTCGTGAAAGGCTTTCACGACAGACATGTCCTTTGAACATTGCAGTTCATGGAAAAATGTGATTTCGGGAAAAACCTCCCCGGATGCGGTTCAGTCGGTACGGAGCTCTGAGAGCGCGAACTATCCTCACACGCGCACTGTATTTGCATTTCTTTTCCAAAGGGGTTCAACCTCGGTGAATGAAAGATATCCCTTAGGTTGCAATAACTCTAACAGGGATGTATTTCTAAAATACTTTTTTACTGTCACTTTAATTTATTGTGAAACAAACTTTTAAACTATTATATAAGGAGTGAGGATTTCCGAAGTCGTTCGCGGGGTATAATGATAGGTAAGTTGAAATTTAGTAGTAATGTTTATCTTATGATTTCCTTTGCTTTAATATATTCAGACATGATTTTCAGTTACACTTTCAAGGGACGTCTTCGAAGCTTTCTTTCATTTGCCGGTATTAACAGGTTGGTGCGTCGTTGGTAATATTTCAGAGCTTAGCGGAACTGGAACTGATTGTGACTTAGACACTGTGATGACGACGCAACGTCATGGAAGTGTAAATGTATTATTTTTTACTTATGTACATTTATGTTTCACAGTTAATAGTCAGTCCTATTTTATAATATGCAAGTGTAAAATGATTACCTGCTAGTAAGAAGTTATCTTAACATTATTTGCCTCATTAAAATATTTTTTTAAGTAGGTACCGTGATTTCCGACTGAAAATTGATGTAGCTACATTCTAAAACTAAACTACATTCTAAACATGCTTACATAAGATCTTGAATTGAAATTTTAAGAAAATGTTCCTTGCCCTTCTCATGCACGCTCGGCGGTTTCTAGGGCTCCTGACCACCTTCTGATAGAACACGACTAATTTGGTCATGGTAAGTAAATCTTGGCCCTCCTCGGCTCCTACATCCTTCCACTTTTGCATTGTATATCTGCTTCGTCATTCTTTTATCCTGCATTCTTTCTACTTGTCCGAACCAACGGAACATGCCTCTTCTTATTTTAACACTGGCGCTCTCTTTCAGACCAACTCTGTTTCTAACATCATCATATTAAATGGAATACGTAGAGGTTAAATTGGAAAAAAAGGTGTAAAATATGGGAAACCGTTAATCAGCGTATGAATTCTCTAGTTTAATAATTTTCTGAATGCGAAAATGGGTTTGTTTCTATTTTACGGCTAAAACGGTGAACCGATTTTAATATGGTGCATATTGCTATGACCAAAGTAAATATACAATACCAACGTCGCTTGCACGCGGGGTACCACGCCCTGTACGAAGTGATGCCGGTGGCGGATCTCCTTTATCAGCCCGGCGGCTGATAAAGGCGACGTAGGACACAGAAAACTACAGCTCAATAGCAATATGTTTAGGATTATTGAATTCGGGGAGCGAGCATTAACAAAAGCTCATAAGAAAGTGATCCGTAGCAGCGGAGGCGGCAATACGTTACCGACATTTCTTATGTTGCGAATTCTATGTCTATGAAGCGAGTATATTCTACAAGTATTTCTTTACTGTAGGATGGAAAACAAGCATACGATCCTGGTGGGAAGCCCGTCCGTAACTTACGAACTCTTGCAACAGGAAGAGTAGTTCTTGAGCGCTGCTATCCCTACCGCTGACGACGTAGCAACTCTTTTATAGGTTTCTAGTCGCAGGAATTGTACAATTTTCTGGGATCTTTGCCTACGATCTTCTGTAATGGGAAGGTACTTTCCTCGTTCATATCATATTGTATTATTAGGGTTGTACCCCACTTGTCGCTCGCCACAATCTAGTTTGCTATAATTAGCAGTGGACTTACTTGCAGGGTAGGTAGACTTTGCCTCTGATGCTTGAAGAGCAACTTACACTAATTGAGAGTTAAGTCTATTACAAATATATGCAATCTCAGGCCTATTTATGACATAAGACAATAAATAGTTGTATGTGGAAAGTTGCTTTGTAATTACAAGTTGTTTAAACTATTTATTAGAATCTTATCACACATCCATTGCCATTTATGAAGCGATTTTAACTTATGTTTCAAGGAACAATAACATAAATTAAGAGTGAAACTTCTTAAGGGTTAACCTTTCCGTCTATATTTCGTCTTTCTATGAAATGACATACGCATAGGTATCAGTAGATGCCTATGGGCAGCGGTGATAAATGACAACGAGTAAGTGTAAATGATGCAATTTTTACTGAAAATATAAATATTTGACGGTGTTTTTTACAAATACAAATGCTTTATTGTTAACAAAAATGTTAAAATAAGCATTGCCTTTGTTATTGCTACAGTTACAACAATTAGGTGAAATATACATAACCAATGACCTCTTGGCTGCGCATCAAAACGTTGTGTTTTAGCGCCTAAATATTTCAGGTATTCAAGCCTGACAAACCAGTGGGAGAATATTTTAACCAAGAAGTGTAGCGATGATGATGACTGAACTAACCAATAAGACCGCGCATTCTACTTTGTTATTATAAATTAATGTTATGTTAAATATTCGATTATGTTAAGTAAAATTATACCAAATAAACTTATGTTAAATCTCTACTGACTTACTAACTGAACTGTTATCCACCTGTCTAGATCGGTGCTCCTTGAGATGTGAAATTTGGGAGAAATATTTCTCCAAAGATAAACAGAAAGAAGTGTGAAATAATGAAGCAGTCAGAACCCGTTATATACGTTTTCCCATACATTTCGCGGTCGTATTCGACCACCCGGGTCTCGAAGGGTAATATGAAATATAAGGGTAATACTAGAAATATGAAATTTGTATGCGGGGTAATAAAGAATAAAGGTGGAAGCGAGTAGAGATACTAAAGGAGGGGGAATATTTAAAATTCGGTATATAAGGAACATAAGGAAAAGTAGGGGGAGCGAAGGAAAAAACTCAAACTCATTTATTGCATAGTTATAGGTAGTTTACATAACATGGTGATATATTTGATAATTAAAACGCTATAACTTGCCGTTCTAATATATAATATGTTTACAAACTGATAGAATAAAATAAATTAAATGGATAATTGTGTTTATACACCGTCCTTACCAATTAAATCAAGCAATATTAGGCTATCATGTCTAAATAAATTATAAACTCTAAGTAAATAGGTATACTATTTACCTTGTTTATATATTCACAATATCTCATCAGTATTAAGTAAATTTAAGTTGTCAAGTTCTTACAAAGTCATAGCTCAAATAATTAAAAGGCGAGAAATTTTGTTAAAATCAAACTTAATTTATAGTCTTCTAATCCTTTTGACGTTTTCATCGTACCAGCTCGATAATAAGATATATATCATTGTATTATCATCAAAGTTACACAAAGCCTGCCAAGTTTTAGCTCAACTGAATACATGAAGCGTTCCTAAACGAATTGGCTTTTGATCTACACACGCTAACAAGCTACAATAATTACTCTTACGTTTATAAAAGATCGCATCTCATCCATTGTTCGCTCCGATACAGCTAAGCAAAATTGTTAATTGGCCATAATATCCCTTTAACATCACTTTTATTATTAGATAGCTCTTTGTTCTGGAAAACAAACAACTGGCATTACAAATCCGAATGTTACGTGGTTTTCGGTAATACCGCCAGTAAAATTGAACTTGTAAATGTTGTATTGTGGTTTAATATATATATAATAAATTATATGGATATCTAATAATAGTCGTAAATATACTAAAATGTATTTTGAAACTGAATAATAATTACAGAACATGAAATATATATGTACTGGCTACATGGAGTTGTCACGCTTATAGACCTTAACGAATTCTCAAGGTAAGCAAAGTTGATTGTAGCCTTACATGCACTTGTATTTGAGAACGTTAGGCTTTTTAACAGTCGGTGAGTGTTAATAATCCTTAAGCTATATATTTGGTATTCGGGTTCCTTAAGATTACTACAATTAACTGAAATGCTCTAAGCCAATTTGGTGGAAGGAATCCTCTTGTATGATAGCAATACGTTGAATGTGTCTAGTGTAATGATTTTGTAGATACAAATAACACCCACCCAACCCACAGTTTATTATAATATGATCGTTATTTTTTGTACGTAACCAGATAACACTCTAGCTATTTTCTCAGAAAAATGGCAATGCAACAAGTTGTTCCTTAATGGCGACGATTTCTGCTTAACTAAAAATACCTTTACTCGGACTTATTATTCTTAGCGTTATCCCGTTTTCCTAATCCATTAGGATTGGCGGGGTCCGCTACCTAAGCCTAAGGATTTGACGAAGATACTAATTTTTACATGGAACGACTGCTGCTTTCCTTCACCGCCGTGCAAGTGATAATTACAAATATGTACTTAAATCTCAAAACACGAATTTAGTGGTACATGCCAGGATTAAAACCAGAGACTAAGCCGGTACTTTGTGCACTAGGCTGTCACTTTTTAGAACATCTTTGCCAATCAAAACGGCAGGTGTCGTCACTGGGAAGATATTGCCCAGCCAAGGCAGGAAAACAGTAATCAAATATGTAAGTGGTTTTTATACGTAAGTGTGATGGTAATATTTAATAAATATATATATATATATATTTATAATTATATATATATATATATATTAATTTCTCTTTTCTATTATTATATTTATAATTGCTAATTCCAAAAAGAAAGAAAGTTGTAACAGTTCACAGTAAGCTCTCAAGGAGTTGCCGTGTAGGAGTGATGCCCCTCTCTGCTGTTAACACGGCAACTCCTTGAGAGCTTACTGTGAACTGTGTTACAACTTTCTTTCTTTTTCCTCGGCTTCTAAGAATCGTAGCCTATAGCTATTTATCATGATACCAAGACCTTCCTCGGATTGAATTAAACAATTTTTAACGAAAGTATCGCGTGTATGTAATAATTGAATAACTAATGTAAGACAAATATCACCTTAGTCTTCCTGCGACCACGGACGCTGCAAAGCATTCGAAACGTCAGGTTCAACAAAATAAATAAAACACGCGATACTTCCGTTAAAAATTGTTTAATTCAATGTGCAACAATCGCGAAAACCTAAGACAATAACCTTCCTCAGAATTTAACTATCAATTGCAAAAATATTTTTTCAAATACTCTGAGCATTTCCAGTTATTATTAACGCGTTCAAACGAACAAATTTCCACTTTATAATTAGTAAAGGTGTTTTTAGACTGCTTCGAGTATTTAGTCATGTCAAACAAGTAGCTACCTATCCCAGGTATCTACAATTTTGACACGAGTAAGCTTTTACGACACGTGTCTGAATACGTATACATTTTGTCCGGCTTATTACCATTGGTATCAGGAATTATCGGTCGCATTTCAGCGGCCTCTATCGTCACTACGACCCTCAGGGACCTTTTGTATCCCTTTCGCTCTCCTTATCCGACCTAAACACCTAACTATATCTATATGTAACAAAGACGTGAAATTACGAAACACATATACAATATGATCTTTGATCATAAATCGAATACGCATAATTTTTCTCATGATCTCTTCAGAAATAGTATTTGGGATTATCCAAACAAAGTAACTTTGAACCTATTTGGAAAGCAATCGGCTCACTTACACGTAGTGCACCATGCCAATTAGCAATAGAGGTTTTGGCAAAGGAAAAGCGTCAAAAATCATGAGTGATACCCCTGTTGTTGCAAATGTCCATAGGCTACTGCTGCTTACCATTAGGTAGGCCGTACGCTTGCTTGCTATCTTAGTGGTATAACAAAATGTATATCTGTATATCTTCCCGCCAGGTCACACTTCACTCGTTTCTCTATCACTCATAGCTCTTTTCATACACGCTCGCCGGTTTCTGGGGCTCCTGACATCACCTTCTGATAAAACACGACCAATTTGGTCAGGTTAGTCTCGGTCTTCTTCGGCTCCTACATCCTTCCACTTTCGCATTGTATATGCCTTTTCTTATCTCCGACACACTCTTTCAGATCAACTCTCTCCCTTATATCGTCATTACAAACGCAAATTTTGCGCAATGCTCTCATTTCGACCACATTTTTTCCACTTTCATGCTCTCTCTGCCCACCCAGCTCTCACTTCCATAAGCTAACGTCGGTATTCCCCACGTTGTATACAGCGAGCTGTGCCTTCTGCCTTAGATTTCGGCTATCTAGAAGTTTACCCAACGCTCCATTCAAGCTATTCCCTGCATTCTCTCATCTCTCTACATCAGCGGTCATCATATCTTGGAAGCCCTTTTAGCAGCAATGGAAGATCCATTGCTGTCAAAAGGGCTCCCAATATTTACAATCTCATCCATTTGCCCAGCACTACATTATCAACCGTAATCCTAGTGTTCATTCTGGTTGTCTCTCTTTTAAATACCATTATCTTGGTTATCTTTGCATTCAATTGTAAGCCTTTCTTCATACAATTATCTTTCATTGTTGTAACTAGTGTTTGCAGTTCGAATGGTGATTCTGCTATTAATACAGCGTCGGCTGCATAAAGCAACAGGTAAAGCAGGCAGTTGACCACTGAGTCACCCATCCGCATTCCCCACATTCATATTTCTTATTCTCTGAATACAACTGTCCAGATACAGGATGAATAGCCGGGCTGACAGCACGCATTCCTGTCTGACACCAATGTTGATATCAAAGAATTGCTGTAGAATCCTCATACGTGAATTGCACAGCACGGAGAATTTCACCGTCAACCCTATATCTGGGCAAAATGTTCCAGAGATTCTTGCGTACGACCCTATCAAATGCTTTCTCAAGGTCGACAAAACCGCAGAAAACCTTCTGGTCCAAAGCCAGATGCTTCTCTACGATGTTGCGAAGTGAAAAAACTTGATCCGTAAATCATCAGCCGCTTCGAAATCCACCATGTGCATTCCATCCCAAAGCATTCTATCGGAATTCACCCTCATTCTCATTTCAATGATTGTCTATACACTTTAGCTGCCAAGCTGATCAAAACGATGGCCCTATAGTTGGCGCAGTCCATACATGAATCGAACGCGTTTCCAATCGGTCGGGAACCTTCCGGTTCTCCAGCATAATTTGCTCTAAAACCAGAAGCCGTCCCTAACGTAGGTGCCACCTAGTTTGATCATTTCAGCTGTGCCATATCGATACCCGCTGACTTTCCATTTTTCAGACATCGTACGACCATACAATCTCATCCATGGTAATGTCTGCATGGTACGCTGGCAATGCCGAGTCAGTCACAGACTCATTCCCAGTGCCAGCCTCATGAGTCACTTGAACATAATCATACATCTTATATTATTAGTATAAAACTATTATATTAGTATAAAATAATTAGAAAATATTTTTTTTTTGATTTTGGCGAAAGAAAATTAGGCCCTATGTTTAACAATAAGCAGTACGACAAGGGAAGTACCTCCATCGTAAAACCATTGTGAAGTAACAATTCCTTAGAGGGTTATTTTGATGGTGATAAATGGTGACATGTTGGTGCATTAGCAGCGAGATTCGCAACTCGTGAGCTATACCCACACTGTGCTTAATACAACAACTGCTGAATGGCTCCAGAATAATAGTACAGCAATTAAATAGCTACTGCAGAAATATTGAGCTATAGAAATCCAACTTCTGCAGTATTCATGAACTACGGTAATCGCTTTCAGTTATGGCATACACTTGTAGAAAAAGTCGGCTAATCACGATTTGTATGTAAATTAACTGATGGCTTTTGGAATTGCTGCGTGTGTCGTCCTAACCGAACACGCAGGTTATGCAACTATATTTCGAGCTTCTCCAAACTTCGGAGGGCGCGTTTAGTAAGCCATCAGCCCCGGCTCAACCGGCTATCTATAGATGAAAGTCCGCCAATCCGCAGTTGAGAAGCGTGTGAAGTATGCTCTACTTCGGTTATATGGAGACCCGTATCCATGCAGTGGAACGATTTAGGGTTGGTGTAGTAAATGTTGCAAGATGCGGATTATAAGTAAAGTATAAATCAGAGACGCGTAATATTTCTAGTACACAATGTTTTGTTTTCTATAAGGCCTGTGTTTGATTTTGGGGTGATACTGGCGATGGTTAAAAAAAATTAATGTATTAAAACCGAAATGTATAAAAACAATGATTGTTCAATGGAGTCTTTTTAAAAACATTTCAAAACACTAATTTAAATTAATACCAATTAAGCTCCGCTCGCCCAAACATAACAGCGAGTCCATTAATTCCCTCCGAAGCTCGAGTTAATTCTGCCCTGCTCTGCTCTGAATTGATTAGCTGAAACTTACTGTCTACATAACATTGTACAAATTGGACAAACGATTGAACTGAAATCTACGAGTATGAAAGTTTGTGATTTCTCTGTGCTATATAATATACATTGTCCCGCTATAGTATACATTTTGTCACGAACTTGCAACACCTTGCTTGTTAAGATTTAGTTGATAACTATGGCTTTTCGACAACAAACTATGGGCATAAAAGCAAATGGAATCAATTAGTTTAGAGGTTATACATACATATTCTTATTTTTTTTTCTTTCTAGCGCTATCCCTTTTTCTAATCTATATTAAACTAAGACTAGAAATCGCAAAAGTACTGATTTTTACGTGACTGTTTTAAGTCCTTGAAAATACAGAGAGAAATTCCGACCTTTCGTAGGTTTAGTCATACGATTTCTGAAACATAATTTCTTAGATGTACTGGTCTCATCGCTATGATTTCCTTCACCGTCGAGCAAGTGATCATCACAAATATTACGTAAGTCGGAAAACACAAATTTACTGGTACATGTCCACACCGAGATGTAGTAGGCTATCACTACTCTGTTATATTAAGCACGTTATACACAAGAATTCTCCATGATATGTTGGTTACGTATATCGAGTTAGTGATGGATTATAATGAATGTGTAGGCCGATATGTCTCTACATGATGATGGTGATAACATCAAACAGCGACCGGAAGTGGTTGGATGTGAACAGCGGAGAATCGTAGATGGTGAAAAGAATTAGAGAGGGGTTATCCAGCAGTGGATAGATAAGTACGAGCTGGTGACGATGACAGTTATGTTCATGTACACAATAATTATAGAATTTTAACGCGAGATAGCTTGAACATTTGCGAAGCAATATTCGACTTTTTAACCTGAAACTCCATTCAAAAGCTATGGAGGTAAGTCTATTTCAAGTAAAGACGCACGATAAGTCACATAATCACAATTTCATATACCTGATATCCTCCGTTTATATTATAAATTGAGGTATAGATTAAATAGCTCAACATAAAAGACATTTTTAGTGAGCGTAGGCTAGCGTAGCTAAGGGAATACCCTTATTAAAATTGCCAACTTTATTACACTTTTAGGCGACAACATCAGCCTGTCACTTATTATGAGATTCCTTTAGACTACCTACAAAGATATTTTATTAACTGGCTAGCTTGTGTCCGACTTTCAACTGTATTGTTAAATTTCGGGATTTTGAATGTAAAAACCTACTCGCAGATGTCATAATCACTGCAATATGTGTCGTATACTACGGAAGACACCACTTGCTCTTGATACTGCATTTCTTTGGTGTGAGGTTATGTGAAGATATATATGTGAGCTATCACTGACCTATATGGCCAAGTCCCTTACGATGTGGGATGTATTTAAATTCCGTAAGAGTTATTTTAACACTAGTAGCAGATTCTGAGATAAAGACTCGTACCATGTGAGTGGCTAAATAACAAAGTGACAGCAATGGAGTTTCTGTTTTACTGTTCAGTTACGAAACTCCTCTCCTATGAACTCATAAACTACCGATCGATGGTGGTAATGGCGAACACCTCATCGAGCGACGCGTGCAAATGCATAGATTTGTGTTGAATCTTTTCTGAAGGCAGCGGAATAGAGAGCAGCGCACTCTTTTATCGACACATCTCTCGTCTCCTCGACCCCACTGCCCAACTTCGTAATACAGGTATAGATATATATATGCGATATATTAAAACATATGTAATAGTTTTGTAGATTTGCGACTCACTACACGATGTTGTAATCGCATTGTCAAAGGGGTCGTAACAGGATTTCCTTCAGCAAAATATTTCGGTATCTTATATATCGGATATCAATGTGTGTAAGTGAGAAATCAAAGCTCAATTCTCTTTACAATTCTCAACAGGTGCTCGTTTTGTTTGCGAAGATCTATTATTAATAACATTTCTCATACATTTTATTGATGGTGACATGTTACGAATTCTGTGTATTTTTCAAGATTGCCCAAAAAAGGGTTGTAACTTTCTCAGGTTCATATATGTATGTAAGTTTCTTTAATTCATTTTCCTCCTTGCTTTATCCTGTTTTCTAATCTAATAGAATTGGCGGGGTCCAATAGAATGCCATGGAGCGACTGCCGTCTAACCTCCACAACCCATCTTTCTTAGATTCACAGGTCACATTTCTTCTTCTTCTTGGATGTACGATCCCTACGATGATTTTCTTCACCGCCTAGCAACTACAAATATGTATTTAGTGGTACATGCCTATACCAGGACTCGAACCAAGGATCGTCCATTAATAGACGGGTTCTTTATCTACTCGGCTATCACTGTTCCAATTTCTTCGATTCATCATTACCTCTACCAGCCTGAGCTAAATTAAAGACATCCTATATCTTTGAATTCTCAAATGACCACAGTTGATCAGGTTGCGTTTTAAAAAGACTATAATGTTAATAGATTCAGGCGTTATTTTGCGAAAGTCAAAATTACATGCAATTTGGTCTAACCTGCTTTGTGTGCTTCCGCCACCAATTAGTTCATGCGGCCTAGCGCCAGCCGGCACCCACCCACTACTGTTAGTAAGTGCAACATGCAGACGCTGCCGTGGCTGCTCTGGTAGTCTCTGCCTCGGCTGCTGCGGTCGTCCGCCATCTGGAACAGAATCCGCATGCCCCCACCACCACCGTCGCTGCCACGACTGGCCTGGTCGTCGCTGCGACACGTGTTTCGCCTCTCCACGAGGCATCATCAGGCATTGTAGACGTTAATTATAAGAATAACATGCTACAAGTGACAAATCCATCGCAGTGCCGTCCCTTATTGAATTGAGGGTGGGGGCGGATGGTGTGAGCGAAAAGATATTTAATAGTGGGGAATGGTTTACGTCAGTCTGTTTGTTCATGAGAGTAATTTTAGAATTTTTATGTTTATTAATTTCTAATTGTTCCCTAATATTTAGTTTTAATCCTTTGTCTATGGTGTGTAAAATTTGATATGTATTAATGTGGGATAAGTTATGTCCTTTGTCTATGAGATGCTCGGCGAAGTGTGATAATCGCCCAGAAATATGAACAGTAAGAATTTGAAAAGGGTCTTCTTAAATAAAAATAAGAAATTTGTTAAAAGACTAATATTTACAAATAAAGTTATAAAGAAAGACTGGTTTTAAAAGTTCTAGCTAGGTCTGGCTTTAAGGACTCGCGTGGCTGGGTCTAACCAAAGTTCAAGAGGGTTCACTAGGCGGCCCCGGACGGAGGTGGCCGGCAGTTCCCAGTCACGTCAGGAGGTCCGGACGGAGATGTAGGCCGTAGTCGTGTAGTTCGTCCAGCGAACCACAGCCAGCGACGAGGCACGTGAGGCAGTTACAGTCGCAAAAGGTCGTAGGCATTGTTGGAGTCGGAGTCAGTGGAGATCGCCTTGTGATGCACCACCGCAGCAGTCAGAGGTGCCGCGGTCGCAGTAGAAGGCGAGCGCTGAAGTACACGGCGAGAGATATCGCCCTGCGGCCCAACACAACAGGAGACAGGGAGCACACCGAACACAGAAGAGAACAGCTGTGATGCACACCGGGCGTTGCTCACTACATCTCCACGTAGCCTGCCCTTGTTTCCTTCTCGTCAGTCGTCTATAAATTTACACTTTAAAAAATTAAATTTTAAAAATTGTAATTTTAACATTAATTTTTGTGACAAATATTGACCGGACATTCCAAATGAAGGACCGCTATGTATAATGAGTAAAAAAGTCTCTATAACACAACAGGTAAACAACTCCCTGTTGTGCCTTACTCTCTTGTAGGAATGCGATAACCAAAGTGTTGTACACCAGTAAGCTCTTAAAAGTTGTATTTAAGCTATATTTTCATCTATTGTAAACTTACTCAATCAGTTTACATTTGGCGTAGATATGGGATAACATGATATAAAAAGAACGTACAAACAGATTGGAAACTTTCTCCTTTTGTAGTCGTTTATAATTAGTATACGCAACATCCGATTGGTCTCATATGAATTTGACGAATATACAGGTTTCAAGTTTGTAATTCATATTCGTTCCTGATGGTAAGTGGTCAACACCGCTCTTAGACATCAGCAACACCAAAGGGCCACTGATTATATCAGTCAGTCAGTTTCATCATGATGAAACATAGGCTCTTTTCTTGAAGGCACCTATATCGTATTTGTTCGGAAACACCGCTGAGGGTAATTTGTGATTTAATTTAAGGTGACCACTTACCATTAGGTGACCCACATGCTCGTTTGCCCTCCTCTAATATAAAAAAAATATTCGTTCACAAACTATGTTCACTTTACTTAGTGGCAATTATAATAATTCGTACTATTTTATTTGTTTTAAATGACAAATAAAATTATCTATCCGCACTGCATTCCTCATCATTTCACAAAAACACATGAACAGTGACAAAATTGTAAGCATTTACGCCACAATACTCTCGGAACAAAGTATACCTTACATTCATTCATACAAACATTGTGTGAAAACACGTGAAATTGGGTACTGTTCGAATCTACGATTCAGCACTCTACGCTGATTTATTTACCTATAATTTTTGTTGTATAAACAATTAGTTGAAAATAAAAACAAATTGTAAGTTTTATAATGTCTGATTAACTACAATGTCCATTCAGTTTGAATTCATTTCGCAACTTTTCCACCCTGTTATACTACAATGTTATACCCAATTTCATGATAAAATCTCTAAAATAATTGGCGAAAACATAAGTATACCTCCGGCAAGTTTCACAGACTAGTATACCTATTACACGCACATATATATTGGTGTGGTACATCACATGTATCTAAGACTCAATTCAACTATACACAATTTTTTCTATATAATATGATATCATCGCAAAGCAGGAACGCAACGCTTTAATTTTTTTTTTTTTTGGTTCTTTTTATCCCCGAGGGGAAAGGCAAAGGGATCTAGCCCATACAGCCAAGTCATCAGTTTAGAACCATTTGAAAATCTTAATTCTATGTTCCAGCTTCAGGAACTCTGCTGAAAAAATACTTGGGAAGGGTACCTAGACCCAATCAACCCTGTTTAAATACCACTCATAAAACAATAGTGATTTTATAAGGTTTTCTTGACGAACTTATTCACGTCTTCCAAAAAGTGCATAAACGTGTTATATTTGAGTTTTTCATTACTGTATAAATTCACTAGCACTTATGGTACAAAATACTACCGAAATTGTCCCACAAAACTAATTTTATACTGAATTGTAAAAATTTCAAGTATAAGAACAATGTCACTCGTCAAAAGCGCGGGAAGAAGTCAGCAACGCTTTCAGTGTTGCTAATGTTGCAACACTGTAAGCTTTGCGCTCCTGGTTGTTCGTAAACTATTTTAAAAATCGGCCATGTGCGAGTCGGACTCGCGCACTAAGGGTTCCGTACCATTATCTATAAAAACGGCAAAAAAATCACGTTTGTTGTATGGGAGCCCCCCTTAAATATTTGTTTTATTTTAATTTAATTATTTATTCTTAAAGTGAATATATAACTAAATATTCTGTGAATATTTCAAGCGTCTACCTGTTGCCGTTATCAATATCGAGCAAAAACGAGCAAATAAATCACGTTTGTTGTATGGGAGCCCCCTTAAATATTTATGTTATTCTATTTTTTAGTATTTGTTGTTATAGCGGCAACAGAAATACATCATCTGTGAAAATTTCAACTGTCTAACTATCACGGTTCGTGAGATACAGCCTGGTGACAGACGGACGGACGGACGGATAGCGGAGCCTCAGTAATAGGGTTCCGTTTTACCCTTTGGGTACGGAACCCTAATTACGAATATTATGTGACGTATTTCTTATACATTTTATGAACAGTACACACAAAGTTGTCCTGTTCCAGTTTTTAATCATCATCATTATCATCAGCGTATATCTAGCCACTGTTGGATATAGGCCTTCCCCAATGCCTTCCACCATACGCGATCCTCCGTTTCCGCATCCAGCCGCTTCCGGTCGCTTTTTTTATGTCATCGGTCCGTCTATTGGGGGTAGTCCAACGTCTCGTCGTGTTATGCGCGGCCCTTTTTAGGGTTCCGTACCCAAAGGGTAAAACGGAACCCTATTACTGAGGCTCCGCTGTCCGTCCGTCCGTCCGTCCGTCCGTCCGTCCGTCCGTCCGTCCGTCCGTCTGTCACCAGGCTGTATCTCATGAACCGTGATAGTTAGACAGTTGAAATTTTCACAGATGATGTATTTCTGTTGCCGCTATAACAACAAATACTAAAAAATAGAATAAAATAAATATTTAATTAGGCTCCCATACAATAAACGTGATTTTTTTTGCCGTTTTTATAGATAGTGGTACGGAACCCTTCGTGCGCGAGTCCGACTCGCACTTGGCCGATTTTTTTAATAATAACGGGAAATTGTCTGTCTATCGTATTCGTATCGTCCGTAGTGAAAATTAAATTAAGGGGAGAAGTTTACAGGGCGATAATTTTTTATGATTTTACTATGGCTCTTTCTTTGCACTATTGCTCTGTACGTCTAAGGCTTACATTGAAAACGTAATTACTGTTGAGCGGTTAATTGTAGAGAACATACGCAAGGTGCAATCATACACAGGGTGATTCGAGAAATATTTGGGGATCGAACCGAGTTAAAAAAATATTAACATTTAAAAGTTTTTAGAATTCTGCTTTCTGGTTTCCTCGTAAACTAACGGCTGAACAGAAACAGGCTCATGTAGTTTGAGGGATCACAGACATGCTGATACTGTTTGCGACTTTATCACTGAAGATAAAAGGCGGATTTATTATTTTTGATCAGAGTACAAAATCAACAGTTTTGTACATGACTGTTCGAAAACTGGTCAACAAAATTGAGGCTAACGACCAACATGGGTCAAAATGTGGTTGCGTTTTTTTCCCACACGGATCTCGTTTATGTTATGATGAGTTATAAATAAAAAGTATTAATGCTTACTGATATATCACCGTTTTTAGGGTTCCGTACCCAAAGGGTAAAACGGAACCCTATTACTGAGGCTCCGCTGTCCGTCCGTCCGTCCGTCCGTCCGTCTGTCACCAGGCTGTATCTCATGAACCGTGATAGTTAGACAGTTGAAATTTTCACAGATGATGTATTTCTGTTGCCGCTATAACAACAAATACTAAAAAATAGAATAAAATAAATATTTAAGGAGGCTCCCATACAACAAACGTGATTTTTTTGCCGTTTTTATAGATAATGGTACGGAACCCTTATGCGCGAGTCCGACTCGCACTTGGCCGATTTTTTTACTTAGTTAATCTATATATATAAAAACTGTAGCCAAATAACAATTCCCTGGACGGTTGGTGTGTTCATGCGAGTGAGTGACGTTACCACCTCACAGGTAATAAATAATTGTAAAAACTGCAGCCAAATAACAATTCCCTGGACGGTTGTTGTGTTCATGCGAGTGAGTGACGTTACCACCTCACAGGTAGTAAATAATTGTAAAAACTGCAGCCATATAATAATTCGCTGGACAGATGTTGCGTTCATGCGAGTGTGTGACGTTACTACCTCACGAAAAATATGCTCAAAACTGCTGCCAAATAACAATTCCCTGGACGGTTGTTGTGTTCAGGCGAGTGAGTGACGTTACCACCTGACAGGCAAGTGCAGCCAAATAACAATTCCCTGGATGGTTGTTGTTGAAATGTGTTGAAAAGATTTCTTCTACCAATTTTCTTACTTGTTTGCCACCCGACGGAGTCTAAAAGTGTCCATAGGCTGTGTAACAGTTTCACATCAAGCGGACTGAACACTTGTTTGCCACCCGACGGAGTCTAAAAGTGTCCATAGGCTATGTAACAGTTTCACATCAGGCGGGCTGAACACTTGTTTGCCACCCGACGGATCATCATCATCATCTGATGATTATGAAAAAAAAACGAGCTACATGGTAGGCGGAGTGGGGGGTGTTAGGTTTTATTTTCCTTACGGAATTTCTTGATTCGGTCGCCGCGCTCAAAGCCCGCGATAAAAGCTATGCAATAGCTTAAAAATGAATGTTTGTCTATATGTCCTCTATGGACTTAAAAACGGCTAGGCAGATTATGATGAAATTTTCAGTGAATCTTCAGGTTAGCCCAGCAGGTGATCCTGTGAATTTTGGTAACGATTAGATCACCCGTGCGAAGCTGGGTCGAGTAGCTAGTTTAAAATAAATACAAGAAAGATGACCGAGAAGCCGTATCCTTTTGTACCATGACAATGCTTGTACACTCGACAAACAAAGTTATTTTTAACCTCCGAAAAAGTAAACCTTGACCTGACCTTTCCTACACATAGTCTAGAGCTCGCACCCTGTGATTTATTTATTTTCTCGCAATCAACGACTTGAAGAGATGTTTGACTTTTACGAAGGCAGAAGAGGCTGTGATGGATTTCAATTAACGAGGAAAACAAACTGTTCAATAAGTAGTGTTCTTAGGAAAATATGATTAAAATGTAAAGGAGAGTATTTAGAAATAAAAAAATAGATCATTTATTCTTAATCAGCTTTATTTATGAGTAACATACAGCTTTCGTCAGTCGTTCTTGAATTTGCAACTTTTTATAAAACTCTCGTTTAAAATTGAGACACCATGAAAAGTAACACTGGTCGAAAAGGTAATATAGGCGATCCAATTCATATAATTACTTATAAATGATTTGTAGACTCACCGTTATAAAAAAAAATCTACTACAAGGATTTCCAATCGATTAATAATTACTCAGGTTAAAACTCCTGATAACTGGCCGCCCTTTAAAACTTCATGAAACTTACTTTGAACACTTGGCGCTCTATAAAGAATATTATTTTTTCATACTTCATAGATTTAAAAATCTCTTGAAACTGGCTTTAGTGAAATCTTCTATCTATCTATAACTTCACGCCAAATCCCTTGCGGGGTAGGCAGAGAGTACCGAGCGCCACATGACTCGATCCTTACAAATCTCACTTGCTTCTTTAACATTCATTACTCTTCTTATGAAAAAATAAGATTATAAAGATGTTAAGATTACATAAAATATTTTTTGAAATCTTAACTTCACCAAATTTGTACGAGACTAGAACAGATTACAAAAAACAGTTCATGTTCTTTTTATAAAAACAGTTCATGATCGATAGAGGTATCCTGTAATATACGTGGAAAAATGAAAAATCTCATGCTTTTTTAATTTGGTTAAGAAATATCGATGTTAGAAAATTGGCATTTTAATACATTACAAGATCTATTTTATCTAAAAAACTACATTTAAAGTTGGTTTTTCAAGCATTACTTATAATATAATTACTCTTGTCGTTAAGATCACTTTTCCATTAACCGTTTATGCAACACACATACAAACATATTAGTATTTACTTTAAATGTATATTTACGCTTGTAATAACATGTGTAAATAAAGCACGTACATTAATAAAAACGTCGCTGACTTGTAATATACAGGTATGCCCATGTACAAGGGAAATGTAAAAAAACACGGCACGTAAATTCATTATGGGGGTTTTCTTATGTGAACCTTGAACCGGGTTTATAAACAAAAATACACGTACGCATTTTTACACATATTGTGTTCCTCAATTCTCTAATAAATATGTTGTATTTTACACGTTTAATAAAATCGTATCTTCCATTTCTATTCCATTTCCTTCTCTTCAAGGTGGACCATGTAATAAACACACGACTGCTGGCATGCCTAGAGGATCACGTCTTGATCAGCAACCGTTAATACTTCAGTCACGGTCGATCGCCTGGTGATCTTCTAGTGTATCTTACACACAGCTGGGCTTCGGCTATTGAAAGTCAGTCAAAGTGAGGCATTAGCAATTCAGTTAAATATAGCGAAGGTGGTCGTTCGGGTCTGGCATCAGGGACTATGGACGTTACCAGCGTACGGGCTGCCCGAGAGTTTGCGCAATTGGGTTGCCAGCTTCATATCTAACAGAAGCATTAAAACCGTGGTAGTAGATATCAATGCTGACATCCCACAAGGCACTTCTCATCTGCACTGTCCCAGTTGCTGTTTCTGTTGCATATCAATGACATGTTGTCAATTGATGGCATTCATGGTTATTTGGATGACAACACCAAGGACTCTTATTATACTGGCTGTGCTTATATCCCACATTCCCTTGTAGCGGAACGCCGCGAGAAACTTGTGTCTGAAATTAAGGATACTTTAGCTAAAGTATCTGACTGCGGGCGGCTGAACTTTGTCTAATTCAACCCCACGATGACACGAGTCTGTCAGTCCACCGCTAAGAATACTTCAGCGGGGGCAAAGATTTATATTATACAAGCCTAAGTACCGCACATGGCGTACTATAGTCATATTTAAATGGGAGCACCTGGATACCAGCTAGGACCTTGTGAATGGGTTCAGAGAGGGAGAGTTTCAGCTGAAGCTGTGATGGTTCGGTTCTGAGAAGAGAATTGTTGATGATCCAAAGAATGCACACGGAATTGAGTCTTTAAGTTTAATGAGAGATTTGCCTATATTTGTATAAACCTCCGAGATTACCACGTAGTGCACCACATCTACTAGAAAATAAGGCTTTAACGAAAAGAGGCATACCATATTTAATCCGAAACAACTCAGCTGACAACTGATAAGGTTAATTTTTTTTTGAAAGAGTTCAAATGTATCTTATAGCATGTACGATTTATACCATCAAAATGGCAAAAAAGTGAGCGGTCTGCCTGATTGTAAGCGCTAACTATAATATTTGAACACCAGCAGGACTATAACTTGTCAGTTACTAACCCCGTAAAAACTTCTCCACCACTTTCTTAAAGAAATCACGTTGTAGTTATATTCCACACCCCAAGTATTCGCGAAAGAATGCGCCTGAGGAACCGCTCAGCTTCTGCGTGTAAGATTGAAGCAGTGGGCATCATATTGAATATCTCGTTTGAATATATTAATCTCCCTTTTATTATTAAAAGTATCCATTTGCAAACAAAAAATGTATCAATTGTTTAATACCCATAGCGCAAGCTTTGCTTAATTTGGAACTATTTGTCAGACAACAATTGTTATTTATTTGTTCAGCCCTTAAGTCTCTCCTTAGACTTAAGAACCGAATATCGTATGTAAACTTGTCAATAATTTCCAAAGCCCTTCGCCGTATCGAAACACGAGCTCTAGCTTATTTTTTTTTTTTATACGACGTCGGGAGGAATACAAACATACGGACCATCTTATATAAAGTGGCTACCGTAGCCTATACATGCTTGCAATTCATTTCATTGACATGTTCATGCACACAAAAGTTTGTCCTGTGTGGGAATCGAATCTACGAGCGTTGGTGTCAAAGTAACGTAACAGCGCGTTTCACTACAACGCCACCGAGCTCAAGCTCAAGCCATGCAGGCTCCCGCGCAAAGGTGTGTACTGCATGTGCGGCTTTACTTGAGACTTGTATAAACATTAAGTACCCGGACTGATGTAATCATGCGCTTTGTACAAGGGCAGCGAAGATTTTAAAGTAAATTCCGAAAAGAGCTTAGCTGAAGATCTCGGCGCCAAGAATCTCAATGCTTTGGACAATGGTAAAGGGTGAGTTCTAGAATTAGAGACATATAGCAAACTACATCAAAAGCAGGTGGTAATACGTTGGTTGTGTGGGTGAACTCATAAGTGAGATTCCTTGTATTGAAAGCATATATAGGCTGCAGGCCTCATATCTATGCTGCCCGACTCCGCAAAATAACAGAAACACAGTAACTTAAATAACAATAAAGCAGTGTTAATGTCATTTCAGTAATGCAGTGAAATTAACAGCTTAAAATAACGTACCGTGAAACTGATCTGTACTGAAGTTTTCCTCAGAATCCCACTTTTCCCATGAAGTGTTATGATTTTTTTTATACAACATCGGCAGGCATATAAGCTTATGACCCATCTGATGTAAAGTCCTTAGCCTATGAAATGTTGTAATACAGTAAGTATCGCGTCATGCGTTGCGTCAGGAAGTCATGCGTTGCCACTCGTGCAGTTAATACAATAACTCCTCATTTGTTATTTGGCTGCGGTTTTCTGTGAGGTGAAGATACTTCCACCTCCATTCAGTCTCAGTCCCTTCTTTGCTTGAAGGCTGTCCATCTATCGAAAACAGCAACTTAACCTCTTAATCACGGATGAATTCGAGATGTCTAAACACATCGATAGATAGGCTATGCTTGTTGCTGCTTAACTTGTGTGATCGATTAGACTGACCTATCACCATTCATCGACGCTCTATCTATTTAGAGCTGTGCCATTTTATTTACTGCTAATACTCATGTAAAGAAAAAATAAAGTGTAATATCATTGGTTTAGCACTTCAATAAATAAAAAGTTTATTTTGATTACTAAATTTACTGCGACTGGATCATTAAATTTAAGTTAAATTAACAGCAACAGGTTCAAGTCAATTTAAAGGAAAACTTTGTTTGTAAGGAAATAATAGTCTGCTAATTTTAATTTAATTTCAATGTAATAAATTGGAAAGCGCATTAAAATTGTTCTGTACTTTTTAAATTATTGCCTGCAAAAGTTGTACTTTTGTATACAAAAGAGGAAATACATGCGATTTAATTAAGCGTCAGTATATTTTATGCAAGTAGGTCGTTTTATTAACCGACTCCAAAAAAGGAGGAGGTTGTCAATTCGGCTGTATTTTTTTTTTAATGTTTGTTACTTCATAACTCCGTCATTTATAAACCGATTTGAAAAATCTTTTTTTATTTGAAAGAGTATACTTCCAGATCGGTCCCATATTTTTTTTCATGTCATAAAATTCAGTTCTGATAGTGGGGTTCATGAAGATTTGAAAAAACTCCTCAACTATCATAGGCACACATATAACGATTTCGGTATTTATAGTAAATAAAAAAAAAATATCAAGTATTTGCATTCAAAAGTATCATTTTTTTTGTTAAACAGAGTTGATAAAGATGGCCATCGAAATTTTTCAATGTTGAGCCGAATACAGATTGCGTAGCTTTATGATTTCCACCATTGATCTGTCGTCGTGTGGCCGATTCAATAATTTGTTGCCATCTAAATCTGACAAAACTATCATAGGAGTCGGTGTTTATTTGTTAAAATTTTTGTATTATTAGAAAAAGCAAGACCGGCCACATGTGAATCAGACTCGTGCACCTACGGTTCCGTACGTACAGCATGTTTTTTTTTGTGTAACCCATTTAATTATTTTATAATATATACGGAAGCGAGAGCTGGGTAAAGTAGAGAAAACATGGTAGACATACACCCTCGACATTGGAACCGTCGCCGTTGGAAAACTTCTAGGCAGTAAAAGATTGGGTCTGAAGGCATTACGCGATGCTGATCCCAACACAAAATTATGGAAGCGAGAGCTGGTAATGATAAAGAGAGCATCAAAGTGGAATAACGCGGTCTAAATGCGAATGATGTGCAATTTGTGTTGTAAAGCTTATTTATGTTTATTACACGATGTAAGAAACAGAGTTAGTCTAAAAAAAAGTACTGCTATTAATATTAGAAGAGGTTCTGTTGTTTCGGATAATAATATGTTTTCATTTATCAAGGTCGCGGGGCATACAAGTGTACGGCAAGATGTAAAGCGGTTACTGTAGACTATAAATATGTAGAAAGAGTATAGGAGAACATTTATCCAATACTAAAGTGGAAGCATATAGAAACCGAGTAACTCACCCTGACTTAATTAGTCGTATTTTAGAAGAAGCCTGTCAGGGAGCCCTAGGAGCTAGTGAGCGCGTAAGGAAAGAGCGGATTTAGGAGTTTAATATTTAAAAAAAATATGCTAGTTAAAGAAAACATTATTCTATTTTATTTTTTGGAACATTTCTCCAACCCTTTACAATCAGTATTAATTTCCGAATTTGTAGTTAATTGAACAAAATATAATTTTATTAATAGCGACAATTAACATATGGTAAATTACACGAGGAGAACAGTGAAGGCCATCACTGTCCCCGGAGGTATTAGTTTTACTCTTCGGAATTCGATTGACATCATCGCCTTATCGAAACTCATGACATAAGAGAATATTTGGAGTAGTATTGGAAATACCAGATAGGGTTGAAAATAGTACTGAATATACTGTTTTTAATGCTATGTGGTATTTTATTGAAAAGGTAGCGCGTACCGGAAATAATAAAGTGGAGTATCTTATAGCGAAACCTTTACCATAAAATATGTGCTTATACACAACTACATTTTCTAAGCCAAATGGTAATTAGCTTATTACTTGTCGATGATCTAATGAACGTAGCTGCATGGTGGCAAAGAGCCAAGTTTCGTATGTCCAGTGGGAATATGAAATGAATTCTGAACGTAGCGTCAACAATTTGGGCCGAATTTCAGTTATTTTCAGCACGTTTTCGGGTAAATAAAATAATACAGCCCGAACTTGTTGTGGTTTGAGTTAAATATCTTTTGAAGGTTTTCGTTTGTGCGCTCATGAATTGAATTCCAAACGTAGTAAACAGAGGAAAAAATAAGAATTAAACTAAAAGAAATAAATCCGCACTTCCTTCGGGGATTAAGTTTTAATGCTAATAATACTTAAGTGAATTAAAATAAAATCGTATCTACTTAAAGCTAGAAAAGTGCGAGATATGGATACGCAGTCCGGAGGACAAGAAAGAGGAAAAGCAGTTAAAATTTTTATATATTTGTATCGAGGTCTGGAGAAAACAGAGTAGAGGAACGTAGTGGGAAAACACTGATATGGAGTGAAACTGAAATTTGGCAAAATCGCAAGAGAAGTTATTAAACGTTGCTAAAGAAGCAAATCATATAAATTGCCAGGATGAAACGAAGTCATTAATAACTGGAAGCGAAATTACGGAATAGTCATAGTAAATAGGAAAAGGAAGCGGGCACTTTTGATTCCAATGACTGCTTATTGGAATAATGTATTCAGTTTAGGAAATTATGGGTTATATGTTTAGAATATAAAAAACAAAATGTTGTGTAACAGTCGAAATAAGTTAACCCGAAATTAGCGATTAGTTATTTACATTGATGTCGAAATCAAGATTTAACAAATCGTTTCAATATAAGAAATTAGAGGCTACATATATAGAAGCTATGTATGTATGTAATATAACTGACATCAAATAATAAAGTTGCAGACATCAAATGATATGGATTTAACGTACAGTTTTTGGTTGGTAGCGCTGATTGCAACAACGTATGACACATGTACTAGCACTGAAATATCGTAGATGAAAAATCAATACCTCCTATGTCAAAAATTGTGACAGGCTCTGTAGATCATTAAGGATTCCTTAACGGTTAAAATCAACATTTCCTATATCATATTTCGAGATAGGAGATATTGATTGCTCACCGACGATATTATTATTATCAGCTCTAAGTGCTGAGACCTTATGAACGAGCTGGGCAGGATAGGATATGCAATACAGATGCCGTTGCCGTTTTTAATAGGGTCACTACAATATTTCTTATTAATGAATACATAACACCAAATAATATTAATTTACTTTTAACAAAGAACTAATGGGATTGTTTGTTACAAAATAATATTTATTACATTCAATTATGTGAAGCCATATAAATAATAATCAATTGCCGCATGCATCATTTGAGAACAAGTCGACCGATTTGACTCTTTTTGTTGTATGTCACGAGTGAAACCAGACTCAGTTCAGAGGCGAACTATGAGATTTGTTAATTGATCTTGAGTTTAAGAAGGGAGTTTGCCTCTATTTGTATGGTATTTATACCGTGGCATGGCAACCCATTGCGAACATTGCATTGTTCCGAAGAGTTGTTCAATATGGTCCCCGTAGCTTCCATCTGAGACCGCAACCGCTCGCCGACGACTGCTAGAAATTCATCTTCATACACTGGAACCGCAATGGTTGCGTACTGGGTAGTCCCAGAGAAGTTGTGTTACGAGAAGTCTAAAGAATTAATCCCCTACCGAGGAATTCCTTAGGGGCTAAAATTCACAATTCAATTGGGGTACTTAAAAAAAGGCGCGTAGAGGTTTATACAGGTCCGCAGGTGTTCATAGGCTACGGTAACTGCTTACCAGCAGACAGATGGCACAGTTGTTTGTCACCTTTGTAGTAAAAAAATCTCCCTAAAATCGTACAGTGTACAATGTAAAATCTTTTTTTATTTATTTGTGGGTGAAACTGTTTGTATTATAAAAAAAATTGGGGCGAATGAAGTCGCAGGCAGAACTTGTACCCAATATAATTCCAGTTGTGAGTACCTATATCTGATATTTTGTCTCAAAATCGGAGCAAAGCAAATTGTCACAGAGTTGACAAATGTAATAAAGGGGGAGAAAAGGGATCTCTGTTCTCGTCTTCTTCGTTTTGGATTCACGCTTCACGGAAGAGATAGGTTTTATTTTTTACATCAAGTTCCATAATTGGATACAAAAATGACAGATGTTTTGCATGTGTAACACACATAACAGATTTTGTTGCTGCACATATTTAATATGAAACCACAAGTCTGTGAAATGTACATTCCTTATAAATTCGGATGTAATCAGCTTTAATACAGTCGGGGTTGCCGTTATAGATTAAATTTATTCGAGCTACCCCCACCGCTGAGCGCTCCAACACCTTAGCAGCGTAGAAATATTTAATAGCCGTTAAAAGGTATTGTATGAAATTGAGGTTGTTATTAGGAGAAATTGAATTTGTGGTCCTCATTGTAAGGCAAATTTTGTGTAATTAATAATTTGATTTTCAAGTTTAAGGGTGGCGTTGGTTAATTTGGCACCGGGTTTTGGCATATTATTATCGAAATAGAAGTTGTATTGTTGGTACACAATTTTATTAAACTTTCTTATACCGATTGGATGACAAGCAAGCTGGCAATTAACTCGATGTGATGCTACAGTAGTGGAAACTTTGATCGTTTTTACTGGCTTCAGGAATAACAAGTAGTCAGGAACAAAATAGGAAAGAATACGACTCTCAAGTTAATAATGATGGTGATGATGGTATATATAGATAAAAAAAATTGTGGTTGAAACGTTACTTTGACACTAACACTCATGGGTTCGATTTCTACACACGACAAACATTTGTGTGCATGAACATGTCTGTTTGTCTTGGTCTGGGTGTTTTTAAGAGAGGTAGGGTATATCAAAGTAGCCCTTCTATCGGTCTGTGAGGTGGAGGTACCACCTGACAGATCGATACCCGCAGTCAAATAACAACTCCCTGGAGGGTTGTTGTCTTCTAAGGAGTTGCTGTGTTATCAGTAGAAGTGGCAACGCGCGAGCGATAATTTATGTATTGTATGTAAGCATTTTCAGGCTCCCGACGTCGTATAAATAATAAAGTTAGCCAGAAATTCATTACCTTGTAGATTCTCTCGGACATAGATATAGTCACAAAATCTAGTACCTAGACTATCTAAATTTTGTGACTATATCTGTATCTGTAAGTGCAATTTCTTATTATCTCTTTCCACTTCCTAATTTACTTTTTTATGAATAGTCAATGACGTGATAAGATGTAGAGATAGAATTATACATATATCGACAAGTTCGGTGGTTATCACTGCTATATTGCTTTTATAAGACTGACTTAACCACAATTAATCATACGGCCTGCTTGATGGGAAGCAGTTATCGTAGGTTATGGATACTTGCTACATCCAGAGACGTTACCAACTCTTTTCATGCAGAATTCCCGTGTCGTAGTCTCATGAGAAAACTTGGGCAAAGAGTTCATTCCACAGCTAAAGAGTTTTCGGAAGAAAATTGCTCTGATACTGAACAATACGCGACCGGCGCTATTCCAATGTGTGAGCATGTATTTCCCGCCGACGTTGAATTGTGCAGGAAGTTGCAATTGCACATTTTATGGAGATGAAAATAAAAAATAGTTATTTCTCTATCACATAGCCTTATAACCATAGAATTTTACAACCTAAAACTTGTGATTTAGGCATTCATATTTTTATTTATATACAATGGCGTACAAGCATACGATTCACCTGATGATGTAAGGCGGTTACCGTAACCTATGAACGCTTGTAGTACAGTTAGTAAGTACTCCTAACACAGCTACTCCTTGAGAGCTTACTGGTGAACTCACTCGCACGCAGAAACGGACAAACCTTCCAGTAAGTAATTCTTTGATTGCGGTTTTCTGTGAGGGAGAAATACTTCTCCAACTGGGCTGCTTTGATGAGCACTACGTCTCTTAAAAACACATAGACTAAAATAAACAGATATGTTCATGCACGTTTTTGTTGTATGGGAATGCATGCAATGAAAATGTTTGTGCTATATGGGAATCGAACGCATGAGCGTTGGTGTCAAGCTAGCACACACACACACACACACACACACACACACACACACACACACACACACATACATACATATTTATATATTCTATCTGTACTGATATAAAACATACATAAAGCTGTTTTGATGCGCCCTGCCTCTATTAAACATTATTATCTATACATTACTGGATACCGCTCCGGCTTCGCACGGGTGATATGATCGCTACCAAACTTCACAGGATGACTTGCTGAGCTAACCTGAAGATTCACTGAAAATTTCATCAAAATCTGCCCAGCCGTTTTTGACTCCATAGAGGATATACAGACAAACATTCATTTTTATATATATATAGATAAGAGATGGCAGCTAATTAAAAACTCGCTGGAGGGTTATTGTGTTCCTATAAACGTAAACGTAGTAAACACTTGGCTCCTTAGAATTTTCTGTGTTGCACCGATATTCCTTACATGGGAAGGATTTTTAGGCTTACGTCATACGGAAAAACATATAGTTAAAATCCAACAATACCGTGTACGTTAACAATATTATACAAACGGCAACCTAGCCATTGACTTCCATTAGTTTAATGTAAACGTGCACTAGCGGGGAACATTCAAAAATGAATTCGGAGTAAAGTTGAGAGTATCATCGAGTGAAGGGCGTGAATAAATCCGTACAAATAATGAGCTCATTTCGAATTTGACCGCATGGAATTTATTATTCTGGCGGTCATAGCCCTTCCTTGGAATCACCAGCGCGAAACCCTCACTAGCCCTTTACCTTTGATCCTAATATTTTATTTTGTATGTATGTATTTCTTCATTCCAGGTCGATGGCGAGGTAGGCAGAGAGAATCGAGCGCCAGAAAAAGCTATATTTCGAATGTTGTGGGAGATGACGGTATTAGTCGTTCTATAAACTTGCCCATCCTTGACATCATTCTTCCTACTATCACTTCCATTCTTAATAATTCCATAGCCTCGGGTATTTTTCCATCTGCATGGAAAAATGCCTTTGTTATTGCCTCTACCTAAAAATTCCCACTCACGTTTATTCTCTGACCATGGACCCATTTCCACCCTTCCATTTCTTTCTAAAGTCCTTGAACGCTTAGTTCAGCAACAACTAAGTACTTTCCTTCACAATAACAATATACCTATACTTAATCCTTTACAATCTGGTTTCCGTCCCGGTCATGGTACGACTACTGCTCTTTTCAAAATCTCTGATGACATTAGTTTTGCCATGGATAATTTACACCTAACGGTTTTGGTTCTGTTTGATTTCAGCAATGCTTTTAATACAGTTGATTTTGACATATTGCTGAAGCAGCTGCGTTCTCTCAACATATCTCCAACAGCAATTGAGTGATTTTATTGTTACTTATTTGGGAGTCGGCAGCGTGTGTGTATTGATGATTCATACTCCTCTTGGAATGCGCTAACGACTGGCGTACCGCAAGGTGGCGTTTTATCTCCACTATTATTCGCTTTATTCATTAACTTCCATCACTTCCAACCTTCGCTCCTCCTACCACCTGTATGCAGACGATTTACAAATTTATACGCTGGTCCGTTAGCATTAATTTCAGACGTCATTTCTGTAGTTAATGATGATCTTTCTCGCATATTGGAATGGAGTAATTCTCATGGTCTTGTTGTAAATCCAACCAAGACGCATGCGATTGTAATCGGAAGACATCGTCAAATTATTAAAATTGATTGATCTAATGTGCACCCAGTAAACTTTAATGGTAGCATTATACCTTTTTCTGATAGTGGAAAAAATCTTGGGGTTATTTTTGGTAAAACTTTATCATGGTCATCATTCAAACTTTATCAAATGGCAAGTGTTAGTAGGAAGCTTATTGCATCTGTTTGTTCGCTCAGAAGACTGCAAAATTTTCTTCCAGTTGATACGAAAATTATGCTTGCACAATCCTTGCTTCTTCCCATTCTCGATTACGCTGACTCCTGTTACCTTAATATTACCGAAGACCAATTAGATAAGCTGGAGCATCTTCAAAATCTTTGTATTCGGTTTATATTTGGAATCCGAAAATATGACCACGTCTCTGAAATTCGCTCTCGTCTCAAGTAGCTTCCCATTAGACTTTGCCGTAATCTACACATACTGTCTCTCCTTTACTCTATTCTTTTTAGTCCTTCATCTCCTGTATATTTGAAGGAATGTTTCTCGTTTCATAGTTGAACAGAGGGACGTACTATTCTCAACGCTCTTGTCCTCCGTCTTAAAACACCATCACACTCATCCCAGTATTACGCATTTTTTTTTCGGTGCAAGCTGTGTAATTCTGGAATGACAGAGCATTCCAGAACTGCACAGCTTGCATCATTGGAAACGCAGAAAGTATATTCAATTTTTAAGATCGAGTTAGTGCTCACTATCTTTCTTTTATCATGTTTTAATTCGGTTCTCTCGGTGTGTTTTTCTTGTTAATCTGGGTGTCACTGCTATAAATAATAATAATAATAATAACGTTTATTCTTCTCACAAAGGTTTTAACAAATTACAGAAGTACTAAATACACAAGGAAATTTAAAGAAAACCTTGTGAGAGTCTGGAGTCCGTACTAGGTTTGAAACCTGTGTTACAGATCTCCAGGCTCTCTCCCGGTTTGAGCCTTATTAATAGAAATATTTCAACTTAAGTTACCGTGACATCTGTTTGTGAGATACATATAAAGATGCAAGTACCTAAGTAAGTAATTAAACTACAAGTTTGAAAAGGGTATATCAGGGTTAGGTAATGTTCTTAAAAAATAATTATTAAATAAAATAATTTTTAACATACAAAAGTTAATAAACACGTAAACAACACATACGTGCAACACAGACACATATGTACTCATACACATAGATGTACTCATACATAACCGGAAATGAGAACATTATTTCACTGTAATAAGCAACTTTTCAGTTTCTTCATACGACAACATTGTCAGCCAATCTGTGAGTGTTTTTTTGCATTGAAATTTGGTCAGATGATATATGGATATTTTTTTGTTTACTTTGTTATAGAGATAGGGGCCCGCAAAGGGAAAGAACCTATGTGCGAAAGCTGTATTGAAAATAGTTTTTTGGATACAAACGTTATGCGACTTCCGTTTTGGCGTTATATTTGAGTCAAATGACATATCACCATGTTGCTTAGCGATAGTGTTAAGGATGTACAGTTGGCGGATTGTCAACACTCCACAGTTTTGGTATAAAAGTGCAGTTGGGTACAGGAAGGGTCGAAATGTTGATATCTTCAGTAAAGCTCTTTGTGCAACTTCCAGGAATTTGAGAGTGGATCCAGCAGCTCCCCCCCAAACAGTAATACAATACGTGCAAATTGATTGACACAATGCAAGGTAGATTGATTTTAAAATAGTGGGATTTGCAGCATGTCGAAGCATTTTGAAAACCGCTGTGAGTCTTCGAACTTTTTTACTTAGCCCTATTATATGCTGTTTAAATCCCAGATTTTTGTCAATGATCACTCCAAGATACTTTATGCAGGATGTTTGTTCAATTGGCAGGCAGCTACAGGTGTCCACGGTCACACAGCTATGAGCAGTTAACTTAAAAGAATTTGTGGGTTCCTTGCCACGGATGGTGAAAGTAATGAATTCGCTTTTTTGAACATTTAGGGACAGCCGGTTTAAACCGAGGTAGACAGTCACTGCGTTTAGACCATTCTGAGCTACTTCGTACACCTCTTTCCAAGACTCAGCAGAGAAAATCAAGGCGGTATCATCAGCATAGCAGATCAGTTGTCTTCGTGTGAGCGAGATGCCACAGAGGTCATTAATATACAAAAGGAAGAGAGTTGGGCCCAGTATACTTCCCTGGGGAACACCATGTGTGAGGGCAAGATCTCCACTAACAAATGAACCCACAGAAACCCTTTGTAACCGATCCGTCAGATAACTCTAAAAAAGCAGTAACTGTCTGTCCCTTATTCCAATCGATTCCAATTTCCTCAAAAGAATAGGGATTGAAACCATGTCGAAAGCTTTGGAAATATCAAGGAATAAAAGGCTATATAACATTGTTTATGTGAATTAATATATATGTGTAGTACAAGTATTTATCGTTATTGTTGTTTTTCTAAGCAGCCTTTTATATGTTTTTATAGTTTATACTGCGCCACCTTTCTGCTACAATTATTTTTTTATTTTCGTGTACCCTAAGGTTGTCTGCAAGAGATTGCTATGTAATCAGACTGCCTTTTGTACTTTAATTTAAGTAAATTTCGTTATTGTATTGTTTTAAGTGGTGCAATAAAAAATATGGTATTGTATTTATTTATGGCTCTTTTTATGCACGCTCACCGTATCGTGACCATCGTACGACCAATTTGACCATAGTAGTTGAGTCTTAGTCTTGGAAGAAGCCGCAGATGAAAGGACTTCCTTCAACTTTCACATTGTACTCGTATATGTGTTGAGTAATTCTTTCATCCTGTATTCTTTCTGCATGAGCCAAACTAACAGCGTATGGCTTTTTTTATTTTATTTTGATGCAATATATAGCACTGATATAGTAAGTTACTATGACACGATAATTAAGATCAACGTCAAACATTGTAATTCGTAGGTTTAATTACTAATACTTCCATCATACTGTGAATTCCTTCTGAAACGTAAACTTTGAAATTAGTCACTGCTGCTGACGATTGTCAATAATTATTACACCAAGGCGGTGGCTTTCAGGTGACTGAAAATATTGTTGCCTTATAACTTCAGTGAAAGAGATATAATGTGCATCAAAGCAGTCCAACTAAAGTAGCTTCAACTCACAAAAGCCACAATCAAATAATAACTCTGTTGTGTTCCTGCGGGAAGATAAGATTACCAGTAAGCTTCTGAGTGTCGCTATGTTAGCAGCAGGGGAGGTAATGTGTGTACGATACTTTTTGTGTTACTACAGTAATCACTTTACATTAGGTGGGCCGTATACTTGTTTGTATCTCGATGCTATATGAAGAGATCAGGAGTGGAACAGTATAGCAAAGAATGCTCTGAACGCTTGCAACTGTAGAGAGACCCGTATTTCAGTAGCGGGATAAACGTAGGTTGATAAATGTGTGAGAGCAAATTTATAGTTAGCTCTAAGGCAGCTTCTTTTTAACCGACGTTAAAAGTGAGCAAGTTCTATGTTGTTCGCATTTGTTTCTTTTTATGCTGATTCAGATAAGTATAGATTTTCACTGAGTCTGTGTTGCTATGATCGTTGTAACAATAACTTATAAAAATAAAATAAAGTTAAAATTAAAGGGCGTCCTCTGAGAGGATACGGGTTTTAAGCATTTATTTACACAGTTTTACGGAACTCTTCATATGCGCGTCCGACGCGCACTTCGCAGTTCTTTTATTTTAGGATGAACACACATTGTCTGTATTGGAAGTGTTACACAATTTCTCTCAGGCATCTGTTCTTTTTTCCAGTGAGATATTTGATATCTATTCCAGATTCAGGTACGAGTTTTCATTACTTTAATTATGCTAGGCTTTCGTTAGAGTAAATCCCGATCAACGCATTTATAAACACTTTTACGATTATATGATTTAAAAAAGAGGGGAACTCTTTTTTAGATCATTCCAGCAGAGCAAAAAACAAATTGGTCTACATTCGACAAAATAACCTTTTCTTCAAAAGTCGTAATGGTTTACTTTTAATATTTTTTTCGTCAAACAGTTAAAAGTACGACTTTTATCGAAAGGACCTGAATCAATATTTAAATATTGTCGATCAATTTTATATTTGTAGTGAAATCAAAATACGGTATCTGATGAATAAACCTCGGCTGGCAGCGGTAACAACAACAAACGTTTCTACAATACAGATAAACCGACTTCCCGCTGTGCCGGCGAAGTTAGTTGCTATGTACTCTTCAGCCGTGTACATATTTCTGTTTATTTTCAGTGTTCATGCCTACTCAGTAAATCATTTTATGTCCCGGTTGTTTACATTTCCTGAAATCTAATTGGTTGAAAATTCTATGTCATTATATAAATTTAAATTGTTTCTCTACATGCCAACTTCCCCTTCACGTGCGGATTAGCAAATGATATTTCTAGAGTAGTGATGGTCTAGTAGATAATGAACCAGTCTATTTACCGACTAGTCCTTGCGTGGAATCCTGGAGTACATGTACCACTAACTACATCCATATTTTCGAACTCATAGACATGCCTTATAAGTTGTGTCCTTTAAAGACATAGTTTATACACTTTATTATTTTTCGAAGTAGTTTAATAATACACTTTCCTATTTGCTCGAACCAGTTATTAAAGCATTTATTTCACTTCACTTTCACTTCACCGTATTGAAAACCCCAGTGGCGTCTTAAAAGCGTCAACTGCTATTTAACCGAACTAGGACCTTTGTCCACGACGATTATTCTTAATTTGTAAAAAATTCGATAGGGCCTTAGGCCTGGACTATATGAAGGACTGTCAAGAATTTTTAAGGCTTCGAAACACCGAAGCCGTTTTAGGCATCTTCGAAATTCGTAGGAGTTCATCGCACAGATAAGATCTTAGTAAGATTCGTTTTCGTACGATCAACAATAGCATTAATCTTAATACTTTCAACTGTTTTCAGGTCTGAATTCAAACAAATTTGAATATTGAGCAGGTCTAAATTCAAAATTGCTGGTAAATGTGTAAATGACAGAACTTAAAAGACATGCTAAATATTTGTAAGTATCACTTGCTCAGAGGTGTAGGAAGTCATGGTGAAGAAACTCGCACGTTCAAGAAATTATGTCTGACGGCAGTCGCTCTACGTTAAAAGCAGTTCTTGGTCAAACCCTTAGGTTTCCGTGAGGCGAAGTCGGAGCGGAAGAATAGTTAAAAAATTAAGTCAGTAAATCAATTAAGCCTAGCCAACTTCACCTTCACGTGCGCATTAGCAAATAAGGTTCTTGCGAAAGAGGAAATAACTTATCCTACTTAATATTATAAATGCGAAAGTTTGTATGTGTGGACGGATGTTTGTTGCTCTTTCACGCTTAAACGGCTGAACGGATTTGAATGAAATTAGGCACGTAGATAGATTATGATCTGGATTAATACACAGGCTACATTATTTGACTCCACGCGGGCGGAGCCGCGGGCAGCAGCTAGTATTTAATAATAACTAAGAACGCCAGCTACTTGTTTCACACGACATATCTGATTCTACACGATACACGTACTAAGATGAATGCACATATAGAATTAAAAAGATTTTACAAACTAGTTTTACTACTCTCGCGAGCAGGACTATATATCATCTACTTGTGATTTGATACGAACGATCTTAAAAACTAAATGTCTAATGAAGATTTTGGAAATGACACCATTTCAAAGGTATACTGTACACTTTAAATTAATAGCATATTCATTTAAATTACACCTGTATTTCAGGAGCTGTCCTAGTATAAGTGAATGAGTAGATATCCTGTATGAGTGAGTCCTAGTATGAGTAAGGAAATTGTAAAAGAAAAAGAAAATGGTATTTTTTTAATACAACGGCGGAAGGCATACTAGCATACGGTCCTCCTGATGTAAAGCGGTTACCGTAGCCGATGAACGCATGTAATACATTAATTATCACTCGCGCAATACCTCCTCTGCTGCTAACACAGCAACTCCTTAGGATTTTACTGGTGACCTCACGCATACGCAGGAATACAACAACACTCTAGGGAATTGTTATTTGGCTGCAGTTTTCTGTGAGGTGGAGGTACTTCCCCAGAAGGGCTGCTTTGGTGCGCCCTACGTTTCTAACAAATGTAATCAGTAACAAATACCACCCTACGATCTTATCTGAGCTCCTGCTGAACATCGACCAGTCAAATAACGATTTCGAAGGGACGTTGACACCATAGCATGGTCGTCTCTCTCCAATGTCCCCGGACACTGTCTAGATCTTAGCATCACGATGAAGTTTTCGACGTTCCGAAAACGTAGTAAAACTTTGGAGACACTGACACAAGCGGAGTTTACGAGCGACAGCCCGCTGAATAAAATCTTGTTATAATCGTCCAAGACGTAAGGGTTGAACTTGGCGGAGATGTATATGGTCAATCTGGTTAATATGTGACAACCGACAAAAAAAAAATTGTTTTTACGCCCAATGTAAACGGCGACCCACAAAGGAAGCACTATACCACGAAGTCATGAATTAGTCATTCTCCTGAGCAGGACACTCAACGGAATCCGATCGGAGGGAGGTACCTAACTTTAAAGTGTATCCTTACGGTCGACCGTACGGATATGTTAGCCTCTTACTGACTAAATACAACCTAGGAATTGACTTCAATCGAGAAGGCCTTTAAGGTTTTATCAGAGATGATCAGTATAGAGGAAACGAGCGACACAATAAGAAAATTCCGATAACATGCGCTTTTATAGGGGGTCAGTGATGCGCAACATGTGAAGAACCGAGAAAGTAACATGTGACAACAAATGAAATATGGGTATAATTTAAAAAAATTTGGCATTAGTTTAAAGTTTACAAGATAGTATTTAAAATGGTATTATTATTATTAGTCTTCTTCAAATTAGTCATTTAGTTCTAAAGATCGTTCGTAGCAAATCAGAAGTAGGTGATGTCATAATTTTGCTTGCGAGTGTACTTTAACTGCCCAAGTCAGTTTCGTATCTTTTTTCAATAATTAATTTTCCTTATACTACTCTTCACGTCTCAATGACTAGTTGTATACTTGCGGGTTGTGCAATTTGGGTTTTACCAACGACAAACGTTTTTACCTAATTTATTTAAAAAAACCTACAGACAACTTCACCTTCACGTGCGCGTTAGCAAATAAGGTTCTTGCGAAAGAGGAGTAGGAATAACTAATATTTAATAATAACTAAGAACGCCAGCGACTTGTTTCACACGACATATCTGATTCTACACGATATACGTACTAAGATGAATGCACATATAGAATTAAAAAGATTTATTTATTTATTAAAAAGATTTACTTCCCTAGACGGGCTGCTTTGATGCGCCCTACCTCTCTTAAAACATCCAGATCAAGACAAACAGGCATGTTCATGCACATAAATGTTTGTCTTGTGTGGGAATCGAACCCACGAGCGTTGGTGTCAAGTCGCATCATTCACGACTGAGCCACCGAGCTCGTCAAAATATTCGTATAGATAATTAATAATTTTGTACAGCGTACAGACTCATACTGACAGACAAATAAACAGCACAAAAACAACATAACCGAAATCACTACGAAGTAAATCAGGCTCATTTTTACTCGTTGATGTATGAAACCCCTAAAAAACATAAACTTCTAAACATAAATAGTCTAAGTAATTGAGTAAATAAAAGAAACATGAAGTGGGAGAATTAGGATGAGGAAATTCATTAGGTTAGGATCTGTAGGAAAAGATAATGCAGTACAAGTGGCGTACATTGCAAGCTTTCATGTAAACCACTGAATCTAGCTGATAACAGAGGGTCTGACCAGATGTGTCCATTGAGGGGAATGATTACCTCCTTTAAGTGGAATCTATTAAGCAAAAAGGTTTCACGGATAAATTACATGTACATTTCTGATGTGTGTTTTTGTTAAATAAAACCTAAATTGTGGGCTGCAGCGAACAGTTTCTGTATACGGCCCACGTGATGTAAAGCGGGTACCGTAACCTATTAACGCTGGCGATATATTAGTTATCACTCGCGCGATGTCTTCTCTGCTGCTTACACAGCAACTCCTTGGGAGCTTACTGGTGACCTCACTCACACGCAGGAACACAACAACCATCTAGGGAGTTGTTATTTGGCTGCGGTTTTCTGTGACGTGGAGGTACTTAACCAGGCGGGCTGCTTTGATGCGCCCTACTTCTCTTTAAATAGCTCAACACCATTTTTAGAACTAATTTAAGCATGATTAACACCGCACGTGATGTCAGAAGCCCCAGGAACCGGCGAGCGTGCATGAAAAGAGCTATGAATGTCACAGAAGCGAGTGAAGTATGCAAGAACCGCGTCTTATGGCGCTCGGTTCTCTCTGCCTACCCCGCAAGGGACTTGGCGTGAAGATATACATACATACATACATTAACACTGCAACACGATTTTTAAAAACGTTATTTTTAATTATCTAATAGGTAATTAAAAGTAATTGACTTTACAATAAGAAAATCATAACGAGTCTATTAACTAAATAACTTATATAATAATTCGAAAATGGCAAGGTTTGTTTGTTAGGATATACGGTGTAATCTTTGAAACTACTAATCCGATTCTGAAAATTTTTTCACTAGAGAACTGAATTATTACTGAGTGCTACATTCAAGTTCTGTTCCTAGTGTCTTTGTAAACCTTCAGAAGCAGAACTTCAAGCGGGCAGAACAAATACAATAAAATTACCAGAGGCTGTTGTGTGTACCTTACTATATTAAACCAGCAATTCTCATATATATATCTTTTTTGTTAAAGCTAGTATTGTAACAATCCGTCGCCCATATATTATTTATCTAACTCTGTATCTCTTCCATCCTAGCATCTAAGCCTAAGAATATAGCAAAGATATTGTTATAGAGCCACTGTCGCCAGATCGCCACATTTCAGAGATCTGATCTCTTTCTTAGATTAGGTCACAGGTATATATTTTTTGTACGTGCGAGTTTCCTAACGATGATTTTCTTCACCGTCGAGCAAGTGAGAATTACAAATATATACATAATTCCGTAAACGGGAATTTTGTTTATAGACGCACAGAATTCGAACCAGGGACCATTTGGTTAATAGATATTTTTTATTCACTACTCAATTTAGTGTATAACTCACTACCTGTGGCTGCCAGTAAGCTCCTAAGGTGTTGCTGTGTTATCAGCACGAATAGCAACACTCGAGTGATACTTCATGTGTTGTAAGGGTTTACTGCCTACTGTATCCGCTTTACATCAATTGGGCCGTATTTTACATGCCTCCCGACATTGACAAAAAATGAAGTCATCATTTCTGTGAAGCCACTGAAGGCTCTCGTACACACTCTGCATAAAATCACCTAAAAATAAATAAATAACGATAAGAAATAACTTAAAATTCAATCCCGCGAGAGAGAAAATGAGAAGGTATCATCTATGGCAGATAGTAACGAGGGTAGCGCGTATCTCCCCAAAAATATGTATCGAGATAGTGTTACCGGCCTCAAACGGAAGACTTATGGCGCATATTATAGATAGCAAATCCCATGAGATTTCCATGTAAATATGCGAGCTGTGATATCGATCTTTACCGCTACTATTCAGAGCACAAACGTCATGGTTGTATTAGTATATTTACCTGTGAACCTTGATCAAAACTATGTTAACTGTAGTAGTGGGGAAGTACATGTATTTTTTTTAATTCTTCATAGGTACTATGGTCACATGTAGGTATACGGGTACCATTTATGTCGGGAGGATTGCAATATGTATATGTTTATGTATATGTATATTGTCAGACGTGACGAGACGAGTGTGTAACCATTGTGCAAGTATCCCATATAAGTCACCATTTAATTGGAAAAAGATCAAACTTTACTCCGCCACGCTGCTCCATCATAGGCGTGGCTGGCGAACTTAGCTTAAAATCAGGTGCCATCGTTGGATGATTTCAACGAGACAGACGACATAGCATACCTTTTAGTATACTATTGTACTTCACATCTAATTCTACGTGCATTTTCATATCATATCCGCATCTATATTTCTAAACTTCCGCCATTTTGTAACATATTTAATTATGTGAATTTTGTATACGTTGACGTCACTCGCAGTGTCGACTCTACCTGTCTACCCAGGGGTTGATATGAGATTTGATTTACATAATAATATTGGACGGTGAGTGTATGATGCTATGACGAGCGAAGGATATAAACTCTCATAGACTCTTCTCTCCATCGTGTTAGCAATATTTTCAACTCGCCAGTGTTTACATTGGCATGTGCTCGTAAGTTCTCGTAACGATGCACCCGCCGAAATTGGGTTGTCGAAAAATTTACACTTCGGCGTATTCTGTTACACACCATATAAAAATGGCTTACATTATCGTTGGATAAGTGATGTATATCAATAGTGATGTAAAACATCGTGAGGAAATCCGCACGTCCAAGAAATTATATTTCGAAAGACCTGTGACCTAACCTAAGAAAGCTCTGCTTTTGCCTCTGGGTTGTGGAGGTCGATGTCATGACACCGCCAATTAGGATTACAGGATATGCAAACAGGATAACGCTAAAAAGTGGAAGAAGTTTGGCATATGAATAAAATTATTTACTTTCTTTTTTATTTTATTATTTCTTTTGACTTTTATTACTAATTATATTTGTTCATTATAATGACAATTTGTTTCGATTATGTTGTATTGCCACTCGCCTACTAAGTATCAATTAGACAAAGACTGGAAAATCCTTATAAGAGTAAGTCCGACTTTGTATATTTAATTATTTGTTATATTTTAATGTTTTCTTTGGTTGGTATTTTATGCGCAATAAAGATATAACAAATAAACAAAGAGATATGCATTGTAAGTTGCTCACTAATGTATTTAAACCAAAAGTCATTGGCAGGGTGCTTCATTTGCATGTAGCGTGGCCTGCCTATTAGAAAACAAGATTAGCATGACAAAGATAAGGCACAGCAGTCTATATATATATATATATATATATATATAAAAAAGAGAATATCACTACCTGACTCATCACGAAATCTCAGAAACTATAAATGCTAAAAGTCTCAAATTTCGCATGGGGGTTCCTTTTAGGACGTAGGTGCTCACTAAGACGGGATTTTGCGAAATTCAAACCCTAAGGGGTTGAAACAGGGTTGCAAAGCAGCTAGTACTTGATAAACCGCTAGATTGAAAGTACTTGCTTGTTAAACTTATAATGATCATGCGAGTGATACTGCTCCTGAGTTGGTGTAATAGCTGCAAGGACTGCAACACGTAATCGATGTGCAAGTTAGGTAGTTAGTTATAGATTATTTTAGTTGCTTAATGTTTGGAAGACCGTGTTGCTTCAATTCAATTTAATTTAAACAATTTTTTATTGCCTTAGTCGGCAGTCGGGTAAAATTTCGTATTTGAAACTTATTTAACACTCGGAACTGAGTTCAAGCGTAAACCCAACAGTATTCTGCCGTGTAATTCTTAACAAGGTATATCATAGCAACTGAATACGCCAAAACGTAAATTCAGCCGCATACATTGGGCACCATAATTTCCGCAACGTAAATCGACTAATGTGTGCTGGTAATGTAAAAAGCATTACAAGCGTAATGACGCTGAACTCCGTGACCGTGTGTGCGCCACTTCATCTAGTTTTAAAACTTAAATGTAGTTCTACAGCACTCCATAAGGGTGATATATTGCGATACGCTTACCCAAATTATGCAATCGAAGTTGCTAAACTTCCATTGGTTAGATGTAGTAATTCTGTATATAGTATCGGGTCTAGTTTTTATGTGTGATAATAACAGACATAGTATCTATGTTGCACATTATTGATCCAACTTATTGAAGGCAGAGCTGGGTATGGTATGGTATGTTAAAATAAGAAGAGGCATGCTCCGTTGGTTCGGACATGTAGAAAGAATGCAGGATGAAAGAATGACGAAGCAGATATACAATGCAAAAGTGGAAGAACGTAGGAGCCGAGGAAGGCCAAGAGTTACCTACCATGATCAAATTGGTCGTGTTCTATCAGAAGGTGATGTCAGGAGCCCTAGAACCTGGCGAGCGTGCATGAAAAGAGCAATGAATGTTAAAGAAGCGAGTGAGGTATGTAAGGATCGAGTCATGTGGCGCTCGGTTCTCTCTGCCTACCCCGTAAGGGATTTGGCGTGAAGTTATATATAGATAGATAGATAGAGCTGGGTATGGCAGAAAGAGCATGAAGGTAGGATAAATGCGATCGAAATACGAGATTTGCGAAAAACTTGGCGTTGGCGTAATGCTTGTTAACCGTGTCAACATTCAGAATGATGATGTTAATACAGAGTTGGTCTCAAAGATAATGTAGGTGTTAAAGTAAGAAGAGCCATGCTCCGTTGGTTCGGACGTAGAAAGAATGCAGAAAGAATTACGAAACAGGCATACAACCCGAAAGTAGAACGATGTTGGAGCCGAGGAAGGCCAATTCTTACCTACCATGACCAAATTGATCATATTTATCAAACGGTGATGTCAGGAGCCCTAGAAACCAGTATGATGAGCTTTTAATGTTAAAGAAGCGAATGAGGTGTGCAAGAACGTGTGGCACTCGGCTCCTCTGCCTACCCCGAATGAGATTTCGCGTGAAGTGATATACGTAGACATGTTAATCCCTGGAGGTATACATTCTGTGTACTAAGTATCGGGAATTTGTCAATAAAACAAAAAATACAAATTATTCATCTAAATTTATTTTATCGCCTTCAAAGTAGGCCCCATCGCTTGCAATACAACATCTCCACCGCTTCACCCAGTCTTCCATACATTTTTCATAGGCTATTTGCGGTATGGCCTTTAGCTCATTCAGCGAATTTTCTTTTATGGCTTCTATCGACTCAAAACGTTTTCCTCGAAGTGGTAATTTTAACTTGGGAAATAAAAAAAAGTCAGACGGAGCCATATCAGGTGAATACGGTGCTTGGTCGAGAACTTTTGTTGAATTTTTCGCTAAAAACTCTTTCACTATAATGGCTGTGTGTGATGGTGCATTATCATGGTGCAGCATCCATGAGTTGTGTTGCCACAAATCTGGACGTTTTCGGCGGATACTCTCACGCAAACGCTTCATGACGCCTAAATAATATTCTTTATTCACTGTTTCTCCCTCTGGAAGGAATTCGGAGTGAACCACACCACGGTAGTCAAAAAAAACTGTCAGCATCACCTTGATTTTGGAGCGACTTTGCCGCGGTTTTTTGGGTTTCGGCTCGTTTTCGAGACGCCATTCTGAAGACTGTTGGCTTGTTTGCATGTCGTACTCATAAACCCATGTCTCGTCGCCAGTTATTATACGTTTCATAAAGGTCGGATCCGTAGAAGCTCGGGAAACCATGTCTTCAGCGACATGCTTTCGCTGCGCTTTTTGAACAAAATTGAGCTCTTTTGGAACTAGTCGAGCGGCGACGCGTTTCATGCCTAAAATGTCAATGAGAATGTTGTGGACGGACTTAAAAGATATGTTCACCTCACTAGCCAACTCTCTCAGACTCATACGTCGATTTTCGAGCACTAGCTTCTTGATTCTGTCGATGTTTTCTCTGGTCGTAGCGGTTGAAGGTCTACCAGAACGAGGCAAGTCTACTACTACTTCTCGGCCTTCTTTAAAAGCCTTATACCATTCATAAGCCCTTGTTTTCGATATACACGATTCGCCGTAGGTATTTCGCAACATTTTTAGTGATTCACCACATGAAATATCATTTGAAACACAAAATTTAAGGCACACTCTTTGTTCAACAATATTTTCCATTGTAAAAATCGCCGAGGACTCAAAACTATGACCAACAAAAAGTGTAGTTTAAAACAAATTAAATGACAGATCCCGCTCAAATTTTGCGCGCTAAATCAGTACAGTGCTACCAACATGCAGTAAAAAAATTAGAACGACCTCTTTTACGCGGGTCTTTTTATTGACATATTCCCGATACTTTTTACACAGAGTAGTATATATCAAACATGAACAGGGTACGACACGAAAAAGGCCCCACACGTCCCGAAGTGATCGCGATAAACTTCGTGCGATAAAATTCGTTTTCGGGTACGGTGAAGATGCGTGATTTTCAACTTAACCATATGAATTGAAAAAAATATAATTTTAGAATTTAACGCTAGTCAGAAGGGACATCAGAACCTTAAAAGAAATGATCAAATTCACGTGTTTTATCAGAAGGTGATGTCAGGAGCCTTAGGAACCGGCGAACGTGCATGAAAAGAGCTATGAATGTGAAAGAAGCGAGTGAAGTGTGTAAGGATCGCGTCTTATGGCGCTCGGTTCTCTCTGCCTACCCCACAAGGGACCTGGCGTGAAGATATACAATACAATACAATCAAATGCACGATACGTGAGTGTACACAATAGACTTGATTAGGTTGATCTTTTCTATCTACACTATCTACATCTACGCTAATATTATAAAGAGGAAAGATTTGTATTTCTGTAAGTTTGTAATGTATAACCTCCAAAACTACTAAACCGATTTCAAAAATTCTTTCACCATTAGAATGCCACATTATCCCTTAGTAACATAGCATAGTTTCTATCCCAGAAATCATTCTTTAAGGGGGTGAAAAGGGGGGCGGAATTTTGTATGGGGAATCAATTATCGCTGAATCGATTTATATGAAATTTGGTATGGATAATTTGAGTTGTGGGGAAGGATATAGAATAGTTTTTATCCAAGAAATCATCCCTTAAGTGTGTAAAGAAGGGCGTCGAAAATTAATTCCACTAATTTGTAATAAAGTTAAAGCTAGTAATAAAATAAACTAATTGTTAATTAAGGGGATGGGTTGAAATAAATTTTGCTTCGTTGACTATACAGAAAGAAATTTATTTAATATTCTAAATACTATGCTACTATTATTATATCTTCATGCCAAGTCCCTTGCGGGGTAGAGAGAATCGGGTGCCCTAAATACGTGACCAATAATTAAAATAAATAAACGAAGTGTACATTATTGTGGCTAATATCTTTTTGAGATAAAGAAATAGGAAACTAATATTTATGATGAAGGAACAGCCCGCCTAAGAAAGTACTTCCACTGCCTTACAGACTGCAACCGCAAGCAATGACAATTATCTGTGACGATGTTGTGTTCACCATGAAGCTGGTCAGAAGGTGTTGCATTGGTTGCTACTAGGGTAACCGTTTTTCTTGGTCTTACCTGCTATGAAAATATTACCTACTAGTTTATTTAGGTTTATAGATCCATTGAAATTCCGACTCGATAAGATAAACACTGATCGATATGCTGCGATGAACCTACCGAACTTACGAGTGATGATTATGTTCCGGCGACGTAAGCGATACAGCTAACGACATTGAAGGTACACTTAGATACCTTTACAAGTGTACACCCGGCGCTTAAATTTGTGGAACTACCTACCGTTCGCACGGGAAATGGGATCTTTAGGTAGGTATGGCTATACCTAACCTTGCTATTAAGTGTGCGTTAAAAGGTTGTGTATATAGAGTTGGGTGTTGTGGAGTTCGATGACGTCGTTGCACGTGCCAATCTAATCGAACACGCAGGTTAAGCAACCTCTAAGCGCAGCCTTACTGGCTAAGTCTTTGGATGGGTTTGTCTGTCTCGGCACGATAAGCTGGTGGTTCCGGCTATTATCGATAGGGGACAATCATTAAGTTTGTTTGAAAGGAGCCCCATATGACTGCAGTGGAATGAGTGTGTGTACAGGGGGTTCTTACATTTCGTTTCAAATGTCGGTTGAACAAGAATTCATAGGAAAACTAAAGGCTACTTGCAACTGAAGGTTACTTGGAGCCCATGAATGTCACCTTACGTTCAGGGCTAGTGTTATAAATGTTTTGAGGTACAAGTAGCTCACTATTATCTTTAGAATCAAAACCAACATCGCCTGCACGTAGTGTATCCTGTTAATTGACAAATGAGGCCCTGCCGAAAGAGAGGTATGCGTATCGAAGCAGCGGATATGACGCGGATGTTTACTTGGCGATCTAAGGCTTACAATCAGGTAGACCGTACAGATAAACTTCCCGTCATAGTATAAAATAGTGTCTTAAATATATTATATAAGGTATATTAAATTTCTTACTTATATGATATGTGCTGAGAAATATATTTAAATTATACAAATGCCTCAAGTCTATAAGAAAAGTGATTATAGCCGTTTTTAATATGAAATAATATTAAAACCGGCTATAATCAATAAAATAAAATTACCGCAATAAAATTACAATATACTCAAATTGTATGATAATCCTTTCATTGTAACAGCTGTGTGGCAACTAATAAAAGGCGCACTAACAAAACTACAATGCAAAGTCATAAAATCAAACACAACTCTGAAAATAGTAACTTAGATTCTTTCAGAACCTCGTCGCTGATGTTTATTAACGTCTTCACTTTCCTGTTCGTGGACAGTACTCCATTACCTAAATCTAACCTACTATATGCTACAGACAAAAAATCGTTCTATCTTAGTCCTGTCGATAACAGTGAAATTATAAAAACTCGTACCTACGCTTCTAAAAAAGCTGAGAAACTAACCACTTGGTATCACTAGCATGCAACATATATTATGTATATTTGTTACATGTGTAACATCTAATTACATATCTAATAAATCAAATGTTTTTGGAAGGCCAATCATGCCCGATCGATATATCGTTTATTTAACGGTTGCTCGGCAAAACATCGTGAGGAAACTCACATGCTTCGAAAAACGTGTAACCTAACCTAAGAAAGACCTAGTTTTCCCTCAGGGTTGTGGAGGTCTGAAGGCAATCGCTCCAGCGATGCAGCGTATTGTCAGCATAGTGCGAAAGAAAAGCAGTCTGAGTCCACTTTCACACTGGGGCTGACAGTGAATCTGCTCATAGTCGGCGGCGTATAGTCTGTTGGGTGTGGACGATGCCTAATAAGAAATAAAGCTCGATAGAGTAATAGAGTAGAGTGTCTCACCTCATGTTTGTTCCTCGTACTGTTTATTTGTTGCTAGCTCGACTACCTAGAACTCAGTAAGGCAATTTGATCGTGCCCAAATTTAATGAATTTACTGTTAACCAATGAGGAGGAGTTATCTCCCCTTCTCAGTCCTCAGTTGCCGAGTTTCATGATACACAACATTTCAAGTAGTTGAAATTTGAAGTAGGCAGAACGAACCGAGCAAAAATTAAATGTAGAATGTCAGTAGTTTAGTCGTAATATTGAAAAAAATCGGCCAAGTGCGAGTCGGACTCGCGCACGAAGGGTTCCGTACCATCTATAAAAACGCCAAAAATAAATCACGTTTGTTGTATGGGAGCCCCCCTTAAATATTTGTTTTATTTCAATTTAATTATTTATTTTTAAGGTATATAACTAAATGTTCTGTGAATATTTCAAGCGTCTACCTGTTGCAGTTATCAATGTCGAGCAAAAAAGTCACGTTTGTTGTATGGGAGCCCCCTTTAATATTTATTTTATTCTATTTTTTAGTATTTGTTTTTATAGCGGCAGCAGAAATACACCATCTGTGAAAATTTCAACTGTCTAACTATCACGGTTCATGAGATACAGCCTGGTGACAGACTGACGGACGGACGGACGGACAGCGGAGTCTCAGTAATAGGGTCCGTCTTACCCTTTGGGTACGGAACCCTAAAAAGGGTAACTTTGGGTTTTTTTTCTATCGAGTGATAGAATGCGACTTTGACTAGACTAGATCCTTAATTACTATCCTTAATATACTCGTTACGGCACAGAAACAAACTGCAGACACCGGTCGCTCGACTAAACATACATTCATCGAGCACGTTAAATATGTCAATAAAAATATACAATAAGCTACCTTTAGCCTTGAAAGAATGTCATGACAAACATTTTAAAAAAACATTAAAAAATATCCTACTTGCCAAATGTTATTATTCAGTAAGTGAGTTCCTAAACGATGTTAATATACAATAAATATAAATGTTAAATAATTATTAAAATCAATAAATATAATACGATAATAAATTAATATAAATAAACATGACACACCTACGTAAACATATCAAGAACGATTTAGAAATATAAAATGTTATTATATATCTTACCATAAGTAAATAATAGTGAATAAATAATGTAATGTGATAAAGTTGAATAATAATAAATATAGTACGGTAAAGAACTCGTCCTCCTCTCAGAATTGCGGCGCCCGACAGGGTCTATAATGCTACTGTAATTATATTTATGAGACCTAATGTACACTTTATAGTTGCAATAAATGAATATGAATAATTAACTTGTAACAGAATGCGACTTTGACTAGACTAGGTCCTTAATTAACTTGTAACAGAATGCGACTTTGACTAGACTAGGTCCTTAGTTAATAGGTACGTGTAAGTTTTTTATAATTAATAACACTATTTTGTGTATTTCAGATGGTTTTAAAAAACTCAAACGCACGGTCTCTGTTCGACTACCTAGCCTTAATGTGTTTAGTAGTTACGGTGAAATAAAGAACTTACAAACGAACATAGATGAACTCTGAAAACATTTCTCTCTTTTTTATGGAGCAGTCGTGTAAAAATCAGTCTTATTGGACTGGCACAACTTCTTCTTCATAGCGCTGTCCCGTTTCCTAAACCAGTAGATAGGCGGGGTTCGCTACCTAAGCCTAAGGATTTGGCTAGGACATTGATTTTTACATGGAACGACTGCCGTCAGATCTCCACAACCAGAGAGAAACCAGACCTTTGTTAGGTAAGTAACACGTCTTTCGAAATAGAATTTCTTGGACGCGCGGGTTTCCTGACAATGTTATCCATCACTACCGAGCAAGTGACAATTACAAATATGTACATAAACCCGAAAACACGCATTTAATGTTACATGGTATTCGATCCCGGGACCAGGCGGTCAATAGCCCGGTTCTTTATCCACTGAACTATCACTGCTCAATTGCTCTACTCGACTGGTATTGCATGCCAGTAATAAAAATATACTACTATTGCAATATAACAACTCTTATAAAACGAGAGACTCTCTCATATAGACACATAGTGTGAATTACTACGTTGTGGCTGTATAAATGACAAGGGGCCTCTATTTCTGAGCAGCGAAAAATCCATATTGCGCTGACTCCCAGATTCAGGTGATATTGAATATCTTATTATTTATTCACGCTTACAGCTACTCCTTGGCGTCTGCTAGACGGTTTAAAAAGAAATTTTCTGTTGCATATTTAGATACCTCTCGCGTACTAGGACTTTTTTATACAACATAGCGAGGCATAACACCAAGGACCTTGGTATCGATTTCCCGCACGTGATAAATATTTTTGTACTTTGAACATGTGTATATGTTTTTAAGGGTGGTAGGGCGTGTCAAAGTAGCCCGTCTGAGGAAGTAACTCAACGTCACAGAAAAATTCAGCTGAATAACAACTGCCTGGAGGGTTGTTGCGAGTGAGGGTAAGCTTCTAAGGAGTAGCCATGTTAGCAGTTACAAGTCTTTGTAAACTACGGTACATCAGGTGGGTCGTATGTTTGTTTGTCTCCCGACGTTGTTTGAAAAAGAGGGTAAGTAGTATATGAACGCTTGCAATACAGGAATATCGCGCGTTACCACCCTGGCTAACACAGCAACTCCTTAGGAGCTTATTGATAAGATAACTCACTCGCAGGATAATTCACTCCACCATCCAGCTCATCAAAATAAATATACATAGTTAAAGAGTGCCGCAGCGGGACCTGAACATGCAAGTAAGTTCGGGTTGAGTTACTCTGCGAGTGAGACGCGGTAATGCAATAAACTAAGCTAGAAGTTAGTATCGACTTTAATGGGATGCCACGCATATATATACGAGTAGATTGTAAGCATTCTACATTATAGAGGTAGGGCGCATCAAAGCAGCCCCTCTCGGGAAGTACCTCCAGCTCACAGAAAACGAGAAAGTGCAATAGGCTACATTTTTCCTGAAACTATACAATACAAAAATGTTCTTCCTTTTTGACGAGCTCGGTGGCGCAGCGGTTAATAACGCGACTTTGACACCAACGCTCTTGGCTTCGAATCCCACACAAGGCAAATAATTGTGTGCATGAACATGGGTCTGGGTGTTTTTAAGAGAGGTACAATCAAAGCAAGTAAAATCTGGGGAAGTACCTCCAGCTCACAGTTGAGCGTTGTGGTCAGAGTTGAGAGTTGATATGTTCCTTGAGTATGTAATCCGCCATATTATCAGAAACAGCGTTCCTATATGATTTCTATGTGTTTGTCTGTGCGTATGTCCGTGCGTTTGTCTGTGCATTTGTCCGTCGCTTTTTTTCGAATATTGGAATTTTGACTTCAGATTCGGATTCAGCGTAAAAAAGTAGAATAGGAATGTTCAGGAACACCGTTCATGAACATTCCTATTCTACTTTTTATATTATTTAAATAACGAGCCAGGTTTTCCTCTGGCAATGCAAGCTTGCGCATTCTCAATTGGTTTTTATTACGATGTCACATATGTCTATGTCACCCGCGATAATATAAGGACTCTAACGTCGAATAAAATACATATGAACCCTGAAAACATTACCTTTTTTTTTGAGGCATTGTTAAAACGGGTCAGGCAAGGCAGTGTAACATAGATATAGTTAACAACAATACAGCACAAAGTCGCAAATATCTTCCGATGTTGTTAAAATTAAGGCCCAATATACACGTCAATATATATGGTCATCAAATTGATAAAACATTAAAAGTTTGTAATGTTCATACAAATACTCATTTATTTTTATTATTTGGCAGATATCGCTGATAAAGATACTTTTTAATTACAAACGAATTTCTTAGGACTTATGTTCCAAATGTGTAATTTAAATATTTCATACCTACCATGTGTACACGACAGATCTAGCTAAAACCATGCAAATCTCACTTTTATAGTTACGGCATAAGATGCATGGAATCTGTCGTTATCTCTATACAAGCTATTATTCAATAAAATATATTTTATTATTGCAAAAATATTTATTGCAAAGATTCCTACATGTGGTGGTAAGGGATGAATTGTGTGCTAAGTGTAAAGTGTGTTGGATAAGGGGTACAAAAAATCAATTTTCAAAGACAATATAGAGTGCGATGATTTAATAACCTACAGTATGAAAGGAGTCGTGAGTAATAACAACCTTACTATAAGGCCAACTTCGATATTGTATAAAATAAACATTTTCATATCTCCTTCTTATTTCAGGCGATTCACTCGCTATTCTGGAGAACGGTGATATTTTTCTAACTTACACAACTTATTAGCGTCTCCGCAAGGAACTCGGTGTGAAAATACAGATATATACATAATATATAGCCGCATCAAACATAACAAGATGTTAAGCTTCTCCAAGGCAAGTACCAAATACCTTAATAATTGCATTATCTCGTGCGACAGACAACTCAATCGATCAGGCAGGCTTATGGGTGTACTACACGATCCTTCTAGCGTTAGTTTCGTCCATCATCTGACAACAGATATCTTGGCGAGCTCGGTGACGCAGTGGCGAAAATGCGCTGTTACTTTGATACCTCCGTGGTTCGATTCCCACACTGGACAAACATTTGTGTGCATGAACATGTCTGTTTGCCTTGGTCTGGGTGTTTTAAGAGAGGTAGGGTAAAACAGTCCGTCTGGGGAAGTACCTCCAACTCACAGAAACCCGCAGCCAAATAACAACTCCTTGGAGCGTTGTTAAGTGCCTGCGTGTGACCGTGATACTTAAAGTATTGCGAGCGTCCCTTGGCTACGGTAACCGCTTTCCACCAGGTGGGCTATGTTTGCCTTGCGTATGCTTGTATGCCTCAACAGGGTACTGACGCCAGAATAATAGTCTATACGTAACCTGGATTGGTATTTTTAATTGAAGTTACTGGGATTTCCCTAAAAGTCAACTTTACTATTGATTATACGACGTTTACGCGTCAAAAGCAACCGAGTAATACTTTTTTATGCCATACTTTACTTATTTACACCATACTAACTGCACGCCGCGACTTCGTCCACGCGTAGGATTAGTATTTTTGTTTGAAACAGCATTCTACGTTCTTTCTCCACGGCTGCTAAGAGTCGTATCTTGATGTTGTATAAGCCTATATCTTCCTAAAGAATCAGCCTCATCTGTATATGCAAAAAGATTTTTTCAAATCCAACTGGTAGTTCCAGTGATTAGCGCGTTCAAACAAATAAACAAACAAGCAAATTTTTCCGCTTTATATATTTGTATAGATTTAGAGGACAACTGGTGTACGTATATGAAATTTTTTTGCATCGCCGGGAAATTCAGCATTCTTTTCACAAGATTGAGTACTTTACGTAACTTATCTCTAATAGACACCCCACCCCACCCGCACCCATACCAACATACACATGCATACACATTGTTTGTGTTTAACTATTCATCTATATTGGTCCTTTGTACATGCTTAAATACAATTGTAACTTGTTTAGCTACGGAAGAGCGGATTTCTCTAATACAGGCATATTACACGCAAAGAGGATTCCATTACATTTAATCAAAAGCAAAATGTAAAAAGACAAAGATATTTGTATTTAAAATAATATTTTATTCGCTTTTATATAATAGGAATATTATGTAGTAGGATGTAATGCAATCAATTTGCGTATTGCTAATACGCCTAGTCAATAATTTGCCTTAGTTTGGCAAACCTGACGGGAAATTTAAAACGTGACTGCTTTCATTGGATGCTCGACACAGGTGAAAGCAGTTTTATGGAGTGCTGAGCTCACGTAACTGTTACCTTTCTTACTATAACCTTTTCTGCGGAGATACTTTTATTATACGTTTGTAGACGATATTATGATTGAGCACAAATTTGCCGACCTCGAATATTTAGATCGAGCCAGATAGGAAGCGTAATGGAGATATTTGATGAGAGAGCCAAGTATGTCAATTTAAATGAGTTATGGAATCTATAACATCAGGCCCAAATCCCTCGCGGGATAGGCAGAGTGGACCGAGCGCCACTTGACTCTATTCACTCTCTTCTTTAACATTCATTGCTCTTCTCATGCACGTTCGCCGGTTTCTAGGACTCCTGACAATACCTTCTGAGAGAACACCACCAATTATACATGGTAAATAAGTCTTCTCATCCATTTATTCCAACACTTCATCATCAACTAAAATCCTTTCATTGGTTCTGGTTGTTTCTCTTTCAAATACTATCTTTGTTTTCTTCACTTGATCCGTACATCCCCTTCCATTTCGCAATCCTCCCTGTGCCTCCTATAGCATTTCATCGGGTTTCTTCTTTTAATTACCTTTCCATACACTTTTGCTGCTAATCTGATCAAACTGATGGCCCTTTAGCTGGCACAGTCCATGCATGATCTTTTTAGAAGGACACGATGACTGCGCAACTCCATTGCAGCATAAATTGCTGAAGTACTATTAGGCGTCCCGGACATAAGTGACACCTATTTTGAGCATATCAGCTGTGATCAGATCAATTCTCGCTGACTTTCCATTTTTCAAGCTTCCATACGACCGAATCCATATTTATACCTTCGTCGGACGTCGTCAAGGTGGAATAAGCATGAGACTCACTCTCAGTGCCAGCGTCGGAGGCACAGTCACACATTTCTTCAAAATGTTCACTCCACCGTTCTAACACTTCCTGAGTGTTAGCAAGAATGACACCAGCTTGACATTTATCTTGTCCGTTCCGTATGCCGACGAACCACTCCAAGACTTCTTTACCTTCTTTACCTCTCTCCAAAAGAGTTTGGTATTTGCCTCGAAGTTTCTCGTCAGGGTCTCTTCCTCATTCATAATTTGCCACTCACTAAAGCCTTGGTTTCATTCTTGCATAGACGGTACATTTTTTTTTTCTTCTCTCTCATATTTTCATTTAAGGGCAAAGATTATACGTATTCCAGCTACGCTTACCTCTTTCTCGCTACGGAGGATTCAACCTCCGCATCCCACGAGGCATCTCCTTTCAATGTTTTACCTCTTTGCGCATCCACATACTTCTTTTGCACTATCCGCTGTACTTTCTTTCAAAACTTTCCAACAATCATCCGCATCTTACCCGCAGCTTGCATTTGCAAGTCTTTCGCATACCTTGATATACCTACACATGCATAATGTACATACGTTCTCCTTACACTTTCATCTTGCAATTTTTCGCTCCTTATCTTTTCATGATCTCCTAAAGGGATACGCCAGTGCATCTAATTCTTGAAAAGTCCCACAAACCGGCTTACCAACATCCAGTGGCGTGCACAGAGATTTTTGACAGGGTAGGCAGAAGTTTTTTAAAGCTATTAACTTACCAAAAAATACAGCATGTTGATTTTGGTTACCCAGTCTTGTGGAAATAATGATGTATGTGATTGGTTAGCCACCTCAAGTATATATAGATTGATTGATTTTATATACATATCAATTTGCAGATATTCGAAGCGGCCTTTTGGTTGGCATTAAACTTACGATTAACTTTGCCTTTAGTTTGTATTAATTTCAAATCCGGTGTACAGCGGCCTATCTCAATCACTTGTTTTTTTTTTTTTTCACCGAAAGATAGTTTTGAAAACGCATTGTTTTTTATTTTCCCTATACACACCAACTTGAATAAACAAACAATGGCGGCCCAGTACAAAATAAAATTTAACATCACTTTTATAGGAAAAAAGAAATTGCACTTTCATTCACTGTAATTATATGGAACAAACTACTCTTTAAAATAGTTACGTAGCAATGTTCGCGACACTTCGGTAATTTACGTCATGGGTCGGCTAAAAAGACACTGTCTATCATATGCGATTGTGTGCGCTATTTGTGTTATTGTGGGCAATGTATTTACAGGAATGCACACTACACTATCCGTATTACCAACGTGGCACACATATGTAAATTTAGACAGAAATAGTTTGTGTCTCTGCCGTTAAGCTCCCATTGCGACGCTAGTGTAGCACATCGATGTAGCGGGTCGGGTACTAATGAATCTATTTTAATAACTTGCACCGATACCGTTAAATGGAGCTGTTTTTAATTTTTGATACGAAATATTAGTTAAAACCTATGTTTAAGAATTAAGAAACATCGGATGGTATTTATCAAATTAATAGGGTAGGCCATGTCTTTTTGCCTATACGGAGTGCACGCAACTGCCAACATCCATTACAGTATTTCGAAGACGTCGATCTATTAAAATAAAATTAGTCATACTTTTTTGGTCATTCCGTCTAAATGTATACGTGTGAATATCATTATGATGAAATAAGTCGAATAACAGAAGGACGTTTCGTTCCATACTCAAATCTAGAATTGACTTACCTGCTTCGTTCATTTTCTTATCTCCATAGGGACCAAGAGTAGCTTCATAGCTGTCTCGTTTGGTCCCAACCCATCTATTCAAACTCCACACATAATCACTGTTTCATTCCCTTCAGCTAAATCCAGATCATCCCTTATAGACTCCCAAAACTTCTCAAGGTCTTGAACATACAGTGAGCTTACAGTAGCGTATGTTGCAACCAGAAATACTCGCGCGATGCCTAGTTTTATAAAAACCCAGAGAAGTCTTGGGCCCTACCAAACAGTAATCTCTTACACCAGTAGCTAAGCGAGAGCAGAGTACGACACCAGCACTGGCATGATCGTCCTCGTCAACCTTAGACCATAAGTCCATTATTCCACCGGGCAGATCATCGGTGTCGCTACCCTTGCGCTAAGGCTCTGTCATACACAAAGCATCTAAACGTCCCTCATTCATTATGTCCATCAGTTCGTTTATTTTATCATTCAATCCACCTCTCACATTCCACGTGCATATGCAGCACTCGGCTCTCCTCGATCCGCCGGAATTGGCGCTGCGTGGTGGGTGGCGGTCGCTACCGCCGTATGCAGCTGCATTCGCATGGACGGGGGACGCCCTAATCCGCACATCGGTGCGCTCTCGGTCCAGAATAGCAATCTGATTGATTGGCATAGGTCGCGAACAAGCACACTTCTGGCTCATGACGCCCTAATAAATGAATTTTTAGTATAATATATACTGCAAGATAACCTGTTGAATTTCAAGAACCGAATGGTAAGGAATTGTCCGTATATATTTATGTTTTGTTTATTTATAATAGATATTTAGAAATAACATCTTCGAAGTAATATTATTATAAGTTTTTCGACGGACAACGAATGATGCTTAGGTACCATAAAAGATTGTGTTTTTCGTGTGTTATTGTATATTTATGTCAGGTTTAGCTGAAAATTTTGTCGAGTTTGAGTCTTTGTTGAGTAGGCAGGGTTTAGATCGGGTTAGAGTTTATGTACATTACTTTGCCGCTTTATTGAACTTACCTTTGGCTGATAATAAAGTTTCGCCATAAAAATAATTTACTTTAATCTAACATTTAAGCAGATGTAAGTTGCTCATAATGATCTTAAGAGGCAAACTTAAAGCACCAATTTTTAATAGGGGTTCAACAATGAAAGAGCGTTAGGGCAGAGCAATATTTAATAAGGAGCAGCAACTCTGAAAATACCTCTAGATTGCGGCCAATTAATAGTTCCCTGGATGGCTATTATGTCCTTACTAGTCAGCATCTCGTCGGTGAAGTCATTAGAAGCTGTTAATCTGTTGTTGACTTAAGAGCGGAGGTGGCAATGTATGAACTTTACCTACTCCTGTACTGCTAGGTGATAATCTCTAATGGCTGTTTTACATCAAGCGGGTTGTACGCTTCTTTACCACAACTTACTATAAGACAGAAGAAGAATTCTAAAAAGTATTTCTTTTTATTAAGCGTCATTTTTAAACATGGGCATGAAATTTTCTAATAAGTGGCCAAGTAAAATGAAAGTAACTAAACGTCGTATTGGACTTAACGACGAAAACGACAAGCTTACAATATCAAAAAATATTTTATTTAAGGGCTGTTTTTAATTGAAGGCTTTGAATATTAGTTACATAGGCTGGCCTCGACGACCCGCGGGTCGAGAGGCTTATTGGAGCGAGAGAATCCATTAGCCTTCCGGAAAAATGATCAAAGCAATTTAGTGCCTACGTGGACCATTCTCGCAGTGGTAGGTGATTCAGAGGCTGTCAAGCGTTGTATACAATGTGATGACAAAGCATTTGACATGCTACACTGTGCATGTTAGGAATTCTGTCTTTGATTATGTCCGCTTGCGACAAGATGGATCGTTGAGGTGGCCATGTTATATGCAAATAAAGAGCTACGCAATAGTGCATATCAAAATTTCGAATACAATTTTAATCGAGTTGTTATTAGTAAACTATTGTAAAATTGTGGTGGCTTCTAGACTTATAGAAAAATTAACTATTTAACCAGACGTGTAAGATCGGAAATATACTATCATAGATGCCCCCGTGACTTCTTTCGCGTGACTTATATCTTATCATATGATAAATGTTCTGCATGCAGGTAATGTGGAGCATTTTAAATTATCAGTGGCCATTGATTTCTCATCGTAAGAACCCATTTGTGTGTTTTACAAACTACCTGTCTATCTATCTCTTCACTTTCGTATTCCTTGTGGGATAGGCAGGAAAAACTAAGTACCATGTTCTAGCAGAGAAAGCCTAGTGGATAAAGAAACGGCCTATTGACCAATTGATACCCGGTTCGAATCCTGTCATGTACCACTAAGTTCGTGTTTTCGGCTTTATATACATATTTTTAATATATCGTGACGGAATCCGTCCATGTCCAAGAAATTACCTATAATTCGAAAGATGTGTGACCTAATCTGAGATAGGTTGGGGTTTCCCTCTGGATTGTGGAGGCCTAACGGCAGTCGCTCTATGTAGAAATCGGTACTTCGCAAAATCCTTAGGCTTAGGTAGCGGACCCTGTCAATCCTAATGGATTAGGAAACGGGACAACATTAAAAAGAAGAAGAACTAAGCACAAGGTGACTCGGTCCTTATACACATTACTTACTTATTTAATATTCATAGCTCTTTTCATGCACGCACGCCGGTTCCCCGGGCGAAATATATCACGGACAATGTTCGAAATGTTCGGCATTTTCTTACACGTGCGGTAAACATATTACCGAATAAAATTACCTCAACAGTTTTTTTGAACAAATGCGAAAACGACCTTCAATATTTAAAAGCTTGGTAACGGATCGGTGATCACTTAGTGTCAGGTAAATATAACACTCATTTCTCCTCGCTAATATATAAACGAGGGCGAAGTGCCATTTTATCTATCCTCAAGTTACAAGACTCCATTTTACGGTGTGAGATCCTTATCTTCTTCTTCTTAGCGTTATCCCGTTTCCTAATCCTATTAGGATTGGCGGGATCCGCTAGCTAAGCCTAAGGATTTGGCGAAGATATTGATTTTCACATGGAGCAACTGCCGTGAGACTTACGCGACCCACAGGGTAAACCAAACCTTTCTTAGGTTAGGTCGTACGTATTTAGATATATAAGTTTTAGACGTGTCGGTCACAATGTTTTTCTTCACCGCCGAGCAAGTGATAATTACAAATGTGTGACAAGCTCGGTGGCTCTGTCGTGAATGACGCGACTTTGACACCAACGCTTGTGGGATCGATTCCCACACAAGGCAAACATTTGTGTGCATGAACATGTCTGTTTATCTTGGTCTGGATATTTTAAGAGAGGTAGGGCACATCAAAGCAGCTTGTCTGTGGAAGTACCTCCACCTCACAGAAAACCATAGCCAAATAACAACTCCCTAGAGGGTTGTTGTGTTCCTGCGTGTGAGTGAGGTCGCCAGTAAGCTCCCAAGGAGTTGCTGTGTAAGCAGCAGAGGAGGCATCGCGCGAGTGATATTTAATATATCGCAAGAGTTAATACGCTACGGTACCTGCTTTACATCAGGTAGGCCGTATGCTTGTATGCCTCCTGACGTAGTATATATAAAAAAAAATGTGTACATAAATCCGAAAACACGAATTTAGTGGTATATATTACAGGATCAGTCCCCCCCCCCCCCCCCCCGCTTCCTCGCGTGTCGGGTGTTCTTACTTGTCTGTGTAACACTTTTGGTTAGTTTGAATATATTACTTCGTTGCTATTGTACAGTGTGTGTGTGATATTTCGTTAAATTTTGTGTTCTGTGATATAAATCTATTAATTCCGCGTCGATTCTCGTTTAAATTAAGGTTTAATTTGTAAAATTTCATCGCAGTGATAAATCAAGAAAGTAGTAGGTAGTACGCACGGGCCGTCTCATGGTCCGCGGTCTTTGTAAAAACAGGTTTGCCCCGTTGAAAAGTAAGTAATTATTCGATATTTTGTTTACTATATTATTGAAAAGCATATATAAGATTAATTAGTAGCATTAAAATATTAAAACCGTCTAAGCAAATTGTTATCTCCTGGTGTTGTCAGTTAATAAATTTACCCTGAAATCGGGGTGATATATATATAATATTCATACATATATAATAATAAATTTGAATGAAGCTAATACAGCTTCATTTAAATTTATTCTATATTTTTGGTTACTAAGTTCGTTGTTGTATATTTTTGGTTACTAAGTTCGTTGTTTCCCAATGATCCTGGTGGCACGAGAGATAAACCGCCAGTTTTTGGCCGTAGCAAATTGACGCCGCGCTCGCCGCCCGTAACTATAAGGAATGTCAAAAGACCGCTAGGTGATATATCGCCGAATAATATGTCATCTAAAGAAAAACGACTACAGCGTCGTCAAGTATTGGACGATATGTTACATTCCTTGCATGCGACATCCGGGGCAGTATACTAATCGATGTGTTTGGCTCACAATTTACGTCCCAATAGAACACTATTTATCAAATTTCTAACAAGATATTAATAATAACTAGATATAAGACCACGGTTTATCAAATATCTAACAAGATATTTGATAAACCGTGGTCCACGGCAGTTGAGCTTCACTTAACTAGCCATCTCTTTGAGGTTTTTAAATGCCTTATTTGTCATACTGCTGTCTCTTACTTTGCTAAGAGTGGGAGTCATTTTCAAAATTTCCTACTCCTACAAATTTCTTCTGATTAAATTCGTTAGGAGTTCCAAGGCAGCTGTAGTTTTAACCCCCGGGACAGCAACGAACTTCACTGTTCATTGCATTTTTGCCGCTGTCAATTCTGATAGCTACACAGGAGACACAGTGGTGGAAATGAGTGGAGGAGCTAGTTCTTTATTCACTAGATCATCACTGCTCAATAGTGTGCGAGACCTTCATGTTGTTAATTAATCTCGTATCAGAAGCCTTGTCATGTCAGCAATATTTGAACTTATGGAATAATTACAGTTTATTTCCCTATATTGGGAATGTTTAAGTTGTTTCTTGAGTTTCTTGCCGTGTATTTTCTAGGACTGTTTTACTTCACTGCTGTTTACAAGGTTACTCATTTCGATAGACTGATGAGTTGTTAAAAAGGGTTATGTTATATAGCGCGCGGGCATGCCTTTGTGTAAATAGACATTTATTTATCAATAGGGTATTTGACTAATTTTAGAAAGTCGTTTTAATCTATCCTTTATTACATAAGTAAGTACAGACATTACATTTATATTTCCACGTATCTTATGTTGTAACAATCCGTGTTCAATTTTTATTGATAAAATATAAACAATAGTTTAAATTTTCAAAACGGCGCTAATAAAATATTTCACTAATTCACTAATTTCCACAACACGCCTTGGTCATTTGATATGCGTAGCGTTGCAAGTAAACAATATAATGATCGTAATATAATACAGCTGTTTTTTTGTACAACGTCCGGGGGCATACAAGCATCCTGCCTACCTGATGTAAAGCGGTACACCACTCGCGCGATACCACGTCTGTTGCTAATGCAGCAACTCAGCTACTGGTGACCTCACTCACCCACAGTAATACAACAACCCTTCAGGATGTTGTTATTTAGCTGCCGTGTTCAGTGAGGTTGAGGTACTTCACTTCACCAGACGAGCTGTTTTGATGCACCCTACATCCCCTAAAACCACTCAGACCAAAGCAATGTCCTGTGCGACAATCGAACCCACGAGCGTTGGTGTCAAAGTAGCTACAGCTCGTCAAAACTAAAACAAAGATATTAATAATATTGAATCAAATTATGAGATGATACCTGGCACATATCGTGTCTCAACGCTGTGACCTTTTTTATACTATGTCGGGAGGCATCCTAGAATACGGCCCACCTGATGTAAAGCAGTTACCGTAGTCTATTAACGCTTGTTTCGTTATTAACCTTGAGTATCACTCGCGCGATGCTAACTCTGCTGCTAACACAATTCTATGCTATTCCTTAGGCTCCTAAGGAGTTTACTTGTGACCTCACTCATACGCAGGAACACTACAACCCTCTAGAGAGTTGTTATTTGGCTGCGGTTTTCTGTAAGGTGGTGGTGGAGGTACTAGACAAGCGGTTTTGATGCACATTTACCTCTCTTTAACACCTCGACCAAAACAAACATACATACATGTTCATGCACACAAATGTTTTTCCTGTGTGAGAATCGAACCCACGAGCGTAGGTCAAAGTCGCATTATTAACCGCGACCCCATCGAGCTCGTGACTATCAGAAATAGATCTTCGATGCATTTTGGTATCCTTCCTTTATCAGTGATAAATTATCTACTTGCGCCAACAATACTGACTAAGCTGTCAAGCTGGCAAGGCCGTACAGCTGTGCTGATGATGATGCCGCCGTACCGTGCCGTACATGGTGATGACGACGATGAAACTACATAACTGGAATTTAATTACGATGTAATTGTTGAGTGCTCTTTAATTTAATCAGTTTGTTCAGTCCTTTCTTTCTCTAATTTAATTAGGACCTGGGATGATGGACACTGTAAACACAATTATTTTCTGGCTGAGGCAGCTGCTTAGTAATTATTAGATCACAGGCGTCTTGCCATAAATTTAGACTTAAGTTTAACGTTTTACAGTAATTGGGGTTGTAGGCAAATAATTTGCTGAAAGCTGTCTACTAAGGGTTTGTATTAGGGATGTTGTGAAGTTTGAATCGTATGCACGAGGGATATATTTTAATTTATACAACGTCGAAAGGCATGCAAGCTTATGGCCCACCCGATGTAAAGTGGTTACCGTCTTAAACGCTTGCAGTATATTAAGTATCGCTCGTACGATTCTGCTGCTAACACAACAACTTACTCACTCGGAGCTAAATAACTCCCTGAAGGGTTATTGTATTAGATACGTCGTACACGCTCTAGAATGGCAATACGAAAGTAAGGTAATTGCCCAACTCGCATTCAGTCGGCCACACTCTCGCGTCGCGTCTATACATATTTCGCCACAAAGCATAAATGTTTTAAGATATATATGCATCTCTTTCTAACGACGGGTATGCACTGTCATTTGTCTCTTTGTCGCAAAGTGTCATAATAAATAACTGTAAGTAGATATAGTACTACTTGCGCCATTTTAAAATACAATAATGTTGGTGTATAACGTGTCTACCTTTTGATACGTCGCTGCCTTCAGAGAGTTATTTAGCTGCTTTATTCTGTGAAGTGGAGGTACTTATACAGCGAGGCTACTTTCATGCACCTTTTTTTATACCAGTAAGGCCAGTAAGGTGGCATACAAGCATATAGTCTGCCTGGTGGTAAGCAGCTGCCGTATCCTGTGGACATTTGTAACACCAGGGGTGTCACTCTTGCCTTGCCCACGTCTCTTAAAAAGACACCTTCATCATGCATACGAAATCTTTGTCGAATCCACGAGTCTCGTGTTAAGAGGGTGCACACAGCTAAGTAGCGCCCTCATTTTGTTTTTATTAATAACGCTGTATTTAAGACCAATTCCAAAAAAAACGCTCTATAGTGCACTGAAGAACCATATTTACCTTTTTTTTTAAGCACCCTCTTAAAGTAGCATTTTGCTTACGCCGCCATCACCGAGCTCCTAAAAAGATATTAAAAGCTAAGGTAGACATAACACATGGATCATCAGAATCATCAGAAATTACGTTGTAAAAGTGATATGATTGCCTTGGCTGAATTTTATGTAAACTGACATCTCGGCTATATAGAATGTTACTATAAATGTATGAATAAATAAACAAAACAATCAGTGTTTATATTTTTATTTGCGAACCTTTCCATCCACAATTCAAAATTATGCGAAGATGTAATTTATCACTGACACTTGGCAAATAGCGCAAACGTCCTCCGACATATGAAAGTCGGAAAATCGAGCACTTATTGAATCATAAATCTCACGCTAATCTCCGACGAAGCACGAACTTGTGAATTTGAGTCATGAATTTAACTCATAGTTGAGCAAGTATTGACTTCGAGTGAAGCGATCTTCATAGTTGTGCCAAGTTAATCCCGCCGCCCGATATCTTGGCTGCAAGTTTTGAATGTGACAACGTTGGTAACGAGGAAGGTGAGGAATTTTCGAGCCATACCGACTATAGTAGCGGCATGTATAGTAAAGGAAGTAGACATCCTTGATAATATTATCTAGAGTAGATGAATGTTAGGGCAAACTATCTAGTGACTAAATAATACATTTTGACGAGCTTGGTGGCGCAGTGGTGAAACGTGCTGTTACATTACTTCGATACCAATGCTCGTGAGTTCGATTCCCACACAGGACAAACATTTGTGTCCATGAACATGTCTGTTTGTCTTGGTCTGGGTGTTTTTAAGAGAGGAATTAAAATACCTCCTTCTCACAGAAAGCCGCAGCTAAATAACAACCCTCTCTAGAGGGTTGTTATGTTCCTGCTTGTAAGTGAGGTCACCAGTAAGCTAACACGGAGTTGCTGTGATAGCAGCAGAGGTGGCATGACGCGAGTGATACTTAATGTGTTGCAAGCGTTCATAGGCTACGGTAACCGGCTTGATATTACTTGGGCCGCTTGTATGCCTCCCGACGTTGTATAAAAAAGCACATGTAATATGCCCATGATAATTTGCACATGAAATATGCCCAATATTTATCCTTGATTCGTACACCAGTACTTGTACCGAATAGGACTAGCGTGCAGTGGCAGTTGTGTAGTCTCGCGAGGGCATGGCGTTTGCGTAGGTTACCTATGGATAAGAAATAACTACGCTTATTTTTCTGTCCCTATTTTCTTGATTGACGTAGTCATCATCATTTTAGCGTATATCTGTCCACTGCTGATTATTGGACTTCCCAATGTTTAGGACCATATGTGATTTTGTTTTTCCATATCCAACATCCGCACGCGGTTAGTGAGGTCACGTCTGATATGCGGATTGCACTCTTGGGCTTTCCTCCCATATCTGCAATCACTCACTTGGTTGTCCTAACCACATGCACTTCAGCTTCGAGACTGTGTTAGAGGAATGTCATGTAGTTCATTGTCTTTAATAAAGGGAAATTGAATTTAGATACATTAATTAGTGTTGTTGCAGGTATTTGGCACAACCACGAGAACACGGTGGCGATGAGTGGTGGCGCGGGTAGAGGTCGATAGTATCACGGGGCGCCGCGCTCGCGCCGCCCGCCGGCTCCACGCGCTGCAGCCATGGTTCGCGATAAGAAACCGCCGCATAAGACCGACTCGCAGAAATGTGAGTACACTCTTATTAATACCATCGACAACAACTATCAACGTTTGACAATAATCAGCTAGTAATGGTACAGGGACTCTGGAGCAAGCAGATCAACGTTTTTTATGACACTAAGGTAGCCATCAAGCATGCGACATGATGCAACATGATGGTAAGCATTTATTATAGGCACTATAGGTATAACTCACTCGTTGCCGACAAGATCTCACTATTGAATATTGATAAATCTACTTACCTAGGCGTAAAGTGAAAAGATTAAATAACTGGGGACCGCAGTCCCTTCTATATCATTAATTTGTTGCAAATAGACTATTATATTTGATTTGCATATTATTTGATATGCATTTGTTTGATAAAATATTTCGATTGTTCAAACCTAGTGACGATAAACACTCCTATCCCTACCACAAAAGGGCGGTATTTGTATATATATATTTGTATTTTATCTATTCTTTAAATTGGTATGAGATACACATATATTGAATATAAAATACTCTGAAGGGATTCATTCCGTTTCATAATTTTTAACAGTACATGGAAACTTTTAAGCTAAACCTGCTGCCATCGTGTCTTTGCGAGTAGTCCATGGCAAACCATGAACAGAACAAACATTATATCCTGTTCTCTGGAGTGCGATCTTTAGCGTCGAAAGCGTAATGAAGTGCTGAATACCTCCCATGTTACATCCAATCAAAGCGGCCAATTCTGATCGAGTTGTAACTAGCGTGAATTGATAGGCGTTTAGACTATTATACCACAACCTATTTTAATGGAATCAAAGTGTCTAGGTAACAACTCACAATCATAGGTTCTCCACAGTATCACTATATAATCTTCTTCTTCTTCTAATATATAAAAATAAATGTTTGTCTGTACGTCCTATATGGACTCGAAAATAGCTGGACCGATTTTGATGAAATTTTCAGGGAATCTTTATATTAGCTTAGCCTGTGCAGTTTGGTAGCGATCGGATCACCCGTGCGAAGCTGGCGGTGGTCGCTAGTCTTAATATAAAAATGAATGTTTCTCTGTATGTCGTCTATGGACTCAAAAACGGGTGGGCAGATTTTGATCAAATTTTCAGTGAATCTTCAGGTTAGTCCAGCAGGTGATCCTGTGAAGTTTGGTAGTGATCTTATCACCCGTGCAAAGCCGGGGCGGATTGTTAGTCATCCATAAAACGTTGCAATCGAGCAGCACTTAATTAGCCTTCTTTTAGGTTATGTTACATTGCTGTCTCTCACATCGCTAAAGAGGAAATCAACGGAGGAAAATCAAATCTCATACTTCCTAGTTCTACTAATTTCTGCTGCCTATATTCTCATTTACACGGGAGACAGCAGCGCTAGGCTGGTCCTATATTCAAAAGCTCTGAAGCTTGAAACAAGTCAAACAGCCCAAGCTGATAACCAGATGCTCCCTGCCAAAGGTGAGAACAAAACTCTACATATAGCCTTTTCTCCGAGCTGAAGTGCAGCTTTGCTATGTTGAGTATAACAAGTTCCTTAGATGTTATTTTTAATGTATTACCTGAAGTTCGAAACTCGACTTCGCTGAAGATCACCAAGTATCTCATTGCTATTGGACATACTAAGTGACGTGTTCTGGAGTTGTATTGGACCAACTTTAATAGCTGCCAGATATGTCTGACTCTACTCATTATTCTTAATTTAAGACACAAACCTTCTCCCTTAAGCACAAAGCATGGTAGTACTGATTTTTCGTCTATGTAATTTCTTTGATTTGGATGTAAAACTATTATTATTAACTATTCGTTAATCGTAAATACTCGTATATCTACAATTTTATGTAAATAGCTATATTTAAAATTAGCTACATACTGTATCTGTTCATTAGGGCTTTTGGGTATTGCCCTTTTAGAGAATATCTAAATAAAATCAATAACGTAACACTCACCTAGAGTTGAATGGCCACTGTCGGGATAGGTGGGAAGTTTAACTCTATTTGAAGTGCGATATTTAACTCTATTTGAACCCTAGGAAAACTTGTAGTAACCTAAAGGCGTCGCACATGATCGAGCCATAGAAATGTGGTAGAGTCGTCGAGAGAGTGGTTTCAGATTTGCCAAACTCACAGTCTTGTTAAAAGAGAATGAAACTTTTTAAATTTTCTAAGACCCAAACCGATAACGAATGGTTGCTATACGAAATTATATGGCTGTTTAACAAAAAAGGAAAAATAAAAAATAATAATAAAAAAAATAGCAAAACTGCTTCGTTAACAATAAATACACTGAATTTCAAGTTATGTAAATGTACTAATTCGGTGGCACATAATGTTGTATAATTTTTTGATTGCCAAGTTATAAATTATTTCTGTTTAAAATGTATTCTGAACGTAAACATGATATTCTTGTATGGATAGCAAATCACGTATGCCGTTTAGCTTTCACTTGAGTCTGGGAGAAACTGGGGATAACCAAAAGATATTTTATTTTGACATCAGACTTTCCAGCCGTAATAAGACTTGTTGCCTTGAATCAAGATAGTCGTTCATTGCATTATACTTTCCAAAGTTTTGTACAAGAGCTCGTTAGCGTCGTTGCGCGTGTCATTCTAACCGAACACGCAGGTTAAGCAAAGTTGACCGCATCATGTCTATGGATGGGTTTATCTATCTCGAGTTTCTCCGTGCTTCGGAGGGCACGTTAAGCCGTCCGTTCCGGCTGTTGTCGATACATCACAGTCGTTAAGCTTAAGTCAGTGGCCCTAGGGTGGCTTGGAAACACTGGCCTCCGCCAATCCGCATTTGAGTAGCGTGGCGGAGTATGCTCTAAACCCCTTCGGTTGAAGGGAGAGACCCGTATCCCTGCAGTGGGATGAGTAAGGGTTGACGCATGTATGTAGGGTATATGCTAAAGGTTTGAACGTAGAGTTGACGCAGATATATTCGAAAAAAAAAGAATAATCTTAAGTAACTTCATAATATTCTATTTTACTTCTTCAAAATTTTTTTTATAGTATTTTGGACTTATTGTTTAGAGACTAAAATGGGAACTCATTAACGGGTTGAGATCTTCATATGGGATTCCCAATCTCCGTCAGTCAAATTATCAACTCAGTGAAAAGCATATCTACAGTCTACCTGATGTAAAGTGGTTACCGCAGCTTATAATCGCTTGCAAAGAGTAGATATCACTCACGAGCACTACCATTTTCGCTGCTCACCTCCTTAAGAGCACACTGATATCTGCCGCGTGTGAGTGGAACAACACTCAGACTAATGTTAAAAATTAAAAGTTAAATACAGTTAATGCAAGACAAAACAATTTCAAAAAGAGTTCTGCGGAAATTCTGCGTCCAGTGTAGCAGTTTTATATCCAAACTCAATTCCTTTTTCTCGTAGCTCCATTTACCAGGCGATGCGGCCGATGAATGAGGCAGGGTCACATCGATTTATACGGATGAGCGGCGTTGTCATGTTCAATATATTGAGGCTTAAACTACGATTTTTTTGCAACCAGATCAACTGTATTTTGCTAACCCAGCTTTATACTACGCTTTATTGTGATAAGTTTTGTTTTATAAAGCATCAGGTTTTTTTATATGGTATGGTACCATAGTATGATGGTAAGCAGTTACCGCAGCCTATGGACATTTACAACACTAGCGGTGTCACTCTTGCGTTGGCGACCCTGTAAGAACCTCTTCACGTCTTTCTTGAAAATAGTTCTCAAAAATAGTATGTTTATAGTTAATAATAGCTCTCAATAGGTGGCAAACAAGCATATCCTCCATCTGATGTAAAACGATTACCATGGTCTATGAACGCACGCGCAATACATGGAGTATCGCTTGCATGTTATCTCACTCGCTGCTTATGTTAGCTCACTTGCAAGAACATAATAAGTCTCCGGGAAGTTGTTATTTAGCTGTTGTAATTTTATATTAATAGAATAAAATAGTAATAGAACACTCACGAATGCATACGCAAATAAACATACCACACACGTGGTACACACACACACACAACACACACAACCACATCACACACACCGTTGGTCGTGGATTGAAACAAGTGTTATTGTAAAGTGTACGTTTATTGCAATACAGTGAAACTTATGCTACATAATTAATGTTATAAGAGAGCGGTGGAACCTATCACAAGCAATTTAGCTTATAAGGGACCACCAAAGTAATAATGTAATTAAATATAAGTTAATGAATAAAGATTATTATTATATTAATTTAAGGATATTGGACAATAAGTAATAATATATAAATAAGTGTGTAGTGATGCGAAAGGGCCTCGTTAGGAACTCCCGCATTCCGAGAAGCCTTTGTGTCCGTGATATAGCAAACAGACTGCAAAAGTGTCGCCTTCGTTGGTACTGCCACGTCTGTAGAAATCGAAATGCCGAGAATCAATACGAGGATTTAGGAGGTTGTTAAAAAACCGGCTCTCGTGCCAAAGGTAAAAAATGGCTTTTCTGTGGCTTTCGTGTCTCTACGTACGCCGTTAATACGTGTGACATAAGAATGATCTGGTTTCCCCTCTGGGTTGCGAAGGTCTAACTGCAGTCGCTCCATGTAAAAATCAGTACTTTCGCCAAATCTTTAGGCTTAGATAGCGGACCCCAGCAATCCTAATGGATTAGGAAACGGGATAACGCTAAGAAGAAGAAGATGCTTGTACATGCATTAAATTCTTCACATCTCGCTTTATATAGTGAAGGAACTCAATTTCTAAGGATTTATTATTACCCGTTGATTCCTTTAAATTACCAATTCGATGATATTTCGACGAGCTCGGTAGCGTAGTCGTGAATTACGCGACTTTGACACCAACGCTCGTGGGTTTCACCAACGATTCCCACACACGGCAAATATTTGAGTGCATAACCCGTTCGTTTGTCTTGGTCATGTTTTAAGAGGGCGCATCAAAGCAGCTCGTCTGGGTGAGTATCTCCACCTCACAGAAACCGTAGCCAAATTACAACTCCCTAGAAGGCTGCTGTGTTCCTGCGTGTTAGTGAGGTCACCAGTAAGCTCATAGTTGCTGTGTTAGCAGCAGAGGAGGCATTCCACGAGTGATTCTTAATATATTACAAGCGTTTATAGGCTACGATAACCGCTCTACATCAGGTTGTATGCTTTCCGACGTTATATATATATATATAAAAAATACTCGACTATCAAGGTCTATGATTGTATATTACAACAAATGTAAGTGTGTTTGTTTGTGTGATATGTTTACATTTACTGGTAACTTCGACTACTGTCAGCTCACCATTAAAACAGTACCACATAATATATATATATATGAATATATATAATGTAATCATAATATATATGAATAGTATTTCCATTTGATTTTTTTAAACAACATCAGGAGACATTCTAATGTAAAGCGGTTGTCGGACCCTATGAACACTTGCAATTCAATAAGTATCACTCACGAGTTGCCACGCTTGCTGCTAACGCAAAAACAATTTCTATATTTTATTCTGACTTGAATAAGACTCTAAACTTATTTAATAATTAACTAAAAAGAAAAATAGTTGATGTCATAATCGTGAAATTAAACTGACTTTTGACCTAAACTTAAACACCTAACGCATTGAGCGTCTATTGAAATATCTGTCTGTTGAATAATTCGCTTTTGTAATTATTTAGTGGGGCCAAGAGAGTCAAGTGAATATTATCGCATCTTTCTTGCGTCGACTGTCACCCTGTATGGTCGTACTTGGTCACCTCTATAGCAACTACGTCTACGTAACGTGCCTAACGTAAATATGACTTCTACGGTGTAGTTAGTCAACGATGACGGTGGATTACGGTGGAGTTTATTCCTTGTAGCCGTATCCGCCTGTCCCTCCATGCATGCCAAGCGTATTTCAGATCGCGGCTAAGAATTTTCTTACTGCACATGACTGCGACCCTTGTAATAGTCCTTTATGTCCAAGCTAGTGAACGGAATGTTATACATGTCAATAATATAGCGATATAAATTTTCAATATTTTGGAAGTCTAATTACATGTAGTTTTTGAAATTAGTTCTAACACTGATAAGTTAACTAGTGAGTATAGTTTTTGTTTATAACACCTGAAAAGGTTTACAAAACAAAAGATCATGATCTTTATTATTTAATATAGCTATCAAATCTTATGTTAAAAATATAAATAAGGTACTATACTGAAATCGCTCACAAACCCAGCCCATCATAAAATGTATCGCTATCTTTAAGTAATGTTTGGCACTTACGTGTATCTTATCTTCCTCAGGCTTTCGGCTCGATCGTAAAATACCATTTGTTACAAGTTTACGTACGTATGATGGTGCGACTTGCATGTGGTGCACCCTGCCATTTAGCAAATAGCTGGTGATCGAGAAGCAGAATACAGGCATTTAACAGCAAGCGCAACGGGGTACCTTTTACCTTGTAGAAGACGACGCAATGAAATAGGTAATAGCTCACTCACTTCGAAGAAAAAACACGCATAAATTAATAAATTGAAATGAAAGTAACAAATTTCTAATGAGCCAGTGCTGCAGCTTGTCCCGAATGTTAATTAATAGCGACGCTACTGGTACCGAGTGCTCCAGTGAGCTGATTAAAGCCTTCATGTCCAATCCGACGTGTCTTCGTTGATCAAGGAAGTCCCGTAGCACTGTCAACTGTGGTTACATTTCGTTGGGCATCCAGAGTGCTGCGGTTAAAGCTATAAGTAGTGAAATTATTAAAGAGTATATCGCTGCGGAAAAAGCGCAGTACATCTATCGACGCTCCAGCTATTAGTCTTCACAGGGTCAGCACCGCATGAGTGACGACCCTCATTTTGCAAATGTCTGTAGCCTACGGTAACTGCTTACCATCATGCAGGTCGTACGCTTGTTTACCACCTTAGCGGTATAAATAAAAGATTCTAACACCTGTATTGCTGCCGACCAACTTTATCTGATATCCTGAGGGTTCCCCCAAAGAGTAACGAGTCACCGCTTGTCGCATAGACCGATTAGAAGTTATAGTTATGTAGACGTCCGTAGCTGGGTGTTAGAGTTAAGAACTTGATAGTTTTCATGAAGTTGCCAAAATTATTTTTTAAAATACCTATGGGATTTTAAGACATCACACTGACAAAGACACAGTCAGTACATGTCGTTTATAGAAGTTGTGTTAAGTTATTACAATTTACCACGTGTTAATAAGTGGTAAGTAAAAAAAAATGTATTGTTCATAGATATCCCCAGAAGCGGGTCGTGGCGGGTCTGTGGATAAATGTAAATATACGGAACAGAAGGAAATAAAATACACATGTACATCTTAATGATATTGGTAGAGATGGGCTGTCGAATTCTAGTAAATAAAATTGTTGATATTACCAAATACGTAAGCCGAATTATGCCTAATACAAATCTCTAAATAGAAGCTTCTGATAACACAGTGTGATTATCCAAGCTTGAACGCTGTTTCAGTCATGCTTGTTGGAGGAGAAAATTGAGAGTGCTTTGTCAATTTATCACTAAGAAACCCATCCAGATAACAAAAGTATTTCCTAGTTAAAGATTTGTTAGTAGATAAAGGGGCGCAATAATTTCCAATTCTCTTGGTATCCTATCTATCTATCTATAACTTCACGCTAAATCCCTTGCGGGGTAGGCAGAGAGAACCGAATGCCACGTGACTCGATCCTTATATGTATCACTCGCTTCTTTAACATTCATTGCTCTTCTCACGCACGCTCGTCGGTTTCTAGGGCTCCTGACATCACCTTCTGATAGAACACGACCAATTAGGTCATGGTAGGTAAGTATTGGTCTTCCCCGGCTCCTACATCGTTCCACTTTGGCATTGTATATCTACTTCGTCATTCTTTCATCTTGCATTCTTTCTACATGTCCGAACCAACGGAGCATGCCTCTTCTTATTTTAACACCGACGCTCTTTCAGACCAACTCTGTTTCTAACATCATCATTACGAATACGGTCTACACGCCTTACGCCACAAATTTTGCGCAGCGCTCGCATTTCGACCGCGTTTATTCTACTTTCATGCTCTTTCTGCCATACCCAGCTCTCGCTTCCATAAGTTAACGTTGGGACCAACACTGCATTGTGTATAGCGAGTTGTGCCTTCTGGCTCAGGATTTTACTGCCAAGAAGTTTTCCCAACGCTCCATTCACACTATTCCCAGCACTCACTCGTCTTTCCACATCTGCGGTGTACCTTCCATCCCTGCTGAAAGCGCATCCAAGATATACAAACTCATCCACTTGTTCCAACACTTCATCATCAATCGTAATCCTTACATTAGTTCTGGATTCTTCTCTTTCAAATTCCATTATCTTTGTTTTCGTCGCATTCAGTAGTAAGCCTTTCTCCATACATTCGTCTTTCATCGTTGTGACCAGTATTTGCAGTTCAGATGGTGTATCTGCTAATAGCGCGGCATCGTCTGCATGCGCCATGCGCAATCCCATATTCGTTGATCTTATTCTCTGCAGACAACTATCGAGATACAGGATAAACAGCCTAGCAGATATTTTAGATTTTGACATCAAACCAGGGTGACATGCCACCATCTATCCGCACACATGCTGAGCAATCCTTGTAAGTGGACTCACGCACGAGCACGGAGCAGTGAACCGTCAATCCCATATCTCGGCAATATGTCCAACAAATCTTTTCGCACAACCCTATCAAAGGCTTTCTCAAGATCCACAAAACCGCAGAAAACCTTCTGGTCTATGGTCAGATGCTTCTCTACGATATTGCGGAGCGAGAAAACTTGATCCGTACATCCCCTTCCATTTCGGAAACCTCCTTGTGCATCCCACAGTATTTCATGGTATCCTAGGCACCTAGGTTATAATAAAGATTATGTTTATAACTAACGACCCGCCCCGGCTTCACATGAGTGTCATGTAGATGCTAATTTGTTTTCAACGTAGAGTGATTTTAAATGCAAAACGTATCTCACGTATTTATTTGGATAAGGAATGGAAAGGAATATGTTTAAAATAGGATTGATTAAAAGAGCTTCGTAAATAACAAATTATTTTTTTGTAATATTTATGTATATCTTCACGCCAGGTTCCTTGCGGGGTAGGCAGAGAGAACCAAGCGCCATAAGACGTGGTCCTTACACATTCATCATCGTTCACGTTAGTTCCTATCGTTCATAGCTCTTTTCATGCACGCTCGCCGGTTTTGTAATATGTAAAAGATATACAATTCTGTAGTACATTTAGGGTTTGCAATATAAGCGCACAAAAATATATTTTTTACAATATCATATTACAAATCTTTTAAATTCTCGGCTCTCTACCATAATATGTATGTATTATACATATAAAATTTCCTCTTGAATCACTGTATCTATTAATGAAAACCGCATTAAAATCCGCTGCGTAGTAAAGATCGACGCGTACAGACGGCGGGAACTAACTTTGTTAATATTTGTCAAATAGCACTCTTGTCATAGTAAATAATTCAGTTGGGATTTGGAATCAATATCGTACAAGTTATTAGGGGCCGCGATTTCGAAACTCCATGAAACGATTATAAGGATCAGATAATTGGTAGAGACCTAGCAAATATTGTTTTTTTATTATTCGACGTAACTCACTCAAACTCACTCACTCGCACAAACATCCAAGGAGTTGTTATTTGTATTCGGTTTACTACGAGGTGGAGGTATGTCTCCAGTTGGGCTACTTTGAAGCGCTCTAACTCTCTTAAAAACATCCAGACCAAGACAGACATGTTCATGTTTGTCTTTTGTGTTAACCATACGACCACCGAGCTCGTCAAATATATATATATTTATATAATATATACATATATATATATATATATATATATATATATATATATATATATATATATATATATATATATATATATATATATATATATATATATATATATATATATATCATTATTTGACAAATATATATCATAAAACTCATCATCAGCACAGAATTCATCTTCACATATTGGAGACGAAATAGTCATGTGTTGTGTAGTTTCGTAGAATTTTCTTCCGAGAACTCTTGATTTGGCTGTGGTGTAAACGCCGAAGTTTTCTCGACAAACTATACCAACCAACTTAGGAGGTAGAACCCTAATCTGTAGGGCAATCTAACAACTAATGAACTAATGATCTAATGATCTAATGATCTCGAAATGTCTCATTTGTGATTATTTAAAATTAAAACAAGATAATTGTCAATAAATAATTAACAATCATAATTAATTAATTTTAAATAATGAAATCAGATTTATGTCATTTTTATTATATCATTTTTATTTGCTCATTTTAGAATACCTACCTACCTACTTTGAAACAGTTTAGAATGTCTCATTTATTTATTTAGTACCACAAAATCCATTTAGCTGATGTTCCCGATATCACCCAAGCGGAGTTGTGATTTAAGTTTTACGTAGAAACCCTAAAGATTTTCGGGATAAAAAGTATGAGTACGTTTTACGTTTTTTGCATTGTTTTTCGTTCAGTACTTTTTGTGTGATGTATGCACAAGTGGACGGACAGATGAAATTCTGTATCGATAGCAGAATCCTGCTACTATTTTTAAATGTATAGATAGATGTGGGTTCATACTAAGAATCAACATGAAACACTGACATACCTGTAGGTTATAATATATATAGCCATCTTTCCATATTAACACCACAGTATTATAGATGTTATCAAAATTCTAGTCCATTAACACTAGTCAAAATCTGATTAGGGAAGTACCTCCACCTTATAGAAAACCGCAACCAAATAACCACTCTCTAGAGGGTTGTTGTGTTCCTGCGAACGAATGAGGTTACCTGCAAGTAACCCTGCAAGTTTCGGGGGTTGATGCTACTCACGTCCGCAGGCTTTACCCTAGTTTCCCTGCACGTGACCCCTGGGTGGTGCTAATCGAGTAGCAAATTTTCTGGTGGTAGACCCTGTTGTAGAAGGGTCATCCAGTGACAGTTACCACCATGCAGATGTGAAAATCCCGCCATAGTGACTCGTTCTCATCCCCGTTCGAGTCGCGTTCCGGAGTCAGCACTGCACGAACTGGGCCGAGAGGATCATCGTCGCAACAAATGTGGGACCATGTGGTTGTTTAAACGGAGGCATGTTCGGGCCGCGCGAGCTGATCCGCCGGCCAGGGAGACCCGTAGAAACGGTGGTGCCGCTGGCCGCCCGTGGCATAGTACAAGGGCCCAATTGGGTCTAACCAACCCAAGAGGCTGCCCTACCAGGTCACGCATAATCCCGGAGTGGTTCGTCGTGCCGGGTGGTGCCCGGTTATGGTGGGACCCGGCGACTATTTCTGGGGGGGTATGGGAGACCTTCCGTCCGGCGGGTCAGCCAATGCGACTTCGAACTACGTAGGACCAACTGCGCACATGCCTACAACCGCTATCTAACATCCACGCTTTGTCCGTCTTTGTTGCTGCGTTAATCGTCTTTTTTCACGCCTCTTTTTCTTTTCCCTTCCAACTCCTCTTCCTCCCTAATAATCGTTTTTCGTAATAAAATGACAGCACAGCATACGTATAGAGGATCTACAGCGGCATCTCTCTCTCCCACCAATAACAAACTTTTTGAGGTAGAGTTCGCCAACATCCGCGGACTTCATTCTAACCTCAATGCCGTCCACCATCATCTCGAGACGACTAAACCCGCATTACTCTTCCTCACGGAGACACAAATAAGCCGCCCCGCTGACACAGCATACTTACACTACCCCGGCTATGTACTGGAAGAATCTTTCCGTCCTAAAGCCGGTGTATGCTTGTTTGCTAGGGCGGATGTTTGCTGTCGCCGCCTGAGCTGTCTTGAGGACCCTTCTCTATCCACCCTCTGGGTGCTCGTAAACCTGGGCTCTATGAACCGAATTTACGTGTGCCTTTATCGTTCCCATTCTGGAGATACCGAGACATCTCGACTCTTTGAACACCTGAGTCGAGCAGTTGACGAGGCTCAGGAGCGGTTCCCTTATGCCGAAATTGTGATTCTGGGTGACTTTAATACCCACCATGAGGCCTGGCTCGGTTCCTTCAAAACTGACCACGCAGGGCGAGCCACGCATGCCTTCGCTCTCACGCATGACTTGACTCAACTAGTAAACCAACCCACTAGGATACCCGATATTGTTGGTCAAGCGCCCTCGTTACTAGACCTCCTGCTGACGAGTGACCCGGTCGGATATGAGGTGCGGGTGCGTGCTCCTCTTGGATCCTCCGATCATTGTTTGGTTCGTGCCACGGTTCCTCTGGCGGCTCCGACGCCATCAGTCGAAATAAGGAGACGGCTCTGGCATTACTCTTCGGCAGACTGGGATGGCATGCGTAATTATTTCGCCTCTGTTCCATGGAGGCAGCGTTGCTTTGAGGGAAAAACCGTTTCAGAGAGTGCGTCGGCCATAGCTGGTGAGGTCCTATTGGGTATGGACTATTACATACCCACTACGAATGTTACCGGTGGAGGTAGATCTCGGCCCTGGTTCAATCGCGAATGCGCGGACGCTGTCGAACGGAAACAAGCGGCGTATCGCGCTTGGATTAGGGCTCGCAATTGTCACGACCCTCACGTGGAGTCCCTCAAGGCGACCTATAACAAGGCCACCAAGGAATGTAAGAGGGCTTACATAAGAGCTGATGCGCAACGGGTTGCGCGGATTGGTCGGGAGCTCGTGTCCCATCCTACGGGTAGTCGTGGCTACTGGCGCTTGGCCAAATCTGTGCAATCCAATTTTTGTAATTCTGCGTTGCCGCCATTACGGTATCCGGACGGGACACTCGCCTACCAGGCGCAGGAGAAAGCCAATCTTCTCGCTGATCTCTTCGCGGCCAATTCGCGTATCGATGATTGTGGTGCACTACCACCCGAAATTGCTAATTGTGGGACAACGATGCCAGACATACACATTAGGCAACGTGATGTCCGCGCAGCGCTGCAATCACTCGATGTGCGAAAGGCTAGTGGCCCCGACGGTATCCCGGCCGTGGTGCTCAGGAACTGTGCCCCTGAACTTGCTCCTGTGCTAACTCGCCTCTATAAAATGTCGTACGCCTCGGGGATCGTGCCGGAGGCCTGGAGAGAGGCGAACATACAACCGGTCCCCAAAAAAGGTGATCGGTCTGACCCTGCCAACTACCGACCCATAGCTGTCACCTCCATTCTCTGCAAGGTATTTGAGCGGATTATAAATACTCAACTAATCCGCTACCTGGAAGATCACTCGTTAATTAACGACCGCCAATACGGGTTCAGACCAAATCGGTCTACGGGTGACCTTCTAGCGTATGTAACTCACCTGTGGGGTGAAGCTATGGACAAGCATGGCGAATCTTTGGCAATCAGCCTAGACATTGCCAAAGCTTTTGATCGGGTTTGGCATCGCGCGCTTCTCTCCAAGCTTCCGGCATATGGTCTACCACCTCGATTATGCACTTGGATTGCTGCCTTTCTCCAGGGACGCAGCATACGAGTCCTTTGCGACGGCCAGTCATCGCAGTTTCTGCGTGTGAACGCCGGAGTACCGCAGGGATCAGTCATGTCGCCCACACTGTTTCTGCTGCATATCAATGATATGATATCACTTGGTAACATACATTGCTATGCAGATGACAGTACAGTTCATGCGCGATATGTCGGACGACCTGCGGCAGGCCAGGCCGAAGTAGAGGAGAAAAGACGTGCACTTGTCGTTGAGCTCGACCGGGTGATGGATCGCGTTTCTCGATGGGGCTCCAGCAACTTGGTTGAGTTTAATGCCAATAAAACCCAGGCGTGTGCGATTAGTGCCAAAGTTTCTCCATTCCATCCTCTTCCCTCTCTTCAGAGCACCCCTTTGCAGATACAAGATAGTCTTACCATCCTCGGCATCAACATTAGAGGCGACCTCAACCCCAAAGACTATATCGAGAGCGTTATTTCCGTGGCCTCTAAAAAACTCGGAATCCTGAACAAGGTGAGACGGTTCTTCACGCCTGAGCAGCGCTGCCTTCTATACAAAGCGCAAGTTCGCCCATGCGCGGAGTACTGTTCTCACCTCTGGGACGGGTCTGCCAAATATCTACTTGACGCTCTCGATAGAATGCAGCGCCGCGCTATACGCATTATAGATAGCGTTGAGGTCACTAACTCCCTTGAACCTCTTCAGCTGCGTAGGGACATAGGTAGCTTGAGTGTTCTCTATCGTATCTATCATGGGGAATGTTCTGAGGAGCTTTTTGACCTCGTCCCTCCTTCTCCTTTTCTCCTCCGGAATACTCGCGCTGGACTGAAATCACATCCACATAGAGTTGGGTTGCTTACCTCCCGTACTAAGAAGTTCGGCGACTCGTTTCTTTGTCGGGCTATCAAAATGTGGAATTCGCTTCCGGCGCATGTGTTCCCCACTTCCTATAACCCCGGGTCGTTTAGACGTGGCGTGAAGAGGCACCTTAGCGGGCCGTCAAGGGGGGGACAGCCAGCACAGCGCTAATCACTGAGATGGCTGTTCTCGCATCTGGTTCTTATTGACGCTTTCCATCAGGCGCGATAGGGACAATTTGATAGGCTACATTAAAAAAAAAAAAAAAAAAAGTTCACAAGACGTTACTGTATTATCAGCTGGGACGGCAAGGCGACAGTGATACTTCCTTTTGCGCAAACGTTCAAAGGCTACGATAACCACTTTATATAAGGAAGACTGTATGCTTGCATACTTCCCGATGTTTTATAAATTAGAAGTCTATAGGGTAGGCGATTTTAACAGAGCGTTGTCTGTCAAGAAATTTCTTTATAGGTATAAAAATCCCAACTCTAACCGTTAGGTTTTATATGAGTTTTCATTTTCAGCGTTATTCCGTGTCCTAATTCATTTGATTCGCCGGAGTCCGCTACCTAAGCCTACGGATTTGGCGAACATACTGATTTTGACATGGAGCGACGGCTGTCAGATCTCCACAACCCAGAGGGAGAACCTTTCCAAGGTTACGTCGTACGTCTTTTTAAATATGATATTATGGACGGGCGGGTTTCCACACGATATTTGCCTTCACCGCCGACCAAGTGATAAGTATAAATCACTCACGTTTTATATGTATGAGCTTCCTACAAATGTGCAGTTTTATAGTTCCTAATAAGGAATATGAATTATCTTAAAAATAACAAACAATACAAAATTGTTAGACTACTAAATTGTGTAAACTTTTTACAAGAAAAGTTGGGCAAAATCGATTTTCCGTTTGGTTCCCGCAGTTCTCTCTACGGACAGAGACTTTTAGCGTCCTTTGTCTCTGGGCAAACTAGTAATCTGTGCTTTCGGTAAACGAAACATTTGTTATCAGCTAACTGTCCACGCCCGTTGCTCGATGTTTCCAAAACGCCAGTTTCAACTTAAATTTTTGCTTCCACTTTTCTCTGTCGCTTGGTGTTAGGTGCGGAAAATTCTGCAGATTGTTTGACGTTTTACTTTAGTGCATTTAGGAAAGAATAAAACGATAATTACTATTCATTTCGTTTTTAGGGTTCCGTAGTAAACCAGGAACCTTTATAATTTCGCTATGTCCATCTGTCTGTACATCCGTCCGTTCATCTGTCCGCAGTCTAGATCAGAGACGCTTGACACTAGAAAGCTGTAGTTTGGCATGTATATACATATTAACTGTGCTGATAAATTGGTAGAATAAAATCTTGAAAAAAAAATTTTGTGGGTGAGTGGGGGTGCGTGCGCATTTTTTTCTATTCGCTTCCACCCCATGGTGTGGGGAGTCGTTATATAGGTTTTTAAAATATCGAGGGTTTGGGAAGATAATTTTTCAATGTAGTGATCCGTTTAAACCCTATCCGTATGTGGCCCGACATGCACTTGGCCGGTTTTTGTTCATTTAACATCTTCAAGTATGTATTTACTATTACAGTAACCATATATATGCCTAAGAATAGACTTTCAAATACTTGCACATTTCCCATCTTATAAAACTTTTCACTCTACAAACTACAGAGAAATTCTGGACACTCCATTCCACAAGCTGAGCCGAGGGAATGCCTTCCCCGAATCATATGAAATTTCGATTCTAACGTGTGAGATTGAATTCCTTACCAATATCGATCTGTAAACAATTCATCTGAACAGAACCCATTGTAAAAGCGATAGAGCGTACAAAGGGTAGTAAAATTACATCTCAAACTTAGGCATAATACCGGGTTTAAGGCAGGGATCGTCAATAATCGTCACTGTTTGTGTATAAATCAAGTAACTGAGTAGTCTAAATTAAGTCAAATAAATAACTACTGTAAGCTGGCACAAACAAAGTTGAAGATAGATCGAGTACCCAGGTGAGTTTGTTCAAAGTACAAAATAAATAAGTTGCAGGTGCAATGTGGTAAACAAAGGTGACAATATCTGCGATAGAAGACTATTATAACCCACAGGTATCTCAGTGTTTCATATTGAATCTTAGTATGTATCCACATCTATCTATACATTTAAAAATAGTAGCTGGACTCTGTTGGACATACATTATTTTCTTTTAAATAGCAGGACTCTGCTATCGATACAAAATTTCATCTGTCCATCCACTCCATCCCTTGTGCATACATCACACAAAAAGTACTGAACGAAAATCAAACGTATATATATATTACCAGAAATACAAATGATTGAAACAAAGCTGAAGGTATATAGATTAACTCGTTGAAAATCTAAACACGTTCTTGTGAAGAAAATTTATTAAATTATGTATTTACAATCCTGAAAGGGAAAGGTACTTATGTTTTTCCTCAATCCTATATAATCTCATTTAATTAGTCAATTATAAAAAAAACCAAGAAGACATCATGAGAGGAATACTTAGATCAAAATTTTCTTATATATCCTCCATATATAACGGCCTCCTCTATATATATATAACGGCCAGATAATACACGAGAATTTCTAGTAATATGCAGTTCAAATCTGTGACAGACAGAGAGACAGTGGAGTCGTAGTGATAGGGTTCCGTTGCTACCCTATCACTACGACTTGGGTGCGGAATCTTCATAACACTTTGAAACATTTTGTAGCATAACATTTTCAATACCTGAAACTTTAACAATTTGTTAATATTTTGAATTGCCAAGTTGAATTTTAACGAGAACAGTTTCTCAAAATGCCATCAGGTGGGGCTCCAGAGTTCAACAACAATTCAAACAATGTATATGAAGTTTATTTTTATTCTAAGATGAGAGATCATTTGCAATACCATTATTTAAGAGAGACAGGGCGTACAAATCATCCGGACTAGGGAACTATTTCTATCTCATAGTAAACTGCTATATAACAACTCCTTAAAAAGGTTGGTTGTTGTATTCCAGCGAGTAAGTGGGGTTACCTAAAAGCTCCTAAGGATGGCTAGCGCAAACAATACTTCCTGCATTGCAAGCGTTCAAAGGCTACGGTAACCACATTGCAACACCAAATTTTCTTTTATACTACGTCGGGAGGCATACAAGCATACGGCTCACCTGATGTAAAGCGGGTACCGTAGCCTATTAATGCTTGCGATATATTAATTGTCACTCGCGCGATACCTCCTCTCCTGCTTACACAGCAAACTCCTTGGGAGCTTACTGGTAACCTCATTCACACTCAGGAACACAACAACCCTCTAGGGAGTTATTATTTGGCTGCAGTTTCCTGTGAGGTGGAGGTACTTCCCCAGACGGGCTGCTTTGATGCGCCATATCTCTCTTAAAACATCCAGACCAAGACAAACAGACATGTTCATGCACACAAATGTTTGCCTTGTGTGGGAATCAAACCCACGAGCGTTGGTGTCAAAGCCGCGTCATTCCCGACTGAGCCACCGAGCTCGTCAAAACTCCTTGCGGGGTAGGCAGAGGGCACCGTGCGCCAAATGAATCGGTCCTTACCTACCTAACTCGCTTCTTTAACATTCATGGTTCTTCTCATGCACACTCTCCGGTTTCTAGGACTCCTGATATCACCTTCTGATCAAACACGATCAATATGGTAATGGTAGGTACGTCGTGGCGTCCCTCGGCTCCTACATTCTTCTACCTACCCGTTTTATATCTGTTTCGTAATTCTTTCTTTCTGCATTCTTTCTACATATCCGAAACAACGGAGCATGCTTCTTATTATTTTGATATCAACACTGTCTTTCAAATCAACACAATAATACAATATTTATAGGTATAGGTTCATTAAACATCTTGAGATCTTGAAGCTGAATGTTTATCTAAATACTTACGATGCATATTATTTCATTAAGTACCTACGTATGCTGCTGAAATTTCTTTCTATGAGACAAATATTGTTCACTACCTTAGTGCTGTAGAATTTTGTAGTAGGACATATTTCGTTATTTTTAGTGAAAATGTTTGTCACCATATCTCACACAGCGTTAACGATACATATACATCAAGGGCTCTTCAGAAATGTGCTCCATCACTGCTTACAGATTTAACGCTCGCTCGGGACGCAATAATGTTGTTAATATCTAGCAGCTGTGTTACTAGTAAAATACTCTATGCTAGTAAGAGTGAAACTATGTTTTTTTAATACCAATAAGATGCAAATAACGGTACGGCCTGCCTGATTGTAAGACGGTATCCTATGGACATTCGCAATACCAGAGGTGTCTTGCGTTGCCGACCCTGTATAAACCTCTACATGCCTTACTTGAAGAACCCCATGCCCCTTGGGTAATCTCGGCAGCGAGGTCGTTCCACAACTTAAATTTATTGGTAAATAACTTTTCTGGATTCGCACAGTACGCGACTATTGCGGTTCCTGTGTATGAGAATGAACCTCTAGCTGTCAACGAACTGTGCGAATGGCAGACACTACGTTATTCATATTTGGCTTTTCCGTTTTTAAATATTGCTAGTACCAATGTAATATGTATAGTTAATTAATTGGAATATACTATATAGAATAGATTAGCAAATCCTCAGGACGTTACTGGCATCCTCATTCTCTCGTAAGAACATGACAACCATGCACGGAGTTGTTACTATGCTGTGCTTTTCTATGAGGGAGAAGTACTTTCCCAGATGGAGTGCTTTAATTCGACCCCAGTACAAACAGACATGTTCACACACAACAATGTTTGTCTTGTATGAAATCGAACCCATACCAAGAACTATAAAAATCCTCTTGTGTTATTTAATTATAGTTTAAGTTAATAGAATCAGGCGTTATTTTGCGAAAGCAAAAATACATGCAATTTGATCTAACCTGCTTTGTGCTTTCCAATATCGACACTGAGTAGAGTACTGCTCCCGTGGAGAGGATTTTACACTCTCTCCACAGGTACAAGTGCTCCAAACTTTAAACGCTTAGCAAATTTTCTTCTCAATGTTGGGAAAAACTAGCAGCAGCATTGAACCTATAAGAATGTCCACGAATTTTAAAGATACTGCATTTTCAAACAGTTACTTGTTAAATTCTCATTCAGTCGATATTACATACCGAAATTCTATTAGGAAACTGGTAAATAATTTCGTCTCAATTCTCAATCGCATTGGAAATGGCATCTCAATTAATTTCAACAAATTGGAAGCCAATCAAACCGCACCGGGAAACGAGTTAGTAGTTTCTACTTCAACGGAGTCCAGGAACAGCTGTCCAAATTTCCACCGTCCAGTACATTTAAATGTTCGTATATCCAAACAAATGTCCTCAAAATTTAATTTGCGTATCCAATGTTTACGGTAAATCCGTCGGTGGACTTGCACTTTGCCGGATTATAATTCAGTGGATAGCTTAGGATGTTTCAGTGAAACTTTATCTAAATATTCCGAGTTAGTTTGAATAATAAATATTATTATACATTTCGTTCTGTGAGATTGCTTGTTAAAATAATTTGTGATTAAATTAAGTGCTTTGTTCATTCGACCTCATATCAACGCTTAGAATATAGCCCACTTAGTCACAGACCTATATAATACTTCTATAACTTCACGCCAAATCCCTTGCGGGGTAGGCAGAGAGAACCGAGCGCCACGTGACTCGATCCTTACATATATCACTCGCTTCTTTAACATTCATTGCTCTTCTCATGCACGCACGCCGGTTTCTAGGGCTCCTGACATCACCTTCTGATAGAACATGACCAATTTGGTCATGGTGGTATATAATACTTGCAACATAATAAGTATCATTAGGTAGCACTTAGTCACCACTGCAACTAACAGAGCAAACTCATTGAGGCAGCGTTAGGGCAGTAATGACTAAGACTGTTCCATAGTCATTGAATTATTTTCTAGGTGTACTAACAGGCAGAGTTGCAGTGTAACATGGTGTGATATTCCATAAGCTGCAGTTTTCCAGATAGCATCGCTCCTAACTGAGCAACGCAGTACAAGTGTATAATCAATCAACGATCTACGGATCAGCAAGCTGAATTAGCAGTAGGCAGGTGACATAGCTCGGAGAACTAATGGCCATTGGGGTAGAAAGGTTCTCCAATGGCATCCACGATGGACAGACGATCTCGTGTTGATCGCGGATGCGGAAGCTGATGGGTGCAAGTGGCACAGGACCGATCGCTGTGGAAGTCTGAGAGGGAGCCCTATATTCAGTAGCGGACGTCCTTCTGCTGAAATGATGATTATCAATCCACTGCTTCTGATATATGATATACCCTAATACCTTTTGTAATATGTTGTAATGTTTAAAATATCTAATGTAATAACCTTTTTGAATAATATATTTTGTAAAACCTTTTTAGAGATATACACTATTATAGAGATATACATTGTCTCTGTGAACCGATTGATGTTTGTCAAAAAATATTTTATTAGTAAATTTTAAATTTTCAAATTATAGATGTACGTACGACGTAATCCGAAAAACAAGTGAGTCTGGAACTAGTTTTGTAGAAGTAAAGATTGAGGGCACCGCGTCGGAGACCTCCAGCCTCCTGCTGTGGGCTACGTGGTGAACCGTCGGGAATTTACTCAGTTTTCCAAACCCGTTAAACACCGGACGTCTAACTAATCCCATTTATAAAACCTACAGCCTCTGTTGTGGACCACGGCGGCTGACGGAGTTACTGCTGCGGTGTTGGTCCGTAAGGCGGTCCACCAACAACTTCTACATCTGGATCTGCGTGCTGGCTAGCACACTAACCAGCTGTCTACAGTCGATGGCCACTATAGCCGGCGGCCACTCAGTGCACGCGCCAGTGAACCTTACAGTGATATTCCGGTTAGACAAAGATAACGCGAGTTCTTAAAGACCCTTATTAGCAGAACTTTAAGTCACTTTTATTTTTTTTATGTAGTTTACTGTATAAATTGCCCTAATAAATTTGTAACCCTTTTTGTTCACTCTTTTCCTTAACAAGTAATATAACAATGTAATCCCCCATTTTCAGTAAATAAACTACTTTTCCAACAATGCGTTTTAGGTTATCGATGTACCAAGACGGGAACACTTAATGCTTCGTCTCATATGCAGTTTCCACTATAGGTGATCGCTGCAGCTCTACTTAATCTCGCTAGTAACTCGGCCGTTAATCGGCGGAGCGCACCACATTTAGGTGCCGTTATGCTCGCAATATTGAAGTTAGTTCGGAGACTTTATGTTCATGAGCGTTACGTAAAGCTGAATTCAAACAAAATAAGAAAATTGTTTTTATGCAATAACTTCAAGGTCTTGTATATTTAATTTGTTCCTTAGAATTCATAATTTAATGCTATGCGAACCCTCACTCTAAATTCTGGGTCCCACGTTGGGCGCCACTTTAACCTTTACTAAGCCTTTCCACTTTTCACAAAGGCTTTTTATTCAGTTTCATGAAAATTTATTTTTATGGTTAATACTTTTGATATAATTATGCCACAGTATAATGAAGGTGTTTGTCAATCACGCTCCGATGGTTTTGCGAATTTTAATGAAATACTTAATACCTATATAATGACCTTAAAATGTGTTATGTATTAGTGTCGATCCTGAATACTATTTAAAGACATCACGCGTATTATAAGGTTGCAAACCAAAAGAGAAATGGAAGGTTAAATAGTAAAATAATAAAAATTTCAAATGTTTTTATAAAAAAAAACGATGGACTCGGTCAGCAATTTTGACAGGGCTCGATAAAGATGGGGAGACTGAGAATTTTGATAAGATTCGACGAAAGACAGATGAGCTCGAATGCAAGTAGTCTTAACAATTGGTTCAGCAGTAGTTTCGGGTACTGCAAGAGTAGTAGGAGGTGTAGGTGGATCCGTGCATAACGAGCGGACTCAGCAGTGATTTCGTTGGTTCCACACAGGCACAGCCGGTGGTCCCGGTGGAGATTTAGTTTAGTTAGGAGTTTAGTTTTTCACCTTGTTAAGTTATACAGGTAACAGTTGTAAGTTTTGAATTTTAAAATATTAAAACATTTGTTTTTAATTATCATCGACTGTCGTAAATAATTTAAGTACAACGTATAGTAAATATAACAATTCAAGTATAACGTGTTAAAGAATGGAGGATGAAAGAATGACAAAACAGATATAAATATGTATTAACATATATAAATATAAGATAACAATGCGAAAGTGGAAGGATGTAGGAGCCGAGGAAGACCATTACTAACCTACCATGACCAAATTGGTCCTGTTTTATCAAAATTTATTTTTTCTAGGGCTTCTGCCTAGGAACAGGCGAGCGTGGATGAAAAGAGCTATGAATGTTAAAGAAACGAGCGAAGTATGTAAGGACCGCGTCTTGTGGCGCTCTGTTCTCTCCGCAAGGGACCTGACGTGAAGATGTACATACATACAAAAATTAGCAGAAAATATCAAGTTAATTGTAAAACTGTTTGTGACAGTCGATTAGCACATGTAAAACAATGAAATATATTATCTGACGTTTTAAAGCAAATCAAAATATTAAATTCATATGGAAGTTTCATTTAATATATTTAAAAGGAACTTCTAACATTTACAACGTTTAATTTCTACTACAATCAATCTTTTTCCAATCATGATCATCTATATTTTAAAATCATTTTTAAAACCAGGCAAAGGATTGCTTTTTTTCTATGATATGCTTATGTATAACTTTGCGTTAGGAGATAGAGTCGCTCAGAGAAACAGCACGATATCCTGGCAGTTATGTAGGCGGAGAGAATGGAGTTATGCTCATATCGCTACAGTAGAAGGAGGAGCATCTGGACACATAAAGAGGAATTTTTTAACGGAAGTATCGCGTATTTTATTTATTTTGTTGAACCTGACGTTTCGAACGCTTTGCAGCGTCCGTGGTCGCAGGAAGACTAAGGTGGTATTTGTCTTACATTAGTTATTCAATTATTACATCTACCGACATGGATGGATTAATTATATATGTTCCGATTCACACAAAAATCGCTCACAGTGTCCGAACATTTTTTAGATCTTTGGGTTTGGGATTTGATTATTTTTAGGACTGGATCCCAAGCAGGTGGTACTTGCCAACCATCTTCTCTATTGAAATTGGGGTGTTTTCTTATTTCAATAGCCTCGCGCAACATTCTCGGCATGTAGCGATTCTCCTTGGCGAGGATTTGTGGTTTATCAAACCGGATGTAATGGTTTGGCTGGTCCAGTGTATGTTCACAAACTGCAGAGTTTTTATCGCGCCTATTCTTCATGTCAGCAATGTGTTCTTTCACACGAGTACCTACGCTTCTTCAGAGAATTAATCCATCCATGTCGGTAGATGTAATAATTGAATAACTAATGTAAGACAAATACCACCTTAGTCTTCCTGCGACCACGGACGCTGCAAAGCGTTCGAAACGTCAGGTTCAACAAAATAAATAAAATACGCGATACTTCCGTTAAAAAATTGTTTAATTCAATGTGTAACAATCGCGAAAACCTAAGACAATACTACATAAAGAGGACTTGGAGGGGAAGTAGTACATCGTGTATCACTCGCTAGTTTACAGCGTAGACTGCCGGTTTTTGTCTCGTATAGGTATTCCGTTCATACGCATTTTTAAAATTTAAAATTATTAAAACAATATTTTATTTACAAAATCATCGACTGCTGCAAACATTTTAAAGAAGTAAAGAGTATTTAATCACAACTGTAAAATTGTTTGTGACCGTCGATTTTGACATAATACATTTATAAGATAAATAAATACGGAGCAAGACAACTATACAAAATGCTATGATTATTACAGTACATGGATGCAAATGGGCGCGAAACCGTGGGTGGAAAATAGTCTTCCTATCCTTTGCTTAATATTTAGTTAGATAGCTTTCTAACCACCCAAGCATTAATAATAGAAACACCCAAACCCTTTTTTGAGAGGAATTCCTATCACTACTGGAGGACCTGGAAACTATCAATAGATATCGTGGTATGGATGTATGCTGTACCGGAACCATTGATTTTAAATCAAGTTAATTTATTAAACACTAGCTGAACCTGTCCCAGCTTGCTTCGCTGGACATCAAGCTGTTCGTGTTTTTTCTTCGTTTCCATTTATTATCTCCCTAAATCTTCTTATTAGGTACCATTTCTAATATATTGCAAATAACACAAAAGATATAAAACAAACACACTTAAAGTTGTATGTATTAATTATCTCATTATCAGAAAAGTTTTTATTTTTTTCCAAACCTATCTTTTTATTTTGTACAACGGCGGTACAAGACATACAAGCATATAGTTGCCGTAGCCTATTAACTGTTGTAATATATTTAGTATCACTGGTGCGATACCTCCTCTGCCGCTTACACAGCAACTCCTTCGGAGCTTAACCCTCTAGGGAGTTGTTGTTTGGCTACGGTTTTCTGTGAGGTGGTACTTCCCCAGACAGGCTACTTTGGTGCGCCCTACATCTCTTAAAAAGTTTATTTCAATAAACAACAGGAGAGAAATTAATAAATAACTCAAAACGATCCAAGTTTTGCATAAATCATCTCCAATTAGGTGAGGGATCCTCATAGAATATTTTTAATCAGTTTCCTGAACGTAAACTTTGCCATGAAAGTTGTTCAAAGCGTTTCTTAAGCTAACTTTCAGGATTGCACTGAAAGGCTAGCAGTTAATGTATTTTGAGGTTTATAAAGTCAATTTTATTCCATTTTATGAATTAGTAGTCGCCGGTTGATTTAAAGTTAATATTAAGTAGGCAGTGTCAAATAATGACAAATGTTTTAATTTTTTATTTGCATTTGTGCTATGAGATCTTGCTTCTGGTCAAATTTCATGATCATGGCTCAACTATAAGTGGCTTGTAACTTTACTATAAAACTGTGCTCTTTTTTCTGGTGCTGTTTCAATATATATATATATATATATGGTCACTGTCTGAAATATAATTAGTAGGTAAGATGTGATGTAACATATCATTATCATCGATATTTCAGCCGAAGAACGTCCACTGCTGAAGGTAGTCCTCGCCCCTGCACTAGATTTCCAGACTTCCTCAACGATCGGTCCTGTGCTCCTTGCATCTATTGGCTCCTTGCGGTCTTTACTTGATCGTCGGTCCATCGGATGGGGAAACATCCTTCATAACGTTTCTTTTGACATGTCGACATTTAAGAACCTTTTTGCCTCATTCACCACTGGGTCTTTGAGCTTTGTGGCCTGGTCTACCCACAGCAATTCCAGCTTTGTAATCTTTAAATCCAGAGTAATAATTATAGTCCTACTACGTCTGTACATACTCCAGAATAAAGTACGCAGGACATACACGTCAACTAAATCATCTTACTAAATGATACTTGTTGAGTTTAGGTTTTTTTTTTAATACGAACCCTACAACACCAATGAAGGCTAATGATATATGATAAGGATAGTAAAACCACCATACTTTGCCATTTTTCTAAATCACATAAGGATAACACATTATGTTAATAATAATGACATATGACGTACAAAATACTTCTCCATTGGAATATAGCTGGAGTTTTATATACAATGAATAACTTGGAACTATGTATCCACCAACTTCATCAAAGAATAAAAATACAATAGATATAATTTGCCTTCTGGAAATATTTGTTGGAGCAGAATAAAGAATTCGATGTACTTTCGTACTAAAAGAAGTGTAGTGTCTTGTCGACCGCTATTCTAGAAATAAAATTTGTTGAATTCAACCAGTTTATGTTTCTCTTGCTAGACTTTTTGTGAAGCAATATTATCCATTGTTTAATTGCTGCTATGGGATGGAAAACATAAGACAATTGATCCAGACTAATGCTGCTATCTTGCAGAAGTACTCGTAGATTATCTAGATAAAAATGTCAAGTATTGAACATAAAAATAACTAGTCTGGCCATAAATACATTGAAACTTTTTTCTGCAACTCTTTAATTATTTTGAGTTTGGAACGCGTTTACAACAACTTACGTGTTGGAGTAGACTGGCAATGATGATACCGAGCTCCTTATTGAGATTGACATTAACGCTCGTATACAGGTTAAATTGAATTATATTCCTGCCTGGAACTTGGCGGAATTGGGATATTCAGGTGTCAGTGTAGGTTGGGCACTGAACTGGATAATTTCGCGGCAAACTGAATGCGCAATGTAAGATCTCACCTTAGCGATCGATTATCGTCATAATTTCACAGCAATAAAGATTACTATGAGTTGAATCTATAGTTTTACAAATGTATAGTTTGTCTCAGTGAAAATGAGACCAATTGGTTGCTTGCGACATTACCACCCACATTCCTCTAGCAAGTCGGAATTTTTAAAAACCACTCTCTTGGCGGATACCTAAGATAACCTAAGATGTATGATAACCTAAGATGTATGATAACCTAAGATGTATGATAACCTAAATGCACTTTCATACAAAATTTCATGTTCCTAGATCCCATTGTTTCATTGTTCGTCGGGCAGTAGTCCATTTCTTATTTTATACAAAGCATAAGATGGTTTAGGTGTCAGTGTCGATTTCGGATTTTTATATGAGTTTGTGATATATGGCACGACCCGATGGACAACATACTCGTTATTAGCTCTCATCATGAAGGTAGATTTACCTACTTATCCACGTGGTACCAATTGTATTAACGGAAAATAACATACACATACACCAAAACACCAAACACGTATATATATGCACGCACATAAAACATAAGATGGCGTCGTTGCGCGTGGCATTTTAACCGAACACTCAGGTTAATAAACCACGACCGCAGCCTGTCTATGGATGGGTTATATATCTCGAGTTCCGAGGGCACGTTAAGCCATCAGTCTCGGTTGTTGTCGATAGATGGCAGTCGTTAAGCTGAGTCAGTGGCACTCGGGCGACTTGAAAACACTAACCTCCGCCAATCCGCATTTGGTGGAGTATGCTCTAAACCGCTTCGGTTGGAGGGAGACCCATATCCCCGCAGTGGGATGTAAGATGAGTAAGAGTTGATGTGATGAAACAAACACTCACATATACCGCACGCACCCATACACAAACACTCACGCAACTGTGTAAATAATTACAGTTAAAAAGGTAAACACCATGTATTTCCAAAGGAGTCACTAAACGAGTCAATGGGCCAAAGCTAGGGAGAGGATTGAGGAGTATATGTATCCACCTCTTGCATCCCCAGCAGCGGTCTGTAATGCTAGGTATGTTATTATATTGCCATTAAACTTTGCCCGAGTAATGATAGAACTAGACTTCACAGTTGTTGTTACATTGTAACTTATATTTTGATCGAATAAAAGTGTTTTACTAAGAAATTTGACATAAAGCGCTCTTATCTTATTTTATCTTGGCAATCTAACATGTCTGCGATTACTTTTTAAATATAGCGGCAGCTATGGCTGTGTAAACGGGAAGAGTTATCTCATTAATGCGCTGCCATTGCCGCCCTTCGCCGCCCTATACTGCCCTAGCTGTCTAGCGCCACCCTCGTTGTGTAATAATGTTCCTAATGTAATCATGGCATATAAACAACACTCTATATCAACACCACTGGTGTCTATGTAAAACATAAGTAGCACTTCCTTACATCCAACGCCAAGCCATGATGCAGCTTGCTGTATAAGCTCATATCGAACCGATACTAACGAAACTATTGTATAGTAGCTGCTGCCCGCGGCTCCGCCCGCCTGGAGTTATATAACGTAGCCTATGTGTTAATCCAGATCATAATCTATCTACGTGCCAAATTACATTCAAATCCGTTCAGCCGTTTAAGCGTGAAAGAGCAACAAACATCCATCCATACATACAAACTTTCGCATTTATAATATTAGTAGGATTTTACTACCAATATAGGTATGATTTGACAGTCTACAAATGAATGTATGTTTGTTACAGCAGTGATAGCTTAGTGGACAAAGAACCGGCCTTGTGACTGACAGGTCTTCGGTTCGAATCCTGGCATGTACCACAATAAAATGTGTTTTCGGATTTATGTACATATTTGTAATTACCAATTGCTCGGCGGTGAAGGAAAACATCGTGAGGATACCCACACGTCCAAGAATTTATATTTTGAATGACGTGTGACCTTACCTAAGGCGCAGGCCAGACACAAGCGGCGCGGGCGCGGGCGTACCATCAGCGCACCTCTTCTATTTGCTTTGCACCACGTCCTTCTCCTACATTTTGTATGAAAGAATATTGGAAAGGCGTCGAGACGGCACGCCACGGTTGCGCCGCAGGCGCACCGAAGGCCTACCGCAGGGCTAGCATGTCTTCGTCGTCAGAGGAAGACATCTTGCAGATCAAAATCAAACACTTGAATACCAACGATACACTGTCCCGTCGTGAGCGTGCCACGGGCGCGCCCGATGCGCGCCGGCCGCGCCGCTTGTGTCTGGCCTGCGCCTTAGAATGGTCTGGTTTTCCCTCTGGGTTGCAGAGGTGGGACGGTAGTCGCTCCATGTAAAAATCAGTATGTACGTATGTATGTGTGTATATCTTCACGTCACGTCGTTTGCGGAGCAGGCAGGCGGTCTTTATCACTTCACTCTTTTCTCTAACATTCATAGCTCTTTACATGCACGCTCGCCGGTTCCTAGTGCTCCTAATATCACCTTCTGATAAAACACGACCAATTTAGTCATGGTAGGTTAGTCTTGGTCTTCCTCGGCTCCTACATTCTTCCACTAACGCATTGTATATCTTTTTCGTCATTCTTTCATCCTACATACTTTCTACATGTCCGAACCATCGGAGCCTTTTCTTATCTTAACACCGACACACGATATTACGAACGCATTAAAAATTTGTACTTCAGCCAAATCCTTAAGCTTAGGTAGCGGACCGCGCCAATCTTAATGGATTAGGAAAACATTATAACGCTAAGAAGAAATGAATGTATGTTTGTATTTAAGTGTATTCCATCGTTGCGTTTCAACTGCTCCAATTTTGATGATTGTGGTGTTTATCGATCAGTTATTATGATACGGGTGATTCAGTTGTAAAACATTGCAATGCATACGGAGTATACATAATAATGTTTAGATTTGACTCTAGCTGTACTGAACTTTCATAAAAAAACAAACATGAACGATAGAAAATCGAACAAGTTTGAAGAAGTTAAGTCTAGGCGAGTTTATAGTACCTAATATAGAAATACTATCTTCTGCTTCTTGTCAGGATGGCGATAATGAATAATAAACATGGCAGAAGAATCAGCTTTAATAATACTGTTGAATAAAATGGGACGATAATAATGCTGATGAAGAAAGATCGTCCGTCAATCCAGCCATTGTTGGTCATACATTTACATTACAGAAACGCATAGCCACATATCATTGGAGGCTTGTTGTGTACTTGAATGTAGCTGAGGTCACCAGTACACCTGAGGAGTCATTGTTTCAGCAGCGGGTGTAGTAATATGCAAGCGATACTTTCCATATTACAAGTGTTCATAGGCTTTGGTAACCGCTTTACATCAGACGGGTTTTGGGTTGGATTTACGATGGGACCATTGTATAAAAGACAATTTTGCCAAATGCAGCTGGAGCACGGTCCGCAGCTAGTGGTCTTAAAAACAGAATGTTTATATAAAAAGTTGTCGCGTGTCACCTCATTAATGCACAGACACCGCCGCCACCCGCGCTGCGTAATGATGATGTGCCTAATGTATCGTGGGATCTTACAGCATCCAATAGCTGGTAGTACCCGTGGATAAATCAGGATTAAGATCGGTGACTTATATGATTATAATCGCCCTTCTGTATCATATTTGTAGCAAAAAAACACATTATGATGAATATAAAGTCACCGGGGAAAATACCTTCGCCAATTACTCCACTTAAATAAAATTTTAACTGAATTTAAAATTGTGACTACAGTTATTTCAAAATAAACCAGTTGAGAATGCGCAAGCTTACCAGAGGAACACCTGGCTCGTCAATTATAGACCAATACAATTTTTTTTTTATTTGTCGGCCATTTTGACCATGTTGCTTAAGAGATAGGAACGGTGTTGCTGAACATTCCTATTCTACTTTTTTATGCTGAATCCGAATCTGAAGTCAAAATTCGAATGTTCAAAAAAACGCACACACAGACAAACATAGATTTCATATAGGAACGGTGTTCCTGAATATATATGAGGGATCTTTTTAAGGGCAATAGAAGTCAAAATATTAGTATTTAAAATTTTCACAAAAATATCATATACACAACACAACACGTTATTATTTTATTTTTCGAATCAGACGATCGATTTTTATACCACTAAGGTTATCATATCACTGGTGCGTTACGGAAAGTTTATCTGTCTGTCTGTCTGTATGTAAGTAATCGCGTATCACGCGAAAATTACTTCGCAGAACTGGATGCGTTATTTATATTTCTATTACTGAAGGTGTAACTTAAAATTTGGTACATGTTTCATCTCAACATGTCACCTAAAATCAGAATTATCTATCTATATATATAACAAAATTATGACTGACCTATGTCTGTAAATTGGAGATGTGTTAAAGAACCGACTTATTGTCTTAGTTTACGACTTACCAACAGGTCCGCGGTTCGAATCGTGGCATGTAAACTAAATTCGTGTTTTTTGATTTATGTACATATTTGTAAAAAGCACCTGCTCGCCGGTCACCGGAAAACATCGTGAGGAAACCTGCACGCCCAAGAAATTATATTTCGAAAGACATGTGACCTTACCTAAAAAAATCGGCCAAGTGCGAGTCGGACTCGCGCATTAAGGGTTCCGTACCATTATCTATCACGTTTGTTGTATGGGAGCCCCCCTTAAATATTTGTTTTATTTTAATTTAATTATTTATTTTTAAAGTAAATATATAACTAAATATTCTGTGAATATTTCAAGCGTCTACCTGTTGCCGTTATCAATATCAGCCAGCAAAAATGAGCAAAAAAATCACGTTTGTTGTATGAGAGCCCCCTTAAATATTTATTTTATTCTAATTTTTAGTATTTGTTGTTATAGCGGCAACAGAAATACATCATCTGTGAAAATTTCAATTGTTTAACTATCACGGTTTATGAGATACAGCCTGGTGACAGACGGACGGACGGACGGACGGACGGACAGCGGAGCCTCAGTAATAGGGTTCCGTTTTACCCTTTGGGTACGGAACCCTAAAAAGGTCTAGTTTTCCCCTTGCGTTGTGGACGTATGATGATGCAAGTCGCTTCGTATAAAAATCAGCATTTTCACGAAATCCGTTGTCTTAGGTAACGCCCTCCGCTAATCCCAGTGAATTAGGAAACGCGATAAAGTTAAAAAGAAGATTTAAGAAAAAATAACATGATCTCATATTATTTTTTCTTAAATCTTCTTTTCTATTTATAATTGTCAAAATAATTATCCACAGAAATTGTGTCTGTCCGTCTATCTGCAACGTACATACGTGCGCGTATTACGCATCGCCGCTACTGCGCCTATAGAACCCGAATTGTATTTACCTATACCAATTTTAATCATTTAAGTAAGAGTTTTCTTTTTATTAGCAGGAGCTGTACATAATATAATTATAAGAAACGAATATAATGAATAGTAAATAGCAATAAATTATCAGATACTCTCTACGGTTTGATGGTATAGAATTCTTATGTTTCTGCATGCATTTTGCATGTTTCTGCAAAGTGAGTCTTTACTCACTTGCGGCCCTTGCTTCTAAATTTAGCTGAGAATTCTATACTCTAATATCTCAATTTATATGTAACGCCATATTATATGTAACTACAGATTTCCATAAAAACACTTTGAGGATATTCCTGTAGTATTACTGAGTTAGCTTGCCGTTACAGATAAAATTTTGTGCCGCAAAGTTGCCAACTTTGTATTAAATTTCGAGCAGTATACGCGATAAAAATTACAACTCGAACATAAATTTTATTACGTATTCATAACATGCCTGGTACTGGGCAGTGGAAGGCAGCACTAAACGCTAAACGCCACCGAAGTCCCCAGGGGCACACTGTGATAAGAATCGCTATCATCCCGCTCATAACATCCCTGCCACCTTAGATAATAGCAGAAAGTACACCTTTTTATTACATTTTTTTTTAGTCATAAAAAGAAACGTGCCTTTATGGCTATAAGAATGCTATTTTGTTTGTTCGTTTAAAAGAGGCACAAAAGCTGAAATGGTAATGAAATTTTGTTTTCGCTGTTAACAAAATGAGCTTTTTACAATCTGATCGTAACTAGTTTTGAAAATAAACTTACACTTCGTGCTACGGGAGTCATGAATAAGCAAAATACAAGTAACTTTGTTAGACTGTCAAGTTGATTAAGATGTTTGTTCTGCTAACAATAATCAGTTTCTTTTTTCCTTGCCTCAAAATACAAATTGGTAACCAATGTTAAGTACTATGGGTATCCTGGAATCATAAAAATTTAAATATATGCAGCCTAACTATTATAGATCAGTCAAATTAAAACTCCCTAGAGAGTTGCTACGTTCCTGCGTGTGAGTGACCAGTAAGCCTCTAAGGAGTTGTTGTGTTAGCAGCAGAGGAGGCATCCTGCGAGTGATACTTAATGTATTTACCTTTACATCAGGTGTAAGGTGTAATAAGCGGTTTACATCGGGTGGGCCGTAAGCTTGTATGCATTCCGACGTTGTATAAAAAAAATACAATTTCGAGAGGCATACAAGCATTTGGCCACGTGGTTTAAAGTGGTGACCATAGTCCATGAACGCTTGGAATACTGCGGTTTTCGGTGAACTGGAGATACTTCCCCAGTCGGGTTATTTAGATGCATCCTAACTCTCTTAAAAATAACCTAATATAGCCAAACAGATATGTTCATGGACACAAATGTTTGTCCAGAGTGGGCTTCGAACCCACGACAGCCATGGTGGTAACGTAGCATTGCTAAACTCTTTCCTACAGAGCTTGTTACGCATACGGCCCACCTGACGTAAAGCGGTTACCGTAACCTATGCACGCTGGTACCACAGCAACTCAGAGTGAGCTCACTCACACGCGGGAACACAACAACCCTCCAGCCAGAGAGTTCTTATTTGGAAGCGATTTCCTGTGAGATGGTAGTACTTCCCTTGTCGGGCAGCATAGCTGCATCCTACCTGTCTTTAAAACACCCAAATCAAGCCAAACAGACATGTTCGGGCACATAGATGTTTGTCCTGTGTGGGTATCGAACCCACTTGGTATCAACGTGGCATTGCTAACCCCTCCGCTACAGAGCTTGTCAAAAATGACCTACCGATGTAACTTTTCTTATCAAGAGCTGAGAGTATTTATGGATTTATTATGGTTACTTATGTGAGATCTAATGCCTTTATAAAAGTAAAAGGTAGATTTTGATTCTCGAATTTTATAGCCCGAAATGATTTGAAAAAGACTTTACATCGTTCGTGGAAACTGAAAGAGACTTCATTGCATCGACACCTATTTACATCGTTGCATTATCTTTACTGTCGTCGACTTCAACGAAGACGGTTTCTACGAGTATTTTTTCATTTTACAGCTTTTTGGTATGTCCTCAAATTGTCACCAAAACCAAAATCGTATAATAAACAATACAAAAGCAAAAGATTTCAATGGCGCAGTGGCTAGTAACACTACTTTGATACCAACGCTTGCGGGTTCGATTCCCACACAGGACCAACACTTGTGTGCATGAACATATCTGTTCGTCTTGGTTTGGGAGTTTTCTATATTTTATAAGTATGTATTTACAAAATATATCTATTTACGTACGTTTATCAGTTGTCTAATACCTATAACACAAACTTCAGCTATCTGCCAGTGAAAGTTCCGACACACAGACAAAAAATATAAAAATATTCATTTTGGTATATGTACCGTCCGTATGTTTTACGGAGCATTTAGTAAAAAGCGGTTATTTTAATATTACAAACAGACACTCCACCAATTCACCAAATTTATTTAGGGATACATACGAGTAGAATGCAGTTTGAATTATCAAAGTCATTCCCGAGATATTGGCAAACATACATAAAAAAATATCTGCGCTTAATACAGAACCTCTTCCATTTTGAATTTGGTTCAAAATACAAACAATGGCAAATGAGAGTTTAATTGTTGTAATTAATTTTGCAATAAAGGTTTAATATTCAAAGCATATTTTATCTTTATTAACTACCTCGGTAAGGCAAAACATGTACATGCCACGGAGCTCTTTCAACACTCTACAGTTTCCTTTGTTAAATTATCACGGGATATAATAATAGTTAGATTTAAATCCAGGCATCCAGTATCACAAAGGATTTTAGACAATCTCTACGTCCATATAATGCTAAGGCCAAATAATTTGGTTCCAGAGAGGTCTTCTTCCGAGAACTCTTTAGTTGTGCAATGAACACCCTGCCGAGGTTTTCTACAGGGACGTTCTTCAAAAAAGGCGTGAAGAGTTTTTTACAAGGTCAGCACCGCACTTGGTCTCAAAGTAGCAAATCTAACCACTGGCATACGTCTTGCCTGCTTACCATTAGACAAGACGTATGCCAGTGGTTAGATTTGCTACTTTGAGACCAAGGTTCGTAGGCTCGATCTGGATGTTTTGAGGAGAGGCAGGGTGCATCAAATCAGGCCGACTGGGGACTCCACCTCATAGAAATTTAATTTAATTCGTTTTTAGCTGTGGTAAAAACGTATTACGTATTCTGGGGGTTGTTGTGTTTGCTGCGAGTGAGTGCGGTTGCCATTATACTAAGAAATTGTTGTGGTAATAGAGGGCGCACGACGTTGTTGTGTTAGCAACACGCGAGCGAAACTTCCTGCATACATAGGCTTCAGTAGCTCTCTTAAATCAGGTAGACGAATACTTATTTGCTTCCCGAGTGTGTAAAAAATAAATAAATATGTTTCATGTATGCAGTTTTCATCTACTACTATCCCACACTATTTGACGGGAACATATCACCATGATAATCTTTTAAAATGTATTTTCTTTTATGAAAACATACAAATGTCATAGAATATAACATTGCACTTAACTGCAATAAGTGTTTTGTTTCCTAGTTTCTAATTTGAACGGCCAAGTTGTGGAACATCCCCCTTCATTTTATAGGCAATTTCACAGTTTATTTGGATTTCATTCATAATTTTAGTTCCGATGTTATACACTAAATGGCGCTGTTCACAAAATACATCGCGCTGTGGTTTAGTTTTGACCAATCTTAGCAAAGCGAAGCAAACTTTGTGTCTCTGGCGTGACGTAGTGACAGCCCACTCGGGGCTAACTACATAGTCAGGTCAAAAAAAAAAAAAAAAATTATTGTGTCTCTGGCCAGACATGCACTTGGCCGGTTTTTTCAAAACGGAGCGACGAATTGGTGTTTTTTTTTTTTTGCGTGGAGATTTATTTTGTATGGAGGGCTCGAGAGTGACATATACTACGTTTTACCGCGGGAAAATTTCTTACTCCCACAGGATAACACACTTTGTTGCCCTTTGACCAACAGTACCAGCGAGTAATTCATAAATGTCAAAAATGCCATCAACGTTGAAAAAACGATTTATATCGAGCAATCGGTAATATTGACCAAGTTCTATAAACGCAACTTTGAACATGAATGTAATTTTCAGCAATAAATTTAATTTCAGGAATTCTAAAATTCTCTCACGCAGGTTCGAATCCTGACATGTTCAACTAAATTCGTGTTTTCGGATTTATGTACGTATTTGTAATTATTACTTGCCTGGTGGTGACGAAAAACATCGTGAGAAAGCCCGCGCATTTAAGAAATTAGACAACACAAAAGACGTATGACCTAACCTAAGAAAAAAGTTCTAGTTCTCTCTGTGGGTTGTGAAGGTGTGACAGCGCTCGCACCATGTACAAAAATCAGTATCTTTGCGATTTTTGTAAGTTTAGGTAGCGTACCCCGCCAATTTGGAAACGTGATAACGCTAAAAAGAATAAGTTACTGCTTTAAAAAGTTTAGACCATTAAGCACTTTTATCGTTTGCCTAAAAGGTTTTTATACTACATCGGGAAAAGCATACGGCCCACCTGATGTAAAGCGGGTACCGTAGCCTATTAACACTTGAGATATATAAGTGCTGGCACGATGCCTCCTCTGCTGCTTAGACAGCAACTCCTTGGGAGCTTACTGGTGACCTCACTCAGACGCACGAACAAAACAACCCTCTAGGGAGTTGTTATTTGACTGCGGTTTTCTGTGAGGTGGAGGTACTTCCCCAGACGGGGGACTGCTTTGATGCGCCTTATCTCTCTTAAAACATCTAGACCACATACAGACATGTTCATGCACACAATTGTTTGCCTTGTGTGGGAATCAAATCTACGGGCGTTGGTGTCAAAGTCGCGTCATTCACGACTGAGCCACCTACGTCGTCAAATTCAAAGGTATTCAAATATCAAACAAGATCTCTATATGATTAATAACATCTTTGTAATCGTGATAACATGATTAACAATAAAAAATAAAACGATCCAGGACTCGAAGAAGCTATTTGCAAGTTGAATGATTGCAACTTAAATTATCAAGGATTCCAATAATGTTGAGATGTATAGCTTCATCAAGTAAAAACTTGGTTGGCAACTACAGCTTGGGACAACCTCCTCCTTTTTTTGAAATTAAGTTGTCATTGAATGTTATGTTCTAAATAAAACATTCCGAACAATTTGCTGCTTTTTTGACTTTATATGCAAACAACAATTCAGCTGGGCAGTGAACGACATAAAAACTAGAACAGAAAAATAGAGAGACGGTACTCAAATAGGTCCCCTGTGTATTTTGAACAATTTGTGAATGACACGTTGTGTCGTATAAAACGTGACTAGTGTACAATTCGCTGTTGGCGTTTCAAATACGTATTCAAAATGTATTATTTCATCTACGACGAAATATACATTTAGAATGTAAGCACTATTATCTTTTATTTAACAGATTGTCTTATTTATGCTATATATTTTTTGATTGAGGATGAAAATTATAATAAAAAATCTTTTACTACCCATATGTCCAAAGTTCGTGAAAGCAAGAAATTTGAAAGTTTGTAATGGTAATTAGAGATGGTTTAGTTAGTTAGCAGTTTAGTAGTGGTGAAACGCACTATTACGCTTCTTGACACCACCGATTTTGGGTTCGATTCCCACACAGGATAAACATTTGTATGCATGAACATTTCTGTTTGTCTTGGTCTAGGTATTTTTAAGAGAAGTAGGGCCCATCAAAGCAGCCCATCTGGGTAAGTACATCTACCTCTCAGAATACCGCAGCTAACTCCCTAGAGCAGTGGTTCTCAAAGTTGTCTGCGCTACGACTCATCTAATACAAGTTCCCAAGTTCGGGACCCACCTATAGGAAATTTAACCGTTACCAATATACCTAAATAAAGGACTTTTCAAATAACAAACAAAGTTTAAGTTTTTTTTAAGCGCCGCCCGCGCTTTCTATCCGTCCGGGCGGATGACAGTCGCCCGCTGCCCAGCGGTTGGATCGGTAGGGTGGTGTGCCGTTCTGCAGGCAGGGCCCACTCAATGTTCGCTCGCGACCCACCACTGGGTCGCGACCCATAGTTTGAGAAACCCTGCCCTAGAGGGTTGTTGTGTTCCTGCGTGAGTGAGGTCTCGAGTAAGCTCCTAAGAAGTTGTTTTGTTAGCAGCAGAGGTGGCATCGGGCGAGTAATACTTAATGTATTACAAGCGTTTATAGGCTACAGTAAATGTAAATATCACAGAAAGAAACAATGTCTCTAACTAGCACAGTTCTTTTAAAATACCCTCAAATATCCTTCGCAATGAAACTTAACTTTGTGTTAGGATTTTTTTTTGTAATTTTGAAACCGACTGTCTTGAGCGAGAATATTATTTTAATAATGTAAAGTTTTATTTATGTAGTGGTATAACTTAACAACTACCCATAAATCCTTGTGTCTAATACACTTCAACAAGCTCATCCCCACTTTTTTATCTTTAATTCTCCTTGTCCTTGCGCTCATAGACTTCGGTAACCGCTACCGTACGGTTTTATTCTAAACAATAAAAAAACGTTGGTGTGATAGAGTAGGCGAAGGTAGATAAAATGTTATCTATATGTTATAGTATTATAAAGCTCTATCTACTCTCTCAAAGAAATATCTATATGTCAATCGCTAAGGTGTTGTCACGAGAAACCTAACAGACTTCAAAGCCTACCAGAAGCAGGCTTATAATTAAAACTCACAACCCTGTCCTATAATTATTTTCTGAACTTTTCTCCAACTTTACTTGTTAAGGACGGGTGCGGTATTTGTGACTTGAGAAAACAAGCCTCAAAAACATGACATATTATTATATTATTTAGTACGTTCGTACGTATGTACGTTATTACGTACAATAGTTAGCAACTTTGCCAAACAGAAAATTATCAGAAAAAAAAACTACTTATTAAAATAACAATAGCAATTGAGTGTAGATGACAAAATACAATAATAATGTACTATCGAGCTAGGCGCCTATCGCCTAAAAGAAAACGATTTAAATTGATTTTTTGATCCCGAAAATTCAATTTTGGGTTAGGTTCATGGCGATCGAGTAGCTACGGCGTTAGAAACCCTGGAGCTCTGCTGACTGAACCTAAGAATATTGTCGCTTATGTAAATGGAAATGCAGTATTCGGATTAAAAAAAAATAGATATATATCGTCTTCACCCTAGACGATAGGCCTCCTTCTCTGATGACCAAAATTGGAGGTGTCTATGTAATAAAATATATAGAATAAAATATACGAATTTTCAACTATTATTGGTCGTTGTTTCGTGTGGTACTTGGCAATTGATTGTAATTGTGATGACGTTTTAATTATATTATGTCCATGATCTGACACGATGATAGGAGTTGCAGATAGCAAGGGTTCCTTAACGGTTAATAGTATGCCCGTTTAAATAGATTTTTCTTGTTGACTGTAATAATTTTTTATATTTTATGTTGAATTATTTGTTTTCAAAAATGCGTTCATGAAGGAAGCCACCGAATAATTTAACAGGAGATCGTGAATGTATTGTAATGTTTAATTTGAATAGGTAACCATTTGCTAAATAACGTTTAATATACGAGTATTACTGCTACTCCTCATAAATATGCTCGTAAAAATATAAAACCATTTTCAGGAATAGGTGATGTATACCGGTATATCAGCTGCGTAAGACTGATGGATGTTTTGTTGTAAATTGTATTCGATTCTATGATTAATTACCTGAAACAGTTCTGTCCTACGCTGACAATATCAATTAAGAGGCACATCAAATGTACTCTTTATAAAAAGTTTTATTCAGGAATTGATGAATATCTGACTGATAAAGATGTCTAGAAATGAGCACGCTTTAATATTTCTTTAATTTTACCACTAGATATTATTATTATAACTATACTGACATAAATTTATTGTAACTTTAGCTTTTCCTACTTTTTAGCCTTTTATTTAATATCCATACTAATGTGGCGATGACTGTTTCGGGAATATATTGTCTTGTTACCAAAATTAATACTTAATTTACCATTAGGTATACATATATATTCAGGAGGTTGAAAAGAAAATATATGCTGCCATTTTAAAGTGGCAGTCATATTTGAATTTAGTGTTATGCCACTTACTTTATCGTTCACTCCACTCTTTAAGCCCTTTTATAATCTTATTGTGGAAACTGACAAAAATACATCGTCCGCCATTTTGAGGCAGCGACCAATTGCAATATTGAGAATATTGATCATAGCAATTGTATTGCTATCAGAACTAAGTGTGCAAAATTTTAACATTTTTTTTAACATTCTGACAAATTAGTTAGAAACACAGTTGCAAAATTTATCCTAAATATACTAACAGAAGAACTGAATTAAAAGCTTGTAAAAATATAAAAAAGTTCCCGGATTTATTTGTATTTTAATATGTCGTTCCTAGAATCCAGCCTTTGCGAAAGTTAATCACATGTTACAAATTACTGGCTTCCAAATGGGTTCCATACAATAGAAAGATAAGAAGACAAGAAATTCCTGACTCAATTTAAGTAACTTAAAATGGAAAACAACTTCACGTTACTGAAGATCGCAATCAAACAGCAATCCAAGAATACTATTTGTAGATAAGGCACGCCTACGACATATATGCATACCTCACCTACAAATAAAACAAGCAAATATAAACACATACATACAGAATATGTGAAGGTAAACAAATTAATTGTCTGTGATACTGTATCTGTATCGAGTCGGTGGCGTTGTTGCGTGTGTCATTCTAACCGAAAACGTAGGTTAAGCAATGTCGAGCTTAGCTTGTCTGTAGATGGGTTTATCTATATCGATTCTTCTCCGTCTTTCGGAGGGCAAGTTAAGCTGTCGGTCCCGGCTGTTATTGATAGATGGCAGTCGTTAAGCTAAGTCAGTGGCCCTCGGGCGGTTTGAAAACACTGGCCTCCGCCAATCAGAATTTGAGCAGCATGGTAGAGCATGCTTTAAAGCCCTTCGGTTATAGGGAGACTCGTATCCCTGCGGTGGGATGAGTAAGGGCTGATGTGGGCTAATGTTATCTCAATTTATAATGTTATCAACTTTGCAAATTGATTACTCCTTCTGTTCATTGTTGACCAACGACATTCTCATTGACCCTGCCAGCCCGATATGAATAATATATTCAGACTATACACATAATTCACACAGACAAATGAATTCATACAATCCCGAATTCACGTATATGCTCACAAAGATCATTCACATAATATGTTTATTCACTAACCGTAAGAGGGAAATTATGCGTAAAGTCCTAACTACTGCTGGAAATACTGAAATAGAGACATTAAATTCTAATAGTCAGAAAGACGGTATAATTGAGAATGATTAAAATAAGAGATTTTGGCACAGAATATCAAAACGATCAAATCAGAAATAAACGGCGAATACATAACGTTCCTGCCTCATACCTTTCACAGACCACTTATATTTTGTAAAATCACCAACTACACACATCAAAAGTGTCTAGGGATCAACATATATTTTTGCAATAACTTTTCTCCTGATTGATATTAATTAAAATTTTCTTTAAGGATTCATCAAATAAAGTGTTTTCGTTTGTCTACAGTAACGATAAACCAAGTCACATTTGCATTAATAAAGAAATTTGCCATTTTCATAATAAAGGGATTTTTGACATTTGAACCACTAACATTAAAGTTCGAAAAAAAGACTGAAATAACAGTTTTCTTTAAAATTTTATTGGGTAACTTAAACAATTAATAATCCGTGTTTCTACCGCGAACACTAACAACACAAGAACATCGGTTTGGCATACTCAAAATGAGTTCATCCAAATCACGCTGTGGAATGGCCGCCCATGTTCGTTGCAACAACAAAAAAAGGTCTTCTTGCGACTGGATACCCTCCATATTCGACAGAGCTCTTCTCTGTAGCATATCCCATGCATGCTCAATCGGGTTCAAGTCTGGCGACTGAGCAGGCCAGGGCATGACATTGATGTTAGCTGCGGCGAGAATCTGTCTTACAACTCTTGCGGTGTGCGGTCGTGCATTATCATGCATTAACTGAAATAAGGGACCGATTTGCACTTGTAGAGGAACGATAACGTCTGATACAATCGTCTCAGCATAAATTTGAGCGTTGAGGTTGCCTCTGATCCAAATCAACTCAGTTCTTCCGCCGATCCAAATACCCGCCCATACCATGATGGTTCCACCACTATAAGGATGGACTTCCTGGCAGGATTTTAATCGCTGTTGGCGTCCAGGGGTTCTCCAGTATCGTATACGTCTTGTATCCGGTCTCATACCAAAACGAGACTCATCAGAAAAGCACACGAAACGCCATTGTTCTTCTGCCCAATTTCTGTGTTCAAGAGCCCATTGATATCGAATCCTACGATTGTGCATTGCTATAGGTGGTACCCTTAGCGGTCTTCGGGAATGAAGGTTCACTTCATGCAAGCGGTTTCTGACTGTTTGGTCGTTAATTAAGTTCCCTGAAGAGTGATGAAGCGTCACGGCTAACATCATGGCGGTTATTGTTGGAGCTCTTCGAGTTGTGATTTGAATGTATCGGTCTTGTCTCCGTGTGGTGCAGCGATACCGTCCTTCATGGCGCTCAGCCACGGTACCAGTGCTTCGGTAACGTGTCCAAAGACCTTTTTTTGTTGTTGCAACGAACATGGGCGGCCATTCCACAGCGTGATTTGGATGAACTCATTTTGAGTATGCCAAACCGATGTTCTTGTGTTGTTAGTGTTCGCGGTAGAAACACGGATTATTAATTGTTTAAGTTACCCAATAAAATTTTAAAGAAAACTGTTATTTCAGTCTTTTTTTTGAACTTTAATGTTAGTGGTTCAAATGTCAAAAATCCCTTTATTATGAAAATGGCAAATTTCTTTATTAATGCAAAGGTGACTTGGTTTATCGTTACTGTAGACAAACGAAAACACTTTATTTGATGAATCCTTAAAGAAAATTTTAATTAATATCAATCAGGAGAAAAGTTATTGCAAAAATATATGTTGATCCCTAGACACTTTTGATGTGTGTATTTATTTTAAATAAAAATAAATTTCGATATTTGTTTAACAACACCCGTCAATTTTACTGGCCAAACAAGAGATTACCACCTATATCGAAGTGTAGAGTGTGTGTAAAGAAATAAATTAAAACCTGTAACATGAATTGTATACATTGAAATTTTTGTTTACCATGGTATCCATTACGTAATTTCATTGTAGGTTGTTACGGCTTTGTCGTTGTTCCATTACATTCATAGTGCTATGACAAACGCTTTAGCATAAATAACGCAAGTACAGTATAGTATGTATTACTGATTGAATATCAAATGTACAACGTAACAATTAAAAGTTATTTTCTTCTACTAAAATAAGAAAATTTTATTTCCTTCAATAAAACATCCCTAAATGGCTAGCAAACAAAACATATTTTATACAGCAATAAAGAGGTCTCAGGTGGCTCCCATTTCCACGGTTTATGGCTCTGAATGAAGTGGACTGATAAGATATGCCAAGTTCTGTGTTAGATCTTGAAAAAGAAAACCATAATTTTCTGTAATCAAAGAAGAGGTAGATTATATTTTTAATCAGAATGTTAATTGAGAATACCTCCCATCTTTTAGACGACCGCAATCAAATTACAATTATCGTGTTCCTACAAGTAAGTGAGGTTCTAGGAACTTTCGACGAGTCAGTTGTAACAGTTTTTATGCGTGGACAACTGAAGCGGTTAGCGTAATCTATAGACGCTTGCAACACAAGAAGTATGTGTATTGATGTTGTTACCTCGTCCACCAATGCAGTAATTCCCCTCTAATCTTTCCAGTTATCTAGTCGGCTTGCTTCTCCTATACACATAAGGCGCAACCAGAGTATAATTAGTTGTGACCGTGCTTCGTTTGCTAATCGGTAGGATCTATCATGTGCATCGGTTTCAATCCTAAAAATTATGGTGAGTACTAAGTACTACTATAAGCACAGTACCTTACATCATGTTGTTAGCTGAAATTATGGTAGAGGAAAAGTCGGTGAAATAGCAAAAACCAATGAATGAAAAAAATATTGTCTGTTTTTTTTTTATCATAATTTACTATTTATAGTCATATTACTCAAGCTATGCCATTATGAAGTTAGAGGTAAATACCAAATTTTTGTTGCCCCTTATTTAAAGCACAGAATGCAAATTGTTGTCATAGATGAGGTCAAGTTTAAATAGTGATTTTATATCGGGGTGCCTTGAGGTTCCATTTTGGGTCCCTTTTTATTTTATTGTATTTGAATGATGTGCTTTATATGGAGTAGAAAATGGGGAATATAGTACTATTTATTGATTAACCGCTTCAAGTACCTACTTAATATTCCATGTTCTCGCTCTTGTAAAATTACTGACTAGATAAATAGTGTTCCATTCTAAATTGACACTCTTTAAGATCAACACTCTTTCTTGCGTCATTATTACGAACACGGTCATTATACGTTATGCTACAAATTTTGGCCAATGCTCACATCTCGACCACATTTCTTCTGTTTTCATGCTCTCTCTGCTATACGTTGCTTTCACTTCCATAAGTTAGCGTTGGGATTAGCACCGTGTTGTATACAGCGAGCTGTGCCTTCTGGCTTTTGAATTCGGCTGCCTGGGTTTACCTAACGCTCCTATTTTTTATCCTTGTCTATTCTAGATGCTGACAATCCACTCCGAGACTTCTTTGTCTCTCTCCAGAAGAGATTGGTATTCGCCTCAAAGTTCTTCGTCAGTAGTAATAAGTATTCATCAAGTTTCACGATTCTCTTTCACTAAAGCTTTGGTTTCAGTCTTTCATCGACAGTATATTTCTTTATTCTATCTATCTATCTATCTATAACTTCACGCCAAATCCCTTGCGGGGTAGGCAGAGAGAACCGAGCGCCACGTGACTCGATCCTTACATATCTCACTTGCTTCTTTAACATTCATTGCTCTTCTCATGCACGCACGCCGGTTTCTAGGGCTCCTGACATCACCTTCTGATAGAACATGACCAATTCTTTTAAATTTTTTTTAATTCTTTTAATTCAATTATTTCTTTATTCTTCTCTATAATCTATATATATATATATATATATATATATATATACCCTATATTATCAGTATGGTGCTTCATAATGCAGTCACGCTTTACTCTTTTCTTCGACGGAGGATTCAACCTCCGCATCCCATTAGGCATCTCCTCTCAGTGCTCTATGTCTCTTTGCGCATCCACTTGCTTCTTTCGCACTGTCCACCATACTTTCTTTATTATGATTATCTGAAAAAATATATATATTGACGATATACGTATGATTGATGAAAAAATGCATTGTACTCTACCATGTAAAATATTTACATGTTGCAAATCTTTAACGGGTGCAATAAAAAGTTTTGTCTTGTATTGTATCCTTTCTTCAATTGAAGAATTGATGCTAAACTGATAGAATTCTAGAGAAATAGTCCGCAAACTGAACAGAACATAAACTCTTTATGGCACAGAGAGCATCCTCCTATAAAATAACAGTGTAAGAGTTTCTTTACGACACTGTATCGTTTTTATTCCAGACATTTTTGTAGAGCATCTATTATAAAATTCTCAATTATTGCCTTTTATGTACATTATTCTACAGCTTTTATTCTGAACGTTTGTTGTTATAAAATATACAGTAAAAATTTTAGTAACTTTGACAATTCTTTTATACCTACCCTTCTTATGCCACACGTAATATTATTTATTGACATACAACAAAAAATATATAACATAATATTTATTTTGAATAATAGTTTATTGCTGACTGGCAAAAATACTTTTAGCGTCAAGTCTTTTGCTTTGTTTGGAATGGAAACTCCTCCGGAGCTCCTCCAAACAGAATGATGAAAATACTACAATCAATTTGATTGGATAATGAACATTACGGATTTAGAAATATTATTAAGGAGTACCTAGGCGTCATTTACATATTTCTTTTTTTGTATAAAATTGCATTCTTTCAGGAAAGACATCTGTATACATAAACTTTGAAAGTGAAACCTTATCTTAATTCAAAATTTGATCTAAATCGATAGTGCAATTAATTATATTTTAAAGTTTGTCAAAATTGACTGACTGGAACAATTTTATTATTTAGTAACTCTTTCTAAAATTCAAATTTCATTATTTTTAAATTGATGTACGAATCAAGTTATCTCATTTCGCGATATCGTGGAATAGTATCTGCTGTCTGTGATGGACAAAAGGTTTTCTGTGACTTTGTAGTTTTGAGAAAGCATTTGACAAGGCTGTATGAAAGAATCTCTGGGATATATTGTCGGTATATGAGAATTATGGCACTCTGATACGTGCTATGTATTCAGTGCAATTACCAGGAATGTGCAGCATATGTGCGACAGCAGTTTGTCGCCCTTTTTAGACGCCAACATTGGTATTGAAGAAAGAAAAGCTGACACTCGCAACCCTGCTAGTTGCCTACTGACGGCTTGGCTGTTGTTTCTGTATCTTGGTAAATTGTTTACAGAGAATACGATCTACTAATGTAAGATTGCGCGTCAGCTATCTAGTAGTGAATTGTGATGGCTATTGGCAGCATTTTCTAGTTATTAAAGACGATTGTACGGAGAAAGGCTTAGGAGTGAATGTGAAGTAAACAAAAATAGTGTTTAAAAGCGAACAAAGCAGAACAGCCGCAAGAATCTGTCAATAATTTAGTGTTGAATATATTTACATAAGAAGGAATTAGCAGTAATAGCCTAGTGGATAAAGAACCGACCTATTGACCAACTGGTCCCCAGTTCGAATCATGGTGTGTACCACTAAATTCGTGTTTTCGGATTTATTATTTGTAATTATCGCTTACTTGGCAGTGAAGGAAAACATAGTGAAGGAAACCCACAACATCAAGAAATTATATTTCAAAAGACGAGTGACCTAACTTAGGAATGGTTTGGTTTTCCCTCTAGGTTGCGGAGGTCTGACGGCAATCGCTTCTTGCGAAAGTCAGTACCTTCGCCAAATCTTTAGGTTTAGGTACTCGTAGCGACATCGCCAATCCAAGTGGATTACCGAGTCCGATATGAAACGCGATAACGCCTAGAAGAATAATGTAGTATCAGAAGAAGTGGATGAGGTTTATACAACTTGGATACACTTTTAGCTAGAATGGAAGGCGCACCGCTGACGTAAAAATACGAGTGAGTATAGGAATCAGTGTAAATGTTGAAGAAAACTTCTTGATGGCAAATACTTGAGCCGCTAACAGCTCTCTATGCACGACAGCGCATGAAAGTAGAATAAAAGCGTTGGAGATTCGTGCGCTGCGTAAAATTATCGGAGTAATGCTTGTACACCAAACTTGCAACGATAACGTAAGACAGAAAGTTGGTCTGAAAGAGAATACCGGTGTTAAGAAAAGCATGATCCATTGCTTCTGACTTGTAACAAGAATACAGAAAAAAAATACGAAATAGATATACAATACTAAAGTGAAAGGATGTAGAAGTCAATGACGACCGAGATTCACTTATTTCGACTAAATTGCTCATTTTTTATTAGAAGGCGGTGTCAGGAGTACTATGAATATTAAGAAAGTGAGGTGTAGAGGAACCTAGTCATTTGGCGCTCAGTTTCCTCTGCCTACTCCGCAATGAACTGGTCGTGAAAATATCGAAGTCTTTAGTATTCATATACTGTATATGTAGTCGTCATTATTAAGTTTAAGTTTTGAACTGATAACTTGTCAGTGGTGTTCTTATCACCTACTTTTAATCTTCCCGAGTCTCTGTATCTTCTTATATGAGACGATCCCAGCATTTTTCTTTTTGTGTTCTTTAAATAACTGTGACTTGGAATTATTTCTCTTTCCGGAAGGAAGATAGACATTTTGCCTTCTATAAGACTCGTAATTAAAATATCGTATTGTGTCAAATATCCTAGTATTTAATTTATGTTTGTATAGGTGTTGTCAATAAAATAAAAATCACCCTGTTATACATCCCAAAGTCATTATTTAATCGTATAACACAACGACAGATCTTTTTATTTGCAAAATTGTTGCCATTGTTGATTAAGTAATTAACTGTTTAAAAACTACTTAAAATCTAAGAGTATCTTTCACTCGAGTATGGCATCAAAACAGGATGTGTTTCCTTAAATTACAATGCTTATCCGGCGAGATAGCCCTAATAACAACACAGCTAGTCCTTTTATATTTTAATAGACAACATATCGCATATCTTTTAAAGTACGCCATTAAGGGTATGATAGTAGGTAATTATACCGACACTGAAATAAGTCCAAAAATAATTTTATAGGTTAATCTTTCACTTGTTGCCTGCAACAATACCAGCGGTCACTGGCACCCAGCCAAACCAAATCGAGGCTTTGTTCGTTTTAAATGCCAGCGAAATTGTCTTTTATCAATACCTTTGACCGTATTTATTTTATTCAATACGAATACAACGCCGCATTGCTTGTATCTCCATCGCTGTGGCTTTGTTATTCCAAATTCGTATAGAAATTCATATCCCTGTGGTTTGAATTTATATTGAAAACAATCATATATCATTTCTATACAAAATTACAATTAATTAAAATTATTAATTTAATACTACAGTATAAAGTTACACTTAACTTCATAACAATGTAGATATAAAATACTCTAAAAATGGCCAAGAGTGAGTTGGACTCGGAGTGTCATTTTTAAGTGTAGCTGAAAACTAGCTGACATATTACAAAACTTGACAAATTCATATTGGTACCTGTGAAGGTCAGAATCAAATCGAACCCACGACGTCAAAGTCAACCGTTACACTACTGCACTATCGAGCCCGTCATAAACGTGTATTTATATCTTGCTAAAGTATTATTCTTTATTATCTTAGTTTCCACTGTATTATCTAAATAACAAAATAAATATTTTCCTCAGAAGAATGTATGGACAATTACATTATAGCCCATTCATTCTCCAGTAGAAACAGTAATTTACACTACATTACAATATAACGATCAATCATTCATACATTATTTTGTATTAACTGTATTACTATTAAATTGTTCATAGAATCCTCTTGCAGCTTTTAATGCATCTATCACAAATTCATCATCACAAGGATTAACGTCAAAGAAGAACGCACCGCACTTTAATGATTCAGAACACCGTTCATTAATATTTTTTCCATTGCAGCATCCCAATATAGCTCTGGCACATGGAGTGAGATGTTTTGGAGGCGTCACATTATCATTTCCATTTTTCACACTTATAATATACGTAAGTTCATCGATTGACAAATTTGCAGGGCTTTGTATCGTTGTTGGCTTTACATTTCCTATTTCCGCTTGTGGTGCGCAAATTGCTTGCGACAATACAGCCACTACTATTATCACTGTTGATGTGCTCGACATTTCTGAAAAAGTATAAAATGAACTTTTAGTTTTGGTTGTTAAAGCTTTTAATGTTTCAGTTGATGGCTGTTCACGTAGTGCTTTAACTTTATTATAGCTTGTGGGAAGTGTGCCAATGCATGCTTTGAAATTATGAAGTGGGTAAAACGGTCGTATACAGAATTATAGTGGTTTGTGTTTACTAAACTTTTTGGTGGTCGTTTTAAATTATTTATTGATTAATGTTCAAATCAGCTGGTTATGAAACGACAAATGCGTATATATAAGCCTTGCTTCATAATGTATTTATATATAGTCCCAACTCAGAAACTTACGTATCAGACAGATTCTGCTTAGATATATATATATATTGCACGACTGAAAAGCTTTTTTCAAATGTGCTGGGAAATTTTCGCATTGAAATTATGAAATAGGAAACAGGAAGTTAATACTTCGTGATTCAATAGTTTCAAAAATTCTTTATCGGTTCGAATTTAAATGCAAATTACAGAAAATCTGTCATTGTATCACATATAATGAGTATCAGTGGGAAATAACGAAAGTAGAGTCAACACAACACTATAGGTACTGCTATGAATCAACAAAGGAGATTTGTGGAGAAAAATAGAGAATCTTCTTCTCTTGATTATTTTGTATAATCTTTTCTGTCTTATCACTAATATCTGCAATACAGGAAATATTGTTCGCGCATTCCTACACTCTTCAGAAGCTTACTGGTAATCTCAATCACACGCAGGAATATAATAATCCTCCACGGTGTCGTTATTCTCTGAAGTAGATTTATTTCGCCAGTCAGGTTACTTTGATGCGACCTACCTCTCTTGGGTTAGCTTAACGACTATCATCTATTAAAACAGTCAGGACTGAGAGATTAACGTGCCCTTCTATCTGTCCCTAGATTTGTGAAGCTCCCAAGTCTCCCAGTAACTTTGGTTATTAAATATCGCTCGGCCTTACTCTTTTGCCAGAGCTTCGTTTACCAGTTGGCATGGTACACACGAGGTAGGCTAGTAGCTCTAAAAATGATGGTAAAATGTTTGAATCCATTCTTAACCATATTAACAAAAGTTGATATTAAGTTACCGCAGAATCATTGGTGGAATGATTCTGCTGATTCTCCTCTCCCTCCATTTACCCCTCTTCTCTAGTGACATTTATTAGACTTGTTTTTATTGAGGCTTACTGCCTCATTTTTAACATATATTGCAAACGAATATTGCATTTTTGTATATAACGATTTGTTATAAAAACGTTATTGTGGGACAACATATCGCAAACCATCGATCGAGATACATGAATAAGCACAGAAATATAAATTTATCGCGTTTCCTACGTCTGGGTTTTCCCGTACAAGGATAAAACACGTAAGTTCAGTGATCACAGGCCAATGACTGTACTATTTTGTCGAACCGTCTTATTCCCTTGAGAATAATGTCAAGGTTTGCATAATAGTCTTTATCCTCAAGTAATTATAACAAAAATCGCAATTCACACATTTCGAGTTAATCACACGTTTGACAATAGACTGCGAGGTCTTTCAGTGTGGTCTTGTAACAATGCAACGTTGGTTGTAATCTGCTAAATTGGAGTTGTTAATGTTCATTACTGTTAGAAGCAATAATGCATTTCGGTTGATTATATTTACGAATTTCGTAAAGTTTGCTCCTCCTAGATTTTACGTACTTATGACTCAATTTTATTTTGATTTAATAAACATAATTTAATTTAAGGATAGTACACAGTAATATGTTGTTGAAAAATATCATATTACAACCAAATACCGTACCAAATTATATATGGAACAGTAATAGCATAGCAAAATAAACCACTTAGTATTAACGCCAATTTTCCTTGATTTTCAACTTTAAATCCAATTATTACTCTATTATAATATATATGTACATATATAGAGTGTATATCTAAATAAATATTGATAGCTAAATCTAATTAAAAACAGACCTAAATTTATAATGCTGGAATCCTGGAAATTCCCGAGGATACTAGGTGCATTATCCAGAGCTGTGCCATTATACCAATTCTCTGTACGAGTTAGGAGGAAAACCGGAGACCACCATAATCTTACCACTAATATAGTGCATAAAATAAGGTACTTACCTTACTATATGAGAATCCAAATTACAACTTCAAACACACTACACGTCCGCACGCAGCAGCTGACTGTTTCGTAATCTGTAAACGAGTTGAGTTGAGATGTTTTCCTCACTCGGTGATGTGCAACCGGCAAAGAAACTAGGGTTGCCACCTTATTCTTATTAAAAACTCTATATATTAATTAATTCATATATCGATATGTGGTTTCAAGTTAAAGTTTCTAGTTCCAATTAGTTGTAAAAGTTACGTAAGTGTAATATTTATTGTCTTTTGCTATGAATACCGTGTTTGAAAACGTTTATTTTTGTTATTTCACGAACTACGAATATGTTTTATTATTCTGTATTAATGGTAGTTGCGAGCATTACGTGCCTGTGTTCTATATATAATCTTAAACAGTAGAAAGTATAGGTAGTCAAATTGAAGCGCTCGACAAAAAAATACAATACATTAGGAAAAACTATACTATTGTAGCTTATTACTGAAATTATATTAAGGAGGTATGGCAAACATCTACATCGCGCGGCGAGTCATACGAATATTGACATTAAGTTTCTGTTAGATTTTAGTCGCAAAATGGCGACTATTTTAAAATTTAGCTGCTGACCTAACGGGTCTGTGTTTTCTACATGCTTTATTTTTGAATATCCAGTTATATTTTTCAATAACTTTTGAAAAAAAATACCTTTTTGAGTTGCCTGTATATCTATCGGTATGCCAAGAAGCCACAAACAAAAATCTTTAATGGTTCTTGCATTTCTCTTAGTATTGTGAAATTCGATAACAAATAAGGTACCATTGCACAAGGACAGGAAAATAAGTCGCCATGTTGCAATCATATAATATATATATATATTTAATAATAACAGCTTTTAGTTCAATTACGTGGTCTCACTCACAGGCAAATAAACTGCAGTAATCTCGTTGAAATTATATATAGTACCAGGGTACGTTCAGTATTTTTTAAGTATTTTTCAGGAGATACCTATATAGATAAATCCAAATCGTTAGACCCGTTTTGGAGATACACGAATTGCACTTATATACATACAATAAATGCTTTTTTAAGGTAATAAGATGTAATTATTGTCTATTCATCGCATATAGGTAAAAAAACATGTATAATGGACGAATGGGCAGCAGCTAGTGAAACGATAAATCCATGAGTAGGTGCTGTAAACATATTAGTATGATTTGTTAATATCGTAAATATTTTATTACAATAATGTGCGAAAATTGACGGTGAGAAGGATATAATTCAGATTGTGTCATTTGTGGCAACCTTTAGCAAGCACATTACGTTGGAAACCGGTAGTGAACGATTAACATAAAATAGGCATACTCACTTTGCGCATATTATAGTTATTTATCTGTGCGTAATAAACTCTTATCTTGGTTTGTCCGATGTTTGCACATAGAAAATTATTTATCTGACACGAAATTTACTTACTATTCGCATACTTATTATTTATTTTATTAACTTATTTTTATTTTTTTAATAGTATGTGGCATGCGTTACAGAATATTAACAAGACACAAGCAAGTCATAATACATACAACTTTTGAATAAACTATATATTGGTAGATACGAGTATAAATCAATCAAGAAAAGCCTCTTCTAAATGTTAGCAACATTAACGTACTCTCAGGTCCAATATTTTATTATTATCATGTTAATAATTATTTAACTAAAGAGCAGAAAAGCAGCGAGTCAACAATGGGTATATTTGAGATTTTTAAATACTCGTAAATTATGCAGAAACATTTCAGCTTCAGGCAACAATACTATTTATTATTATTGGCTCACCTTACTACTACTAACTTCGCTCCCTGGTCCCTAGCGTCTAAAATAAGTACTCACAGGTGTCTTCAGTTCTGCGCAATCGCTTGCATCTCAGTAACATGAATTTCGAGCAAGTCGTTTTCCATCGTGTCGTTTTAGCGATACCTGGGACGGTGCCCTATTAGTCGTTCTAAATAGACTCTCGTCGCGCTGCCATTTTTCACCCTTTCTATATAATTTACGTTTTATTTTTTTAATTCCTTCATCGTTTTGAAAAAAGATACAAACCAAGCTTCCAATTTTATTTTAATAATAGTTGTGTTTGAACGGGGAAGTAACTCCATATTTTTATGAACCTTATAGATGAACGCAGCCAAATAATAATTTCTTTGAGGGTTGTTGTGTCGTGCGAGTGAGTTAGGCCAATAGTAAAGGTATGCTCTACCAGAAACCGTAGCCAAAACACAACTTTCTTGGAGGCTTGTTGTATTCATGCGAGTGAATGGGGTTAGCAGTAGGCTCTTACGGAGTTGTTATGCTTTTTTTTATAAATTACACAGCACTATCTAATCCCAAAGTAAGCGCAGCGTGTGTTGTTGTTGTTGTTGTTGTAATATCTTTATTGTACGTTACATTCAAAATAAATTAAAATAACAATAAAACTAGTGTGTTACAAAGGCGGACTTATCCCTGAAAGAGATCTCTTCCAGCCAACCTAGAGTCTTTGATGGAACAATTTACATGGGCAAAAGAACACACGTACAACCTACTCACTACAACAATACTATAAATTACGAGTACTTAAAAGTAAAGTACAAGGTTATCTAATACGTATACCGAATTTACTAATAAACAAAACAATACATAAAAATAAAAAAAAAAAAAAAAGAACAAAAATATGAACATACATTAAATACATAAACTAAAAGCGAACAAACATTTTAGGTATGCATCCATAAATGATCACAAAACACCAGTTAAAAATTTCTTGACTCGGAGTTTGAAGCAGTCTAAAGAGGAAGCCAATCTTACCTCTAGAGGAAGTGTGTTCCAAAGACTAACTGACTTTGCAGAAAAGGACTGTGAGTACGAATTTGTTTTTTGACTTGGAATGTCGAGAACAAGTGTACCGCAGGAACGCAACCGAGTATCCACATCACGAAAATGAATGGTCTCCTTTAGGTAGGAAGGCGCAGATGGGTTAAACAAAACATTGTAAAGTAAGCAGAGAATGTGCACCTTCCTACGATCTCTAATCGACAGCCAATTGAGACGTTTGCGGTATTCCGAGACGTGATCGTATTTCCGCAGTCCAAAGATTAAGCGAATACATAGGTTTTGTAGTCGTTCCAATTTATCCAACAATTCTTCGGAAGGATCTAGATACGCGACATCACCGTAATCAAGCAAAGGAAGGAGAAGGGAACAAGCCAACAACTTCTTGGTTTCCAACGGTAGAAAAAATTGCAGACGTCGGAGTGAGTGGAGGGATGCGAAAATCCTACGACTGACTTCATTGATATGTGGTGTGTTATGGGTAGATACTAGACAACTGCTAAACATACGAGAATACATTTTTTTTTGTATATACATTCTTTTGATACCTATAAATTCAAGTGTTAGGAGTAGGAATAGCAACGTGCGTACTCCAATTGATCATCAAGCAAGTGATCATACGTGACAGTAAGCGCTTTATATTGTGCGGGCCGTACTTCTTTGCTACCTGTCGTAGTATAAAATATGAATGTGAAACGTGAATAACACCTTAATATAAGTGGAATTAGTCCGAAGTGTAATATCCTACTATATTCGGCTACATAATTAGATCCAGTGACAAAATTTTGGTTCCATCATCAGATTAACTCTTCTCATGTTCAAATTTCGATGCTAGTACAGTAATACAAAGTACAAAGTGGCACAAAGTAACACCAATGTCACAGGTGGTTGGACTTCATGTGTATAAATGCTCCAAATTTACCTACAATGATCTAAAAGGGAGTACCCCTATATTTTAACAGACGAGCAAAGTTAAATAATTACTTGTATAATTAGATTGGATTGATATATTGTTGAAGTGTAAGGAATCAAAAATACAAAACAAATAAAGCAACATTAGTTTTAAGATCGTTTATTTTTTATTATTGGTATGTTTGTGCTATATAATAAATACAATTTTACAAAACTTATTTTACAAACAAATAATAGCCGAAATATTGTATTTATAACACTTGTATTAAGACTAGTCTATAATGACACAATGTGCATAATATTCTGGTAAATATCTCGGTAATAATAAATATTCCTGAATTATTATTAAGATATATACAAGTTCAAACACATCGAAATTTTTACTATGAATATCTTAATAAAGAACTAAAACGAAACTAGAAATATAATTATTTACCAGACTAGGCGACAAGTGTAAGTTCCACAGTATTAAAAATATATCTAGTAAATTTGGTCGCTTCTATAAAAGTTATTGAAATTAGTTTTAAATATAATTTGCTAGTTGCTATGTCTTAACAACAACGAATTCATTCGTTTTTAACTGACTCTACCTACAATACTTGTATGATATTCATTATTACAAACGTGTCACTTTGTTCTGCCTAAGTATTGATAACTGATACGTCAGTTCATTTCCTTGCTTATTGTGAATATGTAAATCCCACTACGAATTTGCAATAAACAATAACATTATTTACTATTTACAAGATCACATTATCGTATTTGAGGAAAATTATTAGTATTACTTGACATTATTTATTCTACTATATAGCTATGTTATTATTGTTTAGGAACAAATGATCGAGTGTAAACTTACTTATGCTTATACGCACGTGAGTGATAGAGTATATAACATTCTAAGTAAACAGACAAATATTAAACACAGGCACCTTGTTATAAATAAGATACAAAATTGATTGAACTAATCTTACGAATTAGAAACTTACTTAACTTCATAATGTAGACCATGTATTAAATATTAATTTAATGAACCTAATGTAAAAGTCTAAAATTAATGAATAAAACCGAGGCATGTATGTATTGAAGCATCGTAACATTTTGACGTTTGAATTTCTTTACGGAACTCATGGTTTAATTGACAGCTATCTTTGATCAGACACATGGGGTCACGTTTGATCCACAAAAGCCGTAATTGCAACCATGAGAGCCTAACGAATTCTTGTTAACTGTTGCAATAGCAGTACGTAATGGGGATAGGCCCTGTTACGTTTTCTATTCATTCATAAATATTACATTACGTAACTGGTCATATGTTAGGAGAGAATTTACAGGAATACTAAAATAGTTTGAAGCATTCGAAACTATTAACAATGACAATCCAACGTACACAGGTGGAATTAGCCAAAAAGTTGACCATTAATGTTGAAGACGAAACTGCTTCGACCAAAAAGTAGTAATTTGGATTAAACTACTTTATATTTTATTATCCGCGTGTACGAAAAAGATAATGATATTAATTTTTTGTATGTATATGATATTTTCTTAGGTAGTGCAAACCAAACTATACCAATCACCCGTTGACATCTGTTAAGTTTTTACTTAATGGGTAAATCCTATAACCACGAACGTAGGTTCCAATTAGTCATGAACGTTCGGGAAGTTGTACAAATTAATTCTTTTTTTAAAGAAACGTTTAACATATCATTTAAGACCAATTAAAGCTGAAAATTAAAAATGTGTTTCCTTTATTCAAATAATATTGGTCACATTGTACGGAAATTTCACGTAGTGCAATGATAAATACTACTAGAACAGCTGCCAAATATAATACTATAAATATTACCTGAATATACATGCTACAATGTTACAATACTTACATTAATGAAAACTAAGCATCCGAAAAATTAGTATCCTTAATTGCATTGTCTTTAATCATCAATTTCAGATATCAAAAAGAATTGACATAACAACTAAAATACGTACAATATATTAAAAAGTTACCTAATTGCAAAAGTAAAAAAAATATTATCGGCAATATGTGTTTCATACGTAAAATTAGGATTAATATTAACTTAGTGAATACTGGTTGTATTGACAATATTGCAAATTTTACAAGTATCTTGAAGCACGCCCGTAATTCGGCACTACGTAAAGCATGTTCACCGTACCAACAATTTCTAAAGTTATCATGCACAGGATTACAAATGAGTGTAGTTGTATACACTTTTATTATACTCATCAATATATAGGATATATATTGACCTCCCGACGCAAACGGAGAGTTATTATATGTTTTGTGTGTGTTTCTGTGTCATTGTCATTCTAACAGATGAACAGATTTTCATATAATTTATTTCATTAAGGGTGTTCTTAACTATGATTCAAAAAACTCTGTTAACTCTATTGAAGATCATCAACTCCTTTCTAATTGATGAAAGAAGGTGAATAATTTACACAAGTCTAATGATTCTATATTTAACATTCAGCTACCTCAATGATATTGAGATTAGTGAATTAATGATTACGATTTGATACGAGGAATTGTATTGTGTTCGAGGGTTAGTTTTTAATTTAAAAGTTTTCTGTTAAAATCCAAAGTATACGGTACGTATTACAGTTTCTTCCACTAAAATTTTATATGCACACATTAAATAAGTTACAGTAAAATATAATCTTTAATTACTTCATCCAGTTCTCTGACCGTAGAATCTCTGAAACCTGTCGATAACTCGAAGTATGACACTAGAGTCACACGGATTTCCTAAAGACGTTGGATCAGGACAGCCTTGCGAAACGAAGCAGTCATAAGTTACTTGCAGTTGATGGCAACAGCTCAGCACAGCACTTTCGCATGCATTAGGTGGTTCGGTTCCTAAAGGACTTATTGTAGACGGATTGATAAATGGATCTTGAGCAACAGCTGGACCCGCTTCGGGCCTTGGTGTACTTGTTCCTGTGTTTACTGATCCTTGACTACTGCCATGTTCTACGGGGGGCGGAGGCCGACTCATTGGTCTCTTAGGTATAATTGGATCAAATGAAATCGGTCTGCCGACATCTTCTCCTTCCTCCTCTTCTTCTTCTTCTTCAGGTTCATTATTAACGAGACTACCATTTTGTATTTCATTATTTATATCGGGGAACCGACTAGGCGTTGCTGGTGTCATTTTATTATCTTCAGTTGCAGTTTTATTGTCATTCCTAGGTAAAGTTGGTGTGGTTTCATCAGTTGGATTATCACATGGGCAAGTACAGCCTTCCGAAGGAATATAGAATACTGGTAAATAGAAGGGGAACTGATTTAGTGTTGGAAATTGATTAGAAGGAAATTGTTGGGGGAACGATGGAAACTGAGGAGGTGGCGTGGGCTGTTTCACAACATTACTAATATCTTGTAATCTTCTATGTATCTCTACAAGAGGATCATCAAAGTCAAATCCGGTGTTAAACGAGTCGACTCTCTTTCCCAAATTTGAAAAGTGCCCAGTATTGAATGGCTGGAAGCCGAAATTACTATACCATCTCTTTTGACGCTGAGATTGGCTATTATCGGTTTCAACTTCGTCCAATAAAGAAATAGATTCTCCTTCAAGTTTTTGGTCAGCTTGTGCAATTTTTTCTTTATCATCTAATTTTTCTACGTCACTTGGAGCAGCGCTAACACTTGTGTGTAAAATCAATAAGCCAAGGAGTACTTTATATATCTTCACCATCTGAAACAGAAAAAAATATGATTATACGTATTGTATTTATAAGTATATCATATTGATTATAAGTATTGAGTATTACGTAGTTTTAAAATTGGTATATCGACATTCCGCATTGCTTTAGCTACATAGTTCATGTCGTAATTTGGAAACTCATTTAAATTTTGTTTACTCTCACATTTTCTTTAATTATTAAGTTCTAAAAACCGTCACTAATAAAATAAAGTACTGAATATCATTGACCATCACTAAATACTACCACATTTTGGACCGTTACTAAATATTCTATTCCTACAAACCGTTTCGAGATCAACGAAAGTAAGTTACTAAATAAAAAACCGTAAACATCAGTAATTCTATCCAACAATAGCGATTTATTAACAGAGCACCACAATTGCTGACAATAATCGTTTGATATCGGCGATCCAATGATTTGATTAATCACATTGCTGCAGGCAATCATTAACGTTGTAGCTTTGTTACATAAAATATTCGGTCAGGCGCTCACTAAATTACATTCGGCGAGCGTCCGGTAATATTAAATTCATACATTTTCAACGAGATAATATGTCAATAATTATCGCTGCAGGATTATAATGTAGTTTATCTTAGTATGTATATAGAATATTATTTATTAATACAGAATATTACTTAACAATAATAGGCTTGGTTAATTTATTTGTTTACAATGAACTGCTTGTTTTAGCTTTGTGATACAACTTTCTGAATTTGTTTTATTAGCCGAATTGTAGGATTAGGAAATGTCAAATATACGGAAGAAATACCATCTTTTTCTTTACACTTGTGACTAAATTATTTTTTCCCCAAGTATTACCTGTCTTAAAATGTCATAACTGTCGCTTCGTTCTCTCTCAATCTTGACTGCGAGAGAAAGAAACTTAAATTATGAATATTGAGTTAAGCTAGAAAAGAGAGTAAAGGGATATCCAATCCTTAATAAAATAGTAAAACGGTAACACAATGGCAACACAAAATATAAGATTACATCCGGCGAACTGCTAGCACCGCGTGTACGTGTATGAAAAAAGATGTCCAAACTATAGACATTAGTTAATACGAAGGAGCAAGCACGACCGAAATAGAAGACAATAAAAACAATAACATATTAAAATGAAGCATTTAATTGTTAAAATAAGCAGCAGAGCAGCAGAGGAGGCATCGCGCGAGTGATACTTAATATATCGCAAGCGTTAGTAGGCTATGGTACCCGCTTTACATCAGGTGGATCGTATGCTTGTATGCCTCCCGACGTAGTATATAAAAAAATAATAAGAAGAGGCATGCTCCGTTGGTTCGGACATGTAGAAAGAATGCAGGATGAAAAAATGACGAAGCAGATATACAAAGCAAAAGTGGAAGGATATAGGAGCCGTACCATGACCAAATGTTCTAACAGAAGGTGATGGCAGGAGCCTTAGAAACAGGAGAGTGTGCATGAGAAGAGCAATGAACGGTAAAGAAGCGAGTGAGGTGTGGATCGAGTCACGTGGCGCTCGGTTCTCTCTGGCTACCCCGCAAGGGATTTAACGTGAAGTTATATATAAATAGATATAATGGTGTAGGCTGTATTGCCAATGTAGGTAATAAGACATATTTCTACATGATCTTTATTTTTACAATGATCCGATTACGGCAATGTCAATTTTTTCATACAAAATATGGGATCAATCCAAACGTAGTAGAACGTTATTCCATTTTCGTAATTCTTTGTGAAACCCACCTTGGCAGCTCTGCTTTTTATAATCTCTGTAAGATACAATAGTTAGACAGCTATTCATATATTTTTAACAAACATTATTGACACACATAAGGTTACTAAATTAGGGCTAAATGCTAAGAAAAGCAGATATGTAAAATATAAATTGTAATTATTATTGATTATTTTTTTATACAATAAAGAAAATGCCACATGAACCTGGTAAACTGACAACTAATTAAATAATTTGTAAATATTCCGAAGGAGTCGATGTTAAGTTTTATATATAAAATGTAGCACACGAGTATAACTTCATACCATTACTTTAATCTTTAATATTAGCTATTGCATCAGGCGTTTAACTTTTTACCATCAATGTTGTGTAAAAAATAATAATATACTTAATAAAATCAGTATAGATTAACCTAGATAACGAATTATAAGCTTTTGTAATACGATAAACATAATCTGGGGTATGACTAAAGATGAACATGTAGTTTTTTTTTTACCCTGACTATCATATGGCGCCTGTGGGCCGTTACTACCTGTAGTATCAATTGTCTTTAACGTCAATCATTTAATAACTTATGACCCATAATATAGACCAATGGATGACCCACTTTATAAAACAAATATTAGTAAGTCGATATTATTCATAGCTTAGCAGCATATACGTTATCACCATGTAAAATTTCATCAAAGTTCGTTAACAGTTATGTATGATATAAATGAGTACAAGGAATAGACAGACAATAAAAATATTGAAAGCATGCGTTTTAGGTTCTTCTATTTCGATTTTATAGTGTATCTGTATGACTGGTATGTCATACCATACCTACATATCATACCATACCAGTAAATTTTATGTAAATACTGACGCTTTTAGCATCGGTCATACCTGACCAGTATGTGTTGTCATTATCACTATGTCATTAAGTTTCACTACCGTGTTTGTCTGTCTATAATGTGTATTTGCTAGTTCATTCGCTTGTCTATCTGTATATATTAAGTACACGATAAGGGGTTAATGTACGATGTCTCGTATTATTACGAACGCTGTTAAAGCAGCATCTTTATGATTTAAACGGACATCGCTCATTCGAAGAGTTACAATAAATTTCTACTAGCGAGCGCCATCATCACAATGTATATCACTAATTTTAACTTCTTTTTCTCCAGAGTCATGTTAGCTGATCACCGTGGTATAAACTAATTTGTATGTGAGTTCGCCTTCAGGGATACACTGACTGGTAGCTAGAGTTTCAGTGACTTCTACCGGAACAGAGAAGTAAATTGGGGGGCGAACTTAGACAAATCCCAGAGGCTTTCTTATTACTATTGTAGGTACGGGTCTTACCGCGATTTATGACATGCGCGAAATCTCGGAAAATATAAAAACAAATCGCGGTAAGTCCCGTACCTACAGTAGTAATATAAACAACCGTGAAAGTTTAAAATTATAGGCTATTTTTAGATTTACAAAAATGTTTTGTACAAACAATAGACCTCTTGATTTTAAAATTTGTGACTTATTAATTTCCTGGGACTACCAAAATAATTATTAGATTTTCTATATAAAAAAAATGTTCAATTGGACTCTAGTACGAGGTTATTTCATTTACTAGTTTGTAAAGCATAAAATATGACTAGAATGGAAAGTTAAAAATAAATTAATACAATTTTACGTTTTTTTTATATATGTTATGTTTTTTATTTGCATAATAGTGTACAAATATAGCGATAAATGCAAGTAAAATAGAATTAGTAAGTTTATTCATTTAGGACATGCAATTGATTTGACATTATTAAAACTTACAACTGATACAATTAGTTGTCATTTCAAAGTACTCCTTTTAGTCATAAAATACATTGTTTAATCATATTTTGAAATTGCGCTTAAAACAGCCGCTGTCGTTATACTACATGATTACAGGTAAATATTAAATATATTTTATACCTGTAAATATGTGCACTTTTTGAACTTCTGGTAATAATATATATTCAAAAATGTTCATGTATATATTTATCACGTACTACGAGTAGCAGATTTAATCATTAAAGGCCGAATTTTCTCTTATACACAATGATATATATATTAGTCAATGTATGAAATCGTATATCCTTGAAAACATCGTAGCGTCTCATCAGAATGCTTGTTAGAAAAAATCCGCAAACATTTTTTTACAAGAGAAATGTTGTTTGTACATTCACGGTGTTCCCCCAATTTATAAGTCCATTAGTAAGAAGAGAATACACGTTACCAAAATAAGCTACTCGAATCATTTAGATTGCTGAATTTCTTTGGCTCCGGGATACTGCTTTGCGGTATACCAATCAGAACATTCGTCTTCGACAGTTTTCATATTTTATTATTATGGTCTGTAATTTTAAGAAAGGTAGAGCGCATCATAGCACCGTCAGGGGAAGTACCTCCACCTCACAGAAAACCACAGCCAAATAACAACTCCCTAGAGGGTTGTTGTGTTCCTGCGTGTGAGTGAGGTCACCAGTAAGCTTCCAAGGAGATGCTGTATAACCTCGCCGTAGTATAAAAAAAGTTGCTAATATCACTTTCTGAATCGTTTTCAAATGAAGGTTTTACCGGTTTTTATTGTTCCAGTAAAGTGCATCCATCATTAATTATGCGGGCAAGGGGGCATGAACATAAGGATTATGATTTGTACAAAGCAAAGCAAAATATTTCCGAGATAAAAAGTACATCACAATGTTAACCTGTGATAATATAAACTATAACTGAGAAAAAAAAACTAGTTTAGTATTAGTTCCTGGTTGACGTGTGTGCAAGAGACAGGCAAAAAAGAACATATATAGAGACTAGTTTGTATTCTAAATTTATAATATCAGTCCATCAAATCAAATCCATGCAATTTGATCCAACCCGCTTTGTGTGCTTCCGCCACCAATTAGTTCATGCGGCCTAGCGCCGGCCGGCACCCACCCACTACTGTTAGTGCGTGCAACATGCCGACGCTGCCATGGCTGCTCCGGTAGTCTCTGCCTCGGCTGCTGCGGTCGTCGGCCATCTGGAACAGAATCCGCATGCCCCCACCACCACCGTCGCTGCCACGACTGGCCTGGTCGTCGCTGCGACACGTGTTTCGCCTCTCCACGAGGCATCATCAGGCGTTGTAGACGTTAATCGTAAGAATAACATGCTACAAGTGACAAATCCATCGCAGTGCCGTCCCTTATATTGAATTGAGGGTGGGGGTGGATGGTGTGAGCGAAAAGATATTTAATAGTGGGGAATGGTTTACGTCAGTCTGTTTGTTCATGAGAGTAATTTTAGAATTTTTATGTTTATTAATTTCTAATTGTTATATATTAAAATCAAATCCAGTTGCCTCACTATTTTAATAAAATGTTTAATAACTAACCTAGCTATGGTTTTATGATGGTTTCATGATATAAGTGAGCAAAATATTGGTCATTACATTTTTAATATAATACATTGATCGAAATTCGCGCACAACCATCTATAAACAGTTAGTTTCATCTTCTATTTATCATCACGAATTTTATTCTTTTATAGGGTTCCGGACCTCAAAAGGAAAAATCAAACCCTTATAGGGTCACTTTGTTGTCCGTCTGTCTGTCTGTCAAGACTCTTTTTCTCAGAGACGGGTAGAGCAGTCAAGCTATAATTAATATTAAATACTCAGGTCTGCTATCCCTTCGAGCAGTGAAAAAATCAAACTTCTAAGTCAATGCAATCAAAAGATACGACCGTTTATGTGCCATTTTTACGCATATTTTGACATTCGCAAGGGAATCAAAACCTACAGGGTACTTCCCGTTGACCGAGAATCATGAAATTTGGTAAGAAGCAAATTCATATAGCACAAGTAAAGGAATAATCTAATAAGCGTAAAATGCAATAATTATTTGCGGAAATATTTTTTTACGGAACCCTCGGTGCGCCAGTCAGACGCGCACTTGACGGCTTTTTTTTTATTTAATAGCTATCAACGAGTTTTTGTATCATCAATTAAAAAATAAGGAACAAGAAAAAAATGTTTATAAATATATGTACAATATCGTAATGTATAAGTTTTCTTCAAAATTTCAAATGTGATCGTGGTCGAATTTAGATATTATGGCGAACACTATTTATTGAAAATTCGTGGAAATCAGATGTGAATTTGTAAATTCCCACATTTTTGCTGTGTTTCCAATTTTATTTTTTATTGACAATACTAAACCTCGTCAAGTTCTACTAGACGAAATAAAATCGATTGATAAACAACGGAGAAAAAGGGTACTGAACTGGTTTGACTTTGCCTATACATATTATATAAATATGTTGATGAATAAGTATTACGAATAAGTAAGCTGAAAAGAATCTAAAAGCTTGTAGATAATAATGATGAAAAAGAGCAATTTATTTAATATTAAACATGATAGTTTTTGTACGAAGACCCGACAAGTACCCGTCCTTTGTTCAGTGACGTTCAAATATGCTTAACAATTAAAGTCGCACACCCAAACTCGATACAAATATTTGAAGGCTAAACATACTTTTGTTTCGATGTGGACTCTTCGATATAACAAACTTTATAAACCTACCTAAAATAAAATTGTAGCAAGATCGAACAATTAATAAATTTTAGGTAGTAATGTGATCGAATTCTATATAATCCTGTTTTTTTTTATACAACTTGATCGGCAAACAGCATGCGGCCGGCATTAGATGGTAAGCGGTCACCGTAGCCGATAGACGCACGCAGCACCACGGGGATATTACTCGCGCGCTGCCAATTTTATGGCCTAAGACTGTTTCGTCACAGTACCTAGTAATTTCTAATCCTATATCCATATTTCTAGTCCTATATCCATATCCATATAATCCTGATCATTCGTGTTCGTTATTGTCCCGTTGGCCACCTTTTGGTAAAAAACAAAACGGGTTCGCCCCGTTTTGTTTTGCAACCCGTTGTCGTTGATAGGATTACTATGCATACATTGTCCATTCGTTCATCAGTCATGACTAGAACTATGTTATTTTATCGTCATCTTTATTTTGACCCGTATTCGTCCATCGATCGACTGACTCCCTAAATTCTTCTGGCCGTCGCTCCATCCAGTAGGGGGTTCTCCCACAGTGCGTGCACTAGTACGGGGACGCCATTCGAAAACCTTTTTTCCCCAAGCAGTTGCCGCTTTTACTCTGTTTGCGTTTTTCTTTTTGTTTATGCCCTAACATATAATATTTGATTATAATCCAATGGAAGAAAATGAAAAGACACTTAAACTATTTAGGCGCATGAGCGAGTGTAGCGGCCATTTGTTTCATTTGCGACTGTGAGGAAATAACATGTTAGTCGGTTAGATTACCTAATAATATTACATATAATATCTTACGTTTCTTATAACCTTTGCTGTTTATTTGCGGCATTAGTCACGAATTATAAAAAGCGCTTCTTATATGTGCGGATACAATTTTATTGATGACTAAATAATATATATATATATATAGAATATTGTTTTTTCATGTTGAGACGGGCTCAACATAAAAAAAAAAATAGAGTCTTACAAAAACCATTTTATATTTTAATATGTTTAGTTTACGCAGTTCGTTAATCAAGCTTAGAAAAATAAAACAATTTTGAGAACTTTCCAATGAGAACTTGTGTTCTAACATAGTCCTTGTACACCAAAAATTTAACCTGCTTACATGTTTTGATGACCTACATAGTTACCATGTTACGGTTGACGGTGGGAATTCGTAATACTGTGGGTATATCTTGCAATGTTTCACTGGCCATAAGTTTTATTAAATTAAGTTACAAATTTTGTTTACAATACTGTAAAACTATAGATATTAACTCACAGTTCTAAATGTCAGTCAGATGTCAGTTGACAGCCGTTCCGAAGAACCTTGTGGGGCAGACTGATAGACAGACATGAAGCAATGCTTATTCATGGTTCTGCTTATACAATATGTCGTACGAAACCCTAAAAATACAGTCTCATAATAGGTTGGAACCACACTGTGTGGTTCAGTTCCGGAGGGGTTTCCTTCCGGGAACCGGTAGATTATGGAATTAAGTCCTTTCTGAGGTTTTTCCAAGAGACTACAATATACGAGTACATTTCTTTAGAAAGGGTGTGAAACAATTTTTTAAGGTCGACAGCAAACGTACGATGTCCCAGGTGTTGCAAGTGTGTAGAGGCTTACTGTAACTGTTTACCATTGGACAGGCCATATTTGTACTTGTGTACATAAAAATCTGTTAAAAATAATGTATACCTAATATAAATTTACTGAGGTTGCCTCCTATGTACATATTCGTGATTATAAAGTCACGAATATGTACATAAATTTGAAAACACGAATCTTAATGGTTTGGTAGTTGGCAGTGGGGACCAGTTGGCCAATCGGCCGGTTCTTTACTCACTGGGCTATCTCTGCTCTGAATGTGCCTTAAATTTACTGAGGTTAACTCACAATGCAATATCTCATAGATTTATTTTATATACACCTGCTAAAACATGGTTAATACACAGAATGACCTCATAGGTATATTTGTTCATGCTACATACGTAATCTTATAATTTTATTTATTTAACGACCACATGAAAGCTTAAAAGGTAACTGTTTTAGGGTTCAATAACCCAAAAGTTGAAAACACCTTTAAAGACTCACTTTTTTTTTCAGTTTTGTGATGTGATGGACATGGATGATGAATTCAATGGATGTGATCATAAATCAAAACCTCGTGAACATGAAATTTGGTAAAAAGTAAGATATCATGGGATAAGGTTAGGAAAAATCAAAAAATTACATTTTGAGTTATTCTTTTCTCATTTTGTGTAGTAATTAGTGATCAAGACGTCACGTTCGTAGAATCTTTAAATTTCGTATAATTAAATATCGAATATCACTAATAAACAGTAAAATCCGGAAATTGAGATTTTATTATTTCTCATTAGTGAAGTAAGTTTTATAATACTAGGCGCACACTAAAAGTTTTGCACTTCTAGCTAATCGGAACTATTTGAATTTCGAATGTTATATTTTTTGAAACGTTGCAACCTACTTAGTAATAAAAAAAAACAATTGGTGGGAAATCATTTGTCAATTGTTTTTTATGACACATCAAATTTCTACGTACGTACGAATTGAGTCGAAAAGATTTTAGAGCGATGATTTTTTATGATTTTAATAGTTCTCTCTCTCTCCGCAAGACTGTGCTGCTCGTCTTCAAAATGCTTTTGGGAGAGAAACACCTTCTTTGAGCACCGTGAAGCGATGGTTTGCTGAATTTGAGAGCCTTCAACTGCCGTCAACGTAAATAATGTGGCTACTGTTAAGCGGCTAATTGAAGAAAACCCGCGGATTACCTATGAGACAATTCGAGAACTATTGGGGATTGGTATGAGACAAATTCAGAAAATTTTACACGAAGAATTGAAAGTTCGGAAACTTTGTTGTCGTTGGATCCCTCATGAACTGACAGCGTAGCAGAAGCGGGCTCGCGTGGAATGGTGCTCACAGATGCTACCGAAGTACGACCACGGACATTCTAATGCTGTTTATGACATTGTCAGAGGAGACGAAACGTTGATTTATTGTTTTGAACCCGAAAAAAAACAGCAATCTTGTGAATGGGTGTTTGAAAATGAGAACAGGCCAACAAAAGTAAGGCAGGCGAGAAACGTTGGTAAAAAAATGATCGCGTTTTTTTTCTCAGCTCAAAAGAGTGTTAATGCCGAGTGGTATTCTACCATTTGTTTACCCAGGGTGTTAGAAAAAGTTCGCGAAAGACGAACAAAAAGCCGCGTCTCCTACATCATGACAACGCTTCTTCACACACGGCCAACAATACAAAGTCATTTTTAACTTCCGAAAAAGTACAACTCGTTACCCATCCTGCGCATAGCCCCGACCTAGCACCCTGTGATATCTGTATTTTCCCCAAAATCAAAGATTTGATGAGAGGTTTCACTTTTACCAACTCCGAAGAGGCAGTGATAGGGTTCAATCAGCACGGAGAAAACATGCCTTCAGATCTGTGGTCCTCCTGTTTTAAAAAATGGTTCGATCGCATGAAAAAATGTTTAAAATGTAAAGGAGAGTATTTTGAAAAGCAATAAACATAATATTTTGGTTATAACATGTTGTTTTTTTAAGTTACGCAAAACTTATAGTGTGACCTACGTATAACTGTATCTCTAAGGGCGTAACATTTACTCGCACTTATCTGCGTTTTTTTTTACTTGACATATATTATACGTTTGGTCAATGGTCGGACAAAATATCCATATATGTTATGTATTTATACGTTAAAATTCCTTCGTGAAACAGTCTGCTTATTAGTACAATCTAAACGAATCATTACAGTATCTTCTAAAATTAGTGCATCACTGTCATTCTGACATTATTTGTACTATGTGATAACAAAAAGTTGATAGGAACGTGTGATACAAAAAGAGATAGATATATATCATACACATTGAACTGACAGCTGTCAGAAACACATACTCTCGGAAACCTTGTAAAATTTACTATCGTTTTACGGGAGGTATTTAAACTAAAGAATTGGGTCCGGTACCCTTTCCAAGAATTTATTCAGCACAGTTCTTGTAGCTGATACATTCAAAGTCAAAGTCAAAGTCAAAGTCAAAGTCAAAGTCAAAGTCAAAGTCAAAGTCAAAATCTTTTTATTCCGTAAAAATGGCTACATTTGTTTGGAATCGTCACAATTTTTTTCCCTACCGTGCAGTTTATGACTAGGTGAGCACTGATAAAAATACTGCCAAAAAACTCAGGCATCCCTCTTTTGGTGTCCAAACAAATTTACATATTTTATTAATTACATTATAATTGGATCGACTCACTCCCAGGCATTTTTATCATTAATATAGTCAGATACTTTATAATATGCCCTGCTACACAATTTGGCTTTAATAGTAGTTTTAAATTTGTTTATTGACAATTCTCTTATATTGCTGGGAAGTTTGTTATAGAACCGTATACATTGCCCCATAAAAGAATTACTTATTTTGTGGAGACGGCTTGCATGTAACACAAGATTATGCTTATATCTAGTATTTATGCTATGAGTATCACTCTTTTTACAAAATGAGTCTATGTTTTTATGGACATACAAAAGATTTTCATAGATATATTGCGATGCGACTGTTAAAATATTTATTTCTTTGAATTTTTCTCTAAGGCTCTCCCGGGGACCAAGTTTGTAGATAGCTCTTATGGCTCTCTTTTGCAATAAAATATTAATATAATTCATAAGTAAGATTATGAATTGGTTCTGAACTGAAGTCTTAGGTTGTCCTTCCCTTTTGCCTTTCCTTTAATCCTTTTGCCTTTCCTATAATGTAAACCTGTAATGTTCCTTTCATGGATAAAAATGAAAACAAAAAAGAGCATTATCTTGGCGGCTGAACTTTAAATCTACATTTTTAGTTTGTTGGCGTACAATGAAAAAACGGAACTATTGTAGCCGTACTACAGTGTCTGTCCATTTATTACCAGGTCTAAGAGTCTAAGGGTATGATTTTTCCAAGGGTATAATTTTATTAAGGGTTAGATTTTTATGTTGTTTTATGCACTTTAGTTATGTTTTATTCAAAATGCATGGTGGAAGGGCAACTAAGGCAATAATGCCCGAGCAAGGCAAGAATATTTCTTATTCATATACACATACGAAATAAATCAGATATTTATGGGAAGAGATATAAGAAATAAATTCGATAGCTTGTAGCTTGCATGTATCGAATGATATACTGACTTATCAAATATTTTTATAATTACATGAAAAGCTTATCTCACTACTGTTTCTCGTAAAGTAATATCAGACAATCTGCTAGTGAATTTGCAAAAATTGTAATAGTTATGTCACAGAAAATTATGTAATAGAAAATGAAGAATGTAAAGTTAAACTGTAAATACCAGAAAACTGTTTAGAATATAAATTAATTCGCTTTTCCTTATCTTCTCCCTATGTATCGTAAGTACAGTACGGAACTCTTGCGCGAGACCCAACTCTTGTTCAATGGCTGCTTTAGCATAGCGAAAGATAAAACTCTCATGAAACCCGAGCCAAAACATGTGACAAAACAGTGTGATTCTAAAAATTTAAGGCGCAAATATTTCCAACTTATATTTAAGGCGAAGTATTAAATTGGTATCTCACATTTAAGACAATTCGATCAACACTTGGATAATTTTCCAATACACAGCAAAATACTAATTATAATTGATCGTAAAACTACCGTGTTGTACGTCATTGTTAACAATTGCTTGAAGTTTTCCGTCTTATAAATTAAACGTTAATTTCTGATTAATTCGCACTATTAAAGTTTTACTCGAAGAGTTCGTGAGCACGTGTATTAATAGCGTGTATCCTCTAAGTTGTAGTGTGAATACCCCTTTTGTCTATCCTATTATATATTAAACATATTTTACTTATAATAAACACTCATACTCGAGACACCGTGTTTACTTCACGTCCCAACCTTACATGGCGACCCTGCCCGGTCGGCCACTCGCGCATCGCGTTACACATTCCATATTCCATATGTAGCGAACGGTACAATAGAAATGACGAACTTAATTAAATAACTCCGTGACTTTGATTCAAAAGACAGTGTTTTTAATCGTGTGTGCAAAGTTCAAATTCCAAAATGGGCAGTACTTCTTCAAAGCAGGAGGAAGTAATTATTGCGCAAAGTGCGGCAGGAGGTGGCACTAACGAGGCTACCACGTTGCAGCAGGAGCTGAGCTACCACCTTAGCTCAACAAATGTCATATTGCTGGTAATATTGCTCCTCGGGGCCCTGGCAATGCTGTATGGCGTATACCGCGCCTACAAGCGGTGTTTCACAAAGACAATAAGGAGAGAGATAGCACACCAGGCGATCCACCGTCGGTCTTGGCGCAAGCGAAGCGATAATGGAAAGGAAAGCTACAGGGTGGCAGGCGAAATGGTGTAATGTAGTGCGGCTGAAAAAGTGCGTATTATGTGCGTAGAAGTGTTGCGGCAGTGTATAAAAGTGCGGTACAATACGTAAGTTGGACATCTACAAGGTCAATCATTATTCATTACACACATGCTTAATAATAATATCGTATGAGCATTATGCATAATTAGTATGAACATTTTATTTACACTAACATGTTTTTTTATCTTTACATTTTTTTTTTCATTAGCGTAATTTGCTCATAATTAAATATACATATAAAAAAAAAGTTAAATCATTGTGTAAAATATGATAATATAAATAACTTTTACTTAAACAAGATTATGGAATGGCTTCAGAACTTGAAAATATTGCATGATAAACTTAAACATATAAAGGAATATTTAACAAAGTTAGGCCCTAGTCGCCGTACTCTTAAAGTTATAACTGATAAAGGTTTGGAAGCCACGACATATTATAATGAATTTCAGTGTATTTTTAAAACGGTAAAACAAAAGGTAGAAAATAAGGAAATTAAAGTTGAGGACATTGAGTATATCAGTGAGTTATGTGTAGCGGTTCAGGATTTATATGATCGAATAAGTATATTTTGTTCAGTATCGGACGCAGATAATACTAATAGCACTATTAGTGAACCCACGGGCATAGATAAAACTAGAAGTATGGAGAAGTTCGAGTTAAAAACAGCAATTTCATTATTGCCGGTTATGACGGGTGACGAAGAGGTCACTAAATAGCTTATTGCAAACATTGAAATGTATGATGGTATGTGAAAGGAGCTAATAATGTGGCTGCAGACGCATTATCTCGCATAATTATCACGTCTAATGATTTAAAAGAGATGAATAGAAATGTGATGAGTGTGATGACAAGAAAGATGATGAAAGAACAGGAGAGGACAAAACAATACAATAACCCGGTGGATAACATCGCTACTAACGATTGGAATGGCCAGCCAAAAGTTGTAGAAATGCTAAAGAAACCGAGTCATTGCACGGAATTAATACTTAAAAAATATACATATAGTAAGACTGACGAGGGATGTCCTACGGTAATAGGTACATTTACTTATTTACCTACGAATATGAAAATACACGCAGACCCTAAATCTCTATCATGTTCTGCGCGAGGCGCGTTCGTGAGAGAATTAGCTTTGCTCTGCAATAAAATTAACGTCGACGAAATATATATATTAAAAAATAAAGAAAGCGCTAATGTTATTAAATGGTTAAATAAAGAGATAACCAATGATAAAACGTGGTCCGGGCCGCGTATTTGTATAATAAAAGATGTAATAAGAGTAGACAAAGATGACGACAAAAGAGTTATAATTAATGACTATCACTTGTTGCCCACTAGTGGTCATTCTGGTGTGAGGCGCATGTTGAATAATATTAAGAGACGTTACTTTTGGACAAATATGGAAAATGATGTTAAACAGTTTGTAAAGAGGTGTCAAAAATGTCAAAAACAAAAACACTCTTTACCCACTAGACAACCTATGCAAGTTACAACGACAGCAAATTCCTCTTTTGATAAGGTATATTTAGACATTGTAGGTCCATTAGAAAAAGATTATTATAATTATTCTTACATTCTCACTTTACAGTGTGAACTCACAAAATACGTAGAAGCTTATCCTTTAGAGACGAAAGATAGTGTCACGGTGGCAAAAACATTTGTTAATAATTTTATACTCAGGTATGGTATACCGCGTGAAATAGCAACAGACAGGGGAACAGAATTCATATCTAGTACCATGACGGAGGTCTGTAAGTTGTTGGGTATTAGCAAAATTTCATCAACAGCTTACCATCACGAAAGTATAGGTTCCTTAGAAAACTCCCATAAATCTCTAAACGCATATCTTAGAATGCAAACCGACAATAATTCGAGACTGTGGAGTACTTGGGTACCCTTTTGGTGTTTTTCTTTTAATACCACAGTTCACACCGAAACAAAATATACGCCTTTCGAACTGGTATTCGGAAAGCCATGTAACGTACCGAGCAATGTAATAAGTGATGATGTTAAACCTTTATACAATATAGAAAATTATCCTTTAGAACTTAAGTTCCGTTTACACAAAGCTCATTCTGATGCTTGTAATAACTTAGTCATAAGTAAAACTAAGAGAAAAAATGTTTTTGATAAATATCTAAATCCTGTTACATACAGAAGAGGAGATAGATTACTTGTAAAAAGTGAATCTGGTAACAAATTTTGTAATGTTTATTCAGGTCCTTTTGAAGTCCTGGAGGATTTAAATCCTAATGTATCAATTTTAAAAGACGGTAAAATTGAAATTGTACATAAAAATCGCACGAAAATGTACTTTAGCTAAATAACACTTTATTAATAAAATAATGTTTCATTTTATATATTATTACGCTATTGTAAAAAAAAAAAAAATTGATATAATATAATTAAAATGTTTGTATCATAGATGTAAGAACTATATATTAATGTATTTAAAAATAATAATAATAATGAATATTATTATTTTTTTTCGCTATAAGGGGCGTGTAGTGTGAATACCCCTTTTGTCTATCCTATTATATATTAAACATATTTTACTTATAATAAACACTCATACTCGAGACACCGTGTTTACTTCACGTCCCAACCTTACAAAGTACTTATGGTGCTCGCATGACTAAAACAATCTTGACTCAAAGTTCAGATATGCGTGTATCTATCTTTTTTTTTCAACACTATGTGATGAGGCAAATAGCATGAAGCTATTATCACAACATAATATGAACTCTTGCAATACTAGGAGTATCAACCGCGTGTTTCCCCACGCCTATCAGCAACTCCTTAAGAATAACTCTTTTGGAAATAACCTAAAATTGGCAACAGTCTTCTGTGGGTAATTTTGTAAAACAAATGAAATGAATCATAGCAAACATTATAAACATAAGATTACAGTATTTTGACGCTATGTAGCCTATAATTTTGAGACCTTGTATTTATTCTTAAGTTTATCTTTACATTTAAGGTAATCTTGAGAAGCCATATTGTCTAAATCACCATTGTTAATCACAAAGGGTGGGTTTAACTTTGTAATGAACCCTTTAGAAATGTTAAAGCATCTCTTCGATTAAATTGTGTTACATGATATGAATTCATTGCCTTATATAATATAGATATATGTTTAGTACCCATATTACAGATAAAGACTTATTGTAAAGTAAACTAAACATGCTTTGAATTATCCGTCACAAAAACTGTGATAAATACTCTTAATTAGATAAGATCGCGAACACACGTTTACTAATTGTTGTTTTTCCAGTTCCTTAGTTTCATGACTAAGATGATCTTGACTCAAATCTCAAAGTTCAAACGATGATGAGCGTGTTTGTAGTTACGTTGTTGCTTCATGAAGTGGACAATAAATTTAACGTATGCCTACGAATTTGCAATACATTATGAAACGTCGTCAGTGTTAATTATTTTATATCGTTTCGTTATCATACTCTGCGGTGCAATTGTATGACAACATTAACGCCACATGACCAGCTATATATTTGAAAGATAAAAGGTAATAATTGTTGTCTCAGGAAAGTTATTTTTTTTTTCTTTGTCTCAATCGTATTTGGGCTATTAAAAATAGCCAATCTTTCCAGTCGATCTCAACTATATCTGCGAACAGCGCATAACTTTATATTTATCTACTTATGTAATCTACATTTTCCTTTTAAATATCTTAATGCTATTTGAAATAACTGCGATCCATACTGCACACGGCGTGCAGTCCAGGTCAAAATTATTAATTAATCTTATTATTTTTGCAATTCGAGTATGCTTTTGTTTTATAGAATGATACGTACGTCTCAATATTTAATTGCTATAGTTATATCAACTCGTCTATTTTTTCCGTTTGATTTTATGACTTTCTGTGCATTGTAGGTAATGCACTCAAATGTATTGCTTGCCTAAGATTACTCTCTGACGAGTTACAATGATTCTCTGATATTTTACACTTGCCTGAAAAACAACCAGACTGAGGTCTTCTACATCCGTACTGAAAAATGCAGACTGAACAATATCCTGGAGGGTACATGTATCTCTCGTTATGTATAATATCACCAGGACGCCACAGAAGAATTAGTGCTTTGGTAACATGTGACAAATCGCCAATAGACAATGGCAACAAATTCAGAACGAGCAAGCTTAAAAAGATACCTTAAAAGCTTAAAATGGAATCATGGCTCTCTTCATGACTAACAGACAACGTAACATATTAAGTCACTTCACCTAGATGTACAAATATTGTAGAGATTATTCGATGTGTAAACCTATATATATGTATATATATATATAATTTGTTGAAATGTCACAAATGCTTCACAAAAAAAGTAGTCAGTAAATAAAATAGCAAAATAGGTTACATTTATTTTTCTTTATATAGCTTGCACTATCATATCTAAAAATATATGCTACTCTCGCATGTAATCATAGAATTATGTCTCTAAAATATAGATCTGCACAAATATCATAAGCATGATAAGTGATGGAGAAGTCTTGGCCTTTCTCGGCTCCTATTTCTTTCCACTTTCGCATTGTATATCTGTTTCGTCCTTCATTCGTCCTGCACTCTTTCTACATGCCCGACCCAACAAAGCGTGCCTTTTCTTATTTTAACGTCGACACTCTCTTACAGACCAACCCTCTTTCTCACATCATTGCAAGTGCGATCAGCAAGCGTTACGCGACAAATTTTGCGCAATGCTTGCATCTCGACCGCATTTATTCTACTTTCATGCTCCCGGCCATGTTCTATCCAGCGTTCACGTCCAAAGTTTGCGCTGTGACTAGCACCGCGTTGCGTACAGCGAGCTGTGCCTTTTGGATTATGTTTCGGCAGTCTAAAAGTTTATCCAACGTTTCATTCTGATCCCTGCACTTATTCGTCCCTCCACATCGGCGGTTTATTTTCCATTCCTGCTAAAAGCTAAATAAACAATCTCTTTCACTTGTCACGACACGAAATCAACAACCTTAATACTTGTGTTCGTTCTGGATTCCTCTCTCTCAAATCATGCATCTGTAGTTTGTGCCCGATTCTAGCTTAAACTCAACCTATACCTAATCTAATTGGTTTAGATTAGGTATAGATTGAGTTCATACGTACCTTATTGGTTTATATAAACCTTCTCATCTTATGTTTTCTTCTCAATTCATAAAAGCTCTTGACATTTTGGATCAAATAAAAGTTCCTCGTCTCCATCGATGCTCAATTTCTAAACTGTCAAAACCGCAATTTAGAAATACGCCATTACTAACTAAAGCAATCTATTTTGCTATAAAAAAATGTGATGTACAATCTACGCTGTCAGCTCGCAGTCCAAAATTAAACACACAGGAGCTATTTAAATAAAATTTTCAAGAGTAACTCTCTTCTCTTGGTTAACAATCTAATATTTTGACGTCAAATCTCTAAATATACACAATAATTATGTATACTTAAATTATTTTAACAAGATGACTTTTATTTTAAGCAACCAGACAGTAAACAGTTAAGACCAATAATGCAATGGGTTAGGTTTAGATTGGGTAAAGGTTAGTTTAAGCTAGAATCGGGCACAGATTAGCACTTCATTTGGGCTACATCTAGACTACGTTTAGGATCGACTTAGATTATGTTTGGAGTCAGTGTAAAAACAGTTTTACTTAAAAATTTATAACAAATATGTGATTATGACAAGAATAATTACAAGTTTAGATTTTTACTACTATGGTAAAAAGAGAGTTTTTTATTTTTAGTTATTTATTCTTACTAATATTATAAATGCGAAAGTTTGTATGTATGGATGGATGTTTGTTGCTCTTTCACGCTTAAACGGCTGAACGGATTAGAATGAAATTTGGCACGTATATAGATTATGATCTGGATTAATACATAGACTACGTTATTTGACTCCACGCGGGCGGAGCCGCGAGCAGCAGCTAGTAAGGAATATTTTTTGTGTTGTGCTATTTGTAACAACAGCCGCAGAATAAACGAATTTGCGGACATAACTAGTATTGAAATAAATATGAATTATATATCAATCTTCTTCTTAACGCTATCCCGTTTCCTAATCCATTATTTATCCAGGATTAGTGGGAGCCGCTACCTAAGCCTAAGGATTTGGCGAAAGTTCTCATTTAACATGAATCGAATGCCATGAGACCTCCACAACCCAGAGGTATAACCAGACCTTGCTTAGGATAGGTCACACGTCTTTAGGAATGTAATTTCATGAGCGTGCGGGTTTCCACACAATGTTTTCCTTCACCGCTGAGCAAGTCATAATTACAAATAGGTATGTACATAAATACGAAAACATTAATTTAGTAGTTCGTGCTAGAATTCGAATCGTGGACCAGTTGGTCAGTAGACCAGTTCTTTCTACACTAGGCTATCATTTTATACATAAGTAACATTGTCAAATGATGGGTCGGACCTTAATAAAATAAATACCGCGACCTCTGTTAAAAAGCACATTTGCATCTTTATCTAAGTAAAGTACGTGGCGATTATACGAGTGAAATCCGGGTTTTTCAACATGAAAATCATTACCATCGAGCTACTAAAGCCACAATACCTAAATTTGCTCATCCCAGTACTAATGGCGATGAAACGATAATCACAGTCATTACATCGCCGTCGGGTTTACAATTGTCATGGTTTGTTTTTTAGCTTTTGTACTGCAAGGTACCTGACTTCATCAGCTATAGACTTAGGTAATTACCGATGTTACCTTGATTCAGATTAAGGAAAACATTGTTTATTAAATCGTGCAGTTTACTCATGTTTATTTTTTATTATAGGTTTATGTACGTGAAGGTACTTGGTTTGTATAGAATTAATATATGAGATATTAGTAGATGCTCACGACTTTGCTAATATCAGAGAATCAAGCTCATGAACCCGTACTTAGTATACAGAGGCCTCAAAGTTCCGAGAAATAAACATCAGGACAATTATTGAATGAACTAAAAAGAACTTAAGAAATACACAGACAATGTTATCGATGTATGTAGTTCTCAAAATTATGTTCATTATTTTTAAAAGAGAAATGGCGCTTTGTTAATTTGATTTTGTACTATACCAACTCTAATTCATCTCATTGCTGGCATCCGGGTGTTCATTCAACCGAAGGGGTTTAGAGCATACTCCACCACGCTGCTCAAATGCGGATTAGCGGAGGTCAGTGTTATCCGCCCGAATCCCACTGACTAAGATTAACGTCCATTATGTATCGACAGCAGCCGGGACCGACGGCTTAACGCTCCTCCGAGCACAGTGAAACTCATAAAACTCGATAGATAAACCCATCCATAGACAGACTATGGTTGACATTGCTTAAGCTCTCATTTTAAATGTATACATAAACGTAATAACAATTATTGACGAACACTTTTAAGTGGGCGGTAAAAGAATCCCTAAAAGAGATGTCTCACTGACTATTATCCAGTTATGACTAGACATGTATTAGTCAATATATTAAACATATATTTAATAAATGGATCTAAACATATTTTATCTATAACTACACTGGTCTCTTACGAGTAAGGCAGAGAACCGAGCGCCATAATACGCGGTTCTTACACACCTTGCTCGCTTTTTGTATGTTATACATAGCTCTTTTCATCACTTAATCATCATCGTTATTAAATATATATACCCTGAACATATACTTATGTAAAATAAGGCATTAGTATACTAACCATGGTAGGTCCAACATGTGGACACAGTTCATGCGTCAGAACCATCTCAAATACGGGATGATAAATAAGGGATGACCCAATGGGAGATCGTCCTTATTTCCAGAGGAAATGAATTCCAATGGACAATTGTCCAAAATCTTATTCCTTCGTTTGCTAAAAATTTTGAGTCACCGCGAGTTCTTGATAAATTGCCATTGTCTTTCATTAAAATATGAAAGAGTTTTATATTAACTAAACTGAACAATAACATCGCTTAGTCTGACCGACTAAGTGATGTTAGTTATTAAAAGCTCTATCTATATGTGTTTCTAGAATATGAAGTATCTGGGCTTATAATATTCTGAATATAATACTTTTAATCTTATTTTTGTCCCTTTCACGTGGAAGAATAAGAAACAGTCTTGTTCTTCCACGCGAAAGGGACAAAAACTGTTTTCTTAAATCAAATTTTATAAAGAAATTTATTTCCGAATTATGTTATTAAAACATTATAAAAGTTCGTTATAATTAAATTCTGTGGGTGTAGTAGAAAATTATAATGTAAAATTTTTGAAATGCACCTATCATTTTGAATTGGCCATTTCATAAAATGACTGGTCAGATCGTTAAATATCGAGAATATTTTGCCATAAATAGAATGAGTTTGATACTCGATCACAAAAGACGCTGACCATATTCTTTGATCATATATCTACGTTTTTTGTCTAAAGAAACCTAAGGAATCGACTATGAACAATGAGTAGGTATAAGTCAAAAAATATACTGCATCCTTAACGATCTATCCGATAATTTTGTGAAATGGCAAATTCAATGACGTGGTCACGACACATCTTAATTCTAAATCCAGACGCCTTAAGCTAAAGACACTTAAATACTAAAACTTAAAAAACAAAATGTTATGTAAATACAGAATTTGATCCAAATCGTTAGAGTTGATTGCGAGATACATGAAATATATTTACATATATGCAAGAATTGCTCATTTAAAGTAATAATATTATCATAAGAACTGAACTCAATTTTTATAACAATTACTTACTACAATTTGGTAACCTATGGTAGTTAAAACTTGTTTCATAATAATACTTGTTCGAGGTATAACCACATAGAGTTTAGTTTTTCAAGTATTTCCGCGAAAGTATGAGTAACTTAAATGTTGACCCGGAATACATAAATTATAACTTTGTAAATTTCATCAATATTCATCCCGTGTCGACAACCAGACTATAAAAGTGACAGTTTTAGCTTCTGTGTATATAAATATATATATTATCATGCAATATTTGCTACGATTCTATCATAGTACATAGTACATAGATTAACGTACAATTCGACCGAATAAAAGAAATGGTTTTCGTAACTAATTTGAACGAATAAAATAAATCAAATACGGAAAACGAATAAATCATAAGTTGCGTGACATATGTATATCCCTTTAGGAAAAGAGTATCTGTCTATCATGTCTATATCTTTACGCTAGGTCCCTTGCGGAGTAGGCAAATGGAGAACCGAGCGCTACAAGTCGCGGTCTTTAAACACGGTGAGGATGTCACTCACCTTCGATTTGACGATGATATAGCGATCATGGCAGAATTGCTGGAGGATACATGGATCGATACTTGAAGATCTCAATAGAGCATCGTGACGAAATTGTTTTGTCTTAAGAATGAACACGTACAAAACGAGGATTATGTCGTGATTACGCAAAAGTTACCGCATTACCACCGTCTCACCTACCATCTCACCGGTAGAAGTCAAGTCGTTGCGACTCCGCTCGCAAGGCTTTGCAACCGAGATCTCGCCAGGACCAGTACGATGAGCAGGGCTTCATTAAAGTAGAAAAGAAGGAGGGGAAGAAGCCCTTCAATCGCAACTATTGCGGCACAGGACCGTCACAACTTCACGTGGGAATATCATCGATGTCGTAGACCAGTGTAGTCTCCAAACGTACAATTTCCTGACTACATGGGTATACAAAGGTCGAGGAGCTTGTAGACTGTGTGAAGAAGATGATCAATTTCATTTTGAGGGTAAAGCGACTGGAATCTCGCTATAAAGTTAATTTTAGTTCCTTTGTGGTGAAGGTTCCGACTCATCATCAGTCGACCTTCGTGAAGGAAGAGTTCTGGTCGGATCAAGATCCGACTCTACGTGGAATTAGTTAAGGTTAAGTTTATATTGACATATATATTTTTAGTTAAGGTATATATCTATTAATTATTTGAATTAAATTGAATTTGAGGATTAGCAAGCTAAAGTGGCGGTGAGCAGGTCACATAGCTCAAAAATTCGATTGCCGTTGGGGCTGAAAGATTCGTGAATGGTGACTATGAAATGGAAAACACAAAATAGGACGTTTCCTTAAATGATGGGCCGACGATCTGGTAAAGATAGAAGACCAATCAAGATCAACCAAGACCGATCGTCGAAGAAGCCTAATGGAATGTCATTCAGCTGGAATGCTGATGATGATTATTCATAAGAATAATAAATAAGATGATCGTTGGATTCACCACCCACTTTTGAATTTGCCAAAGCCGGTAATGAGAACGTGGGGACGAAACTATAGCTACTTTATTATATTACCGATCGATAGAGTTATTCACGAGAATCCATTAATATTTTTATCCAACTGAGGCAAAGAAAAGGAAACGTGATGAGTGTAGCGATCTACGTATAATATAGTCTATGTCACCCGGCTCATAATAAAACGGAGCAAAAATCGGCTGAATGGTTATATAGGTACTACGATGAAGACACCTAAATAGAGACATACATATGTTTGTATCAGATGTCTTTCATCGTAGCATTTTAACTACTCATCCGATTACGATGAGTGAGATGTAAATCTATTCGTTATTACATATTTCAGGTGACATAGGTTACATTTTAATATAACTAATACGGTGGCTTTGAGGTTATCAAAAAGTACGAAGAAAAGTAATGCAATAATATTAGTGGTAAAATTAAAGAAATATTAATGATGATCATCAAGGGCGTTAGATATTGAACAAGAAGTTGTTATTCGGCTGTGATTTTCTGAGAGGTAGATATACTTCTCTGGTCAAACTACTTTAATGCGTCCATTTATTCCGAGCCAAAGCTTAAATATCAATTTTCATAGTATGCTAATTTCAGTATTATACCCCAGTCTTTGTATATAAATATTATGGGTACGTGCGGATCATGGCGGCTACACCTAGATCTTCGCGTGCCTTCACAGGTCCTGTAGCGGTGATACAGGCACAGCTCGGTTATTCGAGCGCCTGGAAAGTGCGACTGACTCGATAATGGAAAAAATATAAAGTAAATTTATAAATATTGCACCTTACGCGGATAAAATAACCTTTTTTATCCGCGTAAGGTGCAATATTTATAAATTTACTTTGTATTTTTTCCATTCAAATTACTCGCCAAACTTTTAGAAAGGCTGAAAGGACAGAGTGCCACGTGGCTCGAACTCTTCTCACCTCGATACGTTTTTAGGGATCCATTCTCAATTGAAAACTCAATCTCAATTAGGCTTCGTTATCTATCTGTCCGCCACGGAGTTGTATCATTTGAACCATAATGAGTAAAATTGAACATTTTCAAATTTAGCAGAGATTGTATTATTAGGCCATTAAATTTAAATAAAATGTAGTTTCAAATTAACGGCGGCCCCAAGAATCGTATTTTTTTCTGCATGACATACAGAGGATGAGTACCAGAGACCGGCCCTAACTCGGGGAAGTGAAAACCGGTCATCTAAAAATTTTATTGACATATGTAATTGGACAATTACTTCATGGGTCTCTATGGTCACTCTTATATTTTTTCTGAACTACGAGTATTTTGAAAAACATAATATATAGTGTTGTATATGGTGTGGCGGTAGAGAATCCTTCGTATGTGCTATGTAGTGTTGTATATGGTGTAGCGGTACAGAATCCTTCGTACTCGTATGTGCACTTGGTCGGTTTATTTAACATCACTCTTACGTTTGTTGGTTTTCAGGCCCCCTGACATGCGGTAAACATACAATTTTGTAGCCGAAATGGAATATGTGCTGTGCTGTGTAAATATGTGCCGAAGTGAATAATTGGTGTATCAGTGATACATAAAACGCTGTTCAAACTAGTCATAGATTTTGAGAGGTTGTTTCGTTTAATATAAATAATAATAATAAATATTCTCGGACAAATTACACAGCGCCACCTAGCCCTAAAGTAAGCGAAGCTTGTGTTATGGGTGCTAGACAACTGTACATACATTTTTTTTTTGTAAATACATACTTATTATACATAGTAAATACCCAGGCCAAGACAAACAGACATGTTCATGCACACAAATGTTTGTTCTGTGTGGGAATCGAACCCACGAGCGTTGGTGTCAAAGTAGCATAACAGCGCGTTTCACCACTGCGCCACCGAGCTCGTCATCGAATAATCGAAGTATGGACTTAGGCTTTTTTATACAATGACGGGAGGCATACAAACCCACGGTCAATCTGATGTATAGTTACCGTAGCTTATGAGCACTTGTGATACAGAAAGTATCGCTCGCGCGTTGTCACCCCAGCTGATGACACAGCAACTCTTACTGGTAGTTAGTTACTAGTAGCTAGTTACCTGACAAAGCAACCCTCTAGGGAGTTGTTATTTGGCCGCGGTTCTTTTGTGAAGTGGAGGTACTTTCCCAATTGTTATGATGCGCCCTACCTGTCTTGAAGATACACAGACCAAGACAAACAGACATATTCATATACACAAATGTTTGTCCTGTATGGAAATCTCGTCAAAAGTTCGCTTTGATGCAATTTCTGATACAATGGTGACTAACGATTATTTTAACTATTCTTTACTAAGTAGTAAGTATAATACAGTGTAGTGTAGTCCAAGTACATAATCAAATTACTATGCGTCAGAGAATTAATTTCTTTCCTTAAAAGGTATCTCTGTAAGGACCACTAAGAATATAAATGAATAATTTATCATATATGTTACATTATTCATTTATTTTGTTTACATTCGTTCCTGTCAATACCTTCATAATAAAAGGTGCTATAGTCGATGTACATACTTAGATCGCAAAGTACGTAATGCGGCGGGCGTCTGGATTTAGAATTAAGATGTGTCGTGACCACGTCATTGAATTTGCCATTTCACAAAATTATCGGATAGATCGTTAAGGATGCAGTATATTTTTTGACTTATACCTACTCATTGTTCATAGTCGATTCCTTAGGTTTCTTTAGACAAAAAACGTAGATATATGATCAAAGAATATGGTCAGCGTCTTTTGTGATCGAGTATCAAACTCATTCTATTTATGGCAAAATATTCTCGATATTTAACGATCTGACCAGTCATTTTATGAAATGGCAAATTCAATGACGTGGTCACGACACATCTTAATTCTAAATCCAGACGCCCGCCGCATTACGTACTTTGCGATCTAAGTATGTACATCGACTATAGCACCTTTTATTATGAAGGTATTGACAGGAACGAATGTAAACAAAATAAATGAATAATGTAACATATATGATAAATTATTCATTTATATTCTTAGTGGTCCTTACAGAGATACCTTTTAAGGAAAGAAATTAATTCTCTGACGCATAGTAATTTGATTATGTACTTGGACTACACTACACTGTATTATACTTACTACTTAGTAAAGAATAGTTAAAATAATCGTTAGTCACCATTGTATCAGAAATTGCATCAAAGCGAACTTTTGACGAGATTTCCATACAGGACAAACATTTGTGTATATGAATATGTCTGTTTGTCTTGGTCTGTGTATCTTCAAGACAGGTAGGGCGCATCATAACAATTGGGAAAGTACCTCCACTTCACAAAAGAACCGCGGCCAAATAACAACTCCCTAGAGGGTTGCTTTGTCAGGTAACTAGCTACTAGTAACTAACTACCAGTAAGAGTTGCTGTGTCATCAGCTGGGGTGACAACGCGCGAGCGATACTTTCTGTATCACAAGTGCTCATAAGCTACGGTAACTATACATCAGATTGACCGTGGGTTTGTATGCCTCCCGTCATTGTATAAAAAAGCCTAAGTCCATACTTCGATTATTCGATGACGAGCTCGGTGGCGCAGTGGTGAAACGCGCTGTTATGCTACTTTGACACCAACGCTCGTGGGTTCGATTCCCACACAGAACAAACATTTGTGTGCATGAACATGTCTGTTTGTCTTGGCCTGGGTATTTACTATGTATAATAAGTATGTATTTACAAAAAAAAAATGTATGTACAGTTGTCTAGCACCCATAACACAAGCTTCGCTTACTTTAGGGCTAGGTGGCGCTGTGTAATTTGTCCGAGAATATTTATTATTATTATTTATATTAAACGAAACAACCTCTCAAAATCTATGACTAGTTTGAACAGCGTTTTATGTATCACTGATACACCAATTATTCACTTCGGCACATATTTACACAGCACAGCACATATTCCATTTCGGCTACAAAATTGTATGTTTACCGCATGTCAGGGGGCCTGAAAACCAACAAACGTAAGAGTGATGTTAAATAAACCGACCAAGTGCACATACGAGTACGAAGGATTCTGTACCGCTACACCATATACAACACTACATAGCACATACGAAGGATTCTCTACCGCCACACCATATACAACACTATATATTATGTTTTTCAAAATACTCGTAGTTCAGAAAAAATATAAGAGTGACCATAGAGACCCATGAAGTAATTGTCCAATTACATATGTCAATAAAATTTTTAGATGACCGGTTTTCACTTCCCCGAGTTAGGGCCGGTCTCTGGTACTCATCCTCTGTATGTCATGCAGAAAAAAATACGATTCTTGGGGCCGCCGTTAATTTGAAACTACATTTTATTTAAATTTAATGGCCTAATAATACAATCTCTGCTAAATTTGAAAATGTTCAATTTTACTCATTATGGTTCAAATGATACAACTCCGTGGCGGACAGATAGATAACGAAGCCTAATTGAGATTGAGTTTTCAATTGAGAATGGATCCCTAAAAACGTATCGAGGTGAGAAGAGTTCGAGCCACGTGGCACTCTGTCCTTTCAGCCTTTCTAAAAGTTTGGCGAGTAATTTGAATGGAAAAAATACAAAGTAAATTTATAAATATTGCACCTTACGCGGATAAAAAAGGTTATTTTATCCGCGTAAGGTGCAATATTTATAAATTTACTTTATATTTTTTCCATTATCGAGTCAGTCGCACTTTCCAGGCGCTCGAATAACCGAGCTGTGCCTGTATCACCGCTACAGGACCTGTGAAGGCACGCGAAGATCTAGGTGTAGCCGCCATGATCCGCACGTACCCATAATATTTATATACAAAGACTGGGGTATAATACTGAAATTAGCATACTATGAAAATTGATATTTAAGCTTTGGCTCGGAATAAATGGACGCATTAAAGTAGTTTGACCAGAGAAGTATATCTACCTCTCAGAAAATCACAGCCGAATAACAACTTCTTGTTCAATATCTAACGCCCTTGATGATCATCATTAATATTTCTTTAATTTTACCACTAATATTATTGCATTACTTTTCTTCGTACTTTTTGATAACCTCAAAGCCACCGTATTAGTTATATTAAAATGTAACCTATGTCACCTGAAATATGTAATAACGAATAGATTTACATCTCACTCATCGTAATCGGATGAGTAGTTAAAATGCTACGATGAAAGACATCTGATACAAACATATGTATGTCTCTATTTAGGTGTCTTCATCGTAGTACCTATATAACCATTCAGCCGATTTTTGCTCCGTTTTATTATGAGCCGGGTGACATAGACTATATTATACGTAGATCGCTACACTCATCACGTTTCCTTTTCTTTGCCTCAGTTGGATAAAAATATTAATGGATTCTCGTGAATAACTCTATCGATCGGTAATATAATAAAGTAGCTATAGTTTCGTCCCCACGTTCTCATTACCGGCTTTGGCAAATTCAAAAGTGGGTGGTGAATCCAACGATCATCTTATTTATTATTCTTATGAATAATCATCATCAGCATTCCAGCTGAATGACATTCCATTAGGCTTCTTCGACGATCGGTCTTGGTTGATCTTGATTGGTCTTCTATCTTTACCAGATCGTCGGCCCATCATTTAAGGAAACGTCCTATTTTGTGTTTTCCATTTCATAGTCACCATTCACGAATCTTTCAGCCCCAACGGCAATCGAATTTTTGAGCTATGTGACCTGCTCACCGCCACTTTAGCTTGCTAATCCTCAAATTCAATTTAATTCAAATAATTAATAGATATATACCTTAACTAAAAATATATATGTCAATATAAACTTAACCTTAACTAATTCCACGTAGAGTCGGATCTTGATCCGACCAGAACTCTTCCTTCACGAAGGTCGACTGATGATGAGTCGGAACCTTCACCACAAAGGAACTAAAATTAACTTTATAGCGAGATTCCAGTCGCTTTACCCTCAAAATGAAATTGATCATCTTCTTCACACAGTCTACAAGCTCCTCGACCTTTGTATACCCATGTAGTCAGGAAATTGTACGTTTGGAGACTACACTGGTCTACGACATCGATGATATTCCCACGTGAAGTTGTGACGGTCCTGTGCCGCAATAGTTGCGATTGAAGGGCTTCTTCCCCTCCTTCTTTTCTACTTTAATGAAGCCCTGCTCATCGTACTGGTCCTGGCGAGATCTCGGTTGCAAAGCCTTGCGAGCGGAGTCGCAACGACTTGACTTCTACCGGTGAGATGGTAGGTGAGACGGTGGTAATGCGGTAACTTTTGCGTAATCACGACATAATCCTCGTTTTGTACGTGTTCATTCTTAAGACAAAACAATTTCGTCACGATGCTCTATTGAGATCTTCAAGTATCGATCCATGTATCCTCCAGCAATTCTGCCATGATCGCTATATCATCGTCAAATCGAAGGTGAGTGACATCCTCACCGTGTTTAAAGACCGCGACTTGTAGCGCTCGGTTCTCCATTTGCCTACTCCGCAAGGGACCTAGCGTAAAGATATAGACATGATAGACAGATACTCTTTTCCTAAAGGGATATACATATGTCACGCAACTTATGATTTATTCGTTTTCCGTATTTGATTTATTTTATTCGTTCAAATTAGTTACGAAAACCATTTCTTTTATTCGGTCGAATTGTACGTTAATCTATGTACTATGTACTATGATAGAATCGTAGCAAATATTGCATGATAATATATATATTTATATACACAGAAGCTAAAACTGTCACTTTTATAGTCTGGTTGTCGACACGGGATGAATATTGATGAAATTTACAAAGTTATAATTTATGTATTCCGGGTCAACATTTAAGTTACTCATACTTTCGCGGAAATACTTGAAAAACTAAACTCTATGTGGTTATACCTCGAACAAGTATTATTATGAAACAAGTTTTAACTACCATAGGTTACCAAATTGTAGTAAGTAATTGTTATAAAAATTGAGTTCAGTTCTTATGATAATATTATTACTTTAAATGAGCAATTCTTGCATATATGTAAATATATTTCATGTATCTCGCAATCAACTCTAACGATTTGGATCAAATTCTGTATTTACATAACATTTTGTTTTTTAAGTTTTAGTATTTAAGTGTCTTTCAATAAAAAAAGCGATTTTACAGAAATAAAACATAAAATACGCCAAGCGTCAATCGCCCAGGTGCTCACATTATAGTATAATGGGATTATAGGAGCTCTTCTTTATGTAACGTCGATTTAGTCTTTGGCAATAAACAAATCGACATCATTTTTTTTTTATAAAATGTTTGTGTTCTTGGCTATAATTGTTCTCAGGCAAACAAGTGAAACCTACAAATACAAATCTGAGCAGGTCGGATACTCTGTGGATAATAAGAAAACTTGAATGGTTTAAAGTTTAAATCACTAGTGTACGGTGACGAACAATAATGTAACTTTGTATTACATTTGTTGCTGCCGTGCTATCTTCCAGTCATTGTGCATTTGTGATCCGTGTTTTTGTTATTACTGCTACTATATTTTCACTCTAAGTCCCTTGCGGGGTAGGCGAGATAAAATCAACGCCACATGACTGGGCTCTTACATACTCGTTTCATTTTTCTTATACAACGTCGGAAGGCATACAAGCATACGGCCCACTTGATGTAAAGCGGTTACCGTAGCCTAGAGCACTTGTAATACATTAAATATCACTGCCACGATGCCTCCTCTGCCGCTAACATAGCAACTCCTTAGTAAATTACAGGTGGTAAACAGAGATGTTCATGCACACAAATGTTTGCCTTGTTTGGGAATCGAACACACGAGCGTTGGTGTCAAAATAGCGTCATTTACGACTGCGCCACCGAGCTCGTCAAATATATTCTTTAATATTCGTCGTTCTTCTCATACACGCTAGTCATTACGCAGGGTTCCTGACACCGCCTTCTAATAACACACGACCAATATGGCATGGTAGGTGAATCTTCCTCGGCTCCTACATCCTTCTACTTTCGCTTTGTATATTGTCCCTTCTCTTATTATTGCTCTTATTATGCCTAGTCTATCAGTCCTATCTGATACAGAGCACAACCAACTGAAGTGTTTGTGCCGTATATCGTGGCATCTGTTAGTTTGGTCCACAAGACCAGCCAGTGATTGAGTGAGCGATGCCTGGAATTCTACAGAACAGATTACGAAAGCAACTAAATGAACGGAGAACAAAAGATTTCGACATTGCATTACACGATTCAAAGAGTCAGTACTTTGAGTGGTCGGTCACTTGTAAGTGCACCGAACTCCCCGGCTGTGATGGCGATGGCAGATGGAAGAACAAAGTATTAATGGAAGATCTCATATGACGTATGGGTATGAATCTCTATCTATCTATACAATAAATCCCTTGCAAAGCACGCAGAGAGAACTGAGCGCCACATGACTTAGTTTTTACACATATAATTCAACTCTGCAATTTTCAAAGCTCTTTTAAAATTGTAAATTAAGCGAAAACCTAGCCTGAACGCTGGGCCGTAATATTTTTTTGTATTTACCTAGATCCTCAAAGTAAGTATGCGGATTTAAATTGTATTAATATTCCTCCTAAAATTTGCAAAGCACACTATATTCTTTCTGTTAATCCAAATAGGATATTCGTGGTCATTGTTGCCAATATCTGTCTACAGGATGGACCGACAACATGGATCTTAAATGTAGGAAAAAAATAGAGAAGGTCACAACAGTAGACAAATCATCTTTTTTTTTGTACAACGTGCGGCCCACCTGACGAAAAATAGTCACCGTAGCCCGAGATCGCTCGATATACAAGGAGTATAGCTAGCACCTTGCCACCCCCGATGCTAAGACAGCATCTCCTCTTACATCTTACTGATCATAGATACACAACAACTCGCAGAAATAACATCTACTTATAGAGTTGTTATTTGGCTGCGGTTTTTAGTGCGGTGGAGGTAAACGTCGGGTTGCTTTGATACGCCCTACCTGTCTTTTATCAGAGCCTCGTTAGCAGGGTACACCACTTGCAGATGTGGTTGGATTTTACTGAAAAGACGATAGCTAGGGAGAGAAGAGAGGTAGGGCGCATCAAAGCAGCCCGTCTGGAGAAATACCTCCACCTCACAGAAAACCGCAGCCAAATAACAACTCCCTAGAGGGTTGTTGTGTTCCTACGTGTGAGTGAGGTCACCAGTAAGCTCCCAAGGAGTTGCAGTGTAAGCAGTAGAGGTGGCATCGCGCGAGTGATACTTAATATATCGCAAGCGTTAATAGGCAACGGTATCCGCTTTACATCAGGTGGGTCGTATGCTTGTATGCCTCCCGACGTAGTATAAAAAAAAAGCTAGGCTCTTACAACCCAGTTCAGCCGAAGAACGCCCACTGTTGAACAGGCCTTTCACAAGGATCGATCGTGTGCCACTTGTACCTATCGGCTCCCTGTGATCTTCACCAGACTGTGGGTCCATTCAGTGCTTTGGGACTTTTGAAAATGTATTACGTCAAATTAATTCCACATGCTTATTTGGCAGATACAGGTAAATAATGAATTGGTGAATCAGGTGAACTCATTAGAGGCTAGACTTAAGCTTACGCGCCAATTTTGTGTTGATATCAAATAACAAGACACCGTTCGAATTAATATTATAAAAAAAAATATTCACTTTGTATAATTTCTCTATTCAAATTTAAACAAATCTCTCCTCATTTAAATGTAACCCTAAAATACGCCTGTCGCCAGTTTCAAGGTCATACATATATTGATGTATAAACATTATAACGGATTCGTTACGATTTAAAACTTTCATTTTAACTTTGATTGGACTTCGGTTGTTTACCATTTAAAATGATACTATATTATCTTGATATTTTTCGGATATTGCATTTAATACAAAATGTATTGAATGTAAAATTAATGAAAATGTAACAAGCGCGAGTTGAATTCCTGTGGTTTCGTATGATGAATTATTATGTAAATATAAATCTGACCCTGATTTGCGTATAGTAACGAAAATAATTTCTTCCAAAACAAACATAATATTGTAGATGATAAATAAGTTTCAGAGGCATTGAAAATATCTTTCATTTAATTTATCATGCAGTATAGTTTACAAAACCTTGTATCTTTTTTTAATTTGGCACCCATATTCAATATTCGTATGTGTGACAGGCAGAGACACGAGTGATCCTACAACAGTCCTCAGAGAAAACTTCAACCAAGGTAGGCTACGATAATATCTGTACATGAGCTTTATGCCTCCCGTAGTTGTAAAAACAATGCATTTTTTGAAATAAAAATTGCATAAAGTCCTAGTTAGTGAGCAACAGAAATAACTCTGTCTACATTAGTTAATATCCTGATTCCCGAAAGTAACCTAAAGTAAATTAATGAGATAGCCAGGGGGCCGCTGCAACCGTAGGCGAAAGTTATCTATAAAGTATTAGGCAATTTTCTAATAGTTTGCACTTGTAACACTTTGCATTCCATACATGATTGCACGCTCTACTGTTTTTATTTCTCCATATCCGGAATAAACAAGTTTCTGAGTAGATGCTGCTAAGCATTGATAGACGATTATACATTAAGTTACCAAGATCTTAAGCTACTTAATAATAAAAATAATCATATTGATAAACTCAATGAAGTCGGACATCTATATATATATATATATATATATATATTGTTATCTCAATTATCCAACCATTTGTTCTTATCCGGTAGGCCTAAAACTCCAACGTGGCTTAATTAGTTTTCCTGTTAAATTAGTCGGTTTTTAGCAATATTTAGAGAGGCAACTAGCTACTTTACTAGATAGCGGGTATTATTATTAAATCAGAAAATTTATTCATTTATAAGCGTGGCTTCGTTCATTTATGTTAATTTAATGATTGCACCAAACCTACATCGGGTGCTCCAAAAAGGTTGATGACATCGTGATTCTCCATTGTGCTGTGCTCATTAACATCATTTTATAAAGCAGAATTGCGTAGAATTTTACCAAAATATTGCATATTATTTCATGCTTGTGATTTATCAGGCTATTTTGTGCGTATAAATATTTTCATAATCTGACTTTTTCAGTCTATATATAAATTGGCGAAGGTAAAATACATAAGTACACTTTTCTACTTTGTTTTTCAACAGATTTTCTTTGTATAGTAGCTATTGGCCGACTTTTCCACTAGGTACCCACTTCATTAATTATTATGGTCGAAGTTCAACCATTAGGACTAATACTAGTAAGTATAAGACAAAGCGAGGGAATGTATAAAAGACCAATTCTTTTTAGATTAATAGTTGTACTTATTTAGCTGTAAATCTAAGTAAGACCTGACTGACGTTAGTAGGCGACATGTTGAATAGAACAGAGTTAAGGTCATAAATTAATTATTATATAGTATTTTGCTTGGTAATAAATAAAAAAGAGTCTAAACTTGCGGAAAAAAAACATTAACAATTCAGTAGTTTTTGATATAGCAAATTTTTGATATTGGTAATTTTCTAAATAGAGCTGACAAAAATATTACACTCTGTCAGTCGAGTAAAAAATGTAATATTTTTATAAATAGAGCCATAACAATCCCAATATATAAAAGTATTTTTCCTCATTTAGCCCAAACACAGTTTATGTACCAACAATTTACCTTGAATATTTATTAAATACTCCAATAGGTAAACTCGTACCACTTTCACTTCTATTGTCACGTTTCGTAAATTACTTCACACGTTAACTTCTAACATTGTTTACATGAGAGTCGATAAAGCAACACACAGTCCGACTGGCAGATTAGCGACTGACTGCACAGACGGACCAAGAGTAGCTTATAACTACAGCGGGGTATATAGGATGATCACACCACTTTAGACGGTGCCAGTCAAAGCATGCGAGTATCGAATTCGAGTATTTATGTTTCAATATTATGCAAAACTCACATATGCCAGCAACTTCGTCTTCTTTGTTAGTGCGCTAGGTCAGATCCTCGATTAAGTTTTACGTAATGCGCGTTTAAACAGGAAAGAACTCTGAAAAATTTGTTGGGCTTCTATTACAATATTAAATACTAGGAATTCTTGCAGTATTTTCAAAAGAATATATATTTGCTATTTTATTATAGATGATATAAACAATATAGTCATATATGTTACGACGAACATCTAATTATTATTACTCCGCAATGACTTATTTTCGTCTCCTTAATTTGTTTTCAAATTAACATCAGAGGCAGAGATATTTATAATTATTCTTTTGTAAAATAGAGATATCGTACAATAATAAATAACAAATCCGAATGACTATCAGAAAAGGAAAATATATAAAAAAAAAAATAGCATGCTAGTGGTTAGATGCCAAAAGGTCTTTAAGTAGGGAAGTATCCTACCAGTGATAATTAAATTAGTTACGTACTCGTAAGCGTATAAACCACGTAGCTACCTGTACGTGTATACATACTCTCGTTACACAATATTTTTGATACACTATTCTAATATTTCTGATATATCTGTCTGGTTTGCTGTGGTCTATGAGAATAAATGAACGAAACAGGTTAAAATCCTGTTATGCAATGTATGCTAATTTGATTTTTATCATATATGCTTAGGTTTAAATAAAAATTTACTTAAACATTGTCATTTTTACTAATTCCGGCTATAAGATATGTGACTCTGTTATAGTAACGCCATTAATTTATTTCGTATACAAAATACTTGTCAAGTTAAAACAACTATTATGTCAATATTTGAAGGTCATTGATATAATTAGATTACAACGGTCATTTGGTGTAGTAGCTCAATTGATACTTCAAAAATTGTAATAGAAAAATTTTGACGTTTCTTTGCAAATGATAAATAGGCTCATGTTTCATGAGAAGGAAAGTTTATTACAAGCAACAATTGTATTTGTATTTTATTGGTGAAATAACGAGAATTGTATACATCCACTTTATGTTTACATCAAATTTTCATTATGTATTTTTTAATTGTGTTAATTAAAGTTATATTTGCGTATTGATCAACAAATACTGACGCGATTTTATAAAATTTATTTCGTGAAGTTTGTCACTGAATACTGTGAATGGTCGTTATCCAAGATCCAAGAACTTGTCGTTTTCATTGTTTTCAACTACTTACTTGGCATATAAAAAGGGAACAGAGTATACGACCGGTACGACACAAAGCGGCCAGGCAACTCATAAACTCTATCAATACAAAAAGCATTACACTTTGTTAGGAACTTACCGACTCGCAACCTCACTGACTTGTTGAAATAGAGCAACCCTTCACGGATTTATTATTTGACTACGGTATTCTGTGAAGTAGAAGATCCGGTGTTGTATTGCTCAATGAACTTGACTGCATTATATCTCTCTCTTACCAGAGTCTCGTTACTGGTCAGCATAATACACTACCTGAAAATGACGTTGACTCCAGCCAGAGTGCTACTGTAGTAGTATATAATCTATATATAGTACTCGTACTTAAGATAATGAATTACGCCCCATTACATGCTTTCCGCCCGGGAAGCCTTGCGCTTGCTCGCCACCTTAGCAGTATAGCTAAATCAAGTCTACCGCACTTAGTACAATAAGACGAATTAGATAGATCATCTGCTAGATAAATGTGTTTTTTTCCTACTCTCGTATAAATGTTGCGTGCTTTTGCATACCTTTTATATTGTGTATATGACTTTATAATAAACGAGAGTTTAACCACGTTCCGTTATGTTGTTACTATGGACTCTCACTTATGTCTCACCTGAAACAGCATTCACCGGTCAATACGCGTAAAATCCCTTTTCGAAGACAATTAGATAGACTTACACTTTGGGTTTTTACATTTGCGGCTTTCAAAAGAAACCGGAACGAAATGTGTCCCATTTCTAAAGCTTGCTTGGTTTTACTTTCACATACATTACTTTCTGCTTTATATGAGTCACTTGATCATTGAAATGATAAGAATCGAGAGATATTCATGTCTCTCGGAGTTGTATTACAGACATCGATATACCAGTTACTAACTAGTGAAAATTTGTTAAATGGTAGAGTTCCTTCTTCGTCTTTCTGATCACCTATTTTTGATCACAGATTATCTTTGTAACCTTTGTTGTTTATATACCGTTCAGATTCAAAGTGAACCTCAACTGCACGTGATGCACCATGCTACTTAACAAAGGAGGCTCTGGCGAAAGAGAGTTCGCGTGCATCAGAGCAGTATGACTAAGAAAGTGTTTCCAGTTCTCAGAAGACCGTGCCGAATAACTACTCGTCAAAGGTTTTTTGTTTATACAACGTCGGAAGGCATACTAGCATACAGCCCACCTGATGTTAAGTGGTTACCGTTGCCTATGAACGATTGTAATATATGAAGTATCACTCGTGCGATGCCACCTCTGCTACTAACACGGCAACTCCATAGGAGCTTACTGATGACCTCGCTCACATGCGGAAACTTAACAATTCTTCAGAGAGTTGTTGTTTAGCTGCGGTTTTTTATAAGGTATATCGCTCTACCTCTCTTAAAACGCCCAAACCAGGACAACAGACATGTTCATGCACACAAATGTTTGTCATGTGTGGGAATCGAACCCACGAGCATCGGTGATGAAGTCGCATTATAAACCGCTGCGCCACCGAGCTAGACAAACCGGTTTTTGTGTCCCTGGGAATAAACAAGATTCCTTCTTCTTCTTGTATTGCAAGCGTTTATAGGTTCAGGTAAACATTTAACACATGGTGGACAGTATGCTCGTTTTCCTACCGGTGTTGTTCACAGTATGTTATGTAGTATGTTTTTTTTTTTACTATGTCGGGAGGCATACAAGTATAGTAGCCTATTAACGCTTGCGATATATTAAGTATCACTCGCGCGATGCCTCATCCGCTGCTTACACAACTCCTTGGGAGCTTACTGGTGAACTCACTCACACGCAGGAACACAACAACCCTCTAGGGAGTTGTTATTTGGCTGCGGTTTTCTGTGAGGTGGAGGAACTTCTCCCGACGGGCTGCTTTGATGCGCCCAACCTCTCTTAAAGTAGTAGTCTTATGTAGTAGTTATGCCATCTATCATGAATCAAAATCCCTATTATCCAAATAACTTATACAACAGGGAATCCACAAAATGCATGTACCGAGTACACTATCATATTATACGTGTCGTTTTCGTTTTTTTTATACAACGTCGGGAGGCATACAAGCATACGACCTACCCGATGAAAAGCAGTTACCGTAGCCTATTAATGCTTGTAATAGATTAAGTATCACTCGCACGATGCCTCCTCTGCTGCTTACACAGCAACTCCTTAGGAGTTTACTGGTGACTTCACTCACACACAGGAACACAAAAACCCTCTAGGGAGGTGTTAATTGGCTGCGGTCTTCTGTGAGGTGGAGGTACCTCCCAATCCCACGGGCTGATTTAATGCGCTCTACCTCACTTAAAACATTAATACCAAGACAAACATACATGTTCATGCACACAAATGTTTGTCTTGTGTGGGAATCGAACCCACGAGCGTTGGTGTCAAAGTCACGACTGAGCCACCGAGCTCAAATAATATACGTGTAATTCACGAAATAGTACAGAACCCTTTTAACCGACAGATCTGATACGTACTTAACCGGTTTCTAATAAATTACAGACACTTCTGGCAACAAATATGTGTTGAAATGATACGAGTAATCACAAAATCTTTGCTTAGTTTGTGTACGTTTACGATTTTCGTTTTCGCAAGTTTTTTTTCAAGTAACTTAAGCACAATCTAACCTAAATAAATAACTTAGGTCAAACTCGTGCGTGAGCACAGTCCGTTTGTAGGTATATATTACATACAACATGCTAGAAAAATCCCATATATTTTTATAAATTTATTTTACATAATTCGTTCGGTGTCATCAAAAAGCATCTGGGTTCCATCTGTAACGATGAGCTGCTATGCTCACTTAGTAGGAAGATTCATTTATACAACGTCATGAGCATATTAGCATACGGCCCACCTGATGTAAATTGGCTATCGTAGTCTATGAATGCTTATAATACAGGAAATATCACTCGCGCGTGGCTACCCCTTCTGCTAACCCCACTCACTTGCGGTAATACAACGACCGTCCAGGGAGTTGTTATTTGACCTCAGTTTTCTGTGAGGTGGAGGTACTTCTTTTGGGATATAAGTGGCTCAATGTCATCTTTAGAGTCAAAGTCAATCTCACCTGCACATGGTGCACCCTGCTTATCAACAAACGAGGCTCTGGCGAAAGAGAGATAGGGCACGCCGTTAGCCCGAACTCCCTGGAGGGTTGTTGTGTTCTTGCCTGTGAGTGAGGTCACCAGAAGATGAGGAGTTGACAGCAGGGGTGGAAACGCGCTAGCAATATTCTTTTTGTTGTTAGCGTTCATAGGCTACGGTAACCGCTTTACGTCAACGCCCTGCCTCTGAGATGGCATTATACTGCGACTTTAGATTTATATATATGTAGAAAAAATTGCCTGAAATAATCTGAAGGTTGACAAGAAATATAAGCAATCACATAGTAAATTTTCATCAAAATGAGTTCGCATGTTTTTGCCTGCGCCCATAATGAACACACAGGTAAAGAAATAAATACTGTTTTGACATCATTATCAATAGTATCCAGCAAATTCTTATTTCAAAAAATATTCCATGTACTAACCCGTCCCTGGCTTATTTCCTTGTTTGTCGATTTACTAGTAAACTAGAAAACAATTAAGGTATACTGTGACACGGCTATGTTCGCAGCACGCAAAGAGATTACGCCAATCATTCAATAGAATAAGCGATCATCAAGTTTTATATTACCACTGCTATCGATTTGATTTCACCATCAGAGATATAAAGAGTCGTTTTAGATCCATAAAGCGCAGATCGTACTACGGCGAGCTAGGTCCGTTTAACATGGACCATGTTGCTACCTTGTTCTTCTTATGTATGTTCATACCGCAGGCTACAGAGCTAAACATCATTTCCTTTGGAACCCATTCCGTTTAGCTTCACTTATAGGCTACGGTTTACACCCCGATCTTCAAAAAAAAACACAAGTTCGCTCCCATTGTGGCCTGCGCTTTATGAATATGAAATCTTTGGTGGAACAACCAATGCAGCATATTCACTATGCCGACAATCGTGCTCCTGATGCCAAGAGGATAGAATACCTATCCGTCTGTCAAGTACCAGGGGAGTCGTAATTTGAAAGTTCAGACTTGTGGTTATACCATATTTGATCGCCATTGTACACAGCATTAGCATATTATGAGTCGACATTTATCGGTGCCAAATTTCGCGTGTTGTTAACCAAGTTTGCGGTGTATTTTTTTGGATTACACTATATGCCTAAGATTTATATGTGTAGTGTAGATATTTAGATGTAGTGCAAGTCAGTCATAACATTTTTGTTTGTTATGTCTTTATTGTACCTAAAGTAACTACGAAAAATGTAAATTAAAATGCAACACATTAATAAATGTACAAAGGTGAACTTATTCCTATCAATAATCTCTCCAGTCAACCTTCGAGTATCTAATTGGAACTAAGTGGGCGAGTGGCAAGGTAGTACAATGTAAACGAAATAGATTATCATAATAATAAACAAATATATAAAGTAATAAATGTCAAAATAAAGAATAAAATTGAAAGTAATTAAATAATATCGAATATTTATATGTATTGAAGGAGATAACAAGAAAAGAATGAATGGAAGAAAATGAAATTAACTACGATAAAAAATATAAAATCAGTTTAAAGCACACAAAATCATCATTAGAGTTTTTCAAAAGTAATTTAAACGATTCTATGAGTGAGTGGGAGATAATTTAACATGCAAAGAGATTAAATTCCATACTTCTGCAGCATGAACCGAGAAAGATTACGTGTATGTGCTACTGGTTTGCATAGGAATATCCAGTAAAGGATCCACTGAAGAATGCAGACAACTATCACTTGTGCCAAAGTTAATCTCAGCTGCAATTGGTGCCCCCTGCCAATAGCCAACGAAGTTCTGGCAAAATAATTATAAATCAATATTGTCGAATAAATTACACAGCGCCATTAGCCCTAAAGTAAGCGAAGCTTATGTTATGGGTACTAGACAACTGATAAACATACGTAAATACATTTTTTTTTATAAATACATACAGAAATTAACTTTTTTTGTAAATAAATACATGTATAAAATACCCAGACCAAGACAAACAGACATGCATCATGCACACAATTTCTCCTGTGTGGGAATCGAACCCACGAACATTGGTGTCAAAGTAGCGTAACAGCACGTTTCACCACTGCGCCACCAAGCTCGTCTTAATTATTAAAAAAGAAAGACAAGTACGTTAATGTAATAAGTAGTGCTTTCACCATTGAAAAGATCAGATCTACATGACAATTCATGTTTACTGGAGCCCTACAAATAAGTGAAATCAACAAGAAGGTGCGAGGAGTCGCTGTGTTAGCCACGGCGACGTTCACACGCGCGCTAAAACCAAGGTGTTTCAAGTATCATTAGGCTACGGTAAAAGGAAGGTTGTCTGTTTATTTACCACCAGTTGTAGTAAAGGACACAAATTTAAAAAGTTAAATTGCTTCTTTAAAATGGTAGGAACGTTGATAGGATTGATAGCTATTGCAATGACGATTATTTCTCCTCCTCACGTTGTCTTGTTATACATGAATTGTGTGTGCCTCATAACCCTCAAAAACAATTGTATTAAAAAATGTACAAAATAGGAGCATTCGCTGCAATGAAAAAAAGAACAATCGTAGATGTTATTGAGATAGAGAAACAATAACTTTAATTACGTATTATGTTAGTAATAGGAACTATAGGTTAATCTGCCAACCTTGGTGTTACAATCTCCGAATGTTAGGATACAACTTGTAACTATACATTATCCTGTTGTTATGTTAAGTGTTATGTATGCTGTTATGTTAAGTGTATGAACTCACACACGCCATTGAGCGCTTGAGTTTAAGGAGAGATTTTGCCTCCCTTTGCGTGTTCTACCGGTTGTATAATGGGTTGTGAGGAGTTGTTCGACATCATGCCAACAGCCTAGTTTTACAATCGCACAGCTCGCCGACGGCTGGGAGTTCATCCTCATACGCTGGAACCGCAATGGTCGCGCACTGTGCGATTCACAAGAAGTTTTGTACCGAGAACTATTAAGTTGTGGAATGAGCTCCCTGCGGAGGTTTTCCCAAGGGACTACAGTATGGGGTTCTTCAAGAAAGGCGTGAAGAGGTTCTTACAGGGTCGGCAACGCAAGAGTGACACCCCTGGTGTTGCAAATGCCCATAGGCTACGGTAACTGCTTACCATCAGGCAGACCGTACGCTTGTTTGCCACCTTAGGGGTATAAAAAAAATGTATTTTGGGATTAGAGAGGTAGCGATAATGTAGGGTCGTGATATACGCGAAAAATTTTTATTCATAAAATGACCCTTTATGTATTTGTGGTTTTATGGCCGTTTCTGTACATTCATCGAATTTATGTACATATTCGTAATAATCATTTGCTCGGCGGTGAAGGAAAACGTTGCCGGCACGTCGAAGAAATTTTCAGAAAGGTCCGGTTTTCTCTCTGAGTTGTGGAGGTCTGACAGTCGCTCCAAGTAATCAGTATCTTCGCCAAATCCTTAGGCTTAGGTACCTGACCCCGCCAGTCCTAATAGATTAGGAAGCTATGAGCTATGATGCTAAGAAGACGGAGAAGTCATTATTGTACGAAGAATCGTTTTTTTAATGAACGGGACCCACTCGAACTTGACGGGTAGATTCAGTTGACCCAAAACACATTGAATGGATCAACTGGACTCGTAAACAAATTTTACACGCACACGGGTTACATTCAATACACAATAAACAAATTATTTTTTTTATCCAAACCCTCCATTCGACACAAAAAGTAGTATAATCAATAAATTATACAATTCATCCGGATGGTCCTGCGTGGATCAGATCCTGTTAACTAAGAGACGTGATACCGCTGCAAAAAAAGAACATTGACCGCTGCTAACCAAAGGTCTAGGTCTAGTACAGGCAATAAAAGGCATATCCATTATGACTTGTTCCATTAAGTTAAAAATCGGTAAAACGTGGGTCGGAGTCGCACACGAATGGTTCCGTGTAGAATAAATATCGTAGAAGAACACGTTTCGTGTAAGGGAACGCAATTTTTATTTTAATTATTTGTTGTTAAAGCGTACATTGTATGAAAATTTCAAGTGTCCTATTATGTTTCATAAAACAACCGGACGGACCGACAGTCTTACTAATAAGGTTCCGTTGGTATCATTTTGGCACGGAACCGTAAGAAGTAAATATTCAACTATGGTCATCACTCATGCAGTAAATGTTTATACGAGTACTAGATTATACTACTCGTAGCTACCACCCGAAATGGTCGTGTGTTGACGAAATTCGAACATAATCCATTTAATTTTTATATTTGACCGTATTAAGGTTCTTTCGCCAAAGAGTTACTTCTATAATTATTCCGTACATATATTTTTTAATTTTATTCTATTCAGTAAATTGCGAATGAGGCATAAGGCTTGGACAAGCCATATGTAAAATAATAACGCGTGGTTTGTCATATTTTTGGTATTTTAATTACTATACTGGTCGCATGTTTCGCCAAGGCTACACTGTTAATTTGCTTACCTTTTCAAATAATTTAAAAAATAAATCTAAATAACCTAAAATTATATACAGAACAGCTCTGCATTTTTTATATATTTTTGTAGAAACGGAAAAACCGTCTCTTAAAAAATAAATGTGGTCCATTGAATTTCATGTAGTTCGGCAATGAATTTAATGATTCAAAACTTCCGTAGACTATATTTTTTTGCAAAAACTCTTTCATTGTTCGCTAAATTCCATTGATTGTTATATTCGAAATAGAAAATCTAATGTATAAAAATTATAAAATTTGTAAAATTTTTGTAAGTTTGAGATAGGAAATGATTCAATTTCATTTGATTAAAATATAAAGCAAGTTGTGTTACATCTGTACATATAAATAAAATTGAAGCGATTGTCTGTGATTTCAAAATAAGGCCTTTATCTTAAGCTCATATTATTATTTTCACGTTACCAAAGCCTAAATACGCATTTTTTTACTTTTTTGTCTGTCTGTCTGTTTGTCTGTCCGGGCTAATCTTCGAAATGGCTGAACCGATTTTGACGGGACATTCACTGGTAGGTAGAGGACTGTTCAGAGCAGAATATAGGGTACTACTATTAAGCTAGTTAATATATAAAGCACAAGTATCTACCTTTTTACAGACATTACATACAATATCATTCTATATATGCATGTACAAAGTAAACAACGCACGTATATTTCAACAATATTGCATATAGATTTTTTAGCGTTATTCTATACACAGTGCGACTGTTTGAACACAGATTACCTAATGTGTTTTTGACATTGATAGATTTAAATTATCTGCATATTGTATTTGCTAGCACTGTGCAAAATTTGTGACATAGGCTTGTAGAGCATATTCGCAATGATGATGTTAGAAACAGAGTTAGTCTGAAAGAGAGCGTCGGTATTAAAATAAGAAGAGGCATGGTTCGTTGGTTCGGACATGTAGAAAGAATGCAAGATGAAAGAATGATGAAGCAGATATACAATGCAAAAGTGGAAGGATGTAGGAGCCGGGGAAGGCCAAGACTTACCTACCATGACCAAATTGGTCGTGTTTTATCAGGAGCACTAGGAGCGTGCATGAAAAGAGCTATGAATGTTAGAGAAGCGAGTGAATTGTGTAAGGAAGTATGTCTTATGGCACTCGGTAATATTTCACTCCAAAAAGTATGAACGTAAACATTGAATGTTTTATTTTGTTTCATTTAATATATTTCTAACACTTATTTTACACAGGAGCAGTGATAGCCCAGTGGATAAAGAACCAGCCTAGTAACCAACAGGTCCCGGGTTTGAATTTTGGCATTTACCACTAAATTCGTGTTTTCGGGTTTATATAAATACTTGTATTTAGCATCTGTTCGGCGGTGAAGGAAAACATCGTGACGAAACCCACACAATCCAAGAAATTATATTTCGAAAGACGTGTGACCTTACCTAAGAATGATCTGGTATTCCCTCTAGTTTGTGGTAGCAGTCGCTCTATGTAAAAATCAGTGTCTTCGCTAAATCCTTAGTCTTAGGTAGCGGACCCCGCCCTCTTCCCTCGAGCTCCTCATGAAAGGTGTAAAGGGTTGTTTTTTTAATTGTTTTAAACTGAAGTTTCACAAACCGCGGTGGCATTATGTCTATTAACAAGTTGCTAAATCTTCCCGTCTACAGGAGTGAAACAATGTAACTTTTTGCTTTGATCACCATTAACATACTGGTTTAGCTCAGTCAAAAATCTATAACGGGCTAAGTAACGTCAAGTTACACCCACTGTAATGAAATTAACTTTATTATTTCAACGGTGTGGGAGAATCTAAGTGAACATTTTATGTGACATACAAACACTCTACACACATAGACAATATAGTCAGATGGAGAAAGAAAGAAAAAAGCCATCCTTTAAAAATATTATACAATAGAAAGGCCTTGACGTAACCATATCAACAAAATTTGAATTCATACTTTTACGTTTAATTTCCTCTAATGAAATTTAAAAAGTACCTACTGCTAAAATATTTATATATGTGAGTATAAATTTAAAGTATTTTTTGTACATTTATACGTTTTCATTTCATACTTTTATTATATAGTAAGTATCTTCCAGTCTACCCTAATATCCAAACCATATTGGAAGTTGAGTGGAGTTATAGTAAGGTTATTTATGAATATAGGAGAAGCATTTTATTATGAAAATTTTCATGCGATTATTTTTATTTGCGAATGCTTCATAAACGATAGCGTAATTTGTGATACACCAGGCTCTCTTAATGTGATGGCAACGCAGCATTGATATAAAACATTGACCTCAGCTACGCCTTTTCAATCAATCTTTGACGTCTCTCTGGCATGGTATAATGGTAAACAACCATGCATTTTCATTCTAGATCTTAACATTAAGCAGGAAGATTTAAAATTGAATACAAACCACATAAGAAATGATGCTGACGTTAATATACATTGGTATTGGTACATCATAAGATTTTACGATTGACATTTGTATAGTCGTGAGTTTCTAAATATCAGCAAGGGCCAACATAGGTTCGTAGTTACAACCTCGAACTTTAATTAGGTTTTTAAGTAAGGAATAAGGAATGGTTACTTATTGTTACTTAATTATTGGATAATAACAAATGATGCAGTCCTCCAAATTCAAATGTGAACAAAATTAACGATGACAAAATGATATCACATTAGTCTTTGTAAAGAAAAATCTAGGCCTATTATACCTAGTCCGGCCATTTTACAAATAAGTATGCATTTATTGTTTTATGAAATATGCGAAATGCTTTGCTGTTATGCGAAATTTAGCCACTGCTTGCTCCAGAGATTTCGTGACTTAAATTTTCAACTTTAAATTAAAAATCTAAGCAGGTGACTTCATGGTTCTTAAGTACGCTACAATAATGCGACAGACGGTGTTGTGCGTGTTAATAAAAACACGATGGTCGGGATATCACTCAGATTGCGGCTCACCACAATGTTGGAGTTGTTCGCAATGCAGTCGCGCTGCTTCACGGCCGTTTCCTCGTGCAATTGCTTAAAAATAATGCATTTCTGCATATTCACTTAACGTGTAACTCATCTCTTATACTTCCAAGTAAACAAAGTCCAAATCAGAATGCGAAACACAGTCCAACAAACGAGCAAAGTAAGTTTTTCCGTTGGCTTTGGTTGCGCGCTGCCCCGCTCACCATCGAGTGTGAAAGAGTCTACTTTTTTAGATTTTTGAAGTGAAAACTTCTTTAACGGCGTTGTGCACTTTTTGGGATGAGAAAAAAATGCTAAACTCGCGTCAGGCCGTCAGGACGCGTGACCCAGACCGTAAGATTTTGGTGAGAATTAGAACTTAAGTTCGCTGCAGCGCGAAACATTAGTTACCTCTAATTAAACAATTAAAACATGAAGCGCTAGATCGTTCAAAGGGTATTATTTTCTCGCGACCAAAACGTTATATGCGCCATGACATTCTAGGCGCTTACGCGTTTCGTTCAACGTAGTTTATCAACATCGCTGTTTGGTTTAAAAGGCGCAGGGCGCTTGCGCGAGCGTGCGTGTGTGTTTGTTAGACATGGGTAACTTAGCAAAAATTCGTGCGAAATTATTTCCTAACCATTCCAAAATATTCAAAAAAGCACAACGTTAATGTTCAAGTTTTCACTTCTGCCGGTACTCCCGGAGTGTTACCCGTCTTTTTTTATTTGCAAAGGTCGAAATATCTGATATAATCAAAAAAGAATCGAATACTGAATAGTCGCGGAACATACATGGGATGATTCGGATACCCCACGATATGAGGGAATATAAATTTCATTAATTAAAAATATATTTTTTTTGACGTCAATGTTCCGACAAGCCTATATTTCGAATGACGTGTAACCTTCATCATCATCATCTCAGCCTGTATCCGTCCACTGCAGAACATAGGCCTCCCCTCTAAAGTGCCACTCGTTTCGATCCTGTGCCACCTGCATCCATCGACTCCCATGTTTCCCATTTTTCCCATCCATCTAGTGGGGGGATGTCCCACACTACCAGCACGGGGACGCCATTCGAGAACCTTTCTTCCCCAGCGGCCATCGGTTCTACGAACTATGTAGCCGGCCCACTGCCACTTCAGCTTGCTTATCCTGCGGGCTATGTCGGTTATCTTAGTTCTATTGAGGATATCTTCATTTCTGATTCTATCACGCAGAGAAACCCCGTGCATAGCTCTTTCCATAGCACGCTGAGCGACCTTGATGTTCCCCATACGGCCCGCAGTGAAGGGTCACGCACGCCACGTCTCAGTTCCATATGTCATCACTAGCAATACACACTGTTCGAAGACCTCGCTCTTCAGGCGTTGAGGTATTTTGGACGAGAAGAGTCGAAGTTTACCAAACGCTGCCCAGGCGAGTTGGATCAGTCTGTTGACCTCTCGGTCGAAGTTGAACTTACCTAACTGAATAACCTGCCCTAGATAGACGTATTCGTTGACAATTTCGAGCTTAGTGCTTCCAACCGTGACCGGCATAGGTGTAACATGGACATTCGACATGATCTTAGCCTTGTCGATGTTCATCTTGGGACCTACCTGGTTGGAAACACTATTGAAGTCATTGAGCATGGCGCTAAGTTCTTCCAGCGACTTTGCTATGAGAACTATATCGTCGACAAATCGAAGGTGAGTGGTGTATTCGCTATTGATGTTTATACAGCATCCTTTCCAGTCTTAAGAGCTTGAAGACATCTTCCAATGCTGCGGTGAAGAGTTTCGGGGATATAACATCGCTCTGTGTTACATTTTTTTACACTTAAACCGGTTTCGTACTCCGTTGTATTACTGTACAAGCAGCTCAGCGCGTCGATATACCGATAGTCAATTCGGTATCGCTGGAGAGACTGTAGCACCGCCCATGCCTCAACGGAATCAAAGGCTTTTTCGTAGTCCACATGCGCTAGACATAAGTTTACGGTGCTAAAACCTTTTCGGAATCCGACCTGTTCAGGAGGCTGGAATTCATCAAGTCTGCGTGCGAGGCGGTTTGTGATGACTCTCGAAAACAGTACATAAACGCGGCTCAGAAGCGATATCGGTCTATAGTTCTTCAAAAAGATCTTATCAACCTTGAAGGTCTTATCAAACTTTGAAGAACAACATGACCAGGCTTCTGCTCCTTCTGGTTTTCCCTCTGGATTGTTAAGATCTAATGACAGTCGTTACATGTAAAAATTACTATCTTCGCTAAATGCTTAGACTTAGGTAGTGGACCCCAGCAATCTTAATGAATTACGAAACGGGATAGTGCCAAGAAGAAGAAAAATAACTTGTTCCTTCAAATGCCAAACAAGCATACAGACTGCTCATGTTAAGTGATTAGTATGTTAAGCTTATGAACATTAGCCAAATAGAGAATAACAACCTACTCCTTATTTTGCTAATATTATTTTAGTAGAGTTAGCAAGTTTTCAATTGAAACTAACCTTAAGGCTGTATATATAGCCTTGAATCCAATATAACTGACATTTGGTTCCTATACCGTTCCATTTTGTGACTACTACTGTCACATGAACAAAAAATGTCCCAATTTTTTTTCATCAATATTTCGAAGTCCGCCTGTATACACTGTTGTTCAATGTCGATTTTATTTGTTTTGTTTTGTACAAGTTCCAGATAACATAAAGCTTCGTTTCCACTAAATGTCATTGCTAAATTGCTAATGTTAAGGACGAGGCCTGCATCTCTCGCGTTGGGCGTTAATGCTTTCTCGAGAAACCTGTTTAGTGCTTATATCGGCGAATGCCCTCGAGATACCATATTTCATTTTGATGGAGGAAGATGCGATTAAATTTATCGTTCCATGAAAAATAAACCCGTTTTGTTTTCTGAGTGGTTATATCAGAATACTTTAGTAAGTATTTTATTCTAAATGTAAAAATTTATATTGATTTTTGTACCTGTATGTTTCGAGTTTAAGATGCAAAACGCATTCAATAAAAAAAAACACAATGCAAAAGTATATGTGGCTTCTAGTTAATTACCAATACGTATTTTAGAAGAAATAGTGCGCATCACAGTAGCCAAATAACAACACCTTGACAAAAGTAGGAATATTGTGTTCCTGTGTGTGAGTGAGGTCACCAGTAAGCTCTTAAAGTGTTGCTATGTTAGCAGTGGAGGTGGCATAGCGCTAGTGATACTTAATATATATTATTAACATATATAATCGTTCGTAGGCTATGGTAGCCGCTTTACATCAGGAGGATCGTATGCTTCCAAAACATTACCAAAGAAATCCTCCAAAATAATTATTCGAAGAACCTGAAAAAACTAGTTACGGTCTCGTAATTCAATATTAAAACAACATTTGTTAAACGGGCAAGGTTATGGAGTTGGAGTTTCGAAAAGTAACCAACCATCTTGAACTAAAAATTAATAATGCACCCGAAAACAAAAATGAAATTTCTTCTTACAAGGAAACCAGTAAACATAACCTTAACAGCTCTCTCATTTAAAGTTGAAATTTAGGTGTACAGATCACATTTCATTATGCTATTCCATATTTTGATTAAATTTTTTTGTTTCCAGGTAAGTAACTTTCCTGCTTTCAACTGGACTATACGTCAATTAACTACTGGAAAATGTGAGTAAAAAAGCATCGTGTGATTTAAACGTGCGTGACAAAAAATATAAACCGGGTTATTTGGAACGTTAACTGCACATTAATCGATATTTTATGAGTTTGTACTACATTTGATATTGATTAAATATTTGTTTTTCTTCATTCCCATTGATAATCGCACAATGACCTAAAATAAACAAGTAATTATGATGTATTGTTGACTATTCTGAGTGAACTCTTTCTATGCATCCGTCAACTGATTTGTAAGACGCATATGATTTTTTTTTATAGCACAAGATGGCGAAAGATTTATAATTTACTGCTGAATTAAATAATAACAACTTTTTAGCAGCTTTATGAAAAGAAATGTAATAATTAGGAGGAACAGGGTATAATACAAGGTATTACAAATTGTTATGCCGATATTAAAAATGCGTGTTTTTTTGTGATAAAAATGCGATACATATACGAGACATAAAAATATATATAATTTTCCTATCACATATAGAGAATACAGAGGAAGACGGTAAATATTTTACTACTACTCGTAGCTTTACTTGAATAAAAGAAACTTGGTACTTCTAGTTTCATTAGCTTTAATGATAAGGAATTATTGTAATCTGCGACTCAACTGTGGAAGTATTTAAAGCTTAATGAGGATCTCAGCGTAATAACATGTTTTGGGAGATTTCTGAACCTCTATAAGTGAGTAATGACTAGAAAGTTCCTTAATAATTTCTAAGTTAAAACACGGCGATATGATAACTGTATTACATCACATCATATACATATTTGCTAACAAATGTGTAACAATGGTTGATGGAAAAAGTGATGCTTCATTTCTTTAGCCTTTTCATCCTGTCACTTACTTTGCAGCTTTCATCTTCCAACACTTCTTCCCAAACCTCTTGGCTGTACTTGAATTGAGGCATAATATTTAATACAAACAAAGTAGTTTGTTAGCTAGATCTTTATTATACTACAAGAAATATTTTTATGAAAATAATTGCTTGTACAGTTACAAGTAAAGCGCGCTTGACACTAGTAGCACGATTGTGACTCTTATTAAGTACAGCAGTACGGTACAAAAATTAAAATTTTAACCTTGATATACACTTAACAGAATATCCGATGGGACATGGCAATTTAATAAAGAGATACGTAATATTATTACTATTGATATTCTATTACCCTTCATTCTGACAATTCAAAAAGTTTTGTGTGGGAGTATTAGTATTTTATTCCTATACACATCTATATTTTTAATTTTCGATCAAAATTCTGTATCGTACTTGTATGTTGTACAGCCAAGTGCAAGCTAAGCTTAACACTTAGACGTTTGTACCGTTCTTATTCTGTATTTAATAGGAGATACAATCTCACATTGAGTGTCAAGCCTGATTTGCTCCTAGCTGTACCAAAAACGTCCGAGTTCTCAATTTGTTATTCTATGGTTTACTGGAAGAGATCCCTTGTAGAGATAAGTCACTGTACATGTTTACTTTATTTATGTTTGCATAAATGTTCTTAATATTACTACAATATTTTTTTGTTATACACCGTCGTCGTTTTAAGCATACGGCCCACCTGATGCATATTGGTTACAGTAGCCTATGAATGATTGCAATATAGGAAGTATCTTTTGCGCTCTGCCACCCCGGCTGCTAGCACAGTAACTCATTAGAATTTTATTAGAGGCTTATTGGTAACTACACTCGCGTGCAGGAACACGAGAACGCTCCGGGGTATTGTCATTTCAGTTTTCTGTAACTGGAATCAAGTTTTTAAAGAAACCTAATTTGAGAGATATAGGAAACTATTGTTCATAACAAAAAACATTTTTATAAGCAAACACTTCACTTACTCACTATATTTGCATTACGAGCCGTTACGTAGCTGTACATTGAAACAAGGATTTAAGACAACATCAAGCTCAAAGTTAAGCGAGACAGTCAATGAGCCTCGCCTAAAGGAAGGTTATGTTTCGAGCATTACGACTGAGACAATACTTCCACATCACAGAAAACCGCAACCGAATAAACTCCCTGAAAGCTTATTGTTTTCGTGAGAGTGAGGGTACCAGTAACCGAAGTTGCGGAGGATGGGCTAAAGTAACCATTATAGGTAGAACAAGCCCCGACATGACCTGCATGTTACCATGTCACATTGTAAACAATGTAGTACAAACCCGATCTGTAGTCCAAAACAAGATGGCCTTTCGCGACAATAATAATGATAAGACAAGTTTGAGTGACACCAAAATTGATATAGATTTCATTAATAAAATATAACATAAACCCATACTCAAATTAGAATATTCTGGAGTGGTATTCGTTAAGTCATACATTAAACGCAAGAACGGTAACCGCTACACGTGTGTTTAATACACAATTAGTAACATAAACATCTGTTTAGTGTACCCTAATTCTCGGCCATGAAAATATATTCCAAGAACATTCTAAAACAGATCTCTTTGAACAATATTTAAAACATACGTTGCGTTTATTTTGCTTCATAAGAAGTTTAACGCATTGTTGCCGAAATTGTTGGATGATTCTAGTGGTACTCCATGCGTTCATAACAGTTATACGAGTTCTATCAAACTTTGCCATGTCTTTTCTTTCTCTAGGGAGGGGCAGAGTTTTGAAAAATGTCTTAAATATCCGTGCAATTCGTACTTTCACAAACATGCGGTCAAAATTTTAATCAGGTGTCGGCTCATTTTTTATATATACATATACAACTCTGAATATACGTAAAAAATGATAATTTTCAATTACTACTTGTCCTGTAGGAGCCCTAGGAACTAACGAGCGTACATAAAAAGAGCTATGAATGTTAAATAAATGAGCGGGGTGTGTCAGGACCGAGTTATGTGACGCTCGATTCTCTGTGCTTACTTTGCAAGAGACATAGCGTGAAGATAGATAGGTCCAACAAAATAGTAATTTTGTTGGATAGGCAGGGTCGTGACGTGTACGCTTCTGGGACCAACCCCTAATATTATGATTTACATATAGCATAGTTTAAGAAAGGTTGAAGAGGTAATATTCAAAATAGGCCCATTAACAACCCAGTAACGCACTTTGTTAAAAAGGTTTATTACAATTCAAATAAATACACTTCTAACATGTAATTAGAAATATCTTTATTTAATATTCACATTAATATTTACTATAAGTGTAAAAAAGACTTATTACAAATTCTGCTCAGGGTTCTTTTTTGACTACATAAGTAACTTTGTTGTGATAGAAAACTACGGCATGAGTCTACTCCGATTTGATCTCGAGGTTTGAAATCAATTTTTTTTAGAGATAGAAATTAGAAAAAGAAATCAATATCCTTCAAACTTAGTTATCCGGTCCAAGGAACGTACAGCCAGTACTCTTGGTGCGTGAGAGATGACTCATTTAACCGTACCTGTTTTATATTGCCTGACTACAATTGTACTGTTTACACTATATTATACCAAATTTTTTATATGTTTAAATCCTTTGGAAGTGTTTATACCCTCAGATAAACGTATATATTTTACACTTAGTCATCCGTGATAAAAATTAGATTTATGCGTTTTGCGTGTTAAGATTTTACCTGGCGATTCGTGCAGCTTCAATAAAATCATGTGTGTTAAAAGTAATTTATTTATCTTCCGGATCCAACACAGCAAATTTATCAAACTTCGGTTTTCCTGATGTAATATTGTATACAAGGATATTCTAAACACCTGTAATGCCAGATATATGACGCGCCTACTGGTATGTGGCTACTGTAACATGTAAATGTCAATTATAATATATGTAACGATACACGGTACATTTTCCAAAAAAAAAAATATTTATTATTTACTACCATTTAATTTAAAATCCTGCTCTCATCGCATTATTTAGCAGTATCTAGGAACTTTCAGAAGACTAACATTTCAACTTGCACTAGAAACGTGACACTTGTCAGATTCATGAACTAATTCTGACATAATGAAATACTCGTATTATGTCGGAAGTCTAGACTTTCGGTATTCGCCAGAAACTTGTACTATCAGGTTACGCTAGATGCATGAACTTTCAACCATTGCCAGAACCATGAATTTTCAGCATTCGCCAGAATCCTAAAATTTTAGGCCTTTACTTTACTATAGTTCTGAATTTGTTTTATTTTATACAACGTTGGGAAGCACCGTAAAGCGGTTACCGTAGTGTGTAAACGCTATGTAATACGTTAAGTATCACTCGCGCGATACCATCTCTGCTGCTAACACAGCAACTCCTTAGAGCTTAGTAGTAACCTATATATTACAACAATCCTCCAAGGAATTATTATTTGGCTACGGCTTTCTCTGAGGTGGACGTACTTCTCCAGACGGACTGCTTTGATGCGCCCTACCTCTCTTAAACACAATCAGATCAAGACAAACATGCATGTACATGCAGACAAATGTTTGTCCTGTGTGGGAATCGAACCCACGAGCGTCACCATCAACCATTGCGCCGCGGAGACGGAAGTCGTCGAAAGTAAGGACCGGAAAGCACAGCGTATTCGGTCTGTCTTTTCTGAAATGGTTACCGTAGCCTATAAATGCTGTGATAGCCTAGTGGGTAACGAATCAACCTATTTATTGACCAACTGGTTCCTGGTTCGCACCCTGTCGTGAGAATGTACCACTAAAATCGTCTTTTTGAATTTATATACATTTTTTTAATTATCACTTATTCAGTGGTGAAGGAAATCATCGTGAGGATAACCGCACATCCAAGTAATTATATTTCGTAAGACCAGTCTAACCTAAGAATGATCTGGTTTTGTCTCTGGTTTGGGGAGGTCTGACGGTAGTCGCTTGGCAAATTCAGTATCCTTACTATCCATAGATTTAGATAGCGGACCTCGCGTCTATTAATTGATTAGGAAACGGGCGCTAAGGAAGAAGAGTCTGGTCTATTCACTGCATGGTTTAAATTCCTCCTCCAAATAAGTACTGTGTGACTAACCCGCTAAATGTGGTATGTTGTTCTACAATAATCGAAATCAGTTCGTCAGTATACCGATGAGACACCGCATATTCGGACCGGTATATAGTTCATTCACATAATGCATCACATTACATGACTTCATATTCAGAGTCACATAACGTTTGGACATCGGACACTCATACGCATACTCATTATAGGTAACAAAGTCCAAGTAAACTGAAGTCCAACTGGTCAGTGGCCTGTGGGTAATTTTATAGTCGTCGTTTGTGTGATCTCACATTCAATTTCCGACGTCTTTCTCTCACTGTACTGACACTTTTGGTAACTCCACGTTTCTTACGCTGTCGTCGCTGAGGATCAACATCGGAGACTGTCACTAGCTTCCATATCTTTGCAATGAGATGCGATTTCTTCTTAATTGACACCGACCAGTGTCTAAAAGCCTTTCGAAAACTCGATTAATGGACGTACAATTAAGATTCATTGTAGATACAATAAGTTCACTCAATTCGTGCTTAATTAAAGTCACAACTTTGGCAGCCTCAGTTTCGGTTAAGTTCATTATTGACAAACGAAAGTGAACAAACTTGCAACTTCAATTAACCAAATCAATACTGACTGATAAACCTAAAAATAAGGGGACCTCTCAAATAGACCACATCGCATTGTACAAAATAAGTAGATAAGTGTGTTTTGATAAAATTAACGAATTGGTACAAATAAAGAGAAATGTAATAAAATTATAATTTACACCACATTTTAAACGCCTTAAAATAAATCATGTGTATTTATTTCTTTTTTTTTTTCGTAGAAATGTGGTGGGTTTCTTCGATGACGTGTACAAATGTGTAGCGATAAACTCACGCGAATAATGTACGTCGGCACTTGACGGGACGTGATTCAACCAGCTCTCAAACGTTCCATAAACGCCTGTAATTATTGCGTCTGCAATCGGATGTAGATGGAAGACAGAAAAATAAGTGGATTTTTCTTAAATATGCTAAAAATTAAAAATTCGCCCGAAATCACGTTTAGTATTATTAGAATAGTAATTATTATTACGAAAGAAAATTATACAAATTAAAAATATATATATACAATGTCGGAGGGCCTATAGACATACGGCCTGCCTGATGTGAAGTGGATACCGTAGCCTATAAACACTTGTAATACGAGAAGTACTGCTCACTAATTGCTACCCCTGCTGTAAATACAGATACGCCTTAGGAGCTTACTCGTAACCTCGCTCACTCGCAGCATATAGGAAAGTTTAACAAAAAATTATAATTGCAGGAGTTACTAATGGAGTCGCCTAATGGATCTTAGTCCAAATGATCCTCATTTCACCACGAAGAATGGGCGTAGTCATATCGTCATACAGTCGTAGACCACTCCGATGACTCCCATGTAAATAAATTTGCCAGTAAGCTAAGGTCTCTTGCACATGCAGTAACGAGAATCAGGCAATTGAAGGATGTGGCTTACTGCGCGCTTACTTTTCTGTCCAGACAATATCTTCAAAGGGCACTTGAAAAATATTCTTTGTACGTCTTATTATAGAATTGATTAATATCTTATCAACGAAAATGTTTGAAAATGATTCAGCACATGCATTGTGTAAACATACATTTTATTTTATCATTTGACATCATCATTCATGTTGTACTGTTAAACTAACATGCATTTGTTATAAATAATATTGAAAAAAGATCTATATTGACAAGTTGCTTTCGGTATTTCTTCTTCACCAGTGATCATTTTCGAAATACTGTAAATTAAAATAAATCGTAAACTATGACAAATTAATAAAATACAATAAGATTTGATTAAAATAAATGTAAGATGTATATAAAAAAATTTAAGAAGTGCCTTCGAGTTCCCAATGGCCAGAATATATTTTTTATTTTTATTGATTGATTGATTATTGAAAATAAAAAAAATGTATTTGCTATTTGTAACTCTATAGAAGTACGGTTAACGCCAGACGTAAACAGTAATGCATCAATCAGCAGGCTAACTTGTGCCATTGCCGACCTTGTGAAAACCTCTTCACACTTTTTTTGAAGAACCTAATGATATACCTACGTCCCTACGAAAAACCTCGATAATAATATAAAAGATAACGAAGTTTATGGTATTATATAATTTATTTATTTTTATCTTTTCAAAATTCAGTTTCAGTACAGTAACGTCAATAGGAAATATGCATGAAATTTATTTTTCGTTTTATATCTCACAATTGTCATATAAAGAGTAAAACAAAAAAATTTTTTTTGTAGTTTAGTTTTCTGTAGTTTTTTTTTTGGTTATGTTTGGTGTTAAAAAACGTAAAAACACAAACAGTTTTTATAACAAAAAAACTTCCTAATTTTAATCATTGTCATATTTTCAACATGTTTTACTATGACAGCTTCAATGTGAATGCCTGAATTGCAAAAATAAAACTAATATTTAGATGAAATTCATATATTTCTTCATAGTTTTCATAGGTTGTGACGTCATCTACCGCGGTCACTTAGTATGAAGCGTTTTCAGATCACGTGACGAAATGCCACTTTCAAAATGCATTATCTCGCAAACTAATTTTCGTAGGAAAAAATTACTTTGAGATATCTTCCTGTCTCGTTCTCCTTTTTTAAATTCAGTCCTGAAATTTTTTTATGCATATTCCCTATTATTTTCGAAGGTGGCGGGAGCGGACCTTCTATAACGTTTTTCTAATTTGTGCTAGTATTGAAAACTAGCCATTTCATAGCTCTTTACAGAGACCTAAACCTTGGACGGCATCATTAAAAATTGTTTTTATGAGCCAGACAACGTGATATAAAAAATAGCTTCAAATGTCAAACCCATCATGAGTTAGCCTTTTGAATTATCTGTAGATGCATTTAAAAACGTGATGCACTAATAAACTAAAATAAAAGTAAAGATTATCGACGCTAGTATCAAATATAAAACATTGGTTTTTTATACTAGCATATATATATAGGTGGGACACTCAGAAAGTTTTGCGAAAATATAAAAAGTGTTCCATAGGTAAATATTTTTTTATTCAATCTTTTCAACGTACACTTCACTACCCTAAATACAAAGTTTCATGCGTCTGAACCACTTTTCGAAACACTTTTTCCAGTCCGCCGCAGATACCTACATTTACAGCTTACTCGAACACTGACAGCGCATCTTCTGGCGACGAAAATTGTATTCCTTTGAGCTTATTTTTTATTTTCGGGAATAAAAAGAAGTCACACGTTGCTAGGTCAGGGCTGTAAGGAGGGGTGACCCCTGAGTTTGACTGGCGTGCTGTCCAGGAAGTCGCTCGTTTTGAGCGCGGTGTGCGCGGGCGCTTTGTCGTGGTGGAGACCTGTGTTTGGTCGGTTGTTGCTCACATCAGAGAAAACTTCTGCCAAGCAATTGGTAGTATACCATTTGGCATTGATGCTTCTTTGGTTCTGTAAAGGAATTAACACTAGGTAGCCAGTCAAATTGAAAAAGCTTGCGATCAAAATCTTCCCCCGCTTCTATATCGTTTCACATTGGTAGGCGTTGATTCGTTTTGAAACACCCAAACCGTCGACTGGCGCTTCGTTTCTGAATCTGTAGTGACAGGTGATGAGTCCTGGATATATCGATGCGATCCGTCATATCATGTCACAAATATGCCGAGACGAGCCTGCTTTAAATTTGTTTATCATATCACGGCACCATTCCACCCGGGCCTGCTTCTGAGTAACGGTGAGGTTGTGCACCCTGCGTGAAATTATCCTCCTCACGCGAAGATGCAAGTGTAGAATCTCGTGAAGGCTTCCTGATCCAATCTGCAGTATGTGCTGAAACTACTGATACCCAACTATTGTCTTGGATGAAATTTTTCATTGCTAGCACGCTTTCTTCCGTAACAGCCGTCAAAGGGCGACCACTTCTTTCTTCATCCCCAGAAGTTAACGATACATATATATTAGAAGGACCTTCATCCATGAATGCCATTTGAAGTCTATCATACGATTCGCCCGGTTTCAGGCGACACTTGAAATAGTAGCGTAAAATCATAGCGCGAAAATGTTCCCGCCGCAGATCCATTTTTCAATGAGACTGTAGGCTACCACAAGACACTATAGGTAATTTAAATTAGCTCGCAAAAAGTGAGTAGGGGTATTTTGAATATTTAATATACCTATTTTTACATATAAATAATCATATTTACAAAATAGATTATAACTAGCCAGTCTCTCATATATAAAAACTTTTTTCGTAATACTTTCGGGGTGGCCTGGTATATCAGCGACGTTGAACGTATAGATTAAAATTGAACGTAACTATAGAGTACGTTTAAGGTCATTTGCTAGAGTCACTATTCATTTAGGTTCCCTCTATGTTTTACTAATGATGTATTCATACTACTCGGCGGTTGCGCCTTTATCTATATCGCTGATTATACCGCCGAGGATTTTACTATTTGCAAGCAGGATATCGATGTTCAGTTGGAACTGCCGGGAGATTGGAGCTGACGAGATTTATGCAGCGTAACTCTCTCTAGGTGCGCACCGATCAGTGATCTCTTTATTACTCGTACATTCATTCTCCACTGTCCAACTCTGATGTTGTAGATTTCTTAAATTGATAATATTCCTTTCTATTTAGTCACTACAGCGCTACGAGGCTTTTATCATAGTATGTCATGTAATGCAGTAAATACGCCCACGAATCTAGTTCGTGTGAGGACCGTAGTAGGTCTGTGCCATTTCATTTTGTCACTATACTTCTGTCTAGTTCAAATAAAAAACTACACATGAATATAACTATACATATCTTACACATATATATTTGTCTTTACGTCGGTCCGCAATTATGCACTAATAATAGAACTCTATTGCTAAAATTGTAATGTACTTGTATACACAGAAGTATATATAAGATAAGGTATCACTCTAATCGAACACCCAGGTTAAGCAACGTCGATCGCAAACTGTCGATCGGTTTATGTATCGAAATACATAAACATTAATTCGGAGGACACGTTACGTCGAACCAGTTTGTTATCGACAAATGACAGTCGTTAAGCTAAGTCAATGGTCTTCGGGTGGCTTGAAAGCACTGGCTTCCACCAATAAGCAGTTTAGCAGTTTAGGGGTACGTTCTGAACCCCTTCGGTTGAAGTATCCCTACAGTGGGATAAGTTAGGATTAGTGTGGAACTACAATAAAATAAAGACTGCAATTATTTTTGGATCAACTAAAACATAGTAACCCTGGCCTTGATCGCTGCTTTTAATACGTATTACGACAAAAACTACGTGCCCACGTGTTTCCTTATGTAGGATTTGGAGCAGAAAACCCATTATACACACGTCTATAGAGTAGCGAATGACGAATTCCATATTGCATGTGGGTGTGTCGATCAGTTTGTTTGCGATAATTATATGACTACTTATTGTCGACATTTATTTTGTATTGCATATTTTTCGGTCATTATTGCATTGTAAATAAGTCAGACGCATTTTTATGGGTTGGTTATCCGGTAGAGTTAATTGACCTGCATGAGTTGATTTGGTCGGAACTATGAAACTATTTTTTTCTTTTACTGCTAATTGTATTACGTGGGCACAGAACTCGCTATATATGCTCTGTACGTAGATTTGAATGGAAATAATGGAACCCTTATAATATGTCGATCAAAGACTTTTGCTGTGTTAGCAGCAGAGGTGGCATCACACGAGCGATACTTCAGATATTTTAAGCGTTCATAGGTTTCGGTATCTATCAGGCGGGCCGTAAGCTTATATGCTTTCCGACATCGTATAAAAAAGGCATTTGTCACTGAAAGTATCTGATCATGTCGCACAGGCACATATGTAATAAGTACAGGCACATAGAATACATGAAAAATAAAACAAGCCAGGCACAGCGAAGGTTTTCGACCTCGAATAATCCATTTAAATTACTCAGAAAAATCTTATAGGAATTCGGTCGTATTTCTCGAGACCCATTAAAATTCATTTGATAAGCATCTTCAGTAGGTATGCAACTTTAGACTTTTAACTAGAGGGTACAAATCGAAAGTTGCAAGACATATGATCTTATAAGAACTTCGTATTCCTTTTCGGTACTGAATCCTGAAAATCTAAATTTAAATATATCTTCACGCCAAGTCCTTTGGATGGTAGACAGGCAGGTAGGAGATAAAAAGAGCTCATAAAACCGATCCGAATGGCGAAGTACCTACCTTCATGTCTCCGTTAGGTGATTGTCGTATTCTTGCGAGTAAGTGAGGTTACCAGTAGGCTTATAAGAAGGTGTTGTGTTAGCAGCAGGACTGACAATGCGCGAGCGATACTTTACTGTATTGCAAGAATTCGTGGGCTATTGTAACTATTTGACATCGAGTGGATCGTATGCCTGTATGCCTTCTGACGTAGTATAAAAAAAGAAAAGCCTACTCCCTCACCTACTTCTTTAATATACATGACTTAAAAGACCTTGTTTCTGATATTCATGAATAAGTTATTAATATTTTACCAACTCTATTTAGCTCTCAGGAAAAATCAAAAACAAAATTAGTTGCTTCATGTAACAACTGACAGAGAACTACCTCCTCCCGTCAATCCTTCCTGTCCTCCTCAAAACGGCTCTAGAACTTTAGAATTAGAATCAAAGAAGAATATAATGATAATTAGTACGAGGTATTACGAAGCTAAGGCTACTTGATTTGCAAGTGATATTTAGTATAGACATAAATCTATGACCTTTTTTGCACATGGTCTATTTATTTTTAGAAGTCGAATATCAAAAGTTGATTGAATATTATTTCCATTGAGTGAACGCATTGATATAATCTTAAATTAAATTACTAAAGATTATATGATTTATCATTTATTTAGCTTCGATTTTCATTCCGCTTCCATTTAACTTTTCATTGAAAATAATTGTTAAGGGACAATGAAAAGCAACTTTTATTTACCTTCCATGCTCTCACTACCATATATACAGCACTCGCTTTGTAGTTAACATAAAAATCTGCATATTAGCTCAGTTAGCATTATTGGGATCAACACCGCGTTGTGCACAGCAAGATGTGCTTTACGGATTTATCTTTTGATGCCAAAATTACTCAACTTATAATGTTCCCTGCATTCACTCATCTCTCGATAACACCTGTACATATTATATCCCATCTCTCAATTTCATTCCTTTCTTGTGCACTTTATCGTCAACCGTAATTGTATTGTGTTGATTTCTTTCTTTCTAATACTATTATCTTGCTTGTCTTTGCATTCAAATGTAAGTCTTTTGAGATAGAATCGTATTTCATTCCTCTGAAAAATTCTTAGTAATCAAAATATTCAGTGGTCGTCATTAAAAGAGTAAGTTCTTCCTTCAATGTGTGCTTATAATTCTTTTCAGTGTTTCTTCATATTTAAATGTAGGTACATAATTTTTATATCAATATATTCTTACAACCATTTAAAACAGGTTAAATATTTTTTTATACGAGTCTCTTATATATAATTCACCTTTAAAGCAACATGCCTAAATATAAAGCTTAAAAAGTAATATGGCTAAAGTCAAAATAGCTACCTACTTATTTGGATTTATCCTTGTAAAATATTTAGACAAAATTTTGTGCAAATACGGCAAAAAATCGTCTGTAATTTTACATCCTTATAGCGTGTCAGAACAATTGGAATAACTGTTTTATACATTTTATTAAATATGATTTGTGCTTGTTTTCAAATCAGTAGACAAACAAATTTTCTATTGTTTGGGGTTAAATTTCAAGAAATCCAAAGATAAGATTTATGACTAATTACAATGTAGGACATAGATGTATTTTTATCAAAAACAGTGTAACTTGTCTGCACTCAAATTCAAGCACATTCACGTAGTTGCTTTAATCTGTACACGTCGACTTCAATACCGATTTAAACTTTTACTCTTTATATTTATTAATATGGGAAATATCTTTTATTTTCCAATTTGATCACAAAATCTTTATGGAGTATTTATTAAATCTTCACTAAAAATACATAAGTAAACTCATAAAAAATAACTGGAGCATTGGCAATAACATAGTGTCATAAAAAAGTGATTACGATACGCTTTATCATATTGTAACTTATCTTCAGGAAGGGTACTTGACAGCGTAACACTTGGTGTCGGCGATATCCGCATGATGACGGCGAGATGAATCCACAGTTAATAATACTTCGTAGCAGTTTAACCACTTGCACTAATGAATTGAATGTGGGAAAATATCAAAATCGAAAAAAAAAACAACGTCTCCACATAAACTGTTTGTTTGATGCAGTACAATACCGAAATTGAATATTATAATCCCTGTTCTTATCGGCAATTCTTGAAAGATGTTAAAAATATTTGTAAAAGTTACCTGTACTATATTTATTGACAGTATTTCTATAAATAATTTTGGCAATAAAAACTATATTACTTTCCCATATCAAATGTTCAGGTTGATAATTATACAGTGTTTAAACCTACTACCTTAATATGAGTGATATATTAAGGTGGTAGGTATATATTAACAGCTTGGAAACTCCAGATCACTCAGATTTACCTGTATGAGGTAAATGCGTATACCTAAATGAAAAATATTGATGAAGTTGTAAGAAGTAATGACGTCTGAATTCGTCATAAATTCGTGTGTGAACGCTGGTAGAGTCATGTAGGTATCACATTAGTGAATATTATTATTCGAATCTCGTAGAAATCATTGCTATGCATCAATCAATCAGTAAATCATTAATAGAATCATTTTCGCACATCTGAAGATTAGTACTCGTAATTCACGATATACCTCATAATGTCTTCAGCTTGCGTGAATGAGTACGGAACAAAATTTGTATCTGAGCTAGATACACCCCTTTGACAGGTTTAGCATTGGAATAGACAGCAATTGATCGAACTAAACTCCTCCAAGTGTATGCGGTCACCGTTGAAATTGTCGTAACTTACCGGTTAGAGGGCATAACCGGTATCCTGGAAGTCAACATTTGATTTTCAATTTCACAGTAACGTGGAGTGGAGAGTCAAATTGGCTTTCAAGAAGAGTGGTGGAAGTTGATGTGCTGAGTAGATTAAGACAATATTTTATGCAGCTTTCAAGCATACTAGTATATATATTAGGCCGTAATAGATTCACAACTCCAAGTTGGTGTTCTCTAGTACTTGCTTGTCCATTTGTTCGCATATCCGACCAAACGGCCGTACTGTCTTGCTGTCTGTTTGCACACCCATCTCTCTTTATTAACAGAACGAATATTCATGTACAAATTGAGTTTTTCAAGACAGTTTCGCACCCGTTCACCTAAATTATTAAGGAAATTCATATTAAAGTGCATAAAGACGCGGGTAACTTCACAAAGGGTCGGCAACGCATGAGTGGCACGTTATGTTGCAAATGTCCATAGGCTACGGTGACTGTTTACCATCAGGCAGGCCGTATGCTTGTTTGACACCTTAGTGGTGTTAAAAAAAACGCAGTGCACCTCTCGACATCCTTCTATGCGCTATATACACGTACACCAGTCGGCGCTCCCCTGGCTGATTTTTTCTTGCTTTCCGGGGTCTATTTAACTTTATATATACTTAGAAATTGTATTAATATAGAGTCAACGAATGTCTGTAAACAATTGTTAATAGAGTATCAGCATTTCTATTTCAATTACGAAGGCAATACCCTGAAAACATACTTTTTTTTTAGATAATAAAATGTCAATCGAATGTAACTTTCCACCTCAATAACCTCAGTTTTACAGAATATTCCATTCAATGTTTAAATTCGAATATTAGGGTGCAAAGCATAATATTAGATAGTCCTAGTGCTGCTGGTGCAGCGAATGGAATCGTTTGAATTTTAAAAACTCGTTAATTAACGTTACCACATCGTCGGGTGTATTAGATGGGAAGGAAACTTAAAATATTTATACGTACATTATATATACATTCTATACATGATATCCTGGTTCTTAAAATTGAATTGACGATCAAAGAAAAATGTTAAACAGTGTGTATGCCATTTATTAATCACATACCAAAGTTTATGAGAACACACAAGGGTACACATTTTATAGGAAAGTTCAAAATTTTATACGCATTTTTAACGACACAAGACATAATCCTAAACAAATGAAATAGCGACTTTGTACTAACAATAATAGTCCATCTTTTTGTGTAGGAGTCTTGAGTAGCACAACTGCCTTTACGGCGTACTTTACTGTTCAAGTTTAGCCTTCAAATCGCTTCAAACCTTGTAGCTGTTGTCACCGACCGTGTTGTTTTAGGACGATCCGAATTTATTCTTTAATCCCAACTAATACTGTCATCTAAATTCTACAGAAACCTGTCGGTACAGTCTAGACAAAATAAAAGGGAAAAACTAGCATTGCAATTATTAGCATAGATCTGAAAACTGGTACAGCGATTTCTGCATATAATTATGATTAAAATAGAAAACAACAGTTTAGCACCATTTTGTCCTCTGTTTGTCAATCTTTCTGTCTTATTATTTGGTAGTTATTGACTATCTATAGTAGATAACTCATAGTCAATGTAGTGTTATCAATAATATTATTTCTTACAAATTATTATACGATAGTTTTCACCAATCTGCTTAAGGTCCAAACGTCAAACATATTTGACTTTTGTATTGTTCTCAAAAGTGTGTTCACGTAAAATAGGCTAGATATTAATGAAGACCATGCAAGAATTCATATACTAAATACAAACATATATATGGACATACTACATCTACTAATTGAAAAACTTGCCATTGCGGATGATTGAAATTTGAAAGAAAGATGTAGTATGTTACGTATATCTTCACGCCTGGTCTCTAGGGTAGGCGGACAGTTTCCCGAGGATTGTGACATCATCTTCTCATATAGTACGGCCAATTTGGTCGTGGTAGGTGAGCATTAGGCTTCCTCAGCTCCTACATCCTTCCAGTTTCGTATTGTATAACTGTTTCGTCATTCTTTCATCTTGCAATTTTACTACATGCCTGAACAAATGGAATTAAGATAGGAAAAGGCATGCTTCATTATCTTAATTACGACGTCTCTTTCAGATCAACTCTCTTTCAAACATCATCATTACGAATGCAAGCGAAAGAAGCAAAAACCAGTTGAGAATGCGCAAGCTTGCATTGCCAGAGGATTTGTCGACCATTTTGACCATGTTCCTTAAGAGATAGGAACGGTGTTCCTGAACATTCCTATTCTACCTTTTTATGCTGAAACCTAATCTGAAGTCAAAATTCGAATATTCGAAAAAAAGCGACAGACAAACACACAGACAAACATTTAGATTTCATATAGGAACGGTGTTCCTGAAAATGTCAGAAATTTTGCGCAGTGCTCTGGTCAAGCGAAAGGATATAGCAGAGGTTAGCGTTGGGATTAGTACCGCATTGTATACAGCGAGCAATACTTTCTGGTATAGATTTCGGCTGCCTAAAAGCAGCTCTATTGGCGATACGTACGTCCACCTTAGGCCGGCCGCAACGAAATAACAAAGATTGGTTGTATGTTAGCAGCGGGGTAACAGCATTCTTGTGTTGCAAGCGGTAATAGGCTACGGTAACCAGATCTTATTAGGTTGAGCCGTATGTCTCTCGAAGTTGTATAAATGAAAAACAATACTAGCTAGCACCATTTAACGTGTCCTAAGTACAGGACCTGTTATTTGTTACTATTTATACTTAAGAGGGCGCATAAAGCTAGCGTAATTTCAAATTTCACCCGCGCGTCCCGCCCGCCCCTTTAGTGTTGGGATTTTTTTCAATCGAGAAAATTTTTATTAATTGAGATTTCGATCAATCTAAGACCTTGCAATTATAGTGTAGAATCCATAGATTTTTTTTAGTTAGTTTGTACTGAATTTAGTTAGCTGAAATTGAAGTTTACAGGTGGCGATTTATCTTTATGCCCCCTCTTAATGTCAGGAGGCATAAATATTTTTTTTTGCAATACAGAAAGTATGCTCGCACGATATCATCCCTGCTATTAGTACAGGGTTCCTATTCCTACGTGGGACCCCCACAGCATTAGTCTGTGATTACTATCACTATATACATACTGCTATGGACGGTTGTTAATTTACGCTTTACTCGTCCGTGTGTCCGTCTCAACGAAGTAGACACTGATACAGATAAGCGCAGCCAAATAACAACTTCCTCAAGAATATTTTTATTCCTGCCAGTGAGGTATGTTAACGGCAGAAGTCACATCGCGCGTGCGATACTTAATGTATCGCAATCATTCACCGCCTAGAATAGCCACTTTACATCTGGTCGGCCGTATGCTTGTATGCCGACTTGTGCAAGCAATTCCTAAGCAACTTGCTTAACTTCACTCACTCGCAGCGTTGTTACCTACGGTTAATTGTGAGTGGGAGGTACTTCCCTGTGACGGACAAAGAGACTGATAACGCTATATCTAAAGTAGTAACTAACCGTTCATATGTAGTGACAATGTCACAGCATTGGCCTGTGGTTAAGAAACCCAGAAATGGTAAATAAAAACAGTGAACACTCATAAGTCTTTGGCCTCATTCAATGTTTGCGTGCAAATTCATTGTTTTTTATGTCACAAAGTTTAATATTATGAACATGACCTAATATGTTGATAAATACTAGAAACAAACAGAATAATTGCTTTCCGATAAAACAATGTAACTGCAGCCGCAAAAAAAATGTAAGTGTATAATTAGCTACTTAGTTGGTTTTCATCTATTAATGACATGACGATTATTTAACGATGTAACTTCTTATGATTAATTAATGATTCATAATAATCATGGTCTCACAGTCACAGATATATTTCTTCGTTAAAAAAATGATTACACTTGCCTATGGAACTATGCGCATGAGATAGAACTATTTATAAGTAAAATTATAAACAGACGACAGCTAAGAGACCACGTTACAACTAGTATTCTTAGTTGAGAAAAGCATACCTAATATAAGTACAAAAATATGTAATATACATACCTAATACATAAATGCATACAATTTACATGATTCCAACTTATTAGAGTTCCGTACCCAAAGGGTAAAACGGAACCCTATTACTAAGGCTCCGCTGTCCGTCCGTCCGTCCGTCCGTCCGTCCGTCCGTCCGTCTGTCACCAGGCTGTATCTCACGAACCGTGATAGTTAGACAGTTGAAATTTTCACAGATGATGTATTTCTGTTGCCGCTACAACAACAAATACTAAAAAATAGAATAACATAAATATTTAAGGGGGCTCCCATACAACAAACGTGATTTATTTGCTCGTTTTTGCTCGATATTGATAACGGCAACAGGTAGACGCTTGAAATATTCACAAAATATTTAGTTATATCTTCACTTTAAGAATAAATAATTAAATTAAAATAAAACAAATATTTAAGGGGGGCTCCCATACAACAAACGTCATTTTTTCGCCGTTTTTATAGATGAATGCTACGGAACCCTTCGTGCGCGAGTCCGACTCACTCTTAGCCGATTTTTTTCTATACTTTATTATATGACATTGGGAGGCATACAAGCATACGCCTCACTTGATGTAAAGCGTTTAACGTAAACTACTCGTACGAACGCTTGCTATACATTAAGCATCAGCTTACTGGTGACCCCATTCACACGCAGGAACACAACAATCCTCCAGGGAATTGTTGTATGGCTGCGATTTGCTGTGAGGTTGAGGTACTTCCCCAGACGAGCTGCTTAAATGCGCCCTACCTCTCTTAAAATACTCAGACCCAGGTGACATGTTCATACACACAAATGTTTGTCCTGTGTGGAAATCGAACGCATGAACCTTGGTGTCAAAGAAGAGTTACTAACCACTCCGCCACCGAGCTAGGCAAAAATTTTTTGAAGATGTGTCGAATATGTGTTAAGTTTGACACATGTTCAAAGAATTTTTGTTTAAATTATTGGTTATTACGTTATATGGAACAGAGTACTCATAAGAATTATTCATATCTAAAATAAACTTTATTGTTTGCACAAATGGCAGAAGTTATGACAGCGCTAGTGGTACCTACTTATGTAGATAATCGTACGAGTCATCTATATTAATATGATGAAAGTCCAAGCAATCATCTGATATGTAAATATAGATTAGATATAACTTTTTCTTGTTTTTCTTCCTAGAGTTTTCTCATTTCCTAATAGGTTAATGTACTGATTTTGTCACAGTGTGACGGTGCTCAGTCCTCCACAACCCAGAGGAAAAATCAAGCCTTTCTTATGATAGGTCATATGTCTTTTTCTTGAATGTGCGGTATTTCCCTAAATCCAAAAACATTAATTGAGTGGCACATGCCTATACCAGGATTCGAACCAGTTTTTAAAATCAAAAACAGAATGACGAAGGTACTTGTTAGTATTTTTACTTGCTTATAGTGGAAGAGATGTGGAAGAGACGTTTTAAAGAAGAGTTTTTCAATGAAGAAGAGTCGCTTTCTTCCACATTTTCGAACAAAGCCACAGCATATTAAGGGTTCATAAAGCAAGTTTCTTTAAGTTTATATTTTATCTAGGGAATTAAGTGAAAGGCGCAAGGCAAATTCCACATTTTCTATAAACAAATATTTGATTGTGGGTTTGGCAGAATGATAGTAGGATCCTGCTTTTCGAGCACTGTTGTCAATTTTTTTTAAGAAAACTTGTAAACAATGACTAAGATAAGTAGTACTTACTATTGTCGACACAATTGTCGCAAAATAACCCGTCCGTCCAAAGATTGAGGCAATCATCTATTGTCCTTCTAAAGTTTTCTTGACTTGATCTTCGTGTAAGACTTTTATACTTGATACCAATACTACGCTATGCTATACTAAACTTACTGGAATCTGTTAAAACGTTACTCTTTTGTGAACTTCCATCATTAGCCGTGCAGCACTCACGTTATCTTCTGTGGTGACCGTAAAAGGACATCCTTTGTGCAAATCATCAGTGAGCTTCTCCGACCACGTTTGAATCCATTAGACTAGATATAAAGTCAGGATCTCTGATATGGCCGTCTATAACCTATTGCAAACAGCTGTAATTTCAGTAATGAGTACACCACATTAACATACACAAATCCCGATGATGGGCTACGAGTTTACTTTAATCAGAGGAGCTTAGACCATGCTTCATTGTCTATTGGCGGTGACCAGTGTTTTCAAACCTTTATTGGCTTAATCCTTCACATCTCAACTATCCGTCAAGTAACGTTCGAATAATAATAAAAGTACATATTGTTAGTATTTGGTAACGAAATTTGACACATCGAAAGCCTGATCAACATATCCCCAAAGTGCAGTCAAACCATCATTAGGTAATACATGAGTAATAGAAATTGCGGTGCATGCTGCCGACTAGCAAATGAGGCCTTGATGAAAGAGAAGTGAGGTATAACGGTAACTTGAATTAAGTACATCCTGACTGGCGATATATCTTCTAAAATCTCGCAATTCCCTGGACTTAGGACCTAAGTCCAGGGAATTGGAGATTGGAGATGGGAGATTTTAGAACCTAAGAAAGAAACCTAAGTCTTAGGTTATGGCCCTTTGTTTGTACCAGGTAGCTCAAAGCTGACAAGGCTGCTGATTTAGCACCGAAGCGCGAAGGTGGAGACACTTGAATGATACCCCTTGAATTGCGAGCATCTATAGGCAACGTCTGCGTCAGATTATGTGGGCAATTTGACGTCATTTAAAAAGATTTTTCTATTAATGCTTGGGAACATACATATTATAATTTATAGATATAGATTCAACGTCAGTAATGTTGTTAGAGATAGGTATCCCTGGCGCCGAAATGTCAATACACAATGGTAACTACTTACCATCGTGTAGCCCGTATGCTTGTTTCTATTTTAGTGGTATATAAAACAAAAAACATGCTTACGGGTTATGACAATGTGCAGCTAAACAATGTTATAATAGGATAGCACCTGTTTAGTGGTACATAGGATAGAAGACTAACGCTTATTGCTAACTAAATATGAGTAACTAAAATTTATAAGTACTTAACTATGACTGGTGTAAATGACCGGATATAGTGACCATGCGTACGTTACTAAATTTGGGAAAACTTAAAAATCTTGTCCCACTTCAATTTAAACAAAGCAAAGTGACTCAGCCGTTGATCTGATTCTAAAACCTCACATAGTTTGCCTCAAGCGAGACAATTACTCTTTGCCCCTATACAGTCTGTGGGCGTGCCTAATGTCCAAACGCCTGCGATTATTTGGACATAGCCCCGACAGGCATGTATGTTTAAAAAGACACTTGGAATATTTTAAGGCGGAACATACAGATCAGATAAGGCATTATTACGAGTAAAGACATCCGATGGAGATCTTCAAGAATAGAGTTTAAGTTTCCTTTAAAAGGCTGATAAAGGATCGATAAAAAGTGATACCTTGGTGTTGCTGATATTCTGTATGCAATCGTATTCTATCAGCTGGCTCACATGCCCGTTTACCTCTCCTGTTTTTTTATAACCGGCCAAGTGCGAGTTAGGTTCGCGCAACGAGAGTTCCGTATAAATTTGTAGGTTTGTAAATAGTTGGCCCGTCACGCGAATCGAATCTCGAAGTTGTTTCCGTTTTTTCTTGCCTACTTTACCAACTGCAAATAAGTTTACAATAGCAAAAAAAAATTTTTTTTTTACAATTTAATGGTTTTCGGATTTTTCCCTTTACTTATGTTACATGATAATGTTTCTTGTCAAATTTTATTATTCTAGGTTAATACTCAGTTGCGAGTGCCAAAAAAACATAAATGACCGTATCTTTAGGTTGCGTTGAGTTAGAAGTTTGATTCTTTCACTGCGCCTAGGGATAGACTTGCGTATTTGATATTAATTTCAATTTGATACCTCCGCGTGTTCTTGATTAAAATGATCTTAGCACACGGACAAATCGCCAACGTACCTCCGTACGTATCCGTTTTCGTTTTAAGGTACGAAACCTTAAAACGAAAACGGATTGAACTCTGTGACTTAACAATCGAGATAGTGAGAATAGAGGGATTGGGTATAACGATGGATTATATTACAAGATTCCTTAATGTGGTACATTATTGTATACTTAACAAGCATCATCCCGGCGGATACTATCTTAGTCTTATTCATCGACAGGCAAATAACAATTCTGTGAAGGGTTAATTTCTGCTAATGCAGAAACTAGATAAGTGAAGAATTTCTGCTTTGTACTGAGAATGGTAACACTCGAGTGTACAGCTCGTGATTTTGTTGCAAACTTCTATACGCGATTATCATTTCACATCTAGCAAACCGCAACATTTTCCTGTGTAAATAAATTATAATTACAATTAACATACTGTTACTGTACGTTAATTGTAAGTATCTGTTGACATTGTTACTCCAGAAAATTGATATTTAATATAGAGATCCAAGAAACACCTTTCAGATCCGTTTTGAGAATGCAGCCATGATAATTTAATATCATCAAAATTACGGCAAAGTGTTAAATTTCAACCAAATTGAATATTTACACCTGCACACACTAATTAACTAACCGAAGTTAAATAAAAGCTGGTAAAAAAAATAACAGTTATAAACCAATTCTGAAACAGTTTCCACATACATGCAAAACTATGCAAATGTTATAGCTTTCGACTAGAATATGAGCTGAAAGTCCTTTAATACCTACGTAAGTTTAACAAAACGTCGTATATATATATATATATATATATATATAAATACATTATAAAGTTGAGACTGGTTACACATATATGTTTCTCCGACGCTGAAGTACTGTTTTATTTTGTTGAGGGTACCAGGTTTTTTAGCTACTTAAACTTCGTACTTTAACTTATAAACACGATGAGACATAGTTAGCTCAAGTTTTGAAAAACTTGGACGGTCTATAAGAACATTAGAACTCTTGGAGATTATTTAACAGCGTCTCTTCGTGATGTTCGTACAAAATCTTTAAGAAAGATTGTTTGAATATTCTCACGCCAAAGCAAATCAGGCTGATCTAACACACAAAAGAATCATCTTAAGGCCATCTATGTATGAACTGATGAGGTCAGAAATCTGTATTGCAAACGTTAGTGCACAAGTATTTGACTTACGCAAGAAGTATTTAAAATTTTATTAAATGTCACGGAATACCTGAGTTGTAAAATGTTTTTTTTTTGTATACTACGTCGGGAGGCATTCAAGCATACCCACCTGATGTAAAGCGGCTACCGTAGCCTATTAACGGTTGTAATATATTAAGTATCACTCGCGCGATGCCTCGTCTGCTGCTTACACAGCAACTGCTTGGGAGCATACTGGTGACCTCACTCACACGCAGGAACACAACAACCCTCTAGGGAGTTGTTATTTGGCTGCTGTTTTCTGTGAGGCAGAGGTACTTCCCCTGGGCTGCTTTGATGCGCTCTACCTCTCTTAAAACATCCAGACCAAGACAAACAGACATGTTCATGCACACAAATGTTTGCGTTGCGTGGGAATCGAACCCACGAGCGTTGGTGTCAAACTCATGTAATTCACGACTGAGCCACCGAGCTCGTCGTGTGCTCTTCTTTACACTAAAAGCTAGAAATAAAGGTACTCACCATAGCTTAATAACACTTACAACATTAGATGCATTATATTAGCATTGTGGACTGTGTGAAAATCACTTATTGAAAATCTTCATAATGTATATTGTTTAAACATCTCGGCAGGAGGATCATTCCGCTACGTCAGAATTCACGGAAGAAAAAAACCATAAAACCGCACTATTTAAATTTCACTGTGTGAAGATATATCATATATTGGTTTTGAGAAGAGGCCTTTCTTTTCGGACTATAGAAAGAGGCAGTGGAAATTATATTTAACAATTCTTTCGAACAAACCGCATACAATTATGGTAAACTACGCAGAAGAAAAACCTTTCTCTATCGTTATCTACGAGTATTTCCACTTCTAACGAAATTTGTACGCTGCTCCATTTCGACATAACACTAAGAATTTATTATTAGGAAATTCGTTACGTATATTAATAAGTAATAGTTTTAACAAAATTCTGTAATATACATAAATCTAAACTCGTATGGTTACTTCCTATCTCATATATAATTATATATATTACAAGAATTGTAGAAGATGAAAGAATGATGAAACAGATATACATTGCGAAAGTGGAAGGATGTAGGAGCCGAGGAAGACCAAGACTAACCTACCATGACCAAATTGGTCGTGTTTTATCAGAAGGTGATGTCAGGAGCCTTAGGAACCGGCGAGCGTGCATGAAAAGAGCTATGAATGTGAAAGAAGCGAGTGAAGTGTGTAAGGACTGCGTCTTATGGCGCTCGGTTCTCTCTACCTACCCCGCAAGGGGCCTGGTGTGAAGATATACATACATACAAGAATTGTCTTAATAGTGTTGATTTAAAGAAATTATATTTATTCAACTACATTAATTATGGTTTTATTTGTTGTATGCTATTAGTAGTAACTTAATTATTAAGTAGGTACTGCTGAACACTTTCCATTGCTTTACTTCGCATGGCATTGCTCTAACTAACCTTAGCAATATCCTTTAAAGCTCCTAGATATGTATATAAGCAATTTTACTTATACCATACAAGTAGGCAAAAATATATGTCGTCTGAAGTAACATTCCAAAACATTTTGTAACAGTCAGAACTCCCAAGGGGCCAAGCATCTTCTTGTAAAATAGTAATGTAATTTTTATTGTGTTTGGCAGTTAGAAGTCAAATATTACCATTGTTATTTCAAGTTCCGACCCGAAACAGTATATATAAAATTAAGATTTTTACTATATATTAAATATATGGTAATAAGTACCCATACAATTTCAATTACGTAATAGTATATTACGTATTTTAAATTGTATGGGTATTAATATTGGAAATTTTAGCTTAGCTAAAACATACATCTTAGCAGCTCAGCTCTTAAGCTTTTGAACGACTACGATCATCGTATTATGAGTATAAAAGGTATTTCCTAAAAATAAATAAACAATAACTTTTTAGGGTTTTGTCGAAACGGAATAGCGTAGTACGAGTAGTTTCGTTAGACGTATAAATACACGTTGGTAAGAGTAGGGAAAGGTTTTCTTTCGGCGAAATTTACTGAAGGTTGTGTTCGAAGGAATTGTTAAATATAGTGTCCACGACCTCCTTCTATCTAGTGGAATAAAAATAGTGCGGTTCTAGACATGTTTTCTTCCGCAAACCTTGAGGTTGTGGAAAGAACTCCCTGTCGAGGTCTTCAAAAAATTTATATAGAGATTTTCATAAAAATATGCAGGGATTTTTACAAAATCGACAATGCGTATATAATTTTGTAAACGCCAATAAGCTACTGTAAGTACCCTTGTTTTTCACCTACCTACTGTACTGCTTTCTTTTGTGTCTTAGATACATTAGTTTTGTTTTGGTGTGAGAATATTCAAACTACCTGCAGTAAATAAATAATCTACAAGATTTCTGTTGTTCTTTCAGACTAGTTAACTGTTTCAAAAACCACAGCTAACTATGTCTCATCGTGTTTATAAGTTAAAGTACAAAGTTCGTTATGCAAGTGTGATTCACCTTCCTTTATCAAATGTGTATTTATTTTAAATCGAGTGGTTGCAGTGTCACAGCAGGAAGCTCGTTATACTTCGCCCAAGGTCTTATTCACTTAGTCAAATCACAGAATAGATAATAGTACTGACGTACTGAAACATAAATTTTATTATTATTATATTTGTTGATTGCTTCTTGAGTCATTTCTGGATAAATGAACGCACTGCACGACTAATACTTTATGTACATGGATTTATTTCGGTAATATATTATTAGAATCTGCTTCATATCTTGCAAAATGCTCAATCAAAAAACACTTAGGTATAAGGTTGCCTTGAAAATATTGCTTTAAGCAATAAGGCCGCTTTGTTGCATGCATACAAACTTACATAAAAGATAAGATAAAGATAAAAATCATTTATTTGCCATTAGAGCCTTACGGGCACTTAGACACGTCTTACATTCTTTAAATTAAATCATATTGTAACTTAATAATTTTCGTTTTTTTTTTTTTTACTTTTAATCTCTCTTTTCTCTTTAATCTACCAGCATTTCGGAAATGACCATTGGTGAAGAAGAAATGCCAAAAGAAACTTGCCAATATGGGTCTTTTTTTTCCATTACAATAAATATATGTGAGTGTACATATAATGAAATCAAGTGATACAATTAAAGATATATTAATACATGTGCTGAATCATTTCCAAACATCTCTACAGTTAGATATTCATCGATTCTGTAATAAATCTTCTTGCACAGAGTATTTTTGATGTACCTTTTGAACATATTCTCAGGCAAAGACAGAACTGTTTCAGGTACAATCTGTCACAGTGCTTATTATAATTTTTTATTTGTGCAAATAAAGCTTGTTATAATTTCTTCTTTTCGTTTTTCTTCGCATTTCTATTGTCCTAGTTGTAACCAAGGGTTGGTTGTAGAAAGAACAATTGATAAATATTTCATGTAAAGTTCACATATAATATTTTTTTTACAAGGTAGCAGTTTTCGTCTCTGTTAAAAAATAAAATGTATAAATAAATATTGTCGGACAAATTACACAGCGCCATCTAGACCCAAATAAGCGATGCTTGTGTTATGGGTACTAGACAACTGATACACATACGTATACTATATACTATGCATAATACATACTTAAGATAAATAGAAGACTCCCAGACCAAGACAAATAAATGTGTTCATGCACACAACTGTTTGTCCTGCATGGAAATTGAACCCATGAATGTTGGTTTCAAAGCAGTGTCACTAATCACTACACCATCGAGCTCGTCAAATAAGTAAATGAATTAGCAAAATATACCAAAATAAATAAAAAATGATGACTAAATGTTTCCAAACAAATAAACAATTCCGATTACAATAAAAACCTAAAGCGTATTTACCCAGTACGTTCTGAAATTGTGTAAACAATTAATATGGCTAATGACGGCAAATATTGCCATAAAGTTCTTATCTAAGAATAAAACAGACTTGTATTCCGGTGAAAAAAGCAACAGAGCCTTGCCATATTTGTTCTTCACGCCACACTCGCTTTTATAAAAAAAAATATATATTTAATATAATTCTGTTTCGGACTTTACTGCAAAACTACTTATTCATTTCCTACTTTATATACAAGTTCTGCTCTCGGTTGAGGAATAAGTGGTTAAAAATACACCAAATCTTTAAAAGCACTAATAATCAGCTATTGAAGCTTTATGATTGATCTGTGCTACGCGTGCAAAATCAGATAAGTCATTAATCAATCAAGCAATTAATCCTTAAGACAGAAATCTACTATTTCACATTTGGAATACTATGGTTCAATGGTGATCAGTGTTTAACATCTCGAACTGTAGGGGACCACATTGCTAGTAAGAAATTTGCCAATAAAAATGTATTAAAATTTCTAATAAAGAACACTTTGGGAAGCTGTAGATGTACTCATTCACATAAAACTAGCTACAGCCCGCATCTTCGTTCGGGCGTCCCGATATCCGTCTCGCCAGTATCCGAACTGCTTTTTCTTATTTTCTTTCTTTTTCCGAGGACTATCAAATGTAAAAATAATTTTTCAAATCCAACTGGTACTTTGAGAGATTACCGCTTCAAACAAACCAACAAACTGTTCCACATTAACATTATATATTAGTATAGACTTCTTTTTACAAATTGGCTGCAATGTAAAAAATCGTCCTGTCCTATTGTGCATCTAAATGAATTCGACTAGAGATAATTTTCGATTCATAATTTATTACGACTTTCGTTGCAGTCTCTTCATAAACAACAATGTTATGATATACTTCGGCTTGCATTTTAAGACAAACGGGATCGGGGCATCCCGTGCCACTATCTGTAATAAGAAAGCAACTCGGAGCAAGCTCAATGATGATTTGCACGAATGATAAATATTTACATGAATTCGCTATATGAATCCTGAAGATGCCGTGGCTGCGATCGAAAAAGGCTAGGAAGTAATGTCTAAAGAAGAGTGGGCTCACTGCCTTAGTCAATGGTTCCATCGCATGCGACAGTAGTCTCAGTTAAAGAGAAACGGAGACTACTTTTTTATATCTATAACATCGGGAGGGATACAAGCGTACGGCCTACGTGATGTAAAGCGATTACCGTAGCCTGCAAACACTTACAATACTCGTACATTAATCATCACTCGCGCGATACTACCTCTGCAGTTAACACAACAACTATTTAGGAGCTTACTGGTAACTTCACTCACTCGCAACACTCTAGAGAGTTGGTATGCTGTGATTTTCTGTGAGGTGGAGGAGATACGTCAGTGCTGCGGATTTCCGCTTACCAGCCGAGTCAATGATAATTACAAATGTGTACATAAATCCGAAATTTTGTGGTACATGCCCATTCCAGGATACGTACCAGATACTGTCAGTTAAATGACTAGCCCTTTATCTCCTGGGCTCTCACTGCTCACAGCCACGGGACCTTATTATGGACATAAAAATTGAAAGAATAAAAGTGATTTTTATTCTAATATGTCGTCGATATTACGCACCGGCGTTGCTGCATAGGTGCCGCGACGGAACTTGTATATGAAACTTTTGCTTAAAAAATATCTATGTCTTTCTACCCAGTGTATCCAATTTCATTACGATGCGTTTAGCAGTTTAGCTGTGTAAAAATATTACTAAGCTGGACACAGGCATGTAGTCAGGATACCTTGCTTGATTGCTACCTCTGCTGCTATCACTTCACTCACTCGCCCTCCTGGGAGCTGTTATTTGTCTATGGTCTTCTATTAGGTAGCGGTGTATATACAATCGGGCATTGCTTTTGACGCGCCTCTTTTTCGTCAGACCCTCGTTTGTAAGTTAGCAGGGTACACCATTTGCAAGTGAGGATGGGTTTGATTTTAAAAATGATGGTGAGCTTACACCACAATAATATATACATACATATGTACTATTACGTCTGATATCCTTATTATATAATATAAATATAAACCGAATAATGTAAATGTAAGACTTACGAATGTTACAAGGTGTATAAGGATCGCATCTTGTGGTGCTTGTTGCTCTCTGCCCACCCCGTAGGGACCTGGCATAAGTATTTAGATAGATAATAATTAATAATGTAAAACATTATATGTAAGTTTTACATTATATAAGATTTACATTATAATATAATATAATATAATCGTTGTATTCCGATTAAAAAAACCGCTTAAAACTGAACAAGAACCAAATAAAGTTACAAAATGAGTTATTAAATAGAAATATGACTCGATCGTGGTTTGTTTGACCATCTGTTAATTATAATGAAAAATCGGCCAAGTGCCTGTCGGGTAGGGATGAGGGATATTTATAGATATTGGTGTAATATCGATATTTAAATATTTTTTGTTAATTTAAATATTTTACGGAGAAGAATTTGTTTATTAATGCTCTCTGCCTACCCCGCAAGGGACCTGGCGTTAAGATATACATACATACAAATATTTTACAAAATAGAAAAACTTCGTGATGTAGTTCATAAAATATTCATTATTGTATCTCAGAATAATTAATATTAAAATTATAAAATTTCCACTAAATTACGTTAAGAATTTATTGGCAACAATGTATAACAGTTTATTTATAACCGATTTTGCATTCCTACTTTACCTTTAGTCAGTCTCAATCACTTATCATTTTGCCATTCCTTCATTCCTTCACTCACAAGTCCGAAGTCAGCTCAGCAGTTAGCTGCAATAGTTGTTGAGATCATTGTTGAAATTTAACGTCGGAAAGGCTATTTTCAAAAGTTGGTCAGACTCTGAACCAGCAACGGACCCGGCTTAAAGGAAAACTACTAAATTGTTTACATTGCAGAGCATTGACAAAAGTCTATGGAACTTTCAGTTAACTATAGCCTACCTACAATTAAACATGGATATAAGTAACAGTGGTTCCATCATTTTTTATCAGTATTATTTTATATCCAATAAAACTTTTTTTTCTTAATTTTATTCTTTGTTCCCACTTTGATTCTGATAAAAATATGATACCTTTTTATTTCTATAGACTATTACATAACTTATAGTTGATTATTGTTTCCTATCCTACCATACCATAACACAAGTATGCCTTTAAATTATAAAATATCGATATTTTTGTCAATATTTTTTTCATCCCTACTGTCGGGCCAGGCACAGTGTAGTTTAAGAGTTCTGAAAATTTTAGCCTATTAGTAGAAACTATTGATTGGATGGTATGACGTTTTAAATGTAACTAAATATCCAAAGGTATAATACAAAGTGGAATTAAATCTACGATTATCCAGATCCAGAACGCATTAAACGCATGGGCACCTCAACATTAGTTCATTTTTTTATCAGAGACACTTGATACTAGAAAGCTGAACTTTGGCATGTGTATACATATTACGAGTAACTATGCTGACAAAGTGGTAGAATAAAATCTTGAAAAATATTTTTGGTGGTATGGTTTTATGCGCGCTCACCCTATGATGTGGGGTGTCGTTAGATAGATTTTTTAAAACATTTAGGGTGTGGGAAGATCACTTTTCGGTATAGAAAGAAAGAAAGAAAGAGAGATATTTGTATAAGTGTACGTTTTTTTTAACAAGCAAGCAGAGTGAAGCAAATAAGGAACTCTACGCTGTGCGTGGCTTGACATGCACCTGGCCGGTTTTAAATATAGTAAATACTGTGTTATTACAATTGAGTATTTATACATATTGCCGAGAATGATTCGATCATTGGACGGGTGTGATTACTTCAAACGCTGCGATAAAATCCCATTTGTAATATGTACCTATTCATTTTATTCCTTGTATACATAATAAACTAGCACTTTACGAGCAAAGCGGGTTGTTTCCATACATCCCGTTAATTTGTGGGGAAGTTTCAATTAGGAATTACCAGTAGTTCAAGACGTCACTACTTTACGTCGCTGGACGTCACTCTTGGCGTTTATCGCTTCCCACCCGTCTGGAGTTTACACAGGAGGAGCGCTGTCGTGTATTGCCTTGTATGGGCAGGATATATTTATATATAAAAAGTTTCTGTAATAAAAAAATATAATATGAACAAAATAAATAAAATGTGATTTGGTTCGAAAACAATGACCTAGAAAAGCTGAAAAAAATCTAGTTAATATTTTACATATATAGTTTTTCTATTTATATGAAATATTCATCATGATAATATTTTTAAAAAGAAAAAAGTCGAGTTGAGGGACTTCACTAGCGTCGCCGAACACGCGGGTTCAGCAGCGTCAACCGCAACGCGTGCATGGATGGGTTTATTAATATCGAGCTTCTCCGAGTTCGGAGAGCACGTTAATCGTCGGTCCCGGATGTCGTCGATAGATGGTAGTCGCCTTCGGGCGGCGTGAAAACACTATGCTCTAAACCACTTCGGTTGAAGGTAAGCCCGTACCGTATCCCTGCAATGGGATGAGTAAGGGTTGGTGTAGTAGAAAAAAAATCAACAGAAATATTTTAAACAGCCAAATTTGTGGAGTTTTGGAGAATTAAATTTGAACTTACCTATATAGAAAATATATTTAAAAAAAGTGTGTGTGTCAGCTCCGACGCACGACCGGAGTTTACTCCTTATTATAATAATAATTATGATATATACCGAATAGAAAAAGAGGGTAAATGAATGCATCTTCTGAATTTCGAAAGATGCAGATTTAATGTGAACTATAGTTTATATCCTATAGGCCGTGTTTATTGGATTCTTCTTCGCTACGACTCGAATCAATTTCTTCCATATTTGTGTTTTTTTAACTTTAATCACTTGATGATTTGTTTAATAGTACATAAAAATATACGTAAAATACATGTACTAACACACGTACAACGTTCGGTCGGTATTTTTGTCTGCGCGTTCGTGTTCGGCTTCGAACTCGCGTTCGCGTTCGTGTTCGCGTTCGTCTTCGCGGTCGCCTTCGCATTCACGTTCGCCTTAGCGTTCGCGTTCGTCTTCACCTTCGCGTTCGCGTTCGCCTTCGCTTTGGCGTTGTTTGCATTCGCCTTCGCCTTCATCTTTGATTTTTCTTTCGAGTGATACTTAATGTATTACAAGCGTTCATAGGCTACGGTAACCGCTTTACATCAGGTGGGCAGTGTGCCTTCCGACGTTGTATAAAAAAACTAAGTTAAATCCTTTAGATACTTCTATCTCACTCTCTCGCACGTTAAATATTACAGATGTATATGTTCGTCTCTTTTTAAGCGTACGAGCGTAACGTTTTTTGTAAACGCATTCACTTCATTTTACTCCTCGTAAAATTTCTGTACCGAGCCTTATAACTCAAAATCGTTTCGGGAGTAAACTCCAAAAACAAACTTAATTGATAGGAAAATTGTATGGAACATACTGAGAGACCTGACTCGTAATTGATACATATTTAAAATTATGTCTCCACCTCTAATTCCATTGAATGAACATTCATAATTGTCAAAAGTTTAAACAATTTAAACTGAAACAGTATAACCTCGTAGTGTCTATCAGCTAAATTAAGATTAATTTTCGTGATGTGTATGATATCACCTCCACGATTTTGTTGATTGAATGTTACGTATTTCATTTATTACAATCCAGTCGGTAACCTTCAAATTGTAAACAAATGATAGGCAAAAATTGTAAAATCGACCTCAGTTAAGCAATTTTTACTATTCTAAGTGTCGTGCAGCATTTTTTTGGTTTCACAAGTTAGAGATGCACAGTTATGAGTGAATTGTGAAAACATCAAATTGTATTTGGGCCTTGAAGATACTTAGTCGAACGGAGAACCTTGAGTGATCATACATGCTGTTTTACATCTAAATGGATATTATTGTTTCATTGGCGTAAAGACCGGTAGGATAAAGTCAAAGTTAAGCAAGTACAAAACTTACTTACTATAAAACCGCTTACAGACTATAATAAATTTGTAAAGAGGTGACAACCAGAAGATTTAAATTAAAAAAGTACAGGCAATTTGGAGCGCATGTGATTTGCGTGCATGCTCCATTTGCATTGTAGTTTATGTGAATAAAGCTAGGGCGCTATTGTATTTTCGTTTTAATATTTTTGGTTATCACCTTGTTACAAATTTATTTTAGCCTAAAACGATTATACAGTAAGTACATATATAGCATTGATTTTATGCTACCGATTTTGAAGTCAATAAAACATTAACCTTAACCCACAATGACATATAAATAGATGTCTTCCACATTTTTGTTTTGAAGTGCGTAAGTTTATTTTAAAATGAATGTAAGTGCATATTCTGTCGAATTATAAATTATTAGAGATCACCTAGTTAGTGGTCGAAGTTCGACCATAATATCTCAATCTTTAAATTTGAACGTTAGTAAGGTTCTATTGTCAAAAACTATACCCTCTATGTTCACAAATTCCGCCAAGGCTACATAGCTAATTTGCCTATCTTTTTCAAACAAATGATATAATATTTAAAGTAAATTCAAAAAATTTATACTGAAATAAAGAATACGATTTTTTTTACATATAGTACAATAAAATAATAATAATAATAAAGACTTTACAAACAAATAAACCTTTTTTACATATTTTTTATAGAAACAAAAAACCAAGCGATAAAAAACTGTTGGCTATTGAACTTGAGATAAGTACATATTTAATACGATCATTTAATAAATGATCCAAAACTTCTCTGTAAACAATGTTTTACGTAAACATACTCGTAGTTTCCTAAATGTCCTTGACCTTTATATTCTGAAATATAAAATCTCAAACCGTCCAATGATAGAACTCTACATGCTGCGACGTATAACTAATATATAATATAACCTGTAAGAAATAACTTATTATATAAAACACAAATATATATTAGAAAAACTACATATGACATTATTAGAATTATGATTATTTTTTAAATTCAGTAAAACTATAGATAAATAATATTATAGACCAATAATGTTAATCTCTTCTCAGTTTGACCACAGACTTCAATTATAAACTAAAGCATTGTTGACATTCAGTAAAACTAAGACAAATAATGTCATAGACCAATAATATTAATCTCTTCTCAGTTTGACTACAGACTTTAACCATAAACAAAAGAGTAGGTATATATTTGAGTATATGTCTTTGATGTGTCAAACGGATGGTAGGTAGGTAATGTTTTTTTTATTACTTAATTTAATGTATTTTCCAAGAATTATTATAAAAATATTTTAGCTTTCTGCACTTCTTCTCAATATAAACTTTAACTGTGGCAAATTCCATACTCAATATTTTGGTTCACGTATTAATATACGTAATGTTAGAATTTAGTTTCTGAACCCGCGATTCCTCCCTTCTTTCAATTCAGAAACTTTGAGAGAGGGAGAGAGAAAAAATGTTTTTAAAGCTTGTGGACCACGACCACAGCCTTATCTTGCCACTAAAATCAAAAAGCTTGTCGTCGTCAGGCGGTAAGCTTTCAACTTCGGAGTCACGCGTCCCCTCATAGCTCAACGCCCGTTGAGTAAGAATAGAAACACGAAAATTTCTTTAAACTTATTTCAGTGCTATGTGTTTTTAAAAAAGTCTAACAAGCTAATGAACCAAGTTATTGTCGTTTAAAAGTAACGACCGTAACTTGTATATTACATATGTACATTTCTGGTAAGATGTGTCGACACATTTATATTTAGTAGGTTCTAAACAATCCTAGTTTCAGTAAATTTTATTATGTATTTAAAAAGTAAACCTATAGTTAGTCTGCAAGCAGTTAATATAAATTGTAATTTACTGCACGCAAAACATACCTGTTATATGCAATTTGATCTAACCTGCTTTGTGTGCTTCCGCCACCAATTAGTTCATGCGGCCTAGCGTTCCAAATCTACCATCGATAAATTATTGCGTAAAAAGACGAGTAGTATCGTTAAGACTACTGTACGCGGTTCCATATATTTCGACAAATAAATATACTGCGAGTTTGTCATACTTGGGAAAAATCACTGACAAAATAGTTCACATATTAAGAAAAAATAACATACATGTTGCTCTCAAATCCCATAATTCACTCAAATCACTTTGTAACACTAAAGATAAAATCCCGCCCAATAAAAAATCCGGCGTCTATAAGCTGTTCTGCGATGAATGGGAAAATAGTTTAAAATATTAAAATAAAAACTTGGACGCAACACCATAACGACAAACGAGCGTGTCTATGGTAGAGGATGTGACTAAGGTTCGCATTAAATGCAGTAATGGTGTTATCATATGATTTGACATGCTTTGCACTAGATTTCTACGTCGATTCTGAGAGATATTCTCCCATTCCTCTATTAAAGCTTCTTACAGTTCACGAAAGGTGATTGGAGGCGAATTCCGCTGGTATACAGACGTCCCAGTTCGCCCCTGACATGTTCTATGGGCTTCAAGGCTGGATTGCGTGTTATCTGTCCCATGCGGTAGTCAAGAACTATCTGATCTCTATGGGGTCGAGCGTTACATTACATGAAGATAGTATTCTCATCCATGTTCACTAAAAATGAGCCAATGTACTCATTTAAAATTTCTTTGACGTATCTTTCTACAGTTAATGTATATTTTCTGTCACCATTAGCTCGGTACGGCTTTCAGAAAAAAACCCAGCCCACACGTGTATGGAGCCTCTGCCATATGGCACTTTCCTGATCTTTTGTAGACTCCTTGCATCCCATCGTGTATGTATAAGCTGAATCTGAACTCGTGAATATTGGGTCTAGTCTCCTGAAAGCGCTGGAACTGCCTGAGCAGTACACACCATCAGTTCTCGCTACATAACGTTGACTGTGTCCATTTTCAAGTATTGTCAGGAGTCTGGTACGCTCTTCAGGGTTGAGTGACATGTTTTATAGGAATTTGATTAGAATAATGAATTTCTGCATAATAAATGATGTATTTATATAACGGACACAAAAGGAGGCAAAACAAATGATTTTAAATTTCTTTTTGGAATTTTAAGAACTGACTTTATTTTTTATTTATCCTACTAATATTATAAATGCGAAAGTTTGTATGTATGGATGGATGTTTGTTGCTCTTGCACGCTTAAACGGCTGAACGGATTTGAATGAAATTTGGCACGTAGATAGATTATGATCTGGATTAACACATAGGCTACGTTATTTGACTCCACGCGGGCGGTGCCGCGGGCAGCAGCTAGTGGTATATAATACAATCGCCAAAAAAAAAAAAGATATACTATTTCGTATATTTGTTATTAAATAAACGTTCATTTAGTTTAATTCAAAAAGCTTTTATATTTTGGAAGATATTAAAGTTTTTGTTAGTGACCAGCTTACTTGTGGCTCTGTATGGTTAGCTATATTATCATTGACTCATATTGGCTATTTTTAACTACGTTTCCTATGTAAAACTTGGGGTCGGCAACGCATGAGTGGCACCCCAAGTTGTAGTGGAGTTGCAAATGTCCATATACTACGGTGACTGTTTACCATCAGGCAGGTCGTATGCTTGATTGCCACCTTAGTGGTATAAATAAATCGAACGCCAGGGGGGCAGAGTCGCTTGTAGCAGCTAGTATTTTATAAGACCCCAAGCTTTATAATATGTATAAATGAATATACATTAATAATCCATTTTTAATAAACAACGAGACAATTAGTATGATAATAATTGCAGTCTTCTTACAAAGCAAGCGACCTATTTAAGTGGGTATGACACAGTGCAAATTTCCACGGCCTATACAATGTAATATTATACCTAACACTGCAGCCTGTACAAGTATTGTTAGTCACGGGCGTTATCTTTTTGGGGCAAACAAACAGTTTGTTTTATAGACGTGTATGCAGATTTTGTAACAGCATTGTTATAATGTTCACTATTAATACGTGCTCAATAGGTTAAAGTTTTATAAATATTGTCAAAAACTTTACCTGTATTCCAAATTGATGTTAGAGGAGCTCATTTGTCGAGCACTACGTCTTGTTCTATTAGTCAATTTAGTCACAAATTAGGCAACTACATAGATGTTTTCTTGTTCATGTTTCTCCTGAGGTAGATAATATGTGAAGAGATATTTGCAGGATCGGCACTCTGTTGTTGCAGATATCGAAAAGCTACAGTACTTTCATACAATCGCGAGGACTAGTGTTTTATAAAAAATATTCAAAAAATATTCTTCAATGTTTTATTTTGTTTACCCTAAATAACAATTACCTTTTTTCCCCAGCCGTTGTGGATTTTACGAACAATCTAGCCGCCCGGTGACAGTTCATCTTGCAACAGACATTTAAATACGATTAAATGTGCCAATTTGTCGATATTGTCTAGACGCTATGCAGCCACCACCACACTGTCGAAATGTTTTACTTTAACAGGTCTGACAGGAGCGTGTTTGTCGTAAACTGATAGAAAAATTGACTTGAAAGCAGTGAGCTTAGAATCAGGATCTGTAGCAGAGAAAACGGAGCTCCAATCGGCATTAATGAAATCCTCCCGTAACGCGTTACGATCAACTGCCCTGTAGTTTCGCAACATTAAGACCTTTATGTTTGTCTTTTGGGGCTCGTAGTTTTAAAGAGGCGAAAAAAAGGTCGTGGGCCGAGAATGCAGATGCGTTAAACTGACCGTGACATGCGACTAAATCGGGAGAAGAGGTGATGATGAGGTCAAGCAAAGATGAGGTACGATTATGTGGGAAGTGGGGAGGATTAAGTGGCATCTGATGTAATAAGATCACCTATTAACACCATGTGATCGTACTGTGGTTTTATTAAGATTACATTACTTCAAAAAAATAATAATGCATCTTCATTTGTAACAGAACATATGGCCGGACGAGGTAGTGGTAACGGTAGAGGATGTGACGTCACTTAACAGCTGCACTCACTAGCCGGAACGGTAGATGAAGGGTTCTGGTCTGACGCTTCCGTTTGCAAGGATACAGAAATAAATGAACAATCAAATAACTTAGACGTTATTTTATAGGTGTGAATTTCAGGGTTCCTTATATCCGATTGAATTATCTATAGGATCACTTGTGTAAATGTGCCTGTCAATGAGCGACATATGAAATAAAATATATATTTTGCATTCCTAATTAATAATTTGTTTACGGTAACTAAAATAATTTATATTTTAGTTACCGTAAACAAATTAAGATCAGATTAACAAAAAATATTCTGGTAGGTATATTCATTAAAATCCTCGCCACTCGATTTCTACTTGCACCTGTACCCCTTTTCCATTTCTAATGATACCGTACAATACAACGGTCAGAATATTGTAAAGAATCCTCTTATTGTATGTTTCGTGATGCTGCGATGCGACGACACGTCTGATTTACGTAATTTTGTAACTCGTTTTGTTATACATGAATAGACTGGAAGAGCAAGTAGCTTAGGCGGTACTGAAAGGAAATAGGGAACCCTAATAAGGTCACTCGCGTGTCTGTCAGTCACAGATATTTATTAAAAATATTAGACATATAAACTTGCGATTTAGAATAGTTGCATAACATGCTGACCTTGATCAAATTGCAATTGACAAAAATAATATGTAATCAATTCGAAAGATTTATAAAGTGAATTTTGATTTATTTTTTTTTTGTATCGCGTGTAGTATGACAGTTTTGCGTTATTGTATTACATGTCATTAGATTAGACATTAAATATTTCAAATTATTTCAAGATTGCTTCTTGAATGAAAGTGCCAATAATTGGCTGGTTTACCCTATTATATTTTTAAAAACAAAACTCGTGTGTTTCTTTTTTAGACCATTGACCATTGTATTTTTTATCATAGATCAGAGCAAAGATTTTTCAGTGTTCTTATTCCGTAAGAATATTCGTTTTAAAATAGTTTTGAACGGAATTTGAACGTGTACACATTTCTCCGAATGATGACATTTGTGAAGGTCGGCATTCAACTACGTCCACGGAGGAAAACGTGTTTACTATAAGGCACAATACAATACAAAAACGTGATTACTATAAGGCAGTTAATTAAAGAAAATCACTAACGAGTCGATTCGAGGATATTTGGGAATCGGTATGAATAAGGTAAGGAACTTATGCGTGTCGAGCCTGAAACATTGGTGCATAAAGCTATTGCTTAAGTAGGACTTTCCAATACTTTTTTACTACATTCTCTAGACGACGAATTAACCTAGATTGATTATTTAAAACAGAGACAAACAGCAGTCTTGTGAATAATGTGTCAGAATGAGAATAGGACAACTGAGTTGCGGCAGGCGAGGAAATAAATATTGTCGGACAAATTACACAGCGCCATCTAACCCCAAAGTAAACGAAGCTTGTGTTATGGGTACTAGACAACTGATAAACATACGTAAATACATTTTTTTTGTAAATACATACTTATCATACATAGAAAATATCCAGACCAAGACAAACAGACATGTACATGCACACAAATGTTTGTAGTGTGTGAGAATCGAACCCACGAGCGTTGGTGTCAAAGTAGTGTAACAACGCGTTTCACCACTGCCCCACCGAGCTCCGAGATAATCGGAAAGTGCATAAATGATAATGTTTGCACAAATAGACACTTTCAACTTATCGTACATAGGTTGCAAATTGTCTCGTCTGGCTTTTTTCGCCTGGAGAGCATGTCTGCCAGCATCCTCGCTCCTCCAGTTAGCGTATCGAATGTTCCATGAGAAGTAGCCCATTTCCACATATCACTACTACATGATCCGCTTCGCTTACTTTGGGGCTAGGTGACGCTGTGTAATTTATTCGACAATGTATCTAATATTCATGTAGCGACTTGCAGTGATAAAATCTACATGTTCACGTCAAAAATAAAAATACATTATCTTAGTTACCAGTGCATACTGCGTAAGGGACGCAGTAGGCACTGGTAACTAAGATAATGTATTAGTGATTATATAGGTATATATTTTATTTATCATACTACGTTTGTTAATCTATACAGATAAATAAAATGGAGTGTCTGTTTGTAATATTAAAATAACCGCTTTTTACTAAATGCATATGGATGTATACACGGTACATATACCAAAATGAATATTTTTACAATTTTTGTCTTTCTATCTGTCTGTCTGTCTGTTTGTTCCGGCTAATCTCGGAAACGGCTGGACCGATTTTGACGGGACTTTCCCTAGCAGATAGCTGATGTAATAAGGAGTAACTTATGCTACTTTTATTTTAGATTTTTTTATTAATATAAATAAATAATAAAAAAATAACTGTTCCGCGCGGACGAAGTACATAATACATATCTATTATTATTTTGCTGTTCGCTATTTTACTCTGCTTATTTAGGTACTTATAGTGAAATCAAATAAATAAAATTATAATTGAACAATAACTTTTTTGTTAAATTCCGCGCGGACGAAGTCGCGGGCACAGCTATTGTTAAGGCAACGTGGCGCCACCCGGCGGCAAACATCACAACATACCAGTGTGAAGCTAGCATCGATGAATGTTGTATTAACCGTCACCTCACTTCAACGACTTGTTTTTCTCTTATGTAAAATTTGATTCGCAATAAACGTTATTCAAAGATAAATCAAAGGATTCATTTCCTCGCAACAGCTATATATAATATAAACTAAAATTAAATTGTTGCTTGCTATTTTTAGCAGATATATAACTATGATACCTTATTAAGTATTATATTAAGTACCTATATCAAGTACCTTCGACTCTTGACAAAAATTACTTGCCTTGTCTATTGTGAAGATAGATACGCTTCATTACGCTGTATATATACGCTATATATATTTGGTAATAATAAACAACATACAGCAAACAAAAGACATAAGTAAACATTTTAATCAAACATCTTTGGGATGCTTGTAGTTTAAGTGTAGCCATTTGTGAATGAGACGCCACATGTGAGGTACGGAGTCGCATCAAGATAACATCATACGCAATAAATTATGAGAAAGATACTGCGGAAATACACGAGAGACATTTTGTCTAGCGTGGAATGGTTTGAATGATAATTAGTTTACGTCTGACTCGTTCAGTGACGTAGCACAAGATCGCTGAATAGGCCGCTTATTCAAGGAAGATAAAATAATTACGAAATAAAACACTATCAGTGCTCACTATCCAGACGTACATTTGTTTAATATCTAGTAAGTACTTCTTCTTCCTAGCGTGATCCCGTTTCCTAATCTACTAGGATTGGCGCGGTCCGCTACCTAAGCCTAAGTATTTGTCGTTTAATATCTGGTACGAACACGGTATTACTTAGCAGCCAGTAAGCAGCTACCGCAGCTTATGGATTTTTTTTTATACTACGTCGGGAGGCATACAAACATACGACGCACCTCATGTAAAACGGGTATCGTAGCCTATTAATGCTTGTGATATATTCAGTATCACTCACGCGATGCCTCCTCTGCTGCTTGCACAGAAACTCCTTGGGAGCTTACTGGTGACCTCACTCACACGCAGGAACACAACAACCCTCTAGGGAGTTGTTATTTGGCTGCGGTTTTCTGTGAGGTGGAGGTACTTCCCCAGACGGTCGGCTTTTACGCGCTACCTCTCTTAAAACATCCAGACCAAGACAAACAGACATGTTCATGCACACAAATGTTTGCCTTGTGTGGGAATCGAACCCACGAGCGTTGGTGTCAAAGTCGCGTCATTCACGACTGAGCCACCTAGCTCGTCATATGCTTGTAAGACCAGGGATATCACTTGAATGACGTCGTTTTTGTAAAAACCTCTTTATGCCTTTTGTGAAATGCTATGCTGAAGTTTCCTGGAAAAGCTATCGGAAGGTCATTTTCAATCTGTGAAAATTTAAGATTGAATAGCAAAGTTTCAATTTTCTTCTCGCGCATCTGCGGCTATCAAGGCGCTGTTACAATATTTAATCAGATCAAATGGGTGCATTGGGCCCCATGGTGAAGGAGAAATTGGCGGTTATATTTCCACGAGCTGCTGAACAAGTAGCATAAAGAGGTGCCGCCACCGGCGCTCCCTCCTAATCAGGGACAAGTACCACTTTTAATGCCTGAAGAAGTCCAATGGCCTCTTCGTCGCATGAAGAATGTAAAGGCAGTCGGAGCCGATGGAGTCCCCATCGAAGCCTGGAAGACGATGAGGTCTCGTGGTATGAGCATTTTGAACGACCTATGATATCGCATACTCCTCGCCGGAAAAATCTCGAATCAATAGAATCTGAGTGTCAACAGTCCAGTTTTCAAAGGAAAGGGATCTGTACAGGAGTATGGTAGTTATCGCGGTATCAAGGTCATGTCTCACACTATGAAGCTCTTGGAGCAAATAATTGACTCCCGGATCCGGCAGGAGTGCACTGTCTCGGAGTGTCAGTATGATTTCCGGCCTCGTCATTGGACCATGGACCCCGTTTCTGCTCTAAGGATTGTCGTGGAGAATTACAGGAATACGCCTCTGCATCTTCTCTTTTTAAACATGGAGAAGGCCTGCGACTGTGTTCCTCGTTCAATGATCTGGTGGGCACTGAGGTCCAAACGGGTGCCTGAAGCGTATATTGATATTTGCTGGGTTAGGACTGCTGTTGGCGTTACTCAGCCCTTTCCAATCACCGTAGGGGTCCACCAGGGATCCGTCCTTAGTCCGTTTTTGTTCAGTGTAATATTAAACGTAGTGTCGGACAGCATGAGAGATGCACATGAGCAGCCTCCGTGGTTGCTCATGTATGCTGACGACATTGCGCTCGCGGACGAGGACGCCTGGTGTGACGAGTGAATGCTTGGAGAGAGTCGCTTGAGAACGGTGGTCTTAAACTAAACGTGACGAAGACAGAGTACTTGGCCTACAATGTCTCAGATCCTACACCCGTTCGCATTGGCGAATCACACGGACCAGTGCCGGTATTTGGAATCTGTTCTCCACGCATCCGGAGACATCGATTGCGACATCACGCATATCAGCTGTTTGGGCCAAGTGGCGTGATATGGCTGGTGTCATTTGGGACACTAGAATGCCGGTTAAGCTAAAGGGACAAGTTTATAACTCCATCATTAGACCTGTTCTTTTATATGGCAGCGAAGCGTGGCCTGTACTTACACGGCACAAGCAGGAGCTGCGTGTCATGAACATGCTGATGCACGCGATCCTTTCGCATAACTCCGCACATCCAGCGGGATGTGCGGAGTTATGCGAAAGGATCGCGTAAGGAAATCCAGCATTCGCGGTAGCCTTCGTGTCCGTGACAAAGCAGGCAAACTACAAGAGTGTCGCCTACGCTAGTACGGCCACTCCTACGAAAACCGGCATGTAACATGGAGAACAAATGACTATCCATGCTACCTCCGCCGGGTCCCCGCCGAATGGGCAGACCAAAGAAGTGCTGGCTTGACGTCGTGAGGGATGACATGCGTGCCAATAGTCTCACTATGAGGGATGCAGAAGACCGCGCGAAATGGAGACGTAAAAGTCGGAAAGCAGACACTAGGTTCCGAAGCGAAAGCGTAGGACACGACCGGGATTAACGCTCGGATGATGATGATAATCAAATACATTTAATTTGTATGAATCCAAATTGAAAGTATTTGATTAAACAGGAATTAACGCTCGGTTGATGATGATGACAATACATTTAATTTGGATTCATCCAAAGTTTTATTTTATATATGTACCTATACAATATTTAATTAAACAGGCAAATAAATGTAACTGAATATTTTTCTTTTATTTCATATGTTGAAACTTAATCGATTTATTCGAATTAAATAATTTAAGTGGACAGGGTAATATCACTATTAAAGCTTAAATTCCTATGCAAGATCACATTGCGTGAATGTAGACACGACTATAGCTCAAGCTATGCAAATCTCATCTTCAATGCGACACCATAAGATACGTGGATTTATAGCTTGATCGGTCGTTGTGTGTACACTGAAATACTGTTATTCTAATAGCAATTATTGATGGAAATTAAAATGAGGTGGGACGTAGGCTCGCATCCCTCCGGACTGGGTAAAAAAAAATGAATGTAGCATAGCTAACAACACCACCACCGGGCTCGTCATTACCCCCCTGAATTGACCTATATATATTATATATTTGTCTTCGAAGCAGGTCTTAGAATATATGATGAACTGTCCAGGGGTAGAGTTATGTATGAACACCCAATACAATAAAATTTAAGGACTTGTTGTCATCTTTCAGTAACTATGGAAACAAGAGAGGGAGAGAGAATAATACCACCGTTTACTGTGGAAAACTGAAATCGTTAAACTTTTTGGTATTGAAAAATATTGTATTTCTTTTGTTGAATTTGAGACACAATTTGTTATTATTCATGAAAACTTCTTTCATCTCGGTTGTTACTAAAACCATACAATTGAATAATATATAAGTAGTACGGAGTACCAGGGATCTTCTACTTTTACTTACGTTTCAAATCTCTAAATTTAAATATTTCAGGAGGGAAAGATACACTGAATATATAAGTGTATACATATTCCGCTACTCAGATACTCCTTCAATCGAGGAGTTTAGAGTGTACTCCAGCATGTATTTCCACTACAAATTAGCGGAGATCTGTATTTGCAAGCTACCAGAAGGCCACTGATTTTGCATGATCACTATGACCGTCGTAACAACAAAAGCTAGGACACAAATATGCCCCATAAAGTACAGAGAAACCCAATATAAACAAACCCAGCCATCTACTAGCTTCGGTCGACGTTGTTAACTTGCATGGAAAAGTAGGCTTTCGGTGTATTAAATTACAAGCTTTTCTGTTCACACAAATGTACAAAAACAATTTTGTTACACAAGTATAGGTAGGCAACCCGTAATTCTAGTCAGTGATTAAATGTTATATCATCGTGGAAACCGCAAACGGTATAAACTAAAATAACTTATGTTACAATGAATTAGTAGTGTAAATCGATCGACTCATGTTTACACCACGATAGACAGAGAGACTCCGGCCATCTGCCATTATTAGATATTTAAACTAGGTACACCCCGCGACTTCATCATTCGTTTTTTCCTTCCTTAAAAATTGAGCTATCAAATGGATTTTTTTCAAATCCAACTAGTAGTTCCAGAAATTAACGCTTTCAAACAAACAAACTCTTATATCTATATATAGATAATTAAGCAAAAACATATCAGTTCAGTGTTTACCGCGCGATACTTCAGATATTGCAAGCGTTCAAAGGCTTCGGTGTCCACTTTACATGAGATGGATCGTGTTGCAATGTTGTACATTTTTCTCGTGTGTTTAGTAACCGATTTTTTTTGTTAATACATATTCGAGTGGAGAGTAGTGATAGCCTAGTAAATAAGGAATTAGCCTATTAATCGACTAGTGCTGGTTCGAATCTAGGCATGGACATGCACTAAATTCGTGTCTCCGGTTCTGTAGATACATATTTGTAATTATCACGTTGGTGAAGGAAAACATCGTGAGGTAACCCACACGTCCAATTATATTTCAAAAGGTGTGTGGCTTAATATAAGAATGGTCTGATTTTCCTCTCGTTTGTGGATGTCTGTCAGCATTCGCTCCTTATTAAAATCTTCTAATCCTTAAGCTTAAGTAGCGGACTCCGCCATCGATTAGGAAATAGGATATCGCTAGAAAGAAGAAGAAGTACCTATTTATTAGCTACAGTGTTATTATTGGAAATAGTATCAAAAAAGTTACAAATATGCAAATTCGTATTAGGTTGTCCTCAAATTTTCAATAATATATGATGATCTAATTTCGACCATAGAGACGAACACTATGAATAAGTTAAGAGCTCCCTCCAAGTATATACGCACCAATTATTTACCCGTGTATTTCACAGTAAATAAAATCCTAGATATATCGTGTTTGTACGGTTAAGAGCCGGGTCATTCGAAGTGCGATTGTAACTTTTATTTCGTACAGCATAAGGTACAAAGGGCAAAGTACAAATCTTTATGTGTACTTATCTGAATATTTCTTTGAAATTGTGATACAGTTGGACTCATATATACGAAAACCTAAACGTTCATTTCTACAACTGTTATCTATCTATCCACTACGTATCACGGAAAAGCTACCATACGGATTTTCATGGAAATATGGATACGTTTCTAGGGTTCCGTACCCAAAGGGTAAAACGGAACCCTATTACTGAGGCTCCGCTGTCCGTCCGTTCGTCCGTCTGTCACCAGGCTGTATCTCATGAACCGTGATAGTTAGACAGTTGAAATTTTCACAGATGATGTATTTCTGTTGCCGCTATAACAACAAATACTAAAAAATAGAATAAGATAAATATTTAAGGGGGCTCCCATACAAGAAACGGCATTTTTTTGCTCGTTTTTGCTCGATATTTATAACGGCAACAGGTAGACGCTTGAAATATTCACAAAATATTTAGTTATATATTCACTTTAAAAATAAATAATTAAATTAAAATAAAACAAATATCTAAGGGGGGCTTCCATACAACAGACGTGATTTTTTGCCGTTTTATAGATAGAGAGATATAGATGGTACGGAACCCTCCGTGCGCTCCGACTCGCACTTGGCCGATTTTTTTTTATATGTCTGACTTCCGTAATTTATAAAAAATGTACGTCTTTTTTATACAACATCGAGAGGCAAACATGCATATAGCCCACATGATTTGTTATACAATATACACAACATGGGGCCTATCTGATGTAATATGATTACCATAGCCTATGACGCTAGCAATACGAGAAGTATCACTCGCACATTGTCAGCACCGCTGCTAACACAGCAACTCCTTAGGAGCTTACTTGATTCCGAATCCTTTTTCCGCAACTAGGCGCACTTTTTGCATGTAAGTGGTTTCTTGAAACCGTTGCTTCTACTGCCAGTTATGTTCCGGCAGGAAGTCCACGGCTTCTTGACGTTGCTCCAGGCCTCCGGCAGATCTCTTGGGTTACCGAGGATGGCAGTCCGTTTAGTCCTTAGGAGCTTACTGGTAAATTCAGTAACTCACAGGAGCATAACACCCCTCAAGGGAGGGATTATTTAACAGCGGCCTTCAGTACCTCACAGAAGACCGCTGTTAAATAACCACTTAACCACAACCACCTCAGCTAGGGCTGCTTCGATGCACCCACAATAAAGCCTTTTTCTTACGCCAGAGCCCCGTTTGTTAATTAGCAGGGTGAACCACGTGCATACGGTTAGTGTCGAGCTCAGTTGCGCATTGGTTAGTAACGCAACTTTGACGACAACGTTGTCGTGTGTTCGTTGACACAAGACAAAGATTTGTATGCATGAACATGTCTGTTTGTCTTGGTCTGGATATTTTTAAGAGAGATAAGGTACATAAATACCGCCCATCTGGGAAAGTGCCTCCACCTCACAGAAAACCGTAGTCAAATAACAACTACCTAGTGGGTTGTTGTGTTCCTGTGAGCGAGTGAGGTCATCAGTAAACTACTAAGGAGTGTATTAACAGCAGAGGCGCCTCGCCGGAGTAATAATTAATGTGTTGCAAGCATGCATGGGCTACAGTAATAGCTTATATTAAGTGAGTCGTATGCTTGATGCGTCTCGATGTTGTATATAAAAAGATATGTGGGCTTTGACCCTAGTTAAAGATGAGTCACTTAGACCTCAAATTACGTCATTTAATTAGTAGTTTATCTTTTACCTATTACTGGCTGCCGCCTACGACTTCGTCTGTGCGACTGCTCATTATCACTTGTTCTACTGCTTTTCTTTTCCCTTGGCTTTTAAGAGTCGTATTGTGATGTTAAGTTGCCTTTCTCAAGAATTGGGTTATCAAATGTAAAACGATTTTTTTTCAAATCTGACTAGTAGTTCCAGAGTTTATCGAGTTTAAACAAACAAACTAACTATTCTATATATTAGTATAGATTATACAGATATAAAGATTATTAGACTGTAAGCTGTAAGAAAAAGAAATAAAAAAATCAGTGTCATTATAAATTTATTCAGAAAATAATTATAATAACGGACTAGGAACACTTATCATGTACTTAAAACCGAGTAATTAGCTGCCAATTATATAAAAATACTTTTTTATACTCAATCGTACACAGATATTTTGTTAGATACACATTCATTTAAAACGTTTAAATCTCTTATTCAAATCAAAGTAATTTAGACTTTATTTAATGTAAGGTTATCATTTATCGACGTGAAGTAAAATAAATGCTTTATGTGCCAAATCATTTTGACACCACTCACAATGTGGGTGTGACTACTTGACTATTTATGTATGTCCAGAGGTCATTATCATCAATGCATCATGATTGATCCTTTGCTATATTAGTCATTACATTACATAACAGAATGCCGAAAACAAATCATTAATATTATTCGTATAAGGAACGATTGTATGGCATCGAAGAATATAAAAGTGTACTTATATTTTATAATGATACACAATAATATACACACAAAAAATACACAAATGACACGGTAGCAGCATGTATTTAATGAAAAAATAAATAGTCATGTTTCAAGTGTTCAACTTCAATGTATGTATGTATGTATATCTTCACGCCAGGTCCCTTGCGGGGTAGGCAGAGAGAAAAATTAATAAATTAAGAACTTCAATGAAAATTGATATAGACTTAGAACAGGATTTTCTTAGAAAGATTGTGGGATGGTGATGCACACAGACGTTACTGAAGGTGGGTGACCCTCATGCGGTAAGGTTCTGTAACTATGCGAACGTGGAATACAACGGCGATACAGTTAGCAATACTGTTAAGAACTTATACCACAATTATGTAACGTTTCCCATGATTAACTAAAGTGGAGATTCTGCACAGTGAAATCCACTGACACCATTAACAAGACTTTCCGTGGGAAAGTACGGAAATCTAGTTTCCTCTAACAACGCTGGAATTAGCATTCCTCCTTTCTAAGAAATATTGTTTCTACGATATTTTACATTACAATTTATATTTTGAATTTTAATCAGGCATAAATCCATATCAAGGGCTTTAAACTGCCATCAACAGGAATTTGTTGCAAGATCAACGGTCATAATATATCTCACACAACAAATATTCACCAAGAAACACAATACATGGCTAGAATACTGACAAAGACAACTTCAATACGCACTGACTCCTCAATATTGGCTCAATATGTAGGAGCATACGCAACTTTAAAGGATTCTAAAGCAGACCTAATAGAATCAGAACTACAGGCGTTGCCTTTGGCAAACGTCATACCACATCCGTTCTTGGTAAAGCACGTTTTTTGGTCCTGCCCATTACAGCAAGAAAGGATGGCAATATTACATGGCGATGGAGCTAGTCGGATTTCGGGTGCTGCCGTGGACTGGGCTTGCAAGTCAATCTGAAACAAACCATAAGACTTAAACACATTTATATTCACAAAAAATCGCACTTGTGGCGATGCTAGTGTGGAACTAGGTTTAAAGTTATATACAAGTATAATTTTTAATTCATTCCTGTTTATTTACCCCGCAAGGGATTTGGCGTGACGTTATAGATAAATAGATATTTTATTATTTAGAGCTAAGCGAATTTCCAAAATGAATAGTGGCTTGAGAGATATCACATATATATATAATGAAATTCACGAAATAGACATTTGAAATATATTCAAATTCTCAAATGACCGCTTTTACACGTGGTGGTGCTAGCTTGGAACTCTCATTAGGGTTATATAATTTGAGAATATTTAGTATATCATTTACCATTAAGCGAATTTCCGAAGTGAATTAGTGGGTTCAGAAATTTCACATATTAACAAAGAAATTCACAAATTGTCTTTGTTAATATTTCTTTACAATATTTATCAATATGTTTTGGAATCTTATATATTTAGTCATAGTCCAATTGTTGATGGTGTAATAATATATGTGATGTTGTAAAAAAAAATATGTTTAATTACGTGTTGGTTACACTGCGATTATTTTGTGCGGTACATGATACAACAAGGTAACTATCAATTTTGTATTAAACAGTGATTGACGCAATGGCCTTCGCTACTATATAAAAATTAACAATATAAAAATTAACATGTGATTTACCTACTTTGCCTTGGCTACTCCCATGTTCCACTTTTGGAACGGGCCGGCTCATTGGGCGTTTTGCTTTTATGGGGTCAAAGGATATCGGTCTTGCTCCGTCAGTACCATCATCGTATTCCGTGTCTTCGGTTGAGTCCACCAATCCCCAATTTCGGTTACTATCTTCAGGTTTCCTTCTCTTGTTAATATCGGGGGTTGTTTCATTTATAGTCGGACAAGAACATAGATTAGGTTGTGGTATTGGGTATGGAACTGGATAAGGTATGTAAATGGGCTGAGGAGGAGGGGGTGGTCGTTTCACGTAGGTTGCTATTTCGTCCAATAACCTAACAATTTGTGGTAACAGATCTTGATTGTTCCTATCGTATTCTCTTCGATCAGGATAGTATGGAAATGGCGGTGGAGCGTAATCGTACCCATAATTGTTTTGCCATCGTTTTCGGCGGTGCCTCATTTGACTAGCGGCAAATTCACGTGCCTTTGTGACATGATCTGTTTCGTCAGATGTTTCTTCAGTTTCACGCTCGCCATAGTGCCTACAATTAACTACAGCAATGCACAGTAACATGCCGAATAGTACTGTCAATAATTTCATCTGAAAATAGTAGAACAAATTGTCAAGGAAGTATGGTCATTGTATATAATGAAGGAAGTAATTACACGTATTACATTGCGTATTTCCCCTTTCAATAATAGAATGGCTGCTATGTCTACAGCGAAATTATTTAAAATCAATATTGGTGGTATTTCCAAAAATTAACCATAGTCATTGATAAGACAAAACTAACTAGTATTTAAGTGCAAGCATGTATTATCGTTTTAGCATCAATTAATGGCCTACGCACGTCTTCCACGAGGACACATCACAACTTTATATATTTACATCTGGTTCTCATTTACGGTATAAAAAATTCTTTAGCCCGGTACGTGTACATAATATTCGTCTATTAGTTTTCATTTAATATGCTAGATGACTACGCTATTGAAATATTAGGTATGTATACGAGTCTATCATTTATTTATAGTCACAAACAACATTTTAATAATAAAAACACTTCGACGACTAATGATCCGGTCGCTCAATATCATTAGTGTCTACATTAAATATCATAACCTTATGAACAAGTACAAAATCCCGATAATAATATTTTGCGGTACGTCCGCGTCGTAGAGAAATTTCTGCTCTGAGAGATCTTTCACTTGCAATACTAGCGTCCTCATTCTTGACACTTTATTGAGATTTCACTTACGTTTATATTTATCTATATATTATAACACAAATCACTATCCTTTTATAACGGAAGCGACGTAAACACAAATACAACTGTACGCACCTTGATCTATTTGAAGGTTGAATTTGTCACTAAACAAAAATAAACTTTCTTTCGTCACTTGTAGGTCACAATATTAGAAACTGGTGAGTGTTCGTCTTGTTATCATTATCGTTTGGTTTTGAAAGTGCGAGCAGGTTACGAGCGTCGCTCCGTGCGTTGTGGGCTCGACTGAGACTTGCAATACGAGTTAATGGGCACGCGACCGTGGCAATGAATGCGCGGGCGCCGACGAGCGTATAATATATACCAAGCAAATTACGTATACATGTATGTACTATATTGTCACCTCTTAGTCTCGTCATACCAACCACCTACTTATAGAAAATTTGGACTATTTCTTGGACAGTTTATTAACGTAATAATGCTTCCAATAATGTGAATCAAAAGGGAAATACATCAAGCATATTTGTAAACAGGCGTCAATGGTAAACCGGTCAATAAAATTTCGCATAATAAGGTTACAAACATACGTAAATGATGAAAAGCAGTGACCCGTTTGTAAAACCATGTAACGTCACTCATGAGGGATGTTTTAAATAGCGAAACAATCGTGGTTTTCATCAAAAATGACAGTATTCGACATTTCACATGTTAAAGATAATAATTAGATAATCTGTAGACATAATTAGGCAAGACAAAGCAGTTCAATTTTTGTCGTTAGTTTGTTAATTTTTTACTTAGTAGTTACTGATGGGTTTATGTTATAATAAAATAAAATTTTGAAACAGTAGAAAAAAACGCTAGAAACATGAAAATTCGTAATGTGTATTTCAGGAATTTTCATTTGTGCTCTTCTCAAATTTTTGTTATGGTTGATTTTCAGCCTTTGGAGCGAATACCAGTTTTTATTAATTTTCACTCGACTTTATTTCAGTTTCAGCAGAGACAAGGTATCTTAATGACAAGGTTTGGGTATTTACCCTATCCTAATGGATTAGTAAATGGAATAATGCTAAAAAGAGGAAGAAGGTTAGGACGTTTACCAACTTTTAGCTGCATTTTCATGGAACTTTCAAGTAGTTTCTGTTACTACTAAGGTAGCAAATAAGTGTACGGTCTGCTCTGTGATAAACAGTTATTGTAGCTTATAGACGATTACAACATGAAGGACAAATGTTATAAACGTTGTGGAACCTCTTAACGGTTTGTAAGACATGCTGTAGTATCTTGGATAAACGTCAGCAGGGAGTTAGGAGGGATAACAGCACTGAAACCGCAAAGTATGCGATCATTTTAGTTGCAGTGAATGAAGACAGACAGGCAGAGCTTATTCCTTGTCGATGAAAGCGGAAGGTGGGATTAATGGAAATGAAAATTCACCCTGTATTTTACTTCTCTTAATATTTGTAGTTATATCCAGCCAAATTACAGCGCTAGTCCTAAACTAATCAATGCTTTTGATATGTATACATACAGGCTGCATTAATGCCCCCTACTTCTTTTTAAAACTGTTTGCGTTAAACGGAAATCGAGCCCACGAGCTTAGTCCTAAATTAGCAATTGCTAGGTACTCAATTACTGGGCAGGTCATATCAGCATGAAATAGCTACAACGGGAAGCCCGAGTCGTCCTTTACTTTTTTTATGTTTTAGTTTTGTTATTTACGTAAAAGTATGATGACGTCACGATAGATATGTAGACTGGAAATTTGAGCGATTGAGTATTTCCGTAACTGTGATAGGTAGTTCCAAGAAAAATCATTGATGAAACGAAATTTGTACATATTATATATATATATTTTTTTATTCACGCGTATTATTCCGGTCATTTGTCAGGCGTGCGCGGGGATATAGATCCAACGCGTAGAAGTCCTTTGGAGAAGATTCATGTTATGTTGTACACCTACCGAGATCCGCTCCTAAAAATATCGATAGAACCATATACCCATGAGCAGGTCACAGTAGGTATTGGGACTATTGCGAATGTGTAGGAAATTATTAGACTATTGTAATGAGGTGTGGAGGGATTATTGGTTATTGGGTTATTGCAGAAGAGAGACGGAAAACTGCCATAACTATCATATCTGATAACATATTATTATTATTGTGTGTGTATATAATGGAATTTTACATACACCGACAGACCAAGCTATGCAAAATCATTCAAATCGGATCCTTATGTTACGATATAAGAAGCGATGCGCTTGATCTGTCGATGTCTGAAAAAAGCTTATATTAGGTAAGTAATTCAAATTCATATACTTCTTTCCGCAACATTACGATCTGAAAAATAGGGAGCCGTTCAAAAAAGGGGTTTGTTTTTCGATGGCAACGCATCGTCATAACTATGATGCGGCGGTGATAACTTACCATGTGACGAGCCACATGGTCTTTTGCCCCATCTTATAAAGAATTTTTTTTTATTGATCATGATGATAATAAAAAATCGGCCAAGTGCGAGGCGGACTCGCGCACGAAGGGTTCCGTACCACTATCTATAAAAACGGCAAAAAAATCACGTTTGTTGTATGGGAGCCCCCTTACATATTTATGTTATTCTATTTTTTTAGTATTTGTTGTTATAGCGGCAATAGAAATATATCATCTGTGAAAATGTCAACTGTCTAACTGTCACGGTTCGTGAGATACAGCCTGGTGACAGACGGACGGACGGACGGAAGGACGGACGGACAGCGAAGTCTCAGTAATAGGGTTTCGTTTTACCCTTTGGGTACGGAACCCTAAAAACTGGCCTATCAAGACTGATCTCCGGTTTGAAGACTTATGGGGTTCATGTACTACTAATTTCGCGTTCTCGGACTTATGTACATATTTGTAATTATCGGCTCGGTGGTGAAGGAAGACATCGTGAGGAAACCAGCACGTCCCAGTAATTATATTTCGATACACGTGTGATCAAACCTAAAAAATGTCTGGTTTACCCTCCAGATTGTGGAGGTCCGATAGCAGTCAATCCATATATACATACATACATTTGCCAAATCCTTAGACTTAGATAGCGGACCCTGCCAGAAAAAGAAGAATATCCCAATACAAGTTCAGAACTGTATGTTTTTTAGGGTTCCGTACCCAAAGGGTAAAACGGAACCTTATTACTGAGGCTCCGCTGTCCGTCCGTCCGTCCGTCCGTCTGTCACCAGGCTGTATCTCATGAACCGTGATAGTTAGATAGTTGAAATTTTCACAGATGATGTATTTCTGTGGCCGCTATAATAACAAATACTAAAAAATAGAATAAAATAAATATTTAAGGGGGCTCCCATACAACAAACGTGATTTTTTTGCCTTTTTTAGGGTTCCGTACCCAAAGGGTAAAACGGAACCCTATTACTGAGGCTCCGCTGTCCGTCCGTCCGTCCGTCTGTCACCAGGCTGTATCTCATGAACCGTGATAGTTAGACAGTTGAAAATTTCACAGATGATGTATTTCTGTTGCCGCTATAACAACAAATACTAAAAATTGAATAAAATAAATATTTAAGGGGGCTCCCATACAACAAACGTGTTTTTTTTTGCCGTTTTTATGGTACGGAACCCTTCGTGCGCGAGTCCGACTCGCACTTGGCCGATTTTTTATAGATAATGGTACGGAACCCTTCATGCGCGAGTCCCACTCGCACCTGACCGATTTTTTTTAACACTAAGGTACCAAAAAGCAAGCCTACCGCCTGTATGATTATAAATTACCGTGACCAAAGGTTAATTGCTACTCCAGGTCATCACAGGAGCTTTGCCGACCATAGTCTAAACTGTGAAGGACTGTAAGTTCGGATGGGGTTTGTCAAGTTGACTTAACATCCGTTACACAGTGTAAATCCACAACGGTGACCATACGGTGACTCACGCCGCGAATTTGGAGCCCGCAAAAGAGGTCACATTGAATATTTTGGGAAAAACGGCCATTTTTAAAACTTATATTTAAGTGTTGGCTAATTAACGTAGCTGTAAAAAGGGATAGTGGAAGGATGTAGGAGCCTAGGAAGACCAGGATTTACCTATCATGACCAGTGTTTTATCAGGTGATGTCAGGAGTACTAGAAACCGGCGAGCGTGTATGAAAAGAGCTATGAATGTTGAAGAAGCGAGTGAGGTGTGTACAGACCGCGGCTCATGGCGCTCGGTTCTCTCTGCAAAGGATCTGGCGTGAAGATATACATACATACGTACTAATTAACTTTTCATAACACACTTATTAATGCCAAGTTTTATTTTTTTCATAAAACGATTTTTGAAGTGATAACTTCTTATGGGAGGGTAAACCGCTTCGTTACGTAACGCGTTACGGCGCCAGTCTGTCTGGCTTCCCTTTCTCTCACATATACGGCAGCTTTAATTATATGTAGATTAGTTTAAGTTATCACTTCTGTCGGGTGTCCCGAGACGCACACGTTTTTTTACAACTACGTCGATGCTCGTAATACCTACTCTAATACAAACATTTCTACTAGAGGCAAAGAATGGCTACAAGCAGCGCGGTTGGGTAAGTACCTCATAGATAAACTGCAGTCAAATGACTACTGCCTGGGGAGTATTTTCCTGCGAGTGAGTAGAGTGAAACGTCAAGTAGCGCCATACTTTTCTTTAACGAAAGTAGAAATAAGTTGTGTATGCCGGTACATCGGCTTGCTAGGACTGGTAGATCTTTTCTTGTAAATTGTATTCGATTTTATAATAAGTTGCCTGAAACAGTTCTGTCCTTTCCTGACAATGTATTCAAAAAGTACATTAAAAATACTCTCTGTAGAAGGGCTTATTATAGAATTGATGAATATATAACTGACAAAGATGTCTGGAAATAATTCAGCACAGACTACCTGTTCTTAATAATCTTTAATTTTACCATTTGATAACATTATTGTACCAATATGCTTATGATTTTTTTGTTTTTGTAATATCTAATTGACAATTTTAAAAGAGACCTATATTGGCAAGTTTCTTTCGGCATTTCTTCTTAGCCAATGGTCATTTCCGAAATGCTAGTAGATAAAAAAAGGAAAAAGTAAAAAGAGAATTAAATAAGATACAATAAGATTATATTTCAAAAACTGTAAGACGTGTCTAAGTGCCCGCGAGGGCCCAATGGCAAATAAAGAATTTTTATCTTTTATCTTTTTATCTTTTTAACCTTTAACCACATAACTAAATTTGTTTATGAAGGAAATACCTTTTCTAACAAATTTAGTTATGCGGCCAAGACATTTCGTTGTATTTTTATTGTACCGCTTACGCAAGCCGACGAACCGAAGTTATTCAGATTTTTTCTTTACTGATTTTCGTGATATGGTGGGGGATTACATAATAAGTATTTTTTGATGATTTCCACAAAACCTAAGCATAAACGTAGTTTAAGAAACCTCAGTTTACTTGTAGTACTCCTGTACTATTTGCGTAAGTAACGCTGCTTTTACAACACTCGTGTGTTCGATTCCCACACAGGACAAACATCTGTGTGCATGTACATATCTGTTTATCTCGGTCAGGGTGTTGTAAGAGAGTTTGGGCGCATCAAGCCAGCCCGTCCCGGGAAGTACCTCACATAAAACTGCAGCCAAATAACAACTCTCTAGAGCGTTGTTGAGTTCCTGCATATGATTGAAATTACCAGTAAGATCCTAAGGAGTTACTGTGTTAGCAGTAGAAGTGGCATCGCGCGATTGATACTTAATGTATTCATTGACTACGGAAGAAATCACCTTACATCAGGTGGGCAGTATGCTTGCATGCGTATTAAAAAATAAAATTTAGTCAGTCATCAATCCCACCAGTTATTTCAGATTTCTGATTTACCAGCATCGGAGATAAAGCGGAGAACGGCATCTGGGACGCACTGACTGAGGGAGAGTCGAGTCTTAAGGTTTCCTTTTACCGTTTTGGCATGGACGCATAATAAATACATTATCATAATACCTGTGTACTGTATCTAACGTGAACGTAATGTAGCCTAATATTAAATATAATTTGCAACACGAAAACAAAGTACTCGTACTAAACTAATTTAATCTCCCTAAGCATAAATTTAAAGTGGGTTTAAAATTTTAGTTAGGTACTTTACTCGCCAGATTATATGTATCGGATCGGACTCATCGGATATGCTCGCTTTCGTGTGCACTCAAAGCGAACTTCGCAAACAGCCTTGACCTTCAAAACTTTTAGCCATGTCTGCGTAGCGGGCGCTCACCGTTCGCAAAAACCGACTTGAAACATGACGGCTATACTGCCCCAACGCGAGCGATAAAAGGTCTTAACGACGCTAGTTTACCTACTAGTAAATCTCTTTACTGTGTACCTATATGATGTGCAATTTGTGCGTCCAATAATCAAACTTTCTGGACATTTCCCACTTAATATTAGTCACGCTACTACGTCATAATCTTAAGATGTGTGGCTATCTTGAGATTATGACGTAGACCCAACGATACTATGTAAACCAGTGACTTCATATGTACCTAATTAAGATCGGCGAACAGATATTGTATTTAATACACCTAATTCAATTCTGGTTCTAAAATGTACATTGGAATGAGTTCAAAACTTCGAAGATTATAGATGCGTATGAGTCATGCGATATCCGATTACAACGTATTTCTGATTTGACAACCTTCAGTCACAGGCACAGTAGAGAGATATGACAGTAAGTTAACTAGTACACTTAAAGCCGATCCGGCGCGGTGCGATTGCTTTTTGTGTGACAGGTTGCATAAAAACAAGAATGTTGCAAAGAAATTCTGTGTGGCATCGCTATCGCTTTCACGCCTTTCCCGCACCGTGGGTGTTGGCTTTTATGCTTTTTATGTCCCAAAATTGGGACCTAATAATTTTCTTTCTACTTAGTTAATGTAGACGCCTGTTACTTCGACTTTCAACTGGTTTATTACTGTTAAACTATGACGACTTTTTTGTTTTTACTTAATTTTTTTCTTGTTCTAAATCTTGTTACGGGTTTTTAGTGCACTGTTTAAAAGAACTTTCATGCTGTCGGGTATATGATTTTTAAATGATTTATTTTATCTTTATCTATCATTATATATAGATATAATAATCTTTAACTGCACGCCAAATTTATTACGTGGTAGGTAAAGAAAACCGATTATATAAAAAAATATACAAAAATACGTTTTAAATATATAAAAATAGCATCCCCCCAATATCGGGAACAAGGTCCAAACTATCGGTGGTCCAAATCACAGAGACAGAAACCTCCTCACAATACGTGCCGTGCTAACGAGGACTGATTTCTGTCCCTTAATCCTGCTACCCAACATGAGCCTCTTAAAATGTTTATATATTTAGCTATTAAGCCATTGACTGACACAACGATCGGAACAATAATTGTTGAATCGACATCTCACAAGCTTGTAATCTCGTGAGCTAAATCAAGATATTTTGTTTGTTTATTATTTTCAGCTTTCACATGATTAACGTCGTGTATAATAGCGACATTAACAATTGCTGCTTGGTGCGTTGATCGATCTATTAATACAATGTCAGGCTTATTAGCTAAAATAGTCCTGTAAGTGAGAACAGATTGATCCCAATACAATGTGGCAAGGTCATTATCGAGAACAGCTACGGGTATATACCTGTAATAGACACCTCTTCGGTCACAAGAGTGTATCTCAAAGCAAGCTGCTGATAGATAATCCTAGGCTAAGCTACTTGGTTATGTCTGTGTAAGTACTCGCCGTTAGCAAGATGAGAATACCCGGAAACAACATGTCTGAGGGATTCCCCTGGTAGATGGCATGCTCGACAGATCTGTTCCCTTTAGCCAAAGATAAAGGGGTTAGTCCACGATCCACATTAACTACATCCTTATACATTTCCGCTTCAATATGCAGGAAATATTTCATGAGGTTTCATATTTCTCGATTATGTAGGGTTTTGGCGTTCGAAAAACCTCGACCGCTACATTTTCGTGGGATATATAACCTGATTATTGATGAACGCGGATGACGCATATGGTGTGCAGTAAACAGTGTTCGGACTTTCCGATCGGTGAAATCAGTTCAGCCTGAGTCCACTGAAGTATGTGAAAGGAATATATTAAAACCAGCATGACCCAACCCTTATAGGCACGGACTTTATTTCCCCCTTAAGGACTTTTGTCAGGTTGTTTCACCGCCTGTTTCATATCGGTTTCAATAATTCCCAAGTTTTCAGACATACCTAAGTACTTGTAGGTTTTAGTATCCGAGAGGGATTTCAGGTGAATATTATCTGAAAGTTCAAGTCTTTCAGATAGCAATATATTTACTTTCTTTACATGTAACATAGCACATTTGTCTATACGAAATTCCATTTTAATAGAATTACTAGCGCATCAAAGCAGCCCATCTGGGGAAGTACCTCCACCTCAAAGAAAACCGCAGCCAAATAACAACTCCCTAGAGGGTTGTTGTGTTTCTGCGTATGAGTGAGGTCACCAGTTCCAAACTCCCAAGGAGTTGCTCTGTAAGTAGCAGAGGAGGCCTCACGTTAGTGATACTTAATATATCGCAAGCGTTAAAAGGCTAGGGTACCTGCTTTACATCATGTGAGTCATATGCTTGTATGCCTCCAGACGTAGTATATAGAAAAATACAAAAGTTTTCGGTCACCTTTAGTAAGGCTATTAATTGAACTTTGCTATATGCAAAAAGTTTCAAATCACTCATACATAAAACGTGAGAGAGCCTGACCTCTCCTTCGTAACCTGTAGCTCAGCGTTGAATGCTCCAACAAGGTGCTTATAGGATTCAAAGCTAGACAAAACCACAAGGGACTCAAACTGTCACCTTCGAAAAAATCCCTTTAATTTTAAGTAGCTCGCCTTCGCCGTTTGATGATAGCTCCATATATGACTTTAAGAAAGTGCATAAAGTTACATAAATTTTATACAACTATAAGGCCTTCACAAGCCATGCACGAGGCACAGAATAAACATGTGCACTCGGTAGCCATTTAAGCCAATAATTTTGAAATTTTTATTTGATTATTATTATTATTTGTTTTATTTGATATAATAACAACAGTAAGCGGGCCGCTACAAATAACGTAAATATAATTAGTCGCGAAGGGCCTGCTACAAATGAGCGCGACGTTTTCAATCATTTCTTTGTAGTTAATCTACTGCTTATATCTTTTACTGTGCGTTGGTCGCTCAGCATCGTCCATCATGTCTTGATTACATAACAATGTTAAACCGCAATTAAAGACTGGCTATAGAATTCGAATTCATCCTTTCAAAAACTGTCAAAGAAATATTTATTATAATAAATTGTTTGTCTGTGAATCATTATGTCTTTTGGTACTTCTACAATGAGACTGCGGTTTTCGATTTAGTAATGTATTTTATTATGCAAAGCGTGTTACCTAGTGTCTGTCTGAATGTTGTTGCAACAAGTTTTTTACATGAATGGCTATTGTATAAACTTTTATTTTACGCGTATATCATCAAGTAGGTCATTGTCTATGAGTAGAGTACAGGGTTTTTGGATCCTAAACCTCGTAAGATATAGCTTGATAATAAAGAGCTTTGGCAAAATATACATCGAAAAGATAACAATACATATACATTATAGAATAATAAACAAAGTCCTATGGTTTTATAGGACGCTAAATGGTTGATTCCCTATATTCATGTATGTCGTGGAAACATGGACAATACGAGCTCGAGTAAGACAAAGAATCGACGCATTCGAGATGTGGTGCTGGAGGCGCATGTTATGCATACCCTGGACCGCCAAGCGCACCAATGTATTGATCTTATCGCAGCTTTGTGTCCAAACCCGCCTCTCCACAATTTGTCGGCAGCATATCACTTTGATCACATAATGAGGAAGGGAGACCAAAGCCTAGAAAAGCTGTCGTTATTGGGAACACAGTGGGTAAACGAGCCCGTGGACGCTCCGCAACCAAATGGAGCGATCAAGTAAAGGGTTCACCAGCCAAGTTTTGCTCGGTCGTCAGAGTCGCCATGAACAGAAACCGATGGAGGTAGACCATACGATCTAGATGCACACCATCCACATCCACCGATGATCACGATCCTCAATCATGAGGGAACGACCACAGAGAGAGAGAAAAGGGTTGAACTGTTTTAATTGGGCTTCACGGGACGGATCGAGATTCGTCTCAAAGACACATTCTAATGTTTCAACCTTATAATGTGTCTAGGTCGAAATATTGACTTAAATAGTCTAAAAAAGTCTCACTAATAATAGGGGTTAAAGTATGAAATTGCCATTTTATAGTAATAGATTTTTTTGAATTGACATTAAACCTTCATGGTGTGAGATTTTCGAGTGAAACTTTTTTGACATGATACATATGAGGCTTCTTTTAAAAACTGTACAGTAATTGTTTTTCGAATTTCAATTGTTTTTTTTATTCAGTTCGAATACGAAAGAATACGAGTTCCTACGCGGAACTAACGCTGCAGAAACGGCTCGCAATATCAATGCTGTGTTTGAAGAGAATACTGCTAATAAACGCACCGTGCGTTTTTGGTTTAAACACTTTCATAATTGAAACTTCAACTTGAAGGACGAACCACGTGGAAGACCGACCACCCAGGTGAACAACGCTGAATTGAAGGAGATGGTGGAAGCTGATCCGAGTCAAACTACTCAGGAATTAGCAACATTGTTTAACCTTACCTACAATATTGACTCATTTGCATCAAATCAATAACATAAAACAATATGAAAAATGGGTGATTCTTGATTTGACTGATCTGCAGAAAGAAATACATCCTGAAACTTGTGTTGGTTTGTTGAATCGGTACAAATATGAAGGAATATTGGATCGAATTGTGAAATGTGACGAAAAGTGGATTTTATGATTACCGTAAGCGAAAAATGCAATGGCTGACCCCAGGTCAAACGCCGTAACAGTGCCCTAAAGCAAAGCTTATCAATAAAAAGGTAATGGTAACTGTTTGGTGGTCTGTTCATGGCGTTATTCACTATACCTTTCTTAGGCCTAGTCAAGCAATAACAGGAGATGTTTACTGTGACGAACTTCGAATAATGATGGCGAAACTGGTAGGGAAGCAGGCCCGACTCGTGAATCGATCTTCACCATTATTGCTCGATGATAACGCAAGACTTCACACTGCACGAAAAACCGCTGTAACACTGCAGGAGCTGCAGAAACCACACCTCATCCTCTGTACTCGCCAGACCTTGCTTCAAATGACTACCGTTATGTTCGTGATTTGGACAATTTTCTACGTGGTAAAAAATTTTCTTCCCAGGAGGCAGTACAAAATGCCTTCACATAGTTTGTGGAATCTAGATCCCCAGAGTTCTATCGCAAAGGCATAAATATACTTCCGATTAGATGGCAGCAATGTATAGATAATGAGGGTATATTGATTTGATTACATAAATATGTTACATCTTAGAAAAAAACGAGTTTTAATTTTTCCGTACAAAACGGCAATTTCATACTTTAACCCCTAATATTAATCTAGCAATATTCCAATGGTGTGTCTGTTAATATGCAGACAAGTATTCTAGCCAATGTCCCTGGTTCGAATTCTAATGTAGGTACGTGCTCGTGAAAGAAAACATCGTGAAGAAACCCACGCGTCCAAGAAATTATACTTCGAAAGACGTCATCTAACCTAAGAAACATCTAGTTTTTCCTCTAGTCTGAAGGTCGGACGGCAATCGCTCCATGTCAAAACTAGTATCTTCACCAAATGCTTAGGATTAGGTAGAGGACTTCAATTCTAATGGATCGGAAAATGAGATAACGCTAGAAAGAAGTTATTTTGGCCTTTATCCGATGCTCGTTTACCGAGCACTGTCTGTTTACATTACTATTTATTAATTTATTATTGAATTAGTATATCAGGAGATTAAGAGAGTCTCTTTGTATGTCTGCATGTTTATCGCAGCTCCCTCATGGATGGATCGATTCCAATGCGGCCATATTATTATTATATTATTTGTTAGTTGATGTATGCAGATAGTTTTTAACTAGATTCGATAAAGATTGGATTATAATCCCTGTGTACTTGCATTATTGTTTTAACAATTGATTTCATTGCCCACCTAACGAATCACATTACTATCGATACCAAGGTGACATATTATCTCATCTTCCGCTCACGAGTGATGTAATATTAATAAACCTGTATGGTACATGGTGAGATAGAGGTGTTAATATTAATATCCTAACAAAACATAAATGTGGCCAAGTTCGGTGCAAAATACGCCAGGTGCTGACGGTGTTGCCGATAAAAGTCAAGTTCTGTTGTACTTTCTTAAGTGAAAGCTATTTTTAACAAACAAGGCAGGACGTATTTAAATTTATTTAGATTAAAATTTATTACTTTCACCAACTTATGACATAGAGACAAGAAAGTTACCATTCTACCATGAATCGAGCAAGGGAGAGGTATTTTCAAAAGCATGTTCGTTACTCGCTTTTATTTATGTGTCGTCAATACCGTTGAAATAGAGTTGGTCTGAAAGATTGTGTCGGTATTAAATTAGAAAAGTTATGCATTGAATTAAATAATTTTTAACGGAAGTATCGCGTGTTTTATTTATTTTGTTGAACCTGACGTTTTGAATGCTTTGCGGCGTCCGTGGTCGTAGGAAGACTAAGGTGAAATTTGTCTTACATTGGTTATTCAATTATTACATCTACCGAAAAGGATGGATTAATTATATACGTTCCGATTCACACAAAAATCGCTCACGATGTTCGAATGTTTTTAGTAGATCTCTGGGTTTGTGACTTGATTATTTTTAGAACTGGATCCCAAGCAGGTGATAGTACTTGCCAACTGTCTTCTCTATTGAAATTGGGGTGTTTTCTTATTTTTTCACGAAAGAGATATACAACGTGAAAGTAGAAAGATATAGGAGCCGAGGAAGGGCATGACTTACCTACCATGAACAAATAGATTATGTTTTATCAGAAGGTGATGTTAGGAGCCTTTGAAACCAGAGCTATGAATTTTAACGAAACGAGTAAGGTGAGTAAATATCGAGCCACGTGGCGCTAGGTGCCCTGCCTACCCCGCAAGGAATTTGATGTGAAGTTATAGACAGATGTACTATTATTATCTTTAATTTATTATCTTTTTATTGGTATTTCAACGCTCACATTACCACCGGTTACAGGTCTGTTGCACCTGTTAGTTTCATAGTTATGAGAGGAGGGTTCTGAGTTATTGTGTAAAATAAAAACTGAAACTTTTGCAATTTGATCTAACCTGCTTTGCGTGCTTCCGCCACCAATTGGTGGCGGAAGCACGCAAAGCAGGTTAGATCAAATTGCATATGGATTTGACTTTCGCAAAATAACGCCTGAATCTATTAACCACTGAAACTTTGTCTATGTCTCGCCTATTTTTTCGATCTTAGCTGACACACGGCCGTGTACCTAGATCATTTGTTTACATAATTTAATGCCAAGGATTTCTTATCTTTTGTTCTTAATATGTGCTCGTACTGAGTACATAAAAAGAAGCTTTTACGTCAATTGCCTTTAACTCCGCCGTTCTTTAAGGTCGTGGTTTTACAATAGATATTAGTTTTTAATATTGTATGCATTATTAATATTACTTTCAATGAAATGGCAGTATTAACATGTATTAGCAAAATAAATATCTAATTATTACATTATGAGCGAAATATTATTGCATTTTTATCTTTTTCTGTGTACAACCTCGGGAGGCAAACCAAGCATACTAACGCTCGCAATACCAGAAGTGAGTTGCTGCTAACACAGTGACTCCCTAGGAGAATCCTCGTCACCTCACTCACTCGTAGGAACACCAGACCCTCCAGGCAGTTGTTATTTGACTTTGGTTTTCTGACAGGTAGAGGTACTTCTCCAGTCGAGCTGTTTTTCTTTTGTTTTCGTTAGTTTCGTTTATTGACTACTATAGTGCACCATGTGTAGGTGAGGCCATTTACTCTATAGATGATAATGAGCCACTTACACCTTAAAAGTTGTCTACATTAACTCAAACGCAATAGTAAAGTATTTTTAAAACTTGCACTTGCTTGTAGTATAAAAAAATATACGTACCTATTGCTGACGATCTATTTGTACGAGAGTAGCGTTTAAGCAGGATATTTTTAGCTGATAGTAACCAGACATATTCTGTGTACACTGGTATACAGAATATGCCTGAGTACTATGAGCTAAAAATATCTACATTTAGGCCTGTTTGCTGTTGGGTAGCCAGACTTGTTTAATAGACGTAATTGACTGGCTCTCCAATATATCTTCTTATATACAAAAATTAAGATTCATTTGTTTGTTCGTTTTTTATGCACTGCCATAACGTTCATCCAATAGAGACGGTAAAACTTAGTGATATTATTTCTCACAACTGCATGAATATTATAGGATAAACTAGATAAAAAGTATGTATATAAAAAAAATATTAAAAACGGTAGCAATACGCCGGACGCCAGCTTGCGAAAGGTATGTACTCGTATAACCAAGGATAAAACATCAAAAAAAAATATCATGGAATATTACAAATTTATTTGAATTTAATATGTAATACGGTCCTGGGGAAGTAGCCATTTCAATTTTATAAAAAAATACCGAATATCCGGCCAAGCATGTAGCCGCCAATATCCAGCCAATATCGGGCCGAACATAGCCGATTGGCACATCGTTACACGAACGAACCTTCGTAGGTAACAGCAGTTCATGTTCATCGCCGGTCAAAAAAGTAGAAAATCAGAAACAGAGTACGTTGAATCTCGCGAAGCTGACACGTTCTGGGTTTGCTTTAATGCGGTAGCGAATGAAAACACTAGCTAGTCTCACGATGAAGAAAATGACGCTATTGCAAGTGAGATTGATTTTTATCTACAGCTTATATTTAGTATGTATGTATGTATATCTTCACCCCAGGTCCCTTGCGGGGTAGGCAGAGGGAACCGAGCGCCATAAGACGCGGTCCTTACACACTTCACTAGCTTCTTTAACATTCATAGCTCTTTTCATGCACGCTATTTAGTGGTCAGCTAATATAGTACAGTACTCAAACTTATCAAAGTTTAAAAGTTTTATTTGCAGTTTATCTTTCAGCGACGTATACATACAACGAAATACATTTTTCGGAAGCTGGGCTTGTATACAAAAACAAGCGAAACCGTTAGTTGCCTCTTAATGCAGAAAAATGGATTTTTATATATCATAATTTGCACTTAGTACAGTACGAAAATTAAGTTTCTTTACTGTGTTATTAAAGATGTTGATTTTATTTAAGTAATATGAAAATTAAATAAAGTGCCTCTGAAGTTTAAACGTGGTACGTTTTAAAATCCTGGTATCCGGTCGCATATTAAATTTAGCCCGGATAGGCAGCATACTGGATAGTTACCGGATATCTGTTTCATCTATTCCCACACGGGACACACATTTGTATGCATAAACATGTCTATTTGTCTTGGTCCACTTGGTGGAAGTACCTTGACTTCACAGAAAACTACAGCCAAATAATAACTCTTTGGAGGATAGTTATGTCCCTCCGAGTGAGTGGGAAGTATCAGTGGGTCACAGGTAAGCTCCTAAGGAGTTTCTATTTTTAGTAGCAGAGGTGGCATCGCGCGAGCGCGGTGTTCTATAACAAATATATATTTATACAGTTACCGTGAAGTTCAAATATTGAACAAACTAACAAATAGTGTAGTACCTCCTAATTATGAGTACGTATAATACAATTCAGTAAGCACCTACCAGTTCTATCATGAGATGGCTGATCTCATGATAAAACCATGGTACAATATTACATTCTTACTATGGTTATATTACACAAATGCAAATTGCTTACCTCAATTGAATAACTACAGATATTCCACGATTACCTTCCATCAATTGATTCATGGATACTAAATAACGAGTAATGTTAAATAAAACCTTGTATGAATATAAATAGAAATCGATGTGTTTACAGCTGATATTCATTGGACGAAAGCTATCTAAAGGACTACCCAGAGCCAACAACGGACGATATTAAGCCACACCTACTTGTAATGTAAGGGAGCCTACGTAGGACAGCGTGTATTATTAACACGACAAAACAAAGGAATAGCAGTTAATAACAGCATTTTAGGGCGCATTGAAGCAGCCCGTCTGGAAAAGTACCTCCACCTCACAGAAAACCGCAGCTCCCTAGAGGGTTGTTGTGTTCCTGCGTGTGAGTGAAGTTACCATTGAGCTCCTATGGAGTTGCTGTGTTAGCAGCAGAGGTGTCGTCGCTCGAGTCATACTCAATGTATTGCAAGCGTTTATAGGCTACGATAACCGCTTTACATCAGGTGGGCCGTATGCTTAAATGCTCCCGACGGATTTTTCGAAACCTACATCAGACGCCAGCTTCTCACGAAAATCGAATAAATTCTAATTACAGTGCAGTTACATGTATAAATTTATGAATTTTGATGTGAGAAGAAATAAAGAGGTTATTATTATTAATTCAAAATTCATATAAAAACCAATGCCAACGGTACTACCGCTCTGCACACGCAAGGACGAAACATGGCCTCAAATGCGTGAAATAAAATCAGAGCTGTGATTAATAAGCGCTCATATACGCTCACATGAATACAAATCTACTACTATTCGTGACTGCTAAGATTATTACAGTTGCGGGTAGGATTAAAGTGCTACCGCGGGTATGTAAAAGTCGGAAACAGGTTTACCAAAGAACTAAACACGCGAACATTTCTGAAAGAATTCTTTAGTAACTCGCTTGAATAGACTACAATTACGCTCGATGTGCGATCCGTTTTTAATAGTCGAAAAAAAAATCAAAACAGCCCGTCTGCGGAAGTACCTCCACCTCACAGAAAACCGCAGTCAAACAACAAACTCCCTGGAGGGTTGTTATGTGATTACCATACCACATGCTACGGTAATCACTTTACATCAGGTGGACCAAGTGCCTATATGCCTCCCGACGTCGTATAAAAAAACCCGCCATCGTGACAGTTGCACATCGAAATCATCACTAATTACAACGTCATAAAACGCTCCAATCGAAACGCCAAGGTCGCCAGATTTGCGATTGACTGTCATACCTCTGACCAAGGACCCATGCACATGCCTATTGTGTTATGTTAGTAACAAAATAATCTTTTAATCTATGGTGCCGGGTCCGGGGCCTCTCAAAATAGACCACCTAAGTAATAAATTAATTAACTTAGTACGTTATCTCAGCATTTGAGGCCCAACCTCGAGCGTAATGTTTATTTAATAGCTAAAGGTTGTAAGGCTATTTTAATGCTAGTTTATTATTTCTAACTGGGCCGCACATAAAATGTACATAAATACGTGCAAAGATTGCCAAAATGCGATGGAATAACACACAGAAATAATATGTACTTTGATTGTTATAATGGATAAAAATCGGCGGCATAGATTGATGAGCGTTAGGGCCGTTTTGCTTTTATTTTGTTTGATTGTCCTAAAGACACGCATAAATATAATTTGTTTTGTGTAAGTAAAAGATTTTTATACAGTTAAGTGTAAGATACTATACAAGTATGTAGTATAATCGAATTCTGGCGTGGACTAGTTAATTTTTTTTTTATTAAACGTCTGGTGGCATGCAAGCATACGTCCCACGTCAAGTAAATCAGTTACCGTAGCCTATAAACGCGATGCTACCTCTGCTCCTTACACAGCAACTTCTTAGGAGCTTACTGGGGATCTCACTCAGACACAGGGACACAACAACCCTCCAGATAGTTGTTATTTGGATTTGTGACCTAACCTTCGAAAGGTCTGGTTTTCCCCCTGGGTTATGAAAGTCTGATGGCAGTTCTTCCATGTGAAAATCAGTATTTTCGCCAAATCCTTAGTCTTAGGTATCGAACGTTGCCAATCCCAACAGATTAGGAAACGGGATAACGCTAGGAAGAAGAAGAAGGGGAGATCAACATTGGATTTCAGCTTGATGGACCTCATAGAAAAAGTTATATGAATCGTAAGTTATTTAGTTTCGTTCAACATTTTGTTATGCTTAACTAAATAATCGTAAATATATATATATATTATTATATATTATATATAACTTCACGCCAAATCCCTTGCGAGGTAGGCAGGGAGAACCCGGCGACATAACACGCGATCTTTACACACTCGCTTCTTTAACATTCATAACTCTTGTCAAGTACACTCGCCGGTTACTAGGAGTCTTGTTATCACCTACTGATAAAACACGACCAATTTGGTCATAAAATAAAACCGTAAAAATAAAGCAACCTTATTAGGTTAGGTCCCATGTCTTTCGAAAATTCTTGGACATGCGGGATTTTTCACAATGTTCTCGTTCACCTTGGAGCCATTAATAATTACAAATGTGTACATAAATCAGAAAACACGAATTTAGTGGAAACACCCACATCAGCATATTTTGACGAGCTTGGTGGCGCAGTCGTGAATGACGCGACTTTGACATCAACGCTCGTGGGTTCGATTCCCACACAATGCACACATTTGTGTGCATGAACATGTCTGTTTGTCTTGGTCGGGATGTTTTAAGAGAGGTAGGGCGTATCAAAGCAGCCTGTCTGGGGAAGTACTCACACGCAGGAACACAACAACTCTCAGAAAACCGCAGCCAAATAACAACTATGTGAGTGAGGTCACCAGTAAGCTCCCAAAGAGTTGCTGTGTAAGCAGCAGAGGAGGCATCGCGCGAGTGATACTTAATATATCGCAAGCGTTATTAGGCTACGGTATCCGCTTTACATCAGGTGAACCGTATGCTTGTATACCTCCCGAAATAATATAAAAAAAAATCGGCCAAGTGCGAGTCGGACTCGCGCACTAAGGGTTCCGTACCATTATCTATAAAAACGGCAAAAAAAAAAACACGTTTGTTGTATGGGAGCCCCCCTTAAATATTTGTTTTATTTTAATTTAATTATTTATTCTTAAAGTACATATATAACTAAATACAGCCTGGTGACAGACGGACGGACGGACAGCGGAGCCTCAGTAATAGGGTTCCGTTTTACCCTTTGGATACGGAACCCTAAAAATGAAGCAGGGATTATCGCAACTCTCGATGTTGATCATCCTAATTTTATATATATTTTATTTTATTAATTTAGAGGTTCAGTCTCTGAATTACGATCTGTCGATCGATATTTAGAAATTCGATGTTTGCGAGGGTGGTCCCTGACTCAAACTTCAAATGACAAATCTGAATCTGATAACAGTATCGTAAAATTTATATATCCGGTGGGAGATAATAAACATGAAGATTAAATATTAATGTGTAAATAATAATTTTGAGAAATATTACAACCCCCGCGGCGAGGGTGTGCATACATGTTATTTTAACGCAAAACCATGAGCTTTCAATTTTAAAGTTAAAGGTTATGTAACCTAACAAACCACGTTAGTTTTTTGACAGTACTGAAATACTATATAGGGTATAAATTTCTACATGGGTCATGTGCCAGAAGCGTGCTCGTTCGCGACCCCTGCCAATCAGTCGATTGCAATTCTGGACCAAGAGCGCACCGACGTGCGGATTAGGGCGTCCCCCGTAGGCGACGCGCACCGATCCGCCCCCGTCGGTGCGAATACAGCTGCATGCGGCGGTGGGGGCCGCCACCCACCACGCAGCGCCAATTCCGGCGGGACGAGGGGAGCCGAGTGCCGCATAGGCACGTGGAATGTGAGAGGTGGATTGAAAGATAAGACGAATGAACTGATAGACGTAATGAATGATAGACGTTTGGATGCTTTATGTGTGACAGAGACTAAGCGCAAGGGGAGCGACACCGATGATCTGCCCGGTGGTATGATGGCCCTATGGTCTGGGGTAGACCGTGACGATCATGCCAGTGCTGGTGTAGGTGTCGTACTCTCCTCTCGCTTAGCCACTGGTGTAAGAGATTACTGTTTGGTAGGGCCTAGACTTCTCTGGGTTCGTATTAAACTGGGCATCACGCGAGTATTTTTGGTTGCAGCATACGCTCCCGTAAGCTCAGCGTGTGCTCAAGAACTGGAGAAGTTTTGGGAGTCTGTGAGGGATGTTCTGGACTTAGTTGAAGGGAACGAAAGAGTGATTATGTGTGGAGACTTGAATGGATGGGTTGGGACCAAGCGATACAGCTATGAAGCTGTTCTTGGTCCGTATGGAGATAAGAGAGTGAACGAAGCAGGTAAGTCTATACTAGATTTATGTATGGAACGAGGCCTCCTCGTGTCGAATACTTTATTTCATCATAAGGATATTCACACGTATACATGGAGAAGGAATGATCAAAAAAGTGTGATTGATTTGATTTTAATAGATAGACGTCTCCGAAATGTTTTAATGGATACAAGAGCCTTTAGAGGCCCCACTCTTGAGACGGACCACTACCTGGTGGTAAGCCGGTTTGTGGGCCTTTTTAGGAAGTGGAGGCACTGGCGAGTGCGTATCCCTTTCGGAGATCATGAAAGGATAATGAGCGAAAAATTGCAAGATGAAAGTGTAAGGAGAATGTATGTGCATCTGGTAAGTGAGAGACTTGCAAATGCAAGCCTCTCCGACTCAGATGTGGATGATTGTTGGAAAGTTTTGAAAGAAAGTATGGTGAATAGTGCAAAAGAAGCTTGTGGATGCGCAAAGAGACGTAAAACAGCGAAAGGAGATGCCTGGTGGGATGCGGAGGTTGAATCCTCCGTAGCAAGAAAGAGGAAAGCGTGGCTGGATTACGTATCATCTTTGCCTTTAAATGAAAATATGAGAGAAAAGAAGAAAGAAATGTACCGTCTATGCAAGAATGAAACCAAGGCTTTAGTGAAAGAGAAGCGTGAAAGACAAATTATGAATGAGGAAGAGAGGCTGACGAAAAACTTCGAGGCAAATACCAAACTCTTTTGGAGAGAGGTAAAGAAGTCTCGGAGTGGTTCGTCGGCATCCAGAATGGATAAGATAAAGTCTAAAGCTGGTGTCATTCTTGCCAACACTCAGGAAGTGTTAGAACGGTGGAGTGAATATTTTGAGGAAATGTATGAGTATGCCTCGGACGCTGGCAATGAGAGTGAGTCGGATGCTTACTCCACGTTGACGGCGTCCGACGAAGGCATAACTATGGATGAGATCGAATGGTCGATACGAAGCTTGAAAAATGGAAAATCAGCGGGAATTGATCTGATCACAGCTGAGATGATCAAATTAGGTGGCACTTACGTCCGGGACGCCTTCTGGTACCTATGCAACCTATGCTGGAGAACTGAAAGGGTCCCAATGGACTGGAGACGCGCGGTCATCGTGCCCTTGTATAAAGGCAAGGGATCACGCATGGACTGCGCCAACTATAGGGCCATCAGTTTGATCAGCTTAGCAGCAAAAGTATATGGAAAGGTGATTGAAAGGAGAATGAGGGTGAAATCCGATGAAATGCTGTGGGACGCACAAGGAGGTTTCCGAAATGGAAGGGGATGTACGGATCAAGTTTTCTCGCTCCGCAATATCGTAGAGAAGCATCTGGCCATAGACCGGAAGGTTTTCTGCGGTTTTGTGGATCTTGAGAAAGCCTTTGATAGGGTTGTGCGAAAGGAACTGTGGGACATATTGCCGAGATATGGGATTGACGGTTCACTGCTCCGTGCTGTGCAGTCCACTTACAAGGATTGCTCAGCATGTGTGCGGATAGACGGTGGCATGTCACCCTGGTTTGATGTCAAAATTGGTGTCAAACAGGGTTGCATGCTATCTGCTAGGCTGTTTATCCTGTATCTCGATAGATGTCTGCAGAGAATAAGGTCAACGAATGTGGGATTGCGCATGGGTGACCAAGTGGTGAACTGTCTGCTGTATGCAGACGATGCCGTGCTATTAGCAGATACACCATCTAAACTGCAAACACTGGTCACAGCGATGAAAGACGACTGTATGGTGAAAGGCTTACTACTGAATGCGAAGAAAACAAAGATAATGGTATTTGAAAGAGAAGAATCCAGAACTAATGTAAGGATTACGATTGATGATGAAGTGTTGGAACAAGTAGATGAGTTTGTATATCTTGGATGCGCTTTCAGCAGGGATGGAAGGTACACCGCAGATGTGGAAAGACGAGTGAGTGCTGGGAATAGTGTGAATGGAGCGTTGGGAAAACTTCTTGGCAGTAAAATCCTGAGCCAGAAGGCACAACTCGCTATACACAATGCAGTGTTGGTCCCAACGCTAACTTATGGAAGCGAGAGTTGGGTATGGCAGAAAGAGCATGAAAGTAGAATAAACGCGGTTGAAATGCGAGCGCTGCGCAAAATTTGTGGCGTAAGGCTCGTAGACCGTATTCGCAATGATGATGTTAGAAATAGAGTTGGTCTGAAAGAGAGCGTCGGTGTTAAAATAAGAAGAGGCATGCTCCGATGGTTCGGGCATGTAGAAAGAATGCAAGATGAAAGAATGACGAAGCAGATATACAATGCAAAAGTGGAAGGATGTAGGAGCCGGGGAAGGCCAAGACTTACCTACCATGACCAAATTGGTCATGTTCTATCAGAAGGTGATGTCAGGAGCCCTAGAAACCGGCGTGCGTGCATGAGAAGAGCAATGAATGTTAAAGAAGCGAGTGAGATATGTAAGGATCGAGTCACGTGGCGCTCGGTTCTCTCTGCCTACCCCGCAAGGGATTTGGCGTGAAGTTATAGATAGATAGATTATAGAAATTTCTACATGAAAAAAAAAATTGGAAACTATCCGAAATAATTTGGAAACATGCAAATTTATGTGTTAAGGTTGAATTTCGATTATTGGAGCGACCACTAGTACGTTTCATTCTGAGAAACAAAAAAGGCTTTTTGCTTTTCGTACCAACCCGTCCTTTTTTCTCTGAAACTGATGGGTTATCTGTGTATTTGTTTAGTGATTGAGCAGACAATAATTACATACATCAGCGTCTTATCAGTTACAAGGTGCGGCAATTAATGACGATGAATCGAATCAAATACTTTGAATACCAATATTGTCCGTCTTAAGGTATATAGCAGTACTTCCCTAAGTGATTAGCTAAGCACCTTGGCATAGATATTTCTTGCCATAACATATTCCTTATACTCTGATACGTATCGAATAATAGGAATAAGTTATCGAAATGGCATAATTATTATAGAAGCAATAGTAAATTATTTTATACTTAGGAGGCTTACATACATATGGCTCTATTTAATGTAAAGTAGTTACCGCAGCCTAGTAAGTATTGTTCGCACGTTGCCGTACCTGCTACTTACACACCAACTCTTTTGGAGCAACTCACTCGCAGGAAGGAGGTTCTTCCATAGTCGAGCTGTTTTGTTATGTCTGCCTCGCTTAAAAATACCCAGACCAAAGCAAACATATACATGCACACTAGGAATCGAACTCACGGGCCTTGGCTTAAAGTAGCCATTGCTACCAACTCTGCCAACGGGCTCGTCAAAATGCCATACCATGACCAATTTCGTCGTGTTCTATCAGAAGGCGATGTCAGGAAACCTAGAAACGGGCGAGCGTGCATGAGAAGAGCGATGAATGTTAAAGAAGCGAGTGCGATATTTATGGATCGAGTCACTTGGCGCTCTGTACCCTATGCCTACCCCGTGAGGGATTTGGCGTGAAGTTATAAACTTTCTTCTTCCCGATCTAATGACGGGGTAGATAATACTTTGTATATCAACGTTTGCTATATGAAAAGATTTCTATGTAGTGTACGTAGAGGTCTTTGTTTATATGTCAAGAATCTCTACCAAATGATACCAATATCCGTTCAATCAAATTACACGTCTGTATGTCGTCCTATACCTACTAGATGAGATTTGTATGAAAAGACGGGAGTTCGGGGCAATAAATATACATTGCTAAACATGTATGTCTAATATACAGACTCGGAAGATTGATTGACTTCTCTCCCATTAGTTGACTGGTAGAAATGCGATTAGTATTACGTCAGCCTATGTAACTAATTTGTTGTCATCACAAAGTTAAATGAAATTGCTGCGAATACACATACCGCAGTACTTCGGTGTAAAACAAATTACATAACTTTAAAGTTATATTTGAAGCAATTTTAAATTTATATTTGAATAATAACTCATCCAAGTCCTCTGTTCAGTCTGTTTGTATTCTCGCAGTAACCACAAGCCTCGATCATGACTAAAAGTATTCTCTTGTAGCCTTTGGCTTTATGTTACTTTGTCTCTAAGTTATTTCGTCTGGCAAGTTGTTCATTTTTATTTTCAAAAGTGCACGTATAGATATAATTATCTAGACAACATTGTTTAGTATAATTGTGTAGGTTATCAATAGAAATAAGCCTTGCAAAATAAATGAAACAAGCATAGATCACAATTCATGTGTAATCAAATTCTAACTAATCTAAGCAACCAATATTATAAACGCGTTTTTGATTCATATATTTTAAATTGCTATAAAAAATTAAAACACCACGCTGTATGAACCTTTTAAGACAATTGATCTGTTTTTATATTTGCCTATTCCATTCAAAATTTGTACAGAACACATGAGAATAGATTTAGACTAGAAAACTGGACAGATGCAATAGGCGTATAGGAGATACAGACCCTTCACTCAAAAGTGAACGTCTTGCACGTAGTACTTACTACACATCTTCACACTGTCCTTTGTGTTGCACCTAGCTATTAGCAAACCGCATCGCGAAACGTGAAACAGAGGTGAGCAGCCACAGCCTGTTTAAATTATCTACAATCCCGCTTGATATTCAACTTCACTTAATTAGTACACAAACACAGACATATAACAACTCTACGGAGATTGATCTCCTACGAGTGACTTTACCAGAAGGCAAAAGTGTTACTGCGTTAGTAGCAGAAATGGAAACACGCGTAATCGCTTACATCAGGAACTGTTAATATTAGCCGACTTTGTAATTCGACGTTTTAGAGAACAAATCATGAAAATAATTTATTTATTTAAATTATTCTATTATATTCTTCGTAAAAATTTATACGTATTTAAATTTTAAACACAAATCGTGTAGCACCAATACAGTTTAAAATAGCACTCCGATTTGCAAAGTTCTTGTTTCGACCAAATCGAGAAGATTCGCCTTGAATTAATTCAAGTAAATTCATAGCGATAGATGGAAATATAACATAAAATTAATACAGGTTTATATATATATAGTCGTAAAACATATTGATGCAAATCTTGTGTTCAAGTACATTATAGGGCTGATGTAACGTCGTCGTTGAGCCATATTTTTCCTTATTAGAATAATTTAAAATCTGAGTATATACTTTTCATAATCGGGTACAATTAATGAGTTTCAACAGATTTTCTAACTGGAGCTTACGGCTCATATGTATTATTTTTAAGACTATAATATAATAATAATATGATATAAATAATAAATGAATGCGAAGAAAACAAAGATAATGGTATTTGAAAGAGAAGAATCCAGAACTAATGTAAGGATTACGATTGATGATGAAGTGTTGGAACAAGTGGATGAGTTTGTATATCTTGGATGAGCTTTCAGCAGGGATGGAAGGTACACCGCAGATGTGGAAAGACGAGTGAGTGCTGGGAATAGTGTGAATGGAGCGTTGTGAAAACTTCTTGGCAGTAAAATCCTGAGCCAGAAGGCACAACTCGCTATACACAATGCAGTGTTGGTCCCAACGCTAACTTATGGAAGTGAGAGTTGGGTATGGCAGAAAGAGCATTAAAGTAGAATAAACGCGGTCAAAATGCGAGCGCTGCGCAAAATTTGTGGCGTAAGGCTTGTAGACCGTATTCGTAATGATGATGTTAGAAACAGAGTTGGTCTGAAAGAGAGCGTCGGTGTTAAAATAAGAAGAGGCATGCTCCGATGGTTCGGAAATGTAGAAAGAATGCAAGATGAAAGAATGACGAAGCCGATATACAATGCAAAAGTGGAAGGACGTAGAAGCCGGGGAAGGCCAAGACTTACCTACCATGACCAAATTGGTCGTGTTCTGTCAGAAGGTGATGTCAGGAGCCCTAGAAACCGGCGAGCGTGCATGAAAAGAGCAATTAATGTTAAAGAAGCGAGTGAGATATGTAAGAATCGAGTCACGTGGCGCTCGGTTCTCTCTGCCTACCCCGCAAGGCATTTGGCGTAAAGTTATAGATAGATAATATAATAAAAACACAATACTTTGAATATTTTTATGAAATTTGAAATACCTAAAATCTAGGAGGCTTTTCTATACAGATAAATAAAATTGGAGTGTCTGTTTGTAATATTAAAATAACCGCATTTTACATATGGATATATACACGGTACATATACCAAAATGAATATTTTTACAATTTTTGTCTGTCTGTCTGTCAGTCCGTCTGTCTGTTTGTTCCGGCTAATCTCTGAACCGGCTGGACCGATTTTGACGGGACTTTCACTGGTAGGTAGACGACTGTTCAGAGCACAATATAGGGTACTTTTTATCCCGTAAATATTTAGGGTTCCTGCGTAAAATATGAAAAACTGTTAAAATTAGGGGGAAATATCTTCCCTTTCGGGGGTGCGATTCACATAATAGAAGAATTTTATTAAAATAGCATTTCTGTACGCGAAATACAGAATTAATAAGTTATAGTAAACTCTGCGAACTGAACAATAACTTTTTGTTAAATTCCACGCGGACGAAGTCGCGGGCACAGCTAGTATTAAATATGCAAGATTACTTCATGTAAACTTGTTAATTACTTATAACTGTAAGAAATTAACAAGTTTTGTATACTTGTAATCATTTCAATCAATCAATTTCGATGAATTCAATATATTTGTAATCATTTCAACTAACTAATTACTAGTTACAACAATGAAAGATGATTGTATGAAGAAAGGCTTACAATTGAATGCGAAGAAAACCAAGTATTTGAAAGTGAGACATTCCGAACGAACACTAGGATTTATAGTGATCGGTTGATGATGTAGTGTTGGAGCAAGTGAATGAGATTGTATATCTTGGAAGTGCTTTTAGCAGCAATGGAAAGTACACTGCTGACGTGGAGAGACGAGTGAGTGCCGGGAATAGGGTGAATGGAGCGTTGGGTAAACTTCTAGGCAGCCGTAATCTAAGCCAGAAAGCACAGCTTGCTGTACACAACGCGATGCTAATCCCAACGTTAACGTTAACTTACAAAATTTGTGGCATAACGCTTGCTGACCGCGTTCATAATGAAGACGTGAGAGAAAGAGTTGGTCTGAAAGAGAGTGTCGACGTTAAGATAAGAAATGGCATGCTCCGTTGGCTCGGACATGTAGAAAGAATGCGGGACGAAAGAACGACGAAACAGATATACAATGCAAAAGTGGAAGGATGTAGGAGCCGAGGAAGACCGAGACTAACCTACCATGACCAAATTGGTCGTGTTTAATCAGATGGTGATGTCAGGAACCCCAGGAACCGGCGAGCGTGCATGAAAAGAGCTATGAATGTCACAGAAGCGAGAGAAGTATGTAAGGACCGCGTTTTATGGCGCTCGGTTCTCTCTGCCTACCCCGCAAGGGACTTGGCGTGAAGATATACATAAATACATATATTTCAATTAATTTTGAGACCCACGTAACTTGGGTGTCGAAAGTAACTTGAAATGACTCGTGTAAATATATATTTGTGAATCGGCCGTTTCTTTTGAACTTGACCATGACTGTACACAGCTCTATATTTAGATAAATATGGGTATAGTGGTAATGAAACGTGCGGTCCACCAAATGTTTACAACACAAATTTATAACACAAGGAAAATTCGCTTATCTGATGCTTTGGCTCTACTAATACAACACTATATAATCTGATCACAGCACCGTCTTATGAATTTCCTCATAATCTTATACATTACTATTTGGTCGCAATATATGAGGGTAATACCGCAGTCAAATTGCCCTTTCTTAAATATCAATGTGTCTCTTTTTCAGGGTATCGTCCGCAGCCATTGTCAACAGGGTACACTATATGCCAATCGGATTGCTTTGACTCTAAAGGAGATAAAAGTCACTCACTCACTTAAACTACTTCTAGCAATGACGATTGATCTAAATCTGTCATTTAACCTTTCTCATATCAATCCGACTCTATGTCTATACTATAATTCGGTTATTCTGGAGCAGATTCTGTTCAGTGATTCCTCATATTAATCCGAACAAATGCATCTACGTGATTGCACTGTACTGAAGTATTCATAGAACTCATTCGACCATGCTGCCGGATCCTATATACAAACCGTTTTACATTTCAGAGACTCGGATACAAATCACAGAGTGCTGTGGTGCAAATAATGCTTTAACATGAATAAACTCAAAAGTGCTTCAGAACTCAAATTAGTTTGCGTGGATAGTCAATCTCGTACGTTCATTCATGTTGCATTTCTGCTCTGATGGTTATGTTGAAATGAAAACGTATCGCGAAATTATATAGACACTTAATAATTTAAAGGTATAGGCATAGTTATACTAGTATTTCCTCTTGTATTACATTTTCCCTAATTTCGTGGTAATGTGCATAATATTTGTTTTCTTTAATAATTTAATACATGGTATCTCATTGTTATCTGTACATTAAAATTCAATTTCGCACTATACACAATTTCGCAAACAATTTGCACTCTGCCAATTAGCAAAAGAGACTCAGACAAAAGTCGAACATATACAATTAAAAAACAGCTGAAATGAAGTACTCTCACCGCACAGCGAATGTGATCAATACCTACGTGAGCGAAAGTTGTCTTTTTTGTGACATACTCGTATATAGACTACAAAACCCGCTTTACATCAACCGGGCATTATTCTTGTTATCTGCACGACATAACACAAAAGAAACAAACCCTTTTCACTTTATTGCGTAGCGTACACACTACAACACTATCCTTGCCTGCCACTTGCCACTAAACTGTGATTCAACCTATACCCATCTCTGATACATTAAGTTGTCGGTTACACTACCTTTAGACTAGCGCTAAACTAGATCTCTGCACTTCAACTTTGACTTTAAGTTCGATAGTAACTCTTAATAACTACGGAATAACAACGATACAAAGAAAGATTAAGCTCGATGTGGAGATAGTTGTACTTATTTTACTATTTATCTACTTTTATGAATGAGTTTCCCATACACCTCAATTTACTTTTAACAGAATCAACCCACCACACATTCCTAATAGTAAATAAGCTTGAATTACATTGTACGGAAGTTCCACTCAGCTCCTTCTTGTCTCATTACTATCACCAACCTCCAGAGGTAACGGAACAGTGACGTGATAATCACAAAGGTCTTAAAAAGTGGAAACTACATCACGGACAAACCTTGGAGTTCAACATAAAAATAATAGTGGGCGGAAATCGATACTATACAAATAACAAAAAATAAGAAACGTATTTTGTTCTGGCATTCAACTATAACTAGATCATGTTTATTAGCGTGGTTACTAGTTTCGAAGCTAAAGTTGCTACACACTGAGGTTCAAGATTGTAGCTTACGTTATACGTTATTCTTTCGTCTCATTACACTAATTTTTATTCAAAATTGTTTTCGGTACAAGCTTTCTGCGGCTCTGGAATTCTCTGCCATTAACCATCCGAAGTGCAAACCTCGTCCGCTTTCAAAAATGTATACATCCTTTATGACGAGCTCGGTGGCTCAGTGGTGGAACGCGCTGATACGCTACTTTGACACCAACGCTCGTGGGTTCGATTCCCACACAGTACAAACATTTGTGTGCATGAACATGTCTGTTTGTATTGGTCTGGGTATTTTCTATGTATAATAAGTTTTTACAAAAAAAATGTATTTACGTATGTTTATCAGTTGTCTAGTGCCCATAACACAAGCTTCGCTTACTTTGGAGCTAGGTGGCGCTGTGTAATTTGTCCGACAATATTTATTTATTTATTGTATAACAAAACATATAAAATAATTTATACAGAAAACGGCGTGCCAATCTATTGAAAGCTTACTATCTTTTTCTTCACCCTGTTTGACTATATATGTATATATATATGTTGGTATATATATTTAGGTATATATGTGTAACACATTTATCCGCCTATTAGCTCTTTTTATTTTATTCATCACCGATTTGTTTATGTAGAATCATTATATAAAATGTTTTGGATGCAATAATTTATTTCTTGTAATATATGCATAAAGTATACTGTAATTAAGTGCACCTACGCTTATTGTTGACGTCATATCTGAGTTCAAAATGATTAACTAATTAAAATTATATAATATATTATTACATGAGCGATACGTATTACTTACGACTATGAAACCTGCTACTAATTGGTTCAAAATGATCATATTTGTGATCCGCTTCAAATATCAGCATCTTCGCCGAATACTTAAGCTTAGGTAGCGAACCCCGCCAATCGTAATAAAGTAAGATAATGGAATAACGCTTTGAAGAAGAAGAAGATCAGATGTCATGAGCTCATTGCATGGGTCCCCATGGCACCTATTGGTCGAGCTGAAGAGCTTGACCAATAAGTGCCATGGGGACGATTTCTTAACTTAGCTTTATTTCGACTGTTTTTCTTCGCTATGCCTCTAACTAAATTTTAAAACTTTCATTTCATTAAAAAGTGTGTCACGTAAATGTCACATGTACTAATTTCAAAGTTGATAGCCTAAGCAAACGAGAAGAACTAGGTTCAACTCCAAAAAATGGAGTAGAAAATCTCGAACAACTCGATAGCTTTGATTAGGGCTGATATGCATATCAAGAACTCAGCCTTACTACCCCTATTGCGTACTTTTGACCCCAATCAAAGTTATCAGGTTTCAGAACTTCGCTCCTTTTTTTTTAATACCATTTATTCCTATGTCACCTATAATGATTCGTAAGCAGCCTATGGATATTTACAGCTAAAGTCACGTTTAATAGGAGCTTAGTCGAATTTATGTACATAAAGTTTCGTTTACGTTTCTTTTTTTTATACTAAATCTGAAGGCATACACGCATATAATGTAAAAGATGTGAAGCGGTTACCGTAGCCTAAGAACCCTTGCAATACATTAAGTATGACTCGCGCGGCACCACCTCTGCTGCTAATCAACAACTCCTTAGGAGTTTACTGGTAACCTCACTCAAACGCAGGAATACACAAACCCTCAATGGAGTTGTTATTTGACTGCGGTTTTTGTGTGAGGTGTAGGTTCTTCCCCAGACGGGCTGCTTTGATGTGCGCTATCCCTCTTAAAACTCGTAATGGCATTATCTAATACAGAAATTAAAATATATATCACGCTTCCTATCATCATATTCGCGGAATCAATATTTATAAAGGACGAACCAAACCGAAGCGTTCAAATCAAAAACCTCGTTTAAGCCGAACTATTCATTCTCCGTATGTGATAGTGTAGTTATATAATACATACATACCAATATATCTTTTAGGTTAGAAAGTTAAATAATAAAACAGTGTCAGTGGCAACGCTAGACAAAACGTAGGAGTCTTTCGATGTATAATTTTATGGGCGTGCGGGTTTCCTCGCGATGTTTTCCTTCATCGCCGAACAAGAAATGAATATGTACAAATATCCGAAAACACGAATTTAGTGGTACATACCCCCGCCAGCAAATGAAGCTGAATTATGCAGTAATAATAAGTGTACACTAATTTTATTTTATAAGTATAATTATCGCTTCCCTTTGCCTGCCCCGCAAGGGATTTGGCGTGAAGTTATAGATAGAAGTTTAATTGGCAGAGCTGCGATAGCCAGCGGAGCCACATTACCCTCAAAATTGTCGTTTGGGGTAGACTGATGTCATCCAGCTAGCATTTAGACGGTAATAGTGAGAAACTCCAAAATCGAGACACTAATAGCTAACATATTGTAGTTTTGTATCCTTTAATTTGAAATTTAAATATTCGTTGGTGAGGAAGAACGGTCCAAAATCGTTCCAATTAGAAAAAAAAACATATGGGAAAACGTATGGCCGGCCACTCTGCAGTGCAGAGTCTGCACTGCACTCCCATCAACAGAAAAAGTAACAGCAGTCGTCGCTAGATGTCGTACGGGGTTCCATATATTTAAAAAAAATTAAAAATAAAATATTTAAATATTTTTTAAATTTAAAAAATATCAGCTCTGCCTACACAGCTTGCTGTTATTTACTAGTTAATGATTGTTGACAACAATTAAAAAAAAAACTTTTTTGCGATGCCCCGCACGCGCAAGGCCGTTGACGGTCGACGCCTAGCCCCGCCGCTGAATACTGTCAGCGCGAAACAGGGTCACACAATTACTTATTGACGATGCACATATCATCTACATATCAATGCCCACTTACAAGAATCTACGTTACTTCTAAAACCATCTGCGATAGGAGAGTAACGCGAGCGATCATTTACGGGTTTTTTTCGTTATAACATACGGGACCCTGAAACAAATAAGATTTCAAAATACGAGCGAAGCCTTTTCACCCTTTCTTTTAGTACTAAATAGACATACCCGAATGCAGGTTAAAATGCTTGCAACATTTCATTTAATGTTGTAAAAAATATTCATGCTGTTTTCGAATATCATCACCACCAGAATGCTCATTGAAAGAGTGCTAGGGACAATGTCATTATTCACGGAAGTCCCCACTAATACTGCAGATACATTATTCTTTGTATGTTTACGAACGTTTGAAATAATTACATGTATTGGAGAACGAGGTCGGGGGACAAATGATCGAAAGTATTTATATATATCTATTTTCAAAAAAGTATTCTTACGTTCCGATGCACAGCAAATATTCATCATCATTTCAGTCGAAGGCAGGAAGATCGCGTCCACTGCTGAACACTTCCTCCCCCTTAGACTTCCACAGCAATCGGTCCTGTGTCGCTTGTATTCATCGTCAGCTTCGATCTTCACAAGATCGGCAGTCCATCACGTGGGCCTAATTAATTAGTTAAGGTCTAAGTAATTTCTAGAATGTACGTCGACCTCTTTACTTACCTTGTTATATAGTTGGATAGAGCGATTGTTGTATTGTACGCGAGCAAGTTCTGTTTTGTTAATTATATTAGTTTTTATAATAGGGGTTAAAGTATGAAATTGCCTTTTTATTGTAATAGATACTTTTAATTGACATTAAACCATGGTGTGAGATTTGAAACTTTTTACACATGAAACCTATGAGGCTTTTCTTTTAAAAAATGTGCAACATTTGATTTTCGAAATTAAATTGTTTTTTTTTATTCAGCTTAAATGGGGACGAAGAATATTTCGAAAATCCGAGGAATTTTTTAATACGATGTCCGACGCAGAACTGACGCGGCAGAAACGGCTCGCAATATCAATGCTGCGTTTGGAGAGGAGACTGCTAATGAAAACTCCGTGCGTTTTCGTTTTAAACGCTTTCGTAATGGAAACTTCGACTTCAAGAATTAACCAAGTGGAAGGCCGCCCACACAGGTGAATAACGCTGAATTGAAGGAGATGGTGGAAGCCGATACGTGTCAAACTACCCAGAAATTAGCGGCATGGTTGAACGTTACATTACCTATAATATATACAAGATAAAAAAATGGGCGCCTCATAACTTGATGATCTGCAGAAAGAAACGCGTGTTGAAACTTGTGTTGTCTTGTTGAATCGGTTAGAAATGAAGGAATATTGGATTGAATTGTGACATGTGACGGAAAATGCATTCTTTACGATAACCGTAAGCGACTAAATGCAATGGCTGACCCCAGGTCAAACGCCGCTACAGTGTCCTAAAGCAAAGCTTATCAATAAAAAGGTAATGGTAACTGTTTGGTGGTATCTTTATGGCGTTATTCAATATAGTCTGCTCAAGCAATCACAGCAGCTGTTCACTGTGCCGAATTTCAAACAATGATGGCAAAACTGGCAGTAAAACAGCCCCGACTCTTGAATCGATTTCACCATTATTGCTGCATGATAACGGAAGACCTCACACTGTACGTGAAACCGTTGTAGCTCTTCAGGAGCAGCAGTTAAAAACCATACACCATCCTCTGTATTCGCCAGACCTTGCTTCAACTGACTACCATTTTTTTCTTCATTTGGACAATTTTCTACGTGGTATAAAATTTTCTTACCAGGAGGCAGTACAAAATGCTTTGACCCCGTTTGTCGAATCTAGATCCCCATAGTTATATCGGAAAAAACAATATATAAATAAACTTCCAATTAGCTGGCAGCAATGTACAGATATTGAGAATAAATATTTTGATTAAATAAATATGTTACATCTCAGAAAAAACGAGTTTTAATTTTTCTGTACAAATCGGCAATTTCATACTCTAACCCCGAATATACCTAATTATGTAACTTTTGTTATATCCTTGTTGGGACTTGGTCTTCCATGGTACTTATTCTTTACTAATTTCATAGAAAAACTGTCCACACATACATAATCATCTTTAATAATGACGGATAAGAAATAAAATAGGCAAACGTATTTACACTTAGCACTTAGGTTATTACGTGTTGTTATCTAAAAGGTCGATTAATAGAAACATAAAGGCATAGTATTTCAAACAATTTCTCCCAGTACGTGTTGCACCTATTTTTGTCTTGGCAATGGCAAGACAAAAATAATCGTTCGGCCAGTAGTGATGTATTGCTTTCAAGGCGAAATTGTACCGGGAAATAATAAGCGCATTCTAATTATAGGACCTATAAGTACATTGTGCATTAAGGATGGTAACATAGTTATTCGACGTTATTCTATTTTAAACTCATTTCAATTAATGTCATTAAAAAATTCTAAGAGAAAACGACGAACTAGTTTCTATGCAATTACAAATTCGACAAATTTAAAGCATTATGTAACGTAAATGTAGTATTTTATAACGTAAAAAGAGGATGTGTATCATATAGATATGGTTTATATATTTGAAAAGAATAATTATTTTATTACTTTTCTTTATTTTCTTTATTTAATAATCAATTTGTTAAGATGTCCGTGGAGCTTTACCGCTAAAGCAACCGTTAACCTAGGACTGTATAGTTTTGGCTGTACAATTTAATATCTTCCATAAAAAGCGAAATCAATAAATTCAAGTGTAAAACAAATGCCATTTCTTTGCTATATTACGTAAATACTTATACAAACCTTTAGCCAGATAAAGACGTTAGAAACAGGAACGTAGCATTGAATCACTATTGGAGAAAAAATATTAATAATGTCTCGGAATATTTTTTTCTCATAGCACTGCTGACCAGTCGTGCAGTAAATTATCTGCAGTAACACTATATACCTATGCCTGTAGCGCTGCAGGAGAAATTTGATCCTCTGGGCAAAAGCAAGGTATTCAATTTATTCATAAATAAAACTACAATTTAAAAAGATTGGCAAAGCACGAGTGTACTTCTTGTTGCTAGGGACCATATGGTACAGTAGCTCCTTGGAGCCTGTACCCTTATTAACCAATCTTTATTAGCCAAAAATTGATTCTAACAAAATTCTAGCTCCTTCTAACTGCGACTTTATCCGTGTGGATCCCTTTATCACGATAATATGTAGGCTATTTTGCCTAAATCTCATTTTTCAGTCGTGAAAAAGTAAGAAACAAACACATTTAGTATATTTTTAACAATTATTTGACATTACCAAAGATGGCTAAGACAATGTCTAATCTAAAGTAAATGTACAGTCTAGATCAGACACTACCTTAAGCGGAATCAGCTCAAATCCTACAAATATTTGACAACTCAAGGTGTCGTATATTTGTGTACTTGGTCGATAAACCTCGTCAAGTAATATGCTAATTCTCGCATACAATACAAGGTTTAAGCCCAAACAAGAAGCACGCGTGAACAATATTAATTCAAGAATCTATATAAAACTGGTTGGTTATATATCTACTCTATTTTAACACACCTAATGACCTCTAGATTTGCATAAAGTAGGAGTCAGTTTATTAAACTGTGTAAATATACTAAACTCTGAGCATAAAAAGCTCCTTTATAGAAGGTCCATGCTATATTAATCTGCCTATTCACTTTTTTATTACAAATAAGAAATTAGCTTTTTTTGTCTGTCAGTCTATATAGATATTTATCTATAAACAGTAAATTATTCGTTTTTGTGTTATTTATCGTTTATTATAAAAATATATATTCATTGAAATATTGTCGTAGTCAGGTTTTAGTTTTCAATTTATTTTTTTTATACGACGTTGAGAGGCATACAAGCATACGGCTTACCTGATATAAAACGGCTACCGTAGCCTATGACCCCTTGTAATATATGAAGTATCATTTGCGGGTTACCATCCCTGCTGACAACACAGTGCCTCCTTAGGGGCTTAGTGATAACCTCACTCACTCGCAGGAGTACAGCCACTATCCAAGAAGTTGTTATTTCGCCGTTTTCGGTGAGGTGGAGGTATTTCCCCGGTCGGGCTGCTTTAATACGCTCTACCTCAGATAATTAAAATCATTCAAGTTGCTAGACTGCTGTGTATTGCTCCTCAAGAAAGCAAGTACATAACCTCTGCACGTCAGGAACGTATAAAGCACAAACTCCCGTAGTATTTTATCCGTTACTAATGCTTCGTCGGAGAGAGGATGGCTTCGTTGCGCGTGCCATTCTAACCAAACACGCAGGATAAGGGTAGGGTTTATCTATCTCGAGTTTCTCCGTGCTCGGAGGGTACGAGGCGCCGGTCCCGGCTGTTGTCGATAGATGACAGTCGTTAAGTTAAACCAGTGGCCCTCGGGTGGCTTGAAAACACTGGCCTCCGCCAATCTGCATTTGAGCAGCGTGGTGGAGTTGCTCTAAACCCCTTCGCTTGAAGGGAGACCCGTATCCCTACAGTGGGATGAGCAAGGATCAATGTGGTAATACTTCGTACTCGGTAAAAAATGGTAATTCAGTAGGTAGTACCAACACGTTTTAAAGAATACCGTCTAGTATAGTGCCAACTTGAATAACGATTTAAATACATAGTAACTGAGCGGAGCATCTGTTTATACTTTGTGGTAAGACTAACCAAAAACATTATTGTGTCTGAAACTTGAAACGTATTTCTTCATACAACTTTATTCCTTAGAATAAAACAAGAAGAGATACCGGGAGCGGGCTAGATATTTTAAGCATGGATTGGATGTTTTAGTAGATATCAGCTGTAAACGTTTCCTATAATGAAATTCTTTCAGTGTTCGACGATCCTGATAAGGAATTTGTCAAAATTAATTGTGAATAGTATGCAGAAATACTAGATGCTTCTGTCGCTACCTTGGTTACTCTAGTTTCTCTGCGATAGGTATTTCGCCTCTGCGAGCAGAAATAATCTAATCGATAAGGAACCGGCCTTTTGAGCAAGAGGTCCCTGGTTCGAATTCTGTACCACTAAATTCATGTTTTCTGATTTATGTACATATTTATATCACCTGCTCGGCGATGATGGAAAACATCGTGAGGAAAACCGCTCGTCCGAGTATATATATTTCGATAGACGTGTGACCTAACCTAAGAATGGTCCAGTTTTCCCTTTGGGTTGTGGAGGTCAAGTCCTTGTCAAAATCAGTATCTTTGCCACATCCTTAGGCTTAGGTAGCGGACCTCGCCCATCTTAATGGATTTGGAAACGGGATAAAAGAAGAAGAAGAATACATATTTCGCCTCTGCACGAGGCTTTCTCAGGCTCTGTAGATTTTAGTAGATGCTGATGATGATGAAAAACCAGATATGTATGCCTTCCCTAATCCATTAGTGTGATAGGTCAGGTTGGTAATGATGATGAAGTCCTTGTAAATGGATGGTCATCTCCAAGTTACCAATTTCCTAGTATTTTTACCTACGTTTAAACTTAAATAACTTAAATATAGAATATCGAACAAGTTAACAAAATTATCTGTTAAAATGTTTCAATAGATATTATGCTCTTACCACTGAAACTTACTATGAGACTTTTGCCTTCGAAAGCAGTCGTACTTTAAATTCAAAATGGTCTAACTGTTTGTACAGTTAGTCCATTAGCACATTTTGAATTTCATTCGTGTGAAAGAAAGACAACGATATCCATACCGTGGGCCGTTAACGTGAGCGAGTTTTCATGTATTTAAACATTTTACACGTAGGAAAAGTCTTTAGATCAGAGACTTCGCATTTACGTCTTATTTTGTATCTGATAAAAGTAAAAGAAAAAGTATAACATAAAGAACGTTTTCTGATTGCAGCGTCCATTACTTCATTCTTTTTCATACTGCATATAATTCGATTATTAGATACATTTCTAATTAAGACTCGTAACTAACGGATCCCACGAACCTTTCATTTTACTACATTAGTAGTTCACGAAATTAATATATCAAATTACTAGTTTTAATTTAATATACCACACGGGTTTCGAAGGGTTAATTAATTATGTGTTTTTTTCACAACTTGTAGTAAATTAACCCAGGCAAATTTTCAGGTTATAATTGCCTGGTGAATGTAGATATGTATGAATGTATGTATATCTTCAAATATATATAATTGTCTGGTAAACATTTTGTTATATCTAAAAAAATATGTTGCTATAGCAGCTGTTGTGTTATATATACAAATAAATAAAGTTGAAGTGTCTATTTGTAATGTCGAAATAAAAGCTTTTTACTAAGTGATAATGAATGCATACATGGTACTTATATCAAAATATCCTTTTTTTTATTTTTGACTGTTTCTCTATGTGTTTGTTCCGGCTAATCTCTGAAACGGCTTGACCAATTTTGACAGGACTCTCACTGGCAGATAGCTGATGTTATAAGGAGTAATTTAGGCTACTTTTATTTTAGAAAAAGAATTAGGGTGCCGCGGAAAAAGAAAACCCATAAACTTGTGAACAAATTCAGATTCCACGCGGACGAAGTTGCGAGGACCGCAAGTTTACTTAATATTTAAAGTGTTTAAAGGTATAAAATTTCCAACCCCTGAAACTATAAGCACAAACTATAGCAAAAGTTACAAATTGGAAGCCTTGATCAAATTCTGTGGTTTTCTTAGTTCTTTGTGTCTATCTGCCTAAAGCAGATTCGCATAACTAATATAGATTATAGTCTAATGTTCATAATTTAATAAAATCTATGTATCCCGCGTTATTGTCAATTTTGTAATGCACTTTTATATTATTTGCGTAATATTATTGGATTATCCTCCTCTGAATAGATCACATCTAATGATCTAATAGCCATCGATTGTTTTTATCGTATATATTGCAAGTCTAATAATGAATCATATCTCAAGCCAAGCGCCGTTTAAAGCTGTTCGTCGCGTTGCGTTTGTCGCGTCGGCGGGCAAGGGCGGCCGGGGCGTGGCGCCGCGGGTTGGAAACATATGCCTACGTAATTTCATTAGACTTTCATATCCCAGTTATCAAAGACCCGTTACAGCTCATGTTACTTTCAGTATATGCAGATCTGGAGCAATATTTTATTTATCTATATTTACACGCTAAATCCCTTGCAAGGTAATGAGGAAAGGCACAGTGGACTAAATAAAGCTTAATTATTTTATAAAATACCCTTACAGTCCCAGATATTATCCTAACTAAAGTTGATCGTACACACTGCAAGTAGTTAATGCCTAGCCTGTGGTGTGGGTTCCATCCGTGGATACACTTGGTACATACTACAGTCACTGAAGCCGAACACTTACGCCATTACCTCATACTATCTCCTGTTGTCAATCCTATTAGTCCTTTAGTCCTATTAGTCCTTAGTCTCTTTTGAAAACCAGTTAACTGCAATATATGAGAGATCTGCAACGAAAAAAAGCTCTAAAGAAACAACCAATTCCTTTCATATTTGTGAGAAAGGAATTCTTGCCGATTGCGAGTGGTACGTTTAGAATTGGTCGAGGAACTCTGAAGAAAATTATAAAGTGCCCCTGTTTTGATATGAGGGAAATTTTATTTTATTATGTATCTTTGTCAGGAAGGTAATCTTTGTAATTTTTAGTGTTTTTAGTGTAATTAAATTGAACCTGTCATTGTAAATATCCCATTAGGACAGGGGATTCATGTTTGTGCACCGAACTCGCATTCGTGCACCCAGCAACTTTGACCACAAATAGACATCTTAATTTTTAAGAATTTTCTTACTTCTTACTATTGTTAACCCGTTTGTGAATCCATTAGAACTGGCGGGGTCCGCTATCTAAGCCTAATTTTTTACATAGAGCGACTACCGTCAGACCTACGTACGTTTTGACGAGCTCAGTGGCTCAGTCGTGAATGACGCGACTTTGACACCAACGCTCGTGGGTTCGATCACCACACAGTACAAACATTTGTGTGCATGAACATGTCTGTTTGTCTTGTTCTGGATATTTTAAGAGAGGTAGAGAAAGAGATCTGGAGAAGTACCTCCACATCACAGAAAGCCGCAGTCAAATAATAACTCCCCGGAGGGTTGTTGCGTTTCTGTTATAGGCACATCCAATACTGTTAGCGATATTGTCACCGGAGTACTTAATTGTTCAAATGTTAAAGCCAGTTGTAAAAACATATGGACGGAGAAACAGATCAGCCGTAATAATAGGGTGGTGTCAATAGTAACCCCTTGGATACGGAACCCTAGAATACACGATAATTCTATTAATTATTATAGACTTTGTAAGAGTTACATCGATTAGCTAAAACAGCGGCAAAAACGATTTATTATTGTCTATCAACTAGTATCGTTTGAATGCTTTCATATGTATGTCACTATAAAAATGCAATTCTCTGAAAAATATAAATTCGTCAATTTAATATTTTTAAGAAAATTGCACTTTCTGCAGATCAGTAGCATAGTGATTAGTAATGCTACTTTAACTTTGCTAACCAACAGTTGTAGTTTCGATTTCCACAAAAGACAAACATTTATATGTCTGAACATGTCTCTGTATCTTTGTCTTGATGTTTTCCAAAGAGGTGGAGCGCTACGAAGCTGCTCGCCAGTGGAAGTACCTTCCCCCCACAGGAACACGTAATAAATAACAACCTCCCAGAACGTTGTTCTGTTCCTGCGAGTGAGTGACATTACCAGGAAGCTTCTAAGGAGTTGTTGTGTTATCAGCTAGAGTGGCAACGGATGAGTGAATCACTCGCATGAGCGATACTCGCCGTTTCGCAGGCGTTCATAAGCTACGGTGACCACTTTACATCAGGTAGGCAGTATTTAAAATGTTGTATGAAGTCGCGACGCGGTGTGGTGGAAGTACTCATCCCATTGTACTATCGGTAGAAAACACAAAAGCAGGTTAAATATTTACATAAACTTTACGTCACGATATCGACGTTTAGTTCTTTTGAACAAGAAAACAAGACTATATCGCAAACTGATATTTATAGCCATGATTATACTTAAATCTAGCCGAATAAATAGGCAATCTCGATTTTACTCTAACTAAAATTTATTTTACGCTTTACTATTACAGTAAACTAGGTAGGGTCGGCTATCTATTCTAATTTTACTTATACCCGAAATTTGCACATCGTAGGTTGGTGTTTCTTATCAGTATTTGTTCCGACACTCTGTCAGAACTAGGTTTGCCGACAAATAATATTAGGCATTGAAGGGCAAGGCTTGTTGAAACACAAGTAACGACACTGAATATCCTTGCTTCCTAAAACCGCATTTCCTGTTTTAAAAAAAGGTTTTCCTTTAAATATAGAGTGAAAATATTATTAACACATATAATGATTACGGTTTACATGCGCACACAAAGATTCGAACCAGCTACCGTTCGAATCCTGGTGTGCCACTAAATTCGTCTTTTCGGATTTATATAACAACACTTGTTTCGCTTTGAAGGAAACATCGTGAAAACCTCACCGGGGTTCTATAAACTCTAAAAATAAATAAAAATCTTAATTAGTGAGTAATTAAAATTTCTATTTATTTTTAGAGTTCTATTTTATTTTTTGAGAAGCTGTACTAAACTCTAAAAATAAATAAAAATCTTAATTAGTGAGTAATTAAATGTTTTATTTATTTTTAGAGTTTATAAAATCCCCACGATATAGAAAAGCTGGTTATGATTGACAAGCTACAATTTATTTTTACCAGGCTTCGAATCCGGATCGAATAATAGTTGGTTCTTCGTCAAAGCTATTGGATTTATGTGTCCATACTCTTCGACTTCCTTTAAGCTTATGTTGCTCGCCGAAAAGTATCAATAAATATAGAGATAATGGTATGACCATTAATTTTAATTAATAAGTAACGTTTTATCACTAACTATTGTTGATAACGTTGTAGGTGCATATGTGTGATCTCCTTATGAAAATAGGGTTGAACTGCAGAACCGTATTCGTGGATTTATTATTTTATATACAACGTCAATAAGCATAGAAGCATACGACCCACCTGATGTTACCATACCGTACCATAGCGGTTACAAAGTATTATTCGTGCGTTGCCATCTCTGCCGCTAACACAGCAACTCCTTATAAGAATATTGTTGACCTCACTCACACGCAAGAATACGGCAATCTTCCAGAGGGTTGTTATTTGGTTGCGGTTTTCTGTGAAGTGGATGTACTTCCCCAGACGGGCTGCTTTGATGCGCCCTACCTTTCTTAAAAACACGCAGGCAGGCAAATTGTTGAAAATTATTGTGATAAAACTGAATATAACAATGGGTCCCAGGTGTAAGGTTAAGTTTTTATAGCTCAACGCGCACGACAGTTATTAAATAACTTTGGACGTGAAAGCATTTTCTCTCCAATGCACCAACTACCTGAGCAAACGACTCAAAAGATGTGTATACTCATCTCACTCGCTTATAGCTACTTGCCTGCAATTTTCTGCAGTTTGCATGTTGATAATTAAATGTCCCTGTTCTTTACTTTTACCTTGCCAATGTCTTGTTTGCTACACCTCCTAGTATATTCCTTACTTCCTATACTTAATTAGGGGGACTCAGTATCTCATACATTTTATGGACTATTAATAGTCATACCAGTAATGGCGTACATGACTTGTTGTTTTAACGAACTCGGCGCAGTGGTTAGTAACGCCGCTTTTACACCAACGCTTGTCGGTTCGATTCCCACACAGGACTAACGTTTGTATGCATGAACATATCTGTTTGTCTTGGTCTGGGTGTTTTTAAGAGAGGTAGAGCGTATTAAAACAGAGGGAAGTACCTCCTCCACATCACAGATCGCAGCCAAATAGCAACTCCGTGGAGCGTTGATGTGTTCCTACATGTAAGTGAGGTCACCAGTAAGCTCCTAAGGAGTGGCTTAGTTAGCAGCAGAGATGACGCGCGTATGGTAATTGCAAGCGTTCATAAGCTACAATAACCGCTTTTGTCAGGTGGGGCGTGTACTTGTATGTGTCCCGACGTCGTATAACAACAAACTATTTCCAGACACTATAAACTCAAATATACACGAAATCCGAGATTATCTTTATTATGAGTTTTTATTTTATCATATCATACTCGGCTAACAAGGAAAATTTGTAAAGCGCGACTGAAAAAGTTTAATGCTTGCATTGTCCACCACTCAAGAGGATTATTTTTAATGACAGCGAGGATGTAAAACGTTTTATGGAAGCACTATCTCATTTCATAACACGTATTCTACACCCGGCTAGTGCATTTTCTCATTACTTTGCACGTATAAATAATCTGAATTAGCCCAAACATTTTTTAAGCTTAAGTAACCTTTTTAATGTTAAAAAAAATGGTCATCGTCACGAGACGCCCGGCAGATGTGAAACATCTTAGTGAGTATTCCAAAATCAACAATTATCGGATACATATATATATATGGTGTTCTTAAATAATATGCCCAAATTGAAATGGGAAATAGTATTATGTATGCTGATTATAATAATAAATATATTTTATGCCCCACGTGTTACAAATTCTTTCATACAAAAAAAAATCCATCATAAAAAATAGCTTTCTGTTGTATGAATCCAACCAGCTAGGAAAATACAAGTATGCCACGCGACACGGTACGCAGGTACTCAGGCGCGCTTAGCGGGCCTTCGTAGAAACGCTAACCGCGCATGCGCCATCCATGTACCCACCGCGCTGCGTAGTAGATGGCGCACGCGTGGTCAGTCTGTTCCGAGTGTCGCACACTACACTACTACGCGTGACCGTAATCATGCCTGGACCTTGTTACTCTAATCAGGAGTATCTCCAAATGGTACTTTGTTATCGCGGGTGCAATAACATCACTGCAAATGTTCGGAATACGAGTGAGCCATCACACCATCCTCGGCACAGTGTACAGGTTTCGTGAACATGGCAGTTACTTAACGATGAAGGCTTACATCCATACCACTTCACTAGGGTACAAGAACTCATGCCACAAGATCATGCGCCTCGTGTTGACTTCTTTCGTTGGCTTCATGCGGAGCGCCACAACATTTTGTGGATAGACGAGTTAACCTTCACACGCAGTGCGGCCCGATCATTTCCAACGTAGATTTACAATACAACACTCGGTGACAGTGTTAGGACCAGTTTTTTTAGAGAGACTGAATGCGGATACCTATCTTCACCTACTGCAAACACAAGTGGACAGTATGCTGGAAAATGTTCCACTTGAACATCTAAGGGGTTTATACTTCCAGCACGATGGAGCACCAGCCTATTACGCCTTGCATGTTCGCGAGTATCTGGACGTACGCCATGAGGTGGATAGGAAGGGGAGGGCCAATCCAATGGGCTCCCCGTTCCCCTGATATAACGCCGATGGATTTTTTTATGGGGTTGTGTGAAGGTGTGATGGAAAGTTTGTGACCTTTTTTAAGTTAAGTTTAAGTGGATCAGCTGTTATATCCGGTAAGTGTTCTAAATTTCCATTTTATTTAACTAGATAGGTAGCGAATGTGAACGCACATAAGCGACGTCTCTGGTGTTAAAAATGTCTAAATGCTACGATAACTGCTTACAATCAGGAAGAGAGCACCTAAGCTTGTTTGCCACCTTAGTGGTGTAAATGTACCTTTTCATATATCGAACCTCGTACACAATTACCAACAATAGACATATCATTTTTTTTATCGTTCCCATAAACAAACTTAGAATAATATTCTAAGTAAACAAACCACTCATGAAATACCTACCTAATTCGTTGAAAATGTATCTAAGTGTAAACTAATCAGACTTAGTGATGGATGTTTGTCATATGAAGCAAATCAGCTGTTTCATCTGTTTCATACTTTGGATCAGGCGCATCTTTGTTTTTTACTACGTCGGGAGACAAATAAACATACGGCCCACTTGATGTAAAGTGGCTACCGTAGCCTATGAACGCTCGCACTAAGGTTTATCGCACGCGGGTTGCCACCCCTGTTGCTCACACAACAACTCCTCTCACTGCCTTCTGGTAACATCACTCACTCACATAAAATCAACAACCCTCCAGTAAGGTTATTTTGCTGCGGACTTCCCCTGTCGGACTGCTTTGATGCGCCCTACCTACCTTACATAGGTAAAAACATTGTTAGGTGATGTATCAGCTGGCATAGTCACAGCCGTCATAGGTATTTCTTTTTTGTATACAACGTTGGGAGGCGTACGGTCGACCTGATGTAAAGTGGTTACCGTAGCCCATAAACGCTTGCAACACAGGAAGTATCGCTTGCGCGTTGCCAACCCCGCTACTGATACAGAAACTCTTCAGGAGCTCACTCGTAACCTTACTCACTCGCAGGAATAGTTGTTCTTTGGCTGCAGTTTTCTGTGAGGTGAAGGTACTTCTCCAGACGGACTGCTTTGACGCGTCCTACCTCTCTTCACTGAGCCTTCCGACTGGCAACTGTCAGGAACTCGGGACAGGCTGTGGTGGTCGCTGCGTAAATGGCGTGTTCGATTAGACCCGCGACCCGTGCATCGACCCCGTCAAACTGAATTATTAACAACTGATGATGATGACGGGGCAATCATTATGCACCATGAACCAAGTAGGCACTTTATTTATTTGATTTCTCAAACTTTTTTAACGATGCCGGGACACGAAGTTTCTTGTCTATCGTAACAAATAAACGATATTCTTTCTCCCATTGAAGTTCGGGCATATAAAAAAAAAACACCTTATATATAAATATATATCTATCTATAACTTCACGCCAAATCCCTTGCGGGGTAGGCAGAGAGAACCGAGCGCCACGTGACTCGATCCTTACATATCTCACTCGCTTCTTTAACATTCATTGCTCTTCTCATGCACGCTCGCCGGTTTCTAGGGCTCCTGACATCACCTTCTGATAGAACACGACCAATTTGGTCATGGTAGGTAAGTCTTGGCCTTCCCCGGCTCCTACATCCGTCCACTTTTGCATTGTATATCTGCTTCGTCATTCTTTCATCTTGCATTATTTCTACATGCCCGAACCATCGGAGCATGCCTCTTCTTATTTTAACACCGACGCTCTCTTTCAGACCAACTCTATTTCTAACATCATATATATATATATATAGTAAACTTGCTCATGAAGCAAAGGAGTATCTAGTATGCACACGCACACACGCAAGGGAGTCGAGAGTGGCGGCGTAGAGGGGACATGACGACATGAGAGAATGTCATGCCATTTGCCGTCACGGCATATGGTTCGATTTTGCTGCCAAGGCGCGCAAATAGATGTTTCACATCAAAAATAGGCCATTTAATCTAAATTACTTTTTGTGTGCCTCTGCCACCAATTTGGAGGAGATATAGTTGTAAATTTGTGTCTGTAAATTTCACTTCCACGAAATAATGTCGAAATCTAATAACTTGATATTTTTTTTCACAAAAAAAAAACAAATCACCTTCTCTAAAAATATCTGATATGAAAAAAATGCACTAAAAGGTACAAAATAATTGCTTTATTTCTTTAAATGACTATAAACAAATATTATGGCGTCTATTTGTACTTAAACAAAAGTTAGAAATTTTTAGACTACTTATCATAAAATCAATGTATAAGGACAATAATATTGTTATTTTTAGAGTCGGTGCCAGCTTTTAATTTTTTTAGTAAATTCCCTTAGATTTACAAAATATATTTAAAGTTTCGTTAATGCAATAATTGCATTGCCAATTGCGTATATCTGTACTTAAACAGAAATTAGAAATTTTTAGACTACTTATAATAAAATCAATGTATAAGGACAATAATATTGTTATTTTTAGAGTCGGTGCCAGCTTTTAATTTTTTTGGGAAATTCCCTTAGATTTACAAAATATATTTAAAGTTTCGTTAATGCAATAATTGCATTGCCAATGCCTAGTTAAACCTATTTACAAACATACACAACAAATTGGATGTGTACATTATTGTACGTACACGCTGATTTTATTCTAAGTAGTCTAAAAATATATTTCTAATTTCTGTTTAAGTACAAATAGACACTGTAATATTTGTTTATAGTAATTTAAAGAAATAAAGCAATTACTTTGTACATTTTAGTGCATTTTTCATAGCAGATATTTTTGTAGTCGGTGTTTTTTTTTTTTTCTAAAAAAATATATGTCTATCTTTTTAGTGAATCTTGCGTTCCGTCACTGATTTATCTAAAGTAAACATGGGTAGACCGTTTAAATGAAATGAGCGAAGAAACGACTATGTTAAAATACGAAATCTAGTGATTAGTTCACCACTAGAGGAAAGATAAACGATTTACTTGTGCCTAAAAGTATTTCACTTCAAAAAATTTTGATATCGCCTGACGTCTTTGCAAATTGTCGTTTCTTCTATTTTCCCATGCGTCATACTCATAACTCAATCACATCAATTGATGTGTATATATCATGAAAAATCCACTTTACATTAGATAAGAATCCCGAGTCACGCTTTCGTGACCGTAACAATCGATATACGTCCTGTTAAACGAACTGAACGAATTGTTATTTCATTCTACTGATTAAATTGTATGATATCATTTAAATGATCTCACTATTAAGATTATCACATGGACTCTGTTCATTGAGTCGTGATCGTGACGAAGGGGTCAGCTTAGTGAGCCAGGTCAATACATAAGTGTAATTAGTCATATTACATTACTGATAAATTTGTCTGCATTATTCAGCATAATTGTTAAACTGGCCAAGTTGGACTTTGCTGACACACGTTTTTTGATTGTTTGTATCTTAAACCTCTTTTAATCGTTTGGTTTTTTTATAATAGGTTATTAGCTGACATAGTTATACACATTCTGTGAAAATATTTAGTGTCTTCGCATTACGGTTCAAAAGAAGAAGAAGAATAACAGAGGACAGTCAGCGGAGCGTTCGTAATAGGGTTCCACTGGTACCTTTTGGATACGGAAACCGTATTGCGGAATATTACATTCGGAAATCATAGATTTATTTAAACTTTATGCACTTTAGACAATGCTGAATTCCCATCAGATGTAAATTGGTTACCGTAATCTTTCGTAGGTTACGGTAGTATTACTGAAGTATCGCTTGTGTATCACCACCCCTGCTACTAGTGTGACAACTTACCGGTAAGTACTCAAAAACATACCGTTAAACTTCACTCACTTGCACGAAAACAATTATTCTTCGGGGAATTATCACTTGACTGTGGTTTTATGTGAGGTGGAGGTACTTCTCCAGTCGAGCTGCTTTGATGCGCCATACCTCCCATATAACTTTATCCGAGACTATATCATCTATTCAGATGATATACCTTGAATATAGATACATATCCTGCACATTAGAAAACCAGGCGTTGCGTAAAGAGTAATAGACCAGAGCTATATTAAATAGGAAGCAGTCTGATATCTATTATACTACTAAGCGACCAAACCTACAGCCTATTACCGTAGCCTATGTACACTGGCAACATCAGAAGCGCCACTGGTATGTCGCATGAAACCTCGTCATGCATTTTAAAAAAAAAATAGGTTCTTGGAAATAGTACCTCGAGAGTTCATTCCACAAAGTATTGTCTTAGGTTTTCGCGATTGTTACACATTGAAATTAAACTATTTTTAACGGAAGTATCGCGTGTTTTATTTATTTTGTTGAAACCTGACGTTTCGAACGCTTTGCAGCAGGAAAGACTTTCCTGCGACCACGGACGCTGCAAAGCGTTCGAAACGTCAGGTTTCAACAAAATAAATAAAACACGCGATACTTCCGTTAAAAATAGTTTAATTTCAATGTTCATTCCACAACTTGAGTTTGCGGAAGAAATTTCGCTGGTACCATACAATATGCGATCGTTGCAGTGTATGAAAATGAATACCTTACCAATGGTACGTGGTGTGATTGTAGTAGCTGTTGACACACCATATCGAACAACGTCTCGGAGCACAATTGATAAGAAAAATACTTCCATCTTACATAAGTCCGCACTCAAATAACAATACTTTGGAGGGTTGTTTCTATTCCTGCGAGTGTGTAATATTACCATTACTATTTATTATAATGTGGAGTTTCTGCTGCTTTTGTTGGAATTGGTCATAGGGTGTTATTCATATCTTCTTTTTATTCGAAAGGTATACAATCAAACTCCCCACTTGATGTAAAGCGGGTACCGTAGCCTATTAACGCTTGCGATATATTAATTATCACTCGCGCGATGCCTCCTCCGCTGCTTACACAACAACTCCTTGGGAGCTTACTGGTGACCTCACTCACACGCAGGAACACAACAACCCTCTAGGGAGTTGTTATTTGACTGAGGTTTCCTGTGAGGTGGAGGTACTTCCCTAGGCGGGCTGCTTTGATGCGCTCCCTTAAAACATCCAGAAATCTACATTAATCATAATATATAAAGCAAAAGAGTTTGTTTGTATGATTTATCGTTTAAATCACTGTTCTCTGGAAGCACCAGTTAAATTTGAAAAAATATTATTGCATTTGAGTTCAATTCAGGTTATTGGCTATTCAACGTCACAATACGACCCTTCTAAGCGGAAGATAAAGAAAGTAGAAAATTTTCAAAGTTTTATTAGATTTAGACGGCAACAAATTATTGAATCGGCCACACGATAACAGATCATTGGTGGAAATGACAAAGCTATGCAATCTGTCTTCGGCTCAACATTGAAAAGTTTCGATGGCCATCTTTACCAGCTCAATTTAACTAAAAACATGATACTTCTGAATGCGAATTCTCCATATTTTTTTTTTGTTTGCTATAAATATCGAAATCGTTATGTGTGCCTATTCATGAACCGCACTATCAGAACTGAATTTTATGATATGAAAAAAAATGGGACCAATCTAGAATCTCTTTAAAATATTTTTTTTTATTCGAATCGGATTATAAATGACGGAGTTATAAAGTAACAAACATTTAAAAAAAATCCTCCTTTTTTGGGAGTCCGTTACAAAAGCGGTTCCTACTGAATACAGGCTTACGCGCGGAAAAGTCGCGGGGTGTAGCTAGTGAGTTTATATACGAGCTCGTACAAGCTATTAAGTCTATTATTATTCTAAAATTGTGAAATAAGGAGATTGCTTGCCTATTCAATTTAAAGTATATTGCTTATCCTATACCATAACATTATCTGGATGCCATTATATAGCGATAAGACAGCCTATTGTATTTAATGTTTGCATTATATAACCTTATATTTTATTCCGGTACAGTAAAGAGTTTTGTATTGTATTGTGATTGCTTCGCATCAGGCGTGTCGTATGCTTAGTATAATATGGATTCTTACAGCTATATTTTATTTTAACCAATGTTGGGAGATACAAGCGTACGCCGTACCTGATGTAAAGTGTTTACCATACCATTACCATTTATACCATTTTGACGAGCTCTGTGGCTCAGTCGTGAATGACACGACTTTGACACCAACGCTCGTGGGTTTTTTTTTTTCAACACAACCACACAAGGCAAACATTTGTATGCATGAACATGTCTGTTTCTCTTGCTCTGGATGTTTTTAGAGAGGTTGGGCGCATCGAAGCAGCCCGTCTAGGGAAGTACCTCACAGAAAACGGCAGCCAAATAACAACTCCCTAGAGGGTTGTTATGTTCCTGCGTGTGAGTGAGGTCACCAGTAAGCTCTCAAGGAGTTGCTGTATAAGCAGCAGAGGAGGCATCGCGCAAGTGATACTTAATATATCGCAAGCGTTAATAGGCTACGGTACCCGCTTTACTTCAGGTGGGCTGTATGCTTGTATGCCCCCCGACGTAGTATAAAAAAAACATGTACAGCCTATGTACACTTGTAATACAGGAAGTGTCACTCGCGAGTTCCCTCCCCTGTTGTTAAGACAGTTACTCCTTAGGAGCTTAATGGTAATTTCAGTCACTCGTAGGAACACAACAACTCTTCAGGAAATTGTTATTTGGCCGTAGGGTTGCTTTAAAAACCCTATCTCTCTTAAAAAACCTAGATTAAGACACACATACATGTTCGGACATGTAGAAAGAATGATGAAGCAGATATACAATGCAAAAGTGGAAGGATGCAGGAGCCGAGGAAAGCCAAGACTTACCTACCATGATCAAATTGGTCGTGTTCTATCAGAAGGTGATGCCAGGAGCCCTAAAAACCGGCGAGCGTGCATGAAAAGAGCAATGAATGTTAAAGAAGCGATTGAGGTATGTAAGGATCGAGTCACGTGGCGTGCGGTTCTCTCTGCCTACCCCGCAAGGGATTTGGCGTGAAGTTACAGATTACATGTTCATCCGCACAAATATTTGTTCCATGTGGATATCTAACTCATGAGCCTTGTTGTTAAACACTTTACCACCAGTTTCGTCAAATAACGTATATCTTCGTAAATTTCAAAGTCTTTCTATTATATTTTAATTAAATAACAATTCTTAGTGTTAGCAATTTTAGGGTCGGCAACGCAAGTGTGACACCCCTGGTGTTGCAAATGGCCATAGGCTACGGTAACTGCTTACCATCAGGCAGACCGTATGCTTGTTTTCCATCTTAGTGGTATAAAAAAAAACGAGGTAACGAAATTTTTCTTCCCATAAAATGTTTCAAAACACATCATTCTATATATATTTCTGATTTCACTTCGTTTTGTAATAACTCTGGTAGTTGTGTTAGCTCATAGGTTATTGTTAAGAGGTAAGACACATCACAGCAATCCGACTGAGGTTGCACTAAAGTTGCTGAACTTCTATTAAACTGCGGCCAAATAACAACTCCCTGGAGAGTTGTTGATTTCTTGCGAGTGAGTTAGGTTACCAGTGAGCCTCCAGTAGATGTGTTAGCAGCAAGGGTCACAATGCGCGAGCGATACTTCGTGTATTGCAATCGTTCATTAATGTTGCTATGATGTGACTGACCTTACCTGACCTGACGTTTCATAGATAACCTTAAACATCAATAATTAATTTTAACAATAATCAACAGCATAGAGATGAAACAAGTTTTACTTCTCACAAAATGTATCAAAATACACCATTATATATGTGTTTCTTGCTAGTTAGGTACATTCTATACATTTTTATCTCTTTTGCCTACTTACGAAATTTACCTATATATATCTCGCTATATTTTCAAGCCTAAATCCTTATGGAGTAAGCAGGAAGAACCATTAAATTATAGCGTAAGCCCCATATCAACTCGCTTCATTATCATTTTCATACACGCTCGCTGCTAGGGCTTCTGACGCCACAAAAATTTAATTACCATACATATATTACACAAAGTATTTTACAAAATACGTGAAATATTTGGCGTGTAAAGTGAAATTCAGAGCAAAATTTCCATGTAGGTATGCTCATGCCTCTGGTCCCTGGTTGAGGAATGTGCGGGCATCATTGCAAAGGAGGCGTTTAACCGGCCTCATTTGTTTGTCATGTCACTAACGACCTTCCATATCTTATGTAGAGTGTCTATATACGCGTATATGCTAAAGCAAACACCTCAGACATGAGTAACATATCTATTCACGTGTCCTGCTATGTCTTTAAAAATAGAGAAGCAATTTTTTGACTTCCGTTTTTAGTGTTTAGTTTGATAGTGTGCACTTTTTGCGGAAACTCTATGTAAATTCAAGTTGAGACCAAACCTTTAGGTTATACATTTAACTAATAGTAAATAGTAGGTTAACGTTTCTGTTTAGTGACAAATAAAATATATACTAATATAGATGATGCTCACGGTCCCCCCAGTGTGGAGTGGTTTTGTAAATTTAAAGAGGAAGCCTAAAGGCAGGGACGAAAAGTAATTTAAATGTCCATAACCAATGTGAGTTAACACTGGTTAAAAGTCTATAGAAATGTTTAGTTATTTTATAGCAATGCACGGACACATGGCAAAAAAAATGAAAATGAATTCTTCGGGCTTCTTTGTCCATAGTGTGTATGTTACACTTTTTTTTAAAGTGTGTGTACACACACGTGCGCACGTAGGAAGTTATTAAGTTTTGGCGTAACGAAACAAGAATATCTCAAAAAATTTAATCATCGTCAGCTGTACGTTTGTAAAACACAACTTCATGGTGTCGATTCCAGATGTCGGTGTGCGCTATCGTAAAAATTGACTCTCATTATTTTTCGCTAATGCGCCAAAAGAAGTGTTACTTCAAAAAACCATGTCCAATCGATTTCACTTTTGTAATAAATATATCTTATCAGAATTAAATGTATCTGGACAAAATTCGCACTTCAGCGCTCTCTGTCTGAATAATTTGTAACGTTTTAACCAACTGCCTACTTTGCACTTTGATGTTAGATCTCAGATGTCTCATGGCATTGCCAAAATAAAGTATACAATACTTGTCTTGACATCTGCCACGACGTCTATGTTATTTTTGCTTGACGTTTTGTTCTTGTCTGTAATTTCTTTCCATTAAACATCATAGCTCCTTGAACGACTCTTTTAATTTTACACCAACAAACCTTCACTGTCCCTCCAAGCAATACAACACCGCCTAGTATCTAAAGTTCGTAATTTCCTCCCTATCGACACCAAAATTTCACTTCCTGTCCTTACTCCTTTCAATTCTACACTGTATTCTATACTGTTTTTTGCTGCCTTAGCCCCACTGAAGATCAATTAAACAAACTTGAACGTTTGAGTCCTTGAGCACGCGCTGGGCTTACAGAAGCGTATGCTGCGACCAGAAATACTCGCCCTATGCCCAGCTTTATGCGAACCCAGATAAGCCCTACAAAACTGTAATCTCTCACATGAGAGGCTAAGCGCGAGGAGAGTACGACACGTCCATCGGCACTGGCATGGTATCCCCGGCCTCCCCCAGACCATAGGACCATTATTCCACCAGGCAGAACATCCGGCTCTCCCCTTCGTCTCTGTCACACACAAGGCATCTAAGGGTCTCTCATTCATTACGTCCATCAGCTCGTTCATCGTATCATTTGATGCACATCTCACATTCCACGTGCCTATGAAGCACTGGGTGGTGGGTGGCTGCTGCCTCCGCCGCATGCAGCTTTATCCGCTCCAACGGGGGCGGTGCGCGTCGAAATTAATATATACGAGTAAATATTTGTCATTGACTGATGTAGGTATTATTGTATGTTCTTGTACTGTATCATGCTTTTCATAAAAAAATTAAACAATTAAATATAATTTGTTTGAATATATACGTGTAATATATAAAGGTGAAAATAATATTATCATAAATGCGCCACTTATGTACTTTTTACTAATAATTGTTTCTCTTCCTGTCGTATGACTCTGTGGAAGAGATCGCTTCAGTGATAAACCGCCTATAGTACTTTTATTTTATATGTATTTATCATTGGTGCAATAAAAAGTATTCCATTGTAACTACAGATACAATACAAACAAAAATTCAAGTCAAATTCAGGTCAAGTTTATTTATTGTAATTATAGGTAGATAAATCACAATATGATATATTTCTAATACAAGGCTAAAGAATTATAATAGGGTTAAGAAAATAAACAATGGGAACGACAGAACTAGAAATTGAAACAACTTGACTAGGAAGTATCTCTACCTTACTGAAAACCATAGCCACATAACAAGTCCCTTAACATTTGGTTGTAGTCGAGGAGTTCTAAGGTCACTAAGAGTACGCTGAGACGCAGTTACAGAGCAGCAGGAGTAAAAGCGCATAATATTAGATACACCAAGAATGCCAAAATAAACTACCAAAGCGGAGCGAACTTACCAGATTTCTCCATCTCCACATCCGAGCTCCATTGTCAGATCAACTCAATATTACTATGTTATTGTCATCTGATAAAAACGTGTTGAAATATCCAAAATTAATCATTAAAATAGCATGAAACCTACCTTTAAAACAGAGTAACAGGTCCCTAGCGTATTTAATTTTCCAAAACGTTATAATGTCAGTTAGTTTATATTACTGCCATAACAGCGAGTGCCCGGTTGCCAAATGATTATAGCCCACTTTATGCGCGACATAAAATAAACTTGTGTCACCTAAAATTTGGCGAATCCGTAAACTTGCCGTATTAAATAACTTTCAGGGTTCTATCTGAATACTGTAGGCAAATGGCGTAGAACTTACGTCAAAAAGTATTTTGAAGATTTTGCATTACTGCGGTAGAAATAGTATGAATTTATGCATGCACTCAAAATTATAGCTAGTGTCATACTCAAGTAAGGTCGTGTTTAAGTTCTTATACCAAAATCAAGGCTATCTTCACATCAAGTTCATTGCTGTGTACGAACAGATTTTTGAACGCCACGCACTTCGGTCCTGATACACCCCGCTAACGTCTTTAACATATGGAATGGAATTAAAATGTTATTAATAATTATATATTCAATGTATTTATACAATGTATTGAAGTTGTGGCTCTAAACCGACAGACACAAAACGAAGGGTACCTTTTTATAATTTTCACCTTAAAAATTCACATATGAAGGGCCACGCGCCATGTCAAAAAGTTTCTACTAATTCGCGAACATCTAGACCATATCGGTCGGTTGAAGTCAAATTTGTCGCAACTTGCATTCCTCATTCATCTTCCTATCCTTTTGTCTAACAAAGTATCTAATTGATATTATATCATATCTTTAAATGATAAGGTATGTTTTTTAGCTTCCTGCTAATTTAAAATCAATTCTGTTTGATATTTATAGTCCTTACTATCGAAATTAGCATTTTGTTTGAGTCGCACTTCGTTTAAATAATGTACGTGGGTGCCTAATTATCTTCAGAACTGTTGAATTTTATTGAGGCATTTTTTTTCGATTTTCAGCAAAATGGGAACATAGTCTCCTAGCGATCTAAAGATTTTAAATAAAATTTCAATCTTTTAATTTTTATGCATAAATGCGAAAGATTGCAACTCGCAAACTACCGACCAAGCCGCCACCCTCGTTCTTTTACTGCAATAAATACGGGCGTCCATGAAAACTTGTTCACGGCTGTCGAACGCAGTAAATCGCAGAGGGCGCCAACCATAGAAATAACGCCAACAGAAGTTCTCGAAAACTACTGGAAATTGTCGTTGCGAACTAACTAACCCAACTGTCATAATCGTAAATTACTGCAACACTTCTCATGATAATGTCGTAAAATTTAAACACATTAGTTCACCAATAAAATATTTAGTGAGACCAAACAAATTACGTTTGTAACTTGTTTAAAACTGTAAAAAGAAAGGCATTATTTCACGAAACAAATTAGTATATTTTTGAAAGAGCACACAACCATCTTAGAGCTTCAAGCCAATCAAACCCGCACGCAATGCATCCCGCTGAGTAGCTAACAAGGCTCTGGTGATTGACACATGAGCTATTCAATATTGAATCAGAAACAGCCCAACAACGAGCCCATTCGTCTTACACAAGACCGCAAAAAAAAGCAAAACACAGAGGAGTACAAACGTACCGTCCTCTTGATGTAAAATGATTACCGTAGCCAATGAACGCTTGTATGAAGTATTGCTCACGCATTTGCTCCACTTTTGCTTATACAACAACTCTTTAGGAGATTACTGGCAGCTCCACATCATCGTAGGGATACAATAATCTTCCAGAGAGATGTTATTTGTTTTCTATGAGGTGGATGTACTACCGCAGTTGGGATTTCCCCAGTGTTTATGCGGATGAGTAAGTCAATCAACAAACTAAATAAATGTTAATGACTGTCCTTGTTTTAAGTGCTTACACTACTCATTGGAGATGGTGCTTTAGCAGAGAAGTGACAATACACTATAAATTATAGAAAAAACTAAGTTTGTACAACAGGCAAATGCTCGAATGTTCGTTTCTTGTATTGTATTGTATGATATTTATATTATAAATCTACTTATCTACCTGTACTACGTGTACATGAATATATCTGTATATATTAGTCTGGATGTATCCAAGAGAGCATGGCAAATCAAAGCAGCTCGACCGAGGAAGTACCTTACAGAAATCCCATACCAAAAACCACGAAAATTGTTTCGTTTCGAATCGAATCGACCCGGCCGAACAAATTCGACCACACATTATGCGAGTAGATGCCTGTCCATTACAGCCTTTTTTTGTTCAACGTCGAGAGGCATTTAAGCACATGGGCCACCTGATGTAAAGCGGCTACCGTAACCTATGAACGCAAATGCTACAAATACAGCAACTCCTTACTTAGAAGCTTACAGTTGACCTCTCACGCTGGAACACAAAAACTCTGCAAAAATCGTCTAAAATGTACTAGCCGCCGTATGTGACATTGATTGCGATTAAAATGCCGGTTGAGCTGAAAGGACATAAAGGTCTATAACTTCATAATAAGACCGGTAATTTTATATAGAAGTGAAGCGTGGCCAGTGCTTGAGCAGCACAAGCAGGAGCTGCGTGTCACGGGGGTTAACAAACTGTGTTGAATACGCGGAGTGACACGGAAGGACTGCAACAGGAACCTGTGTTCGCGGTAGCCTTCACGTCCGTGACATAATTGACAAATTGTATGAGTTGCGCTTACGCTGGTACAGTCACGTACATACGTCTTACGGAAACCGGTAAGGTACATAGGAAAAAATGACAAAACCATGCCGTCTCCGGCAGCCCTTGACGTCGTAGGTGATGACATGCATGCCAATGGTCTTACAACAAGGGATGCTGTAGATCGCGAAAGGATAAAGTTGGAAAGCTATCCCCGGGCTCTGAAGCGAAAGCGACCAGGATTAACACTCGGATGATGATGATGATGATGATACTACAACGGCATGCTATAATGATCACTGTGATAATATTTTTTTTAGCCTTGCATTTCCAATCTGCTATATAAAAATCGAGATGTGCACATTTAGTTTTTATACATCTTGCATCAGGATCAAACTGGATCACAAATCACAAAAAGAACGTTGATGCATACAGCAACACAGTCAAGCAGTAGTTAAATTCGGGGCAAAGTATTTTACTATGCAATACTCAAGTTCAACAGATAGTGTATTTTCGGTTCAGAAACGAGGTATGAGAAATGCGGGTCGTATAATTCTTCGCCTCTTTACATTGTTTATAAAAAAACACACACGATATTCAGCACAAAAGTCTACAGATAGATTTTGCTTATGCTTTCTCTGTTCTACCAATTGTACAATAAATTATGTGCAGAATAACGCCAGCACGAAACCCATATAGTGGACGTCTGGACGTAAATCATTACGTCCATCCTTTTAGCTCTTTTTTACGATCAGTTGGGTTTTTAAATTAACATTTATTTGTATAAGCATCGTAAAGATTCGAATAGAGTAAAGTATTTGAGATATTGTAAGAGAGGTAGGGCAGCAAAGACGCCCAACTGGGGAAGTACCTACATCTCACCTAAAACCACAGCTAAATAACAACTCCAGAGGGTTGTTGTGCACCAGTAATATCCTAAGGTGTTGCTATGTTAGCACCATAGGTGGAATCACAGCAGTGATAATTTATTACCAGCGTTCATAGGCTACGGTAACCACTTTACATCAGGTGGACCGTACGGTTGTGTGTCTCTCGACGTTGTATAAATAAATGTATTGGCAGGAAGCACTAACAAAAACTCGGTTTTAAATTTGTACACGGACCGCTTGATTCGACGGCGGAAGGAAACATTAATGTATCTGAGTAAAACACAATTTGCACGTTAGTAACGGCCATTTTATTTGGGTGCAATAACCGTACGTGTGCATAAAATTATGCTAATGTGTCCAATTTTAACTTTAGGCACTATATATTATGGTACGAAAATTTTTGAAAATACTGGCAACAATGATATCGATCTGTAGTTTTAGGGGTCATATTTTGGGTTCTTTTTATGAATTGGCAAAACGCGACCTATTTTCAGTTGGTCAGGGAACACACATTCCATTTGATGTAAAATAAATGTGCAAGTGGTTCTGCTAATAAATCTATATTTTCTTTAATAATCCTTATTGGAATTTCATCGTAACGATACGATTTCTTATCCTTCATGGCTTTCACTGTATTAATTATTTCCGCAGGGATAATTAATTCCCAGCTCATGTCAGTCTCGATCTTGATAGTGTTAGAATTTAAAAAATCCGATGCTTTCTTTTTATTTCCAGTTGGTTGTTTACTTTGATCAAACTGTAAAGCGAATATATTACCTATTTTTTCTGGATTATCAGTTAATATGTTATCTATCTTAATTTGCAACTTTTCATCTACGTCAACTTTTGTTGTGTTTATTTCTTTATCTATTAACTACCTTCCAAATGCTCTTACTATTATCTTTAGCTTTCTCTATATCTTTTTGTGTTGCGCGCCTTTTGGCGTCCCTTATTATTTTTCTATATAATCTCACATATTCTTCACGATATTTGAGAATATATATTTGTGACACAAATAGATTTATTGATATCATTAAGAAGTCGTTTCATAGTACCAGAAACTTTTATACCCTTAGTTATCCAATTTCCTTTTGCACATTTGTAGAGGTTAATTTTCTTTTTAGTTTTTTTAAAACAAAGTTATATGTGATTAAATTGGTCTATAAACTGATTAATTCCCATGTTTACCCAATTTGTGCTTTTAAGTTCTCTCTAAATTTTTGTTTATTGTTATCAGAAAAACTTCTTGTATTTTTAAATATACAAGAGTTGGTTTTCTTTGACGGCCCTTTTGTTTCTAATAATAGATCGCAAAAAATTCCAGCGTGTCCATATATAAGATGTTTATTCTTATTGAGGTTCTCAAATTGATGTAGGTATCTGATAAATAAATAAATAAATAAAAAACCATTTATTCACAAGAGTACAGTACAAGTCAGTTAAGTAATGTTAAATTAATGTATGTTAAACATACCTTGTGAGAGTCTGGAGCCTATGCTAGGCTTGTAGCCTGTATTACAGAGCTCCAGGCTCCCTCCCGGTGATACCTTAGAGATCTGCCGTCAAAGACTCCTCTTTTTTTCTTAGCTTTATCCCGTTTCCTAATCCAGTATTAGGATTGACTGGGTCCGCTACCTAAGGATTTGGCGAAGATACTAACCATACCAGAGTCAACCAGATCATTCTCAGGTAAAGCGTCACGCGTATTTCGAATTATAATTTCTTGGACGGGGGTGTTTCTTCGCGATGTTTTCCTTCACCGTGCAAGTGACAATTACAAATTACAAATATATAAATAAGTCCGAAAACATGAATTTAGTTTTATATGCCATGATTCAAACCGGGGGCCTGTTGGCCACTTCGTCGGTTCTTTGTCCATTAGGCTATCACTGCTGTACACTGCTCTCTCAATAACCATAGAATTAATCGATACTAGCTGCTACCCGCGGCTTCGCCCGCGTGGAGTCAAATAACGTAGCCCATGTGTTAATCCAGATCTTAATCTATCTATATATCCAAATTTTATTCAAATCCGTTCAGCCGTTTAAGCGTGAAAGAGTAACAAACATCCATACAAACTTTCGCATTTATAATATTAGTAGGATATTACCCTCCACCATTTGGGAAGTACCCTCCACCTCACAGAAAACTGCAGCCAAATAACAACTCCCTAGAGGGTTGTTGTGTTCTTTCGTGTGAGTGAGGTCACCAGTAAGCTCGCAAGGAGTTGCTGTGTAAGCAGCAGAGGAGGAGTGTAAGAGGAGAGGAGCATCGCGCTAATGATAATTGATATATCGCAAGCGTTAATAGGCTACGGTACCCGCTTTACATCAGGCGGGCCGTATGCTTGTATGCCTCCCGACGTAGTATAAAAAAGAACCTATAAAGTAGGATTATTTTAACTAATATAGGTATTAAACGGGATTTTTATGCAAACAAATATTAAAATGTGTGCGTGAAAAGAGCTATGAATGTTAAACTAGGAAAAGAGGCGTGTAAGGACCGCATCTTATTGCGCTCTGTACGTATATAAGTATATTTTATATATAAATAGAAATGGAAAAATATTTCGGAATTGGAAAGTGGATGGATGTAGGCCTGCGGAATACCAATACTCCCCTATGACTAGATCGGTCATGTTTTACCAGAAGTTAGTGACGGCCTTAAGAACCAGTGAGTTTGCGTGAATAGATAAGAGCTATGAATGTTAAAGCACCAAGGGAGATGTGTAAGGATCGAGCCAAGTGACGCTCAATTATTTTCTATCCCGAGGGTAGGAAATAGGAGCTTTATTTACCATCATAGTATTTTTAACGGTTCTGTAAAAAACAAGTGGTGTTAATTTTTTAGTCTATGTCGCTATACACAACGCAGTGCTGGTTAACGTCCCATAATTTGATATGACAGAGAGAACATGAAAGTAAGATAAACGCGGTAGAAATATGAGCGTTGTGCAATGATGATGTAAGAAACAGAGTTTGAAATAGTGGTTTGAAAATAAGAAGATGTGTGCATGCTCCGTTGATTTGACAATGTAGGAAGAATTCGGGAAGAAAGAATTATGAAACAGATATACAACGCGAAAGTAGAAGGATGTTGGTGACAACGACCAAGGCTTACCTCCCATAATCATGTTTAATTAGGACGTCGGGAGCCCTAGAAGCCGCCGAGCGTGTATGAGAAGAGCAATGAATTTTAAAGAAGCGAGTGATGTGGACTCGGTTCTCTTTCCCTAACCCGCAAGGGATTTGGCGTGAAGTTATAGATAGATACATTTTAAGTTTTGCGTTTCATAGCCAGAATATATTTCTCTGTTAAATTTATAGATATATACTAAACATTACATAAATTTGTAAAGTAAATAAATACATTTAACAAATTAACCACAGCTACGCCGCTGTGCTTTTGCAATTTTATTGAAATGCACGATTCCAATAACACTAAAGACTGTACATATCGGTCAACTTGAAATTGAATCAAGCTCCGATTGCATATTGATTAGTCGAAAGTACTCCGAATCATGTTCAATGGATACGAGATATGAATACATAGAGACTTTATGGTATTTCGGAATTGCAGAATTTGACCACAATCAGTTAGTGAACAAATAAAATCCCGTGTGGTTTATGCATGAAATGAGTGAAGTAATGTTATACGTTACTTCCACCTCACACATTCTTTCATCATCATTATTTCAGCCAAAGAACGTCCGCTGCTGAACATACATCTTCCATTACGCTTTCACAGCAATCAGTTCTGTGCTGCTTATATCCATCGATTTCCTGCGATCTTCACGACGTCCATCCATCCATCCATCGTGTGGGCGGCCGTCCTACGCTGCGTTTTCTGGTTCACGGTCGCCATTCCTCGAGAACCTTTCTGCCCCAACGGCCACTGCCGCTTCAGCTCACTAATCCTTACAGCCACATCGGTAGGTCTAGTTGTACTAAATGTCTATGCTAGTTAATCATATCCTGTTTTTCTTCACGTTTACTCAAACCGTACTTATATTTGACACGAGCTTGGCCCAAGCTAGATACAAACCTATCACTTGATACAATAACAAACTTAGTTATACGGTTAATAAAATGACGTTAAGATACCCATTTGTACTTATGGTGTACTTTTATCAACTGCATAACATTTGTCAATGAAATTTAATAAAAAGAAGAAAAGTAGTATCAATCAATCATTTATTTATTATGGAGCATAGGTTATTTACAAAACTTCCAAAAATGTGATGATGTATGAGTCTCACTATGTCCTGCCTCCTGGGCTTACAATAATTAGAATTTAACATTATATTAATAATGATAAGATAAAAAATCTTTATTTGGCTTGAGACCCTCACGGGCACTTAGACATGTCTTACAATCTCAATATTGAATATTATTAATTTTTCATTCCTTTGACCTTACTTATTTAATCTACCAGCATTTCAAATGACCATTGACGAAGAAGAAATGCCTAAAGAAACGTGCCAATTTCAATGTTAAGACGTCAATTTATATTACAATAAATTTATGACAGTGTATAATGGTGACAAGTTGTACAGTTTAGAGATATATTAACACATGTGCTGAATCATATCCAGACATCTCTGTCAGCCAGATATTCATCGATCCTATAATAACCCTTCTTATATACAGTATTGAACATATTGTCAGGCAAGGACAGAACTGTTTCCGAAAATTTGTTATAGACTCTAATACAATATACAACAAAAGATCTACTTGTCTTAGCAAGCCGATGTACTGTCATACGCAATATATTCCTGCTTCTAAGAGTTTCTCTAAATTTTGAAAATGACTTTACATTTTTGCGAGCATACAATATGTTCTAATAATGTACTTAGAGGTAACAGTCGAGATGTTTATTTCTTCGAGTAGTTCTCTAAATGATTTCCTGGAGCCCATGTTATAAATAGAGCCGGTGGTTCTCTTTTGTAATATAACAATAGTTTCAATATCAGCCACTCTTCCCCACAACAGTGTACCATATGACATAATGCTGTGAATGTAGCTGAAATAGACTAAGCGAGCATTAGTCACATCCGTCAATTGTCTAATTGTCCTGACTGCATATGCGGCAGAGCTAAGCTTTCTGGCCAGTTTATTTATGTGCAATGTAATTTTCAGTCTATCGCAATTCCAAGAAATACAGTATCCGTAATAAAATCTAGTTTATTATTGTCAATGAAAACTTCTGAATTGGCTGAAGCCACATTTGGAAGACTAAATTTTTTACATTTAGTTTTAGTTGAATTTAATAAAACGTATTGTGAACCAATTTAGAATAGCAGATGGAACATATTTACCTTGTTAATATGTTCGCATCGGCGAGCAATATTTAAAATTAAAGAAGAGTCATCGGCAAACAGTTGTATATCTGCCATTTTCTGCACCATGTAGGACAGATCATTTACATATACTAAGAATAAAAAGGGTCCCAATATAGAGCCCTGGGGCATCCCAATATTAATATTACTGCTTTTAGACCTGACCTCATTTATGTCAACAGTTTGTATTCTTATACTTTCTAAAAACGAGTAAATAATTTTGAATAAAACCTTTTCTATAATTTTTGCAAAGACAGATACTAACGTTATTGATCGCTAACAGTTAACATTTGTTTTAATAATAATGGTTTTACGAGTATTATAAACGGTTTTAACTTATCAGGAAATATTCTGTGCTCCATACATAAATTGATTGATTGATTGATTAAGTAGCGTATTGGTGAAATGTTACTGTATACGTCCTTGATTATATACCATCGTATCCGGCACTATCGCTGTTTTTCAGCGAGCATATTATTTCATAAATATCAAAAAGGATTGTAGGACTCCAAAATATTGTATTTATAGTATTTTTAGTTTCAAATTATTTAAGCTGTTATTATTTATTTTTATTTCATTTATAAAGTGGTAATTAGATGTTTTAGTTATCATTTGCGGATGTTATGGTATGGCCCTTAAATTTTAATTCCTTTCGGGTAGTTTGATTTAGCATTATTTATAATTTTCCAAATCGCCTTACATTTGTTTTTAGAGGAATTAATGTAATAGTTATTTTGTGTTTTTTTAGTTAATTTTAGGATATGTTTATACCGCTTAGCATATTTTTATAATTAAGTTTGCTCATTTTATTTGGATGTTGTCTATACATCCATAAGAGATTTCGTTTGCGTTTGCTGCATACTCTTATTCCTTTATATATTCATTTGAGTCTACTTTCAGTATGCGATTTTATCCACAGGATAGTAAATGATGATTTTTAAAGAAGTTAAAGTTATAGAACCCCGATGGCACCGTCAATGTGTATGTCAGTGTATTCGAGCACGCATGTGAAGCGACATCGACCTCAGCCTATATGGATGAATTCGTCGTCTATTCCAGTTCCTCCGAATGAAATTAAATTACCTTTTTCCTTTCTTAATACGAAAAAACTATTAATTTCATAAAGAAAAACAGTCAGGAAGAAACGGAAGTAGCAATTTTTCATTAATCGTAAATGGGAACTCATAAATAAGTACTGTAAATTGGGGGAAATAAGCCGTTAATAAGACGGTTCTTTATTCACTAGACTGCTCTTACTATTAGTTTAGTAACTCTTATAAAAGTTATGGGCTGAAATCCGTCCTTCTCCTTTACAAAAGCTGACTTTTCGTCATGTACTCTCTTCCAAACAACTGTAATGTGATTAAACCGAAGGGAAGGAACCCAAGATAACATTATTTATTAAGCATATCATAATCATAACATATAGACACTTGCAATCACTGCTTGCAATCAATTTTGCGTGGTCGACCCGATAAAAACCTCCTCGCGATGTCTTTGAAGCTCTTTATGCGGTAGTGTATTTTTTATAATAATCTTAATTAGTTCAAAATTATGCAAATTTATTCAGAATATTTCGATATAGTCACGCAACCGGATTTGATCTGCACGTGCTCTGTATGCGATACAAATTTATTGTTATAGTTGTTTTATAGTGGCTTGAATAATTTCAGTGCGTGGTGGGTCTTCCTTTGTTTCAGTATCGCCCTTACAATAAACAATGACATTGAAATTTTGATTCAATGTTGCATTAGGTATAGGCGAGTGTTGCCTATTAAATAGACTGCGAGAGTAACGAGAGCAGTTAACATATGTTTAATGAAATAGGAGGGATTTGGATCTACGACTAAATAAATAGCTGAATGTTAAATATTAAATAGCTGAATGCAGTGATAGTCCAGTGAATAAAGACCCGACCTATTGACCGACTGTGCACCAGTGTGAACCCTGGCGTGGGCATCCACCACTAAATTCGTGTTGGTTTTACAGCACATATTTGTAAACATCGCTTACTTGGCGGTGAAGGAAACATCGTGACAAAATCCGTTCAAGAAATTGTATATTATTGGTTATGTTCACCCGAAATTTTGCTTGCAAGTAATTTTAATCTCGTTTCCAATTAATTTTAATAACACGACATTGTTACTTTACAATTGCATACTCTCACAATGGAGTCAAACAGTTTATCAAAGGAAGACTTTCTACAAACGTGCGTACCTCTGCGGTGACCACTTATCATCTAATGCGGGCCGCATGCTTGTTTACCAATTAAGTTGTATAAAAAAAACTTTACAAACGCAAATTTAATCTCAGTGGCTTGTTTCAGTTTGGCGGGTATTAGTCATGTGGCTAGGAGATTGTGATAGCCGTAAAGACCGAAGTAAATTAACAAGGTCTCCATTATTGTAAGTTTGTTCCGGAACGTTAAAAATAGTATGAGAATTAAAATAATTATATGTGTAACTAATTATTATTTAAGTTAATTGTAGACATGAGGAGTAATACTACCGCCAGGTGATACGTAACTTGATAAAAAAAACGCAACAAAATAAAAACCATTCAAACGAGCAGTCTTTGGTTTCGCAAATATAAACAATTAATTTATATAGGAAATCCTATTTAAAATACCAAAGGCCTCAAAAATCACGATAACCGAGGCATTTCAAATGTACGAAATGTATATTCGAATGGGTACATTCGACGAAGTGAACATGGCAAACGCATAAAGCTTTTAACGTATTAGTGGTTTATTGCAAGCCGGATAGTGAAGTACGAGTAGATTAATGCGACAGCAAGTTTATTAAATTATCCACCCGTTTGCATCATAACAATAAATACATTTTTTAAATAATATTTTAAGGTATGAATAGTAAATATTCACATGTAATATTGATATTGACATATTCCTAATTCAATAGTTTATTTTTTATGTCTTATGATTCAATGATCAAACAGCAAAACCAACTGTTTTCTATCCTTCCGCAGGTAATCAATGAGCGAAGTCTCTAAATGCGCTACAGACCTTAAATTTGAACATTTTTTCAGGAGCATACCACGTACTTCACTCTTTTGCAAGCAATGGAAGAGAGAAGCAAATGGGCACATATGACCCAGATAATAAATTAATGGCGGATCCATTCATTTTATGTTTGATAAATCATACGAATAGGCTAATTTACCGACAATTATAACTACTAAACGAATGGACGGATTGCAGGTCAGCATCGTCAAGATGAGACGAATTACAATAATTGTTGATGATTCTGAGCTTACCTACCATTTATTATGGCATTAAAGCCTTACGTATAAGGCTAGACTTTACATTACTTTCCGTTTATGTTCCCACGCCAAAACTACAATAAAAACTGCTTCGCCGCTGCATCGTCTCTACTTCGCCCGACTGCACGAAGCCTGTTTTGGCACTATAATGCTTGACTTTTAGCCCGTAACGAAATGGTTTATTGATTTATAGCCCGCGAAGTACGTAAAAGCTGCCGATCTGACTGTACTAGTCTCTGAAACGAGTCACTAGGCCGAACTTGGTATCCTGGTGCTCCCGCTCAAGCATGGCAACATGGAGATTTCGACACCAAGAACTCAAATGCCCCTAGCAATGGTCTATTAAAATAAGTTTTAGAATTTTTGGAACTGCAGCGGTCGAATTACATCAAGTTCAATAGTACCTAGCATGATACTTTACTTAGAGTAATTTCAATTTCGGATACCGTTCGCGACTTTCGCACTCTTTAGTCAATATGGACAATTTGAAGTAAATTAAATATTGTTTCTTTTGTTAATATTTAGTGGCAAATCGTATTATTGAAACTAAACGTTACGTTGTCATATCGATATTTATTTCCTTTGTCAATCATACTACTGGTAAAACCAAATTAAAAATTGGTCACTACGTTGTCGCTTCAAAGAGCGTAATAGTAACTTTTAGGCCAAACTATTATTAGTTAGAAAAAAAAGGATACTTTACGCTCTAACATTATACGGGATAATGTTTAAACACACGCCGTCGTGCTAGTGCGACCGTTTGATGAACAACTAACTAAATTTGTACACAGGTGTGCTGTTGTTCTCTGTGACGTCCTCTGGGAGTGCGGCCTTTGTCGCCTGGATCGAGATGAAATGCTGAATTACGTGTATATTACATCAAATGTGGTGGTGGAAACCACTACAATTAATTGTAAAGAATTTATTCTATTCTACATTCTATATTGTAGAAAACGTAACAGGTTTATACCTATATATGAAGTTTATACTTCAGTGAACAAATTATAATGTTGAATGTAATTTACCTTTGTATCATATTGAAGTATGTATGTAGAAACTCTTCTTCCTCTCTTACAAATTTTGATTCTAATTAAACGCGTTGTAAAATCCAAGGCAGCCGTAGTTTAAACCCTGGGGACTGCAATGAACTTCATTATTCAGTGCTTTAATTGGTGGTTGTCGCTGTTATGCTGGCAACAAAGGAAACATTGCGGTGGAAATGTCATTTTTTTTGTATTCTAATAGAGAGTATATGTACAAAGTTTTAAGTCACTAACTTCAAAACATTACTACTAACTTACAAACTGTCATTACTACATACAAACTGTCATGCCTCTTTTCAGTCCACTAAGGGCGAAATTTTTGAAAACGCTGAAATAATTTTTTTGACGTCTTGATGGAGAGTATATCTATAAAGTCCAAAGTAGCACACTAAAAAAAACTTTCTCTTTCTTTACGGTTCAACTATTAATTCAAGAAATAATTGTGAACCCCTTTAAGGGGTGAAATTTTTGAAAACGCAGAAATCGCTTTTTTTGGATTCCAACAGAGAGTACCTGTTTTCAGGTCACTAACTTGAAAAAATATTTCTGCTCCATACAAACTGTCAAACCCCTTTTTACCCTCTTAGGTGTTGAATTTAAAAAAATCCTTTCTTATCAGTCATCAGTCAGCATTACAAAAGTAACCTCTATGCTATAAATTTCAGCTTTCTGGATTGAAGGGTTTGGCCTGGGCATTGATGAGTCAGTGAATTAGTCAGGAACTCCATTTTTATTAATATAGATTTTAATTGACTAGATGGCTAAATTTTATTGAAAAATTTAAATGTTGTTCAAATAATGTGTTTACACTTATTTTTTTATATTTGCAGGTAAGTAACTTTTCTGCTTTCAACTGGACTATGCGACAAACTTCTAGAAAATGTAAGTAAAAGTACGTAGCTAGATTTGTATGGTAAAAAAGATAAAAATATACAAATTAGAAACTATTAAGCGAATAAAAAGAAAAGATTATGATATTTCATATTTCTTATGCCAGTTTTTTTTGAAGCTTTGACGAAGAGTACGCTTATGACTTTAACAGTCAATTAATTTAGTTATTCCTATGTATTCCATCGTAAAGTTATATTTCAGTGGAATCCTTGTTAACTACTGAAAATAAACAATTAATCCACAATTTAAATTTTCTACGTGACTCGACAGGCACGTGACACTTTCAAATAATTAATAAAAACAATTCGAAATGCTAGTCATTATCGTTTGATCACCAATAATTAGATTCAGTTGATTGGTTACATTTGGTTTTCAATTTAATAAAGAACTAGCGACCGGCCCCTGTTTCGCGCGGCTAATACGATCGCTACCAAATTTGATAGGATTATCCGCTGGGTTAATTTGAAGATTCTCCATAAAATACATCAAAATCGGTGTCGCCATTTTGGAGTTCTTAAGGAACATAAAAGATTTTTTCTCTTATACACAAAAAAATGTTCGTATTCAATGCGCTGGCGTATCGTTTAATTTTGTCAATTTATTGCTCGCACTTATGGGAAGGTTAGGTAAAGGAAAAAAATGTATCTACCAGCTAGTACATTACAGACATGACCAAATCTAGTTATGGTATGATAATTATACACATATTATAAGTAATGCATTGATGTTGCAATGAAAGTTCAAAGTCTATGAACTTTGCCCGATGAGCTTTTTTGGCCAAATTCAATAACTTTCATTGCAAAATCAAATCAATACGTGAGATGATGTGCGATTTTAATGGCAAACAAGCATGCGGCCCGCATCAGATGGTAAGCGGTCACCGCAGCCTATTGACGCTCGCAACACCACGGAAATGTTACTAGGGCGCTGCCAATCTTGTAACCCAAGGCTGTTCCGCCACAGTACCCAGTAATTTCTCACCGAAACACAGCTATATAAATATGCTTGGTGGTAGAAATAGGTGATACAGAGGTATCCATGCAAACGACTTTTGTACAAAGTCTCCTTCTGGTAAATGACGTGTTGTACAAGAGAGACTCACCATTCTTTGTGCAATAGCCATCCTCACCAGTACCTAGAGCACTCTGTACACAAACGAGGCTCTAGCAAAAAAAGCTAGGATACAGCATAAGTACATATATTAAATAATAATAGTAATTAGACGCGCTCGGTAGCGCAGTGGTGAATGACGCGACACCAACGCTCGTGCGTTCGATTCACAAACATTTGTGTCTGTTTGTGCGGGTGTTTTTAAGAGAGATAGGGTGCATCGGAGCAGCCCGTCTGGAGAAGTACCTCCACCTCACAGAAAACCGTAGTCAAACAATAACAAGGGGTTGTTGTATTCCTGCGTGTGAGTGAGGTAGCCAGTAATCTCCTCAGGAGTTGCTGTGTCAGCAGCAGAGATGGCATTGCACGAGTGATAATATATTGCACGCGTTCAAAGGCTACGGTAACCGCTTTAAATCAGGTGGGCCGTATGCTTGTATCCCTCCCGACATTGTATAAAAAAAAGTATATTTGTCACTATATTCTATGATGTTTAATATCCATTAATTTGATTTTTGATTTGATATGATTACTTTGGAACCTTGTTGAAATGTTGTCCGATCCTAGATGTACACATAGTACATCTGTATTGATTTCAAGTGATAACCTAGTCCGTTTGCACTCGAAACAGTTGCGACTGGTCCTTTCGGCTGCCCACGTTTTACGTTCAGTGTATATCGCCGCTCTTTGTTCGTGATCTTCAAAGTGCTCAAAACTGAACATAAATAACTATATCTAAAAAAATGCAGTAAACTAGTACTGTCTTAGGTTTTCGCGATTGTTTTACATTGAATTATGCAATGTAAGACAAATGTCACCTTAGTCTTCCTGCGACCACGGACGCTGCAAAGCGTTCGAAACGTCAGTTTAAAATAAATAAAACACGCGATACTTCCGTTAAAACTTGTTTAATTCAATGTAGTAAGCTAGTTATTCTACTGCTTATAATCTCTACTGTGAGAACGGCGTTATTAACGTCCCAATTAGGGGAAGTTACTGTAATTGTCCAAAGGCGAAATTCAAATTTTGTTGACATGTTTATGTTCCACGGCCATCTGACTTTATATAATAAAAGAAAATGTCTGAGTGTCTGACTTTATATAATAAAAGAAAATGTCTGAGAGTCAAAAGGAAAATTTTACACTAAATTTTCATAATTGCTAAGCAATTTATATAGTTTGTATAGAGGAGATAGGTACCTTATTTTACCAGTTACCAGGTCAAGAGGGAGACATAGTTTGTCCATGCGAAGTGGTCCATAGTTACCGTGATTTATGAACACTTGTAAACCCGCTGGTAAAACAGCAACTCCTAGGAAGCTTACGAGTAACTAAACTCACTCGCAGGAACTCAACAAGCCTCCTAGGCGTTGTTATTTGGCTGCGGTCTTCTGGTAATCAGATGTACTACACCAATCTGGCTGCTTTAATGCATCCTGCCTCTCTTATATACGCAGTGAGGCACTTACAAAAATATATAATAATTACATGATTAACAGTAATCACAAAACACACAAAACCTATACTGTATATAACTGCTACTTTTTAAGTTTCTTTATATACAATTTTACATAAAAAAACGATCGCTCAGGTACTATGATTTAAGCTGAAAATCAGGCTCTGTCTTCTTCTTATCATTATGCCTTTTCCTAATCCATTACGATTCTTTGGGGTCCGCTACCTAACCCTAAGGATTTGGCGAAGTTACTGATTTTTACATGGAGCGACTGCCAGCGAAAGCCTAAGCCTAAGCGAATGCCATCAGACCTCCACAGGTCTGATGATTCAAACCGGAAACCAATACTTCAATAGGCCAATTCTTTATGCCCTGGACTATAACTGCTCACAAGAATCTCTCTTTTAAAACAATTTGTTTAAAACAGTATGTTTATATTACTGCAAAACTACTAGTACATGCTAGTAGATTTGTATGTATATCTTCACGCCAGGTCCCTTGCGGGGTAGCCAGAGAGAACCGAGCGCCATAAGACGTTACTAGCTTCTTTATTATTCATAGTTATTTTCATGCACGCTCGCCGGTTCCCAGGCTGTAGATTTGTAGTTCTATAAAAAAATATAACAGGAACACAACCCTTATAACAGGAACTGGTCAAAACTTTCCAAGAAGCATACCTACCACCTCGCTTATTTATTGGACAATTTGCCGTGGTTATTTCTACCCCATATTATTTATTCTTGCGGCTTAAGTCGACAAAGGGTCAGAGAATTTCACTAAAGCCCGTGATATCGTTAGCCTGGTTTGTGCGATTGCTATTTGCCCTGTAATAGAGCCATCACGTCGTCCGTTAAACAGTAACACATGTGTACACAGTCGGATATTCAAGTATTTCACGCCTGTATTATCACGCGTTCCAGTTGCATCCAATTAGGGGGACGGCCGCCCTATGTTAATTTTGTGCAAAGATACCCTAGTTTGTGCTACAGTTGGATTTTCCTTTATGACCAGGCGTATTTTATTTTAGTTATATCTACAGAGAAATATTTTTATTTTTTCTTATACTACGTCGAATGGGATCCAATATACGTCACATGATGTCTTGCTATATAAGTTTACGGGTTGCTATCTCGCTATAAATTGGTTACTGTAGTATGTGAAAGGTTGCAATACTAGAAGTATAGCTCGTGCGTTGTCCTTCCTGCTGCTAATACAGCAACTCTGCGGGAGCTTACTGGTAATCTCACTCACTCGCAGGAACACAACAACCCTCCATGGAGTTGTTATTTGGCTGCGCTCTTCGATGAGGTGGTGGTGGTGGGCCGTTTTGATGCGTTCTACATCTCGCAAGATGTAATTACTGTGAATGGCACCCTATCTACTGGTAGCTAAAGGCATGTAGATCTCACAACAAAGTTTCTGGTTCAATTTGAAGCAAATCCTGGAAGAAGTATATAAATGGTACAAAAGTTCGTACCCAAATAACATCCCCTAGTCTCTTTTTACCGTGTAAAAGTACCACAAAACTCAAAAAAAGGCGCTCTATTCAGTGGTGAGTTGCCGACAGATATTTTCTGTGTTATTAGAGTATGTTGAACGTAACGTGACGTTACATGAGTATCGTATTCTCCACGCAGATGGTATAAAAACCCCATGCAACATCAGTGGTCTGGTAGAGCACTACTGCAATGAAACTGCAAATTGATAAACTTGTTGAGACGGAGCCGCTTCGCAGTATCCAAGAAACTAAAATGTTTCGACATATTTAAACAACAATGGCGAAACAATCTCTAACAGCTGGAAGCTTGTACGTTTACAGTTAGCTGCAAACTGTTTGAGACTGAAACTCGCCTGCGGTGAAAGTATCCGTAGTCCGAATTAAACAGGCAATATATAAGAATCTAAAACCAATAGCTAGTCAACCGCAACAACAAAGTTTCGTGTTCCTTATTTGCAAAGTGAAAATTTAATGAGGTAGTATTTTCGACGTCCAAGCACAGAAATTACAATCCAAACTTCGATATCATCTTCGAAATTCCAACCGACTATTTTTTTTTTAAACAACGAGCATGCGGCCCGTCTCATGTAAAGCGGTTACCCTAGCCTATGAACGAATACATGCAGTATCACTTGCGCGATGCTACCTCTGCTGCTAACACAGCGACACCTCAGGAGCTTACTGATGACTTCACTCACACGCAAGAACACAACATCCCTCCATAGAGTTGTTATTTGGCTGCGGTTTTCTGTGAGGTGGAGGTACTTCCCCAGATGGGCTGCTTACGATTTTTGGAGTCGGTGCCAGTATGCTGATATTATCAATTGATATTATGCGGCTGGCACCGACTCCAAATATCGTAAATAATTGTGACCAATAATTTTAGCTCCTGGGTATATATTAAAGGCGGTTTTTTTTTTATTTAAAAATAACTTATTTTTTGCTTATTAGTGGTGTAAATAAAATAAAACCAGAAATTGAAAAAACTTTTGCCGATTATCTGTATATATTTAAAAATAAATTACTACTTGAGTATATTGATATTTAGTGAAATCTGAAAGGCATACAAGTTTTCATTAAAATTTAATCATTGTATACTTAGTAATAATTACAAAGACATAAATCCCGTGACAAGCGATTCCAATCAGTAACTTCGTCAAAACATGTGAACAATCGAACGACAGGAACTACACAAAAACAGGAAATTTCATTGTCTGTTCAGAATTAGTGAAGATATATAATATATACAATTGTGTATTTTAGAAGTCGGTTAAAAAATAAGCTGTAGTATATAGCTGTAATATATAGTAGTAAGCTGCAGCCTGTTCATCATAACAGACGAGTGTATATTAATTTAGCTGTGTCAATTCGTTTCGCAAATTTTTGCTATTTGTCAATGCAAGTATTTTGTTTATACTACATTAAAAGGCACACAAGCATACGGCGTACCTGATGGAAAGCGGTAGCCTATTAACGCTCGCAATACATTATGTATCACTTGCGCGATGCCACCTCTGCAGCTAGCACAGCAACTTCTTAGGAGCTTACTGGTGACCTCACTCCAACCCAGGAATACAACAACCCTCCAGGGAGCTGTTATTTGGCTGCGGGTTTCCGTGAGGTGGAGGTCTTCTACAGACGAGCTGTTTTAATGCGCCTAACCTCTCTTATTTGCCCGTAGCATGGCTCCGATGACAATTACATTTTTGGCAGGCTGGATTTAGATTACCTTTAGTGTAAAGTGAACATGCGTATGGTTCACACGGCAATACACGATTGACATCTCTGATGTTATAGTATTGCATATATCCACAGGCTACCGTAACTGCCATACCACCTGGCACTATGCTTGTTTGCCAATAAAAAACATAGAAATGTAGATATAAAGTATAGTTTTTTTATATCATATAGTCAGGTCATAATTCTGTCATAAACTTTTGATGTAATTAATGATACACTTTTTTATAATTATGTAAAAGTTATATATGAAATGAAAGGTAATTAAATGTACAATAAAATTTTATTTACATTATTCGAAATGCCCTCCTCCATTTTGAATACATGCCCTTTAATCGACGCGGCCAGTCATCGATCGCAGCACGCACCACATTTATATCTATTTCTGTCGCTGCTTTAACCAGAGATGCTCGGAGAGACTCCAAATTCTGATGAGGTTTAGCGCTGACTGTCTCCTCCAAATGTTGCTATATCTTGTAGTCCAGTGGTTTTAAATCTGGACTAGAAGAGGGCCAGTCTTTGTGCCCGATGAAGTCAATTCCACGGGCGGTCAACCAGTTTTGAGTGCTTCGTGCCTTATGAGCTGGTGCAGAGTCCTGTTGGAATATTCAGTGTCTATTTTTGAACATTGTTTGATAAAGTGGTTCTAATAAGTTTGTTAGGACGGTATTTTGGTAAACCACGGCACTGGTTTTCACACCTTTTTCACAGAAAAACACCCTCAGTTAAGCTTGAATATGAGAATCCAAGCCAAACCATGATTGATGAAGGATAATGCCCTCGCTGGACCCTCGGAATACGCGCGCTCGCTTCTTCACAACTGTGGGTATACACCTTATCATTTTGTTTGTTGTAACTTTCTTCGATGGTAAAAACTTTTTAAAATAAAAAATAAATTCATTTCATTAATTTTCAAATATGGAGTAGTCGAAGAAGGAAGATAGAGTCGTGGTTATCGCGTTGCACTGCTGTGGTTACGCTCCAAAAGAGATTTTCAACATTCTCCAAAAATTGCAAATAACACTACGAATTATTTATCGCACTATCAAACGATATACCAAAGATTCAAGCTTCGAAGATCGTAAAAGGAGCGGCTGACCTCACACAGTTAGGACACCAGCGGTCATCAAAGCGGTGAAGGCGCGAATCCAAAGAAATCCCGTGCGTATACAAAAAATCTTAGCTCTTCAGATGGGATTAAGCAGAACCACTGACAAAAGAGTGTTAAATGAAGACCTGGGACTTATCGAGCTTATCGTAAAAATCCGGTCATTTTTTGAACGAGCATTTGAAAATTAGGATAAAAAGTCCCGCGCTTTGTTATGGCGGTACGCGGGGAAAAAATACCGCTAAATTTTGTTTTCGGATGAAAAAGTTTTTTCCATCGAAGAAATTTACAACAAAAAAATGATAAGTTTTTGACAGAACTTATGATTTGACTAGGTATATATACCACTAAGGTGACGAATTGGTGCACCGCCTGCCTGATGGATGGATGGAGTATCTACTACTAGTACTCGTGCATTGCCTACTATATGAAAACCTCTTCAAACATTTATTGAAGAACCTCACTTTATTTCGAAAACTGCTCTATTTCGTAAGATATTCCCAATTGAGAGAGTACCGCCAATTTGCAATTCAATTCGCTGAAGAATTTTTCTGTTTAGTTTAGAGTGTTAGGTTACTAGGAACTAATGACAAATTGCTCCGTCAGAAGCGGTCGTTTTAGAGCGCAAGCTAGAATTCTTTCTCCAGCGTCTTTAGGCTTCAAATTAGGCTTAGCATAGTTGTGATATGAATCAGGCGAGCTGTATCCTTACTTGCCACCCGACGAACTAATCTTATTCTCCAATCCACAAAAAGTCACTATAAAAAAATAACGACGATACTATTCTTTATTATAAACGTTAGAAAGAAACAAACACATTTGCGCATTAAAGCATAATTAGTTAGATTCGCTCAGTATCAAAATACATTAATTATTAGGTTATTAATATAAGTACCTCCCAAGCCCCTGTATTATACGACCTTCCGTGGTACGACCACAGAAAAGTCAAGTATGGACGTCAATGAACTTGCCTTCCAAAAACAATCGAGATGGCTAAGATTTATTATGTAAATACGAGTATCATTATTGCAAGCGTTGCTCACGTTTTATTGAAGTACTTAATAATTCTTACCATACACATAGACGTAATCAGTTTAAAAAGCAGAATGATGTCATTATACAAACTCTCATTACTGCCAATCAGAATTTCGTAACTAAATTGATGCTCACGCGTAAGGTCGCATACACACCAGACGTTGCGACGGTGATTCCTGATGACTCCGCTCACGGCGGCCACGGCGACGCCGACGGCGCCATTCAAACGCATGTACGTACTTTGCGTCTTATTGCGACACCGTTATGCTAATACTTGAAACAATCTTACTTAATCGTATTATATGAGATGTTCGCCCCAGTGATCGAAATCAGACTTTATTCATTAATGAAAATTAACAAATGTATTAGAATCCTTAGAAACCGGCGAGCATGCATGAGATGAGATGATGATGGCACTCCGTTCTCTGACTACAAGAGATTTGGCTTGAAGTTTCATCAGATAGATAGAAAATTTGAGGAAAACATATTTTTTGAATTTACATGTTTCTAACATTTTTTTCGTTCTACGCTAATTATATTCTTTCGTTCATTCATAGATTATATTTATGAAAAAATATTGAAGTGCGAATTTAAAAGGACTAATATGATATATTGTAATACCTGCAGATTTTCTGAGTTCTGGTCAAATGAGAAAATCTCTTGACATCAATGACAAGTATAATGCCTTAATAAGCATATTAAAGTGTACCAAGGTGATGAGCACAAACTTGTTGCAACGTCTAAACTTCCGTGCAACTCAAGTTAAATTAAGTTTATAGTCTACAATATTGCCCGGGCGACAATATAGTCCAGATCTGCTTTTCCGGAAGTGAGCATAAACCTGTACCTATATTTCATTAAATCAAGTGACGATATAAATTGTAATAACAAAGTATTCAAAAACTTGACGGTTGTAAGCTTATAATAAAATATGTTAGGAAACACCGAATAATAAATGTTAGCGCTACATACCTATCCACTGATCGATGCTAGAATTATTCCTTTTTCGTTCATCATATTTAATTTTTCCCTCTAAGTCGTCGGAGACTACCTGAACACACACAATACACGGGTCTGCTATACTACCTCAAATTATGATGAATGTAGAATATTCTTAATGTATATATAAGGTAAATCGCACAATGGCTGCATGAGGTGTATCTACCGGGGGTTGCTAGACGAGGAAATAAAATTTGTCTGAGATCTGAGACCTTGTAAACCGCACACGTAGTAACATATCTTATAAGATTGTTATATTCCTAAGAGTAACTGAGGCCATCAGGAAGCACCTGAAAAGGTATTACGTTAGCATGGGCTCAAGAGAGTATGAGTTAGAAAATATGAAGGATAACAACGTTACCTTCCACGTAACACACCTACCTACACCGACCTACACGGAGAGCGGGGAAGATATAAGAATTCGAAATGGAAGAAAGCATCTAAAAGCTCTATATAAGACTTTTTAAGCATCTGTTATAATCTGTTATAATAAACTAGTTTGTGTTAATTAGTTATTTTATAATGTTATGATATAGATTTGCGGTGTATATAAATGTCAAAGCACTTAATGTCTTATGCACTGACTGCATTGATCAGCGATAAAATAGCAGACTGTAATATGATTTATATTAATGTCATAGAAATTGAACTGGTTAATAACAAAATAATATGTAAAATCTTTATTTATGTACGTTAACAACTAATATAACTTTGTTAAAGTTTTAAAATTACAATGATCAACATCAATATTTCTTTGCTCTATTAGATATACATAGCCTCCTTTGACTCCACTAATGGCCGCATTCCCATGCAAATCAAGAAGCCTATCCACTACCCTCGCGAATATAGGTTCCAGAATCTATGCGTTAATATACCTCTATAACGCCGTTTTAGGGGTCCATACCAAAAAAGTGTCAACGGGATTCTTTCTAGGGCTCTCAGAAGGCTTCGAACTATTAAAGCTCTTACAGAATGTGTATTATTGTGGTCACTATAACAAAAATAGTAAAAATAAAGTTATAACTTAACGGCCAACACCGAAAACACGTTTCTTTTATGAGGATTACCATATACATGTTTCAACTATTTTTAAAAAAAATGTCTAGTATTGTATACCTGTTTCGGTGATAACGAACCCTTCGTTTTATTCCGAATCGTGCTTCGCCTGTTTAATGCTTAGTGCAGATAAGTGCAATGTCATATTCGATTTCATTAAAGAAAATACATTTTATAAGTTCGAGTAATAGTTATTACTCGTTAATCTGTAAAGCCTACTTAGCCGTGATAGTTTTTCTTTTAAATTCACTATATGATATATATAGACTACTACCATGATTTTTTACATTTCCAAATACAACAGTTTCGCTAGCAAAGAGGGGGGGGGGGGGGGCACTTTAGTCTAACAAAAATTTACACTTTTAATATAAATTTTGTCAGCATATTTAATATGTACGAGTATATACATGCCAAACAACAGCTTTCTAATATTAAGCGCCTCCGAGCTAGGCCGCGGACAGACATACAGACGGACATGGCGAAACTATAAGGGTTTTTTGCCACCTAAAGATTTGGCAAATATACTGATTTTGACATGGAGCAACTCCACAACCCAGGGGGAAAAACAGACATTCTTAAGTTAGGTCCCTTTTTTGTATGTTTTTTTTTGGTATGTAATTACTTGAACGTGCGGGTTTCCTAACGATGTTTGTAAGTGATAAATTCCAATATGCATATATATCCGAAAATACAAATTTAACTAAAATTATTTTTTATTAAAATAATAATTTTGAATTTAATGGTACATGCCCAGGTCAGGATTCTTGAACTAAACTACCTTTATTATAATATTTCAATCAATCAAGTCGCTGAATCTTATTAGTTATTAAGTATAAATCTATGCCAGATTGCCCAATGGATTATGAAAATATGGATTTGGCACAGTACCTATCTGACACGAATTCGTGACAACCTTCTCATCACATCACGACTATGTGCATTCTAATGCCATCTAAGGCGTTTCGCGTTCATGGATTTGCTATAGGTGCAATTGGTTCCAATGTTAGTATTATTATACTCTTGTAGATACTATATATAAATAATGCATATTATATGGCTACTAGAGTGTACAATCACCTCGTCGAACTCCCTAAAAGCCCTCCAAAAAAGGAAATTTAAGATACAATTAAAGAAACTACTTCTCAATAAGACATATTATGATTTAAAGGAATATTTTAATGACAAATTTATTTTGAACGATTTTGTAATTAATGACTTTACTATTATATATTACTCGTATTATTATCTCGGTAATTTGATAATCATGCGCGTGGATGTGGATCCAACGCGTAGAGGCCCCTTTAAAACAAATTGCTGTAATGTAGTATACCCGCTGTGACCGGGGAATATACTTATGAGCCTGGTCTCGATAGACATTGGTACTATTGTGAATGTATGGGAAAATATTAGACTATTTTAATGACATCTAGAGGGATTATTGGTACTCGGCTATTTACAAAACGACGAAAACTCCCAGTGAAGTTTTCGTAGGTACAGACAATGAACTGTTACAGACAATTTAGCTCCAGAAATAGATGATGATAGATGGGCGTACGTAACGTACGTACGTAAGACTTCCGTGCAAGGACAGAAGTGAATATGAAGTATAAAACAAAAATTCGACAAATCTCGGACAAAAGCATGGATACTAGAGAGTTTATTAAAATACCACGCCATCGCAAGAACGAAAAATGTCAAAAGTTGATGCTTGTTTACAAGGGTCATTTTCCAGTGAAGATGGTGAGTGATACATATGAGGTGATGTATATAAAAATTACTAAACGGAACACTGAGAAGGATACCGGTGTGACGGATATTAAGAACCTGAAACCGTGGTTACAATTTGACAATTAGGAGTCAAACTAAATTCTAAATACTAAGGTAAGGTCAAATGTGGAACGATTTAGGTACGTTCCACGCTTGACCTTACACTTTACTGTAATGCGGAAATATCCATTTGGTGCAAGTCCAGGTATAGCTTTAAAACAAACGCGTTGTCGTACGCTTACGTGTGTATAAAAATGTAAAGTCAAGTGTGGAATAAACTACATTCTACACTTTCCTAACACTAGTGAGGAACACGGTGCAAGTGGGTGGTAACATGGGTATATAATATGTTAAGTGTTATAATGACAGTTTAAACTTTTAATACTAGTTTACTTCTAGTAACCCCGGTATAATAAAGGAGATTCAAGATAATAGAGTCGTACATAAATCAATACACTCAAACCTCAGATATATGTATGACGAATGTTAAACCAATTAATTATTAATTAGGTGATTAATAATTCATTGAATGAAAGTGTTACAGATTGCCAGATAATGATCAAAGATGAAAAAGTGGGACAAGTGAATGAATTTCTTTATCTGGATTCTTTATCTGTTTAAGAGATGGAAAATGTGAGGGCGATATCGAAAGATAAAGATAAAAATCATTTATTTGCCATTAGGCCCTTACGGGCACTTAGACACGTCTTACATTCTTTAAATTAAATCATATTGTATCTTAATAATTTTCCAGTTTTTTTTTTACTTTTAATCTCTCTTTTTCAATTTACCAACATTTCGGAAATGACCATTGGCGAAGAAGAAATGCCAAAAGAAACTTGCCAATATGGGTCTTTTTTTTTCGTTAATATATATTACAATAAATATATGTGAGTGTACATATATTGAAATCAAGTGGTACAATTAAAGATATATTAATACATGTACTGAATCATTTCCAAACTTCTCTATAAGTTGATATTCATCGATTCTATAATAACTCTTCTTGCACAGAGTATTTTTGATGTACCTTTTGATCATATTGTCAGGCAAGGACAGAACTATTTCAGGTAATTTATTATAGAATCGAATACAATTTACAATAAAAGATCTACTAGTCTTAGCAAGCCGATGTACAGGCATACGCAATCTATTCTTGCTTCTAAGATTTTCACTAAATTTAGAAAATGACTCTATATTTTTACGAGCATGCATTATGTTCTCATAAATATACTGAGAGGTAACCGTGAGGATATTTATTTCTTTAAATAGTTCTCTAAGAGATTCCCTGGCGCCCATGTTATAAATAGAGTGAATGGCTCTCTTTTGTAATATAAAAATAGTTTCAATGTCAGCCGTTTTTCCCCACAATAGTATACCATACGACATAATGCTATGAAAGTAGCTGAAATAGACTAAGCGCGCAGTAGCCATATTTATCAATTGTCTAATCCTTCTAACTGCGTATGCGACGGAGCTGAGCTTACTGGCCAGTTTTTTAGAAAGAATAGTGTAAGCAGGAAACCGTATCAATGGTGCATTATACTCCATGGTAAGAAGTGATAACATATCAATCAAAGCTCGCCTTGCTATCATTCAGGATGTATTAACGCCAACATAGCAGTTAAACATGGTTATGGCAGAAGACGCATGAAAGCAGGGTGAACGTCGTAGAAATGAGAGCGCTGAGGAGTATGTGTGAAGTGGGAATGATTGATAGAGTAAAATATAGCACGATACAGAACGGGAACTTTGTGGCTAAAATTAAATATAATTCCCAAATGTCATGTTAGAGTTCGAATATGTTGTCCAGGAAACTGTATGCCAATTGAATATCTTTAATCGTTGACCTTTGTGTTTGTGATGTACAAAAAGACGTGTTGAAATGTTATAATAAAAGTTACGTAATCAGAAAATGCCAGGACCATGACTTTGTCTACTATTTGTACACTTACAAATAATTTATAAAAAAAACTTGTCCAAAACGTGAATAAATTACCACTTTACGATTGAAGTAGGTATATCAATAGCATATTACCCAAAACTTACCTTATATGGTAATATTCATATGTTTTTTGAGTAACATTTTAAAGTTTTGTGTCTTACATAGAAAGTTAAATATGGTAAATTATACTTAAGAACTAAAGCCAGTTTTAGCTAAATCCATTATCTATAAAACACACCGTATTTATGGTCTTACTTACTGCCTTTTTTGTCTACAGAAGAATCCATTTTTTTGAATGTGAAGTGGTATTATTTAATTTTTATTATGTCAATCGGGCTTTTAAAATTTCATACATTACCTAGTGGTAACTATGTCAGGCAACTTGAACTGCTGTATAACTTTACGTCAAATCTCTTGCGGGGTAGGCGGAGAGAACCGAGCGCCACATGAATAGATCCTTACATACCTCACTCGCTTCTTTTACTTTCATTGCTCTTCTCACGCACGTTCGCAGTTGTAAGCCTCCTGACATCACCTTCTGATGGAACACGATCAATTTGGTCATGGTTGGTAAGTCTTGGCCTTCCTTGGCGCCTACATCCATCCACTTTTGCGTTTCATATCTGTTTCGTAAATCTTTATTCCTCTATTCTTTCCATATGGCCGAGCCAACTTCTCCTCTTCTTATTTTAGCACCGACTCTCTCTTTCAGTCCAACCCTGTTTCTAACATCATCATTGCTAATACGGTCTACAAGCGTTACGCCACAATTTTTGCGCAACGATCGTATTTCGACCGCATTTATCCTACTTTCACGCTCGCTCTCTGCCTTACCCATCAACTGCTTCTTAGTCAAATTTGCATTTCAGGCATACTTCTTCATCAGTATCTTCATGCTTAGGGCAAATAGCCTCCTACTAGGTTTACTATCTCTTGTTCGTGTATAACGCCTTCATTAACAAACGCTCTAGTTTTAAATAGATCAAAAGGAATCATCACGCTGAGTGCATAGTTATATAGTTATGCTTAAATATACATAAAAACAAAGGCGGTGCGATTGCTATGATACTGATTTACGTACATATATCTTTCTTTAGTAATGCCAGAACCAAAGATTATATAGATATGAAAATTACTTTTGGAATTGATCTTGCATCGAGCTCAATTCAAACGTGCAAAATGTGTATGCAATCTACCTTAAATAATATACGTAAATTTGAATTGACCCAATGATGAAATCGGCATCATAACTAGATTATTGAACACGAAAGTAGAAGGATGAAAAAGCCCAGGAAGACTACCTACCACGACCAAATTACCTGCGTTTTATCAGACTGTGGTATCAAGACCTCTGGGGACCGGCGAGTATGCACAAAAAAAGATATGAATGTTGAAGAAGCTGATGAGTGCGTCTTGTGTACGCTCGAGTGTCACCATTTTTACTCATCACGGGGATCGTTCTAACTAGAGAGCCAATGGTACGCCTATTGTGTAATACTACGATTATGTAGAAGAGCAGTGATAGCCTAGTGTGAAAAGAACCGACGTATAATCCGGCGGTCCCTGGTTCAAATCTTAGTGTGAGCATGTACCATTATTTTTTTTTAATTTATGTTTGTATTTTTTTTATATAACGTCGTTAATCGTACAAGCATACGGTCTACCTAATGTAAAGCAGTTACCGTAACCTATTAACGCTTGTAATATATTAAGTCACTCGCGCGATGCCACCTCTGCTGCTTACACAGCAACTCCTTAGGAGCTTACTGGTGACCTAACTTACACGCAGAAACACAACAACCCTCTAGGGAGTTGTTATTTGGCTGCGGTTTTCTGTGAGGTGGAGGTACTTCCCCAGAAAGGCTGCTTTGATGCGCCCTACCTGTCTTAAATTATCACTTGTTCGGCGGTGAAGAAATCGTGAAGAAACCTAGATGTCCAACTTATTATATTTTGAAAGACGTGTGATCTAACCTAAGAAAAGTGTTGTTTTTCTTCCGGGTTGTCTGATGGCAGTTGATCTATGTAAAAATCAGTATCTTCTCCAAATCCTTAGGCCTAGATAGCGGGCCCCGCCAATCCTAATTAATTAGGAAACGAGGTAACACTAGAAAGAAGAAGAATACTACAATTATGCTGTTGGCCTTTCATGCAAATTAAAAAGAAATAAACTTAGTAATGACAGATGTTCAAATATCTTGTATTAGTGTATTTAAATATGAAAAATAATATATTAATGAAATTACTGCGCATATATACCTGAATAAATATAATAATTACCATAACCTGTCGTAAGAGTACAGTCGAGTACAAACACCTGTTTTAACATTTGTATGTGTCTGTCTGACTGTTGTATCGTAGTTCCAAAGGAGATGAACCAATTTAGATTCAGTTTTTTGCTTAAAAACATACACGATCGAGATTGTTCTTTGTCAAAAAAAAATTGTTCAGCCGATCGAAGATTATCGCTTCGTCTCTAGTTGATGAAGGTATGCAATCAACTTCCACAGATACGATCGATTAGAAGTTTAGTTAAGTGTGGGGAAGCATTCAACCATACTTTTGGTTTTCTTCTTTTTGACAGAATATTAGCATGTGTGTGTCCTTTTTATCTATCTAGAAATCACCTGATGTGAATTGGTTACTATAGCGTAATATGAACCCTTGAACCACATAGGAAGACATGAATACTTGCAATAAAGATAGGTAATTTTTTTTTGCTACCTCACGGACACTTAGACACGTCTTACAGTTTTTAAATTAAGTGCTATCCTTTATTACGTCTTATTATTTTCTCGTGTGGTAGGCAAAGCTATGTCCCAGCATCCCCTTGACTACACAACTATTTCGTGGACAGTTGTTGGACGGACTTGAAAGAGTATGACTGTGCTATGAACGTGAATGAGTCAGTATTTAAAATCTTGTTGTACGCCGACGATCAGGTTCTCCTTGCATCTTCAGCGGAAGAACAACAACAAATAGTTAATTAATAATGGATTATGCATTTAAATGGAAAGGTATGAAAGTAAATGTAATAAAGACGAAAGCGATGGTGATTGAAAGAGATGAAACTGATACAGAGTGTGATCGAAGATAAAAAAAAATTGAACAAGAGAATGGATTAATTTATCTAGGTTATTTGTTTAAGAATGATTGAAAAAAAAGAAGAAGAAAGAACAGTAGTAACAAGCGATAACATATCGAGTCTTTTTTTTTCTTCATTCTTCATTTCTATTACAATAAATTTATATCAGTGTATATATAATGATGTCGAGTGGTAAAATTAAAGATATATTAATACATGTCTACTATATTACAATACATACAATGCTAGGAATAACACACAACTCCTCTGAACGCGCCCACAACAAACAACTCTTAAGGGGTTTGTTATACCTTCCGTGGGCTCAAGTACTTCCTGTGTCGAATAACTTCAATGCTTATCTTGGAACAAAATCATATGGTAATTAGTAAAATGCAACACATGCATGTGAGTTTGGCAATGCCTCTATAGTTGACAATGAGACATTAGACGAGCTCGGTGGCGCAATGGTGAAACGCGCTGTTTGCTACCAATGCTCGTGGGTTCGATTCCCACACAGGACAAACACTTAGTGTTTTTGTTTGTACAACGTCGGAAGGCATACAAGCATACGGCCCGCTTGATGTAAAGCGCTTACCGTAGCCTATGTGCGCTTGTAATACATTAAGTATCACGCGCGCAATGCCTCCTCTGCTGCTAACACAGCAACTCCGTAGGAGCTTCCTAGTGGCCTCACTCACATATCAAAACGTTTACTCATGCTCTGATCCTTTTTTTGATTTTTTATACGTCGGAAGACATACAAGCGTACAGTCCACCTGATGTAAACCAGTTACCGTAGACTATGAACGCTTGTGATATATCAATTGCGCGATGCCAGCTCTGTTGATAGTACGGCAACTCCTTAGGGGCTTTTTGGTGACCTCACTCACACGCAGAAACACAACAACCCTCCTGGGAATTGTTTGGCTGCGGTTTTTGGTGTGGTGGAGTTTGGTACTTCCCCAGCTTTAACGCACCCTACCTCTCTTCAAAATAATCAGACCAAGACAAACAGACATGTTCATGCAAACGAAAGTTTGTCCTGTGTGGGAATCAAACCTACGAGCGTTGTTGTCAAAGTCGCGTTAATGACCGCTGTGCCACTGAGCTCGTGAAAATGGTATTGCTGATTTAATTATTAACTATTTATTTATTGACTGCATGGCCGTTAACTAGCACAATAATTTTGAAAAATAATTGTAATCCTGACCTGTACTGTATTACCTGAAATCTCTTAACCCAATTTTAAGAGAAGTAAGACAAATCAAAACAGCCCAATTGGGGCAGTACATCTCACAGGGAACGGTAACCAAATGACATTAGACGAGCTCGGTGGCGTAGTGCTGAAACGCGCTGTTTGCTACCAATGCTTGTGGGTTCGATTCCCACACAGGACAAACATTTTGAGTTTCTTTATTTATACAACGACGGAAAGCATACTTTTTTGTAAATACTTATTATACATAGAAAATACCCAGACCAAGACAAACATACATATTCTTTAAGAGAATGGGGGGGGGGCGCATCTAAGCAACCCGTCTGGGGAAGTATCTCCACCTCACAGCAAACCGCGGCCAAATAATAACTCCCTAGAGGATTGTTGTGTTCCTGCGTGCGAGTGAGGTCTCCAGTAAGCTCCCAAGGAGTTGCTGTGGAAGCAGCAGAGGAGGCATCGCGCGAGTGATACCTACTTAATATATCGCAAGCGTTAATAGGCTACGGTACATGCTATACATCAGGTGGGCCGTATGCTTGTATGCCCCCCGGCGTAGTATAAAAATAAATATATAATTTTGTTAATTTAAGATTCTAATGTTCCGTGGCAGTTCTAATATGCGGAAAACCGTATTTTGCATGCCATAATAAAGATTATCATTTTGGTACGGCGCATTAAATAGAAACAATAGAACATTTGTCTCATTTCAATTTAATGTCACTCCTTTCTCTGGATATAATTACTTATTCACACTTTGTCTACTCCCTTGTTCTCAGTTGGAGGATAAAAAAATTCAGAGTTTATTATGTTCTCACCAGAAAAATCGTAGTAATTCTCCAATAGGATTCGACAGTTTTCTTTACTCACACTGAAACTAACAGAGTGATCCCACTCTAGTGGTACCAGAGACAAATATTGATATGTCGTATTCGTATGATTTTTCGGTCTATTCGATATAATGCGGGCGTATGGTGGGTAGTTGTGCAATGAGAAATCCAATGCAATACGTATCACACTATAATTTTAAATCAACACTTGTAATCAATGTTCAGGAAAATACGAAACGAGAGGACAGTCCCAAGACGTCGTCACTTGCCGCCGTTTGCACTAACTCTCTCTTTCCCCCAGTATGACCCACCTCTTTATATCTACCAAAGCGCGCCATTTCGCGCGCTTTCGTTTCGTTTTAAACATCCATACTCATGACCGGATGCGGCATGTAGATATATCTGTTCCAAGTGTTCTTCTGTCACAGCTGCTCGTGATTCGAACTTTTATAATACATTCACCATGTATACTTGACGAGCTCGGTGGCGCAGTGTTGTAACGCGCTGTTACGCTACTTTGACACCAACGCTCGTGGGTTCGATTCCCACACAATACAAACATTTGTGTGCATGAACATGTCGGGTTGTCTTGATCTGGGTATTTTCTTTGTATATTAAGTATGTATTTACAAAAAAAAATGTATTTACGTATGTTTATCAGTTGTCCAGTACCCATAACACAAGCTACGCTTACTTTGGGGCTAGATGGCGCTGTGTAATTTGTCCGACAATATTTATTTATTTATACTTCTGCTCACATTATGCATATGTCCCGATGGCGTCGCTTCGCGTATCACTCTGATCTAACACACATGTTAAGCAATGTCGACCGCAGCCTATCTATGGATGGGATTATCTATGTATCTTGATAGCCATCGGCCCCAACTGTTGGCGATAGTTGACACTCATTAAGCTTAGTCAGCGGACCTCGTGCGTTGAGCAATGTGGCGGAGTATGCTCTAAAGTAAACCCTTTCGTTTGAAGGAAAACCAAAGTTGCAGTAGAATGAGTGAGTTGATATGGTGGACACATATATCAAACTACATGTATATACATAACTAACGTTTATTTTGCTAGTGATTGCAAGTTCACATTTTGGCTTACCTACTTTAAGATTCCGCTTTCACATTTATATCTACATGTTTCAATCCTTCAACAATTTGGCATTCAACCCACAATTTCGATGTACGTGCCGCAACCCTTCAGGTAATACTTCCCTAAAGACCTTGAGCCCGCAATGTGTACAAAACACAACTTCAAATGTGCTTACAGAAGTTGCGTATAAATACCCGTACAGTAGCTCTCTACATTTTGTTATCTATGTACGTTACTCACATAATGCAGGGTACCTGGATAGATGTGCAGTGAGAGTCTATGTTCCTAAGTCTAGGTAAACACTATATCGCCCAGTAAATTAGGTAAATTCTCTCACTTTGCCTCCTGTTGTGTGTTCTACAGATTGTAGGAACGAGTGTGTTCCGAGCAGTTGTTTGATGTGATGACCACAGATTCCTTGCAACCCTCTTGCTCCCCATTTGTAGGGAATTTATCTTCACACTTTGAAACCACAATATTCGGGTATTGCGCGGTTTTTGGTTGGTTTTATTAAGAGAACAGTTAGGTTGCGGAATTAATAATCCATCGCCGTTTTCCTAAGAAATTAGAGGAAGAGGTCCTTCAACAAGAGCGTGCAGTGATCTTTACAAGACAACACATGAGTGATGCTTCTAGTTTTGCAAGTATCTATAGGTAACGATATATATTTTTATATAACGTCGGGAGGCATGAAGCGGTATGCCCACCTGATGTAAACCAATTATCGTAACCTATAAACGCTTGTAATATAATTATAAAGTATGGCTCGCACGATGCCACCTCTGCTGCTGACACAGCTACTACTTAGAAGCAACAACCACCTAGCGAGTTGTTATTTGGCTACAATTTTCTGTGAGACGGAGGTACTTCCCTAGATGGGCTGCTAAAATGCGCCTACCTCTCTTAAAATATACATCTATGCATGATGATAATTGTATATCATCAGGCAGATCGTAGGCTTATTTTCCACCTTAATAGTGTATGTATATTGTGACGGCAGTGAGGCATATAAACTATGCAGATTCGGCAGATATAGTCAGCATTCTGATAAAATTTCTTCAAAGTACGAGTACGATACTCGTATAATCGTTATCATCAGCCTCTGTCTATCCGCTGCCTGAATTTAATGCTTTCTACTATATTGGACCCTACATTTTCCTCGTCCGGCTCCGGCTACGTGTTTAAGGTAATCAGCCTATGTAGAGATAGAGTTAGAGTTTGAAGAAAAGTATTGGCAAGGACTACTACACAAAAATCATAACAAATTGACTGTCAACGTTTCATTGATGCCTGAGGGTATTTCAGTCATACATATGTTGTAATAAACGCTTACCAGATGCTTAAGATTTATAGGCACGCGCTCCAACTAAAACTCTGTTGCTATACCTGAAAGAGGTAACTAAGCTCGAAGTACTTAATTAATTTTAAGATCCGTAACAGACACTTAGTTATGCAATAAACACTTGAAATACTTGATACAGGTTGTTGTTTGTTGATTGCAACCTTAGTGATACAAAAATCTTTTTACACGGCAATTGAGCGAAATGAGGCCAAGAAACGGCTATAAGAAAACACCCTGACTTGTCCTTGACCGATCCAGCGTGGACGATAATCGACGAACCTTTGATCCAATTAATCTAAAAGTGTTCAAGGTGCAGTATCTGTCGTAAAACGTTAATCACACAATAGGTTTGAGTATTTGCAGTTGGTTGTAAATGCCTATTAAGTAAGTGAGGTCCTCTTGCCAGCGTTAGCCCGTTTCCTAATTCGATAGGTTTGGGGGAGTCCATTACCTAAGGCTAAGGATTGGGCATTTTTTCCACAGACCGACTGCCGTCAGACCTCCTAATCCAAGGGGGCAATCGGATATTTCTTACGGTAGGTTGTCTTTTGAGGTATAATTTCTGGAGCACGCAGGTTTCCTCATGGTGTTTTCGTTCATCGCCGAATAAGAGATAACTACAAATATGTGGATAAATACCAACATAAACTTATTAGTATATGACCCCACCGTTTGAGGTATTTACAGTTAATTGTGGGATATTAATATGTATTTAAATATAAATATTACGTAAAGAGTGCTCGTCTCTTGGTAAATAAGCCATATAATAAACTGCTGCTGCTGAATTTTAATCTAAATAAATTTAATAAAAAGTAATTAAGATTTATTAGGTCGACTACCTAATAAAATTTTATTACTTTATTATTAAATGTATGTAAAAGTGGCACATAGTTATCAACCTAATTAACTGATACCCACTACCTCTCCATTATTTCAATTTTCCAAAATATGTAGAAGTATCGAAAAACGCCAGAAGTTTCACAAGAATGTATGGCGTTGGATTCCAACAATATTAGAAGAAAAAAGTGACGTCAAATTCATTCATTCATTCACCCCCTGCATACGGCCCAGGTTAAAACTAGTAAGGCACAGTGATACTTCTTAATAAACGTCCCGATGGTGCAAAAATCTCCCTCTTCCAGAAACCCGCAGATATATGTACTTATAACGCCCTGGAGAATTGTTAAGTTCTTGGGTGAGTAAGGTCCCAAGCTCCTTCTAGCCAGAAGTTGCTGCGTTAGCAACGAGAGTATATTGTAAGTCAGTGGCGTGCACAGAGATTTTTGACAGGGTAGGCAGAATTTTTTTAAAGCTATTAACTTACCAAAAAATACAGAATGTTGATTTTGGTTACCCAATCTTGTGGAAATAATGATGTATGTGATCACTTGTTTTTTTTCACCGAAAGATAGTTTTAAAAACATTTATTTTCCCTACACACACCACATGAACAACTTTCGCAGTGAATATCATCATATTTATCAACTTTAAAATCTTATTTCGTCTGCTACCAGTCAATCGATTCAAAACAAAAACAATGGCGGCCGTTTTAAAATCAAAATAAAATTGAACATCAATTTTATACGAAAAAAAGAAATGGCAATATCTTTCACTATAATTATATGCAGCAAACTACTTTTTAAAATAGTTACGTAGCAATGCTCGCGACACTTCGGTGATTTTATGTTATAGTTCAGCTGAAAAGACATTGTCTATACTTTGCAATTGTGTGCGTTATTTGTGTTATTTGGGCAATGTAATTATAGGAATGCACACTACAGTATTTGTATAAACTACACGGCACACATACGTAAATTTAGACAGATATAGTTAGTGTCTCTGGCGTAAAAAGCTGCCAATGCGGCGCTAGTGTAGCGTAGCGCCTAGCTGCGATTTGAATATGACTAGCGATGACTTTAATAACTTACCGATACCGATAGATGGAGCTTTTAATTTTTTGTTTTTGATACGAAATATTAGTTAAAAACTATGTTTAAGAATGAAACATCGGATGGTATTTATCAAATTGATAGGGTAGGCAATGTCTTTTTGCCTATATGGAGTGCACGCCACTGTTGTAAGTATTCACAGTCTAAGGTGTATTATAACGTGCGACCAGTACTTTTACTTGTTTGTCTTAATTCGGGGTAAACATTAATCGAAAATTGCTAGGAATAGCCAAGGAAGCTCTTACGTGTGACAAATTTCACTTCGCAGTACCATCGACATCATAAACAAGTGACAACTGTACCATAATATGTGTAATGGGCGGAACTAATGTGCGTTGGGTTTTCACAGCCGCTAGTGACGATCATTTTAACACACATGGTTTGTTATGGCTGTGAGTCATCGTACTCCAATGACTAATTATGATGCACTATTTATTCACCGTATATATTTGAAGTTTATTCTTCATTTATTATAAGATAAAAATCATTTATTTGCCATTAGACCCTTACGGGCACTTAGACACGTCTTACATTCTTTAAATTAAATCATATTGTATCTTAATAATTTTCCATTGTTTTTTTTTTCACTTTTCGGAATCTACCAGCATTTCGGAAATGACCATTGGCGAAGAAGAAATTCCAAAAGAAACTTGCCAATATGGGTCTTTTTTCCATCGTTAAAATATATTACAATAATATATTTTATGCTATTTGCGGAAACCTGTAACTGGCTCAATGTATTGTTAAACTGAATTTATAATATAGTTTTATGCTGTTGGTTTTCCAAATATACTAAAAATAAAAAATAAAATAAATATATGTGAGTGTACATATAGTAAAATCAAGTGGTACAATTAAAGATATATTAATACATGTGATGAATCATTTCCAAACATCTCTATAAGTTAGATATTCATCGATTCTATAATAACCCTTCTTACACAGAGTATTTTTGATGTACCTTTTGAACATATTCTCAGGCAAGGACAGAATATGTCAGAAAGTCTAAGATATAATCGAAAAACCTCTAACATGACACCCCTAAGATCTGAAAGAAATCAGAATACAAGAATTAATTATTAGAACATAATGTAAGATTCCGAAGTGAAAGAGGATGATCGGATCGAGTTCTATCACTTCGTATTTTCGTGGAGAAGTGTTTGGCGCTTGATCTCGTTTCCAGCGGTTTCGTTAATCTTGAGAAAGCATTTGACAGGGTTATGCGAAAGGATCCATACGGCAATAATATACGTAATGTACAGTTCCCTTATGAGGGTTGTGTAGCATGTGTACGAGTGGGTGGCAATTTATCGCCTTGGTTTGACGTCAACATTGGTTTCAAGCAGGGTAGCGCGCTGTCAGCTCGGCTATTCATTATGTATAGCCGACTTGATAATTGTTACAAAAATATGAAAGATGATTTTATGGTGAAAGGCTTACAACTGAATGAGAAGAGATAAAGGTATTTCAAAAAGAGGAAACCAGATCTAACGCAAGAATTATGGTTAATGATATAGCTTTGAAACGAGTGAATGAGATTGTTTATCTTGGATGCACTTCTAGCAGGAATAGAAGGTACACCGCTGATGTGGAGCGGTGAGTGAGGGCAGGGAATAGCGTGAATAGAGTTTGCAAAACTATTTGGCCGCTTAACGCTAGCGTACTTAAAACATATTCTCGGACAAATTACAGAGCGTTATCTAGCCCCCAAGTAAGCAAAGCTAATATAGGTACTAGACAACTGATAAAGTAACGTAAATAACCATACTATGATATGGTAAAATAAATAGAAAAACACCCAACAGGACAAACATTCCTCCATCCAGTATCGGCATCTCACAAAAAATCGCAGCAAAGTAACAACTCCATGGAGGGTTGTTGTATTCCTGAGAATTAGTGAGGTTACCAGTAAGCTTTTGAGGAATTGTTACGTTTCAAGTAAAAGTGGCAAACGTTCATAGGCACACTTTAAGTCAGATGATCCGTACGCTTGTTTTTTTACCGACATAGTATAAAACAAATCCGATACACATGTTTTTACAGACTCTCGACTTTTGATCAGACCCATTTCGAGGACATAATGATTTTACTGCATTTCTAGGTAGATGCAGTAGAGAAATTAATGCTTATTTTTTAAATTGGTGGGATACAAAAAGCAATAGAAATAAGATTCTGAAATGTCTGAAATAGTGAAATTGTTTACTGCAACACCTATTTCTTAAAACCACCAATATAAACGAAACCGTAACATGAGTTGCAGTTAGTAAAGGCTAGCTCATTCTCATAAATTTAAAAATATTGTGTCATCGAAAACTCGAATTTAAATCTTATTTCGATATTTTTCTGACAACTTAGCTAATTAAATTTATATCAGAAGCTTACTTCTGTCAGTGCTTTTATTAAGGTATCTTTAATCACAAGAGTAGAGTCGTGATAGCCTAGTGGATAAAGAGCCAGCCTATTTAACCGACTGGTTCTGGTTCGATATGGGCATATACCACTACTATACTATATCTTGATGCCAAGTCCATTGCTCAGAAATAACGGAGTGCCAATTGAACCTTACAAACTTCACTCGCTTTTTAATATTTACAGCTCTTCTCATACATATTCACTGGTTTCTAGGACATCCTTCCACTTTCTCGTTGTATATCTACTGTAATTATTTCCTTCTGCTTTCTACATGTACGAACCATCGAAACATGCCTCGTCTTATTTAAACACCAACTATCCATCAAATCGGTCTTTCAAGCCTACTCAATTTCTTACATAATTATTGCGAATGCAATCTACAAGCGTTACGCCACAAGTTTTAGGCAAAGCTCGTATTAAGACCGCTTTTATCCTACTTTCATTGTCTGTATGCCATACCTAGCTCTCACTTCCATAAGTTAGCATTGGGAGCAGCACCACGTTGTGTATAGCGAGCTGTGCCTTCTGGCTCAAGCTTTTACCGCCATTCACACTATTCCTATCACTCACTCGAACTATGCACCACTAATTTGAATAAAAAATATTCTCGCTCAAATAATACCCTCTATAAAGTCAGTACCATAACTTTGATTATCATTATCGTTAGACGAGGGTTGTGAGAACATTTTGGTCTAATTATGATCTCCCTATGAGATCAAATCCTCGGGATCCCCGACATACGTTTTAATTATCATGTTATCTCACGTCAGTTTTAATAATAACCCTGAAATAATCTCAACTTTACGACAGCCTTTGTTTAAAGGATGTGAAACACAATACATTAGTTTTATAGTCATTAATTAACATTCCTATATCTAGGCGTCAAACAGCGAATGACCTGCAATAAACTTACAAAGTTATAGGTTATAGCCGCAGTAGTCGATAACGGTAGTGCAACAATAGATTAATGTTTACCTAGAACCTAGCTCGGCTTCGTTGTCTCATTTTATTAGTTTACATATAAAACTGGATTATACAAATTGACCGGCTGACGTCAACCTACCTTTATTTTACTAGAGCTTAGTTTGCCAATTGGCAGGATACCTATACTACGTGCACATGAATTTAAATTGAACTCTAAGATGATAGTTGAGGTACTTACACCCAAAGATCCATAAACTTCAAATTATGTCTCATAACAAAAAAATATCTTTATTGTAACGCGTTTATGTACTGTTTTCGAGAGTCATCACAAAACTTCTCGCATGCAGACTTGGTGAATTTCAGCCTCCCGAACAAGCCGGATTCCGAAAAGCTTTATAAACCACATACATACCCTCCGTCAGATTATACAGAAGACTGAGGAGTACTATCTTCCATTATGTCTGGCGTGTGTGGACCACGAAAAAGCCTTTGATTCCGTTGAGACATGAGCGGTGCTACGGTCTCTTCAGCGATGCCGAATTGACTGTCGGTACATCGAAGCGTTGAAGTGCTTGTGAAGTAGGTCAACGATGTGTATCCGAGTACAGAACCAGAGTACGAAACCGATCCAAGTGCAAAAAAGTGTAAGACAAGGCGATGTTATATCCCCGAAACTCTTCACCACAGCATGAAAGATGTCTTCAAGCTCTTGGAGTGGAAAGGATACGGTATAAACATCAATGGCGAATACATCACTCACTTTCGACTTGCCAACGATATAGTTCTCATAGCTACATCGCTGGAGGAACTTGGCGCTATGCTCAATGACCTCAATTGTGTTTCCAACCAGGTGGATCTCAAGATGAACATGGACAAGACTAAGATCATGTCGAATATCCATGTTACACCTATGCCGGTCACGGTTAGATGCACTAAGCTCGAAGTTGTCGACGATATGTCTACCTAGGGCAAGTTGGTCAGTTAGGTAAGTCCAACTTCGACCGAGAGGTCAACAGACGGATCCAACTCAGCTGGGCAGCGTTCGGGAAACTTCAACACATATTCTCTTTCAAAATACCTCAACGCCTAAAGAGCAGGGTCTTCGAACAGTGTGCATTGCCAGTGATGATATACGGAACCGAGACGTGGTCCTTCACTGCGCGCCGTATGGGGAAGCTCAAGGTCGCTCAGCGTGCTATGGAAAGAGCTATGCTCGGGGTTTCTTTACGTGATAGAATCAGAAATAAGGATATCCGCAAGAGAACTAAGATACCGGGATATTAGATATAAGATAACGGGATAAAGTAGAACGCGCAGCTCTTATTGGTTAGCTCACGGATCAAAATCGCGCCACTTTTCGGCTTATTGGTTCACATTTCTTCTCAGTGGTCTGTAGGCTCGAATCGTTGAGATATTTAGGTGCTAAAAACTACATTTTTGTGAGTGAGTGTGCCTTTATGCGCTATCAAATGGGTTATTTGTCTGTAGTACATCCCCATACATTTCGTAATCGTAATGAAGGAAATAATTAAATTAAGGCAGAAGTTGGTAACTTTTTTACATCACGTCGGGTAACAAAAAGCGTACGGCCCGCTTGTCTTCTGTAAGTTGACGGAGCTCACCCAATTGCGTGTTTTGCGCCCTTCCCGATGCTCATTATATGCTCGGTAAGATGCACCACGTGTAGATACGTTTGTATTTGACCCCAGCGCTATATAAAATTTTCGTTTAATCGTGTCACCATTCTCTACATTAATAAAGTCAGGGTACGGGCTGACATTTTCTGTCCTTTATTCGCATCGTTCGCCGACGCTTAAATACCGACCTTGTTTTACTTTAATAGCCGCCAAGAAGGCTCGTTAGCTGAACGACTAATACTCACCTTTTAGAAATTCGTAATTTAACGGTTACTTCTCGGACCAAATTAATTACTACGGTAATATTAAAACCTCGTAGCACCGACAAATAAGTACGGTCTGAAAATACGCGGCATAAATTACATTTTGTGTGCAAACAGGTGGTAAAATGGTTCACCTTTTAGAACTTCACCTCCACGTGGCGCACCCTGCCAACTGCAAACAAGATTGGCAAATGTAAGGTAAGGTACCTACAGTTATATTTAATGAGAGGTCGGGTTCGACCCTGAAAGTACTTGCACAGAAGATCGCAGTCACAAAATAATTTCACTGAGAATTGTTGCACTCCCGCGAGGAAGTGGGGTGACCGAGTTTTTGAGGTGTTGCCACGTTAGTAGCGGAGATAGCAACGAACAAGCAACATTTTTGGTATTTCAAACAGTCATAGGATTCAAAAGGGTCTTATCACCCTTTTTGAAGAACAACATGAACAGGCTTCTACGGAGTGTATGACGGAATTGAATAGCTTCTGAAGAACTACAAGTATCGGCTTTCCGCCTGCTTTCAGAAGCTCCGCCGTAATTCCGTCCTCACCCGGTGCTTTCCCATTTTTAGGGTTCCGTACCCAAAGGGTAAAACGGAACCCTATTACTGAGGCTCCGCTGTCCGTCCGTCCGTCCGTCCGTCTGTCACCAGGCTATATTTCATGAACCGTGATAGTTAGACAGTTGAAATTTTCACAGATGATGTATTTCTGTTGCCGCTATAACAACAAATACTAAAAAATAGAATGAAATAAATATTTAAGGGGGCTCCCATACAACAAACGTGATTTTTTTGCCTGTTTTATAGGTACGGAACCCTTCGTGCGCGAGTCCCACTCGCACTTGGGCGATTTTTAAGCTGTTTGAGAGCCATACGAATCTCATACAGACTGATGTCTGAGATACCTTCAGTTTAGATTTTTTTTATACTACGTGGGAGGCATACAAGCACATGGCCCACCTGATGGAAAACGGGTACCGTAGCCTATTAATGCTTGTAATATACTAAGTATCACTCGCGCAATGCCTACTCTGCTGCTTACACAGCAACTCCTTGGGAGCTTACTGGTGACCTCACACACACGCAGGAATACAACAACCCTCTAGGGAGTTGTTATTTGGCTGCGGTTTTCTGTGAGGTGGTGGTACTTCCCCAGACGGGCTGCTTTGATGCGCCCTACCTCTCTTCACACATAGTGTCGGGTCAGTTTAGCTCGAGAGCCGTTACTACCACTGTTGTTCGGTTGTAGCGACGATGTGTACAGCTGTCCATAGAACATCTCCATCTCACTCAGAATCTCAGTCTTCGTAGAAAAATGGTGCCAGTGTTTTGTTGTGTAACCACCATTTACTTACTTGAGTTTTAAAGCTTGTTCACAACTTTCATAGAGTTTGTAAAAATATATGCTTTGTCACTGAGATGAATTTTATCTGTGATCATTGGCTTCTAGAAATAAACTTAATTTCCTAACGTCGTATTTCGAATGTTTGAGTATTCCATGTCGTATACAATCTCACTGGAGTTATTTTTTTTTACATTTGTATTCGTCGAAATGAATGACTAACTTGTAGGAAAATTCAGCTCAACATAAGTTAGTCAATTTAGTTTCTCTGCATTCAAAAAAATTGTAACGGCTCCAAGATTTTTATTTCGACCTCAACATCATAATACATGTACAAATATTCTCCAACACTCCTACTGTTTTAGAATAAACAGATAAATGGTAGCAGGTTCATACATCTCTGTCTCAGTGATATCGCACCCTAGAGACGCTATTACGGCTTAACCTTAACAAGATATACTCCATTTTAGCTTATAATGGCTCGACTTTGAAGTTACGTCGTTGAAGGCAATTCTAGGATTTATATTTCTAAAAATTTAAATTATGTTCGTTGGTTTATCATCTCAAAAGAAATGAAACATTAAAAATTCGCGAAATCGAAATCTGCGGATTTACTTCATATGTAAATGTAAGCATCTTTTACCTTCACTTCATTAGAGATTATAATAAAAATAATAAGTAATAATAATAATAAACGTTGCATAAGCAGTCTTTGCTAAGTCAAGTTAAGAGTACCCTTACTGTCTACATTGTTCCTCCATCATCAAAATTTAACATTCTCAATTTTTAACGGAAGTATCGCGTGTTTTATTTATTTTGTGGTCGCAGCTCTAGGTGGTCCGTGGTCCGATCACGGACGCTGCAAAGCGTTCGAAACGTCAGGTTCAACAAAATAAATAGAACACGCGATACTTCCGTTAAAAATGGTTTAATTAAATGTGTAACAATCGCGAAAACCTAAGACAATACTATTTAACATTCTCATTGCCGAGGTTGCAGATCGAATCTTGGTTAAAAGGCAGCATTGAATCTTTTCATCAGAGAGTATAACAAGGCTCAAGACCAAAAGTTTTGATACATTCTCGAACGACACTCATAGCTTTTGGTAGTCACTAGTTCTTTACTTGTTGTAAAATTGAAAGGTTAACTGCATCAGCAAGTAAATTTTAATAGTTGATTTTTACTTTTTTGTCTATATTGTTCCTAAAGAACATATAAACTTCATCTATAATTATAATACTAGCATTAAACTAACAATATAAAATGCAATTTAGCCTCATATATGTGTATGATGTTTAATATGTTGGTGTCACTATAAACGAATAAAAATAAATCAGACATCATCAGACTAACGCAAGTGTATAATACTTATGTATTATTTATTGTCTGAATTACAATTCAGTTCTATATTGCATTAGAATTATAATTAATTTACGGTCATATATCAGAAGCGTGTTTGTCGCGACCCCTACCAATTCAAGGACTACAATTCTAGCCCGAAAGCACACCGATGTGCTGGTTAGTTACAATTTCTCTAAAATCAGTGCAAGAGGAAAGGAAAGCCTAGACTTACAACGACCAAATAAATAGATAATGTTATCAGAAGCTGGTGTCAGGTGTCTTAGGAACCGGCGCGCATGCATGAAAAGAGCTAGAAGCTAAGAAACGAGTGAGATGTGTAAGTATCGAGTCCTGCGACGTTCGGTTCTCTCTGCCTACCTCGCAAGTGACTCGGCGTAAAGTTAAAAATAAATAGATAGAATTAGTTTGAAATTAGGTTGGAATTAGATTAAAATTATGTTCCTTAAAGTTTGTGAAAAATACATTTTCAACTGAAATATTCCGAACGCACGTTCCTCTACAATATGTAACTATATATAATATAGACACCCAATGTTTGATGTCGGAGATAAGAGGTCTATGTATATTATTACACTTATTTTACTTAATCACATTTTAAAACAACTTTTTATTAGCGCTATCCCGTTTTTAGGTATCCCATTAGGATTGGCGGGGTCCGCTACCTAAGCCTAAGGATTTGGCGAAGATACTGATTTTTACACGGAGCGGCTGTTGTCTGACCTCTGCAACCCAGAGGGAAAACCAGATCATTCTTGGGTAAGGTCAAATGTCACTCGAAGTACAATTACTTGGACGTGCGGGTTTCCTAACGATGTTTTCCTTCACCGCCTAGCAAGTGATAATTACAAATATGTACTTACATAAATATGTACACGAATTTAGTGGTACATGCCAGGATTCGAACCGGGGACCTGTTGGTCACAAGGACGGTTCTTATCCACTAGCCTATCACTGCTCTGCCATTCTCTCATTTTAAAACAAACAACAATCTTGAAGGTATTAATTAGACATTCCTAAAAAATAGACGATTTAAAATATATGTCATTTATTATTTAGGGATTCCGTTAGAAATACAGGGTATGTACCTATTCCGCAACACGTTTGCTTTATTTTTATTTATCTAAATCATTTTATTATTATTCTAAATTTAACATTATTACTTTTGTTTATATATTAAGGCTAACGGGTTAACGATATACTTCTATATATATAAAAAAGAAAGGTTTGTCTGTATGTCCTCTATGGACTCGAAAACGGCTGGACCGATGTTGATAAAATTTTCAAGGAATCTTCATATTAGCCCGGCGGACTATCCTGTGAAGTTTGATAGGGATTGGGCCACCCGTGCGAAGCTGGGGCGGGTCACTAGTATTGTATAAAAATTACATTGCATGCAATGCTGGGTCTTACAGTAGTTCGAATCATCCAACCAGTATAAGTCATTGGTAGTTCTAGGACGTTATGGGAGAATATAATTATAACATCACCACCCCACCATGAACTTAATACACAAGCGAAAGTAACAAAGTTAAACGAGCAATAAAATGGTGTCCACTGAATACCCGAGGAACATGAAACAAAACATAAGTATCTAGATTTGCACAAGCGAAATTTATGCTTTGCAACTCTCTATAGTAATGTACAAGTTAGTCGATGAAAACGGCCAGCGTGCATGAGAAGAGCAATAAGTTTTAAAGAAGCGAGTGAGGTATGTACGGATCGAGTCACGTGGCGCTCGGTCCTCTCTGCCTACCCCGCAAGGGACTTGGCATGAAGTCATAGATAGATAGTCCATGAATTGATTATTTAATATTGTGACTAAATCCGTTTACTAATAAACTATGCGAAAGCCATATCGAACAATAACTTAGGGGAACCCAATAAATCATCGTGAAACTTCAACTAAGAAATATACGAGCTTTAATTGTCTGTAATAGGTTCAAAGTGACTTAACTTCGCTTTTAGTATCCGGAACATCAAAATCAATTGGCAAGAATATTCAATTTGTACATTACCTACCAAGTTTATTTGCATGTCAAATTGCTAAGATGACAACATAATAAACAAGTTATTTGTTTGTTAATCTGTTTGCTTCTTAAAAATAATTATTATCCCCCAAAATAGAGTAATAAGCTTACACCGTAAGATGAACTAGCTAAATTAACAGAGGCCAGGCCTCAAAGCTTCTAGAGCGAACTCTCCTTAAGACAAATACTACAATAGCGATCACCGGAGATGTAGAAAGATTGATCGCACCAAAACTGAAAGCAGAATCGAACCGATCTACTACTGAAAAACGTAGTGAAAGGCGATCTCTTGTTGGAGTAGAAATGAAACTCTTAAACCACAATACTAGCGACAAATTATGGTTGGTTTATTAATTTCGGTGCCAGATTGTCGAACTTAAACTCTATGATAACATTTTATCTCAATTTGCCAAAATTATACTCGAGTTCGTAATTTTTACTCAACAATTCGACATTACTGTAATTAAGTTTAATTTCAAGAATAACCCTAAGATAGATAGAAGCCTGGAAAAACTGCAGGAAGATAAAGATCATGAGGCCTCGGCGTAAGAATAGACCACCGTATCTCAATCCGTGGATATAGTAAAAGGCGACTAAGGGAATTATCCAGAGATGGGCAGCAGCGTCTCCTTATTTTAATATATTCAATACCTTTCTGCGGTTGCCAACCATAGCAAAAACCCCTCAGAATGAGTACGACAAAAAGACGGCCCCCAGTCAACGGTAGCCCCGCTAATCCTGGCTCCGGGGCCAGAGTATTGGCGGACCAAGGTAGGCTTAGAATCCTCGGCTCCCACGCCGCGGCTACCAACACAATTGACTGGCCCTGGCAACATTCAAGACGCCTACAATGAGAACCAACGAGAACATGGTGGAGCTAGAAGAGGAACTAAGCAAGTTGCATTGGGATATAATAGGACTGTCCGAAGTCCGAAGACAGGGAGAGGACACGGTGATCCTTAAATCCGGCAACTTGCTTTATTACCGGAAGGGTAACCATCTGTTCTAAGGTGGGGTCGAGTTTGGTACTGAGAACTCAATAGGTAGAGCAATGGACGGTCGTGGCTTCAAGTCTTACTCGTGTTGAATTTTTTATATACCTACAAAATTTTAATAAATAGGTTCTGTTTAAATTAAAAAATATGACAAATTATTTTGTACCTTAACATTTTTATTTACATAATATTGGTATACACTAATGTACGAATATTAGGTACATTATTAAAAAGAATACAAATATTCTAATGTGATTTAAAAATCTCTTTGCTCGATATCAAAACAGATAGGTACCTAAATAACTTTAAATAATCAGTCAATTTAAACAATATTTTAGAATTTTCACCATGAAGGTATACTGGTGTTACAAAACGTTAGAATTCAGAGGGTCATTGTATTTATCAATACTCATACAAAAAAGCAAAAAAAAAAACATGTGTTTCATACGAAAGTTCATACCTACTCAACAACAAATAAATCTTCTAAAAACTTAATAGGTATCACAATAATATTACCTTCATATTTATGAGTGTGTTGGGTGTGAATGGGTATGTACGCATGTATGTGATTGAGTGTATACTCATTAAAAACGCGTGAATAGACTCATCCACTCATGAGTGTATACACGCGTGTGTATGAGTATGAATGAATGTTATTGGTGTGGGTGAGTGTATGGGTATTTATGCATGCGTGTAAAAGTGTATGGGTGTAATGCGTGTATGTACGAGTGAACTAGAATACGGACGGATCTATGATCTACTGCTGCCGTCTGTAGTCGGGTTCAAACTCGTGATATGACTTAACTGTCCATTAGGCTTACGTTCACTTTAGTAGCAACTGGTGCAAGAAGCCCTTATTAAATTTAATTTATTATTATTCTAGGTATCCAACATGAAACATTACAAAAGTAAATAAATAAATTATTAAAAAGTATGTTATACGAGATGCATAAGTAGGTAGTTTTAAGTGTAGATTAATGCGTATGTTAGATAATCGATTATTTAAATCTAAATGTGTTTTCATGTAAGTTTAAGTAAAAGCATATTATCCTTTTTTCTTTCAAATATTATTGACTTGGGTGTTTAACTGCATCCAGGTCCGTTTTTATAATACAGGAACTTTCTTCAATACCTGTAGACATTTTGCATTTCCAGGATTCGTTTTAATGTTGTCCTAAAAATCAGTTCTTACAGCTTTTAATTCTTCACTCAGACTGCGCTAGAAAGCAAACGTGATAAGCGAACTCTCGGCGTGCGCTATCTTACTTTACATAATATATCCGTTTCTTTCTACCGAGGTGGCCGCTCCGCGCCGTGTCGATTTAAAATACTGTTTTCCGCGGTATATGTTGATCAAACGTTGTTTATATTGATCAACAAAGTATCATCAAGTGTGAAAAAGTGACGGTTAGAGCAGCAATTGCTGTGTCAGTCAGTGACGAGCTAGAAACTTTGCCGTAGACTTGAGCACAATGTTGCAAGGTGGAGAACTCTTACATCCCACAATTAGCACGATACACTGAATACTTCCATAGTAACAGGGGCAGAAAGGTGGATCAACAATTGTTGCGTATCTCGGCCTAATAATAGGGGTTAAAGCATGAAACTGCCGTTTTATAGTAATAGATTCTTTGAATTGACATTAAACCTTCATGTTGTGAGATTTTCGACTGAAACATTTATCACATGACACACATGAGGTTTTTCTTTTAAAAAAGGTGCAACATTTGATTTTAGAATTTCAATCCTTTTTTTATTCACCTTAGACGGGAATACGAGTTCCGACACGGAACTAACGCGGCAGAACGGCTCGCAATATCAATGCTGCATTTGGAGAGGAGACTGCTAATGAACGCACCGCGTGTTTTTAGTTTTAACGCTTTCGTAGTGGAAACTTCGACTTCAAGAATTAACCAAGTGTAAGGCCGCCCACACAGGTGAATAACGCTGAATTGAAGGAGATGGTGGAAGCCGATACGAGTCAAACTTAGCGGAATTACCTAGGAATTAGCGGCATTAACGTTACTTTGCCTACAATATTGACTCATTTGCATGAAATCAATAAGACAAAAAAATATGAAAAATAGGTGCCTCATGATTTCACTGAACTGCAGAAAGAAACGCGTGTTGAAACTTGTGTTGCCTTGTTGAATCGGTATATAGTTGAATTCTTTCATTTCTGAAAGAATATTGGATCGAATTGTGACGTGTAACGAAAAGTGCATTCTTTACAATAACCATAAGCAAAAAATGCAACGGCTGACACCAGGTCAAACGCCGCAACAGTGCCCTAAAGCAAAGCTTACCAATAGAAAGGTAATGGTAACTGTTAGGTGGTCCCTTCATGGCGTTCTTCACTGTAACTGTACTGTAACTATAGCTTTCTCAGCTCTGGTCAAGCAATAACGGCAGATGTTTACTGTGCCGATTATTATATCAGGGACTTATATTGGGTCCTCGAAGTGTGCATTGGCATGATTTTTGATTTTCAAATTAAGTCTTCGTTTACAGTTTCAAACCGTTGACAACATCTTCTGCAGTGATATACCTAGTATTCAAAAGTAAAAAAAAACTTGATGTAATGACAATGTGTCTAAAAAGACAAGCCAAACGAGGTCTACCTACCTAGATAGAAACATGCGTTAATCATACTGGAATTCCAATGGTCGCCTCCAATCTCCATGATCATATCAGCTTCTCGGTGCTTTTTACTGTACTGCAGAACTAAACTCAATTACCAAGTTTTGCGACGAGACGATGCCTAAGTGGTTGAAATATGTATTTTTATTACGTAGAAAAAATCACACTATCCAACTTTCAACTACAGATCATCTCGATTATACTATATTACTTCTACATACAAATTGCTATCTTTCATGGTGTTTAGACAATTTAATGATACGAATTGATGGACATTACATGAGCGACACTTGAATCAGCTCCAGATTGGTGCATAAGCATGACATTCTTTATATAAGAACAAGAAAATAAAAAATCATCACAACCCGTATCTACCCCCTGCTGGATATAGGCCTTCGCTACCACCATATGTGACCCTCCGCTTTAGCTACATGGCAATGCTTTGTCTTCCCATATCCGGCCGCCAATCTAGGACTTTCCTGCTTATCTGTCATCAGCAGATATCAGACTCGGCAAGTATGACGTAGCACCAAAGCTTACGTTTAAGTCTTCTTCTTATATATATATATATATAAGAAGAAGACTTATATATATATATATATATATATAAGAAATATATATATATATATGAGGTATATATAATTTATTGCATTATGTATTTTGTTTAAGTATATAAAGTTTCAAAGAAGATCGCAATCTTGTACATTTATTCACTTTGATAGATTTTTGATTAATAAACTAAACATGAGGGGAATAGGTTATATTATACTAAGTAACTACAAAATGCGTACTGTAGTCGTACTCAGCATCGGGGATAAAAAAGTAAGGAACTACCGATGTGCAAACACTAGATCGTTTAGCTAGTCATGTAAATACTACCCAGTACTGAGCTCTTTGAGGAAGGACTTTGCCACTCTCTGTGTATTCTACCGTTTGTCCAATGGGTTGTGTTAAGCGGATTTGTTTGAAATGAAGCCTACATCTCCCTCTACAATCCACTATCGACTGGAATCTACTGGCAATAATTGGCACACATGGTAACCATAATGGTCACGTAGGTACTATGCGGCATGTTATCTCCTAAGTTTGTAAAGCGAAATATCACAAATATTTCAGTGATGAGATGTATGTATACAATAGAGAAAAAATAAAAATGTTTATTGCTAATACAGTTTTAGACACCATCAAAAAACTAGACCTGTGTAGGATTTCACTTCGTAAACAAACGTAGTTATGCGGTTGCACCTTCAGGTGAAGTCTGTTGGTCTAATTTGAATTAGATTTAGATCAATTTTGAATAAAGATATAAAAAAATAATTGTTTCCAACTGTAAAGAACTCACAGTAAATCCGAACTTAATCGGCCTTCCCTTTAGTTCCTTCAGTTTATCTATAAAACAGTGTAACCAGACGAGTTATGTCTTTACATATTTTTATTACACTAGCTACGAGATCCTACACTCTAATTATAGACATATACCTGCTTTTAATTATTTTTATTTACGTACTAAACATATAAGTCTGCAGTTAGGTATACTTACATATAGCCAGTAACAATGAAGCTGTTCTGAGATTAATTAGGAAGCACTTGGCAACTTGTTAATTTGGTAATTATTATAGTGAATTAAGTGTATGGCTTTAAGACATGGTACTGTCTAATCTAATGGCTTCTCAAGGCAGCCAGACAAAGAGCTAAGTGTGGCGTATCTAAACATTAGTACCGATAGCATAAACAATGTTTTTAAATTTATTTCACCATCTAACGACCGATATAAGACTATCAGAATAATATATTACTATTCACTTATTTTATTCAAACTTTTGACCATACGTTATCCCGTCTAAACCTAAACATTTACCAAAGCATTCTGTTCTTATTTCTCGGGATATTCTTTCTCTAAAGCTATACGCTGATGAATTCTGTCAATGGTGAGCGATGCACTTGTAAAAGGAAGTAAAGGCATTGGTATCAAATCGAATAACTTTTTTAATCTCCAAGTGCACGCCAAGAAAAACATAGTCTGTCCGCAAACTTAATGTTTCAATATCGTACATAAGATTATAGTCGTCGACAATCCTCACAGCTCGTAATTGAACTAAATGATAATAGCTAATATCCGGGTGATCCTGTTCAAAGGTGATATGGTAGCAGGAACTATGTAAGTTTGCACATTGTTTTTAAAACGGAATCTTTTAGCGATTGACTGCGTAAGGAAAGCACGTACAACATATCGGTCAAGTTTGCATTATCAATTTGTCTGAATTGTTGATGTTTAGACTTCAATGTTTTTTTCCTATTTTTGTAATAAAGTTCTCATTTATTCAAACAAATACAGTGCAATTAACAAAACAACTCCAGTCAATGTCCCCAACACGGGTATATGTTAAGATTGCAGCTCTTAACTATTCTACTAACTATTAACACTCTATCACACGATGGCATTCTATTTTAAATTATATAAATCCTTTATCGCACAACAAATTAAAAGGTTACAATAGTTAAAATACATAGTTCGCAAAGGCGAGCTTTTCTCTAAAAGAGATTTCTTCCAGCCAACCTCCAACAGTGGGTCATGTTGTCAGTAGTGGAATAACTATATGTGCCTGAATAAGAGTTATACATACATACACACATTTACATACATAATATATATACGATGTATATATATATATATATATATACACATACATATATATACACATACATATACATACACCTATACAGTCATTTCTGAATGGATAAGTAGTAATCTTTCAATTTCTTTTTGAATGAGAAAACAGATGGGCTTTCACGAATACGTGTAGGTAATTTATTCCACAACTAAATTGAGTTACTATTTAATACATATGCAGACCTTACTTTACACCTTCATATTCAAATGATGTATGTCATGATAACCGACACGTTACTGGCCTTGCTCCACAGATTTCAACGCTGCTGTACCATTATGCTCAAACACTATGATGTCATCTGTTGTGTTGTCTGATTGTGTTTTAATGGGTAATAATCGTAGTTTCAAAGTATACTCAATAAGGCACGACGCACATAGATAACTCTCTTGAATTCTATGTTCAGAGTTTTGACTTCCACGTTTTATCATTTCTTACTTATACTATTTGTTACACAAGAGTTTAATGTTCTAGAATCGCAGCTACTTGACAACTCGTGGCGTTATTGACTTGTATAATAGCTATGTACATTTTTTTTATACGTCGTCGGGAGTAATTCAATTATACGTCCCACCTGATGGGAAGCGGTTACCGTAGCCTTTGAACGCTCGCAATAAATTAAGTATCATTCGCGCGATGCCACTTCTGTTGCTAGCACACCTTAGGAGCTTACTGCTGTACTCATTCACACGCAGGAACACAAAAATCCTCTTTAGAGTTGGCTACGGTTTTCTGTGAGGTGGAGGTGCTTTCATGCGCCCTATCTCTCTTAAAACCACCCAGACCAAGACAAACAGACATGTTCATGCACACAAATGTTTGCATGGGAATCGAACCCACGAGCGTTGGTGTCACAGTAACGTCACAGCGCGTTTCGCCACTATGCCACTGGCTCGTCACAATACATACATTATTATTACATTATACAATTATTTATAACCTTTACCTTTACTTTAAATATTTTATACCCTTATATTATGGCTAACAAACGTACGGTCTGTCTTGTGATTTAAAAACTGGCAATCCTAATTTAGACGCATTCTTTCTATCGTTATATGTACTGTGAAACATTTTATTGAAGTCTTCTCCGTTTCCTCATTTTTGTATAGGCTCGCAATTGAAAATCCTGTGCTAGACATATGCCACTTAAAATTTCTTACACATATCTATATGAAATACTAACTTTGTGGCTGCCTAGACCTATTTATAACTATGTCATTTTCAAATATATTTTAGACCAATCATGTTATAGATTGGGTTACGTATGAATTGATCTACCAATCAAGAAAACTCTTGTTATAATCAATTTATAAAATATATTCTCTCCATGTGTTCATATATATCATCATATATATATGGTAATATAGGGTGATATTAAGGAATAATTTATATGTTGTTATAGAAACTCTAAACAATAATTGCGGCGTTGTGGTTATCATTGTTTTTTTTATACAACTAGAGTGGCAAACAAGCAGGCATTGGATGGTAAGCGGTCACCGCAGGCTATTAACGCTCGTAACACCACGGCAATGTTACTCGCGCGCTGCCAATCTTTAGACCTGAGGCTGGTTCGTCACAATACCCAGTAATTTCACTGCCATATCTCACTTTTCAAACCGAAACACAGCTATATACTCGTAAATATAGCTGATTGGCGGTAGTAATAGGTGAGACAGAGGTACCCACGCAAACGACTTTTGTACAAAGTCTCCATCTGGTGAAATTGTTATAAATTGTTGTGACTGTTTTTATGTATTTTATGAGCAACTTGTTGTAGTATTCGCTGTATCTTTTCTATTGTTATAAGATACGAAAAAATACTTTAAACTTATACGTCAAAGCCTTCGCCAAAGCGCTTATTACTTTTTCATTTCATATAATTAAAATATCCTGGTTTGTAAGTCAAAAATCCGTGAGGTTTTCGTTGCCGAACGAAATTCATGAATCTTTCATGGCAGATCTCTGACATTACCATATTGCTCCTCCGCTAACAATACTCGCCGCGGATGCGAACAGGGGGAACGAATTGAAAAAAAAAAGATAAAGTGATTGTCGAAAATTGTACAAAGGCACTTTAGAGCAATTTTGGCCACGATCGCCTTTTTAACAAGATTTTGGGAGCCTTTCATAAAGTTACCCATTTTTATCGTACACAAGTAAGCGAAATAAATGTAGCCTAACGAAATTTGTTACATAAGACTAAAATCATAATCATGGAACAGTTTCTAAAATGAAATATTATTATACGAGTACAATTCAAGATCAATACCCCGTTGAATGTGAATAACCAATAAATAAAAGTACTTTGCGGGTAGAACATGCAACGGTAATATATTTTACTAATATAAGTATAGGAATGGCGATACAAATAATAAACATAAAGTAATAATAATATTGTGCATAGAATACTATCATACTGCAGAGATTCGGTTGCGAACATACTTATTTGCGGTCGTACAATATGTGAACTATCTGCGTTTTCATGCGCTACAAACCTTTGATTGGAGGAAGATGCCGTAAATATACATTTTCTTAACTACCAAAATATTAATTTTCTCGGCTAGACAATTATTATATATGAAAACATCTTACCATACAAAAGGTTTCCGTACTAAGGTGAGATTCAAGCGTGCGGCCTGCGTGATAGTAAGCAGTCAACACAGTCCAGTCACCCATGGGTTTCCGACGCCGGTAGGACCCCAATCCCCCTGCTGCAGCAGCCAGATCCCCCCCCCCCCCCCCCCGTCCTCCTCCTCCAACACGACCACGGCACGACAACTACACTGATAATGGCATTTCGACGACTCGATTGTCAAAGAGAGTATAATAAACTTTCAATAGATTTATTATTAAACATAATAACCATTGCGTATAAGAATCAATTAGTGAAAGATTCTCAATGTGTATCTATCATTAAATATAACAGACGTATTATAATTTTAAAAATACTTAAAAGTACTTCGTTTGTCAAATTTGCGATTTTACAAAATACAAGCTGCCGAGTAAAATAGGTAGAATTTGGTTCTGGCGTTTTAGTCGCATTTCTAACCTAACCTAAACGTAGCCATCTAAAAAAGATATATTTTAATAGGTATACATTTTGATTGATATGTCTTTTAAACAGTACAATTTTTGAATATTAATTTTTTTTTTACTATTTGACGTGTATACCGCACAAGTTGTATAGCAGGTGATATTTAGTTTACATAAACGTTATAAAAATGATTTTATCCTTTTTAAAAAGAAATTTTATGCATATTATAGCTATTAAAAATATATACCGCAACGTTGTGTAAAATCAAAGTTATATATTATGAACGTTATTGAAATGAACTTTTATTAAATGTTATTATATCAAACAATACGCACCCGGATGTCGATGCCACATCCGGATCTACACGAGCCTTTACAGGTCCCGTAGCGGTGATACAGGCACAGATCGATTATTCAAGCACCTGTAAATGACGACTTTCAAATTCATCAAGCAAAATCCCTCCGCGGAATTAATAATCTTGGGAGACTTTAATGCCCATCATACTAAATGGCTTGGCTGATGAATTTGCTCTGATATATGGTTTGTCTCTACTCGTTCATTCTCCCATGAGAATACCAGATATAGATGACCATGCAAGCTCTCTACTGGACCACTCTCATCTCTCTCGCTCTCTCTCATCCGGATCCTAGTGTCCTGCACCAGACGTGAGCCGCCTCGGCCTACCGGATGACGTCGCGAATGGCCCTATAAATCGGCCCGTGAATTCTACGCATCTTGTCTGTGGAGACAGCTTTGTTTCAAAACCTCTATGTCCTCTACATTGAATGCTGTGCGACTGCTCTAGCTACGACGATACGGTGGGATAAATAGGGAGGCATGGAATGCTCATTCCCAATCGCTTAGTGGTTGCTGCGGGAGCTAAAAAGTGATCGTGGTTTAATCGGCCTTGTAAAAAACCCAACCTTTTCAAACAGGTTGCTATCGACTACTAACGGGAACCCTGATCTCTCTGTTATGTCCTGAAACGCAAACTGAATGCTGCCTGCCAGTGATATCCAGAGCAAAATTTTAATTAGTAGAGTTGGCGAACGACTTGTTCGATCTTTTCTTTCTGTTCGATCGCTAAAATTCCTGAGAGAAACTTTTGTCAACCGTCCATGCTACCTTTGTAAAAACCTGGTGGCAAAATGGCCTATAAAGCTATACAGAAAGCTGATTTCCTGGCTAACCTTTTTGCCTCTAATCTGAAGAGCTGTACCACCTACCATCCCGAGGTTCAGTAGCTCAATGCCGGAAACTCAATTACCCAACGAGATGTCCGGAAGGCATTACTCTCTCGACATTCATAAGACGAGCGAACCAGATGGTATACCGGCAGTGGTGCTGCAACTATGTGCTTCTGAGTTGTGTTCTGTCGCGTCTTTTCGCGCTTTCGTCGACTTTTAGGAGTTTATCCTAATACACTGGAGCCACAGTGGCAGCGTACTGTGCGGTTCCAGAGAAGTTTTCTACCGAAATCTATTAAGTTTGGTATGCTCATTCAACAACTTAATGAAAAACTTCTGCCGAGGTTTTACCAAAGGACTACAGCATCGGGTTCTTCAAGAACAAGAAAAGTTAAGAGATTTTTACAAGGTCGGCACCGCAAGAGTGACCCCTGGTATCCCGAATGCCCGTAGGGTACGATAACTGCATACCATAAGGCACGCCGTACGCTACGTACGCTACTAAGTAAAAAAACGAAACATGTCGCGTCTATTTACATAGCGTTGTTACTTTACTAAAGTTTATACCCATAAATTGTTAGCATGAACTAACCTCAAAGGGTACAAACGCTAAATACAAACACTTGCGTTTAGTGGTTAACTAATTCAGTGTTAATTTGTATATAATTAAGGTTCTATATACCTTTACTCGCTATGACATGTATGGTTTAACCAATGTTACACATAAATACTTAAATTTATGAAATCAAGAGTCATGGAAAAAGCAGGACAAGTAAATGTGATAGAAGGAAATTGTCATTTTTTTTTTTTACTACGTCGGGAGGCATACAAGCATACAGCCAACCTGATGTAAAGCGGGTATCGTAGCCTATTAACGCTTGCGATATATGAGAGAGCGTGTGGGTGAGGTCACCAGTAAGCTCCCAAGGAGTTGCTGTGTAAGCAGCAGAGGAGGCATGCGCGAGTTATACTGAATGTATTACAAACGTTCATAGGGTACGGTAACCGCTTTAAATCAGGTGGGCCGTAGATTTGTATGTTTTCCGACGTAGTATATAAAAAAACAAAAGACGTAGTATATAAAAAATAAATGTTTTCGTTTGTTTTTCCGATAATCACGACAATGTATAATGAAAAAAAAAATTTTTCGGCATACTAGAATTTTTGGGTAATTAAAATAATGAAATATTTACATAAACAATACTCGTGTACGATACACCACGATTATTATGACACATTATCCCAAGCTTCGTAATACGCAGGCGCGCATACACACGTCCTAACACACGTACAACGCTCGGACCCTGTAATAAACACTGTATAATGCCTTCTATCTCATCTCTCATACGTTAAATACGTCCTATATATACTTCTATCTCATTCCGTTGCACATTAAATCCTGTAGATGGATGTGGTTGTCCTTGTTACTGTCGCTTTTTTATTTCTTCGAATTTCAAATCACAACAATGCTAAAGAAGTTTTCACTTCAAAAAAACAATAAGAGACTTACAAATGTTACTAATAAACCATTAGCAACATTTGTAAGTTAGATCAAAGTATCAACCAATACTCATGCCACTGCTGAGATGCGTATGTTTATGTCATACTCCGTCCTACTACTCCAATGCGGGTTGACTGAGATCAGTATTTTTTTAATTTCATTATACAGGGTTCGAAAAAAACACATCGTTTGCCGGCGAGTTTCAAATTAATTTTCAACACAACAAATCTGCTCAACATAAGACTATTCTTAAGTGCTCGCACTAATTCATAAATTCAATTGTAATTTTTGGGATCGTATGTAATCCTACTGACTAATAAAATGGGAAGCTTCGTCTGTAATGTCACTTTATCCTAAATATCTAGAAATGTGGACAAATCTCGTAATAGTTTCGTCAAAAGCCACACGATTCTGTCAGAACAGATTATGCAGATCAATAAATAAAATATTTCCTCGCGAGCGTACACGACAGAGATTAGATGTCGCCACACTGAGTGAACAAAATCTCCCCCACGGCGCATGAGGAATTCAATAATATTGTCCAATAAGGAATGCCTCAGTACCACGTTTCCTCCTAAGTAAATGCCGATGAAGGGAAGGTTCAATTTGACACATTTATTGTAGGTAGATTGTTAACCAAGGGCCGAAAACGGCGCTAACGTTTGAGAATGCAATTGATGACTTTGTCCTGAGTTAAATACTCTAATTACGTTTCGACTTTAAAAATATGATACGTAATTATTTAGTTATCTACATTGAATATAAGAAGACTGTTTACTTACCCAATGGTGTGTAATATATTACGAGTACACACCATTGGGTAAGTAAACAGTCTTCTAGACTATCTATCTAGACTGATGAATATATATATTCATCAGTCTATGTGTAAGTATGTTTTTCTGTCACGTTCTACTCGTAGAATCGATACGCATGGTCTGTCTTCAACAATTGTTGCAGCGATTGATTAGTCTCAAGTTTATGGCTGTATGTATGAGATGCATGTTAAAATATATAGCTAAGAAACAACAATAAACTTTTTACGTAATTTTCAGAAACCAGCGAGCGAATAGACGAGCAGAGATCGTTACTCGTACTTTGGGAACCCGTGGTCCACTCACAGCCGTGCAGGCAGCAGGTCCGGTGACCTCACGAAGTTGATGAGTGAGCGCATAATTATAGTAGTCCATATAATAAAGAATTAACCACACGAGGCGAGGCTGTGCTGAAAGGGTGCCGGATCGCTAATGAGCCATTTACCTTAAGCGAGCTAAAGCTATTCATGACAGAGTAAATTTAAAATGGCATAAGTTTAAATTTGAATTATAGAAAAGTATCAAAATAGAATATTCCATTTCAAAGCTGAGCATTAAATTATTTGTGTATCTATGCTAAGATTAAATTGAGTATTCGTTTTTATCATTAGTTATTCTCTTACACTTGTTTTGTGCTAACAACGTACTCGTATTACAAAATTTGTGAGATCACTCACAAGTTTATTAATTTATCTCATATGGAATTGAAAATGGTTTTAATTACAAACGACAAAGTGCATACACTTACAACTTACGTGTATGCACTTTGTCGTGTGTGGAATACTTTTATTTAAATAAAAAATTACTTGTTCGTTACAAAAATTTCATTTTTTTTTTCAGAGGTGAATGGGACAAAAGAAATCATTTAATATTTTGGAATTGATAATTTTGTAATTACGGTATGAATGGGGATAAAATCGTTTTTTACATAAATTGCACACAAACAGGGTATCTGGAGAGTGACTGAAAGGTCTCAATACTTAGGCTTATATTTATCTTGTAATGGACAGTTAAAGTCAAAACCCACAGGGGCAGGAAAAGCGGGATAGTATTTGTATGCAACTTGTCACACGAGAAACAATCGCACCGCGGATTACTTGCATACAAACACGAATATTTTAATAAATCCCGTCCTCGATTGCTGGCGCTTTCCCCCTTTTCCCACTTCTGTGGGTTTTGGTTTTAGGTATAGAGATATATATAGTTTGGGTTTTTTTTACTATAGCTATGCTTAGTCACGTAACTAATATACTTCAAATTACAACTAGCTACATAGCGATGTCGCTTATCAGCAGAAAAAGTCGTAAACATAAACCTAGTTCAGTCCCTAGAATGTCGCTTACGATATCCTGCGCTTCGTTTATTAGGCAATTTTAGTTCATATCTGTTTGGCGAATTCTTCATGAACCTAAAATTGGTTAGCTGATACGTTTTTACGATACACACTTCATTCAATTTGTTACTAAACATTCTTAGGCCATTTTTCTGTTGGAAGGAACACAGTGTTATCAGCGTTTGTAGTAGATATATAAAGATATTCTACGCATTACTATATATTCTGGCTGGAAGAAATCTCTTGAAGAGATAAACTCGCCTTTGTACACTGTATTTGACACTCATTATTTTGTTTTATTTGTGTGCAATGAATAATGTATTCTACAAGCTGCATGTCCAACATACTATGGATATGGCCGTAATGCGATCGAAGTAGGCTTTAGTTTGTCGGAAACTTTGGTCGGCGCTTTTCTTTATTTTTTTATACCCTCAACCCTTACTTTGGCAGGTAAAAAAATTAGAAAGAATGTATTTTACTTCTTTCTATGAATTTTAATGGATCTAATAATGTATGAAAAATATATAAAAAAGCTATTTACTATAGAAAATGTCACGACGTACAATGCCAAATTAAGGATTTTATTGAAAAAAATAATATAAAATGAATTCCTACACAAAACCTCTCAACTTCCGTTCGCCTAGCCCGATCACACTTTTCATAACGCTCTCGTCACGCATTCACCAGCATACTCCCCAAGTCAAGCGTGCGTAAAGAAGTTTTACCTCAAAAATTATTGAATAAACCCGCAGGCAGTAGCTAGTAATAATATAAACAAACAGCAATCATGCATGTAATTAATTTTCGCACAAATGTTTCACTACGTGACCCTCAGTTTACAGCTGTATTTCATTGAAAATATATTGCTCAGTTCAAAACTGCAAACAATGCAATGAGAGCCACTCAAAGCTGAATTGCTCTCAATTACGAAACGTGAGATCGAGTCAAATGGTATATAGTGTATCCTCTATAGAGTATTACAATAGGTTATTGAATTGATTACTATCTTCTTCCTTACGAAACAATTGTAATGTTTTGATAATTACTTTTAGGTGGTTATATGTCAAAATTCAGCATGCGTTAAATTGAACATTCATCATTTTGGGTTTCACCTTGCTCTTATAATGGCCGTGTATACCTTAATTTCTAGTTTTAAAAGAGGAGTCAAGTATTATGTATGGAAAAATTGAAAAAGGACTAATGTCATCCCGTATCGAGTCTAGTATAGCTAGAGATGATTTTTTTAACATAACTCAAAAAGTAGGAAATATATAAAAAAATAACTACTACGTACACATTACATTTATAATATAATATGTACGTAGTTTCATATTTTAACAGAGTCTATATTCTTTTTATTATATAACAATTGTTTTGTTGTGTTGTTTTGAGCATTATTTACTGAGGTACAACATTACAAATTTTATAGAGTCGCAAAATAAAACAGAGGGTTGATTAATTGCGAATGACAAGGTCTCTCCGATGTAGCTTTATTCAGACGGCAGTAAAAGAACTTTATTTTTATTACAGCAATTAATTTTAAATTTCTCGGTAATTATAATCAAATTTTAAGGTAAGGTATAGAAAAGGTTATTTACATTGATATTATACACCACTAGACATTTAACATCATACTAATTTGTATTTTATATTTTTGGAATTGTTTGTTCCTAGATTTGGTCATTGAAGAAAGATAAGCAGACAAATATACTAACGCATTTTTATTATTATGCAACCTATTGCGAGCAGCTGTAGGTACCCGTGTGAAGTGTGAATTATTAAATATTACGTAATGATCCTAAATATTTAAGATAAAAGGATCTAAGTACCGTGTGATTTTTCGTTGCGTAAATAACAGGCAGATAAATATTTTTAAAACAATTATTTTGGGATTAGTATCTGTAGCTAAGTTTAGGTGCATCGATATTTCCAAAAAACCTTCTAGTACGGACTCGCCTTTGTAACAATTTTATTATATGTGTAGATGAATATAGTTGCACATTGAGTAAGAAAACGTTTTGAAATATTTAAAGACTGTGAGTGTGATAGTGTAAACCAAAACTCTTTTTGTTCTATTCACAATAATTAAATTAGACTTTTGCCGAATAACTGGTCTGCGTATCAAAACCAATCTATCTGGATTGCTCACTCAAAGTTCTGTGCAACATTTTCAAATGTCAGATGAAACTGACATGCAATCAATCAAATTCTCAGTTCAAAAACTACATTTCGTGATCGATAATTCTCGAATTTTGAATGCACAAAAATTGTTATGCAAAAGTGTGGACAAAATGGATTTTGAAAATTTAAGAAAAACCCCCGACTTCGGCGTTTCTTGTCGCTGTACTCTACTTTTTATACTATTTACGATTCCGCAATCGAGTAGCCATATGGAAACCTTATTATCAGTATTTAGTGGATCTCGCACCCACGGGGTAGTAACGCGCGAGCGATAATTCTTGTGTTGCGAGCGTTAGTAGTTAGTTCGTAGACTATGATAACCGTTTCACATTAGGCGAGATTGTTTGCCTGTCAACGTAGTTCCGCAACTAAGTAACAACTCCCTAGAGAGTTGTTGTGTTCCTGTGTGTGAATGAGGGCACCAGTAACCTCGTAAGGAGTAGCTGCCCTATCAGCAGAAGTGGCATCTTAATGTGAGTTACTTGATGTGTTGCGAGCGTTCATTGGTTATGGTAACCGCTTTACATCTATTGCGCCGTATGCTTGCATGCCACCCGGCTATAAAAAAATGGTGTAAAAAAATTTATCAAATAAGTTCATTGTTACAAATTATAGACTATAGTAATACGCTATTTTCATATTACTATAAAATTGTATTAACGTAAACTGGTAACATTGACTTTATTTAATTTTAAATTCTGATTAAAAATTTGGTTTAATAAATATTCATTTCATATTAATTCGACGAGCTCGGTGGCGTAGTGGTGAAACGCGCTATTACGCTACTTTTACACCAACGCTCGTGGATTTGATTCCCACACAATACAAACATTTGTGTACATGAACATGTCTGTTTGTTTTGGTTTGGGTATTTTCTATGTATAATAAGTATGTATTTACAAAAAAAAATGTATTTACGTATGTTTATCAGTTGTCTAGTACCCATAACACAAGCTTCGCTATACTATACTTTGGGGCTAGATGGCGTTGTGTAATTTGGCCGACAATATTTATTTATTTATTTAATATCAGATTAGGCTGTTATATTTCGTACAATGGCTTCCGGAGTGTCTTTACAAGCAGGCAAGCGCAAAGATAACCGCACCCAGTCAACCGTGCTAGTTCTCATGAGCGAACGAACTGATGGTGGCAGCATACAAAATTATTTAATGTTGGCAATGAAATATCGTTCTGATTCTGACGATAACACACCTTTTTTTTGTATATTATAAATTATTATATTACAACTTACGCTATCTTCGCCATGTGTGAACCGATTTTGAACTCAAGTTTTTATTACGAAGCTTATTACGTTCGACTGGTCCCACATGAAGGCGCAGTCATGGTTTCATGAAGTCGGATTTAAACATTGGTTATTATATTAGCCCGGGTCTATCTTATATGTTAAACTATTTAAGAACAACGGGTTTTCGGTACATTAAGAAGATACCATAACTAGATACGAAAAAATAAAAGCTTTTTTTTTATTATATGTATTATTATTCTATTTTTATTTTCTTTTCGGACTTGGAAAGTAATGTCTATCTATTATCATATTTTTTGACATCATAATTAATTAATTCATTTATACTATCTATAACTTCACGCCAAATCCCTTACGGGGTAGTCAGAGAGAACCCAGCGCCACGTGACTCGATCCTTGCATACCTCACTCGCTTCTATAACATTCATTGCTCTTTTCATGCACGCTCGCCGGTTTCTAGGGCTCCTGACATGACCTTCTGATAGAACACGACAAATTTGATCATTGTAGCTAAATCGTAAGTAGTAAGTAGGTAAGTAGTAATTAATTCATTACTATAATATTTGACGTCTCGCGCCGGTGGTGATTCTTTTTATATACCTAGTCTTGCCACAAATACTGAAACAAAGAAATAAAAATTTCTATTGCAAATAACATTTATTACTTTTACAGTGTGTTCGTTTAATACATAAATATAAAACAATTTAAAATATAAAAAGCTTATTCAAAGTGGTCTGGCTGCCATCACAGTCCTTTAAACGTTGAGGCCAGTTATCAATAGAAGCACGCACTCTTTTCATGAGAAAATTCTTCACCGCCAATCGTACGGATTGTTTTAGGGACTCCAAATTATCATGGTGTTTAGAGCAAGCCGTGCTCTCTAAAACTGACCATAAATCATAATCCAGCGGATTAAGATCGGGACTAGACGACGGCCAGTCTTCAGCTCTGTTCGTTTCCAACCAAGACTGCGTAGATCGAGCTCGAGAGAATGGTATCTTGATACACTTGTGCCGATGTTTTGATACCTTTTTCACAAAAGTATGGCTCAGTCACTCCTTCGTAGCTAATACCCCACCAAACCATCACTGAAGTCGGATAGTGCCCACGTTGCACTCTGTCAACTAATTGGGAAGCTTCCTTAGAGCTTTGAGCATAAATACGGTCATTATGTTTGTTAAAATGTTGCTCAATTGTAAAAATTTTTTCATCCGTAAACAATTTTTTTCTGAAATGAATTAATGAATGAATTAAGAAATGACCAGTACGTCTCTTATAGGCTGCAAGTCCTAAGTCATCTTTTAAAATACGCGACATGGTTCTAGGTGCTATCCCGAGATAAGATTTTATCTCGGGAGATGAACCGAGATAAAATCTTTTGCTTTCGGACAGGATTTCTTCGAATTCTTTCCCGTACTACTTTGACCACCTTTTTCGTACGAACACTACGTGGACGACCAGATCTTTTTCTGTCACAAATAGAGGAGGTCTCATTGTACCTATTAATAGGTACACAAACATTTTACTAATACCAAGCGTATGGAGAGTTTTCAAAATTGCATTTGGCTCCACTGGTACTCCACTGGTGGTACTTTGTGTAATGCAATCACAGCGATTCGGTTCTCTTTATCACCCCACTCCATTTTAATATCGAAAATATTGTACAATGTATTGGCGCCAAAATGAAAAAACTCAATGAACAATCATATAAAAATGACAGATTCCAAATTCAAATGTAATATTTTGTTTATTTTTAATTGTAACAGTATTTATGGCCAGACTAAGTATATAATATGTATTGTATTTTTTTGTATATTGTTAATATAAAGACGTAAAAAAGAGAAATAAAAATTTCAATCAGAATCATTTAATACACGAAATATCACATCTGAGAGTCACACTGCTGTTTTGTGTATGTAAGATAAAATCAAATATTATAGGTGCTCAGAACATTGGCGAGCATATTTACGAATACTGTTTGCCATTTAATTTAAGTGTTCGCCATTTTCCTCCGTTGTTATGAACCTTGAACCCATATCATCACACATTCTTGAGGGAAAGGCCTATATTAGTAATAGGGGTTAAAGTATGAAATTGCCGTTTTATAATAATAGATACTTTGAATTGACATTGAACCTTCATACTGTGAGATTTCGAGTGAAACTTTTTTCACCTGATACCTATAAGGCTTTTCTTTTAAAAAATGTACCACATTTAATTTTCGAATTTCAATTGCTTTTATTCTTTTGCAAAGGAATAAATAAACTTCCGATTTGATGGCAGCAATGTATAGATAATGAGGGTAAATATTTTGATTAAATAAATATGTTACATTCTAGAAAAAAACGAGTTGTAATTTTTCAGTACAAATCGGCAATTTCATATTTAACCCCTAATATCTGCATAGACAAAGTTGAAGTACTGAATAATTAATTATAACTGTATAATATAGGTTAAGCTGATTTGATAAATTGTACGTAACCACGGCGCACATTTCGTTGATGGGTTAAAAAATAATTATAATGTACTTTATAAAATAATCAACCAAACAAAAGTACGTTTTAACATATATAACTATATTAGAACAACGATAGCCTAATGTGTTTTTTTTTTTATATTGCCTCAGCATAGTGGCTCCTCTTCGCCTGTTGGTAAGCAAAAAGAGGAGCCCAAATTGCAGCGGCAACTGACAAAGGACTACAGTGCCCTGTCAGTTGACGCTACCATGCTGGCCCGCAAGGTGCTTCTTCACGCTTCTTTTGAAGGATCCCATGTTGTAGAAAGGAGGAAACATATGTGCAGGCAAGGCGTTCCACTTTTTAATAGTTCGACAGAGATAGGAGTTGCCGAACTTTTTAGTACGAGAACAAATGTCCTCAACAGTGGAATGAAGACATCGCAAGCCTGCACGTGTGGTTCTATGACGGAAGGGAGAGGGTAGGATAAGGGAAAATAGTTCTTCAGTGAACTCACTATGGTGCAGGCGATAAAATGTACTTAGGGAGCCTATGTCCCTACGAAGTTGTAGAGGTTCTAGGTATTTTGTGACCTCTTCGTCGTCGATTATGCGGATAGCCCGTCGCTGCAACCTGTCGAGAGCCTCAAGAAGATACTGTGCGGAGCCGTCCCAGAGATGCGAGCAATACTCCATGTGTATCTGTCATACATATACATATCAAGGTCTAGTTCTATCCTATACGTAATATAAACCTATATGTACTCTTCCAGTAAGTTCTACATAAAAACAGTATTTACCGTTGTTAATTACTACGTACTAGTGATATTAACATGAGACATTGCGTGACAAAATACAGTACTACATAGTCATAAGTTCTTGATGATTTGCATGCAAATAGCGTCATTATACGCTGATCAGTGTCTTATGTTACCGTCAAGACAATACGTTACCTCGGTCGCAGAATAAATAAATATTCGATTTCGGTATTCAACAGTCGGTACGGTATTGGAATAAATGCCTTTTGAAAATGAATACGTCAGTGAATATTTTTTGACCTTGTTATGACTGATTGTAAGCTAGCTGCACAATGGAACCAAGTGATTTAAAAGTGATTTTTCAATAGTTTAGGCGTAGTCTTCTACATAGATCCAGATCACCAGCAGAATTCAATTTAATATTAATACAAACATAGACCGCTGTCGGTGGTCATGTGATTTTCGAAGTCCCTTGCGTATTTAAAAAATATATATGCTGTTACAACATTTTATGTCTTGCTTACTCCTTCAAGTTCATTTCACAAAAAGACAATAGGAACGTTGACGATTTGGTCCAGGAACAGCAAAAACTTGATTAGTAATAGCATCTTAATCTGGTAGATGGAATATTCAACGCCGAAGAGATCATAGAGATGTTTTGTTCAAAAATGTCACTCCCACTGCAAGTATTTTTATAAGGGTTGCTTTACACATAAGCGATTCGGCAGTGTCGGTTCGGCAGTATTTGTTGATCAACAAAGCCGACTCGAAACAATTACTGCACTTGTTCGCCTTCATTCGATTTGTACCGATCGGGTAGTTCATTATTTCGGTCCACATATCATTCGATTCGACAGCATTTGTGGAACGGCAAAGTCGACCCGCAGCAAAACCGTATAATACATTATACATTGAATTTCATAAACGAAACAGGTATTTCGGCTCAGGACAGTTTTGCTCGTGCCTGTTTTGTTTTGTCTAGAATTATCGTGTTTTTTGCGTTTTCACTATAACGTACGTTAATTTACTTACAATTACAAAGTTGCCTATATTGCTGGATAGAGAGTAATAAATTTAACCTTGTTAGGCTAAAACGCTGTAAGTGCTTAGAACGCGTTTTACCATCTGACGATACTCAGGTGGCCTGTAACGTAACTTTTAATTTATACTTTTGGAGCAATTATAATACTTAACTTTCTCTAAATTGGAGATATAAAAGTACATAGCTGGTTGCTTTAATTTGTGTAATGTTTTATACACATAAGCTAGTAGGTACCGTCTGGATAGGTACCTTTTGTTTCGGTCAACGAAGTAGAAATCAACTATGAACGTGTGTATCATTGCTTTATTATGTTACAGTTTGCAAATACTGAATTATAATTGACGGGAAACTATATACTTTATTTCGTTAATATATTTATCTATTTACTATACTATATAGATATGCACTAAGCGTACAAGTTAAACAAAATATTGTTTAATTGATTGAATAGATTGAATAGATGAATTGCAAGCAAGCTATGGAACAACCATCACGGATCACTTTGATTTATTTTTTGTTTTAAACTCGACGGAAACGACCACCCACAAAAGGACTAATCCGCTAAAATCGCGCATTAGTCGTTCTTCTAGGAGGCAGCCTATGAACGCTTGCAACACATTAAGAACTATTTGCGCGATGCAACCTTTACTGCTAACACAGCTGCTCTTAGGAGCTTACTGGTGACCTCGCTCACTCGTAGGAATACAACTACCTTCCACAGAGTTGTTATTTTTCTGCGATTTTCTTTGAGGTGGAAGTAGGTACTTCCCTTTTAAAGAGAGCCACCCTGACCAAGTCAAACAGACATGTTCATGCACATAAATGTTTGTCTTGTGTGAGAATCGATCCCACGTCAAAGTAGCATTACCAACCACTTTGTCACCGAGCTCGTCAAAATAAATAATAATCAAATTAAACAACCGCCAATCTCGATAGGCGAAGTTAGTGGTAATTATATCAGACAATCTGTCCTTCGAAGAGATTAAGTCAAACCAAGCCCCTTGTTATCGTGAGATAACATTTAAGTCACGTGCCTGGCTTGGAAACAAATACAGACGAGATCTTTGTTGAAAAACACAGAATCCCAAATCAATGACTTGACATATCCAGTTAGTAATTTGTTGTGAGTAAGCAGTTTCACTACAGGAGCCAATTCCCTTCCGTCGTGCAATATGGGTATTTGTAAAAAAAAAATATTTCATTTTTTTACGCATATCATCTATACCAGCCCTACCTCATCCCACTGCAGGAATACGGGTCTCCCTTTAACCTAAAGTGTTTAGAGCCCGAGGCCAGGGTTTTTTGACCGCCCGAAGGCCACTGACTTAACGACTGTCATCTATCGGCAACAGCCGGGAATAACGACTTAACATACCCTCCACGGAGATGATAAACCCATCCATGGACAGGCATCTGTTTACTTTGCTTAACCTGTGTATTCAATTAGAATGACATGCGCAACGACACCATCGAGCTCCTTCGTACATTATAAAAGCCTAACATACATTGAACAAAAATTTTGTTGATAACATGCTAACTCATTCAAAAACTACATTATCATCATCTCGGGCTGTATTCGTCCACTGCTGAACATAGGCCTCCCCTCTAGAGTGCCACTCGTCTCGATCCTGTGCCACCAGCATACCTGCAAAAACCTATCATTACTACATACAAGTATTATAAAACAAAGTCCCACGCGGCCGTGTCTGTCTGCTCGCTCAAAAACTACTTTATTTTTTGGATTTACATGCAGTGTTCACCAATAGACAGAGTGATCCTTGAGGAAGGTTTAGATTTATAATTATACATGTTATATTATTGTTAAAGGTTTTGTGTAAATCGATTGAAAATGTTCGAAAAAGTCCAGCCTTGGGAGCTTTCATCGGATATTATACGAATATACAGCATTAATACAGACCTAATGACAGAAAAAACAGGTAGTTAATAGATTCAGGCGTTATTTTGCGAAAGTCAAATTTACATGCAATTTGATCTAACCTGCTTTGTGTGCTTCCGCCACCAATTAGTTCATGCGGCCTAGCGCCGGCCGGCACCCACCCACTGCTGTTAGTAAATGCAACATGCCGACGCTGCCATGGCTGCTCCGGTAGTCTCTGCCTCGACTGCTGCGGTCGTCTGCCATCTGGAACAGAATCCGCATGCCCCCACTACCACCGTCGCTGCCACGACTGGCGTGGTCCCCGCTGCGACACGTGTTCGCCTCTCCACGAGGCATCATCAGACGTTGTAGACGTTATTCTTACGATTAACGCCTACAACGCCTGATGATGCATACAAAAAACATACAGGCAAGATATGCCGTACTACCTGCGCGAAGGCGGGGCGGGTCGCTAGTTCAGTATATTTTTTAAAGTGAACACTTCTTGAGGCGCGTTGAACGATTTTCATGAGAGAAAATCTTAGTGCCACCGACATTCTAATAAGTTGTCACCGACATGCGAATGTGATCAGTATATCATACATAGTCTATGACTATGAGTTTTGTTTTGTGTTGAGGCCTAGTTTTTATTCTATGTTTTCATCAATAGAACGGTGTAGTCTGTTGTAGTATTCAGTGGGTGTAGTCCGTGACTTCCTTCGCGCACACACCGGGATCCCGTGGGAAACGTTTTTCTTACTGTCTTTCTTTTTACTCGGCGTCTAAGGATCGTGTAATGATGTTGTAAAGAACCTTCCTCAAGAATTAGCTATCAAAAGTAAAAATACACAAACAGATAAATAAACAAGCGGTTTTTTATTATACAGCGTCGGGAGGTACACAAGCATGCGATCCATCCGATGCAAAACGATTACCGTTGCCTATGAACGCTTGCGATACATTACACACTCACTCACAGGAACACAGCAACTCTCCAGGGAGTTGTTATTTGACTGCGACTTTCTATGAAGTGAAGGTACTTCCGCAGACAGGCTGCTAAGATGCTCCCTGTCTCTGCTGTGTGTTAATGTAGCGGGCACCACGCTCGTGGGTTCAATTTTCACACAGGACAAACTTTTGTGAGCTCGAGCATGTCTTTTTGTTTAGGTTTGGGTGTTGTTAAGAGAGACAGGGAGCATCAAACCAGCCTGTCTGATGAACCTGTCTGTTCGATCCTAACTACAGCGCCACCAAGCTTGACAAAATTCCATTTAAATATATTAGTGCAGATTTGGAACATCACAAAATCAATTAAGTAATTTAAGCAAAATGTTTGTTAAATCATGTCATAGAATTAAGGTTTGGTCGTGCACAGTAAGTAAACAGTCGATTCCGATGTGTACATATTTACCACATGGAGCTATTTAATCAACATTGATAATTACATTGAATCTCTCGGTTGAATAACGACATAATTCGTAGATTTAACGTAACTAGTGTTCATTCAAATAAACTAAATGCGACTATAATCATTACTGAATACATGTGGAGCAGTGATAGCCTAATGGATAAAGAACGGGCCTTGTGACCAACGGGTCCCCAGTTCGAATCTCGACACTAAATTCGTGTTTTCGGATTTATGTATATGTATATGTTGTATGGTGAAGAAAAACATCGAGAGGTAACCCGCACGCCCAAGTAATTATATTTGGTCAGACGTGTGAACCTATGAACGATGTGGTTTTCCACACAGGGTTGTGGAGGTCTAACGGCAGTTGTTTCATGTAAAAAGTATCTCCGCCAAATCCTTAGGCTTATGGTAGCGGACTTCGCCAATCCTAATGGATTACGACACGAGATAAGAAGAATTAATCAATCATGATTCTTGAATTGAATACATGTACGAATTTACGGCAATAAAATTCACCATCAGGCTTGTAAATATCACTTGCTAGGCGGTGAAGGAAAACATCGTGATAAAACCCGTAATTCCAAAAAAAAATCTCGTGAATAATGCGAATTGATACCGACGCTCCTGGAGTTCGATTCTCACTCAATACAAACATTTGTGTCCATAAACATGTCTGTCTTGGTCTGGGTGGGTGTAAGAGAGATAGGGCGCACTTTTCTTTTTTTGACTCCTAATGACAGTAAAGCTCTTTAACTACTAGTCAAAGAAAAGGAGTTTTAAAATT